>CM039135.1:10661038-13359347 GCA_022036555.1 Microstegium vimineum | reverse complement strand
ATTAAACTCTGTGATGGTACTCTGTAATTTGTGAACTTATGTGTGGTTTATTCCTGGGCACACATAATGTTATGCATCCTATTTCGTCCTTGAAATTGGGTGTGACAAAACCCTAAGGGAATAGATTGAGCTGTGGGATATGCTAGAGGATATAATTTTATAGGAGGGAATCCTTGATAGGTATATTTGGAGGCTTTCCGCCTCAAGTATGTCTAAATCAGCCTATGATGCTCTTCTTGAGGGATCCTTCAGTTTTGGCCCTTTTGAGCGCATCTGGAAATCTTGGGTGCCCCCTAAGTGCCGATTCTTCATGTGGCTGGTGGCTCACAATCGTTGCTGGACAGAAAATAGGTTGGCTCGTAGAGGTATTCCCCACCCGGACCGTTGTCTGCTATGTGATCAGGAAGAAGAGAACATCCAACATCTTCTCATTGGATGTGTGTTTGCAAGACAATTTTGGTGTAACGTTTTACTTAAATTTCGAATGGCTGCACTAGCCCCGTAGCCAGGTGTTTCCTCCTTCGATGATTGGTGGGACAAAGTGATCTTGACAGTAAGCACAGACGCAAGAAAGGGTCTGAATTCCCTCATTATCATAGGAGCCTGGACCATCTGGAAACATCGAAATGATTGCGTCTTCAACGGAGCTACACCTAGATTGTCTACAACATTGAACCTTGCTTGGGAAGAAGCCCATCTATGGTCTTTGGCTCGTGCTAAGGGACTGTTCCCAGTGTGTAGCTCTTGATGAAGTCTAGATGGTATGTGGTCATGTCTTTCCTCTCTTTCATAGGCGATTAGTTCCAGTTGGTTAGTGGAGGGTGTTGGCTCTATTCCTGTTAGTAAGTGGAGGGGTCTTGGTGTTGAGTTTGTTTGTGTGGGTGTGTGTGTTTTAGTCTATGTAAGACTTCTTTCTCTTCTCTTAATACAATGATACGCAGCTCGTGCGTATTCTAGAATTTTGTATGTGTTAATTTGTTTATCACTTAGGGGTAAGGCAAGGTTGCAAAAATCAAAGGTTGTCATTGAAAGAACTATGTTTGTGTTTGTGATTTCCAGTCTTCCAGCCTATGAGAGAAAAGTATAAACACTAGCAAGTCTCTTCTCAAACTTATTCACTAGAGTTAGGAAGTCTTTCGAATTTGGTTTTGTGATTTCTAGTGGTAACCACAAATAAGTAAAGGGAGAGAGACAGTAGAACAAACCAAAGGTTATAGCTAGTAGCTCAAGTTTTCCTTCAAAGATATTTATTGGTATCATCATAGACTTGATAAAACTAATTGCAAGACTAGTTGAGGAAAAGAATGAGCTTAAAAGTGTTCTATGAAAAACAATTTCCTTGCACCCTCAAGAATTAATACAGTATCATCATATTGAAGCATGGGGAAGTCAGTATTTTAATTTAGTGGAAGTGGAAGTTTTAACAAACCTGTATCATTATCTTTGTTTACCATGAATTGATGAAGATCTGCAACTAGAACATAGAGTATAAGGGATAGAGGATTCCTTTGCCTAACTCCTCTTCTGCAATTAATTGTCTTCCTAGGTATCATCATTTGTTGAATCCAAGCAACCCATCTTGTTCCAAACCCTTTAACTTGCATAGTCTTTATAATTGCCTAATGTTCAATTTTATCAAAAGCTTTTACAAAAGCCAGCTTTAGTATGACAACCTATTTTTTCAATCGTGACACAAATGAAGGTATTCAAAAGACCAAGCCAAACAATCCTGGATTAAATTTTGTCTGATGAAGCCATACTATTTTTTATGTATCAATCTAGTGATAATAGCATGCATCTTACTAGCAAGAACTTTTGTGATCAATTTGACCATGGAGTTCAACAGATATATTGGCCTAAAGTCTAGAGTACACTGAGCACCATATTTCTTTGGGAGGATAATGATGAAAGCTCTATATATGCTACCCAGACAATTTGAATTGTCCTAAAAATCTATAAATAGCCTATATAGAAACCATTTTTGATGATTAGCCAACATATTTTGAGGAACTCGTTGAAGCCATCAGGCACTGGTGGTTGATCGTTGGGCAGGTTTCTGACAACATTGTCATTTTCTATCTCTATGAAGTCGAGCTCAAGATCCTGAGCGAAGCCCATAATGTTTATAAAGAATTCTAGATCAAATGCAAAATCTGAGAATTCAATAGTCCATAATGGTATTCTAGGCTTCTTGAATAATATTGTGGAAATCATCAAATTTCATCAAATTGTTTTCAAACCTAAAGAGCTTCCTTTTGGGGATTGAGGTTGAGATTGTTACCAAACGTGGACAGTGATCTGAAGGTTCTCTTGTCTGTCCTTTAATAGTGGTCTTTGGATAGATTGTAGTCCAACAATTTGAGGTAAAAATCCAGTCATGTTTTTTTCCAATTAATGGAGGTGGTGTTTGCATATATTGGACCAAGTGTACTTTTTCCCTTGCAAAGGTATTTTAGTCTGGCATAAGGCACCCACAACTTCATTAAACATAAACGTTTCATCAATGCTACCCCCTAGTTTATTTCCATTTTCTTGTCTTCTTATCAAATTAAAGTCTCCTAGAATTATCCAGTTAATATCATCTAGCATCTCAAAATTTTTGAGCCAAGTAGTAAACTCTCTTTTTCCGTCTAAATGGCAGGGACCGTGAGCACCCAATCTTCATCATTGTGATTTGAAGTAAATTGCACTAACATTACAAAGGCATTATTAAACATCCAATTACTAGTAAGTAGGTTGATTTTCTAGGCAACCAGTGTTGGTGATCATTAACTACTATTCTTACCCTCCAAATAAAACATAAAAATAGGATAAATAAGCAACCTTACGCACATATGCATTTACTATTGATCTAGTTTCACATGTATTTTGATATTTATGTTTTGAAGGACTTGTTCATGAATGCATCGGAAATCATACCAAAAGGTTCTTACAACAAGGTGTAAATGCTAAATTTTGCAAAAGAATAAGAAGGCCCAACATACCAAACACATTGGGGCACGAAACCATGTAGGAAATCATCTAAGCCTATCCTGGAACCCACCAGACAAGGTCAGTGACAAGGGGAGAAGGCCAAGGGATGGCCACACCCAGGGTGTGCCCGCACCCCTGGTGAGCCCAAGTGTCCCCAACTTTGGATGGCGGTTTAATGGCAATGACTAGAGGTGGGTGCAGGTGGATTGCCCTAGATATTTATCCCCGAACCAACATCTAGCACATATAAATAGATAGGGAGGCTCCACCTCAGAAAGACATAACACAATACATTAGAAGCAATTCCTCATCTCTACCTTGTACTTTTACTTTTAGTAGTGTTCTAGAGCAAGGTGAAGTTACTATAGAAGCAATTCCTCATATCTACCTTTGTCAATATGCCTACTTGGGCTCAATCGAATCATCCTTTTCAACCTATGTCTATTGATATATATGCCCAAAATATAGGCTGCCTCTCCATGATCTTTCATGGAAAAAATATTGTCCCAAAGAAGACTTGAGAGTTTCTTGTTTTGTGTCAGCTTACCATAAAAGTAATGGCGTTAGAGATATCTTTCTGTTAGGAAACACACAGGTAAAATGATTTTCATTGTCAGGCTATCCTTGATGAGATTTGCCTATATATGGGTTGCTCGCAAAATTGATTTCTTGAGGAGCAGTTTAGATCTTTTTACTTTGGAGGAATTAGAATCTTTTTAATGGATTGGGCTATTTAGTTTGGAATTAATTTGACATTCGACAACTATAATTTTCTCCATTGTATGGTTATCTCAAATTCATAGGTGGAAGACATAATTTGATTATATAATCACCATGCTATATATTTCTACTCTATAAGTGTAATTTTCTTGCTTGTATGGCTAGCAGTAGTATACAAATATATTACATATACAACCACGTTAGCTTATCTATACCTAAATTATTATTATAATAAATTCAATTTCAAGGATCCAAACGGGACATTATCTTTTTGGTTTTCCTTCTCGGTTTTCCGGCACACAGGGATAATACAGTTTCTAGTACTGACTCGTAAATTTAGTTCTTTGCCTGGAGGATGATCATACCAGCAATCACATTAGGAGCCTACACAGGGATCCAAAACAGGGATGATTGTTTTAAATAAACTTTCACAAAATAATAATTTTTGGGGGGTTACCTAAATCATCCACACTTGTTTTTGCTAAAGTATTAGGAGCCTACACGAATTTCTAATGTCTAACTTCTATATTTGGTTTCAATTAATAACCAATTTTCCAAATGAAACAGTTAGGTAAGGTGTACCCCCAGACCCACGTGTCATACAGATGCATTATGGGTGTATGGCCATATGTATGGGCGGCGCAGCGTATAAGTTATTTAATAAAATCTGTTGCTAGCAATTTAATGGAGAATGAAAATAAAAACGTTGTAAACCAAATATGGTAATAATGTGTGAAACGAAACCAAATCAATAATATATATAGTATGTATTAGTGTCGCATCAACGAGCGACATCCTGCTGCCGCTATTTTTTTACTGTCGTTGGAGCTTGTTTCGCGTATAGACCTATATCCAACAGGCGCCAGATACTGTCAGCCACTGACGCGCACATTTCCATCCAATGATAATCAAAACTAGCTAGCCAGAAAAGCAGAGCAAATGGGGTCCCTTGGCTTCTTGCTTCGATCGATTCCAAGCACCGTCGTCTGATTCTGATCCCGTGGCGGCGCCGTTGGAGTCAAACCCGAGATGAACTCGCCGCGCGCCAGGATGCCCATGACCCTTGTTTGCGCTATATATATAAACGGAACAAGTACCTTCTCCTTTCCACCAGACACACAAGCCACATCTCAAACTTCCAACAGTATGGATCATCGTACCACCTACGCCATTGTCGAAGAGTTTAGGAGGAAGACGAGGAAAAGGCTGAAGGGTCCACCCCCGAAATGGTCTGAGGTTCGTCGCCAGCTCCACATGCGGATCAAGGACGCCGCCGCGGAGCTGAACGTCCCCTTGGGCTGCCTCAGGCGCCTCTGTCACAAGCACGGCATCCCTAAATGGCCAGGAAAGAGGGTAATAATACTACTACTACTACTACTACTCATGCATGATTATATTCGAGCGAGCAGATAGCAGCACTATACTAGTACTTCGAATTTGAGTTTCATATATTATCTTGTGTGTCTGATCGAGTGTCTGACACGCCTTGATGAGCTTGCTTGTTGATTTATGGAGCCTCACAGATCCGGTACATGAGGAGCATAGGAGAGGACGTCATGCCGCTGGAGTCGTTAGATGCACGAGACGGCTTGCCATGGTCTGGGTTAGCCGCTGGTCCTTTCCAGCTTGTGCCCAAGATCGTGGAGACCCAGAAGAAGGACATGACTAGGTTTCAGACACCAGATCTGAATCTTCCTCCAGCTGACGAAGAACTCATTACTTTCAACTTGATAGAGAAGGTTGATCGTCCTCGAGCAGCTGAGCGCAGCTAGTCTGCTAAAACGTACTGTCATCTGTGCTGCAAAATGCAATACATGCATGTAGATGATGACAAGCTTCATCTATCGGTCGACTAGACCCCTCCAATTTCTTTCAAAAAAAAAACTATGTATTATTACTGTGTGGTCACAGTTTGGAAACATCTATTATATGTTGATTCTGCTTTCTTTTGAACTGCACAATGCCTTTGGTTTAGTCACTTATTGCAAACCTTTGATTGTGCTTTTTTGTGAACAGCAGAATGCCCTTGGTTTTAAGTCACTTGTAATGTTGCAGTTTTTATTACAGGATGCAAACGTTCATGTGTGTAACAGCTATCGATAATAGTTCATGCGGGGTGCATGGGATAGCCACAAGTTTTATATATGACCGGGATTAACTTAGTATATATATTTGTTCTTCAGTAATAATTTGTGATTACATGAATGGAAAACAAAATATAAGGGTTACAGCCTTTCCCGTGCGCCTAGTTTAATCCGTTGTTCAAATCCTGCAATAAGGACATCAACAGCAATCAGTAAGTATGATGGATCATACTCGCCAGACATGCATATGATGGTAACAAAACATATATATATAACTAACTATGGCAATTATATCATCTCTTTGGACTATTCAGCTACAACAAATTAACTGGTGCCCACAACCCCAAACGGTGGAATTCTCACACTTCTGCACGAAACCCTATATGCCAACCTGCTCTCTAGAGATGAGCGAATATCTTTGTTCCTCTAGGAAACAAATTAATATCTTGACATACTAGCGCATGGCCACTCTAGATCTATCTCCATCAACCTCAGAATTATTGGTGGTATTAGTGGTGGTTCTGGTTGTGATTTCAGCAGCTAGAGTAGGGGGATTTCTCTTGTGGTAACCGAAATATGATAAGAAGTTCAAACTCTAAAGAATTAATGCATCGTCAAGAGTCCCCTAAATTCCATCCTAATCCTTGTTTTTAGGCAAAACAAGAAAAAATTCCTCTCCAAGAACTCCTAATACATTCTCCTAATATTTTAGAACTTGGAAAAAATCACACTATTCCGCGTAAAGTTACACACACTTTTAAGTCCCATGAATCTTCTCACCCTTTGACATTTTTGTCAAACAATCTAATGGTGGCAGGGTGTGGAAATCATAAAGAGTAGAAAATAGTTTGAAATGCAAATATACGAGAGAAAGAATATATAAAAGTGGTTAGTAATTCAGAAATAGTATAGGATTTCTGATGTAAAATTGTCTTCTAAAATTTTAGGAGTGAATTATTAGAAACTCATGCAGATGGTATTCTTTACTTATTTTAATATTTTTTAGGAGTTTGAAAACCCTATGTTCTTAGGAAGAAAATATGAGGTACTCTTGGAGATTCTCTAAGAGTTCCCTATTTGTCTTCCTAATCCTTGGTGTTTAGGAAAATAAGAAAAAAAAAACCCTGTCCAACAGTTCCTAATCCTTGCTCCAAAAATTTATGCACCTGGGAAATCTCCCCACCCCAGCACATACCTTTGTGCGGAGTTGGGTCACGAGTATCCGTAGACCGTGGCAGCCATCAACTCCACGGGCCACCTCCCGCTATAGTTTTAGGAGTTGGAAAACATCAAATTTTTAGGAGAATATTTTGGGACCTCATGGGGATGCTCTAAGAACCAGCACTTCACACCATGATGTAAACCATTAAAGTCAACAAGCAAAGAACTAAGTACATCAGCAAGGCTCAAATTTGTGTTTGGAATTTCAGTTCAATCCTTTTTTCGAATTTTTGGACTGTAGGTAAAGTAATGAACAGTAAACCACTCACAAAAAAAGTTGCTCTGGTTACAATATGATACGACAAGGGGCTGCTCCTGATATTTTTGTAAGTGTGGATAAACTCGATTTGGGGTGGATTTGATGTTGTTTGTCCAAGTATAACAACCGTAGGATTGTTGTGGCTTAGTAAATAGGTACAGCGGCTTTGATTGTGATGTTCTTTCCGCGCCAAGAACACCATGACCGTGCTCACAATCGAGAACAAGAAATAACAAGATAAACAAGCAATAACTTACAGATTTAAGCCAAAGGTTGAATCTGAATCACGAGTTGGGGTCTTGAAAAAAAGCAAATCGAGTGGTCTAACTGACACACGCGTTAACAAGGAATAAGCAGCAGCTATCTTGCATCTAACAAAACCCACCATCATTCTCATGGCTATTGGTATATTTATAGGGAGGAGAGCACAAGAGGGTGTGGGAAACCCTAATCTGGGCATCCATTAAAGGTCACAATACTCAGGCCCAAGTTGTAGCCCCGCGAATCCTTTTGCTTGCTGTGCACAACTTCAGTAGAGTTTGATTGTGAGGTTGGACCCATCTGAACTAGGACGACAAGCTCTTTCCATCAAGTATAAAACAAGCTCCATTGGATCTCGTATCAAGGAGTTGAGGTATTTTTTACGACGTGCTTCCTAGTGTCTTGAGATGGGCTAAGTGTGCCGTTAACGATGATTCCCACTTGTTTGGATGCTACATCCTAATCATGGGGTCTGAATATGAACCAATGGGGTCTTCCCCAACATTCCAAAGTACAAGGAAATGATCAAAAAGATGTAGTAGCACCCAATTCCTAGAAGAGTTTGTATGGACAGTGAGGAATGAGTTTATCTGATAATTGAGTTGCCGAGCTCGAGCTCATGTCATTGGTGTCCAATAGACATTGATGTATCAATGGATGCCCTCATCAGGTAGCATCCATGCCACCACTTAAAATGACTTCTTCCACATCTCAATAAACTCGGAACATATCCTTAGTCCTTCATGAGTACTTGAGGATATTCTTTAAAACCACCCAGTGAGACTCGCCAGATTTAGACTATTACCTACTCCTAATACTTAGAGCAGAAGAAACATCTGGGTGTGTACAAAGCATGGCATACATGATCGATCCGACTGTCAAGGCATACGGAATGCACACACTCAACACATCCCACTCGCCAGGTGTTGAAGGACCCTAAGTATCTCCAAGGGTAATGCCATGTGACACTAGCAAGAAACTTTTGGTGTAGTCTGTCAAATTAAACAATTGCAATACCTGATAGCCTTCAGATATTTCTGCCAACACTACTACAGAACCCACCTTTGGCTGATTTCCAAAATCGGCTTTAGCCCCGGTGGAAATTGCGCCCGGGGCTAAAGGGACCTTTAGCCCCGGTTGGTAACACCAACCGGGACTAAAAGTCCCCTCCCAACGGCTCGTTGGTCAGACATTGTCAGGGGGGACTTTTAGTCCCGGTTGGTGTTACCTTTAGCCCCGGTTGGTGCCACAAAACGGGGCTAAATGTTTAACCCCGGTTTGTGGCACCAACCGGGGCTATTTCTAGGCCATTAGTCCCGGCTGGTTCTATGGACTGGGACTAAAGGTCCCCCCCCCCTATTTGAACTCTCCTTTCCTCCCCTGCCCGAGCCCGAGAGCTCATTTCTTTCCTTTTTGTTCTTGCTTGTTCTTGGTGTGTTCTTCATCTCCTCTTGGGCCATTGCTTCATTTGATCACTTCTACGCCTCCATCGACTCAATGAAAGGTTACTATCTTCAACCTCTCACTTCTACGCCTCCATAGAGCTGGTCTATATGTGATTTTTCTTTAGGATTATTACTCTTTTTTGTCATTTTAAGCTTCATTCATTTGACATTGTTTGAATAGTTTGAACAAGCCAACTAAAACTAGTATTCTAAGTATACACCTTTCATTTCTAGGGTATTATATGTTCCACATTTCAAGATTAGTTTAGCTTAGTTTGAGAAATATAGATTCTTAGGATTTTATTAAATGATGAATTTATGGTGGATTGTTCTTGATTTATATATATGCCACTTGAGCTCAAAATAATTATATATTTCGATGACTAAGGTAGCTACATAGAATACTTTAGTTGTCTACATGGCACATTTGATGATTTTAGAGAAATGTAAATTTTAGTTGTTTTATTTTTTTTGTTTAGACTATAAGGAATTTATAATATCTAGTTTGAAAAATGAGTATAGAGAGTAGATGACAACTGCTTCGGGACACTCGGCCTCTGATTGGGTTCCAAAGCGACTAAGGCCAGACCTCCCTCTCATTACCTGTGGCAAGTGTATGCAAAAGCCTGTGAAAGAGTACCGAGTGGGGAAGCCGGGTCCCAACAACGGTCGGATCTTCTATAAGTGTCCAGATCGCAATGTGAGTTATATATTTTGTCACATTTGATGGTTATGGTTAATTTGTACCTATATTTCCTGATGATTTTGATTAAAGTGTTGATTTGTTATTTCTATTTTCAGTGGGATGACATTGGATGCCGCGGCTGGTACTGGGAGGAAGAGTACGTTACACACGTCGCGAAGGCTACGAAGGCTGATGAGGCAGTGAGCCAGCTCAAGAAGTCTGTCGATGCTGAGCAGACGAATGATGATTTGTCTGCTGTAGTTGGGATTGGTCAGGAGATCATTATGCTACTGAAGTGCATTTTAGGTTTTCTGTGTATAGTGCTAGTGGTCTTAGCATACGCTATGTCGAGGCTTTCATAGAGCATACATTAGTATTTGTATGACACGGAAATGACACATGATGGTGTTCCATCTCGATCATGTTATTTTAATGCAGACGACCTTTCGTTCGGTATTTTATAGTTTCATTTTTTGACCAAATTGAGAAATTTAATTATGTTTTGGGTCATATAATGCAGACGATGACACGTGATTGGATGTACAATGTAGATCGCCGCTCCAAAGAGTTCTTTGATGGCGTGCATGATTTTTTAAGAGCGGCTGAGGCAAACAAGCGGGATGCTAATTTCACGTGTTGTCCATGCACCTTGTGCAAGAATTTGAAGGAATATTCTTGCTCAAGGACTGTTCACTCACACTTGTTGAAGTCAGGTTTCATGTCAAACTATATTTGTTGGACCAAGCATGAAGAAACCGGAATTATGATGGAAGAAGACGAAGAAGAGCAATTGGACCCTGAAGACATTATTGCTTAATATGGTGACTTCAATGATACTGCAATGGTGGAAACAGAAGAAGAAGAGGCAGGGGCAGGGGCAGAGGACACACTCTCTGAAGATGATTGTATTGGTGAAGTCATTCGTGATGCATAAAGAGATTGTGAAAGTCAAAAAGAGAAAGCTAAATTTGACCGCATGCTAGAGGATCACAAGAAACTACTATACCCGAACGCCGAAGATTGGCAAAATAAGTTGGGTACAACACTAGAGTTGCTACAATGGAAGACAAAAATGGCATATCCGACAAGGCATTTGGGCAATTACTCAAGATCAATAAAAAGATGCTTCCGAAGCCTAACGAATTGCCTGCCACTACGTATGAAGCAAAGCAGGTCGTGTGCCCTCTAGGATTAGAAATCCTAAAGATACATGCATGTCCTAACGACTGCATCTTGTACCGTGGCAAGGACTACGAGACTTTGGATGAATGCCCCGTATGTAAAACGTCGTGGAATAAGATCAGGCGAGATGACCCTGACGATGTTGAGGAAGAAGAAGACAGTAAGACAGACAACATGTTGAGACACCCTGCTGATGGGTCCCAGTGGAGAGCAATTGATAGAGAATTCCCGGAGTTTGCAGAAGACGCAAGAAACATAAGGTTCGGTTTGAGCACGGATGGTATGAATCCTTTTGGGGAGCAATATACTTTTGCATTAACCAAATTCTAATGGTTAGTTACATTTATATTTGATATTATAAAAAAGGTAAAATATTTTATGTTATACATTTTTCTAGTGTATAATAAAGCAAAAGGAAATTTAATGGTTATTTTGAAAACATTTTGTGGCATGTATTTAATTTATTATGCAATTAACAAGAACTAGAACAATTTATACATATATTAAACTATATACAATACCAAAACATATAAAAGAGGCCACTGGAAATTTCGTTTGGCGCCTAAACAGGCCTTTAGCCCCTGGAAATTTCGTTTGGCGCCTAAACAGGCTTTTAGCCGCGGTTGGTAATGTCACACCCAAATTTCAAGGACGAAATAGGATGCATAACATTATGTGTGCCCAGGAATAAACCACACATAAGTCCACAAATTACAGAGTACCATCACAGAGTTTAGTACATATCGAACATATATCCATTACAAGAATAAATAAAACAAGTAAGATAAACTAGCTCTTGTGGCTCCATTCCACAGGGAAAGGTCAACTGGTTGACCAAGCCTAGAAGTCTTCGGGAAACTTCTCATAGCCTCCTGCTTCTGTTACCCATCCGGGATTTTTATCCAAAATAGAAAAGAAAACAAGCGTGAGTACACTCGTACTCCGCAGTATAACATGGGGTTATGAAGCTCAAAAAGGCTGACACTGGTTTACTACATTTAGCACTTTTAGTTGGTCAAAGTTTTATTATTAAGTATCATCAAGTTATGCTTATGCCCCAATTTATCCCACTTATTTCCACTGCCAAGGTTTAAAGAATCATAACCATCATCATAAAAGGGGTGACAACAGGAACATAAGTGTTGGTCAAGTTAATTAATTAATCCGTCGGTTTTCCGGGCCGCTCGTGACCGTGAGCACGGCTGATATATCAGTTTTAACCCTCTGCAGAGGTTGTGCAACTTTACCCGTGAGTCGTGATGCCCCGATTGCCCGGGTTAATTACTCCCATAACACTGCCAAGGTGAGTGGGCGGGGTTCACTATGAAACCTTTCATAGTATCTCGTCTAACAAGATTAGGGCCGCTAGGATTGGCAAGGGGCGATAGAGCTCCCCTTCCGAGTAGCATAACGACCCGCAACCTACGCTCAAACTCGGACAGAGGCCGCACTATAACCAGCTCGGCAAGAGCCTAATGCGCCCTTTCGGGTAACCGCTAACGAGCTAGAAAAGAGCCTACTACTAAGTTAAAGCCAGAGCCATGTAGCTCCCACGGAAGCACTGTCAGTCCCAGCTTTTGCCAACAGTGAGTTATTAAAAGAGTTATGTTCCAATTGCCATAACAAGATCACCAATTCATTCATAGCATTTTAACCTTTGGCAGGGATAAAGCATTCGTTTATGTAAAGCACTAGCCATCTATCCATATGCATAACCCATAGGAATCAAGGTAAAGGGTTTCAACTCTAGGGAATTAAACTACGGGTATCAAATTAACACATGCACATGAAATGATAATTATAGTGAATAGGATAACAAGGAAAGTCCCATGCTATACTTGCCTTGATTCTCAAAGTCCTGCTGGTCAAAACACTCCTGATCAAAGAATTCCTGATCACCAACAAACTCCTCACTGCCTGAACTCGATCACGACATTGCAACAACACGCATTCCAATTGCATACATACAAAGCAAACACAACTAATATTAGAACAGTACACCAATAACAATAAACAGAGTTAAAAAGTTTATAAAAAGATACTACGCGTTGCTACGATCATTTCAACACGAATTTCACGAAAATCGGATTTAAAACGCAAAAGATATGAATTTAACTGGTTCTCTAGGAGCATTTTTTGTATTTGAATTATCATGGAAATTAAATAATTCAAACATGAGCAACAGATGTTTTAATATGTAGAGAATTTCATTACGAACCTAACGCAACTCGAATCGTCCAAATCGGAGTTAAAATGAAGACTTTATAAACAATTTATTGCAGTGGCAAAATTGTAAATATCATATTTCTATTTTTAGAATAAACCGAGAAAGAATACGTGTCTTGACTGGGAAAGCGTATTCTCGGAAATGCGCCAGCGCTGCGACGCGGGATCGGCAGAGCTGCCACGCGGCGGCTCGGGATAAGGTGGTCCACGGCACAGTGCGTGCACCCGAGCAAGCGCTGCGGTCCACCGGTCCACCGTGGACCGGGGCTCATACCCCTTCGCTGATCTAATCCTAACCGCAGATCAGGAAAAGGACGGCTCAGAGCAGATCCAAGGGAGAGAGAGAGGGAACGGCGGCCGGAGCAGAGAACTGCGCGGCGGCGCCATAGCTCCCGAGCGCCGGGCTCGCCGGAGTTCCACCGGAAAGACTCGTCCGGTGCCCGTTTCGAAAACCGATCGCATGGGAAGAAAGAGGGGGACGAGGCGAAGCTCATGGCGTGCTCGGTTGGACGCGGGGAGACGGACAGAGGCGGCGCCACGGTTCCCGGCGGCTCTGGCACGCCGGCGAACGCGGGAGGACTTTCCCGTCTGCCACGGCTTCAACCAACTACACCGAAACGACCTACAGACTCGTGCGAGTGTAACAGAGAGCGCGGTTGAGGCTGTGTGTCACCGGAACAGAGCCGTCCGCGGCGGCGCCAAGATCGGACTTGATCTGTGTACGCGGCCGAGCCAAGGCAGTACCGTAGAGACCAAATTGAAGACACGGGAAGTGACGGGGTGCCAGTGCGATGCTAACGAAGTGCTCGGACGCGACTGAACGCTACCGGTGTGTGCTGACCGCGGTGGCGCCATGGCCGACGACGCGGTTCACATGCGGCCAGTGCCACAGAGGGCGCGATTCACCGAATTAAAAGCTCGGGGAGGGAGAAGAAGTGAAGGCGAAGCTCACCACGACTTCAAATAGGACGGAGATGACTTGGGGTGGCTTGACGACGAGGAGCGGCGGTCGGCGTCGCGACGGCGTTCCGAGGGCTCTGCGTTCGCGACGTCGAGTGTTCTGCTGCCCAAAACGGAGCACAGAGAGAGTGATAAGTCCCCTGAGATTCGCGAGGAGATTGCGGTCTCGGAACAGCACTCACCCAGACGGATTAAGCTCCGGTGAAGCTTCTCCGCGACAATGACGACGGCGGCGGCGTTCGGTGGAAAACGAGAGCACAGAGGGGAAAGGGGAAAGGACGCACGGCATTCAGCTTTATAGCGAGAGAGGGAGCGTGCGGTTGCTGGCGGATTCACGGGCGAGTTGCGGGGAGTGGGAGCGGGGCAGACGTCGTGCGGCGGTTGTCGTCCGCGGCGCGTCCGCGCGCGTCCGATTTCCCCGGAAGGTGGAAGACGGCTGCCGAAAGGGCCACGCCGCAGAGAGGGAAGAGAGGATGAGGGACTGGGACGGTTGCCGTGCTTCACGCGCCCACGCGCATTCTCGAGCGAGCAGGGCAGGAGCGCGCGTCGCAGCGGTTTCGGTGACGGCGTTCGCCTCCGAGAACGGCGGGAGGTGGGGGATGGTGCTGACGGGTGGGTCCGGTCGGCAGAGAGAGGAAGGG
This sequence comes from Microstegium vimineum, assembly GCA_022036555.1. Lineage (NCBI taxonomy): Eukaryota > Viridiplantae > Streptophyta > Magnoliopsida > Poales > Poaceae > Microstegium > Microstegium vimineum. Next base: position 13,344,690 of record CM039135.1, on the reverse strand, counting down.
GGAGAGAGAGAGAGGGAAATGGCGCCGACATGTGGGCCTCGGTTGGCAGTGAGAGAAAAGAGAGAAGAGAGAACGCGTCGGCGCCGACAGGTGGACCCCGCGGTGTCAGTGAGAGGGGAAGGGAGGTGGGGCTCGGACTGGGCCGGCAGAGAGGAAAGAAGGAGTGGGCCTTGGTGGATTAGCTGGGCCGGCAGAAGAAAGAAAGGAGAGAGATCAAGCCCATATCCTTTTTCCTTTTCTTTTTATTTCTCTTTTCCAAAATCATTTCAAAAAAAACAGATTTGAAACCATTTGCAAAGTGAGTTTTGTAAATTCAAACAAGCAAAGAAAATATGCAACTGCATGAATGCATCAACAAGTTTCTAAACTAGAATAAGTTTTATTTGCAAGAATTTTAATAATCCGCTAAATGAAATGCTCACACAATTCCAACATTAAATCATTTTCTATTATTTGAAATTCAAATCAAACTTTGGGTGTTACAAATCTACCCCCCCTTAAAAGGAATCTCATCCTCGAGATTCAGACGGACTTACTCAAACAACTGAGGATAAGACTTCCTCAGGTCTTCTTCTCTTTCCCAAGTAGCTTCGTCTTCTGTGTACCGGTTCCACTGAACTTTGCACATCTTTATAACACGGCTCCTCGTAAACCTTTCTGCCGTTTCCAAGATTCTTATTGGGTACTCTTCGTATGTGAGATCTTCCTTTACAGAAAGCTCTTCTAAGGGATTTGCTCCTCTGGTACCCTTAAGCACTTCTTCAACTGAGATACGTGGAAAACATCATGTACCCCTGACAAATTCTCAGGTAACTCTAACTAGTAAGCTACCTCTCCACATCTTACGAGAATCTTGAAAGGTCCAACATATCTGGGTGCTAACTTTCCTTTCATATTGAACCTCTTTACACTTCTCATTGGAGACACTTTCAGATACACATAATCTCCAATCCCGAATGACAGACCTCTTCTGCGGGTGTCTGCGTAACTCTTCTGACGGGATTGTGCAACTCTTAAGTTATCTCTTATTTTTCTTACTTGTTCTTCTGCATCTCGGAGAACATCTGGTCCAAACACCTGGGTCTCTCTGGTTTGGTTCCAGAACAAAGGAGTTCTGCACTTACGTCCATACAGAGCCTCATTTGGTGACATCTTCAGACTATTCTGATAGCTGTTGTTATATGAAAACTCAGCATAGGGTAAACTTTTATCCCAACTGGCACCATGTTGTAGAGCACATGCTCTCAACATGTCCTCTAAAATTTGATTTGTCCTTTCTGTTTGACCATCAGTCTGTGGATGATAGGCTGTACTGAAAGTCAATTTTGTTCCCAAAGATTCATGTAACTTCTGCCAGAACTGTGATGTGAATTGAGTACCTCTGTCAGATACAATCTTCTTAGGAACTCCATGTAAGCATACTATCCTTTCCATATATAGTTCTGCTAGTCTTGCACCTGAGTAATTAGTCTTCACTGGTAGGAAGTGAGCAACTTTAGTCAAGCGGTCCACGATTACCCAGATCGAGTCATATCCTCTCTGTGTACGTGGTAAACCGACGATAAAGTCCATTCCTACTTCTTCCCATTTCCACTCAGGTATTTTCATTGGCTGGAGTAAACCGGCAGGTCTTTGGTGTTCTGCCTTTACTCTTTGACATGTGTCACACAAGGCCACATATTCTGCTACATCCCTTTTTAATCCATACCACCAATACTTTTCTTTTAGATCCAGGTACATCTTAGTACTTCCAGGATGTATAGAGTAAGATGAATCATGTGCTTCTTGAAGTATGGCATCACGGATAGACCTTACTTCAGGAACACATATTCTCTTTCCAAACCACAAAGTTCCATCATTATCCATCCTGAAACCTGGTGCTTTCCCTAGCACTATATTCTCTGCAATTTCTTTCAGTCTCGGATCTTCCAACTGACCCTTGCGTATCTCTTGTTCTAGGGTGGGTTCTATAGTTATTTCCATGGTATTAAGGGTAAATCCCAAATTAAGAGATTCCATATCAGCACACAATTCAGCAGGCACAAGCTTCATTCTTAAAGCATTAGCATAACTCTTCCTGCTTAGTGCATCGGCCACTACATTTGCCTTACCTGGATGATAATGTACTTCCAACTCATAATCCTTGATCAGCTCGAGCCAACGACGCTGTCTCAGATTCAGATCTGACTGAGTGAAAATATATTTCAAACTCTTATGATCTGTATAGATATCACACTTATGCCCTATCAGATAATGTCTCCATATCTTTAGAGCATGGACCACTGCTGCCAATTCCAAGTCATGAGTGGGGTAATTCAGCTCGTGCTTCTTCAATTGCCTAGATGCATATGCCACAACTTTTCCTTCTTGCATAAGCACACATCCAAGACCAAGACGAGAGGCATCACAGTAGATTGAGAAACTCTTGTTCAGATCTGGTAACGTCAGTACTGGGGCTGTGGTCAACCTTTTCTTCAACTCTTCAAAGTTGGTTTGACATTTATCAGACCACACAAACTTGGCACTTTTCTCTAGCAGAGCTGTCATTGGTTTTGCTAGCTTTGAAAACCCTTCTATGAACCTCCTATAGTATCCTGCTAAGCCCAGGAAACTACGGATTTCAGTAACGTTGGTGGGAGGGTTCCAGTTTAGAACATCTCGCACCTTACTTGGGTCTACTGCTATACCCCCATTAGAGACCACGTGACCCAAGAAAGACACTTCTCTTAACCAAAACTCACATTTACTTCTCTTGGCATACAACTGATTTTCTCTGAGTTTTTGCAAAACCATCCTCAGATGTTCAGTATGCTCTTCTTTTGTTTTAGAGAAGACTAGGATATCATCTATGAACACTACCACAAACTTATCCAAAAACTCCATGAACACCTTGTTCATCATGTACATAAAGTACGCAGGTGCATTAGTCAACCCAAAAGACATAACTGTATACTCATATAGCCCATATCTTGTGGTAAAGGCTGTCTTAGGTATGTCTGCCGCTCGGATTTTTAATTGGTGATATCCAGAGCGGAGATCTATTTTAGAGAACACACATGCACCTTTCAACTGATCAAACAAGTCATCTATTCTGGGTAAGGGATATTTATTCTTGATGGTAACTTCATTAAGAGAACGGTAGTCCACACACATTCTCCTAGTACCATCTTTCTTATCCACAAATATAACTGGTGCTCCCCAAGGTGAAGAACTAGGGCGAATAAAACCCTTTTCTTGCAATTCACTAATTTGTTTCTTAAGTTCTTCTAATTCTTTTACCCCCATTCTATATGGTCTTTTAGTTATGGGAGCAGTACCAGGTAGAAGTTCAATAAGAAACTCAACATCACGATCAGGTGGCATACCTGGTAACTCTTCGGGAAACACATCCGGAAATTCTTCCACCACTTGTTCCTCATTAAAGGCATCTCCAGATAACTGGTTCAGGGTGACTTTTGGTGTTGCTTGCATCTCTACTTCAACACACATCTTATCCCCATTAGGTGATGTCACAACAACACATCTCTCTTGACACTGAATCACAGCTCGATGTTGTTTCATCCAATCCATTCCCACAATCAGATCTATTCCAGCTGTGGGTATCACCACTGGACTCACTTCAAAGTCTACCCCCCTTAGGGTAAGTCTAGTGGAAGGACTCCAAACAGAAGCTGGTATGCTACCCCCCGATGAATTTACTTGCATACGATTTTTCATTGCACGCAAAGATATACTATGCATTCTAACAAAAGCTTCAGATATGAAAGAATGCGAAGCACCAGAATCAAAGAGTATGGTAGCGGGGAATGAGTTGACATTAAACGTACCCATCATAACCTCAGGTGCCTCCTGAGTGGTTTCAGCAGATACATGGTTCACTCTTCCAGTGTTTGGAGGTGGTTGGTACCTTCCTTTCTGCTGGTTGTTCTGGTTCTGGGGTGCTTGCTGGTTCTGCTTCTCAGGGCAATTGTAAGACATATGCCCCTCCTTCCCACAACGGAAACACTTGTTACTGTTACTGTTGTTGGGGTTGTTGTTCTTCAATGCCAGAGCATTTGGATTTCCCTGACGCTGAACTTGATTAGAGACCTGCTGAGGTGGGCGCTGGCCTCCATACTGCTGCTGACCTTGAGGGCGTTGTTGGAACTGATTGCGCTGAGGAAACTGACCTCTGTTCCACTGGCTGGGCTGCCCTTGGCTTCTCTGTTGGAAACTCTGCTGCGGGTAGGGTCGAGGGCGAGTGTTGCTGCTTGAAGACTGACCCTGAAACTTCCTCTTCTTTGTTTCCATTTCCCGGCGCTTATTGTCAATCACAATAGCGCGATTTACCAAGGTCTGGTAGTTGGGGTACTCATTGGACATAAGCTGGAGTTGCAGACCATCATACAATCCCTTCAGGAATCTGCGTTGCTTGTCGCAATCCCTTGCCACTTCATGTGGAGCATAACGTGACAATTGAGCGAACTTGTCACGGTACTCAGCCACTGTCATAGAGCCTTGCTTGAGGGATCTGAACTCCTCTTGCTTCAACTCCATCATACCCTCTGGAATGTGGTATGATCTGAATTCCTCTTTGAATTCCTGCCAACTGATCCCAGGAGCATCATCAGGGCGTCCGTATTGGAAGGACTCCCACCAATCTTGGGCTGCTCCTTGCAACTGTCCAGAGGCATATAACACCTTTTCGGTGTCGTTGCACTGTGCTATGTTCAGCTGCTTTTCCACAGCTTGGAGCCAGTCATCTGCATCCAAAGGGTCAGATGCGTGGGTGAAGACGGGAGGTCTTCCCTTCATGAACTCTCCTCGCTTGTCCCTCACATGGACTGGAGGTAGAACTCCAACAGGTTCATTGTCCAGGCGATGTATCATAGCTTGCATCAACTGTGCCTGCATCCCCATCAGTTGTTCCACGGATACAGCAGGGACAATAGGCGGTGGTGTTGGCGGTGGTGGTGGTGGATTGACAGGAACTCCACGTCCACGGCCACGTCCACGGCCACGAACTCTAGCACCCCTGCCGTCCATCTGTTTTTCAACAAAGATGTAGGGTTTAGTGACTTTGTGAAGCATACAACATGTCTATGTCAAACTGAAATTTTCTGTGCATGATTTTGCAACAGCAGTGCAGTAAACAGTTCATATCGCAAGCTTTGAAACTCAAACGGAAACTCTGCTTATATGACTGGAAAGATCAGAGAGTTTTCTACAGCTTTCATGTTCACAAGATTTTCAGATTCCCTATCTTTATTTGTCAAAAACTCGAAACAACCAGGTCTTTCAGGTTCACAGACTGCGCTGAAAGACTGACTTGCAACAGCAAAAACTCTTAGCTTAGAACAGGTATGGGGTTGGTTCGGTGGCGTTGGAAAGATACAGAAGTCTACTTTCTGGTGTGAGAGTTCCACCAATATTGACTTTACTGATTTAGAGATATAAAGCAAAGAACAGAGACTGCTTCAGAAAAACAGCACAGGAGAGGAGAGATAAGATCAACCCACTGATATATTAACAAACATTAACCTAATGTTTAAACTTGTGAGACTTGTGGATAGGCCCACAATCTCTCACACTAACAATCAACCAAAGATCCAAATCAAACAAGTTTCATAAATATAATCATTAAGACATCAAGTTCAAAGATCACCAAACTAACAGACTCGCACTACTACGCTTATTACAAAGGGGAAAGACTTCAACATCTATGGAGCTTCCTCCGTCATGATATGGTTGGGTGGCTTCTTCTCAAACATCGGGGCCATGTTCAGCTGGGCCCTCAGATCATCTATCATCTTCTGGAAACGAGCCACGGACTGCTGCTCGCCATGCAACTCCTCCTGTAACCTCTCATTGACCCCTTGGAGCTCATTGAGGTGCCTGACGGTAGTGTCCAGGGTAGAGCCAGGGTCAAGGGGGTTCTGGATCGACCAAGTGTTGAACCTGGTGTCAAATCGGGGCAGGAACCTGTAAGCATCATTTTGCATGGCAGTGTAACGCCTCCCATGGTAGTAGATGTAGGCGTTCTCTGCAGCATTCTCCATGCTGTCCTTGTCAATAGCCCTCCTGGCTATGTGACCATGGACAGTCTCCACCTTTAGACTGTCATGAGCCTCATTCCAGACTGAGACTACCACCTGGGCCTTCCAGTAGCTAGCTTCTGAGGATGTGAGAACTCAGAAACTAGATACCTTACTGAGGTATCCATCTCCGGGTAGTACTCCTCCAACACCTTCAGCAGCAGGTTGTGGAAGTAAGCCGCTGGAGCAGGGTACTTGTAGTACTGCTCCTCAGTCCATCCAGGCTGCTCATCCTCTGGTGAAGTCGCCAGAGCAGGTGCTGGTGCTGGTGAGAGAAGTGGTGCAGGAGTCGGTGAAGGCAGAGGCGACGGTGTAACAGCTGGTGTAGGAGCTGGTGAAACCACCGGTGTAGGAGCTGGGGGTGGGGCTGGTGCTGCAAGGTGGACGTCCATCCACTCCTGCTCGTCCTCCGTGTTGACGTCCTCCACCAACACGTGCTCCTCCTCCGGGTCCTCCTCAGTCTCAGTCACCATCTCATCATCTGAGATGTCCACTACTGGCTGAGAGGTCTGGGAAGTGAACTGAGCCAAGTAGCTGCTGGTGCTCAGACGGCGGGACCTCGTGACAGGCGGCATCTACAAAATTTTATTTAAACTCAATTAGAACAACATTTTTAAATAATAGAATAAGGACATAGAAGCATATAAATTTTGTAAATAACAAGAGCAAGATGGAAAGCAGTAAAGTGTAGAAGCAAAGGATCCTAAAACGACCATTGCTACCTAGGCTTGCGTCCTACAGTCAACTCAAGCTTTGATACCAATTTGTCACACCCAAATTTCAAGGACGAAATAGGATGCATAACATTATGTGTGCCCAGGAATAAACCACACATAAGTCCACAAATTACAGAGTACCATCACAGAGTTTAGTACATATCGAACATATATCCATTACAAGAATAAATAAAACAAGTAAGATAAACTAGCTCTTGTGGCTCCATTCCACAGGGAAAGGTCAACTGGTTGACCAAGCCTAGAAGTCTTCGGGAAACTCCTCATAGCCTCCTGCTTCTGTTACCCATCCGGGATTTTTATCCAAAATAGAAAAGAAAACAAGCGTGAGTACACTCGTACTCCGCAGTATAACATGGGGTTATGAAGCTCAAAAAGGCTGACACTGGTTTACTACATTTAGCACTTTTAGTTGGTCAAAGTTTTATTATTAAGTATCATCAAGTTATGCTTATGCCCCAATTTATCCCACTTATTTCCACTGCCAAGGTTTAAAGAATCATAACCATCATCATAAAAGGGGTGACAACAGGAACATAAGTGTTGGTCAAGTTAATTAATTAATCCGTCGGTTTTCCGGGCCGCTCGTGACCGTGAGCACGGCTGATATATCAGTTTTAACCCTCTGCAGAGGTTGTGCAACTTTACCCGTGAGTCGTGATGCCCCGATTGCCCGGGTTAATTACTCCCATAACACTGCCAAGGTGAGTGGGCGGGGTTCACTATGAAACCTTTCATAGTATCTCGTCTAACAAGATTAGGGCCGCTAGGATTGGCAAGGGGCGATAGAGCTCCCCTTCCGAGTAGCATAACGACCCGCAACCTACGCTCAAACTCGGACAGAGGCCGCACTATAACCAGCTCGGCAAGAGCCTAATGCGCCCTTTCGGGTAACCGCTAACGAGCTAGAAAAGAGCCTACTACTAAGTTAAAGCCAGAGCCATGTAGCTCCCACGGAAGCACTGTCAGTCCCAGCTTTTGCCAACAGTGAGTTATTAAAAGAGTTATGTTCCAATTGCCATAACAAGATCACCAATTCATTCATAGCATTTTAACCTTTGGCAGGGATAAAGCATTCGTTTATGTAAAGCACTAGCCATCTATCCATATGCATAACCCATAGGAATCAAGGTAAAGGGTTTCAACTCTAGGGAATTAAACTACGGGTATCAAATTAACACATGCACATGAAATGATAATTATAGTGAATAGGATAACAAGGAAAGTCCCATGCTATACTTGCCTTGATTCTCAAAGTCCTGCTGGTCAAAACACTCCTGATCAAAGAATTCCTGATCACCAACAAACTCCTCACTGCCTGAACTCGATCACGACATTGCAACAACACGCATTCCAATTGCATACATACAAAGCAAACACAACTAATATTAGAACAGTACACCAATAACAATAAACAGAGTTAAAAAGTTTATAAAAAGATACTACGCGTTGCTACGATCATTTCAACACGAATTTCACGAAAATCGGATTTAAAACGCAAAAGATATGAATTTAACTGGTTCTCTAGGAGCATTTTTTGTATTTGAATTATCATGGAAATTAAATAATTCAAACATGAGCAACAGATGTTTTAATATGTAGAGAATTTCATTACGAACCTAACGCAACTCGAATCGTCCAAATCGGAGTTAAAATGAAGACTTTATAAACAATTTATTGCAGTGGCAAAATTGTAAATATCATATTTCTATTTTTAGAATAAACCGAGAAAGAATACGTGTCTTGACTGGGAAAGCGTATTCTCGGAAATGCGCCAGCGCTGCGACGCGGGATCGGCAGAGCTGCCACGCGGCGGCTCGGGATAAGGTGGTCCACGGCACAGTGCGTGCACCCGAGCAAGCGCTGCGGTCCACCGGTCCACCGTGGACCGGGGCTCATACCCCTTCGCTGATCTAATCCTAACCGCAGATCAGGAAAAGGACGGCTCAGAGCAGATCCAAGGGAGAGAGAGAGGGAACGGCGGCCGGAGCAGAGAACTGCGCGGCGGCGCCATAGCTCCCGAGCGCCGGGCTCGCCGGAGTTCCACCGGAAAGACTCGTCCGGTGCCCGTTTCGAAAACCGATCGCATGGGAAGAAAGAGGGGGACGAGGCGAAGCTCATGGCGTGCTCGGTTGGACGCGGGGAGACGGACAGAGGCGGCGCCACGGTTCCCGGCGGCTCTGGCACGCCGGCGAACGCGGGGAGGACTTTCCGTCTGCCACGGCTTCAACCAACTACACCGAAACGACCTACAGACTCGTGCGAGTGTAACAGAGAGCGCGGTTGAGGCTGTGTGTCACCGGAACAGAGCCGTCCGCGGGCGGGGCCAAGATCGGACTTGATCTGTGTACGCGGCCGAGCCAAGGCAGTACCGTAGAGACCAAATTGAAGACACGGGAAGTGACGGGGTGCCAGTGCGATGCTAACGAAGTGCTCGGACGCGACTGAACGCTACCGGTGTGTGCTGACCGCGGTGGCGCCATGGCCGACGGCGCGGTTCACATGCGGCCAGTGCCACAGAGGGCGCGATTCACCGAATTAAAAGCTCGGGGAGGGAGAAGAAGTGAAGGCGAAGCTCACCACGACTTCAAATAGGACGGAGATGACTTGGGGTGGCTTGATGACGAGGAGCGGCGGTCGGCGTCGCGACGGCGTTCCGAGGGCTCTGCGTTCGCGACGTCGAGTGTTCTGCTGCCCAAAACGGAGCACAGAGAGAGTGATAAGTCCCCTGAGATTCGCGAGGAGATTGCGGTCTCGGAACAGCACTCACCCAGACGGATTAAGCTCCGGTGAAGCTTCTCCGCGACAATGACGACGGCGGCGGCGTTCGGTGGAAAACGAGAGCACAGAGGGGAAAGGGGGAAAGGACGCACGGCATTCAGCTTTATAGCGAGAGAGGGAGCGTGCGGTTGCTGGCGGATTCACGGGCGAGTTGCGGGGAGTGGGAGCGGGGCAGACGTCGTGCGGCGGTTGTCGTCCGCGGCGCGTCCGCGCGCGTCCGATTTCCCCGGAAGGTGGAAGACGGCTGCCGAAAGGGCCACGCCGCAGAGAGGGAAGAGAGGATGAGGGACTGGGACGGTTGCCGTGCTTCACGCGCCCACGCGCATTCTCGAGCGAGCAGGGCAGGAGCGCGCGTCGCAGCGGTTTCGGTGACGGCGTTCGCCTCCGAGAACGGCGGGAGGTGGGGGATGGTGCTGACGGGTGGGTCCGGTCGGCAGAGAGAGGAAGGGGGAGAAGAGAGAGGGAAATGGCGCCGACATGTGGGCCTCGGTTGGCAGTGAGAGAAAAGAGAGAAGAGAGAACGCGTCGGCGCCGACAGGTGGACCCCGCGGTGTCAGTGAGAGGGGAAGGGAGGTGGGGCTCGGACTGGGCCGGCAGAGAGGAAAGAAGGAGTGGGCCTTGGTGGATTAGCTGGGCCGGCAGAAGAAAGAAAGGAGAGAGATCAAGCCCATATCCTTTTTCCTTTTCTTTTTATTTCTCTTTTCCAAAATCATTTCAAAAAAAACAGATTTGAAACCATTTGCAAAGTGAGTTTTGTAAATTCAAACAAGCAAAGAAAATATGCAACTGCATGAATGCATCAACAAGTTTCTAAACTAGAATAAGTTTTATTTGCAAGAATTTTAATAATCCGCTAAATGAAATGCTCACACAATTCCAACATTAAATCATTTTCTATTATTTGAAATTCAAATCAAACTTTGGGTGTTACAGGTAATACCAACCGGGGCTAAAAGGTGTCTTTTAGTCCCGGTTGGTATTACCAACCACGGCTAAATGCCTTTAGCCGCGGTTGGTGTTACCAACCATGGATAAAGGTCCTTTAGTCGTGTTTGGTAATACCAACCGCGGCTAAAGGGTGCCTTCCTATATAAGCCGCGGCCGATGTCCTGTCTTCCTCCTCCCCTCATATCTGTCTTCGTCGATCTCGGCCGCCTTCTTCGTCGACGCACAACCCCCGCCACGCCGTCGTCACCGTCGCCATCTGAGGAGCCCGCGACTCGCCAGCGTGCCAACGGCCCCGCACACCACGTGCGCTAGCCCCAGCCGTCCCTGTCTGCCACTCGCCGAGCGTCGCCGCCGCGCCGTACGTCATCGCGCCGCCGCCGTCTACCTCTCCGCTGCCGCCGCGCCTCCACCTCGCGGGCCCGCGCGCCGTCCGAGAGAGCTAGAGGCCGGGCCGGTCAGCAGCCACCGGAGAGAGATCGAGAGATCAGAGAAGAAAAGGAAGAAAATAAAAGGAGAAAGAAGAAGAAAAAAGAAGAAGAATAGAAGAGAAAGAAGAAAGAAGAAAGAAGAGGAAAATGAGAGGAAAAAAGGAGGGGGAAGAAGGAGAGGAAAGGTGTTTAAAAAAAGAAATATAGAAATTGACTCAACTAAATATATTTTTGTTGCTTTTTTCACAAATTAAACTAACATTTGTCTAAATGATTTTGTAGGCTAAAGGTGTGTAAAGGAGAAAGAAGAAGGAGAAAGAAGGAAGAAGTAATATATTTTAGTTTTATTAAATTGATTTAGGAAATTGATTGATGTTAGAAATATATTCTAGTTTCATGAAATTGATTTATGTTGGTAATATATTCTAGTTTTATGAAATTGATTGATGTTAGTAATATATTTTAGTTTTAGGAAATTGATATATGTTAGTAATATAATTTAGTTTTAGGAAATTAATTTAGTTTTAGTAATGTATTATGTGTACCACATCCATCCTTTTGATATATATATGGATTTGTTAGAGAAATATAGACCTTCCATTATTTCTATATATGATTTGATATATATATGTATCTTCCATTCACTACAAGATTCGCACAAAATTTCAACGCGCCAAAACTGTGGTAAAAGACCCAAAAACGTTGCTATAACCGGAATGACAATGGTAGAAAAACGTTGCGAGGCGTCGCAAGACAAACTGTGGCAAGAGGCTGTCACAACGTTTTTCTGTGTAGTGTTGCAAATTCAGACGTTGAATCGTAACACTTGGGGCGTTGCAACCTTTGTTGTTGCTACATTTTCATGTGTGGTAACAGCAGCTAATACAACGCTTGAGACATTGCTAGAACAAGCAATGTCAACGTGATCATGTCGTGGCAAATGGTACAGTCGCAACGATGATGAGGGTTGCAAGACAATGTATCACAACACCAAAATAGTGTGGCAAGTCAGGTTGTATCACAACACCAAGAAATCGTGGCAACATGTTGAGTTGTCACGCCCAAGATAGTGTTGCTATACGTGACTTTGTTATTGCTACGTAGAACTGGTGTGGCAAGTCAGGTTGTATCACAACACCAAGAAATGGTGGCAACATGTTGATTTGCTACGCCCAAGATAGTGTTCCTATACGTGACTTTGCTATTGCTACGTATAACTAGTGTGGCAAGTCAGGTTGTATCACAACACCAAAAAATGGTGGCAACATGTTGATTTGCCACGCACAAGATAGTGTTGCTATATGTGACTTCTCTATTGCTACACAAAAACGTTGTGGCAATTCAGTTTATGTCGCAACACTAAAAATTGGTGGCTACATGGGCAGATTCTATTACTACGAGGAATGTGTGTGTTTCAATAGTATGTTTTGCCACACTAAATTTGGTTGCAAATATTCTATTTTACAACGCCATTTGTTTGGTACCGCTAGGTAATATTTCAGCGCCATTTAATAATTCAGAAATCAAGAATTAAAATGAGCAAATCATGAGAATATATATAGCCACTTAATGAGAATAGGCAACCATGCATTAAATACAACACAACCCATTGTAATATAGTATGTCGTACCACAAAGACAAATGGTCTCATGAAAGACTTTGGAAGATAATAGACAAAGTTTAAATTTGCTACTCTGTTTCATGACATCTCAAACTTGATCTCAGCACTCCTTTTTGGTCATGACCCCAACCACTCCATTTATCAGTTCCTTTTGTTTCTTTTGTTTCCTGCTGCTCGCTTCTTGTTATTCAAACTTTCCATCAATTGTTTTGTACTCACAAATTGTGGAATAGTGTTGTTCCCATCTTTCTGAAGTGCTTGATTTTTGTTATTACTCCTGGTGCTGTGCACACTGGCCGCTGCACCCGTCTTACCAGCAGGTAGTTGATTGTTGGTAACTACCTGGTTATTCTGCAAAACCAAAAAAATACATGCCAAATAATTAACATACGACTCATACCATGCACTAGTTCATGAACAATGAAACATTTTTGAATAAAAAATTACCTACTCTACTGTTGCTTCAATCTCAGTTGTTGTTTGGTTCTCCTCCGGAGCTCCTAAGGGTGGCTCGTTCTCTCCTGTTTGATCAGCTGTTGTTGCATTTGTACTTTAGTTAACCTACAATAAAATCTCATTAGTACTGTTGTTTAGCTTTCACACAATACCTTTAATGATCTTGAGCAAGCTTATATGAGGGTCATGACTACATGAATATGCAAGTTAAAACCGATCCTTACTATTATCTGTGTTGATGCTCTATGCCCTCGTGCTTCTAGCAGCTCTAGAAACTCTTTCCTAAGCTCTTCTTTGTCAGCCTCCCTAGCTTTCTGTAGTGCTTCTTCCATCTCACGCTTTTGCTCTTCCATCACACGCTTGTGTTCTTCCTTCTCGACTTCCATTTGAGTAACTTGGCTTTGGAGTTTTTCTTGGACCTTCAGTAGTTGAGCCTTGAACTCTTCTTTTTCTTTGTGTGATGTTGTTTCAGAACGGGCATGTTCCTCATTTTGTTCTAGCATTAGCTGCCTTCTACTTGGATACCTTGCCATATACCCATTGTCGTGAACCTTGGATGATCTGCATCTAGTAGTTTCCTTGTATGTTTTCTGGAAAATATGGTTTCTCTCTGTTGAAGGAACAAAGTGCTCTGTTGAGTCTACTTCCTTGTTTCTAATTTGGGTGCAAGAAATTTCCTGACACATATAAGACATTCGAAAGTGCTTAACTAAACTTGGAATTTAAGAGGCCAACTATGATACATTTATTAGTAAGGTTTCTGGAAAGTAGATTATACTTACATAGACAACCTTAGATGCAACATTTGACCATTTCTCTGCCTTACTGTGTGTTTGCACCCATAGATCCAAATCATTTGGCTCTTCACAAGTATCTGGGTCTCTCTAATTTTTCCCAGAAAAAAACAAATGAATATTTCAACAAGTACTAAATTCAAACAACGCATGCACGCATGTGCTTCTCCATAGTCATTACCATTTCATAGCTAATCTGAGAGAAAGGTTTTGATCCCATCATATGTTGTGTTTGTTGCATCGCACGGTTTTCAGAATTCATGGTGCTGATTTTCTGTATATATACTAGTTTGTTTTAAAAAACAATCCTCAAAACAACACAATTCTTTCTACAAATGCTATTGCAAACTAAGAAGTGAAATGCATCAAACCTGGAAGTCTGAAGTGCCAAAATACAATATGAGATAGTGCCATTCAACAATATGGAGGTCTTCTGGATTATGCCTCATTCTCAAATCGTAACAGTCCCATGCCCTATATGTGGCACTGAATGTTGACCGCCAACCTTTATAGCGTTCATTAGCTATGGTCCATATAATTTTCTTGTTTTCATCATTTTCCTCAAGGTCCCACGTGTCCTATTCAAAAGAAATTTACACACAAAGAATCAATTCTTACACTATTTGATATGTAAGAATAAGTAAGATGGGTACAGTGGAAAGAAAGTATGAAAGCTTATTACCATTACATGAGCGGCTATCGCTTCTTTAACATCATCATCAATCATTTTCCATTTTTTGACACCAATAAGTGGAGCATGTATTCTTGTGAACAAAACGATTTCGTCAACAAAAGCTCGTTGGTTACCACCTACAGGCCCTCCTAGTCTTTCTGAGAATTGGATTTTCATTTTTCGAGTGCCTTGCTTATGCCTTTTGTTTGATGTAGCAAAACCTTTCAACGGCCCACGTGCTCTGTACTTCCTCTTTGTACTTCCTACGTGTACGTGCAACATACAATGAAATGCAATATATGTTCTCGTTAACGCTGTGAAACCTAATTGTGAGGCTTACAAAAAATGGTTTGAGAAAGAAAAACACACTTACTAGAACTGTCTTGATGCTTTAAACGCCGAGCATGACTTGGCCACTCTGTTGGAGGTGTTGGATTGCTGGCTACACTTGACTGACTACAGTTCATTCCTTCATATGCCTCTTCACAATATAAAACTTAAGTTAAAATTAGTCAGTAAAATGACTGACAAATTAGAGATATTAAATGACCGATCTCTTCTAATAGTCCTTGATCTCGTAGCCACTCGGTATATACTTTGACTGTATCAGTCCTGAAGATATCCTTCAATTCTACAACCATGTATACATGAATGAATTGGATATAACAATGAATTAATTAAGATACAGTTATGGACAAGAGTGTATAAATTTCACATACCTTTGCCTTCACCCATTTCATGCAGTTCTTCAAGCCATGACTTGTATTCATCAACTGGCTCATTTGAGAAGTCTTCATGAAATGTTGTACCTGGTGGTACTTTCTTTGGTGTTATGTTTACAGTTAGGTCGGTAATTTTAGTCCGTCTTAGAACTAATCTAACTTCGCACGTCCGTCTTAGAACTAATCTAACTTCGCACTCCTCATCGTGTTCTACTATCATATTATCTTAATGTAGCTCTTTTTCAATCTCTACTAGTTTTGCAATATTTTTACGTTCTCGTTTCTTATAGTATAATAAATCCCTCAAAGAGTACCCAAAATGTCCTTTCATTGTTAGCAAGTTTCCATAGGTGAGATCGATCCTTCTTATATCCACTTTAATATAGTCCTTTCCCTTTGGTGCCCCTTGGAGGTCAATATACAGAGACCACATTTCTTCTTGTTCTGGCGTCAAATCAACCCTGACATATGTTGATTAATGGAAAGAATATGAATATAATTGTGAGCATGATAAAAATGAAAGCAAAAACAATGTACTTATTTCAATAGTGCATATATAATGAAAAATCAAGCCTCTAAGTTTGAAAAAATAAAAGCAAGGCTAAATCCTTGATTCCTGAACAAGAAGAAAATCAACAGTTTCAACGATCTTATTTTGATAGAGACATGCTCACAAGTACAAGAATGAAGGATGTTGGGTGTGTGACCAGTGTCAGTGGTTACGTACATATTTTGCGACTCATCAAATGGCTTGAAACCCTGTGATTTTGCACTGATATTAGAGTATTGACGACCGTCGTCGTCTGAGTCGGTGTGGTCGGAGGAAGCATGGTGACTCGGCGTCCTCTCCTCGTCGGCGAAAAAGCGACGCCAAGGCCCCGCGACCACGATTCATCGTCTTGTTTGCTCCCGGTGGCCTCGTCTATGTTGGGGTCGCCGAGGATGGATGACTCCGCGCCGTCGCTGATGATGGATGACTCCGCGCCGTCTCCGAGGATGGATGACTCTGCGCCATCTGTGTTGTCCCTTGAGCTGTCGGGGAGGTCTCCATCTCCTTCCCTTGTAAACCCTAACTGGCGGCTGCTTAGTCTGGGGAATAGATTAGTGGCGGCGCTAATTGCGATTTGGAGTGACAAGTCGAGAAGGGACGGAGATATCAGGGAGGCCGAAAAAGTTTCGAGACACAATGCGTGGGAAAAATTGCCCGGGGAGAAAGGCAGCCCAAAATTTTCATTTATTTTTCATTAAATCAAAATTTAATCACATTAATAGGTAAACTAGTCCTAAAAATTTCACAAATGCACACAACATAATGGGAGGCCTCCATAATCATCCCAAAAAAATTTCAAATGATTCGGAGAAAGTCGTACTACACATTCCCCACAAGGATGAACATCTCTTGTTGAGTGACAAGGGTATAGTAGTAGTAGAGACTTGTGAATTTAGAAGTAACTATTATAATACTTTCTTAAATGCAAAAATGACCCATGTAACAAATACATATATTGATTAATTGATGAGACTTGGTATTCATGACTTTTCTATTTGAAACATTTTAGGATTTCAAAACAAGGTTTAAGATGTCATTTTTACGAAATTCAAAGTTTCAATCATTAAATCTTTCTCAAATGCAAAATTTCCCCATTTTGGACGCCAGTTACACCTGTTACGTCGCTGTCCCTTCTTCTTCCCCGCATCCTCTCCACCGCCGCCGCGTATCCTTCACCCCGCAGCCTCTCTACCACCGCCGCTTCCCTTCACCTCATCCCCACCTCCACCACCGCATCCTCGCAGCACGGACTTCCTCCCACATCCACCGCCGCATCCTCGCCGTTCCTAGGTTAGGGTTTTGCCTCCGCTCCGCTGCCTGCAATCCTCTCCACCGCCGCCGCCTACACTGATGACGAGGCCAGAGAGGCGCCACTGCCAAAGGCAGGCAGGTACCGGGAGGTTCGCCCCTTCCTCCTCTGCACGGGTCATCAAGAAGAATGGCGTGGCTACCGCCTCGGCGAGGAAGAAGGGCGTAGCCGCCTCATCCGCGCCGGCGAGGAAGGGCGTGGGCGCCTCATCTGTGACGGGGAGGAACAAGTCCTCGGCGGAGATAAAGGAGGAGCCCCTGGAGCGCAGTGCCTCCGTCGACACCACCAGCAGAGGCTACGTCATGGGCCAATGCCGCAACTGCTGGGAGGGAAAGCACCTCTGCCATTACTGGCTTCATGGAGGTGAGAAGTGCCCTCCAAGTGCTGGGGAACAGCCCACCAATGCCGGCGCCACCACCAGCAGGGTAATAACATATATTTTCTGATTTTGTCGATCTCAATTCAATTGTATTCATGAAATGTGTTTACTTCTCAATTGATTTTCCAATCTTGTTTAAATGAACAATCCAGTGTAGTAGTAGTAATATGATTTTGCCTTCTTGCTTAAATGAAAAATCTTGATTTTCAGTGGATGGTGAAGTTAACATTTCTGTGAACTTTTAATCATGCTATTAATCATGATGCTAATATGTATCATATTACCTTTTTTCTTTGCAAGTTTCAGTTCTCTGTGAGTAGCTGAAATCTTGTGTACAAGAACTAGTACTTACTATTACTACTATGAATGTGCTCTGAAACTATCAATGTGATAATATTCTGAATGTAGCTCTTTGGTTTCATAGATGTAGGAATTGGTGAATAACCTTACCCTCATGGAGGCCCTAGATGCAGTGGTTACTAAACCAATAATGAACAAGCTCAGAGCTCTGCAGTGGACTGTTGACGACATCAAGGAAAAGGTAGAGAAGGTGGCAGAAGATGCTTAGGAGGCCAAGACCATTGCTGAGAAGGCGGCAACAGTGGCTGAGGAGCGTCAAAAGAGGTTGAGAAGGCTGAGGAGGCAATGGAAGGTCGTTCTACCTCTGAGCAGGCTGAGGCGGCAACCCAGAAGGCTGGTGGATAGCGCCATGCCTCCGAAGCACTAGGAAGTGAACCGATGGCACTTTTGATGTACAAATATGTATGATCAAGTTGGTAGACATGTTAAGCACTTTAATTTAGCTGTAGTAGTAATGGTGAAGACAATCTAGCCTCTATGGCTATACAAATAATGGTTGTGATGAAGCTAATTTGCCTATATTATATATCTATATATTGTTGTTGTTATCAAACTATTATCAAGTTTGTTAAAACACTATCAAGTTTGTTTGCAGATGGATGAAAAGGGAAAAGGATCAGAAAAAGGAAAAAATGAAAGAAAGGCAAAAAAAAGGTGCTGGTGAAGGCTCAACTCCAAGACCTCCAGAGTCAAAGGCAAAACGGCCTTCCATTGCACTAAGTGTTTGTGAGTTCAAAAGGGATACTCCAACATTTCTTATGAGTTAGTAATTCTTTATTTTACATATTATAAAAACACATTTTTAGAGCAGAAAATGACCTCAGATGAAAATGTCGTAGCAAGGAAAGTTGTTAGGTTCATCAAGATGTACAACTTGTAGTCATGGTGTTTTTTCATGTGACTTAGTTTTTCCAAGCCGGATCCTAGAGATAAAAGCTCACGTTCACATTATAAAATATTATCGAAATTGACCAAAATAAATTAAATTAAATTTAAAATATAATGAAGCTAATCTATGTTATTTTTTTCTAAATTTGACCAAAAAAAATAAATTGACCAAAGTCTACCCACGAAACTGGTTTGAACCCGACCCATTAGCAGGCCTACGCGCACATCTCTCACACATGTCGTTTATACATGCATGAAATCAGGAGCGGTGGTTCCACTTCCTACGTCTCGCCCCTTCGTCTCCCCAGTCCCCAATATCATCAGTCACTTCCACTTCCGCCGCATCCTCGACCCCTTCGCCTCCACTGACGCATCCTCGCCCCTGTCTCCTCCACCGCCGCATCCTCACACTCCCCACATCCACCGCCGCATCCTCACCCTCGTCGCCTCCACCGCCGCATCCTCTCCCCCGTCGCTCGCCGCATCCTCGCCCTCGTCCGCTCACATGGCCGGTGCAACCTCCTCCGCAGACAGCTCGCCATTCCCTGCCACCATTGGGGCAACTCTGGCAGGGAAGCACGAGTCGCCGAAGTGGAAGCGCAACAGGAGGGGAAGGATCCTGCTACCAGCAAACAGGTCGAGGACCACTACATCGACGCAAAAGGATGCGGCGGCGATTCCCAATGTGCCTCCTGACTTCCAGGAACACCACCGCCAGAGGCATCTCGTCCAGGCGCAGGAGCTGCATCCCGTACAGGCGGAGGAGGTCCCCCAAAGGTTAGGGTTTTCTTTTGTTAAATTCATTAACTGACTGGATATAGTATGTTTTGAATTGATTGAGATTGATTTAGCACTTCCAATCAGTGGCTATTGATTTATTTGCAATCAGTGGCTCAGCCTAGATTTAGTATGTCATATATGTTTTCCAATCAGTGGCTCTCGGCATATCTGTTAATTCCAATCATTGAGTAGCTGTGAGTAATGAATTGCCTTGCTGAGTTCACATTTGAGATATTTTTACTTGTGATTATTGCACTATATATTGGGCGGATAACCTGTGTTGTTTCTGTGAGCATATAACCTATGAAACTTGTGATCTTACTAGTGTGTACTAATCTTGAGTACTGATATATTCCTGGTTACTTCTATCTTTTCTAGGCTCTTAATTCTTGATCTAGAACCTGTTATTTTGGTAAGATTGTCTGTCATTTTTGTCAAGGATCTTTGATCATCAACTAAGTTTGAGAGTAAATATGATAAACATATTTATGTGTTTAATCTGCCTTCTTCTAACAGCCATATATGGTAAATGTTGATAAATGATCTTGTCCCTTTATGTCACATTTATTAATCGTAACTCTGTTTTTGTAATGAAGAAAGTTGGTTCCCCCTACGTGTTCAAAATCAACGAGAAGATGACAGTCCATTGCACATTTTCTCATGACAACGATGAGGAGACAAAGGATCACTACTAGATTCCGACCCTTTTGCCACGCTCTTTCGAGGCAACGTCAACGATTTCGTTGCAACAAGGAGTGCTCTCGCAACCATTTGCACATTTGGTTGCGATAGATGAAATTTTTGCCACAAAATTGTTCCGTGGCAAAAAAGATGAAGATCGTTGCAACAAGTAATTCTTATCGCAACGAAATATAGTGTGGTTGCAATACGTTGTCACTGTTGCCACACTTTGATTTGCATCGCTGGGACTTTTGTTGACGTTGCAATACAAAGTTGATATTGCAACACTTTTATTTGATGGTTGCAAGAAAAAGGTCAGTATTGCAGCGATGTTTTTTTTGTTGCAGGGGTTTTTGTTGGCATTGCCATACTATAATGATATAGCAACTCTTTTGTCGATGGTTGCAATATGTTGTGACTCTTGCCATGAGTTTGTTTGCGTTGTGTGCAGTTTGTTTGGCGTTGCAATACAAAGTTGATATTGTAACTCTTTATTGATGGTTGCAACAAGTTTTTACTGTTGCCACGATTTATTTGTGTTGCGTGCATATTTGTCGGTGTTATAATATTAAGATGATCATGGTTGTAGTCGTAATATAAAATAAGTGTGAGAACAAATCAAGTTATTTTCATAATAAAGGGTTTTGATGATTACTAAACAAAATATAAAGTTATTATATATATTTTCATTCATGTAAGTGTATTTCATGTACTTGATGGTACCATAGATATATTTACTTTCATCAAATTTTAATATATTAATTTTAATATAATTGAGTAATGTATAAACAACTTTATGTTAAAAAATTGTTTCTTATTGTATCTTATAATCATATTTTAGGTTTATTAATTTGTTATAAAATTTCTAATCTGTAGCAAATTTATAGATATGGTTGCAATATCTTATGCTCGTGATTAAAAAAAGAAAAATAAACTACAACCTAGGATTGGATCCTGGGATGTCTAAGTTGAAACGCAATGGCCTTACCAATACAACTGATATATGTTTATGTTAAAGTTAGTCATACAAAACTATATTAATAATTATACTTTAAAATATGGAAAGAGAACTAATCTATTAAGTTTGGTTTTTTGTCGGGACTTTTTGACGGATATAATTGAAGCCGCAGCCCTACTTATATATGCCCTTAGGACTATCCAGGTCATGAACAAACCACTAGTTAAAAAGGGCCTGATCTTCAGTTTTCCCTCCCTGAAACCCAGCCCAACACTCACCCCCTCTCCTTCTTTCGGCCAGCCCAGTTAAAAAGGCCAAAGCCCATCCAGCAGGTCGGCCCACACTTCCCTCTCCCCCTCCTCCTATCACTGACAACCGGGGTCCACTTGTCGGCGCCGAGTCTCTCTCTCTGCTCTCCTTCCCTCTCTCTGACCAGCGGCTCCCGCCTGTCGGCGCCAACCGCCAGCTCCCGCATCCCCTCTCTCTTACACTGCCGACCGGACCCACACGTCAGCACCATCCCCCACCTCCCGCCGGTTTCGGACGCACACGCCGTCACCGCAACAGCCGCGACGCGCAGCCCTCCCTGCTCGCCCGAGTACACGCGCGGACGCGGGAAGAACGGGAACCGCCGCACGTTCCTCACTCTCCCTCTCTCGCTGCTGCTAGGCCCCACAGGCCAGCGTCGTCTTCCCCAACGCCTTCCGCTTTGTTCGCGAGCACGCGCGCACGAACGCGCCGCGATCGGGAACCGCCACACGTTCTGCTCCGCTTCCACCCCCGCATCTCGCCCACGTAGCCGCAACGCCCCGCACGCTCTGCTCTGAGCTATAAAACGGAGCACCGCCCCTGTGCTTCCCCTTTCCATCGAACCGCGCCGTCGCCGAGCACCACCGTCTGCCGAACGCCGCCGTCGTCGCTGAAGAGGCCACACCGGAGTCTAAACCGCCTCGGTGAGCGCCGTTCTTCGCCCAGATTCTCACCGCCAACCGACCCGGCCTAATCTCTCTCTCTGTATCTCTTTCGTGGACACAAAACGCGCGCGCCGACGTGAACTCCACCGACGCCGACCGCCGATCCACGCCGACAAGCCACACCGAGCCATATCCGCCCTCCAATCCGGCTTGGTGAGCTTCGCCTTCATCCCCTCCCTCCCTGAGCCTTTATTTCGGCGAATTATGGCCTCTATGGCACTGGCCGCGTGTGACCCGTGCCGTCGACCATGGCGCCACCGTGGTCAGCACTCCCCGGCCGCGCACCACCCACCCGCGTGCCTCTCTAGCCTCGCACGCACACACCGCAACTCTCGGACCCCTCAATTCGGAGGATTACAGCCTCTAGGGCTTTACCCGCGAGCATCCGCACCGCCGTCAATGGCGCCACCGCGGATCACACTGCTCCGGCCAATTACTGCCGCACCCGAGCACTCTACCGACACCGCGGGGTCACACCGCGTCTCCCGGTACTCCTGATTCGACTGTAGCCCTGTGGTTAGCCACATCCGTGCACACCGAACGAGTCCGGCCATGGCGCCGCCGTGTACGCCATGCTCCGGTCGTCCCCTGTCTCACCTGAGCACCCCATCGAGTCCGCGCAAGCACGAGGAACACTCCGGTGCTCCCGGTTGAATCTGAGAGGGACGGGAACGTCTTTCCGACAGTTCTCCGGCGAGCTCGGCCCTCTGAGGCCATGGCGCCGCCGCGCCCGTTCTCGGCTCCGGCCGACTCTCTCCCTCTCTCTCCCTCCGATCTGTTCTGAGCCGCCCATTTACCGATCTGCGGCCAGGATTAAATCCCCCGAAGGGGTATGCACCCCGGTCCACGGTGGACCGGTGGACCACGACCACGCTCGGTTGATGACTGTGGTCGTGGACACGCCCTATCCCGAGCCGCCGCGTGGCAGGTCAATTGACCCCGCGTCACAGTGCTGGCGTAATCCCCTGAATACGCTTTCTCAGTTCAGAAAACGTAATCCTGTTCGGTTTATTCAAAAATAGAAAATTGCTATTAACAGAAATGCCACTGCCTTAGATTGTTTATAAAATCTTTATTTTAACTCCGATTTGGACGATTCAAGTTGCGTTAGCTTCGTAATGAAATTCTCTACATGTTAAACCAACTGTTGGTCATGTTTGAATTATTTAAATTCAAGGATAATTCAAATACTAAAAATGCTCCTAGAGAACAAGTTAAATTCATATCTTTTGTGTTTTAAATCCGATTTTCATGAAATTCGTGTTGAAATGATCGTAGCAATGCGTAGTATATTTTTTTTATAAACCTTTTAACTCTGTTTATTGTTATTGGTGTACTGTTCTAAAATTAGTCTTGTTTGCTTTGTATGTATGCAATTGGAATGCGTGTTGTTGCAATGCCGTGATCGAGTTCAGGCAGTGAGGAGTTTGTTGGTGATCAAGAGTTCTTTGATCAGGAGTGTTTTGACCAGCAGGACTTTGAGAACCAAGGCAAGTATAGCATGGGACCTACCTTGTTATCCTATTCACCATAATCATGATTTCATGTGCATGTGTTTAATGTGATACTCGTAGTATATTTCCATAGTATTGAAATCCTTTACCTTGACTCCTATGGGTTATGCATATGGGTAGATGGCTAGTGCAATATGAAATGAATTCTTGATCCCTGCCAAATGTTATAAAGCTTTGAATGAATTGGTGATCCTGTTATGGCAATTGGAACATAACTCTTTTAATAACTCACTGTTGGCAAAAGCTAGGACTGACAGTGCTACCTTGGGAGCTACATGGCTCTGGCTTTAACTAAGTAGTAGGCTCTTTTCTAGCTCGTTAGCGGTTACCCGAAAGGGCGCATTAGGCTCTTGCCGAGCTGGTTATACTGCGGCCTCTGTCCGAGTTTGAGCGTAGGCTGCGGGTCTTTATGCTACTCGGAAGGGGAGCTCTATCGCCCCTTGCCAATCCTAGCGGCCCTAATCTTGTTAG
Source organism: Microstegium vimineum (assembly GCA_022036555.1). Classification (NCBI taxonomy): domain Eukaryota; kingdom Viridiplantae; phylum Streptophyta; class Magnoliopsida; order Poales; family Poaceae; genus Microstegium; species Microstegium vimineum. Next base: position 13,320,595 of record CM039135.1, on the reverse strand, counting down.
ACGAGATACTATGAAAGGTTTCATAGTGAACCCCGCCCACTCACCTTGGCAGTGTTATGGGAGTAATTAACTCGGGCATTCGGGGCATCACGACTCACGGGTAAAGATGCACAACCTCTGCAGAGTGTTAAAACTGATATATCAGCCGTGCTCACGGTCACGAGCGGCCCGGAAAACCGACGGATTAATTAATTAACTTGACCAACCTTTATGTTCCTGTTGCCACCACTTTAATGATGATGGTTATGATTCTTTAAGACTTTGGCAGTGGTATAAGTGGGATCATTTGGGGCTTAAGCATAACCTGATGCTTCTTAATAATAAAACTTTGACCAACTAAAAATGCTAAATGCAGTAAGCCAGTGTCAGGCTTTTGGGCTTCATAACCCCATGTTATACTGCAGAGTACGAGTGTACTCACGCTTGTTTTCTTTTCAATTTTGGATAAAAATCCTGGATGGGTAACAGAAGCAGGAGGCTATGAGGATTTCCCTGAAGATTTCTAGGCTTGGTCAACCAGTTGACCTTCCCTGTGAGATGGAGCCTCAAGAGCTAGTGTATTTTCCGTTGTTTTATTTATTTTTGTAATGGATATATGTTCGATATGTATTAAACTCTGTGATGGTACTTTGTAATTTGTGAACTTATGTGTGGATTATTCCTGGGCACACATAATGTTATGCATCCTATTTCGTCCTTGAAATTGGGTGTGACAGCAGCCCATGCGCCGACGACCCTGCCATCGGTGCGCGTGATGTCTCTGGTGTGGCCACATCCAGGTATTAATACTATTTGAGTCATGCTATATGCATTGGTAGTTACATAGACTGTTCTAAATATTGGTTCTAAAATTCAGATGATTGCCTCCTATTAACTAAGAAAGATTTCCATGCTTGATTGCTACTGTATTATGATGCCGAATCTTCTATATCATTTCTAAAAGATTAGTTATCAGCCTATTTGGATTTTTATAAGTTTTTTTGGCATATTTGATTCAAGCTCTTGCACTGGTATGAAATGGAGGAGCCACACTATGGCCTCTTTTTCGGGTGCCATATATTTATCTGCACGATTTATGACAGCGGTGATTTAGTGACCACATACTCATGCAGTGCTTACTAGCATATGATTTTATTTCGAAAAGGATGCAGTGTGTTTAATTTGCATCGACATCAATTTACGTATATCATGGTACAGGACTACATGTGTCCTTCGTTCTATCAGAGCTATTCAAATTTGAGGTTCAGCCATTTCCATGCTCGAGAGATCAGATGCATAGCATCTCCAACATAAAAACTTTAGTAAGCCAGCATGGTATGGATTGTGCTTATTCCCTAATTTGGAGTTGTTACTGCAACTGATTTTATGTCATTGGGGCCCAATAATGCAGCTCTTGACACTTGACGTATACTATGTCTGAACTCTGAAATTATGATGCGATGTTACAGCAAAGGTTTGTTTCTTCTCGGTTCTCAGGGTTGGTGTTGCAGTTTTGAAATTGACTATCTAATTTTTTAACGACCAAGATAATTATAATTTGCCATTACATCTCTTCTCCAAAGAATATTAATCATGACGAAATATATTTTCGTCCCAATGCTGGCGATTTCTAATATGAGGATGTTGATCCACAGTGAAGCTGGTTGAAAGATTGGACTACTATCGGATTACAATCAATTTTTTTGTTGATTTCATCAGTGTTCCTTCCATGAAACAGCCACAGTACATATACGCTGACGCTAAATTTTTATTGTTATAGACATTGCCTTTTGCTACATTAGTTATATTAATCTGTTATGGCACACATATCTTCCCTGCGTAGTTGTTTATTCACAATATTTCACATATGTGAGACATGTCTTTCCAGTTCGTATGTCAGACTCCCAATGTCTTCTAACTGCCCTCAACTTTCTTCACCTCTAATTTTTTTAGAATCCTCTGATGCATGTCTTATTGTTTCAGGCATCTACTACCCTCATGTAAGAATTGCATAGCTTTTGTGTCATCTCTGCACTACACCTTCTGCTATGATCAATGATAATAAACAGCCCCCTGCTTAGAAGGTAACATTTTTCCTCTAATTACGGGTCTTAGTTTGCCCAAATATTGTCACAGTACCCCTTTACCCTCTGGCAGTAGTTCCGTAATGTAACTATTTCTACTTCAGGTTTCATGCATGTTATACAAACCCCTTCTGTTCCATACTCTACAATACACACCTGACATTTTACAGGTCAAATTTTTTTATCCCTAAACAACTATTCCTGACACCGTCCATAACTATTTATGAGTACAGGGCTTATTTCAGAGAATTTCCACTACATCTATAAATTTAAACGGTACTCATATCAAGTTTTTTTAGATGAATCCATACCAGACTTCTGATACATGTGAACTGCAATTCACCTATGATAGACACTATTTTGTGTGGCTGCACAGTTTCAGGTTCCCAATGTTTCCTTCCTCTAACTAATCATCTTTCATGATCATACTCAGTATGGCAGACCACATTGCCATGACAAGCCTTGCTCTCTAGGTGGACAACTTCACTGAACATCTGAATTTCTTTACACCATGGCAAAATGAATTGTACTTTGCAAAATTTATTCTTCCCTTCTACCAAAAGAACAAATACAGACACATATGTAACTAATTTTACTAATCTTTTGCTTTTATGTATAATCATATGATGTGTTGTATCGCAGATTTCTTCCCCGTGCGAAGCACGGGGGTACCCACTAGTTTTATTTTATTACGGTGCATAATGGACATGCTGTTATTCTGATATATTAAATATCCTAAAATTCCATTGTTATTTGTTACAATTTACCATTGGTTTGTTTGTTTTTTTACAGCAAAACAGTGACATGAGTAAAATTATTTAAGTAGGAGTAGGAGAGTTAGCAAAAATCATAAAGCACAAGATAAGCTCAGATTTGGATTCTTTGGACTCATATTTATATGTCTTGCTCTTGGAGACAGTATGACCTGAACAATAACACAATTTTCTTGAGCTTCAAGTTCATCTTCTCATTGTTTGCAAGATTATTTTTTTTTGTCTATAGAGACAAGAGATGACAGTTTGTAAGAAACGCTGCGAGGAAAATGGTGAGGCCTAAAACTTGTAAGAGAATTTTGTTTGTTCACTAGGTGCATCAAAACTTTCGATCTCACAATGCAGCTGTCAGCTATGTAAGCACTCAATCTTCCCTGCATTACTTAATTGAGATGATTACTTACAAGTGTAACACTGTGTGTGAAAATGTATTTGCTTGTAGGAAAATAAATGACAGTGCAGTTTCAACTGACACTAAAAGTTTATGGTATTTTTTTACTGCCTTATACTTCCTTGAACTGATATCGAAAATGAAGCATAAGGCAGGAGAAGGCAGAGTAAGTATACTTGAACTGATATCGAAAATGAAGCATAGTTTTCTATTTTGTGTAGCTTTATAGTGTACGTATCCGATCCTTTTACCGCATGAACTCCTATCACTATGCCTTGGTTATAAATTTAGTGGTTGAGTGCATCATAATATCAAAACTATATGATGCACTGGATATGCACTTGACCATATATGTTGAAAGCTCTACTTCCAGTGATATTCACTGGATATGCACTTGGCCATAAATATCAAAACTATATGATGTTGCTTCTAGCAATAACAGAGTTGTTTGACACCATGTTTTCTATAAAAAAATATTCCACTTGTCACTACTTGCAAATATTTTGGCCACATATATCTGTAGCCTAAGAGGTTGAGCAAGAACAAATCGGAATAAAAGATGGATTCTGGTCTTGTAATAATTCTGTTATTGCCACATATAACTGTTATTGCGTTCGTTGCATAGATGTTAAGTCTTGTAATACAAAGTTTAAAAAATGTTGTTAAATAATGAGTTGCCTGTACACTCTTTTATGATTTTAGCTATAATTGGAATGCTGTGTAATCTTAATGATTAAGTTATTGATTAATATATATATGCGTAAGTGCAACTTCTTTTGGTGTGGTTTTCTGCTATTGCAATGAATATTTATTAAACAACAAATGCTACTAGCGATGCAATACCAGGTGTTATATGTGTCAATATGATATATGGTAATGGAATAATTCTATGGCAATAACAGTTGAACTTTTGCAACGAAAAATAATGCAGAGGCAACCTCATAGAATTGCCACGGTGGATAGTTGTGGCAATAGCATAACTCTTGCAACCAACAAAAACTCGTGGCCAAAGATATTATTGCCACGCCCTAGCAGTCGTGGCAATATCATATAACTCTAGCAACGAACAAAAGCTTGTGGCAAATGGTATTAATGCCACGCAATGATAGTCATGGCAATAACATACGACTCTTGCAACAAATGAAATTGCGTGGCAAATGATACTTTTGTAACATCATAACGTTCGTGGCAATCACACTTGATGCAACAAAATTTTGGCATGGAAAAATTTCTTTAATGCCACGTTATCCATCGTTGTATGTATCATCTCTTGCTATGCATGTTCGCGTGGCAAGAGCTTATATTGCCACAACAATGAAAGTTGCAAAAAATGTCTATTGCCACCCTTGACAACGAATGAGTATGGTTGCAAGAAACCTTAACAGGTGCAACGTGAATCTAACATCGGTTGCAACGCAACTTTTTGCAACGACTGACAACGAACGCAATTCGGTTGCAACATGTAGCTTTTGCAACCAAATTGGTCCTATTGCAACGTTTTCTTGTCATTGCGTAAGGGTAAGAATTTAGTAGTGGATTGGCCGTGGCCTAGGGCCAAGGAGGTGACATTGGCACCTGCACTTAAGATTCCTAAATTTGAAATATATATACATATGCTAACGGCCAGACACCTTTCTGAATTGACAGATAAGAAAAAAGGGCGAGAACATTCGTGTCCTGAAGCGCAAGTATTTCAACGAGCCGTCAGCCTCGGGCTCTTCTTCCCCCTCCGTTGGCAATTAACTAGGATAGTGGACTCTCAACAAATGCTTAGTAGCTAAGATGGTTGTTCTTATGTAGCATGACTTAAGCACTTGTGTAATTAGTTAAGTACTACTGTTAAGCACTCCTTAATTAGTTAAGTAGTACTATGTTAAGCACTACTTAAATATATATATATATAATCTATTTATCTCGGTTGAATATATGGTTGTCGATCTTATTTGGATGTTATATGTTATCTCGGTTGAATATATGGTTGTATCTATTTGGATGTTATATTTGGATCTTATTTTATACAGTAGACTTATAGAAAGGTACATGAAATATAAAACCTAGCCATAATACATGAATATGCAAGTTAAAACCGAGCCATAATACATGAATATGCAAGTTAAAACCACATCAAGAAAAACACATGCCTTAATACAGTACGTTTCTGCACTAATAATAAAATAGAGTTAAATAAAGAAATCCTCCTCCTCCTCGGGATCGCCAACAGTTGTCGCTGGTGCAATGACTCCATCATCAATATATGTTTCTTCATCAACATCATGGTCTTCTGCATCAACAATTGTTGATTGATCTGGTTCAGGAACAGATTGGGCAATCGCCAGTTGAATAACACTTGAATCTCCAGTAGAGCCTTCCAATCCTGTTCTCCTTCAACTTGACAAATCCATACGTTTGCGTGCTTCATCACTCATGTCTTGCACACCCACTTTGAGCAAGGATATTTCCATGTCACCGTCATCTTTTTCACTTGATTCTGGCATGGCAAACAAATTCCTAGGCTTCTTGCGACAACAGAACACCAATGAGGTTGAGGTTTGTTTGGTATGTCAGCATACAAAACTAGTTCAGCTTGTGTTGCCAATATGTAGGGGTCAGCAGAATATCTAGAACGACTAGTATCGATGTCGACAATCCCATACTAATCCTTCTTATATCATTTTCCTTTGCTCGTAGATGCAGCTGGTACATCGTACCAGTCACACTCAAACAAAATAACTTCTTTTCCCTTCTCGAATTGAAGAGCAATTATTTTTTTAATCACTCCATACCATGTCATATTGTCGGTGCTGCCATCACCCTTCACACAAATTCCACTATTTTTTGTGTTCAACCTTTTCTCTGTAGAAACTGTTCGAAACAAGAAACCATTGATAAAGCATATAGTGAACACACGGGCTTGAGGATCCGGTCCTTTAGCAAGTGCATGCAATAAGACGTCATTAATTATGCCTTCCTTAATTTGCTTGGTGATCTGCAAAACACACAATGCAAATAATATAATTCAACTACCAGTGGATACCACACATGTCCTGAAACTACAAAATTAAATTAATTAACTACTCACTTTCTCCTTAAACCAGTCTATATATTGCTCCTTGTGTCGTTTTTCAAGGTTTCTTATGTCATCTTCCCTGAGTTTGTCCATATGCTCACTGTTGCATTATTGTAACACATATTCAAATATTTAGTAATATACTTATGTAACTCAAACAATAATGATGTAACAAAAATATATATGGAACTTACTCAACCCATTGTCTGGCCTCCTCACAGTTGGTTGCTATGTAGTGCCTCATCTTCAATAACTCTTCTCTGTCAATTAGCTCCAAAACAGAACCCTTCTTGCTGTAATCAACATCGCTAAATACGCTGAGCCTAGATGGTGGCTCATTTACAGCAGCACTTTCATGACGATCAGCTTGATTCAGTTTGATATCAACGTCTTCTAAGAAACGAGAGCAAAACGTCAAGCACTCCTCAGAGATATATCCCTCGGCTATCGAGCCTTCAGGATGCGCTTTGTTCCTCACATAGCCTTTCAGTGTACGTAAATATCTTTCGATCGGATACATCCACCTAAAGCTCACAGGATCTCCTAGTTTAGCCTCTTCAGCTAAATGAACCGGCAAATGCATCATGATGTCAAAAAAAGCAGGTGGGAATACCATCTCAAGGCGACAAAGAGTCTCTCCGATGGAACTGCTAAGCTTATCAAGATCTGCCGGCAGTAGCTCCTTTGAACAAATTGCATTGAAGAACCCACTAAGATCAATGAGTGGGACCACAACATCTTCTGGCAAAATGAAGCGTACAATCAAAGGTAACAACTTCTGTAGAATAACATGGTAGTCATGAGTTTTAAGACCAGAAACATTGCAACCATTGACGTCAACACATCTCTTTATATTGGAGAAAAACCCATCAGGCATCTTCACTCCTAGAAACCGGCATAAAATTTCCTTCTGATCCTTAGATAATGTGTACAAAGCTGGTGGCATAGTATATTTATGATTCTCCATCACAAGATGTTGATCCTTCCTCATACCAATACTTTGCATGTCTAGCCGGGCCTTCTCACTATCCTTATATTTACCATAATTTGAAGCAAAGTTCCCAAAATGCTCTCACAGATGTTCTTCTCAATGTGCATCACATCCAAATTATGCCTTATAAGCAACGAGTCCCAATAAGGCAAGTCAAAGAAAATACTCTTCTTCCTCCAATTGTGCCATCTTGTTTCTTCTTCACGTTGCTTCCTCTTTCTTGTTGCTTTCCCAAAGACCACTTGCTCAAAAGATTCAAACTGTTGCGTCACTTGTTGGCCACTCAATGGCTGAGGAGCCTCCCTATTTTCAGTTATGTTATTAAAGCTTACCTTGTTCCTGCGCCACCTATGTATCCGTGGCAAAAAGCGCCGATGCCCTATGTAACAATGCTTGGACCCACATTTCAGCCACAAGAAATCTGTGTCCTTGTTGCAGTATGGACATGCAAACTTCCCTTTGGTGCTCCAACCAGATAACATTGCATATGCAGGAAAATCATTGATTGTCCAAAGTAGAAGAGCATGAAGCGTAAAATTCTTCTTTACCTTCGCATCCCATGTTCTAACACCATCTTCCCACAACTCCTTTAATTCATCTATGAGGGGATGGAAGTATACATCAATATTGTTTCTAAGAGACTTGGGTCCTGGAACCAACATCGACATGATCCAATAAGGTTGTTTCATACACAACCAAGGCGGCAAATTGTATGGGATTATGATCACAGGCCAAGTCATGTATGTTGTGCTTATCATCCCGAAGGGATTGAATCCATCCGATGCTAGAGCAAGCCTAACATTACGAGGTTCCTTTGAAAACCATTTGTATTTCTCATCCACATGCTTCCATGTCGGGGAGTCTGCTGGGTGACGCATTCTGCCATCACTAGGCAATTTTTCCTTGTGCCATCTCATCTCTGTTGACGTGGTCTCCCGCATATATAGTCTCTGTAGCCGAGAAATTAGTGGGAAATAACGTAGGATCTTACGTGGAAAACGCTTCTTCTTTGGTGTATCACTGGTGTCACTAGTATCGTCATCATCACCACCCTTTGCACCACCTACATCATCCTTCCACCTAGACTCATCACATACTAGACATTTGTCTTTTTTTTTCATTTTCCTTCCAAAATAGTACACAATCATTCTCACAAGCGTGTATCTTGTCATAGTCCAGACCTAGATCTCGAACTACACTTTGCACTTTCTCCAATGTGTTTGGGACACAGTGACCTTCAGGTAGCACAAGTGAGAACAGATGTAGGATTTTCCTCAAGCAAGCGTTACTCATACCATGCATGCACTTCATCGGAAACAATCTCACAATAAAAGAAACCTTAGTAGCCTCCTTGCAGTCTGGATACAATTCCTTTCTTGCCTCCTCTAGTAATTTATAGAACTTCTTGGCACGCTCATTTGGCTCTTCATCTGCACCTTGGATGATGTCCCCATGTATACAAGCCCTGATTAATGCTCCAAGCATCTCCTCGCCTTCGTCAAGCTCATTATTACCTCATTCTCCTTCACCAGCATCCAAAGTTCAGCTAGGCGCTAGGCAGAATCTAGGCGCTGACCCTCCGCCTAGCGCCTAGTCGGGAGTACTCGCGCCTAGGCGTTCCTAGGCGTTTTCCTAGGCGGCGGCGGCGAGTGGAGGATGAGCAGGGGAGGAGCAGGGGATGAGCAGGGGAGGAGCAGGGGAGGTGGGGAGAAGCTCCTCTGGCGGAGAGAAGATCGTCCGCGGCGGAGGACTCACGCCAGGAACGACCAAATGAGCCACGGGGGAGGTTTCGCGGTGTGCGCGCGCGCCTGGCCGCGCGGGATATCTCCGCGCGCTAACAAACCACGCCAAAATCGGCGCCCGCGTGCTAACAAACCGCGCCAAAATCGGTTGGCCCGCGCTCGCGACGCCCCTCGCGCGTCTACTCGCCGCCTAGCGCCGCGAGCGCGCCTATAGCCCTAGTCGCGTCGACAGGTCTGGCCCAACGCCTAGTCACACGTAGTCGCCGAGTACTCGCCGCCTAGCTGAACTATGCCAGCATCATCGTCGTCTACTGATCCTCCAAGCTGGCCGCCACCTTGATGATATTGTACTTCTCCATCTTTGATGAAACCCTCATCAAACCGATTGGTCAGAACATGTCGGTGAATCTCACGTCGCGTTTTGTAGACCATGCAACGACATCTAACACATGGACACTTTGCAGTTGTTGTCCCAACAAATATGATGTCCATAAATTTGCTGAACTTCTCTTGCAAAACAGGATCAGACCTGTCCATGCGCATCCAACTTGTCCCATATTGCTGTGACATTATCTTGTGCTCGATCTCCTCCTAGCAAAAAATTGCAAAACGTATGCATGCATATATAAGTACAACTCATCATCACATGTATGTACACAAATATAATCCAAGATTACATACAGAGACGATGTCACAGATTGGCCATGCACACGCGTACCTAATTTTTGTTGTCGCGCATGTCGATCACTGGCGTACGTCGTCCACTGGCGAAGCAGTGGCGATGTTCTTTCTCTTCGCCGGCTGCTGATCGATGCCCTTGATCGATGTGTCTAGATCGATTGATGGAGTCGCGCACATCAAGCCGCGAGAGGAACCGTCGTCGACGAAGCCAGAATGGATCGGATGAAGTTCTGCAGGGGGACGCGGAGGATTGATGATGGGCTTGGCCCTTAGTTTTCTATTTACCCAATTAAATAGGCCAAAATATTACGATTCCCATAGAGTATATCACAACGGCAACCGAGATTTATTTGCAACGAAACACATCTGTGGCAATAGTACACACTTTTGCCTCGCCTATAACACTCATGTTGCAATTAACAACTATCTATGGAAACATACCAAATGTGTGGCAATTCAAACTTTATATTGCATCAGTTTTATTAATCAGTTGCAATAACCAACACCCTAATTGCAATGGTCTTGAGAACTTCTTACAATGTACCAAATGTGTGGCAATTCTAGGTTTATATTGCCACAGTTGTATTATTCAGTTGCAATAACCAACACCTTAATTGCAATGGTCGTGAGCAACCTTGCAACCCACCAAGACTGTGGCAATACAATGAATGAATAGCAACTATGTACTTTATGTTGCAAGAGCACCAAATAGTTGCAACGCTAATCAACATTAATGCCACGAAATGTCATCATTACAAACGTGCAAACCTATGGCCACAATTTATAAAAAAAGGTTGCTATAGGGATAACATATTGCCACGGTTTGGACCAATGTTGCAGAACATCCCCATTTTACCACAGATTTACAGGCGTTGCACGGAGGGTAGTGTGGCAATATTGTGCGAGTCTTGTAGTGATTATTGCTATATAGATAAAGAGATAGATGGATACTGAGATATATATGAAATATAATCTGAGTATATGTGATTTAATATATAGATGGTTGGACGTCGTAATCTCCCACCACCGGAACAAATTGGTTGGAATGGTTATTGTACTTGGATGGGTTTCGATCCGGTATTTCCGGTAGTACCGCGGAATTATCCGAACATAGTAAGTTAATAATCAATATATGTTTCATATGTATGACTAGATCATCAAAGTTAATTAACATGTCTTATATGTAATGTAGATGATTAATCTAGTTGTTTGGCTTAAATCAACATTCGCCTATTTTGGGGTTGACAATGTGGATGTTCAGATTAATCATGTAAACAATGGTCCAGAACTCCAATGTTGTATTTCATTTTCAGTTGCCGTTAGGATGGGTCATGGTCATGGTCGTGGTCGTGGTAGTGGTCGTGGCCGTGGTGGTGTTGGCGGGCACAATGTGTTACAAATCTCAGAGGTGGGAATACAGACAAGCCAGCGGGGTGTTGCTATTAAGTGTGTCGTCTATGCTTGTGTTGTCACACTCTCAAGAAATGGAATCACACTTCCTACTCTGTCTTCAGTGAAGATTGAAGCTATTAATCGCAACATGTATCCTGATATTCGGGGTTTATGTGCATGAATGGGTCAGAACTCGCCAAAGGTATGTTTAAGACTCATAACTTATACCTAGATTTGTTGTTATATGTTGTCAATATTACTCTCATAATTAACCATATTCTTATAGGTAGAGGAGTTTGACATGACCTACGCAGGGTGTAGTTTTGAAGCCATTCTGAACTAAGTAATAGATGCATTGGGTTATGAGTGGCAATATGCTGATGAAGAGCCAACACTAACTACTACAGGATTTCAAGCAAAGTTGGTTGCGACTAAGAAGGGAGACCGTCCAACTACTCGGCCACTGGTAAACGTTGTTAGTACACCATGTGCTCGTAAGTGTGAAGCTACTGAGAGTGCACTATTTAATACGTTGTTGTTCATCGATGAGATTATTGGTTACAAGATAGGTGACTTACACTTATCCGAATTGGTAGTACTAAATCGTTGAACTATTGTATTGTACAATAAGATTGACATTTCTATGAATTTCTGTAATATTACAACCAGGCCGAACCACTCAAGTCAAATCAAGACAAACATTTGTATGAGATTTAAGTGGCGAGAGCAGTTGTTTCTTAAGTCAAGTAACAATGGATAATGATGTAAATTTTATGTGCATATATATATATATATATTATACTTATAGAGTTTCATAGTTTATTTGTGTTTAATGTTTGAAACTAACTTATAAGTGCGTGAATACATGTATTAGCAATGAATACATGTATTAGAAGCGAAGAATACACACATTTGAATACCTAATCTAATTGGAAAACCAAAATAAGAAATACCAAAATTAGAAAAAAGGGTCTTTAGTCCCGGTTGGTACCAACCGGGGCTAAAGGGTGCTGCCACGAGTGGCCCGCCTACGCCACCTGGTACACATTACCAACCGGGGCTAATGGTCGAGCTTTAGCCCTGGGCCTGCGAACCGGGACTAAAGGGGGGATATTTAGTCCTGAATCCTTAGCCTCGGTTCAGGCACCGGGGCTAAAGGCTCTTACAGACCGGGGTTAAAATCCGGTTCTGTACTAATGCAAAAATATAAGCTTCCTGTCCACAATCTTTTAGGGCAAAAAATAGGTCCCAAACAAGACCTGAGAGCATCTAGTTTTTTGTTAGCTTACCATAAAAGAGATACCATTAGAGAAATCTTTTTGTCGCAAAACTCATAGGTGACCTCAATAAATTGATTTTCTTGATTCTTTTTTTGGTTCTCCATGTCTGTTTTCCGGCACACAGGATAATGCAGTTTCTAGTAGTGACACGTAATTTTAGTTCCTTGACCAGAGGAGGACCATACCAGCCATCATATTATCGCAAATGCAAACCATGCTTGTTTCACGTGGACTTCCATAAAAGTAACTTTTTTGGGTAACATAAATCCACACTTGTTTTTGCTGAAATGTTAGGAACATACACTATTTTCTGATTTGATTTCAGTTACTCAATTTTCCAAAAGAACCGCTTATAAGGTACCCAAATCCATGTGTCATAATAAGGGTCAAAAAATCATGCCACTGCCGCCAACAGAAAACCGTTCTTGCTCCTCATCATCACCTCTGCCTAGAGCCCCTCTCCTCCTTCCTCTCCGGTGCATCAACCAGTGATAAGGAGAGAGGACCCATCTCTCTTTTTTGCAGTTCTTTTATCAAGTTTGTTTAGGATTTATCTCAAATAAATGTACCAGCGTTTTTCGGTTGATATCATTTTACCTGTGATTACTTTGGTGATTACCATGCATGACAAGTTCGCCATTGCAGCGTCGATGTCATCGATAGGCGGCCAATTTATGGCCATTATGTGCAAAGGCATGGGTCTCCAAAACACTCTATACAAGGACAGGTACTCTAGGACATTGATCTCATCACCGATGGTCATGCAGAGAAAATCAACGATTGAAGGTAATGAATCCACATTGGTACCCAACAATGCAACTGCAAATATTCTTTCATCTACACTCAGTCACATTTTGAACTTGTTCTAGAACGTTGGATCTTGTGGCATGTCCAATGGTTTGGGTGTTGATTGTTGGATCTGGCATAAGGACTGCATTCACTACTACAAAAAAGAACTTGCACATCATCTTGAATTAGTCCTCGGTGGCAGACACATATTTTTGCTCGCTATAGTGAATCACATGATTTGCTGCAATGGACATTTTCTATTTACCGTGGACAGTTTTGCCCGCTATGGTAAATCGATTTACCGCAGTGGCCATACTACAAGGCCCGCCACAGTTTAGGCCGGGGCCCAACAGTCCCAGTCGAAGCCCGTGTACCATCTTGAGTATAAAAGCAGACAATTATTGTTTCTTTTTCACTCATTCACTTCCTATCTCTCCCAACTCTCGTCGGCCTTTCCTCTCCACTCGCACGCACACCTCTTCTCTCCCAACTCTTGGCTGCCTCTCCTCTCCCAACTTCCGAGACGCATGCAGGCACTCGCATCCTCTCCACTCCAAGGCGCGCACGAGTCCATGGCGGCTCTCCTTTCCACTTCGCCCTCCCCACCTCTCCACTCGGACCTTAAGCGGCAGCGGCGGCCCGAGGAGGAGGCCAACACGGAAGCGCCCTGAAGGAGCAGCGGTGCGTGGGGGCCTGGGCCCTCGCGTACCGACGACCTTCTCGAAGCCAAGCGTGCTCATTGTTAGCTGAGTTACACCTCGACGCGTGAGGATTTGGCGCCGACGGCCATCTCCACGGCGGATCCGGCTCCAACGCGTGAAGATCCGGCATCGACGGACACCTCCATGGCGGATCCGGCCCTAACACGTGAGGATCCGGCGTCGACGGACACCTCCACGGCGGATCCGGCCTCGACACGTGAGGATCCGGCACCGACGACGACGTTGGTGGTGGGCTCTACGACGACGGATCTGGCCCTGACACTTGTGGATTCATTTGTGCCGAGCTCAACGATGGTGGATCCAGCCACGGCGGATCAACGACGACGACGAGATTAGGTCGGCCCAAATCCAAGCTTTGGGTTTGTTTTTTTTTTGTTTTTTAAAGGATTAACCGCGGCAGGCAAATGAGCCCGCCATGGTGAGGCAACTATTTTCTGTTATCTTTGCACCGCAGCGGATCACTTTGCCCGCTACGGGAAACCAAAAGAGTCTGCCTCGGTTAATCATTTTTGTAGTAGTGATTTTGGTTTTGGTGTTCAACAAGCCTTGTTCATCTAGAGCATCATCGACTGCTTCAAAAAAATCTACTAGGAAAGAACATGACGGAAGAATCTAGATAGACTATTGTACTTTATTTATTTCATGTTTTCATATGTAATTTAGGAATGTGACGTGATAAGTTTTTATATAATTAATTTCCCATCGGTTCGCAATACAGATGCATTATGGTGGGTGTATGCCACGTATAGGTGACGCAGGGTATTAGTTATTCAATTTTGTTGCAAGCAATTAAATGGAAAACGAAAATAAAAAAGGCAAAAAGTTCTTTGATATTTCTAAAATAAATGTGGCAATGTGTGAAACGAAAGCAAAATAATAATATATAGTATGTATTATTAGTGTCATCAACGTGGCTATTTTTCTATTGTCGTTGGAGAGGCTTGGAGCTTGTTGCGCATCTAAACCTATATCAAGTACTTATTGAACAGGCGCCAGGTATTGCGTGCCAGCCACACTGACGGACATTACCATCCAGTAATGAAAACTAGCCAGAACAGCAGACCAAGGGGTCCCTTGACTGCCTTTTTCGATTCCCAGCACCGTCTGATGCCAAACATGCACGCCGCCAAGATGCCCTTGACCCCTTGCTTGTGCTATATATATAAACCAACGCTCCTCTCCTCTGATCCATCAGACACAAGTCGCATCTCATACTTTCAACAGTATACCACACGCACCATGGCCGGCCGGAGAGGGAGAAGGCTGCAGGGTTCACCCCCACAATGGGCTGACGTCGGTGGCCTGCTCCACATGATGCTGAAGGACGCCGCCGCAGAGCTGAACGTCTCCAGCACCTACCTCAGGCGCCTCTGCCGCCAGAACGGCATCCCCCACTGGCCAGGAAAGAAGGTAATCCGATCCATGTACATATTAGGGCCTTGTTTGGTTCACAGGATTTTCAAAGGAAATATAAAGGAATCAGATTCCTATAGTTTTAAATACTGTAGCAGTTTTTGGAATGGAGGATTTATGAGTTCCTTTCCGGAGGAAAGGCTTCTATGCTTGTACGTTTTGGAGGAATGAAACAATCAACTGCTATCTCTTGTTTTGCATTCCTTCACGAAATCCAAGACACTCATGCTCAGTAATGTGACTAGGTGCATACTTTTACGGAGACAAAGGACAAAGCACTCATTATTAATACTCTAAAGTGAGGTCCAGTTCTTGTTTAGTCTCAGTAATCATATTACCAACACTTATCTTGTGCTTCTCATATTCCTTTGTTCCAAACACCAAATTATGTAAAATTCCTCTGTTTTTCATTCCTCTGTTATGTTATGCATATACATTCATTTTCTATTCCTATGTTTTTTTTCCTATTCCTCTGTTTTGTATTCCTTCGTTCCAAACACGCCCTAGATTCAAGCGAGCAGAATATATTTCAAATGAGAGTTTCTTTATCATATTAGCTTCATGTTGTTGATTTATGGCACCACACAGCTCCGGTACATGAACAGTGCAGGGAAGATCATGATGCTGGAGGTAGATGTGCGAGCCGGCTCGCCATGGGCTGGGTTAGCTGGTCCTTCCCAGCTGGTGGCAGAGATCTTCACGGAGACCAAGAAGGAAGACGATGACGACATGACTAGGGTCCACGCACCAGTTGCAAATCATCCTCCTGCTGGCGAAGAACTGACCACTTTAAACTTGATAGACAAGGTTGGATCGTCCTCCAGCAGCGAGAGCAGCTAGTTCGCCAATACGTATACGCTGTCTTCCGCTGCAAAATGCTATACATGCATGTAGATGATCACAAGCTTGATCTATCGGTCGACTATATGTATTACCTACTGTGATCAACAATTCGGAAACATCTATTATATTATTGATTCTGCTTTGTTGTGAACTGCAGAATGTCTTTGGTTGTAATTCACTTGCAAATAAAGCTGCAATTGTTATTATTACAGGATGTAAACACTATTCATGCGTGACAGTTATTGATAGTTCATGCCTCTCTAACAAGGGTTGCACGGGATAGCCACAGCTTATATAAATATATATAAGCTCTGGCTGGTCTCTGTAAAAAAGATTCCCCATATCTTCTACTCAAATAGATCATGCCACCATCCCATCTACCAACGGCAATTAGGGCTTTAGCCTCCCGCATCTCCATCTCCTTCGATCCCCTACATTACGGATCCATGGAGAAGGATATTAGGTTTTGCATCGTTCAAATCTAGAGTGTTTTTTCTATCGTTTCCTTCCCACTCGCTAATACTTGCATATATCGCCTCCATGTTGTCTACAATCTACAGGCATCTCATTCTGGCCTGCTCCAGCAAGGGTGCCCTCCTTACTCAAGTCCCCTATGGTGAACGTGCACCTGACTGAGGTATCCTCTACTTTTGCATACTCTTTTCCGATGAATAAGTTGATTGATAAATAGATTTAGATACATCTTGTGTTTACAGTTATTTCTTTGTGATGCATTTGTATGTTCTCATTCTGAATGTTCAGTTTTACCTGTACGTGTGGTGTTTGATTAATTTCAATAAGGTATTGTATGAGAAAAAGGTTTTATTCTATTCTATTGCAGGAATTTAGACCAAGATATCATTGTTGGTATTCCATGGAATTTATTTAGATTCTATCATATGGCCACATATTATTGGTCAAATTAGTTTGAGACATTTGGATTCATTATCTAATTATTCATTTCTTTATGTGTTTGATATGCAATTTAGGCTACAGAAATTCTTCTACCAGCCGGCAACCTGGTTTATCAACACGCAGGTCAACCATTATATCAACTAAACAACAAAAACTGAGGTATGAGTTTTTCCCCTTTACACTAGTAAAAAAACCGTTTTTACTAGCGCCCCAAAAAAATAGCACTATCGGTTTCAGTTATCAGCCGCCTGTACTGAAAAAACGGTTCCGAACGGCTCCGAACTGCCGGTAGATACAGGTGGTTTACTTAAGAAATCCGCCTATAGAAATGGGACATTTATACTGGCGGTTGTCTTAAGGAACCGCCAGTAGAAATCGATTTCTACAGGCGGTTCGTTAAAACAACTGCCACTAGAAATCGACCTCGGATTTTTTTCCACTGATTTTTTTGATTTTTGTAAACGACCTCGGAAGGAAAAACTTTCTACATTAAAGTTGTAGATCTCGAAAAGTTATGAAACTTTGTAGTTGACAAATTTTTCATTTAAAATCATCTTGTCATCGAAAAATACGTTCGATGTGTCAAATTTGAAATTCAAAATTTTATAAACGACCTCGGATTGAAAAACTTTCTACACGAAAGTTGTAGATCTCGAAAAGTTATGAAACTTTGTAGCTGGTAACCTTTTCATTTGAATTCATATTCTCATCTAAAAATACGTTCTAATGTGTCAAATTTGAAATTCAAAATTTTGCAAATGACCTCGGATGGAAAAACTTGCTACATAAAAGTTGTAGATCTCAAAAAGTTATGAAACTATGTATTTGGCAACTGTTTGATTTGAAATCATATTGTCATCGAAAAATACGTTGTAATGTGTCAAATTTGAAATTCAAATTTTTGTAAACCACTTCGGATGGAAAAACTTTGTACATAAAAAATGTAGATCTCGAAAAGTTATGAAACTTTGTAGTTGAGAACTTTTTCATTTGAATTCGTTTAGTGGCTTAAACAATCAATTTACTCTTTGTTCAGTATAGAATATGAGAAACTAAAACGGAATCTAGACATAAGTGACATATGAGTGGAGTGGTAGAAGAGTTAATACGCGAAGCTGAGGTTTTGGGTGGTGTGTTGTTCTTTTTTTTCTATTTTACAAACATGATTTTCGGACAGTCATTTCTACATGCGGTTCGTTAAGAGAACCGCCTCTAGAAATCGGCGGTTCTTAAAAAACCGTCAGTAGAAATGACCGATTTCTACTGCCCCAGCGTTGGCAGTTCGGAAAAACGCCTGTATAAATGGCTTCCGAACCGCGAGTGAAAGCCCTTTTTCTACTAGTGTTACATACCGACTTCTTATTTATACTTAGATTGATCTGGGTCTGACTAATTAATATTCTACTAATCACGATCCCAGCTTAGTACAACTAATGTGCAATACCTATTTAATGTTACAGAGTCTGCACGTTTTAAGAGCACTCATAATGCAGTTTCTGTGTCACAAGAAACTACCTATAGAAACTATTGTTCAGCCAAAAAATCCCACCAATGAACCTCTCCTCTTTCCAGTCCTCCAAATCGTGTGTGGCGTGTGTAGTTGAGGCCGCATGATGTCCTGCAGCAGCAAGCTCGGTTTGCGCAACACCACAAGTCCACAATTGAGAATATAAAAAACTATAGAATAATAGAGGTCAGTGAAGGACCGAGAACGGCAACCAGAGGGGGGTGAATAGGAGCCTCAAATTACTTTCGAAATATTTGGGCCACTCTTCCCAAAAACAATCCCAACAAGCAAGCTTACTCACCCAGCAAGATCACGACCCTAGAGAGGGTCGATACCTTTGGTGATGACCAAGAGGTACAACGGATCTTCCGGAAACCAAGAAACTCAAAACCGAGACACCGAAAGTGAAGCTCTCAAACCTAGAGAGAGGAGAAGAGGGCTCACCTAGAAAATACTTATGAGAACTGGTATCACAAGTGCTTCATCAAGTTCCCTACGTGATTACGAAACCAACGCAACAAACGGAACTCAATTCGGAGTTCGGACGGAGGAGAAACAACCAAAACAGCAAACAACAGTGACCACAGGACTATTTGACAAGTGGTCCGACACTTAGGTCCAAAGCTAGGTGCTTCCCTGCAGATTTTCGGCGAGACCACAGGACCACTCGCTATGGTCCGATGCTATGGTCCGGTGGGTGGTCCGGAGGGTAGTCCGACGGAAAAATCAGCAACCCAGTGAGCACCCGAGCTCCGGACAAGTGGTCCGACGGTACCACAGGACCAATGCAAGTGGTCCGGTGCTAAGGGATGTACTGTTGGAAACTAGGAAGACCACCGGACCAATGGGCTATGGTCCGGAGCCTGTTCCAAGTGGTCTGACGCCTGGTCCGACGCTCACGAATAGAGCGCAAAAAACCCGCAAAAACCGATTTCACTCCGCCAAATCTTCCCAAAACTCAACCAAATGAACTCTAATTGCAACCAAACTTTGTAGGCATGATCCTTTTACCGTTGGGGAGCTATCCCGAAGAAATCATCGCTCAATTTGGAGAGGATAAACGGGAACACACGGATTTGGGGGAGAAGAGAGTAAAACGAAGAACGCTGCAAAGAAATCGCCCGATCTACGCACTCGTGAGGTTTGAGGAGAATTCCTTCGGTGCAAAGATGCTCCTCACGACTACAAACAACTTGGTTCAAACGGATTTGCAGGATCTACTCCCCACAAAGAAAAATCATCTCAGGAAAAGAGGGAGCAAAAGCAAAACGCGAAGAACACAAGCAAAACGGGGACACGATCAAGAAAGCGAAGCCACCATGGCTTACGGAGGTTACAGCCTCCGATTCCTCGCAACAAACTCAAGTTCTTGTAGAGGTTGGTGAAATCAACTTAGGGATCTCATGAACTAGAGAGAGGGTAGAGAGAGAGATAGTTGGGGCAAATGATTAGGGTTCAAGACATGGGATGAGGGATACCCCTTCACCCCATATTTATCGGGCTTTGGCTATTTCCCAAAGACCCCCCTAGATACATCAGTGAACTACCTAGCCTAAGCATTGCAGTCCAAGCTCCAGAAAATATCTCCCGCATTTTGAATGGACGGCCCCGCTTCCTGCCAGGAGTTGCCGTCGCCTCGACGCAACCTCCAGGATTCCGCCACGTGCCATCCCCGCTTCCTTGGAAGCTCCGCCCGGGTTTTGAGGCACAAACCCGCGAAACCCGCCACCGGTAGCTTTCGGCTCAACTACCGAACCCCGAGTTTTGAGGCCCAAACACAGAAACCGTCCCCCGATGGTTTTGAGGTCCAAACCACCAAACCGCTCCACTCGTGCCGCCTCGTCCTCGCCCGGCCTAGCTCCGAGTCCCCTGAGCCTCCTGCTCGACTCGCTCGCTGACCGTCTTGACTTGGCCAACATGGTCTACCTCCATGTCTTGTCGCGCTCGCCGATGCCAAGTACTAGCCACCCCAGCTAGTCCATCGGCGCCCATGGTCCCTCAGTCCGAGCCCCGCTTCCTCCCTTCACCGCTCTCAGTCCATCGGCACGACAAGCCTCTACTCGACCTTCTCCATGCCATTGACCACTGTCACTAGGCATAGTACCTGCACACCACAAGCCGATAGACAGACACACCTTTACTTTTGCAAAGATTAGTAGTAAGCCACTCAAACTGAAATGCTCAAGTGTTGGGCAATCACTCATCACAAAACTGAACATACATGGGTACTTATCCACCATGTGTTCGCAATCTCCCCCTTGATGAGTGCATTGTCAACACAAGTGCATTTCAGATTTGAGCCACAAGGTAAAGCTCTCCAAATGACCAAAAGCTAAGAAAGCCAAAACGGGGTCACTTGAGAGAAGCAAAACGCATCCAAAACTTGGTTCCCAAAGACATGGGCAACGACTCAACGCAACCAAGCAAAACAAAACTAGCCCTCAAGAAGAGGCAGAAAACAGGCTCAACACCGCTAGCAAAGCAAGATACCAATCACAGCTCTCAAAACTCAGAATACCAAAAGAAGCAACAAGAGAAGCTCAAAGATACCAATTGAAGCGCATAAAGCTCAAGAAGCCAATCGAAACCTATCGAAGTCAACAACACAAGCTAGACCCTCCAGAAGAGGCAAAGGCTCAACACATCTAGCAAAAATCCCCCTGGGCAAAAGCATACTCAAGATACTAAGAAAGGGTGAAAAGAGTAAAAAATGCAAGATTTTCACAAAATGCACATTTTCTCCCCCTTGATCACATATCTCTCCCCCATGCTTTCTTCCCATAATGCACAACTCTCCCCCTTGTGGACACATGAATCTCATCAAAGCTCAAAACTCAAGAACCGACCACAAATGTCATGATATACAAAATGAGTGCAACAACCTTCATACATAGAGCTAAGACAATGAAGGGATGCTCTAAGTGATGTGATCCTGTGAGAATAGGAAAAGCTCTACGTGCCCAACTAAGACTCAGGTTGAGCTAAAGATCACTTTAGAAGCTATTTTAGAGAGCATTACATGTGTGAGCGAGGAATGAGTATCACCTCCTAGAGACAACTAGACATGGCAAACAAGATAGGACCTATCTCAAAGCAATCTCATGTATAGCAAGTAAAACTATCCCTAGCAAAGTTCATACAACAAGCCAATGACCCAACTGAATGAAATTTTTAAATTTCAGAGTTTTGCAGCCTAATTTCAGTTGTAGGCACATTCAAGTTGTATGCGAGTGGTTGTAAGCAAAGTGATGCCACTGCTTACCAACCGGGCGAAGTCAAAGGACTTAACACACCGATTTTGGTCATACACGACACCGCTCAAGTATCAACCCATATGGGAAGCAGTCTCGAACACATGGTGAAGTGCTCACAATGCAAACCCAACTCGATCTTTCCAATTCACAAAACAGAGAGCAATTTCATTTTATATCAATTTTAAGCATGGTGCTCAATGGAAGTGAATGAAACAGTGAAGAGCCATAGTTACAAGCTATATATAAGGCAGCCAAGAAGGATCTTCAAAAGCCTACACATGCTAGTGCCATTTTAGAGGTGACATGGGGAATTAAATTCAGTTTTAAAGCTTTTCTAACTTAGCTCTATTGCATATCAAGAGATCAAAGAGAGTCTAAGTTAGGCAACACCATAGACACATAAAGCACCTCAAACAGAGCATAGATTCATTATATCGGCTATAGGTATGAAGCTTAAAATGAACTAAGTCACAAATGCAAATGAGATGCAAAATACAATGACACCAATTAACAACTAAAAAGACACCAAAAGAAAGAAAAGACAAATAAGAACCAAAAAGAATATGAAACACAAAGAGCTTCCCTCAACTAAAAGGGTAAGCAAACACCCAACTCACCCCGCAGGCGAGAAAACGCAGCTTGATCGAGAGGTTTTGTGAGAATATCCGCAAGCTGGTTTTGGGTATCGATATGCCGAAGGTCAATGTCGCCCTTCTCATAGTGATCTCTCAGAAAATGAAATCGAACATCAATGTGCTTGGTCTTAGAGTGAAGCACGGGATTTTTTGCTACACTAATGGCACTCGTGCTATCACAAAGCAGAGGCACTTTAGTAAGCTCAAGACCAAAATCCTTCAAAGTCGCAATCATCCAAAGCAACTGCGAACAACAGCTAGCCGCGACAACGTACTCAGCTTCGCACGTCGACTGTGCCACGCTAGACTGTTTGCGAGAAGACCAAGACACAAGAGAAGACCCGAGAAACTGGCAAGACCCAGAAGTGGACTTCCGATCAAGACGGCAACCGGCAAAGTCGGCATCAGAATAACCACAAAGCACAAGAGAGGAGGAGGCGGAAAACCAAAGACCAAATTCGGGAGTGAAGCGCAAGTACCCCATGATGCATTTCACCGCCTGCTTGTGCGAAGTCCGTGGGGACGCCTAAAAGCGTGCACACAAGCAAACGGCGAACTGAATGTCCGGCCGAGTCGCTGTCAAGTACAGAAGCAACCCGATCATGCTTCGGTACTCCGTCTGATCCACCGCCTCTCCTTCCTCATCCGCATCCAAGGCAGCCGTGGTCAACATGGGCGTCGAGAGGGACTTTGCCTCGCCCATGTCAAACTTCTTCAAGATATCCTTTGTGTACTTGCCTTGGTCCACAAACGTCCCTTCCGGGGTTTGCTTGATTTGCAACCCGAGAAAGAAAATCAACTCTCCCATCATGCTCATCTCAAATTCCCTGCTCATAAGATCTGCAAACATGGCAACAAGAGCATGAGAAGAACCACCAAAGATGATATCATCCACGTATATTTGGACGAGGAGAGTGTCTTTGCCTTGCTTGAGGAGAAACAACGTCTTATCTACCGATCCCATTTTAAAACCCTTAGCAAGCAAAAACGTTTTCAACCTATCATACCACGCTCTAGGGGCTTGTTTCAAACCATACAAGGCTTTGTGGAGTTTAAAAACAAGGTTTGGAAACTTGGGATTTTCGAAACCGGGAGGTTGTTTAACATAAACTTCCTCCTCTATGTAACCGTTTAAGAAAGCACTCTTAACGTCCATTTGAAAAAGTTTAAAACCCTTGGAAACCGCAAAATCTAGAAGGATTCTAATGGCTTCTAAACGAGCTATGAGAGCAAAGGTTTCCTCATAGTCTATCCCCTCCTTTTGACAAAAGCCTTGCGCTACCAACCTAGCCTTGTTACGCACTACCACCCCATCCTCACTTTGTTTGTTTTTGAAAACCCACTTGGTTCCTATAGGGTGGCAACTTGGTGGTGGTGGCACTAAGACCCAAACGCGGTTTCGCTCAAAGTTCTCTAACTCCTCATGCATGGTATTAACCCAATCCGGATCCATCAAAGCGTGTCCAACATCTCGGGGCTCAAAAGAAGAGACAAAAGCCGAATGAGCAAAGTGAGAGATATAGGACCTGGACCATGTGACTCGACGGTCAATGTCACCGATGATGTTCTCCAGCGGGTGCTGTCGCTGGATGTGGCGGGGAGCCTGCCTGGACGAAGTGGCCTCCCCCTCGACAGCAGTTGGAGCTCCCTCAGGTGCAACGGGCATCGACTGAGGAAGCTGCTCGAACGGCCCCCATGTAGAGGAAGTAGTAGGATCGGGACCATGAGCCGAAGTGGATGTCGCAGGGTCGACGGGGCAGCCAGTGGAGTTGGCTCGGGATCACCCCAATCGACATCATCCTGCTCCTCCTCCACAAAAATGCTAGTGTTCACCTCATCATCACCTGCAAGCTCAAAAGCAATGGAAACACAGGGCATAGTTTCATCGAATGTAATCTCACAAGTCTCCATCACTCGGTTAGTTTCTAGGTTAAGTGCATGATAAGCACGAGAGTGAGTAGAATAACCAAGAAAGATACCGTCAGAAGACCGTGATTCAAATTTATCCAACTTACTGCCCTTTTTGAGGATGAAACACCTGCACCCAAACACCCGTAGGTGACTTACCTTGGGTGGTCTCCCAAATCGCAGCTCATAAGAGGTCTTTTCCTTGAAATCTCGGAGAACATTGCGATTGGAAACATAGCAAGCAGAATTGAGTGCTTCGGCCCAATACCGCCTAGGAGTCCTATGCTCATCGAGCATCGTCCTGGCCATCTCAACAAGGGTTCGATTCTTGCGCTCAACAACACCGTTCTGCTGGGGAGTGTAAGGAGAGGAAAATTGGTGATCCAAACCCAAAGAAGAGCAAAGAGATGCAAATTGAGCATTCTTGAATTCTGTGCCATTATCACTGTGAATAGCTCTCATGGCATGCTTAGGTAGCTCATTTTGCAATCTCAAAATCAGATCACGCACATGCATAAAAGCCTCATCCTTACTCTCCAAAAAGAACACCCAAGAGTACCTCGAGTAGTCATCAACGACTACAACCACATACCACTTCCCTCCTTCTGACCTCACCCAAGCTGGACCAACTGTGTCCATGTGTAAGAGCTCGCCGGGTCGAGTGGTCATGATCTCAGTCACAGGAGGATGGGAAGCGGCAACCATCTTGCCATGTCTGCAAGGATGGCAAAGCAAATCTTTCTCGATCTTCAGCTTTGGCAATCCTGGTCCATTTAGCTAAGCCTTGCAAGCAAGTCAAAACTCAAATGTCCCAATCTCCTATGCCACTTCCAAAGCTCGGAAGAAGAACCGGCAAGAAGACAACGAGAAGGTCCGGAAGAGATAGAAAAATCTACACGAAAAACCTTCCCGAAGGGTAAAATCTGGCAAACAAGCTCACCACGAGAGTCCAAAATCCGAGACAAGTTTGGCTTAAATCTCACCTCAAAACCGTCTTCAAGGAGTTGCAAAACCGATAGAAGGTTAAAATGCAAATTCGCATCCAAAGCAACATCCTTGAGGACAAAACACGAATTGAATCGGATGGACCCCCGGGAGACAACCTTACCTTTACTCTTGTCCCCGAATGTGATGTACTTGGTGTGGCGCACGAGGTCAAGGCTGGAGAACCACTTGGCACTTCCGGTCATATGGCGTGAGCATCCAGAATCCACAAGCCAAGTCTCCACCAGTCCTCCTTCCTACATCAATAAAAAGACATAGGGTGAGCAAACAGGCCAACACTGGGGTTAGTAAACTGTGAAGGATACCAGTGTTGTCCCACTTGCGCAAAGAATGGGTTAGGAGAAAAACCAAACATCTCCTATCCCACGGGAGGATAGCGATCACCACGATAGGGTAAACGTGGTCCACTAACGAAGGGAGGAGTAAAGCCACCGCCACGAGGCCCGTAGTCGTATGGGTCACGACCGGAACCCCGCCGGGCACGACCACCGCGTGGTCTTGCCTCCTGAGGCCTAGCACCTTGAGGCATTGTACCTCTAGACCTAGAAGT
This sequence comes from Microstegium vimineum, assembly GCA_022036555.1. Taxonomy (NCBI): domain Eukaryota; kingdom Viridiplantae; phylum Streptophyta; class Magnoliopsida; order Poales; family Poaceae; genus Microstegium; species Microstegium vimineum. The sequence goes on along the minus strand of CM039135.1, from coordinate 13,294,674 downwards.
GCGCCTCTGAACTTCCGGTTCACGCACCCCAACTCGTGGGTGGTACATGTCCCGGTTGTTCAACTCAACCTGCCTCCGATCATCTCTCTTCCTCCTATAGCAAAACTCAGCCAAGTGCCCATCCCGCTCACAATACTCACAATGGTACCTCACCACACTCTTGGTAGGCACTCTCTTGTTGGGTTGGGTGGCTCTAGCTTTCTTAGGAAGGGGATCACTAGAGATGTCTGGCAGTGTGTCAAGTGGGTTGCGAAGATGGTTCGGTTTGGCAATCCACACTTGCTTCTGTGGAGTGGTTTTGGGTGGCTCTTCAAACACACAATCTCTCACAGGAAACTCAGAGGGGTTGGTAGGCTTAGGTGGAGTGATATTGGTAAGCTTGGGAGTTATGGTGGATTTCTCACTCTCGCTCAAACTACTGCACTCACCGATCTTACCGAACAAGCTATCGTCCTTCCCACCTATAGCAAAGCCTACTCCCGTGCTGCCAGTCCTTTTGCATTGGCTAAGCATCATCCCCAACTGCGGCTCTCGGCAAGACACCCAGCTCAAGATGGACCGAAGGTATGTGTTTTCTTCCTCGGTACGCATCTTGTCATGTCTACACGACGCGATCTCAAGCTCCAAAGCCTCAAAGCGATCCGACTCTCTAGTGCTATCTGAGCTGACCTTCTCTAACACAGCAATCCTAGCATCCTTCTGTGCCAGCTCAAAACGCAAGCCTAAGAAAGACTTGCACGCACCAAGTAAGCTAGGCCTAGCCTTCAGCTCACTGACCTCCTCAAGTTGAGTGCCATACTTGTCCTGGAGAGTGACAAGATCAGACATGTGAATGGCGCAAGCATCACACTCCACCTCCTCGGTAACCACCACTTGTGCCTTAGCAAACTCTAGCTTATGAAGCGTGCTAAGATACTTCGCCTTGAATTTGTTCCTCTCACAAGCGGCACGCTTGAGCAAAGCATCCTGACTAAGCAAGGTATCGTTCAGAGACTCAAGCTCGAGAGAGAGGGATTCAATGGTGGGTGATACCTCGGGTGTGTCGGAGTCGTAGTCATAGTCGGGGCCATCCTTGCGCTTCCCGACCTTGCCTTCTTCAATCGCCATGGTGCAAAAGCCACCGTGCTTGGCGTCGGCGTAGAAGCAGAGGCCGTTGAGCTTGTCCTCAACCTTTCTCTTCAACTCATCGTTGCTCGAGGAAGAACCCCCATCGGAGGAGGCATTGATGTCGCTGAGGGAGGAGAGGAAGGCTCGGTGCTTGGCCTTCACCTTGTCAATCACCTTTTTTGAAGATCTCCTGTTGTTACCAGCCCTTGGCCTTATGCTTGTCCTCGAAGCGGTGCCCGTGCTTGTCCTTGCGCTTGGTGAAGTCACCCGCAGCTTTCTTGGGGCAGTTCGCGATGAAGTGATCCTCATCACCGCAACGGTAGCACCCCTTGGCCGAGCCACCACGTCGTCGGTTCAAACGGTTGTGGTGAAACCGTGAGAACTTAGTGATGACCAAGGCCAGCTCATCATCTCCAAGCGCCTCCACTTGTTCCTCTGTCACAGACATCAAAGACAAAGCGAACGAAGAGTGTGAAGGGTTAGAGGAAGAAGAAGACACACCGCCGGGGCCGGAAACCAACGCCATGGATGGGTTCGACGGGTTCTCAAGCTTGGCCCGGTCTGGTGGTCAATCTCCGAGGACTTGAGCTTGCTGAACAGCTCGTCCATGGTCAGGGCATCATAGCCCGGTGACTCCTGGATGGCAGCCACCTTCATCTCCCACACCCTCCGATCAAGAGCATGCAAAAGCTTGATAGCCATCTCATGATCATCATAGGGCAAGTTGGCTCGATTAGCACGCATCTTGTTGATGATAGATTGGAAGCGAGTGAACATCCCGTCAATAGATTCGCCGGCCAACTGTACGAAGTTCTCGTACTCCCTATGGTATGTGTCGAAGAGTCTGGACTTGATCTGAGGATTACCCTCATGATATCGCACAAGTGTTTGCTAGATCTCTCGTGCCGTAGTGAGATTCGAGACTCGCTCAAACTTAGGAAGTGACAAACTCGAGAAGAGGATACTCTGTGCTCGACTGTTTGCGTTGTGTCGAGTGATTTGGAGTTGGTCAACACGAGTCGCAAGAACACGATAGCCCTCATTCTCACAGATCTCCCATATGTTCGAATCAACTCCTTGTAGATAGGCGGACATGCGCACCTTCCAGTAGGAGAAGTTCGTTCCATCGAAAAACGGAGGTTTGCCAACACCTTGCTCCATGTCTCCTTTGCGGATCAAGAACTGTTTAAGGTGGGATGATCATTAACCAGCTATGATACCAATTGAAGGACCGAGAACGGCGACCAGACGGGGGGGGGGGGGGTGAATGGGAGCCTCAAATTACTTTCGAAATATTCGGGCCACTCTTCCCAAAAACAACCCCAGCAAGCAAGCTTACTCACCTAGCAAGATCACGACCCTAGAGAGGGTGGATACCTTTGGTGATGACCAAGAGGTACAGCGGATCTTCCGGAAACCAAGAAACTCAAAACCGAGACACCGAAAGTGAAGCTCTCAACCTTAGAGAGAGGAGAAGAGGGATCACCCAGAAAATACTTATGAGAACTGGTATCACAAGTGCTTCATCAAGTTCCCTACGTGATTACGAAACTAACACAACAAACGGAACTCAATTCGGAGTCCGAACGGAGAAGAAACAGCCAAAACAGCAAACAACAGTGACCACAGAACTACTTGACAAGTGGTCCGACGCACCACAGGACTACTTGACAAGTGGTCTGACGCTTAGGTCCGAAGCTAGGTGCTTCCCTGCAGATTTTCGGCGAGACCACAAGACCACTCGCTATGGTCCGGTGCTATGGTCCGGTGGGTGGTCCGGAGGGTAGTCCGATGGAAAAATCAGCAACCCAGTGAGCACCCGAGCTCCGGACAAGTGGTCCGATAGTACCACAGGACCAATGCCAGTGGTCCGGTGCTAAGGGATGTACTGCTGGAAACTGGGAAGACCACCAGACCAATGGGCTATGGTCCGGAACCTGTGCCAAGTGGTCCGACGCTCACAAACAGAGCGCAGAAAACCCGCGAAAACTGATTTCACTCCGCCAAATCTTCCCAAAACTCAACCAAATAAAATCCAACTGCAACCAAACTTTGTAGGCATGATCCTTGTACAGTTGGGGAGCTATCCCGAAGAAATCATCGCTCAATTTGGAGAGGATAAACAGGAACACACGGATTTGGGGGAGAAGAGAGTAAAACGAAGAACGCTGCAAAGAAATCGCCCGATCTACGCACTCGTGAGGTTTGAGGAGAATTCCTTCGGTGCAAAGATGCTCCTGACGATTATGAACAACTTGGTTCAAACGGATTTGCAGGATCTACTCCCCACAAAGAGAAATCATCTCAGGAAAAAGAGGGAGCAAAAGCAAAACGCGAAGAACACAAGCAAAACGGGGACACGATCAAGAAAGCGATGCCACCATGGCTTACGGAGGTTACGGCCTCTGATTCCTCGCAACAAACTCAAGTTCTTATAGAGGTTGGTGAAATCAACCTAGGGATCTCATGAACTAGAGAGAGGGTAGAGAGAGAGATAGTTGGGGCAAATGATTAGGGTTCAAGACATGGATGAGGGATACCCCTTCACCCCCTATTTATCGGGCTTTGGCTATTTCCCAAAGACCCCCTAGATACATGAGTGAACTACCTAGCCTAAGCATTGCAGTCCAAGCTCCGGAAAATATCTCCCACATTTTGAATGGACGGCCCGCTTCCTACCAGGAGTTGCCGTCGCCTCAACGCAACCTCCAGGATTCCGCCACGTGCCATCCCCGCTTCCTCGGAAGCTCCGCCCGGGTTTTGAGGCCCAAACCCGCGAAACTCGCCACCGGTAGCTTTTGGATCAACTACCGAACCCCGAGTTTTGCGGCCCAAACTCGGAAATCGACGCGGATGGTTTTGAGGCCCAAACCACCAAACCACTCGACGCGAGCCACCTTGTCTTCGCCCGGTTGGACTCCGAGTCCCCTGAGCCTTCGCTTGACTCGCGCGTCCACCGTCTTGACTTGGTCAACTCGGTCTACCTCCATGTCTTGTCGCGCTCGCCGGTGTCAAGTACTAGCCACCACAGCTAGTCCACCGGCGTCCATGGTCCCTCAGTCCGAGCCCCATTTCCGCCCTTCACCGCTCTCAGTCCATCGGCACGACAAGCCTCTACTCGACCTTCTCCACGCCATTGAGCACTGTCACTAGGCATAGCACATGCACACCACAAGGCGATAGACAGGCACACATTTGCTTTCGCAAAGATTAGTAGTAAGCCACTCAAACTGAAACGCTCAAGTGTTGGGCAATCACTCATCACAAAACTGAACATACATGGGTACTTATCCACCATGTGTTCGTAGTCAGTACCCATATAATGTAGGTAGCTGAAAAAATAATGTTAGCAAAATCATATCAGTACTAGAGACGGACCCTTTGCCGAGTGTCTGCGGCACTCGGCGAATGCCTAAAAACACTTGGTAAACGCTTTGCCGAGTGTTTCACTCAGCAAAGGGCACATGGTAACGATGTTAACGGTAAAGATCCTTTGCCGAGTGTTTTTTTTCGGGCACTCGGCAAATGATTTGCCGTGTGCACAAGGACACTCGGCAAATTAACTTGGTACTCGGCAGAAAAAGTGCACGGTAACGGCCGTTGGCACGGTGACAGACGGTTTGCCGAGTGTCGAGTCAAACACTCGGCACATGTTACCCGTTTGCCGAGTGTCCCCACGCATGGCACTCGGCAAACAGACTCCTTCGCCGAGTGTCCCCATGGAGGACACTGGGCAAATCTGCAAGATGTGCCGAGTGCTATGGTCAAGGCACTCGGCACAACGTAGACACTCGGCAAAGGGCCTTCCCAGGTGCTCTGGAATGGTTCCTTTGCCGAGTGTTACACCCGGCAAAGCGACCAGAAATAGTCTTTTTTATTTGATTTTTCAATTCCATCCAGACAACTAGAAGATATATATCACAAGCAACTCATATACATCACAAACAACACATATATCACATCACAAACAACACATATATCACAAACATCACATATATCTCACAATATATGTCAATTCATCCACTGACACTCGGCAAATGTTACATAAATGTTACTAAAAATTTAAAAATATCAGACGGTTTCAAAAAATTACCAAATCTTGACATTACACCATATATTTTTTGTATTGGCTGTACAAAAAGTTTTGAAGTCAAATTTGAATTTTAGCTTCGATTTCAATTCAAATCCTACTCGATTACTCTAAGTGATATGAAACATTATCGGAGATGATTGGATTTGTAAGACACGTATGTGACAACTTTTGCGAAATCATCCCAATTTTGTATCACATGTTCTAAGTATGATATAATGGCTCCATGATAAATTTTACAATTTTTGGAGTTCATTTGCTATTTATAGATTTTTGAATCAATTCTATCACACGTTTGAGATCATGTTTCGTGAACAATATGTGGAGTTCCTATTTTTCTTTACCACATATGAACTCAACTTATGCTTAATAATATGGATAACATTTTTGCAACCAATTTTTTTCATTATTTGAATCATTTGTAGTTCAAATCTCATTTGAGTCAAATAATTCACTTAATTAAAAAAACTAACTAAATATAGCAAACATGTCGACAAAATTGTCATACTTAAACATGTAGTTCTAGGTACTATTGAAGTACAACAGAAAAAGTTTAGAGACCAAACTAAGAAGAAAAATGTTTGTTTTGCCGAGTGTTAGGGAACACACTCGGCAAACGTATATGGTTTGACGAGTGTATATGGCAATACACTCGGCAAAAGGTTTAGGTTGCCGAGTGTCTTGAGGTGACACTCGGCAAACCGTTGACGGTGTCGGATCCTAAAGCCGTCTGCCGAGTGTCCGACACTCGGTAAATGGACGTTTTGCCGAGTGCCCGACATTCGGCACAGACTTTTCTGCTGTGTGTTATAATATGTCGAGTGCCGGACACTCGGCAAACGAGGTTTCTGCCGAGTGTTCTAATATGCCGAGTGTGACACTCGGCAAATGATCCGTTTGCCGAGTGCCCGAGGGAAAACACTCGGCAAAGGCGTCGGCACTCGGCAACGACCCGGTTTCCGGTAGTGTATGGTACTATTTTAATATGGTATATAGTGCCAGTCTTATCAATTATTAGTCTATACCTAAGTGTTGACAACCAATTTATGAACGGAGAGCTAAAATGGATTAGAAAATACGTGCAAAAAGAAAGAGCAAAAACAATTGAATTTTGATTAAATTGAACATAATTTGCAACATCCTGGAAAAGCCATCTTAGGACAGTTTTTTGCTGAGTCTCCACATTAATTGTCCGTTAAAAACTGGACCAGGGTGATTATGAAAACTGATTTGAGCTGATTTTGGCAAATGTCTGGTCGCCAACTGGTGTTTACCTTTAAAAATGCACCCGATCTTGTGGGAAGCATGTAAATTATGTGTGAAATAAGTTTCCTGCTAGGATAAGACCATCTCCCTCTATTTATTATAAGAGAGAATCATGACCGATTGAGAGATCTATCTATCTAATCATCAAAAACCATCGACCTCGTTAGCTTGTTAAGTCAGCCTCACTATTTACCCAACTCCACTGCGTATCTAGGTCATGTGCAACCTCTGGCGATCTAGCCCCTACCAGTTGGTCGGATTCAGTGTTCACACTTGTCGGTCTTCTGTAGAAGAAGCAAATAGATCTACTATTATATGTCTTTAGGTCCAAATAAGCAATCCCAAGAACATGACTAGGCTTTCATCTGATCAACTTCCTTAGGAGATTCACAAAATACTAGAGGAGAGAGAACGAAGGCCCATGTTGCTGCTGACCTGGAGTATGCCCTTGCATGCTTCAAAGGTGGATTATTGGCTGCAGGGAGCTTTCAGGAAGATCCAAGATATCAACTTTGATGCTCTTTCTGGTACATCTATATCTAAGGTCAAAACAGGTCTACCTCGCCTTAGACATTGTATTACACATTTTTATGAATGTGCTATGGTAATTGTTGATTAAGATAAGCATTTTTAGATCCATGTGTATTAAAATCTTAGCAAATTTATAAATGGTTATATCTAATAAATGAGGAAATTGAAAGAAATATGAAATTCCTATTTTCCCCTCCAAAATGCATCTATTAATGTTTCAGGCATAGTTGCTAGTCAACCTCAATAAGGGGTGTCATTCAACCTCAATAGCGTATAAAAAAGTTTCCTACAAGCTCACAAATGCTAGAGAAAAGGTTTTATCAGTATAAAATAAAGCCCTACTAGCAACTACTTGCTCTAGCTCCAATTCTAGTAGCCCTATACAAGTCTAGTAGCTTGGTCTCTAGATTATGTCACACAAGAAAGAAAGTTACCAACTACCACACAAATATCCACTATACAACTATAAGAGCTACTAACAAGAGCAACTACTACTAGTTACAACTAACACTACCACTACACTACGCTAGTCAAAAACAAGAACCACACAACAAGAGTATGAATTAATGAAACATCAAGAGTGATAGTGACCAAACCACATGGGCAAGAGATGACACAAGATATATCCCCGAGATTCGGTTGCTTGCTGACAACTTACATCCTTGTTGTGGTGAGTCTCCACTTGATTGTCCGTGAGCTAATTGTCCTCACATACCAAACCCACACCTTGGGTGCCACAGAAAGCACTCAAGAGTTTCACTCCAACTAGCAATGATTCCAATAGATTTTCTCTTCACGATATCACTCGTGGGGACGAGCATATATAAGAGCCACTTACAATATCTTTGACCTAAGCCGACAAGAACCACCAAAGTTGCTGAAAGATATTCCAATCACTAGGCCGGTTAGGTGATGGCAATCACCAAGAGTAACAAGGGAAAACACCTTGACTTTCCCAACTAGATTAGTGCCACGAGATGCAAGAACGCGATGCAAATGCATGGCTCACCAATCTCACCCAAATGAGGAGTCAAAGTATGCAAGTGTGTGTTTTTCAGCCATCAAGAGGTGTGCACAACTATATGGGATGCCAAGAGAGTAGCCAATGCCAGCCACCAAGTCTGTTTATAGCCCCAAACAAAACAAACCAACTGTTACCCTGTTGAAGCAGATTCTACAGACACACCGAACACCTCCAATTAATGGTCAAATTCTAATGGCTAGAAAAGTAGCCATTGTACTCTGCTATGTACAATGCGCCTGTTCAATGATCACCAAAAAGTCCCGGTGAGTTTCATTTCTCAAAGCCCCAAAAACGATGCTCTCTACTAGAATAGAGTGGAGCCATACTTGGTGCCACATCGAACAAGTATGGTGACCTCTTTTGGACTGCGGTTACAAGAGCAGACGACTGCACCAGACAAGTCTGGTGTGTCTATGTCTGGTGTACATCAGGCATGATTGTGCTCGGTTGCGAAATGTGCAATTGTTCAGCTACTGCACCCTTATCTGTTGCACCACTGAACATGTCTAGTGCCTGCTAAACAACGACACTGATAGCACTCTCTTGTCTCCTTGCAACCATGCCAACTCTCAAATGTTTTGCCAAACATGTTAGACCAGAGTTAGCATTTTGCAAGGTGTTTTCACAAACATTTTTCCTTGCTCATGGATGTGTGTCACTAGGCCTATATGCACATGCATGTAAATGCAACATTTGGTGGCACTAGATCACCGAATCCGCTAATTAGATATCCTTTCTTAATAGTATGGCATTTATCATAAATCCTATCATGCATTCTATTATGTCTTGAACGGCAAAAGAAAATTCCCTAGCTTTATACAATTGTATTGAGCTCTTGCACTTTGATTTTCTCTTTCTTGTTTTCCCATATTAAGCACTTGATCACCATTTTGGCATCAACATCACCACCTCCCCATGATTGCCATGTATCCTTGCTCAACCTTGGTGGGGACCTAGCCTATTTCATGCACAACACACTAGAGTAGAGGTTAGTCCCCTATAGTTATCTCAATTACCAAAACCAAACATAGGGCTTTCAATGAGGCAATAGCAATTCAATAGCAACGCATGTCTCCCTACACATAATACAATGATGCCAAATTCTTCTAAGACAATATTTAGGAGCTAGGAAGCTCATGCATATACAAATACTTAATAAGTCACCAATAATATGGCCCCATCGAATAAAGCTCTAAGCCGCTTTAACAAATAATTTCATAAATCTATGGAAAAATATGTGGGTGTATACATTTTAAAATAGCTAGGAATTATTCTAACCATACCGCTCATGTGCTGATTACATGAAGCTACCTATGGTGAAAAGTGCTCAAATTTTTAAATTCATTGATTAAGACAATAAAACTACAGAGGGGCATATTAGCATGTTCCATGCTCGATTGGGGTGATGCCAGTACCATGGAATATACGAGGAGCGGCTGCTTTTTATTATCTTCTACCAGTACTGCTTTATTAGTCTTCTTTATTGCAATCTTGTTCTATTAATTGTTCTTGGACACAACTAAATACAAGAAATTTTTCATGGATATTTTGACAATGGAACCGGTGAGCTTAAATTTTCTAATATGAAATTGGTTAAGCAAGGGTCTGATAAGTACATCCTTGATATGTTAATGAATTAAAAGGAAATTATAAGTTGATGTTTAATTTGAAAAATTCTAAAAACACTTGTTGAATTTATTTTTGTTGGCTTGCACTTTAATATCAAAGAAACGTTAGGTCATTTGGAGTTTCTTTCTATTAATTGTTTATCAAAAATGCTTTGTCGGTTTTATAGCTAGCACAAGCCAAATTAGTCTCCTTTTCTCTCCAGTTAATTCAAAAGAATCAATTAGAGAAGATGACATTTCCAATTGACATATGCAAGTGTGAATTAGAGGAGACACGAGGAAAAAATGATTTGCAAACAAAAGCATCAGATTTATATTAAAGTAGGGAAAATTTGAGTAGACACAAGGAAAAACTAGCCACAGGCCAGTTTGGAGACCTTCAGGCGGGATGACATAAAAACCAACATAGGACAATTTGTGTAGACTATGCACAACTGGCCTAGGCCATGTTTAGAACCATCCTTTTGGAAGATCCAAGGCCAATTTGTAATTTTCTTTTGAAAATTGTTCTGATCTCATGGAAACCTGTAGATTTTGTATGAAATTAATTTTCTATCAAGCTATAACCACACCTCTATTTATATGAGAGGATCACGATTGATTGAGAGATCCATATATCCAAGCATCCAAAAACATATCTATCTTATTTTTTATCTTCTACTTCAAGCTTTTCCAACTTTTTATCTTCTACTTCAAGCTTTTCCAACGCTCTTATTGTCTAGCACTTCTCTGGATGAACTTGCTGATGTTAGGTGGTCGTACATATATAGGACACCCCGCCGTGGGTCTCCCTCGTAGATCTTTTTGGGAGGTGTTCATGTTTTTTTGGCATAAAACTAGCATCGAATTGGCCTAGCCGACCTGCTAGTTCACCTCACTATTTAGATCTAGCTCCGCTATGTATCTTGGCCATATGCAATATGGGCAATCTTACCTTTATCAGTGTGTTGGTCGGATATATTGTGTTTGCTTTGAGTTGTGCCTTTTGAAAAAAGCTGTTGTGGACTGTGCACTATGAAAAAGTTGAATGTCGTTTGGTTAGAGTTGCTATGGAGAAGTTGTTGTGCCCTGTAAATTAATCATAAAATACTGTATTATTCACTGATTCACACATAATAGCCATTGTTTTATAAAACTAGAGGGGCCTAAGCCCTTACAGAGGAGATTTATTAAAATAAGTTCAACAATTACAAGAAATACATAGAAAGATCTCAAGAAACCAAAAAAGAGAGAAAGAAAATAAAGGAACTATATAGTAGTCTAGTTAAGGACAACTCTGAATCCATTGATTATAAATATGAGAGATGCTTTCCTCTGCTCTTATAACAGCTAATGTCAATTCAATGTTGAAGAATAATTTAGTGTTGTGAAGGTTTGGGCCAATTCCTCTGAAGATTACATCATTCCTTGCACCACATATGGTCCAACACATCAAAATGACGGCATTTAGGAAGAATTCTGAATTCAGTTGATCTCTGAAATAAAGGAGGGGCTTCTGGGGAGCTTGACTGAGGTTGTATATCTGAGTTTAAAATTCCCTAGCAGGTTTCTTGCAAAGGGGCATTCTAGGAATAGATGGTGGAGTGTTTCTTATACTGCTAGTTAACAGAGTTCACAGTTATATGTCTCCAAATACATGTTCTTGCTCCTAACATGTTCCGCGTGCTTAAACTTTTTTTAAGAGCAACTAAAAGAAGATCTTGTGTTTTGGTTGGCACAGTTTTCCACAGCCATCTAAAAACAGGATGAACTTGGTGTTATCCAATCAAACTCCTATAAACTTTTCCTGCAGAGAAAATGTTTGATCCTCATGAATATCCCCACAAGTCATTCTCCACAATTATTATATTCGGATCTTATAGTTTTCCTCTGAGTGCCTAAAGTTGTTAAAAGGCCAAACTTGACTGGGGTAAATGGAACACATGATTGAGTAGATTGTTGACCAGAGTATTGCTGATAGAAATGTTGTTATTTTTTTGCAAAGGATTATAATTATAGGTACTTTAGCTTGGCTGCTCCAACAGATCCAACTATCCAATTATCTTACGAAAGCAAACAAGTTAAGATTGACCATTTTGAACTTGGACAATAGTTAACTCTCTGTATTTTTTCTAGTATATTCATATTATTTCTCCACCAGAAGCTCTCCTTTCTTTGTGTTCCTAGCAGTTTTCCATTTCTATAATGTTTTCCTGCACTAAGTGCACCCAAGGGATGTCCATCTTGTTGAAGAATTTTTGGAGGTTCTTCATCTAGAGGGCTTCATTTTGATTTTGGAGAATAACAATACCTATGCTTCCATATTTCTTTGGCAATGTTACCATTTCCCATGCTTCCTTAGGAATTCCTCTGGCATTGACCTCAGATCCTCAGGCTGTCTCATCGCGTGGCCCAAGGTTCACTACTACAGAATAGGCAATCACTGTCGGCCTATCACTACCGGTTTTGTTTGGGCCGGCAGTGATGCTTCATCACTGCAGGTTCATGCTCTGACAGCCCCCCAATTATTGGGGGCAGGGGCTGAACCCGCAGTGAAACTTATCATCACTGCCGGTTTGTGGCTTGAACCAGCAGTGATGCTTCTCGGCCCTATCACTGCCGGTTCAAGCCACCAACCGACAGTAATGATAAGTTTCACTGTCGGTTCATGGCTAGAACCGATAGTGATGTTGTGTACAGTATAAAGCACACGATCTCCTCTCCCACCTCTGCCCCAACAGTACAGAATAGTGCGTGAGGAGCTCACTCTCTCCATTGTTGCGGCTGGTGGATTTCTTAAACTCCATTGTTGTCTCCTCTTCACTCTTGGATCCTCATATCTTCTTGCTCTTGGTTAGTAACAAACATATTTCTTTAGAATTGTTGGTTTACATTGTTTTTGTGTGTAAATCCATAGTTCAGAGCTATGCTATTTTTCATGATCAAGAAGAGGGATGTTGCAATTTGTGTCCATGTTTTGTAGCTTTTAGATTCAAAATTATTTAGAAAAATTGTAGCACTTTGTTTTTATTGGGTAATTGTTGTCCAATCATTGAGTAGCTAGGTTCGAAAGATTTGTCTCGAAAATTATGGATAAAAATTGTAATTAGTTATATTTATTACTTACATTTAATACTCCATGCATGCATTTAAAGATTTGATGGGATGTGCAATAGATTCGGTATTTATTACTTACATTTAATACTCCATGCATGCATTTAATACTCCATGCATCCATTGTTATCTATTTGTTGTCTCACTTTTTATAGGGCGACCAAATTCAAATTATATCGAATAATTTTGTTCAGAAAGTCTCTTATTAATATGTTCGTATGTTTCCTCTGCTCTGCCCATTTTATCTGTGCAGACATGGCTCGAGGGTGGATGTACGATCTGTCACGTACAGACCCACGGTACTTGACGGGCATTGACGATTTCATCAAGCTAGCTAGAGCCAATGCTGGTATTCTGTCCATGCAAAGACTGCAAGAATACGAGAAAATGGGGCAACGTGGACTTACAAGGGGGTTCATGAGAAACTACACAATTTGGACTTTGCATGGGGAGGTTGGTCAAAATGTTGCACAAGAAAGCAATGATGATGTGTCCATGCCTAGTGTATCCCTGAATACATTATTGCTTGTTCATGATTACACAGAACATGTGCCTACCAATGATGATGTGTTTATGAATACATTAGCTGAAGACACAGAGGAAAATGATGCCATTTCATAGCTTCTACATGATGTGCATGGGGGATTCCTTAGTGCTTCACAGTTGAAAAAACTGGAGATCATGAGAAAGGATGCAAAAACACGTACCATTGTATCCGGCCTATCCAATAAGCAAACTGGAATCCAACATCATGCTATTGGAGTTCAAATCAACAAATGGGTTGAGTGATAAAGGCTTCGATAACTTGTTAGGTATACTACATAAACTGTTCCCGAAGGGTACCGAGTTAGCAGAAAAGACTTACCTGGCGAAGCAAATGATTTGCCCAATTGGTCTCGAGGTTGAGAAAATCCACGCGTGTTTCAACGGCTACATATTGTACCGTGGAGAGAAATACAAAGACTTGGATGCATGTCCCAAGTGTAAAACTCCCCGATACAAGCAAGGGCCATCAAATGATGGAAGCAAGACCAGAGGAGGGCACGTAAAGTTTGTGTGGTATTTTCCTATAGCTCCAAGAGTGCATAGGTTGTTTGCAAATGCAAAGTCAGCCAAGTTGTTGCGTTGGCACGACGAAGAGCGAAAGAAAGATTCAATGTTGAGGCACCCCGCCAATGGGTCGGACTGGAGGACTATCAACACTATGTTCTATAAGAACATCGATGGAGAGGTAAGACATCTATGGTTAGCTTTGAGCACGGATGGGATGAACCCGTTTGACCAGGTTAGAACCAATCATAGCACTTGGTCAGTGATGCTATGTATATACAACCTTCCATCCTGGCTTTGTATGAAACGGTCATACATCCAGATGCCATTACTAATCCAAGGACCGAAACAACCTGGTAATGATATTGATGTGCTTCTAGAACTAGTGATCGATGAACTACTACAGATGTGGGAGACGGGTGTGAAGGATGTTTGGGATGAGTACAAAAAAGAACATGTCATGGTAAAGGTTGTACTTATCGCTAGAATCACCAACCTACCAGGGCGAGGTTGCTTGTTTGGAGAGAAGACAAAAGGATACACTGGGTGTGTCGAGTGCTTGGACGGGACTGATGCTACACATCTACCAGAAAACAGGAAGATGGTCTACATGGGACACCGTAGGTTCCTACGTTGTGATCACCCTTACCGCAAGAATACAAAAGATTTTAATGGTACTACTGAGAAACGTGGACCTCCAAAGTATCGAGACAGGAAACAGATTCTCCAACAATTAAGAAAACTCACAAATGTTGTCCTTGGTAAGGGGGAAGGGGCAGTACCAGCGTCAACCGATAGTATCTGGAAGAAAAAAATCAATCTTCTGGAAACTACCTTATTGGTCACTTTTGAGTGTACGTCACTGTCTTGATCCAATGCACATAACTAAAAACGTGTGCGGTAACACACTTAACACGTTGATGAACACCGGGGGAACAAGCAAGGATTCTCTCATGACACGCTTGGACATGAAACACCTGGGCCTCAGGAAGAAGTTGCACCCAGTAACTCTTGAGAATGGCCTCTTGAAACTTCCGGTGGCCTCATGGACACTGAAAAAGGAGGAAAAAGACATGCTTATTTCTTTCTTCAATGATCTCAAAGTACCGAGTGGCTACTGTGGGAACCCGAAGAGGTTAGTTAACATGAGAAAAGTTAAGTTTAACTATGGTTCTATATATGAAGGCCCATGGCTGTTGTTGATATTTGTTAACGCAAACAGAGAAATCGCTTGGAAGTAATCCGCAAGCGCACGGATACCGGTGAGCACTTCACCCGGGAGATTATCCAGAGTATCGTAATTTATATTTCCACAGAGAGAAAGGGTGCATCTGACTAACCAATCTATGCTATTAACCTTTAGACTATTAACAAGGTGATCTTGATATGAGCGATTAAAGAAGATTGCAACCGTAGTCTCATTCTAGTCTATATAAGATATGTGCTATTATTCTATTGGGGAGAACCGTCGGGATAAGAGACACCTCAGAGAATGCTTACCACGTGGCCTATAAACCCTACCAGTCCTTCTAACGGGATTGTGGGTTCCAAAGGTATCTACGGAATTGTCACTTTCCGAGCTACTACCACAGATCCGGCTAGACAGGGGATATTTTTGAGTATCTTAGCCCAAACACCACATTTACGCTAGAGATGACTACCCTACTATCTACGCGAAGAGAATAAAGTAAACTCACAAACCAAAGAATTAATAAACAAGGAACTTACTCGAATTAGAAGTCAAATTACCGAAGAAATCCTAGGAACAAGCCTCGGATTAGGAGCCTTGATCCCATCGATACAAACCGGAGAAGAGACACCGACATGCCGGGCTTCCTCCAATCCACACCTCCACTCTAACTCTCTCTATCTAATCTCACATGTATGCTAAGCCCTAGAGAATAGACCCATAGGGGATCCTCTCTGGCGAATCCTCTCTAGAAAATATGTAAATGAATAATGGATTGCCCTTTGCTAGGGGGCAGGGGTCCTCCTTATATAGCCCCCTCAAATGATCGCCAGTCGTCAAATCAAACCGACCTTAATGGAGGGTTTAGATTAAACCTCAAAGGCGGTGGAACCCTAATCCAAGAAGTGGGAACTGATTGGTCCTTAAACCTGGGCGGCCGCCCTAGGGGGGAGGGCGCCCACCCTACCCTGCTAACAGGTGGGCCCTTCCTTCTAGGGGGTTGGTTCTGGAGTCTTCTAGATTGATCTTTTTCGTACGGAGGTGTTATGTGTCTATGTAATCCTTACTTGTGGGCCTCTTTTGCTCTTTTGTAGTTGTCTCCCTGCAGAAACAGATAAACACCAAAACTCGTGGAATTCTGTCAGTTAAAACCCTATGTCTAGGTGGTGTGTTGCAAATATATCCTTTCTTCTGCTTAGTTGACACTTAGAATTGATAGTTGAGGTGTCAACAAGCTCCCCCATACTTAGTCTTTTACTCATCCTCGAGAAAAGGATGGTGAAAACATAAGCTTAAGGTTTAGACATCAATAGTAAAAAGTTCCTTTCTATACCTGTACAGTGGGAATTTAGCACAGTCACCATATCACTATGAGCTGTTGAGGAATAAAGTAGTTAGAAATAGAGACCCTTCATCTATCAATCTTGTCACTTGGAGTTTTTGCATATTCAGCTCACTTTTTATGGTGCTCTCAGATCACTTATAATTGAATCTCAAAAAGTATAGGTAAATGTGGTATACTCACCTTGCATGTATTGCCTAGTCAAACCGGGATCCGAGGATAATGCCATACTCTTAGATCAAGACTTGTTGATCAAATTTTATTATAATGTTGCGAACACATGGTGGATAAGTACCCATGTTTGTTCAGCTTTGATGATGAGTGATTGACCAATAGGTGAGTGTTTCAGTTTGAGTGGCTTACTCTAACATCTGTGAAAGTAGAAATGTGTGCTTGTCTATCGGCTTGTGGTGTGTAGGTGCTATGCCTAGTGACAGTGGTCAATGGCGTAGAGAAGATCGAGTAGAGGCTTGCCATGCCGATGGACTGAGAGCGGTGAAGGGTGGAAGCGGGGCTCGGACTGAGGGACCATGGGCGCCGACGGACTACTTGTGGTGGCTAGTACTTGGCACTGGCGAGTGCGAGAAGACATGGAGGTAGAACGAGTTGACCAAGTCAAGACGGTGGACACGCGAGTCGAGCGGAGGCTCAGGGGACTCGGAGTCCGACTGGGCGAAGACAAGGTGGCTCGCGTCGAGTGGTTTGGTGGTTTGGGCCTCAAAACCATCCGCGTCGGTTTCCGAGTTTGGGCCGCAAAACTCGGGGTTCGGTAGTTGAGCCCAAAGCTACCGGTGGCGGGTTTCCTGGGTTTGGGCCTCAAAACCTAGGCGGAGCTTCCGAGGAAGCGGGGATGGCACGTGGCGGAATCCTGGAGGTTGCGTCGAGGCGACGACAACTCCTGGCAGAAAGCGGGGCCGTCCATTTAAATCGAGGAAGATATTTTCTGGAGCTTGGACTACAATTCTTAGGCTAGGTAGTTCACTCAATGTATCTAGGGGGGTCTTTGGGAAATAGCCAAAGCCCGATAAGTAGGGGGTGAAGGGGTATCCCTCATCCCATCTCTTGAACCCTAATCATTTTGCCCCATCTCTCTCTCTCTACCCTCTCTCTAGTTCATGAGATCCCTAGGTTGATTTCACCAACCTCTGTAAGAACTTGAGTTTGTTGCGAGGAATCGGAGGTCGTAACCTCCGTAAGCCATGGTGGCTTCGACTTCTTGATCGTGTCCCCATTTTGCTTGTGTTCTTCGCGTTTTGCTTTTGCTCTTTGTTTTTCCCGAGATGATTTTTCTTTGTAGGGAGTAACTCATGCAAATCCGTTTGAACCAAGTTGTTCGTATTCGTGAGGAGCATCTTTGCACTGAAGGAATTCTCCTCAAACCTCACGAGTGCGTAGATCGGGCGATTTCTTTGCAGCATTCTTCGTTTTGCTCTCTTCTCCCCCAAATCCTCGTTTCCCTTTAATTCTCACCAAATTGAGCGATGATTTCTTAGGATTAGCTCCCCAACTGTACAAGAATCATTCCTACAAAGTTTGGTTGCAGTTGGAGTTCATTTGGTTGAGTTTTGGGAAGATTTGGAGGAGAGAAAACGATTTTCGGGATCGCTATGCAGATTTCGGGGGCGTAGGACGCTCCAGTGTTTGGCGTCGGACGGTCCGTCGGAGGTGTCGGACGCTACGTAGTGCTGACGACAGCGTCCATCGCGATCGTCCATCGCTGGGGCTGTTTTTGGGTTGTTTTTTGAGCATTGGACGCTCCTGACAGAGCAGCGTCTGTCGCCTGTCGGACTCAGTCCGTCGCCCTCTGCATCGTCCGTCGCCAGCGTCTGTCGCCCTTCTAGTAAGGTTTTCAGGATTTTCTTCGTCGCTGTTTTGGCCGTTTCTCTCTCGTCCGAACTCCGAATCATGTTCCGTTTGTTGCGTTGGATTCGTATTCACGTAAGGAATATGATTAAGCACTTTTGAGACCAGTTCTCATAAGTAGTTTTGGGTGTGCTCTTGCCTCTTCTCTCTAGGGGTTGAGAGTACCACTCTCGGTGTATCGGTTTCGAGTTCGTGGCTTTGATCGTTCTCCATCTTCTCCGACCGCTCCGCTGCACCTTTAGGGGTCTTCCTAAGGTGTCCACCTACTTGTTAGGTCGTGTGCGAGTTGGTTCTTCTGAGGTCAAGTTTTGGGTGTGAGTTTAGGACAAGGGCCAAGTCTTTGAGTTGAATTTTATTTGGCTCCCATTCACCCCCCCTCTGGTTGTCATTCTCGGTCCTTCAATTGGTATCAGAGTCGGTTAAGGATCAATCCACTTTACACGATTCTTGATCCGCGAAGGCGACATGGAACGAGGTGCTGGTAAACCTCCCTATTTCGATGGAACCAACTTTGCCTATTGGAAGGTGCACATGTCGGCTTACCTCCAAGGGCTTGACACAAAGTTTTGGGAGATTTGTGAGAATGAGAACTACGTGGTTCTTGAGGCTCGGATCACCGATGCCCAGGTTATACAACATGCATCTAATGCAAGAGCCCGTAGTATTCTCTTCTCTTGTCTGTCTCTTCCGGAGTTTGAGCGGGTTTCGAGTCTCACTACGGCATGGGAGATTTGGCAAACACTCTTGAGATATCATGAGGGCAACTCTCAGATCAGGTCCAGACTCTTTGACACATACCATAGAGAGTATGAGAACTTTGCTCAGTTGGCCGGCCAATCTTTTGACGGGATGTTCACTCGCTTCCAATCTAGCGTCAACAAGATGCGTGCTAATCGAGCCAACTTGCCTTATGATGATCATGACATGGCTATCAAGCTTTTGCATGCTCTTGATTGGAAGGTGTGGGAGATGAAGGTGGCTGCCATCCAGGAGTCACCGGGCTATGATGCCCTGACCGTGGACGAGCTGTTCATCAAGCTCAAGTCCTCGGAGATTAACTACCAGACCCGGGCCAAGCTTGAAAACCCGTCGAAACCTTCTATGGCGTTGGTTTCTGGCCCCAACGATACGTCTTCTTCCTCCTCTGACCCTTCACACTCCTTGTTTTCTTTGTCTTTGATTTCTGTGATAGAGGAGCAAGTGGAGGCTCTTGGAGATGATGAGCTGGCTTTGGTCATCACCAAATTCTCACGGTTTCACAACAACCGTTTGAACCGTCGGCGTGGTGGCTCAGCCAAGGGGTGCTACCGTTGCAGTGATGAGGATCACTTCATTGCAAACTGCCCCAAGAAAGCTGCGGGTGACTTCACCAAGCGCAAGGACAAGCGTGAGCATCACTTCGAGGACAAGCGCAAGCCCAAGGGTGGCTACCACCGAAGGTCCTCCAAGAAGGTGATCGACAAGGTGAAGGACAAGCATTGAGCCTTCCTCGCCTCCCTCAGCCACATCGATTCCTCCTCCAACGGAGGTTCTTCTTCTAGCGATGATGAGTCCAAGGGAAAGGTTGAGGACAAGCTTAAGGACCTATGCTTCTACGCTGACGCCAAACACGGTGGCTTTTGCACCATGGCGATTGAAGAAGGCAAGGTCGGGAAGCGCAAGGATGGCCCCGACTACGACTACGACTCCGACACACCCGAGGTACCACCCACCGTTGAGTCCCTCTCTCTTGAGATTGAGTCTCCGAACGACACCTTGATGAGTCAAGATGCGTTGCTCAAGCGTGCTGCTATCGAGAGGAACGACTTTAAGGCGAAGTACCTTAGCGCGCTTCATGAGCTAGATTTTGCTAAGGCGTCAGTGGTGGTTATCAAGGAGGTAGAGTGTGATGCTTGCGCCAACCACATGTCTGATCTTTTCACTCTCGAGGACAAGTATGGCACTCTACTTGTGGAGTTCAGTGAGCTGAAGGCTAGGCCAAGCTTACTTGGTGCGTGCAAGTCTTGCTTAGGCTTGCGTTCTGAGCTGGCACAGAAGGATGCTAAGATCGCTGTGTTAGAGAAGGTCAGCTTAGATAGCACTAGAGAGTCGGATCACTTTGAGGCTTTGGAGCTTCAGATCGCGTCGTGTAGACACGACAAGATGCGTACCGAGGAAGAAAACACATACCTTCGGTCCATCTTGAGCTGGGTGTCTTGCCAAGAGCCCCAGTTGGGGATGATGCTTAGCCAATGCAAAAGGGCTGGCAGCACGGGTGTAGGCTTTGCTATAGGTGGGAAGGACGATAGCATGTTCGGTAAGATCGGTGAGTGTAGTGGTTTGAGCGAGAATGAGAAACCCACCACAACTCCCAAGCTTACCAAGATCACTCCACCTAAGTCTACCAACCCCTCTGAGTTTCTTGTGAGAGATGGTGTGTTTTAAGAGCCACCCAAAACCACTCCACAGAAGCAAGTGTGGATGGCAAAACCGAACCATCTTCGCAACCTACTTGACACACTTCCAGACATCTCTAGTGATCCCCTTCCTAAGTGAGCTAGAGCCACCCAACCCAACAAGAGAGTGCCTACCAATAGTGCGGTGAGGTACCATTGTGAGTATTGTGAACGGGATGAGCATTTGGCTGAGTTTTGCTATAGGAGGAAGAGAGATGATCGGAGGCAGTTTGAGTTGAATAACCGGGACATGTACCACCCACCAGTTGGGGCATGTGGACCGGAAGTTCGGAGGCGCACTACTAGGCCTAGAGGTACAATGCCTCAAGGTGCTAGGCCTCAGGAGGCGAGACCACGCAATGGTTGTGCCCGGCGAGGTACCGTTCATGACCCATACGACTACGGGCCTCGTGGTGGTGGCTTTACTCTACCCTTCTCTAGCAGACCACATTTTCCCTATCGTGGTGATCGCTATCCCTCCGTGGGGCAGGAGATGTTTGGTTTTTCTCCTAACCCGTTCTTTGGGAAAATGGGACAACACTGGTATCCTTCAAAGTTTACTAACCCCAGTGTCTTTTTATTGATGCAGGAAGGAGGACTGAAGGAGACTTGGCTTGTGGATTACGGATGTTCACACCATATGACCGGAAGTGCCAAGTGGTTCTCTAGCCTCGACCCCGTGCGCCACACCGAGTATATCACATTCGGGGACAAGACTAAAGGTAAGGTTGTCTCCCGGGGGTCCATCCGAGTCAATTCGTCTTTTGTCCTCAAGGATGTTGCTTTGGTTGCAAATTTGCATTTTAATCTTCTCTCGGTTTCGCAACTCCTTGAAGACGGTTTTGAAGTGAGCTTTAAGCCAAACTTGTCTTGGATTTTGGACTCTCGTGGTGAGCTTGTTTGCCGGATTTTGCCCTTCGGGAAGGTTTTTCGTGCAGATTTTTCTATCTCTTCCAGACCTTCTCGTTGTCTTCTTGCTGTTTCTTCTTCCGAGCTTTGGAAGTGGCATAGGAGATTGGGACATTTGAGTTTTGACTTGCTTGCAAGACTTAGCTCAATGGACCTTATCCAAGGATTGCCAAAGCAGAAGTTCGAGAAAGATTTGGTTTGCCATCCTTGCAGACATGGCAAGATGGTTACTGCTTCCCATCCTCTTGTGACTGAGATCATGACCACTCGACCCGGCGAGCTCTTACACATGGACACAGTTGGTCCAGCTCGGGTTAGGTCGGAAGGGGGGAAGTGGTATGTTGTTGTAGTCGTTGATGACTACTCGAGGTACTCATGGGTGTTCTTTTTGGAGAGTAAGGATGAGACTTTTCCACTTGTTTGAGATCTGAATTTGAGATTGCAGAATGTGCTACCTAAGAATGCCATGAGAGCTATCCACAGTGACAATGACACAGAATTCAAGAATGCTCACTTTGCGACTCTTTGCTCTTCTTTGGGTCTCGATCACCAATTTTCCTCACCTCACACTCCCCAGCAGAACGGTGTTGTTGACCGCAAGAATCGGACCCTTGTTGGGATGGCCAGGACGATGCTCGATGAGCATTTGGGAGACCACCCAAGGTAAGTCACCTACGGGTGTTTGGGTGCAGGTGCTTCATCCTCAAAAAGGGTGGTAAGTTGGATAAATTTGAATCATGGTCTTCTGATGGTATCTTTCTTGGTTATTCTACTCACTCTCATGCTTATCGTGCACTTAACCTTGAGACTAACCGAGTGATGGAGACTTGTGAGATTACCTTCGATGAGACTATGTCCTGTGTTTCCACTGCTTTAGAGCTTGCAGGTGATGATAAGTTGAACGCTAGCATTTTTGTGGAGGAGGAGCAGGATGATGCCGATTGGGGTCATCCCGAGCCAACTCCACTGGCTGCCCCCATCGACCCTGCGATGTCCACTTCGGCTCATGGTCCCGATCCGACTACTTCCTCTATATGGGGGCCGTTCAAGCAGCTTCCTCAGTCGGTGCCCATTGCACCTGAGGGAGCTCCAGCTGCTGTCGAGGGGGAGGCCACTTCGTCTAGGCAGGCTCCTCGCCACATCCAGCGGCAGCACCCGCCAGAGAACATCATCGGCGACATTGACCGTCGAGTCACGCGGTCCAGGTCCTATATCTCTCACTTTGCTCATTCGGCTTTTGTCGCTTCTTTTGAGCCCCGATATGTTGGACACGCTTTGATGGATCCGGATTGGGTTAATGCCATGCATGAGGAGTTAGAAAACTTTGAGCGAAACCGCGTTTGGGTCTTAGTTCCTCCAGCACCTAGTTGCCACCCTATAGGTACCAAATTGGTTTTCAAAAACAAACAAAGTGAGGATGGGGTGGTAGTGCGCAACAAGGCTAGGTTGGTAGCTCAAGGCTTTTGTCAAAAGGAGGGAATATACTATGAGGAAACCTTTGCTCCCGTAGCTCGTTTAGAAGCCATTAGAATCCTTCTAGCTTTTGTAGCTTCTAAGGGTTTTAAACTTTTTCAAATGGACATTAAAAGTGCTTTCTTAAACGGCTACATAGAGGAGGAAGTTTATGTTAAACAACCTCCCGGTTTCGAAAATCCCAAGTTTCCAAACCATGTTTTTAAACTTCACAAAGCTGTGTATGGTTTGAAACAAGCACCTAGAGCATGGTATGATAGGCTAAAACCCTTTTTGCTTGCTAAGGGCTTTAAAATGGGATCGGTAGATAAGACGTTGTTTCTCCTCAAGCAAGACAAATACACTCTCCTTGTCCAAATATACGTGGATGATATCATCTTTGGTGGTTCTTCTCATGCTCTTGTTGCCAAGTTTGTAGATCTTATGAGCAGAGAATTTGAGATGAGCATGATGGGAGAGTTGACTTTCTTTCTCGGGTTGCAAATCAAGCAAACCCGGGAAGGGACGTTCGTGCACCAAGGCAAGTACACGAAGGATATCTTGAAGAAGTTTGACATGGGTGAGGCAAAGCCTCTTTCGACGCCCATGTTGACTATGACTGCCTTGGATGCGGACGAGGAAGGAGAGGCGGTGGACCAGACGGAGTACCGCAGCATGATCGGGTCGCTTCTGTACCTGATGGCGACCCAACCGGACATTCAGTTCGCCGTCTGCTTGTGTGCACGCTTTCAGGCGTCCCCACGGACTTCGCACAAGCAGGCGGTGAAACGCATCATGAGGTACTTGCGCTTCACTCTCAAATTTGGTCTTTGGTTCTCCTCCTCTTCCTCGCTTGAGCTTTGTGGTTGCTATTAGAGGAACCATGGGCTATCTTTGTATATATGTTGTTTTTTTGAGTGGGTGCAAAGCTCCCCTAATTCTACTGCGAGGTTGTTGAACTTTTTGCCCATTTTTATTTCCTCGAATTAATTATTTTTGCATAGCCCATGCCTGTAATTCAACACTACTTCGGAAGAGAGAATCTTTTGTGTTTGTAATGTATGAATGAAGCCTTGACCATCGGAGTATGATAAAATTCTAACAAGGATCCACACGATTCGAACAAACTCAATACAAAGTAAGTAGCCTTTTGGCTTTTGATTGGTAAGAGTAAAGCATATATGGGATGGTAGATATTTATTTTAAAGAAATTCTCCAAGTGACAGAGATTATCAAGAATGAAGTTCTCATATTCTACCATCTCATATTCCACAACGACTTAAGTAACATGGAATCTCTAATTAAATTTCCAACAATAGCAGGACTCCAGGAAACTTCATATAGAGAGTCTATTTCATAAAGATGTTTTAAAGAAACATTTTATCATTTTATCATGTTTAAAGCATTTATTTATGGAAACTCACTACACGAATCGAAATTTAGAGATGTGTATGGAAAAATGTGACGTGTAGGGTGCAAACCTGACCGTGGTCAAAGGACAGAGGAGGAGGTGCTCAGCCTAGGGAGGGCGCCCTCGGTAGTGGGGCGGCCGCCCAGCTGGGGTGGCCCCTCAGCCTCTGCTTCGGCGTGTGTGGTTGTTGCTCTGTTTGTTTCCGAAATTTGTGCTCGTTGTGGTTGAATCTGTTCGTCTCGTCATCGGGGGTCTCCCCCATACTTGTTTCATGTTTTCTTAGATAACAACACAGTGGAGACAAGCAAAGTGAAATGATAATAGAAATGATCTTTATTATTTATTTTGAGGCATGCATACAAAGGGAAAATGAAACAAACTAATCTTCTAGCTAATGGATCTAATCATGCCTCAAGAACTGCATAACTCGCTAAGGCAACTAGCGACGTTCTAAAAACTTCATCTTCTTGTTAAGCTCATCTACATCGCGCCTAAGGCCTTTTACTGTGGTGTTCATGTTCAAGACCTGCCTAGTGTAAAAGTCAAGAGAGCTTTGTAGATTGATGATCGTGTCATCTCTAGCGTGGAAGTCTTTTTCCAAATCCGCTACAGTTTTGCGGCCCTTAGGAGATGACTCGAAGGAATTGAGGGAGTGCTTCGGGACATCCTTCGGTGGCACGAATTTGACTTTGGGTGCATGAACTCCCTCGAAGTAGGGACGTTCCTCTTCAGTGGTGTACTTGACGTGGTTGAGCTCTCCATTTCGATGGGTCTTCACTCCTACAACCCTCTCCTTGGGTCTTGGCGGAAGAACGTTGGTGCCGGTAGGTACCTTGATGATGGGCTCTTCCTTCGGCCCCTTGAGCAGGAGTGGTTGCGGTGGCGCAACGAGGACAAGCTGTGCATAGAAAGATTTGCCATAGCACCGCTGCTTTTGTGGAATGGTGGCCAGCGGGAGCTCCTTGTGGACTAAGACTAAGGCCTTGGAGTTTGGATCTTCGAGGTTGGATCTGTAGGGGACCATCCTCCTATCGGCGTTGCTGTTGCTAGCCACTGGAGCAAAGAGATCTAGCAAGCTTCTAAGCGAGAGCTAAGGGAATGATTGAATGATGATGATGGTTGATGTCAGGGGTTGTTTATATGGGGGTGGAAAAAGGCATCTAGAAGCATATACGGAGTAAATGGTTGGATAAGTGTTTTGAGAGGTTTATCGGATAAGGGAGACTAGAAGGTTCGGGTGAGAGAAAGGCGGCGGCGAGAGGTGACAGGGGTGGGGCGGCCGCCCTACACCCTAGGGCGCCCGCCCTGGCTATGTGGGCTCTCCTGGGCTTCTTCTGCGCACTTGTTTCTTGAAGGTTCTCTATACCGAAAAACATATGCATGACCCATAAATGTAAAGATAAAGTGATTGGGCCCTAAAATTCACTTAAAAGATAGAAATTAATTACCTCTATTTCTTTTAATTCTTCATTAGGTTCTAGAAATATTTTGAGACGTTGACCATTTACCTTGAATAACGTACCTTCATCATTTTGAAGTGTGATTGCTCCGTGGGATGATGAATTGATTACCTTATATGGTCCTTCCCATTTTCTTCGTAGCTTTCTGTGTCCGAAGAGCTTCACCCTGGAATTAAAAAGTAATACCTTATCTCCGGGTGTGAACTCCTGCAATCATATCAGAAAATATAGACATCATGCATCTTTGAAAAGAGGCTGGAGCATTACATAGCTCAAAAGGCATTCTACGATAAGCATAAGTTCCATAGGGGCATGTAAACGTGGTTTTGCTTTGGTCATCAGGATGGATCGGGATTTGGTGATACCCTGAGTATCCATCTAAGAAATAGAAGAATGAGTGGTTGGCTAACTGCTCTAACATCTCATCTATAAAAGGTAAAGGAAAGTGATCCTTTTTGTAGCTTTGTTCAGCATTCCGTAATCTATACACATCCGCTATCCTGTGACGGTGCATTGAGGAATCAGCTCATTCTTCTCATTTGTGACAACAGTCGTGCCTCCCTTCTTAGGCACAAGTTGCACTGGACTTACCCACTCACTATGCGGCACGGGATATATAATCCCTACATGCAGCAATTTTAAAACTTCTTTTTTAACTACCTCTCTCATCGCGTTATTGAGTCTTCGTTGGGGCTCTCGAGAAGGTAAAACAGAAGGATCTGTTGGAATGCGATGAGTGCAAATTAAAGGACTGATTCCAGTGAGATCTTGGAGTGAGTAACCAAAGGCTAAACGATGTCTTTCTAGAACAACCATCAAGCGAAGAGTTTGCTCCTGAGTGAGTTTATCACTTATTATTATAGGAGACTCTAGATCATTATTGAGGAAAGCATACGTAAGACCGGGTGGTAGAGGTTTAAGCTCTACAGGAGGTATAGGCGTTTCTGCAAACTCATCTAAGGGTTCAGGTTCAGAAGGGTCAGCTTCTTCTTCTATGAAGAAAGGAGCATCTTCTTCCAAATCTGGTTCATTGAAAAGCTCTAGAGAAGGAGTTTTTACTCCATAGGATCAGGTAGAAGATATGATTCAGTTTTACTATTCAAAGAATGAGAGATTGTTATTGGGATTTGAAAACTCTTTCCAAAGGAAATGTTTAGTTTCCCATTTTGTCTTTCATAAAGAAGTCTTATAAAAGGTTGTCCTAGCAAAAGGTCGTGGTCACATGTATCAAAGATATAAAAGTTCAAACGAACCATGACACCATCTACCATAATGGGTAAGACATGTAAAATTCCAAGACTAGGGACTATATGTCCATCAAGATTCTTCATGAACTTTGTTGTTGGGGTTAAAGTCACATTGCCAAATAATTCATGTGCAAGTGATTTAGACATGATATTGACCCCCACAACAGGATTATAGAGAGCATCGAATTGATCTAAATTGAAAGCACGGCGTATTGGAATAGAAGGTGAATCCGAATGGATCTCATCAGAGGAAAGCTCCGATTCTTCTAACCATTCGCTACTTATGATCGATATAAGCTCTCCCAAAATGCTTCTATCTGGCATTTGGTATATATGGTTGCTAAGGTGATGATTTCGGGGTTTTGAAAGAGAAACATAGTTGGAAATGTTTCCGAAATCAATGAAAAGATCAGGATTGAAGGATCGGAAACGGCGACCAGAGGGGGGGTGAATGGGAGTCAAATAAAAATTCCTTTCGGAAGATCTTGACCCTTGTCCCAAGCACGACCCAAAGCAAGAACTAGGCTCACGACCCACAACTAGATGGATGTTCTAGGAGATGTCCTAGGAACACAGCGGAGCTAGCCACGAGACCGGAGAAACAAACCACAACACAAACGGAGGAAACCAGCAACCAACAGGAGCTCCGGACCAGTTGGGACAGAGCCACCAGACTAGCCCGTCGAACCAAGGAGAGCGGTCCGACGCGTGGTAGCGATTCTCAGTAGAGCCACCAGACCACTCGTCAAAGGACTGGAGCTCAAAAACCAAGAGGTCCGGAGGGTAGTCCGATGCTCCTTGCTGCTTGACACGGGAAAGGTCCAGACCACCGGACCACTCGCTATGGTCCCAAAACTCAACCAAATGATCACCAACTGCAACCAAACTTTGTAGGCATGATCCTAGTGCAGTTGGGGAGCTATCCCGAAGAAATCATCGCTCAATTTGGAGAGGAAAAGAGGGAACACTCGAATTTGGGGGAGAAGAGAGCAAAACGAAGAACGCCACAAAGAAATCGCCCGATCTACGCACTCGTGAGGTTTGAGGAGAATTCCTTCAGTTCAAAGAAGCTCCTCACGATTGCTACCAACTTGGTTCAAGTCGATTTTGCAAACTAATTCTCAACAAAGAGAAATCATCTCGGGAAAAATAGAGAGCAAAAGCAAAACGGGAAGAACACAAGCAAAACGGGGACACAATCACGAAATCCAAGCCACCATGGCTTACAGAGGTTACGGCCTCCGATTCCTCGCAGCAAAAACCGAGTTCTTACAGAGGTTGGTGAAATCAACCTAGGGATCTCATGAACTAGAGAGAGGGTAGAGAGAGAAAGAGAGTTGGGGCAAATGATTAGGGTTCAAGACATGGAATGAGGGATACCCCTTCACCCCCTACTTATCGGGCTTTGGCTATTTCCCAAAGACCCCCTAGATACATTGAGTGAACTACCTAGCCTAAGCATTGCAGTCCAAGCTCCGGTAAATATCTCCTGCATTTTGAATGGACGGCCCCGCTTCCTGCCGGGAGTTGTCGTTGCCTCGACGCAACCTCTAGCATTCCGCCACGTGCCATCCCCGCTTCCTCGGAAGCTTCGCCTAGGTTTTGAGGCCCAAACCCAGGAAACCCACCACCGGGTAGCTTTGGGCTCAACTACCGAACCCCGAGTTTTGCGGCCATAACTCGGAAACCAACGCGGATGGTTTTGAGGCCCAAACCATCAAACCACTCGGCGTGAGCCACCTTGTCTTTGCCCAGTCGGACTCCGAGTCCCCTGAGCCTCCGCTTGACTCGCGCGTCCACCGTCTTGACTTGGTCAACTCGGTCTACCTCCATGTCTTCTCGCACTCGCTGGTGTCAAGTACTAGCCACCACAGCTAGTCCGCCGGCGCCCATGGTCCCTCAGTCCGAGCCCCGCTTCCGCCCTTCACCGCTCTCAGTCCATCGGCCCGGCAAGCCTCTACTCGACCTTCTCCACGCCATTGAGCACTGTCACTAGGCATAGCACCTGCACACCACAAGCCGATAGACAAGCACAGTTTTCTGCTTTCGCAGAGGTTAGGGTAAGCCACTCAAGCTGAAACACTCACGTGTTGGTCAATCACTCATCATCAAAGCTGAACTACATGGGTACTTATCCACCATGTGTTCGCAATCTACCCCTTGATGAGTGCGTTGTCAACACAAGTGCATTTCATATTTTGAGCCACAAGGTAAGGCTCTCCAAATGACCAAAAAGATACAAAAGCCAAAAC
This sequence comes from Microstegium vimineum, assembly GCA_022036555.1. Lineage (NCBI taxonomy): Eukaryota > Viridiplantae > Streptophyta > Magnoliopsida > Poales > Poaceae > Microstegium > Microstegium vimineum. The sequence continues at coordinate 13,265,325 of CM039135.1, read as the reverse complement.
GTGATCACTTGAGAGAAGCAAACATGATACCAATTAAAAGCATTCTCAAAACACCTCATGACAAAACCACTTACAGATGCCAAACAAAGGCACATGGGAATACGACTCAATGCAACCAAGCCAAACAAAGCTAGCCCTCAAGAAGGGGCAGAAAACGGGCTCAACACCGCTAGCAAGCCAAAGATACCAATCAAAAACTCTTCAAAGCTCAGACATCCAATTTAAACACTAGGGGAGCTCAAAAGATACCAATTGAAACCACTTACGTCCCCTAATGCTCAAGAAGCAATCCAAACCTATCGAAGCCAACAAAGAAAGCTAGACCCTCCAGAAGAGGCAAAGGCTCAACACATCTAGCAAAAGCTCCCCCTGGGCAAAAGCACACTCAAAATACCAGATGAGCTCCATAGGGCAAAAGAAGCACACAAAACTCCCCCTTGACCAAAGAAGCTCTAAACCAATGAGATGCACTCTTTCTCCCCCTTGGAAGTAGATGGCTGAAAAAGGAATGAAATGCACATCTCTCCCCCTTGTTGACACATGTATCTCATCAATAACTCAAGATCCGGCAACAAATGCCATGAAATGCAAAATGAGAGCAAAAGTTTCATACTTAGAGCTAAGACAATGAAAATATGCTCTAAGTGATGTGATCCTATGAGAATAGGAAAATCTCTACGTGCCCAACAAAAACTCAAGTTGAGCTTAAGATCACTTTAGAAGCTATTTTAGAGAGCATATCATGTGAGAGCAGAGAAAGGGTATTACCTCCTAGAGACAACTAAACATGGCAAACAAGATAGGATCTATCTCAAAGAAATCTCATGTATACCAAGTAGAACTATTCCTAGCAAAGTTCATACAACAAGCCAATAACCCAACTGAATGAATTTTCAAATTTTAGAGTTTTGCAGCCAATTTCAGTTTTAGGCACATTACAAGTTGTATGCGAGTGGTTGTAAGCAAGGTGATGCCACTGCTTACCATCCGGGCAAAGTCAAAGGACTTGACACACCGGTTTTGGTCATACACGACACTGCTCAAGTATCGACCCAAACGGGAAGCACTCTCGAACACACGGTGAAGTGCTCACAATGCACGCCCAACTCGATCTTTCCAATTCACAAAACAGAGAGCAATTTCATTTTAGATATTAATAATGGTGCTCAAAGGTAGTGAATGAAACAATGAAGAGCCATAGTTACAAGCTATATACAAGACAGCCAAGAAGGATCTTCAAAAGCCTACACATGCTAGTGCCATTTCAAAGGTGACACAGGGAATTTAAATTTAGTTTTAAAGCTTTTCTAACTTAGCTCTATTGCATATCCTATAAATCAAAAATAGTCTAAGTTAGGCAATACCATAGACACATGAAGCACCTCAAACAGAGCATAAATTCAATATATTGGCTATAAGTATGAAGCTTAAATTGAACTACGCCACAAATGCAAATGAGATGCACAATGCATTGACACCAATTAACACTAACAAAACACCAATTTAGAAGAAGGACAAAGAAAAGACAAAAATAACCAAAAAGAACTATGATACACAAAACTTTCCTCCTCTAAAAAGGAAAGCAAACACCCAACTCGCCCCGAAGGCGAGAAAACGCAGCTTGATCCAAAGGCTTTGTGAGAATATCCGCAAGCTGGTTGTGGGTCTTGACATGCCGGAGGTCAATGTCGCCCTTCTCGTAATGATCTCGCAAGAAATGAAAGCGGACCTCAATGTGCTTGGTCTTTGAATGAAGCACGGGATTTTTGGCCATACTAATTGCACTCGTGCTATCACATAGCAGAGGCACCTTAGTAAGCTCAAGACCAAAATCTCTCAAAGTGGCAATCATCCAAATCAACTCCGAGCAACAACTAGCCGCGGCAACGTACTTAGCTTCGCACGTCGACTGTGCCATGCTAGACTGTTTGCGAGAAGACCAAGAAACCAAAGAAGACCCGAGAAACTGGCAAGTCTCAGAAGTGGACTTCCGATCAAGTCGGCAACCAGCAAAGTCGGCGTCAGAATAACCTCATGATGCGTTTCACCACCTGCTTGTGCGAAGTCCGTGGGGATACCTGAAAGCGTGCACACAAGCAGACGGTGAACTGAATGTCCGCTCGAGTCGCTATCAAGTACAGAAGCGACCCGATCATGCTTCGGTACTCCGTCTGGTCCACCGCCTCTCCTTCCTCGTCCGCATCCAAGGCAGTCGTAGTCGACATGGGCATCGAAAGAGGCTTTGCCTCACCCATGTCAAACTTCTTCAAGATATCCTTCGTGTACTTGCCTTGGTGCACGAACGTCCCTTCCCGGGTTTGCTTGATTTGCAACCCGAGAAAGAAAGTCAACTCTCCCATCATGCTCATCTCAAATTCCCTGCTCATAAGATCTGCAAACTTGGCAACAAGAGCATGAGAAGAACCACAAAAGATGATATCATCCACGTATATTTGGACAAGGAGAGTGTCTTTGCCTTGCTTGAGGAGAAACAACGTCTTATCTACCGATCCCATTTTAAAGCCCTTAGAAGGCAAAAAGGGTTTTAGCCTATCATACCATGCTCTAGGTGCTTGTTTCAAACCATACACAACTTTGTGAAGTTTAAAAACATGGTTTGGAAACTTGGGATTTTCGAAACCGGGAGGTTGTTTAACATAAACTTCCTCCTCTATGTAGCCGTTTAAGAAAGCACTTTTAACGTCCATTTGAAAAAGTTTAAAACCCTTAGAAGCTGCAAAAGCTAGAAGGATTCTAATGGCTTCTAAATGAGCTACGGGAGCAAAGGTTTCCTCATAGTCTATTCCCTCCTTTTGACAAAAGCCTTGAGCTACCAACCTAGCCTTGTTGCGCACTACCACCCCATCCTCACTTTGTTTGTTTTTGAAAACCAATTTGGTACCTATAGGATGGCAACTAGGTGCTGGAGGAACTAATACCCAAACGTGGTTTTGCTCAAAGTTTTCTAACTCCTCATGCATGGCATTAACCCAATCTGGATCCATCAAAGCGTGTCCAACATATCGTGGCTCAAAAGAAGCGACAAAAGCCGAATGAGCAAAGTGAGAGATATAAAACCTGGGCCGCGTGACTCGACGGTCAATGTCACCGATGATGTTCTCTGGCGGGTGCTGCCACTGGATGTGGCGGGGAGCCTTCCTTGACGAAGTGGCCTCCCCCTCAACAGCAGCTGGAGCTCCCTCAGGTGCAACGGGCACCGACTGAGTAAGCTGCTCGAACGGCCCCCATGTAGAGAAAGTTGTCGGATCGGGACCGTGAGCCGAAGTGGACATCGTAGGGTCGACGGGGGCAGCCAGTGGAGTTGACTCAGGATCACCCCAATCGGCATCATCCTGCTCCTCCTCCACAAAGATGCTAGGGTTCACCTCATCATCACCTGCAAGCTCAAAAGCAGTGGAAACACAGGGCATAGTCTCATTGAAGGTAATCTCACAAGTCTCCATCACTCGGTTAGTCTCAAGGTTAAGTGCACGATAAGCACGAGATTGAGTAGAATAACCAAGAAAGATACCGTCAGAAGACCGTGATTGAAATTTATCCAACTTACCGCCCTATTTGAGGATGAAGCACCTGCACCCAAACACCCGTAGGTGACTTACCTTGGGTGGTCTCCCAAATCGCAGCTCATAAGAGGTATTTTTCTCTAAAGCTCATAGAAAAATGCAATTGGAAACATAGCAAGCAGAACTGAGTGCCTCGACCCAATAACGCCTAGGAGTCCTATGCTCATCGAGCATCGTCCTGACCATCTCAACAAGGGTCCGATTCTTGCGCTCAACAACACCGTTCTGCTGGGGAGTGTTGCAAAGTAAGCATTCTTGAATTATGTGTCATTGTCACTGGGGATAGCTCTCATGGAATTCTTAGGTAGCTCATTTTGCAGTCTCAAAATCAGATCTCGAACAAGTGGAAAAGCCTCATCCTTACTCTCCAAAAAGAACACCCAAGAGTATCTCGAGTAGTCATCAACGACTACAACCACATACCACTTCCCTCCTTCCGACCTGACCCGAGCTGGACCAACTGTGTCCATGTGTAAGAGCTCGCCGGGTCGAGTGGGCATGACCTGAGTCACAGGAGGATGGGAAGTGACAACCATCTTGCCATGCCTGCAAGGATGGCAAACCAAATCCTTTTCGAACTTTAGCTTTGGCAATCCTTGGATAAGGTCCATTGAGCTAAGCCTTGCAAGCAAGTCAAAACTCAAACGTCCCAATCTCCTATGCCACTTCCAAAGCTCGGAGGAAGAACCGACAAGAAGACAACGAGAAGGTCCGGAAGAGATAGAAAAATCCGCACGAAAAACCTTCCCAAAGGGTAAAATCCGGCAAACAAGATCACCCCGAGAGTCCAAAATCCGAGAGAGGTTTGGCTTAAAGCTCACCTCAAAACCGTCTTCAAGGAGTTGCGAAACCGATAGAAGGTTAAAATGCAAATTCACAACCAAAGCAACATCCTTGAGGACAAAAGACGAATTCACTCGAATGGACCCTCTGGAGACAACCTTACCTTTGCTCTTGTCCCCGAATGTTATATACTCGGTGTGGTGCACGGGGTCGAGGCTGGAGAACCACTTGGCACTTCCGGTCATATGGCGTGAGCATCCGGAATCCACAAGCCAAGTCTCCTGCAGTCCTCCTTCCTACATCAATAAAAAGACATAGGGTGAGCAAACGGCGCAACACTGGGGTTAGTAAACTATGAAGGATACCAGTGTTGTCCCATTTGCCCAAAGAATGGGTTAGGAGAAAAACCAAAAATCTCCTGCCCCATGGAGGGATAGAGATCACCACAATAGGGAAAACATGGTCCGCTAAAGAAGGGTGGATTAAAGCCACCGCCACGAGGCCCGTAGTCGTATGGGTCACGACCGGTACCCCGCCGGGCACGACCACTGCATGGTGTTGCCTCCTGAGGCCTAGCACCTTGAGGCATTGTACCTCTAGGCCTAGAAGTGCGCCTCTGAACTTCCGATTCACGCACCCCAACTCGTGGGTGGTACATGTCCTGGTTGTGCAACTCAAACTGCCTCCGATCATCTTTGTTCCTCCTAAAGCAAAACTCAGCCAAGTTCCCATCCTGCTCACAATACTCACAATGGTACCTCACCACACTCTTGGTAGACACTCTCTTGTTGGGTTGGGTGGCTCTAGCTTTCCTAGGAAGGGGATCACTAGAGATGTCTAGTAGTGTGTCAAGTGGGTTGTAAAGATGGTTCGGTTTTGCAATCCACAATTGCTTCTGTGGAGTGGTTTTGGGTGGCTCATCAAACACAACATCTCTCACAGGAAACTCAGAGGGGTTGGTAGGCTTAGGTGGAGTGATCTTGGTAAGCTTGGGAGTTGTGGTGGGTTTCTCATTTTCGCGCAAACCACTGCACTCACCGATCTTACCGAACATGTTATCGTCCTTCCCACCTATAGCAAAGCCTACTCCCGTGCTGCCAGCCCTTTTGCATTGGCTAAGCATCATCCCCAACTGCGGCTCTCGGCAAGACACCTAGCTCAAGATAGACTGAAGGTATGTGTTTTCTTCCTTGGTACGCATCTTGTCATTCCTGCACGACGCGATCTCAAGCTCCAAAGCCTCAAAACGATCCGACTCTCTAGTGCTATCTGAGCTAACCTTCTCTAACACAGCAATCCTAGCATTCTTCTATGCCAGCTTCGAACGCAAGCCTAAGCAAGACTTGCACGCACCAAGTAAGCTAGGCCTAGCCTTCAGCTCACTGACCTCCTCAAGTAGAGTGCCATACTTGTCCTGGAGAGTGACAAGATCAGACATGTGAATGGCGCAAGCATCACATTCTACCTCCTCGGTAACCACCATAGACGCCTTAGCAAAATATAGCTCATGAAGCGTGCTAAGGTACTTCGCCTTAAAGTCGTTCCTCTCACAAGTGGCGCACTTGAGCAACGCATCTTGACTCATCAAGGTGTCATTCAGAGACTCAATTTCAAGAGAGAGGGACTCGACGGTGGGTGGTACCTCGGTTGTGTCGGAGTCATAGTCGTAGTCGGGGCCTTCCTTGCGCTTGCCCACCATGCCTTCTTCAATATCCATGGTGCAAAAGCCATCGTTCTTGGCATCGTCGTAGAAGCATAGGACGTTGAGCTTGTCCTCAACCTTTCCCTTCGACTCATCATCGCTTGAAGAAGCACCTCCGTCGGAGCAGGCATCGATGTCGCTGAGGGAGGCGAGGAAGGCTCGGTGCTTGGCCTTCACCTTGTCGATCACCTTCTTGGAGGACCTTCGGTGGTAGCCACCCTTGGGCTTCTGCTTGTCCTCGAAGTGGTGCTCGCGCTTGTACTTGCTCTGGGTGAAGTCGCCCGCAGCTTTCTTAGGGTAGTTTGCGATGAAGTGATCCTCATCACCGCAACGGTAGAACCCCTTGGCTGAGCCACCACACCGACGGTTCAAATGGTTGTTTTGAAACCGTGAGAACTTGGTGATGACCAAAGCCAGCTCATCATGTCTAAGAGCCTCCACTTGATCCTCTATCACAGAAATCAATGACAAAGTGAACAAAGAGTGTGAAGGGTCAGAGGAGGAAGAAGACGTACCGCCGGGGCCAGAAACCAACGCCATAGAGGGTTTCGACGGGTTTTCAAGCTTGGCCCGGGTCTGGTAGTCGATCTCTGAGGACTTGATCTTGCTGAACAACTCGTCCATGGTCAGGGCATCATAGCCCGGTGACTCCTGAATGGCAGCCACCTTCATATCCCACACCTTCCGATCAAGAGCATGCAAAAGCTTGATAGCCATCTCATGATCATCATAGGGCAAGTTGGCTCGATTAGCACGCATCTTGTTGACGATAGATTGGAAGAGAGTGAACATCGCGTGAACAGATTCGCCGACCAACTGAGCAAAGTTCTCGTACTCTCTACGGTACGTGTTGAAGCGTCTGGACTTCATCTGAGGGTTTCCCTCATGATATCTCAAGAGTGTTTGCTAGATCTCCCGTGCCGTAGTGGGACTTGAAACCCGCTCAAACTCCGGAAGAGACAAACAAGAGAAGAGAATGCTACGGGCTCTTGCGTTTGCCGCATGCTCCGAGATTTGGAGGTCGGTGATCCGAGCTCCAAGAACCACGTATTTCTCATTCTCACAGATCTCCCAAAACTTCGTATCAAGCCCTTGGAGGTAAGCGGACATGTGCACCTTCCAATAGGCAAAGTTGGTTCCATCGAAGTAAGGAGGTTTACCAGCACCTCGCTCCATGCCGCCTTCACGGATCAAGAACCGTGTAAGGTGGATTGATCCTTAACCGGCTCTGATACCAATTGAAGGACCGGAAACGGCGACCAGAGGGGGGTGGTGAATGGGAGCCAAATAAAAATTCCTTTTGGAAGATCTTGACCCTTGTCCCAAGCACGACCCAAAGCAAGAACTAGGCTCACGACCCACAAGTGGGTGGATGTTCTAGGAGATGTCCTAGGAACACAGCGGAGCTAGCCACGAGACCGGAGAAACAAACCACAAAACAAAGGGAGGAAACCAGCAACCAACAGGAGCTCTGGACCAGTTGGGATGGAGCCACCGGACTACCCCGTCGGACCAAGGAGAGCGGTCCGACGCGTCGTAGCGATTCTCAGCAGAGCCACCGGACCACTCGTCAAATGTCCGGAGCTCAAAAACCAAGAGGTCTAGAGGGTAGTCAGACGCTCCTTGCTGCTTGACATGGGAAAGGTCAAGACCACCGGACCACTCGCTATGGTCCGAAGCTCAGAGGGGAAGAGGTCCGACGCTCACAACCAGAAAACTGCTCCTCGCGAAAACGAACTTTTCTCCGCCAAATCTCCCAAAACTCAACCAAATGATCACCAACTGCAACCAAACTTTGTAGGCATGATCCTAGTGCAGTTGGGGAGCTATCCCGAAGAAATCATCGCTCAATTTGGAGAGTAAAAGAGGGAACACTCGGATTTGGGGGAGAAGAGAGCAAAACAAAGAACGCCACAAAGAAATCGCCCGATCTACGCACTCATTAGGTTTGAGGAGAATTCCTTCGGTTCAAAGAAGCTCCTCACGATTGCTAACAACTTGGTTCAAGTTGATTTCGCAAAGCTACTCTCAACAAAGAGAAATCATCTTGAGAAAAAGAGAGAGCAAACGCAAAACGGGAAGAACACAAGCAAAATGGGGACACAATCACGAAATCGAAGCCACCATGGCTTGTGGAGGTTACGGCCTCCAATTCCTCGCAGCAAAAACCGAGTTCTTACAGAGGTTGGTGAAATCAACCTAGGGATCTCATGAACTAGAGAGAGGGTAGAGAGAGAGAGTTGGGGCAAATGATTAGGGTTCAAGAGATGGAATGAGGGATACCCCTTCACCCCCCTACTTATCGGGCTTTGGCTATTTCCCAAAGACCCTGCTAGATACATTGAGTGAACTACCTAGCCTAAGCATTGCAGTCCAAGCTCTGGTAAATATCTCCCGCATTTTGAATGGACGGCCCCGCTTCGTGTCGGGAGTTGCCGTCGCCTCGACGCAACCTCCAGGATTCCGCCACGTGCCATCCCCTCTTCCTCGGAAGCTCCGCCTAGGTTTTGAGGCTCAAACCCAGGAAACCCACCACCGGTAGCTTTGGGCTCAACTACCGAACCCCGAGTTTTGCGGCCCAAACTCGGAAACCGACGCGGATGGTTTTGAGGCCCAAACCACCAAACCACTCGATGCGAGCCACCTTGTCTTCGCCCAGTCGGACTCCGAGTCCCCTGAGCCTCCGCTCGACTCGCACGTCCAATGTCTTGACTCGGCCGACTCGGTCTACCTCCATGTCTTCTCGCACTCCCCGGTGCCAAGTACTAGCCACCATAGCTAGTCCACTGGTGCCCATGGTCCCTCAGTCCGAGTCCCGCTTCCGCCCTTCACCGCTCTCAGTCCATCGGCACAGAAAACCTCTACTCGACCTTCTCCACACCATTGACCACTGTCACTAGGCATAGCACCTCCACACCACAAGCCGATAGACAAGCACAGTTTTCTACTTTCCCAGAGGTTAGGGTAAGCCACTCAAGCTAAAACACTCACGTGTTGGTCAATCACTCATCATCAAAGTTGAACTACATGGGTAGTTATCAAACATGTGTTCGCAAGTATCTATATCTAGCATGAAATCAAGTGTTGGAATTTCTTCCTTTTTAGGCTCACAACTTGGGATAGCTGAAGTGCATTTGGATCTAGCAAGGTATTGCCTTCAGCTTCATGAGTTTCTTCATGGATGGTATTATCCAACTCAACATCTAGGATTCTATCTAAAGTTGATTTTGCTTCTATGGATGGTACAGGAAAGAAAGAACCTCTAGATGTGGTGTTTAGCAACTCTCTATCCTTTCTTCGAAGACCTTTATAAAAATGTTGGAGAAGAACCGGGCCTTGATGTTGGATCTGGCAAGGTATTGCCTTCAGCTTCATGAGTTTCTTCATGGATGGTATTATCCAACTCAACATCTAGGATTCTATCTAAAGTTGATTTTGCTTCTATGGATGGTACAGGAAAGAAAGAACCTCCAGATGTGGTGTTTAGCAACTCTCTATCCTTTCTTCGAAGATCTTTATAAAAATGTTGGAGAAGAACAGGGCCTTCAATGCTAAGGTGTGGTCTAGATTCTAAAAGCTCAAGAAAACGTTTCCAGGAGTAAGCCAAAGATTCGTTTCTTCTTGTTTGAAGGTTAGAACCTTGACTCTAAGGTCGACGATTTGAGTGATGGGATAAAAGTCTAAATAGAAGTTGGAGTGCAAAACTCCCCAATCTCCTTGTTGTTGACTTACCTTCTAATTATACCATTGTTTAGCTCTTCCTTTTAAAGAAAAAGGAAAAAGCTTCCAACGTAAAGTTTTATCTGATATGCCTTCTATGCGAAGACAATCACATGTTTGCTCAAAATCTCTAATATGAAGGTAAGGATTTCTGTCTTCATTTCCTGAAAAGGATAGGCTTTGAATCATCACAATCAACTGCGGACTCAACCTAAACTGGGGAGTTTGGATAGGTTGTGATGACTCCCATGGTAATAGGTCGGTCTCCGTGGGTGCAGAAAATTGATAGATAGGTGTGGAATTTAGATTTTCCATAAGGATAGAATAGGTAAGAAGTAAAGAAATTGAAAAAGATAAGAAAAAGATAAGAGTATAGATAGAAGATAATAGCAATATTCAAGGTTATCTCAGCAAACCGTCTTTCTCCCCGACAACAACACCAGAAATGCTTGTTGATATTTGTTAATGCAAACAAAGAAATCACTTGGAAGTAATCCGCAAGTGCACGGATACCGGTGAGCACTTCACCTAGGAGATTATCCAGAGTATCGTAATTTATATTTCCACAGGGAGAAAGGGTGCATCTGACTAACCAATCTATGCTATTAAGCTTTAGGCTATTAACAAGGTGATCTTGATATGAGCGATTAAAGAAGATTGCGACCGTAGTCTCGTTCTAGTCTATATAAGATATGTTTTATTATTCTATTGGGGAGAACCGTCGTGATAAGAGACACCTCAGAGAATGCTTACCACACGGCCTATAAACCCTACCAGTCCTTCTAACGGGATTGTGGGTTCCAAAGGTATCTACAGAATTGTCACTTTCTGAGCTACTACCACAGATCCGGCTAGACAGGGGATATCTGTGAGTATCTTAGCCCAAACACCACGTTTACGCTAGAGATGATTACCCTACTCTCTACACGAAGGGAATAAAGTAAACACACAAACCAAAGAATTAATAAACAGGGAACTTACTAGAATTAGAAGTCGAATTACCAAAGAAATCCTAGGAACAAGCCTCGGGTTAGGAGCCTTGATCCCATCGATACAATCCAGAGAAGAGACACCGACAGGTCGGGCTTCCTCCAATCCACACCTCCACTCTAACTCTCTCAATCTAATCTCACACGTATGCTAAGCCCTAGAGAATAGACCCATAAGGGATCCTCTCTGGAAAATATGTAAATGAATAATGGATTGCCCTTTGCTAGGGGGCAGGGGTCCTCCTTATATATCCCCCTCAAATGAACGTCAGCCATCGAATCAAACCGACCTTAATGGAGGGTTTAGATTAAACCTCAAAGGCGGTGGAACCCTAATCCACGAAGTGGGAACTAAATGGTCCTTGGACCTAGGAGGCCGCCCTACAGGGCAGGGCGCCCGCCCTACCCTGCTGACAGGTGGGCCCCTCCTTCCAGAGGGTTGGTTCTAGAGTCTTCTAGATTGATCTTTTTGCACCGACTTACTTCGACATTTTAGTGCATCTACTTGTTCATCTTGTGGATCAAATAAAAGCACTTGGCCCAATGTACCTACACCAGATGTTTCCTTTCGAGAGCCTGATGAAAGTTTTTAGGCGGTATGTTAGGAATAAATTCAGACTAGAAGGGAGCATGGTAGAAGGATGGTCAACAGAGGAGGCTATTGATTTCTCCACATATTATCTAGACATCAAGCGGGTCGGAGTTCCAGTATCTCATCATGATGGAAGACTAGGGGGCAAAGGAACAATAGGTGAGAAAGCTGTCAAAATAGACAAAGTGGTCTCCTTCAGACAAGCACACTTCACTGTTCTCCAGCAGGCCGATGGTCTGATGGCATACATTGATGAGCACAAGCAGTTACTACAAAATAAGCACATCGGTAGGTCACAGGCTTGGCTTGAGAAAAAACATAAGGAGGAATTCAGTGACTGGTTTCGACGCCAAAGGCTAGGAATGCTGACGGGGTGTCAGCTAGATCTCTTAGCCCCCGGACCTTCGACTACGCTAATCATGTACCAAGGATATCAAATAAATGGTTTTACATTTTACACAAAAAACAGGACGGAAAAAGCACCAACCAAAATAGTGGTGTTGGTTTCGACGCCCACGATGAGTATGACACGGTGGTGGCAACATACTATGGTTTTATAGATGAGATATGGGAGCTAGACTATGAAATCAACACCGACAAGGATGGGTTAACTACCGTTGATCTATCCAAGACCGCATACAGAGATGACCCCTTCGTCCTTGCAAAGGATGTTTTGCAAATCTTCTATGTAAGGGATAACAATACAAATGGAAGACGACATGTAGTATTGCAAGGAAAAAGGAAGATTGTCGGTGTCGACGGAGTGACAGACGAAGAAGAGTACAAAGGTTATGAAGAAATGACTCCTTTTGGGGCGGACGTTACCCTACATGTCCTTGAAGAGGGTGACGAACCTGCTTACCTCTAGAGTGATCATGATGAGGCCATCATCGTGCCTGCATCGTGAATAGTTACAGTATCATAAACTATGTAATCCTTAATGAAATGTTCTTTTAGTAATTTGCATCGAATTTGAGATCATATGCAGTTGTAGAGATTGATGAGTTGTACCACGTTGTTGATTTATGTATGCCATGTCAAAAGGGAATTCAAAAACTAAAAAGAATTAGACCTTGAGTGTATAATAAATAATGTAGAGCTCCTCAAAACTAGCAAAAGCTATTTTTGAAGATTTTCAACTTCTATTCAAATTTTTGGAGTAATTACAAAAGGGGTAATTGAATTTTAAACTCTTATTCAGATTCAAAATGGAATTCAAAAACTAAAAAGAATTAGACCTTGAGTGTATAAGCAATAATGTAGAGCTCCTCAAAACTAGCAAAATCTATTTTGGAAGATTTTCAACTTCTATTCAAATTTTTGGAGTAATTACAAAGGGGGTAATTGAATTTTAAACCCTTATTCAAATTCAAAATGGAATTCAAAAACTAAAAAGAATTAGACCTTGAGTGTATAAGCAATAATGTAGAGCTCCTCAAAACTAGAAAAAGCTATTTTAGAAGATTTTCAACTTCTATTCAAATTTTTGGAGTAATTACAAAGGGGGTCATTGAATTTCAAGGGAAAGTTGCACAAGCTAATCAAGGAGGAAAAAGAACCGGATTTTGTGGGAGGTCAATTCAACAAGCAGAGGGACTTCTGGGAGGAGTTCAAGGCTTACAAGCTATCTGAAGAGGCCAAGATATCAAGCGAAAGAAATAAAGCAAACTCGCTTAAGTCAAATAATCCTTACCGCCTAGGATCGCGTGGGTATGTAAGGAAGATTCCGGAATGGGAAGCCCGAGTCAAAGAACTAGAGCAAAGAGGCGTTACACCTCAGACAAGCGATTGGCAGCCGAGATCAGTAAACTACCTACTCGCAAGGGGGGCACAATAAATCCAGACGGGAGCCTTTCCGCCAGCGTTGAACTCGTCACCGATCTCCTCCAGAAGATTTCCACGATCACTGAGGAAGTGCATAGAGGGGCCCGCAAGTCTGATAGATAAAATGACGTGCTCACGCAAGCACTTGGAACCAAGGATCACCCCGGTCGCATTAGAAGAGTCGGGGTAATTCCTTGGGAGAAAGCATTTGAAGGTGAATCTGCTTCCTATAGGAGCCGGGTGAGGGCTAGAACGCAAAGAGAGGAGGAGTTCCAAAGGATGCGAGTGGAGCTAGAACAGAGCATGGAAGCACGGATAGCTGCTCAAGTGGAGAGCGCTATGCAAACCATGTGTTCGAGCCAAGGGCCGCATGCAATCCCAGCTTTGAATAGCCCAGTGCCCGGCAAGGGCCGTAGTAGCTGTGGCTCAACCCCTATGCCTAACGACGAAGAGGTCAATGCTCCACATCCGGTGGACGACATCAAAGAACATGTGAATGTCAGGTTGTACATCCATCAGCAGTGGACCAAAGACAAGGTGGAGGTCGGACAAGCATTTCCTAGAGGAGAGAATGTCATTCATGGCAAGCCAATGCCACTCGGGTATGCCAGGGTCAACATTGATAAGATCTTGGACAAGAAGTAAAATAAGATACATATTGATTTCCCAGTGGAGGAAGAAAGGTCACGTCTAGTTCAAAACTTGGGCACTCATGTCGCCTGGCGCAAACGCTTCATCAAGCTAGATGAGCAGCCATCTTCGGATGATGAGGATGGCAGTGAATCATCTCGGTCGCCTCCACCAAGAGGTTTCTCTCCTCGTCAAGATCCGCCGACACCTCCTCCACCATCAAAGGAGAAGACACCTTCTCCACCGCCAAAGGAGAAGACTCCTTCTCCTCCTCCTCCTCCACCAGAACCTTCAAAGTCCTCTAGACTGGGATCTCGACGGCCTAGCGCTAGATCAGGTTCGACTTCGAATCAGAAGAGGTCATCAGCTTTGGCTTCGAATCAAAAGAGGTCATCAGGTCCCAAGACGACTAGTGAAAGGTGGAAGCCACCGCCAACTAAGGACAATATTCTACGAGCTTAGATTGCAGAAAAGGCCGCCCAACTTGCCTTGTTTGAACGATTGGCTTATATACCTGAGTACTTATCACAAAGTGCATTTGAAAGGCAAAGCAAAAATCCGGGTAATCAAGAAAGAGCTAGAGAAATACACACCAAAGAGTTGCTACAAATACAAAACTTGTCTATGACCTTGAACATAAGCATGGAGGAGGCCACAGATCTCTATTTCGGAAAAACCGAATTTCAAAATGCCACGGTTGTATACAAGTTTGAATTAGGCAAGCCTATGGTCGCTAGCCAAGAATAGTATAAAAAATTGTCAACAAACATGCGACAGTTGCATGATTATTATATCATAGATAGTAATAGCAGCAAAGACAAGATACCAACCTTTGAAGTATGCATCCCTTCATGTCTGGTTTTTAATCATCCGGAAGAAGTTGTGCATAATATTTATTATGAAGACCTCTTTCAACTCTTTCAACGACGCTTGCTGGATGCACAAATTATGATGTTATGGACTCTGTAAGTACCATACCCTAACAACGTTATAATAAACTACGTGATCTGCATTTGAATATATCTATGTTTATTTTGCAGGAGTGTGGCAAAATTATGCCTTAAAATGGAAAAATTCAATTTTGACTTCTTGGACCCCATCCTTGTAAATGAGACAACATGCAAAGTCGGTCTCACAGATCCCTATGTATCAGAAAGTTTGAAGATTGAGTTTGATGGAATGTTCGCACTCCATAAAACAAATGCACTGCTAACCTACAACTGCGAGTATGTGTTCTCGACCCTTACCTATTGTGTTTTTTTCTTGATATGTCATTCAATAACATGGACTTTGTGATTGCAACAACCATTACGTCCTCGTAGATATAAGTCTTAAAGATTCAACTATCAAGGTGTGAGACTCAAAGAAAAAGCCACTTTCTCTTATCGACCCCATAGTCACAGTGCTAAATAAGTAAGTGAACCCAATATCACAACACTTTTCAATTACATATGATATTGTAATTAATGTCCTCAGCCTTCACACTTCATTTACATTATCACATAGAATGAAAGCGTTACTTGATTGGAGAAATGTGGAGCCCAGGATGCAAAAGAAATGGAGAGCCCCATTCAAAGTGCAGTATATGAAGGGGGTCAGGACCCTAGATCAACCAATGGGGAACAACGAATGCGGGTTCTATGTGATGTGGGCAATGCTTTGCTACTTTGGCACAAAACTAGGAATCGGAGATGGCATGGTACGTAGGCGTCTCATTTTAATTCTATTGTTTTGTCTTACGTATGTGAATCTCAATATCATCTTGTATCAATTTACAACGCGAAGAACAGAAGCACAATAGGTTGCTACATTTTGAGATAAAAGGATTTCAAGAGGAGATAGCAAAGATTATTCTGGATGAGATAGTGTATAGGGAAGGATCTCTATCCATTGTGAAGAGTAAGGACTTCAAGAAGAACTATGGAAAAGACTGCCTCGAAATGCTATTGTAATGCGACAATACTTCAAGTTTTGTTTGGATGTTTTGTAATTATTATTATAAATGTGTGATGGGGTTGTAGTGTTGCTGGTCCACAACCACCTTCAATTCACATCGATAGAAAATGGTTCGATAGAAAACACCTCCACGACCTCCCACCCCACCACCTCTACCATAAACCCTAAACCCTAAACCCCAAATGAAAATAAAACAATTAATAAAATGCAATTTTTAAAAATAATATCACTGCCGGTTCAATTAAAACCGACAGTGATGGCTCAAGCATCAGTGTTGGTTGGTGAAACAAACCGACAGTGATGGCATGGGCTCATCACTGCCGAAGTGGTTGTGTCGGTTCAAAAACCGCCACTAAAGGGGGGTTTTGAACCAGCACAGATTGCCTATTCTGGAGTAGTGTTTTGTCAAGCAAAGGAGCTTGGTGGGCTCGGAATTTCTGGTCTGAAGTCTCTAAGTCTTGCACTAAGAGTGAGACGACCTTGGCTCAAAAAGTTTGAGCCTAATAAACCCTGGGTGAGTTTTCCACTGCAAAGTCAGTTAGAATGTTGAATGTCTCCTTTCTATGGCCATTATTATAGAAATTGGTGATGGTGCCAATACCCTTTTTTGGAAGAATAAATGGCTGGCTGGTAAGAGCATTCAAGATCTTGCACCCAATCTGTGTGTGCTAGTACCAAAAAATGGGCAAGCAGACGCACTGTGATTACTGCTCTTGATGAGATGAAATGGGTTCAAGATATCCAGGGGGAAATATCTGTGCAAACCTTAAGGGAATAGATTGAGCTGTGGGATATGCTAGAGGATATAATTTTACAGGAGGGAATCCCTGATAGGTATATTTGGAGGCTTTCTGCCTTAGGTATGCCTAAATCAGCCTATGATGCTCTTCTTGAGGGATCCTTCAGTTTTGGCCCTTATGAGCGCATCTGGAAATCTTGGGTGCCCCCTAAGTGCCGATTCTTCATGTGGCTGGTGGCTCACAATCGTTGCTGGACAGAAAATAGGTTGGCTTGTAGAGGTATTCCCCACCCAGACCGTTGTCTGCTATGTGATCAGGAAGAAGAGAACATCCAACATCTTCTCATTGGATGTGTGTTTGCAAGACAATTTTGGTGTAACATTTTACTTAAATTTCAAATGGCTGCACTAGCCCCGTAGCCAGGTGTTTCCTCCTTTGATGATTGGTGGGACAAAGTGATCTTGACAGTAAGCAAAGACGCAAGAAAGGATCTGAATTCCCTCATTATCCTAGGAGCCTGGACCATCTGGAAACGTCAAAATGATTGCGTCTTCAACGGAGCGACACCTAGATTGTCTACAACATTGAACCTTGCTTGGGAAGAAGCCCATCTATGGTCTTTGGCTGGTGCTAAGGGACTGTTCCCAGTGTGTAGCTCTTGATGAAGTCTAGATGGTATGTGGTCATGTCTTTCCTCTCTTTCATAGGCGATTAGTTCCAGTTGGTTAGTGGAGGGTGTTGGCTCTATTCCTGTTAGTAAGTGGAGGGGTCTTGGTGTTGAGTTTGTTTGTGTGGGTGTGTGTGTTTTAGTCTATGTAAGACTTCTTTCTATTCTCTTAATACAATGATACGCAGCTCGTGCGTATTCTAGATTTTTGTATGTGTTAATTTGTTTATCACTTAGGGGTAAGGCAAGATTGAAAAAATCAAAGGTTGTCATTGAAAGAACTATGTTTGTGTTTGTGATTTCCAGTCTTCCAACCTACGAGAGAAAAGTATAAACACTAGCAAGTCTCTTCTCAAACTTATTCACTAGAGTTAGGAAGTCTTCCGCATTTGGTTTTGTGATTTCTAGTGGTAACCACAAATAAGTAAAGGGAGAGAGACAGTAGAACAAACCAAAGGTTATAGCTAGTAGCTTAAGTTTTCCTTCAAAGATATTTATTGGTATCATCATAGACTTGATAAAACTAATTGCAAGACTAGTTGAGGAAAAGAATGAGCTTAAAAGTGTTCTATGAAAAACAATTTCCTTGCACCCTCAAGAATTAATACAGTATCATCATATTGAAGCATGGGGAAGTCAGTATTTTAATTTAGGGGAAGTGGAAGTTTTAACAAACCTGTATCATTATCTTTGTTTACCATGAATTGATGAAGATCTGCAACTAGAACATAGAGTATAAGGGATAGAGGATTCCTTTGCCTAACTCCTCTTCTGCAACTAATTGTCTTCCTAGGTAATCCATTTAGCAAGAAATCAGTTGTCCTTGCTATGGAGAGGATTTGTTGAATCCAAGCAACCCATCTTGTTCCAAACCCTTTTACTTGCATAATCTTTATAATTGCCTAATGTTCAATTTTATCAAAAGCTTTTACAAAAGCCAGCTTTAGTATGACAACCTATTTTTTCAATCGTGACACAAATGAAGGTATTCAAAAGACCAAGCCAAACAATCCTGGATTAAATTTTGTTTGATGAAGCCATACTAATTTTTATGTATCAATCTAGTGATAATAGCATGCATCTTACTAGCAAGAAATTTTGTGATCAATTTGACAAAGGAGTTCAACGGATATATTGGCCTAAAGTCTAGAGTACACTGAGCACCATATTTCTTTGGGAGGATAATGATGAAAGCTATATCTATGCTACCCAGACAATTTGAATTGTCCTAAAAATCTATAAATAGCCTATATAGAAACCAGTTTTGATGATTCGCCAACATATTTTGAGGAACTCGTTGAAGCCATCAGGCACTGGTGGTTGATCGTTGGGTAGGTTTCTGACAACATTGTCAATTTATATCTCTATGACGTCCAGCTCAAGATCATGAGCGAAGCCCGTAATGTTTATAAAGAATTCTAGATCAAATGCAAAACCTGAGAATTCAATAGTCCATAATGGTATTCTAGGCTTCTTGAATAATATTGTGGAAATCATCAAATTTCATCAAATTGTTTTCAAACCTAAAGAGCTTCCTTTTGGGGATTGAGGTTGATATTGTTACCAAACATGGACAGTGATCTGAAGGTTCTCTTGTCAGTCCTTTAATAGTGGTCTTTGGATAGATTGTAGTCGAACAATTTGAGGTAAAAGTCTAGTTAAGTTTTTTTCCAATTAATGGAGGTGGTGTTTGCATATATTGGACCAAGTGTACTTTTTCCCTTGCAAAGGTATTTTAGTTTGGCATAAGGCACCCACAGTTTCATTAAACATAAACGTTTCATCGATGCTACCCCCTAGCTTATTTCCATTTTCTTGTCTTCTTATCAAATTAAAGTCTCCTAGAATTATCCAGTTAATATCATCTGGCATCTCAAAATTTTTTAGCTAAGTGGTAAACTCTCTTTTTCCATCTAAATGGCAGGGACCGTGAGCACCCAATCTTCATCATTGTGATTTGAAGTAAATTGCACTAACATTACAAAGGCATTATTAAACATCCAATTACTAGTAAGTAGGTTAATTTTCTAGGCAACCAGTGTTGGTTATCATTAACTACTATTCTTACCCTCCAAATAAAACATAAAATAGGAGAAATAAGCAACCTTATGCACATATGCATTTACTATTGATCTAGTTTCACATGTATTTGGATATTTATGTTTTGAAGGACTTGTTCATGAATGCATCGGAAATCATACCAAAAGGTGCTTACAACAAGGTGTAAATGCTAAATTTTGCATAAGAATAAGAAGGCCCAACATACCCAACACATTGGGGCACGAAACCATGTAGGAAAACAACTAAGCCTATCCTGGAACCCACCAGACAAGGTCAGTGACAAGGGGAGAAGGCCAAGGGATGGCCACACCCAGGGTGTGCCGGCACCCCTGGTGAGCCCAACCGTCCCCAACTTTGGATGGCGGTTTAATGGCAATGACTAGAGGTGGGTGCAGGTGGATTGCCCTAGATATTTATCCCCTAACCAACATCTAGCACATATAAATAGATACGGAGGCTCCACCTCAGAAAGACATAACACAATACATTAGAAGCAATTCTTCATCTCTACCTTGTACTTTTACTTTTAGTAGTGTTCTAGAGCAAGGTGAAGTTACCATGGATGGCTTGACTCCTTTTGGAATATATTCCTGGTATGATATCAATATGAGTTCTTCCAAAGTCTTGCTCCTTATATATTATTATAGTCTTACTTATGAACTGGAGTATAATATTTATGTTATGAGTTAACATATGAATTAGTCTACAGCTTACATGTTATGAGATTAGAATTCTTGAATTTAGGATTAATTATTCATATGATCAATATTGTTAGAGTTAAAGCTAAGGTGAGGTGTTGGCTCATCGTGCTTTCATTTTTTTCTCAGGCTTGATACTTGTTAATCCGTAGGGTTGGAGTCCCGAGTGGGTTTGAGTATTTTATTCCTACATCGGCATGGTGCCTGGGGTATGGAGTAGGTGGTGACAACACTGTCCATTGTAATGCTCCGTATATGAGATGATGTAGGAATCTAAATTGTCACATGAGGTTGTTGGCAGACCAGTACTTGGTGGCCTCTTGATCTGGTTTATTCTTAGCACTAATACTAATTATATAACTTGTATGAATATTAACTGTTCTTTGTATGACTATAATAGATCATGCTTGTTCTACTTAAGTTTATTCTTTTATTATTAATTCTTTTACTTTTATCCTTAAGGAACATTCATGTGTGTATCCACTATATTTATCATGCCATAATTTAATCCTATCTAGCAATTAGTTTACTTGCAAGTATGTTGTTGAGTTCATATCCATACAATGATCTTGATTCCTAAGCTTTGCTTTGAGAAAATATAAATAACGATACCCTGAATATTCGGGTGAAATGCTACAATGATAAATTTGTGCTCTTGTGGATATAAATCTAATATTGTAAGGAACTATCTAGGCTTTACATAGCGTCATTGCTAATTTCTAGTGATGACGTTAAGAAATGCCAACATTCAGCAAGCCACCTGAGTTCCCAACTAAGGGCAAGAATTCAAAAACATAAAAGTATCTTGGGCGCTTGACATAATGGATGTCTATGATTTCCTTCTTTGTTTCCCAAAAACAATGTCACAAGCCGATTGCAAGACTTTGTCTTTGACTATATCCCATTTTGCTCCAGAGTTTAATCTCCTAACATTCCAACAAAAAATGTTCATTGCCTAAAATTTGTAGCATTCATTGATAGATAGGATGAGATTGAACAACTATTTTTTCGACTATGGTTTAAGGAACCATAAACTAAAAGATTTAAACATCTGATCAGTTGGCATCCTTTACTAACTCTTGGAACACAGGTTGCTGCTTTCTTCGGTTTCTTGTCCCCTAGGATTATTGTTTTTTATCTCACCTCCTTTCTTTCAACTCGCCCTGACTTTTGACGCTTGACTTGAAGAGCCTCATCCGAAAGGAGGTTTTGGTCCAGTTTGCAAAAATTATTACCATTTTTCTTTATTATTGTGAGCCTAAGAGTAGGTGCATCAGGGGCACAGGAAAGACATCTTTTGTTAAAAAAAGATGATTGTTTGAAACCCTAACAAGTCCTCTTTATTCTCGGGCTCCTTCTAATTAGCTTCAGAGTCCACCAAGGGACTGTCTCTCATTGCCAGTCTCTTTCTTGGTGTTTCGGTTGTAGCCTCTTTAGTCCCCTCATCTTGGAGCTCTCTGATCTTCTCAGGGCAGCCACCTTGCTTAGGACACACCTCTAGGATTGTGAAGTCAACTATAGCCTCCTCTATGGATAGAAAGTTTAATGCACCAGATTCGAATTCAGCAAAAGATTTTGCCCAATAAAAGTTATTTGGTGATGTCATGATGAGGACATCGCTACGCTGGACACGCCTACGCCATCGCCTTTCTCAAGTTGCAACTCATCTCCAACTCAGCTGTCACGTCGACTTCGAGTCTGTTTCGGAGTCCAGGACCAGCAAGGAGTAAAACGGACGCCCAGGACGCATCCTCCCTTCTTGAATTGGAGTTGTCCTCGACTCCAACGTGGCGGTGTCCTCATCATCCCCTCCTTCTAGAATTGGAGTTGTCCTCGACTCCATCCCATCAATGAACTCCATCAAAAGGTTAGTGACAGCAGGCAATGCACAAGACATAATAGGTTGACAAAACATAGTATGACATGGTGCATCAGGATTATCACATAACTCAGCAGTAGCAGAAGTTGTAGCAAGAAAAGCACCTCCTGGTAACTTAATCTCATTATTTTTAACAGTGTTTAGCGGAGGGTTATTTTTAATCTCTCGAGCATGTTTAACAATATCCATAGGAGACAAAGGCAGCAAATTAATTTTCTTGTCCTTATGCATGAAAGTGTATGTATTAGTTCTACCATGGTGTAAAGCATCAGTATTAAATTCCCATGGACGTCCTAACAAAATTGAACAAGCTTGCATAGCTACAACATCAAAATCAACAGTATCATGATAAGAGCCTGTGAAAAAGCTAATGCGGGCTGATTTAGTTACCTTAGTCTGACCACTATTATTGAACCACTAAAGTTTATATGGATGTGAATGTTGTCGTGTGGTCAAGCCAAGCTTCTCAACCAAATCTGAACTCACCAAGTTGTTGCAACTCCCGCTATCAATGATGGTGAGAACACGACAACCCTGCACAATGAGATATATGTGGAACAAATTATGGCGCTGAATCTTCATTTGTTCTTCATGTCCCACACGTGAACTCACCACACGCTGCACAAGAAGGCTAGAGTAGCCCGCGGCGGCATCTACTGAGTCAATGGTCTCCTCGTCTTGATCGCCCTTGGTGGAATGTGCATTAATGTTAGCAGCAAGGGCTAATTCATCTTCAACATCACTAGCATTTACATATCCATCTTCGGTAACAATGAAAGCGCGGCGACTGGGGCATTCGACAATTTTATGTCCCATGTCTTTGCAACGGTGGCAAATGATTTTTGCGCTGGAGGAGGAGGAGCTAATAGAAACACCCGGAGTGGCACCTTTCTTTGCCTGAAACTGCACATTAGACAATTTGCTTACCCCCGGAAGAAAGTGGAGGTGTAGATGTCTTGGGCATCTCCGGCTCAGAGCGCTGCTGAAAATTTCTCCTAGTGTTAGACCTGATAGGCTGTTGTTGTGTGCGTCCATGTACTTCTCATTCGGCCTTCATAGAAAGATGATACAATTGGGAAAAATTGCGCCATTCTTTATAATCAAGAATATTTTGTATATCATGATTTAACCCAACAAAGAATCTAGCACTAGCATCTTCATCATCTTCATTTATACCCCAACGTGCTAAACCAATAAGCAATTCTTGATAGTATGCTTCTATGCCTTTATCACCTTGTTTTAAAGTTTGTAGTTTCAAACATAAATCACGTTGGTAATATGGAGGAACAAAATGAGATTTCATACGTTGTTTTAAAACATTTCAAGTTTGAGGCACAACAGCTTCATTACCAGCATTGCAAAGATCACTCCACCAGAACAAAGCAAAATTAGTAAACTCACTAGTAGCAAGTCTAACTCTATGCTCAGCAGGTACATTATGAGAATCAAACTTTTGTTGAACAACAAGTTCTCAATCTAAGTATGCCTCAGGATCAATATTACCAGCAAAAGGAGGTAGGATAAATTTAATTTTAGCAAAAGGATCATTATTACCATGATTATTACCTCCCATACCATGATTATCACCATCAACATCCGCATCTCCATCATCAAAAACATCCCCATCTACATCATTATCACGAGGAGGTGGACGGCGTTGTTCAACCTCCTCAATGCGGGTGACCAGATTGTTCACGTTGCGCATCAGCTCGTTCATAAGATTGTGTTGTCCATTAATGAACATTGTAAGCTCGCCCTTGGACACACACTCATTGAAATCCGTCGGAGATACTAACATGGTTAGAAGATAGAAAAAGACAACACCAAAGTATTATCCCTATCAACTAAAAGGAACCAAGTGGTGGTGGTGGTGGAGAGTGGAATGCAAAATCACAAGCGGCTTACCACCGTCTTGCAAGTGTTCTTACCAAAGCCAAATAGGAGCAAAACCAAATCGGCGAAGCAATCGGTTGTTGAGCGTGGTAACAGTTACAAGATGAACCTATGCTGACAGAAGTATATGTAGAGCTATGGGAAGGCACACTATGAGTAGCAAGGATTAGCAAATAACGAAAGCAGATTTAGCTAGGTTCAATAAGTATCCAAAGTACAAACCACAATTGCTGTCTAAGACGTGTATAGACGTAGCGCAATAATATGAAACAAAGTACGATGGAAGGAACTCACAGAACAAGCAACTAGCCCGGATTTTTCCTTTTTTGCTGAATTTCCCCGGATTTTCCCAAAAGGCACTAGTAGGAATCAATTTTTTTTATTTTTCCACTATTTTTTTATATTTTTCTCTGAACAAGGATCACAAGAGAAGCAACCAAAAAAATTGGCACCTTCAACTGAGGTGAGATGTGCTCTACAGAAAATCCGCAAGATCTCTGAAAAGCATGCAGAAACTTTGACAATTTTTTTTCTTTATTTTCCCGATTTTTTTGGCAATTTTGAGAAAACCAAACTCCAAATGATGTCAAGAAACTCCACAATTTGTTTTAGAGTTTTCTGACAAACGAGCGAAATGTTATGTCTATTTTACCAAAGGTACCTGAAGTTATGTTTTCTAGAAGGCACAACACGACGACGGCGACGGCGGCGGCGGCAGTTAGGGCAAAGCGTCCCTAAACTCCAACACCGATCACAAGATCAATGTCCGTGTGACTAAAAGCAGTAGGTATTCGCAAGATAATGTAAGGAGGGTTGCGATGCAGGCAAAAATAACTGTGGTTGGCAACCTATCTAGGGTTTGCGCGGCGGCGAGAGATTACACAAGGCGGCTAGCTGTGGCAAGTCTAGTGATGTGGTGGCTTCGACTTGTTGTTTGGGAACGGTGGATGGGATAGCGGCGGGAACAAAGAACAACAACGGTGCAGTTGAACTACGACGACAAACACAATATAAACCAGCAACTTGACTCAAACCACGGACACAAACTCAACAAAGCAAATATAAAAACGAAATTGCATGGCATAAAGGGTGATAGGACAACGGAAATTGAAATTTTTTTGGGCTTTTTGTGGACTCTAGGTAATGAACAAATATGAATCTAAGGCAAATGAGATTATACCTCGTGGTAAACCTAAAGCTCTGGTACCAATTGATGAGGAGTGGCCCGATCTTCCGTGAGGTAACCGATAAATTTGATTGGTGGAGGTCTCGACGTTGACGATCCGACTTCAAATCAGACACGATTCGAACCCTGCGACCATTACACCACTGCTTTGTTGGTTATCAACCAAGCACAACTTGATTGACCTCGCCAATAACGGAGTCCGGATGCGTCCTGGGCGTCCAATTTACTCCTTGCTGGTCCAGGACTCCGAAACAGACTCGAAGTCGACGTGGCAGCTGAGTTGGAGATGAGTTGCAACTTGGGAAAGGCGTTGGCGTAGGTGTCTCTAGTGTAGCGATGTCCTCATTGTTGGTATTTCTTATGACTATTGGATAAATCCGCAAGCACACAGATTATACCGCTGTAGCACTTCACCAAGGAGTATTCCGAGGTATCGTAATTTATATTATCCCAAGGGAAAGCCTTGCTAGAAATGATAATTGGATAGAGATCCTAGAGAGCACCACAACTTTAGTACCAACTAGTATAGGGGGGTAAACGATATATGTGATAGGAAGAGGTTGATGAATGAAGAAGCTAACATAAAAGATACTTATAACGGACCTCAGAGACTAGCTAGGTGGGAGGACAACGAGAAGAGTAAAGGGACTCCTATGTACTTCTCTCTACTTCAATATACTTAGCTAAATAACTAGTCTAGACACTATAGTTTGTCTCCCCAATACAAGTATGCTAGGTGAGGGGATAGATCAGTAGGAGGACAAAACTCCTACCGGACCACACCCTCTTCTTAAGGGGGCCTTACCTTCTAAGAACTTGCCTAAGAACACATGGTGGAATACAACGACTAGACAAGGTTGTCACCTCTTGCTAGTTACCATAAACAATCCGTGCAGCAAGCGATAACCAAGGATAAGATGATGTATAAGCACCACGCTTACACACAACTTACTACTTTGACTACGATCAAATAATCAAAGCACCATATAACAGTGAAGGACCGAGAACGGCAACCAGAGGGGGGTGAATGGGAGCCAAATAAAATTCAACTCAAAGACTTGGCCCTTGTCCCAAACTCACACCCAAAACTTGACCTCAGAAGAACTGACTCGCACATGACCTAACAAGTAGGTGGACACCTTAGGAAGACCCCCAAAGGTGCAGCAGAGCGGTCGGAGAAGATGGAGAACAATCGAAGCCACGAACTCGAAACCGATACACCGAGAGAGGTACTCTCAACTCCTAGAGAGAAGAGGCAAGAGCACACCCAAAAGTACTTATAAGAACTGGTCTCAAAAGTACCTAATCATGTTCCTTACGTGGATCCAACACAACAAACGTAACTTGATTCGGAGTCCGGACGAGAGAGAAACGGCCAAAACAGCGATCAACAGTGACCAGAGGACTAGTGGTCCGAAGGTACCACATGACCAATGCAAGTGGTCCGGTGGTATGGTCCGAAGCTAGGGTCCCTGCTGTAGTTTTTCAGCCACACCACAGGACTAATTGCAATGGTCCAATGCTATGGTCCGGTGGGTGGTCCGGAGGGTAGTCCGACGGAAAAAAACAGCCAATCAGTATGCACCCAAGCTCCGGACTAGTGGTCCAGTGGTACCATAGGACCAATGCAAGTGGTCCGGTGGTATGGTCCGGTGCTAGGTGTTGTGCTGTTATGTTTTGGCAAGAGCACAGGACCACTCTCTATGGTCAGAGGTATGGTCCGGAGGGTAGTCCGGTGCTCACAAACAGAACGTAGAAAACCCACGAAAACCTATTTTACTCCGCCAAATGTTCCCAAAACTCAACCAAATGAACTCCAACTGCAACCAAACTTTGTAGGCATGATCATTGTGCAGTTGGGGAGCTATCCCGAAGAAATCATCGCTCAATTTGGAGAGGATAAATGAGAACACTCGGATTTTGGGGAGAAAAGGCAAAACGAAGAACACCGCAAAGAAATCGCCCGATCTACGCACTCGTGAGGGTTGAGGTGAATTCCTTCGGTGCAAAGATGCTCCTCACAAATACGAACAAGCACTTGGTTCAAGTGGATTTGCAAAGCTCCTCTCAACAAAGAGAAATCAACTCCGGAAAAAGAGAGAGCAAATGCAAAACGCGAACAACACAAGCAACCGGGGAGACTCGATCAAGAAACTAACCGTGCCATGGCACTCGGAGAGTCGGGCCTCCGATTCCCACCAAAAGATTCGAGTTCTTACAGAGGTTGGTGAAATCAACCTAGGGATCTCATGAACTAGAGAGAGGGTAGAGAGCGAGAGAGTTGGGGCAAATGATTAGGGTTCGAGAGATAGGATGAGGATACCCCTTCATCCTCTATTTAACGGAGCTTTGGCTATTTCCCAAAGACCCCCCTAGATACAAGACCAAATTACCTAGCCCTAAGACATTGTAATCCAAGTCGGTAACTCTCAGCCACTCATTTGAATGGACGGCCCCGCTTCCTGCCGGGAGTTGTTGTCGCCTCGACGCAACCTCCAGGATTCCGCCACGTGCCATCCCCGCTTCCTCGGAAGCTCCGCCTAGGTTTTGAGGCCCAAACCCAGGAAACCCGCCACCGGTAGCTTTTGGCTCAACTACCGAACCCCGAGTTTTGTGGCCCAAACTCGAAAACCGACGCAGATGGTTTTGAGGCCCAAACCACCAAACCAGTCGACGTGAGCCACCTTGTCTTCGCCCCGGTCGGACTCCGAGTCCCCTGAGCCTCCGCTCGACTCGCGCGTCCACCGTCTTGACTTGGCCGACTCGGTCTACCTCCATGTTTTCTCGCACTTGCCGGTGCCAAGTACTAGCCACCACAGCTAGTCCGCCGGCGCCCATGGTCCCTCAGTCCGAGCCCCACTTCTGCCCTTCACTGCTCTCAGTCCATCGGCACGGCAAGCCTATCCTCGACCTTCTCCACGCCATTGACCACTGTCACTAGGCATAGCACCTGCACTCCACAAGCCGATAGACAAGCACATGTTTCTGCTTTCGCAGAGGTTAGGGTAAGCCACTCAAACTGAAACACTCACGTGTTGGACGATCACTCATCATCAAAGCTGAATATACATGGGTACTTATCCACCATATGTTCGCAATCTCCCCCTTGATGAGTGCATTGTCAACACAAGTGCATTTCAGATTTGAGCCACAAGGTAAAGCTCTCCAAATGACCAAAAAGCTATAAAAGCCAAAATGGGGTCACTTGAGAGAAGCAAAACGATACCAATAGAGATGACTTCAAAACACGATACCAATTAAAAGCATCCTTAAACACCTCATGACAAAGCCACTTACAGATGCCAATCAAAAGCACATGGGCAACGGCTCAACGCAACCAAGAAAAGCAAAACTAGCCCTCAAGAAGAGGCAGCAACTGGCTCAACACCACTAGCAAGTCCAAGATACCAATCACAGCTCTCAAAGCTCAAACTTCCAATTTAAACACTAGGGGAGCTCAAAAGATACCAATTGAAACCACTTACGTCCCCTAATGCTCAAGAAGCAATCGAAACCTATCGAAGTCAACAAAACAAGCTAGATCCTCTAGAAGAGGCAAAGGCTCAATACATCTAGCAAAAACTTCCCCTGGGAACTAGCATTTTCAAGATACCAAGAAGGGGTAAAAAGAGCCAAGTCAAAGAGATACCAATTAAGCTCAAAAAACACATTTGCTCCCTCTTGGAAGTAGATGGCTGAAAATGGAATGAAATTAATGAAATGCACATCTCTCCCCCTTGTTGACATATGAAGCTCATCAAACAACAACTCAAGATCCGGCTACAAATGCCATGGAATGCAAAAAGAGTGTGAAAGCTTCATACTTAGAGCTAAGATAATGAATAGATGCTCTAAGTGATGTGATCCTGTGAGAATAGGAAAAGCTCTACGTGCCCAACAAAGACTCAAGTTGAGCTTAGGATCACTTTAGAGGCTATTTTAGAGAGCATATCATGTGAGAGCAGAGAAAGGGTATCACCTCCTAGAGACAGCTAGACATGGTAAACAAGATAGGATCTATCTCAAAGCAATCTCATGTATAGCAAGTAAAACTATCCCTTAGCAAAGTTCATACAACAAGCCAATGACCCAACTGAATGAATTTTCCAAATTTCAGAGTTTTGCAGCCAATTTTTAGTTTTAGACACATTTAAGTTGTATGTGAGTGGTTGTCTGCAAAGTGATGCCACTGCTTACCAACCGGGCGAAATCAAAGGACTTGATACACCGGTTTTGGTCATACACGACACCGCTCAAGTATTGACCCATATGGGAAGCAGTCTCGAACACACGATGAAGTGCTCACAATGCAGACCCAACTCGATCTTTCCAATTCACAAAACAGAGAGCAATTTCATTTTAGATATATTAATCATGGTGCTCAAAGGTAGTGAATGAAACAATGAAGAGCCATAGTTACAAGCTATATACAAGGCAGCCAAGAAGGATCTTCAAAAGCCTACACATACTAGTGCCATTTCAGAGGTGACATGGGGAATTTAAATTTAGTTTTAAAGCTTTTCTAACTTAGTTCTATTGCATATCATAAAGATCAAAAAGAGTCTAAGTTAGACAACACCATAGACACATAAAACACCTCAAACAGAGCATAGATTCATTATATCGGCTATAGATATGAAGCTTAAAATGAACTATGTCACAAATGGAAATGAGATGCAAAATGCAATGACACTACTAACACTAACAAGACACCAAAAGAGAAGAAGGACAAGGAAAAGACTAAAAGAATAAAAAAGAACTATGATACACAAAACTTTCCTCCTCTAAAAAGGAAAGCAAACACCCAACTCGCCCCGAAGGCGAGAAAACGCAGCTTGATCCAACGGCTTAGTGAGAATATCCGCAAGCTGGTTTTGGGTCTCGACATGTCGGAGGTCAATGTCGCCCTTCTCGTAGTGATCATGCAAAAAGTGAAAGCGAACCTCAATGTGCTTGGTCTTTGAATGAAGCATGAGATTTTTAGCCACACTAATTGCACTCGTGCTATCACAAAGCAGAGGTACCTTAGTAAGCTCAAGACCGAAATCTCTCAAAGTGGCTATCATCCAAATCAACTGAGAGCAACAACTAGCTGCGGCAACATACTTAGCCTCGCACGTCGACTGTGTCACGCTAGATTGCTTGAGAGAAGACCAAGAAATC
Organism: Microstegium vimineum; assembly: GCA_022036555.1. NCBI lineage: Eukaryota > Viridiplantae > Streptophyta > Magnoliopsida > Poales > Poaceae > Microstegium > Microstegium vimineum. Next base: position 13,235,258 of record CM039135.1, on the reverse strand, counting down.
AAAGAAGACCCGAGAAATTGGCAAGTTCCAGAAGTGGACTTCCGATCAAGACGGCAACCGGCAAAGTCGGCATCAGAATAACCACAAAGCTCAAGAGACGAAGAGGTGGAAAACCAAAGACCAAATTCTAGAGTGAAACATAAGTACCTCATGATGCGTTTCACCGCCTGCTTATGCGAAGTCCGTGGGGACGCCTGAAAGCGTGCACACAAGCAGACGACAAACTGAATGTCCGGTTGAGTCGTTGTCAAGTACAGAAGCGACCCGATCATGCTTCGGTACTCCGTCTGATCCACCGCCTCTCCTTCCTCGTCCGCATCCAAGGCAGTCGTAGTTGACATGGGCGTCGAGAGGGGCTTTGCCTCGTCCATGTCAAACTTCTTCAAGATATCCTTCGTGTACTTGCCTTGGTGCACAAACGTCCCTTCCCAGGTTTGCTTGATTTGCAACCCGAGAATGAAAGTCAACTCTCCCATCATGCTCATCTCAAATTCCCTGCTCATAATATCTGCAAACTTGGCAACAAGAGCATGAGAAGAACCACCAAAGATGATATCATCCACGTATATTTGGACTAGGAGAGTGTCTTTGCCTTGCTTGAGGAGAAACATCGTCTTATCTACCGATCCCATTTTAAAACCCTTAGCAAGCAAAAAGGTTTTTAGCCTATCATACCATGCTCTGGGGGCTTGTTTCAAACCATACAAAGCTTTGTGAAGTTTAAAAACATGGTTTGGAAACTTGGGATTTTTGAAACCGGGAGGTTGTTTAACATAAACTTCCTCCTCTATGTAGCCGTTTAAGAAAGCACTTTTAACGTCCATTTGAAAAAGTTTAAAACCCTTAGAAGCCGCAAAAGCTAAAAGCATTCTAATGGCTTCTAAACTAGCTATGGGAGCAAAGGTTTCCTCATAGTCTATTCCCTCCTTTTAACAAAAGCCTTGAGCTACCAACCTAGCCTTGTTGCGCAATACCACCCCATCTTCACTTTGTTTATTTTTGAAAACTCATTTGATACCTATGGGGTGGCAACTAGGTGGTGGAGGAACTAAGACCCAAGCGCGGTTTCGCTCAAAGTTTTCTAACCCTCATGCATGGCATTAACCCAATCTGGATCCATCAAAGTGTGTCCAACATCTCGGGGCTCAAAAGACGCGACAAAAGCCGAATGAGCAAAGTGAGAGAGATAGGACCTGGACCGCATGACTCGGCGGTCAATGTCGCCGATTATGTTCTCTGGCGGGTGCTGCCACTGGATGTGGCGGGGAGCCTACCTAGATGAAGTGGCCTCCCCCTCGACAGCAGCTGGAGCTCCCTCAGGTGCAATGGGCACCGACTGAGGAAGCTGCTTGAACGGCCCCCATATAGAGGAAGTAGTCGGATCGGGACCGTGAGCCGAAGTGGACGTCGTAGGGTCGATGGGGGCAGCCAGTGGAGTTGGCTCGGGATGACCCCAATCGGCATCATTCTGCTCCTCCTCCACAAAAATGCTAGCGTTCACCTCATCATCACCTGCAAGCTCAAAAGCAGTGGAAACACAGGACATAGTCTCATCGAAGGTAATCTCACAAGTCTCCATCACTCGGTTAGTCTCAAGGTTAAGTGCACGATAACCACGAGAGTGAGTAGAATAACCAAGAAAGATACCATCAGAAGACCATGATTCAAATTTATCCAACTTACCGCCCTTTTTGAGGATGAAGCACCTGCACCCAAACACCCGTAGGTGACTTACCTTGGGTGGTCTCCCAAATCGCAACTCATAAGAAGTCTTCTTTTTGAAAGCTCAGAGGAAAATGCGATTGGAAACATAGCAAGCAGAACTGAGTGTTTCAGCCAAATACCGCCTAGGAGTTCTATGCTCATCGAGCATCGTCCTGGCCATCCCAACAAGGGTCCGATTCTTGCGCTCAACAACACCGTTCTGCTGGGGAGTGTGAGGTGAGGAAAATTGGTGATCGAGACCCAAAGAAGAGCAAAGAGTTGCAAATTGAGCATTCTTGAATTCTGTGCCATTGCCACTGCGGATAGCTCTCATGGCATTCTTAGGTAGCTCATTTTGCAATCTCAAAATCAGATCTCGAACAAGTGGAAAAGCCTCATCCTTACTCTCCAAAAAAGAACACCCTAGAGTACCTCGAGTAGTCATCAACGACTACAACAACATACCACTTCCCTCCTTCCGACCTGACCCGAGCTGGACCAACTGTGTCCATGTGTAAGAGCTCGCCGGGTCGAGTGGTCATGATCTTAGTCACAGGAGGATGGGAAGCAGCAACCAACTTGCCATGCCTACAAGGATGGAAAACCAAATCCTTCTCGAACTTTAGCTTTGGCAATCCTTGGATAAGGTCCATTGAGCTAAGCTTTGCAAGCAAGTCAAAACTCAAATGTCTCAATCGCCTTTGCCACTTCCAAAGCTCGAAAGAAGAACCAGCAAGAAGACAACGAGAAGGTTTGGAAGACATAGAAAAATCCGCACGAAAAACCTTCCTGAAGGGTAAAATCCGGCAAACAAGCTCACCACGAGAGTCCAAAATCCGAGAGAGATTAGGCTTGAAACTCACTTCAAAACCGTCATCAAGGAGTTGCGAAACCGAAAGAAGGTTAAAATGCAAATTCGCAATCAAAGCAACATCCTTGAGGACAAAAGAAGAGTTCACTCGGATGGACCCTCCGGAGACAACCTTACCTTTACTATTGTCCTCGAATGTGATATACTCGGTGTGGTGCACGGGGTCAAGGCTGGCGAACCACTTGGCACTTCTGGTCATATGGCGTGAGCATCCGGAATCCACAAGTCAAGTCTCGTCCAGTCCTCCTTCCTAGATCAATGAAAAGACATAGGGTCAGCAAACAGCGCAACAGTGGGGTTAGTAAACTGTGAAGGATACCAATGTTTTTCCATTTTCCCAAAGAATGGGTTAGGAGAAAAACCAAACATCTCCTGTCCCATGGGAGGATAGCGGTCACCACGATAGGGAAAACGTGGTCCGCTAAAGAAGGGTGGAGTAAAGCCACTGTCATGAGGCCCGTAGTCGTATGGGTCACGACCGGTACCCCACCGGGCACGACCATCGCGTGGTCTCACCTCCTGAGTCCTAGCACCTTGAGGCATTGTACCTCTAGGCCTAGAAGTGCACCTCTGAACTTCCGATTCACGCACCCCAACTCATGGGTGGCACATATCCCAGTTGTTCAACTCAACCTACCTCCGATCATCTCTCTTCCTCCTATAGCAAAACTCAGCCAAATGCACATCCCGCTCACAATACTCACAATGGTACCTCACCACTCTCTTGATAGACACTCTCTTGTTGGGTTGGGTGGCTCTAGCTTTCTTAGGAAGGGGATCACTAGAGATGTCTGGCAGTGTGTCAAGTGGGTTGCGGAGATGGTTTGGTTTGGCAATCCACACTTGCTTCTGTGGAGTGGTTTTGGGTGGCTCTTCTAACAAACCATCTCTCACAGGAAACTCAAAGGGGTAGGTAGGCTTAGGTGGGGTGATCTTGGTAAACTTGGGAGGTGTGGTGGGTTTCTCACTCATGCTCAAACCACTGCACTCACTGATCTTACCAAACAAGCTATCGTCCTTCCCACCTATAGCAAAGCCTACTCCCGTGCTGCCAGCCCTTTTGCATTGGCTAAGCATTATCCCCAACTGCGGCTCTCGGCAAGACACCTAGATCATGATGGACCGAAGGTATGTGTTTTCTTCCTCGGTTCGCATCTTGGCGTGTATGCACGACGTGATCTCAAGCTCCAAAGCCTCAAAGCGATCCGACTCTCTAGTGCCATCTGAGCTGACCTTCTCTAGCATAGCAATCCTAGCATCTCTCTGTGCCAGCTCATAATGCAAGCCTAAGCAAGACTTGCACGCACCAAGTAAGCTAGGCCTAGCCTTCAGGTCACTGACCTCCTCAAGTAGAGTGTCATACTTGTCCTGGAGAGTGACAAGACTATACATGTGGATGGCACAAGCATCACACTCTACCTACTCGGTAACCACCACAGACGCCTTAGCAAACTCTAGCTCATGCAGCGTGCTAAGATACTTAGACTTGAAATCGTTCCTCTCGCACGCGGCACGCTTGAGCAAAGCGTCCTGACTCATCAAGGTGTCGTTCAAAGACTCTATCTTGAGAGAGGGACTCGACGGTGGGTGGTACCTCGGGTGTGTCGAAGTCGTAGTCATAGTCGGGGCCTTCCTTGCGCTTTCTAACCTTGCTTTCTTCAATCGCCATGGTGCAAAAGCCACCGTGCTTGGCGTCGGCGTAGAAGCATAGGTCATTGAGCTTTTCCTCAACCTTTCCCTTCAACTCATCATCGCTTGAAGAAGCACCTCCGTCGGAGGAGGCATCGATGTCGCTGAGGGAGGCGAGGAAAGCTCGGTGCTTGGCCTTCACCTTGTCGATCACCTTCTTGGAGGACCTTCGGTGGTAGCCACCCTTGGGCTTGTGCTTGTCCTCAAAGTGGTGCTCGCGCTTGTCCTTGCGCTTGCTGAAGTAGCCCGCAGCTTTCTTGTGGCAGTTTGCGATGAAGTGATCCTCATCACCGCAACGGTAGCACCCCTTGGCTGAGCCACCACGCCGACGGTTCAAACAGTTGTTGTGAAACCGTGAGAACTTGGTGATGACCAAAGCCAGCTCATCATATCCAAGAGCCTCCACTTGATCTTCTGTCACAGAAATCAAAGACAAAGCAAACAAAGAGTGTGAAGGGTCAGAGGAGGAAGAAGACGTACCGTCGGGGCCAGAAACCAACGCCATAGAGGGTTTCGACGGGTTTTCAAGCTTGGCCCGGGTCTGGTAGTCAATCTCCGAGGACTTGAGCTTGTTGAACAGCTCGTCCACGGTCAGGGCATCATAGCCCGGTGACTCCTGAATGGCAGCCACCTTCATCTCCCATACCTTCTGATCAAGAGCATGTAAAAGCTTGATAGCCATCTCATGATCATCATAAGGCAAGTTGGCTTGATTAGCACGCATCTTGTTGACGATAGATTGGAAGTGAGTGAACATCCCGTCAACAGATTCGCCGGCCAACTGAGCAAAGTTCTCGTACTCTCTACGGTACGTGTTGAAGATTCCGGACTTGATCTGAGGGTTGCCCTCATGATATCGCACAAGTGTTTGCCACATCTCCCGTGCCGTAGTGAGACTCGAAACTCGCTCAACCTCAGGAAGAGACAAACTTGAGAAGAGGATGCTACGGGCACTTGCGTTTGACGCATGTTGCGTGATTTTGAGCTCATTAATCCGAGCGCCAAGAACCACATAGTCAGCACTCTCACAAATCTCCCAATACTTCGTATCAAGCCCTTGGAGGTAAGCGGACATGCGCACCTTCCAATAGGCGAAGTTTGTTCCATCGAAGAACGAAGGTTTGTCAGCACCTCGCTCCACGTCGCCTTCGCGGATCAAGAACCGTGTAAGGTGGAATGATCCTTAACCGGCTCTGATACCAATTGAAGGACCGAGAACGGCGACCAGAGGGGGGGAGAATGGGAGCCAAATAAAATTCAACTCAAGGACTTGGCCCTTGTCCCAAACTCACACCCAAAACTTGACCTCAGAAGAATTGACTCGCACACGACCTAACAAGTAGGTGTACACCTTAGGAAGACCCCAAAAGTGCAGCGGAGCGGTCGGAGAAGATGGAGAACAATCGAAGTCATGAACTCGAAACCGATATACCGAGAGAGGTACTCTCAACCCCTAGAGAGAAGAGGCAAGAGCACACCCAAAAGTACTTATGAGAACTGGTCTCAAAAGTACCTAATAATTTTCCTGACATGAATACGAATCCAACGCAATAAACGGAACTTGATTCGGAGTCCGGACGAGAGAGAAAAGGTCAAAACAGCGATCAACACTTACCACAGGACTAGTTGTCCGAAGGTAACACATGACCAATGCAAGTGGTCCAGTGGTATGGTCCGAAGCTAGGGTCCCTGCTGTAGTTTTTCGGCCACACCTTAGGACTACATGCAATGGTCCGGTGCTATGGTCCGGTGGGTGGTCCGGAGGGTAGTCTGACGGAAAAAAAAACAGCCAATATGTATGCACCCAAGCACTCGTGAGGTTTGAGGTGAATTCCTTTGGTGCAAAGATGCTCCTCATGAATACGAACAACTTGGTTCAAGTGGATTTTGCAAAGCTCCTCTCAACAAAGAGAAATCAACTCCGGAAAAAGAGAGAGCAAACGCAAAACGCGAAGAACACAAGCAACCGAGGAGACTCGATCAAGAAACTAACGGTTCCATGGCACTCGGAGAGTCGGGCCTCCGATTCCCACCAAAATATTCGAGTTCTTACAGAGGTTGGTGAAATCAACCTAGGGATCTCATGAACTAGAGAGAGGGTAGAGAGAGAGAGTTGGGGCAAATGATTAGGGTTCAAGAGATAGGATGAGGATACCCCTTCATCCTCTATTTAACGGAGTTTTGGCGATTTCCCAAAGACCCCCTAGATACAAGACCAAATTACCTAGACCTAAGACATTGTAATCCAAGTCGGTAACTCTCAGCCACTCATTTGAATGGACTGCCCCGCTTCCTGCCGGGAGTTGCCGTCGCCTCGATGCAACCTCCAGGATTGCGCCACGTGCCATCCCCGCTTCCTCGGAAGCTCCGCCTAGGTTTTGAGGCCCAAACCCAGGAAAACCGCCACCGGTAGCTTTGGGCTCAACTACCGAACCCTGAGTTTTGCGGCCCAAACTCGGAAACCGACACGGATGGTTTTGAGGCCCAAACCACCAAACCACTCGATGCGAGCCACCTTGTCTTCGCATGGTCGGACTCCGAGTCCCCTGATCCTCCGCTCGACTCACACATCCACCGTCTTGAATCGGCCGACTCGGTCTACCTCCATGTCTTCTCGCACTCGCCGGTGCCAAGTACTAGCCACCACAGCTAGTCCGCCGGCGCCCATGGTCCCTCAGTCCGAGCCCCGCTTCCTCCCTTCACCGCTCTCAGTCCATCGGCACGGCAAGCCTCTACTCGACCTTCTCCACGCCATTGACCACTGTCACTAGGCATAGCACCTGCACACCACAAGCCGATAGACAAGCACATGTTTCTGCTTTTGCAGAGGTTAGGGTAAGCCACTCAAACTGAAACACTCACGTGTTGGACGATCACTCATCATCAAAGCTGAACATACAGTACTTATCCACCATGTGTTCGCAAACAGGCAATGATCGCATACAGGAAAGGTCACAAGGATCACAGACTATGGGTATGAAGGCTATTAAAGAGCAAAAGCATATAACAAGACTATATCTAGTATAGAAATGCTCAAAGTAAATACTAAGTAAAGTAAAGAGAAAGATATATATTGAATAAGATAGTCTTACAAAGAAGGAAAGATACAAGAGCTATACCAGAATCTCTAGAAGACGAATCCGGAAATCCCGAGCACCGCTCGACTCAACTGTAACTCCCACTCTAGACTAACTCCTAGAACAATCTAAGGAATAGAGCTTGTAGGCTTCTTATTCATGATTAGAGAGGGGGGTGTGACCCTCTATTTATAGTAGGAGGTGGAGCAGGGGCTACTCTGGCGCCACGTCAGCGATCCAGGGCCTTCCATTCTCCACCCTTGGATCCAACCGACCTTGAAACCGACCAAGGCATGGATGGTTGTGATCCAACACGTAGGGGAGAGGTATGGAGGTTGGGGGGGACCCAACCGACCTAGGAGTGGTTCGGCCGAACCCCCCTATGGCCAGTGGGCCCTCCCTTGCCTCCTTGGATGAGGTCCCACTAGTCAGGGACTGAGTGGGGCCTGTTTGGGCCCATTGGTGGTTCGACCGAACCCCCCTTGGGGGTTCTGACCCACCTCTGTTGTCCTGAGGTTGGCCCCACTTGTCATTGGTGCTAATTGCTGGTTCTGAGTTGGTTGTCACGTTTATCTCCTTGGTGTGGGCCCATGGATCCATGTGCTTTGCTTGTGAGCCATTGAGAGGAAACATAGAGTAATCCAATGGATGGATTCCACTCTAGAATGCCTCTCTTGGATCATGGCCGAGAGGGGAGAGCATGGTGGGCCCATAAGGTGGTCGGTCGACCACCTATGTGGGCCCAACTGGCTCTCCTTTGCTCCATTTGTTCATTCCTGCACTCAAACACTCATGGACATGTGGAACTAGTTACTTGATAAAGTATGCTCATGATGTGTTTGTTTATCCTTGATCCTTGGATTGGCGGCAACATTTTAGCTATGTAAAAGATGGTCATAATTTGTGCCAACAAGATCCCCCAAGCTTAACCTTTGCTCGTCCCGAGAAAACAATCAAACTTAGGTCGATAGATCAGGAGTTGCTACTATACTTCATATTTCAAGAGTACTAAGTCTAAAATAATCATACTTCTCTTTTGAATGGAAAAGTTAGCAATAAAGACTCACCCATATTACCTTAGTCCTTCATGGGGCTTATAGCTTTATCCTTTGTCTTGAGAGGTTGAGAGATAGAACAACTTGACTTGAGCACTAGTTTTCTCATTCTTTCACAAGTTTCATATCAGAGGTTTTGTAAGGTTTTGTAAAAGAAAACTTAGTGTTCCTCAAATGGTACTCTCGAGTCGCTCATAAGGTGTATGATTCCTCACCAAGGCATATATCAAAGTTTTCCTTCTTTCTTCCTATCTCTAAAGCTTATGTGGAGCTATAGGTAGGGATCAAAAGATGTAGCAAACTTACCTTGCATATATTGTAAAGTCAAATTCCGGACCCGAGGAGAGATATGTCATACTCTTAGATCAAGATGTGCAAGTGTGTGGAAACATGACAAATGATCAATACTCCTATATGTGGATAATCTCTCTTCCCTAAAATTATTTTGAGACATAGCTATCTTTTTAATTTTTCTATGAGCTTTGAAGATGCTCATCATTTCATCATTTTTTAAGAGAGCTTTGAAAATGCTCATAAAGATTAGGACTTTAGAATGCCCTTGGATTTTTCATAATTTTGCATAGTCTATGTCCCATTTACTAGCACAAACTAGAGAGAGTTTTTCTACTTAGAGCATGGAGTATGAACTATGTGGGAATGTAAGGCATGTTTCTACGTACTTCCAGTGTAGAAGCAGCATGTATATGTGGCATGTACGTGATCTTGATCTTGGGAGCATGATAAATCTCTCAACAAGGGTCACAAAACTTGACCAAACTCAACACAAAGCAAGCAACTTATGTAGAAAGCTTATATCATGGAAGATCATGTATGGCTTTGGTAGGAATTGTCACCATTGAGGAACATCAAAGTGTTTTTATCATTTTAATAAATAAATACTCCGATAGTCATTCTTGCTTAGAACAATATTATAGCAGCTCTTATCTTGTCATATCATGTCTCACAACAACTAGACTTAGTTACGGCATTTGCAACCCACAAAGAGGTTCATGATGGTTTCTTTTCAAGCCAAGTAATCCATACTTAAAGAAGTACCAAGTTGTAAACTAAGTTCTAGAGAAACACTTAGAAGAGCAACTATTCATCATTTCCATAGGAGACATTAATTTTCATGGAATATGTGAGAGTAGAGAAAGTTTTTTTATTTTATTTTATCATATGCAGATTTTTTTTAAATGCGGAGACAAAAGATAAGCAAGGAAATGCATAAATATAACTGCTGAAATTAAAAACTTACCTTAGTGGGGGAGGGAACCTCCCCCAAGGTTGTATTTTGCTCAATAATGCGGCGGATGTGGATGTTGTTGCCGCCAAAAGTCCCAACGCCGATGTTGTTCTTCATGCATTGCTTGAATGTTCTCGGTCGTTTGCTGGACAATGCGTGCTGTCTCATCGTGCTCAACACGCAACTCACCAACGATGTTGGTAAGATGATCGAATTCTTGCCGTAGTTCACGATGCTCCCTGTCTCATGTGGATGAGAAGGATGCTCGTGCTCGTTGCGGCCGTGATGGTCGAGGAGGCATGCTACTTGAAGTGTGCATGGGATCGGAAGATGCGTCGTCTTCCTCCTCGCCAACAGCTCCTCGGGAAGGACCACCTTGCTCAAGATGAACAAAGTGTAGCCCCTCCTGAGCTCTCCTGTTTGAGCCTTTAAAATCTCTTTACCCAATTCCTTGATCTATATCAAGGGTTATCTTGCGGGTCCTATACAATTTAAGTTGCCTATTTGGAAGAGGCACCTCAATTGTATGGCCACTGTAAATCATTTTTAAAAATCATATCTAATGGAGCAGAGATGTAAACAAAGGGGTTTGTGCCATCTAGCAGGTTCATGGATTCGGCAACACGAGTAATTAAAGATATGAATTGAATAGACACATTACTCTCAATTGAACTTTGCCAGAATTCCACTAAATATTTCACAGGAGAGATTCGAATTTTGTTGACCATGGCATAAAGTAGTTTTAATTTCATGTCACTTATCAAGTTAGTGTCGCCAACCCCTACTATTAAATTGATGTTGTAAAATTGAACTATGTTAACATAAAGAATCAGTATTTTTATATTATAGTATTACATGAACGCTCTGAACCATTGTATACCTTTCTGAGAGGCCTTTGGCCTGCGAGCATGAGCTGGAAACTGCATTGGTGTTGGGATATTTTCACCACTTCCGTCTTCTTCAATGGTTTCATCATCTAAATATGCATCTGCACATACAAACAAGTGAAAGTGCACAATTACAATTGAGTTGGAAATATATATTTGTATATATATTTGCTTGCAGTAATGCCAAGATAAAACAAAATCAGATTATGAATATCTCGAAGAAGCCCTTCCCGCCTCAACCATTCTCTATATGTTGCAACAGTATTCAGACAGGTATCATCCTTAAATTCTGCGAGATGCATATATAGGTGTTATATACAGTATACAGTGTCATCTTTACATCAGTAACTGAAAATCAATAAGATGTATTTTTCTAGTACATTAGTACCTGGGTTGTTTTCATCCTGTGGCAGCTTCTTGAGCCACACCTTGTACGCATCAATGTCTTCATCGTCATTTCCTTTTCCACTATCTTCCTCATGTCTACTACGTCGCTTAATTGGTGTTATTGTGTATTCTCCTTCCTGATCTTCTTCAGTTTTTGAAACTGCTACCCTGGTTATCTTCTCTTTTATACTATCTTCTATCATTTTTAATGCATCCTCTTCATAATCTATACGCTGCAACAAAGTTGTATCCTTGCCACATCTCTTCAAGTAGTACATGAAGTCCCTCGTAGAATAACTCATCTTAACTTTCAATTTTACTAAGTTGCCAAAGTTAATTTTAGCACGAGCAATGTTCAATATGGCACGTTGCTGGTCCATGCCCCCCCCCAGAAATCAACATATACTTTCCATCTGTCTCCCGTTTGTTCACGTGTTTCCCTACAAAATATTCTTACTTCAGTGAACATAGGTTCAATTTTATAGTCTCTACAACACTTGCAACTGATGTGCTTATATTTATAAAATTGTCAAGAGATAAATTAATGTATGCAGAGGTGTACTTGTTAAATGAATAAACATTGTATGAATGTTGAAGATATGTATCATATATGAATGTTCAGGCTATTGATTAAAAAAATACCCTGAACTGAAAATGGAATTATGGCAACTGATGATGCATGATTGGAGACTTTGAACTGTAGGTGACAACAATCTGCTAATGGTCTGTACTGATGATGCATGCTGGTGCAATTCAGTTACCTAATCATATGGAACTCAGTTTGACCATGTCAACTACGTACTAATGATTTATTTTCTTTGATTGTCACCGGTCAAAAGGTATAGCCTGCACATACATTTGGGAAGAACTATTCTTGCTAGCAGTTTCAGTGTCATTGTATTTATTTCTCTGCCTAAATTGTGATATCAGTTCAAAGTCTCATTATCCTATATACAGACAATCACTCTAAATGTTAGCAAACTCAAAATCTCCCATGCTTGATTCAAATATTTGGCATAGCATTAATAATTGTCTTATTATTAAACTGAGCATTTGGATAGCTATAGATGCATATATGATCTTCTGAAAACTAGGATGACAAACTTGTTGACAAATAGAGACATATCAGCCACATGATCAGATAGATCCAAACAGAGAAAGCAAAGGGGGATTGCAGTGCTAGAACTACAATCCAAGATTAAAAATAACTACCTGATTTTGAAGGAAATCTCAAAAAAAATTAGACAAACAAGAGCACTGAATGTATGAATATAGCTTAGGCAAGTGAAATTAATATTGTTGAATGCCTGATTTTGAAGGACTTCAAACTGCTCAAATCTCCAGGGAATTGCCCTGAAGGTAAAATACTCTGAACTCCTTGAAAGTGACCATAGCAGTAACAAAAAAAACAGACTTTCAACATAACAAAGTTCAGAACATACAATTTGTGCACAGTTATACTTCTTAGATGAATAAACATTGTACGAATGTTGAAGATCTGTACATATATGACTGTTCATGCTATTGTTTAAAAAAGTAGGCTGAACTGAAAATGGAATGAAGGCATAGCATTAATATTTGTCTTAGCATTAAACTGCTCAAAAAGCAGGCTATACCTTTTGGCTGAACTGAAAAAAGTACATAAGGAGTAGTTTCTGAAAAATCGTGTGGCTAGTGTCCTTGAAGTTTAGATGGGTAATGAAATTATATATTGAAGTTCAGTCAATACGGAGGCCACATGATCAGATAGGTCCAAACAGAGAAAGCAGAGGGGATTGCGGTGGTAGAATAACTACAATCCAAGATTAAAAATAACTACTCAGGACCTGCATATAATCCGATTATTTTAATATGAACTTGATTGTTTCAGTTTTGCATCAAAACTGAAATACAAGACTGAGATAGCAGAAGGAAGCTGAAAAACTGAAATACAAGTACTCAGATTAAAGGTTAGAATGACAACCTGGGTTCGTCATCTGTGTGATGGTCGGATCCATGTTCACGCCGACGAGGTGTGTCCATCCTGACACCGGTAGGTTGGTACCGCGTGGAGACCCTCCTGCTCGACGGAGGAGATGGCGATCTCCTGGACGAAGGAGATGGCGATCGGATGGACGGAGGAGTCGGCGGCCTCCTCGGAGAAGGCGATGGCGGCCACGACGTTGCTGCGGTTTTCTCCATTGCGCATTGGGATGCACCAGCCTTGGCGTGCTTTTCTCCAGGGCGGCGGCGTGCTTTTCGCCAAAGGAAAGAAACCGCCTGCTGGTTGGGGGCGGCGGCGTGATGTTTTCTCCCGTGAAAAAATTGTTGGAATATAAACCGGTTATTAGGGAGGGAGTAATTAGCACCAAATTGGTCTTTTTGGCGGGGTAAGGCACGCGTACTGTTAATTATATTAGGTTATTTTTTGAATTAACCACCTTTTGGCTTTTTTGAGTATGATTGTTTTTGTTGACACAAAAAGTGACGTATTGTGTCTCACACACAGCAAGGCGGAGAGCGTGGCTTCAATCGGATGCCCGGATGTTTCGAGAACCGAAAACGTGTCAGTCAGTTTGACATGAAACTAACAAGGAATAAAAGTCATTAGATATAAACTGGAACGTGCCGGATAATACCAGACAGTTCCATATGTACGGCACTGAAGCCACTTAGAACGACATACAACTATGAAAGCTATCTGCTAACAGGTTTTATGGAACATTCAGCTAAAGTAGACATAAATACGTAAATCACCGATTCCCGAACGCGCATGCATGGGAAAAGGACGTACAAACGAATCACAGTTGGATATACATTAAAGCATAACCAAGCTCGACAATCAGCCAATTTGGGGTCCATGATGAAGGAAACACGTAAACAAACATGATTAAACTAATCTAAAGCCTGTATCTGTCGCACGATACCTAGCGTCATCAAAGCTTAAACATGGATAGCATGCATGAACCCGCAACACGTTGTAACAATAAGAAAGCAATAACGTTGTAACATGGATGGATCTATAAAAATTAGTAAGAACACATGGTGTAAAGATTATCTAAAACATGCAACACGATAACTTAATGAATCCAATAGATTTTATCAAATATACGAGAGTCGGTAACTATCTTGCTTACGCTAAGCATATCGAGCAAACACCCGCCGTATGGTATTTACTTGTAAACAAAACATAAGTAAAGACTTCTTGGTCATCAATCAAGGATCCGTCGCACGATCATTGACAATAAACAAGACTACTTGCATCAATATCTAAATCCACCGCATGACACTAGATATGATAACAAGGTTGTCAAGACTTACGGAGGTCGACGGATCGATGATTCCTCTCGAAGAACTCGACGACGCGACAAAAGGACTCGAAGTTGGCACGGGGGCCGGTTGTATTGATTTGGTTGTGAACACCTTTTACAATAGCTAAGGTCTTATATTTATACCCTGGCTATGATATGAGTCCTAAGAGGACACGGCTACAAAATATTAAAGGAAGAAATACAATATTTTGACTTTGGTTTCCTTCAGAGTCTTCATTGCCTTAATTATCGCAACTATCGTTACTAATTCGGCTCTCACTTGCCGTCTTTGTCGCTCCGATGGAAACCACCCTTCTTCTGATTAACCGATTGCGCGATCGATCGCCGAATCTGGGAATCAACCGACCGCAAGGACTTTGCCGAATGCTCTGATCATCTATCTCCACCGACTAATCGTACACTGGCCCACTTGTCATTGTGCAAAAATCCAGTGTTAACACATGCCCCCTCAATTTCGGGATAAAAGTCGTTTATTCTGAAATTGACCGCAAGCTTCCTTTTTCCCCTTAGGTTTATACTGTTCAACACCGCAGCCGCCACCCAAGAAATCCATACTTCGGCATTCTCAAATCTGCATCGAACCCTTAATGGCGACCCAGGACGAGATCCCAGAGGTAAAATTCCAACTCATTTTCTCGTGTATTCGGCAATCCCTAATCGGTTTTCCTGCTTTCCTCCTAACTCATTTGTTTTCTCGATTCCTCTATTTTTCGAAGGAATACAAGAATGAGATTTTGATTCCTTATGCTACAAACCCTGATTCCTACCTCCTTGGTCCCATGGGCAATCCTGACCCAACTGAGGTTATTGAGAAGGAAACCTTGAGGATTCCTTTCAAATCTTGAGTCACCCCGCCAAACCAATGGCCAAACACTTTCAAGACTTGTCCGCTTCCCTCAATAGCCGGATGGCGAAACTAGTACCGGAGGATGTTGGATAAGGCTAGCAGCAGCTGGGATAGCCAAGATATCACTCACTGTCTAGAGTTATATCTATCAAAAATGCCCAGAAACGAACCCCTCCTGATAGCAGTCTCTCACTTCTGGTCTGACGCTATCAACGCTTTTGTCTTCGGCCATGGTATGATTATTCCTACTTTGGCCGACATATTCATGATAATTGGCCTAAATGTGTCCAAGCCAGTACGCCTTTGCCAATATAAGGGTAAAAGCAACCATAGAGTTGTTAAATCCGGAGGCGGATGGGTTGGGTACATTCAAACTTACATGGAAGCAGTTGGTGTTGTGTCTGAAAAAGAAAGCAGAGCTTTTATGAACATGTGGCTATCCAGGTTCATCTTCTGTGGAAAATCCAACGAGCCAACCCTAAATCACATGATAATGGCTGAGGAGTTGGCTGCAGGCACACTAATCCCTCTTGGTAAATACCTTTTAGGATTTGTTTACCATATGATGCATCAAATTACTGTTCAAATGTACCATGGCAAGGATATCTCCTGTGTGAGTGGCCCCTGGTGGTTCATTCAAATGTGGTTGCAACTCTATATGCATCAAGTAGTGTCTGTACCTCTTCATAATTTAAGCTTCCCTTCAGTTAATTATGTCGAGGGCGATCCAGCAACAACCAAGAGCTGCCAAACCTATGGAGAAGCATCATTATCCATCAGCATTGACATGGATATTGGTCATCTCTTCAAGCTGTTTTTCAAAGGTTTCAAAAATGTTCTCTGGCTTCCCTATAGAGAAAATGATGATTTGACCTTCCCTTACCAATTCAGCTATGAGTCTGACTGTTCTGATAAAGTATCCACTGAAATTTTCAATTCCTTCATCAAGCCATGTATCCTACCAGCTGAATTTCATCATGGGACGATGGTGAATCCCACATATGAATTCTACAATCCCAACATGGCATCTAGGCAATTAGGATGTGGACAGCTGCCCCCAAGACTCTTCTTCTCATCAATCATAAGATACAGGGAGCTGATCACTAATGAAACAGAAGCCAGAAAAGTTTTTGAGCTTGGACAAGATTTGCCAACATATGAACCTTCCCCATTTGGATTAGTGGATGATTCCCATCCCCTTTTCTCTGCTTGGTGGCAAGAGTGGCACAACCATATCTTCAACATACCAGTTCATCCCTTGTGCCAAGATTTGTATCCTCAATTTGCTCCTGACAGTGAGGTAATCTCATTGCACTAGTTATCTCCTGTTTCTAATTTTATCTTCCATTCTAAAATCTGGCCATGTATAGGATTTTGAGCCTACTCCTCCCAATAAAGTAGTGGAGTATTATAAAGCTGGGCCTAAACCTGCATTGGGCTACAATGCTCCCACTTTAAAAATCTTCATGAAGACCCCTGCAGTGTTAGCTACTGCCCCTTTAGAAGAAAAAGGCAAGAGGAAAATACTTGAGGATATTCATGTGACCAGAAAGGTGAGGTCCAAGAAAGTTCAGAGATCTCCTGAGGTATGAGTTTTATTAATAAACTTCACATTGGAATAAAACTTCCTATTCTTATATTAACCATCTTCATTGCAGCCACATGTCGATAACCCCAGATCCAGCAACGCTTCACCGACAGTGGATATTCCTCTCCCAATTTCTACTTAAGATGCAGAAACCCAACCATCGGCAGAAGTTCATGAAACTGAGGACACTGAAACTGATGAAGCCGAAAGCACTAATGCTCAAGAAACTGCCGAGCGCATTGGTAATATTATTCGGCTAATCACCTTCCTCTTTTATATATCATCCAATTCCTGCTCATGCATCTGTATTGTTGGAAACAGATAAAATTTTAGACGATTTAGCACGAGAACACTCTTCTGGTCTGGCTCCAGATTCACCTCCTTAGGGCCCCCAGTCAAATCAACCAGGCCAAGGCACATCACATCCCAAGGTTCAATCAACTCAGCGGGTAACACACTACCTTAAACCATCTTCTTCAGCAATTTTTACCCAATCGGCTAACACTCCTTCCTCTCTCAAGGACACTACCAAGCCGAACACCAGCTACTCCTTCACTGTTGATGATTTCATCAGTGAAAAGGGTGAAGAAGCCACCTCCCAGCAAACTTTATCAGCAGAAAATCAAGCCCGGCTGCAGGACATAGCAAATCTATTGAACAAAGACATCAATATCTTAGTCCAAGATTCAGATCAGATAAAGGATATCCTTGAGCTCATCAATCAAGATCTTCCATCTGCCATCAAGGCTCCTTTAGAATCTGCAGCTCATCTTGATGATCACTTTGCTATGGTAAAACGAGCCAACAAAAACATAGCTTCCAGAGCTGTCCTGCA
Organism: Microstegium vimineum; assembly: GCA_022036555.1. Classification (NCBI taxonomy): domain Eukaryota; kingdom Viridiplantae; phylum Streptophyta; class Magnoliopsida; order Poales; family Poaceae; genus Microstegium; species Microstegium vimineum. The sequence continues at coordinate 13,217,761 of CM039135.1, read as the reverse complement.
AGATAACAGATCTCTAAAGAAACAAGAGGCTAGAGTCCTGCATTCCCAAATTCAGACTGCTAGGAATTTACTGGCAACTCTGGAGCCGGAGCTAAAAACCATGGAGGACGAGAAGATTAGGCTAGAGGCTCAACTAGCCAAATTGAACGCCAAAATCCAATCTCACAAATCCAAGATGCAAGACTTTCCAAATTCCATGGGTGTTGCTTCATCAAAGCTTTCTGCTGTCCTTAAAGAAGATCAACAGCTCAAGGCGAAGGTGTCTAGCATCCAGAGTTCTGAAGATGTAGACCAGAAAGTTCTGTACTAGGTCAACCAAATCAAGAATGAAGCCTTAGATGCCATTAGTCAGCTATTGAACCAATATGAATTCGTCTTGTAATAGGCCAAGCATTGCACATTTTGTTTCTAATAGGATTTTCATTACTATCTTGCCTCTTATATATTTCTACCTGTATGATAGTATAATCGGCTCTGTTATTCTTCCCGATTACAGCATAGCCGATTCACCTCTGGCTTTCAGATAGCCGATCACTTTCGGTTCAGGGATATAGCCGAGCGACCTTTGATATACCCGAGCCTAACCCATTCCGGTAACGACCCACTTGAGAGGGAAAACCCTAGTCTGTCGTTTGGGATTCTTACTTGGCTTATAAATAAACCATTCTTCTTCTATCCCTGTCAACGGTTCCAGTCAAATACTCTCGCCTTCGTCTTCACCCTTTCCGTCGAAACCAATCCAGAGGTAAACCCTAACTCACATAGTAACAATGGCGGAAGGCGACAACCGCGGCAAGCGTCCTGCCGAAGGAGCACCCGAATGGAGCCGAGCATGGCGCAATCGGCAGCGCGGGTAAGAATCAGTTCCTTGCCCCCCACCTTGCATATTTGCTCTCTGTTTATCCTTCTAGCTCTGATTTCAGTTCCTCATCAGGATTAGCTCCATCTCCACCAGCCACAACATTCCTTTCCCCACGGCGGCAGCAGATCAGCCGGGGAGTCCTTTGCCGGTTTCCTCTAGGTCATCAGACTCCTACCACTCTCAGCCCTGGGACTTAGGTTCGGGGTCGGATGCGGTGTCCCCTACACCCATGCGGAGGCGGCCAACTTCAGGCGTGAGAGGGATGAAACCCGAGGAGAACTGGAGAAGATCTCCAAGCAATATGGTGTCGATCAACTCGAATCGGAGGACCAGTGGAAGAAGCTCTGCGACGCCATCATGGGTTAGCCGAAAGCAATCCTGTCTGACCTTCTCTTTTAATCCTGTCTGCTCATCCGATTTGCATCTTCGTTCAACGCTTTCTGCAGAGAATGAGCGCCTGAAAGCTGCAGTGAACAGGATCGCCGACAAGGTCAACGCTCAAGGAGAGGCCGCCGAGGCACGCCTTGACAATGCGGACGGCCGCATCAATCAAGTCGCCATCCATGGCGTGCACCACAGCGTAACTCTGGGGTTGTCGGCAATGACTACCCAACGCGGTGAGGACTTCTCTGTTCAGCCAACCAGCTTCCATGGTCAAGTGCTCCTAGAAAATGTCGAAGCCATCAAAGATCTTCTGGAGAGCTATGAAGATCATGCGACCACCCTTGATGAAGTCACAGACGCCCAGTCGGTCCTCAACAGGTTGTTTGATGAGTAGTTTGTATTTAGGAGCTTTATGTAAAAAACCTTGCTCTGTGAAATATTCAGGACCCCTACTAGTTTTTCTCCTTGTTTGAATTTTCTAAGAACGACCAATCTAGAGAACACTTGCACGATGTGTTTGATTTTTACTCTAAAGGCGACACATGCCATGTCGACTATTTCTGAGCTTTTTACAGAAATTTTTCGGCTAAAGGCGATATCTCCGTATCGGGTATCTGTGCATAAGTTTCTTTAAGTCCGTTTATGCACCAACTTCTACACTGGGATGAAATCTCTTAAGAAATCTTTCATTAATAGCTCTAGCGAATTCTTCCCCCAGTAGAGTTCTTAAGATATACACATTTCCAGGCGCGCACCTTACTACTCGAAAAGGTCCTTCCAATTTGGAGACCACTTGCCGAACGCTCTGTCCTTTGTCCCGATCGGCAATACAGTTTCCAAACCAAATCTCCTTCTGCGAATTGTTTTTTCCTTAACCTTCTTGTTATAATACCTGGCAACACGTGCTTTATTTTTCTCAATATTTTCCAATGCTTTGAGACGAAGTAAATGCAAATCTTCCAGTTCGTCCATCATCAGATTCTTGTAATCTTCTTTCCTCAAATCGTTCTGCAATGTAACCCGTCTTGATCCTAATTGTAATTCCCATGGCAGCATGACATGATGCCCATAAACCAACTCATAGGGAGACGCTTAAGTAGATCCTTGGCAAGTCATTCGGTAAGACCACAAAGCCTCATTAAGAACCGAATGCCACTTCTTCGGCTTTTCATCAATTTTCTTCTAAATAATTTTGATCATGATCTTATTTGATGCTTCAGCCTGGCCATTGGCTTGCGCATAATAAGGAGAAGAATTGTACAATTTTATTCCCATCTCCTCGGCAAAATCACAAAACTCGGATGAAGTAAACTGAATCCCTTGATCTGTTGTTATGGTTTGAGGAATCCCGAATCTGTGAATTATATGCTCCTTAACAAAATTGACCATGTTTTCTGATGTAATCTTCTTCAGTGGAATAGCTTGAACCCACTTTGTGAAATAATCTGTGGCCAACAGCACAAACTTATGTCCTTTGCTAGAAGGAGGATGTATTTGACCAATCAAGTTTATGCCCTATCCTCTGAATGGCCAAGTCTTGATAATTGGGTTTAAGGCCGATGCTGGGGCTCTCTGAATATTACCAAATCTCTGACAGTCTTGACATCCTTTGTAATATTCAAAACAATCCTCAAGCATAGTTGGCCAAAAATAACCAGTCCTCCTTATTATCCATTTCATCCGGTAAGCCGACTTATGTGCACCACACACTCCTTCATGCACTTCATACATCAGCTTTCTGGACTCCTCTTGATTCAAACATTTGAGGAGCACTCCATCCATTGACTTGTAGTACAACTGATCATTAAGGAGCATGAACTTAAGGGCTTTGTACCTGAGCTTTTGGGAAACCCTCTGCGATGGATTTTTTAAATAATCGGTAATTTCATTCCTCCAGTCATTAATTACCCGATCTTCATCCAAAGCATGAATCCCCTAATCCTCTCGGTATCCTGAAGAATTTTTAGCCAGTCTGTTTGCTTCTTCATTCTGCCCCCTAGGGATATGATGCAAGGTGGCTACCTGAAAACTCTTCAGAAGCTCTCAGCACTCTTCATAATATCCCTTTAACATATCACTCTTGCATTCATATTGGCTGACCAATTGGTTAATTACCACCTCAGAATCCCCGAAAACCTCAATAGTAACAGCCTTTATTTCGACAAGCAGTCGGAGCCCTCTAAGCAATGCCTCATATTCTGCTTGATTATTAGTAACCAAGAATCCAATAGGGATGGCATACTCAAAGGTCAAACCTCTAGGAGAGATCAAGAGAACACCGACTCCACCACCTTTTCTACAAGATGAACCATCAAAAAAACAAAGTCCATGGTGCAATGGTCACTATCTTAGCAGAGGGATCACGGTGTTGGTGTTGGGTAACAAAATCAGTAATAACCTAACCTTTTACTGCTTTTGCCGATTCGTACCTTAAATCAAATTATGACAAAGCTAAAATCCATTTGCCAATTCTTCCATTTAAAATTGGCATCAATAACATGTGTTTTATCACATCGAACTCAGAAACCACTACACATTCGGCATTTAACAAATAATGTCGAACCTTAGTATATGAGTAAAACACACATAAGCAAAGCTTTTCTATAGCCGAATACCTTGTCTCTGGATCCAGCAGCTTTCGGCTAAGGTAAGCTATCACTCTTTCCTTCCGTTCAAATTCTTGCATGAGGGCCGACCCTATCGTCAAGTTGTCGGCCGCCACGTACAACTTAAAAGGCTTGTCAAGCTGCGGAGGTAGCAATACGGGTGGCGCCTTCATGTACTCTTTGATCTCATCAAAAGCCTTTTGTTGTACGTCACCCCACACAAACTCTTGATATTTTTTAAGCTTCAATAGTGGAGAGAAGGGCAACACCCTCTCTGACAAGTTAGATATGAATCTTCTCACAAAATTAATCTTGCCCAGCAATGATTGCAACTCTATGAGATTGGTTGGAGGTACCACCTTGTCCATTGCTTCCATACTCTTCTTGCCGACTTCGATCCCTCCTTTATGGACTAGAAAGCCTAAAAACTCACCAGCCGAGACTCCAAAGGCACACTTATTCGGGTTCATCCTCAAACCATGCTTCCAAGTGCACTCCAAGGTCTTCCTCAAATTGGCCAAATACCCCTCATGGTTTCTAGACTTGACCACCACGTCATCAATATAGATTTCCACAATCTTGCTGATCAACCCGTGAAAGATGTAGTTCATAGATCTTTGATAGGTTGCACCAGCATTCTTCAAACTGAAAGTCATGATAATCCATTCAAACAAACCAATATGACCAAGGCATCTGAAGGCTGTTTTTGAAATATCCTCTATTGCCATGAAGATCTGGTTACAACCAGCATTACCATCCATGAAGCTAATGACTTCATAACCAGCCGACGCGTTGACGAGCAGATCGGCAACTGGCATCGGGTAACCATCCATAGGAGTAGCTTTGTTGAGATTTCTAAAATCAATGCAGACCCTCATCTTTCCATTTTTCTTGTATATCGGGACTATGTTTGAAACCCAATCTGCATATCTGCATGGCCGAATAAAGTCTTCCTCCAATAATCTTTCAACTTCCTTCTTTACATCGGCCAGTACCTCCTCTTTGTAAATCTTCTGGGGAGTTTGTTTGAAAGGACGGTATCCAGGCTTGATCAGCAATTTATGCTCAACGATAGAACGATCCAGCCCTGGCATCTCTGTATAATCCCAAGTGAAACAATCTTTGAATTCTTTTAGTAGGTCTATCAGCTTCAACCTATGCTCTTGGTCTAAATTTGCACTGATAAACATCGGCCTTGGTTTAACATTATCAACAATATTTATCTCCTCTAGCTTATCGGCCAACATGAAGCCACGTCCTAATTTCCCTTCGCTGTCGTCGATCATGTTCCCCATTAAAAATTACTCTCAGAGCCGATTGCTTGGATCGGCTGTTGGCCCTTGCTGGAGACATTCACAGGACCTTCTCCCCAAATCTTTCCAGAGAAACAATCAAAGCCATCATACTCCCAGTAGACAGGCTCTGTGGCAGCAACACTTACCAATTTATCCGCCTGAACAATCTCCACATCATCTCCAACCCATTGAATGAGAGCCTGATGCATGGTTGAAGGTATGCAGCAGTTAGCATGGATCCAATCTCTTCGCGGCAGCAGGCTATATGCCCCCTTGCCATCTATGACGAAGAAGATAGTGATCAGAGTCTTTGATCCAATCATCAACTCGACGTGTACTGCCCCCTGAGTGTCGGAAGGGTTGCCAGCAAAGTCTCTTAGTACCAAGTCGGTTTTCAACAACTTCTCATTGGTCATTCCGAGCTTCCTGAAGGTAGTATACGACATGATATTGATGGAAGCTCCTCCATCAACCAGCATCTTGGTCAGGGGCTTGCCATTGATGAATCCCTTTACGTAAAGCACCTTCAAGTGTCGATGTCTGACCGGTTTATCGAACACTGCTTGTTGAGTCAGGACAAGCTAGGCCATTAGGTTCTGATACTCGTTCTCATCACCACCTGAAGACACTTAATCTTGGATATCCTGGTCTTCGGGGGCTATAAATTCTGATGGAAGGAAGAAGGCCATGTACGTATCAGCTGAACGGTCGTATGCATTGGGTCTTCCCTTAGGATGCCATGTTGGTTTCTGTTCGGCAGTCACTTGTGCTAGCTCTCTGTTTCTCAACCGTTGCACCCTCCTTTTCTGGCTCTTCTTCAGACCTGGTGGACACCACTACCCGTTCTGCCATGCATACTCCCGGTGCTCGCGCTCCTCAGAATGAATCCATTCCTGATCGACAAACCTTTTACCCTACCGATCCTCTAAGTCGCCTATTTTTAAACACCGATCATCCCCCGGAGCATATGCTCCAAGTCTTTCGTGGACCGGACGACGGTTGACCCGGGAATGCCTATACCCTAAATACCAATCACTGCATTCAGGGCAATTATCTCTAGTAGGCAGCTTTAGGGCTTTATTCCAACAATGTTTGAAAAACGAGCATCCCCAATGAGACTGCTCCTGCTCTCTCAAGCGCTCTTGTTCCCTCTAATACACTTCTTCCTCATGCCTCTGACGTTCCTCGATGAACCTCTGCTCCTCGTAATGCATCTGCCTCTGATACTGCTCCTGCTCCCATTGCCACTTGTTTAACAGCATCCGCGTTGTGACCCTGGGTTTGGAAGCTTCCCCTCTTTCAATTCGGCTACTCTGTACCTGTCCTCATTGCCGAAGCTCCTCATCTGTAATCTGCCGATTAGGGTCAACAACACCAGTTTTTTGCTCTATCTGAGGTCAGCACTTTCATCTCGCCCTTGCCCTTGGAGTCTTCCACGGCAACCATATTCATAGAGAAAGATACCGTGTTCAGTGCAAAAGGATTAGCGTCAATCTTCATCTTGCCGTCAAACTTCAGATGTCCCTCCTAAATAGCTTTCTAGATCTTCATTCTGAACACCCGACAATCATTGATGGCATGAGAATTGGTGTTGTGGTAGCCGCAAAATCTCTTGTCCTTTACTCCTTCAGGACGCAGCATAGGGTGCCCCTCAGGCAGCTTGATGCGCCCCTCCCTGAGCAATAATTCGAACAACTTGTCTGATTTGGATACATCAAAGTCGTAAGTACCTTTCTGCTGCCTCAACCATCGCTGATTGACTTGAGTTGGTTCCTTTGCCCAGACCAGTTCGGCTGCGGCGATCTCATCCTCGTCTTCGAACTCCGTTGCCTCTTCCAGGAAACTCTGATACACTGTATTCACCGTATCACCTTTCTGAAAACGGTTGTCTCTTCTGAACCCTTGAGCTTGGTTACTTATCATCGCCAAACGTTGTGACAACTGACCAAGGTCCCCGAAGTCCATGCCGAACAACTTTTCTCTGATATTCGGCTACATGCCTACCACTGCCATCCCTGACAACTGGTCATCTGGTAAATTCAGAGAATAGCAGAGATTTTTGGTTTCTTTGAACTTGCGGAGATACTCCTGGGACGTCTCATTATCCTTCTGTCTCAAGCCCATAAGATCGACTAGCTTCTTCCCATTGGTGCCTGTGAAGAACTACGCATGAAATTTCTACTCTAAGTCTGCCCAGCTGCCGATGGAGTTTGCCGGCAGAGACGCGAACCACGTGAAAGCTGGTCCTATCAGAGACAAAGGGAAATACCGAATCCTTCAGGCTTTATCTGTGGATGCTTCTCCCAACTTCATCAAGTATCGACTGATGTGCTCTATAGTGCTGGTGTCATCTTGGCCAGAAAACTTGGTCAGATCTGTGGGAGCCTTAACCCTTGGAGGGAGAGCCACTCGGTTGTACCACTCTGAATAAGGGGACTTGTACGCATAGGACTGGTTCTTCGGCTTTAAGCCGAACTGCTTCTTCATCATGTCTGTCATCCTATCCATGATGAGATCAACACTGGAGAACCACGTGCATGCCCTTCAAAAGGCAGCCCTACTGGGTTTTCGTATCCCGAATTCGGGAGAGCATTGATGGCGCTGTAATCGGCAAACTCTTGATATCCGCCCTCATACATATTTTTTTGCAGTCTGTTCGCTACTGGAGACACCTTGGAAGTGGAATGTGGGATTTCTCCTGTTGTGTCGAACGTGAGCTGGCCATAGGTTGGTTGCTGATGAGGAAGCAATCTGCCTTGGTTGATGCCAGACGCTCCACCATCCTCGGCCGCTTTCTCCTGGCGCTTTGGTACATTGAACAATGTCGGTCCCTGCATTGGACCAGCAAACTCCTCAAAGCACTTGTCAACTGTTGGACCGAATGTATTAACCATGATTGAGCGAAAGGTATTCAGTAAATCGGTGTGATGGTTCCTTATAGTATCGCTTATAGCCTCGTGAACCACCTCCACCACTTTCCGTGCGTCCTCTTCCTCAATGTAGTTAGTCTGATGCGGGAGGAGAGTCCTCGGGAGGGACTGCTTCTGAAAAACCTTGCTGCTTTTGTTCCTTGAGAAGGACAGGAAGCACTTGTCCTGAAAATCATCGCACGCCATCTGAACCGCAACGCTCATCTCCTCAGGCAATTCCTCAATGGTTATATTCAGAATCTCTGCATTGTCGATTTCAGGCATCTTGAAAATATGGTGAGTCCCACCGAGCGTGCCAAAAAGTGTGTTGACACAAAAAGTGACGTACTGTGTCTCACACACAGCAAGCCGGAGAGCGTGGCTTCAATCGGGTGCCCGGATGTTTCGAGAACCGAAAACGTACCAGTTAATTTGACCTAAAACTAACAAGGGATAAAAGTCATTAGATATAAACTGGAACGTGCCGGCTAATACCAGACAGTTCCATATGTACGGCCCTAAAGCCACTTACAACGACATACAACTATGAAAGCTATCTGCCAACAGGTTTTATGGAACATTCGGCTAAAGTAGACATAAAGTACGTAAATCACCGATTGCCAAACGCACATGCATGAGAAAAGGACGTACAAACAAATCACAGTTGGATATAGATTAAAGCATAACCAAGCTCGGCAATCAGCCGAATTGGGGTCCATGATGAAGGAAACACATAAATAAACATGATTAAACTAATCTAAAGCATGTATCTGCCGCACGATACCTAGCGTCATCAAAGCTTAAACATGGATAGCATGCATGAACCCGCAACACGTAACAATCTAGATTCAAACTAATTCGGCTATTATAGATATGAGACCTACTTATAGAAACAATAAGAAAGCAATAACATTGTAACATGGATAGATCTATAAAAATTAGCAAGAGCCGAACCGCGTTAATCTAGATTGGGCAAAAGAGTGTTTGCAAATATGTAAAGATTATCTAAAACATGCAACACGATAACTTAATGAATCCAATAGATTTTGCCAAATCTACGAGAGCCGGTAACTATCTTGCTTACGCTAAGCATATCGAGCAAACACCCGCCGCACGGTATTTACTTGTAAACAAAACATAAGTAAAGACTTCTTGGTCATCAATCAAGGATCTGCCGCACGATCATTGACAATAAACAAGACTACTTGCATCAATATCTAAATCCACCGCATGATACTAGATATGATAACAAGGTTGCCAAGACTTACGAAGGTCGACGGATCGATGATTCCTCTCGACGAACTTGACGACACGACAAAGGACTCGAAGTTGGCACGGGGCCGGTTGTATTGATTTGGTTGTGAACACCTTTTACAATAGCTAAGGGCTTATATTTATACCCTGGCTATGACATGATTCCTAAGAGGACACGACTACAAAATGTTAAAGGAAAAAATACAATATTTTGACTTTGGTTTCCTTCGGAGTCTTCATTGCCTTAATTATCGCAACTATCGTTACTAATTCGGCTCTCACTTGTCGTCTTTGTCGCTCCGATGGAAACCGCCCTTCTTCTGATTAACCGATTGCGCGATCGATCGCCGAATCTGGGAATTAACCGACCGCACGGACTTTGCCGAATGCTCTGAGCATCTATCTCCGTCGACTCACCGTGCACTGGCCCACTTGTCATTGTGCAAAAGTCCGATGTTAACAGTTTCTTATTTTATTTTTAAATTAATTAATAAAAATATATTATAGACATGTTTGGAATGTATAAAAAATTATGTTTGTTCGTTATTCCTTTATCTGAGAGAAAGTGATTTGTGGTTTTTTGTTGTGTTTGAAATCTATATCTAATAATAAAGGACTTCCTTATATTTTATTTATCTCCACCATGAGCGATCATGGTCATTGTCTGTCCGTTCCACGTTCGTTTTCTCGGATTTAATTGCGGCATAGTTTTTATCCATTTGAGCATGTTTATTTGCTCAAAAAACCATTCAGTTTCACAACATTCGAGTACTTATGGTAGTCCTACCGGTATAAGTTAATGGTGTACATCATCATGCACCAACACACGGGCACGTTTGCTAGTACTATGATGTTTCACTTGATCATGTTTCGATTTATCTAACAATATGATGGCATGTGAATTATATATTCTAACTTAAATCGTCTAAATGACCGAGTGATACTATATACAATCCGTGAAAATTTTATTTAGGGTATATAACCCGGGTATTAGGCAGAGAGTAATTAGCGCCAAATTTGTTTTTTTGGCGGGGTAGGGCGCGCGTTTTGAATTAGATTAGGCTATTTTTTCCTTAACCACCTTTTTTCCTTTTTTCCTCTGATTGTTTACTATTTTATTTTTAAACTAATTAATAAAAATATAATATAGGCATGGTTGGAATGTTGAAAAAATTATGTTTGTTTGTTACTCCCTCCGTTTGAAATTACAATTCGTTTGAATGTTTTCAATAAGACAAGTGGTCGAACTCTTGATTGAGGAAAAAGATTCTCATCTCCGAGACATGTTTTGGTCCTAAATGAGAAACATGAACTTTTGATGGAGGACAAAGATTTTCATCTCAGAGATATATTTTAGTCGTAAATGAGAAACATGAACTCTTGATCGAGGACAAGGATTCTCATCTCCGAGATATATTTTGGTCCTAAATGAGAAACATGAACTCTTGGTTGAGGAAAATGATTCTCATCTCCGAGATATATTTTGGTCCTAAATGAGAAACATGAACTCTTGATCGAGGACAAAGATTCACATCTCCGAAATATATTTTGGTCCTAGATGAGAAACATGAACTCTTTATGTGAAGTATGATGACATGTGTACCATGAAATACACTGTTTAATGTTTAATGTGTCATGAAATAAAAATAAAGACACATGAAGTTAAAACTATTTTATTATAACTTAATATAAAAACTAAGGCGGCGGAGCATGTCGGACGGAGGCGCCGGCCATGGCTCGCGGCAAGCGCGGCATGAAGGCCCGGACCCAGCATCGCAACGAGCGCGGCCAATTTGCCGTGTGCAATGTCATCTTCATCGACTCCGACTCGGACTCCGACGATGCCTCACCGGATGCATCAGTGGCCCGAGGTAAGCGCTTCAAAGGAGAGCTGTCAACCCAAACCCCGGCCAAGAAGACCATCAAAGGGGGAGTTAAGCACCCCAACCCCGGGGAAGAAGAACCCTAACCCAGGCAACAAGGGCAAGAAGCAGGTAAGATCTGCGTTTCCCCTCCTCGCCAGCCACCGTGCAAATCAGACTTCTGAATTTTTACCTGATACTATTCACATTTCGCACAATACTTTAGCCATCAGAAGAAAAGCTGCCTCAAAATAAGCATGTGCAAGCTTTGTTCCCTAAATCAATATGCCTCGTCCAATATGACCCAGTGGTCTGTTTGGTTTCCAAGCTCACTAGGCAGTCATCGTTTGCTGAAAAAACCTTGAGTTAACGAGGAAAAATCGTAATCTTTGCCTGACTGTGAGGAGAGAGTAGAAGAGGCAGTTGATGCAGTGCCGTTGTTGCTACCACCTGCTGCCGTGGCCCCATTTGCTGGGACAGCCGAACTAATGGTGTGCACCCTGCAATAACCAAGAAATGTCAGCAAAATGGACAGAAGATCAACTACTTTGTTCAATGCACATCTAGATTTTGTTTACAAATCCAATTTGCTGCAGCATGAAATTCCAGCGACCGCGATCTGCAACTAGAAATGTCAGCTTACCCAGGTGTGCCAAAACCGAAGGTACCAGAAGAAAAGTCCTGATTGTTGTTAGCAACCTGTCAAACAGTAAAACAAAGAAAGATAATGCACATGGTAAAATATTATTCAGATATTGTTGTGCCATGGTAAACAAAGACTGATTGGCAGTCCCTGGAACCATTAGTGGTGCAGTTCCAGCTTTAAGAGCAGCCATTAGAAGAGCTTGCTGCTATATTGTGCTGTTTTAATATTTATTACCAGCACAATTGGGCACTGGTATTGTGTTATTGTGGGCAGTGGCATTGTGGTATAAAAAATACATAACCCTACCTCTGATTCATCTCTAGTCCACTCACAGGTGACAAAAATATGTAGTTTCTTCCTAAAGCTGATTTCTGTTAGAATCACATAATTCAATGATTTTTATCACTTTAAGAAGCAAAGTTGTGCAATTGCTTGTTAGAAGGGGGTGCTGGGAAACTAACGATGTATTGTCGTTCTGCACCATCCTGGACATTTCAATAATACTGAGAAAAAATGTTGTGTAAGGTCATGACCTTTTCTGTTTGTGCTTGCTGGTTTGACTGCTCTACACTCTGCAGCAAGATTATGAGTCATTCCTGCACTCCGCATTCTAGTCTTAGTTTCTATTTTACTCTATCTAAATTAGCAAGATTATGAAAATTGAAAGTTAATCATTTGTAGATGCAGTCCTGCTTTTAGCTAACTCCTTCATACCTATCTGGTCGAATGCACATTATATCTGTATGCATATTGCTGTAGGGGTGTTTAGTATATGAAGCTCTTGCATTTTGTAAATAGTGTGACTGTGATATGCATATTGTTTTTGAGGGTTGTTCCTGTTCTATTACCTACAATGTCATTTTTTTTGAAGGTTCCCTACTACAATGAATATGTGGCCATGCTGAATAATCTTGTTAAGACAGCTAGCAATGATGCAAAAAAAGAGCTCGAGTGCCGAACAAAAAAGTTGTCCTCTGCAATAACTGAATGTTGGTCCCAAACTTATGTCAACTGCAATAACTGAATGTCAACTACAGTAATAGAAACCATATGTCAACTGCAATAACTGAATGTCAACTACAATAATACAAGCCATATGTCAAGCTAGTCTTCTTTCAGTTATAGGAGGAAAGTAGTCATAGAAATAACAATAGTGATAATTCTAAACGAAAAAATCATCATCATCTTCGTCCTCTATCGCAACTACAGGTGCGACAACTCCATCGTCAATATATGCGTCAACATCATCTTCGCCCTCATCACTAAAGTTATCTTCATTTGGTTCTGGTATAGATTGTGCAATTGCTTTCTGAATAACAGAAGTGTCAATTGTTTCCCCTTCCATGTCCGTTCGTCGCCAATTTATGAAGTCCCCTTGGTCGCTTGTAACATTCATGTGCTCCACCCCAACAAGCAATGAGTCTCAAATTCTACTTCATCTTCAACACTCGTTGATTCCGGCATGGAGAAAAGGTTTCTTGGTTTCATTCGAACAACGCTACACCAATTTTCTTTCTTTGCATGTTTCACATAAAACACCTGCTCTGCTTATGTCGCCAGAATATATGGATCATCTGAATATCTGAGACAGGTAATATCAATATCTATAATTCCATATTCATCTTTGTTGTACCATGTACCTTTCTTCTTTGTTGCAGCGGGGACATCGAACCAATCACACTTAAACATCATCACTTCCTTTCCACCAATGAATTGTAGAGAAATAATTTTATTAATAACTCCATACCAGTCCATATTACCCGTACTTTCATCACCCTTGACAAGGACACCACTGTTTTGTGTGATCAAGCTCGTCTCTTCCAACACCATCCGAAATAGGAATCCATTGATGAAACATCTATTGAAAACACGAGCACGATCATCTGGTCCTTGAGAAAGGTTGTACATCAGCTCACTTGCATTTCCTTCATCATATTCTTGTTTGGTCTGCACTCCCATTGATAAAAAATAGTAAGATTTTGAGATTAAGTGCATCATAATATGAACAAAAATAAAATCTGCTCACTCACTTTGTCCTCAAACCAACCAACAAATTGTTGCTTGTGTCTTGTGTCAACATGATGCGGATTATATTTCTTTAGTGATGCCTTATGTACACTACAGTGGACAGACCAAACAAAATGCAAAAATTAGTAACATATTAAGTTAAAAAAAGCATGCTGAAATTTAAATTTAACTCACTCTGGCAAATTAATACACTGCTCAGTATTTGTCAGTATGTAGTGCCTTATTCTCATCATTTCAGAGTCGTCCAAGACCTCGAAATTGTACCCTTTCCTACTGTAGTCAAGGTCACCAAAAACAACTTCATCCTTTGGCCTCGGCGAGATGTCCAATTGAGTGATCCGCCAACACGATCCTCTGAAGCCCTGTCACTCACTCAAGGGTCGTCAGGCCCTTCACAATCTCTTCCAGACCCACCGTCACCACCCGACCAGTCTCTTCCAGACCCACCATCACCACCTGCCCAAACTCTTCTAGACCCACCATCACCACCTGCCCAAACTCTTCCAGACGCACCATCACCACCTACCCAGTCTCTTCCACCATCACCGATCATGGCTCCTCCTGAACCAAAGGATCCATCATTCAGTTCTCCACCTTGCCCAACACCTGAACCAAAGGACCCAGAACAAACAAAGGTGACTCCACCGCAGCCAAAGAAGAAATTTCCAATACCCAAATTGATATCCCCCTGGGAGCCAAAGAAAAAGAATAATGCTGACGTGGGCAGATTTTTGGCAGGAATTGGACGTCAACGCACTACTCGTACCCTTGACTTGGATGAGCACGAGAAGTCAGCCAAAAAGCCTGAGGTAATTAGCGTAAATATCAGGAAGCCAATAAAGGCAGATTACGAACATGTTCCTGATTGTTATCACTCGGAGAGGCCACTACTACGATGGGATAAATTGATCAAGATCCCTAGTGGTATAAAAAGGTTGCATGATTAGTACATGAGAGCAGCTTCTGTTGGCATTGACACCTTCAACATGTCTATACCACCACCTATATTTGCATGTGAAAGACAAACATACATTATTACATTCGAGGACATGTGGTTGATGATGAACCTCAAGAGACTCGGTAGAGCAGCTTCTGTTGGCATTAACACCATCAACGTGTCTATACCACCACCTGTATTTGCATGTGAAAGACAAACATGCATTGTTACATTCGAGGACATGTGGTTGATGATGAACCTCAAGAGACTCGACGTACAACTCATAACGTTGTTTGCAGTGTAAGTGTTACTCATACGAATAAATATGCATGTGTTTTTATTTGTGAGTTGTATCCATTCTAATTCCATATCTTACATGAATGTGCGCCTTACAGAATGCAATATGAGGAGCAGGTCATGCGTTACGGTAATGATCCTCATCACAGGGAAAATGAAAGGGTTGCGTATATGAACCCAATAAAACTATGTGAGGACTGGCACAACTTCAGAATCGGAGAGGACGATAAAGATTTAAAGGGGTTAGAAGGTAAAGAACGAGAGGACATGAAAAAGAAGCTGAAGAAAAGGTTTGAAACCGAATACTCCTACTACCTGGCAACCTCATTGCTTATATATCAAGACAGAAAATGCATAATGGCCCCATATAACTTTGGGTAAGTGTGAGTTTGCATAGTTCAAATTAATAATTTTAATACACACTTGCATCACAAATTTGCTTCGTGTAGAGACCACTGGATCTGCTTTGTCATTTATCCTATGCAAGGAAGGGTGTGGGTATTAGACTCCGCAGATTATCCGACTACGAGCTATGCAAAGTTCTTGAACCACTTGGAACTGTAAGTTGAGATATGGTTGCATACTTTTATTGATGAGAGAGTTTGAGAATAACATGGTGATTCTATTCGAGATTATAAGGCATATAGGTATTACAAATTGAAAAAAGGAAAGTGCGACAATCCAACGCAGCCATTGAACATATATCATCAATGGCCGGTACGTATGAAAAGTTATGAATACATATCATACATGATGTTGTAAGTATATACATGACCACTTTCTTGTTATATAGTGCCACAAGCAACCACCTGGATCAGTCCTATGTGGATTCTACGTGTGCGAGTTCATGAGGCAGAACGGACGATACAACAGGAACCCTTCTAAGGTAATATAAGTAATAGTCATGATTTTAGTTCTCACATTAAATTTACAAATGTATTGTCAAGTGTATATATTAATGTTTATTAACTTTCCTCTCAGGAAGCTGCTAATCAACCAAAGGTGAAGAACATGAGCGAATGTACTTTGTACGCCATAGTTGACGACTTGTGCTCATTCATCATGAGAGATGCCATTCCTCACGAGGGGAATTATCACGGTCAGTCGGCCACCTTAAGTGACCCAAAGTATAGACAAATCATAGAGATCAGTGGTCTACAACTTAGTCGAGATGGTTATTAATTAGAGCCCTAGTGAAAACATTGATGTATATATATATATAGTGTTTGTGACCACTAGAGCACTAGTGAGAACTTTGTTGTAAATACATTTACTTTATGTTTGTGAGAATGAAACTTTGATGTTGTAAATAAGCGTGACTTTATGTTTATGAGCATGAAACCACTTATATGAAATAGTTAAATACTATATGGGTATAATTGAACATCATCGAATAGGTTTAAGGTAAAATATAGGGTCTGATTTAAATTTAAAAATTTAAAAATTTGGTAGGGTGGGAACTATTTCTACAGACGGCTGACTTAAACAAACCGCATGTGGAAATCTGTTTCCACAGACGACTCACTTACACAAACCGTCTGTGGAAATCAATTTTCACAGACGGTTCTCTTAAGTGAACCGCATGTGAAAATAGATTTTCACAGGCTGTTCTACAGAAACCGCTTGTAGAAATCGCCCATTTCTACTGGCCTTTCACGCAGGCGGTTACGAAAAACGCCTGTAGAAATACGTTTTTAACCGCCGCTATAGTAAGTCTGTGTACTAGTGTGCATTGAGGGGGTGTCCTACTTGTTGTTGCCAAGCAGGACAGGATCAAGCGATCCCTCTACATGTTAGGGACTTAGGGTTCTTCTTATTCTTCTTCTTAAACTGGATTGATTGCTCGTTGTTGTGTAAAAAAAGTTTGGACCCCTAGATGTTGGCCGTCTATTAATTCTCACATGTTTCACTCAAGATTTAGGTTTTGCTAAAATTTCCAATTTTAACTAAGAAGCATTTGTCTGGTGTTGCAAAAAGGAAAAGAAGAAATAAAACTAATGAAGAAAATTTTTGATGAAGCAAATGACCAAGATGAAGAAACACAATCTGACGTGGGGTCTTTAGAGTTCATTATTTTCTAATTATGATAGATATTGCAATTGCTTCATTGACCACTAGATTTGAGCAGCTGAACGGATTTGAAAAAGTGTTTGTTTTCTTGTTCAACTAAGAAAATTTGAAGTCTTTGGATGACAATGATCTATGTAAGTGTTGCACCAATTTGGTAAAGAAATTTTCGCATGATAATTCATCTGATGTTGAGATAAATCATTTTATTTCAGAAACAAAGGTGCTTCAAATGACTATACCAGATACTTTTGATGTCCACAACTTAGATTCTTGACACTAGTACAAAACCAGCCTATATTGGCGGTTCTAAACCCATTTCTACAGGCGTTTTCCAGCGCCACCTACGCTGGGGGCCAGTAGAAATGGGGCGTTTCTACGGGTAGTTGCTTGTGAACCGCCTGTAGAAACCCATTTTCACAGGCGGTTCTCTTAGTGAACCGCCTGTGCAAATGATTTTCCAATTTGTATTTTTTGGTATTTATATATTGTATATATATATATATGTATATTGTTATTGAAACTATTAAACCTTACTGGATGATGTTCAAATATAACAAAATGTAATTTAAATATTTCATACATACATCTATCATTACTTCGAAGTTACATGCTCGCAATAAAGTTACAAGTGTATGGCACCCTATATACATAAGTCTCATGCTCACACACATAAAGTTACAAGTGTATCACACACTATATACATCAATAGTTGGCACATGTCCTCTAAAGACCGCCCCGAGTAAGATTTAGGCTATAAACCTCTGTGAGCGCTTGATACTCTGGCTTGGCTAATTCACTGTCATGATCATGATATTTTCCAAAAGTTGAGATGACTTGTTTGATTAGGAAAAAGGCTCACGTCCTCAACTATGTCGTACAACGTCTTTTCATTGATGGTCGTCGCCTTAGCTTTCTTGGAAGGTTTCTTCATGTATCCTGACATGTTTCCTCTCATGTGCTCGCACACGTAGTATCCACAGAGGACAGATCCTGGTGGTTGCTTGTGGCACTATATACAAAATAGAAAAGTGGTTATTTATAGATGATCGCACACACGTGGATTTTATAAGAGTAATTTTCATACAACTTACTGGCCAGTCATATATAACTTCCAATGGCTCCTTTTTTTTTTCTTCGACTAAAGCTTTCCACCGCTGATTTTATAAAACCGCCATGCCCTACGAATACAATCACCATGTTAATTATTCTTAAAATCTTATAATGCAAAAGTATACGTGCATATATCTCGACTTACAGCTCTAAGTTCTCAATGAAACATGCATAGTTTGCTAGCGGGTAATTTGCGGAGTCTAGTACCACCACCCTTCCTTTTCTAGGATAAATGATGACACAGATCCAGTGGTCCCTCCATGAATCAAATTCATGATACATTTGTGCATTGAAAATATGTAGTTTTATCAACCAAAGTTATACGGTGTCACTGCCGAAACTCATACTTACCCAAAGTTGTACGGTGCCACAATCGATTTCCTATCTTGATACTTCTGCATACACTTTGAAATGTAGAAGGCGTACTTGGAATCAAATTGAAACTTTAAACTTTTCTTTTTCGCAGCATGTGCTTCACCTACTAAGCCCCTTAGATCGTCGTTGTTTTCGCCGATTCTGAAGGCGTGCCTTTTCTTTGCATATATCAATTAGTTTAGATAGCCAACCCTTTGCTCAGCACAATAATCGAAATCTTGGCCGTAATTCTGCTCCTCCTGATCATATAGCATTCTCTAAGGCACATGCATGTCAGATATTGAATATTGATGCAACAACAATGGATGTGTAACTATGTAACACTTACAATGCAAACGTCGTTATGATTTGTACGTCTAGCCTCTCGAAGTTCATCATCAACCAAAGGTCTTCAAAGCTAATCACACACAAATCATGATCACTTTGAAATGCCTTATGTGGTATACGCACGTTGATGGCGTGAATGCCAGCAGAAGAGGCTCTCATGTACCAGTCAATCAGCCTTTTTACATTGTTTGACACCTTTTGGAGTTTATCCCAGTTCAGTAGAGCCCTTCCCACCACATAGTTTTTAGGCACAGACTTGTAGTCTTCAAAAGTGGGCACCTTGAATGTGCAGGGAATTACCTCAGGCACTGGTTGCACTGACTTCTTTAGCTTAGACAAGTCGTGGACTTCAATTTTGCGTTTTGTCCCCAGTCCTTTAAAAAATCTGGCCATGCCAGTTGTTTTCTTCTTTGGCTCGAAGGGGGAAATCAACTTGGGCACACAAAACTTCTTCTTTGGCGGCGCTGGTGTTTGTTTATTAGGATCTTTGGGTTGTGGGGAAGGTGTGGATTTTTGTTGTGGATGTGGCGGAGGTGATGTTTGTGGTGCAAATGGTGCTAACTATGGTGGAGGTGATGACTGTGGTGGAGGTGACCGAGGTGGCGGAGGTGATGATTCTGGCGGCGGCTATGGAGGTGGTGTGGGTGATGAAGGTGGCGGAGGTGATGATTGTGGCGGAGGTGATCGAGGCGGGCTCCAATGATAATGGATTGGTGATGGTGGTGGGTTCGGAAGAGGATCAGTCAGTCCTGATGACTCCTCAACTGATATCACTTGCGAGGACGGTGTCGGTTCCGTCAGCTAGATATCTCGCCGAGGCCAAAGAATGAAATTGTTTAGAGCCTGTCCGAGTTTCTCAATGTCCTCGGGACCGGGGATGTCTAAAATCTCATCCTCATATCCTTGGACCACGGTCGATACTTCTACTCTGCAGTAGTCTTCAGGAATGTCAGCACTATGGTACTTGCGTCCTGGGATCGCTTTGCCTGTGGCTACTTCCCTTGTACAGTGATTGTTAATGTCATATCTTATGACTATGGAGCAAGCCACTGGAGTAACAATGTCGTCAACCGGATATTGAACCTTATTCCCTGTAGACGCGACACTGCTTGGTATCTTAGCAACGATCTGCTGGGACACCATTGGGACTAGCTGCATCTGGGGTGCCTGAGTGTTCATTTGTTGATTTGACACTGCACTCGCCAGTTTCTGCATCAACTCAGCAAGAGCATCATCTACCAATTTCTTCATAAACTCAGTGAACTCTTTCTTAGCCTCCTCCTTCCAATAGCTAGCAATTTCATCCTTGTATCGATCATGTTTCCTATACTCACCTTCCCATTGAGGGCTGAATCCCTCCTTCCATCCTTCTTTGGATGACATGCCTTGAACACGGCCAGGATGCTCAGGATTACCCAGGCCCTCCCTAAGGATGTCCCTCTCTCTTCGTGGCTTGAATTTACCTTCCTGCTGCTTGGCTGCCACCGCAAAGATGTTCTTTGCTACTTGTTCAACCTCAGGGTCATCAAAGGACAAACCGCTCTCGGTTTCCTTTTGTTTTCGAGCCCGAATCCAATTCGCGGACCTTTCACCAACTTGTTCGGAGAGCGCTGGCAACCCTTTCGCCTTCCGCGCGGCATCTTCTTCTTGCCATTTGGGAGCCTGACGCTGATAACCACCTAAGCCTAGACGGTGGTGGTACTTATTCTTCTTAGCGAGAGTGGAGTTGGCTTCGCTCATAGATACTAAGTCTGTCTCTTTCTTTTGCTCTAGAAAGACCGCCCACCACCCTTTAGAGATCTTGTATGTTGTTGTAGGGTCCAACCCTTTCTTGGAAAACCTGTTATTCAAATCGGACCTCCAGTTTCGGAAACTGACCGCACACTACTTCAATGTATAGTCCTTTACCAGTGCCTCTGGTACAGCTCGAGGAAACTGGAACCTCGTCTTCATTTTTTCCCAAATTCTCGTCTTGTCATCCTCCGATACACTGGACCATTTCTTGATAGTGATGTCAAGAAAGTCCCTAACACAGAAGCCAATTGTGTTCCGGTACTTGGCTAGGGCCTCCAAAGGAGCCGTGGGCTGTCCGGTCAGACTAACTTCTAAGATGACATATACGTCGTCTAGAAACTTGTTCAATCCTCTCTCGCCTCGTTTGGCACCACTCCGCTTCCTCTTCGTTGATCTCTCAGTAGTCATCGTCGCGGTCGGTTCGGGTGCACCTTCGGCACGTTCCGCTGCATGTTGCGACATTAACTCTTGCATCTGAGTCAATGCCCTCTGAATATAGACATTGTGAGTTTAATGGTGATGGTTTATAAACATCCTATCATATAATAATAGGCACGGTATAATTACCTCCTCGGCTTCTTGATCATAATCAGGGTCATGGCGTAATTCACGCTCAACTTGTTCTCGAGCCTTCCTCACTTCGGGATGCTCGAAGTCGTCGCTCGAAGATGATTGGTTCCCTTCTTCTTCCTCCATGGGGTCGGACGACCACAGGCCTTGCCCCATTTCATGGGTATCTTGTACTTTCTCCGTGGGGTCAGACGACCCCACGCCTTGCCCCGTTTGGTGGGTATCTTGTAGTTGCTCCGTGGGGTCGGACCCTGGGGCCTGTTCCGTGTGAACGGGCCCTTGTGCTTGGTCTCCACTTGGAGATGTCATCGTGGAAATCTAATAAAGGATAGACATATTCTATATAAGCATATACTTATAAGCATTTAAATAAGCATACTTATAAGCATTTATAGATATAAGTATTCGAAAAGCATTTATATATATAAATATTGGAAAAGCATTTATATATATATATATATAAAGAAGCATTTATAGATATAAGTATTCGAAAAGCATTTATATATATGAGTATTGGAAAAGCATTGATATAAGCATTTATATATATAAAGAACCACTAGTATACAAAAAGAGAAATATATACAAAAAGTAAATGAAAAAAAGAAAAACCCTAGCTCAGCCTTCCCCCTCTCCCCTTCTCTGCCGCGCGGCCCAACCCCAAGGCCCAGCTCAGCCTTCCCCCTCTCCCCGCATGTTCGGACAGCCGAACATCTTCCCCCTCTTCCCTCCCTGACGTGGTGGTCCCACGCGTCAGCCGCGCCCGCCCGCACTGCCACACCAGCGCCACCGCGCCCGCACTGCCACACACACCACCAGCGCCGCCGCACCCGCCCGCACCGCCACGCCGCGCCCTCGATGCCGATGTGCCCGCACCGCCACGCACACCACCAGCGCCGCCGCGTGGACACAGCAGAGAGAAAATAGAGCGCGGCGGAACTTAACACGGGCACGCGTGGTGTGGTCGCGACGAAGATGGCCGGAGCAGGAAGGGCGGTGGCGGAGAAAATGGGTAGCCTGACGGCGTCGTTTTGAATGAACTCGCACCTGCGGACTTAGAATTTTTCGGGCGGTTTGCGCGGGATATTTATATTGAGTGCATTTCTACAGGCGGTTCTCATTGACAACTGCCTACAGAAATGGTTTCTACTGGCGGTTCCCATTAACAACCGCCTGTAGAGATGCATTTCTACAGGCGGTTCGCAATGGGAACCGCCAGTAGAAACATTTTTGCAAAAACAATTCTAAAAAATTTCAAAAAATCATATCTTGAGAAATATTGTTCCAAAAATTGTGAATAAAATTTTGTGGTGTTTGTATTGACAAGATATACATACTAAAAATATGAAATGACATGTTTGGGATACTTTTATATGTATCTATATTTATATGCCTAATATATCGATTAACACATAAGCTTCAAAAAATCATATCTTGATAAATATTGTTCCAAAAATTATGAATTAAATTTTGTTATGTTTGTCTTGAAAAGATATACATGTTAAAAATATGAAATCACATGTATGAGATACTTTTGTATTGAACTAGAGTTTAGCTAGGGTTCAGGGTTTAGGGTTAAGGGTTAAGTTTTTAGGGTTAAGGGTTAAGTGTTTAGGGTTTAGGGTTAATGGTTAAGAGTTTAGGGTTTAGTCTTAGGTTTCGGATTTAATGGTTTAGGGTTTAGGGTTAATTGTGTAGGGTTTAGGGAAATATATTGCAATTATGTGAAATAAGCATAGGGTCTCCACATGTTCAAACATAAATAGGGTCTGACATTGTAACATAAATGGATTACATGACAAATAACAAAAACAATCTAGGCAGCTATATTGTTCTTCCTTGTCCATCATGGCGCACCCAAGGTAGCAATTTCTATGGGATGCTTCACTCAACACTCCTTATTTTTAGTGGATGGTCATCTACAAAGAGACACATGTTGCTGAACTCATTAAATTCATCCAGGTCAGATACACCATCAACCCCTATAGCTTGTTGCTTTCTAGGAATAACTACATGCTTTGGCTCGTCGGTACTTTTCTTCTCATTAGGACAAAGGATCTGTTCAACATAGAAGACCTGTGCAACATGCTTAGCCATTATCCATGGATCATCTTTGTAGCCTACCTTACTTAGATCAAGAACTCTGACCCCATAGTTCCACTGTGACATGTTTGTCTTCAACCCATTGGCTTAGAAACATAGGGACCTGAAATGTACCATAGTCTAGCTCCCATATGGCATCAGCGTAGCCAAAGAACATATTTTCATCCCCAGTTTCAGAGTCTAAGGCATCACATCGAACTCCACTATTTTGTGCAATGCTTTTTTGGTCCTTGGACTTGGTACATAATGTGAAGCCACTAATGTCATAGCTTTGCCATGTTGTGACCTGGCGTGATGGTCCAGAAGCCAATGCCTTGATGGTGCGTTCCTCAATTGTTTCCCCCTCTGGAATGTCAAGCTCCTTTAGCCATGAACGTGCATACCATCGATCGCATGGCGTACGTCTAACTCAGGCCAGTATGACAAATACTCGAAGAAAATAGATTTCTTCTTGAACGTAGCCCCTGGAGTTGGTTTGACATTCTTTTTTGGTTTTCCGTCTGTTGTCTTCTTCTCGAAAACAAATTTAAGGTTCCTGACTAGGTTGAAAACTGTTTTGCCTTTACTGTTGTCTAGTGGGGCAGTAGACTGGAGTTCAACGTTATTGTCGAAGTGGTTATCCATCTTCTTATGCCGGTACCTATGTCCTTCCGATAAGAAGCGTCTGTGCCTCATGTACCCTTTCTTCTTAGATGCTGTAAGGGACACGTGAGCGGTTTCTTCTATGCATACCACACAACCAACCTTTCCCTTGAACTGCCCTAATAATGTGAAGAGAGCAGGGTAATCATTGATGGTAACAAAGATAATTGCTCTCAACATGAATAATTCTTGGCGGTACTCATCCCACATTTTAACACCTGTTTCCCACAATATCTTCATGTCTTCCATTAAGGTCTCTAAGAAAACATCCATGTCAACTCCAGGCTGTGTAGGTCTAGAGATAAGGATGGTTAGCATGAGATACTTTCGCTTCTGCATCAACCATGGCGGAAGGTTGTAGATGGTGAGGATCACCGGCCATGTGATGTGTGTGCTGCTCCTCTCAGCAAATGGATTCATTCTGTCAGTACTTAGTGCAAACCTAACATTTCTTTGTTCCTTTGCAAAGTCTTCGTGGTTGTTATTGAAATCTATCCACTGCTTGCCATCGGCTGGGTGCCGAAGCTTCCCATCGTCTTTGATGTGCTCATTAGAAGCATGCCAGCTCATAAGTTTGGAATCCTCTGGGTTAGCAAACAAACACCTCAATCGATCGACCACAGGGAGGTACCATATCACCAAAGCAGGAATCTTTTTCAGTGCATAATAGTCTACTTCTTCTTTTTCTTTGCTCGTGGGTTTTGAACTCTGTTGGGTCTTCTTTCGCTTCTTTCCTTTACACACCACTGAGGCAGCATAGTGTTCCTCTTTGTAGTCTTTATTCGTTTTATACCTACTTGCATTTCACTTTGGACAGCTCTCCATGTCCTTGTATTCGACACCTCGATATAGGATACAGTGGTTTCTACAAGCATGGATCTTCTCAACACCCATCGTGAGTGGACTGATTATCTTCTTTGCATAGTACGTGTTAGCAGGCACTTTGTTTTCCTTAGGAAGCATGTCTGTGATAATACTCAAGAATGTATCAAAGCCAGCATCACAAATACCAAACCTAGCTTTGCATACCAACAACTTTAGCACCGAACGCAAGGTCGTGAACTGCAAACACATGGTGGATAAGTACCCATGGATGTTCAGCTTTGATGATGAGTGATTGACCAACACGTGAGTGTTTCACTTTGAGTGGCTTACCCTAACCTCTGCGAAAGCAGAAATGTGTGCTTGTCTATCGGCTTGTGGTGTGCAGGTGCTATGCCTAGTGACAGTGGTCAATGGCATGGAGAAGGTCTAGTACAGGCTTGTCATGCCGATGGACTGAGAGTGGTGAAGGGCGGAAGCGGGGCTCGGACTGAGGGACCATGGGCGCCGGCGGACTAGCTATGGTGGCTAGTACTTAGCACCGGCGAGTGCGAGCAGACATGGAGGTAGACCGAGTTGGCCGAGTCAAGATGGTGGACGCTCGAGTCGAGCGAGGCTCAGGGGACTCGGAGTCCGACTGGGCGAAGACAAGGTGGCTCGCGTCCAGTGGTTTGGTGGTTTGGACCTCAAAACCATCCGCGTCGGTTTCTCAGTTTGGGCCGCAAAACTCGGGGTTCAGTAGTTGAGCCCAAAGCTACCGGTGGCGGGTTTCCTGGGTTTGGGCCTCAAAACCTAGGCGGAGCTTCCGAGGAAGCAGGGATGGCACGTGGCGGAATCCTGGAGGTTGCGTCGAGGCGACGGCAACTCCCGGCAGGAAGCGGGGCCGTCCATTCAAATCAAGGGAGATATTTTCTGGAGCTTGGACTGCAATGCTTAGGCTAGGTAGTTCACTCAATGTATCTAGGGGAGTCTTTGGGAAATAGCCAAAGCCTCGTTAAATAGAGGATGAAGGGGTATCATCATCCTCATCTCTTGCAGTACTCTCTCTCCCACTTATCCTAGGTTTTCCCTTCCCTAGTTTCTTCTCGCTTGAGATCCACCGAGTCACCAGTGTAAGAACTTGTGAATGTTGCGAGGAATCGGAGGCCGTAACCTCCGTAAGCCACGGTGGCTTCGATTTTGTGATTGTGTCCCCGGCTTGCTTGTGTTCTTCTCGTTCTACTTTTGCTCTCTCTTTTTCTCGAGATGATTTCTCTTTGTTGAGAGTAGCTTTGCAAAATCGACTTGAACCAAGTTGTTCGTAATCGTGAGGAGCTTCTTTGCACCAAAGGATTTCTCCTCAAACCTCACGAGTGCGTAGATCGGATGATTTCTTTGTGGTGTTCTTCGTTTTCCTCTTTCTCCCCCAAATCCGAGTGTTCTCGCTTATCCTCTCCAAATTGAGCGATGATTTCTTCGGGATAGCTCCCCAACTGCACTAGGATCATGCCTACAAAGTTTGGTTGTAGTTGGTGATCATTTGGTTGAGTTTTGAGAAGATTTTGCGGAGAGAAGTTCGATTTCGCGTGGAAAAGTTTTCTGTCTGTGAGCGTCGGACCACTTTGCCCTAAGCTCCGGACCAAAGCAAGTGGTCCGGTGATCTTGACTTTCCAAGTGTCCAAATATACGTGGATGATATCATCTTTGGTGGTTCTTCTCACGCTCTTGTTGCCAAGTTTGCAGATCTTATGAGCAGGGAATTTGAGATGAGCATGATGGGAGAGTTGACTTTCTTTCTCGGGTTGTAAATCAAGCAAACCCGGGAAGGGACGTTTGTGCACCAAGGCAAGTACACAAAGGATATCTTGAAGAAGTTTGACATGGGAGAGGCAAAACCCCTCTCGACGCCTATGTCAACCACTACTGCCTTGGATGCGGATGAGGAAGGAGAGGCTCTGGACCAGACCGAGTACCGAAGCATGATTGGGTCGCTTCTGTACCTGACAGCGACCCGGACGGACATTCAGTTCGCCGTCTGCCTGTGTGCTCGCTTTCAGGCGTCCCCACGGACTTCGCACAAGCAGGCGGTGAAACGCATCATGAGGTACTTCCGCTTCACTCCCGAATTTTGTCTTTGGTTTTCCACTTCTTCCTCTCTTGTGCTTTGCGGTTATTCTGACGACGACTTTGCCGGATGCCGTCTTGATCGGAAGTCCACTTCTGGGACTTGCCAGTTTTTCGGGTCTTCTTTGGTTTCTTGGTCTTCTCACAAGCAGTCTAGCGTGGCATAGTCGACGTGCCAAGCTGAGTACGTTGCCGCGGCTAGTTATTGCTCGCAGTTGATTTGGATGATTGCCACTTTGAGAGATTTCGGTCTTGAGCTTACTAAGGTGCCTCTGCTTTGCGATAGCACGAGTGCAATTAGTGTGGACAAAAATCCTGTGCTTCATTCAAAGACCAAGCACATTGAGGTCCGCTTTCATTTCTTGCGAGATCATTATGAGAAGGGTGACATTGACCTCCGGCATGTTGAGACCCAAAACCATCTTGCGGATATTCTCACTAAGCCTTTTGATCAAGCTGCGTTTTCTCGCCTTCGGGGCAAGTTGGGTGTTTGCTTTCCTTTTTAAAGGAGGAAAGTTTTGTGTATCATAAGTTCCTTTTGGTTCTTTTAGTCTTTTCTTTGTCCTTCTTCTCTTTTGGTGTCTTGTTAGTGTTAGTAATGTCATTGCATTTTGCATCTCATTTGCATTTGTGACATAGTTCATTTTAAGCTTCATATCTATAGCCGATATAATGAATCTATGCTCTGTTTGAGGTGCTTTATGTGTCTATGGTGTTGCCTAACTTAGACTCTTTTTGATCTATATGATATTTCATAGAGCTAAGTTAGATAAGCTTTAAAACTAAATTTAAATTCCCCATGTCACCTCTGAAATGGCACTAGCTTGTGTAGGCTTTTGAAGATCCTTCTTGGCTGCCTTGTATATAGCTTGTAACTATGGGTCTTCTTTGTTTCATTCACTACCTTTGAGCACCATGATTAATATCTAAAATGAAATTGCTCTCTATTTTGTGAATTAGAAAGATCTAGTTGGGTTTGCCTTGTGAGCACTTCATCGTGTGTTCGAGACTGCTTCCCATATGGGTCGATACTTGAGCGGTGTCGTGTATGACCAAAACCGGTGTGTCAAGTCCTTTGACTTTGCCCAGTTGGTAAGCAGTGGCGTCACTTTGCAGACAACCACTCGCATACAACTTAAATGTGCCTAAAACTGAAAATTGGCTGCAAAACTCTGAAATTTGGAAAATTCATTCAGTTGGGTCATTGTCTTGTTGTATGAACTTTGTTAAGGGATAGTTTTACTTGCTATACATGAGATTGCTTTGAGATAGATCCTATCTTGTTTGCCATGTCTAGCTGTCTCTAGGAGGTGATACCCTTTCTCTGCTCTCACATGATATGCTCTCAAAAAAAGCTTCTAAAGTGATCTTAAGCTCAACTTGAGTCTTTGTTGGGCACGTAGAGCTTTTCCTATTCTCACAGGATCACATCACTTAGAGCATCTATTCATTGTCTTAGCTCTAAGTATGAAGCTTTTGCACTCATTTTGCACTTCATGGCATTTGTAGCCGGATCTTGAGTTGTTGATGTTTGATGAGCTACATGTGTCAACAAGGGGGAGAGATGTGCATTTCATTCGCATTTCATTCCATTTTCAGCCATCTACTTCCAAGGGGGAGCAAATGTGATTTTTGAGCTTAATTGGTATCTTTTTGACTTGGCTCTTTTCACCCCTTCTTGGTATCTGGAGAGTGCTTCTCTTAGTTTTCCAATTGGTATCTTGCTCAGGGGGAGCTTTTGCTAGATGTGTTGAGCCTTTGCCTCTTCTGGAGGGTCTAGCTTGCTTTGTTGGCTCCAATAGGTTTCGATTGTTTCTTGAGCATTAAGGGACGTAAGTAATTTCAATTGGTATCTTTTGAGCTCCCTTAGTGCTTAAATTGGTTTTCTGAGCTTTGAGAGTTTGTGATTGGTATCTTGGACTTACTAGCGGTGTTGAGCCCGTTTCTGCCTCTTCTTGAGGGCTAGCTTTGTTTTGCTTGGTTGCGTCGAGCCGCTACCCATATGCTTTTGTTTGGCATCAGTAAGTGGCTTTGTCATGAGGTGTTTTGAAGGATGCTTTTAATTGGTATCATTTTTTGCCTCTCTCGGTTAATTGGTATCGTGTTTGCTTCTTTCAAGTGACCCCATTTTGGCTTTGGTAGCTTTTTGGTCATTTGGAGAGCTTTACCATGTGGCTCAAATCTGAAATGCACTTGTGTTGACAAGGCACTCATCAAGGGGGAGATTGCGAACACATGGTGGATAAGTACCCATGGATGTTCAGCTTTGATGATGAGTGATTGACCAACACGTGAGTGTTTCAGTTTGAGTGGCTCACCCTAACCTCTGCGAAAGCAGAAATGTGTGCTTGTCTATCGGCTTGTGGTGTGCAGGTGCTATGCCTAGTGATAGTGGTCAATGGCGTGGAGAAGGTCTAGTAGAGGCTTGTCGTGCCGATGGACTGAGAGTGGTGAAGGGCGGAAGCGGGGGTCGGATTGAGGGACCATGGGCGCCGGCGGACTAGCTGTGGTGGCTAGTACTTGGCACTGGCGAGTGCGAGAAGACATGGAGGTAGACCGAGTTGGCCGAGTCAAGACGGTGGACGCGTGAGTCGAGCGAGGCTCAGGGGACTTGGAGTCCGACCGGGCGAAGACAAGGTGGCTCGCGTCGAGTGGTTTGGTGGTTTGGACCTCAAAACCATCCGCGTCGGTTTCCGAGTTTGGGCCGCAAAACTCGGGGTTCGGTAGTTGAGCCCAAAGCTACCAGTGGCGGGTTTCCTGGGTTTGGTCCTCAAAACCTAGGCGGAGCTTCCGAGGAAGCAGGGATGGCACGTGGCGGAATCCTGTAGGTTGCGTCGAGGCAACGGCAACTCCCGGCAGGAAGCGGGGCCGTCCATTCAAATCGAGGGAGATATTTTCCGGAGCTTGCACTGCAATGCTTAGGCTAGGTAGTTCACTCAATGTATCTAGGGTGGTCTTTGGGAAATAGCCAAAGCTTCGTTAAATAGAGGATGAAGGGGTATCCTCATCCTCATCTCTCGCATTACTCTCTCTCCCACCTATTCCTAGGTTTTCCCTTCCCTAGTTTCTTCTTGCTTGAGATCCACCGAGTCACCGGTGTAAGAACTTGTGATGTTGCGAGGAATCGGAGGTCGTAACCTCCGTAAGCCATGGTGGTTTCGATTTCGTGATTGTGTCCCCGGCTTGCTTGTGTTCTTCTCGTTTTGCTTTTGCTCTTTTTTCCCGAGATGATTTCTCTTTGTTGAGAGTATCTTTGCAAAATCGACTTGAACCAAGTTGTTCGTAATCATGAGGAGCTTCTTTGCACCGAAGGATTTCTCCTCAAACCTCACGAGTGCGTAGATCGGGTGATTTCTTTGTGGTGTTCTTCGTTTTCCTATTTCTCCCCCAAATCCAAGTGTTCTCGCTTATCCTCTCCAAATTGAGCGATGATTTCTTTGGGATAGCTCCCCAACTGCACTAGGATCATGCCTACAAAGATTGGTTGCAGTTGGTGATCATTTGGTTGAGTTTTGAGAAGATTTTGCGGAGAGAAGTTCGTTTTCGCGAGGAATAGTTTTCTGTCTGTGAGCATCGGACCACTTTGCCCTAAGCTCCGGACCATAGCAAGTGGTCCGTTGCTCTTGACTTTCCAAGTGTCAAGCAGCAAGGGGCGTCGGACTACCCTCCGGACCACTCAGCTTTTGAGCACCGAACCATACGCAAGTAGTCCGGTGGCTCTGCTGAGGGTGACACACGTCGGACCAGGCTCACTAGTCCGACGGTGAGCGTCGGACCAGGTGTCCGGAGGTAGGGTGCTTGCTGTGTTCCTTTGCTCGGTGGCGAGTGTGAGCACCGGACTACTTGCCATAGTCCGACGGTGAGCGTCGGACTAGTTGTCCGGAGCCCAGGCACTCACTGGTTGATTTCTGTATGAGCACCGGACTTCTGAAAGTGTCCATCGGACTAGTCCGGAGCTAGGGTGCTCACTGTTTTGGCCTGTCCCAGTGGGTGAAGGCGTCGGACCTGAGCACCGGACTACATGCTATAGTCCAGTGGCTCAGTCTGATCTGGTCCGGAGCTCCCTGTTGGTTGTTGTTTTCTCCCGTTTTGCCTAGGTTCTTGCCTCTTTTCCCTAGGGGTTGAGAACCTGTGTTTTGGGGGTTTCCGGTGATTTTTCTCCACTGCCGGTGAGCTCGCTTTTCTCCGTATTCGTCTGAATCCCCAGCAACTGGGTTTGGGTTTTGGGAAGAGTGGCCCGAACATTTTGAGAGAAATTTCAGGCTCCCATTCACCCCCCCCCCTCTGGTCGTCGTTCTCGGTCCTTCATGAACTCTTTGGTGCAACCCTTAGACTCATCGTACAAAGGCTCTTTTGCTGCCTTCATCAGGGCCTTCATACCTTTCTTGAAGAACATTGATGGATCTTCTGCATGACGACGCAACATTGCCTCCATATTATTTTGCATCACATCAGTTCCCACGCCTTCAATTCCTCCAGTGAACCATGATCAGGACCATTGGTGACATGTTGTGTCTCGTGTACTAACTAAAACCCACCGTCAACAAGCATATCTGGACCATCAGCGTCGATATTTGCACAACTAACAGTTGTATAAGGCACAGAGCTCTCCTCTCCGTGCTTTGTCCAAATCAAGTAATCCTTTATAAATCCTCGGCGGACAAGATGAGAAAGGATTTGTTGATGGTCATCAGATACAACAACATTTCTACAGTCCATGCATGGACAATGTATGTGCGTCTTCTTTGTTCTCGAAGCATGGTTTTTAGCGGCATCAATAAACTTATGAACCTCGGGTATGTATGTTGCATCTAGCTAGTCTTGATAACTTATACATCCAGAATGACCTCTCCATCGATCAATACCTAATTTTCAAAAGGGAGAGATGACAAATATTATGTAACCATGCATCTTAATCAACCTGACTTGAAAAAAATAAAGAAAATAAATTGGCAAAAATGAAAATGGAGCAAAAATGTGGCTCAAATTGGCATCAACATGACATGAATAAACTAAGAAAATAACCTAGGTATTCTTCTCTCTCACTCATGGTGAAACCCTAGATCCAAATTGTGGCTCAAATTGAGCAAAAATGAGCTAAATGAGGCAATAAGGACATAAACTAACCTTTTTTAACAACCTCCTTCCAAGAATTGAAGATCAAAACCTCTCTCCTTGTATTTTGATAAATGTCCCCTTGTCTCTATAAATGAAGATCAAAACCTCCCCCTTAGAGTTTATTAGCTAGGGTTTAGGTTCAGCCACTAAGTATCACAATTAAATTAATGAAACATAAGTGCATAAAGTGGATGAAATAAATTGAGAAATAAAAAAGCATAATAAAAAACCTAAGTAGAATATAAAAAAAACTAACAAAAAAACTACACTTCCCTCTATATATAAATTCTATTTAACACAACATTGATTCATGAAAACAAGTAAATGTATCTAGCATAAACTAAATTAAAAAGAAAACATGAAAATGGAGAGAGGAGAGATGTTATATAATCAATTTAATCAACCTCACATGAATAAAACAAAGATAATAGCCTATGTATTCTTCTCTCTCACTCATGGTGAAACCCTAGATTCAAAATGTGGCTCCAATTGAGAAAAAATGAGCTAAATGAGGCAATAGGGACATAAACTAATCTTTTTTAACCAATCTCCTTCCAAGAAATAAAGATCAAAACCTCCCCCTTGTATTTTAAAAAATCTGGACCTCCAAAATCGCTTCTAATGGAAAGTGGCGGCTAGAACTGTAGCTGGTCGGGAGGAAGAAGAGAGTGGGAGTCGGAAGGGTGGTATATATAGGCAGAGTGTACCACAGGTGGTTGGCATAAGCGAATCGCCAGTGTAAATAGCCCCATTTACACTGGCGGTTGGCATAAAGCCAACCGTCTGTGGAGAGTTATTACCTCAACCGCCAGTAGTAAAGACTCTCCACAGGCGGTTGGAATGTCAGCCCGGGCCAAAACACACCACAGGCGGCGTGTAACCCAAAACCGTCAGTGGTGTGTTTTGGGGGGCGCCAGCAAAAACAGTTTTTCTACTAGTGTGAGTTCATTATGGTTGCAGATTGTTATCCAAATATTTCAGTTGTCTATCGAATCCTTTTGACTATACCTGTGACCGTAGCCTTCGCTAATTAAATAAAGTTTCTCGAAATTGAAATTATTTAGAAACAATCTGAGCGAACTATTTCACAAGAAATATTGAATGGCTTAGCTACGTGCTGCATTGAGAAAAGCCTGATGAAAACTCTTTTCATAATGGAGTTTGATTTTATTTGGGATTTCGAGGTAATCATCTTAGTGTCATTTTCTTGTTATTCTAGTCATTCTGTCCTCATATTGGCATCGTCCTTAATGATTTTGCATCGAGAAAAGCCTGATGAAAACTCTTTTCATAATGGAGTTTGATTTTATTTGGGATTTCGAGGTAATCATCTTAGTGTCATTTTCTTGTTATTCTAGTCATTCTGTCCTAATATTGGCATTGCTCATCAATTGGCTCCTATATATATATATAGTTCTATACAGTTGCGTATTAGCATACATATAATTAAACATATATGTAGCCATAAGGGCCCATTGTCAAGTTCGCCATAGGGCCTTTGAAAACATGGAACCGGCCATGCCTCGCTGCCTTGTGGAGTTGTAGTTTTTATCATATAAAATTAGTCAGAAATTTGTGCCACCTCTCGGATTTAGAGTTTTATGTCCACAATTATTATATCTCTGTCACTGCAGTAACATGACCAACAAATATTTTTATAGAGCTCATAAGTCTTACAAAATAACTACAAATTTAGAGATAAAAATCTTAACTTTCAGTTGAAGAGCACTCCTCTACAGCAGTCCTACATGACCACATATTCAGAATAATAATCAAATCGAATAAAGCAGAAAATTTCCACTTGTCAGGCAAGCAGAGAGGCGATGGCTATTCAGATCCAGCCGGGAGGGCTCGGCTCGCAGCCCGCGCTTGTGGTCCTGCCGCCGCTAGGGAGGAGAGAAGTGGACCCGCGCGTGGTCCTTGTGGCCACCGGTTAGACCTTCACCGTGGCTGGACTCCAACCCTAGCCATCTTGGGTGATGGCACTGGCAGAGGCGCAGCTAGAGAAAGAGGGGCATGGCTAAACCCCCAAATCTTCAATAGCCAAGGATGAGAGGATTGTGGCGGGAAGTAGCGCGTGCCATTCGAACCGGTATTCTCACTCACCAGCTGTAGTGGGTTATATTTTTGAACTTTCTCCTCCAAAGTTCCAAAACTGCTGAAAGCTGGTTCGGAAGGGCTGTGAAATTTGCACTGCATGAAAGATGCTTTGGGACTGCTATTGGGCCATTCCAGAGTCTTCGATTGGCTTTTGACTTCTGGGAAGCTAAAGCTGCTTCCAAAAGCCAAACCAAAGGACCCTTAACAACCTTCACAACTAGAAATATGAATCTCTAATGGTGTTCGGGGAGATTGATCTCAGATAATATCTTAATTGCTAATGAGTTAACAAATTTTTTGCTGAATAAAAAAATGGAGAGTGTTGTGTTACACGGCTGTAAAGCTAGACATGAGTAAGGTGTATGATCGTGTTGAGTGGAGCTTTCTGGGTGCTATGATGAGAAGATTGGTCTTTGCAGATCAATTTGATCATGGAATGTGTAACAACAGTTTCGTACAGAACCAGCAGTTCAGAACGTACTTGACAGATATGAGCTCGTTTCGGGGCAGATGATCAACAAAGCAAAGGCAGTCGTACTTTCCAGTACAAATACTAAGGAGCAGCAAAGGCGGGAAGTATGTGACCTGCTACAGGTGACAAAAGAGACCATGAATGAAAAGTATATTGGTCTTCCTGTACGTGTGGATAGGTCAAAGAATGAAACATTTGCACATTTTTGAAGGATCGGATTTGGAAGCGGACACAAAGGGTGGAAGGAGAAATTTTTGTCATGGGCCAGGAAGGAAATTTTAATCAAAGCATTGGCTCAGGCTATCCCTACATTTGCGATGGGCTGTTTTGAGTTAACAAAGACCTTCCACTAGTAGAGAACAGGCCTTTGAATGATATGTCAATCTGGCTTTAGTCTCGGCATTTTTTACGGCCGGGACTAAAGAGTGTTACCCAACGGCTAGTACGTCAGGCGCGCAGCAACCTTTTGTAGGCAGGGACTACCAACCGGGACTAAAGGCTCATCTTTAGTCCCGGTTGGTAGCTCCAGTCGGGGCTAAAGATTCAATCCCGGTTTGAGGTACCAGCCGGGCCTAGAGATGATTCTTTAGTCCCGGTTGGTAATACCAACCGGGACTAAAAAGCTCCTGTATAAATAGCATTCTTCCTCCCCTTCCCGAGCCAGAGAGGACCACATCAGTGTTCTTGAGAAAACAGAGAGTGTTCTTGAGCAAGAGAGGAGGAAGAAAGGTGTTCTTGGTGATCTTGCTTCTTCTGGCATATACACAAGATTTTTCTTTACTCCTACTTCACTCCTAAGCAAGGTTTCAATCTCATCCTCTCCTGTTTCATCACCATTTCATTTCATGCTTACAAATTATTGTTTTTATTGTGTATTTTGAATTTTGCATGTCATTTTCTCTCTTATTCGCCTACAAATGACTTCATAGGTTTAATTTTTGTTGTAATTGCATTGAGACGACAGTGATTTAGAGGAATAGTTTTTTTTTTTTGATAATGGATAAAAAATCCGGTTTCATCTATCCTTGGATAGAATCTGACCACTTATTACAGACTTTGCTAACAAGTTCACATACCACCTAGATATGCTAGCGTCTCCGTGGATAGAGTTCTTAAAGGATTCAACAGAGTGGTTCTTGACATTCCAGGAGGTGATAGGGAGAAGACTCTCGGAGAAGCGGAGCATTCTTTTATTCTATGGCGCAAGAGATACATTGTTATTCCCGTTGCATCGTCTCCTAAACTACCTCACCATAGGTACGTATGATAGTGTTGTGCAATTTTGTATACTAACTAAACAAGTATACACTCATGTACTCTAATTTTGTTTTGTCATATATATAGCAGCAGGTCCTCGGATTAGCATAGTGCTCCGAGGAGGTCTCCAACGCCGCCGCCGTAGCAGCCGTCTCCAAGGCGATCTCCAACACCGGCAAGGCGATCTCCAACACCGGCAAGGAGGTCTCCAACGTCGCCGCCGCAGCAGCCGTCTCCAAGGCAATCTCCAACGCCGGCAAGGAGGTCTCCAACAGCGCCGCTGCAGCAGTCGTCTCCAAGGCGATCTCCAACGCCGATAAGAAGGTCTCCAACCCTTCCGCCACCTCAGCCTGAGTTGATAAAGAAGTCTGCCGCTAAGAGGTCTGCCTGTCACAATCGACAAAGTCTTCATCCCAATTGACGAAGAGGGCAGCCTCCGGTAGTAAAACAAAGCCTATTCCCCAAAAGCTGCCTTATGAAAAGACGGATGAAGAAATTATGGCTAGTTCTCAAGAAGAGGTGGCAGAGTTCTTTACAAAATTGAAAAAGGAAGTAGAAGCTATGCGAAACCCTCCAAAGCCATACTTCTTCCTAAATCCAGCAGAACTAAGAAAGAGGGTGGGCCAAAAGCAGAAAGAGTTGCATGATTCTCCTAAGGCACCGCCAGCAATAGACTATGAACGCACTCTCATGAAGGCGGCGACGGCAAGTAAGAAGAAAGCAGGGAAAGATGTTCCACTACTCGGAGAACAAGCACAACCAATTCCTCAACTAGTTGTTCATGATGAGTATGGAACAAACATGAACATGAACATTTTAAACCAAGTTGTTGGAGATGTCAACTTGGAGCAACTTGCTAATTTCTACATCAAAACTGGTCTTGACATAAACCAAATTCTCTATGGTGGCGAAATCGACTCTGCCCCAGAAGTTGATCCTTGGAAGATTTATAAATATGGCAAGAGTTTTTTCAACCCTGATGCCGCACAAAGAGATCACGGCACACAAATGTACATGTTGAACAAGTGGTACTTAGAGGCATGTTAAAGGAACGAGCAATGGCTTCTTCTCAGAGTCAGACAATGACACTTCTTCCGTGGCGATGACATCATACATATTAACTTCTCAAAAATACACCAACTATGCCACCATGATGCTCTTGATCCTCAACTGCTTTTGTCTGTAAGTGATTGCATTGTTTCTATTATTACTAAAGTAACTTGCATGTGTTGTATATATATAGTCATCCTTACACTATATATGTATGTAGACATGAGATTAACAAGCTTAGAAAAATAAAGGACAATACTATCGGTTTTGTTGATCCATACATTGTATTCAAAGACCAAGTTACTCCCCAGTCTAATTGGCGACCTCAAGTAGAGAAGAATCTCATGAGATTCTTAGTTCACCAAAAGGACAAGAAATCGATACTCTTCTCGTATAACTTAAAGTCGGTGTGCACATTTTATTTTCCCTTAATTACTTGACCCATACATAATTATTTAATTATATGACTTCATATGCTATAAACATGCAGCTTTCACTAGATCTTGATGGTCATCTATCTGGACAATAATCGGTTAATAATATTAGACTCGTTGAGAAAAGATCGAGCCGATTATCAAGGTATGATAGACATTATCCAAAGGTAATTTAATATCGGTCACGAACCAAATTCTTTATTGCTCTCTAAAATCTTGAAGGTTAATTAACAATCTATTTTTTCAAAACTTTGTTGCTAGTGTTTGGGCAAAATTCATTCAAGATCACCGCACTGATAGTAAAGCGTCACTGAACATAGTGTTAACCCATGTAAGTACTACTAGCTATATATATATATATATATATATATATATATATATATATATATATATATATATATAATTTTCATGAACTTGATAATGTGAGTGTGTCTTCACTAGATAACGAGAGGTTTCTTTTTCTCGTAAAGTGGTGTTTGCGGCAAGAACCGGGAACAATTTGTGCGGATACTATGTTTGCGAGTTCATCAGGGCGTGCACGAGTAGATCTAGACTAGAGAAGCTTAAGGTATGTTTCACAATTGATTTCTTACTATTGTTGGTACCTATTCGTAGTTAGTCATATATATATCAATGTGGATTTTCTGTACATAGAGGATAGCTGCCCCCTTGGTTGTAGCTGTCCCCCACACCGGATGATAGACACGTGTAGGGTTGAATGGATAGATTTGATTAACTCGTTTTCAGAAAAGAGCAGTTTCTCCCAAGCCGGCTTGGACATTTTCAATATACTGGACCACAAACCTTTGGTGTTGGACCACAAACAGGATTGGAGGGTACCATTCAAAAAATCGCTGGACTTTAACAGGCGCTTTGTTTTTTTTACAAGAAACGTTGTTAGGTGCTTTTGTCAGGGACCACAGCAAGAACGTTGAAAGTTCAACGGCATGCCAGATGAGATGTTTATTTAATAGCTTAGGGGACATTATTTTCCATAAACCACGTAACTAATTTGCATTTAGTTGGCACCATATTATTTATGTTAATTTTATCAACAAAATAAAACCCATATTTACTATATTTTTTACTGAAATTTTCAATTGGCAAAAAAATAGTAGACAAAGAAATCTTATTTTGTAGATAATTTTAAAAAAGTCCTCCCTCCATCCAAAATTGTAAGTCATTTCAAGAATCTTGGAGAGTCAAAGCATCTCAAGTTTGACCAAGAATTATAAACAAAACTATAAAGATTTATAACATCAAATAGGTATACTATGAAAAATATAACTGACAACGAATCTAATGATACTTATTTAGCATCATAAATATTATTATATTGTTATATAAGTTTGGTCAAACTTGAGAAACTTTGACTCTCCAAAATTCTTGAAATGACTTACAATTTGGGATGGAGGGAGTATATAGTAAAAATATATTACAAATTTGACATGGACCCTATATTTGAAAGTTTATCAAAACATAGCCATAATGGATCTCATTTTGTTCGAGACATTATTTTCAACAATAATCTTGAAACGGTTCGCCAATTAGACTTACGGTTTATGAGGTAGTATTACTTTTTGAAATACGAGAAAATTCACTCACGGCTCATAGTGACACGTAGGGGGTGGGGGGGAGAGAAGAGCTAATGTCTGTACTGTACTTCACTGAGTTGCCGACCACCAAGCAAACTTGCAGTCTGCTAACTGCATGTGTGTGTCAGCATGTGTGCTGTTGGGAGGGGGAGCTACCATCCATGGGTGGTAGAATACCTAGGTTGTAGGAGAATATATATATATATATATATATATATATATATATATATATATATATATATATATACTAATACATTTTCTTTACTTTGATTCAAACCGAAGTCTGATTGGTTGGCGGAAAAGGTTCTACAATCAGACAAGATCAATACAATTGTCGAGACGATTGCAGGATTTCTTGTGGACGAAATCATACAACCCAATGGAGAGCACTACTACAACCAAAGAGAAAAAATATTGCCCAACCAAGATGATTGAAGTCTAATTTGTATTAGATGTTATCCAATATCAAAGACATATCTCGTGTATATAAATTGTGTAATATTATACATCTAGTATATATATATATATATATATATATATATATAATATATATATATATATAGTTTTGTACTATATATATATATGTCCTTTACGTATGCTCAAAATATATACGTGTATATATATAGCAACATAGAATGCGCCTTCGAAAACATATTCTGAAACCCTAGCTAATATGAAATGAAAAGAAACCAAAAAGGAAAAATAAAAAACAGGACAAAAAGGAGACGTACCTTTAGTCCCGGTTCGTAATAAGAACCGGGACTAAAGATTATTACGAACCGGGACTAAAGGTCCATCTTTAGTCCCGGTTCCAGAACCGAGACTAAAGAGTGCCACCTTTAGTCCCGCATTCGTGTTACCGGTTGGGAAACCGGGACTAAAGGCGTGTTTTGTACTAGTGTTCTATGATCAAATTAGTGCTATGATCTGCAGATTTTGATAGAACCAACAAGAGGGTTAACACAAAATCCGTTGGCTAAGCTATGTTATGCTTATGAAGCCCAAGATAGGGGTCCGGGCTTCAGAGATGTTCATGTATTTAATTTGGCAATGTTGGCTATGCAAGTGTGTGTCCATGTTCTAAAGGCAAAGTGTAGTTACCCTAGGATCATCTAGGTCCAAATCTAGCTAGGTGATCTTTGCTATTCAGAATAGACAAGAATAGATCCGAGCGAGGGAGAGAGAAGAGAGAGTGAGGACTTACCGACCATTTGAGGGCATGGTGGACGAACTCCTGGCCATCACGAGTGTCGATGGAGGCAGCACATGGGCAGCAATGGTCAGGGAAGCGAGGCGCGTCTCTAGTGAAGTGATCAACGTCGAAGAGGCGAGGCGGCGTGGTTGGTGGTATTTTCCTGTCACTAGCCGCGCCCGTCACTAATCTCGGCTAGGGTTTATGTTGATGGGAAGTGCGGCTCATGGTCAACCTCGTGATTTGACATGTCGTCCCTCACCTCTTTATATAGTGTAGTGTGATGGGGGGCACCAACCATGTAGCACTGGGCGTCCCCGATCAAGGCGCGAGTCTAAGGCCCAATTGACCGTTGGGCCAACTGGAGAGAGATAAATCTAACATTCTTTCTCTTGATCTCACGTTATACTTTCAAACTTTTTACAGTTCATCACATACTAGTACATAGAGTGTGTCTCATCATCATGGTAAATCTCCAATTGATTTAATAGTTACGATACACGTCTCCGTTCTAAAACAAATTCTTTAACTTTGGGGCCTTTATAGTCCAAGAACCTTAAGCTTTCCATTAAACCCATGCGGCTACATGTTCTGTGAACATGTTGGGTGGTAAGCCTTTTGTAAGTGGATGCGCAGGCATCATTTCGGTACTTATATGCTCAAAACTTATAACTTTATCCAGGATTTTATCTTTCACAACATAATACTTTATGTCAATGAGTTTGGCAACTGGCCCTAGAAGTTTTGGTGGTTAACGACAATGAAAGATTAGATATCAAGATAAGATGTTTCGTATTCCTAAGACAAATATTCTAAGTTGAGGAAAACAATGTTTCATATTTAAAATAAAAACATTCTAAGGAATGATATATAATAACCATGATAATAGACAAAGGATGAATAACAAGGGTTATAACATATATAGAAATAGATAAATCAAATAACATAAACAGAAGTAAAAAATAATAAAAGAGAAAACAAAGCATAAGGAAAACAAAAGAAATAAAATAAAAGACCATGTAATAGCACATCACATGCATACTACGAAAAGATCATAACTTATATCATAGAACATCACATATATACTACATTAACATCATAATATACATCATAGAACATCACATATATACAATGTGAACATCTCATAGAACATCACATATACTATGAACATAATAATAAAATATATACAATAATAGAAATAATAAAAAGAAAAAATATAATAGAGAAAAGTAAAAAGAACATCACATAGTCATTACTTGATCAACCTAAAAATATCATAGAATAACCCACAATGAGAGGAAACAACCTGAAATACATCACATAACTTCATATGCATACTACATGAACATAGAAAAAATATCATAGAAGGTCATATGTATATTGTGTGAACATCATAATGTATATCATTGAACGTCACATATATACTATGAACATCTCAAAATACATAAAACATCACAATAAAACATATACAAAAATGAAATAATACAAAAACAAAAAACTAATAGAGAAAATTAAAAAGAACATAACATAGACATTACTTGACCAACCTAAAAAATATCATATCTCACAAATACTACGTAAATACTAAAAAATAATCATGAAATATCTCACTTATACAATGTAAAAATAATAACATATCATACACATATCATGTCTACTATATAAATATCCTATGCATTCTTATAATACTACTAATAGTGGACTAAAAGCGAGACCACGAGAAAAAACATGTATTAGTGGATATAAAGGTCAAAGAAAAGTAATTAGTTTTGGTTAAATAAAGAAAAGAAAGATAAAATAAAAAACAAAAAATTAAACTTGAAGTAAATAAAAAAATAAGAGAAAATAAAATACAAAAAAGAATAATAACCTAATGACGTAGATGTAAAGAAGAATTAAATAAGAGGGGAAAACAATACAAGATAAAAAGGAGAAATAAAATAAATAAAAGAAAAAAAAGAAAGTAAAACAAAACAAAACAAAACATGAGAAATGCAAAAAGAAAGAGTTTTAATAAAAGGTAAAACAAAAGAAGAATAGAAATCAAAAAGCCAAATAAATAGAAGAAATAAAATAGAAAATAAAAATAAAAATAAATAAAGAACAACATAAAATAGATATAATAAAAATAAAAATGAAAAAACCACACAAAAATGGAAAAAAGAAACACGAGCTCACTAGCGACCAGAAACACGGAAGGATGGAAGAAGCCCTGGGCGTTCGGTCTGACCGAACCGAATCGATCAGTTCTTCGGCCTTTTCAAAAGTTTGGTCATCTATAAACAAATACATATCAGTTAGTTCCAAAACTCAGGACTGAGCAAGTTGGGTCTTAGTTCGGTTCGGTCTTGGTCATGACCGAACCGACCGGACTAGATAAAATAGTATAGTTTCTAGCAATTTTTAGCAATATTTTTTCTATTTCAAGGCAAAAATAACAATGTAATATATAGATTAAACAAAGTGATAAGAGTGATGGTCGATATAAACCCACTAAAATAAATATTATATCTATAATACATAAATTAAACAATACATATTATGTCAACAAATTCGAAATTTTCGGTTAGTTCGGCTACCCAAAGCATATAACTGAAAATACCGTGAAAAATAGGTTAGTAAGAACTCGAAACCGAACTAGTGACCAAAAATTTCAATTTTGGTCACTTCCGGTCTCGATCTCGATTAGTTTGGTTTCGTCTTCGCTTAATTATACGCAGGGTTAGATGAAAAGTGTTCCAAAGGGGGCTGGTAGGCTATATAGGGTCTCTTGGGCTGCATGCTTGTGGGCCATCCAGCTATCCTTTGTTTGTTTCATATGCCTAAAATTGAGTTATGACACATCAGATATTGGACACTAATTTAAATTATCGAATACTTTCCCATCCTAAATTATAAGACATTTGACTTTTTTTATCTCAAATTTGTGCAAACTTAGTCAAATTTAAGTTATTCTTAAAGAACTTTTATTAATAAAACGAGCCACGACAAAATAAATAATATTTTGCATAAATTTTTTAATAAGACGAATTGTGGTAAAAAAATTAAACGTCTTATAATTTGGGATGGAGGAAGCATACACTAATTACAACACTAATTATACAGATTGAGACTAATTTGTAAGATGAATCTATTAAAAACATGTAATCCATAATTTAACAATGTAGTGATAATAATATGAATTTGTTAATGATGGATTAATTAGATTTCATATATTTATCTCACAAATTAGTTTCTTCTTGTGCAATAAATCTTATAATTATCTTATATTTAATCTATCTCATGCGATACGGACTGAACACTCGATCCATATGATTCCTGGAGGAGAGGATCATCATGATTGCTTTATTTTTGGGACGCACAGGCGAACCAACGTTCTACCGTAGAACGGGTGTTCGGCCCACGGCACGCAACTCTTTCCTATGCACGTGGCACACAGACGCCCACCCCGACACACACACGGATACGTGCGGCCGTCCCCCCACCGCGACACTCCCACCCCCTCCACGCGACCCTGCTCCTCCGACTTGTTCCGCCGCGCCGCCCAACATGGTCGCCGTGCCCCTCTGAAACAAACAAAAAAACGAAAAATTAAAAAAAAACTCGAGAAAACATTGATAGAAATAAAATAAACCGATCTAATTTTGAACACATCAGAAAACAACACTTGCAACATATATCTAATAGCACATGAAACATGTATTTGTACCCCTAGCTGTAACACCAGATCTAATTTTGAAACATCTAAAAATGGAACATTTATAACTGTTGACACCGTTTTTTGGCACGTGTCAATATGATCCAAGGATTGTGCCGATCAGCAAAAGGCTAGTTGCCGTTCCTTATCGGC
Organism: Microstegium vimineum; assembly: GCA_022036555.1. Taxonomy (NCBI): domain Eukaryota; kingdom Viridiplantae; phylum Streptophyta; class Magnoliopsida; order Poales; family Poaceae; genus Microstegium; species Microstegium vimineum. The sequence goes on along the minus strand of CM039135.1, from coordinate 13,173,700 downwards.
ATTGGAATATTACTAGTCAGATTGCCGATAAAGACAAGAGTGTTGCTGATGCAGACAGGGACTTGTTGTCGATTGAGGCAGGAAGACACTGTTGATGAAGGCAAGGGGATGTTGCCGATAGAGACATGAATGTTGCCGACAGGAAGAACATTGCCGATGAGAATTGAGGCTCATTATCGATGTGATGAAGGCTACAATGTTGCTGGTGGAGGCAAGAAAGCGTTGACGATGAGAGCCAAAGCCTGTTGCTGATAGGAGGAATATTACCGATGAGGACGGAAAGTTGCCGATGAATGATGATGCCGATGGAAGCGGGATGAAATAGCTAGCGTCAGCAGAGAACTGCGATGGCAATAGAGGAAAGTTGCGGATTGAAGGAAGTCTGCCGATGGAAGGTTTCATCGTGAAGGAGATAGATATGGAAGCTGGTGATTTCATGTCAGTATTAATAGATTTATTTCGAGTCTGACTCTTGCACGAGTCATTTGTTTCCTTTAGCGTGAATCGTTTTATTTCCTTAAAAAATAGGAGTTTTTGTTTAGGAAGGTATGAGTCGTATCCATGTACAACTCCCCATACGGGAGTATAAATATGTGCCCAAGGGCCGCGTGAAAAAGATATCCAATCATATATCAAACAAATCTATTATTCTTATTTACTTTTCCAGCAATTTACCCTTTTATCGTATTAGTTCCAATTTACCTACGAGTTCTTCAAGTCTCGACGGGCTGCATCTCCTCGATCTCCGTCAACCCTTGCAAGTTCCGCGTTTGAGCAACCTGAGCCTTGACGTCCGGGCGCATCGCTGTCGTCTCGTTCAGCTCTACTCTAGTTATCCTGATCAAATTTGAACCTTGACATCCGGGCGCATCGCCGTTGTCTCGTTCAGACCTTGTTCTAGTTATCGTTCTTGTCGATTAACTGGTCAAATCGACTGGCACACCTTTGAACATCAAATTCGGTTATGAGCCCGAGATGTTCGCAGATCCTGACGTTTTTTGTGTCAATACCTCTTTTGGCACACCCGGTGGGACCATATCACATCTTTTGGCCACGGTTTAGCCCATTACAAGCTTAATGGACAATACTGCTGGGATCAATCCAAAGAGTGTCATTGAAGTCTCCGAAGCAGATCTGAAAGATTATCAGAAGCAAGCTATGGAGCGGGCTATGGAGGAGTACAAACAGTTGTATCTGAAGTCCTTCAGCCTAAACAGGAGCGGCGAAGCTATCCAGAAGCAAGATCCATGGCAGGTCACCTTGGACGCCAATCCTGGTAAATTATAAGAGATGGTTAATTCTGCATTAAATCATGTGTTAATTAGTCAATCCAATGTGTTGTCCAATACTGTATACAATGTTGTCAAACAAACTTTCAAGGAAAGACAAGCACCATATTATGTTGGTCCAGCATATCATCAACTCGGATCAGCATCTGTCACGATCCCATCGGCGGTTCCAAGGGTGTCTTCACCGATTATGAACCGATCTGCCGATGAGATCATGCCGCCAAGATCAAACCCCGCAAGCATCACTCAATTGAATACAAATCTAATGGCATCAACAATGTCTGGACCTGTGACCCAGAGTCAACCAACTTCCGCCAACTGATGGGGATATGGTATGCCTCCAAGTCCATCTGCTGATTTCAAACTGGTCCAAGATAGCAATGCAGGGTGGAAGATTCCCGTGGCATCGACAACACCTGCACAGCCGATAATTCCAGTAATGCATTACGCTACATCCTCTCCAATGGTGCAGTTGCCATCAGGGAATCTTCAGATGGCGATACCCAGAGTAGCGTATGCGCAACCATCAGCAGGTTCTTTGCCGATGCAACAAGGCATGGCAACTGTTAATCAGCCTGTATCGGCAATGGCTACTCAAGCTGTGGTACCCGCAAATCAAGGCGGTCATTCAAGGGTACAAGGGCAGCAAGCGACAGCTGGTTATCAACCATCGGCAAGTCATATGCCGATGACATCTAACGTAAGTTGGATCGGTCAATTACCGATTCAGCAGCAAGTTGTGCAGCCTGGATACCAAGTGGCAAGAGCTCCGCAGTATCATCTGCCAGCGAGTCTTCAGAATGAAATATCGGTACATCAGCCGATAAGTACTACTTCGCCGCAGTACTCGCAAGTGAACGTGCACAATGAGACATCGACATATCAGCCGATGAATACAATGTCACAATACAACCCAGTGGATATTCAAAATTGCCCATCGGCAACTTAGCCGATGCATAATGTTCAACAACAGGTGACGCAACCTGGATGTCAAGTGGTAGGGGTCCAGCACCACCACTTACCATCGGGATTATATAATGATGCATCGGCGTCCCAGCCGGTAAACCCTCTATTCCCGCAATATATTCCAGTGGGTGTTCAAGGCGGTCCATCGGCAAATCAGCCGATGCATGATGTTCAGCGAATTGATGTTGCCTCTGCACCAACCGGTTCGGCCTATTTACCACAAAGAGATGAGAAGGTACATCAATCTGTTCAGTCTGTCAACATCCAGCCAGTACATCGGCAGGATCAAGATGCGTACTGGGCTGATAAGATTGTCGAAGTGGCGAAAGAGCAATTCGGTATCAAGCCTAAGGTTGATACATATTCTTATCGGACTCCATACCTTCCAGCATATGATTTGATCCCTCTCCCAAATCGGTACAGAGTGCCAGATTTCACTAAATTTTCTGGTCAAGATGATATATCAACAATGGAGCATATTAACCGATTTATTATCCAATGTGGAGAGGCAGCCAGCAGAGATGAACTGAGGGTAAGATTGTTCTCGTCATCGTTATCTGGATCGGAATTTACATGGTTTATTTCACTACCTCCAAATTCTGTGATCACTTGGGCCGATCTAGAAAAACAGTTTTACAAATACTTCTTTGCTGGCATACATGAAAAGAAGATCACCGATTTGGTCAAATGAAAGCAGCGTAATGATGAATCGGTAGGAAGCTTCGTGCAAAGACTGTTTGACGTGAAGAACAAGTGCTATAGCTTAGTACTTGATGATCGACAATTGGCGGATTTGTCCTGTCAGGGATTACTGCCGCACATCAGGGACAAATACGCGTCTCAAGAGTTTGAAAGCTTGAGCCATCTTGTGCAAAGGGTTGCCGATCAAGACACCAAAGTTTTTGATCCTAGAGGAAATTGGGATGAGGAGGTGTCTTTAACTAAGAAGACAGATTCGAACGAAGAAGCAAGTATTGGTTTAGTTGAATGGGTAGAGAATAAAAAGCCAATATCTTGTCCGTTCGACCAAAAAGAAGCTGAGAGATTCACCTTTGATATCACCAAGGCTGATAGGATGTTTGACCTATTGCTTCAAGAAGGGAGGATTAAGCTGGCACCTAACCAGGTAATTCCATCGGCCGAGCAGCTCAGAAGGATTAGGTATTGCAAGTGGCACAATGCAACTTCGCACAGCACCAATGATTGCAAAGTCTTTAGGCAGCAGTTGCAATCGGAAATTGAATCTAGGTGAATCAAGTTTGAAAATTCCAAAGCCCAGAAGCCGATGAAGATTGACCAGCACCTATTTCCAAATAATATGGTGGAGACTAGTGGGAAAACTAAGGTGCTGACATCGGAAGCTACCAAGAAAAGTGCATCGGTAGACTCTGAACATCAGATAGCTGCGCATGAAGTGACAGGGAAGAAGTTTGCCGATGATAGGAAAGGCAAGAGGGTTGTCGATGAAAGCAGTAACACCAGAAGATCTCATGGTGTTATAATCACGCATAGGCGACCAAGGCAAGAGTATCGACAGTCACGAGAGGAGCGATATCGGCTGCAAGAGGAAGAAAGGCGCCAAGAATGGCTTCGGCATAAGGACCACTGGAAGTGTCCCTTCTTTGTTCACTGCTGGAAAGAAGGCTTTAAGCTGCCCACTACCGATAATTGCCCCGAGTGCAATGGGTACTATCCTGTCGATCGGTCAGAGAAGAAGCCCCATTTTGATGACCGGACATCAGGCTATGGTAGGCCGATTAGAGAAAAGGGATCAGTGCATGATCGGCTGGGGGCAAGATCAGCGTGCATGATAGACTTGGCAAGCATGGCCATTATTTTCCAAGGAACCAAGAGGAGCTTGAAGGGATGGCCAATGCAAGGGTACCCGACGAAGATATACTTTATAGAGATCCGAATATACGGAGTTGCCCAGATTCAGGCGGAAAACAGTATCAACCTGTTTGGAAAACCAGGCTCCCTCAATGGTGCCCCAAGGGTCTTACAAAGACTCAAAGAAGGAGGATGCAGCGCGAGCGCCAAGAAGATTTGTGTCACGATGAAAATCCTTCCAGAGGGAAATCTTTAGACAAGCGATGAAGGCCAAAGCGCAAAAATGGGGATCCATCGGCAGATGTCAATATGTTGCCGATAGCGTAACTAAAGTCGATGGCCTTGGGCATTTTGGCTTGGGAGCACCACTTGGTGAGCCCTGGCGTTTCAGCTGTTACACTTGGGGGGGATCGGCAGGCTGAGTAAAGAATTTGTGCACTGGGAGCAGCGTTGCCGATGAATTTGTTGGCTACAAAAGGAGATGTTCGATACAAGTCGAAGGATTGTAAGAGTGGCTCTGCAATGCTTACGTGCAATAGTCAAGGAAGTGGTGCAGGCATTTTGGAGGAGATGCAGTAGAAGAAATTTTGGTGCATAAGATATCTTATACTCCGAAATTGGGGGGCATGTGTTGACACCGTTTTTTGGCACGTGTCAATATGATCTAAGGATTGTGCCGATCGACAAAAGGCTAGTTGCCGTTCCTTATCGGCATTGGGATATTACTAGTCAGATTGCCGATAAAGGCAAGAGTGTTGCTGATGCAGACAGGGACTTGTTGTCAATTGAGGCAAGAAGACACTGTTGATGAAGGCAAGGCGATGTTGCCGATAGAGACATGAATGTTGCCGACAGGAAGAACATTGCCGATGAGAATTGAGGGTCATTATCGATGTGATGAAGGCTACAATGTTGCTGGTGGAGGTAAGAAAGCGTTGACGATGAGAGCCAAAACCTGTTGTTGATAGGAGGAATATTGCCGATGAGGACGGAAAGCTGCCGATGGTAGCTGGCGTCAGCAGAGAACTGCCGATGGCAATAGAGGAAAGTTGCGGATTGAAGGAAGTCTGCCGATGGAAGGTTTCATCGTGAAGGAGATAGATATGGAAGCTGGTGATTTCATGCCTGTATTAATAGATTTATTTCGAGTCCGACTCTTGCACGAGTCATTTGTTTCCTTTAGCGTGAGTCGTTTTATTTCCTTAAAAAATAAAAGTTTTTATTTAGGAAGGTATGAGTCGTATCCATGTACAACTCCCCATACGGGAGTATAAATATGTGCCCAAGGGCCGCGTGAAAAAGATATCCAATCATATATCAAACAAATCTATTATTCTTATTTACTTTTCTAGCAATTTACCCTTTTATCGTATTAGTTCCAATTTACCTACGAGTTCTTCAAGTCTCGACGGGCTGCATCTCCTCGATCTCCGTCAACCCTTGCAAGTTCCGCGTTTGAGCAACCTGAGCCTTGACGTCCGGGCACATCGTTGTCGTCTCGTTCAGCTCTACTATAGTTATCCTGATCAAGTTTGAACCTTGACATCCGGGCGCATCGCCGTTGTCTCGTTCAGACATTGTTCTAGTTATCGTCCTTGTCGATTAACTGGTCAAATCGACTGGCACACCTTTGGACATCAAATTCAGGTATAAGCCCGAGGTGTTCGCAAATCCTAACGCTTTTTGTGTCAACAATAACATACATACTGACACAGTTGAAACACCGAAAAACATGTGTACGAAACACTTAAAAACACATGACTAAGAGTAAAAGAAACAAAAAAAAAAGAAACAAATGATTTGATATAAAGAAACAAAACCAAAAACCAATTGAAACATTAGAAACATGGTTCGGGCCGTGGATTGAAACATGAATTGAAAAATGACCGGAAACAAATTAAACATATGAGTTGAAACAAATTAAAGTGAAATATAGAAACAAAAGAAACACAATTTTTGAAACAAATAACTCAAAAGCCCCCCTGCAACCCTAACCTACTGCGTGCTGAAACAAAATTCTTTAAGAGTTTGAAACATAGATCTTACGTGTTTTGAAACAACACATGTTGCGTGCTGAAACAAATATGATTTGGGAATTTGAAACAACATAGATCCTGTTGTTGAAACAACATGGATCCAGCTTTTGAAACAAACATGATGCAAAAAAAATTGAAGAATGAAAACAACAACACGCAACTAGCAGAGATGAACGCTAAGAAGGGGGAATAGAGGAGAGATAGGATGCAGGGTCCTCATGACCTACCACTACGGGATCCAGATCTCGCCCGTTGCCTTCAGATCCACTGCCATCGCCGCCGGATCCGGTGGATCCATGGCCATCGTCGTCGGATCCGGCGAATCCACGGTCGTCGTCGTAGCTGTCCAGATCTCGCCCGGTGCCTTCAGATCCACTGCCACCACCGCCGGATCTGGTGGATCCATGACCATCGTCGTCGGATCCGGTGAATCCACGGTTGTCGTCGTCGCTGCCGCCGATGCAGCAGCCGCCGCATCCACCATGGGAAGCGGCCCTGGTGGGCACCAGATTGGAGGAGGGTTGGGTGCAGGAGACCGGAGTAGCGGACGCCGGTGTGGAGGAGCCTGGACGGTTGCTGGCCGGAGAGGAGGGAGGCATGCAACGGAGCGGTGTGGGAGAGGGAGGGAGGGGGTGGCAGCATCCGTCCCTATGGGGAGTGCGACCGGGGGGGGGGGGGGCGATTGGGTGGGCGATGGGCGAGTGACGGTGATGGGTCGGGTCGTGTGCGCTGCGTTTGACGCGGCTTTAGCATTACGTTTATTTTTGTTTGAGTGGAGCGGCCATGATTGCTGGGTATTGACTCCGAAAATGGGCCAGCAATAATGGGCCTTTGTATGGGTCGAATTTAGCACTGCCAAAGAATTGTTGCACAGTCCTATCGAGCGACGACCCTCTAGAACTATTGGGTTTCCTCTCCTAACCAGGCGCCGCCGGTTTCTCCGTCGTCTCCGCCGCTGCCGTCGGCTTCTCCAGCAATCTTCAGAAGGTTGGTTCACCACTGCCACGATCTTCGCGGCCGTTTGCATTTCCTTTCCGAATTAACCGACCCTTTTATTTGTTCCCTTCTTATCGGAAGTCCAGGGAAGGCTCGCTTTGCCGCCGGCGTCGCGGCGATTCATTCCGCTCCGGCCTTGCTGCTCATCACCGTTCCAGGAGTTTCCTATCCACTAATCCACATGACGATGCCGACGAGAGTGTCTACGTGCACAGCGAAGACAGAGGAATGCATGCTTGTCTTTGAGATCTTTGATTACAGCCAGCACAGGGGTATGGGATTGGTGAGTTTATCAGATCCGGCACCTTCTCCGTCGGTGGCTACGACTGGGCCATCCGCTTCTATCCCGACGGTTTCGACCAGAGTTCTTCCGGTTACATCTCAGTTTATCTCGAGCTCTTGAGCGAGGACACCAATGTGCGAGCGAGCTGTGACCTGAGGCTGGTCGACCAAACTACTGGCTTGTCCACGTCAGTGCACAAGACTGAGCTGAGGGTGTTCAAGTCCAGTTATGTTAACAGATTTGCTCCACAGACTGGCTCATTCATGAATCGGAGCCAGTTCGAGGCATCAGTGTACCTTCAGGATGATCATCTCACCATCCAATGCATCACAACTGTAAGAAAACAACCACAGGTGTTTGGGCCTGAATTACTGAACGAAATTGAGGTCCCACCATCCAACATCGCGGAGCTTCTTGGAAAATTGTTGGATGCAGGGGAAGGAGCAGATGTCACTTTCAGTGTTGGAGGAGAGACATTCGCGGCACACAAGATAGTGCTCGCTATGCGGTCCCCAGTTTTCAAAGCAGAGCTGTTTGGGCAAATGAAGGAGGCAAAGGAACAACTTGTGACCATACAAGACATGCAGCCTGATGTGTTTAGGGCGCTACTGCATTTCATCTATACCGATTCTTTGCCTGACATGGATGATCAAGAGGATGAAGGTAACAGAGATATGATACGACATTTGCTTGTGGCTGCTGATAGATATGCTTTAGACAGGATGAAGTTGGTATGTGCAAGCATCCTTTGCAAGAATCTTGATGTCGAGACTGTGTCTGCTACTTTGGCGTTGGCTTATCAGCATAACTGTGACAGGCTTAAAGATATTTGCCTAGAGTTCATTACCAGTTCATCAAGTGTGATGGATTCAGTGGTGGCAACTCAAGGTTATCAGAATCTTAAGGAAACTTGCCCTTCTGCGCTAGTAGATGCATATGAGAAGTCGTCAAAGAGGTTCCGAAAAACATAAGCTTGTGATTTGAAGCTGTTCATCGGGGCAAGTTATCAAGTTACACCACTTTTTTCTAAAGATTTGGCTCTAGCAGCTGATAACATCCGCATATCATTTAGCAGTAGCAGCAGCTTAGTGTTAGATGAATCTTTAGGCTAAATATTTCTTTTCAGGAAAGAGAACTGTCATTGTTTATTGTTTTGCTATGTCTGTCCATCCTGACATGAATCTAATAATGTTCAGTTGGGCATTCAAATTTCCCTATCAGTTTGCTGGCTTTATCTATTGAATCAACAGCTAAATGTGTGAATTGTCCACTTTTCTGAATTCTTGGTAGTACTCCCTCTATATAATTTATCTTTTTTATCATGTAAATAATTTCTTTTTTCTTTTGTTCAGTTTCTCTTTAAATAATGGTCATGTTACATGCTAGTAATCTACATTTATGTGTGATTCTGTAATACACTGATCTATTTTTTAACCAGGAATACAGCAGGGGAAGCCCCCACTGTTAGATTTTATTAAAACACAAAAACAAACACAGAGGAAAACAAACAGAAAACACTTCACCTAAACCCAAGCGAGGCTAGAAGAAAAACAAAGAACCACTAAACACAAGAATCGACCAAGAGAATAAACAGATCGTTTGTTTTCAGAAATCCTATACGCTTGTAGTTGAGCTTCATCTTTGAGAGATCTTCTCCAGGAAGATAAGGAAGGAGGTTTGGCATAAATATTAATAGTGTTGACAGCAAAAGGTGATGAAGGCATGTAAAAGACTTCATTGCAACGTTCCTGGTGTCTAGACAATTAAAAAAAATATTTGGATAATTGTATTTGGAGATACTTATCTTGGAGTTACTCTCCGCATGTTTAGGTCATGTGCGACCTTGGACGTGCTAGCCTTTACTGGCATGTGACCCAATTGGATGTTAACAAATAGAAAGTATTTTCCAGGTTAGTAATTACTGGCAAATGTGCCCATCAGTAGATGTAGATATCAGACTCTGTATTATCACTAAATGTGAGTTATAACTTCGTATTGGAACAAGACCATCATCATTTGACGTGTACTACTCGTATGAGTATAGGTCAAGATTTTGAATCACATAAGAGAACAGACGACGTGAATGCACTTTCTTTTGGGAGTAAAAGTGGGACAGAAGAAATTCTCCATTGCTCGGATAGATAGGGGTGAATGAAAAAAAAATAGAGATAAATGTTATCTTTTTAATATTACTAGAAAATTTGACCGTGCACTGCAATAGGATCTATATATTGCCACAGTCATGTAGACAACTTAAGGCTCAAAGATTTTTATTCTGTACGTGTTTGCATAATTAGTTCTGATTTATTTTAAAATCACTCTACATTTTGTCTGGATAATCATTACTTTTACCAATAATTATAGAAAAAAAACTATAAAAATTTATGATATTAAATAGGCATAATATGAAAATATAATTGATAAAGAATCTAACGATACTTAGTTAGCATCATAAATGTTATTATATTATCATATAAGTTTGGTCAAATTTAAGATATTTTAACTCTCCAAGATTCTTTGGATGACTTATTGTCACACCCAATTTTAAGGATAAAATTGAATATGAATAACTCATGTGTGCCCAGAGATCAATCACACACATAAGCCGACAAATCTTTAAATAGTACCATCACTGAGTGCTTATTACATAACGAATAATATTTATATAACATAACAACGGAAAATAAAGATAACTCTCGCGACGAAGCTCCACTTCACAGGGAACGCCGACTGGTTGACCACTAGCCTAGTACTCCTCACGGTAGTCTTCATAGCCATCTGAAGGGGTTGAGAAAGCAAGAGTGAGCACTTACGTACTCAGCAAGAGTAACATAGGGTTATGAAGCTCAAAAGGTTGACACTGGCTGTACTACGGTTGCTTTTAACTTGGTCAAGTTTTACCAACACTTAGCTTTAATTATGCATAACCCAATTAATATCCACATGATAAGATTAATATCCAACATTAACAATTAAACAACATGATCATCTACACTGTGAGTTTTCCAGGCCGCTCGTAACCGTGAGCACGGCTATCATGATAGATTTACACTCTGCAGAGGTTATACACTTTACCCACAAGCCATGTTACCCATATGCCCGAGTTTATAACTCCCATAACACTTCCAAGGTGAGTGAGCAGGGAACACTATGAAGTCTTTCAAAAGTCTTCCCAACATGTTGCCAGACCCTACGGACCCAAGGGCAAGGGGTATGCAAAGCCTCTACTCGATGGTATCTTTCGAAGCGGTAACCACCCTAGAACATGCTCTGCAACCAGCTCGGCAATGGTGCCTTTCACGAACTGCCAACATGCTAGTATGAATCTTTATACTTGACTAAAGCCAGAGCCATTATAGCACTCATGGTTGTATTTAAGTCCCAGCTTTTGCCCTACAGTGGTGTCCTATTCCATGTTGCTACAAAAGCCAATTTTATCTCATTGTTGCATATATCATTAATCAATATTCGATTCAATATTCATCATGTAAAGCATAGCAAAGCTACCCATATGCATATAAACCCATGGTGACAAGGTAAAGGATAACAAAGCTATGGTATAGATTTAATAGGAATCAAATTAGACACATGCAATAATGACTAGATTGAATTATGGTGAATAGGTAACAAGGATGATCCCATGTAAAACTTGCCTTGATCACAAAGCTCCTGGTGATCCTGATCTGCTGCAAAGAACTCTTGCTCACCGAAGATCTCACCGGCTGAACTCGATCAACATCACCACGCAATCATCCGAACAATCATACACGAAGCAATAAAGATATGATCAGAACATTACACCATAAACAATAAAGAGACTTTAAAAAGGTTATAAAACAGATCTAAACTTTACTACGATCACAAAGACACGAGAATCACGCTAATCGAATCTAAAACGGAGAAGTTATAGATTAAACGGGATTTTGAAAAGGGCAAAGTTAAAGCATTAGCAAAGGAATTTTCTTTGATTTTCAAAAGTAAATAACATAGGTGAAATCTATACTACTGGATAGAGCATAAAATTACGGATCTAACATAGGTGAATTAGGGCCCTGCGGTGCTCGGTTTCGCAAGACAAACACAACGGGAGAAAGAGAATGACGCCGCGAGCTCGCCTAGGGCACTGGCGAGGCTCGGGGACGGACGAGAGGCGTCGGCGACGGTGAACCGCGGCGGCGGGCATTCTGTAACGGCGGCGCGGGTCTTCTAGTGCGCAAAAGAGAGAAAGAATAGAGGGGAGAGATGTTCCGCACACGCGTGGGGCGAGTGCGAGGCTCGGAGGGGCTTGGGGATGGCCGAGAACGGCTGGCCTCGACGAACGGTGGCGGCGGAATCTCGGTGCGCGGCGGCGGGATTCCACAGGGTGCAACCAAGGGAGAAAAAGGAGGGGGAGGGTGTTCCGCAAGCTTGCGAAGGTGATGCGTGGTTCGGTGGAACTTACCGCGGTCGGATTTGCTCGGAACGGCAGTGACTCGACGGCAGAACGCGGCGGCGCGCTGCTCGGACGACGGCGGGCGCGATGCGAGGCGAGCAGAGGCGTTTGCGATGGGGAAAACGGCGCGGGGCGGCGCTATTTAAAGGAGGCCGCGGGGGAGTCTGGGGCGGTTACGCGCGCGGGGACACCTGACGCGGGGCGAACGCGGCGCGTCGCGGCGTCACGGCAGTGTCCGGCTCGGACACGAGCAGAGGAAGAAGAGAGGGACTGACCAGTGGGGTCACGGTGTCAGTGGGAGGAGAAAGCGCTGACCAATGGGGCCGCGTCGTCAGCGGGTGAGAGAGAGAGGGAGGCCGCGGTGCGGGCTGCGGCCGAGTGGGCCGTGGCGCGGGGCAGGCCGGCCCAGAGAGAAGAAAGGGAGAGGGGGAGGAAGCAGGCCGAGTTGGGCTCTCGGGCCAGAAAGGAGGTGAGGGATTTTTCTTTTGCTTTTTATTTTCCTTTTTGATTTTTGCAATTTGATTTTCAGAAATAGATTTTGAAATCCTTTTCAAGATTTTGCAAAGCCACACAACACAAGAAAGAGAATACAGGGGCATGAGGTGCATCACAACATGTTGAACCTTACCATGGTATTTAATTTTAATTTATTTAATTACTTCTATGCATCACAAAAATTACTTGAATTAAATCAAATTAAACTCAACTTCAAATCTATTTTACTATTCAAATTATAGGGTGTTACACTTATAATCTGGTATGGAGGGAGTAGTTTATAAGAATAGTAAAAAAAATCTGGTAGTAAATACACCATAACATATTTTTTTTTGCGCTCTCTTTGAAAATGATTTTTTTAGTTTTAAATTTTACTATAAAACAAAACGAAGTGCCAATATTGTGACTTTGTGAAAAAAAATTGGGTGAGCCCGGGGCTCATTGACCAGCCAATGCGCCCCTGCCTTGGATCTCCGACGCGTGGCAGAGGAAAGTAATCAACGCACGCAAGGGCTAGGCACGCCTTCTTGACTCACCGGCTCCGCTCTTGTTCAGTGGCTCCCTTCGAGCCTAGCACCACACCGAGTATTTTCTAGATACGAGCCGAGTCCACGACGCGAGGTGGTTGAGTGACCGATACAAGCGGAGTCGAAACAGATTAATAGGGATCACATAATTTATTTTATGGTAAACTAAACTTTTTTTCTCGAAACGTAAAAGATTTACGTATCATTGTATTAAGAAGAAGAGTTTAGAAAAAAACATACAACGGCTATCAAGCGCCACATGAGGTCAACTTAAAGAGGCGTAGCTGGACCATCCTACTAGCAAAAGACCTTTAGAATCGATATTACATAAAAAGAAACGACTAACAACGACACAACGGTGTGACCTAGGAGGTGTCCTTGCGTCTTCATGGCTGCCTGGACCGAACAACCGAGAAGAGCTCGTCAAACGCTTCGGACTCAGACGCAGTTAGGTCGCCCTCAAAGAGCTTGTCGAAGGCCTCCATCTCTGCCAAAGAACTTGTTGGAGGTCCACCATAGGTGACGACTTGTGCTCAAGAGAAGCCCCCGCAATAATCCGACTGCTGGCGAGAGAGGCTGCGAATTCCTCCAACATCGGGTCTTCAGTGATGTCACGACCAAACGTTTGGTGCGTAATGTCATGCAAGAAAAACATGACTATAGTAGCACTGGCTACATTACAAAAATAATATATTTTTTGTATGAAGTCAAATGAAGATAAATTTTATACCAAAGTTATTCCTCTTAATTATATATAAAACTTTGTAGTTTTGCACTTTTTATATTTGAGGTTGTTAAGACACGTAAGAAAATAATATAAAATTTCAGCAGCAAATTAATCATGTATCACTATGATTTTTTTCAAATATCTTAACCAACTCAAATGTAAAAGCTCAAAATTGTAAAGTTCTAGGTCTTATTGAGTGTGACAACTTTGATATAAACTTATATTCGTTTGACTCTATTAAAAAAATATAGTATTATTTTTCTAATGCGGCAAGCGATAATACGTAATTATTATGATGCTAAAATCTTTTTTTAGCATCTTAACATACTCAAATAAAAAAAACTTAAAACTACAAAGTTGTAGATTTCGTCAAGATCTATAACGTTCATATAAAAATCTTTTTCATGCAATGTCATATACAAGAGATATTATTTTTTAAAAATTCAGTTTTGTCGTGCCACTCAAGAGTGGCGCGATAAGATTTTTCACGTCAAAAACGCTATCTAACGAGACAGATTTTGCCGAGCCACATGCGTTGACGCGACAACATTATTTGGTCATGCAAGTGGAGCTAACGCAACAAAAGGATTATATTAGATTTTTTTAATAGAGTTATTTTTGAATTTGTTTTTAGAAAGAGATTAAAAATATATAAAAAAAATTCTGTGCTAGGCTTCAGAGAGAGCCGCTGAACAAGCCAACCGGGAGTAGTAGCCGTGTGAACGAGAGCTGAGCAAGCGAGCCAGGCAGCAGGCAGACATCCACGACCGATGATGCGCGTACGGTTGATTACTTTCCTCTGCCACGCGTCGAAGATCCAAAGCAGGGGCGCATCGCGGGGTTAATGAGCCCCGGGCTCAGCCAATTTTCTTCCGACTTGGTGGTGTTCGTGAAATACTTTCCTTTTGAAAAAACTTCCAACGATTAGTGAGTCAGCTCACTGCACGCACAACTTGGTCATGGAGACTACTCGCGGGCTCGCGGCACATCAAACCTGCCCACCTGTCCGCTGAGGCCCCGTGAGCCACATGCCCAGAGCCACCCCATCTGTACTCTTCAAAGAGATGGATAGGGGTAGTATACTGCTTATTTTCTCGCGCATCTCTTTTCTCTTTCTCTCTCAAAACTCAGCTCCACATCTAAGGACGTCCTAAAGAATGTAAAAATAAATAAAGCTAGATATTGAATGTGTTAGTGTTTTTAAGCTAAGGTCCAAATAACGATTCCAAATAAATCTCAAAGATCTACTCATACGTGCATGACCCTAAAACGAATTTTCTTTGGTTTCTTAACCTTTCCGTTAGTTTGATAGGCTAACAGTTTTAAGTTGTACACGAAATGACTGTTACCTTTGGCTCCGAAAGCAACAGTTCAACAACCTATAGATACGATGTATAGGTCTTTCAGGCTACCTATTATCAATAATTTCCAAAAATAAGGTACAATGTATTTTCAAGCATAGAATTATTATTATTTATAAATAGTTGCACATGACAAAGACACACTGACTACTTAAAATACATAAAATCTATGGGGATTTTATATATAAAAATAATGATTCAATGCTTAAAAAATATTGTACCTTATTTTTGGAAAGTAGTAGGCGGTCTGAAACACCGGTACAACCTATCTCTAGGTTGCTAAATTGTTTTTTAAATTTCGACACCAGAGGTAAAAGAGTCATTTCACATACAAGTCAAGTCAAGACCGTTAGACAAAGGGCCACGAAACTAAACACCAACTTTTTAAGGCCAAGAAAGTAATTTCCTCAAAGATTAAAGTTTCTCCTGTGATGGAAATGGTTAAACATTGGTTAGAAACTTTCAAGGTTTCCACAACTATTTCTTTGTACGTCACTAGTTACTCGTATTGCTTTTAAGTATTGGTGTTTAGGTATCTACCCGCACATTATAATTGATGGGACATTACTTAGTACAAGGACACACTTTGAAACATGATGATGCTAGCAACCTTGCATTTTTCTTCCCCAGATATGCAAATGCACTATAGGAAACCGGGCAGTTGCCGAGTGCTGGAAGCACTCGGTAACTAGCCTTTTGCACTCGGCCGAGTGCCGCAGTCAGCAACTAGCACTCGGCAGAAGCCGAGTCGGCAACTAATTTAGTGACAGAGTGCCAGATTTACTCGGCCGTCCTCTAGGCTTGTATAGCCTCCCTCTCCAACTCTCTCCCTCTCATGTGCCTTCCTCTCCAACTGCGTCGCCTGCAGCGCCTCCTCCAACCTCCACACATTGGCCCGCAACAGGCCACCCACAATGTTTAAACAATACAAATGCAAGGTAGATGCGTAAAAGCAATGAACGAGTACTAACTGTAAGATCCGAGATCTGCTGCTCTGAACTCAGCTGTCGAGGGCGTATGGGGAGGGACGAGCTCGTGCTCTTTGCCCGAAGGTCCGCAAGGTTGGGAACAGAGGCGGAGTCGAGCGCACTGTTCGCCATCCAGTAGCAGCCGTGCTGCTTCCCTCCTCCTATCCTCATCACGATCTCTGCGTCCAGGGGCTCGGTGGCCGGATCGAAGGCCTCCCCATGCTGGAGTCGAGCCACCGAGACGTACTCGGTAACCTTGCTGTGGGCGCTTGGGTTGGTGTACACCTCGGGCGGGTACGCTGGGTTGTAGGGGTTGTCGGGGTCCGTGGCCTTGCCCTTGTGTGTCAGGCTGTACGCCATGAAGTCGTTGTACTCCTGGCCTTGGTGCGACCCAGACTGCGAGGAAAACATAAACATGATTAGAAGTAATGAGAATTGATAGTTGTAATAAAAAAATAAAGATGAAAACACAAAGAAAATTACCCAGTTTGAAGCGTACTGGGAGAGGCTCTGGTTGCCCTGGTGGTGTGCGGTCCCAGTCATCTGTAGGCGGCAGGCACGACGGATCGCACTCTTGTCAGCCCACTCGGGCGAGAGTCACCTGTCCAAAATACCGCCCCACCAGAGGGGTTGCCTGACGCACAAATCAGGACATCGCCGCATCTCATCAAGTTGTTGATACGTCAGAATATACCAATTGTAGGGTGGTAGTATTGATGTTTCATACTCCTCCCTGGTAAGCATCATGCCCCTGGCCTCGCTCTTCGACACTTTCTCGCCAAAGACATCGGCGCGGTGGTTGATATTGCACTGGAGCCGCATCTCGTGGTAGAGGTGTCCGAGTTGAGCCTTGCTGACCTTGTCCTGCACTTGCGCCGCCTTTTCCTCGTGCCTTGGCTCACACGTGAAGAAGTCCTGCATACAAACATCATGTATCATTTCATTATATCAAGAACGGCCAATGAATGTGTTTGGTTTGACAAATTTAGTGCGATGAAGACTCACCCAGAACTCGGCCTTAATCCGCCCCACAATGGATCTGTGGTCGCTGTCCTCAGCGGCGTAGAAGTGGGCCCACGACCAGGGCGGCTGCGTCACCCCGTTGAACTAGACCAGTCCAGGGTAGTGCTGCCGAATCAGAAGGCCAAGGATGCTATTGATGTGACGACCCTTATGTCCGGAGACAATTACCTAGTTGATGCAAGAGTCATTAAGAAAATATGTTAGTCTGTAGTTTGATTTTCAATACTTCATATGAAATAGTACTGAAATAATACTTACTCGTCACCCAAGGGTCGAATCACCGGGCGGTGGGGAGGTAGAATCGGGTGCTGAGGGAGCCTCGCGGGCCCACGCAACTAGACTGTCGACGAGGAGGTAGAGCTCTCTCCTACCTCCTGCTGTGGGGCGTCATCGCCGCCTGTGTGGAGCCCGGCCGCCTAGTCGTCCTCGTCCATGGCCTGGTGGTCCTCGTCCACAGTCGGCCTCGCACCCCCTCTGCCGCGGCCTCCCCGACCGCGGGGTCGGCCACGAGGTCTCCTCGCCTACGAGGTCTCCACTGCGGGCGCCGCGGCCACGGCGGCAAAAGCGGGTGGCGTCACGTAGAGGTCGTTGAGTGAACGACGTGTAGCCCTTCCGCCAGGCATTTTGTCAAGTGCCTGCAATTTCAAAGAGTAAACCAATTAGCAAAATACTTATAAAGAGAAGCAAAATGAACCAAACATAATTGCAATAATAATAATAATATAGTATTACATTAATTAGAAATATTCTTCATGATCGGCAGCTACTGGATCATAGGTCTCATCTTCACTATCATATTGCACCTCTTCTACCTCTTCCTCATCTCCATTGTTGTCATCATTTCCAACGCCTAAGTTTAACCGCTCAAGCATTTCTAAGTCTTCCACATCTTGCACCTCTTCTCCCTCGTCCTCATCTCCATCGTCTTGTTCAATGTCATTGTCAACTTCCATGCCCATCAGGCCAAACATGTCTATGTCAAACCTCCCTTCTAGCCCCTCTGATTGATAGAACTCCTCTGCGTTTGGGTCAAAGTGGTAATCCTCATCGTTTGGGACAGGAAATTTACCGTGCGGCGATACCAACTGCACAATGTACCAACCCATAAGATTGGGGTTTTTTTGGCACGCCCATGGGAGGTAATAGACTTGTGTGGCCTGTTGAGCCACAATATAGACATCCTCTCCTTGATAGATAGAATCTTGTCGAATTTCGACTTGTCCAATCTCAGGAGATGTTTTCGTGACATTAGGATCAAACCAATGGACTTTGGATATGACTGGATTAGGACCTCTACGACACTCAAAGGAGAGCTCGTATATGGCTTCTACTATGCTGTAGTAGTCGTGCTCATCGGTGCCAGGCGTACGAACTCTGGTATTTGTGGTTTTCCGATTGGGATGACTCTCCTCATAGTTTCTTGTGTGAAATCGATAGCCATTCACATCATAAACGTTGAATGTCTTGACCTTATAGGAGAAACCCTTTCGCGAGCCCTTTCAACTCAACATTCATGTCCCTATCTTTGCGAGCCTGCAAGGTGAGGCCGGATAGATAGTTACATTAGTCGCTCTTAGGAGCAAAGTGAGATGTCAAAGATTCAACCAGGTACCTTCGTATCGATCCAGGAAATGAAATTGGGTTTGCCATGTTTGAGAAGGTTATCTTCTTCTTGAGGGGAAGGAGCACTACTCCCTCTCCAATATATATTTAGAAATTCCCTGAAAAAACAAGAGACAAGGAAGTTGGATACATGGAGGATAGTGACGACGTATGTAACAAGCTCATTGAGAACTTACTGCACATAAGGCTTCACTTCGTCAAGGTTCAACAACACGTAATGCATGATAATGTGCCACTCATCATTCCTTAACGTCTTGGTGCCCGGTGCGCTTGCCTTGCCGAGTTGCCCTTTGAAAAGGCTGAGGTTCGATGAACTCTCATCCGCGTTGTAACGAGGTGGGGGATTGTGCACACTGGGAAGGTTATCCTTATAGTATGTTGTTGTGAAGTTTGACACCTCCTCCAGAATGAATGCCTCTGCCACGGAAGCCTCGATTTTGGCTTTATTTCTACACTTTTTCCGAAGAATCTTTAGACATCTCTCGATCATATAGCACCAACGGGCCTGCACGGGCCCCCACATTCGTGCCTCGTAAGGTAGGTGCGAAATCATATGCTGCATCACCACAAAGTAGCCGGGTGGGAAGATCTTCTCCAGCTTGCAGAGCAACATAGGTGCCACGTTCTCCAAGTCAGCAATGACGTCCCGAGACAACTCCTTGGCACAAAGCTGGCGTAAGAAATAGCTCAACTCTGCCAGCACGCGCCACACATGCTCGGGCATGTATCCCTGGGTCATCACAGGAAGGAGCCGCTCAATCCATATGTGGTAGTCATGACTCTTCATCCCTAAGACCCGCATAGTGGACAAGTTCACTCCACAACTCAAATTCGCCGCATACCCGTCCGGGAACATCAACGTTTGCATCCACATCAAGACCTCCTTTCGTTGGTCCCTTTTCAAGACGAAATCGACCGGAGTCCTTCTCCATTTGTTACCGGAGCCAGGAGGCTTCATCACTTGCTTTGGCCTATCGCAAATCGTTTTCAGGTCCAATCTAGCCTTCACGTTGTCCTTTGACTTCTCTGTGTTCATGAGTGTTGCAAAAAGCGACTCGGCGATATTCTTTTCTGTGTGCATTACATCAATGTTGTGTGGAAGAAGAATGAAATAAGGGAGCCTAGTCAAGCCCGATTTATGAGTTCACTGATGTTCCAAATCATATCCAATAAAACCACATGTATCTTTATCATCTTTGAGAGCCTCTATCTCAGTACGGACCTCGGCACTGGTCATCATGTGAGGTGGAGGGTCGGTGACTTGAACCCCTTTCCTGAAGTTCTTGACATCTCGTTTGAATGTATGGTCAAGAGGGAGGAATTGACGATGTAGGGCAAACGAAGAAAACTTGCCACCCTTCTTCAGATGATAGAACCGTACAGTTGTCTTGCATAATGGGCATGGGAACTTCCTGTGAACACACCACGCGCAGAATATGCCATACGCCAGGAAGTCGTGCAGGGAGTACTGGTACCACACATGCATCGTGAAGTTCTTCTTTGTAGCTCGGTCGTATGTCAGTACCTCTTTTTCCCAAGCAAACATCAATTCATCAATGAGAGGCTCCATATGTGGACTTTGAGGTTTGTGAACAACATACGTGACGACATGCTCAAAACTTTTTTCAAATTTTTACCACAACATACGCACATGAAATGATGGCACGTGCACAGGTTTCGTCATTTTCAGAATTTGTTTGCATTTAATATAATTAAAAAACTACAAGCACCGAAGTTGGCGACGTTGTCCCGTGAGCACACTGATCGAACTTTCGAGACAGACCCTGGATTTAACCATCATTTAAACTAACAAACAAGCCTACCATTTTTAGAACGAAAGAAATCTATTATTTCATGCACCTGCAGTTCGAATGAACATTAAGCGGGAAAATTGAAGAAAAGAAAATAAACTAAGGAAAAATACCAAAAAGCAATGAAAGGCTTGCAAACTTGAACATATTGTTTACAATAGTTCACTAAACACACACAAAAAATTGGGAGCCAAAAAACAAAAATAAAATTAATTAAGTTGCCGAGTACTCGGGATGACACTCGACAATTTGAATTAAGTTGCCGAGTGTTAAGTTGCCGAGTGCCTAACGGCAGACACTCGGCAACTTAAATGGCGCGGGATGACGTTACCTTAGTTGCCGAGTGTATTTTTTTGCCGAGTGTCGGCACTCGACAAAAAAAATTAAGTTGCCGAGTGTATTTTTTTTTTGCCGAGTATCAGGCACTCGGCATTTAAATAGTTGCCGAGTGTTTTTTTTGCCGAGTGTGGCACTCAGTAACTAATTTAGTTGCCGAGTGCCCGAGATCTGGCACTCGGCAACTCGCCGTTTTCATGTAGTGATGAGTCTCCATTAGCTAACTCAGAACTTTATTTGTATAATTATTGGGAGCTAACATTTTCTCTCAAAACACAAGAGGAAGCCCAGATATATAGGTGTATAGGACTAGTGTTTGTGGCAGAGTAACACGGAGCAGAGCTAGGAACGAAGGAACAACCGACATGACACTATGTTAGCAAAACTGTCATCAAACTGCCATGTCTTAAGAGTTTTGAGAAGGGGCCGAAGAACAAGTTTGGTAAATTAGGGAAGATAATCGAAAGATTATGAATGTTGAGGTAGGTCAGAGAAACTTTTTCCTACGAGAAAACGTGGTCCACGAAGCCACAATGAGCTTAGGTATGGGCCTAGTCGGACCGGGTTGTAGATCTTGGTCCCAGGTAGTACGCTTTAGAAAGCCCACTGCTTTCCCAAAGCAAAACAGAAACTCGTTTTGCAATGCATGATTGCATCTACCCACCTTCCCCGGCGCGCCGTCGTTTGCCAGTTCACAGCCGCCGACGCCCGACGCCCGACAGCCATCTTCGGGAGGTTCGATTTTACTCGGCAACCTCATCTTCGCTCCCCTCTAGGATGTGCCTCGAATTCTGATCAATTTGCGATTCTTTATTTCTCGCCGAGAAAAGTGTCTAGGTCACGCGCTTAATGCCGCCGCTACGTCGATTCTGTCAGTTCTTGCCGTGGTCATCGCCGTCGATGGATCGCCATGTTCCGACGCAGACAACGGAGTCGACGTGCACCCCGGAGACTGTGCAAGGCAGACACTTGTTTGAGGTCACCGGTTACAGCAAGCACAGGGGGATGGGCCACGACAAGTTCGTCAGGTCCGGCACCTTCTCCGTCGGAGGCCACCACTGGTCCATCCGCTTCTACCCGGATGGGACCTTGGCAGACAAAGATTACATCTCAGTTTATCTCGAGCTCATGACGGAGAAGGAAGGCGCCAAGGTGCGGGCATCCTGCGACCTGAAGCTGGTCGACCTGAGAACCGGGTTGTCTTCTTCGGTGCATAGGACAGGGCCTAGAATGTTTAACCGTGGTGATGTCAGTAAGTATGCTCCTCAGCATGGCTTGTTCAAGAAACGAAGCGAATTTGAGGCATCGGTGTACCTTCGAGATGATCGCCTAGTGATCGAATGCATTGTCACTGTTATGGCAGAACCGAAGGTATCTGCAACCAAATTGTGCAGAAAAATTGAGATGCCCCCATCAGACATTGGAAATCATATTAGCAAGTTGATGGAAGAAGAGGAGGGTGCAGATGTCACATTCAGTGTTGGAGGAGAAACGTTTACAGCACATAAGCTTGTGCTCGCGATGCGGTCGCCAGTTTTCAAAGCTGAGTTCTATGGTTCCATGAGGGAGAGGAGCGCACAGCTTGTGACCATTCAAGACATGCAACCTGCTGTGTTCCGGGTCCTGCTTCAATTTATCTATACCGATTCTTTGCCTGACATGAAGGACCTTGCCGAAGATGTCAACTGCGAAATGATCCGACATTTACTTGTGGCTGCAGATAGATATGCTTTGGATAGACTCAAGTTGATTTGCCAAAGCATCCTTGCCGATAATCTTAGTGTGATGACTGTGGCAACTACATTGGCTTTGGCTTATCAGCATAACTGCACCATGCTTCATGATGTTTGCCTTGAATATATCACCAGTAAAGATGTGATGGATGCAGTGGCTGCAACTGAAGGCTATAAGAATCTCAAGGCAACCTGCCCTTCTGCACTAGCAGATGCATTTGAGAAGACTATGAAATTGCGTAGAACATAAGCAGCTTGCCTTGAGCTGTCCACACTATTATTTCTTATTAAATTATTATGATAGCTTAGCTTGTCAGAATCGATCTGCTAGAACAGCTCAGGATAATTTTAACATAGGGATGAGTAGCCCTGTGTAAGATGAATTGATTGAGAACTATCATGTGTGGCATGCTTATTAGTCCTATACTCAATATATCAATATGTCTACAAATTCGTGCAATCTGTCTACTTTTTCGCACAATGCTATGGACTCATCATAGCTTTAAGCACAAGACTTAGAATGCTGTTGAGGTTACTGCACGAAATATGAAATAGCTTAGAGTCACAATTTTACCTCCTTGGTCACTAATTTTTTACGATTTGTGTATGTTGATAGCAGTACGGTATTGACAATGTTGTGCATGATTTTGGAGGTTTGTGTGCTTTCAATATATGCTTGGATAAAATGATCATCTTAATTAATGTTTCCTTGTAGCAAAATAAGCATATCTATATTTATATCTATATATTCTCTTCTCTAATAATAAAGAGCCAAAATTTCTCTCCTCCATTTTTTGTTTTGTCTCCCCTAATTACCGGACAAAGTATTGAGTCCGATTTCTACAGTATTAAGTTCTGTTGCAACCTACGGAATTCAATTTCTACACGTATTAAGTTTCATTGCAATGTATGGGCACAGAGTCCAATTTCTATACGTTTAAGCTAGTTCCATTGCAACGCACCAGAACATTTACTAGTAATAATTTTTAAATCATAAAAACTCAACCAACCAACGAGTTACATGGATTTTGATTATGAAGAAATAGGCACCAAAGTTCACCTCAACAAGGACTTGAACTTGGTTGGTCTCGGTGTACTAGAAATTGATCCCTATGATCGAATTTATATACTATATAACATAAACATTATACACAAGCAATGGAGATCGAGCATACAAAGGCTTTGGAACATTATTTCCGCACGCTAGAACGAAACCGCAAGCTTTTAATAATATGGACGTGATCTGTCATTATGTGCGACTATTTCCTCCACATCTGAAAATATGAAATTCAGAAGATACGACAAGCCAAGGCTTTGCTGAAAAAATCACTAGACAAATACCACATCTAGAAGAACATTTACTTCACAATTTGGGCCCTCGAGAAACTAAGCTTGGTTCAGTTGCTAGATGATGAGCAAGTTTACTCAATTGTAATTCGGATTTAGTTACCAACGGCTGATTCGACAACCATGGTACTTAGTTAAAAGTTACTTTAGGATTGACTTCAAATTATATTTTATTAACCTTACTCGAGATCTATGTAAGGTGAGATACTTTCTTAGTTACTTGTTTATATATGCAGTCTTTTTGTGTGTTAAAGTTTGACTAGTTAATGATTCATAATTTACGTAGAATCACTCAAAATAAGATGCATTGACAAGTAAAATATTGCCACTCCATGCACACTGGTAGTATTTCTTTCGCTAGGGTATACATTCTTGGAGTTATGAGGGCAGTAGTAACGTAAGCATAAATGACTATGTGTAAAGACTGAAGCTCTCATGCTTCCTCAGTTAACTTAGTTGGCAGACACTGTTTCTTTCTCCACCACTGTCAGATAGGCCATCCTCACTTTTTTGTCTCCAATACTAGCTGGTACTATATGAGCCTTCAATATCTTTCATAAAATTGACATTTATCTTTAGAGTTTGTCTATAATGGCCTTTTGGCACAATGGATAGATGCATTTCCATAAAACTAATTTAGCAAAATTTTGCTAATGCTGATGACCATTGGGGGAACGAGTGAAGCTACTTCACTCCTAAGATTTCCAAACTGTAATTTTTAGTATTTTTGCATCGTTTCTTTGTGAAAAGTATGTCCTTGATTTGTACAGAAAGGGTGGTGTAAATATCCACTATTGATTCTTATATTCATGTTCATCCTATCTAATAATTAAGTGGCATACAACTTTTGTTTCTATGCATATCTCAGTACAGTTCTATGATACTGGTGAGTCCACGAGTTGACACGAGGTTGTGAGTTTGATATTGGGCTTGTACTAGGTTTTCACGAGGCCTCATTGTGAGTTTGATATTGGGCTTGTACTAGATTTTTATGCAGCTTATCTTCAAAAATGTTGTGGATTGGCCCAAGTTGATATGTCAAAGCATCCTTTATTTTGCGAGAAACTTGATGTGAAGCCCATGGCAGCTACAATGGCTTTGGCTTATCAACATAGCTGAGACAGGATTAAGGATGTTTGTCTTGAGTTTGTCACCACTTCAGATGTGATGTATACAGCGGTAGCATCTCCAGGTTATAAGAATCAACCCGCTCGTCTGCATGAATAGATGCATTTGAGAAGGCAATGAAATTGTGTTAAAACGTAGGTATCTTATCTCAAGCTCTATAACAATGTTATTACTTGTTAAATTATATATAATATGTATCTTGTTAAAGAATGGTTTAGTTAGGTTGTGTTTACTGGACTGAAAAGTGAGAAAGTATCAAGTATCATATAGGTTATCCTATGATCAATATAATGATATGTCAAAAAAAACTTGTAATACCTGCTATGTGTTGTTCATCATATAAAAAAATAAGCTTTGTTCTGGGCGCACTTAAACAATACATGCATTCAAATAATGCTATGATACACTCGTTGACCACTAAAAAGCACTTCCCTTGTTCTAAATTGTATGTTTTTAGGCTTGTTTAGGTATTTATTTTTTTATGCATCGAGAGTATATTTAAGCTAAGATCAGAATACTATTGCGGTGCATCAGCGTTTTATTACTGATTGTCTGGCGGTGAACTGGTGCTTATCTGCTACATGCAGCCGCATGTGCCCGTTGCTGTTGCGCGCCTACGCTTGCTGCCCTGGATGCTATTGCCTGCCCGGCCTGGTGCACGCGCCCGCATTCTCCTGGTAGCTCGTGCTACACATGCCCACATGCTCCTACATCCTGCTACATACTCTTACAACATGTGTAACATTTATATAAAATACGTGTGACATACTTTTAAAAACAGTTGAAATATATTTGAAACACATACTTACAACATACGTGTATACCTATTGCAACAACTTTCAAATAAACACTAATAACTTGCATCATGAAAATACTTGCTGGAATATAAGACTTAAATATTTAGAACACACTCTTACAACATATTTGTCAAACATAGGCAATATCAAGATCAAAACACTTGCAAACATACGTCTAAAAACAGATAAAGTGTTTTGGACAAACAGTTGCAACATTCATCTGAAACACTTGAAATATATGGAACATCTATATGAAAGCACTTGAAACATACATTTGCAACATGGGCTTTCCGCACAACGTAACATCTCCATGCTGCTTAGAAGAATGGAGGCTTTTCGGTGTGTGGAGTTCACCAGAGGCAGCGGCCTGTCTCGGCGGCTGCTTGACGCAGGGAGGACGTGCCCGCACGACCGGGAAAGGGAGCCAAGTCCACCATGCAGACACTCTTGTTGGCCCTGTGAGAGTCTCTATGTGATTTTGGTAATTGAGTGGCAACCTAGGTGAACTAATATGTGTTCAAGTGATATATACACAGGAGATTAGTTCACATGTGATTGTGTGATGAAGGTGCTTATTGCACATGATACTTGACATGGAGTCATGTGATCAAAGTGGAGAAGATCAAGATGAGGCTTGGCTTGATGGACCGGTTGCAAGTGTGAAGGGCAAGCGGGTGATGCTTGGCGCCGATGGACCAATGCAACGGTGAAGAGCAAGTGAGGTCAAGATCGATGAACCAATACGGTCACGTGATGATATATGAAGTGGATCATATCATTTGGTGATAGGTTGGTGCATGTGTTGCATCAACATTGGAGAAAGAGATGGAATGAAATGCGCAAGGCAAAGGTATAACAATAGGGCATTTTATTTCACCGGTCATAGGTGTGTAGAGAAGATTATGATCGGGTTTAGGATAGATAGTCCTACTATCAAGAGGAGCAAACTTGTTTGCATATCGGTTATCTAGTGCCACCGTGAACGATCTAACTTTGCGATGCATTAGGATCGAGTGATGTGGTGAGAAGCAAGTGAAAATGCTTTGAAAAACATTGTGAAAATGCTAACACACATGCACAAGGTGGTGATCACGTTTGTGTTAGCACTTGGAAAAGCAAGGAAGAAGTGCGGAGGAGTCTCGGCTGAAAACCGAGCTCCGGACGCTAGGGCCATGGGGGTCCGGACCATTGCTTGGGTCCGGAACCAAACCCTAGGTTCGGCTGAGTCTGTTGACTCCGGACGCAAGGGGCATGCGCAGTCCGAACGCCACCCCCACTGACTGTGTTGTGCTGACAGAGGTGATCCGGACGCTGTTCGTCGTCCAGATGGAGAACTCCGGATGCAGCGTCCGGAGGTTGGAGCTTACTATAACCGCTCGGAGTGAAGGTCCGAACGCTGTATGCGGTCCGGACGCAAGGTTCCGGACGCAGTCCGGACTGGTTTGTGCTCTCGGGGAGCTCTTTGTTAGAGTCCGGACCCAGGTGTGCGTTGGTCCGGACTCGCGCTGTTTCCTACGTCCGGAGGCACGTGGCGGCCTGTGGCGAGCGCGCCAATGGGCGGATTCAAACGGATAGGAGTCCGGACGTGTGTGGCATGGTCCGGACCCGCACTATTGAGTGCGTCCGGACCTTCTGCAGGACGCCCAGTGAGTGGGCAAAACGGCTAGTTTCGGTGGTGTGGCTATATATATCTCATGGCTGACCCTTGGGGCTGGTTGAGCACCTTGGGCATTTGTTGCCTCTAGTGTGCTTGGTTTGGGAGCCCTCTAACTCACACACACTTGATAGAGATCATCCGATTGTGTGAGAGAGCGATTACTAGTGCGTTGCTTTGAGAGATAGCTTCGTGTGGCACTAGGTGATCGACTTGCAAGCTCGTGGTGCTTGTTACTCTTGGAGGTTGCCACCTCCTAGACGGCTTGGTGGCTTGTGGCTCCGTCGAAGCCCGCGAGAAGATTGTGCGGCGCTCCGGAGAAATGCTTTGTGAGGGGTATTGTGCTCGCCCCGCGGGAGATCACGAAGAGCAACTCTAGTTGAGCGTGTCATTGAGCTACCCTCACTTGTGGGTGGATTCTTGCGGCGCCTGAGTTAGTGGGGTAGGCTTGTGAACGCCTATTAGCCGCCGAATCACCAAGTGAGTGGTCGACAGAACGGGGAGTAGCTTGGTGGCGACCAAGTGAATCTCGGGAGAAAAATCACCGTGTCAACCTTGTTCATCTTCTCGGTGGTTTGCATTCTCCAAATCACTAGCTTGTATTTGCTTTCATATACTTGTGCTAGTGAGTAGTTGTTGCTCTTGTAACTAGTTTAGCTTTTATGGCTTAACTAGTTGCCTTCTAGCTTGTGTAGCATAGAAGTAACTCTTGAGTGGCTAATTGGCTTGTGTAGCCTTGTTAGTCACTTTGCTTAGTTTGTGTAGCTAAGTAAGTTGAGCTCTCTAGTTGACTTGTGTAGTCTTGTTAGAGAGCATTGCTAGTGAGATTAGGTGCTTTGTGCTTTGCTTACTAGTATGTGTAGGAGCTCCCTTTGTGCTTAGAGTACTAGTTGCTTAGGTTTGTGTGACCTTGCAACCTAGACTTGTTTAGGTGATCGTCCTAGATTGGCACCTTAGTGAGCCCAATTAGTATACTTTGCTAGGTGCTAAAGTTATAGATAGAGGGGTGTAGTCTTGGCTAGACTGATAGTTTTAATTCCGCATTTGTTTCGGTTAGCCGTTGCGCTTAAGTTTTTAGAAAAGACTATTCACCCCTCACTAGTCTGCCATCTCGACCCTACAGGTGGTATCAGAGCTAGGTCTCTCATTTGTGGTCTTTACCGACCCGAGAGGATGGCAGCTTATGGGCTGGATGTTGAGTGTCCACACATTTTTATGGCACACACTTTGCACGTTGGAGAAATTGGACAGAAAATAATTATAAGTTTATTTCTCCCCAAATGTGGTGGATCGTGGATGTAGGTCTCTCTTGTGCAATTGAGAGAGAGGATGCAACTCAAGCACAAAAGAAGTGCCTACATCTCGATTGCCAAGCTACTAACATTCTAAACCATTCTATGAAAGATAACATCTTTTGTGAGATTATGGACATGGAGAGCGCTCATGAGATTTGGACCTACCTCATTGAAAAATATGAGAAGGTTCCTGTCGGGTACAAAGGTAAGGGGTACCCTAAACGTGTGATAATCTAATGCTTTACCTACCTCAATGAAGGAAGGCCCATCACGCAAAAGCTTCCTTCACGGGCAACAGGGACCGGTCGTGGGCCGGCCCATTGCAGGAAAAACAGAAGACAGTATACCCCTCCGTCTCTACCTCGACCGACAGATGGGGGGTCGAACAAATGACCCCTCCGCATCTACCTCGACTGACGGACGGGGGTCGAACGAACGACCCCTTCGCATCTACCTCGACTGACGGATGGGGGTCGAACGAACGACCCCTCCGCCTCGCCATAACCCCCCGAATGACGGAAGAGGGGTCGGTCGAACCCCCCTCGACATCCTTCTCCGCCTCGACCTCCTTCTCTCCCTCGACCTCGCCTGGCAGACAGGGGTCGAACGAACGACCCCTCCGTCCCTGCCTCGACCTCAAATGACGGACAGGGGGTCGATCAACTGACCCGCGCGCAGGAGGCTCGGTCAGATCACCTGCTCCCGGTATGGGTTAAAGGGGATCCAATGCGCCCACCTGCCCCCGCCTAACGCCATGGGCGCCCACTACCGCAGTTAAATCCCTCAACTCGCCGCCCATGCCTGGGACTTCCGTTAACCATGTGGCTGCTATAGCCACGTTGCAGGTACGGAATCCAGAGGCACCCCCTCGAGCCATGAACAGGGCAGCCCTCGACCGTGTCTTGAGGGATACGACAGGGTCATGCTGGCCTCGACCCCCCTTGACCGGGGGGCTCGACCACCGTCTCCAACCACTCCAGCATGGGACCCGTCCTATCCGCTCTGTCTCGCGTCAACTGTGGGACTCGTACCCGTCTACAGAAGGCCGACCACACTGCGCCATGACGTTCGTCAGCGTCCAGTCTGCCATCACCATGTCCTGGAGCACCGGAAGGACGGGAAGGCCACGCCGCAACAGTGATCGACGTCCCTTCGCCAGCATGGCACCACGGACACGCCACCCATGCCGCTACAGTTTAGGACTTTGTACTCCCGTACCTCCCCTTGATCTATAAAAGGGGACGCCGGGACAGAAGAAAAGGGGCGGATTAAAAAAGGCAAGGGCTGATCCACATCAGCTTAGACATTCGGACATCAGCTCTGACCCGCATACACCACACACCCAATTGCTTGATCGACGTCTCAAACAATCAACCGACCACCTAGGATAGCCATGCAATCCCTAGGCCTCAGCTCATCCTGGGCACCCCCATGTAAACCTGCTTGTACTCCCCCTGTATGAGCACTTTGGTGCAAGATAATACAATCCATCCTTCCCCGCTGGACGTAGGGCCTTCTTCTGCCCGAACCAGGATAAATACTGTGTTCTTCTTGCATCACATCTGGGAGAGGGAGCACGCAATACACAAATTCACTAGTTGGTGATTGACCCCCTGGGTCAAAGCACCGACCGTTGGCGCGCTAGGTAGGGGGCTTTGCGTGTTGATCAACTCCAAACTACTCTCCCAGATGGATTCCTCGATCCCATCAATTCCATTCGCCACCATCATCCGGTTTGGGAGCCTAGAGTTCATGTCCACGGGCTGCGGCCACGACATGGTCCTACTCTTAGGTAGTGGCATGGATAGCAGCAGCTCCGGTACTCCGGGGCCAAGGAGGACCAGGCGACGGTCCCACCACTCGCGCCTGTCGCCTGCGATCAGGAGGAGGTGCGAACGACGCCGCCGCACTCTTCACCACGCGGATCCGGAGACGCCGGATGCCGTCTCCCCGGCCTCAGCTAGTGACACAGTTCCTCCCTTCGGGAGCCTGTTTGACCCATGCTTGCGGGTCGGGGGTGGGTACCTCGCTGAGCCTGACTTTGGCTCTGCCATACCATCATCTCAGAGGGTCCCCATGGCTTCTCCCACATACTCGACCGCGCCACCGCACAACCTGTTTCCACATGGGCTCTACAACAGTGCCAGACTCTGTTCTGCTTTTGTAGGCTCGCAGATGCAGGCATGTCACGACTCCCCAGGGAACCTGCTATGTACGACGATCAACCTCGTCACCACCCCTCCACTGGACGAGCGCCCGGAGTCATGACGAGCCCCGGCCCTAGGGTGTCAGACCTGGGGGACGGTACGACAATGGCTGGAGGAGGAATGTTGGGGATCTTTCCCTAACTTCTACCATGGCTACCCCGACTCGGACTCCCCCGACGAGGGTTACGATCCCACGTGGGAGTGCTTCCACCTTGTCGATCCGGTCAACTCCCAGGACGACATCAACGACGCCGCGGCCACGGATGAAGGAGGAGGGGGCAACGCTACCCTAGCGCGAGACGTCGCCCGCCCGGTTCCAGTCGAAGCCGATCCATCTCAGGACGCCCGGATCGCGCAAGTCCGAGAGCTGCTCGCTAAGCTCGAGGAGGAACGCCTACGACTTCAGCAGCTCGAGAACGCCCTCGAGCGAGATCACGAGCGCCCACAGGGTGTGGGAGCCCGCGGCCAGGCCCGGGAAGTCCATCGACAGATCGTTAACGAAGGGGCGAACGACCGCCACGTCTACAACCACGCTAGCCAGAATGTCATGGCAGCCGCGATGCTGCTCTGCGACATGCCGGCACCATCGACGCCCCAGGCGCAACGCATCAGGGATGAAATCCAGGGCTTCTCCAAACCGTGGCCGTTCAGCAGGCGGAGAGCTCGGCCTCGAGACGCAGAGGAGCTGCCTCCGAGCGGTGGGACATGCCCCCTGGACAAGATCGAGAGGTATTTGTCAACCAAGACAAGGCGCCCCAAGGCGGAGCGGAGCGGCAACCAGTTCGGGGCCGCATCCTCGACGATCGACAACCGCGAGACGCGCGATACGACATCAACGACAACAAACGACGCTGATACGGTGACGCTGAGGCGCGAGGTTATAGTGCTTATCGAGGTGGGCGCTATGACAGCGACGAGGATCAACGTTGATCCCCGGAACCACCAGGGCCACGAGTCTTCAGCAAGGCAATCCAGCAGACCGCCTTGCCTGTTCGTTTCCGTCCACCCACCAGCCTGGTCAAGTACAACGGCGAAACCAAGCCGGAGCTCTGGCTTGCTGATTTTAGGTTGGCGTGTCAGCTAGGAGGAGCCGACGACAACCACGTCATCATTCAGCAACTCCCGCTCTTCCTCTCCGACACCGCTCGAAGGTGGCTCGAGGAGCTCCCCTCGGACTTGATCCATGGCTAGCCCGACCTGGTCAGGATTTTCGAGGGGAACTTCAAGGGCACCTACGTGCGGCCGGGGAACTCCTAGGATCTCCGCAGCTGGAACCAGAAGCCAGGGGAAAACCTCCGTGACTTCACCCGATGGTTCTCCAAGCAATGTACTGAGCTAACCCACATCTCCGACCACGATGTCATCACGGCGTTCATCGCCGGGACAACCTGCAAGGAGCTGGTGCGGGAACTGGGACGGAACACCCCCAAGACCGCCAACGAGCTTATGGACATCGTCGCCAACTATGCAGACGGCGAGGAAGCCGTTGGTGCGTTCTTCTATGCATCCCCGAGCAAGGGGAAGGCCAAGGAGGACGAGCCCGGGGGCTCGAATAATGGGCCCAAGAAGAGCAATAACAACAACAACAACAACAACAACAACAAGAACCAGCCGGGTCGACGCGACGTCGAGCCCTACGATCTTGTCGCTGCGACAGACAAGAAGAAGCCTCGAGGTCCCCCTATCGAGGGGGGCGTCTTTGACAAAATGCTGAAAGAGCCCTGCCCCTATCACAAGGGACCGGCCAACCACAACCTCGAGGACTGTCACATGCTGAAGAGGCACTTCTGCTCCCTCGTCCTCAAGAAAGACGACAAGAGGGAGGACCCACAAGACGAGGGCGGTGACAAGAACGAGGGCTTCCCCGAGATCCTCGACTATTTCATGATCTTCGGGGGACCCTCGACCCGACTCAGCACGCGTCAGCGCAAGAGTGAGCGTCGGGAGGTCTTCTCCGTTCGAGCTCAAGCCCCTCGATACCTCGACTGGTCACACGTGCCGATCACCTTCGATCAGGATGACCATCCCGAGCACGTCCCCAAAGCAGGGGTCTACCCACTCGTCATCGACCCGATCATACTCAACACCCGCCTTTCCAAGGTACTCATGGATGGGAGAAGCAGCCTCAACATCATCTACGCCGAGACCCTCGACCTCCTGGGGATCCCGAGGACCATGCTCTTGCCCAGCACGGGGGGATTCCATAGGATCATCCCAGGAAAGAAGGCACTCCCGATCGGCCACGTCAAGCTACCCGTCTGCTGCGGTACCCCCTCGAACTTCCGGAAGGAAAATCTGACCTTTAAGGTGGTCGCATTCCACGGTACCTACCACGCCATCATCGGTCGACCGGGATACACCAAGTTCATGGCGGTCCCGAACTACACCTACCTCAAGCTAAAGATGTCGGGGCCTGAAGAATCATGGCCCTAGTTGGTTTCGGCGATTAACGACAATTAGAGATTATTATGGCTAACGTGTGTTTTGCAGAGGCTATGCGTAGCTTAGCCATAGTGATCAAACATGAATGGGCACTAATGGTCATCACTTAGCCCCCAAGATGGATATCGTTTCGGATTTCAAGGAGACATGATGAAGACCCTAGAATGATAGGCTAAGCGCCATAAGGAGATGAAGGGCACATAGAAATAGATAGGGCTTCTCTTTTTACCTTTGACCGTACTATTAAGAGGGGTTGAGACTAGTAGCTTGACTTAGGAAAGCCTCATGACTTAGGTGTGGTGCACACTTGACTTCCTTAGCTCTAAGCAAGCCTATGGTGACCGTAAGATAGCCTAGAACAACTTCCATATTCATCGCGACGAAAAATGAAGTTGTTTAAACTGTTTTCTGGGCGTCGGACGCTCCTGGCAGGGGCGCCGGACGCTGGGTGGTTGAGTCCACAGCGTCCGTCGACCTTCCAGTGGGGATGTTTTCTGGCTAAGTTTTTCAGGGTGCGTCGGACGCTGTCCGACGGCCAGGCGTCGGACGCTGGTAAGAGCGTCCGTCGACCTTCTAGAGAGGGTGTTTTTCAACCCTAGCCAAAGCGAAGCGCCGGACGCTGGGGATGAGCGTCCGTCGCCCAGTGACGTAGCGTCCGTCGCTGGGAACAGTGTGTCAGAACTAGCCGTTGGGCAGGGCGTCGGACCGTCCGTCGCCCAAACTATGAACAGAAACTAGCCGTTGGGCATGCGATGGACTGTCCGTCGCCTAGTCGATAGAGCGTCCGTCACCAACTTAAAACGCCAGCCCGAGGCAGTTTTCAGAGGGTCTATTTATAGCCCCTCCCACTTCTCTCCCACCTGGCCTTTGCTCATTTGAGTTGCTGAGTTTGTTGAGGAGGTTGGGAAGAGAGCAAGAGCCCTAGAGAGAGAGAGAGTGATTCGCGAATCCATCCATCCTCTCTCTAGTTCATCCAAGAGTTCAAGTGTGCATCCTCTAGTTGTGAAGCTTGAGTGAGTCAAGCGAAGATCGAGGCTTGTTTCTCTTGGTGATCGACATCACCTAGACGGTCCGGTGGTGCTCGGAGGAAGGTGATCGCCGGAGGATTGTCGGTGGCCCTTCTCCATCGACGTTTGTGATCGGTTGTGGGCAATTCACCGAGCCGGAGTGGCGAAGAATCAGCCCGTAGAGAGCACTCATCCCTTGCGCGGGATTGAGGGGGAGCTATACCTTGCGAGGTGCTCCAACGAGGACTAGGGGGGAGTGTTGACTCCTCGATACCTCGGCAAAACATCGCCGTGTCAAGCATCTCTTTCCCTAGCTCTTTATTACCGCATTACTTTCCACACTTGTCTTTCATTTCATACTAGAATTGTGTAGGAAGTTTTTGCTTTCCTTTGACTTGCTACCGCTTTCGAGCTAGGACACACAAGCGGTAGGCACTAGGGGGTTAATTGGCTCTTTATAGGTTTAATTCTTGTTTAGAAATTAAAAAGAGCCCAATTCACCCCCCCCCCTCTTGGGCATCTTGATCCTTTCAGGGCCCAGGGGAGTCATCACCGTCGACACCTCCTACGAGCACGCTTACGACTGCGACGTCGAGTGCGTGGAGAACGCCGAGGTGGTCGAGGAGTCGACCATCCTTGCGGCCGTCGACGACTTCTCCAAGGAGATCCCCGACCCTAAGCGGCACGCCAGCAACTTCAAGCCTGCGGAGGACACCAAGACCATCCCGCTCAACCTCGGCACGCGGATGGGAAGGCGCTGACGATCAGCACCACCCTCGAGCCCAAATAGGAAGCCGTGCTCGTCGACTTTCTCCGTGCGAATGCCGACGTATTTGCGTGGAGTCCCTCGGATATGCCGGGCATTCCGAGGGATGTCGCCGAGCACTCCTTGGACATCCGGGCCGGATCCAAACCGGTGAAGCAACGGCTGCGCCGCTTCGACGAGGAGAAGCGCAGAATCATCGGGGAGGAGGTCGACAAGCTTTTGAAGGCCGGATTCATTAAGGAGGTACATCATCCCGAGTGGTTAGCAAATCCTGTACTTGTCAAGAAAAAGAATGGAAAGGATACGATGTGTGTAGACTACACTAGTTTAAATAAAGCATGTCCCAAGGTTCCTTTTCCCTTACCACGTATTGATCAAATAGTAGATTCCACTGCGGGATGTGAAACTCGCTGTTTTCTTGATGCATATTCTGGCTATCACCAAATAAAGATGAAGGAGTCCGATCAGCTCGCGACTTCCTTCATCACCCCCTTTGGCATGTTTTGCTACCTAGTTTCCCAACGCGGGATCGAGGCTAACCCTGAGAAGGTAACCGCAATCACTAGGATGGACCCGATCAAGGACCTTAAGAAGACAGAACACTTCCCATGGACCGTCGAGGTCGAGGAGTCGCTCTCCAAACTCAAGGCCTTGCTCACCTCGCCACCTATCTTGGTGCCCCCAAGCCCAGGCGAGCCCGTCTTGCTCTATGTCGCAGCAACTACCCAGGTAGTCAGCGTTGCCATAGTAGTCGAGAGGGCAGAAGAGGGACATCCCCTGCCGGTTCAGAGGCCTGTCTACTTTGTGAGCGAGGTACTTTCCGAGACTAAGACGAGATACCCCCACATCCAGAAGCTGTTGTATGCCATCATCCTCACTCGGCGCAAGCTCCAGCACTATTTCCTAGGCCACCCGGTTACTGTGGTCTCATCTTTCCCCGTCGGGGAGATAATCCAGAACCGGGAGTCGTCTGGGAGAATCGCCAAGTGGTCGGTCGAGCTCATGGGGGAAACTCTCTCCTACGCCCCTCGAAAGGCCATCAAGTCTCAGGTATTGGCAGACTTCATTACAGAATGGACCGACACCCAGCTACCCCCGGTGCAAGTTCAGATCGAGCTCTGGACCATGTACTTTGACGGATCGTTGATGAAGACGGGGGCAGGCGCCGGATTGCTGTTCATATCACCCTCAGGGGTCCACATGAGCTATGTCATCCGCCTCCACTTCCCCGCTTCCAACAACGTAGCCGAGTACGAGGCCCTCGTCAACGGTCTGCACATCGCCATCGAGCTCCGGGTTCGACGCCTCGATGTTCGGGGGGACTCGTAGTTGGTAATCGACCAAGTGATGAAAGATTCGAGCTGCCACGACCCCAAGATGGAAGCCTACTGCAAGGAGGTCCGTAAGCTGGAGGACAAATTCTACGACCTCGAGCTCAACCATGTCGTCCGCCGGTACAACGAAGCTGCTGACGAGCTAGCCAAAATCGCGTCTACCCGAGGCACGGTTCCTCCCAACGTCTTCTCGAGGGACCTTCACAAGCCGTCCGTTGACTTAGGCCCTGGGGCTCCCCCCCTGAGCAATGGGTCAACACTTCCTCCTTGACCGATCCTCCCTCGAACGGAGGAGAGGTCATGGAGATTGACGAAACAACTTCAACACAAACCCGCTCGACGAACTGGCGCACGCCCTACCTCGAGTACCTGATACGGGGCGAGCTCCACAAGGACCGCATCGAAGCCCGACGCATAGCCCAACGTGCCAAAACCTACGTCCTGTATGGGGATGGCCGCGAGCTGTATCGACGCAGCCCTACCGATATACTTCAACGTTGCCTCACCCTCGAGGAGGGAAGGGCACTACTGAAGGACCTACACTCGGGGGCTTGCGGCCACCACGCGGCGCCAAGAACGCTGGTAGGAAGCACCTTTTGACAAGGCTTTTACTGGCCAACAGCCGTCGCCGATGCTACCAAACTGGTTCGATCTTGCAAGGGATGCCAATTCTACGTCAGGCAGACCCACCTACCCGCCCAAACTCTTCAGATGATACCCATAACTTGGCCATTCGCAGTATGGGGGCTCGACATGGTCGGCCCCCTGAAGAAAACCAAAGGTGGCCACACCCACCTCCTCGTGGCCATAGACAAGTTCTCGAAATAGATCGAGGCTCAACCCATCGCCAACATCCAATCCCGACAAGCCGTGCTGTTCTTCACAGACATCATCCATCGCTTCGGGGTTCCCAATGTCATCATCGCCAACAATGGCACGCAGTTCATGGGTCAAAAGTTCCTAGACTTCTGCGACCACCACCACATCAGGGTGAACTGGTCCGCAGTCGCCCACCCTCGGACTAACGGCCAAGTCGAGCGCGCCAATGGTATGGTTTTACAGGGCCTCAAGCCAAGGATCTTCGACCGGCTAAACAAACACGGCAAGGGATGGGTCGATGAGCTGCCCTCTGTCCTATGGAGCCTCAGAACGATGCCAAGTCGAGCTACAGGGTTCTCCCCGTTCTTCTTGGTCTATGGGTCCGAGGCCGTCCTCCCCACTGACCTCGAATACGGGTCCCCTCGATTAAAGGCCTACAACGAGCAAGCCAACGCAGCAGCCCGAGAGGACTCCCTCGACCAGCTCGAGGAAGCCCAGGACGTGGCCCTCTTCAAATCGGCAAAGTACCAGCAGACGCCGCGGCGCTACCACGACAAGCACATACGCAAAAGGGACCTCGAACTCGGCGACCTCGTGTTGCGCCGTCGACAAAGCAACAAGGGGCGTCACAAGCTGACACCACCTTGGGAAGGACCCTTCATCGTGGCAGAGGTGCTAAAGCGAGGGACTTACAAGCTGAAGAACGACAAGGGTGAGATCCTCACCAACGCATGGAACATCGAACAACTACGTCGCTTTTACCCCTAAGGCCTCGAGGCCTTGTACATTTTCTACATTATGTACATTTATCGCATTATGAATGAATAAAATGTTCTCGAAATACATTTCACATTCGTTCATAACTCTGAGGTAGCCTCGACTCTGCTCCGGCAAAGTCAAGCCTCCCTCGGGGGCTGACAGGGGGGACCCCCTCCTAAGTCCTCTAAAAACCCGAACGTTTTTCGAAACTCGACGCTTCTCTTTCCATCCTTGCCCCGAGTACGCTTCATGACTAAGTAAAGACGCCTCGAACTCCCTAAGGGTCGAGGGTCGTCGAGCCAGGGACTCTCCTACGCCTCAGGGCTATGGCACTCCCACTCGCTCCCCCCCTCCAGGGATACGAGCGTGCGTCGAATACTTAGTCCACAAGCAACGACTTAGGCAAAGAGAAATAGAGACAGCTCGAGAAATAAAAACACCCAGATGCATCTCGAATAAAATGCATTAAAGTTAAGAAGCCCCCAGGGGCTCGACATCATATTATAACAAAAACTAATCTATTACATGGACCTTCTTGTCCAAATTCGGCACGCAGGCCTCGACTACTCGTCACCATCTCCATTCGCCGAAGGGAGCACTTCAGGCTCGAATAGCTTCGCTAGCTCGCCTCCGGGCACCTCTGTGGCCTCATCGGTCAGCTCCGAGTCGACGACAAAGCCGTTGGCGACGACGTCGAGGTCGTAGATGTAGCCCGAGCGGACAACCGCGAGCGCCCGCTTCACGCCTATGTGAAGGGCGGCACGGATCTGCTCCGTCACCTCACAGGTCGCGGCGAAGAGCCGACGCAGGAGGGAATCTCCACGCACGTTTCCCGCAGTCGGCTCGACACCCACGCCGTCGCAGAAGGAGGAGATGCCGTCCCCAATCCTCTCGTTCAGGCTTGTCTCCGCCCCGAGGAGGTTCTGAAGACTGGTCAGATCCTCATGGGCCCGGGCCTTGTCCCCCTCGAGTTCTGCCAGAACGAATAGAGGGCTCCATCAAAACCAAAAAGCAGGGGAAGGACCGAGACCAAGCGAGCTTAATAGTATCCCTAAAAAACTCACCTTTGGCGTGTGCTTCCAGGGCGACGTAGTCCTGCTCAGCCCTCTAAAGTTGGTGGTGGACGTCGACGAGCTCTGCAGCTTGGTCGCTGTTTTTAGCCCAGAGGTCCTCGATGATCTTGCCGGTACCATCGAGGGCCCTCTTCTGGATAGCCGCCTCCTCCCACAGAGCGTCGCGGTCGTGGGAGATGGTGTCAACATCCTCCCGGAGTTCCTGGACCCACCCCTCGAGGGAGGAGCGGTCGATAGCCGCCTTCTCTAGGTTGGCCTCGAGCTGTCGGACATGCTCCGCCGTCCGAGCCAGCTCCCCCCTCAGCGCGACAACCTCCTCCTCAGCCTTACGCTGGGCTTCCCGGGCGGCGTCCCGTTCCTGCCCAGCCTCGGCGACATATTTGAGGGCGGCTTCAGCCCTCGACCACGAGGAAGAGGCCTCCTCCCGAGCAGCCTCGCCCTCCCCCCGCGCGGTAGCCACCTTGCCCCTCGCCTGGGCAGCCTCGACCTCCGCCCTCTCCAGCGATGCGCGGAGGGTGGGGAGCTGCTCCTGCGCCCGGAGGATGAATTGGGACTTATCATACGACCTCGCCCTCAACGTCTGACAGGGATAAAAAGGAAGGTCATCAGAAAAGAACAGCAAAGTGACCCGAGCAAGATCAAAGAGAGAATGAGGCTTACTTCCATCCCTCGGTGCAAGTCCATGGAAGCAACCTCCGCCGACAGGCGTACCACATGGGCAAGCCACGCCCAGAACTCCTACAGGTGCTCCCACTCCCCGAGCTCAGCTTGATCGTCGAGCTTGAAGAAGGTGCGCCCTGGGTCTTGGGGGTCGGCCAGCTCGAGGGGTTCCTGCCCCCAGAACCTGCTGCGGCGGTCGATCCTCTCGTTGACCTCCCGCATGATGCCCTGGCGCATCTCGGGGCCACCCCCGTGGAGCATCACCCGCTCCGCCAGAGTGGGGAAGGGAGCCGCCCCCTCGAGCTGGGCACTCCTGGCCTCGGAGTCATCTTGCGGGGCCGCCACCGGCCCCTCCTGATCATCGCCTCCAGGCGGAAGAGGTCCCCGCCGTGAGAATAACCCTGTGTGGTGAAGAAAACACACGTTAGCACCCGATGTCGCAGACTCGTCGCGGTTCCCGCCCTCCACGTCAACTAAGTTAGAGGGCGGATCACCTCGAGAAGACGACTGCCCGACTTCAACGACGAGCCGAGCAGCCGCCTCGGACATCGTCACGTCCGCCGCGCCGCTTCCTTGCAGCGCCACAACGGTCCCCTCTGGCTCCTGCCGAAGGGTCGTCACCACCACCACTTCCGCCCGCTCCGTTGCCGTCACTGTCCCCGCGCGGGCGACGCCGAGGCCCCCTCGACGAGGGTCTCCACCGACGGCGGCACCTCCGGCGCAGCAACGATCACTCCCTCCTCTTGCCGCGCCTCCCCCTCGCACTCGCGCTGCTGACGCGCCTCTCATGACACGAGGTTCTTGGGCCACCGCCTCGGCACCGGGCGCTCCAGCGTTTCTCCCTCGCCGGCGGAGGTCACGTCGACCACCTCCACCTCTACGACGACTGGGGGCTCGACCCCCTCAGCCACGGCCATCATCGACGCCGGCTCCATGCCTTCTGAGGCTGCTGGCGCTCCCCCCGCCGACGGAGCGGTGAGCACAGCCTCGACCGCCACTCCGGCAGACTCCGCTGATGCGACGGGTCGACCCGCCTTTTCCTCTGCTCGAGCCCGCTCCGCGGCGGCCTGCGCCTGCCCTCGCCCCATCGCCTCCCGCGCCTTGGCTGCCCACGCCGCCTCTCGGGTGAGGGTCAAAGGGGATGGGGCGGCAGGACTGGCCACGGCCTCCGCCTTCAGGCTCTTGGCCGGAGTGAGGGTCGCACCCTCCGACGA
Source organism: Microstegium vimineum (assembly GCA_022036555.1). Classification (NCBI taxonomy): domain Eukaryota; kingdom Viridiplantae; phylum Streptophyta; class Magnoliopsida; order Poales; family Poaceae; genus Microstegium; species Microstegium vimineum. The sequence continues at coordinate 13,132,762 of CM039135.1, read as the reverse complement.
GCGCTTCACCCTGAAAGGAGAAAAGCATGCGCTACGGTTAGCGCAAGTTGCAACCCAAGTGGAAGGGAACGCAGGACCAGAGGGAAGAGAACTTACCCCATCGGGAGCAGAGGGGTCCGGCCAGCAGACCTCGAACCGCTCGGGGGCTTCGAGCCGGTGCCCCGGGTGCCGCTTTTTCCCCCGCCAGGGGTCGAGGCTGCTCCCGGTGGCTTCTTCGTCGCCGCCGCCCTGGTCTTCTCTTGGGCCGACGAGCTCGGGGCTCGCGCGCTCGACCGAGCGGACACCGGCGGCGCGCTCGACCCACCCCTCGTCAGGGACCGCAACGAGCGACCGCGCGTTCGTCGCGCCCCCTCGCCCTGAGAGGCCGCGGGACGCTCGCTCCTTGGCTTGAACCGGGCGGTCTGGGCTGACCTCGACGTCGACCCCTTCCCCCCTTGGCGCCCGGGCGCCGCTCGGTCTTCCTCGAGCCCTTCGCGCGACTTGACCTACTCCTCCTCCTGCTCCTCCTCCTCCGGCTCCTCTTCCTGCACAATGAACAATACCCGTCAGGACCAAAATAATGGTCACAACCCTACGCCATTATGCCATGCCGCCAACAACCTCGCTGCTGCTCGTCTCCTCATCGTCACCCTCCTCTGAGGGGGACTCCTCCTCGGAGAGGTTGGCCTGCCTCTGCCGTGCCTGGAGTCATTCACGCTCCTCCCTCTCTCGGGCCTTTTTTCCCTTATCCCTCTTAGCCTTGTCCTTAGCCTTCTTGTCCTGCTCGGCCTGCAAGCGCCTCGCCTGGGAGTCATTCTGCTCTTCCTTCACGAGCGGTAGCTACTTCTGGTAAACGACGTTCCCCTGAGGAACGCGAGGTGTAGTCAGAAAGCAGACAAAAGGGGACGAACAAGACGAACAAGGGGGCATTAACTGGGAAAGGGGCCATACCAGCTGGATGTGGCCCTGGTCTGGCATCATGGGGACGCCCACGATACCCCCACCTCGAACGCGCCAGCAAAGGAGGCGCGTACTCGGCGGACCACCCTCTCGAGGGGTAGCTCGTCCTCCATGAGGTGACACCCCATGAGATCTACCCTCGGGCGCATCTCGTCGAAGCGTCACAGGCAAGCCATTAGTGGCACGACTCGCCGCTGATGGAAGGCCGACGCGACGATCGCCGCCGTAAGCCTCGCCTTCTTGAGGCTGGAGATTGCGCCAAGCAGAAGGTCAAGGCGCTTCTGCTTCTTCTGCTCGACGTCGTACCTCCAGTGGTCGTGCCTCGAGTCGATCGTCCTCCCGGTGTAGGCAGGGAACAGGCCGTCGTCGTTCCTCAGGTAGAACCACCCGGAGTGCCATCCTGAGTGGCTCGACGTGAGCTTCGCCGGGATCCAGCTGTCCTACCTCCTGAGGGCGATGCTGCAGCACCCTGCCCTGACCATCCTACGGCTACCGCTCCTGGCCGAGGCGTGGAACAGGCCTGCCTCGAACAGATGGAGCCACAGCTCCCAATGTGGCTCCATCCCCAGGTATCCTTTGCACACAGCGGTGAATACCGCCGCGTGGCAGATACCGTTGGGGGAGAGGTGTTGGAGATCCACTCCATAGTGGTGGAGGATCCCACGCAGAAGACAGTTGGGGGGAGATCCCAGCCCCGCCCGATGGAAAGCTTCGAAGCTGACCACATAACCCTCCGGCGGGTTGGGCTCAGTGTCCTCCCTCGGCAGCACTATCCACTCCGGCCGGTCCACGGAGGTGATGGGTCGGAGAAGGCCGCTCTCCACCAAGCCTCCCAAGTGCGCCACGGTCGCCGTCGACGGAAGCCAGGCGTCGGGGCCGCGCAAGCTGTAGGTGGCCATGGGAGCAGAGAAGCGGATGCGCTCGGATGCGGAGGGGGAAAGTATGTTCCCGATCTCTCCTCTCCCTACTCTCGCGCATGCAGAGATCTGGCTCGGTGGGCGACGAAGGCAACGGCGAGAGGAAGAAGACAGGGAAGAAAATGGCAAGCGTGCGGAAGCCAGACCCCCACCCCCAGTATTTATAACCGGAAGCCCAACGGGCGGATCCGACGAAAAGGCAAGTAAGTCTCTACATTTAATGCACTCACCTACTGCCTCCTCGTATTCCGTAAGATAAGCCGCACCCGTCGCGTCATCGGGCTCTGCGCCGCACGCCTCGCCACACCCTATGCCTGCTACGGCCGCAGTCGAACGAACATCCCTAAAAAGACGCGCCTACGGCAGACAACGTGCGACAGGTGGACGATATCTTCGGAGGTAAGCAACGGACGTCGACCCGTCAGTTAAAATCTCGAGGGAGCAAAGGCTGGCCCTTGCACAGGGTTCGACAGCCGCCCTCGAGTACCTGAGGTCAGGGAGGACCCAGGGTTACGGACTCCGGTCCACCCCCAAATCTCGAGGGGGCGAAGGCTGGCCCCACGAACGAGGTTCACAGCCGCCCTTGAGTACGCGAGTGAGGGATGACCCAAGAGGGGCCGGCGCGAGCCCCTAGCTCGAGAACGAACTCTTGAGACCCCCGGGACATATCCAAGGCATAACTACGGAATGCCCAAGGATCCCTTCGACGGGAGGCATCAGGCCACCGACTCTCATGGAACAGAGTTGGCACCTAGGTAATCCACGCGGTGTTGCTTGAATGAGAACGCCTCAGGGCTTCTATCAACCCCCGTTGAAGGGGGCACGAGTTCTCACTTGGATTTCACTTGAATTTATACCCGTTACCAGCTCGCAGAGGACTTCGAGGTTCGTCCTTAGGAAGGCTCATAGAGGACTTCGAGGCTCGTCCTAACGAGGATAGCACGATGCTCTTCGCCCCACAATCCGAGCGCAAGGATCCATGGGAAGGACGCTAGGAGGTAGTGAAAGCCCAACCACACGAGGCTCGAGGGCTAGACTACGCACGGCACCCATCGACGAAAGAGGGTCGAAAACACTCGTAGCCTGGCAAACAGAGTTGACCCCTCGATAGGGCACTATGACTCCAGTTTAACCCTCGAGGGAGCGGAGCCTGGCCATCGAAAGGGTTTCGACAGCCGCCCTCAAGCCTTTCCCAAGGAAGTGCAACACTCGTAGCCTGACAAACATAATTGACCCCTCGATAGGGCGCTATGATTCCAGTTAATCCTGACCCCCCTCGATAAAACACGCATCAAAGCCCCCAGAGGAGTTCTTAATCACTCCTCTGTGGCCTCGGGGGCTACCCCGCGGGGTGCGCTCGCGCGCACCCCGCGGAGAATCAAACCTTGTACTAATCCTGCAGATCATCAGCAAAAACCTCTATGCGGATTTTCCTTATCCGCATAGAGGCTCGGGGGCTACTGTCGGGTAGAAAGGTAAGGGGTACCCTAAACGTGTGATAATCTAATGCTTAACATAGCAACTATTTTTAAGGCAGGATCCGATCAGCCGTCTGAGTCAATGAAGGAAGGCCCATCACGCAAAGGCTTCCTTCACCAGCAACAGGGACCGGTCGTGGGCCGGCCCATTGCAAGAAAAACAGAAGACAGTATACCCCTCCGCATCTACCTCGACTGATGGACAGGGGTCGAATGAACGACCCCTCCGCATCTACCTCGACTGACGGACGGGGGTCGAACGAACGACCCCTCTGCCTCGCCTTAACCCCCCGGATGACGGAAGAGGGGTCGGTCGAACCCCCCTCGACCTCCTTCTCCGCCTCGACCTCCTTCTCTGCCTCGACCTTGCCTGGTGGATAGGGGTCGAACGAACGACCCCTCCGTCTCCGCCTCGACCTCGAATGACGGACAGGGGGTCGATCGAACGACCCGCGCGCAGGAGGCTCGGTCAGCTCACCTGCTCCAGGTATGGGTTAAAGGGGATCCAATGCGCCTACCTGCCCCCGCCTAACGCCATTGGCGCCCACTACCGCAGTCAAATCCCTCAACTCGCCACCCATGCCTAGGACTTCCGTCAACCATGTGGCCGTTGTAGCCACGTTGCAGGTACGGAATCCATAGGCACCCCCTCGAGCCATGAACAGGGCAGCCCTCGACCGTGTCTTCAGGGATACGACAGGGTCACACTGGCCTCGACCCCCTCGACCGGGGGGCTCGACCACCGTCTCCAACCACTCCAGCATGGGACCCGTCTTATCCATGCCGTCCCGCGTCAACTGTGGGACTCGTACCTGTCTACAGAAGGCCGACCACACTGCGCCATGACGTTCGGCAGCGTCCAGTCTGCCATCACCATGCCCGGAGCACCGGAAGGACGGGAAGGCCACGCCACTACAGCGATCGACGTCCCTTCACCAGCATGGCGCCACGAACACGCCTCCCATGCCGCTACAGTTTAGGACTTTGTACTCCCGTACCTCCCCTTGATCTATAAAAGGGGACGCCGGGATAGAAGAAAGGGGGCGGATTAAAAAAGGCAAGCGCTGATCCACATCGGCTTAGACATTTGGACATCAGCTCTGACCCGCATACACCACACACCCAATTGCTTGATCGACGTCTCAAGCAATCAACCGACCACCTAGGATAGCCCTGCAATCCCTAGGCCTCAGCTCATCCTGAGCACCCCGTGTAAACCTGCTTGTACTCCCCCTGTACGAGCACTTCGGTGCAAGATAATACAATCCATCCTTCCCCACTGGACGTAGGGCCTTCTTCTGCCCGAACTAGGATAAATACTGTGTTCTTCTTGCATCACATCTGGGAGAGAGAGCACGCAATACACAAATTCACTAGTTGGTAATTGACCCCCTGGGTCAAAGCACCGACAGTTCCAAACAATGATGATGATGATGTGTCCAAGTTAGTGGCACATGAGGATGTTGAGCATGACCACAACTCAGTGGTTGTGGAAGATTGCTCCACCTCATGGTCAAGTGATGAAGATGATCTATCTACCACAAGATCACTTGACAAGAAAGATGAAGGCCCAACATCAAGTGTTGCAATTGATGATGCTACTCCATGCACACTTGATGATGATGTTGATGATGCATATTCGGGCTATGAGAGTGATGCTTCCACAAGCTCTTCTACCTCATCACATTGCTTCATGTCACACGGTGACACTAAGGTATCAATTGGCAATGTGATTGTAGATTGTGATGACCCTAACTTTGAGCTTGTCTGCAAACTCTCAAAGGCTTTAGAAAGTGAGTTAAATAAAACAAAGAAACTAAAAGATGAAAACTCACTCCTAAAGACCTCATGTGAAGAACATAAGAACTTACTTGATGTTCTTAAATCTTCACATGATGAACTAAAATTTGATCATGAGCAACTTCGCTTGTCTCATGAATATTTAGTTCACAAACATGGCTCTCTAATTAATGAATTGCTAAATCTTAAAAATGAAGAGAGCTCATCACTTGGGTCAAATGATCAATCACATGTTGTTGCTAACCCTTGTGATGTAGGAAAGAAGCATGTATCCACCTCTTGTGATGATTTACTTGATATGCCATGTTCTTCAAATATAGATGCTTGTTCTACTTCTATGTCTTGTGAGACTAACCTTTTGAAGGAGAACAATGAGCTTAAAAGTCAATTAAAGAACATGAGCAACAAGCTAGAGATGTGCTACACTTCCAAAGTCACCTTTGATCAAATGATGAACAATCAAAGAAGACATGGTGACAAGAGTGGAATCGGTTTCCACAAGAGCAAGGGCAAGAAAGAGAAGAAGCAAGAACAAAAGAAGCTATCTCATTTCATGTGCTTCAAGTGCCATGGGATGGGACATCTTGCAAATGTTTGCCCAACCAAGAATGCTCAAGCTAAGCCACAAGTCAAGCCCCAAGTGCAACACAAGATCAACCATCAAGATGGTGATTCAGGGATGATAAAGAAGAAGAAGACAAGAAAAGGTGGCAAAGAAAGAGAAAGGCATCCAACTTCTATTTATGATGCCTACAATATGATGATGAGCAAAGATCAAGAGAAGAATCATTTGGCTCACATCAAGTGCTTCAAGTGTGATGACATGGGACACTTTGCCTCGAAGTATCCTACCAAGCTTGAGATGAAGAAACAAGCAAAAGAGAAGAGGCAAGACAATGAGAAGCACAACATGAGCATGGAAGAAAAGGCTCAAGCAAAGAGAGTGTGCTACTCATGTCGGGAAAGGGGACACATGACTCATTCATGTCCCCTAGGTATGACTTCTAAGCCTATTTCAATTGTTGATGATCATATGCTTAGAAAGGATGGTAGTGGTACCTCTATGGTTGCTATTGCAAAACATCCCGCTATTCATACTAAGGCATTGACTAAGTATGTTGCACCTAACTTGAGAGGACCCAAACTAGTTTGGGTACCATCAACAAGTGGATGAATGTGTATAGGTACCATTGGCATTGGAGGCTTGATTCAATAAATTTCATATTGTTCATCATATGATTGAGTCAACTAATGAAGCTTAGTGCTATTCTTATCCCAATGCCAAGACAAAAGAATGAAGTCCATGTGCTACAACATACAAGTGCATGATCAAGTTGTTGTGATTCATTGGATTAATTGAAGGCTTGCAATTATTCAAGTTGAAGCTTGCTAATGGATTGATCATGAGCTACTAAGTGATCAAATTGAGTTGATTTGAATGAGTATGATCAAGAGACTTCCTTTAGTAAGTGGATTGAATGGATATATGTCTTGAGATAGTATTCAAACAAGTTGATTTCAAGTTTGATTCAAATTGAAGAAGCATAGCTCAATTTTTCAATTCTTGTCAATATTCAAAATCTGAGCTAGCTGTGATCATAGCCATATTTGAGAGATCAAATCTATCTGGATTGGCTTGAGTTTTGGTACACATGCTCTACACTTATGGTATTAGTTTCTGTGCAAATTTCATGGATAATGGATAAGGGATACTTCGGTTTTGGAGTGGATCTTGTCAACACATGTGCAGCAGTTTTCAGCATGTACCTATGTGGAAAGATGTGAAATCTGGTAGAAATCTAGAAGTCCAATGAAGCTCAAATTTTTATGGCTGCTAGATTACTTAGTGAATCACATCTCCACTAAATTTCATGATCATTGGATATGTACTTTGAGAGATATGATATATTCTTTAGAGAGTACAGAATCTCCCAGAAAAGTGACAACCATTGGATTGATCAAGAGTCACTAAGATTGAAAGGTCCTCATGTTGGAATCATATTTATAATTGATTGAGTTACCTATGTTAGCAATGAGTACAAGGACATTTGATTGTGGAGTGTAGTTGGCACATGTTTAGTACTCAAGATGAAGATCAATCAAACAAAGCAAATTTCAAGTAAGTATCAAGGATGGTTCATAGAGAGAGGCCACTTCTCCCTTTTGTAGGTAAACCAAGAACGTTACTTGGAAGGCTAACATGGAAGTGGTGATCTAGAGATCATTTGGAAATGCTTAGTTGAAAGCTATCAATAGGGTTGATCAAAAGAAAGCAAGCAACACCCAAAAGAGAGAGATTCATGAATTTAACCTACAAGTGTATCATGACATTCAAGTGATATCATCTTCTACAAGTGGTACATCATTTGGTACTCTCTCATGCAAGCAAAGATCAAGAAAGAAGCAAGTCAACCACAACAAGAAAAGTGCACTTGATCATTAGTGGGACTCAAAACATATGGGTGAAGATTAATATTCCAAGTGGTATTCATTGGTCTTCATCATGCTCTTGATGGGGATTCACATTGCTAATTGGAGATGAAAATTGACTATCCTCTACTCCAACATAGCAAAGGTGAAATTGTGTGACATATGCATACATCCATTTCTTAGGACATGTTTAGTGCATATAGTCATACATAGTGATCATTCATTGAAAATCAAATAAATTTTATGCTTATAGCCTACCACTATAGCTTGATTGAGTTGTTTGATCTAGTGGTAGTATATGAGTTTGTTCATGAACCCAAGTACTTGATCTATTCATGGATTGTATAAGTGACAAGTACAACCTCTATAAGATAACCGCTTAATGCGTGTGAACAAGCTTAGAGAGGGTTCAAACCGGACTTGAAAACTTATGCTATACATGTTAGTACAAGTCCAACATAGAAGCTCATGAAGATGAATCTAGTTCAAGCACAAGACAACAATGCAAATGGATATCAAGATGCAACTTACAAGTGGTATCTAGACTTATGCTAATCTTTGAAATAGTATCAACCTTCATATTGGTACTTGCAAAAGATGTCTAGTTCTAGCATACTTGAGATAGCCCACATGTGTTTAATTCAAGTAATTCTACACGTGGTAATCTCACAAGTGATATCCTATAAGCAAACAAGTGATCCTCAATTTTAAGTGATCAAATTCTAGTTCTCTTGCTTGGAAAGCTTAATTGGATGACAATTGCTTTGACCAAAGGGGAGTTGCCTCACTCAATGGTATAAATGGTCAATAATCTTACATGAAGAGTCATTCCAATACATATATGTTAGTGTCCATCAAAAAGTATCAACCATCTACCCTAGTGCAACCTTTGCATCAAATAAAGAAGTGTTACCTTTTATGGAAATTGATGAAAAAGGGGGAGAGATTAGTGAACAAAGATATATTGTGAATGGAAATGCACTAAGAGGGAAAGAGACATGGACATAGACACAAGGGAGCATGATCAAAGGATCAAAGTCTTTGGACTAAGCTTTTTTCTCGAACGCGCAGGAGAGGTGCGCGTCAATATATTAAGAAGAAAAACAAGAGTACAGAGCCCCAAGAAGTTACAGAGAAAACCAAAACAAAAAACAAAAATTACAACAACAAAAACAAAAACCAAACGAAAAAGTTCTAGCTAGCTAACCAAAACTTGCTAAAGACTTGACCAGGAACACCGAAAAAACCCCAATTAAGTGGTCACTAGTGCTTGGGCAAGGAGAAAAGAAACCCTCGAGCCCCAGCAAGAGACCACTGTAGTAACTCCTCCCTAAAGGCTGAGATGGAGGTTTGCAAACTTGGGTTGGCTCCATCAAAGACACAGCGATTCCGATGTTTCCACAGGGTCCAAGCACCTAAGATAACAATGGAGTTTAAACCCTTCTTCCTTTGACCTGACACCCTTTTGCTTATTTTTTCCCACCAATCTTCAAAACTCGTCTCTGCTGCTTGTGGTGCAAGGTCATGTAAGCCGAATCTGTGCAAGATGGCAAACCAGACTTGTCGGGAAAAAACACAAGAAACCAAAAGGTGGTCTAGTGTCTCATCAGCTTGGTCACATAGTGGACAGATTTCAGGATGTGGGAGGCCTCTTCTTGCTAGACGATCAGCCGTCCAACATTTCTTGTATGCCACTGTCCACATGAAGAATTTGCATTTGTTTGGTGCCCAACTTTTCCAAATACGTTCCCATGGGTTGAATTGAGTCGCGCCTGTGAAGAGAGCTTCATATGCTGACTTTGCCGAGTACAAGCCGGTGGAGGAGAACTGCCATATATGTGTGTCCTCAACCTCTGGCTGCAACTCTACAGTTTCAAGTAGGTCCCAAAGCTGTAGGTATTCCAATAGAACATTAACTGTGAGTGCTCCTTTTAAATCTGAGATCCATAGCCTATTGTTTAAGGCATCAAAAATTGTTCTTCTCTTTGCTCTTGTTGCCACTGCAGCAAATAGATACGGGTAGGAGTGTTCAAAACATTTCCCAGGCAGCCATCTGTCAGTCCAGAAGCATGTATTCTTGCCATTACCACTGAATATCTCACAGCTATAGAAAAGAAAGCCTTGACCTGTGATGGAGCTTTGATAGGCAAGAAAGCCCATGGTTTGTTTGGTTCAGTCTTTTGCAGCCAGAGCCATCTCAATCTCAGGGGCCAACTGAAAGATCTCTATTGTTTTGGGTAATTGATGAAACCTAAGTACTAACCTAGCTCTAAGTGTGGAGTAGGTTTAGTACACTATGGAAAAGATGAAGGAGACAAGTTATGGAGCATTGGAGGCTAATGGGGGAAGCTAGCAAAAGTTCCACACTTGGAAAAGAAGAGAAGAGGAGGAAACCCTAAGCTATTGAAGGCAAAGGTATTGATAGGGTTTTCCATTTTGGTGATCAAGACACCTAGTGGGTGTGATCACATTTAGGATAGGTAACCGTACTATAAAGAGAGGAAAATAGTTAGTGGTTACACCTATCAAGTGCCATTAGGAGTTCAGTGCATTGCATTGCATCTAATCCTAATGAGCAACCTTGTAAAACTTGTTAAAATATGCCACACACATGCATAAGTCAGTGAAACACTTGGTGGTGGCACATGAGATCAAGGGAAGCAAAGAGAAGGAAATTCAAAGCAAGATAGAAGCACCAGACCAGTTGTGCTGGAAGCACCGGACCAAGGCAAGTGGTCCGGTGGCTGCTCCCAGCACTGGAGTCCAGGCAGTGAAGCGTCGGACCAGTGGCGAAGAGGAGCCCCGGACCATAGATGAGTGGTCCGGAGGCTCGGTCAGAAGCTCAGCAGAAGATCAAGGAGGCATCGGACCAGTCTGCATGGTCCGGTGCTCACATCCGACGGGGTAGTCCGGAGCTCAGGTGCTTACTGGATGTTTTGTTCAAGTCTCGGTGGAGGCTCCGGACCACCCTGCATGGTCCGGTGGCCTAGTCCGGAGGTGTGGTCCGGTGGTCGGTGGCTTACTGGACTCTGGGCTCGGCTGAAGCAAAGGCGTCGGACCAAGGCAAGTGGTCCGACGGTGGCTATTTCAACGCGCCAACGGTCAGATTTCAAAGCGTCAGACCACTCGCTATGGTCCGACGGTGGTCACAGGAAGTGGTCCGGTGGTCACGGTTTGCAGCTCCAAAAAGGGAAAACAGATAGTTTCTTTGAGGAGGCTATGTAAGGGTATGTGACTGGTTCTAGGAACCTCTCTTGCACATTTGGCTGATTGCATACTCTTATGAGCAAACCACACACACTCCCACTCATCTCTTAGTTGATTTTGATCATCCATTTGAGTGAGATTTGAGTGTTCAAGTGCATTGCATGAGTGATTCATCTTAGTGGCACTTGGGAGTTGATACCGCTGCTAGTTTCTTGTTACTCTTGGTGATTGCCTTCACCTGGACGGTTTGGAGCAAGCTGTGTGGATTCGAGAAGCTTGGTGATTGTGTTTCGTCGACCACAAGTGAAGATTGTGAGGGGTTCTTGTGCCTTCCCCGCGGGAGATCACAAAGGTAACTCTAGTGGATTGCACGTGTCTTGGAGAGCCCTTATCTTGTGTTGGTTGTGAGGCACCCGGTGACGGGTTTGGCGTGTGATGTCAATTAGCTCTTAAACCCCCAAGTAAGTGAGCCAACACAACAAGGACGTAGCTAGTGGGAAAACTAGTGAACCTTGGTGAAAAATCAAGTGTCATCTTTGTGTGATTGATTGGTGTTCTTGGAACTCTTAACTTGATTGGATCAATCCTCTACTCTGTGGTATAATCACCCAACCTATCTCTTTCATACTTGCAAGTAGTATATTAGGTTGTGCCTAGAGGGCTTATAGACTTGAGTAGGAATTGAGTGATCCTAGAGCTATTAGGATAGCAATTGTGATAGGAGGCTTCGCATCCTTTAGTTTGCTTTCGCTAGTCAAAGCTTCACCACCTTATTGTCTAACTTGTTGTTGAGTTTGTTTTAAGATTTCAGATTAGGCTATTCACCCCCCCCCCTCTACCCTTGGGATAGGACCTTACACCAACACAAGTATTGGATAGGAGGCTTCGCATCCTTTAGTTTGCTTTCGCTAGTCAAAGCTTCGCCACCTTATTGTCTAACTTGTTGTTGAGTTTGTTTTAAGATTTCAGATTAGACTATTCACCCCCCTCTAGCCTTGGGATAGGACCTTACACGTGGTATCAGAGCTAGTACACCGTTGAATTGAGGCTTAACAACCTATGGTGTGATCATGGCTCAAATCAACAACATGAAGAAACCACCAAGATTTGATGGTTCCAACTATGGCTATTGGAAGGTCAAGATGACCGCACACATCAAGTCAATTAGCCGGAAGGTGTGGCTTGTGGTGGACAAGAAGTTTGAGGTTGCTAATGTGGAGGCTCCAACTCCACAAGAGGAAGAGAAGCTTCAACACAATAACATTTCTCTTAGTGCCATCCATGAGGCTCTTGATGAAAAGGTCTTTGAGCAAATCAAGAATCTAGAGAGTGCTCATGAGGCTTGGAAGAATCTTGAGGAATCATTTGAGGAAACACAAGCCGTCAAGGGAGCTAAGGCATACATTCTCAAGGAGAAATTTGCAAGCTTCAAGATGAAAGATGATGAAAATGTGCCGGAGATGTTTCATCGGCTTCAAGTGCTAGTCAATGATCTCACGGCTCTTGGTGAGAAGGTTGAGGACAAGGACTTCTCTCACAAGTTCTTGAGGTGTCTTCCATCCCGGTTTGACACACTTGTGACCTTGATTGTGAGAGGTGGGCTAGACACCATGACTCCAAATCAAGTCTTGGGAGATGTCATGACTCAAGATGCATATCGGGAGAACAAAGAAGAAGATTTCAAGAAGGAAGACAAGAAGGATGAGAAGAAGAAGAGCATAGCCTTCAAGGCTAGTTCATCACACAAGGGCAAAGGCAAGAGCAAGATTGAAGAATCTAGTGAAAGTGAGGACCAAAGTGCTAGTGATCTTGATGAAGAGGAAATGGCTCTCTTTGTGAGGAAATTTGGAAGATTCATGAAGAAGAAGGGCTATGGTGCAAGAAGGAAGAAGACTTCTTTCAAGAATCATGATGAACCAAGGAAGTGCTTCAAGTGTGGAAGCTTTGATCATCTCATTGCTCATTGTCCTTACAATAGTGACAAGGATGATGATGATCACAAGAAGAGAGGCAAGAAAGAGAAGAAGCCCCTATTTGACAACAACAAGAAGAAGAAGGGCTGCTCTCATATTGTCACTTGGGATAGTGATTCTTCTTGTGATGATGATAGTGATCAAGAAAAGAAGACCACTACCAAGAATAAGGCTTTTGCAAGTATTGCAATGAGGGACAAGATCTCTCTATTTGACACTCCATCATCATGCTTCATGGTTAAGTCCACTAAGGTACTTTCTCATGATGAGAGTGAGAGTGAGAGGGATAGTGATAGTGAGGAGCCCTCAAAGGAGGAACTCATGGACATGCTTGAGCAAGCTAAGGATTACATTGACAAGAAGAGGAAGGAATGCAAGGAATTGCACAAGGCCAATGTGGCTCTTGAGCAAAACCTTGATGAGGCCATAGCATCTCATGAGAGGCTAATGGAAGCCCATGAGAAGCTAGTGAAGTCTCACTCTAAGCTTGAAAGAGCTCATTTCTCTCTCCTTGACCAAAGTAAGAAGGAGATTGCTCAAACATGTGATATGGGAGTTACTTGTGATATTCTTGATGAATCTTTCTATACTCCTATCATTGTTGCTCCCACTAATACCTCTTGTAGCACTATCATTCCTATTTCATCTACTAGTGATGGTGTCACTTGTGATGCTTCACTAAAGTTGGAAAATGAAACCCTCAATAAGGAGGTTACAAAGCTCAATCACTCCTTAGCTAAGGCTTATGGAGGTGAGGACCACATGCTTATGTGCTTGGGTAGCCAAAGAGCTTCTCTCTACAAAGAGGGATTGGGCTATACCCCCAAGAAAGGCAAGGCCGCCTTTGTTTCTCACAAAACTCGTTTTGTGAAAACATCGGTAGCTATTGCAAGAGTTGCAAGCAAGTTGGTCACAATGAGCAAGCATGCAAGAACAAGAAGGCCAAACAATATGTATCCTCTATGAGAGTTGATTCATTCTATGTACTTTCCAAGGGTACTAATTTTGTTCATGCCAAGTTTGTTGGTGCACCTTGGATGTCTTCAAAGAAGTCCATTTGGGTACCAAAATCTTTGGTAACTAACCTTGGAGGACCCAAGCAAGTTTGGGTACCTAAAAAGAATTGATCTCTCTTGTAGGTCAATTACAAAGCCGGAGGGAGGCATTGGGTGCTTGATAGTGGGTGCACTCAACACATGACCGGTGATGGAAGGATGTTCAACTCAATCAACCAAGATAACACTCAAGGATTTGATAGTATCACATTTGGTGACAATGGCAAAAGCAAGGTGAAAGGGCTTGGAAAGATTGCTATCTCCAATGATCTAAGCATTAGCAATGTGCTTCTAGTGGAAAGGCTTGAGTTCAATCTATTGTCGGTTACCCAATTGTGTGATCTCGGTTTCAAGTGCATCTTTGGAGTGGAGGATGTGGAAATCATTAGTGTAGATGGTTCAAACATGATCTTCTAAGGATTTCGGTATGAGAACCTCTATCTAGTGGATTTCAATGCTAGTGAGACCCAACTCTCTACATGTCTCATCTCAAGGTCTAGCATGGGTTGGTTATGGCATAGAAGGTTTGGACATGTTGGCATGAAGCAATTGAACAAGCTAATCAAGCATGATCTAGTGAAGGGCTTAAAGGATGTCACTTTTGAGAAGTACAAGCCATGTAGTGCATGTCAAGCCGGAAAGCAAGTTGGAAATACTCATCCAAAGAAGAGCATCATGAGTACAAGCAAAGCTTTTGAGTTATTGCACATGGATCTCTTTGGGCCAATAACTTACATGAGCATTGGTGGCAATAAGTATGGATTTGTGATAGTAGATGACTTCACAAGATACACTTGGGTATTCTTCTTGAGTGACAAGAGTGACACATTTGATATCTTCAAGTCATTTGTCAAGAGGTGCCAAAATGAGTTTGAAACAACTATCAAGAGAGTTAGAAGTGACAATGGGAGTGAGTTCAAGAAAACAAGAGTTGAAGATCTTTGTGATGACTTTGGAATCAACCATTAATTCTCTCCAAAGTACACTCCTCAATCCAATGGGATAGTTGAAAGGAAGAATAGAACCTTGATTGACATGGCAAGATCAATGCTAAGTGAATACAATGTTAGTGATTCTTTTTGGGCCGAAGCTATCAACACGGCTTGCTACTCTAGCAACCGTCTCTATTGTCATGGGATGCTTGAGAAGACTCCATATGAGCTATTTAATGGAAGAAAGCCAAACATTGCCTACTTTAGGGTGTTTGGATGCAAGTGCTATATCTTGAAGAAGGGAACAAGGTTGAGCAAGTTTGAAAAGGAATGTGATGAGGGATTTCTACTTGGCTACTCAACTACTAGCAAGGCTTATAGAGTATGGAACTTGACTAGTGGCATTCTTGAGGAAGTGCATGATGTTGAATTTGATGAAACTCAAGGCTCTCAAGATGAAGAAGAAAACTTGGATGATGTGAGAGGTGACAAGTTGGTCAATGCTATGAAAGATATGGATATTGGTGACATTAGACCAAGACAAGTCCAAGATGAAGATGAAGATCAAGTAACCATTCCAAGTGATCAAGCTAGTGGTTCTCCAACTCAAGATCAAGGAATTGCAAGTGAAGATCAAGTTCAAGCTAGTTCATCATCTCAACAAAATGACATCAACATTCAAATGCTCCAATCCTACCAACATTGCAAGAGATCATCCGTTAGATCAAGTTATTGGAGGCATTCAAAGTGGTGTTCAAACAAGATCAAGATTGGCTTCATTTTGTGAGCATTACTCTTTTGTCTCATCATTTGAGCCAACCAAGATTGATGAAGCTTTGAAGGATGTTGATTGGATCAATGCTATGCATGAAGAGCTCAACAACTTTACAAGAAATCAAGTTTGGGAATTGGTAGAAAGACCAAAGAAGCACAATGTCATTGGAACCAAATGGGTTTTCAAGAACAAGCAAGATCAAGATGGAATAGTGGTAAGGAACAAAGCAAGACTAGTAGCTCAAGGTTACTCTCAAGTTGAAGGTCTTGACTTTGGGGAAACATATGCTCCGGTGGCAAGATTAGAGGCAATAAGAATCTTATTGGCCTATGCTTGTGCACACAATATCAAGCTATACCAAATGGATGTCAAGAGTGCATTCCTAAATGGGTATATCAATGAGGAGGTGTATGTTGAGCAACCACCCGGGTTTGAAGATGCTAAGAAGCCCGACCATGTATTCAAGCTCAAGAAAGCTCTCTATGGGTTGAAGCAAGCACCTAGAGCATGGTATGAGAGGTTGAGAAGCTTTCTCCTCTCTAAGGGATTCAAAATGGGTTTGGTTGATACTACCCTATTCACCAAGAAGATTGGAAATGACTTGTTCATCTTGCAAATCTATGTGGATGATATTATCTTTGGATCTTCAAATCAAGACTTTTGTGAAGAGTTTGGTGAGATGATGGCTAACAAATTTGAAATGTCAATGATTGGTGAACTTAGTTACTTCCTTGGACTTCAAATCAAGCAATTGAAGAATGGTACATTTGTGAGTCAAGGCAAGTATATCAAAGATATGATGAAGAAATTTGGGCTAGAAGAAGCTAAAGGCATTAGTACTCCCATGGGGACTAATGGACATTTGGATAGTGACTCAAGTGGCATGATGGTAGATCAAACACTCTATCGGTCTATGATTGGAAGCTTATTATATGTGACCGCCTCAAGACCGGATGTCATGTTTAGTGTATGCATGTGTGCAAGGTTTCAAGCATCTCCTAGAGAGTCATTTAAAAGCCACAAAGAGAATATTGAGATATCTCAAACATACACAAGAGGTTAGACTTTGGTTTCCAAAGGGGTCAAGGTTTGAATTGGTTGGATATTCGGACTCCGACTATGCGGGTTGCAAAGTGGATAGAAAGAGCACTAGTGGTACATGTCAAATGTTGGGAACGTCACTAGTCTCATGGTCATCCAAGAAGCAAAATAGTGTGGCACTCTCTACCGCCGAAGCCGAATACATTAGTGCGGGGAGTTGTTGTGCACAACTATTGTGGATGAAAGCCACTTTGGAGGACTATAGAATTCAATTCAAGAAGGTCCCATTGCTATGTGACAATGAAAGTGCGGTAAAGCTTACCAACAACCCCGTCCAACACTCAAGAACAAAGCACATAGATGTGAGACATCACTTCATAAGAGATCATCAACAAAAAGGTGACATTTTCATTGACAATGTGGGCACCGATGATCAATTAGCCGACATATTCACCAAGCCTCTTGATGAAAAGAGGGTTTTGCAAGTTGAGGAATGAGTTGAACATCTTGGATTTCTCTAACATGAGTTGATGCACCCCACTTATGACATGCCTCTACTCCAACATAGCAAGGTACAATTGATTGACATATGCATTCATCCTTTGCTAGTCTTGTGTAGAGCATATAGACATCACTCATGATAAGCTCATTCATGAAAATCAAATGTTTTTCTATGGACATATGCCATCACTATAGCTTCTATGAGTTGATTGATCTAGTGATGGCATATGACATGTTGATAAGCTTGCAACCTCACATGTTTTAGTCTAGAATGCTTATTCTTGTACTTAACCAACATGGTCAAGATAACCATTGCAAGATGTGTGAAGAAGCTTGTCCATGGTTTAAACCGTGTTAAGTATCTAGGACAAGTAATCTAGGTTGAATATAATTTGATAATTCACCCCACTCTTTTCTACATTGACTTGATAAACAAATCTCTCTAAGTATCCTCAAGTGATACATGTTACTACAAGTGGTTTCCTTTGTGGTAATGTGTGACAAAGGGGGAGAAATTGTGTTAAAATGATAGTGAAAGAAGGAGAAATAGTAAAGGGGAAATATGTTAAAATAAGAAACATGATAAGGAAAGAAATAAGTGGAATCTAGAAATAGGGAGAAATAAAATAGGGGGAGAAATAAGATTTTGGAAAAATTGAAAAATTAAAATTTGAGCACACAAGTAGGGGGAGCAAGCCTATGAACAATTGGTTGCATTTGATTGTGCATTCACTCATATGCTTGTTTGCACTGAAGTTATAATTCTTCTTTCAAGTAGTTTCTTGCTTGTGTGGTGCATGACTAGTTGTAATCTTGATTGATGATTTGATCACTAGCATGCATAGGAAGTTAGCTAGTTATCCTATCTTGTTTATATTGTTTATTCCTTGTGGTGTCAAGCTAACCATGTTGCTAAGGGTGAAATGATAGGCGCACTTCGATTGGTATCACGCTTCAAAGGTCTACTCTTTAAACCTTAGCATCATGTCATAGTTTGTTAGTTGTTCACCCCTCCAAAAGTTATATCTAAGCATGTGTGCAAAGCTTGATGTTTACTCATAGAAGTGCACACATGTAGGGGGAGTTATCACTATCAAACCAACTTGGAAATGATTGACCACTTTCTTTCATAATCATATCTTCCAAGTTGGTGTCAAGCATTTCAAAGTTGAAAACAAAATCATATTTCATATCATTTTATATGGGTTGTCATCAATTACCAAAAAGGGGGGAGATTGAAAGCTCTCTATTGTTTTGGGTAATTGATGAAACCTAAGTACTAACCTAGCTCTAAGTGTTGAGTAGGTTTAGTACACTATGGAAAAGATGAAGGAGACAAGTTGTGGAGCATTGGAGGCTAAGGGGGAAGCTAGCAAAAGTTCCAGACTTGGAAAAGAAGAGAAGAGGAGGAAACCCTAAGCTATTCAAGGCAAAGGTATTGATAGGGTTTTCCATTTTGGTGATCAAGACACCTAGTGGGTGTGATCACATTTAGGATAGGTAACCGTACTATAAAGAGGGGGAAATAGTTAGTAGTTACACCTATCAAGTGCCATTAGGAGTTCAGTGCATTGCATTGCATCTAATCCTAATGAGCAACCTTGTAAAACTTGTTAAAATATGCCACACACATGCACAAGTCAGTGAAACACTTGGTGGTGGCACATGAGATCAAGGGAAGCAAAGAGAAGGAAATTCAGAGCAAGATAGAAGCACCAGACTAGTTGTGCTGGAAGCACCGGACCAAGGCAAGTGGTCCGGTGGCTACTCCCAACACTGGAGTCCAGGCAGTGAAGCGTCGGACCAGTGGCGAAGAGGAGCTCCGGACCATAGACGAGTGGTCCGGAGGCTCGGTCAGAAGCTCAGCAGAAGATCAAGGAGGCGTCGGACCATTCTACATGGTCCGGTGCTCACATCCGACGGGGTAGTCCGGAGCTCAGGTGCTTACTGGATGTTTTGTTCAAGTCTCGGTGGAGGCTCCGGACCACCCTGCATGGTCCGGTGGCCTAGTCCGGGGGTGTGGTCCGGTGGTCGGTGGCTTACTGGACTCTGGGCTTGGCTAAAGCAAAGGCATCGGACCAAGGCAAGTGGTCCGACGGTGGCTGTTTCAGCGCGCCAATGGTCAGATTTCAAAGCGTCGGACCACTCGCTATGGTCCGACGGTGGTCACGGGAAGTGGTCCGGTGGTCACGGTTTGCAGCTCCAAAAAGGTAAAACGGATAGTTTCTTTGAGGAGGCTATGTAAGGGTATGTGACTGGTTCTAGGAACCTCTCTTGCACATTTGGCTGATTTCATACTCTTGTGAGCAAACCACACACACTCCCACTCATCTCTTAGTTGATTTTGATCATCCATTTGAGTGAGATTTGAGTGTTCAAGTGCATTGCATGAGTGATTCATCTTAGTGGCACTTGGGAGTTGATACCGCTGCTAGTTTCTTGTTACTCTTGGTGATTGCCTTCACCTAGATGGTTTGGAGCAAGCTGTGTGGATTCGAGAAGCTTGGTGATTGTGCTTCGTCGACCACAAGTGAAGATTGTGAGGGGTTCTTGTGCCTTCCCTGCGGGACATCGCAAAGGTAACTCTACTGGATTGCACGTGTCTTGGAGAGCCCTTATCTTGTGTTGCTTGTGAGGCACCCGGTGACGGGTTTGGCGTGCGATGTCAATTAGCTCTTAAACCCCCAAGTAAGTGAGCCGACACAACAAGGACGTAGCTAGTGGGAAAATTAGTGAACCTTGGTGAAAAATCAAGTGTCATCTTTGTGTGATTGATTGGTGTTCTTGGAACTCTTAACTTGATTGGATCAATCCTCTACTCAGCGGTATAATCACCCAACCTATCTCTTTCATACTTGCAAGTAGTATATTAGGTTGTGCCTAGAGGGCTTATAGACTTGAGTAGGAATTGAGTGATCCTAGAGCTATTAGGATAGCAATTGTGATAGGAGGCTTCGCATCCTTTAGTTTGCTTTCGCTAGTCAAAGCTTCGCCACCTTATTGTCTAACTTGTTGTTGAGTTTGTTTTAAGATTTCAAATTAGGCTATTCACCCCCCCCCCCTCTACCATTGGGATAGGACCTTACACCAACACAAGTATTGGAGGTTAGAAATGCCCAAACCACCTAACTCGGTTGGTCTAGTGACTTTTGGCCAAGCAATCAAACAATGCCCACCCCTCACCTCTTTCCTTCCTTTCCACAAGAAACCTCTTCTAATTTTGTCAATAGCTTTCAAAGCCCAAGGAGGAAGATCTAGTGCCATTACTAAGTAGATCAACATGGATGTGAGAACAAACTGGACCAATACCTTCCTACCAGCTTTATTGAGGTCAACCTTCCACCCTGGAAGCTTATCAGCAAACTTGTCAATAATGGGTTGAATTTGTGCACTGGTAAGTTTGTGGGGTGAGAGAGGTACACCCAAGTACTTACAAGGGAAATCAGAGACCTGACACGGGAGGTGCATGAGCAGGACAACATGGTCTTCTTCCGAGCACTGAATAGGGTGGACACTGCTTTTTTGCACATTGGTTCGGAGCCCAGAGGCTTCTCCAAATAGCTGCAGTAAATCCAAAGTAATTCTGATATCACTTGCTGTGGGCCGAAGAAAGATGACCATGTCATCCGCATACAAAGAAATCCAGTGCTGCAAGGCTCTCCTTGCTAAGGGTTGGAGGAGCTCTTCTTCTGAAGCCTTTTGGATCAAAAGACAGAGGACGTCCATCACTAATATGAAAAGCATTGGAGAGAGCGGGTCCCCTTGCCTTAAACCTCGGTGGTGCTTAATCCTCTCACCAGGAGAGCCATTTAACAGAATCTGCGTGGAGGAAGAGGCAAGCAGCCCGCTTAAGATATCTCGCCATATTTGGCCAAATCCGAGGCGTTGCAACACTTCCAGAAGGAAAGGCCACAACACTGAATCAAAAGCCTTGGTGATGTCCAGCTTCAGGAGAATACGCGCTTGTTTTTGCTGGTGTAAAAAATTTGTAGTTTGCTGGACTAACAGAAAATTGTCCAAGATGAAACGACCCTTTATGAAAGCACTCTGGTTAGGCGTAACCAACTGAACCAATCGGCTGGCGAGCCTATTAGCTAACATCTTTGTTACCAGTTTGGCAAAGGAGTGAACCAAACTTATAGGTCTGTAGTCCTTTATACTCATGGCGTCATCTTTCTTTGGCAAGAGTGTGATAAATGTAGAATTGAGATATTCAAAGTTGCTGAATTTTTTGCTCCAGATAGCGGACATTGCTGCCATAATGTCTTGTTTAATAATGGGCCAGCAAACCTTATAAAACTTGCCTGTAAAGCCGTCGGGGCTCGGAGCTTTATCTGCTGGCAGCGAACAAACTGTGTTCTTGACTTCTTCTTCAGAGAAAGGAGCATCTAGCTCCGATAGGTCAAGAGATGGTGCATTCAGTTCAGATAGATTTACAGTAACTTCTCGATCTATACTTGTGCCCAAAAGAGTCTTATAGAAGTTAAAAACATTCTGCTCCTTATCCTCATGCTTTGTGAGAACCACACCCTCATCAGTTGCAAGATTATATATGAATTTTTTTCTTTTCTGGTGCCTAGCAAAGGAGTGGAACATGGCTGTATTAGCATCGCCCTCATTGAGCCACATAATGCGGGATCGGCTACGTGCAATTGAGCGTTGGAGGGAAGAAAGAGCCAGGGAGTGCAGTTTGAGTTTATTCCGTAGCCAGAGCTCCAAACCGGTTAGGACCCTATGGTCTTGAGCAATTTCCAACTGGCGCAGGATTTCTCTTGCCAAATCCAGCTGACTATTGACATGTCCAATTGTTTTCTGGCTCTAGCTTTGAAGGCTCCTAACTGTGGCTTTGAATTTCTGAACCAAAGTATTGAAAGGGCAGCTCGCAGGTTGAACTGAGGTCCAGGCAGATTCAACAGCTTCCTGAAAACCATCAAGCTTGTATGATGTATGCTAGTTATAGGACTTGTATGATGATTTGCTAACTAGCATGCATAGGTTGGTAAGCTAGATATATGTTCTTTTAATTGGTATCTAGAAACCATGCCTTTAATGTTGATCTCACGGGGTTTCTAGTGTTTTTGTGGTATCTAGCTAACCATGGTGCTAAGGATGAACTTCAAAGTGCAACTACATGGGTATCTTCAAAGGTTTATCCTATATCCCTTAGCATCACTTAGTAGTGCTAGCACTCCCACAATGTCTATTCATGCATGTGTGCAAAGCTTAAAACAAATCTTGTTGAGCACACATGTAGGGGGAGCTATCACTACCAAGTCGGATTTTGTGGCATTTATCCAAATCATGGTATAGAGCTTAAATGTTGGATAAATGGTATAATGTCCAAAAGATCTTAATTTCCATATCTTTGTAGAGTTGTCAACAATTACCGAAAAGGAGGAGATTGAGAGTCTCTATGTGATTTTGGTAATTGAGTGACAACCTAGGTGAACTAATATGTGTTCAAGTGATATATACACAGGAGATTAGTTCACATGTGATTGTGTGATGAAGATGCTTATTGCACATGATACTTGACATTGAGTCATGTGATCAAAGTGGAGAAGATCAAGATGAGGCTTGGCTTGATGGACCGGTTGCAAGTGTGAAGGGAAAGCGAGTGATGCTTGGCGCCGATGGACCAATGCAACGGTGAAGAGCAAGTGGGGTCAAGATCGATGAACCAATACGGTCACATGATGATATGAAGTGGATCATATTATTTGGTGATAGGTTGGTGCATGTGTTGCATCAACATTGGAGAAGGACATGGAATGGAATGCGCAAGGCAAAGGTATAACAATAGGGCATTTCATTTCACCGGTCATAGGTGTGTAGAGAAGATTATGACCAGGTTTAGGATAGATAATCGTACTATCAAGAGGAGCAAACTTGTTTGCATATCGGTTATCTAGTGCCACCGTGAGCGATCTAACTTTGCGATGCATTAGGATCGAGTGGCGTGGTGAGAAGCAAATGAAAATGCTTTGAAAAACATTGTGAAAATGCTAACACACATGCACAAGGTGGTGATCACGTTTTTGTTAGCACTTGGGAAAGCAAGGAAGAAGTGCGGAGGAGTCTTGGCTGAAAACCGAGCTCCGGACGCTAGGGCCATGGGGGTCTGGACCATTGCTTGGGTCTGGAACCAAACCCTAGGTTCGGCTGAGTCTGTTGACTCCGGACGCAAGGGGCATGCGAAGTCCAGACCATTGGCTATGCATCCGAACGCCACCCCCACTGACTGCGCTGTGCTGACAGAGGTGATCCGGACGTTGTTCGTCGTCCGGACGGAGAACTCCGGACGCAACGTCTAGAGGTTGGAGCTTACTATAACCGCTCGGAGTGAAGGTCCGGACACTGTATGCGGTCCGGACGCAAGGTTCCGGACGCAGTCCGAACTGGTTTGTGCTCTTGGGGAGCTCTCTGTTATAGTTCGGACGCAGGTGTGCGTTGGTCCGGACTCGCGCTGTTGGCTGCATCCAGAGGCACGTGGCGGCCTGTGGCGAGCGTGCCAACGGGCGGATTCAAACGGACAGGAGTCCGGACGCGTGTGGCATGGTCCGGACCCGCACTATTGAGTGCGTCCGGACCCTCTGCAGGAAGCCCAATGAGTGGGCAAAACGGCTAGTTTCGGTGTTGTGGCTATATATAGCTCATGGCTGGCCCTTGGGGCTGGTTAAGCACCTTGCGCATTTGTTGCCTCTAGTGTGCTTGGTTTGGGAGCCATCTAACTCACACACACTTGATAGAGATCATCCGATTGTGTGAGAGAGCGATTACTAGTGCGTTGCTTTGAGAGATAGCTTCGTGTGGCACTAGGTGATCGACTTGCAAGCTCGTGGTGCTTGTTACTCTTGGAGGTTGCCACCTCCTAGACGGCTTGGTGGCTTGTGGCTCCGTCGAAGCCCGCAAGAAGATTGTGCGGCACTCCAGAGAAGTGCTTTGTAAGGAGTATTGTGCTCGCTCCGCGGGAGATCGCGAAAAGCAACTCTAGTTGAGCATGTCATTGAGCTACCCTCACTTGTGGGTGGATTCTTGCGGCGCCCGAGTTAGTGGGCTAGGCTTGTGAACGCCTATTAGCCGCCGAATCACCAAGTGAGTGGTCGACACAACGGGGAGTAACTTGGTGGCGACCAAGTGAACCTCGGGAGAAAAATCACCGTGTCAACCTTGTTCATCTTCTTAGTGGTTTGCATTCTCCAAATCACTAGCTTGTATTTACTTTCATATACTTGTGCTAGTGAGTAGTTGTTGCTCTTGTAACTAGTTTAGCTTGTGTGGCTTAACTAGTTGCCTTCTAACTTGTATAGCATAGAAGTAACTCTTGAGTGGCTAATTGGCTTGTGTAGCCTTGTTAGTCACTTTGCTTAGTTTGTGTAGCTAAGTAAGTTGAGCTCTCTAGTTAACTTGTGTAGTCTTGCTAGAGAGCATTGCTAGTGAGCTTAGGTGCTTTGTGCTTTGCTTACTAGTATGTGTAGGAGCTCCCTTTGTGCTTAGAGTACTAGTTGCTTAAGTTTGTGTGACTTTGCAACCTAAGCTTGTTTAGGTGATCGTCCTAGGTTGGCACCTTAGTGAGCCCAATTAATATACTTTGTTAAATGCTAAAGTTATAAATAGAGGGGTGTAGTCTTGGTTAGACCGATAGTTTTAATTCCGCATTTGTTTCGGTTAGCCGTTGCGCTTAAGTTTTTAGAAAAGACTATTCACCCCTCCTCTAGTCCGCCATCTTGACCCTACACCCTGCCGCGCTGGTCCACCCATTGTGTTGTCGACTGTGTCGTTGCGTCGCTGTATTGAGGGATGCTTGGCCTCCTCATTGTGGCCCACTCACGCCAAGGCAGCTGCTCACTCCGAGGCCACAGCGCCGCCATACTGAGACACTCACCCGCACCGCGGAGAGGGAGAGATTGGGAAGGAGGGCGTAGCGCTGGATCGAAGGCATGAGAGATAGGAGCAGGCGTGTCAGGGTTTGGGGTAAAGGCACGGGCAGGTCAGGGTCCGTTCCTCTGAACGCCTTAACCCTATCATTATCCTATAATAGACCATCAGAACTTAAGAGAAATTACTAATCTTAGTTGTGATTTCGTGGGCCATGTTCATAACCAACACCTAATTCAATGTTCCATGATTGTTTGTTTATAAAATGCACTACTTAAAAGCTCCTTTTGGATTGGCTCCAATTTTTGTTTTGTTAACCTAACTCAAGTGAGACCTATGTGTCACAAGGTACTTTGTGACTATTTATGCTGCTGAGTTTTGTGTTAGACTAATTCATGTTCAGTAAAACCCCTCAAACTGAGATGCATTGGACAACACACTCTGTATGCTCTATTAGTATTGATAATTTGATATATATATATATATATATATATATATATATATATATATATATATATAGCCAACACTTGTGGTTTATGGTAAGCTCCCAGTGCACGTAGACACCAGCTAGGGGTAGAGTTTTTTTGACAGTGTTTCTGTTGTGTTGGTGTCACCTGAGACCCCATCTTGTTCCATTTGCTCTTCTCGTAAGCATGTAACCAATCCTTTAATTAGAGAATGACCTCCACTCACTTTAACTGGTTCTTCCCCTGTCCATAGGAAACTTCTTCACAAGTGGTAAACTTTTTTTATCAACCCTTCTTGTACTGTAGACACGGTTATATGGTAAATGGGATGTGAAGATAAAACCATCTTCACTAGAGTTTTACAGCCTCCTGTGCATTTTTTTTGTCTTCTTTCCATCGTGGTAACGGTCACCTACTCACCTATTTTGTCAGTAGTGGCAGTGGCAATCGAGTCTTCTACTTAATTTGTTCCAAATTATAGTTCGTTTGACTTTTTTAACTCTAAGTTTGACCACTCGTCTTATTAAAATTTTTATATAAAATATTATTTTTTTTAATGTGGCTTACTTATTTAACAAATAGTCTACATGAATGACTTAAATTTAACTATGTTTACACAATTTTTTTGAATAAGACGAGTGGTCAAAAAAGTCAAACGAATTATAAATTGAAACGGAGGGAGTATTTTCCAGTGTTTCACAGCCGGTGCTCAGGGTCTTCTTTCCTTCGGGGCCTCTATATATAGATCCTGGAATTGAAGACTACTTCAGGAATCATATTGTAGCAATTAGATTTAGCAAGAAATGCATTGACAAGAATTTGACTCAAATCGCTTTTTCTGTTTGGGTGCACCTGAATCTTGTTTTAGGCCTTGTTTGTTTGTTCTATGTTAAAAAAAAAACAAGCATGTTTCTCATCCTGGGTCGGATTGAGTGGATCCCGGTGGTTCACTAAAATCTGGTTTGGTTTGATTCCAAGTGTTCCTAGGTGTGGCTCTAATCTGGGCTAAGAAGGGAGTGAAAAGGCCTGAAGTAGCTTGATTTCATTCCGGATTTGGCCTATCCGAATAACCATTACCGATCGGTCCTAATTTTAATTCAGGTCAAATAATTCTAGATGAAATGAGTCGTGTTCCATATTCCAGGCTGTTCTAGGACAAACTGAATGAGACCATCTGCACACCATCACCAACTTAAGTGGGAAAAGACCAAGGTCAAGGAATTAACCAACCATACAAGATAGAAAATCTAGTAGGGATAAAAGCAGATCGGCTATGAACGAATATAGTTGATATTATATTTTTTTTATATTTCTATATTTGGATTTTGATTCGAATATAGAAAATATTAGATATGTCAAATAGGATATAAATAGATATCGATACCATAAATATGTGTTTGGAGTATTTGGACGGACATATGTAAGAATTCGATGTTGGATAAATCAAAAAATATTCATATTTGGACTCCGATACTAACAAATTTAGTATAGGATACAATTAGAAAATATCGATAGCATTTTCATGTCTCATCTCCGGCTCTCAAGATGTTTTCTTTCATGGTTCACCAAATTCTTAGTGTCCGAGCGCTGGGAACGAAGCCACACGCCGGGCGGCAAACGCAAACGTGAATTCTCCATTAGGGCAGGTATATTACTACACGTCAGCGGTCTCGTACCTCGTCTCATGCAATGTCACGTAGGATTTTTGCTTATGTGGAGGAAAGAGAAATGTGAGAGAGAAAGAAGTAGTTGTTTCGCGAAACAACCACCTCATGAGTTAAGATTTAGGACTATGAGACAACTTTTACACCATTGTATGAGTTGTTGTTGCCATGCACCTCACAAGTTAATTTTTATTATGTCCATAAATTAAGGAATCATGAGTTACTACGAGTCAACTTAAAAAATCAACCATTGTATACATGGTCCGTTAAGTCGTCTTAAATTACGTGGCATTATACGAGACGACCTATGAGACAACACCAATGTACTTGCCCTTACAAGCACGCCTCAGGACTCGGCCCTGGGTAGCTTGCTTCTTTTTCAATTTTCTTTTTTTTCTTTAATTTTTTATTTATTTATTGTTTCCTATAATATACGGTCTACTCTTATTTTTATTTATTTTATTTTATTTTTAATTTAATCTAGTGTTATGTTTTACTTTTTGTTTTATGTTTTCTTCCTTTTTGATAATGACACTGAAAAAAGTGTAGACAGAGACCCTGTTCAATACACTTGATGGGCCCTTTGAGTAGGTAGACGAAGGCCCACTTAAGTCTCTAGATGACTAGAATCACAAGGAGGCAGTTACGGTGTTCATTTTGGATTTGGTGGTTTCGGATTGGACTCAAAATGTCAACGGGGAATTCCCCGTCGGAGGTTACTGCCTCATCCCCGTCCCCGTGGGGATAAATTACCAACCATCCCTGTCCCCGTGAAGGTTGACGGGGAGCACTTCTGCCCCATCCCCGTCCCCGCTCGGGGATTAACCCCGCGGGGATCCCCATGGTTCATACATTCACCAAATCATCATCTATACATTCACCAAAACACCATGGTTCATACATTCGCCAGATCACCATCAGTGCATCACAGCAAAGTTTACAAGGCCAAAAGCATAGTTTCCTTGGCACAACAACACAAGGCCAAAAGCATAGTTTCCTTGGCACAACAACACAAGGCCAAAAGCAGCACCATAAGTTTACAAGTCATGGGCATAGACATTACAACACAGAATGACAAGTTCATAACTAAAGAAGCTAGCACTAAGGAGTGATACAGCACTACAGCAGCACACAACAACATCCATCTCTTCTTCAAACCAGTGCCAGTCCCTGTATCCAAGAACCAGCAAAATAAATACAATTAGTCAAGTATAAGTCTAGAAAGAGACCTAAAGAATGCATCAATTTCAGATTTATACTTTACCTCAATTCCATCTTGGATCTCTTGAAGACAACTCCAAAAGCTAGCAGCTTCAGCATTGTCTTCACCTACAAATTCAGAATTACAAGAATTAATTAACAATCATGACATAGCATAAATGGGGCAGCACAAATAAAATGGGCAACACAAATACCTTGGTATTTATTCCGCAGCCAGTTCTGTGAACACATTAAAGCCTCCAAGATATCTGAATTTAGCCTACTGCGATGCTCACAAAGAACACGTCCACTAGTACTAAATGCAGATTCAGATGCAACTGTACTAACTGGAATGGCAAACATATCTCGTGCTACCTTCCTCAAAGTGGGATAGCGTGTCCCAGCCACCTTCCACCAGTCAAGAATCTTGAAATTTTTTGTCTCAACTGGAATCAACTCATCTTCCACGTACCTTTCTAGCTCTGATTTGGATCTAAATGTTGTTGGCCTTCTACTTGCAACACGTGCACTGATTTGAGACAATACACCTGAACTTGGAAAGTGGAGGAGATGAGGATTCTGTATTATCTTCCTCTTCCACTTCATACTGCTTCATCAAATCAAACAGAAAGTCTCTAACCTCACTAACTCTCTTTGTACACTCTTCATGTGAGTCACCAGTGAGGGTTTCAATGAACCCAAGGAGGTAGTCGGTCTTAAACCGAGGATCTAAAATGGTGGCCAATCCCATTATTCCTTGGATCTCCTTCCAATACTTATCAAACTTCTCATTCATTTGAGATGACATTTTCTCTATAATGGGATTGCCACAAACACTCCAGTTTCTGATTTGCTCTTTAGCCTCACAGATTTTAAGAAGCTGAACATTGGCTGTCACATAATTTGTCCCAGAAAATACTGCTAATATCATTAAACAACTTGAGTCTACCAACTACCTCTCTACAAAAAGCCCATTCTGTCTCACTAGGTGCACAATCATACAACTTGTCAACAACTGATGCACGGTTAAAAACAGCTTTGCAAGGCAGTGCAATGCTAAGCATCTTGTAGGTAGAGTTCCACCTAGTCTTGCAATCCAGGCCTAACTTGTGTTCCAATTTTACTTTCACATGTTTAGCAATTTCTTCAAATTTCTCTAATCTTTTAGGTGTGGCTGTCCAATAGGCAACACTATCACGAATTTTTGCAATTGAATCCTTTATCACCTCTAAACCATTCTTCACAATCAAGTTTAGAAAATGGGCAGTACAGCGCATATGCAATAATTTTCCATCCAACAGTAACTTTGGCTTGCCTATCTTCTTGACAAGTTCAGGGATTACCTTGTCATTAGTGCTGCAGTTATCAAGAGTCAAAGTGGAGATCTTTTCATCTAAGTTCCATTCTACCAATGCTTCATAGAGCACTTCACTAATAACTTCAGCTGTGTGTGGAGCTGGAACATAGATAAACCTGCAAATACATAACAACAACAATATTTTATCATGGCAATAAAGTGAATATCTGGTGGCAGCAAGAAATCAAATCAATTTTTGATGAAATACCTCATGATAATGTTTGTAAGTACCCATGAATCATCAATGAAATGAGCTGTGACAGCCATGTACCCTCTTCTTTGGTTATCTAAGGTCCAAAGGTCAGTAGTAATAGCAACTCTTGACTTAGTTCCAGCCATGTAGGATAGTGCCTTTTTCTTTTCCTCCACATATGTATTCATAATATCCTTCCTAGAAATTGCAGCAAGGGATGATTTAAAATTGCAGAATTAAAATTTAATGCAAATAAACACAAAATGACAGCAAGGTAGTGCCAAAATATTACCTAATAGTGTTCCTAGTCATCATCTTGAATAATGGCTGAAGTGCCCTCACAAACCTTCGAAAGCCAGCATGGTCGACAATACATAAAGGATACTCATGAAGTACAATCATGGCAGCAAGCTCCTTCCTAGCAACCTCTGGATCAAATGTGTAATTCTCCACTGATATTTTCCCTCCTTCTTTGGAACTGAACCTCAAAGCTAATTGTTCCAATGTCTTCTGCTGAGCCTTCAACTTGATCTTTTTAAGTGTGCAGATTTTCAGATGATCATGTAGATGAGTTGTCCCATTTGTGCTTTTCCCTCCAAGCTGCTTGTGACAATGAAGGCATTGAGCCTTTACAGAACCACCGACTTTGACCTTCTTAAAATCATTCCAAACAACAGAAGTGAGCTTCCTCTTAGTGCCAAAGTCCGTGCCTTCAGGCTCATCATCATCAACTTGTATTGGTTCAGAATCATTAACAGATTCAGTTCGTCGTGGAAGTGATTGTGAATCTTGTTGGCTGCTACCCTCACTGCCTTGAGTTGTGTTCATGGTGAATCTAACAATTAACAAATAAATATGAATTTTGTATGGATTTTTAACTAAATGAATCAAAACAATGATTTTTTGCTTCAATCATTCATAAATCATGAACAAGGAATACAGTTTAAACATGCCAAATTGTTAATATAAACAAGGTAAACAAAGAAAAAGGTTAGTGAGATTAAAACAGACCCCATGGAATTTAGTAGCGGGAGGCCACCGCCGATTGATGCATTTGGAGTAGTCGGAGCAGGAGCTCCTTCAACTGAAAGACGACTTGGCGTCTTGGTCGTGGACTTTTTGATTTGTGGCTTTGGAGGTCGTCCCTTTGTAGATGCTACAATGGCGGCAGCAGGAGCCAACACAGCAGATCTAGTAGCCGTCATAGCATTTGGTGGCCGATCCAAATCCATGGCGTCCCTTCGTGAGGACCGCCGGACGTGGGTTAGTGACTGAACGAGAACGACGCAGGCACGCAGCGGCGCAGCCATAGCCCTATACCCCGCCCATAGGCAAAATCTCGAGGGAGGAGGACTAAGACACGCGTGTGCTGTTGTGCAAAGTGCTAAAAATAGAGTGCATGAATTTTTTTATCTCACCTTAGTTCATCACCATCGGAGCTTAGAGGAGGGGAGGGCGAAGACATGGTGGTCGATGGCGTGAACCTATGCGGATCTCCGGCGAGGCGTCAGCTCATGTCGCCGCTCGCGCTCGCGTCGAGGCTGGGGCTCGGTATGAAGCCGGCGGATCTGAGGTGTCGCCGTAGCCGGTTCCCACTTCCCAGTCCCTGGAGACGACTTCAGGGAGGCGTCCGGCGTCCGGTACTCCGGTCTCCGATGGTGAAGGGCGAGGCCGCGACTCCGTGAGGGGCGACGGCGAGGAGATGGCGCGAGGGGCGACTGGGTGAGGCCGCGAGACGGAGAGAGGCCAGTGGCCGTGCCGCTGTCGACCATGCGAGTGTGCATCGCACCGCCGCGAGCCCGTGACTGTGAGCGCGACTGCGCGAGTTTGCGAGAGCGAGAGTGGTGCCTGCGGGTCCAGACTCCGGATGTGCGTGTGTGCTAGGGTTAGGGTTGTGGACTATGGGGATTTGGGGACTTGGGGTGGCTCGTGGCTGGCAGGCTGGGTGGGGGACTGGGGCCTTGGCGGCCGGGGGTGGGGATTCTGGAATTTTTAGCGGGCCTTTTTCATGGGCCTGCTTCACGGGGCGAGGATGCGGGGATCGGGTCGGGGAGCAGGCAACCATCCCCGTCCCCGCCATCCCCGACGGGGACAACATTTCTACCATTTTCATCCCCGTGGGGATTAAATCACTACCATCCCCGTCCCCTAATGGAAGAAATCCCCGCGGGGAATCGGGGATCGGGGCCCGTTGACATTTTGAGATTGGACGCACCATTCCATTCCACGGGCTCGCTCGTCGCCTTGTTCGCCGCCATCGCGTCTTCTCTGGCCGTCTTGGCAGGTTCGATCCTCTGTACGACCTCCGATTCTCATACTCCTCCCGCCCCATTCCACTACCGGTCCAGTAATTAGAACACCACACCTTCTTTTCCTTCCTCCGATCCCATCCCCATCATAGATCCGTCCGTGTCGCGATGAACCAAGGACGGGGATCGGATCCACCGGACGCGCGCGCGCTTGCTGCTGTCGTCGTGTTGATTCCCTCTCCCTTTCTCCCTAGGGTCACTGCAGCATGATGACGACCCAAGCGAAGACGGCGTCGACTTGCCCGCCGCCAGAGACGGCGCAGGGCACACACGTGTTCGACATCCTCGGGTACAGCAAGCACCGGGGGATGGGCGCCGACTACTTCATCAGATCCGGTGTCTTCAACGTGGCCGGCCACCAGTGGGTGATCTTCTTCTACCCCGAGGAGCTAGCCGGGGGGGGCTTCGACTTCGTGTCGGCGTACCTCCGCCTCCTCAGCAAGGGCAAGGTGCGCGCCTCCTGCGACCTTCGCCTGGTGAACCCCGCCACGGGGTCGTCGACGTCGGTGCACCCGACGCTGGTAATCATGAGGGAGCTGGATCCCGACAAGGACAAGGCCGTCTGCCACTGCATGTGCATCGGCCGCGGCGAGCTCGAGGGCACCTACGTGAAGGACGACCGCCTCACAATGGAGTGCGTGGTCACCGTGAGGAAGGAGCCCATGGTGTCCAAGTCCAGGACTTTCCCCAGCATCAGGGTGCCGCTGTCCAACCTCAAGCGGCAGCTCGCCGAGCTGCTGGAGAGCAGGGACGGCGCCGATGTCACCTTCAGCGTCGCCGGCGAGACGTTCGCAGCGCACAGGCTCGTGCTCGCCATGCGCTCGCCGGTGTTCAAAGCGGAGCTCTGCGGCCCCATGAGGGAGGTCGGAATGGGGACGCGGCCCATCGTCATCGAGGACATGCAGCCTGATGTCTTCAGAGTCGTGCTCTACTTCGTCTACACGGACTCCATGGATCTCAGCGACGATCTCTCTAGAGATTACAACAGCAAGAACTGCGACATGGTCCGCCACTTGCTGGTGGCGGCGGATCGGTACGCCATCGAGAGGCTGAAGCTCATATGCCAGAGCATCCTCTGCAACAACCTTGACGTGCAGAACGTGGCGACGACGCTGGCTTTGGCCGATCAGCACCACTGCGACAAGCTCAAGCATGCCTGCATTGAGTTTGTGTTATTCAAATAATGCGCAAGATGTCGTGGCCACACAAGGGTATATGGATCTTGCAGAAACTTCACCTTCTTTGCTGGCCGATGCAATGGCCAGGACGAGTAAGATCAGCAAAAAGGCCATGACAAGAGCACTGAAAGCCAAAGATGAATCCACATCCATCTGATATCATAGCGCGCGCCTATAGTTTATTACAGCAGTTCTTTAATTAGTTAAATACCAATAAGATTTAGCTATCAATTTTCAGTTTCTTATTTAGTTTTTTGTGAACAGTTTATTTGTTAGTACTATTAGCTAGTGGTACTCCTACCTAGCTGTTTGTTTTCCAGTGTGCTTGATGTTTTCTACCAATTCAGACGAATTACCTGTGGTATTCCTACCAGTGTTCTTTAAGTTAAATAGTTTAACCTTAAATTTGATTATTATAAACATACAAATGAATCGTTTTTACTGAGCTAGCTAGAGGAGCATTGCCACTGTTAATTGGTTTTGTATTGTTAATATTACTGGGATACTTGAGAATACACTTATACAGAAGAATTGTTTTTCTTTATCTTATAGTGAAAGGATCTAGATGCCTAAGAGGGGGGCGAATTGGGTTACATTAAAATTTCTAAAGCAATATTAAAACCTAGTGATGTCAATCACCCCCTAGTGTCTACCGCAATGTGTATCCTAACTAGAAAACAATAGCAAGCCAATGAAAGGAAAGACAACCTAAGCAATTTTAGTAGGAATTGAAAGAACACAACGGAAAGGTAAAGCAAAATGTAAAGAGCTAAGGATAGAGAATTGGTGACACGTGATGTTTTCCCGAGGTATCGAGGTGTCGACACACCCCCCTAGTCCTCGTTGGAGCACCTTGCAAGGTATAGCTCCCCCTCTACCTGCGCAAGGGTAGAGTGCTCTCTACGGGC
This sequence comes from Microstegium vimineum, assembly GCA_022036555.1. Taxonomy (NCBI): domain Eukaryota; kingdom Viridiplantae; phylum Streptophyta; class Magnoliopsida; order Poales; family Poaceae; genus Microstegium; species Microstegium vimineum. The sequence goes on along the minus strand of CM039135.1, from coordinate 13,098,560 downwards.
TGATTCTTCGCCACTCCGGCTTGGTGAATCGCCCACAACCGATCACAGAAGCTTGGAGAAGAGCCTCCAACAATCTTCCGGCGATCACTTCCTCCGAACACCACCACACCGTCTAGGTGTTGTCGAACACCAAGAGTAACAAGCACAAGACCTTCACTTGACCAACTCAAGGCTAGGAAGGTGGATGGATGCACACAAGTCACTCCTAATCACCCTAGGAGGGAAGAACAAGATGAACTCTGTCAAATCTCTCCCTCACTAGGCACTTGGCTCTCCAAGAAGTCTCTCAAAGGTTCCTAAGGTGAAACAATGGCCAAGAGAGCTCTCAAGGACGAAGAGGACAACTATAAATAGTCCCCACCTTCAAAACTAGTCCTTTCTTGCTTTTTCCACTTTCTGCGAAGGCACCGGACTAGTCCGGAGCACACACCACCGGACCATAGCGACTGGTCCGGAGCTTATTGGCAATTCAAACTTCGCTGGAAAGCAGGCACCGTCGGACCACTCGCTATGGTCCGACGCCCTAGTCCGACGCTCAGGTCCGGAGCCAGGGTGCTCACTGGACTCCAAAATCCAGCTGAGCTTGGCACCACCGGACCACTCCCTTAGTCCGTTGCCCTGGTCCGACGCAAAGGTCCGGAGCCAGGGTGCTTACTGGACCCAACATCTTCTTTGCCTCAAAGCGTCGGACTAGAGGACGGTCACACCGTCGGACTAGTCCAGAGCCTCTTCTGAGGCTTACTTCCTCTGGCAGGGACCTCCAGACCACTTGTCTACGGTCTGGAGCTCTCCAGGACAGGTGGTCCGGAGCTATCCCTCTGAAACTTGCCTAAGACAGGGACCCTCCGGACCACTCTCCTTGGTTCGACGCCTCCTAGGCAGACTGGTCCAGAGCCTCTTTCTCCCCCAGTTTCAACTCTTTTCACTAAGTCTCTTCTAGGGGTTTTAGTCCTACCAACTCAAGGGCTATTAGCAGGGTCTCTAGGACTAGTTGTGACAAGTGTGCATACACCAACATTCCCAAACTCTCCTAGGTCAAGCTACTAACCTCATACCCCCTTAATAGTACGGTCAAAGGAAAAACAAAGTCCTAGTCTATCCTTAGTGCCCTCCTCACACCTCATGGCACTAAGAGCTAGCCTAGTCTTCACCTTGAATCACCATCCTTTGAAACCGAAACGATTTCCATCTTGGGGGCATGAATATCCATTAAGCCCATTCAATAAGCATCACTTATGACCTAACTCTAATGACTTTGTCTCTGCAAAACACACATTAGTCATAGTGACCTAGCATTGTCGTTAATCACCTAAACACAAGGAACCATGATTCTTCAATCTCCCCCTTTTAGGTGATTGACGACAATACAAGCTCGAGTAGAGAATATGAGTGAATTTTGATTAAGAGAAACATGACTTGACATGAGATAGGCATGGGTTAGTAATAAGAAAGACAAATACATGCCTAGACCATTCAAGCCATGACAAGCACAAAAGATATGAATTGAGCAAAGTACTTGATTTCAAAAAGGATATGCTATACCAAAAGATCAGAGATTAGCACGGAAGCAATAGCATAACCAAGTGACATGATATAGATATAAGGTTCACACACATGTCACACAAATATCAAGTCTCAAACACCACACACATATCTCTCAAATGCATAAAGACGGTAGATGTGATGCATGATGCGATAGAGTATATTACACAACAAAAGAACGAGTCCTACTAGCTCCCCCTAAGGCTATCCCATCTACTCGACTCTCTCCCCCCCCTTTGGCGTCGAAACACCAAAGTCTAAGCGTCTGGAGGTGGAGTGGAAGCAGTCATGGAGCGGTCAAGTCGGCGGAAATCCTCAAGATCATCATCATCAGAGTCCTCCCCTTGAGTGTCTGGAGCTGAACGTGAAGTAGTCTGGGGGACCGGAGCTGACGAGCCGACTAACTCTGCTGCCAAAGTGTCTGGATCTGTAGCTGGAGCAGGAGTAGGAACTGCCACAGTCTCTGAGGGTGCCTTGGGAGCTGCTACCTCTGGTTGTGCCTCAGGCGGAGCTGGAGTGGAGGAGATAATTGTGGCATCGGTCATGATAGCATGAGGAGGAGTGGAGACGGCTGGAGCACGACTGTCAAGAGTAGCCTCTGATGACGTAACGGAGGAACGATGCTGACCAGCTGTCGGTGTCACAAACTCGGCCTCTATCTCAGCTGCTACCTGTTGACCACTGGGTGACGGCTGCCCTGTGATGTCGATGAACGACGTTGAAAGGTCTCTAGCAGTGGCACCCATCGTAGCAGACATCAACGTGAAGCCAGTAGTGAGAGGGGTGAATTGCTGAGTCGGGCCTAAGGTGTCCAACCACTGTGTGACCTGTGTCGCCGGGGACTGGAACGGGGAGATCAATCCGGCACCCTGAAGTCCACTGGACTATATGGCGGGGGTGGGAGTGACAGACGGATCGGCTGACACTGGAGGGGCCACTGACTGACCCACTGACTGGTGAGAGCCCACAACGGGGCCAAGAGCTGGAAAAGGGGCCACTGCAGAGCCAACTGACTGTGAGGGCTGAGACTAACTCATTAGTTGTATCTGCAGCGGTGCAGGGAACTCAAGAGGAGGAGCACCAGTCCACTTCATCATATGGGCCATAAAGGCCATGTTTTGCTGCTGGATCTGCTGGGACTGTAGCTGCATACGCTGTGACTCCAACTGCATTTGGAGCATCTGCCGCTGCACTTCATAGTGTCTGTCCTCATACTGTCGCTGTAGCTGATCATAGCACTCCTGAGCCTGCCTCTGAAGCTCATCATGTCACTGCTGGACCTGGGTGACAACTATCACAAGTGAGCCTTGCTGCTCCTGAATCCGGTCAAGAACCTTCAGAATACGAGTCTCCAAAGTGGAACCAGTGCCAGAGCCACCAGCCTCGGCGTCGTGTGTCTATGGAGGCATCTCAGGAATGGGGCGGAAATCTGCATCAGAACTGTCAGAAGAGGTATCCTCAGATGTGGCAACTGCCCTAGTGTTCAAGTCATGAAGCTCCTGCTGCTCAAAGCCTCTGATGGAATCATCTTGTGCATCCACATCATCTCTGTCTGCTGGTGCAGTCCTTTGCTTCACAAGCTCAAGCAGCCGGTTCCCAAACCGACAATCAATAGAAGCTAGTGCTCTGTCAGGTGGAAAGGAAGTCTCAGACGCATCTAGCAGAGCACGAAGTCCGGGCTCGGTCCTCTCATGCATGATAGCAATGATAGCGCATATCCAATGTGCATAGGGAAACTGTCGACGAGCCCGCATCCTATCTGAAATCACATCATCAATCTCTGACACAAGAAAGTCCGCTATATCAAACTATGTCTATGAGATGAGGGCCTATAGAAGAAACTGCTGCAGGTTGGTCAAACCATCCTTGTAGCCGGTGCGAGGCAGCAGGGTACGCCGTAGAACATCATTCAAATGACGAATGGTAGGCTGAAGCTCAGCTGGGGTACGACGAGAACCCTCTGTGAAGGGTGGCCTGAAGAGAGGAGCAACCTCCTGAACTGACAAAGCGCGGCCACCTCGAGCTCGGCGTGGCAAGGAAACTCCTCCATAGCAATCATAGTGAAGGGAAAGTTGGTCGGTTGTCCCTGTCAAGTGAAGTATCTCTCTGAGCTGTGTCAAATAGAGCCTATGACGCTCTCCTCTGAATGTGTACTGCAAGAAGCGGTGATCTGGCTCAATCCACACTGAAGTATAGAACTATCTGACCCACCTCTCAATATAGTTTCCGGAACGACCAAGGAGATAAGCGAAGCCTGGAAGATACTCAATGTAGGGGCGGATCTCCTCACGAGCAATCTCAACAAGGCTCTCCAAAGAGCAAACTCTGTGAGGGCGTATCTGAATGCAAGCGAGTTGTGTTGCCCTGTAGAAATCCTCCATAAGGGTAGTGTGCCATCCGCGGGAAGCTCTAGGGTCACGCTGATCCGGGCACCACTTCTCTAGCTGAACAAACTGAAGCTTCTTCACTTGCTTCGCTGTGAGCTCCCTCAGGTCAAGGTGAGCAGAGGCTGACTCTGAAGTAGGAGCTGCTGAGGTGCTCTGAGGTGACTGAGTAGCCTGGGAACGTGCTGGCGCCAATGGTACCGGAAGAACATCGGTGGCTAGCTCGGGCTCCTCTGGAAGTGCCTCTGTTACTGACTGAGCGGGTGGTGTAGAAGGTAGAACCCTCGGAGGTGTACTGATACGAACGGAACCCCTTCCACCACCACGCTTGGCACGATCTGCTGCATCTGTCACTGCCTCGGCCTACTCGGCCTCTGTAAGCTTTCGCTTCTTCTTCTTAGGCTTCTCAACCATCTTCTTCTTCCCTTGTCCTTAGAAGAACGCGGAGGGGAAGGAGTATCATCACTAGAACCACTAGCACGAGCACGGGAACCACGAGCCATAGCTAACAACAAGAGAAAGCAATGCCCAACTGACAAGTAACCACTGCCCACTGATCAACTGCAATGAATCAAGAACCACTGCCAACTGCTAGAACCACTGCCAAAGATCAACTCCCTCTGTCACAATCAAATGCAAGTATCAACTGACAGAGAGGCCTGCAAGCCACTGGACTGACCCTTGTGAGGCTTTGCCTCAATCCATACTTGCGAGCTTTGCGACGAGTTCATACTGCCACTGCCGCTGCTAGATAGAATAGATAGAAGTATATAAGCATATATAATCGCTAGAGATAAGATACCATATGGAACCAAGCATCTAGGTAAGATAGAGTGAAAAACTGCCATGGTACCTGAGGTAAGCGAGCGTATCTAATCAAAGAAAATTAAGCTCCAAACTACACTCCACAAGGGCGTCTTGCCAACTGAGAATAGCAATTAGCAATAGAATTTAGTTAAAGTGGAATGAGTAGAGTGTTTGAATGAACTAAGGCATGGGATGATCAATAGCTAGACAAATCGCTAAAACCATGATCAGAAACATACCCTAGGAACAATGAAGCAGAGTCGGCGAAGATGAATCGACGAAACATTCCTCAAACCCTAAGTTTAGGCAAACCCTAGGGGGGAAACTTCTTCTTGGCAATCACAAGGGGGAAATAGTGTAGCTAGGCAGGGTGAAGAAGTGGAGCAGGGGGCGCAGCTGAGCTCTGGGGAGAGGCTCACCCGCGGCGAGGGTGTTGGTGGCGAGGCCGTAGGTGGCTGAGGAGGCGGCGCTGCTACTGCTGCTGCAAGAGGGGAGCAGAGCAATGGCGGTGTAGCGGCGACGCTGGGCAGTGCTCCGGCGAGGAACAACTGCGGCGAGGATGGCGAGCGCGTGCGGCGGTGAGCGGTGGCGGCGAGTTGGCGAGCGGCGGCGCGGCGTAAGGAAAGGGAAAAATAGGAACTGCCGAACAGAGCTCACTGCGGGGGGTTAACCGAAAAAAATTCTGAGCGTCGGACTACCTTGCATAGTCCGGAGGGTGGTCCGACGGACTGAGGAGAAAAAAGAAACTATGCAGGGAGCACCCGACCACCGGACCAGCGCATCGGACTGACCGTTGGACCAAGGAAAGTGGTCCGGAGGTTTGTTGACTGGGAGGGGTTTGCGTTGACCGAGGCTTCGGACCTTTCGTCAATGGTCCAGAGAAGCGTCGGACCTGAGGTCCGACGGATTCTGTGGCTGGAGAATTTTAGAACAGTGAGTGACAGAGCACCGAACCACTGAGCGTCGGACCATGCCGAGTGGTTCGGAGGGTGGTCCGAAGCTTCAAAATACTTTGGATTTTCCTGTTTTCTCTCCAATCTTTTCTTTTAGCCAAGTACCAACATAAAAGAGTAGAAAGAAGCACTTGTTGGACTTAGCATAAGAACCATCTCTCAACCCCTCAATTTTAGAAATAGTTTGTCATAGGCTAGAATTAGTTTTCATAGGAAAATAGTTCAATAAAGCTCCAAGGATCACCATAGGGGCACGAGAGGGGTATTAGCTGTAGCTAGAGCTTTGAATGCTCCCCCTAAGTGACGAACCTAGAGGATGATCAAACTTAACCAAAAAGGAAGCAACAAGCAACACACATGCAAATGCAATGCAATACGGAATTTGAATCTAGGTTGCTTGCAAGTTTAAACTACGGTAAGGCTTTGTCACACGCTTGAGGGCGGTTATCCTGACCACGTTAGCCAAGCCTATGTGCATTACTAAAGATTAAACATGATTATATTACAAATGAATGCATGGTTCACACAATCTCATTTTTAGTGAAGTTTGAGTGATCAAGCACATTCAACTCGCTTCTCAACCTACAAAAGGTTGTTTCATCGAGTGGTTTAGTGAAGATATCCGCCAATTGATCTTCGCTCTTAACTCCAACTAGTGTGATGTCTTTCCTAGCCACATGATCTCTAAGAAAGTGATGGCGAATATCAATGTGCTTGATGCGAGAGTGTTGAACCGGGTTGTTAGCAAGCTTTACGGCGCTTTCATTATCACACAAAAGTGGAACATCTTTTAAAACAATGCCGTAATCAAGAAGTGTTTGGGCCATGTATAATATTTGTGCACAACTTGCTCCCATGGCAATGTATTCCGCCTCGGTGGTAGACAATGCCACATTGTTTTGCTTCTTGGAGGACCAAGAGACAAGTGATCTTCCTAGCAAATGGCAACCGCCGGAGGTACTCTTCCTATCAACCTTACACCCGGCATAATCCGAATCGAAATAGCCACAAAGTAGGAAGGGAGCTCCTTTGGGATACCAAAGGCCAATGCTAGGGGTGTGCCTTATGTACCTAAGGATTCTTTTGACCGCACATAAATGTGACTCCTTAGGGCTTGCTTGAAACCTAGCACACATACACACATTAAACATGATATCGCCACAAAGTAGGAAGGGGGCTCCTTTGGGATACCAAAGGCCAATGCTAGGGGTGTGCCTTATGTACCTAAGGATTCTTTTGACCGCACATAAATGTGACTCCTTAGGGCTTGCTTGATACCTAGCACACATACACACATTAAACATGATATCTGGCCTAGATGCGGTGAGGTAAAGTAAACTACCGATCATAGAATGATAGAGAGTTTGGTCAATTGGTTTACCTCCCTCATCCAGATCGAGATGCCCATTAGTAGGCATTGGGGTCTTGATTGGCTTGCAATCCTCCATGTTGAATTTCTTGAGCACATCATGAGTGTACTTCTCTTGAGATATGAAGGTGCCCTCCATCAATTGCTTCACTTGGAAGCCAAGGAAGAAGGTTAGCTCGCCAATCATTGACATCTCGAATTCCTTGGACATCAATGCACCAAACTCCTTGCAATGGTCTTGGTTTGTTGACTTAAATATAATGTCATCGACATATACTTGGCAAACAAAGATCTCTCCATTAAGCTTCTTGGTGAATAGTGTTGTGTCGACGATCCCGATCTTGAAGCCCTTCTTGAGTAGGAAGTCCCTTAGCCTCTCATACCAAGCTCTTGGAGCTTGCTTCAATCCGTAGAGAGCCTTGGACAACCTATAGACATGGTTAGGCAAGTTTGGATCTTCAAACCGGGGAGGTTGTGAGACATAGACAAGTTCATTGATGAAACCATTTAAGAAGGTGCTTTTCACATCCATTTGAAAGAGTTTCATTTTGTGATGTGAAGCATACGCCAAAAGGATACTAATGGCTTCAAGTCTTGCAACCGGGGCAAAAGTCTCTCCAAAATCAAGTCCTTCTACTTGAGAGAACCCCTTTGCCACCAACCTTGCCTTGTTCCTCACAACAACGCCTTGATCATCTTGCTTGTTCCTAAACACCCACTTGGTGCCAATGATTCTTGCTCCCTTTGGCCTTTCTTCAAGTGTCCACACTTGGTTCCGAGTGAAGTTGTTGAGTTCTTCATGCATGGCATTCACCCAATCCGGATCCGCAAGTGCATCCTCAACACTAGTAGGCTCAACAAAGGAAACAAACGAGTGATGTTCAACAAAGATGCAAGTCTAGAGCGAGTCATTACTCCCCTTGATGGACTTCCTATGATTTGATCATGGGGGTGTGCTTGAAGGATAGGTGTTGATCTTCTATCATGAACTTGAGGAGGGGGACGTGGTGCTTCAACATTGCTTGCTTCGGCCTCGGCTTGATCTTGAGGGATGAAGGTATCTTCTTGAGCTTCCCTCACTTGATCTTCTTCAACTTGAGGCGTGCGAGGTGGAGAAGGATCTTGATTATCATCATCTTCTACTTCTTCCACCTCTTGCGGGTTGATAGCACCAATTGGCATATTCTTCATTGCCTCCCTCAAAGGTTCATCACCTACATCAATATCCTCAAGCGCTCCTTGGGAGCCATTTGTTTCATCAAATTCCAAATCATACGTTTCTTCAACTAAGCTGGTGGCTTTATTAAATACACGGCATGCTTTGGACTTAAGCGAATATCCAACAAGGAAACCAAGGTCACACCGCCGTTGGAATTTACCCAAGTGTTGGCGCTTCTTGTAGATCTACACTTTGCAACCAAACACCCGGAAGAATGAAATATCTGGCTTCTTCCCATTCACAAGCTCATAGGGAGTCTTCTTCAATAGCCTTTGGATGAAGAGGCGGTTTGCCGCATAGCATGCGGTGTTGATGGCCTCTGCCTAAAACTTCTCCGGAGTGTTGTACTCATCAAGCATAGATCTTGCTAGAGTTATGAGCGTCCGGTTCTTCCTCTCTACAACACCATTTTGTTGTGGAGTATATGTGGCGGATACCTCATGCTTGATCCCCACTTCATCACAATAGTCTTCAATCTTGGTGTTGACAAACTCGGTGCCATTGTCACTTCTTATCTTGTTGATCTTCACTTCAAACTCATTTTGTGCCCTTGTTGCAAACTTCTTGAAGATAGCTTGAGTTTCACTCTTGTCTTGAAGAAAGAACACCCAAGTGTACCTAGAGTAGTCATCAACTACCACTAAGCAAAAGAGATTTCCTCCAAGGCTTGCATAGGTGGTAGGTCCAAATAAATCCATGTGGAGTAGCTCTAGGACTCTTGAGGTTGACATGAATGCTTTAGTGGGATGGGTGTTGGCAACTTGCTTGCCATCTTGACATGCACTACACAACTTGTCCTTCTCAAACACCACATCCTTCACACCTCTAACCATCTCTTTCTTGACAAGTTTCATCAAAGTTGACATGCCCACATGAGCTAATCTTCTATGCCAAAGCCAACCCAAAGAACTCTTGGAAAATAGACATGTTTGCAACTCGGCTTCATTTGAGGTGAAATCCACTAAGTAGAGGTTGTTGTGCCAAAACCCTTTGAATATCATTGATGAATCTTCAATCTTGGTCATAATCACCTCGGTTGGAGTAAAGAGACAATGGAATCCAAGATCACAAAGTTTACCCACGGAAAGCAAGTTGAAGCTTAGTGATTGAACTAGCAAGACATTTGATATTGATTGATCATTGGAGATTGCCACTTTGCCTAGACCTTGAACTTTAGCTTTCAAATTGTCCCCAAAGGTAATCTTGTCTTCCCCTTCACATTCTTTATCAAGTGTAGTGAACATCCGGGAGTCACCGGTCATATGTTGAGTGCAACCACTATCAATCACCCAATGATTTCCACCGGTCTTGTAGTTCACCTACACACAAGCAACTTGGAGTTAACCTTGTTGTTTGGGAACCCACTCAAAGCGGGGCCCCATTGCCTTGGTAACCATCTCCTTTGCAACCCAAAGAACTCTAGGCTTGTTCTTCATTGGTGGACCAAGGAACACTACTAGTGGTCTACCCTTGTGGTCCTTCTTGATGACATAGTGAGCATCATGAGCAAATGGCCTAGTGTGCTTGGGCAAGGTCTTGGGTAGTTGAGTCTTGCAATCATAAGCAAAATGACCTACTTGACCACACTCAAAGCATCTTCTTGCTTGGTCTTTGAGTACTCTTGATTGTAGCCATTGTAATTATTCTTGTAATAATTCTTGGCCTCAATCTTGACCTTTGCCTTCATGATTTGGTTCTCCTTGAACTCAATGTTGGTCTTGTCATTCTTCATGACGGTGCTCATCAAGAGCTCACTTTGAAGGTTGTGACCCTTGGTGAACTTCTCAAAGCCACTTGTAAGCTTTGTCTTGTCATTCTTGAGCTTGACAATTTCTTCTCTTAGAGAGGTGATCAAGGTGATAGCATCCTTGTCTTCTTCTTGAGCCGGCTTGATGACAATAGGCTTGTTAGACTTGAGAGTGATTAGCTCTTCCTTGAGCTTTGAGTTCTCTTCTCTCATCTTGACATAGTCATCATACTTGTCGGCTTTGACAACCCTCTTGCCCTTGCACTTAGCACTTTTCTCAAGAGCCACATCATCAATAAAAATATCACAAGAGGTAGCACTATCACACTTAGCACATTGGTTAGTAGCAACATGTGTAGCAAGATCTTGATTAAGCAATTCATTTGCTACCACTAGCGTGCCATGTTCTTGCTTCACATTTTGGTAGTCATCTTTTAGCAAGTTATACCTTGTGTGGAGCTCTTGTTTTGACCTCTCAAGCTTATCATGTTTCTCATTAGCTTGCTTAAGAGAGGCTTTGATCTCCCTCGTGCTAGATGTGAGAGAATTAATATCGAGCTTCAAATCATCATTAGCACTAGTCAAGGTGTCAAGCTTATCATGCAAGTTTCCTTTGATCTCAAGTAGCTTGTCATTTTTACCTTTGTACTTCCTTATGATGCTAGCGTACTTGTTGAAAATTTTAATTATCTCATCATAGGAAGGTGCTTCTTCATCGTCACTATCATTACCACTAGAGTCACCACTATCATCATCATCCTCTATTTTTACCTTCTTGTCACCTTTAGCCATGAGGCATAGTTGTGTAGAGGATAGCCCGGTGATGAATGAAGAGGTGGTGGTGGAAGGGAAGAACCAATCATTGGAGGAGGCACTAGTGCCCTCAATGTCAGTGAGCCAATCACCCACAATGTAAGCTTTGGCATCCTTCTTCACCTTGTGAAAGTTGAAGTTCTTATTCTTCTTGTATGGTTTGTCTTGCTTCTTGTCATCATCACTAGAGTCATCATTGCCACCTTTGTACTTCTTCAACTTGTTCTTGTTCTTGAAGTTCTTGAACCTGTCTTTCTTCTCTTCGGGGCAAGAATGAGATAGGTGACCAAGATTGCCACAATTGTAGCACTTCATTTGGGAGATTGGCTTCCTTGAGGTGCTTGTGAAGAATTTCTTCTTCTTTGAGTCAAAGTTGACTCCACTCTTGTTTAGCCTCTTCAACATCTTGGTGGTCTTCCTCACCATGAGTGCGATGTTGTCTTCATCATCCTCTTCTTCACTTCTGCTCTCAATGACATATTGAATCTTGCACTTCTCCTTGGAGGATGCCTTGAGAGCCAAGTCTTTCTTCTCCTCCTTCTCCTTCTTCTTGGAAGAGGATGAAGAGCTACCATCACCAATCTTCATGTACGTCTCATGAGCATTGATCTTGCCCAAGACTTGAGTTGGTGTAGCGGCGGAGAGGTCTCCTTGGTGAAGCACCGTGACGATGTGGCTATACTTCTCAATTGGCAAGACACACAAGATCTTGCGTACCACATCGGCCGGTGCCATTTGGTTGATCCCAAGTCCATTCAACTCCTCTACAAGAATATTAAGACGTGAGTACATCTCATTAGCATTCTCATGAGTAAGCATAGTAAAGGAGATTAACTTAGCCATGACCAAATGGTAGCGTTCCTCACGCCCATACTTGGTCCCTTCGTGTAGCGCATAAATGTTTGTCCAAACATCGTTAGCGGTTTTGCAATTCCGTACACGGTTGAACACATCCTTGCCAATGCCACGGAAAAGAATGTTCTTTTCCGTGGCATTGTTCTTCTCAAAGAAGGGATCCTCGGCAAACACGGTGCCACCTATGGTAGCGGCTTTGGGCACACCGAGATCCACGGCCTCAAGGTAGGCCTCAATCCGCACTTTCCAATACGGAAAATCATCCCCATCAAACATGGGTGGCGGTCCATCCCCATGGGACATCTTTCTCTAGGCGGTAAAGCCTAATTAGAGAGCAACCTTGCTCCGATACCAATTGAAAGGATCTAGATACCCAAGAAGGGGGTGAATTGGGCTTCTTTTAAATTTCTAAAGCAATATTAAAACCTAGTGATGCCAATCACCCCCTAGTGCCTACCACAATGTGTATCCTAACTAGAAAACAATAGCAAGCCAATGAAAGGAAAGACAACCTAAGCAATTATAGTAGGAATTGAAAGAACACAACGGAAAGGTAGTGCAAAATGTAAAGAGATAAGGATAGAGAATTGGTGACACGCGATGTTTTCCCGAGGTATCGAGGTGTCGACACACCCCCATAGTCCTCGTTGGAGCACCTCGCAAGGTATAACTCCCCCTCTACCCGCGCAAGGGTAGAGTGCTCTCTACGGGCTGATTCTTTGCCACTCCGGCTCGATGAATCGCCCACAACCGATCACAGAAGCTTGGAGAAGAGCCGCCGACAATCTTCCGGCGATCACTTCCTCCGAACACCACCAAACCATCTAGGTGATGTCGAACACCAAGAGTAACAAGCACAAGACCTTCACTTGACCAACTCAAGGCTAGGAAGGTGGATGGATGCACACAAGTCACTCCTAATCACCCTAGGAGGGAAGAACAAGATGAACTCTGTCAAATCTCTCCCTCACTAGGCACTTGGCTCTCCAAGAAGTCTCTCAAAGGTTCCTAAGGTGAAACAATGGTCAAGAGAGCTCTCAAGGACGAAGAGGGCAACTATAAATAGTCCCCACCTTCAAAACTAGCCGTTTCTTGCTTTTTCCACTTTCTACGAAGGCACCGGACTAGTCCGGAGCACACACCACCGGACCATAGCGACTGGTCCGGAGCTTACTGGCAATTCAAACTTCGCTGGAAAGCAGGCACCGTCGGACCACTCGCTATGGTCCGACGCCCTAGTCCGACGCTCAGGTCCGGAGCCAGGGTGCTCACTGGACTCCAAAATCCAGTTGAGCTTGGCACCACCGGACCACTCGCCTTAGTCCGGTGCCCTGATCCGACGTAGAGGTCCGGAGCTAGGGTGCTTACTGGACCCAATATCTTCTTTGCCTCGAAGCGTCGGACTAGAGGACGGTCACACTGTCGGACTAGTCCAGAGCCTCCTCTGAGGCTTACTTCCTCTGGCAGGGACCTCCGGACCACTCGTCTATAGTCTGGAGCTCTCCAGGACAGGTGGTCCGGAGCTATCCCTCTGAAACTTGCCTAAGACATGGACCCTCCGAACCACTCTCCTTGGTCCGACGCCTCCTAGGCAGACTGGTCCGGAGCCTCTTTCTCCCCCTGTTCCAACTCTTTTCACTAAGTCTCTTCTAGGGGTTTTTGTCCTACCAACTCAAGGGCTATTAGTAGGGTCTCTAGGACTAGTTGTGACAAGTGTGCATACACCAACATTCCCAAACTCTCCTAGGTCAAGCTACTAAACTCATACCTCCCATAATAGTACTGTCAAAGGAAAAACAAAGTCCTAGTCTATACTTAGTGCCATTCTCACACCTCATGGCACTAAGAGCTAGCCTAGTCTTCACCTTGAATCACCATCCTTTGAAACCGAAACGATTTCCATCTTGGGGGCATGAATATCCATTAAGCCCATTCAATAAGCATCACTTATGACCTAACTCTAATGACTTTGCCTCTGCAAAACACACGTTAGTCATAGTGACCTAGCATTGTCGTTAATCGCCTAAACACAAGGGACCATGATTCTTCATATAGGAAAAAAATTGAGAAACTGAATAAGATGCAGACTTTAATTGAATATAATTCGAGAATGATTTTGTATATTTTCAGCTATATTATATTTTTTTGCGAGTAATATTATATACTATTATATTCTTAGTTTTCGCTAAAGATGTGAAGCTAATGGTCATGTTTAGGATAGCTCCCTCAACTTTAGATTCAACAACAAATCTAGCTCTGCACCATGAAAAGTTTATCAAACAGTTCAACTCCACCACCAAATTTAGATCTACCGGGTCAAATTCACTATTTTTTATTTTTTAGATCTTCAAGGGGTGCTCCTCGAATGGCTATTTTGTAACTACTCTTGAAATTGGATGGAAATTACCACTGCCACTCAATACACACTTTTCCTTAGCCTACCGATTTGATTTCTTTTCCTTCCGTCTTCCACTCAATGTTGCTCTCGTATGTCTGACGCTCACATCTCCACCTGGCACGGCCAGAAGGGAGGCGCCCCGCCCAATCTCACCCGCCCTTGAGCTCCTCCGGTGAGCCACCCATGGCCGGATTCGATAGATCCAATGTTCAAAAAGGAGACGCTAGGCACTCGCCTAGGCGCGACTAGGCGCTAGTCGACGGGTTCCCGCCTGGCCTATGCGGTAGGCGGACATCTAGGCGCAAGGCGGTGCGGAGGCGCACTAGGCGGCGCGGAGGCGAACGCATCGCGCGAGCGCGGGATTTTTTTCGCCCCAGCGGAAAAGCGCGCGCAACAGCGCGGAAAAGAAAGCCTCGCGCGGGAAGAATAAGAGGGAGAAGGGGGAGTACGCACGCCTTCTTGTTTCCCGCCTGGCCGCCTGTGTCCCTGCCCAGAAGCTGCTGCCTGCTGCCGCTGGCCGTGGTCGTCTCTGCTGGCGCCTTGCAGGAGGACCCTACTGCCGCCGGCGGTGGTTGCCTCTGCTGCTGCCTGCTCCCCGCCGGTCCTGTCTTCCCGTCGGCACACCCCTCCCGTAGGCGCATCCTTCCCCGACGGTCTCCTCCGATCCTCCCTAAGCGGCAGCCCTAAGGTCAGTCCCATTCCCTGCTCACTACTCCCCTCTCCTGCTCGCTGCTCTCCTCCCTGCTCCTCTACTCTGAATGTTAACTCTGAATCTTAACTCTGAATTCCTGAATGCCTGAATGCATGTATGTTACTCTGAATGACTGAACTTATTTGTGATTTGCTCTGAATGTCTACTCTGAAGTCTATTCTGAATTTTTGTTGATGACTGAAACTCTGAATGTTAGAGAGCATGAATCTCTGAATCCTCTGAACAATTGACTCTGAATACTCAATTTGATTGTATGCCTACTCTGAATGTTAGATTGTTGGCTAATATGTTTAGTCTGAATGCCTCCTGTGTGATGTACTGCTGTCATTTGGTGATATTGCTAACACTTGTTAATCACTTAATTGTTATTCACTTATTTGCTCTGACTGAATGTGTTTAGTCTGAATGCCTATTGTGTGATGTACTGCTGTCTTTTAGTTGATTTGCTACATTTATGTATTGGCTAAAGAACACTGAAATGTGAAATCTAAATGTATGCTCACTGAAATCTGAATGTAGGATGTCGACAACAGAGGCTTCACCTGAAACTAGGGGAGTGAGTACTGAGGGAGTGAATCTCCTGAAAAGGAATTCGGATGATGTGGGATGGAAATATGGGGTTCTTGTTGATCCTAACAACAAGGACAAGGTGAAGTGCAAACTCTGTAACAAAGTGATGCAAGGAGGGATTTATCGGTTGAAGCAACATGTGGCCCATGAAGGAAAGAATGCTACAAAATGCAAGGAGAGCACACAGGAGGCTAAAGACAAGTGCAAGAAAGCACTAGATGGTGCAAAAAGAAAGAGGGAGGAGAAGACTGTGCGTGAGCTAGAACTTATAGATGAAGTAAATGTTTCTAGGGTTGGAGATGGAGAGTCAGAGGAAGTCACTTGTGTTGGAAGTTCAGAGCCTCACAGATTAGGACCCATGGACAAATGGACACGTGCTATTGATCCTAAAGCAAGTAGAACTGAATCTTTGAAGCAACAGAAGCTAAACAAAGACCTTTGGAAAGAAAGAACACATGAGGTGCATAAATATATTGCAAGATGGGTCTATACACATGGTAATTTACTAATTTACTATTCTGTTTTTACATTTCATAATTTATTGGATGCTAATTGTTTTGGTCTTATGGATGTACTGCTGAAACTAATTAGACTTTTTCTAACATTGTCAGCAATACCATTTAATGCATGTGACAATGATGAGTTCAAGCAAATGTGAAAAGCAATTGGACAGTTTGGACCTGGACTTGATGCTCCATCTCAGTATGATCTGCGAGAGAGATTGCTAGAAGAAGAATATGCAAGAACCAAGAGTTTGCAGCAAGAACGTGAAGCCGAGAAGGTGAAGAATGGGTGCTCTGTTATGACTGATGCTTGGTCAGATAGGAAGAGGAGAAGCATAATGAACCTGTGCACTAACTGTGCTGATGGAACCAATTTTATTAGTTCAAAAGAGATATCAGATGTGTCACACACAAGTGAAGTCATATTTGAACTAGTGGACAAAGCAATTGAAGACATTGGAGAGGGTGATGTGGTGCAAGTAGTGACAGATAATGCTTATAATAACATGGGAGCAAAGAAGCTGCTGCTTGAGAAGAGACCACAGATCTTTTGGACCTCATGTGCAACTCACACAATCAACTTAATGCTCCAAGGAATTGGCAACATGCCTCGGTTCAAGAAGGTTATTGACCAAGCAAAGGCATTCACCATATTTGTCTATGGGCACACAAGAACTTTGGATTGCTTGAGATACTTCACAGAGGGGAAAGAGATAATAAGGCCAGGAGTGACTAGATTTGCTTCAACCTTTCTCACTTTGAACAACATACAAGAGAAGAAGGATCAACTAAGAAAGATGGTGGTTCATAGTAGGTGGGACTCATTGAAGGATGTGAAATCAAAGAAAGGAAAAGATTCCACAACAATTATATTGAATCCAAACTTTTGGAAGGATGTCAAGACCACATTGGTTGTTTTGAGCCATTGTTCAAAGTGTTGCGTTTGGTTGATGGGGATGTGAAGCCATCCATGGGTTTTGTATTTGGAGAACTACTAAAGGCAAAGAGACAGATCAAAGAGGCCTTTGGCAATATAGAGTCTTGTTTCAAGGAGGTTATTGCTGTTGTTGAGAAGAAGATGAAAGGAATACATGATTCTTCATTTCATTTGTCAGCTTATTTGCTGAATCCACACTATAGTTATGCTAACCCATCAATCTTTGATGATGCCACAATAATAGAAGGCTTTATTAGTTGTGTGGAGACTTTTTATTATCATGATGAGGATAAGCAAGATCAGGCTGTCAATACTGAACTGAAGAAGTTTCAGAATAGAGAAGGACCATTTAATAAGAAGCTTGCAAAGACTTTTCAAAACTTTGATTATAACCCAGGTACAGTTTGTTTGCTCATATTACTCTGGTTGTTTGTTGTTTTCATCTAACAAGAATTTTGTTTTGATAGAGGTGTTATTTATTTCAGCATCATGGTGGCGGTTGTATGGAACTGAAACACCTTGTTTATGGGGGGGATCCCTATTGAAGAAGAGAGAATGAGAGATGATATGGTAGTGAGGCCACATGCCTTTTTTATCATGTTGTGGTTTATCTTTTATGATGCATTCATGTATGTCTTAAACTTATGAACTGTTGCTGTGTGAGTGTGTTACTGTTTTTCTTTTGTGAGAAACTGAGAACTGAGAACTCTCTATTGTATTGTGCACTTGTACTGTTGGCTGTTCAGTTGTTGTCCTATCCATTTGTTTATGGTTTTCTGCTGTACAATTTCAAATTTGAAATTACTAGTTGTTGTCCCTGCTGATCAATATTGCTGCTGATATGGTTTGTTCATGGCTGGGATATTTGGAGGTGGCTGAAAAGCCTGAAAACATTCAGATAAGTGTCAACTTACTATTTGTCTATTTCTAATTTTTTGATGAAATCCTTGCTGTCTATTGAGTATTTACTAGTTGCCAATCCTTGTTGTAGGAGCTAGGAACAAGCTGTCTTTTGATTATTGAGCCCCTAAGCCAGTAAGCCACTAAGGTATGTGTACTGGCCCTCTCTATATATCTCTTTTCAACTAATTTATTCAGCATTTCTACTATATATATAATAAATAATAAATATATGTTTATTAGTGTATAATATAGGTAATGTGGTAAATTGGCAAAACGCCTAGGAACGCCTAGACTGGCCTAGGCTGGCCTAGGCGCTAGGCTGAGGGTCATCGCCTAGAAAGCGCCTAGCGCCTGCTTGAACATTGGATAGATCCGGTCCTTCTAGACCTCTAACCCTTTATTCCTCCAAACCCATGGCCAAACGTGCACTAGGGTTGGACTATCACGCTATCTCTAGGCTCCAACCACCGGCGCTCCTCCTCTAGGCTATGAGCTCCCTCCTACCAGCGTTGAAGACACCCTTTGCCGACGTTGGGGACCGATCACCTAGACCTTCATGGGCGACGCGGGGGTAGGAGGTCAACCGCCCTGATTGGCTCGATGGTCGGGGGCCTAACCACCTCGAGTAGCGTTGCAACAGGCATGCCAGACGCCTAGGGTGAACTTACATGTGCAACAGTCGGAGCTCTGGTGAATATTTTGATATTAGACTCTTTTGTCATGATAGCAAATACTCACTTATATTGTTTTCAGCATTTGTAGGCAAATACCATGTTGTCGATGTCGGATATCCTAATCGGCACATGTATCTAGCTCCTTACAAGGGTGAAACATATCATATGCCGAAGTGGCATAGAGGTATGGAACCCAATACACCTAAGAAAAATATAATCACATTCAATCTTTTATTCAAAATGTTATTGAAAGATCATTTGGAGTTCTGAAAATAAAGTGGGAAATTCTATATAAGATACCTAACTACCTAATGTGGAAGCTAAAAATGGTTATTGTTGTTTGTGTCCTTCTCAATTTTATTCGCGAGCATAATAGTGAAGATTCAGTCTTTGTTCGTTTAGATAGTTATCCTCATTTTGTGCCAACAATATCGAAAATGTATGATCGTTATACAGTCACATTGGATGGTTCTACTTCGGAAGCCAATATCGCCACTATATGCATTTCATGATGGCTTGGCCATGGCTCTTGCACTTGCTTGGAACTAGCACATAATGGATGACTAGTCTTCATTTAATTTTTAGTTATTTTTAGGATTGACCATCGTAATGGTTAAAACCTTTTCATGGAAATGTATTAATTAATTATCTAACTTGTGTGTAAACTTTGAATGCTCTTGAATATTTGTGTTCAATATATTTTTTTGTGTTAAAAATATATTATTTTTAATAAATATGAGCAAAACACTTGTCCTATAAAAAAACATAAACCTTATGGAAAACAGGTCATTCCAACAAAAATCTTGGTTTCGTGGATCTAAAGCTACGGTTATATAGTTTAGATCTATAAGGCCTTTCCCCGTGTGCTCTCCTAGTGATATCATAAAGTGGAGTGTGTTTGAACATCACTTATGCTTATTTAGAACGATGCTACAAAATGATGGAGCCGTTAATATAGATGCACCTGTGCCTAAATCATAGAACCCTCCTTCAGTACACGTGGGTCCCTACGATATTTAGATGGTTCCTACGCCAAACAATTCACGCACTGCAGCTTGTTATGCATAGGTGCTCAATCTTATAGGTGGGGTCTAATTTTTTTTTAGCATCAGTACCACACTATGAAAGGCCTAATAGATATTGGGGCTCTTGCATTCATACCTCTGTTTCACATCGATTTGTGATTTTGCCCCTGTTTTTTTAGCTTTGTGAATTTACCTTTGCCATTTCAAAACGAAGCATCACTTTGCCCCTATTTCGTTATCCTCTCCTAACGGTGTTAACTTTTGTGCCGAAGGACAAATATGTCCATGTGATTTTACCATTGGATTTTTAGGGCTATTTATGGTTTTACCCCTAATTCGGAATAAGTTAGATATATTGTATTTTGAAAAATGGTTGTTATATTTGGTCAACTCAGATTTAATATTAGAAAAAATATTCACAATTCATATATTGGGTGTCTATAGTAGTCCTGACTGAAAAAAAGTTAGGAGCAAAATGACAAAGAAATAAGCAGGTCAAGTCCATTGTTGCATTCGGACGAACACCTTGCCTTGCCCTCGCTGCGCAGCGCGCCCGCTCGGCCGCAGCGCCCAGCCAGCCACACACACCGGCCAGAACGCGGCGCCCGCCCAACCGCACCCCCACGCCGTGAGCTCGCCCCGCCGCAGCGCCTGCCCGGCTATGCTCCCGCCGCGCAGCGAGCCCGCCCCGCAGCGGTGCCCAGCCATCTGCGCTCGTCGGCCATGCCTCGGCGCCCGCCGCACCACGAACTTGGCTGGCCACACCCTCCGTCCATGCCACGGGGACCGCCCAGCCGCGCCCTTGCCGCACAGCGACCCGCCCCGGCCGCGCCCTCCATCCATGCCACGGGAGCCACCCAGCCGCACCCGCCGCGCCGCGAGCTTGCCCGGATGCAGCACCTGCCCAGCCGCGCCCACGCAATCGATGCCGCAATGCTTGCCCCTAGTTGCACACTGCGGGTGGATACCTTATAATTGTGATAAGGGCAATCCAGTCATTTCCGATCTGAATTTATGTGTTTTATTTTTTAAATCGTTTAATCAGCCTCTAAGCAACGGACATCTAAATCAGGGGTAAACGGCTCCTTCGTTTTAAAATAATAAGGTCAGTCTTAATGAGAGTTTCATGGGAATGTCATACGTATTTATTAGGATGTCATGTCAGCAGATCTGTGTTTTTTTTATGAAACTAGTAGGAGAAAGAAAGGATTCGTTTCATCCCCGAGCTACGTTTCCAATATGGTGAAACGAGATTGAAACTCCACTGAGAAGCCAAACACGTTTCATCGGCAGGGGCCGAGCGCGCTCCAGCCGCTGGCGAGCGCTTCCGCCGCGCGGGTGAGAGCGACGAAGTCCGCCGCGGGCACGGGTGCCGGAGGCGGGAGCGAGGCCGTCCGCTGCGGGTGCAGCCGCTGGAGGATGGAGGCGCGAGCAGGCGAGCTTCGTCGGTGCGTGCGAGCTCCGTCGCGAGTTCGACTCCGCCGCGGTCGAGCTCCGTCGCGCGGTCACGTCCTCCGCGAGCACGGGTGCCGGAGGCACGAGCGAGGCTGTCCGCCGCGGGTGCGAGCAGGCGAGCTCCGTCAGTGCGGGCGACTCTGCCACGCGCGAGCTCCGTCGCGCGGTCGCCTCCGCCGCGGGCGAGTTCCGTCGCGCAGGCGACTCCGCCGCGGGCGTAAGTCGTCGGGCCGCCGTGCCTCCGCAGCGAGGCTGCGATGTGGGCGCTGTCCTAGAGCACGGAGACCCGAGCAGCATCAGCGTGGGACGGATGCGACTCGCCGGCCGTAGATGGGATTTGGGAATTGATTTTTTTCCTCCGGCGTGGGCTGCTACAGCGAGCAGGAAGGCAGGCAGCGGCAGGCCAGGAACTTTTTTTTTTGTTTGCTTTATTTGCTCGGTTTCCTCGATGAGAGAGACGGTGGGACCTGTGGCAGCTAAATTAGCAATTGAAATCGTGCAATAAAACAATGTATTGAGAGGGATACTTGTTTCAACGGAGAGTTTTATGTTTTTGAAAATAGGGACATGTAACGTTGCATTGAGACTGCGGCCTAAGAGTAAAATCACAAAGTTAAAACATAAAGATAAAATTACAATTGAACCCATAGATCTTGGATTTACTAGTGAAGTTGTTTTATGGTGAATCCTCTATCTAAATATATTTTTTTTATAGATGGAACTATCAAACAGATTCTAAAATTGATTGTTTTAATTCATAAATCACAATCGAAGTGTTGGTCACAATTCGCATGTAAATATCTCAGCTATGCACGTACGATTGATTACGAGTTTACGACAACGTTCCTTGTAATTCTCGTCTGCGCATGGTGGTCCACGTGTCAGCCTCAATAAGAGGCGATTGATCATGGGCTCACTGCCCGCTATGACCGTTGACCGGTTCGTTGATAAACGATACCCATGCACGAGAATATGAGGATCGTTCTCCCTCGGCCCTCGCGATCACCAGCCACTTCGTTGAAACATGCCACTGACGGAGTGGGGGGACCCAATCGCCGGCGATGCGCGGCAACAAGGCGCGCACATGCTCGAAGTTACAAGGTACAGTCACCTCCACAGGCGCAGGGGCGTCGGCGGCGACCGCAGGTGCGTCGAGTCCGTCGTCTTCACCGTTGGCGGGTACCAGTGGGCAATCCTCTTCTACCCCGACGGCGACGACGACGCGGCCGGCAGCTCGGGGTACGTCTCCGTCTCGCTCGCGCTCGTCACTCGCCCCGCCCGGGTGAGGGCGTGTTTCAACCTGGGCTTGGTCAACCGCGCCACGGGGCTGCCGTCGTTCCAGCCCGAGGACACGACGGCGGTGTTCGACAACACCGCCTGCTGCTGCCGCATGTACCCCTACCCGATCCCCACCTGCCGCCACGAAATGAAGCGATCCTGCCACGGCGTGACGAGGCTCATGAGACGGTGCGAGCTCGAGGCGTCGTCCCCGGCGCCGTACCTCCGCGACGACGCGGTCACCGTGGCGTGCGTCGTGACGGACGTCACCGGGACGGCGCTCACGTCCCGTGGCCCGGCGCCGGATGAGATCAGCAGGCGGGTGCCCGAGCGCAACCTGCATCTCCACATCGGCGAGCTGCTCGTGTCGCAGGAAGGCGCCGACGTGACCTTCGATGTGGACGGGGAGCCATTTGCAGCTCACAAGATCATCCTCGCCGCGCGGTCGCCAGTCTTTGAGGTGGAGCTCTACGGTCCAACGGAGACAGACGACGACGACGACGACGACGCGCAGGCTGTCGTCGCAGTACGTGAAATGCGGCCTGCCACTTTCAGGGCGTTGCTGCATTTCATCTACACCGACTCCTTGCCGGTCATGAGCAATCTGGGCATGGACGAGATGAGAGAGCTGGTCCAGGATTTGCTAGCGACCACGGATCGATATGCCATTGACAGGCTCAAGGTGATGTGCGAGCACATCCTTGCCAGGACACTAGATGTGGAAAATGTGGCTAGGACATTGGTTCTAGCCGATCGGCATGGCTGCGACAGGCTTAAACATGCTGCCATCCATTTCATGGCATCGTCGTCTTCAAATAAAAGTGAAATGGGTGATGACGTGGCTATAGAAGCATTGGAGAAGACAATGTAACTTTCGGCGAAATATATAGTGTCCTAATTCGAACATTATCTGGTTGATTAGTTGTAACTTCTTGAATCATATGAACAGTTAGAAGTGGATTCATATATTATGGTAATAGTCCCCAGGGCAATGTCTCACTTTAGTGTGTCCATGTAGAAAGAGGAAGGTAGAAATACAGAACTAGTGAAATTATACACTGCAAAAAAACTTTATAAACTGCAATAAGTTCCAAAATATTCATGTTATCTACCAGTTAAATTTGCATAAGCTTTTCAAAATGATAGGAACAAAGAAGCTATTTAAGATAAGTAAATGATGGAACTCTCCAATGTTTTACTTCATCAGATCACCAGCCGCTACAAAACTGAGATTAAATTCTCAACAAACTGAAATCTGATGTTAGATGGACAGGTATTTTTACAGGACATGTACAAAGAAAGTAAACACCTCTACATTAATATATACTCCATCATTCCAACATCAAAGTTGTCCTGACATTTTACAAGGAAACTGGTCTGCAGTAGTTTCAGTCTATGCAGAATTGCAGATAACACCAGACCAGGGGAAACCCAGGGGAAACTCGCTTGCTTCTCCAATACCTCCACTAAAACTGAAGGGCACGATCTTTTTAAGTGAGCATAGCCTTGGCCTGCGACCACATCATCAATCTTATTTGAGAATGCAATAAACTCGATGGAAGCAACTTTTAGGATGCTTAAGTTGTGCGCTCCTCAGCAAATGCTAAGGCTCTTGCAAAGGTTGTCTTCACTCATCAACTTCTGCCTCTTCATTTCATACTGATCTGCAGCCACAAGCAAATGCCAAATCATTACTTGCTTATCACTATCAGCATCGCAAGAACATCCATATCAGCCAACGAGTCAGTGTAGATGAAATGGAGCATGGCTTTAAAGACAGCAGGCCGCACATCCTCAACAGCATTGCAACCCATAGTCTCCTCCATCTTTGCCTTAACACTGGTGACTGCATGAGCACGATCTTGTGGGCATAAACCTCTCCCTGAACCTTGAAAGTGACATCAGGTGTGTCACTTTCATCCTCCAACAGCAAACTGCCAAGATCCAACGACAGGTCCGAAGGCGGCTCTTTGAACACAGAGTCATAGAGACAGTCTTGGTTCAGACACCTTTGGTTCTTTGACCGTTTGACGACAGTGACAGTACATTCTATAGTGAGGCCACCATCTTGGGCATACGTTAACAGATTTCACCTTTGGTTCTTTGACGACAATGACTGCACATTCGATGGTGTGGCCACCATCTTGGGAATACATTAACAGATTCCACGTACATGAAACTGCTTTTCGCGAGCTTATTCACAGATCCAGCTTTGTAATTCATAATCAAGCACACCTGACACCTGCCACTTGGGGGATGCCTGGTGTTGACACAAAAAGTGATGTACTGTGTCTAACACACAGCAAGCCGGGTAGCGTGACTTCAATCGGGTGCCCGGATGCTTCGAGAATCGAAAACGTGCCAGTCAGTTTGACCTGAAACTAAGGGATGAAAGTCATTAGATATAAACTGGAACATGCCGGGTAATACCAGACAGTTCCATATGTACGGCCCTGAAGCCACTTACAATGACATACAGCTATGAAAGCTATCTGCCAACAGGTTTTATGGAACATTCGACTAAAATAAACATGTAACGCACAACTCACAGATTGCCGAACGCGCATACAGGAAAAGAGGATATACGAACGACTCGTAATTGATTATAAGTTAAAGCATGATCAATCTCGGCAATCAGCTGAATTTGGGTCCATGATGGAGGAAACACGTAAGCAAACATGATTAAACTAATCTAAAGCCTGCATTTGTCGCACGACACCCAGCGTCATCAAAGCTTAAATATGGATAGCATGCATGAACCCGCAACACGTGACAATCTAGATTCAAACTAATTCGGCTATTTATAGATACAAGATCTACTCATTGAAACAACATGAAAGCAATTCATCATAACATAGATAGATCTATATAAACTAATAAGAGCTGAACCATATCAATCTAGATTGGGCAAAAGAGTGTTTGCAAATTGTAAAGATTATATAAAACATGCAACACGATAACTTAATGAACCCAGTAGACCTTGCCAGATCTATAGGAGCCAATAACTATCTTGCTTTTGCTAAGCATACAAGCAAATATCCACCGCACGACATTTACTCATAAACAAAACATAAGCGAAGACCTCTTGATTATTGAACAAAGATCCGCCGCACGATCATTGATAATAAACAAGACTACTTGCATCAATATCTAAATCCACCGCATGATACTAGACATGATAACAAGGTTGCCAAGACTTACGGAGGTCGACGGATCGATGATTCCTCTCGAAGAACTCGACGACACGACAAAGGACTCGAAGTTGACACGGGGTCGGTTGTATTGGTTTGGTTGTGAACACCTTTTACAATAGCCAAGGGTTTATATTTATACCCTGGTCATGACACGAATCCGAAAAGGATACGATCACAAGATATTTAAAGAAAAGAACACAATATCTCGACTTTATTTTCCTTCGGAGTCCTTATTGCCTCAATTGTTACGGCTATCGTCGTCGATCGGCTCTTTACTTGCCTCTTTTTGTTGCTTCGACACAAAATCACCTTCTTCGAAGTAGCCGATTACGTAGTCAACTGTCGAATCTTTAGGAATTAACCGACCGCATAGATTTTGCCGAACACCTTTGAATACTTGTTCTTCGGTAGCCTTTTCTCACACTGGCCCACCTGTCATTCTGAGTACACCAAAGTCTAGTGTTAACACATGCCCCCTCAATTGCGGGATAAAAGTCGTTTATTTTGAAATTGACCGCTAGCTTCCTTTTCCCTTTTAGGTTTACACTGTTCCACGCCGCAGCTGTCATCCGAGAAATTCACACTCCATCACTTTCAAATCCGCTTCGAATGATCAATGGCGACCCAGTACAAGATCCCAGAGGTAAATTCCCAACTCATTTTCTCAGGCATTCGGCAATCTCTGATTGACTTTCTTGCTTCTCCCCAAACTCATTCGTTCTTCTGATCCCTTTACTGTTCGAAGGAATACAAGAACGATATCCTGATTCCCTATGCTTACAACACCGATTCCTACCTCCTTGGTCCTATGGGCAATCCCGACCCAATTGAGGTTATCGAGAAAGAAACTCTAAGAATCCCTTTCAAATCCGGAATCACACTGCCAAACAAATGGCCAAATACTTTCAAGACTTGGCCTTTTCCCCCAATCGCCGGATGGAGAAATTAGTACCGAAGGATGATGACAAAGAGCAGTGACAACTGGGACAGCCAAGATATCAATCATTGCTTGGAATTATCCTTGTCAGAAATGCCCAGGAACGAACCTCTGTTGATAGCAGCCTCCCACTTTTGGTCGAATGCTACAAATACTTTCGTATTCGGTCATGGCATGATGACTCCCACTTTGGCTGATGTATTCATGATGACTGGCCTAAATGTACCCAAGCCAGTACACCCCTGCCAGTATAAGGGCAAAAGCATCTAGAGAGCTGTCAGATCTGGAGGTGGATGGGTTGGGTATATTCAAACCTATATGGAAGAAACTGGGGCTGTTTCTGATAAGGAGAATAGGGCCTTCATGAATATGTGGTTGTGCAGGTTCATCTTCTGTGGAAAATCCAATGAGTCGACCCTAAACCATATGATAATGGCTGAGGATCTAGCCACAGGTACACTAATCCCTCTGGGCAAATTCCTTTTAGGATCTGTTTATCACATGATGCATCAAATTAGCGTCCAGATGTTCCATGGCAAAGATATCTCCTGTGTGAGCGGTCCCTGGTGGTTCATCCAGATGTGGTTGCAACTTTATATGCACCAACTAGTGTCTGTGCCTCTCCACAATCTGAGCTTCCCTTCAGTTAACTATGTCGAATGCAACTCAGCAACGGTCAAGAGATGCCAGACTTATGGAGAAGCATCTTCCTCTATTAGCATCGACATGGATATCGGCCATCTGTTTGAGTTATTCTTCAAAGGTTTTAACAAGGTGCTCTAGCTCCCCTACAGAGAAAATGCTGACCTGATTTTTTCATGCAAATTCAGCTATGAATCTGGTTGTTCTGACAAGGTGTCTACAGAAATTTTCAATTCCTTTATCAAACCTTGCATCTTGCCAGCCGAATTCCACCATGGGAGAATGGTAAATCTCACTTATGAATTCTACAACCCCAACATGGCATCCAGACAGTTAGGGTGTGGACAGCTGTCACACCCAGTTTTAAAGGCAAAACAGGATGCAATAATCTTATGTGTGCCCAGAGATCAGTCACACACATAAGCCAACAAATTATCAAAATTGTATCATCACAAGTGTTTAATACATAGCGAATGAGTATTTAAATAATGTCTATTACAAAACAGCGGAAATAAGATGACTCTCGCGAAGCTCCATAACACAGGGACGTCAACTGGTTGACCCCAAACCTAGAAGTCCTCTGGAAACTCCTCATAACTCTGATAATCTGGTACCCATCCGGGATTTTTATACAAGTATTGAAAAGAAAGAAACAAGCGTAAGTACTTTCGTACTCAACAAGTATATATGGGGTTCATGAGGCTCAAAGAGTATGACACTGGTTTACTGCGGTAAGCATTTTAATTTGTAGCAAAACCTTATAGGTGGTAGATCGAAGTTATGCTTAAGTCCCCAAATTAAATTGCATGATCAAGTAAACAATTGAACAAGTAACATAATTCCATGATAAAGTGATTCATAAAGGTAAACATAAGTAACCAAAGAGTTCTATGAGTTTTCCGGGCCGCTCGTGTCCGTGAGCACGGCTGATATATCAGTTTTTAACACTCTGCAGAGTTTGTACACTTTACCCACGAGTCATGTTTGCCCAAATGCCCCGGGATCATGACTCCCTTAACACTACCGAGGTGAGCGGGCAGGGAACACTATGAAGTCTTTCAAAGGGGTTCGCTGACATACCACAGACACTACGGATCCACGGGCAAGGGGTATATAGGAGCCCGTCGGTGGTACACACACGCAGCGGTACCCACTCCAGCCGCTCCGCAACCGCTCGGCAATGGCAACTTTCGCGAACTGCCGCATGCGAGAGAGTGACCCTAATACTGAACTAAAGCCAGAGCCATATAGCCCTCATGGTTGTATTGTATGTCCCAGCTTTTGCTGACAGAAAGGGGTCCTAAGTCCATGTTGCTAAAAAGTCAAGTTTTACTTCAACATTTCATGTAATCATTAATCAAGATTAAAGGATCATGCTTATTAAAGAAAAGCACTACCAATAACTACCCATATGCAAGCGGTAACCCATAGGTTTTCAAGGATCAAGGTAAACAAGTCTAGGTAAATCCAATGGTGACAACATTAGACACATGCATATGATTTTATTGGAGAAACTTCATTAATAGGACATCAAGGAAGATCCCATATAATACTTTCCTTGCTCAAAGGGATCCTGCTGCTGCTCCTGCTCAAGGCAAAACCCTTGGTCTCCCACGTACTGCTCACCGTCTGTACTCGACCATCACATCACATGCAATCACGCAGAAGCATAACATGCAAACAAACAAGGCTATAGATTAGAACAGTACACCAAACATAATAAAACAAGATTAAAAGTTTATAAAACAGATCTACGCCTCACTACGATCACAAAGACGCTTGAATCACGAAAAACGGAGCTATAACGGAAAAGATATGATTTAAACGGGATTTTGAATAGAGCAAGATTAGAGCATTACAAAAATAATTTTCTTTGATTTTCAAAAGTAATTAACATAGATGAAAACTATACTACTGGATAGAGCATGAAAATACGGATCTAACGCAACTTGAACGGATCGATTTGGATTTAAAAAGAGCAATTTATAAGCAATTGAAATAGAGTGGCAAAACTGTAAATAAGGTTTTCCTTTTTATTTTAGAAATAAAACAGACAGAAAAGAAATGCGCCTTTCAAAAGAGAAAACGGAGTCTCAGATTACGCTTTAGGACTGCGGGTTGATGCATTAAAAAGGGCGGGGTCTCTTTTGCAAAAGAGTCAGCCGAAGGGGTACCGAGCCCTGAGATCCGTCCGATCTAGAGCTGATGGTCAAGATTAGAAAGGGGGAAAAGAGGGCGGAGCTCCTGGCCGGGAAAGACAGAGCGCGGCGGCGCCATTGCCGGCGAGCGGCGGCGCCATTGCCGGCGAGCGGCGGCGCATCACGATACGGGGCGTCAGAGCACCAAACTCAATGCAGAAAGGGCTGGGAGAGAGAGAGGGTCACGGCGAAGACGCTGGTGCGCTCGATTGAGTCGATTAGGCACGGAGGCGAGGTGACCACGCGGCACAGCGGCTCTGCAATGATGGCGACGGTGGACAGAGCCCAATCGGGCGAGACAGAGAGGGAGGAGGGGTTTGGCGGTATCGGGGGACCTCGCTTACCACGACGTGGGGCTCGGGAAGCAAGCGGGTGGGGCGGAGGTGCTTGCCCACGACAGAACGACGGCGGCGGCGCTGCTAGCGTGCGGCGGGGGTTCTGGCGGCTCAGGGATGCCTCAAGGGGATCAGATGGAGGCGCTAGAGGGCGGGGTTCTGCTTTTATAGCTTGGGGGCGCTCCATGGAGATAGGAAAGGGAGATTTCCTGCTCGGCTTCGAGATCGGCAGAGAAGGGGAAAGCGGCGGCGCAGGAAAGGAAAGAGGGGGAAAGAAAGAAGGAAGGGGAGGTTGGGGCGTGCGGCGCGGGGTTTGGCGTGTCGCGGGGAAGGCAAGGGAGATCGGTCCTGCTCCGAATCGAGCTCGGTGTCGGCGTCGGCACACAGCGAAGGAAGGGAGCGGGGAAAGAAGAAGGAAGGCGAGGGAAGAGAGACTGACAAGTGGGACATGCTTGTCAGTGAGGGAGGGAGAGCTGACCAGTGGGGCGGGCTTGCCAGAGAGAGAGGGAGGGAGAGGGGAAGAGCTGGGCTGTCTCGGTTTGGGCTGGGATAAAGCCCAGTCGGCAGGGAGCAGTAGGGGAAAGGTGGGAGTTGGGCTGGGGGAGTATGGCCTCGGGCCAGAAAGCAAGAAAGAGAGAGAGAGAAATAGAGAATTGTTTTCCAATTTTCGATTTTCAAACACATTTTCCAAAAGAGCTTTTGAATTCAAATTTGAACTTTGCAAACTCCAACAAAACAAAGAAAATTGCATCAGCATGAATGCAACCACACTGTTTCTATTATGATGCTCATTTTTATTTTATGAAACTTTTAATTAATTTTCCTATGTTGTAATGCCCACACCAAAAATGCATTTACACCATTTTTGATATATTTTGAAAAATGCACGTTTCCAGGGTGTTACAACAGCTTCCCCCAAGACCTTTCTTTTCAGCAATTATAAGGTATAGAGAATTGATCACCAATGAAATAGAAGCCAGAAAGGTCTTTGAACTTGGGCAAAACCTGCCTATATATGAACCTTCTCCATTTGGGTTGGTGGACACTTCTCATTCTTTCTTTACTTCCTGGTGGCAAGAGTGGCATGATCACATCTTCAACATACCAGTGCACCCCCTCTGCCAGGATCTGTATCCTTAATTTGTTTCTAACAATGAGGTAATTTCATTGCATTTATATCTCTCTACATTTTTTATTGCTTACTTCAAATCCCAATTATACATAGGATTTCAAGCCTACCCCTCTTGTCAAAGCAGTAACATACTACACAATAGGACCCAATCCAGCACTAGGCTTCAATGCCCCAACTCTGGCAGCCTTCATGAAAACCCCTACATCTCTAGGTGCTGCAATTCTAGGAAGAGAAGGCAAAAGGAAGACACTTGGAGACATTCATGTAGCCAGAAAAGTAAGGTCCAAGAAAGTCCAGATATCTTTTAAGGTATGAACTTCTTTTCGGCTATAATTTTCAACCATCACTAAATTTGGCTGCTTTCATATCAACCATTCTTTGCCGTAGCCACGTGTTGGAACTCCTGGGTCAAGCAATCCTCCTGCAGTAGACATCCCCCCTCAAGCTCCTATTGAGGGTGGAGACACTCATGAGGTTGTGTACACAGATACTCACGAAGCCGAAAGTACAGATGTTGATGACACCTCCACACACACTGGTATTGTTCGGCTAATTATTCCTTTCCCCTTTCATGGAGTTTTATCTTCTGCTCTCATACTTTATCACCTATATTGTTGGAAACAGATAAAATCCCAGAGGACTCAATAGGAGAACACTCCTCTGGTCGAGCTCCAGGTTTAGCATCTTCGGGCACCCAATTAGATCTCCAGCCAGATCAAGACACAGTCCATCCTGATGTTCAACCAACACAGCAGGTAACATGCCATCTTAAAGCACCCCCTCAGCATATTCTACTCAATCGGCTAACTTTGAGAAACTCCTCTTCCTTCTTCCAGCATACTGCTAAGCCGACCACTAGCTTTTCTTTCACCGTTGATGACTTCATTAACGAAAAAGGAGAAGAAGCTACCTCTTAGGAGACTTTATCAGAGGAAAACCAAGCCTGGCTACAGGATATAGCTCACCTGCTGAACAAAGATATCGATATTTTACTACAAGACTCAGATCAGATAAAGAATATCCTTGAACTCATCAATCAAGATCTTCCAACTACCCTTAAGGCCTCTTTGGAATCCGCAGCCAGACTTGATGACTACTTTGGTATGGTGAAGAGAGCAAAGAAAAATATAGCTTCCAGGACTGCCCTACAGGATGGCAAACTTCTGAAGAAACAAGAAGCCAAAACCTTGCACTCTAACCTTCAAGCTGCCAAAGATTCAATGGCGACCCTAGAATCTGAGTTAAAAGTTATGAAGGACGAAAGAGCTAGATTGGAAGCTGAATTATCTGCACTGAATGTCAAAATCCAATCTCATGAAGACAAGATGACGGATCTGCCAAGCTCCATAGAAGCAATTTCATCACAAATGTCAGTCGCCTTGAAAGAAAACCAACAACTCAAACAAAGCTATCCAACATCCAAGGCTCTGACGATGAAGATCAAAGAGTGCTAGCTGATGTCAACCGAATCAAAACTGATGCCCTGGATGCCATCAATCAGCTCCTTCATCAGTAGACATATAGTTTCGTAATAGACTAAGAACAGCATGTTTCGTTCTTAGACCATCATTACTGTCTTGCTTCCTATACATCCCTGCTCGCATAATAGAACAATCGGCTCCACTACTTTCCTGATTAATGCATAGCCAATCCACCTCTGGTTCTCCGATAGCCAACTGCCCTCAGCACAGGAACACAGCCGGACGACCTTTGAAGTAGCCGATCGTGTCAGTTTAAAGATATAGCCGAGCGCCCTATGACAAACCCGAGCCTGGCTCATTCCACCGACGGCCCATCGAATAGGAACAGTCCTGACTCGCCTCCTGGTATTCTCATTCGGCCTATAAATAAACCTTCCTTCTTCTCTCATTTTCAATGGTTCAGTCAAACTCTTGCCTCCGTCTTCTCCTTTTCAATCCAGAGGGAAACCCTAACCATACAGTAACAATGGCAGGAGGTGACAACCGCGGCAAGCGTCCCGCCAAAGGAGCACCTGAAGGGAGTCATGCACGGCGCAATCGGCAGCGCGGGTAAGAATCAGTTTCTTGCCCCTCTCGCGTTTCGTTCTCTGTCCAATATGCTAGCCCTGAATCTCCGCTTTTGTCCATCAGGATCATCTCCATCTCCACGAGTCACAACATCCCTCTCCCCACGGCAACAACAAGTCAACCGGGGAGTCCAGCGCCAGCCTCCTCTGGGTCTTCGGACTCCTACCACTCTCAGCCCTAGGACTTAGGTTCGAGGTCGGATGCGGATGCCCCCTACACCCATGCGGAGGCAGCCAACTTCAGGCGTGAGAGAGACGAAACCCGTGGAGAATTGGAGAGGATCTCCAAGCAGTACGATGTCGAACAACTCGAGTGGGAGGATCAGCGGAAGCAACTCTGCGATGCAATCACAGGTTAGTAGAAAGCAATATTGTTTTGCCTTTTCTTTTAATCTCGTTTGCTCATCCAATCTGCATCCTCGTTCAGCGCTTTCTGCAGAGAACGAGCGCTTGAAGGCCGCGACAACCAGAATCGCCGACAAGGTGAACGCCCAGGGAGATACCGCCGAGGCACGCCTTGACAATGTGGATGGCCGCATTGATCAAGTCGCCATTCACGGTGTGCACCACGGCGTGGCCCTGGGGTTGTCGGCAATGACCACCCAGCGCGGCGAAGACTTCTCCGTCCAGCCAATCGGTTTTCGCGGTCAAGTGCCCCCGGAGGATGTTGAAGGCATCGATGACCTCCTGGAAAGCTATGAAGACCACGCAACCGCCCTTGCTGGAATCACAGTTGCCCAAGCTATTCTCAACAGGATCTTCTGGGAGTAGTTTGTATTTAGGAGCCTCATGTAAAACTTTGCTCTGTTAAAATATTTAGGACCTGTGCTGGTTTTCCTCTTGTGAATCTCTCTGAGAACAGCTAACCTGAAGGATGTTTGCACGCTGTGTTTGATTTTTGTTCTAAAGGCGACACATATCGTGTCAGCTATTTTCTGAGTTGTTCCTAGAACTTTAGGCGATATCCCAATCTCGGTTATCTGGGCACAAGTCCTTTTGAATCCGTTTATGCACCGACCTCTACATTGGGATGAAATTTTTTAAGAAACCTTCCATTGATAGCTCTAGCAAATTCCTCTCCCAATAGAGTTTTCAAGATATACGCATTGCCAGGCACGTATCTTACCACTCGAAAAGGCCCTTCCCAATTTGGAGACCATTTGCCGAACGCTCTGTCCTTGGCTCCGATCGGCAATACAGTTTTCCAAACCAAATCTCCTTCTGTACATTGTTTTTCTTTAACCTTCTTGTTATAATACCTGGCAACTCGCGCTTTATTTTTCTCAATATTTTCCAATGCCTTGAGACTAACTAAATGCAAATCTTCTAACTCGTCCATCATCAGACTCTTGTAATTTTCTTTACTTCAATCATTCTGCAATGTGACCCATCTTGAACCTGATTACAATTCCCATGGCAGCACAACATGATGCCCATAAACCAACTCGTAGGGAGATGCTTGAGTAGATCCATGGCAAGCCATTCGGTAAGCCCACAAAGCCTCATTAAGAACCGAATGTCATTTCTTCGGTTTTTCATCAATCTTCTTTTGAATAATTTTGATCATAATCTTGTTTGAAGATTCAGCTTGGCCATTAGCCTATGCATAATAAGGAGAAGAGTTGTACAATTTTATTCCTAGTTCCTTGGCAAAATCACAAAACTCGAACGAAGTGAACTGAGTCCTTGATCTGTTGTTATAGTCTGAGGAATCCCGAATCTATGAATTATATGCTCTTTAACAAAGTTGACCATGTTTTCCGATGTAACCTTCTTCAGGGGAATAGCTTCAACCCACTTCGTGAAATAATCTGTGGCCAACAGCACAAACTTATGTCCTTTGCTAGAAGGAGGATGAATTTGACCGATCAAATCTATGCCCCGTCCTCTGAACGGCCAAGATTTAACAATTGGGTTTAAGGCCGATGCTGGGGCTCTCTGAATGTTACCAAACCTCTAACAGTCTTGACATCCCTTGTAATATTCAAAACAATCCTCAAGCATGGTTGGCCAAAAATAACTAGCTCTCCTTATTATCCACTTCATTCGGTAAGCCGACTGATGTGCACCACATACTCCTTCATGCACTTCATACATCAGCTTTCTGGACTCCTCTTGATTCAAACATTTGAGGAGCACTCCATCTATGGACTTGTGATACAACTGGTTATCAAGGAGCACGAATTTGATAGCCTTATACCTGAGCTTTCGGGAAACTTTTTGTGATGGATTTTTCAAATAATCGGCAATTTCGTTCCTCCAGTCATTAATTTCCCGATCTTCATCCAAAGCATGAATTTCCTGATCTTCTCGGTATCCCGAACCACTTTGAGCCAGCCTGTTTGCTTCTTCATTCTCCCCCCTAGGGATATGATGCAAGGTGGCTTCTTGGAAACTTTTTAGAAGCTCTCGACACTCTTCATAATATCCCTTCAACATATCACTCTTGCATTCATATTGGCCGATCAGTTGGTTAATTACTAGCTCATAATCCCCGAAAACTTCAACCGCAATGGCCCTCACCTCGACAAGCAGTCGGAGCCCTCTAAGCAATGCCTCATATTCTGCTTGATTATTAGTAACTAGGAAATCAATAGCGATGGCATACTCAAAGGTCAAACCTCTGGGAGAAACCAAGAGAACACCTGCTCCACCACCTTTGCTACAAGATGAACCATCAAAAAAAAATCCACGGTACAATGGTTACCATGTCAGCAGAGGGATCACGGTGTTGGGTAACGAAATCAGCAATAACCTGACCTTTTACTGCTTTTGCCGATTCATACCTTAAATCAAATTCTGACAGAGCTAAAATCCATTTGCCGATTCTCCCATTTAAAATTGGCATCAATAACATGTGTTTTATCACATCGAACTCAGAAACTACGACACATTCGGCATTTAACAGATAATGTCGAAGCTTAGTACATGAATAAAACACACATAAGCAAAGCTTTTCCATAGCCGAATATCTTGTCTCCGGATCTAGTATTTTTCAGCTAAGGTAAGCTATTACTCTTTCTTTTCCATTAAACTCTTGCATGAGGGCTGATCCTATTGTTAGGTTGTCGGCCGCCACGTATAATTTGAACAGCTTGTCAAGCTGCAGAGGTACCAATACAGGTGGTGCCTTCATGTACTCTTTGATCTCATCGAAAGCCCTTTGTTGTACATCACCCCATACGAACTCTTGATCCTTTTTAAGCTTCAACAGTGGAGAGAAAGGTAACACTCTTTCTGACAAGTTAGAGATGAATCTTCTCACAAAATTAATCTTTCCCAACAATGATTGTAACTCCGTGAGATTGGTTGGAGGTACCACCTTATCTATTGCTTCCATACTCTTCCTGCCAACTTCGATCCCTCCTTTATGGACTAGAAAGCCTAAAAACTCACCAGCCGAGACCCCAAAGGAACATTTATTCGGGTTCATCCTCAAACCATTTCTAGTGCACTCCAAGGTCTTCCTCAAATCGGCCAAATGTCCCTCATGGTTTCTAGACTTAACCACCACATCATCAATGTAGATTTCTACAATCTTGCCGATCAACCCATGAAAAATGTAGTTCATAGCTCTTTGATAAGTTGCACCGGCATTCTTCAAACCAAAAGTCATGACAATCCAGTCAAACAAACCAACATGACCAGGGCACCTGAAGGCTGTCTTCGAAATATCCTCTATTGCCATGAAGATCTGGTTATAACCAGCATTACCATCCATGAAGTTGATGACCTCGTAACCAGTCGATGCATCGACGAGCAGATCGGCAACTGGCATTGGGTAACCATCCATGGGAGTAGCCTTGTTGAGATTTCTAAAATCAATGCAGACCCTCATTTTACCATTCTTCTTGTACACTGGGACTATGTTTGAAACCCAATCTGCATATCTGCATGGCCGAATGAAGTTTGCCTCCAATAATCTCTCAACTTCCTTCTTCACATCGGCCAACACCTCCTCTTTGTAAATCTTCCGAGGAGGTTGCTTGAAAGGACGGTATCCCGGCTTGATTGACAATTTATGTTCGACAATGGAATGATCCAGCTCGGGCATCTCCGTATAATCCCAAGCAAAGCAATCTTTAAATTCTTTTAGCAGGTCTATCAATTTCAACCTATGATCCTGGTCTAAATTTACACTGATAAACATCGGCCTCGGTCCATCACCAACGTTTATCTCTTCCAGTTTATCGGCCGACATGAAGCCGCGTCCCAGCTTTCCTTCGCTGTCATCGATCGTGTTTCCCATTAAAAATTACTCTCAGGGCTGATTACTTGGATCGGCTGTCGGCCCTTGCCGGAGATATTCACAGGGCTCTCTCTCCAAAGTCGTCCCACCGAGCGTGCCAAAAAGTGTGTTGACACAAAAAGTGATGTACTGCGTCTAACACACAGCAAGCCGAAAAGCGTGACTTCAATCGGGTGCCCGGATGCTTCAAGAACCGAAAACGTGCCAGTCAGTTTGACCTGAAACTAACAAGGGATGAAAGTCATTAGATATAAACTGGAACATGCCGGGTAATACCAGACAGTTCAATATGTACGGCCCTGAAGCCACTTACAATGACATACAGCTATGAAAGCTATCTGCCAACAGGTTTTATGGAACATTCGACTAAAATAAACATGTAACGCACAACTCACAGATTGCCGAACGCGCATACACGAAAAGAGGACATACGAACGACTCGTAATTGATTATAAGTTAAAGCATGACCAATCTCGGCAATCAGCCGAATTGGGGTCCATGATGGAGGAAACACGTAAGCAAACATGATTAAACTAATCTAAAGCCTGCATCTGTCGCACGATACCCAGCGTCATCAAAGCTTAAACATGGATAGCATGCATGAACCCGCAACACGTGACAATCTAGATTCAAACTAATTCGGCTATTTATAGATACAAGATCTACTCATTGAAACAACATGAAAGCAATTCATCATAACATAGATAGATCTATATAAACTAATAAGAGCCGAACCGTATCAATCTAGATTGGGCAAAAGAGTGTTTGCAAATTGTAAAGATTATATAAAACATGCAACACGATAACTTAATGAACCCAGTAGATCTTGCCAGATCTATAGGAGCCGATAACTATCTTGCTTTTGCTAAGCATACAAGCAAATATCCGCCGCACGACATTTACTCATAAACAAAACATAAGCGAAGACCTCTTGATTATTGAACAAAGATCCGCCGCACGATCATTGATAATAAACAAGACTACTTGCATCAATATCTAAATCCATCGCATGATACTAGACATGATAACAAGGTTGCCAAGACTTACGGAGGTCGATGGATCGATGATTCCTCTCGAAGAACTCGACGACACGACAAAGGACTCGAAGTTGGCACGAAGCCGGTTGTATTGGTTTGGTTGTGAACACCTTTTACAATAGCCAAGGGTTTATATTTATACCCTGGTCATGACACGAATCCTAAAAGGATACGGTCACAAGATATTTAAAGAAAAGAACACAATATCTCGACTTTATTTCCCTTCGGAGTCTTTATTGCCTCAATTGTTACGGCTATCGTCGTCGATCGGCTCTTTACTTGCCTCTTTTCGTTGCTTCGACGCAAAACCACCTTCTTCGAAGTAGCCGGTTACGTAGTCAACTGCCGAATCTTTAGGAATTAACCGATCGCATAGATTTTGCCGAACACCTTTGAATACTTGTTCTTCGGTAGCCTTTTCTCACACTGGCCCACCTGTCATTCTGAGTACACCAAAGTCCAGTGTTAACACCTGGTTGAGAAACCTGAAGTGGCACGACGCCTTTGCCACGACATTCTTGGTCAGGCTGGCCCCCATCGGTGAAGAAGCGGAACCGGACGGCCCAGTCGTAGCCGCGGACAAAGAAGGGTGCGGAGCGGACGTAGTTCCCGGCGGCAAGGCGCTCTTGGAGGCTGCAGCCAGCGATGTGGAACAGGTGCGTGCCTTGTGACGCCCCAACCGTGCAGGTCGACGTGGTCATCGGCGGCGGCGACATAGGCTTCGACTTTGACGGCGACCATATCTTGTCGGTGAGGCGGTGGTGGCAGCAATATCGGTGGGCCCAGGGAATCAGTGGGGCTTATTTAACGAAGATGGGCTTGTATGGGCCGCGGCTGGCTCTGCAGTGGGCCGGTGGCCTCCATTCTCCCATTTCGGGCCATGGAAGTGTGTTGTTTCTTTGGCTAAATCACTTTACTTCCTAATTAATTTGTGTGGGTCCTCTCCTCCCATTGATCAAGCCTCGTGTCATGTGGTAGCAATAGCAGTTAATTGGGGCATCTCTATGACTCTATCTCTATCGCATCTGCGTGAGCTGCCGCCCGCCTGCCCGCCCGCCCCCCTCCGTCGTCATCGCTGATCCTCCTCCCTTCCCCTTCGGCATCTCGCTGATCCCCTCCCTTCCCCTTCGGCATCTCGCCGAAGGCTGAAGGGAGTAGAGATCCATTGTTTTTAATAAGTTTCTCCAGTGGATCAAGTTTTTAGGGTTAGGTTTTCCGGCGGCGCGAGCTTGGTGGAGGTGGTGGCGCTACCATGGTGGAATAAAGTCCTCCCGGTCTTCGTCCACCTCGTCGTCGTCCACTCCGGTGACGATGAGAGGCCTGTGAGGTGGTGTAGGAGTCTGTGGCGGCTGCTGTTTCGTCGTCACGGCGGAGCGGCGGTGCTCGTGCCGCGTCTAAGGTCAAGGATACGGTGGCGGCTGAGGGTATGGTGGCAAGATGGAGTGCGGTGGATCGAACGCGATCTACCGGCGGCACGGATCGGGATTGAGCGAGCTTGGCTTCACCGCGACGACGGATGTCATCGTCAACACCACTCCCGTCGTTTCAATCTGGATTGTGATCCTGACGGATGGGGGCTCAAAGACTTCTTCGCTTCCGCGAGATCGAGCGTCTGCTGCAGTCCACCTCAACGCCGGTGGTTTCCTCCGGCTTCTGGTGATTCAGGTTTGGCGGTGTCGGCTGATGTCGACGGCCTTCGCCGGCAGCGAATGCAGACGGATTCCTTTCTGGTAGAATATAGGTTGGACAACTGTCCTACGTATCCTTTTTCGATGTACTTGTATTTGAACATGTTTTTCTATTAATTAATACAAGTATACTTTATCAAAAAAAACACAACAGTTAATTGGAATATAAGGATCCAAAACGGATGCAATTTTTATTAGAAAGCCATGGGATTCAAACAACAGTTACAACATCTTTGACTAAATTAGTTTCTGACATTTTTTAATGAAGAGGCAAGGACCGAGCTGCATGTTTACCGGTTCCTGTCACAGAGCAAAGGAAAGATCAGTGTCAGGTGATCTTTGTTTCTTTGATCTTCTCCACAATTTGTTTTCTCCCAATTAAGCAAGGATTGGTTCTTGTGCTTCGAATAGTTTGGACTATGAGCCCTTTCTAATGTATATATGTGTCGAATTCTAACTTATTTTATTCTCAAGATTTCGTATCTCATAAGATTGTACATGTCTATACAAATTAATGAAATAGTGCTCTGCAAAATTAGGATCTCATTGTGTTTACCCTGTCCATAAGTGTATGTATCATATGGTGGCTATAAACCTTACCTGTCAAAATTTATGCAAGATATCTATCCATATGTGCACTATGATTTTGCTAACGTAAAAGAGTTATGCAACATAGATACCAATCTTGTCAACTAATCTAGCAAATTATCGACTAGGGAAGATAAGAACACAACCTAGGAAAGCAAGTAAATGCACAAGTTTAAATGCGTCAAAAAAGCAATAACGATATTTTTTTTCAAGTTACAGAAAGCTCACCCTTACCTCCAAATTCTAATGCCTATGCAATGATTCCATCTTCGAGGCCAGTGGAAAATCTTCTCTCCCTCTTCATACGCTATATGTGGGTTGGCCATGGCGATACAAAGTCCATCTATGTATGAGAAGAGGCGACTACCAGCCACGACAACGCCTTGGCAGCCTAGTAGATCAATGCCTCTATGAACCTTTATTTTCTTTTTTTATATTAACAAAGATGCAAAATCCTAGTGAGAGAATCTCTAGCAATTCCCTTCTCACCCTCAATATAAATAATTGTTCATATTGCAGATAAAGGTATTATTCAGTTGTTCTAGCAGTACCCCAATACCAACCTCTTTTATTGGTAGCCACCAAAAATCAACTCATTTCCCTCCAAATAAAAGAGGAGATAGAACTCCCCCAATATACTGACACGCATCCCCAAGTACCACGAACATGGTTTTTGTGTCCTTGCTGCTTCGCTGCTCTCTACACACACTGACATTATTGAAGTCGTCGATGCACGTTGTGTACATGAGGGCGCCAAAACCTCGCCCAAACCACGCGGGCGTGATGGAGGATGTTGTTATCAATCTCAAAGGAGAGCTATACTCGTAGCCAAAAGAGAGAAGAAGAGATAGAGAACAGGAGAGGGAGTCACCATGGTTGAATCGGGAGGCTGTTGTGGTCCTCGTTGAGGAGGAAGAAACACTGTAGCTCTATGCTCTGGGAAGAAAGCGATGACCACAAAGAGATGTGGCGCGGTGGAGATTATGGGAAGAGAAGAGATTTGAGCTGTCTGATAATAACGTCCATGGAGTTTGGCGGTCCGTGACAAGTCCAACATAAATGCTGGAAGGATGTTGTGGGGGAGAGAGAAATGAGAGAAACTATTGACATTTGGACCCCATAGGCATATGTATATTGGGGTTATTGTATTATTGATCTGTTGCAATAATTCTCTAAGAATCACAAAAAAAAGTATTAGTGGTAATCAACATTGCCATATTAGGGACTGATTATTAGTGAGGGGTTTGAGATGCTGCGATGGTGAGGGAGTTGCATGACAGCATGAGACGACCGTTGTGGCTTGCAGGCACGTGTGACCTGGCTAAGGTACTAGTGTGAGGATCCACTTGTCAGCGCCTATTTACATGGCTGGGAGCCAGATTACACACATGAAGAGGGACAGAGTATGCAGTTTTCAATATAGAAGAGATAAGTCATCAAATTCTCTTTTGATCCAAACAAGCCAATTTTTGTTTACCTTTTACAATTCCACAAGCTACAAACCCTTTTACACTTCCACAAGCTACAAACGAGTTTCCGCAATCTAGTGCGGATCAAACAGACTCTAAAACACCTATGCATTGCCAAAAAAGAAAAAGAAAAAGAAAAGAAAAGAAAAAGAAGAACTATGCCCAAGTAGTCGTTTGTGTGAATAGTTCACGGATGATGAGATGTAATCCACGACGATGCGGCATGATTGACATCTTAAGCCTGCCTATCCTCGTGTCGTGGCAACCTTGTGTTATCTACTCTTTTATACGTAGTACTATATAGGAGGCTTTTGTATACTTTTGTGCGTCGAATGGTTGCACATCTCTGTATGACCATATACATCAGTATAGTTTCAGTCGTTTCTGTGTTGTTCAGATCAGATGAGCCCTTGCCATCGTCTTCCTCCTCAGAGGCGACCTCGCCGGGGGCAGCTTCATCAGACTCAGAGTCGCCGCCGGCACCAGAATTATACCACCGCGCGCAGAGCAGGTAGCAGAAGAAGTTGAGCACGCTAAGCGCGGCAAGCACCCAGTAGAACAGGTCGAGCCTGTCCTTGTTCAGGTCATTGTCGCCGAGCCAGCCACGGCGGCCGCCCGTCGCCGTGATCCTGTTGACCAGCGAGACGAGCACGGAGCTGAGGAAGAACCCGAACGAGAAGGAGCAGTAGAAGAAGGCCATGAAGAAAGCCTGCATCTGCATCGTCCCGGCGGTGGCCTGCTTGTAGAAGAACTCCATGAGCCCGACGTTGGTGAACAGCTCCGACACGCCGAAGACGAAGAACTGCGGCACGAGCCAGAGCACGGACAGCTGGCCGGATGACACGGCAGCGTCCCGGCGCCTGCGCTCGACGGCGGCGGCGGAGGCCATGGACAGCGCGACGAGGCAGAGGCCGACGCCGATGCGCTGGAGCGGGGTGATCCCGGACCTCGTGCCCGTCAGCCTCCGCATCAGCGGCACGAGTAGGAGCTCGTAGGCTGGGACCAGCGCCAGTAACATCGCGTAGGGGATGGCCTGCAGCGACGCCGGCGGGATGCGGAAGGAGCCCCCCGGCGCCAGCCTGGTGTCCATGACGCTCCCCTGCTGCACCGAGAACGTCTGCAGCTGCGCCAGCACGGTGTTGGTGACCACGGTGCACGCCACGATTGGCAGCACGGCCAGGAGGATCTTGGTCTGCTGCACCTCCGCCGCCGTGCACAGCCTCCACTCGCTCTCCGGCACCGTGTCCCTGATGCACGCCTTGTCCAAGAACCTGTACGTGCCAAAGTTTCCAATTTTTTTGTTTAAAAAAAAACATTCTGAATACTGAATGCGGATAATGGTGCACGAGCTAGCTAGATGTTGACCTGAACTTGTTGGCGTGGAGGAAAAAGTCGCCGTCGTCGACGACCGCCTGATCTCCGCCGGCTGCAGTGTGGGCAGGATTGGAGGAGCCGGAAGAAGGGCAGATTTGCTTCCTCTTGCTGAATGCAGCCACGAAAACCTGACGAATTGCACAGTCAGCAGGCAGCCGTACGTATTTGGCGCGAGATTTTGAAAGTTGCCTTGTTCTTCTCACCCTTGCAATGGGTGTGAAGATGACGCTGCCCCGCGGAGGCTTGTTCCGGTACAACACGGCGCCGGAGACGAGGGTGATGAGGCCGGCGCCCAAGGCGGCGGCGGCAAGGCCGAACCCGACGGCCATCCCGAAGCGCGTCTGCGCCCAGACCACGGCCGTGAGCGCGACGACCTCGGCGACGCAGTAGCCGAAGTAGGAGAGGTTGAAGTAGGTGGAGAGCCTCTTGGCGGCGTCCTTCTCCGCCGCGGCGAACTGGTCGCCGCCGTACGTGGTCATGTTGGGCATGACGCAGCCGCAGCCCAGCGCCACCAGGTAGAGCGCCACGAAGAAGATGGCGGCCTTGAACCCGCTGGCCCGCTCGCAGCTGCCGGCCATGGTCAGCATGTTGCACGGCGCCGACTTGAGCTGCGGCAGATGTGCTTGTACCGCCAGTAATACCAGGCCCTGGTACCATCAAAAATGGGCCGGGCTTTATCACACATACTACTCCGTATCAAGAAATGTAAGCTATTTTTTTAAAAAAGAAAAACCCAAGCTATGCATTGCTAGATATGGGCCCAAATGTACCTCAATAAATTACTAGATGACCATATTTTTTTTTAGTGAGCCTCAGAGGTGCCTAGAGCCCTAGACTCATTCATCCTTGTTATCCACATCCACAAACCTCTAGAACTTTCAATGAGAATGGTTCACTCATATGTATAATCATAATAAACTAGAATGATTTCTAGGTCCAATTCGAGGTAACCAAATGGATTAAAAAATATATTAAATATACTATTTAAACTTTATAGAAAAGAACACTAGCACGTCTGACATCAAACGAGTACGTGTATTATAAAATATATTTTATAGTGTATAGAATAATATAAGTTTAATGTCATAAAAGTTGATACTTTTTTTTATCGAGTTGATCAAATCTAAAAGTATTTGACTTAGACAACTTAATTAATTTATTTATTTAAAACACGTGAAGTAATAAATATGCGCTATGCCCCCCATAATATGGTTCATGGTTCATATTTAACCAGATTACCAAAATTTTGTAACCGTTATTTTTTATTAGATATTGCAAAACAGACGAGGTTTCCCATTCTGAATATATTTCCCGAGAGGACAGCAAGTACTCTTTCATCTTTCATGTTGATCAAACTTTCTCAAATTAAATAAAATTTATAGAAAATGTTAGTGATACTTGTATCTTTAAATAAATTTATTACAAAAATAGATTTAACGATCTAGGTAATAACTATATATTATAGGTATTAATTAATATTTTATTTCATATATTTAGTTAAAATTAAATATGTTTGACTTTTTGGGAGTCAGAAACGACACCTACGC
Organism: Microstegium vimineum; assembly: GCA_022036555.1. NCBI lineage: Eukaryota > Viridiplantae > Streptophyta > Magnoliopsida > Poales > Poaceae > Microstegium > Microstegium vimineum. The sequence continues at coordinate 13,053,979 of CM039135.1, read as the reverse complement.
ATAATAACCTGCAATAGTTCTTCCGGAGATCCTTCAAATCAAAATAAATAAATTCGCGTGATAGATTCTTCGCACTAGAAGGGTTCGTGAAAAGTTTAAGGGCGCGTTTAGATCCAAAATTTTTTGGCTTTTGGCTACTGTAGCACTTTCGTTGTTATTTGGTAAAAATTGTCCAATTATGGACTAATTAGGTTCGAAAGTTTCGTCTCGCAATTTCTCGATCAACTGTGTAATTAGTTTTTTTTTCGTCTACATTTAGTACTCCATGCATGTGCCGCAAGATTCAATGTGACAGGGAATGTTGAAAATTTTTTGTTTTTGGGTTCCATGTAAACGGGGCCTAAATATTAGGTAGATCGCCATAAATAAGGAAGAGAGGAGATCCCATAGAAAACCCTACCACAGTACTACACCGTACCGGTCATCCAGTGTCCACAAGTACCGGGCCCACACCCACCTCACGAGTCACAGATCAAACACTAGCACGGTATCGCCGGTCCTACCCACCACAGTCTACAGTAAATGAACTAGTACACCCACCAGTAGCTAAAAAAATCCTAAGAAATGCATCATACGGAGTACTCTGCAACGCGAAAGCTCCGAACTTGAATGTGTTGGTGTTGCGTGTTTGGATAAATATATAAAATTGTATTACAAAATAAATTCCTGTTGAAGATTCTATTACTGTAGTTCTGTATATATAAAATGGTTCATTTGATAGGACTACTACTTTTTTTTTAAAAAAAATCCTGTCAGATAGTACTACTTCAAAGTCCGTACAATAGAAATCTGTAACTTAAAATTTTCATATCACTAGTCCTATGTGATGCTTAACTTCATTTCAATAGTATGGGTCCCTAATTTAGTGTTATTAACTATGGTATGAAACTATGGAATAATAAATGATTTAAAAAATATGTGTTTTTTTTTACACATAAGTTGTGATGTCGTTTAATGTGTCTCCTCTCAAAAGCAGAACTTGAATTTCAGCTAGCTTGACATGAAGTTCAGCTAGCTCGTGGTTGGGGAACAGAAACAGAAAATGTATAAGTACCATCTCATCTGGCCTAGATAGAATGGAGGCAGCAGTCAAAATACTAGTTTGAGCAGTAAACCGAAGATAATTAAGTTTTGTACCTCGGTGGTTAGTTGTAAATAAGCAGGTAAAGCGGGAGTTGAGATAAATAAAAATAAATTTGGGTCCGTGTGTGTCTGTGTGTTTGTGTTTGTGTGAAGTACAATCTGTAACAACTCTCAATGATGCAATGCAACGATCGATTTGGCCCCAGCAATGAAACCTCCTCGAGGATCCAGCTGCCTGAGCTGATTAATAAATTATTATTACTACTCTACTGGCGACTGGCGAGCGGCTCAACTCAATGATGGAAAACTGAATGCCATCCGCCAAAGCAGTGAGTGAGTACCCTGGCCTCCACACCACACCACACGCAAAAGCTAGCCAACAGGCACACAATGACACAACACAGCACATCACAGCACAGGTCGCTCGCAAAAAAACCCCAACTTTTTGCAAGGGGAGGGAAGGAGGGTGCCAGATCCAGAATTCGAGATGGACCACCGCACACCTCGTGAATCCCAATGTTCCTGTCGGAATCCCGCTCAGGCGGTTTGAACTGGAGATCTGCTCTTCCTTTGCAGTTTGCACTGAACTCCTCGACATTTGAAGGCTTTAAATTGTGCTTTTTTTTATTAAGTTTTTGGAAATAAAAGAAGAGGAGGAGACGACTAGTACTGTAGTACTTGTTGGTGCTGAACGACGATGGATCCAACCTCCCAAAAATGCTCAACTCCACCCCCACGGCATTTGTTTTCGTGCAAACTAGTCAAAACAATCCGGTGCAGCACGTGAGCAGCTGCGAGCGAATTCGTAGCTGCAACCAGCGACTTTTGGTTGTTGTTTTTTCAAGCTTTTTTTTAATAAAAAAATAAAAGAAAACTGGAAGCTTTTTTTGTTGGTCATCATGCTTGGTGATGGTGATGGGCGTGTTTTCCGGCCCATGCATCCATGCCCAAGACGGACCCTACCATGTTCTCATGTTTCAGTTCATCTCCCTTTGCACCACGAACGAACATGAATGAAAAAGCTGAGCCGGGTCAAAAACAAAGGAGCAAAAAAAGAGCAGCTGGCTTGCTGTATGGATGGTCCATGTCCATGTTCATGTCGCTGTCCATGAGAGTGATGGTACATAGGATTATTAGGGATAGGAGTGCGACTTATGCTGCTACTGTCTACTGTCCAACCCAATCCAATCCATCAAGCAAGCAATGCAAGAAGAAGAGAAGCAGGGAGGACCAGCTAGCTAAGCTAGCAGCAGTGTGGATGATGTAGCACGTACGTACCGCGAGCTCAACGGCGGCGAAGGCCAGCAGCGTCCGGAAGCAGCCGGCGTAGGAGTCGGAGAGGAACCCCCTAGCGGCGAGAGGATGAAGACGACACCGACGAAGTTGGTCACCACGTTTGCCGCCTGCGACAGCGGGAAGTGAAGCTCCCCGAAGACGAAGGTGATGAGGTTGCTCCCCACCGCCGCCAGCGCCATAGTTTGCGACGCCTGGAACACTGAATCCACCAGGAGCAGGAGCTCAGCTCAGATAGCGAAATAGAGTATGGAATGTGCACGCAGCAAGCCCGCACCCCACCACCCACCTAGGATGAAGACGGCGGCGCGCATGCCGCCGTGGCGCTGCCGGCACGGGCGGCCTCGCCAGTCGACGGAGCTCTCGGGCGCCTGCAGGGACCTCTCTGCGTCGTCCATGGCCTCTCCTCTGCGTCTCCCGTGCCTTGCTTGCTCTGAGGAGCTAGCTAGCTAGCGAGTTGACTAGCTAGACTGCAAATCTGCTGCAACTGCAATGGAGTACGTTTGGAGTCGTCGAAGCTGGCCGGGAAACGAAAACGAAAGGCAGATAGCTGGGGGATTGGGAAGCCAAGAAGTTCCAGCGAGTGACCTGCGCTCGCTCAGGTCAGGGTCTACTATATATGCAACGAAGCAGCCGGCTGCGGAACAGCCAAGGCGGCGTGTGCGTGTGGATGTGGTTGCCTGCTTGGTTGGCGTTGTTGGGTTTCCTTCTCTTCTCAGTCAGTCAGGACATAGGACTCGTACACTACACACCGGCGGCCACGGGCAATGCAAGCAGAGCAGAGCAGAGCACGGCGGGCGGCCACGCGCGCACGTCACGTGCAAAGGCAGGCAGCGTCGGCCGTCGTCTGGGTCAGGTAGCAGTTGAGCACAGTGCGCGCGTGTTCCGCTCTGGCGTTCGTTCGTCGTCTGCTCCATGCCTCCACAGGTCCGGTCCGACCGACCGCCCAAAGAAAACACTCCCCTTTCACACGGCGACTATTTTGACAGCATCGGGCTTTGGGACTGACACACTCGACTCGATGATAAAAAATACTAGTGTCCTCTGCCTTTGCCACTTCGTCAATAATGAGGAAAAAGTAATCTAATCCCGGTCCCTCCCTGCTCCCCCTCACCTCACTCTTCTGTCCATGCAAGTACGTACTAGTAATATATTAGTGTGTAATTGAATTAATCTACCGCACGGTCTTGCATTCCACACACAAACGCCACAACAAAGAAATGTACACTAGTGTGGTGCCATGCGTCCACATCGGCTGTTTCCCGTTCTTTGGTGTTCCTAATACATAGATTTTTTTTTAAAATAATGTCATAATTTAGGGTCTGTTTGGTACAGCTTATAACCGCTAAGCTATTTTTTTTTTTGCCAAACATCTTTTTTTCAAAACAATTTCACCCCTAAATTTGTTTTTCTCTCCCTCTCACAAACACATGAAGTGGGATGAAACTAAAAATAGTAGTTTATCATAACTTCCTCCCTCTTTCTCTCTCACATACATGCATAAAGTTGTTGGTGAAGCTGATTTGCCAAACATTTTCTTTCAAAATAGTACAACTTTACCTAGAAAGTTGTTTGTAAAGCTATTTTAAAAAAAACAGAGCTGTACCAAACATGCTCTTAGTATATCATATTTGATTAATTCTAAATAAAAATTAAAATATACTACATATTAATAATATCAAATAAATATTTTTAAATTAATTATGAAATGTGCTTTCGTAATAAATAATTTTTAAGTTATAAATATGAATACTACTATTTATTAGGAATCTGGTCAAACGTTTTTATTCAAATGTAGTAGTACTTTCATGAGTTCTTCTATACACAAAAGGTCGCTGCTACAGTAGTATCCATACTAGTATACATACCAGTATTATCTATATCTATACCTATACCACCTAATAATAAAGAGGCAAAATTTCTAGTCATTTTTTTGGTCCATCCGTTTTTTTATCAACCGGATTTCTATACAAGTCATATTCCATCGTGCCTCATGACGGAAAATAAATATATCCTCATGACAGAAAATAAATATATTATATTTTTTCTAGAAAAACAAACAATATCCGAAAAATCTATATCTATACTTCCAAATCGTACCTTTTAAGTGTTTTTTCTCGTATGGGAGTTCTTTTTTTGTTTTTTTCCTTGATCATGTCGGTCTGACAGAGTCCTTTGTTTGTTTTCATTTTTTTTCCTTCAATTTGGTACGTGCGGAGGTTTCTCTTTTTTTATTAAGACAAGAGTTCTTTTCTTGTTTCCTTTTGTTTATCGTGTAATCTAAATAGATCTCTTCTCTTGTCATTATATATAAGCAAACTAAAGACCAAAGCTATGGTAACGATCAATCACAAGGAAAATTAAAGCTTCTTCAATTTCACCTATACTGATAGCACGCAGCTACCTAGACCGTGACGCCCATGGCAGAGCGGGGCATGGCGTCGGCGTCGATCTCGATGATGAAATGACTTATTTTTTTGGTCTATCCATTTTTTTATCCGTCTCTTCGTGTAACTACCGAACAATATATAGTCCGTACTCATACAAGTTTAAATAGATCCTCTATAATATAAAACAGAGTTCGATTCCAAAACCTATTGGATCGTGCATGTGATCCGAACTCGAAAACAACCGGCTTTCTATACGAGTCATATTCCATCGTGCCTCATGACGGAAAATAAATATATCCTCATGATGGAAAATAAATATATTATATTTTTTCTAGAAAAACAAGCAATATCCGAAAAATCTATATCTATACTTCCAAATCGTACCTTTTAAGTGTTTTTTTCTCGTATGGGAGTTCTTTTTTTTTGTTTTTTTCCTTGATCATGTCGGTCTGACAGAGTGCTTTGTTTGTTTTCATTTTTTTCCGGTACGTACGGAGGTTTCTCTTTTTTTTTTAAGACAAGAGTTCTTTTCTTGTTTCCTTTTGTTTATCGTGTAATCTAAATAGATCTCTTCTCTTGTCATTATATATAAGCAAACTAAAGACCAAAGGTATGGTAACGATCAATCACAAGGAAAATTAAAGCTTGTTCAATTCAATTTCATCTATACTGATAGCACACAACTACCTAGACCGCGACGCCCATGGCAGAGCGGGCATGGCGCCGGCGTCGATCTCGATGATGAAACGGCTTGTCCCGACGGATATGTACACTGATGAGGTTGTGGTGGTGAGGTCGTAGAAGTCCCCGGCGCGCGGTCGTCTTGGTCCATTGTTTGGTAGGCGTTGGAGACGTTGCCCTTCACGTCGAGGCATGCAATCCTAGAAGGTCCTTTAGCCAATGGTGGTGCAGCCGGCCAGGCCGCACACGTAGATGATGTTGTCATCCATCTTATGGCCGATAAGGTTTGAGCACGCACCACTTTCTGTCCAGGTACTTAACAACCGACTTCAGCGCGGAACCGGTTCGTTGCCGCCGACGAGGCCTGGTCGAAGAGGAAGCTCTGCTTGAACTACTGCGCGGTACACTGCACGTACGTTTGTCATGAAGTGAACGATTGTGACCACACATCAGGTCATGTTTTCTCCCGTTGCAACGCACGAACATGTTTGCTAGTATTAATAAGAAAGAAGAACGCAATCTTTCATCTCACGGCTCCACCGATCGATGGTTGCATGCCTGCCTGCCTATGATCTGTTTTAGAAGCTCAACCCCTTGGACCAGTCAATCATGCCTTCTCTTTTCCCCGTGACGTCCCTCTCTCTCTGTCAGCGCCCAACCCCCTCTGGACGACTCTGGAGTCTGGACCTCAACAACAACAAGTTGCCGATCAAGGACTGGAGGAGCAAGGCGGTGACATTGATGCTGGGTCTCTCTCAAGTCCCATGCCCCCAAAGCGTGTGGCGTCAGCCAGCCCCTCTCTATCTGTGGCTTACCGGCCGGCCGGCTAACCGGAGGCAAGGCGTGCCACGCAGCTTGGTATGTACTATGGGTATGTATGGAAAGGTTCATCCATCTGCCTCAGGCAGGCTCGTCTCTTCTCCGTCTTCCACACCTCCACCACCAATTGGCGCTCATCACCGGTCACCGTGAACACATGGCACTGTTTTATATTTTATAATATATATATATGCATTTAAAATAATATTTTAGGAATCTAATCAGTTTGTAAATAATAAATTGTTTACTACATAGTTTTACGTAGCTGTGCAGTGGACACACAGCGAACTAATCTTTCGCATTTTCCCTTTAAAATCTACAGAGTTGTACTAATATTTTTAATATATTCATATTCATCTAGGCTCATATAGAAATATTATGACTTACTTTTTTTTAATATAACGTTTTCTAGTTAGAGATGGACGCTTGTACAGAAACACTATTTCATATAGACATGTATCTTAAGACACATGCCTCTTAGAATCGATATACATGAACATATATCATAAGGCGACTGTGGCGATTTTTAGAAGCGGTTAGCCATCTCTATAAATGTTTTTTTATTTGCATATGCGCTTATCAAGGTTACGACAATGTTTATATGTTGTTGTAACATTCTCCCTCCGTCCCTAAATAACCGTCTTTCTCACTTTCCGAGAAATAACTTGGATTAATTTTATATAAAAAATATTAATATTTATGATACATAACTAATATCATTAGATAAATCTTTTGATCTAGTTTTTAATAAATTTATTTGGAGACACAAATGTTACACATATTTTATATAAATCTAGTTAAAGTTGTGATACGAAAACCCAAAACAACACTTAATAAGGGACACAGAGGGAGTATTACCTAAATATGCTTGTCTACTGAGAGCGTATTGATGATGTTAAATTAAGAGTGGACTTATGTATTAAGCCATTTGATCAAGACGGACAAATGTTACAAGTTGGTCTCGGCTTAGGCTTGCTGACCGAGTCCTAAGGGACATGTGTCCACCACTCCTAACAGGCGCACCATGATAAAAAGTGCTGACCATTTTATACTGGCTTGGTCCCAACCGATGTCATGCTATAAGATAGGAACGTGTGTAGCTTCTGATGAAGGCTAACTCTGACGATGAGAAAATACACCTCCTAATCCACCGATCAGGGAGGCACGAGAGTCACTTGAAGATTGATGCCCTCTACCGCTCCACCAAAAACCAGACGACCAATCCATGAGGTACCTAAGATCTAACGATTGTCTTATGCTAATCAAGGTCAGTGCTAATTAATCATGAGAATTAGTGTGTTCATGTTATCTGACTAGTGATACTGCTAATGGGATAATCATGTTCAAGTTCCATTATTGTTGTATCAAAGCAATAACATAGTTCTTAAGGAAGCAATTATACTTTGGGCATACACATATGATCATCATTGGCCAGAAGATATCCATGTGCCACATCAAAGAATCCCATAATGACACTAAATCTCTACGCAAGATTTCTCATTGGTTCCATCTTGTTAGAGACAACTTAATTAGTTAAGAGACATAAGCACAATAGGTGGTGCAACAGACATTAGAGACACATGTACATAGTCAACGCTGGCAAGAAAATATTCAAGCATATGTTATTGATAAACATCATTATGCCTCTAACTATGACTTCTCGCTGGTTCCATCTTAATTAGAGATGACTAACTTACTTAGGAAGGACATAAGGATGGCACATGATTATAATCAATGCAACTTAGGTAACAACGTGTGCCATCCACCCAAGAAGAACATAATATCTCTAACCAAAATTTTCCATTGGTTCCGTTTTGATTAGAGGTGACAAAACTAAAACATAATCATAATCCTATAGATAAGGTGGCAATAAATTAGAAAATTTGAGTATCAATGTCACATGACTATAAACAATGTTGTTCTAAACAACCATGAGACATTAATCATAATCTCAAAGTACACAAGTCTCCAAGCTAATGCTACATTAATTAGAGGCAAACTTATGCCATGACACTACAAGAAACATGAGCTTCTATGACAGTTAGATAACGATAAAGAGAGCTTCTTTCTTGTCACCGTTTGCCTGCAATGATGAAGTGTCATTACATAAGGTGGGTCACTAATCAACTTCTATGACCACCACAAGGCATTGTCATTGATACAGTGACAATAGTTCTCATGTCATTGATGCCGTGACAAAACTAAACTCGTCACAACATATTAAACATAATAGTGTCATATGTACGATGACATGGCACATGACATGTAGAGTGATGTGGCAATTCAAGTTCAAACCATATAGCATGGGCTTTTTTCATTATTATTTTCATTTACAATCAACCCAATTGACTCAGCTATTTTTCAGCCCAACTACATATTGATGTTTTTTCATGGCAGCCTAACATTATAGTTTAGGCCTATATTATGGGCCAACCCAATTAAAAAGAATATCACAGATCATAAACCACGTAACCAATTACACAATTATAATGACCATGCATAATCTTCATCTATAAATAATGCTTCATGCAACAAAATACAAATTTCAGCCATGTTCCAAGCATGTAATAGTCTATACAAAAGCATATATCATTATGCCCATAAAAACTTGAAAAAAATGGTTGTAATAATCCATATACACCAAAACATATGTTCAAGCCACCAAATTGCAAAGTATTAGAACCCAAATTTTTCTAGCCGATCAAACTGTGCAGTATCGACCACCAAATTCCAAATTCAATTCAGTTGCAGTATGAGGCACTTTAGTCTTAGAAGTAGATAGGAAACTTGCATGTGTCCTACAAAAGAATATGGTTAACATTAATTTGAAGCAAATAGTATCAGGTACACCTTCAATTACACATGCCCAAAAACCTAACAGAATCATTGTGTATAGAAAGCTAATTTTAATTGGAAGTAAAGCTAAGCACGCTTATGATTACATTGATCAGTGCATAAAAAATGAAATACGAAAGGTTTCAATTGCTTAATAGTCTAGACACATCCATGTTCAAATAACATTTACAGTGGCATCATGAGTATGTTAGGATGAATTTGGTCATTATTTTCTATGTACATAAACATATATCTACAATGTATAACCATAATTTATTGTAGAAGTGTTACTTGCATACACCCATACTAAACAAAACCAACTCTTCAATACGTGACAAGTTTTGCAGATTTTTTAGTTCAGGAGAAAGACAACCGATCCCTTCTGATAATGAGCTCTAGCCAGTCCACTACTTTTAAATCAACTAGCCATGAATCATGCAAGTCAATTGGTAAACTAACAAAAAATGGATCAATCTCAGAAACACTGCAATGAGTAGGTGGCATGTTTTTTTAGACAAGGAACAGAGGTAACTACATTTAATTAGTATAACTTGCTTCTAAACTTTTAGCACTGTCTAGAAGGTTGACAAGCAATGGATCAATCTTAATTAGTTACATTTAATTAGATGACAGGCAACAGATCCTTAGGTTTAGTTCTTTGTGGCACTTTAACATTTATGGAAGACAACTATTTCTATTATCAAAATCTACAGCACCAGAAATTTAAAAGCATCCATGAATGACTATGATTGGAAGGTTGACAAGCTTATTATAGTATCTAGTTGTGCTAAGCATTACTAGTTGTTTTAGAATTTATCAGGATGGAAAGTAAAGAGCATTTTTAGGCTAGTAATTGCAAATTTTCCTTAGCAATTTCCATGCCTAAGGGAATCCACGCCATTGCTCTTGACAATTCCTGAAGCACCACACCTATGCCGAAATCTGTGACTAGCCAATGCCTACATCATCAGAAAGCCAAAAAACATAATTAGGCACATGACAGAGAACTGGAAAACAGATGGTGAAGATAACACTGCCCAGAAGAAATTCTTACTTCAACAACTATAATGAATACAACACTTTGAACTTCTTAAGTCAAGTTTAGTTGTTTGCATATATGAAACCAAAAGAAAAGGAATGCTGAATATGCACGTACTATTGCAATAAAACATGAGACCCTGAATTGCATACTGGATATCAGTATTTTTTGTCGTACTTTGAACCAAGGGCGAATGTAGGTACGTTTTGGTTGGTGCAAATGCACCACCAAAAATTTGTGAAAATAGTGTTTTTTCTAAAATATCACCACATATGCACCACCTATAACACAAGTCTATACTCCCACAAGTCAAGTGCATCACCCTCTAGTTTGCTCTAGCTTCACCACTGCTTTGAACCCTAGAATTTCGAGGATGTAAAAATATTAATGTATGTCTATAAGAGAAATGGATTTGAACTTATTATCATAAAGAGAAATGGCCTATGGCAGAGAAATAGCTAGTGGTAGAACCATCAAACTATGTCAAATAACAACACAATGAATTAATAGCTCACTTGAATGATATGGAGATTGCTGGTAACAGATGATTTTAGCTTATCACTTAGATTAGCTCCACATCAAGGATAGGCCTCAGCTCGTATATAGTGTATAGTAACCAACATGACCAAAATATTATTTATCTGCACTCATCTGACAAGTGACAATAAACTCGAGCTACATCAACTAACAACCATGGACTGCATCGAATAGCTTACTCAAGACCATATTAAATCAACAACTCAATATATGATTAACCTTCTAACTCGGTCAGTAGCTCAACACATGACTAGATCCATCAAGACCTGATTTCATCGAGTGCAAGATCATGACATGACTCGAGGAAGAAGCCAAGGGGACTAAGCCATTTTCATTGCAAATTAGATAAGTTGTGATTGAATCATGATAATCTTAGCTTTTACAGGCACATCAGCTCAGAAGGTGAGCTTGGAAGCAGTCGTACTTTGAAGACATCATAACAACTCATTGGTGAGAGCAGGGATATGTGCTTGGTAACACCCATGTCACTGGTGAGAGCCAACGATCCATGGAATTTTGAAACGCTCTACTTCATAAATTTCACTTTTGAGATCAGAAAACTCTAGCTGAATCGTGCATACCTCCACTTGCATGATGGACTAGGATGCACTCGCGGCATCGTAAGGGAGGATTGAACGACACTTTTTGGTTCTATGCATGCTTCAAACAATTTAATCTTCTCCATATTATCATATCTCTAGTCAATAATTTTCTACGAGAAGCTACCGAACTCAATCAGTTGTTGATGTGACTCAACAATTTTCTGTGGTCTATCAGGTCCCTCACTCCACTCCATAACACTGACACACAGGCCTCATGGCTACGCGGCGCATGCACACCCACCTGCCATCCTCTCGCTAACAGGGCTTGTGCGCATGGAAATTCACAAATTCAATTTTTTGGACAAATTTAACCGGTCGAATTCACATTTTTCAAAAAAAAAAATGGTTTGAAATACGGAATGCAAAATTTAAAAACGAAACAAAAACGATTTGTTCTTTTATCAACCTTTTTCTAATTTTCTACATTTTATTCAAAATAGGAATGTATTGTTTCCCAAATTCGGTCGCACAACAAAGGTGACAAAGGCCACCCTACAGCCCAAGTGGAATGAAGACTCTACTGTCCAGTCCAGTCCAGTCTCCTCACTATCCGTGCGCCTCCAACAACTGCGTACACGGCGTGACATGGGCCGCTTCAGGCCACGTAGCTGAACTGGCCCTGCCTGCCACTGGTCGACACGCGCAGTAGCGCCTGTGTTCGTAGGATGATGGCCTTTGTTGCACGACCACTCCTCTGCGCCCGCATAGCGGCATAGGCATCCTTTGCATGGACGACATTGCAATTTGCAAATGCTGCTCAGCCACTGTACGTGGGACCCAGCTGCCTCCATGTTCACCGGCATGTGTGAATCACGTCCTGCTTGTGGTGGCCTAATCTGTGCTGCTGGTGTGTACTACTAGTACGTACTGTATTCGGGAATTGGAATTTCCATATCTTTAATTTTATCTTGACAAAATCGATAATCTCTTGGCAATTATATACTCCAATTTGTCATTTGAGAATATATTTGATGATATATGTATATACAAATTATGTCTCATGTCCACTTGCACCAAATAAACTCGCATATTATCCATATAACTGTTATTTTCAGCATAATTTTTAAGTTTTTTATATAACAAAACACAAACGTCGCTAGAGCAGAGATCGAAGAACCGTTGTATGCCTCTCTGCTTTTACTCCATAGTCCACACATATGCCGTACATGATGGGGTAGGAAACATCTGCATAATAACTTCTTCATTATTCATGACTTCCAAGACGCTTTCATCTCGGTTCTAAGTAACTCGGATTAGATTGGATTATGTTCTTACGTGGATGAAAAGAGTCCACTTATGACACATGATGTGTGAACAAATATCCTTGTAAGATAATAATAACATTTTTTAAACAAATTATAATAGTGCTATGTTTTATGACGATCAACTATTGTCAGAATCTATCGTCACAAAGCCCATACAGAGTATACTGACAATGTTTATCAAAGAAACCTAAAAAACACAGCATGGTCATAAACAATTATCATCTTATTTAACAACCGTCACAAAGAACGTCTGTTTGTAACATATAGGTGCTCTGTCATCGGGCAATCATCATAGGAGCCCAAATTTCTTGTAGTGTGGTCACATGAACATTAGTTACATAAATGTGAAAGCGTTTCAGAGGAAATAATTAAATGACTTAAGAAAATTATGATTACATAATCCTCATCTTAGCATATCCCTTAAATGCACACAAAATATTTAGGGCTCAAATAAGAAACATGCATAAGCCAACCTTAATATTATACCCAAAATCGACACACATAGGCATGTGAAGGACCGAGAACGGCGACCAGAGGGGGGTGAATGAGAGCCTCAAATTTCTCTCGAAATGTTCGGGCCACTCTTCCCAAAAACCAAACCCAGTTGCTGGGTGCTCAATCTCCTCCGAGCAACGCGAGCGGGGATTCAGACAAAAACGGAGAAAAGAGAGCTCACCGACAGTGGAGGAAAATCACCGGAAACCCCAAAACATAGGTTCTGAAACCCTAAGGGAAAGAGGCAAGAAGCTAGGCACAACGGGCGAAAACAGCAACCGTCGGACTACTCTGTCAAGACCACCGGACCAATGGAAGTGGTCCGGTGCACAGCGAAGCACCACCGGACTAGTCCGACGCCCACTTTGGAAAGTCCAGAGCTCACCCCAAACACATGCAGTAAGTGCCTAGGCTCTGAACACCTAGTCCGATACTCACCGTCGGACTATAGGAAGTGGTCCGGTGCACACACTCGCCACAGAGCAAAAACCACAGCAAGCACCCTACCTCCGGACACCTCGTCCGATGCTCACCGTCGGACTAACGGACCTGGTCCGACGCGTGAGTGAAACCCTCAGCAGAGCCTCCGGTCTACTTGCAATGGTCCGGTGCTCACAGGCAGGGTGGTCCGACGCCCATAGACAGAAAACTGTTCCCCACGAAAACGAACTTCTCTCCGCCAAATCTCCCCAAAACTCAACCAAATGATCACCAACTGCAACCAAACTTTGTAGGCATGATCCTAGTGCAGTTGGGGAGCTATCCCGAAGAAATCATCGCTCAATTTGGAGAGGATAAACGGGAACACTCGGATTTGGGGGAGAAGAGAGTAAAACGAAGAACGCCACAAAGAAATCACCCGATCTATGCACTCGTGAGGTTTGAGAGGAATTCCTTCGGTGCAAAGAAGCTCCTCACGATTGCTAACAACTTGGTTCGAGTCGATTTTGCAAAGCTACTCTCAACAAAGAGAAATCATCTCGGGAAAAAGAGAGAGCAAAAGAAAAACGCGAAGAACATAAGCAAAACGGGGACACAATCACGAAATCGAAGCCACCATGACTTACAGAGGTTACGGCCTCCGATTCCTCGCGACAAACTCAAGTTCTTACAAAGGTTGGTGGAAGCAACCTAGGGATCTCATGAACTAGAGAGAGAGAGTGAGGGCAAGTGATTAGGGTTCAAGAGATAAGATGAGGGATACCCCTTCACCCCCTACTTATCGGGCTTTGGCTATTTCCCAAAGACCCCCCTAGATATATTGAGTGAACTACCTAGCCTAAGCATTGCAGTCCAAGCTCTGGAAAATATCTCCCGCATTTTGAATGGACGACCCCGCTTCCTGCCGGGAGTTGCCGTCGCCTTGACGCAACCTCCAGGATTCCGCCACGTGCCATCCCCACTTCCTCGAAAGCTCCACCTAGGTTTTGAGGCCCAAACCCAGGAAACCCGCCACCGGTAGCTTTGGGCTCAACTATCGAACCCCGAGTTTTACGGGCCAAACTCGGAAACCGACGCAGATGGGTTTGAGGCCCAAACCACCAAACCACTCGACGCGAGCCACCTTGTCTTCGCCCGATCGGACTCCGAGTCCCCTGAGCCTCCGCTCGACTCGCGCGTCCACTGTCTTGACACGGTCGACTCGGTCTACCTCCATGTCTTCTCGCACTCACCGGTGCCAAGTACTAGCCACCACAGCTAGTCTGCCGGCGCCCATGGTCCCTCAGTCCGAGCCCCGCTTCCGCCCTTTACTGCTCTCAGTCCATCGGCACGGCAAGCCTCTACTCGACCTTCTCCACGCCATTGACCACTGTCACTAGGCATAGCACCTGCACACCACAAGCCGATAGACAAGCACACATTTCTGCTTTCGCAGAGGTTAGGATAAGCCACTCTAATTGAACCACTCACGTGTTGGACGATCACTCATCATCAAAGTTGAACATACATGTGTACTTATCCACCATGTGTTCGCAGCATGACTTATGGATTGGTCAAGCTGAAACAGCGCAATGACGAATTGGTGGAAAGCTTCATGCAAAGACTACGAGACGTGAAGAACAAGTGCTACAGTTTGGTGCTTGATGATCGACAATTGGCGGATTTGGCTTTCCAGGGGTTGCTGACACATGTCAAAGATAAATATGCATCCCAAGAGTTTGAGAGTTTGAGCCATCTCGTGCAAAGAGTTGCCGATCAGGAAGTTAAAGCTTTCGAACCCAGGAAAACTTGAAATAAGAAGGTATCCTTCATTGAGCAAGAAGAGAATTCTGAGTCGGATGAAGAACTAAGCATTGGTGTTGCTGAATGGGTGAAAGACAAGAAGATGATATCCTATCCGTTTGGCCAGAAAGAGGCTGAAAGATTCACCTTTGACATCACCAAGGCCGATAGGATATTTGACCTGTTACTTCAAGAAGGGCGTATTAAGCTATTGCCTAATCAGGTAATTCCATCGGCAGAAGAGCTTAGAAGGATCAGGTATTGCAAGTGGCACGCCGCAACTTCACATAATACCAATGATTGCAAAGTCTTTAGGCAGCAGTTGTAGTCAGAAATTGAATCTGGGCGGATCAAATTTCAAAATTCTAAAGCTCAGAAGCCGATGAAGATCGACCAGCATCCGTTTCCAAATAATATGGTGGAAACTAGCGGGAAGATTAAGGTACTGACATCGGAAGTTGCCAAGAAAAATGCATCGGTAGACCCCGAGCATCAAATAGCTATGCATGATGTAAAGGGAAAGAAGCTTGCCGATGAAGGAAAAGGTAAAAGAACTACCGATGAAAGTAGCAGCTCCAGGAGGCCTCAGAGACATGCGTCATATGGCGTTGTGATCATGCACAGAAGACCACGACAAGAGTATGGACGCTCACAAGAAGAACAACATCGGCAACAGGAAGAAGAAAGACGCCAAGAAAGGTATCGGCATAAAGATCATTGGAAATGTCCTTTCTTCGTCCATTGTTGGGAGGAAAACATCAAGCTGCCCACTGCCGATAATTGCCCTGAATGCAATGGATACTATCCTGCTCATCGGTTAGAAAAGAAGTATCACTTTGAAGATCGCGAATCAAGCTATGCTAGGCCGATCAGAGGAAGGGGATCAGTGCATGATTGACTAGGGGGCAAGCTCAGTGTACATGATAGGCTTGGCAAGCGTGTCCGTCAATAAGAGTTTGAAGAGAAGGCTAATGCAAGAGTGCCTGATGAAGAAGTATTCTCTAGGGATCCAAACATAAGGAATGGTGCAAATACAAACAGTGAAAAACAGTATCAACCTGTTTGGAAAACTAAGTTTCCTCAATGGTGTCCCAAAGGTTTGACGAAAACTCAGAGAAGGAGAATCCAGCATGAATGCTAGAGTGATCCGTGTTATAGATAAAACCCTTCAAGGGAAGAATCTCCAGTTTGGGAGTGGAGGCCAAAACACCAGGAAAGGAGTCCATCGGCGGAAATCAACATGGTTGTCATGTTGTCGATGGAATTTATGGCACCTACCGATGCTGAGGAAGAAGCTGCTGATATGGCTCAGCTAGTGCTAGATCCTATGGTGGCTGTTTTTGAAAAGCCTGCCGAGGATTAAAATCAACACTTAAGAGCTTTGTTTGTCAAAGGCAAAGTTGATGGGAAGCCAGTGTCAAAGATCCTAGTAGATGGTGGGGCGTCGATCAATATAATGCCGTATGTCATGTTCAGGAAGCTTGGAAAAGGTGATCAAGATTTAGTCAAGACAGACATGAAGCTTAAAGATTTTGAAGGCAATGTGACTATCGGCGGCAAAACTTTGCCGACAACGTTTTTTGTAATCAGCGGCAAAGGTACCTACAACTTGCTCCTGGGAAGGGATTGAATCCATGCTAATTATTGTATTCCTTCCACGATGCATCAAAGCCTCATGCAATGGGTTGGGGATAAGATTGAGGTAGTCCGAAGTGAAGCCCCATCAATTGTTGCATCGGCAGAATCGGAAACCTATGAGCAGACTAAGTGCATATCGGGTGAAGCTTGGGACACAGAGTTCCTCAAGGTTGCCAATTACCGAATTACACCGATCCAAGCAGTCGGCTCTAAAGAAGAGTTTTAATGGATCAATTCGCCGATGATGGAAAACTTGGGCAGGGGTTCACATCGGCCGATAATTTAATAGAAATAGATATCGGCGATGGTAGCAAACCCAGGCCGACTTTTATTAGTGCTAAGTTAGATTCCCAGTGTAAACAATAGTTGAGTGATTTGTTAAAGGAATATAAAGATTGTTTTGCTTGGGACTATATAGAGATGCCTGGTTTAGACCGATCAATAGTTGAACATCGGTTGCCTGTTAAGTCAGGTTTCCAACAACATCTGCAACCAGCACGCCGATGCAATCCTACTGCGTTACCTGATATTAAAGCCGAAATTACAAAATTAATTGAAGTTGGATTTATTCGGCAATGTCGATATGCCGAATGGATTTCTAACGTGGTTCCCGTGTATAAGAAAAATGGGAAACTTTGTGTTTGTATTGATTTCAGGAATCTCAATAAGGCTACGCCGATGGATGGGTATCCGATGCCCGTTGCCGATCTGCTGATTGATGCTGCTGCTGAACATCAAATCATTAGTTTCATGGATGGTAATGCTGGGTATAATCAAATATTCATGGCTGAAGAAGATATATCCAAGACTGCTTTCAGATGTCCAGGTCATGTTGGTTTATTTGAGTGGGTTGTGATGAATTTTGGTTTGAAAAATGCCGGTGCTACTTACCAGAGGGCGATGAATTTCATTTTCCATAAGTACATCGGCACGTTGGTTGAAATCTATATTGACGACGTGGTGGTTAAATCCAGAAACTTTTAGAAGCATCTGGCCGATTTATGGAAAATTCTAGAGTGCACGAAGGAACATGGGTTAAAGATGAATCCTAACAAGTGTGCATTTGGTGTATTGGCAGGCCAGTTTCTAGGTTTTATGGTGCATCAAAGAGGTCGAGATCGGCAGAAAGTCCATTGATGCGATTAATAAGGTGGTTGCTCCTACGAACAAGACTGAGTTGCAATCTTTGATCGGCAAGATTAATTTTATTAGAAGATTTATATCTAACTTGTCTGGAAAGATTAAGTCTTTTAGCCCGTTGCTAAAGCTGAAAGCCGATCAAGAATTTGTGTGGAAGGAGGAACAACAGTCAGCCTTAGAAGAAATTAAGAAATATTTGGTGAATCCTCCAATCTTGGTCCACCTCAACACGGGAAACCTTTCAAGTTGTATTTGTCTCCCGATGATAGTGTTATAGGATCAGCCTTAATCCAAGAGGTTGAAGGAAGGGAACGTGTAATTTATTATTTGAGCAGAAGGTTGGTAGATGCTGAAACCAGATATTCGGTCGTTGAGAGATTGTGTTTATGTCTGTACTTCTCTTGCATGAAGTTAAGACATTATTTGTTGTCAGCTGAATGTACTATCATATGCAAAGACGATGTAGTTAAGTATATGCTATCAATGTCGATATTGAGTGGAAGAATCGACAAATGGATCCTGGCGTTATCAGAGTTTGACTTGAGATATGAGTCGGCTAAGGCGGTTAAAGGTCAGCTGATGGCCGATTTTGTTACTCAGCATTGTGGTATAGTAGATTCTGTGGAGATTGCTCCTTGGACTTTGTTCTTTGATGGATCCACGTGTAGAGAGGGGGTAGGTATCGGTGTTGTCTTGATTTCTCCCCGAGGGCAGAAGTATGAAATCTCGTTGCTGATTGTAGCTACTTCAATAAACAATCAGGCTGAATATCAGGCTTTGCTAAAGGGATTGGAATTACTCAGGGAAGTACGTGCCGATGTCGTTGAAGTCTTTGGCGATTCTATGCTGGTGATCAATCAGCTGATTGGAGCGTATGAATGCCGAAGTGAAGTTTTAATCGCGTACTATGAGAAATGTTTGCGATTATTGAAAGAGTTTAAAGAATACCGCCTCGAGCATATTCCCAGGTTACATAATGAAGAGGCCAATTGGTTAGCACAGTACGCTTCGGGGTATCAGCCAATTCAAGAAGTGACGGTATCGGTAATGGCTACCGATGACTGGAGGAAAGAGATTGCCGATTACTTGAAAGAGCCATCCAAAAAGGTCGAGAGACGTTTGAGGTTTGATGCTACCAAGTACGTGCTCCTTGATGATGGATTGTATGATCGGACGATTGATGGAGTGTTGCTCAGATGTCTTAGTGAAGAAGAATCGAAGATGTTGATGGGTGAAATTCATGAGGGAGTATGTGGAGCACATCAATCGACGTTCAATATGAAATGGATGATTAGACGGAATGGATATTATTGGCCGATAATTCTTGAAAATTGTTTTAAATACTTCAAAGGGTGTCAAGATTGTCAGAGGTTCGGTAATGTTCAGAGAGCACCCGCATCGGCAATAAATCCTATAATCAAGCCTTGGACGTTTAGAGGGTGGGCTATCGATCTCATCGGCCAGATTTATCCACCATCGAGTAAAGGACACAAATTTATACTTGTCGCCACCGATTATTTCATGAAGTGGGTTGAGGCTATTCCTCTGAAGAACGTGACATCGACAAACATGATAGATTTTCTTAAGGAACATATTGTTTACCGGTTTGGTATTCCTCAAACTATTACAACTGATCAAGGAACCATGTTCGCATCGGGGGAGTTTGATGAATTTGCTGCCAGTATGAAAGTGTTAAACTCTTCTCCTTATTATGCTCAAGCTAATGGCCAAGCCGAAGCGACTAATAAGGGAGTGATCAAGCTTATCAAGCGCAAGATTGAAGAGAACCCTAGAAGGTGGCATGTAGTGTTGAATGAAGCGTTGTGGTCGTATTGGATGGCTTGCCATGGTGCAACCAAAGTTTCGCCATACTGGTTAGTCTATGGACATCATGTTGTCCTGCCTTGGGAAATTAAAACTGGTTCTAGGCGATTGTTTTCCCAGGACCAATTAACAGCCGATGAGTATGACATCCTGATGAAGGGCGAGTTAGAAGATCTAGCGTGTCATCGGTTGAGAGCTCTAATCAGTATCGAAGAGAACAAGAAGAGGGTTGCTAGGTGGTATAACAAGAAAGTGAAAGTAAAAGAGTTTGCCGATGGTGATCTACTATGGAAACTAATTTTACCGATTGGAACTAAGAGTTCAAAATTTGAAAAATGGTCTCCTAATTGGGAGGGTCCTTTTCGAATAAACCAGTCTGTTCCTGGTAACGCATATATTTTGGAGACCCTCGAAGGGGTGGCGTTTTCCAGAGCAATCAATGGTAAATATTTGAAGAAATATTATTCTAGTATCTGGATGGATGCATAAAGCGATACATATATACCGATGACAAAGTTATCGTACAAAAACATCAGTAGAAAAAGCATTAAAGTTATATTATAGGGGGATTGGACATCAATTTCACATTTTTGCCGATTACAACAGAGATTGAATAGACAAAATCGCGCGAAGGCGGATTTGGTCCGCTTCCTTTATCTCCTTGGCATGGTCATCGGCAGCACCCTCAATCGGCTTAATCTTCTTCTTTAGCAGAAGGGCATGGCGAGCATCAGCATCCCTCTCTTGTTGCAGGGCTTTTGTAGCACCGGGGAGTTGGATTTTCTTATGATAGGCTGAGTTTAAAGCTTCATCTACTTTCTTCAACTCAGTTAGCAATTCTTCTTTTCATGCCTATAGACGGGTGATTTCTTGTTCAAGCTCAATGCTGGAAGCTTCCAGACGGCCGATGTCTTTATGCTTTTCATCAGCAGTTTGCTTGAACTTGAGTATTTCCTCTTCAAGTTTTGCTTGAGCGGCCCTATCGGCGACATGACATGAAGCCTTTTGATACTGTAGCTGCCGGCTCTCAAGGAATGCCGCTTGGAAGAGTGTTTCTACAATATCGGCAGGTAGTTGGTCTTGAATTTCCCTGAAAGCTACCCTTACTACACTAGAGTCTTGGACTAGTTGGGATGTGTTTTGTTGCAGTAGGAGAAGCAGTGCTTCAAGTTTGGATTTTACTTCTGCCGATATAACAGTAGAAGCTTGAGCAGAGCTTTCTTCTTCTTCATCATCGTCTAGAATGTTGACAGCAAAGGAGAATAAACTATTGGGAGAGTCTTGGGCCTAATGAGAAAAGGAATTAAAGTTTGTCAGTTAAGAACTTGTATCTTGCAAAATTTATGATAGATAGCTGGTTTACCTGCTTCAGAGCAATTTCTCGTCTTGGACTTGGCAGAGTGGCTGGTGCAGCTGTATCCTGAGGTTCAGCAATGGTTGTCGATGAACTCGCCTCTGTAGGAGGAATAGTTGTTGCTGGTGCTGAAGTTGATGCGGTGTTGTGTCTGCTATTGTGGCTGGCCCCTGCGGTGATGGTACCGTCCCTTGGTTGGGGATCTCGATCGATGATTGATCAGGAATGGATGCCGAAGCTGGCTCTGGTGTTGGTGTATCGGTAGGAGCTTTAGGAGATGTGGCTGGTGATGTGATTGGAGCTGACGACTTTGGGCGTTTCGGTCGGGGAGCGGTACTTGATGAGCCTTGGCGTTTTGATTGTTGCACTTGGGGGGCATTGGCAGGCTAAGCCAAAGAAGTTTGCACGTTTGGGATGGCTACCGATGAACTTGTCTACTGCAGAGGAGAATTTGGTGCAGATTGAATAAAAATTGTCGATTAAAAATGTTGTTGTGATCGGCATAGATAAATAAAGCCTTGTTACCGTAAAAGCTTGCGCCAAGACAGCGGCAGCGGTGGCAGCATCATCGGTTGGCGATGGTTTGGACCTGATGGTAACCTTGGGAGCTGCTTTTTGATGCATGAGGGTAGCCAATGAAGGGGCCTTGCTGCCGATTATCGATGTAGGGTTCATCGGTCGCAGGTTAAAATATTTGCCGCTCTTGCTCTTTTTGGGGATCAAATCGTTAACCTGTTGATAGAAGATTAGTTACCGATGCATTTGAAGAGATAACCAAAAAATAGTATCAAAAATAAACTTACCGCGGCATCAGGCATAATATAATCAACGTCAATTAGGTGCCGATAGTAGTGTGATGATGCAACAAATAGTTGATCCTTCCACTCTTGCCACCAGGATTTATATGATTCAGTGATGAAGGATGTCGGCGCCGAAGAGGATAAGTCGATGTTGGCTACATCGGCCTGAGGGGGGAGAGTGACAATCTTATTCCAATCCATAGCACTAGAGATAACCTCTCTTGGTTTTATCACATTAGCATTGCTGAATTTGATCGACAATTGACCAAACGCTAACTGTCTTGCTGCTGCCGATGGATAATAGAATTCATAAGATGGATGAGTGTTCTTCCCGGTCCCAAAGATGTTGACTAGAATAGCCCGGGGAGTGAGGGTAGCCTTCATAATTCCTTCATTCTGTGGTATATTCCCATCGGTAAGGTTGAAAGAGAGTGGAAATCGGTTATCTTCATTAATATAAGGCCACCAGATATTCGTTGGCATCGGTTCCTGGTAGCACTATTATGGCTTCCCCAAAATTGAGTGGGGAACGGGTTGCCGATTCATCCTCAGCAAATACATAGTCCTCAGATATTTCTGTTGGGAATTGCTGGCTAAACAGATCAAATTGAAGACATTTATGCATATGGGCGTTTAGCCATAAGTTGATGAACCACCAAGGGCCTCCGAGGTTGCCGATGGGCTCGCCTAGTAGTAATTTTCCCGATACCTGGTGTAGGAGGTGATAGACTGAGCTGAGGAGGTATCGGCCAAGAGGAAATCCTCCATCGGCCAAAAGTTCTGCTGCAGGAAGATACATGTTGGTGGGTCCAAATGTTCTGCCATAGAAAATAAACTTCTCCAACCACATGTTTAGGAAGGTGGCATGCTCCCTTTGGCCTACTGATCCGGTCTTCTAATATTCTTGAATGTATCCGGTCCAATTGCCGATATGACGTGTGCTTACCCGACGTTCAGACTTCCTGCGGAAAAGGGTGGCAGGATCGGCAGAGGAGACATCGAGGCCGGTAACCATGTGTACATCGGCAAGTGTGGGGGTGGCTGGTCCGTGTCTGAATAAAAATGCGTTCATTGTATCGGACCAGAAATAACAAGCAGCAATCATCATATTTTCATTCTTGGCCATATCGACAAGAGACAATCTGATGCATTGATCTATGTTGCGTTCTGACCAATAGAGTTGTTGTGACCTAGCCATCCCGAGGTACCAGTTTTTCCACCCTTTGGTAGGTTTGGGCCAAGAGCGGAAGATAAAAGGGATGTCCATTACCCTAGATCGAAGTGTTCGGATCTAAAAGGGATACAGTTGGTTTCCGCGTTGATAAGGTTGGTTGGATCGGTATTTCCCATTGGACCCAAACAATAGATGTGTGCTTGATCAGTAGGGATCACTATTCTGTTGCGCATTTCCTAGATTCAGGAAGCGAAAGAAGAGGGAAGAAAAGAAATCAAGAAACAACGCAGAGAGGGAGAACCGCAAAGTATAAAGCAAGAAAGGAAAATTTACCGCAGGGATGTTGAAGCTGATCACCATCGGGACGGAGGAGTTCTTGCAGGATTTGAGCCTTCTGATGGAAGAAGAGGCCGCCAATTGAATGTTGCTAGAGTATTCTTCGGGAGTGCCGGTGAAATGGGAGATGAAAGTATGAACTCAGGGTGAAAAAGAGGGCGGACAGTGGTATTTATCTGCCTAGGTCAAAGGGCGTTTTCGAATTTTCCTTTTTGACTGAACAAGAATATGGAAGGATATCGCGATGATTTGCGCGGTGATCGAGGAATTACAACTGTTGGCGCTATAGTTGCGGGAGTTGTGGGTAATTTACAATGATGGCGCGCGGTAATCAAAATGATGGCATGGGCATTTTGGAGGGAAAGATTACAGTAGAGGAAATTCCAGCGCATGATATATCTCATACTCCGAAATTGGGGGGCATGTGTTAACACCGTTTTTTGTATGTGTCAATGTAAACCGGATGCACTGATCGGTAAAGGGATGGTTGCTTTTTCTTATCGGCATCCGAATACTGCCAATCAGATTGTCGATAGAAGCAGGAGATTGAAGAGATGTCGAAGATAAAAAGAAGGATATTTGCCGATGGGAAGGTGCTGCCGATGGAAACAGGAGGACGTTGCCGATCGGAAATGTTGCCAATGGATGTGGGATGATGTGGCCAACATCAGCAGAAAGCTGCTAATAGCAATAGGAGAAGGTTGTGGATTAAAGAAATCTGTCGATTGAAAGTTTCATCGTAAGGAAGATAGATAAGGAAACTAGTAGTTTTATTATAGTATTGTTATTATAATTGGAGTCCGACTCTTGCACGAGTCATTTATTTCCTTAAAAATAGGAGTTTTGTTTAGGTATGAGTCGTGTCTGTTTACAACTCCTCTTGCCGGAGTATAAATATGTACCTAGGGGTGGTGTGAAAAAAAGATATACAATCAATCAAATACATCTATTATTTTCGTCTACTTTTTCCAACAAATTTACTTTCATCGCATTAGTTCTAGTTTATCTACGAGTTCTTACGAAGTCTCGACAGGCTGCATCTACACGATCTCCGTCAACCTCGCGAGTTCCGTGTTTTGAGCAATCTGAGCCTTGACGTCCGGGCTCATCACCGTCGTCTCGTTCATCGTTGTTCTAGTTATCGTCCTTGTCGATTAACTGGTCAAATTGACTGGCACACCTTGGATATCGAATTCGGGTATAAGCCCGAGGTGTTCGCAGATCCGACGCTTTTTGTGTCAACATTCTCCTTGTTATTCTTGAGGTACATCGTTGTTGGGTTGTTTATTGGGATCTCCGCCTTCTTTGTTTTGTTCATCTGCTATTCTTTCTTCCTTAGTGAGGACATTCAGTTCCTTTGTCAGCTCTTCAATTCTTTCTCTCTTTGTATTTTTCAAGGATTCTCTCTCCGCCTTTTTCTATTGTATTCTGTTAGTTCAACCTTGTACTTGTTCCAGACCTGCTTTCTTTGAATAGCCCGGTTTCTTCTTCCCGTCATGGCTTTGTTCTTTTTCAATCTAGCGGCTTTATGTTCGTGGTTTTCGTTGTCGTCACTTTCTTCGTCAGCTGAAATATCATCTTCCAATTCGTCTGATGATTTCAGATTGGGCATCTGAGATGGTTGTTGACAGTCCTTAAATACCAAATTAGACCGTCAACTAAACAAGGAAAATGATCTATATGAAACCAATAGCTAGAATTAGGTTTTATACTAACAGAATTCCACGAGTTTTGGTGAATGACTGCTTCTGCAGGGGGTTATTAGGAAATATGGAGGAAAGGCCCACATGTAAGGTTTACATAGAGATAATTATCATCTGTGGGAAAAGAACATTCTAGAAGGGTCAAGAAGACGCAGGAAGGAACAAGAGGGTGAGCGGGCCCAGGGGCAGGGCGCCCGCCCTACCTCCTTGGGCGGCCACCCTGGCCTGGGGGCCAATCACAGTCCCCATCGTGGATTATGCCCCACCTCCTTTGAGGATCAATCTAAACCCTATGAATAAGGTTGGTTTGATTTGACGGCCGACGTTCATTTGAGAAGGATATATAAGCAAGGCCCCTGACCTTGAGGAGCAAGAGCACAATTCATTATTCATCTCAAGAGGATAAGCCCCTGATCAAGCCCTAGAGCCAGCACATCAACTAGATCTCTAGTTTAGTATAACTATATAGGATTAGAACTAGAAGGAGTCAATCTTCGATTTGTTTCCGGATCTGTCAAGGGGATTCTTGGTAATTCTCTCTCTAGTTCTTCATTGTTCATCATTGTTCTTCAATATTATGAATATGACTTTGCTCTATTTCATTATATTGATTATGGCTCTATTCTATTCGATTATGTTCTCAATTATATTGTTCTTAGTCTATTATGATTATATACTTGGCTTAGTTAGATCTGAATTATATTCATGTTTAGGATCGTATAGCGTTTATCCATCAGTACTATGGGTAAATGATAGATATTGTGTAGGCGTGGTGCCTATACTATATTTATCTGTGATTGTACCCTACATTCCAGATCGAGAGGTAGATCGCGATTATCTTGTAGTTCATCCTAATTCCATGGTAATGACTTGCTAGAATATATGTTGAGGTATTTATCATTATCTTATGTGGCTATATATGTTGATCAGTACATTTATCTTTTTTCACTATTCATTCATTATCTATATTTTATGTAACACTTACCCTGTATTGAGAGAGATAGATGGAAACTCTCCATTACACATGAAGTGATACTCATTACTCATTTATTCCTTAGCATTCCCTTCCCAGTGGTAAAAATATAAATAACGATACCTGAAATACTCCTAGTTAAAATGCTACTTCGGTATTATCTGTACGCTTGCAGATACACATTTATATTATTAAAGGAGCAATTGCATATTTCAATACCACATTTCTCTGCCATGCTGGGGATGATAACTTGGCTTAAGTGGCATGAGAGGTGGTTAACCATTTTTGGCGCCGTTATCAGGAATAGAAATTAATCTACTTTTGGTAATGACGTTAGAGATGTCAACAGTGGTTCTAAATAGGGTTCTAGCTCTGCCATGTATATGACGTGTCCCTTCTGAGTTCTTCTTGCTCACTGGTTCTTCTTTCTAGGTCCGTGGGATAGGTCTTGATTGATTCCGAGTTCTTTTCCTTCTTGATATGGGAGTTCGTTGTCATGGGTTTGTTGTCTTAGGAAATAATTCGGCCAATGCACGATACATCCTTCTGGGGTTGTTGACATTACCATCCCTTCGTGTGCACCTTTTAGAATTATGCTTCATATCATCGCCTTGTGAAGAAAATGTTTGTGTACTGACACTAAATTGCGTAATCCATACGGGCCCAAGTACTTGCCCCTTGTCGAGTTGTTTCCGTTTTCGACTATGGTTCGGTTGCGTACTCCGATTCGGTTTGCCTTCAGTCTTCCTGTGTCTAGCTCGGGATTGACATGAGGTGGCGTCTCCTTCTCTGAGTCGGTTTCATATCCGTCTTCTTTCCTTGTCTCAGTCGACTTCAAAATCGTGAGGTTTTTGACCCTTCGGTTTAGTTCTTGGAGATTCTGTTCAATCTTTTCGTCGAGTCCTTCTTCTCGGAGTCGGCTTCGAAGTCTGCCATTGTCGTCGATCTCACAAATCCATGATCTGAAGAAGAACGTTGATTTCGTCGGATTTTTCATCTTGCGGTCGTGGTCCACCAAGCTTTTGAGAAAAAATTTGCCGAAAGCTCCTACCTGGCGCGCCAGCTGTCGATGTTTTACCACCGATAGCCTGCCACGGGGTTACCCGAGACAGTTGTTCATGCCTCGGCGAATAGTGAAACCTTGGTGGTTGGACACATAGGGACACACAGTTTATACTGGTTCGGGCCCTCGAACAGTCGAGTAATAGCCCTACGTCTAGTTAGGTCGCTTGTTATTGCTTTGATCTCATAATACAAGGTGTTGCGTGTCATTCTACGTATCAGGTGTTACGTAGTATGTCATGTGTTTTTAGGGTGGTACCCTCGTTAGCCTTTTATAGTCCAGGGATCGACCGAGGGTTGTTTCTAATCTTTCTCGGTTACAAACTCTGAGTCCTAAGCTACGCTTCGGTCATGTTGTTGTGTCCGAGTAGAATCTGAGCTTGCCTCCGTGGGTTGTGTGATTAAGGCCCAAAACCCTGGCATGCCGGTCAATGGGTACCCTATAGGATATCCCATCGACATACTCTCCCTCTTCTCAAGATCTCCAGCATGGTCACTGTCAGAGTATCCTAACAACTTCAACTCTGAAATGTTCTAGTTGACATATGTGCAGACATATTGCGTAGTACATGCAACATATCTAACAATTCTCTTCAGAGCTACCCAATGTTCAATAGTTGGATTCTCCATGAATCTGCTTACCAAACCCATTGCATAGGCAATGTCTGGTCTTGTGTTCACCAAATATCTCAAGCTACCCACTAGTCTTCTGAATTTTGTAATATCTCTGGCCAAGTCAGGTTTCTCTGGCAACAATTTGCAATTGGCAATAGTTTGCAATTTTATTCCAATGGTGTATCCATTGGATTGCAACCCTTGATTCCACACTGCTCAATGATCTTTGTTGCATATGTTTTTTGACATAGAGTTATTCTCCCAGGTTTCTGATTCACTTACATCCCCAAATAGTAGCTCAATAAACCTAAGTCACTCATACTAAAGGTTTTGCACATCTATGACTTGAAATCTGCAATGTTGCTTCTATCAGGTCCACTGACTATGAGGTCATCAACATACACTCCCATCAACAGCAATGATTCACCACTGCCTCTTTTGTAAATTGCATGCTCCTCCTCACTCCTACAAAATCTCAGTTTGACAAGCTCATGATCTAACTTTGAGTTCCAGGCTCTAGGTGCCTGTTTTAGGCCATACAAGGCCTTATTCAGTTTCAGTACCTTGCCTGTCTGCCTTGAGTTCACAAAACCTGGGGGCTGTTGGACATAAACTCCCTCCTGTAACACTTCATTCAAGAAGGCAGATTTAACATCCATATGATGCATATCCAATCTCCCTTGAGCTGCTAGTACCAAGATTAGTCAACTGTTTCTAACATAGCAACAGGAGGACTTCATCATAATCAACCCCATGCTTCTGAGCATAACCTTTTGCAACAAGTCTAGTCTTGTGTTTCACTATGTTACCTTCAGGATCCCTCTTACCTTAAATACCCATTTCAGCCCTACTGCCCTTTGACCTTTGGGAAGAGTTGTGTAGTACCATGTGTCATTGTTCTGAATTGACTACAGTTCACTTTTCATAGCTTCAGTCCAGCAATTTTCTTCCAGTGCTACATTGACATCAATTGGTTCATCAGCTGCAAGCATACACACACCACTGTATTCATAATTCTGCATTTCTTCAGTGGAGTTGAACAGATCAGACAGTCTTTTGAATCTCAATGGTCCTCCAAAAGTTTCTTCCGAGTGATTACTTGGTGGTGTTGCAAAATCATGTGCTTTGAGCTGGATCAGGGTTTACTCAAATCATCAAGTTGCATTAGTTCAGGCTTATTAGATATACTTTTTGCCTTGTATCAATTACAACACCATGTCTCAAATCAGTTTACATCCATGTTAATGTTAGTGTGGCACCCACGGTAAGGGATGGGCGTATGGTGCCTATCTGAGCCTTGGGGGGATGTTCTATCTCAGATTCCCTTGGTATGCCAGCAGTAAAGTTCAGGAGGAATAGAATAATCTTTCTTTTCAAAACTATTATTAGTACTCCAACATGGGCATACACCTTTTAATTACATGCATCGCACCAGTTCTTATTTTCAACAATTAGTTTCAAGCTTGCAGCCTGTTGGTTCCATAGTCACTTCCAGAAGACACAGGATAGCAGCCAAAGATAGAAGAAACAATGACAAATTAGAAGCACCAGGTGATAACAGATTTTTGGATTCCTTTTGTTTGGTATTTTTTATCTTGCTTGCTATATTTTAATTTTTTATTTCAGGTTTCAAGTAGGATATAACTTAGCTAGAAAAAATCGAGTTTCAGGGAACGGATAGCACAACACTACAAGGGTCTCGTTGTTTGTTCAGTTTTGCTAACAAATAATCATAAGCTGCTATGATCTCTGAACCCATGTTAGTAAGAGCAGACATGAACTTTGCACTCTGCATCGTGTATTGGATTTGATAACCTGAACTCCGAAGCTGCTATGATCTTTGAACTCACTCATGTTAGTAAAAGCAGAACATGACCTCTGAATTGTGCATTGGATTTGACAACCTGAACTTCAAACTAGGAGTTGGGTGAATTATTGCGTGCAAACCCCTGAAACTGATATGGATCAACATGTATTTGATAATGTCAGGTCATGACGAGGGAACTTTATTTCCTATGTTAATTCGTGTTGTCCATTCCTGTAATTTCAAAGAAAAATCATTTACTCTGATAGTAATATCTATCAGGTAGAAGGAAGCATGATATTGTCACCTCTTTCATCTTAGATAAATATTTTAATTGGTCTAGGTAAATCAATCCCCCTTTATTTCTAAGGAGTTAACCAGCGGCGAGATGTGTCCACCTACTGATTTTTCTTTGAAGCCTGGACCTGGAGTAGTATTCCAACATTAATGATGTGCCCTGCACATGTTTGTCAAATTGATTTGTCGAATTTTTATTACAGAAGTTGTGTATGGCTTCCGTGTTCTACAACTAATGACGGCCTGGAATAATGGGCAACTCACATGATCAACACGGTAAGTGAAAATGTTATATACTTTTCGATTTATCTATACAACTAAAATATACAGATTGCTATCGTCCACAAATGAGGTGACATCTATATTTTGCACACTTGTAGTTATGAAGTCTATTACCAAAGAGGAATCATAATTTCTCTGAGAAAATGACTGATCCTTCAGTTTTGTGTGTGTAACTGTTTAGGAAATCTGAGCTTTAAGTGTAACTAGACGTTTTCCTTTGTCTCATCTTGAATTGATGCACTTGACCTTTGCGGGTAAGCTGGTCATAGGAATGCCCTAAAGCTAAAGATATGCACAAATGGGCATCCATCATGTTACTCGGCGTGCTGCATCTAGATGGCCATGGGCAACGGGGATAGTGACCACTAGCCAGTGTTGTGTACTGCTTGGTGTGCTGGATGACCATGGACATGGAAGTGGCAAGGCAATGACGAGGCGTGTGATGAGGACAGGGCATGCCCTGGATGTGTGCAATGATGAGGAGGCATGGAGGCAAGTCGATGTGCTATCATTTACTTGGTGAATTTATCTGAAAATTGTCTTGGGCTGTGTTTAGAACCTCAACTTTCCAAAAAAAAAACATCTCATCCCTATCACATCGGATTCCTATTCCCCATCACATCGAAATACCGGCACAAATATGGAGTACTAAATCTAGATGAAATAAAAAAACTAATTACACAGTTTTGTTGTACTTTGCGAGACGAACATTTTAAACCTAATTAATCAATGTTTGGACAATTATTACCAAATAAAAACAAAATTGTTACAGTGTGACGTGACAACTGCTACAGGATTTTACTTTTCCATTTCGCGGAACTAAACACAGCCTTGAAGCAGAAGACAATTCTGACTTCTGATGCAGTAGACAGAATGGGTTTTCAGATATTTTAATTTATTGATCATCATACTTTAGTAGCAGAAGCACTTACATGTGTTGTGTTTCGTTGCATCATATTTGCACGAAGTCTACATTTGGAAAATTAATAATATATAACGCTTGATTCACCCTTAAATGCAGAAGTAATTTTGTGTGTTTTGTTTCGTTCACTCGAGGTCTACGCGAAGTTGGCTTTTCCTTTTTCCTTCCTTCAATTGGGAACTGGTTCGTAAGCGTGGAGCGTATCCACGTTAGCAAAATAAATTACCACTGTTTGATTTTGATTTAAGTGTCAAAGATTTAGTTTTTACTTTTTCTACTGTTTGGCCTACGTGTTACCGTCTTTGGTCAACAGCAACCCAAAAACTCTATTTCTCGAATCCTCTCGTCTCCTCTGGCACGTTCCATCCCTCACAAAAAAAAAGTGGCGGCGGAGCAGGAGGCACGGCTGGCTCGTCGCCGCACTGCGCGTGGCTTGGCGATGCCGCGCACGCGCAGTGCGGCGTCAGCCCCTCCGCCGCTCCCGCTCCCGCTCCCGCTCCTGCCCCAGCCCCGTCTCCCCTTACTTTCTCCCATCCTCTCTTTCTGTGGCAACAAAGCGGCAAGGCCCGACCACGGCTGCCTCCCCACGCTGCGCGTGGCCGGGCCAGCGGGTGGTCCCTGGTCCGGTGCTGCCCTCGCGCGGTGGTGCTCCACGGCAGAAGCTGCTAACCTCCTCCCCCACCGACACGGCCGTCTCCCACGGTGGTCTCTGGCAGCCCGCGACGATTGTTGCGCTCTGGCGGCTCTCCTCTTCCTCGGCTCCTATTCCATGGTACCGCTCAGCTCTCCTCTCCCCTCCCCACTGCTCCTATTGATGGGATTCGGCCCTGTTGCGCCCCTCCCGGCAAGAGCGACCGCATTGCAGAACGGGGTCCAGCGAGCGGCGGCAGCCCTCCAGGCGAGTACCAGCCGCGTCGTTGCCTGCGGTGTCCGAGCGGCATGGTGCAATTGAGTGCCAGCATGCTGCGGGCCATCCCAGCACGCGACGACGACCCTTCTGGTGACTAGCAAGGACCAGCCGCTTCACTGCCTGCCGCGGGCAAGCAGCGCTATGCTGTCGTGCACGACTAATCGATTTGGTTGGCCTGCATTTGTCGTTTTTTTGCAATACTGTATTTTGGGTCTCACCGCCTTGTCTAATGTTTCAATCTAGAGCTTCACGCGGCCTAATCATTCTTCTACGGTGGCCGGTGTAATGTGACTGACTGCTCCTCAAGTTCCCTTCTTCCCTCTGTGTTTCCTTGTCCTTTTCATATGCCCCAAGAATGTCCTAATTCCATTGGTTCCTATGCATAGGTAGGCTATCCACGTGCCAGGTGGTGCCTACACTTGGTTGGTCTTGTTGTTTCTTACAAAATTATTTCTAGCAGTAAGATGTCCATGGATTAATCATGTTCTAGATTAATGTCCTATGTGTCATACTACCTTCTAAACATGGTTGTAGATACAAAATAGTGCTCAATATATTGGGCCTCATTACATGGTTTTTCTCCCACTGCACTTTTCCGAGCCTATGAAACATGGTCCCAAACTTCATATTAGTTGTATGCTTCTTGTCTTGGTTTGACTCAAATTTCTTAATGTGATATTTTTTCAAATGCTTCTTACCCTACCAACTGATTCAATAATTAAATTACCGTTTGCTTCCTAAATTCATTCATGTGTCTTTTTTTAAACTACCTGTAACATGAAAATGAAAATAAGTTCTTGGGCTTCGGCGCTTCGCTCTGCTAACCAACGGACCAAGGTATTCAAATCTCTTTTATTTAGTTATTTAATTCTTTTTTTGTAATTGTGGATGCCTATTGCAATGTTGTTCATGGATATGACCAGGATTTCTTGTATGCCTGTTTGTTCATCTTGGGATAACATATCTAATTTAATTATACTACGGATGTGCATCACATTTTAAAGGAAAAACTTATTGGCACCAAAAAATTTTTTTGCATTGCTGTGACAGTACATTCATTTATTTTTTCCTATGCTATTTAATCAAATTTATTTTCCAGTGTATTTCCCCAACATATGAAAACTCAACAAATGCTCCAATGGACCTATCTGAGGCTCCAGTTCTTAGATCTGAGTGGAACCCAAAGGTATTTTTCCCTCGGCGGTTCTGATTGTCTCATATCATAATTGAATATGCCTTATAGTTAACTATTGTTGTATCTGAAAACAAAATTGGACCATAACTGACAAAAGTTTACATATATTGTTTTTTTTTGCCTTCTATTTTTCCTATACGTTCTCGCTGCAAAAGAACTGATATGCGAACTCATAGAAAGGCTCCATGTACATGCGCATGTCCATGTACCTTCATTTTATTTTGGAGAACCTTGAACTAGGTGGCATTTGCGTTACAACATGTACTTAAGTTACTTAGTGAGCCCTCTTATCATGCTTGTAACTGCAGTTGTATATGTTTCTATTTGCAGGATTGTTCCTTCTGAAGAGTTGCAATATTTACAAAATTTTATTCTGGTTTACTATAACGCAACTTTAAATTGCTTCCATAATCTAATCAGCTCTAAATTGCCCCTGTTCTCCTTTAAGTGTACTTTGTCTTCAACCTGTTGAATGGTACTACTTTTAGCAGGTGCATGTTTGATTCCGATGGCCTTTCTATTTTAGCGTTATTTGGCTTGGCAGCTGTTTTGTCGACCACATGCAGAAGAAGGGCTTGGTGGGTAGTGTTGGTCTCTACCTTTTGTATAACCGAAGTTGCAGTTGTTTGTAGTTGCAGGATTTGTTCCTTATAAATGCTTTCAATGTTTACTAAATTTTACTCTGGTTTACTATAATGCGATTCTAAATTGCTCCCATAATCTAATCAACTCTAAATTGCCCCCTATTTTCCTTTCAGGCTACTTTGTGTTCAACTTGCTGAATGGTGCTACTTTTAGCAAGATAACTCTATATTGCATGTTGAAGGAACCAGACATGCAATCGGTTAATATAGAGTTATAGACTGCTTATTTTCTTGTCCAGTTCTCAGTCATGGAGACACAAGTCCCTTTCCGTTATCACCATTCTATCCCATGTGTTCTCCACCTACATAGGGTTTACCTTGGTTGCACTGGAGAAACAATGTTAAGTCTTTCTTGATGGTTCACAAAATCACTTTGGTTTGTACAGTCACCATGTCAGTGATCTAGAAAGTTTTGCCTCACATTCCGTTGCTCCAATGTAGGTTCCAATGGGTACGCTTACAAAATAGTTACAGTTGTTCTTATGTATATGGCCACCGGCTTTGGGAAAGAAAAAAGGTATGTTTAATTTTTAGGCCATCTTCCCATAACTATGGAGTTACAGTCTGTCCCTTTTACTGACAGACTTTGCAGATTAATATTTGGAGTGCAATATAGCCACGTATCTACTTATACTCTGAATTATGCTACCTCGAATAAAAACTGAAGGACATAAACATTTATAATTACATAACATGATTATACCTGGTTATGCAATTTATTTTAATATTATAGACACATGATTACATAGATAGGCGAATGGGCAACCACATCTCAGAACTACTGCTTAAAATAAACTCGGAACATCATGTCAAACACACAAATTTTAGAAGTTTTCCCAAAGCATCTTAGGTTCTGTTTGGATCTACCCAACTAAAGTTTAGCTACCTAAAATTTCAATACTGAACTTTAGACACCTAAGAATTCTCCAAGCTAGACTTTACATGAGTGTTTGGATCCTCCAGGTAATAGACTCAGCTAAAGTTTAACTGTGTTTAAACAACTAAACTCTACCTGGTCCTGTTTGGCCATTTGGACCCCTACCAAAATTTGGCCAGCATAAATTTAGTTGATGGGATCCAAACATGCCCTTAATGTTTCACCATTATCATGCTCCTATTTTTAGATGTGGGATTTAAACTAAAAAAGATGAGGTCAATAATTTTAGTTGCGTGTTTTTCCCTGGTTTGTTCTCAGTGCACTAACCAAGTTGGTTATGGTTTTTTAATATGAAGTCGATAGGCACAAAATAATAAATTGCTTACTCAGTCTAACGTGGCATCCTACTATTCCAGCAAGTTACTACTTACATATTGTTACCATGGTGGTCAGCATCTTATAAAAAAATGGGTCCTATGCTACAGAGTTGTTGTGGATGGCTGGTTGGAAAAATGATGAATTGAGTGTTGCCTCCTAAATTTAATTTTTGCCATTTATTTTCTTAAGATTCAAGTGTTGAATTCGCAAGAGAACTCCCTCTACTCCCTGGAGCTTAGGCTTGTGAGAACGATCAGGTTTGTTTATATCGCCTTCATCCATAGTTGCTTGCAGAGTTGCATCAGCATGCCCTGTTATTGAAATCCATTATGTAGCCAGATTGATTGATGCGTGCCATGGTCTACTCATGCCATTTCTATAATTCCTGCTACAAAATATAAAAAATATAGGACATATATACTGCTGCCAAGAACCAAAGTTCCTCCCTTAATGATTTACTCAAATACCCAAAGCAACCTTTTTCTGTGTATATATTAAACAGTGTAGAATATGATCAGATACACACTTCGAAAGGCTAAAAATTCATATTTTGAATGTAATGACGATTCTAGAAAATCTGTATGTCCTGTACTTTTTAAATTGGGAAATCTAAGAATTCATATCTGGGTGCATATTGTGATAGCAGCTTCTTGTCTTTTTTTCACGGGTTTCTTCATCGTTTGCTTTTAACTTCCAAACGAGGTTAGCCTCTTACCTTGTTGCCTTTTATGTTTCTCTATGCAACCTGTACTCAACAAGTGAAATGATATATGCCACTCATGTTTATGGACCATGAAGCAAAAATTTACAGATTGCTAGATGAAAGTGCTTCTCAGTAGCAGTTAATACGTGTCCTCTGCATGCTAACTATAACCATATGTGGTAATGAGAGAAAGGGCAAAATGCCCCCCCCCCTCTCTATCTAGATTGTTGCCAATTGTATCTTACACACCATATGTAATATATATATATATATATATATATATATATATATATATTTGTGTCACATCACTCATTAGTTTTCAACTCAATGAATAAAACAAATGTTTCCATACCCTCTTCTTGGGCGCGCGCAAGGGCGCGCTGTTTATACTAGTTGTCAAAAATTTGAATATCGTTCATGCATGTTCTGGTCCAGACAAGCTATGCATAGTCTTCTTACACCCCAGGGAGTCTAATGTTCTTGCCAAGCGTGAAAATGGCTATGAAAGACAATTGACATGTTGATTAATATGAAGAGATTTTTTCAAGGACATCTTATCTGCATAGGTTTATGTTTATTTTCCTTTGCAAATAGATCTAGATCAAATAAAAAAACTTGATGGGATGGATTAATTAGAAATGAAATATAAACCGTTCTTTTTATTGATGGTGATTGGACTTCTGCGTTAGACAGTGTATGCTATTTTATCGCCGTTTGTTTTGCCCGATACTAGTCAAAATAAAAAAAAAGGCTGTCGTAGAGCTCGGCGCAGGTGTGTGTGCGTGGGAGAGGGGAGAGAAGCACTCGATTTTTTTTTTTTGTAATACATAACCGTTCGATTTCATAATTTAAAACGATATATACAGACTCCATTTGCCTACCAAAAGTCCGTTCCACAATCCTCGCTCCAGAAGAAGGAAACAAACTAAGATTTCCTTAGCAACGGCTCGCTCCTCCGGATCTTCGATCTTAATAGTCGCCCAGCTTTCCTCGGCGATCGATCACCTCCTAATCCCTTGCATTCTTTTGATCCGTCCTCCGCACCACCACCGGCCTGCTCTCTTGGAGAAATCAGCGATGGATCCGGAAACAAAGGAAACGGTGTCCCGGTGCACCACGGTGGCGGAGAAGGGCGCGCACACGTTCGAGATCGTCGGATACAGCCTTAAGACGAAGCGCCTCGGCGTCGGCAAGTCCGTCCGTTCCGGCACCTTCACCGTCGGAGGGTGCGACTGGGTCCTCCGTTTCTGCCCCAAGTTTGGCGGCAGCTCGTCGGACGCCGCCTTCATCCACATCGAGCTGCTGACCAAGAACGTGGAGGTGCACGCGCAGTACGAGGTGTGGCTGGTGGACCAGCCGTCGGGGTCGCTGGGCACCGTCTGGCCGGCGTCGGACCAGCAGGTGTTCGGCCCCGGCTCCAGCGACGTCCGGTGTGCGTCGGTCAAGCTAAGAAGGGCGGCACTGGAAGCGTCAGTGTACATCCACGACGACTGCCTCGCCATCAGAGCCGTGATCGCCGTCATCAAGGAGTCCAAGCTGTCGGAGACCACCACCACCACCGCGAGGTCGTCGGAGATCCAAGTGCCGCCGCTGGACATCACGGCGCACCTCGGCAAGCTGCTGGAGGAGAAGGAGGGAGCGGACGTCACATTCAGCGTCGGAGGGGAGAGCTTCGCGGCGCATAAGTTCTTGCTGGCGGCGCGGTCACCGGTCCTCAAGGCGGAGCTCTTTGGGCCGATGAGGACGAGGGCGCGCTGCGTCGTCGTGGAGGACATGCAGCCCGAGGTGTTCAGGGTGCTGCTGCATTTCGCCTACACTGATTCGCTGACTGATGACCTCGGTGAGCTTGAGGGAGACGATTATGGCGAGATGATCCGGCATTTGCTCGTGGCTGCTGATAGGTACGCCATGGACAGGTTGAAGCTGATGTGTCAGAACATCCTGGGCAGGAACCTTGACGTGGAGAACGTCGCGACTACACTGGGCTTAGCTGATCAGTACAACTGCGACAGGCTCAAGGATGTCTGCATCGAGTTTATGATGAATCTAGAGGATAAGGATGCGGTGATGGAGACCAAAGCTATGCAAATCTCAGGAGGAGTTGCCCATCTGTGATAGTTGAGGTGTATGAGAGAACAAACAAGCGCCGTAATAGGATCTGCAAATAAGCAGCTCACAGTACGTATGATCAGTCGTCGGACTAGTTAATTTACTATTTAGGTGGTAATCATAAATAAAACAGAAAAATTGCTATCGCTTTTTTGTTTTTGTTTTGGGAATCGTTTTCGAAAGGGATCCTAGTTGATTTCTTGATCTATATATGAAATTTTACTACTACATCGCTATGGCATTATTAACTTTTATAGTAGTGCTATCTTTTATGATACTGAGACACATCTAACACACCTTTCCACCTCTAAAATGCATAACCTGGCAATAATTCTGTAAAAATATCATAAACACCTACATTTTGTAATTTTTATTTGTTTTGTCATTGAAATAGATTCCGATTGCTTAGATTCCATGGAATTTGCTCTAACAAACATGTGCTTTTGATCGATTGGGTTCATTGATGGGCCGTGAATCTCTCATATATATATAGAAAGGGGACGGTCTTATTCCATGGAGATTGAGATCCTGTACAAGTCCACTCAAAATAAAACCAACAAGGTATTGACAACAAAAACTGACCTAAGCTAGTTTTCACGGAGAAACTACTGAAAGTAGGTGTGATTTTCTCATTGTCATGGGTTCAATTCCATGACAATATTCTAACTGATTGGACATTGGCCGATGTGGGAGTCTCCAGTGGTTTAAGCACTCAAAACACAGTGTATTTGGCTAGGAGTGAGATCAAATAAATTAAGGGAACTCGCAGGGTAAATTTCGGCAAGCCACTCTACAACATTCTCAGCTGGGTCTAGGATTTGTTCCTTTGGAGTTGGGCTGGAAGTTGATTGGGAGGCCGGGGAGCACCTGAAAATAAAAAAAAGACCATTCCAATGGAACAAAGATATACTTTATCAAGGAAGTACTTACTTTCAGCTTAATGATCCATTCGATGGGTCTCATCACATGGTCTGTGGTTTGATTGTTGGATTCACCTACAGGAACCCATGGTCAACCATATATACAATAATGCATTGGGAGTACAAGTTACATAGTTTATGGGGTTTCTAGGGTTTTGAGTCCTAATCTTTGACTTGTGTAGTGGTCGCCGATAGTGCCTAACTACCTCTAATATCCTCTGCTATGGCCTGGAGCTGAGCCTCAACTGTTGTCTACTGCTATTGTGCCTTCCCTAGGTTTGCCTTTTTCATGGTGTCCATCGCACGCCTACAGTCCAATCACATGGAGAGTGAGGGTACCATGTGGGCCTAGACTCATCTGCGTATCTGGTGCATGGTGAACCTTGTCATGTTGCATCATTCCCTAGGACCGAGCCTGTGCTAGTAGTGGTTGATGCAACCTCGTGGCAACGAGGGAGTAGAGCCTTGGCAGAGCTTGGCACCCTGCGGACCTGCTTGTGTGTTAGGCTCTAGATGTCTTATAGATTCTAGAGGTATATTCTTAGTGTTCTTTGTGTTAGGAAGCCTAGCCTTATCAAAGTCATGTCACACAGCGTGACCCTAGGTCAGCCACAACCTCCTAAGGTCTAGAATCACTCTAACCATGTGTGACCTCGGGCAATGATGGTTTGAGCAAGGACTTTCCCACTTGGCTCATTTTCTACTCGCTAAGATGTTTTCTGTGGTGGTCCTTTTGAGGAGCATTAAGCCATTTGCTAATGGACCAGAGTGTATGTGCGAGCGTACTCAACAGGTGTAGCCCCAAGCCCCTAGCCGATTAGGGGAATTAATTAGAGGGTTAATTGGAAAGCACAAAGTTGATCTCAAGGATGGAAATGACTCTAAGGGTTTCTCCTAGATCATGCCAACAGCGCCTGGTGGATCCATAGGGGCTCGGTCAACTCCCTTATGTGGCCTTCCAGGTCCATTTTTTATCCAAAATGTCTCTCTTGCATAAACATACTCAAGGCACAAGTGAAACTAATTATTGATAGTGTTTTGAACATGTAATTTGATAGTGTATCTACTATTAACATTCACTAGATATGGCTCCTCTTTTGCTCTTCTTTTTTTCTCTATTTTTTGGGCTATCATTTTTTTTTTTGGAAAAACTCAACTTTTCCATTCTATTTTTTCAATTTTTTTCTTCACTTAAGAGCACGCAAGAAGTAACCACTTAAAATATGAGCTTAAACAAGTGAAAGACATGATCTGTGTAATTTTCATAACACACGGTCAAAAATGAGAAAATGTTTCAGGCTCACAAAGACAATCTTCCCCAATTCTAATTTAGCCAAACCTAACGAAGCGGGGGACACACGGATCCCAATTTTTTTTCTCAACAATTTTGATACAATTTTTTTTTCTAAATCCGAGTTCATACGTGAAAGTTATGCCCGTTTTACGAATCAACTCTAAAATAGAGGACAAAACAGAAACAATACGCACAAAAGTTGTTGTGGCAACTATGGATTGATACAAACGATGAGCACAACTTAAACAGACTTGATGGTGTGGACTACAATTTGATGAAAACAAAGAAAACACACACAAAATGTGGACTACGATTTGATGAAAACAAAGAAAACACACACAAAACTCAGTGGGGTTGGCAGAGATATGATGGAAACAAAAAATGACCGAGAAACAATCTATTCTAGCAACTAGAACTTGATCTAAGACACAAACTGAGCAAAGCGAAACAAAAACAAAATTGCACCACACAAATGGGCTATAGAACAAGAGATATGTGATGGTGTATAATTTGTTTGTGGCTTTTGTGGACTATAGGTAATACAAAAAAAGATTCAATCTAAGTTAAGAAAAATAGAGATATACCTAATGAGCAACTAGGTCTTTGATACCACTTGATGTAGCACAGCCTGATCTTTCAATAGGTATGATAGTGTCGATTGGTGCAGACTCAACGTTCATGATCTATGAACCAAGATCGATTCATTCGGACCCCAACAACCATTATACCGCTACTCTGTTGGTTATCACTCACGCACAATGCAATTGGCCTTGTCGAGAAGGCTTTTCTGCAAGTAAATCGAGAACATAATCAAGAACGGGTAAACGCAATATGAAATTGCAAATATACACGAAGCTTATTAATAGGAAGATGAGTTCAATTCTTTATTCAAAAGGACTAGTCGCCTCAGGCGAACAAGATCAAGAACAAGGACCCTGATTTATTAGCAGATGATCTTGACAATACAATTACATCAAACGAAATATGTTTCACGTGGAAAATAAGAACACAACAAAACTCAACCCTAACGAGAATGATGATGACATAATATAGAGTACTTGCCGTCACCCCCTAGATGTGCCCCCTAATGGGTCCAAACATGATATACATCCCAATGGACCAAACGACGGTGTCGTAGCACCCTGCCAGATTCTGGATAATGATTTGTTTCTACGATCCCTATTGAATCATGACGAATTTTGATGTGAAACCAAAGGAACTGGATAGATTATCAAGTTATATCTAGATCATCGAAAACGGGTCTGTATGCGTGCTCGACGTTAATTTTATTCGGAATGTTATTGGAATCTGAGATAGACATGGACTTTAGTTGGACCAGGCCTCCACCATAAAAGAACAAGTGAGACTCCCATGCAGGTATTCCTCTTCTCTTTAGCTTGTATGTGGTGGTATGGCGTCTGTCGGTGTCTAAAATGACGGGGTCTAGACAACCAACGAGTAAATTTCTAAGCATATCGGAGATCAGATGGTTACGCTCGGAGAACACATGGATTATACTGGTTCAGGCACGAACGCCCTACGTCCAGTTTGCTGCGGAGTCGTGTTACCGAGCGTGGAGAGCTCGTAGAGGGGAGCTACAAGCAATGGTGAGAGAGGGAAGTCGGTTCCCAGGTCTTGTGCACATGAGGTTCGAGGTTCGTGGTGAGAGCTCGCGTGAATGCGAGTATGAGTGTGTGTGAATGAGTCGAAAGGGTTCAGAGAGAGAGATTGGAGGTCCATTCTCCCCCTTTATACGTAGGGTGAGATGGTGGAGTACAATAGAGGGAGAGAGGAAACGTGGGCCCGACATGGGCTGCTGACTTGGGGATGCTTCTAGCTCCTGTTCGCCTTCCTTCCTGGGGAAGACTGCGCCTGTTGGCACACCGTCCGGGTCCTGTTCGTCTTTGATGCAACTGTAGCCACGCGCCTTGTAATCGGTGACGTCGCTGTTGCCATATTTGGGAATGGGCGGAGGTTGGCAGAACAGGGCTAGGCACCCCCGCGTTCCGTCGTACAGGGGCGAGTATGCCCTAATCCCTGTTCAGATGTCCGTCGGAGGGATGACGAGCGTCAATCGGTGGTCCGGTCGGTACTGGAGCTTGTACCGCAGGGACTCAACATGGGTAGGCATGACGATCCACGCCTTTAACCCCCATCCGTAAGGACGAGCCGGTAGTGTGGACCTTTTGACTATAGGCCAAAGTGCGCCGTGGGTTGGTGAAGCCTCCGAGGGTGGGTGGCGTCATGGATGATGTTACCCTGGCTCGGGCGAGGCAAAAAAGCCTCCGAGAATGCATGGCGTCATGGTGACATCACCACGGCTCGGATGAGACGGAGGAGCCCCTGAGGGTAGGTGGTGTCACGGATGACACCATCCTTGCTCGGACGAGGCGGAAGACCCTCCGAGGGAATGCCGTTGCCTTAGCCGGTTTGAGGCAAAAAGCCCCTCGAGTGTAATGACGTCACCTTGGCTCGGGCGAGGCGAAGGAGCCCCCGAGGGTAATTTTTGTTTTCGCAAAGTGTGATGTTAGGGTACCCCATTCTCAGGTATCCGACATCGTCCTTATCATTTGTCTCGCGAATTAGTTATAGATCATATAATTGGTTTTATAATTAGATTACATTTAATTCTTAAAGTTAATATCCAAACACCCGATGTGACGGTGCTAAACTTTAAAAACTTTAGCTTAGGATGTAAACACCACCTAAGTAGACCTCTCCACACGAACACATATGGCGTTACAGCGTGATTTAGTCGTGCTATATACATAAAAAAGCTTAAAATAAAGAAAATGTTATAGGCTATTTTTTAAAATAGTAGAGTCATGTGAGCGTTCAGGCCTTGTTTGGTACTCCTTGTTTTCGTAGAGCTTTTCTGAAAAGGTGGCTGTCATGAAAAGCTGTGGCCAAAAGAAATTGCCGCTAAAATAAGCTTAGTGTTTGGCAATTCTGATTTTTTAGGGCCTCTTTTGTGCAGCTTCTCTAGGCTTCGACTCCTCTTCTTCTACTACGGTTCATCTACTGTAGCTACACTATTCATTGAAGCCATTCATCTCTCACCTTGCCTTCCCTCTCATTGACATAGTCCCAACAGTCGGAGCCTGTATTTGAGGCTTTTCCGGCTTCAGCTCCTATGGGCTACAGTGGCAGAGCCGGAACCGGCCGGAGCTCAGCCAAAGAGGGCCTTAAGAAGCTTGTCTGCCACAAGTATGCAATGACTAATATACCCCTGATGTGTGTAGCAGCTTGTTTTAATGCTGAATAAGTGTAGAATATATTTGCGATACCAGTTAATTGATATCTTGATTTGAATTTCGAGTGCAAATTTAAGAAAAGGGAAAAGGCACAATAGTATTTTTTTAAAAAATTACATTAGTTTAAAATTACATTCTTGAGGTTTCAGTGCTTTCCCTATTTGGCCAACCCATGTCAATTTCTCCAAAATACCAAAAGTACCTATGACCAGTAAAGTTTGTAACCTAGCTAAATCATCTACATTAATGCAATAGCAATAGAATCACGAAAAGCACCCATGTCACTGTCATCTTCTAGCACACTTGAGTCATCCATGAAAGACTGTGAAGCTCCTACAACATCTTCATTGATATAGATTTCAAAGTCTGCATCATGTATGACACTCTCTCTAATGAAATTATGAAAAGTCATCATTGCGATTATGATTTTTGATTGTTTCTTTAGTGAATACTTAGGGATGTTCAACAGAAGGCGCCATTTCATCTTGAGTACTCCAAAGCTACGTTCAATTACATTTCTAAGGGATGAATGTGCATGGTTAAACACCTCCTTTGATCTTGTTGGTTGGTGGCCATGTTGCCATTCAGTCACATGGTATCTTTGACCCTTGAAGAGTGCAAAAAATCCC
This sequence comes from Microstegium vimineum, assembly GCA_022036555.1. Taxonomy (NCBI): domain Eukaryota; kingdom Viridiplantae; phylum Streptophyta; class Magnoliopsida; order Poales; family Poaceae; genus Microstegium; species Microstegium vimineum. Next base: position 13,009,880 of record CM039135.1, on the reverse strand, counting down.
TTTCTATTAGGATATCCTGAGTCAACAAGATAATACTTACCTACATTAATACAATGTTAGATAATTTATACACAAGTATAAATAGTCTTTTTTATGCGTGCAACTAAGCATACCTTCCGGGGCATGTGGAAAACGATCATAATTCCTCTTGGTTCGTTCATTAAACTGCTTTATAAGATATATCCTACATTGTTCAAGCAATGGTTTGGTCTATTGTTGGCGCGAACTTGTTCTACACAAATCTCATTGAAAAACATTCGCAGCAAACGAGTCCCACTTAGCTCTACTTTTCTTCGAAGGTTTCTCCATCTAAAATACACATACATAATACGGAACTTGTTGGGGATATTACCTTGGGATATCCCCAGGGACCTTACAGGCCTGCCGACCAGAGGACGACCCAGCCCACGAGGCCTTGCGGCACGCGACTAAGCCCGTCGTACTCACCAAGGACTCCGAAGAAGCCTTGCTCGCCAAGAAGGATCCTGGAAGATAGGCTCGGATCCCTTACCTAAAGGGACCGATCGTAATCTGTTAGGATATGGAAACTGTAACCCTGCTCCCCGGCTATATAAGGCGAGCACGGACCCCCTCCAAAACGATCCCTCTACAATCCCCTAGATCGCATCTACGGGTCTTGTAACCTAATACTCATATCAATCCAGCCACCAAAACACACGACGTAGGGTATTACGGTGATTTGCCGGCCCGAATCTGTCTAAATCATCGTGTCTACGCGCCCTGTGTTACTCTTGATCGCCGTCGCCACACCTCTGCCTACAATCTACTACCGTGGGGTACCCCCGAGGTAGGCTGCGACGCGTATTTCGTCGACAGTTGGCGCGCCAGGTAGGGGGTGTGTGCATCGACTTCATAGCTCATCAAGCGGTTACGTTCTCGGATTCGATGGTCCTACCGACGGCCGGCACCGTACTCCAGATCAGATCCATCTCCTGGACCATCGGATCTACTCCACGAGGGGCTGATACGCCAACATTCGCGCGCCGTCCCACCACGCCGATACGTCCCCCGCGAAAGAAGATCAGCGTCGACGATCTAGTCAACGCCATCGACCGCTCCAATGCCAGCATCACCGGGTGCATCGACCTCATTCAGGCGGTGCGACGTCGACTCCCTCGACATCACAGCCGCCGACCACGCAGCCACCGAAACACGAAGGCGACAACTGTCATGACCAGAGGTGTCCACCTTCCTACGACGATGCCCCACGGGCTCAGCAATCAGGCGACACTCCTCCAGCGACAGGTGTCCCGATCGGTCTTCGACCAGATCTCAGCGCCTCCCGTCGTGAACACCGTCATCATCTCTGCAATCGACAGCGACTCCGAGTAGGCAGTATCTCTCGATGGCACCACCTCCCCAGGTTAGACCACCAGCGCAGGGACCGAAGTTGCAAGCTCATCCAAATCGACCGGCAACTTCCCAGAGTTCCCTCCGAGCTTCGGAGGGAGGATCTTTCAAGTCTCCGATTGACAGCGTCGCCCCCGACAACGAAGCAAAGGACGAACTCGCCGCAAGGGAGCAGCGCAATGTTGACCGCGCACAGAGGCGCGATGACGAACGCCGCGAGCAAGAAAGGAACAACTAGGAGCATCTCGAGCAAGAGCGCATTGCAAGAGAACAGCGCGAGCAGGATCAGAGGAATCACGACCATCCCCCACGGCACAATCTCCAGTATGAGTTCGAGATGATGGGTAACGTCCCGGTATACTCAACCCCCAGTGCCAATCTAGCGGGAGCCGTCTGCGAGCTGTCCAAACTCCTAGGCACGCCTGTGGTCGAGAAGATAGACGTCCACATCAAGGCGGCCTCACTCCAGGTTAGAAAGAAGCAGTGAGCGATCGAGTCCTCGAGTCACTCCCACAGCAGGAACCACTCATGAAACCCTCCAAGAGAGCACCAAGGAGGATCCCCAGGACACGATGAGGAAGACCACGACAAGGCCCACCGTGGTCGAACACCGGAACCCGTGTACCGGAGCCCTCCGAGAGATCGAAGACAGAAACCCCCGTGGTACGATGACAGAGAGGACGTCCAAATCCGGCATCACCAGTCACCAACCCCGCCACGTCTAAGCCCTCTGAGACAACACCGACAAAGATTGCCAAGGCACGACGATGACGAGTATCACAACCCCAGATACAATCGAGCGCCAGCACCCAGAGCTACTGGGGGACTACGCCTCTTCTCAGCCCGCTAGCGTGCCATCCGCTGGCCCTAGAGCTTCAGAGTGACATCAGTGGAGAAATATGACGGCAAGGCAGATCCGGAACAATGGGCCTCCACATACGAGATCGCCGTGTATGCCGCAAGAGGAGACCGAAACGTGATGGCAAACTACCTACCAGTAATGCTGTCAACATCCACCATCAGCTGGCTACAGAAGATCCCAGAAGGCACCATCGACAATTTGGAAGACCTCGAGAAAATCTTCATCAAAACATACAAAGCTACGTGCATCCAGCTAGGAACACGCTACGACCTGGAAACCGTCCGCCAGAGAAGTAACGAGAGCCTCCGAGAATACATCAGGCGTTTCTCCGACAAGCGCCTGAGCATAATAGAGATCTCTGACCCAGAAGCCATCGCCATCTTCTCCAACGGTCTACGAGCAGATGACCTCCAAAACAAGTTGGTCCAGAAGAACGTAAAAACCATAGAACAGATGATGATGATTGCAAACCCCTACGCCAATCAAGACGATGCCACTCACAGCAGAGAGAACAGGCGGCGCTATTCCCGCTCTCCAGAACTAGCAAGAGACAACAACCGCCGACTAGACTACTGGAACGAGAAAGTATCCAGCGACCATCGCGACCACCGGTCAGGTATCTCAGAACGCCGACCACAAAGGTACGACCGTAGGTAAGACAATCGCTATGTCGCCAACACTAATGCTCGCCCAGAGAAGAACTACGACGACGACTACGAGAAGATACTCGACGGGCAGTGCCCCATACACAAGAACGCCAAGCACTCCCTACGCGCATGTAATCTCCTCAAAGACACCATGCGGGAAAGAGCTGACAAAAGGAGGAAGCAAGACGGTGCCGACAAGGGCAGAGACAAAGAACCACCGGCACCAGGATTCCGAGCAGCTTCAACAACGTACTCCATCTTCAGAGGTAGCGTGGTCATCGAAGGAGAAAGACAACGCCGCCAAGTGAAGGACCGAGAACGGCGACTAGAGGGGGGGTGAATGGGAGCCTCAAATTTCTCTTCAAATATTCGGCCCACTCTTCCCAAAAACCAAACCCAGTTGCTGGGTGCTCAACTGACAGTGGAGGAAAATCACCGGAAACCCCAAACACACAGGATCTCAACCCCTAGGGAAAAGAGGCAAGAACCTAGACAAAACACGCACAAATAGTGACTGTCGGACCACTTGATCAAGACCACCGGACCATAGCACAAGGTCCGGAGGCTTGGTCCGACGCTTCTGCAGGTGACCGACGGACTGGTCCAACGCCCACTTTTGAAAGTCCGACGCCCACACAGAAACCACACAGTGAGTGCCGAAGCTCCGGACCTCTGGTCCGATGCTCACCATTGGATTATGGGAAGTAGTCCGATGCTCACCGTCGGACTAACGCACCTGGTCCGACCCCCTTCGCTGCTTGACACTTTAGCTGGTCAAGACCACCGGACCACTTGCAATGGTCCGGAGCTCAGGGAAAGTCGTCCGGAGGGTGGTCCGACGCTCTCGAGCAGAAACTGTGAAACCCGCGAAAACAGTTTCTACTCCGCCAAATCTTCCCAAAACCCAACCAAATGATCACCAACTGGAACCAAACTTTGTAGGCATGATCCTAGTACAGTTGGGGAGAAGAGATCATCGCTCAAATTGGCTTAGAGCAAAGGGAGGAGAAGAGATTTGGGGAAAAGCTCAAGAACGAAGAACTCCAGAAAGAAAACGCCCCATCTACGTACTCGTGAGGTTTGAGGAGAATTCCTTCGGTGCAAAGAAGCTCCTCGCTATTACGCACAACTTGTTTCAAATGGATTTGCAAGAGCTACTCCCTACAAAGAGAAATCATCTCGGGAAAAGAGGGAGCAAAAGCAAAACGCGAAGAACACAAGCAAAACGGGACACAATCATGAAATCGAAGCCACCATGGCTTACGGAGGTTACGGCCTCCGATTCCTCGCAACAAACCCAAGTTCTTAAAAAGGTTGGTAGAAACAACCTTGGGATCTCATGAACTAGAGAGAGAGAGAGAGGGGCAAGTGATTAGGGTTCAAGAGATGGGATGAGTGATACCCCTTCACCCCCTACTTATCGGGCTTTGGTTATTTCCCAAAGACCACCCTAGATACATTGAGTGAACTACCTAGCCTAAGCATTGCAGTCCAAGCTCCGGAAAATATCTCCCGCATTTTGAATGGACGGCCCCGCTTCCTGCCATGGTTTTGGGATGCGGCCCGAAAGGCCCGAATCCCACTGAATTTCGCCCATTTCGGTTGGGCCTGAAATATATGAAACCGGTCAAATAATTCGGCCCGATTTGAATTCAGGCCTCAGAAAATGTGTAAGCCAGCCCACGAAACATCTCCCAGAGTAAAAGGCCCCAAGCCCACATCAGAAATCTCATTTCTCCTTGCTCTCTCACCCCGAGTGCTTAAACTTGTTCAAATTTCACTCAAATTTGATTAAATTTCATTCAAATTTCAACTGGAAACCGGTACGAAATTTCCGAAATTTCCAAATTTCGTCCATTGAACTACCTAGCCTAAGCATTGCAGTCCAAGCTCCGGAAAATATCTCCCGCATTTTGAATGGACGGCCCCGCTTCCTGCCGGGTGTTGTCGTCGCCTTGACGCAACCTCCAGGATTCCGCCATGTGCCATCCCCGCTTCCTCGGAAGCTCTGCCTAGGTTTTGAGGCCCAAACCCAGGAAACCCACCACCGGTAGCTTTGGGCTCAACTACCGAACCCCGAGTTTTGAGGTCCAAACTCGGAAACCGTCCTCGGATGATTTTGAGGCCCAAACCACCAAACTGCTCGACTCGAGCCACCTTGCCCTCGCCCGGTCGGAATCCGAGTCCCTTGAGCCTCCGCTCGACTCGCGCGTCCACCATATTGACTTGGTCAACTCGGTCTACCTCTATGTCTTCTCGCACTCACCGGTGCCAAGTACTAGCCACCACAGCTAGTCCGCCGGCGCCCGTGATCCCTCAGTCCGAGCCTCGCTTCCACCCTTCACCGCTCTCAGTCCATCGGCACGGCAAGCCTCTACTCGACCTTCTCCACGCCATTAACCACTGTCGCTAGGCATAGCACCTGCTCACCACAAGCCGATAGACAAGCACACATTTGCTTTCGCAAAGGGTTAGAATAAACTGCTCAAACTGAAACACTCAAGTGTTGGTCAATCACTCATCATCAAAGATGAACATACATGGGTACTTATCCACCATGTGTTCGCAATCTCCCCCTTGATGAGTGCATTGTCAACACAAGTGCATTTCAGATTTGAGCCACAAGGTAAAGCTCTCCAAATGACCAAAAAGCTCAGAAAGCCAAAACTTGGTTCCCAAAGACATGGGCAACGACTCGACGCAACCAAGCAAAACAAAGCTAGCCCTCAAGAAGAGGCAGAAACGGGCTCAACACCGCTAGCAAATCCAAGATACCAATCACAAACTCTCAAAGCTCAGAAAACCAATTTAAGCACTATGGGAGCTCAAAATATACCAATTGAAACCACTTACGTCCCTTAATGCTCAAGAAATAATCGAAACCTATCAGAGCCAACAAAGCAAGCTAGACCCTTTAGAAGAGGCAAAAGCACACTCAAGATACCAAATGAGCTCCTTAGGGCAAAAGAAGCACATAAAACTCCCCCTTGACCAAAGAATCTCTAAACCAATGAAACCAATCAGATGCACTCTTTCTCCCCCTTGGAAGTAGATGGATGAAAATGGAATGAAATGCACATCTCTCCCAATTGTTGACACATGTAGCTCATTAAACATCAACAACGCAAGATCCGGCTACAAATGCCATGAAGTGCAAAATGAGTGCAAAAAGCTTCATACTTAGAGCTAAGACAATGAATAGATGCTTTAAGTGATGTGATCCTGTGAGAATAGGAAAAGCTCTGCGTTCCCAACAAAGACTCAAGTTGAGCTTAAGATCACTTTAGAAGCTATTTTAGAGAGCATATCATGTGAGAGCACAGAAAGGGTATCACCTCCTAGAGACAGCTAGACATGGCAAGCAAGATAGAATCTATCTCAAAGCAAACTCATGTATAGCAAGTAAAACTATCCCTTAGCAAAGTTCATACAACAAGCCAATGACCCAACTGAATGAATTTTCCAAATTTCAGAGTTTTGCAGCCAATTTTCAGTTTTAGGCACATTCAAGTTGTATGCGAGTGGTTGTACGCAAAGTGATGCCACTGCTTACCAACCGGGCGAAGTCAAAGGACTTGACACACCGGTTTTGGTCATACACGACACCGCTCAAGTATCGATCCATATGGGAAGGAGTCTCGAACACACGATGAAGTGCTCACAATGCAGACCCAACTCGATCTTTCCAATTCACAAAACAGAGAGCAATTTCATTTTAGATATTAATCATGGTGCTCAAAGGTAGTGAATGAAACAATGAAGAGCCATAGTTACAAGCTATATACAAGGCAGCCAAGAAGGATCTTCAAAAGCCTACACATGCTAGTGCTATTTCAGAGGTGACATGGGGAATTTAAATTCAGTTTTAAAGCTTTTCTAACTTAGCTCTATTGCATATCATAAAGATAAAAAAGAGTCTAAGTTAGACAATACCATAGACACATAAAACACCTCAAACAGAGCATAGATTCATTATATCGGCTATAGATATGAAGCTTAAAATGAACTATGTCACAAATGCAAATGAGATGACAATGCAATGACACCCACCAGAGAACATCATCGGCAACATTGACAGTCGAGTCACGCGGTCCAGGTCTTATATCTCTCACTTTGCTCATTCGGCTTTTGTCGCTTCTTTTGAGCCTCGAGATGTTGGACACGCTTTGATGGATCCGGATTGGGTTACTGCCATGCACGAGGAGTTAGAAAACTTTGAGCGAAACCGTGTTTGGGTCTTAATTCCTCCACCACCTAGCTGCCACCCCATAGGTACCAAATGGGTTTTCAAAAATAAACAAAGTGAAGATGGGGTGGTAGTGCGAGGCTAAGTTGGTAGCTCAAGGCTTTTGTCAAAAGGAGGGAATAGACTATGAGGAAACCTTTGCCCCCATAGCTTGTTTAGAAGCCATTAGAATCCTTCTAGCTTTTGCGGCTTCTAAGGGTTTTAAACTTTTTCAAATGGACATTAAAAGTGCCTTCTTAAACGGCTACATAGAGGAGGAAGTTTATGTTAAACAACCTCCCGGTTTCGAAAATCCTAAGTTTCCAAACCATGTTTTTAAACTTCACAAAGCTTTGTATGGTTTGAAACAAGCACCTAGAGCATGGTATGATAGGATAAAAACCTTTTTGCTTGCTAAAGGCTTTAAAATGGGATCGGTAGATAAGACGTTGTTTCTCCTCAAGCAAGGCAAAGAACCTCTTCTTGTCCAAATATACGTGGATGATATCTTCTTTGGTGGTTCTTCTCATGCTCTTGTTGCCAAGTTTGTTGATATTATGAGCAGAGAATTTGAGATGAGCATAATGGGAGAGTTGACTTTCTTTCTCGGGTTGCAAATCAAGCAAACCCGGGAAATTACGTTCGTGCACGAAGGCAAGTACACGAAGGATATCTTGAATAAGTTTGACATGGGCTCTATTATTGCCTTGGTGATGGATGGATTACATAGATACATATCCTTCAATAGTCAGTGGTATATGCATACTAGCTTTCACACTGTTTTTAAGCACTGATGCGTTGACCCTTGCATCTTTGATTCATTGTGTACTTGGCTGATATAAACTATAATTTGGAGTTCCCGGCCTTCCATATCGTACTGGTGATGTTGATTTCCCCACAAGGGAATTAGCAAGCATCCACATAAGACCAAACTTGAAAAATATGGTTAGCAGTTCAGAGAGTGACTGAAACTATAGAATTGATGTCGTTACAGCTATGTAAAGCATTTTCCTTTGTTATATAAGATATGGATCATTAGTGCATATTAACATATCAACTTTAGGATTATATATTAGATGTTTACATTTGAAGCTTCCATACAGCAAACAAAGTAATCATGCTATTTTTTTTTGCCCTTCAACTGACAAAGATGAAAGCTGGTGACAGGTTTAATGTTTTGTTATCTTATCTGGCTATGAGTTTTCAGTGAAAGGCATAGGGACGAAATGTGGCTGATGTACCTGTGATGACTACAGGTCCCAGAAATTGCATATTCAATTTGTTTCATGTTATTGCATTGTTAGATCAAATCTCATGGTTTCACGGACATTGAGTTTGTTAGGACCTCATCGTCTGATGACATAGAAAACTGAGATTCGACAATATGATTATTTTCCTTATCTTCTATGTGAAGAACCTAAGTTCTCATGGTGTAATTTTGCACTTAATAATGATGGCATCTCCTTCTGAACCATTTCAGATAGTGTGGCTCTATGTCTCTCCATTAACCTTTCTTCAGTTTGGTGACGCTTGATCGGAGCATGTTAATGATGAGTAGGGTTGTTTCTGAAGATGGAGATGAGATATAGTAGGGTGAGGATTAATAATCCAAAAGCAGTAAGAACATCACAGAGCATTAATGATCCGGCAAGTGAGTAAGTTGAGGAGACGCCGCATAATTTAGTAAGCTGCCTTCAGTGGATTATATAGTCCAAAGCAACTATTTTTTTAATCCTACTTTTAAGCATTACAAAATTGATTATTAGTTTAAAGCAAGAGCTTGATGGATGAAAAGTAACCTGGTATTCAGTAACTAAATGTATTATATATTTATATACATCCATGTCCATGAGCCAACTAACAACCATGCAGTGTTTGAGGACGTGTATAACAACAGATGAGTAAATAAATAAATAAAAAATTAGCATAGAACTATGCTCAACAAGCCAATGAGAGGCAACAACAGGTGTCAGGTGATAAGAGATGCCTACCTAAGGGTGTTCTTTGTGAAACAAAGTAGATAAAATCTAGCCAACGTGGAGAGCGTTGCTGCAACATTAGCCACATTGGATTGATAATGAACAATTTACTTATTATATTGTAAAAATGTATTGTTTTATTTATTTCTCCCGTTACAACGCACGGGCATATTTTCTAGTATATATAATGCTGCACGAGATCGGCACCTATTAGTCGGTATCCCCGGTCAGGGTAAAACGGAAAGGTTCGAGGGGTCTTTCCACCCCTTTCTATTTCCCACGTGGGCAAACAGTATGGTTCAGGGTGTTTCCACCTGGTTCCATCCCTTTCTCCTACCAACTAAAGAACTTGCAGGGACATCAGAATTTCAACAGGCTAATACATCTACTAAATAATTATGTGCCAATCTGCCAAACTGTTCATGTATCTATACTTTTGAACGCTAGTATATAGTTAGCATGGTCCTGTTTGGATCAATGTTTTAAATTGCGGGCTAATACGTTTAGCGGTATATCTCTAAAACAGCTAATAGCGAAGTTATATCGGGCTATAGCGGGATATGCGACTAAATTGTACATGAAACACAAATAGCGGTATCCTGCCTTAAAAGGCTATAGCGGGAGATTTAAAACTATGGTTTGGATCCTTAGAATTGAATTCATTCTAATACTTATAAATTAGGCACAAATTTATTAAGCTAAAATGGTTCTACATGGAATAAATTTATAAATCAGTGTTAGTCATACAAGAGAAATACTCCCTCCGTATCCTAATTAGATGACGTTTTAGACAAGCTTTGAGTTAAACATTGAGAATATAAATCATCAATAACTTTTAAGTTGCTGAGATTCCAAATATGAAAATTATATGAATATATTTGTCTTGAAAAATAATTTCATAAAAGTATACATATATCATTATTTCATAAATTTTTTTATAAAAACAAGAGGTCAAAGTTCTGTTTGGGAGACCGTGTCGTTGTCCAAAACGTCATCTAATTAGGATACAGAGAGAGTACTTGTAGGATGCATTTCTACTATAAGGAAATACATATATATAGGTTGCATTTCTACTATAAGGAAGTGAATTGAAGAGTGTGCTATAAGTTGAAGAGTAAAAATGAACTATAGAATCAAATTCTATCTTTGATCCTAAGAATTTAGGATAGGCTCATATTTGAACTTGAGATAGTAGTTGTGGAATGCATCAAGTGGATTCAAATTCTTCCAAAATGAAAAGATCCAACCGGCGCCTAACACTAAAATACCATCAAAATATATAGATAAAACTTCACATTATGATTGATGGCGTAAGGGTTGTCATTCGTATCTATGCTTCTTTGTTCCAAGAATCAAATGCTTTTCTTTGCTGCACCTTTTTCATTGCATTGATGAGATTTTGAGAATTCCACATATTTATTTATGTACACATTGACGAGACAGCAGAAAATAAACTCGACCAGGAGATGTCTCCCGATTTAGTTCTTAAGAAGTGTTGTGGCAGTCTTCAAACCTGGACTAATTATGGGGGTTTCATTGATCCCCAGGCTTTGTCGACGATATAAATAGTGTAACCTAGGAGAATTGAGGTTGGTGTCAGACAGAGCACCAAGTCCATTAAGATAAGAAAAAAAAAAAGGAACACAGAAGTGGCAGATCATCTCAATCTAATAACTAAAGTAACCATCCAACTGACTAAAGTCCCTCATAAGACCTACCGACAAAATTAATTAACAACCAAATTCAGTTCAGGTTGAGCAACTTGTCTAAGTTTTAAAATACTTACAGGTTTTCTCATATAAATCTACCAAGACAGAAGGGCAGCTTCTTTTGAGACTTAGTACCCCGGGGTTGCCGCTAAAGCACTCAAATCCTTTGAAGAGCTGATAAATTCGACGCAAGCAGCTTTCAGTCCATCACAGTTCTGCTGATCAGCTAAAGCCAATGTAGTTGCCACCGTCTCCACGTCAAGATTTTTGCTAAGGATACTTTGGCACATCAACTTGAGCCTTTCCATGGCATATCTATCAGAGGCCACAAGCAAATGCCGGATCATCTCACCGTACTCATATCTGTCAAGATCATCCATGTCAGGTGGTAACGAATCTGTGTAGATGAAGTGCAGCAGCGCCCTGAAAACATCAGGCTGCATGTCTTCGACGGTCACAGAGCGCATTGCTGACTCCCGCATTCGCCCATAGAACTCAGCCATGAAGACAGGCGACCGCGCCGCGAGCACAATCTTGTGCGCGTCAAAGGAGTCGCCTCCAACAATGAACGAGACATCTGCTCCCTTCTTCTGCTCCAATAGCTTGGCAAAATGTTGCATCATGTCTCACGGTGGCACCTGGATTTCAGATTCCACGACCCTGGTTTCAGACAGCTGTGGTTCCCTGATGACGGTAACTTCACATTCGATCATGATGCTATCGTCGACGAGGAAAGAGGATTCTTCATCCTCGAGCTCACTTCTCGAGACTGCAGGAGGCGTGGGTTTCTCACCCCCCCCCCCCCCCCCCCCCCCTTTAATTTTCGGTATTTGCTGGTGTCGTTGACAATCTAGATTGCAATATAATATTATTTTTTTTTGCCGTCTAAACTGTTCACACCGACCTCCACAATCCCCCATCCCCCACAATCTCCCACAACTAATAAAAAGACCAAAAGGGAGACATTGGCTTGGTGCGGCAATTGTTTTCGTCGCGCAGGGCCTCGGGCGTGCGATGCTACATATGGAAAAAAAATCCTGTCAGTCTCTGCGATCCGTGACTTAAGGAAACAAGCCATTAGCCAGGCAGCTTGTGTCGCAGGGAAACCTCCCGGCTCGGCTACTGGAGACACCTCGCCAAACACAAAATCAGGAAAAGAATTTTTATGATAAAACAAAGGAAAGGAGCGCGACATGAGATAGGAAAGAAATTGCAATAAAAAAGGAAAAGAATTGCCATCATAAAATAAAGGAAAGAATACGGCGTCTAGAAGAAAATTACCCAATCAATCAAATTTTATATCCCACCCGTATCTATTCTCATCTCAAGAAAAGGCCCACCCGTCAGTATTCTCGTCTCGAGAAAAGAAAGCCCGGCGGTTTTCTCTCATCTCTTGCCGTATTTCACAACACGAAAAAAAGGCTCACGCAAAATAGGAATTGATCTGGCGGTTTTCGATCTCGTCTACAAAAGACACGATCTGATCTCTTATGTATTGTGTACTCTCTTGTTTTCTCGCCGCCGTCGACAACACCACCCTGACACTGCCATCATCTCTATTATCGCCGGCAGTACATCTCCATCGTCGTCAACAGTACACGACGGGAAGCGCATCCGGCTTTCTCGCCGCCATCGCCGTCGACAATGCCACCCTGAGCATCCGGCTTTCTCGCCGCCGTCGCCGTCGACAATGCCACCCTGACACCGCCATGATCTCTATTGTTGTCGGCAGTACATCTCCATCATCGCTGGAAGTACATGACGGGGAAACACCGAAAGGCCAAGTCGAGTAGTCAGGCTGCCGCCGTTGACAACACCACCCCGACACCGCCATCATCTCCATCATTGCCGGCGGTATTCTGGGCGTGTGCTGGACCACATCAACTGCATCAAGGACGTTTCTCACTAGCTTGCTTGAGTGAGGCTTTGAGCTCCCTAGTGCTAGATGAGAGAGATTTGTTCTCAAGCTTCAATTCATCATTAGCACTAAACAAGTCATCAAGCTTAGCATGCAAGTTATCATTGGCTTTCTCTAGTGATTCACTTTTACCTTTATACTTCCTAATGAGCTTAGTATATTTGTTGCAAATTACAATTAGCTCATCATAGGAAGGTGCCTCAAACTCATCATCACTATCATCACTAGAGCTAGCCTCATCATCACTATCCTCTTTTCGTACCTTTTTGTCACCTTTAGCCATGAGGCATAGGTGTGTAAAGGATGAGCCCGGAGATGATGGAGGGGGTGGCGGTGGAGTAGATGAACCAATCACCAAGGCGGCCACCTTCTCTTCACTTTCATCTCCGGATGAGTCACTTGAGTCTTCAATGTCGGTGAGCCAATCACCAACAATGTAGGCTTTGCCATTTTTCTTCTTCTTGTGGAAGTTGAAGTTCTTCTTCTTCTTGAATGGCTTGTCATCCTTCTTCTCCTCATCACTTGACTCAACTTTGTTGCCCTTGTTGTACTTGAACTTGTTGTTTGCTTTCTTGTTCTTGTACTTGTCTTTCTTCTCTTCGTGGCAAGCATGAGCCAAGTGTCCAAGTTTGCCACAATTGTAGCAATCCATCATGGAGAGAGGCTTTCTTGAAGAGCTTGTGAAGAATTTCTTCTTCTTTGAATCAAACTTGACTCCATTCTTGCTTAGCTTCTTCAACATCTTGGTTGTTTTCTTCACCATGAGAGCGAGATCATCATCACCGCTTGTACTCTCATACATGACTTGCATCTTGTACTTCTCCGAGGAGGATGCCTTGAGTGCCAAGTCGTTCTTCTCTTCCTTCTCTTTTTCTTTCTTCTTGGAGGAGGAAGAAGAGCCACCATCACCAATCTTCATGTACATCTCATGGGCATTGATCTTGCCCAAAATTTGTGTTGGTGTAGCGGCGGAGAGGTCTCCTTGGTGAAGCACCGTGACGATATGGCCATACTTCTCAATGAGCAAGACACAAAGGATCTTGCGTACCACATCGGCCGGTTCCATTTGGTTGAGACCGAGCCCATTCAATTCCTCTACAATAATGTTAAGTCGTGAGTACATTTCATTTGCATTTTCATTTGCATGCATGGAAAAAGAATTGAGCTTAGCCATGCCTTCGTGAAGAGCACAAATGGTGGTCCACAACTCAAATGCGTCTTTGACATTACACACTCGGATGAAGACATCCTTGCTAATGCCACGAAAGATAATGTTCTTCGCCTTGGCATTGTGCTTATCAAAGTTGAGGTCCTCCGCAAAGAGGGTACCTCCCTTTGTGGCGGCTTTAAGCACGCCCACGTCAACGACCTCTAGATAGGCCTCCATACGAACCTTCCAATAAGGAAAGTCGTCTCCATCGAACATGGGAGGTGGTCCATCCCCATGGGACATCTTGCTCTAGGCGGTGAAGCCTAATTTAGAGCAAACCTTTCTCTGATACCAATTGAAAGGATCAAGATGCCCAAGAGGGGGGGTGAATTGGGCTCTTTTTAATTTCTAAACAAGAATTAAACCTATAAAGAGCCAATTAACCCCTAGTGGCTACCGCTTGTGTGTCCTAGCTAGAAAGCGGTAGCAAGTCAAAGGAAAGCGATAACTTCCTACACAATTCTAGTATGAAAAGAATGACAAGTGCGGAAAGTAATGCGGTAGTAAAGAGCTAAGGAAAGAGATGCTTGACACGGCAATGTTTTGCCGAGGTATCGAGGAGTCGACACTTCCCCCTAGTCCTCGTTGGAGCACCTCACAAGGTATAGCTCCCCCTCAATCCCGCGCAAGGGATGAGTGCTCTCTACGGGCTGATTCTTTGCCACTCCGGCTTGGTGAATCGCCCACAACCGATCACAAACGTCGATGGAAAAGGGCCGCCGACAATCCTCCGGCGATCACCTTCCTCCGAACACCACCGGACCGTCTAGGTGATGTCGATCACCAAGAGTAACAAGCCTCGATCTTCGCTTGACTCACTCAAGCTTCACAACTAGGGGATGCACACTTGAACTCTTGGATGAACTAGAGAGAGGATGGATGGATTCGCGAATCACTCTCTCTCTCTCTCGGGCTCTTGCTCTCTTCCCAACCTTTTCAACAAACTCAGCAACTCAAATGAGCAAAGGCAAGGTGGGAGAGAAGTGGGAGCGGCTATAAATAGACCCTCTGAATAGACCCTCTGAAAACTGCCTCAGGCAGGCAACTTAAGTTGGCGACGGACGCTCTGTTGATTAGGCGACGGACGGTCCGTCGCTTGCCCCAACGGCTAGTTTCTGTTCATAGTTTGGGCGACGGACGCTCTGGCGCCCAGGCGACGGACGGTCCGACGCCCTGCCCAACGGCTAGTTCTGACACACTGTTCCCAGCGACGGACGCTACGTCACTGGGCGACGGACGCTCAGACCCCAGCGTCCGACGCTACACTCTGGCTTGGGCTGAAAACACCCTCTCTGGAAGGTCGACGGACGCTCTTCCCAGCGTCCGACGCCTGGCCGACGGACAGCGTCCGACGGACCCTGAAAATCTTAGCCAGAAAACATCCCCACTGGAAGGTCGACGGACGCTGTGGACTTAACCACCCAGCGTCCGACGCCTCTGTCCGTCGCCGACGGACAGCGTCCGGCGCCCCTGTTAGGAGCGTCCGACGCCCAGAAAACAGTTTTAACAACTTTGTTTTTCATCGCGATGAATATGGAAGTTGTTCTAGGCTATCTTACGGTCACCATAGGCTTGCTTAGAGCTAAGGAAGTCAAGTGTGCACCACACCTAAGTCATGAAGCTTTCCTAAGTCAAGCTACTAATCTCAACCCCTCTTAATAGTACGGTCAAAGGTAAAAAGCAAAGCCCTATCTATTTCTAAGTGCCCTTCATCTCCTTATGGCACTTAGCCTATCATTCTAGGGTCTTCATCATGTCTCCTTGAAAACCGAAGCGATATCCATCTTGGGGGCTAAGTGATGACCATTAGTGCCCATTCTTGTCGATCACTATGGCTAGGCTACGCATAGCCTCTACAAAACACACGTTAGCCATAGTAATCGTTAATTGTCGTTAATCACCGAAACCAACTAGGGACATGATTCTTCAGTGTGTGTTCAGTACTCGTGCCATGCTTGCGTTTTTGATAGCTATATATATACTCCATGAACAGCTGGAGCTTATGGTAATTCTAGAAACGTAAGGATCATGAATGTTATATATGGTAGGAAAAATATATAGAAGGATCATTCATTGATTGGAATTCACAATCTAGTATTACATTTATATGGTTATTTTTTAAAAAAAATTATATAGCTAGGTTCGTGCCCGTGCGTTGCAACGTGAAGTTTTTTATTTCTAAATCTCATATTCCCTAATGATTTGGTGCAAGCAATTATCGTCATAAGGTGACCGCCTCGGTAAATGAATTTATGAATTGTCGGTCGCCATAAGTGGCTTACTATATGTATCCAGAGGACACAAATAAACACGTGGCCGTGTCTGGAAAGCAGAGGATCGTGGGAGTTGTTGGTGTACAGAGTCCAAAACAATACAACAACTACGAAGAGTTCCAACTTTTCACCGATCTACCAAAGAAGGTCAAGGTCGTCGAGGATCGTTGCAACAAGAGTGGTCTAAAGCCATGGGCCCGCCCCGATGGTGAGGTGCGATCCATGAAAGCGCCGATATCAAAATGAGATGTAATAAAGTAGTGGAGAACTTATGTAACGAAAGCTTGTATGAATTTATGAATTGACATGTTATGGGCAATTGTTTATGAAAGCAAATGGTTATGGTTATAAAAGCTTGTATGAATATATATATCAAAATGACATGTAATAAAGTAGTGCACAAGTAATTCCAGTGGAAAAGTATTTAAGTAAAGCAATTTATCTAGCTTTTATATCCATTTACAGCAATTAGTAGCAATTTGAATTGCAATTTATATCAATCTGTACATAAAACTGTTTATCGCAGCGAGCATTATTAGGTGCCCGTTGCGATTAATCATTTACCGCAGCGGGTGTTATAAGGAGCCTGATGCGGTTAATGTTTATCGCAGCGGGCATTGTTAATTGCCCGCTGCGGTTAATGGTTTCTATATATAAGGTGACAACCCCCGTGGGTTCTTCTTCATCGTTGCGGTTAGGGTTCTCTCCCCGAAGGGCTGCCCAAATCTGTCGCCGCCTCCGGTGCTCCTCCCCGCCTCCAGTGCCCCCCCACTGCCGCCGCCTGTGCTCCATGCCGCGCTCGAGCTCCTCTCCGCCGTGCTCGGTGCTCGGCCCCTCGGTGCTCCTCTCCCCGGCCTCGGTGCTCCTCTCCTCGCCTCCAGTGCTCCCCACCACCGCCGCCTATACTCCACGCCGCACTCGAGCTCCTCTCCGCCGCACCCGGTGCCCGGCCTTGTTCTCCTCTCTTCGCCGTGCTCGGTGCCCGGCCCCTCGGTGCTCCTCTCCTTGGAGTGCTCCTCTCCCCGGCCTCAGTGCTCCTCTCCCCCCTAGGTGCTCCACCCCCTTGGGTTGCCTGTGATGCCTTCTCCTCTCTTATGCTTTTTGTGATGCTGTCTGCGGTGCTGTGATGCTGCCTGTGAGATTGAAATGTTATTTTTCACTGAGCATATGCCACTAAACTGATGAAATGTTATTTTTCACTCACTACACTGATGAAATATTTTTTTCACTGAGCATAGCTTACTACTTCTACTTGAACTTGTACTCTACTACTTACTACTTCTACTGAGCATGGCTTACTACTTTGTAATTGTACTGAGCACGGGTTGAGCACGGGTTGAGCATGGCTTACTACTTTCTACTTACTACTTTGTACTCTGCTACTTTTTACTAATTGTACTGAGCATGGGTTGAGAATGACTTACTACTTTCTACTTTCTACTTTCTACTCTACTACTTACTACTTACTACTTTCTACTCAACTCTAGTACTTATGCAATGATGTGAAATACTACTACTCTACTACTAGTGGCATATGCAATGATGTGAAAAACCCCTAAATATGTTGAGGCAACGGCTATGATGATCAAATACCCCCCTCCTAAACTTGGATGGCCATGGGTTCAATCTAAGTCAACTTTTTCTTTTCCACTAATGGGTTGTATTTTACTACTTCTATTACTACTTCTTGTACTTGTACTACTTCTACTTGTACTTTACTACTTCTACTACTACTATTACTTCTACTCTACTACTTGTACTCTACTCCTACTTGTACTTCTACTACTTGTACTCTACTACTTGTACTCTAGCTACTTGTACCTCTAGCTACTTGTACTCTACTACTTGTACCTCTAGCTACTTCTACCCCTAGCTACTTGTACTTCTACTACTTGTACTCTTCTACGTTTACTCTATACTTCTACTTGTACTCCTTCTACTTGTAACTCTACTACTTTTACTTGTACTACTTGTACTTGTACTACTAATAAAAGCTACTTGTACTACTTCTACTTCTACTACTTCTATCGTACTTGACTTCTACTACTTCTACGGGTACTTGACTTCTACTACTCTCTACTACTTCTACTTCTCTACTACTTGTACTCTCTACTACTCTCTACTACTTGTACTTCCCTCGGTGCTTCTACTACTCTACTACTTCTACTTCCCTACTTCACTACTTGTACTCTACTGCTCTACTAGTACTACTTGTAGTCTACTACTCTACTACTTGTACTTCTACTACTCATCTAATACTTTACTTCTCTACTACTTGTACTATACTACTTATACTACTACTAATTCTACTCTAGATACTTCTACTATACTTTACTTCTTGTACTTGTACTATACTATTATACTGAAATGTCTCATGTGTATAGGTTACCTCTACTAAAACTTCAAATGGCGGCAGAGGACCCATTCAACGAATGGAGGGACCCTACCCCTAGTCCACCTACTTCAACTGAATACGAGAGCCAGGTGTCTGTTACAAAGGAGGACGATGATCCTACCTACGAGGATCAGGCTGAGGGTGATGCTGACTCTGATTCACAGAAAGGGACCAAGTACGAGTATAAAAGAAGAGCTTGATGGATTGAAGGACCAACCGCCGGCGTCAGGCATGAGGTAGAAACATGGTCTAGGGAATATTTTGGCATGTTAAATTCAGTGTGTGAAGTACTTAATGGTAGTGCCCCTGAATAGATCCTAATTTCACCTCGTCGGTTGGAGTTCAATGATGCAGAAGGGGTCAGGGATGAAGAAGGCCCCGCTCCTGCTCCCTCGACAACATCATCCTCAACGAAATCTAAGGGGGGAAATGGAGGAGGGGGGAACATGGGAGGCACCAGAGGGAGTTGACTGACGATGTCCACATGATCATTGAGGTGGGGCCAGAGGGAAACCCGTTGATGCCGCTTGAGGTCATCGGCCGATTCAACAACCACGTGGGTTGCATAGTCAGGGAGAAGGTGCTCATCACTTGGCCGACCTGGCACGCTGTCCCAGACGATATCAAGAAAATGTCTGGGGCGAGGTGACTAGGAAATTCTCCTATCGAGAAGGCGCTGACATGGCCAAGTGCAAGGAGTGGGCATTGCACGTGGTGTCCTGTTCGTGGCACAACTTCAAGTCCATGCTTGCTAGGGATTTCCTAAAGAACGAGAAGTCCATGGTGAAGGCGCACGTATGAGACGAATTCGTCAGGCTGAGGAGTACACCTGAAGCTCAGGAACAGAGCGTCAAGTTTAGCGCACTGGCGAAGAAGAACAAGCATCCCCACCACTTGGGCATGATTATCTTTGTTGGTCATAGGCCCCGGTGGCGGGCACAAGAACAAGCAAGACATGAGGCTAGACTTCCCGATACCTAAGATGGGGTTGATCCTAGGGCAAATGACTTCATTTTTTCCCATATTCCGAAGAGGCTAAAGCCAGGCGCGACCAGGTTCAACGAGCCTCACTTCGAGGATGTGGAGAAGGCTATCATCGAGACCACCAAATCCAAGGACACCATCGAGGTCCATAGAGATCACAACATGCTGACCGAGGTCCTAGGAACCCCTGAGCACCATGGTTGCGTTCGTGGAATGCAGTCCAAGATGAGCTGGTTAACTGTTGAGATGTGGCAAACCGACTCTACCAAGTGCCAGTCAAGGCAAAGGTACAAGAAAGAAATCTTTCAGAAAGGATACGAGGAAGGCGTGTCCGAAATGATTAGTCAAGGAATAAAGAAGGCCTTCACCAGCAATGACCCTGAGATGGTGGCTATGAGGTCACAGATGTTTTGTTAGGCTGGTCTTTCCGCGCCTCCGACTCACGTTCCAGAAAGACAATTGGTGCATAGGCTACAAGACATCAAGGAAATCCTACTGTCCAGCTTCAGGTCCCGTTCGGGTGGTCAGGCAAGAAGATGATTATCGCATAGGGAATTGTACATCCAGTCCATGAAATTGTGGAAATCAGCATAGATGACATCCCTGAGAACTATGTCGTCGTGACCCCCGTCTGGATTGTGCCAAATCAGGATGATTATGAATTGGATCATCCTAACTTACATCCCTGAGAACTATGTCGTCGTGACCCCCGTCTGGAACAACGATTGGAAGTCAAATCTTGTGGAATCAAGAAGACGTTGAGATCATCCAGGCGACACCAACTCATACGCCGACCATCGGTGGATCACAACCATCAATTGCCGGATCTTGTCCCCCTGAACCGGAAGATCCGGATGACAGCGGAGATGGTGACAAGGATGATGGCGGCGACAAGGGCAAAGGCAAGAAAAATGGATATGGTGATGGCGGCGACAAGGACAAAGAAAAAGGTGATGGTGAAGACGGGGAGGAGAAGGGAGAAGGACGAAGGCATGGACATGGGCACAAGCTCAACCCCTCCTCCAAATAGTCCACATGTGGATCTATCGAGAAGTCCACTTGTGGACCCAGCAGCGGACCCACCAAGAAGTCCACTTGCGGACCCAGCTGCAGACCCACCGAGAAGTCCACTTGCGGACCCAGCTGCGGACCCACTGGGAAGTGCAGAGGTACCAATGGGGGAGAAGGAAGCGCCAGAGGGGCAACAAGGCACGGAGGAGGCACCAAGGAGCCCACCAAGGAAGGATCCAGGCATCAGCACCAAGTCGTTGTCATACACTACTACATTTGAAAGTTAAAATATCATGATGCATAATATCCTGTTAAACTATTGATCCCCTAAAATAGTAGTATCCTTTACTAAACTCTCTTAACCGTTCTCTAGGCCTCCAAATACTCACCAACAGCTATTTACGGAGGTGGAAGACTGTCATGACATCTATGAGTGTGGGAAGTTCTTGATTCCTAAGACACAACTCATAGACGAGGAACTATGGGAAACAAGGAGATTTCATCTGTGGTATATGGAAGCGGCAAAAGTCAGGATGTCAGGTTTTACAATCAAGATTCCCCGAAGTACTTCCACTTGGCTGAAACTATTACTCTTCCCATAGACTTCCGCGACATGTGGCATCTATTCCGGGAAGAGGACCTTGACATTGTCCAAGTCACCTTATTCAATCTGTAAGTCTCATTGTCAATTTCACAGATTTCAGCAATACTAATGGTCAACTATATACTTATTATGGCACGATGACTTTTCTGTGCAGGACGTCGCTGATAGTAAGCAACATAAAGAGTCATCCTGTTCTCTACCTCTCTCCAGCCCATATTGCTGAAAGAGTCATCAAAGGTTATGAGATAATGGATCCAAAGTTGACCGTGCGACAGAAGAAACAAAAATACAAAGATAATATGAAAGAGGAGAAGAAGGTATTGTCAGGTACATCCTATCAGTGATGAAGAAGGTCCACCCGGATCAAGGCGGCTTACCACTTTGCGTAAGTCAAAATTGTACATAGAGCTAAGTGGCTAGGATCATAAACTTACATCGTCGTCGTAACTTGTATTTTGTTTGAATGGTGTAGCAAGGGCCAAGTCGATGGCCACTGGGTTGCTTTTATCATCTATCCTCAAGATGGTAGGGCAAGCATATTTGACTCGTTGAGGGTACCAAATAGACCAGGGTACAAGGCCTTCGAAGATTGCTTGAAAACGTAAGTCACCAAGCTTAATGATCATTTACGGTTGTATCATACGTATTCAAATTATTGATAACTAACACTAATGCATTTCGTACAGTGCTTACAGGGCATACCTAAAAGAACCCCAATGCTGGGATCGAAGAAGTGAAAAGTTTAAGAAGAAACATTCATACCACTTAAAGATCCGACGTGAATTCCCCGTAAGTATTCCAAAGATTCAGTCATGTTTTCCTATATATGTATTGTTCTAATGCTTCTGTATCAATCGTGTAGTGCACTAAACAACCTTATGGATCAAAGGCATGTGGCTTGTACACTTGCGCACACCTAAGGCAGTGCAAGGAGTACACCAGCAGCTGGAAGAAGCTCAAGGCGGGAATCAACGATTGGGAATGCATTACGAGAGACCGTCTTGCTTTCAAGCAACTCAAGGCGGACATCTGTAAGTTCCTACTAGAGAACTGTGTGCTCGAAGGGCAAGAATTCTTCGACGATGAGGGTAACCTAGCGGTTCTACCTAAGTTCGAGAAGTTCAGGAATTGGGACACCATGCTCCGTCCCACGGATTACAAACATCAATTGGAAATTTGAATTAGATATGTAATCCTTGGTTTCATTTGTAAAACTTATGTGTTTGTGTATGGATGTTATATATATATATATATGTTTTATCTCTGCTATGAAATCTGAATGCAATCTGTAAATACTGAATTCAGATTCTGAAACTGCACTTTTATTTTTTAATAAAAAAATATTAATAGTGGCGGGCATTGTAGGGTGCCCGCTGCGGTAAATGACATTAACCGTAGCGGGCTTCTTAGGGTGCGCGCTGCGGTTAATCAGTTTTTAGAAGCGGGCGCTAGCGACCGCCACAGTAAATGTGGCATTATCATCGCAGCGGACGCCATTGCTCGCTGCGATAAACCATTTTCGACCGACACGAAAAAGATTTATGGCGTGGTGGCTTTACCTTTTTCTCTTTTTTTTTCTTTTTTGCCTTATTTATGATTTCTGTAAAATGGTTTCTAGAGTTAAACAACCTGTTGACATCCTCTAAAAATCAAGTTCTATAGGTTGGGTCCCGCATCCCATAAAAATCGATTTCTAGATACGTCTAGATATCCGTCTCTACAAATTGATGGTTTCTAAATACACTGACTAGAGGTGGTTTTTCCAGCCACCTCTACAAATGATTTTGACTGCCTCTGAAAAAATATGTTTTCTGTAGTGATCATTTTATCGAATTAAATGTTAGCAGCTTTAACTAAGCCTGTCACTAGCAGCATTGCTTCATAATAGCCAGCTAGGAAAGAAGTATGGGACTCTTTCTCCTCTTGGATTTGCCATAGGTGGGTATTGAGAGCCTTTGTGATGGATGAAAATCTATTAAGGTTAAAAGAGCATCTTTGTGTAGTTTGCGCTTGTGAATAGAAACATGTGCTACATCTATGAATTTCTACTACTTTTTCAAAAACTTTCCCAACGTCTGCCTCAGGATATCCAAGTTGAAACACATAAGCTGAACAAGTAGTCCTTTGCTGCGATGTATTATTAAATCAAAAAGTGGCATTATTTCCAAAAATAAATTGCAATAGAGCATGTTGATTGTCGACATGTTGAACTTGATTTTACCAACATCTAAACCACGACCATTTATGCATTGGATGGATTATTTTATCCTTTGTGCAGAAGCAATTGGTGAAATCAGGGGGCATTACTTGAATACGATTGCATATACAAGCAAAGAAATGATTAAGAATCTGTTTGAATGTAGATATTGAAGGTGCTGGCATTGAATTGGTACCAATACCAAATCAGCCTTGTATTGCAAATGACTCACAATACCAAATCTATTGTTTGGATGTACACAGAATTGACCCATCTTCTCCACCACCTCCTCACCACCACACCACCTCGACACTCCTGCCGGACTTGGGGAAGAAGAGAGGGAGGCATCGGAACCTGCGACCTTGACTAGCGAGCTCCTGCCGGACCCGGGGGAGGAGAGGGAGGCGCCTAGGGTGGCGACATTGACCAGCGAACTCCTACTGGACCCAGGGAAAAAGGAGATGGAGGCGTGCAGAGGAGTAGCTCCGGCGAGCGGGGCGAGCGGGTAGAGGGAGCAGCAGCGGCAAGCGGGCAAAAGTAGCAGCACCGATGAGCGGGCAGAGGGAGTTGCACTGGCATGCGGAGTGAGCAAGCAAGTGGAGGGAGCGGGCAGAGCGGCAGCCGGTGAGCGGGCAGAGCGGCGGCCGTGCGAGCGAGGTAGCGAGCGAGCACAGGATGGGGCGACGGCCAGCTCCAATTCCTCCCAATACGGAGGGTCAAGGCTCCGTCTTGCGGGAGAAGGGGCGCAGTAGTGGCGAATACCCTTGGTATTGAGGTTTGTGTCCAATTCCAAAGTCTAGACCATCCAAACAGTGGCATTTGGTGCTATCCAATGCCAATTCCAATTCCTGAGCCCCAATATCTGTAGGGTTATGAGGTTGCTACGCTAGCCAGAAAACAAAAAAAAGGCCCATAAGCCAGGAACTAGTGCTAGTTATAGATCATGCGATTACCACTAGACGCGCAAGTGCAGCGAAAGCGACTCGATATAGTCGTGCGCGTCGTAGCAGTTACGTGTAGTTGCAAGGTCATTCGTCCCAACGTCTCCTTCTCGCGGTTCGTCCTTATGCTCCAGATGCAGCACCTCCAAGGAATCTCACACGTGCAGGGGGGAAGCATCACGCCTCCGGAATGTTAGGTCCGCGAGGAGTACTAGGCACAGGAGTGGGGAGGGCGACGACAGCTACCAAAAGGCATCAGAGCAACTCGCCCGGCGCCCACTCTTTGCTTATATAGGCGTCCTAATGAGCTCCCACGTTGGAGGCCCATTAGTAACCCTAAACCTAGTCTAATTCGGGTCCCGAATTAGGCTTCCAGCCCCTTAAGCGTGCGACCCTATGGGCTCACGCATACATAGACATGACCCAAGTACTCTTACTCGACCAATAGTTAATAGCAGCCTCTAGCAAGGCGTGTCAACTCCTATGCATACGCTACGATCATATCAGACGAACCACCACAATACAATATACATGTTATTCCTTTGTCTCATGATATTTGGTACAACTCGTGGGTTAACACTTAACTCAAGCATAGCCATGCATTTCATGATCTAATCATTTGAGTGGTCCAGTGATATCTCTCTCATATGGAGAGTGGCAAATTCCATCTTAATTGACTATGTCTCACAGCATGTTTCCCGACAAACCTGAAAGCCACCTTTATAACTACCTAGTCGTGGAGTAGCGTTTGGTAGTCCAGGGTAGGTCGTTTCACATCTTGAGTACATACGACAATCTCAGGTCTAAGGATATAACGTACATGATGTGTATAGAGACAATCTTACGTTGGGTCTGTCCAGCTTCATGTCACACATGTGCCCACATTACTAGTTTGACATGTCTATGTCTATGACTTGTGAAACATAGTTATCAACTAATAATGTGTTGATCTAATATTCATGTGCATTCTCGCACGAACTCCGATCAGGAACAACTTTAGAATAACCATACAAGTAAAAGAGTTTCACAAACAATTTACATAATTGCTAATCAATACAATTTGTCTTTAATGGATATTCATTGGACTCATAACATGTCATGGATACAAGAAAATACGATCATCTCTATGATTACCTCTAAGACATACTCCCAACAGTCTCCCACTTGCACTAGAGTTAATCTCGAAGATATCTAATACCCATAGCTCTCATGTGCGTCTCATGCTTAGGCTGTGGAAGAACCTTTGTCAAAGGATCTGCAACATTCAAATCTATGTGTATCTTGCACATCTTGATCTCATCTCTACCGACGAACTCTCGAATGAGATGAAACTTCCGC
Source organism: Microstegium vimineum (assembly GCA_022036555.1). NCBI lineage: Eukaryota > Viridiplantae > Streptophyta > Magnoliopsida > Poales > Poaceae > Microstegium > Microstegium vimineum. Next base: position 12,984,216 of record CM039135.1, on the reverse strand, counting down.
AGTACATGTTTGTTCTTTTGGTAATTCCTAGGCTCCTTAGCCTACGCTATCGCCCCATTGTTGTCACAATGTAGATTCAATGGGCAAGACGCATTTGGAACCACACCAAGCTCTATGAGAAACCTCCTCATCCAAACACCTTCCTTTGCAGCGGCAGAAGCTGCAATGTACTTGGCTTCTGTTGTAGAATCGGTCACCGTCTCCTGCTTGGAACTTTTCCAACTTACAACACCACCATTTATTATGAACACAAAACCTGATTGAGATTGTGAATCATCCACGTCAGTTTGGAAGTTGGCATCGATGTAACCATTTACAACGAGCTCCTCCTCACCTCCATAGATTAGGAACACATCTTTAGTCCTTCTCAAGTACTTAAGGATGTTTTTAACAAGCGTTCAGTGACTCTTACCTGGATTAGCTTGGTACCTGCTTGCAACAATTAGAGCATATGAGACATCTGGGAGAGTACATATCATGGTGTACATAATGGAACCAACAGCCGAAGCATATGGAACCTTACGCATGCGCTTTTGCTCATCAGCCGTCGAAGGACACTGCTTCTCGCTAAAACGCATACCATGTGACATAGGCAAGAACCCTCTCTTGGACTGTTCCATGTTGAACCGTTTCAACACCTTGTCAATGTACGTATCTTGGCTTAATCCTATAAGCCTCTTTGATCTATCTCTATAGATCTTAATGCCCAAAATGTATGTTGCTTCTCCAAAATCCTTCATAGAAAAACTATTATTCAGTGAAGTCTTTACGGATTGCAACATAGGAATGTCATTCTCAATCAATAGTATGTCATCTATATACAAGATTAGAAATACAACAGCGTTCCCACTTTCCTTCTTGTAAACACAAGGTTCTTCTTCATTCTGACGGAAGCCAAACCGTTTGACCACTTCATCAAAACGAATGTTCCAACTCTGAGATGCTTGCTTTAATCCATAAATGGATTTCTTTAGCTTGCATATTTTTCCAACATTATTAGGATCAATAAAACCTTCGGGTTGTATCATATACAGGTCATCTTCTAAATTTCCATTTAGAAAGGTTGTTTTAACATCCATCTGTCAAATCTCATAATCGAAATAAGCAACAATTGCTAGAATGATCCGGATAGATTTAAGCATCGCTACCGGCGAGAATGTCTCGTCATAGTCAACTCCTTGATATGGCCGAAAACCCTTTACAACAAGTCGAGCTTTATAGACGTGAACGTTTCCATCCATATCTTTTTTTTCTTTTTATAGATCCATTTGCACTCTATGGGTTTAACCCCATAAGGCAGGTCAACCAAGTTCCAAACTTGATTGTCTCCCATGGAATCTATCTCGGATCTCATGGCACTTTGCCATTCCTCGGAATTTGGGTCCATCATTGCTTCCTCGTATGTCGTAGGTTCGTCATCATCTAACAATAACACTTCCCCACGTGCCTCACAGATTCTTGCTGACCTTCGTGGTTGTGGTGGTGTTTCTATTGCCATAGATATCTCAACTTCTTATGCTACATTAGCATCACTCGTAGATTCATTCCCTATTAGCTCATCTTGAACTTCTTCAAGATACACCTTGTGTCCAATTTTCTCTCTATTGAGAGACTCTTTCTCTAAGAAAACACCGTTCCGAGCAACCAACACTTTGCCCTCTGAGCGGTTGTAGAAGTAATACCCTAAAATTTCCTTTGGATATCCCATGAAAAAGAATTTGTCCGACTTGAGTGTTAGTTTATCTGACATAAGTCGTTTGACAAAAACTTCACAAGCCCAAATATTTAGAAAAGACAAACAGGGACTCTTACCAATCCACATCTCATATGGTTTCTTAACTACTGTTGACACAAAAAAATGTCAGGATCTGCGAACACCTCGGGCTTATACCCGAATTCAATGTCCAAAGGTGTGCCAGTCGATTTGACCAGTTAATCGACAAGGACGATAACTAGAACAAGATCTGAACGAGACAACGGCGATGCGCCCAGATGTCAAAGCTCAAACCTGATCAGGATAACTAGAGTAGAGCTGAACGAGACGACAGCGATGCGCCCGGACGTCAAGGCTCAGATTGCTCAAATGCGGAACTTGCAAGGGTTGATGGAGATCGATGAGATGCAGCCCGTCGAGACTTGAAGAACTCATAGATAGACTAAAACTAATGCGATAAAGGTAAATTGCTGGAAAGGTAGATAAAAATAATAGATTCATTTGATATGCTTGGATATATTTTTCACGACCTCTAGATACATATTTATACTCCAGCCAGGGGAGTTGTAGATAGACACGACTTGTACCTTTCCTAAACAAAACTCCTATTTTAAAGGAAATAAACGACTCGTGCAAGAGTCGGACTCAAAATAATCTATAATAATGATACTGGCGTAAAGCTCCAGCTTTCTTATCCGTCTCCCTTGCGATGAAACTTTCCATCGGCAGACTTCTTCCAATCTGCAACCTTCTTCTATTGCCATCGGCAGTTCTCTTCTGACGCTAGCCACGTCATCCTGCTTCCGTCGGCATCATCTACCATTCATCGGTAGCTTTCCGTCCTCATCGGCAATATTCCTTCCATCAGCAACAGACTTTAGCTCTCATCGGCAATGCTTTCTTGCCTCCATCAGCAACATTGTTGCCTTCATCACATCGATAATGAGCTTCAGTTCTCATCGGCAATGTTCTTCCTATCGGCAACATTCCTGTCTCTATCGGCAACATCCCCTTGCCTTCATCAACAGTGTCTTCCTGCCTCCATCGGCAACAAATCCCTGTCTTCATCAGCAACATTCTTGCCTTTATCGGCAATCTGACCGGTAATATCTCGATGCCGATAAGGAACAGCGACTAGCCTTTTGCCGATCGGCACAATCTTTAGATCATATTGACACGTGCCAAAAAACGGTGTCAACAACTACAGACTTAGACGGTACCCTATTCAATGTGAAAGCAGTTGTTTCTAGAGCATATCCCCAGAACGAGAGTGGTAGGTCTGACTGGCTCATCATAGACCGAACCATGTCCAACAAGGTCCGATTACGTCGCTCGGACACGCTGTTTCTCTGAGACGTTCCAGGTGGCGTAAGTTGTGGAACAATTCCGGAACTCTTTAGATGATTGCTAAACTCGTGGCTCAAATATTCGCCTCCATGATCAGATCGCAAGGCTTTAATTTTCTTGCCACGTTGATTCTCTACTTCATTCTGAAATTCTTTGAACTTTTCAAAAGTCATCAGTGAAGGTTATGAAGTATTGGAATGCGCCTCTATCCATCGTACTCATTGGTCCACATACATTAGTATGTACAAGTTCCAACAAGTCTGCCGCCCTCTCAGGAAAACCTGTGAAAGGCGACTTGGTCATCTTACCCAATAAGCAAGCCTCACATGTCTTGTATGATTCAAAATCAAACGAAGTTAGAAGCCCATCATAAAGGAGCCTCTTCATACGATTCTCACTTGTATGACCTAAACGACAATGTCATATATAGGTAGGACTTAACTCATTAAGCCGAGGCCTTTTAGCATTAATATTATAGATAGGTGCATCATCAAGATTTAAAATCCCATTCACAATGGATACAAAAGCCACAAACATGTCATTCTTTGAGATCAGACAACCATTGTCTTTACTCGCAAATGAATAACCATCCTTCATCAAACATGAATGTGACACAATGTTTCGACTTAAACTACGAACAAAATAACAATTATTCAACTCCATGATAAATCCTGACGGGAGGTGAAGTTGCATCGTCCCAATGCTCAATGCAGCAACTCTTGCATTATTGCCCACGCGGAAATCAACTTCTCCTCTTTTCACGCTTCTACTTCTTATCATTCCCTGCATCGTATGAGCAACCGATCTGGTATCAAATACCCAATAATTAATATAAGAATCAGCGAGAAAAATCTCAGTAACATAAACAGCAAGTGTACAAGCAGCGGGAGTACCTTTACCACCGCCATCCTTCAAGGATTCCAAGTACAACTTGCAGTTCCTTTTCTAGTGACCTTTCCCATTACAATGAAAGCATTTAGCTTCAGCAGCTGGTCCAGCAGCCTTGGGTGCAGGAGAGTTTGGCTTAGAGATCTCATCTTTAGCCTTCGCCTTCTTCTTCTTCCAAGCCCTCTTCTTAAAGTTAGGCTTGTTTTAGACCGCCATCACATGGCTATTTCTAGCACCTTTCTTGATATCAGCTTCTGCTATCTTAAGCATGTCACACAATTCATTCAAGCCCTTCTCCGCCCCATGCATATGGTAGTTCGAAATGAAGTTCCCATAGCTAGGCGGAAGAGACGCAAGTATGAAATCAGTGGCCAACTCTGGGCCCATTGGGAAGCCTAGCTTCTCCAATCTCTGAGTGTGACCAACCATCTTGATCACATGTGGGCCAACTGTTGCGCCTTCTACAAGCTTGGTTTCGACAAAAGCCTTGGAAACATTGAACCTTTCAGTTCTGGCTTGATTCTGGAACATATCATTAAGCACCACGATCATATCGTACGCTGCATGATTATTGTCAAATTGCATATGGAGATCTGGCTCCATGTAAGCGAGCATAAGGCAATCCACTTCAAGATCAGCATCACATGCTTTCTTGTAAGCAGTTTTCTCTACAGCAGGTGCATTATCAACAGGCTCATCTGGTAATGGGGTGTCTAGAACATCTTCCTTTTTCTCAGCCCTGAAAACAATTCTCAGGTTGCGGATCCAATCTACATAGTTTGTTCCATTCAACTTATCTTTCTCAAGAATTAAACGCAAAGTAAATGGTTGATTACTGGGAGACATGTACAACAAAAGTAATGCAAAATACTAAGACAATGTATCCAAAATAGAGTAAATCATATTGAAATTTTAATAGAATCTACTCCCACTAAAATCAATATCCCTCGATTGAAACTTAGTGATTCAAGACCCACAACTAACAAGTCTACTAGTGAGCTTTAGCATCACCGCTAGGAGACATGGTAGATCGGTAAGCAACTCATTGCTAATCATATCACATATGACTCTTGTTGTTGGGTGGCATCTCTATGCTTGTGTTGCCAAAAACTAATGCTCCAAGATCCCTAACCATTAGGATAACCTTGTTCAAGTAACCAAACCTTCTGCGGTAAGTATCCGATACGAACCTGTCTAGTCAAGGAAAACCAGTGGCACCCTAATTTCATAGACCCGCCACTGATCGTACAAGACACGTGACAGTGCAAGGTTTGGAGGAGCATTGCAACTTAAACATTGCTGAGTGATCGTTCTACTTCACTACCGCATATATAGACAAAAACATTATCGCATGTGAAAGTAGAACATAGTAAGAACGACATAGATATGACTTGGTATAGCCCATTGTTCCTTTGGGATCTCCATCTCCGTCAATTTGTTCATCATGGTGATCGCCATCTCCATGATTCATGTATGCCATCTTCCGTGAAGAGTCCACCAAGACTATCTATCACTACCGTAACATAGTGAAAAACAATTACATAGTCGTAGGATCATCATAGATTGGCACACAGGCCATTACATATGAATGGACAATATTTGTGGCTCCAGTCATATTGTCTTAATCATGACGTGCAAGCCATGAATTAATTACATACATGCATCACATACACATAGGGCTATACCAATCATGAATACCTGCAAAACAGAGTTAACCGATTCCGACGTCTAATCAAAAAACGTCAAAAACATAATTTTGCAAGCTGTTTTTCGCAAATCTGATTTCGCCGAAAGCGGCAATGCGCTAGCGAACGGATGAGAAATTTTCTGGCGCACGATTTTCGTTTAAAGTTTGTCTCAATCTGAGGTCGTATGCAAAAGTTATGGCTGTTTTACCGAACGTCACTTTTCTTGCAATTTTTCCTCCAATGGCGAATCCAATCCACCGCTCCCGCCGCATCGCATGCGCTTGGAACTTGACCTAGGTTCGATTCGATCAATCTTATTGATCTCCAACTCACCGTAATTGGGTTTACATGTATCACTTAACTCGGACGGCGGAATTCCGACCGGTACGCGAGTAGATCTTTACCTTACCAACGTGGCAAGATCACAAACCATGATCAGAGATTGATCTACAAACATGCATATCTCCATATGCTCATACCCGAATCTATAATGAGGAATCTAACGGCTCTGATACCACTGTAGGGTTATGAGGTTGCTACGCTAGCCGGAAAACAAAAAATTTCGACCCCATAAGCCAGAAACTAGTGCTAGTTATAGATCACGGGATTACCACTAGACGCGCAGGTACAGCGGAAGCGACTCGATATAGTCGTGCGCGTCGTAGCAGTGTCGTGTAGTTGTGAGGTCGTCCGTCTCAACGTCTCCTTCTTGCGGTTCGTCTTTGTACTCTAGATCCAGCACCTCCGAGGAATCCCACACTTGCAGGGAGGAAGCGTCACGCCTTTGGAATGCTAGGTCCGCGAGGAGTACTAGGCACAGGAGTGGGGAGGGCGACGACAGCTACCAAAAGGCATCAGAGCAACTCGCCCTGCGCCCACTCTTTGCTTATATAGGCGTCCTAATGAGCTCCCACGTTGGAGGCCCATTAGTAACCCTAAACCTAGTCTAATTCGGGTCCCGAATTAGGCTTCCAGCCCCTTAAGCGTGCGACCCTATGGGCTCACGCATACATAGACATGACCCAAGTACTCTTACTCGACCAATAGTTGATAGCAGCCTCTAGCAAGGCGTGTCAACTCCTATGCATACGCTACGATCATATCAGACGAACCACCACAATACAATATACATGTTATTCCTTTGTCTCATGATATTTGGTACAACTCGTGGGTTAACACTTAACTCAAGCATAGCCATGCATTTCATGATCTAATCATTTGAGTGGTCCAGTGATATCTCTCTCATATGGAGAGTGGCAAATTCCATCTTAATTGACTATGTCTCACAGCATGTTTCCCGACAAACCTGAAAGCCACCTTTATAACTACCTAGTCGTGGAGTAGCGTTTGGTAGTCTCAGGGTAGGTCGTTTCACATCTTGAGTACATACGACAATATCAGGTCTAAGGATATAACGTACATGATGTGTATAGAGACAATCTTACGTTGGGTCTGTCCAGCTTCATGTCACACATGTGCCCACATTACTAGTTTGACATGTCTATGTCTATGACTTGTGAAACATAGTTATCAACTAATAATGTGTTGATCTAATATCCATGTGCATTCTCACATGAACTCCGATCAGGAACAACTTTAGAATAACCATACAAGTAAAAGAGTTTCACAAACAATTTACATAATTGCTAATCAATATAATTTATCTTTAATGGATATTCATTGAACTCATAACATGTCAAGTATGATTACCTATCTACATCCAAATGTGTTTGCAAAGAAATTTGGAGGTACTATTGTAATGCATGACTACTTAATTAATTAATACTAGTATCGTGCCCGTGCATTGCTACGGGACAACAAAACTTTTATACTAAGAATACATGGTTCACAATATAATAACAATATTGTGAAATTAATTGTTACACGTTTAAACATAAATAGTTTCGTGCTCGTGCGTTGTTACGGGACAATAAATTTTTATATTAAAATACATAGATCACACAATAATATAATGATATTATAAAATTAAACACTAACATTAAAATGACATTTAATAAAAAAAGCAAAGTTTCTACTATTAAAACAGTAACGGTATATTAAATTGGCAATTAGACTGTACATACTAATGACTAATACCCATTGTTCATTCTCATAATAATTAATTATCTGAACACCATGACGTCCATTTCCTTGAAAATTACACAAACAGTAAAATAGAGGCTCCAATAGACAATTTCCCATAGCACAATTCATGATAATATCCAAGCAACCACCATATTGTATTGAATCCGACATCTAAAACACCTAGCAAATCAGTCTCTCAGGATGCCTACTATAACCAATGCTCTGTTCTCATCTTCTGAGCATCGACTAAACTACAATCTAAGATAGCTTCTAGGATTCCAATGCGATGGCGATAGATTTTGGAGATGTTCTTGGCCATAGCTGCTTCACTGCTGCTGCGCAATAGCCTGCCTCATCTGCATTACCTTCTTCTGAGAGTTATAGTGTATGCAGCTCACAAAAGTCAGGCTGTTGGCAGGTCTATACTCCAGAAGCAGCCTGCCAGACTTGAACGTCACGCCACAGGCATTGCAAAGACTTGAACCACCCAACGCCAAGTCATGTTGGAAATTCAACCCATTCTAAACTAACTCTTTCGAACAGTGGGTTCACCCCATTTGAAATTGTTTCCCTATCTTTGGTTTACCTTTTGCACCAGCAAATTAACATTTGACCACAAGAGGAGCATCAAAAGCTGCCAGCTCCCACGAGGCCATCAACTAAACCTCTCGCAACAATTTCATTAGTTGGCGCCTACAATGAAACATGGTTCCCAATTGTTCAACTATTCAACTACATCCTTAGGGTGCCTACCTGGATTAAGGTCAGAACTGCTACCTGGATTAAGGATGTAGTTGAATGGTTGAACTACTACAGCCAGTCTAGCAGCCCATAAGGTCAGAAATACTATAGCCTACCAGCTGCAGCCTAAACAGTCATAAAAATCACAACCAAGTAGATCCATAAAATATTCTATCATTACTTTTCAGGTATCATAATTCTTTCTATAAAATCATGCAAAGCACTTGTGAGCTGTTGTGATAACTCTGCTTAGTTTGTATCCATATTAAAAAAATTAAAATGAAAGAAACATCTAATACTTGTATAATAAGAAAATAGTACTCTGTAATGTACTTATGTACAGAAAACACATTAATGCATACAAGATTAGGAGAATGGAACTACAGAGTGAATAGATGATTTCGATAAAAATACACTAACCATCATGTGTCCTGAACGTGCACTTGGACAGCTCTTTGCAAGAATTTGCTCCCATTGATTTGTTTTCAGATCCAATGTCCAAAAGTCCTACGAAAAATGTCAAGAATAAGAAAAGGCACCACCTTTTAGGATTGTTGCATCAAGATATGTTGTGCAGTTTTACATTGATCCCTCAATGCTAAAGAATTTTTTTCTACTTCTCAAGTTATAAATGGGAGAAAGAGTTCAAAGATTAGTGCCTAAAGAGAAATTAAAAATTAAAATAATGAAGTTTGACTTCGGATTGGACACAACCTATAGCGAACTACAATTTAGGACAGAGGGAGTATATGTCAAAAAGAATATGATAAAAATCAAAGGATAAAAGCTAAGGAACCCATTGCATTAGAATGAGCACTACTGAGTCTGCGAAATATAAATTATAATAAAACTATGAAAGGATCATAATAAAACCACTAAGATGTATTAGACATCACAAAATCACAAAAGATATGCACCTTGCTACCATTGTAGAACTCTCCCCCATACAGGATCAATTCTGTCTCTTTCAGTGGGTTAACGGTAAGCTGCAAAATGGAATGTAAAATTTGAAACAAAATCTTCCAGATTTACTTGGCCAGCTAGAATTTTATATGCAAATGTCTGAGTTAATAATTAGATGGCGAAAAGATACATAGTACTGTAAACAATTACCCTGTAAAAAGCACTTAATCAAGTGAAGGTCACAAGCGTAACTGAGATTTGGCACAAACAAAAGGTTCAGTTATGTAACCCAAAAGAATAGTCACACATCCTTGTAAAATACATTATACAGAATAACAGAAAAAACCAAGCTTGTAAAATAACAGAATATTAACATAGTCACAGATAGTCACACATCCTTGTAAAATACATTACTACAATCAGAAAAAAAACACTTAATTTCAATACATATAACTACAAAGATCAATCCTTAAGTTAATTTGTTCAAAATTAACAAAACCCAAGCTCTAATATGACAATAAGCTGCCCAATTGATTTTCCAAGCTCTTTGTCAAATAGATTTTCCTAGGGCTCTGACAGTCTTCTTGACAGGACTCGTGCCCTCTCCACCTCCCATGAGCAGCACTAAATGAAGCTCAGGATCACATTCAAGTTCCCTCAAATCATTTGAACTATAAGTGGTTCATACAGAAAAAAAACATTTCAAGTTCCAAAGAAAATGGATGACAACATAATCCTATTCAAACAAATCGATGCACATACATTTATTTTTTGGTTTTCTTGAAGACAACAGGACAAAACCTTGTAAAAAGAATATCTCGGCCTTTTGAAAGACTATGTATGGTTCAAACTAAAATTAACAAATCTCATGAAGCCAATACAGGATGGTACCGTATTACTCCTAATCCTTGTTCATACTCTCAGATTTCATTCAATGGAAGACACTGATAAAGTAGGCTAAGCTTTTTCTGACTGACAAATTATAGAGTTTTAATGATTTTGTAAGACAAATTAGCAAACAGAATATGCGCATGTGTTTACCTACTTTTTCTACAAGGAAGAGCTTACCGAGCTTATTATTTAACAAACTTCTATGTATATTAAATTAGCAGGCCTCCTCCCTGTTTCAAAGATATGAATATGACCAACAACGAAAACAGAGACATGTTAGAATGTAGTTGATATTTCAGTGCTTTGCACATTCTACCTCAACGTCCGGAACTTTGTAGTAGTCCTACAATCATAACTAAGTTCATGAAAAAATTATAGTATATGAGCTCTGAATATGAACCATTTTGCTGCATCTATGATCAGCACTGAATTTTAAAGCAATTTATAAATATTGTAAAGATGGTTGAACTGAAAACCAATGCACATTGCATGATAGCAACAATTTAGAATGCTACCTATATTTTAGTTGGATAATTAAGTGACCCGTTCTGGTTGAGCAAGCCTAACCAGTAGGATCCACATAAGGTTTGCACATACTACCTCAACCACTGGCGGTTCGACCTGGAGGGCCTCCCTTCTGACCTCGTTCGCAGGGGAGTGGCTGTGGAGGATGCGTCGCAGCCTCACGGCATCAGGCTTCTCATCGAGGACTACCCTTACGCAAACGACGGGCTCCTGCTGTGGTCGGCCATTCGCAGCTGGGTGGAGTCGTACGTGCAGCTCTACTACCCGGACGCCGGCACCGTCCAGTCCGACGACGAGCTCTAGGGGTGGTACCACGAAACGGTCCACGTCGGGCACGCCGACATCCGGCACGCGCCCTGGTGGCCCTCGCTGTCCACGCCGGCGGACCTCGCGTCCATCCTCACCACGCTCGTCTGGCTCGCGTCGGCGCAGCACGCGGCGCTCAACTTCGGGCAGTACCCGCTGGGCGGGTACGTGCCGAACCGCCCGCCGCTGATGCGCAGGCTGCTGCCGGAGCTCGACGCGGCGGCCGAGTACGCGGCGTTCCTGGCGGACCCGCACCGGTTCTTCCTGAACGCGATGCCAGGGGGGCCTGCGGCGGAGCACGTTCCGTTCGCGCCCGCGAGGCCGCGGCGGCGAAGCACCTCCCGCGAGGGCACGCGGCGGAGCACGTCCCGCGCGAGCCCGCAAGGCCGCGGCAGCGAAGCACCTCCTGCGAGGACCCGCAGCAGAGGGTTTTCGTTCGGTGCTGCAACCCTGGGACCGAAAAAAACTCTTCGTTCGGTGGTGGGACCACGGGACAAAAAATTTCTTGCACGAAGGTGGAGTTACGGCGTGTTTTTTTTCCAAATCCGCTTCAAGTTTGATGTCAACTCTACATTTTTTCTGGAGCACCTCAAAAGATACTGCAGTATTTAGAGTTATGTATCCTCACATGGAGTTGAGGAATAATTACTCATATTTGCCACTCGTTCATATACAGCCTGGTCTAGCTTCCGTACGATTTTTGCGCTGCACATTGTAGCCTAGTCTGGCTCCCGTACGTGATTTTTGCCGATTTTTGCGGCTGCACAGTGCATATTTGCCACTCATTATTAGATTATTTAAATAAGAAAGCATCTACAATCTGAAACAACAAATAACATTGGTCTAAATGAGAAGTCCAAATGAGAAGCGTGATGTTTTTTATATACTAAAAAATATATGTAAAAGGGGTCTCGGATAATTATTTTGACTAAATTATTTGCAACTATAATATCATCAAAGTATGTCACGCATCATTCAAGGGCATATTAGGTCATTCAATAGAAAAACTTATATTTTTAAAGCTAGAACTAGAGTGTGCCAAACAGTACAATCTGCTCCACAAACTCCACGGTGGAGCTGCTCTATGGCGGAGTTTATGGAGCGGAGCTAAAAAAACGGGAGCAGAGCAATCCCAAACAGGCCCGCTAGCTCAGCTTCACTAGTGAAGCTGTTTTTTTTTTTTGAAAAATAGCTTTATCAGCAACTTTCTAGGTGAAGCTAAGCTATTTTGAAAAAAGTGTTTGACAAAATAGTATCACCAACAACTTTATGCATAGATATGAGAGAGAAAGGGGGGAGAAAGTTGTGATAAGCTACTATTTTCAGCTTCACCCTATTTTGCAAAGCTGTTTTTCTTTGTGAGAAGAGAAGAAAAACAACTTCATAGATAAAGTTGTTTTAAAAAGAGGTGTTTGCCAAAAAAAACAGCTCAAAGCTGTTGTAAACTGTACCAAACAGACCCTTAGTTTTGTGTTTTTTAGTTGTGGAAGATTTTTAATTGTGGGAGATGGAGATTCACCGCAAATACCACACTATGTAAAAAAAGCAAATAGCAGACACCGGTTCCTAGTGACGTGAAAACAAAACACGTCTCTAATGTTTGATTACAGATGCATCTAGTTGAAATGTGCCCGTGAGGTGCCAGACTGGCTCATATTTTGCCATGACAACAAACTACTTCTTGATAGATAGACAAAATATGATATTCATTTCCATGTATAGCTGAAGTACTACGTTCTGTATGTCGGCTGTGTCCATATATACAACCTAGGGTTTAACAGTTTCCCAAGAATAGGCCTTGATCCAAGGTTACAAATTCGTTGTATTAATTGGAAAAGAGGTATATCTAATTAAGAGAACTACTCCCTCCATCCATAGATATATGTCGATTGCGCTTTCTAAGAAACATTTTTTATTAAATATATATTAAAAATATAAGTAATTATGATATATAATTAGTATCATTGTAAAGATCTTTAAATCTAGTTTTTTAATAAATTTATTTGGAGATACAAATGTTGTATGTATTTTCTACAAATCGAGTTAAACTTGTGACACGAACACCAACAGTGACAGTTATTTAGGTACGGAGGGAGCACATCTATCTACTAATATTGACCGAACACTAGGGCTACAACTATTTAATTGATTTGTTTCCTTCATTCGTTGTGGACGTAGCATCACTGTGTACAGAAGCATTGTTGGTTATCCAAATATTTGTCATGTTGTCTTAGTGGTAGTGGTCAACCTGGAAGAAATAACTTCCCTTGTTCAATTCGCACACCTCATGTGGGTCTCTAATGCTTGATTACAGATGCATCTAGTTGAAATGCGTCTGTGTGGTGCCAGAATGGCTCATATTATTTGCCATGACAACAGACTACGTCTTGATACATAGACAAAAATGTGATATTCATTTCCATGTATAGCTGAAGTACTACGTTGTGTATGATGGCTGTATCCACACAACCTAGGGTTTAATAATTTCCCAAGAATAGGCCTTGATCCAAGGATATATATCCTATGTATTAATTGGAAAAGAGGTATATCTAATTAAGAACTACATCTATCTACTAATATTGACTGAATACATGGGCTACAACTATTTAATTGATTTGTTTTCTTCATTCATTGTGGACGTAGCATCACTGGGTACAGAAGCATTGTCGGTTATCATCTCTAGGACTTGATTTGTCATGTTGTCTTAGTCATAGTGGTCCACCCTGAAGAAATAACTCACTACCAGAATTTGGAATTACGTCCTTGGGTGCCAAAATAAAACCGCCAAGAAAAGTGTAGTTTCCTTGGCTGCCGATGTAAACCTCCAAGGAAATTGATATTCTTGAGTGCTAAACCAAACCACAAAGGTAATTGCCTATTTTCTTGAGTGCTAGTTCAAACCGCCAAGGTAACTGCATGTTTCCTTGAGTGTTATTACAAACCGCCAAGGTAATGCTCATTTCCTTGGGTGTTATTCAAAACCGCCAAGGTAACTCATATTTTCTTGGGTGTAATTGAAAATCACTAAGGATATTCTTAGAACTTCAAAATATATATATATATTTTAAAATTATCCAAATGGTCTCGGATGGAGATTCGACCTAAATCAAAGTTATAGTGTTCGATGAGATCTAGAACTTTTCAGTTCATACTTTTAATATTTGAAGTCATTTAGGGTTTCAAATATTCATTACAAGATTGGATGAAGTGAATACAAAAGGAAAGAATACTTCCCTAGTCACAAGTTACTTTGAGGTGTAGTGGTAAGTGTGTTTTAGAGTGTAAGTTTAGGTCACAACTTTGATTCCTATGAGTTGTATGATTTTGCTGATTTATGTTTTTTTTTGTTTTTGCTCTATATTTCCTTGGAGGTTACTGGCCCTCAAGGAAAGTAATTTACTTGGTGGTTACTAGGCGGTTATAGATTTCCTTGTCCTTTTGGCAAATTAAGTTAGGTGCTTGTTTCCTTGGCGGTCAGCCTCCAATAAAATCATCCTTGAGTGTCAAAAAACCGCCAAGAATACTAATTTCCCTTGTCTTCTATCCTTGAGTGAATTTGCTTGACGGTTTATGGTCAAGGATTATTTCCTTGACGGTTTTTGGCACTCAAAGCAATTCAGGATTCTGGTAGTGACTTCCCTTGTTCACAACTTACCTTGTTAGCACACCTCATGTGGATTGGCAGCAGATTTCCAATTGTTTGTTGCGGCTGCACATGCATCCGTTTTTTTTATGGTAAGACCCTATGACCAGATACTCCATACAATCTATTAGATTGTGTCCGTATTATTAGACGCTAATCATATCCCACTTTAACTGGGTATGTATATTTCTAGGTTTTATAGTTTTGGCTTGTACACTCATAGCGATACCATTAGTGCTTTAGGCCATCCCCAAGATATGTTTTTGGATACTGCCATACAGTTACAACCCACTTTGCACATTCAGTGAAGGGCCTCTGCATCATGGACCACAGATGGAAAATTTATTTACACATTCTTTTGAGCAAGGATTATTAAAAAAAGTTGGCATAAATGACAGTTTTGAGATAATTAGCTATTGCCAGGAGACACAAAAACAGAGTAACGCTGAAAACCTATATAAAATAATATAATCCTAAAACAGTTTATCAGTGAAACAGTTGTCTAATACTTGTTCCCTATTATATACTGTGTTAGTGTCAATATATCTGCATTTCCAGCAATCTACAAAGAACATAAAGCCAATGCTTCCTGCTGCAGAACTCAGAAAATTGTGTAGTTTGAGAATAAGTTCACAAGATTGTCTAATGCTTCAGGGTAAAATTTCCTTGCAAACAAGTAGCATGGTCTCTTCAGTCCATTCCACAGGCAAGGCCTGTGCAAGAGCTCTTTCTGCAGTCAACATCAAGAACATAAGCATTGGACGTTCAGTGTTTCTCCCAATAGTTAAGCTGACATCAAAGAAGACATGATTACTCCACGTAGGTTGCAACTAAAAAGAGAACATGGGCTGAAGATTTTTTAAACCACACACCAAAGGAAAATCAGGAGAACATATCACTACTCTCTAGGAATCAAAATAAAAGTATGACATATGAACTTGAGGCAATGATGAGTGTGCACTTTGCTTGATTTCCAGATTGACGGAACTGATCGAATTATACACACTTCAGAGCCTAATAGTAGTTTACCATAATTCACTCTGTAGATTGTGCACTGGGTAACCGAATATATATAAAAAATCCTACCCCACTTTTTTCATGTGCAAATAATGCAGCATATATGATAAATTAAGAAAACAACATGGTACCATAATTAATTTAGTAAATAAATGCAATTTTCAGGCTTGTCTTTCAAATAAATGGTTAGATTAACTTAGATAGCACAGGAGGAAGAGACCTTCTCATCACTGGTGATGTGGTAGCTCACATCAATCGACTGCAGCAAAACGGAAGTTAGAGCCATAAAAGGATTACATTTATCAGGTTAAGATTACAAAATAAAAGTAAACATACAGTCATATTCTTCAGGCGTTCATAAGTGACATCCTTAGCACGGAAAGATCTGGGATGCCACTTTCCTTCAGACCAATCAACGTAGGTGACTGACCAGTTAGCAATGCCAGCAGGGTCCATCATCTGTTCAATACACACAAGAGCCTTGACATCAGTACCTCGAGGACATTATTGACAACCAGATTCTTTTAAAATATAAAATGGCACTATGCGGTCACTCTAACGTGGAATAGTGTCGGCAGATAATGCTCATCTGCATAGCAATTGCGACCTTCTTCCATTCCGGGCTGCAAAGGGCACAAAGCAGAACCAAAGACAAACTATTCAGCAAAGTAGTACTATCAACATAACAGAATGAGATCAACAAGAGTTCCTTATTTTGAGCAATTTTGGCTGATTTAGAAAAGACTAATAGAGTGATCTTCACAAGTGCAAAGAACAGATGGGAAAATGTTATATGAAAATGGCATGTACCAATCCAAAGATACTAAACTAGCGGACCACGTGCACGAGAATAGCAGTAGTACTGTAGTAGTCTAGTAGAGGATCTAGAATTTTGAGAGAAAAACAGTAAATCAGTTGACAGAAGAGTGAACTGAAAGCTAGAACGTAGTGCAATCTTTGACTACAACATGACACCAGAATTTTACAACTCTAGTGCTACAATAATGAAAATTTAGATTCGATTACCCTGCAGTAAAGCCTGAATTTTGAGTAATAAAGACTGTCTGCAATCACCACCATTGCATGCTGTCGCTTCATTGAGAACCACTGCGATGTTCAAAGAATAATATTGTAGACACATTTCAGTACTTGGAGTCCATACAAACCTCATAAATTCAATGCATTTGAAGAAATGAATCCTTTTACTTAAAATAAAGTAGATTAAATGTGACAAAAAGAGGATTCTTATTGATTAACAATGCTTTCAAGCCTTCTATCCCATTGATTAGTTAGCTAATATCCACAATTTTTGTGAACTTGAATGGGGCAATATTAAGTTTACCTGAGAACCTTTCCTGAATTCTGACTCTCGAACCTCAGGTAACATATTCTTTGAGTATCTGTAAACTCCATGTGGCCCAGGATCATGGAAACTAGCCAATAAATACACAAGAATGTGAATGGTCGAAAAAAAGGCAAGTTCATATAAAGAACTAAGGTATTAAAGATATATGCAATGCTCTAGGCTATATGGCTTAACTAGTGTTAATGAATGCAACATAGTTCAGACAGAGCATTGTCTCACCAGTCCAGAAAACTGTGTCTTGATCCCATGAGGAAGTCGTACACATAGTCAAAATTGTGAAGAGGAACACAGCTGAATTCATTGTATGAAGAATGGTCAGAGTGAGAGAGTTCGTCATGCTAGAAAGTATTTTCGAATATGGGGATCACCTGTCTGAAAGCAATACAAAATGCTGGTTGTCTATATCTTCTAGAGCTTTTGCCAACAGCCTCCTCTCTGCATCAACCATTGTAATCATACCCCATCCTACCTGCTAGGAATTTGCCAATATCAGAATTCTATGCAACACGTATATGTATATAGTCAATGTGCAGCAAACATTAATTATCTACTCACTAATTGGCTACACTTCTTAGACAGAACCGAATCTATCAAATCAAATTATCTGCAGATGTATGAATACAAATAATATTAGAAACCAAAATGCTAGATTAGTTCTACTTCCAGTTCAAACATAAATGCATGTTATATGTGCATCAAGTTGTTTTCTAAAATATTTGGAACCGTGATCACCATAATTTTTTTCAGCATAAATATGCATATACTGAAGCTGCATCCTGTGCCTTTATTCTTATACACCGTATGGTAGAGGCTGAAACATTGTTCCATTATCTAATCAAAGGTACTTTTAATTGTTTCAATATGCATAAGTAGATAAGAACAATGGCTAAGTAAAATCAATTAGCACTGGAAACTCTGAAGAACTAGAATGCATTTCCTCAAAAGTCAAGCAGAAAAGTCTCAGACATATAAGAAATCTTAGTAAATCAAAACATATTGCTACCTTATGATCTTACGAATACACATGCTTTACATGATCAGCGTGGCTTCATCCTTAATAGCATTACCTTCTCACTGTGTATGTCTCGACCGACAAATATGGGACTGACATGTTCGTGCTTCTCCCGTGAAGCATGAACATATATAGTGTATCTCCCCTCATGTCCCTAGAGAAATAAGATGAATAGCATGGAAAACACAAATGGAGTAAGATGTATTCCTTGGTCTTTTGATTTGAATGGTGCCATAACGGAAGTAAAGAGAAATATAGGTTCAGAACAAAGTACACTTGTGGTTTGGTACTAGAGGCAAATCGAGTAATATAACAAGATCTGATTCTGGTTTAGATATAAACACATTTAAATAAAAAAATGGCCAGTAAAAAATACATTTCATGAAATGAAAGATAGAAAGATATGATGCAACCTATGGAGAACTAATGCACTTTTGATCTTAGTTATGACTGGTGAATTACTGCACATCTTAATTGGATGGGAGTTTTGGAAACACCGCAATGATTGTGTCTTTAATAGTACTGTCCTAAGTGTATCCTTGATTGTCAGGATGGTAGAAGAGGAGGAGCCCTACAGTGTTTTTGGCTCAGGGTGTTTGGGACCTTTTATATGTTTTTTTTTTGGTCATTTTCAGTTGGCGCTGTTTTACCCTCACCTTTGTATCTCTTTTTCTCTCTGAACCAAATGACATATAGCTCTCCTATGTCTTTCGAGAAAAAACTGTGATCATTTGCTTTGTTTGAAGATGCTGTGTTTGCTTTTTCTGATCTAGTGCATTGGGTTGCTGTCTGGTGTCTTGGTGTTGTACATTTTGTATTCTTAATGAAATGACAGCATCTCTCTTGCATAGATTGAGAAAAAAAAATTAATGCACATCAATCATCTGTACATTAAATTGGAGAGTAATATATTTGTATTTTATTAAGTCGTCTTTTAGGACCCACAAATAGTATCTGGAGACAGCAAATCCAAAGTCTGTAACAAAATTAATATCATGTATAAAGTTGTCAAGTATGCATGAATGTACACAAGGGAAAGTGACACTGGATACCTTAAAGAACAACTCCCACAATTTTTCGAATGGAAGTTTGCCTGGGGTCAGGAACATAAAGGCAATTTTTGGGTTCCTTGATATGAAAGGAGGCGTAGAGAGGATCTGTCTGAAGACAACACGTGCAGCAGTCTCTGCATCAGTAAGTTCCCGGGTTGGTTCTGACGGAAACCAGTCCCTAACAGGATAGGTATAATCCTGGGGTGGGTAAACATAAGCCCATAGCAGAGTGATGGCGATAAATATTACAACCAGTGATATCCATATGCGTCTTCTTGGACTTGCTCTTGTGCGAGGAACTGTAACACCCTTCATATCACCGAAGCCCAATTTTCACAACTGATACCACTTCATTCCTTTTGGCTACTCACATTGATGTGCCCTGCCTTCATTACTATCTTCTTGACTAAAGCAAAAGTGTCTCAGCGGAGCTTCCAAAAATGTGAAATTTGAAAAAATAATTGCCTTCTGCTTCTATAAGCGCTTCTGCAAAATAACAGCGAGAAGGGGAACTAATCAAACCTTCTCTCTTTTCTCGAACAACGCAGGAGAGCTGCATATCATTTCATTAAGGTATAAAAGATAGTGCAATAGGTCGAGGAAAGACCCAACCTCTAAAAACAAAATAATTGAAATAAAGTTAACTTACTATAAGAATTGAATTGATTTTGGAAGGCTAAATCTCCAATATTATGTTGCTTGTTTTTTTTTAACATTAAATACAGCAGGGGAGGCCCCCACTGTAGATATTTTATTAAAAAAAAAGCCAAGTGTCATGTGGGGAAAGACCTACACACGGCGACGTAGGGCCAGGGACTCACGCCAAGCAGCGGAACGCGCGGCGGAACGCGTAGCGCGTGGAGAAGGGATGAGCGCGACAACTGCGGAGGCAGAGCGCGCCATCGCGGCTGGCTCGGCTGGCCCGAGTGGCTAAGTAGGAAAGATAGGATTAGTTTCCCTCCTATTATTATTCCCTTAATTCCAGGAGTTTGTTGCTCCCGTTAGTTAGGCTAAGGCCTATATATTCTGTAATCGTGACAATGAAAGATTAAGCAAGAACAATTACCCTAATCTCGATCTCTCTCCCTCAAGCTCTCAAGCCCAGGCAGCCGTGAGGAGCATAACCTCCGCTACTGGAAGATACGGCAGGAGACTACGAACTACATAGTCGAGGGACGGCTACCCTGGATCATAGTGCCCTTGACAACTTGGTATCAAAGTCACGTCGATCTTCGCCCACGCGCTCCGATCAATCTTCCTCAGCCGCCACTCACCACCCTAGCCCGCCGCCACAAAACTCCACCGATTCACCGCACCTACCTGCCGCGATGAGTGAGCCTACCCTCGCCGACGTGCTCGCATCCCTGAAGACACTCACCTCGGATCTGAACACCATGAAAGCCGACATGCTGGTCCTGAAGGAGAAGTCCGCCTCGACGTCGGACAGCGGCGGTGGCCGCCGGGCAGAAGACCCGCGTGATTTCGATCAGTCACCCAAGCACAAGAAGTGGGATTTCCCCCGCTTCGACGGCACGACGGACCCGATGCTCTTCCTCAACAAGTGTGAATCCTACTTTCGCCAGCACCGGTCCATGGCGGAGGAGCGCGTGTGGATGGCGTCCTACAACTTGGACGACGTCGCCCAACTCTGGTACACTCAGCTCCAGGAGGACGAGGGCGCGCCAACCTGGGGACGTTTCAAGGAGCTCCTGAATTTGCGTTTCGGTCCGCCCCTTCGATCGGCGCCATTGTTCAAGCTCGCCGAATGTCGGCGTACCGGGACCGTGGAGGAGTACGCCAACCGGTTTCATGCGCTCCTTCCTCGCGCAGGACGCTTGGACGAGGCACAACGCGTCCAACTCTTTACCGGCGGCCTCCTACCACCACTCAGCCACGTCGTTCGCATACACAACCCGGAGTCCCTCGCAGCCACCATGAGTTTGGCTCGTCAGGTGGAGCTCATGGAGAATGATCGGCCGGTGCATCCACCTCCTCGAGCGCCACCGCGCGGTTTTCCGCGTCCCGCGCTCCCGGCGCCCCAGCCACTGCTGGCGCTTCCCGCACCACCGGTGGCCGCCCAGCAGGCCCGCGGCGATGGGCCGCAGCGGCGCCTCACCCCGGAGGAGATGGCGGACCAGCGTCGTCAAGGTCTGTGTTTCAATTGCAATGATAAGTTTTCCCGTGGCCACATCCGGTTTTGCCGGCGCCTCTTCTTCATCGACGGGGTGGAAATCGACGGCGCCGCTGCAGCAGATGCCGTAGACACGGAGGCGCCCGTGTTCTCCCTCCACGCGGTGGCCGGCGTGGCCGTGGGCTAAACCATGCAGGTCCGTGTAGTGGTGGGCACGACATCCTTCATCGCCCTCCTCGACACTGGCTCGACCCATAGCTTCATCGCGGAATCGGCGGCGCGCCGATCGGGGCTGCCCATCCTGCCCCGCCCTCGCCTGACGGCCACTGTCGCCAACGGCGAGAAGGTGCCTGGCCCAGGCGTCCTCCGTCATGCACCGCTCACCATCGGCGACCTCGGCTTCGCCGTCGACTTGTTCGGCATGCCTCTTACAGGGTATGATCTGGTGCTCGGCACCCAGTGGATGGAGACCCTCGGACGCCTGACGTGGGATTTCACCACCGCCACGGTGTCGTTCACACGCCACGGCTACACGATCTGCTGGACAGGGGTCCCGCTACAGGAGGTGGGGGACTCCTGCGCGTCCACAACGGCGGCACCTTTGCTCGAGGAGCTCCTCGCCGGCTTCGAGGGCATCTTCGCCGAACCACGCGGTCTGCCGCCCAAGCGCGCCCGCGACCACGCCATCACCCTCAAGCCGGACGCACAGCCGGTGGCGGTCCGCCCCTACCGCTACCCGGCTGCCCACAAGGACGAGTTGGAGCGGCAGTGCGACTCCGTGTTCTCCTCTCCAGTCCTCGTCAAGAAGGCGGATGGCGCCTGGCGTTTCTGCGTCGACTACCGCGCCCTGAACACACTCACCGTCAAGGACGCATTCCCGATCCCCGTCATCGATGAGCTGCTCGACGAGCTCCACGACGCCCGCTTCTTCACCAAACTCGACCTTCGGTCGGGGTATCACCAAGTCCTCATGCGCCCCGACGACATCCTAAAGACGGCGTTCCGAACCCACGACGGCCTCTACGAGTTCCTGGTGATGTCGTTCGGGCTGTGCAACGCCCCGGCGACGTTCCAAGCACTCATGAACGACGTCTTGCGCCCCTTCCTGCGTCGATTCGTCCTTGTATTTTTTGATGACATTCTAATCTACAGCCAAACATGGGCGGACCACATGCGTCATCTGCGCGTCGTGCTCACTAAGCTCCGGCAGCAAGTGCGCGTTCGGCGAACAGTCCGTCTCCTACCTCGGCCAAATCATCTCGGCATCCGGCGTCGCCATGGACCCGGCCAAGGTGCAGGCCGTCCGCGACTGGCCTGGTCCCCGATCCGCCCGAGCCGTGCGCGGCTTCCTCGGATTGGCGGGATACTACCGCAAATTTGTCCACGGCTATGGCGCCATCGCCGCCCTGTTGACGGCTCTCCTCAAAAAGGAGGGGTTCACCTGGAACGACGCCGCCGCCGCGGCATTCGACGCCCTCAAAGATGTGGTCACCTCGGCGCCCATCCTCACCATGCCGGACTTCGCCCAACCCTTCACCGTCGAGTGCGATGCGTCCTCGCACGGCTTCGGCGTGGTCCTTATCCAAGAGGGGCACCCGATCGCCTTTTTCAGCAGGCCGGTCGCTCCTCGTCATTGAACTCTCGCCGCCTACGAGCGTGAGCTCATCGTCTTGGTCCATGTCATGCGGCATTGGCGGACGTACCTATGGGGCCGTCGCTTTTTGGTGCAAACAGACCACTACATCCTCAAATACTTGTTGGACCAGCGGCTCTCGACCATCCCCCAACACCATTGGGTGAGGAAGCTCCTCGGCTTCGATTTCGCCGTTGAATACAAGCCGGGCGCGGCGAACGCCGTCGCCGACGCGCTATCGCGCCGCGACACGGAGGACGACGTGGACGGCGCCGTCCTTGCTCTCTCGGCCCCGTGCTTCGACTTCGTCACACGCCTTTGCCAGGACAACGACTCGGAGCTAGCGCTTGTGGCGGTCCACCAGGAGATCACCAGCGGCACACGCGGCGATCCCCGGTCCGTGGTGGACGGCCTGGTCCAATACAGGCACCGGCTCTACATCCCACCCGCCTCCGGCGTGGTCCAGGAAATCGTGCAGGCGGTGCACGCGGATGACCATGAGAGCGTTCAGCGGACGCTTCATCGTCTCCGCCGCGACTTCCACTTCCCGAACATGAAACAGTTGGTGCAGGCTTTTGTCAAAGCATGCATCGTTTGCCAGCACTACAAGTCCGAGCACTTGAACCCAGCGGGCCTGCTCATGCCGCTACCTGTGCCGCACAACGTTTGGTCCGACGTCGCGCTGGACTTCATCGAGGCGCTGCCGAAGGTGCGCGGCAAGACCGTCATCTTGACAGTGGTCGACTGTTTCAGCAAGTACTGCCATTTCATACCATTGGCACACCTGTACTCGACGGAGTCCATCGCGGAGGCATTCTTCACCAACATTGTTCGCCTGCATGGCGTGCCGCAGTCGCTCGTGTCGGACCGCGATCCGGTCTTCACGTCCAAATTCTGGCGCGAGATCATGAGGCTGATCGGGACCAAGCTCCACATGTCCACAGCATTCCATCCTCAGTCGGATGGCCAGTCTGAGGCGGCTAACCGGGTCATCGTAATGTATTTACGCTGTCTTACAGGTGACCGACCGCATCAATGGCTGCGTTGGCTTCCATGGGCGGAGTTCGTCTTCAACACCGCCTACCAAACGTCCCTGCGCGACACCCCTTTCCGTGTCATCTATGGCCGCGACCCGCCATCGATCCGATCATACGAGCCTGGTGACACACGGGTCGCGGTTGTAGCTCGAAGCATGGAGGATCGCGCAGAGTTCCTCGCCGACATCCGCTCTCGGCTGGAACAAGCACAGCAGGTCCAAAAGCGCCACTACGATGCTGGACATCG
The DNA here is from genome assembly GCA_022036555.1 of Microstegium vimineum. NCBI lineage: Eukaryota > Viridiplantae > Streptophyta > Magnoliopsida > Poales > Poaceae > Microstegium > Microstegium vimineum. The sequence goes on along the minus strand of CM039135.1, from coordinate 12,959,990 downwards.
CCCAGTGGCCTACCACGTCGGCGACTGGGTGTTTCTTCGCCTCCGACAGCGTGAGGCTGCCTCGCTTCCTCGAGCGCCGACGGGCAAGCTCAAGCCCCGCTACTTCGGGCCGTACCGCATCACCGAGATGATCAACGACGTCGCCGCCCGCCTCGCCTTGCCACCCGGAGCACGCTTGCACGATGTGTTCCATGTCGGGCTTCTTAAGAAGTTCCACGGGGCTCCGCCAGAAGTGCCCCCACCTCTGCCGCCAGTTCACCATGGCGCGATTGCTCCAGAGCCTGCTTAGGCGGTGCACTATCGGCTGGCCCGTGGTGTCCGCCAAGTCCTGATTCAGTGGAAAGGCGAGTCCGCGGCGTCGTCCACTTGGGAAGATGTGGATTCCTTCCGCGCCCAGCATCCAGCATTTCAGCTCGAGGACGAGCTGAGTCTTGAGGGCGGGCGAGATGTCATGTGGGGAAAGACCTACACACGGCGACATAGGGCCAGGGACTCACGCCGAGCAGCGGAACGCGCGGCGGAACACGTAGCGCGTGGAGAAGGGATGAGCGCGGCAACTGCGGAGGTAGAGCGCGCCATCACGGCTGGCTCGGCTGGCTCGAGTGGCTAAGTAGGAAAGATAGGATTAGTTTCCCTCGTATTATTATTCCCTTAATTCCAGGAGTTTGTTGCTCCCGTTAGTTAGGCTAAGGCCTATATATTCTGTAATCGTGACAATGAAAGATTAAGCAAGAACAATTACCCTAATCTCGATCTCTCTCCCTCAAGCTCTCAAGCCCAGGCAGCCGTGAGGGGCATAACCTCCGCTACTGGAAGACACGGCAGGAGACTACGAACTACGTAGTCGAGGGCCGGCTACCTTGAATCATAGTGTCCTTGACACCAAGGAACTGTACAAACATGTCTAGCAAGATGCCAAACAGTAGGCCTAAAAAGGCCAATAGAAAACAAAACAGGACTAAACAAGAAGCTCTACACAAAGAAGAAAAGCAACTCGTTTGGCCTCATCAAGAAATCTATGTGCCTGTAGTTTAGCCTCTACAAGAAATAGAACCTTCCAAGAATTAAAAGAGGACCTTCCACTATCAAATATTGTATCATTTCTTTGCTTCCAAATTTTCCAAGAGGCGATGGTGAATTTCCATGAAGAAGAGACTCTGGAATTGCTGCTTTGCTTGCACCATCATTTGGAAGAAACCTGTAGCCAAATTCCATTGAATGCCCAATTGCTGCCAGCATCTTTGACTGAAAGGGCAACTGAAAAACAGATGAAAGGCAGTCTCTTCAACATTGCCATCACAGAGAACACAATTGTAATTGTTGTCCTCCAGTCTGTCTTTTCCTTTTTAGGATATTTCTTTTACTTAGTCTACCCACTAGAAGGAGCCAAGTGAAGACTCGAGTTTGTTGCAGCACATGGAGTTCCAGATCCAAACAAAAGGGGCTGGGGGTTAGAAACTTCTATAGGGAAAGTTGTAAAATTTAGAAGAGTAGTATTTGTTGTTTCCCCAAATATAATGCCAAGAGTCTTTTGTGTTTTCCTAGACTTGAAATGTCTGTATGTAATCTTGCAACCTTTGATATTCCTGGAATGCTTACTCAGATAGGGGCAGATGAAATTGGGCCTCCAGACTGTTGCTAAGCAGGAACTGAGCCACTAAAGTCTTGTTTTTTTGCAAAGGAGAAAAATCTGGGGTAATTGGTTTGCATAACATTTTCATTCCACAGGTCTGACCAGAACAAGATAGAGGAGCCATCCCCAACTTTGCAGCTAGCAACACCTCTGTAAAGATCACAAAACTTTAGAACATCTTTCCACCAAAAGGATCCCTTGTCACTTGATGCATGAGGGACTTCACCATTGGGATAGTGAGCATAGCAAATTAGTTTAACCTAGGGGATTTCCTTCCTATTGTAGAATTTATCTAAGTGCTTGAGCAGGAGGGCTGAATTTTGAATTCTCAAATTTATGATGCCAAGACCACCCTATTTTTAGGTTTCCTTCATTTTTCCCAAGCCACCAAAGGTTTCATTTTTTCATTGCTATCTAAACCTCTGCAGAGACAATGTTTCCTGGCTCTGTCAATATGCTGAGAACTACGACTGGCAGCTGAAGTGAACACATTGCTGTTAGAACCAAGGTGAGGACCGCCCCGCCTTATATGTTGTACTCCCCCACCATCGATTACCGATGTGGGACTAACCCCAACAATTGCATATGTTGGGAGAGAAGAAAGAACTGAGTTTACAAGTTGGAGTCTACCAGCATGAGTTAAGAAATTAGAGGTAGTTGTAAACCTTCTTTCCACCTTATTCATGAGAGATTCAAAATGCTCCACTCTAGGTTTGGTAGTGCCCATTGCAAGGCCAAAATAAGTGAAAGGGAGGGACTCGAGCTTGCATCCAAAAACTCCTGCCAACTGTTGAGCTTTTTCCGAGGAGATGTTCAAAGGGACTAGCCATAATTTCCTGTAATTGACTCTAAGTCCAGTTGACTATGCAAAGGATTCTAAAAGCCCTTTCAAGGTGAAGAGTTCTTGCTGCAAAGCTTTCATGATCAGTATAGTATCATCGGTGTATTGAATTATGGGGTATTGAGCCATCTCATAAGAGGGAATTGGAAGCTCAAACAAGCCTTCCCTGTGAGCTTTGTTGACAATGCATTGGAGAAGGTCCGCAGCTAGGACGATGAGCAGGAGAGAGTGGATCACCTTGTCTAACACCACATTTACAGTGAAAGTGCTTGCCAGGGATACCATTCAGAAGAATTGATGAAGAACCAGAAGCAAGGATTCTCTGTATCCAATCACACCATCTATTATCAAAGCCAAGATGAACCATCATTTGGAGAATGAGATTATGTTCTACTGTATCAAAAGCCTTTGTGAAATCAAGCTTAAGAATGATAGTCTCTTTCTTAGAGTTCTGACACTAGAAGATGTACTCATATGCCCAAGCAAGGCAATCTTCGATTGTCGTAGATTTGATAAATCCATATTGGTTTGCATGGATTAAGGAGATTATCTTGTCTTGGAGTCGATTGGACATCAGTTTTGTAATGATCTTGAGAGCACAATTCAACAGAGAAATAGATCTACATTCACCTCCACAGGATTGTTTATTTTAGGTATTAAGGTGATCAAAGAGCTGTTTATAGCTTGCAGATCTAGGGAGCCATTGAATAAATCAAAACAAAGTGTATAGAAGCCTTCCTTTATTATATTCCAACATTTCTTTAGAAAAAAAAACCATTGAACCCATCCAGGCCTGGGGCTTTATCTGCAGGCATTTGCTTGATGATCAAATCTATATCCTCCATGTTAAAAGGTCTTGATAATTGTTCTAGGTCGTTTCTTGTTTGGACAAGAGAGCTTAGGTAGTATAACATGACAGGATTTGTAGTGCAACACATTCTTTATCTGTACTCTTGCAGCAGTACAGCAGCTTTTGCATTATGGTCAATTAGACTTCTTCCATCTTCTGCTTGGAGTGTGGTGATTGTATTTATTCTGTATCTTTCTGTGTCAACAGCATGAAAGAAACTAGTGCTCTCATCACATAGAAGTTGAACACATCCAAAAATTTCAAATGGATGCAAAACATACATCGCATCAAGTTTGATAACCAGCCAAGGGAGGTTGCAGAAGTGACCAATAAAGCCATGGCAGGGGCCTTGTCTGATGGTATCTCATGAATGATCCCAAAATCTCATCCTAAGTCAAAGGGGCATTGAGCTTAGAGAGGTTAAGTGATGGGAGTATTGTTGGATAATAATCCCTTGGCTCGTTGGACTCTGACTCAATTTTGGCTTGGCTCGTCTTGGCTCATTTACGTTTTCTAACTAGCTGAGCCAACAGCTTAGCTCATCTATAATTATAATCAATATCTATATCGATATCTATATTTATATCTATATCTATCTTTATATCTTATATTTTCAATCCCCACTAGTATTTTGTCTCACTATACAAGTTGTCCAAATCAGTATCCTAGCATGTAACTATGATAGCACAGTAGCACATCACATGCGAGCTATCCAAGTTAGCATCAGCTAGCACGTAATTGGGTCTGTTTGGGACTGCTCCACAAACTCTGCTCTGCAAACTTCATTATGGAGCAGCTCCACAAAAAACTGGAGTTTGTGGAGTACCTCTTTAGGTGCTTTTACAACTCCACCTTTTTTTTTGGAGTTGTGTGCGTAGAAAATATCAATTCACTCAAATAAGTAAATATTTATTAAGCTTAGGCTAGGTGAATTGATATTTTCATTAAGCTCAATTCACAACTCCATCTTTATCCATGTCATCATGCTACACCATGGACTAAACATACACTATGATATCTATCCACTCAAATAAGTAAATATAGATAGTATAATTGCATTTTAAACCATTTGTGATTCTTGCAGCAAAACACGGGCTACTATTCTAGATTAGTTAATGCTCAAGCTCGTGCTCACAAGCCTAATGAGCTAAACATTGTAAAAAAGGACCACCAACATATATTCAGTCCAATACTACGTCACCTCAGTCCCACACAAAGCACACAACTCATACCTAAGGAACTAATCCCGGCACATGGGCACCCACAATGCACAAAACTAGTGCCACCTCCTCACTCCCCTATCACCCGTTGTGACTATTATGACTACCTCATATAAATCTGTCAATTTTATCACAATATACAGTAGTAGTATTTTAGTCGGAGTTTTCTTTGTCAAAGCCTTTTTATTTGATACTTTGATTTAATATTTATTATTAGACTCGTGAGCTTAATAAGCCAACTCAAACCGGAGTAAATAACAAAACCGAAGCACGCCGAGCTGGCTCCTTTTCCAGCACTAAAAGGGAGCGCCTCAAAGTCCAGCCCATGCACACGTGGCTTAAGGTCCCCAATCAAGGGTACTATATTCTTACTGTCCCAATCAAGGGTACCATATTTTCATCTGTACAACGAAGTTACTACCCACAAAGTTCAATAATTAGTTAAAGCTATTGGACTTTTTCTTCTAAAAACTGTAAGATTTTTTTTAAGTACAAAATATAATTTCCATCTGATGTGGTTACATTTTCTGTAAATGGTAACTAGGATGTGATCAGGATCCACCTCTGCATTATTTATTACTCCACAAAAAACATGATTTCGGATCATAAGTTTTGAGTATGCATGTTTACAATACAATGCGAGGAGCAATCGAAATTAAGAGACAAGTCGTACGGTCAAAAATTCACCTACACATAAACACGAAATTTACCCAAATTTGACACCCAGCGATCTGACGACGCAGCGCAAAAACACAGCAGCACGAAAATCAAGAGCAACGGGAGTTCTCCTCTCCTAAACACAGACTAAAGCGGTCAATCAAAGCACCACATGTATCGAATCGGCTCCATGAACCCAAAACAAATCACAATGCTCGTCGAATTTGCCCGCAAGAGAAACGGAAACGGGAAACTGGAAATGTTCGTACCTGGTGCAGGTCAGGAAAGCCGGCAAGATGCGGCGATCCAAGAAACCACAGGGGACCCAGCTGGGAAAACGCATGCAATGCGATGAAACCACGCAGGATTTGTGCGCGGATGTGGAGCGATGGAGATTGGAGGTCAGGGCCCTGGCACGGGCGTTCGTGGAGAAGGGGCACGAGAGAGCAGGGAAGAATTGCAATGGAGAAATGTTTCTGCATGCGTGGCCTCTGCTTTGTGTTCGGCGGAGAAGACGGGGAGGAAGTGGAACAGCCCATCCCTCTCCACACACACACACTGCTTTCGCACGCAGCATCGCCTTTAGCTCGGTCGTTGTGTCGGAGGGAACTGGAAAGGTGGGAGGGAGTGGCAAGATGGGAATTGCAAATACAGCTCCACTAATCACCGGTGGGTGGTGTTAAGATTAATAGTGTGAACGCGAAAATCTGAATTGCCGTGTCTGCTGACACAACAGCAAGTTTGAACGTTCTTCTGATACAGAACAAGCTGGTTTCGGTCCAAGGCCGACACGTGTCTGGGTTGTGGCCCAGACAAGCCCATGACTCGGCCCGCTAGGCCTAGTCTGAGCCCGGTCAACATTGACCGTTGATCTGGTCCCACCTGTCAGCCAGGACTCACGTGTGTTGTTAGAGTGCGCAGCGGAATCCGGCCCAGCTCGCTATACCCATGAGCCGGTACACCCTCGGGTCCAGGTCCACCGGAGCCCACAACATATCAGGCCTTGGGCCTAACTCAACTTAAAAGACTAGCCTGATAGGTGAGGATTGCCCCCGCCTTATATGTTGTGCTTCCCCACCATCAATTACCGATGTGGGACTAAACCCAACAATCTCCCCGTCACACATCGGACCTAACTCTTCCATCACACTACATCATGTGATCTCCGAAGACGTTATCCAGGCCCGAGTCCAACGCTCATCACACAACCTATGTGACCTCCAACCGTTAACGGGTTCCCCCATCACATGTGACCCCTGAGATTTTCTAGGTTTTCCAACCATGGGCTCTGATACCACTTGTTAGGGTGCGCAGCGGAATCCGGCCCAGCTCGCTATACCCATGAGCCGGCACACCCCTCGGGTCCAGGTCCACCGGAGCCCACAACATATCAAGCCTTGGGCCTAACTCAACCCAAAAGACTAGCCTGATAGGTGAGGGTTGCCTCCGCCTTATATGTTGTGCTCCCCCCCATCAATTATCGATGTGGGACTAAACCCAACATGTGTGACTACAACTGCCTTGCCCAATCACAACGCGTCACATGTTGCTCCCAGATTTAATACCTCTTTTTTCTTTTTTAGAAAATGCATATGACCTTAGGTCATGTTTGGCTCTCACCTCTTAAACTTTAGTAGACTAAACTTTAGTCACTTTAAGGACTAAAGTGTCAAGCAAACTGATTAAAAAGGTGACTAAAATACTTTAGTTCTACTAGTCACTCAAGAGGTATTAAAAGGTGACTAAAATACTTTAGTTCTACCAGTCAGAGGTACTAAAAGGTGACTAAAATATTTTAGTCTACTAAAGTTTAGGAGGTGGGAACCAAACATGCCCTTAGAAAAATATGAAACAAGTGTCTAGATTTTTTCGAAAAATAAGCTCTACGCATAGGTCTATGTTTGATTGCATTTGGATATTTTAATTTTTAGGTGCTTCTTTGTGAATATCGGTAGGAGTTGCTTATCACGACTATATGTCTAGTTTCTAGCCTTGGATGGGCAGCAGTTTGAGGAAGAGGATTACAACTACATGGAGGAGCTTAGAGACTACTACTAGTTTGCAGGTGCCATGTCTCACCCAACCTTGTAGAATCCTATTAGGCATTCAAATGATTAGTTGCTAGCGCTTTATTACTTGAAATTGATTTATGATAGGTTGCATGGTAGAATTGCTTGAGAGCCATTAACTTGACGCAACCATACCCCTGCATAACCGTTGTTAGGTTAGACATGTACTTACCTTGCTTGCTATTTACTCTACTACGCATTATATCTGTGATGTGACACATGGTGGAAGATTGTATCTGAATGGCTAAGCCACTTGGTGCCGATAACAGGATAACAACTTGGGGTAACCTTGGCGTATATCTTGGGTGTGTGGCGAGGCTTGAGATGACCGAACAGGATTCTATGATAATTCTGCGGACAAGTCTTGCCAAAAGAATGTGACCTAGGCATTCCCCGCGAGGTATACCTTAGGTCGGTACATTTGACATGAGTAGAATCCGAAGAGGAGGCTCTTTCGTGGGGCAAATTCTGTGAAGGGAGGTGTCGTCGAGGCACAGGGTGTTGGTTATCCCCGATGTCTTGCTTGGTTCCCATAAGGACTGGTATTTCAAGAAAATCGGCTCATAGGACACTTCGTACGCACCACTCGTTCCTAATGGGCAAGAAGTGACATACTGGCTAGCTAGGGTGGTGCCACTACTACTAGGTAGGAAGTTGATTGTGTAAGGTGGTAAGGTAGGTGTCATCAAGGAATGGGGTGTTGGTTATCCCCGATGTTTTGCTTGGTTCCCATAAGGACTGGTATTTCAAGAAAATCGGCTCATAGAACCCTTCGTACGCACCACTCGTTCCTAATGGGCAAGAAATGACATACTGGCTAGCTAGGGTAGTGCCACTACTACTAGGTAGGAAGTTGATTGTGTAAGGTGGTAAGGGCGTCTGGCTCACACCCTCCTAAGATAGCATGGTAACCTTGGTGGCCTACTCATCAGTGTGTCGGTGGACTTAGGGGTGCCCCTAGTCTAAGTGGTAGGGTGGCATGTACCTGTTATGAGGTTGCCTAGTATTAGCCTAGGCGGTACATGTGTCGTTGATGGTGATCTTATGGTTATAGGTGTACAAACTCTATATAATTGATTGATCTATACGTATAGTCGTGTCCACAGTCATTAACATTCCTATGATCTACGCTTCCCTTGATTAGTGAGTGGTGAATTGTCTTCTCTCCTCCTAGATTTGGTTGGTTCCTATTGCTAGACGATGAGGCATGGCACAAGAGGGAGTCGTCCTTGTCACCTAGAGATCGGGAGTGTGATGAGATGTGTTGATATGTGTGGATGGGGTGGATTGATTGAATTGGGTTAAAACATGAGAACAATTATTATATTGATGAACTTGCATAACAAAACTACAGTCAAGTAATAGGTCTTATTCTCTTACCATTACATACCACTTACCACAAAGCAAACGCAATGCATAGGTGTGAGCTAGTGGCTAGTAAAAGTCATACTGATAATTATTTGGCATGTGACGAGCCTGAGTATGACTATGAGGGTGATGATTGGGAGGATTAGAAGTCTTGTTATATGCCCAAGTCTGCTTGAGGAGATGGAGTCTGCGCCCATTGTCATGTCTTCTATGATCCTGCCAAGTGGCAATCTAATAATGAGTAAACCCTTCTACTGTACTTTTTAAGATAGGTATTCGATGTATGTATCGTGATATCGACTGAATTTGGATAATATGATGGCATGATCTCCTGGGACTATCACATTATTGTTCATATATGTGGATTTCCTTTGAGGAAATTATGGATCGTTTCAGGTTTGTTCTATGCTTTTTGTGTGATGTTTTTCTAGGGATGTTACATGATCATATAGAAGTGTTTGGGTGGGGTGTTGGGGTAGTGTAGCCTAGAGTTTGGTCATGTAGAGGTTTAAGCTAGTGATTGGAAATTGAGCAAAACATGAATAAAGAGAGAAATTTTATGAAATTGAATTTTGGTAATTTCACTTTGGTTGATTGATGGTCTGGGCTCACCAAGTCCAGGCTTGTGACTTGCTCCTTCTTGCATCCAAGTGAAGGAGATGGTTTGAACGTAAATTAGAGGTTCCTTGCATGAAATATAGATCTCCATTATAGAGAAATTTATGAGATAGAAGTGAGAGAGGAGAAGGGCTTACACTTGGGATAGATTGGGTTGCTAGCACCTTCTTCTTTACATTTAAGATGAAATCAAGAGTTAGGGGTGGTCAAACTTAAGATACTTTGACTTTCCAAGATTCTTGGGATGTCTTAAAATTTGAGATGGAGGGAGTAGTATTTAATAATCTTCTTATCAACGTCGGTGTAAGTATGCACCACAATTGGTGAACACCCTGGTAGTGCTAAACATTTCCACCACCGGTTTGAACTATGAAACGGCGGTGGAGGACCCTTAGTTTTTAATGTACGATCATATGTGGGACTGGTGGTGAAAACTTTTATCACCGCTGGTCAGGGGTGGATCTACAGGGGGGCTGGTGGGGCTCTAGCCCTCCCCTATAGCTGGTGTGTTAATAAAAATATACAGAGATTAAGGAAAAGGAAAAGAAGAAAAAAATAGAAATTAGATGAAGAAGAAGAGATCAAGCCCCCCTTGATCTTGTTGTAAGATGTTGAGGGAGAAGAAAAGGGGAGAAAAGAAGAAAAAATAGAAAGATTAGAGGAATATAAAGAGATCACCCCCTTCAATCTTGTTCTGGATCCGCCACTACCACTGGTTTGTCACCAAACTTCACCCCACATATCTTTGACCCGACAGTGAAACTAATCACCACCGTCTCTCAAAAAAATAGCGGTGAAGGTCCCCGTGATTATAACACAATCTGTAATAATGACTAACAGAGGATGACCTTCGCTTTAGGTGGATTGACTTGCACTACTGGAGACGGGCCCTTTGTCGAGTGCCTACACGTTTGTCGAGTGCTTTCCGTCGGGCACTCGGCAAACGGTTCATTTGCCGAGTGTCACACTCGGCAACAACCTCTTTTGTCGAGTGTCGAGCACTCGGCAAAGAAAAACACTCGGCAACAGATTCTTTGCCGAGTGTCGGGCACTCGACAACGTCTGGCACTAGGCAAAAAGGCTTTTTGCCGAGTGTGAGGCACATGGCAACGCCGACACTCGGCAAACGGCGTTAGGAGCCGACGCCGTTAGTGGTTTGCCGAGTATCACCGTTAGGCACTCGGCAAACCAAACCGTTTGCCGAGTGTCTGGAGCTATACACTCGGCAAACCAAGCCGTTTGCCGCGTGTTTTCTCTAGCACTCAACAAACCTGCTTTTTTCTTTTTTAGTTTGGTCTCCAAACTTTTTCTATTGTCCTTCAATAGTACCTAGAATTACATGTTTAGGTATGACAATTTTATCCATGTGTTTGCTATATTTAGTTAGTTTTTTTCAATTAAGTGAATTATTTGACCCAACCCAAATTTGAACTAAAAGTGATTGAAATAATGAAAAAAATTGATTGAAAAACTATTATCCATATTATTAAGCATAATTTGAGTTCATATGTGGCAAAGTAAAACAAAAACTCCACATATTGTTCACGAAACATGATCTCAAACGTGTATTAGAATTGATAAAAAAAATCTATAAATAGCAAATGGACTCCAAAACTTGTAAAATTTATCATGGACTCATTATATCATTCTTATAACATGTGATAAAAAATTAGGATGATTTCGCTAAAGTTGTCACATACGTGTCTTACAAATTCAATCAACTTCGATAATGTTTCATATCACTTAGAGGGATTGAGTAGGATTAGAATTGAAATCGAAGCTAAAATTCAAATTTGACTTCAAAACTTTTCATATAGGCAATACAAAATATATATGGTGTGATGTCAAGATTTGGTAATTTTTTTAATCCGTTTGATATTTTTAAAATTTTTAGTCCCAATTATATTATTTATGAAACATTTGAATTTTAGTTCTAAATACATGAAATAATAGTCAAATAATTGTATATATAAGCAAAAAATATGTATTGCTAAGTAAATTTGAAAGTGTATTTTGAAAAGTATATTAAAAAAAAGAAAAGAAAGAAAAAGAGGCAGGAAATTCATTTTTAAAAAATGCTTTGCCGAGTGTCTTAGGGTTGACACTCGGCAAAGGCTTCTGTTTGCCGAGTGCCACACTCTTTGCCAAGTGCTAGATCGAGGGCACACGGCAAAGAGTGTGTATACACTCCCACACTCGGCCGTTTTTTCGGCCACACGCGCACACACACTCGCGCCGCTGCCCACCCGCGCGCCACCGCCTGCCTTCGCGCCTCCGCTCGCCGCCGGCCGCGCCGCCGCTCGTCGTCGATCGTGCCGTCGCTTGCCGCCGGCCGTGCCTCCCCACCCCGCGCCCTTCCCTGCCGACCCGGCCGCCGCCGCCGCAGGCCCGTCAAGCCCGGCCCTCGCGCCGGGAGAAGAGGAGGAGAAGAGGCGCAGGTCCCCTTCGTCCCGGCCGCAGCCGTCCGCTGTGCCTGGCCGCCGCCGTCCGCCTGGCCCGCTCGGCACCAGGACCAGAGGAGGAGAGGAGGAAGAGAGAGGAAGAGGAGGAGAAGAGGAAGAGGGAGGAAGAGAAGGAGAACGAGAGGAGGAAGAGAAGGAGGAAGAGGAGGAGGAAGAGGAAGAGAAGGAGGAAGAGGAAGAGGAGGAGGAGGAGGAAGAGGAAGCTCCTGTGTACTTCGACCTATGTACTTCGGCACTCCTGTGAGTATGAATGTTTTAGTTTATATGTTTACGCTTGTGGTCAAAGAACAATAACACTTGTAATCTAGCATACTTCGAATATTAGAATCTTATAGTTTAATTGTGTAACACATGCAACCTCTTTTACTTTGTGCAGAATCAATTGACGGCATCAAATGCTTCGCCGGGCTATTGACCTTTCCCGGGCTTGGGAGGATCGCCGAGATCAGGTTGTGGGCCTCGTGACCCTGGACCCTCGTCGTGAACGCTTTGGATTGAACTATAGATGTTTTGTGAACTGTGGATGCATTGTCGTGTTGAACTATGGATGAATTGTCACATATTGTGAGATATATGTGATGTTTGTGATATCTATGTGTTGTTTGTGATGTGATACATGTTGTTTGTGATATATATGTGTTGCTTGTGATATATAGCTTCTGTTTGTCTGGATGGAATTGAAAAAACAAAATAAAAAAAGCTAGGTTCTGGTTGCTTTGCCGAGTGTAGCACTCGGCAAAGGAATGATTTGCCGAGTGTTATGGTCAAGACACTCGACAACGGAACCATTTCAAGGCACCTGGGAAGGCCCTTTGCCGAGTGCATCTTCTTTGCCGAGTGTCATGACCAAGACACTCGGCGCAGAACACAAGTTTGACCGAGTGTTCTGCATAGGGACACTCGACAAAGGAGTAACGTTTGTCGAGTGCCCTACATGGGACACTCGGCAAACAGGTTGACGTTTGCCGAGTGTCTCAGTCAACGACACTCGGCAAATCATGTACCCTATGCCGAGTGCTTGACTTGACACTCGACAAACCCTCTGTCACCGTCCTTTACCGTTAACATTGTCACCGTCCTTTACCGTTAACATTGTTGTCGTGTACCGGTTGCTGAGTGTTACACTCGGCAAAGGACCTGAGTCGGGTAGTGTTGGATGGATCCTCACAGCTCTAGAAATTCCCTTTCCAGTAGGCTGCCTCTATTTCAAGATGTAGGTTCTTTTAATATTTGTCCTAAGTTGAATTTCCCTACCTTTAACCAAATTTATATAAAAATATATATTATAACCCTCTATACATTGTTGGTAATTATTAGAAATAGAGGTTTTGATGAAAAACACTCTACATTTGAATACCTAATCTATTTGGAAAACGAAAATAAGAAATATCAAAATCAGAAAAAAATGGACATTTAGTCTCGGTCGGTAATACCAACCGGGACTAAAGGGTGCGCCCAGCCCCGCATGGCCCGCCTGCGCCACCTGGCGCACCCTTTAGTCCCGGTTGGTCGGGACTAAAGGAGGGCATTTAATCCCGAATCCTTAGTTCCGGTGGGTGACATTTAGTCCCGAATCCTTAATCCCGGTTTCCCCTTACAGACCGGGGTTAAAAACCGTTTCTATAGTAGCATCGGAGAGTGAATTTAGAAAGACTATGTAACAAGCGATTTTAGTAGGCTAAGAGCAACTCCAACAGTTTGACATTTGGACTTGGCGTATCTAATTTTGCCAAAAAAACTAAAAAACTGGTGGCCAACAGTTTGACATTTGGGCTTGACATTTTTGCCAAAGTTGCAAATAGGAGCCCACACTTGGCAATTTGGAGACCGTGAAAAGGGGAGACATTTTTTTCCTTCTTTTTTTCACGGCGGAACACTGGGCGGCGCCTTTTTTTCCCTCTTTTTTTTCTTCCTTTTTCACGGTGGAACAGGAAAATGCCGCGAAAAAATAACGACCGGGTCTACTGGTCCATAATTTCCGTTTTTGTCAAGTCATTATGGAGAACTGTTGGAGATTATATATTTTTTTGCTTTGGCATATCTATTTGAGAGTTGGCAAATTCCATGTTTTACCAAACCATAATTGTCAAACTGTTGGAGTTGCTCTAAGTGTATGGGCCTGAGGGCCGGGCAAATGCCTAATGGGACCGTCGTTCTTCCCCTTGCTCCGTGTCGTTAGGAATGGGATGATGCATGGGAGGAATTTGATACTACGCCATGCATCCACCGTGCGAGTGGGACATGCATCATACCTACTCCAAAGCAGCCAAGCTAAGGGCAACACATGATAGGCAAAGAGCAAGGTGTAGCCAAGGACAGACTTGCCGGCCGGAATGAACAGACTTGCCCGGCCGGCCGGCACTGGCGGCCGCCGGCAAGTCATCCTTGGCTGCATCTCCCACTCTCTGCCCCTTCTTGCATGGCCCCCCAGCCATTATATATTGCTCCATCTCTAGTAGTAGCTACCTGCCGCTACCTTCTCCCTCAGAGTTCCTTTAGATTTAAGGTCACTAAAATTATTCTCATGTGAACAGTCAGTTGCCGGCCTCAGTGCAAATTTATAGGAGCAACTAACTTCGGCGAGGAATATGTATAGCACTACCACAGAAACGGCAATCACTGCCGGTTTTGTTTGGGCTGGCAGTGATGTCTCTTCACTGTCGGTTCAGGCTCTAACAGACCCTAATTATTGGGGGTAGGGGCTGAACCGGCAGTGAAACACCACATCATTGTCGGTTCGTGGTTTGAACCGGCAGTGATGTCTCTCGGCCCTATCACTGCCGGTTCAAGCCACCAACCGGCAGTGATGTGGTGTTTCACTGCCGGTTCGTGGCTAGAACCGGCAGTGATGTTGTGTACAGTATAAAGCTTCGATCTCCTCTCCCTCCTCTGCCCCAACAGTGCAGAACAGTACGTGAAGAGCTCCATCTCTTCATTGTTGCGGCCGGTGGATTTCTTGATCTTCATTGTTGGCTCCTCTTCCCTCTTGGATGCTCACATCTTCTATCTCTTGGTTAGTAACAAGCATATTTCTATAGAATTATAGGTTTACATTGCTTTTGTGTGTAAATTCATAGTTTAGAGCTATACTTCATTTTATGATCAAGAAGAGGGATGTTGCAATTTGTGTCCATTTTTTTAGCTTTTAGATCCAAAATTATTTAGAAAAATTGTAGCACTTTGTTTTTATTGGATAATTATTGTCCAATCATTGATTAATTAGTTATATTTATTACTTACATTTAATACTCCATGCATGCATGAAAGATTTAATGGGATGTGGAATAGATTCGGTATTTATTACTTACATTTAATACTTCATGCATGCATTTAATACTTACATTTAATACTCCATGCATCCATTGTTATCTATTTGTTGTCTCACTTTTTATAGTGTGACCAAATTCAAATAATATCGAAGAATATTGTTCAAAAATGTTCTTATTAATATGTTCCTATGTTTTCTCTGCTTTGCGCATTTTATCAGTGCAGACATGGCTCGATGGTGGATGTACGATCTGTCACATACAGACCCACGGTACTTGACGTGCATCGACGATTTCATCAAGCGAGCTAGAGCCAATGCTGGGGACTCACATCTTGTATTATGTCCATGCAAAGACTGCAAGAATACGAGAAAATGGGGCGACGTGAAGCATATATGTTTGCACTTGATCACAGAGGGGGTTCATGAGAAACTACACAATTTGGACTTTGCATGGGGAGGTTGGTCAAAATGTTAATGATGATGTGCTCATGCCTAGTGTATCCCTGAATGCATTATTGCATGTTTATGACTACACAGAACATGTGTCTACCAATGATGATGTGTTTATGAATACATTAGCTGACGACACTGAGGAAAATGATGGCATTTCACAGCTTCTACATGATGTGCAGGGGGGATTCCTTAGTGCTTCACAGTTGAAAAAAACTGGAGATGATGAGAAAGGATGCAAAAACACCATTGTATCCGGGCTGCCCAATAAGCAAACTCGAAGCCAACATCATGCTATTGGAGTTCAAATCAACGAATGGGTTGAGTGATAAAGGCTTCGATAACTTGTTAGTTATACTACATAAACTGTTCCCGGAGGGTACCGAGTTAGCATAAAAGACTTACCTTGCGAAGCAAATGATTTTCCCAATTGGCCTCGAGGTTGAGAAAATCCACGCGTGTTTCAACGACTGCATATTGTACCGTGGAGAGAAATACAAAGACTTGGATGCATGTCTGAAGTGTAAAACTCCCCGATACAAGCAAGGGCCATCAAATGATGGAAGCAAGACCAGAGGAGGGCCAGTAAAGTCCGTGTGGTATTTTCCTATAGCTCCAAGAATGCATAGGTTGTTTGCAAATGAGAAGTTAGCCAAGCTGTTGCGTTGGCACGGCGAAGAGTGAAAGAAAGATTCAATGATGAGACACCCCGCCGATGGGTCGGACTGGAGGACTATCAACACTATGTTCTATAAGAACATCGGTGGAGAGGTAAGGCATCTGTGGTTAGGTTTGAGCACGGATGAGATGAACCCGTTTGACCAGGTGAGAACCAATCATAGCACTTGGTCAGTGACGCTATGTATATACAACCTTCCACCCTGGTTTTGTATGAAACGGTCATACGTCCAGATGTCATTACTAATCCAAGGACCAAGACAACCTGGTAATGATATTGATGTGCTTCTAGAACCAGTGATCGATGAACTACTACAGATGTGGGAGACGGGTGTGAAGGATGTCTGGGATGAGTACGAAAAAGAACATGTCACGGTAAAGGTTGTACTTATCGCTACAATCACCGACCTACCAGGGCGAGGTTCCTTGTCTGGAGAGAAGACAAAAGGATACACTGGGTGTGTCGAGTGCTTAGACGAGATTGATGCTACACATCTACCAGAAAACAGGAAGATGGTCTACATGGGACACCGTAGG
This sequence comes from Microstegium vimineum, assembly GCA_022036555.1. Classification (NCBI taxonomy): domain Eukaryota; kingdom Viridiplantae; phylum Streptophyta; class Magnoliopsida; order Poales; family Poaceae; genus Microstegium; species Microstegium vimineum. The sequence goes on along the minus strand of CM039135.1, from coordinate 12,943,339 downwards.
TTCCTACGTCGTGATCACCCTTACCGTAGGAATACAAAAGATTTTAATGGGACTACTGAGAAACGTGGACCTCCAAAGTATCGAGACGGGAAACAGCTGCTTCAACAATTAAGCAAACTCACAAATATTGTCCTTGGGAAGGCGGACGGGGCAGTAGCAGCGCCAACCAATAGTATCTGGAAGAAAAAATCAATCTTCTGGAAACTACCTTACTGACAACTATTGAGTGTACGTCACTGTTGAAAGCCCATGTTTGGTTTTGAGTAATTGATGAAACCTATGGACTAACCCTATTGCTAAGTGCTAAATCAAGATAGGGTAATCCACCTTGGTGCATGGATCTTAGAGGATGATCATTATGGATCAAGTACTCCATGATCAAGGAAAAGATGGAATGGAAATGGCTCAAGGCAAAGGTATATCTATACGGCCATTTTCGGTTTAGTGATCAAGACACTATAGAGAGTGTGATCACATTTAGGATAGATAGTCGTACTATCAAGAAGGGAAAACTCGTGTTGATTGCGGTTATCATGTGCCACTAGGTTTGCATTGCATATCCTTTTAAAACAAACCTAAGTGACACAAACATGAACTAAAATCCATGAACTATATTGTAAAAGGCTAACACAAGGCTTAAATGGTTGGAACACTTGGTGTTAGCACTTGGAAGCTTGGAGAAGAAGAAGCGAGTCGTTTGGACAAAGCAAAGTGATCTGGATGCAAGGTCCGGACACAAGGGAAGCTCGGTCCGGACAAAGGAAAATGCGACCAGAGGCAAACCTTAAGGCTCGGCCTCTCTGGACAGGTGGTCTAGACGCGGATGATCGTCCGGACACAGACTCTAGACTCGCGTCTGGATGTTTGGGGCTCTCTGGATGCTCTCTGCGTTGGAACCGGACGCTAGGCATGGTCCGGACTCAGGGAACCGGGCGCGCGTTCGGACTCAGGGTGCCCTCTGGACCTTCTCTGGATTGGGTCCGGACGCAAGAAATAGAAGCACCGTACGCCACTATTCATAATCTCTGGAGGTGACACATTGGCTCAGGAAAGAGGCGCCAACAGGCTATTTCAAATGGAGGAGGGTCCGGACGCACATGCGATGGTCTGGACCCCCCATGAAAACAGCGTCTGGATGCCTGCAGAAAAGCGTGGAAGAGGAGCAAAACGGCTAGTTGGTTTTGGGTTGCTATATAAGTGTTGTGGCCGGCTCCTAGGGCTTTCTCTTGCACCTTCTATTCACTTGAGACATTTGTGCTTACTTGAGATAGCCCCCAACTCACTCTCTTCACTCTTGTTTCATATTTGTGAGAGTTTAAGTGATCTAAGTTCTTTGATCATTGTATTGCATCTTAGTGGCACTTGGTCATCATCATCGCTGCGTGGTTTCTTGTTATTCTTGGTGTTTGCCAACACCTAGACGGCTTGGAGATTGAGGAGAAGCTTTGGCGCAATTGGTGATTGTTTGCGGCCGGCTTCGGTGATTGTGAGAGGGAATGTACCCACCTCGGCGGAGCGCCAAAGGGTAACTCTAGTGGATTGCTTGTGTCGTTGAGTTACTCTCATTTGGTTGGATTCTTGTGGTGCCCGAGTTAGTGGGCTAGGTTTGTGAAACACCTATTAGCCACCGAATCACCATTTGAGTAGTCGACACAACGGGGACTAGCTTGGTGGCAACCAAGTGAACCTCGGGAGAAAAATTGTTTGTCTTCTTGTCTCCCGGCTACTCTTTGGTGTTCATTGTGATTGGCTCTCTACATTGACATCCTTATATCACAAGGCATCGGTATATCAATCACCTCCTCTCTTTCATTTATATTCTTTCATATCTTGTCTAGTTAGCTTGCTAGTTAGCTCCTTTAGTAGTTGTCCTTGCTAGCTTGTGCTAAGTGCTTTAGGTTCTTGCTATTGATTGATAAACACTTAGTTAACTAGAATTGCATTGGATAGGTGGCTTTGCACCCCAAGTAGAGCTAGAGCAAAAAGCTTCACTTAAGTGTTATCTAACCTTTTGCTCTAGTGATTTGTAGAATTTTTATTAGGCTATTCACCCCCTCTAGCCATCTAGGACCTTTCAAGTGGTATCAGAGCCGTGGTCACCGCTATTATCAAGGCTTAACAACCTTCGGTGTTAGTGATGGCTCAAATATCATTCAACCATGTGGGAAGCAAACCACCAATGTTTGATGGCACATCATTTGATTATTGGAAGAGGAATATGAAGATGCATCTAGGCTCAATACATGAGAAGGTGTGGAGTGTGACCGAAAGTGACTTTGTCATTCTTGATGAAGCCACCCCCACACCTAAAGAGCAAGAAAACCAGCAATGCAACACAATGGCTCTCAATGTGATCTACAATGGTATTGACTCAAAAGTGTTTGAGCAAATCAAAGATCTTGAGAAGGCAAGTTAAGTGTGGAAGAGACTTGAAGATACTTATGAAGGCACTTCAACGGTAAAGGATGCCAAGTTGTACATGCTCAAGGGCAAGCTATCTCACTTCAAGATGAAGGATGATGAGTCCATCCCGGAGATGTTTCATAGGCTCCAAGTGATCATCAATGATCTCAAGAGCTTGGGTGAGAAGATCAAGAATGAAGACTTCTCAAACCGGTTTCTTGGTTGTTTGCCCAAGAAATACAAAACCTTGAGGCAAATAATTAGGAGAGATGGTTTGGACAAGATCACTCCCAATGAAGTCCTTGGTGAGATTATGACCGAAGATCAATACAATGAGGAAAGTGAAGAAGAAGAGGTCAAGGAAGAAAAGAAAGAGAAGAAGAGCCTAGCACTCAAGGCTTCATCATCCAAGATCAAGGGCAAAGCTAAGAAGCAAGAGTCAAGAATCTAGTGACCTTGAGGATGAGAGTATGGCCCTCTTCGTGCGCAAGTTTGGCAAGTTCATGAAGAAGAAGGGCTATGGTTCTAGAAAGAGAAGAGATAACTTCAAGAGCAAAGAATATGAGAATAGATGCTACAAGTGCAAGAAAACCGGTCACATGATTGCGGATTGTCCCAATCATAGTGATGATGATGAGAAGAAGAAGAGCAAGTATGATAAGAAGGAGAAGAAGCTATCATTCACCAAGAAGAAGAAGGGTGAATCATACATTGTGACTTGGGATAGTAGTGATTCCTCCGATGATGAATCTAGTGATGATGAGAGGAAGAAGACCAAGAAGAAGGCATTGGCAAGCATTGCTATCAACAACAAGCCATCCATATTCGACACTCCATCATGCTTCATGGCTAAGCCAACTAAGGTATAATCTCATAATGATAGTAATAGTGATGATGATAGTAGTGATGATGAGGAGGAGTACTCCAAGGAGGAACTTGTTGATATAATGAATCAAACTTGCTTTGAGACAAAGAGGAAGGAGTGCAAAGAATTGAACAAGAAGTTTAAGGCTCTTGAACAATCCTTTGATGAGCTCAATGGCTCTCATGAGAGGCTAATGGAAGCCCATGAGAAGCTTGAGAGGACTCACCACAAGCTTAAAAAGGCTCACTCTCTCTCCTTGATCAAAACAAGGATAAGGTTGTTTCATCATGTAGCATTGGAGTAACTTGTGATATTCTAGATGAATCATTTTTCACTCCTATCATTGATGCACCAACTGAGACACAATGTAGCACCTCCACTTGCACATCTACTAGTGATAGCTTAAAGGATGATGCTACACTAGTGATTGAAAATGAAAAATTGAAAAATGATATTAATGAACTCACCTATGCTTTGGGTAAGGCATATGGTGGAGATGCCCGCTTGCTAAAGTGCTTGGGTAGCCAAAGATTCTCCCACTACAAAGAGGGATTGGGCTATACCCCAAGAAGGGCAAGTCGGCCTTTGTAACTCCTAAGCCTAGCTTTGTGAGGAGCAATGGCCGGTATTGCACAAAATGCAAGCAAGTGGGGCATGTTGACCAATATTGCAAACTTAACATAAGCCAAACCAAGTTTGCTAAATCTACCTCTATGCACTTTGATTCATGTTATATGCTTACCAAAAGTGCTAAAGGTATCATGGCTAAGTATGTTGGCACATCCATTATTGGCCCAAAGAAGAAGGCTATTTGGGTGCCAAAATCCTTGGTCACTAACTTTGGAGGACCCAAACAAGTATGGTACCTAAGAGGAACTAATTTGTTTTGTAGGTAAATTATAAAGCCAGAGGAAGGCATTGGGTGCTTGATAGTGGGTGCACTCAACACATGAACGGGGATTATAGAATGTTCAAATCAATCAAATCCAACTCCAATGATGGCATTGATAGTATTACATTTGGGGATAATGGCAAAGGCAAGGTCAAGGGTCTTGGTAAGATTGCAATATCCAATGATTTGAGCATATCCAATGTTTTGCTAGTGGAGAGCTTGAACTTCAATTTGCTATCGGTAGCTCAATTGTGTGATCTTGGATTCAAGTGCATATTTGGAATAGATGATGTTGAGATCATTAGTGTAGATGGTTCAAACTTGATCTTCAAAGGTTTTAGATATGAGAACCTCTACCTAGTTGATTTCAATACTAGTGAATCACAATTGTCAACATGTTTGCTCTCTAAGTCAAGTATGGGTTGGTTATGGCATAGAAGGCTTGGTCATGTTGGGATGAAGCAATTGAATAGATTGATCAAACATGACTTAGTAAGAGGCTTGAAAGATTTTGTGTTTGAGAAGGATAAACTTTGTAGCTCTTGTCAAGCCGGCAAGCAAGTTGGAAACACCCATCCTAAAAAGAGCATGATGAGTACTAGTAGAGCTTTTGAGTTGTTGCACATGGACTTATTTGGTCCAACAACCTACACTAGTATTGGAGGGAACAAGTATGGATTTATCATAGTGGATGATCTTACAAGATATACTTGGGTATTCTTTCTCAATGACAAGAGTGACACATTTTCTACTTTCAAATCTTTTGTCTAGAGATGTCACAATGAGTTTGAAACTACAATCAAGAAAGTGAGAAGTGACAATGGAAGTGAATTCAAGAATACAAGAGTTGAGGAGCTATGTGATGAATTGGGAATCAAACATCAACTCTCGGCCAAGTACACTCCACAATCAAATGGTATTGTTGAGAGGAATAATAGAACATTGATTGACATGGCAAGGTCTATGCTTAGTGAGTACAATGTGAGTCAATCCTTTTGGGCCGAAGCTATCAACACCGCTTGCTACTCTAGCAATCGGTTGTATTGTCATTCATTAATGGAGAAGACTCCATATGAGCTATTGAATGGAAGAAAGCCCAACATTGCATACTTTAGAGTCTTTGGGTGCAAATGCTACATCTTGAAGAAAGGCACAAGACTTGAAAAGTTTGACAAGAACTGTGATGAAGGATTATTACTTGGTTACTCAACCACAAGCAAAGCATATACAGTGTGGAATTCGTCTAGTGGTATACTTGAGGAGGTTCATGATGTTGAGTTTGATGAAACCAATGGCTCCCAAGGTGATAATGATAACTTAGAAGATGTGAGTGGATCTCAATTGGCCAATGCTAAGAAGAGCATGGATATTGGTGATATTCGGCCTAGGCAAGTGATTGATGTTGAAGATGATAAAGATCAAGTGCTCAACTCACCCATCAAGCAAGCTAGTGGCTCTCAAGCACAAGATCAACAAGTTACTAGTTCATCTCAACCAAGCTCAAGCAATCAACTCCCAACTCTCCAACCAACCAACATTGCAAGAGATCACCCCATTGATCAAATAGTTCGTGATATTACAAGTGGTGTTCAAACAAGATCAAGATTGGCATCCTTTTGTGAGCACTACTCCTTTGTGTCATCCATTGAGCCAACATAGATTGATGAAGCCCTACAAGATGTTGATTGGGTCAATGCTATGCATGAAGAGCTCAACAACTTCACTAGGAACCAAGTTTGGGAACTAGTTGAAAGACCCAAGAACTACAATGTGATTGGCACAAGATGGGTATTTAGAAACAAGCAAGACCAAAATGGTATAGTTGTGAGGAACAAAGCAAGATTGGTAGCTCAAGGATACACTCAAGTTGAGGGTCTTGACTTTGGATAAACCTATGCACCAGTTGCAAGATTAGAGGCAATAAGGATTCTATTGGCCTATGCATGTGCACACAACATCAAGCTATACCAAATGGATGTGAAGAGTGCTTTCTTAAATGGATACATCAATGAGCTAGTATATGTTGAGCAACCTCCCGGTTTTGAAGATGACAAGAAGCCCAACCATGTGTACAAGTTGAGGAAGGCTTTATATGGCTTGAAACAAGCACCTAGAGTGTGGTATGAAAGATTGAGGGATTTCCTTATATCTAAAGTGTTCATTATGGGGAAGGTTGACACTACTCTCTTCACCAAGAAGCTTGGCAAGGATCTATTTGTGCTCCAAATATATGTGGATGACATCATATTCGGTTCAACTAATCAAGAATTTTGTGAAGAATTTGGCAAGATGATGGCAAATGAGTTTGAAATGTAAATGATTGGTGAACTTAGCTACTTCCTTGGTCTTCAAATCAAGCAATTGAAGAATGGCACCTTTGTGAGTCAAGGCAAGTACATCAAGGATATGATGAAGAAATTTGGCTTAGAAGAGTCTAAAGGCATTAGCACTCCAATGGGCACTAATGGACACTTGGATAGTGATGCTAGTGGCAATATGGTGGATCAAAAGTTGTATCAGTCTATGATTGGAAGCCTACTCTATGTGACCGCTTCTAGGCCGGATGTGATGTTTAGTGTATGCATGTGTGCAAGATTCCAAGCCTCTCCAAGAGAAAGTCACTTGAAGGCTACAAAGAGGATATTGAGGTACTTGAAGCATACACAAGATGTTGGATTGTGGTATCCCAAGGGGTCTAACTTTGAGCTAATTGGATATTCGAACTCCGATTATGCGGGATGCAAAATTGATAGAAAGAGCACACCGGGCACATGTCAAATGCTAGGCATGTCACTTGTATCTTGGTCATCAAAGAAACAAAATAGTGTTGCACTCTCTACCGCCGAAGCCGAATACATAAGTGCGGGTAGTTGTTGTGCTCAATTGCTTTGGATGAAAGCAACGTTGAATGACTATGGGATCAACTTCAAGCAAGTGCCATTGCTATGTGACAATGAAAGTGCGGTGAAGCTAACAAACAATCCGGTTCAACATTCAAGAACCAAGCACATTGATGTGAGGCACCACTTCATAAGAGACCATCAACTAAAGGGTGATATCAAAATCACAAGTGTTGGCACCGATGATCAACTTGCCGACATATTCACCAAGCCATTAGATGAGAAGAGGTTTTGCAAGCTAAGGAATGAGTTGAACATTCTTGACTTCTCAAATATGTGTTGATGCACCCCCAAATATGACATGCCTCTCCTTCAAGCTTTGCAAGGTACAAGTTGATTGACATGTCATTCATTCTTATTAGGACTTGTTAGTGCATCTAGACATCACATCATTAGGATCTTTCATGAAAATCAAATGATTTGATGCTTATATGGTACCACTATTGCTTCTATGCTTGATATGATCTAGTGGTAGCATATGACATATTTGTGGGCTTGCAATCCTAGAGTTTGATCTAGATAATGAACTTCAAATGTTTAGCTCCACATGGGCAAGATAACCATTCTAGGATGTGTGAACAAGCTTGTCCATGGTTTAAACCGAGTTAAACAGCTTGGGGCAAGTAATCTAGATTGAACCACAACTAAGCTTCTCTCCAATAATCAAACCTTTGAGCACATATTTTATGATAATAGATGACAAAGAGGGAGAAGTAAGTAGTAATAAGAAAAAGAAAAATATTTTGAAAATTTGAAAATGAAAGCACACAAGTAGGGGGAGTAAGCCTATGAATAAAGTTGTTGCATATTCTTGTGCATTCATAAGTGCTTGCTTGCATATGTACTTCAATTCATGATATGCTTGTGTGGTGATTGCTAGAAACTAGATTGTATGATGATTGAAGAACTAGCATGCTCAAGCTTTCATTGTTTCATGTGGTATCTAGTTCTCTCAAAGTGTGTGTCAAGTGGTTTCTAGGCAATTCATGGTGCTAAGGATGGTTTAACATTGCACTCCGATTGGTATCACGCTTCAAAGGTTCATCCTACACACCTTAGCATCATTTGGTAGCATTTACTCTCCCACAATTCTTATTCATGCATATGTGATCAAAATGAACCAAACTCATATATGACATATGTAGGGGGAGCTAATACTACCAAAGTGAATTTTCATCATATATATTCTTTTGTGAAAGGTTGTCATCAATTACCAAAAAGGGGGAGATTGAAAGCCCATGTTTGGTTTTGAGTAATTGATGAAACCTATGGACTAACCCTATTGCTAAGTGCTAAATCAAGATAGGGTAATCCACCTTGGTGCATGGATCTTAGAGGATGATCATGATGGATCAAGTACTCCATGATCAAGGAAAAGATGGAATGGAAATGGCTCAAGGCAAAGGTATATCTATACGGCCATTTTCGGTTTAGTGATCAAGACACTATAGAGAGTGTGATCACATTTAGGATAGATAGTCGTACTATCAAGAAGGGAAAACTCGTGTTGATTGCGGTTATCATGTGCCACTAGGTTTGCATTGCATATCCTTTTAAAACAAACCTAAGTGACACAAACATGAACTAAAATCCATGAACTATATTGTAAAAGGCTAACACAGGGCTTAAGTGGTTGGAACACTTGGTGTTAGCACTTGGAAGCTTGGAGAAGAAGAAGCGAGTCGTTTGGACAAAGCAAAGTGATCCGGACACAAGGTCCGGACACAAGGAAGCTCGGTCCGGAGAAAGGAAAATGCGACCGGAGGCAAACCCTAAGGCTTGGCCTCTCTAGACAGGTGGTCCGGACGCAGACTCCGGACTCGCGTCCGGATGTTTGGGGCTCTCTGGATTCTCTCTGCGTTGGAACCGGACGCTAGGCATGGTCCAGACTCAAGGAACCGGACGCGCGTCCGGACTCAGGGTGCCCTCTAGACCTTCTCTGGATTGGGTCCGGACGCAAGAAATAGAAGCACCGTACGCCACTATTCATAATCTCTGGAGGTGACGCGTCAGCTCAGGAAAGAGGCACCAATGGGCGATTTCAAACGGAGGAGGGTCCGTACGCACATGCGATGGTCCGGACCCCCCTCCATGAAAACAACATCCGGATGCCTGCAGAAATGTGTGGAAGAGGAGCAAAACGGCTAGTTGGTTTTGGGTTGCTATATAAGTGTTGTGGCCGGCTCCTAGGGCTTTCCCTTGCACCTTCTATTCACTTGAGACATTTGTGCTTTCTTGAGATAGCCCCCAGCTGACTCTTGGTTTCTTGTTATTCTTGGTGTTTGCCAACACCTAGACGGCTTGCGATTGAGGAGAATCTTCGGCGCAATTGGTGATTGTTTGCGGCCGGCTTCGGTGATTGTGAGAGGGAATGTACCCACCTCGGCGGAGCGCCAAAGGGTAACTCTAGTGGATTGCTCATGTCATTGAGTTACTCTCATTTAGGTGGATTCTTGTAGTGCCCGAGTTAGTGGGCTAGGTTTGTGAAACACCTATTAGCCACCGAATCACCATTTGAGTAGTCAACACAACGGGGACTAGCTTGGTGGCAACCAAGTGAACCTCGGGAGAAAAATTGTTTGTCTTCTTGTCTCCCGGCTACTCTTTGGTGTTCATTGTGATTGGCTCTCTACATTGACATCCTTATATCACAAGGCATCGGTATATCAATCACCTCCTCTCTTTCATTTATATTCTTTCATATCTTGTCTAGTTAGCTTGCTAGTTAGCTCCTTTAGTAGTTGTCCTTGCTAGCTTGTGCTAAGTGCTTTAGGTTCTTGCTATTGATTGATAAGAACTTAGTTAACTAGAATTGCATTGGATAGGTGGCTTTGCACCCCAAGTAGAGCTAGAGCAAAAAGCTTCGCTTAAGTGTTATCTAACCTTTTGCTCTAGTGATTTGTAGAATTTTTATTAGGCTATTCACCCCCCCTCTAGCCATCTAGGACCTTTCAACTGTCTTGATCCAATGCACATAACTAAAAATGTGTGCGGTAACACACTGAACATGTTGATGAACACCGGGGGAACAAGCAAGGATTCTCTCGCGACACGCTTGGACATGCAATAACTCTTGACGTCAGGAAGGAGTTGCACACAGTAACTCTTGAGAATGGTCACTTGAAACTTCCGGCGACATCATGGACACTGAAAAAGGAGGAAAAAGAAATGCTTATTTCTTTCTTCAACAATCTCAAAGTACCGAGTGGCTACTGTGGGAACCCGAAGAGGCTAGTTAACATGAGAGAACTAAAGTTTAACTATGGTTCTATGAAGGCCCATGACTGTCATGTCATAATGACTCAGCTGCTCCCAGTTGCCCTGCGAGGTATCCTCCTTGACAAGGTCCGCGCTCCAATCATAAAGTTGTGTTCGTTCTTCAACGCGATCTCTGAAAAGGTCATTGAAGTGGGTGGCTAGACCGCCTGAAGCAAGAGATAGCCGAGATTATATGTAGGCTTGAGATGCATTTCCCACCGACTTACTTCGACATTTCAGTGCATCTACTTGTTCATCTTGTGAATCAAATAAAATCCCTTGGCCTAATGTACCTACACCAGATGTTTCCTTTCGAGAGGCTCATGAAAGTTTTTAGGCGGTATGTTAGGAATAAATTCAGACTAGAAGGGAGCATGATAGAAGGATGGTCAACAGAGGAGGCTATTGAGTTCTCCACATATTATCTGGACATCAAGCGGGTCGGAGTTCCCGTATCTCATCATGATGGAAGACTAGGGGGCAAAGGAACAATAGGTGAGAAAGTTGTCAAAATAGACAAAGTGGTCTCCTTCAGACAAGCACACTTCGCTGTTCTCTAGCAGGCCGACCATGTGATGGCATACATTGATGAGCACAAACAGTTACTGCAAAGGAAGCACATCGGTAGGTCACAGGCTTGGCTTGAGAAAAAACATGAGGAATTCGGTGACTGGTTTTGACACCAAAGGCTAGGAATGGTGATGGGATGTTAGCTAGATCTCTTAGCCCCGAACCTTCGACTACGCTAATGATGTACCAAGGATATCAATAAATGGTTTTACATTTTACACAAAAAAACAGGACGGAAAGAGCACCAACCAAGATAGTGGTGTTCATTTCGACGCCCATGATGAGTACGGCATGGTGGTGGCAACATACTATGATTTCATAGATGAGATATGGGAGCTAGACTATGGACATCAATTGAAAGTTGCTCTTTTCCATTGTCTGTGGGTCCGGCTGAATGAAATCAACACCGACAAGGATGGGTTCACTTCCGTTGATCTATCTAAGAGCGCATATAGAGATGACCCCTTCGTCCTTGCAAAGGATGTTTTGCAAATCTTCTATTCAAGGGATAACAATACAAATGGAAGACAACATGTAGTATTGCAAGGTAAAAGGAAGATTGTCGGTGTCAACGGAGTGACAGACGAAGAAGACTACAAAGGTTATGAAGAAATGGCTCCTTTTGGGGCGGACGTTACCCTACATGTCCTTGAAGAGGGTGATGAACCTGCTTACCTCCGGAGTGATCACGATGAGGCCATCATCGTGCCTGCACCGTGAATTGTTAGAGTATCATAAACTATGTAATCGTTAATGAAATGTTGTTTTAGTAATTTGCATTGAATTTGAGATCATATGGAGTTGTAGATTGATGAGTTGTACCATTGTTGATTGATGTATGCCATGTCAAAAGGAATTCAAAAACTATGAAGAATTAGACCTCCTCAAAACTAGCAAAATCTATGTTGGAAGATTTTCAACTTCTATTCAAATTTTTGGAGTAATTATAAAGGGGGTAATTGAATTTTAAACCCTTATTCAAATTCAAAAGGGAATTCAAAAACTATAAAGAATTAGACCTTGAGTGTATAAGCAATAATGTAGATCTCCTCAAAACTTGCAAAAGCTATGTTGGAAGATTTTCAACTTCTATTCAAATTTTTGGAGTAATTACAAAGGGGGTAATTGAATTTTAAACCCTTATTCAAATTCAAAATGGAATTCAAAAACTATAAAGAATTTGAAAATATGCTCCTTCAGCGAAAGTTGTAGAGAATTAAAAATTATGCAACTTCTATGTTTGGAGTTTTTCAAGTTCTAGTGAAAAATCAGGAGTAATTTGAATTCTAAAGAAAAAGGCAGATTTAAAAAAATACACACATCACTGCCGGTTATAGAGCAACCGACAGTGATGTGCCTCTATCACTGCCGGTTCTAATTACTAACCAGTAGTGATGCGCCCTCATCACTGCCGGTTCTGCTTACAAACTGACACTGATAGGGGACATCACTTCCGGTTTGTAATAAGAACCGGCAGTGTGATATGCCACCCTATTTAAAGAACTGGCGCACGTCCGAAAATTTTAGACGCACGCCCGTTCCACACTTAGCCATTCTGCTCGAGCCCGAGCTCGCCACTGCATGCCGCCGCCCCCTGGACCTCGACGATGCGAGGAGCTCCCTCCACTGCACGTCGCCGCCGCAGCACTCCGCCGCAACTGCATGCCGCCGCCGCCCGCTCTGCTCTGCTTGACGCACGCCTCCGCGAGGAGCTCCCTCCACTGCACGCCGCTGCCGCCCGCTCTGCTCGACACCGTGACGCCGTTGGTCGACACCGCCCAGGATCGCCAGGGCCGCCACGACATCGCCGGCCGCCACATCCACGTCGCAGGAGCATAGGAGCAGGAGCAGGAGCACGTACAGGAGCGCAAAATCCGGCCCTAACCTCCACGTGGTGAGCTCCATGTCCACGCACAGAAGGTGTTCGACGAAATGTGTACATGGACCTGCCCTGCTTTTGCTTGCTTGCTTAGCATGGAGATAGATGAGGAGATGAATTGAAGGAGGGAGAGAAAGGGAGGAGATGGAATGCCCTACTTTTGCTTGCTTTCTTGCTTGTTCGATGGAATGCCATAAAGAAAAATCATATATCGAGATAGAGATAGAGAGAAAGAGAGAGATGGATTACATATAACTAGAGATAGATAGAGGATAGATAGAGATAGAGATAGAGAGAGAGAGAGAGAGTTAGAGATATACAATCATATATATGTCATCTCGTTATACAATCATATATATGCCATCTCGTTATATATACAATCATTTATTTCATGATATATGGTATGCTTGTAAAGTCTTTGATCACTTATAGATATATAGATAGATAGAGATAGAGAGATAGAGAGTGAGATACATACATATATATATATGTCATCTCTTTATTTCATATTGTGGCTACCATGATTCAAATTTGTGGATAGATCGAGATAGAGATAGAGATATAGAGGCTTCATATTGATAACAACGAGCATGAATAATGTATAGCATCACTTATATAGAGAGATAGGGATATAAATGTCATCCTATGCTTGAGAGATAGAGAAAGAGATATAGATGTATAACATGACTTATGATTTATAGTACTTATAGATAGATGGCAAATTGCATATCATATATACATGGCTTTAGAGATATAGATAGAGATACATGACTTGGCACATTTTTTGGAGATACATGACTTGGCACATTTCATCATCCTATGCTTGTATATATGTTATCTACCTATGAGTTAATACCAATAATCGAAATTCATGTCTAGAAACATGACAATTAAGCACCGATTCACCACCCGTCGCCCTGCGACCAAAGCCGATGACCAAGGAACTAGTGATGACAACCAACAAGGGGATCAAAGACCTTGGATCCCTAGCCATATGCTAAACCTAGAAGAGGGCCAAGGAGACGAGGTAATAACTTAGGTCATACCTAAAAACACGGTAGATATAGCCAGAAAAGTTTGATGGGGACTTATTCATAAATTTTGAAGCAGGTTCCGCCGGAAGGTCCAAGTACTGGTGAGAGTTCCAGAAGGACTAAGTGTGGTGCAACAAAGCTCCCTCAGACAACTAGACACTGGCACATCTCTCAGTTCGATCAACTAGGGGAGCCGGTGGAGCCACTTAAAGCATTGGGCCCATACAAGAGTACCATCGGGGCACTTGTAAGGGACTTCATCCCGATCAAATACAGGAAGTGGAATGGCAGTGAGCAAGACCCGTGGAGGGTTCCAGAAGTTGAGAAGGAAATCGTTTGGAACAAGCTCAGAGGGTATTTCACTTTCCCTAATGATTGTGATGAAGCGACAGTCAAGAAGAGGTCCAAGGAAATCATGGGTCACTCCTTTAAGAATTTCAAGGGAAAGTTGCACAAGCTAATCAAGGAGGAAAAAGAACCGGATTTTGCGGGAGGTGAACTCAGCAAGCAGAGGGACTTCTGGGAGGAGTTCAAGGCTTACAAGCTATCCGAAGAGGCCAAGGCATCAAGCGAAAGAAACAAAGCAAACTCGCTTAGGTCAAATAATCCTCGCCGCCTAGGATCGCGTGGGTACGTAAGGAAGATTCCGGATTGGGATGCCCAAGTCGAAACACTAGAGCAGAGCGACGTTACGCCTTAGACAAGCGATTGGCAGCCCAGATCAGTGAACTACCTACTCGCAAGGGGGGCACAATACAATCCTGACGGGAGCCTTTCCGCCAGGGCTGAACCCGTCACCGATCTCCTCTAGAAGATTTCCACGATCACTGAGGAAGTGCATAGAGGGGCCCGCAAGTCTGATAGAGAAAATGACGTGCTCATGCAAGCACTTGGAACCAAGGAGCACCCCGGTTGCACTAGAGGAGCCGGGGTAATTCCTTGGGAGAAAGCATTTGAAGGTGAATCCGCTTCTGTTGACACAAAAAGCGTCAGGATCTGCGAACACCTCGGGCTTTTACCCGAAATTCGATATCCGGAGGCGTGCCAGTCGATTTGACCAGTTAATCGACAAGGACGATAACTAGAACAAGATCCAATCCAGACAACGGCGATGCGCCCGGATGCTGGGATTGAGGCTTGATCAAGATAACTAGAGCAGAGCTAAACGAGGCAACAACGATGCACCCGGATGCCAAGGCTCAGAGGTACTCCCACGCGGAACTTGCAAGGATTTGACGGAGATCAGGGTGATGTAGCCCGTCGAAGCTTGAAGAACTTGTTGATAAACTACAGCTAATGCAGTAAAAGGTAAATTGCAATGAAAATAGAATAAGAGTAAAATTGGTTTGTTTGATATTGGATTGATTGTTCTTTTTCGTAGCCCTCGGGCACATATTTATACTCCCGCATGGAGAGTTGTACAAATACACGACACGTATCCTTCCTACAACAAACTCCTAATTTTAAGGAAACTAACTCGCGCAGGAACCGGATAACAATATTTATTTTTCTAAACAAACACGCCTATTTTAAAGGAAAATAAACGACTCATGCAAGAGTCGGACTCAAACTACTATAATAATACTGGTACAAAATCACCAGTTTCCTTATGCCCTTCCTCGATGGAAACTTTCCATCGGCAGATCCCTTCAATCTGCAGTTTCCTTCTTTGGCCACCGGCAGCCTCCTGTTGATATTAAGCGCTAAGTCACCTTGCACTCATCGGCACCCCATGCCCATCGGCACTGGCAATATTTCCCGATCGGCCACTTGCACTGGCAACTGTCTTTACCAATCAACCCCTATCAGCAATCGACAACCACCCTTCATCAGCAATCGGCAATGTCCCCTCATCGGCAATCGGCATTTAACTTAAGTTACTCGGCCTCACCAATTAACTTTTGTCGGCAAGGACCCAGCCTCCATCGGCAATACACTTAGTATTTTCGCAGCACTCTCATTGGCAATACTGACTCATGATTTCCCGATGCCGATAGAAAACGGTTGTTGACCAGTCAAGCCTTAGCTCATTTGACACGTGCTGAAAAATGGTGTCAACACATGGCCCCCAGTTTCGGAGCGTATAATACTTTATGTGCCAAAATTCTCTCCACTGTAGCCGTTGCTGTAGCCATTACCTTCGAGATAAATGCACAGTTTCCTCGATCCTCGCGCGCGGAACCACAATTTAATAATAAAATCCCTCAATTGTAGCACAAACAGTTGCAGATCACCTCGATCACTGCGCGTATCTACCGCGGACCTCTCCACATTCCTGCGCAGTGTGAACCGAAACTCCAAAATGCCCCTGAGTAAACTTATAAAGTTACCGGGATCCAATCTGCTTTTTACCCCAAGCTCATTTTTACTTTCACACTCCGGCGCCTCTGAAGAACATGAGCTCGAGCAATAGTTCCTTTCCGCAATCCAAGGACGAACCGCAAGCACTCCGTCTACTCCAATGGCGATCCAAGTCGACATCCCCAAGGTAAGACCTACTCCCTTCCTAATCCAATCTCCTTCTGGTTCTTTTCCGCACGAATCTAGAATCATTCCCGTTCCTTTTCTGATTCTCCCCTTTCTTTTCTTCGAACCCTAGGAACTGTACAACAAGGTAGTCATCCCGCTTGCTGGTTTGTCAACATGTGGCTGAACGCACATATGCACAAGGCCCTTCAGTTTGATCTGTTCGCCCAACAATTCCCGAGGGATATATCGGAAGACCATCAGTACAGGGATGATGAATCGGCAACTCGCCCTCCACTCAATTTTGGAGAGGCTATCATAGTGCTACCAGGGACCGATGCCGATACAGAGCAAATCGGCTCATTTTTTAGAAGTTTTATACTGGACTTTCCTCCACGGAACGGCCCTGGTGGCCATATCTTGACGAAAACAATCAATTTCCGCTGCTATTCAACCTAACCGATGGGAACTTGCCTGAGAACCAAGCAATCATGAAGGCCAGCATCACTCCCCGAGCTATTCCAGTGAACATCTTCGGATCTGGGAAGAATGCCCCTCCATCTTATGAGTTCTACTACCCATCGGCAGCAGCGAGACAACTGGCATTTGGCCAACTGCCGATCAAACTCTGCTACTCCAAAGTAGTGAAGCCCAGGCAGACAATTTCCAGTGCTCTAGACTGGAACAAGGTCGTCAATCTTCCTCCCAATGCCGATATATCAGAAATTGACTTGTCCTCCTGGTCACCAACCTCCTTCATAACGAACGAATACAAGTCCTGGTGGCAAGAATGGAGGCACCAATTATTTGCTAAGTCATCGCACTATTATCGGCACATGATTGACGCCGATCACATCATCCCCAATGATGCAGTAAGTCTTCATCCCGATGCGTTCTTATTACTTTGCTTCCGTCATCGGTTTTTAACCCTTTTTTGCGCTTGACAGACTGATGATCCGATCCCCACGATGAGCAACAGTGGCAGACCCCTCAATCTTCGGATAATGGGTCCCATATCAATCATCGGCAACAAAGCCCCTACGCTGGCTGCCTTCACTCCTCAACAGGTAGCTACATCGACACCTGCAAGAGCCAAGGCTACATCGGCCGCTGCTGCTGCCCTGACGCGGGTTCATGCAGTAAACTCATCTTTACCCGTACCGATTACATACTGTTTTATCGGCAACATTTTATTTTGTATAGCTCGCTTTATATTCTCAGGCAATGTGGTCATCGGCAGCTGCTTCAAGCAGACAAGTACCTCCCAGTCCTGCTGCCGATGCCCCCTAGTCTTCGTCAAAGCGGGTCGGATCCCCTGCTCCTGCGCCAAGGAAGAAGAGGCGTATGAGGCTGGCTTCCCCGTCTTCGCCATTGGTCCCAACTATACCATCCACTACCGATGCGCCACCAGCAAGACTGTCATCGGCTCCAGTTGCACCACCAACCACCGGCGCGTCATCGACAGAACCTCTATCGGCTCCTATCCCTGACCAGCCAATGGACGACGTCCCCGATCAGGAGACAACTCCAGCCGCTGCAGCAGCGGAGGCGGCATCGCCATCGGCACCATCGGCCGAAGTTCCCGACGAGGAAACAACTCCACCCGCCATAGCAGCGGAGGCAACATCGGCATCGGCACCGTCGGCTGAAGTTCCCGATGAGGGAGCAGCGTCACCACCACAAGAACCAGGCACTACGTCGGAAGCGGCGCCAGCGACGACACCACCAGTACCAACGGCGTCGACTGCTTCCCCGACAGAGGCTCAGTCATCGGCAACTGCTGCCGATGCCCAAGATGAGGCTGGACCATCCAGTATGCCAAGTCCTAGGCAGGAGATCCGCTTCAAGACGGTAAATCGATTACCTTAAAGCTCATAGTATAATTTTACGATCAACATATTTTAACTCCTCTGTTTTTAGGCCCAAGACTCCCTGGACAGTCTCTTCTCCTTCAGTCTCAACCCCCAGGATGAAGATGAACGCCAAGGACCCATTCAAACGGACAGCCTGTTCTCCTTCGCAGTCGATATCCCCGATGACGATGAGGAGGAGGAGAGCTCTGTCCCAGCTCTATCGGCAGAAATCAAGACCAAACTTGAAGCATTGCTTTCCCTGCTGCTGCAAGACACACCCCAACTCATTCAGGACTCATCGCAGCAAGGATTGCTTTCAAAGATATCCATGGACATCTCCCTACCGATATGGAAGAAATCCTTTTCCAGGCAACCTTCCTCGACAGCAAGCAAATCCAGTACCAGCGGCTTTCCCGTCGCATTGCCGATAGGGCTGCCCAATCCAAGAGCAAGGAAGAGAAGCTTAAGTTTAAAAATATTGCCGATGAAAAGCACAAGGGCATCAGCCAAGCAGAAGTCTCCATCAACGGCCTTGATCAAGAACTCACTCAGCTATCGGCCAAGAAAGAAGAACTATTAGCTGAGTTACAAAGGGTCGAGGAGGCTCTGACTGCAGCCAATCAACAAAAAACCCAATTGTCCGATACCATCAGGGTTCTGCGGCAAGAACGAGACCAGAATGCCCGACAAGCCATCTTGTGGAAGAAGAAGATCAAGCCGGTCGAGGGCTCCGCTGATGCCGATGCCAAGGAGATGAATGAAATAGAACAAATTTGCCTGTGTGCGATATCAGCCATCCACTCTTTGTTGTAATCTATTTGTAGTATCGGCAAATGTAACTCTGATACTTTGCTTTTGGCTCTTGTAATATAATGTCTATACGCTTTTACCGATGCTTATATAATTTTCTCTTTCATCGGCATCCAAACGAGCACGCTATGCGTCTACCCATATGCTAGGGTAATACTTCTTTAAGTATTTGCCGTTGATCGCTCTAGAGAATGCAACTCCTTTGAGAGTTTCCAAAATGTAAGCATTACCAGGAGCAGACTGCTTTATCTGATAAGGACCCTCCCAATTAGGGGACCACTTTCCAAATTTAGAGCTCTTAGTCCCGATCGGTAAAATTAACTTCCAAACCAAATCACCATCGGCAAATTCCTTTACTTTTACTTTCTTGTCATACCATCTAGCAACCCTCTTCTTATTCTCTTCAATACTAATCAACGCCCTCAACCGATGACCTGCCAAATCTTCTAACTCATCTTTCATCAGAGTAGCATAATCATCGGTCGTCAGTTGATCCTGAAAAGATAATCGCCTAGAACCAGTTTTAATTTCCCAAGGCAGGACAACATCGTGTCCATAGACCAACTGATACGGTGAAACTTTGGTTGCACCATGACAAGCCACCCGATACGACCATAAGGCCTCGTTTAACACCACATGCCACCTTCTGGGGTTTTCTTCAATCTTACGTTTTATAAGCTTAATAACTCCCTTATTAGTCGCTTCAGCCTGACCGTTAGCTTGAGCATAATAAGGAAAAGAGTTTAACACCTTGAAACCCATACTAGTAGCAAACTCATCAAACTCTCCCGATGTGAACATGGTTCCTTGATCGGTAGTAATAGTTTGAGGAATGCCGAATCGGTAAACAATGTGTTCCTTAACGAAATCCACCATGTTTGCCGATGTCACCTTCTTCAAAGGGATTGCGTCAACCCACTTAGTGAAATAATCGGTAGCAACAAGTATAAAACTTATGCCCCTTACTCGATGGTGGATAAATTTGGCCGATAAGATCAATAGCCCATCCTCTGAACGGCCAAGGCTTGATTATAGGATTCATTGCCGATGCAGGTGCCCTCTGTACATTACCAAACTTCTGACAGTCCTGACACCCTTTGAAATAATTGAAGCAATCTTCAAGGATCGTCGGCCAATAATACTCATTCCGCCTAATCATCCACTTCATCTTGAATGCCGATTGATGTGCTCCACACACACCTTCATGGATCTCACCCATCAACTCTTTTGATTCCTCTTTGCCAAGACACCTAAGCAAAACTCCATCAATCGTCCGATAATACAATTCATCGTCGAGGAGCACATACTTAGTAGCTTGGAACATTAGACGCCTCTCAACTTTCCTAGATGAATCCCTTAAGTAATCGGCAATCTCCTTTTTCCAGTCATCGGCAACTGTTACCGATGTCGTGACTTTTTGAATTGGTTGATACCCTGAGGCATTCTGTGCTAACCGATTGGCCTCTTCATTATGCAACCTTGGAATGTGCTCAAGGCGATATTCTTTGAATTCTCTTAACAACTGCAAACACCGTTCATGGGCTGCAATCAAAACTTCACTTCGGCATTCATATGTCCTGATCAATTGATTAATCACCAACATGGAATCACCAAAGATTTCAACCGCATCGGCACGCACTTCCCTGAGTAATTCTAACCCCTTAAGTAAAACCTGGTACTCAGCCTGATTGTTTGTTGAAGTAGCAACAATCGGCAGTGAAATTTCATACTTCCGTCCCTGGGGTGAAATCAAGAGAATACCGATACCTGCCCCATCCTTGCACGTAGACCCATCAAAGAATAAAGTCCAAGGAGCAATCTCAACAGAGCTCACCATATTACAATGCTGAGTAACAAAATCGGCCATTACCTGACCCTTAACAGTCTTAGCCGATTCATACCTTAGGTCAAACTCTGAGAGCGCTAGAATCCACTTACCGATTCGTCCACTCAAGATCGGCATTGATAACATGTACTTAACCACATCATCTTTGCAGATAATAGTGCATTCAGTCGACAATAAATAATGCCTTAATTTAATGCAAGAAAAATATAAACATAAGCATAATCTCTCTATGGCCGAATACCTGGTTTCAGCATCCACCAACCTTCTGCTAAGGTAATATATTACACGTTCCCTCCCTTCAAATTCCTGAATTAAGCCTGATCCGATAACACCGTCATCGGCAGACAAATATAACCTGAAAGGCTTCCCGTGTTGAGGTGGAACTAAGACTGGAGGATTTACTAAGTATTTCTTAATCTCCTCTAAGGCTGACTGCTGCTCTTCTCTCCATGCAAACTCTTGATCGGCTTTCAACTTTAACAGAGGGCTAAAGGACTTAATCTTACTAGATAAGTTAGATATAAACCTTCTAATGAAATTAATCTTGCCGATCAAAGATTGCAACTCAGTCTTGTTCGTAGGAGCGACCACCTTGTTAATTGCATCGATAGACTTTCTACCGATCTCAATGCCTCTCTAATGCACCATGAAACCCAGAAACTGTCCTGCCGATACGCCGAACGCACACTTGTTAGGGTTCATCTTTAACCCATGCTCCCTTGTGCACTCCAATATTTTTCGCAAATTGGCAAGATGTTTCCCGAAGTCTCCATACTTAACCACCACATCATCAATGTAGATTTCAACTATCGTGCCGATATACTTATGAAAGATAAAATTCATTGCTCTCTGATAAGTAGCACCGGCATTCTTCAAGCCAAAAGTCATGACCACCCATTCAAATAAGCCAACGTGACCTGGACATCGGAAAGCAGTCTTGGATATGTCTTCTTCAGCCATAAATATTTGATTATACCCAGCATTACCATCCATAAAGCTAATAATTTGATGTCCAGCAGCAGCATCGATCAGCAGATCGGCAATGGGCATCGGGTAGCCATCCATCGGTGTAGCCTTGTTAAGGTTCCTAAAATCAATACAAACACGAAGTTTTCCATTCTTTTTATACACAGGAACCACGTTAGAAATCCAATCGGCATATCGACATTGCCGAATAAATCCAGCTTCGATTAATTTTGTAATCTCAGCTTTGATGTCAGGTAAGATAGTAGGATTGCATCGGCGCGCAGGTTGCCGATGTGGTCGAAAACCAGACTTGATGGGTAACCGATGTTCAACTATTGATCGGTCTAAACCAGGCATCTCTGTATAATCCCAAGAAAAGCAATCTTTATTCTCCTTTAATAAATCGGTTAACTGCTGCTTACATTGGGAGTCTAACTTAGCACTAATAAAAGTAGGCCTAGGTTTACTACCATCGCCGATGTCAATCTCAAGTAAATCATCGGCAGACATGAAGCCCTGCCCTAGCTTTCCGTCATCGGCGAACCGATCCATCAAAACTCTTCTTCAGCACCGACTGCTTGGATCGGTTTGATGCGGTAATCGGCAACTTTGAGGAATTCTTTGTCCCAGGCTTCACCAGATATGCACCTGGTTTGTTCATAAGTTTCCGATTCTGCCGATGCAATAGTAGATGGGGCTTCACTGCGGACGACTTCAATCCTGTCTCTGATCCATTGTACCAAACTCTGATGCATAGTAGAAGGGATACAACAATTGGCATGGATCCAATCCCTTCCGAGGAGCAAGTTGTAGGTGCCTTTGCCACTGATTACAAAAAACGTTGTCGGCAAAGTTTTGCTACCGATGGTTAAGTCAACACATACGGCTCCCATAGCTGTCGACACGTTGCCTTCAAAGTCCTTGAGCTTCATGTCGGTCTTGACCAAGTCTTGGTCGCCTTTCCCAAGCTTTCTGAACACGACATATGGCATTATATTGATCGACGCGCCGCCATCTACCAGCATCTTTGTCATCGGCTGCCCATCCACCTTGCCCTTAATGAACAGAGCCCTCGGATGCTACCTCTCGTCATCGGCAGGCTTTTCAAAGACAGCCGTCATCGGATCCAGCACCAATTGCGCCATCTCAGCAGGCTCCTCGTCATCACTAATAGGTGCCATGAACTCCATCGGCAACATGACGACCATGTTTATGTATGCCGATGGATCCCTGTCCTTGCGCTTTGGCCTCCACTGCTTCTCCCTTGAGGGTTCTTCATCGTCATACAGGTCATCACGGCGTTGGCGCTGAATCCTTCTCTTCTGAGTCTTGGTCAGACCCTTAGGGCACCACTGAGGAAGCTTGGTTTTCCAGATAGGCTGGTGCTGCTTCCCTTTGCTTGCATCGGCACTTCTTTCGATGTTGGGATCTCTGGAGAACACATCTTCATCAGGCACTCTCGCATTGGCCATCTCCTCCAGCTTCCCTTGATCGGCACGTCTACCAAGCCTATCATGGGCACTGAGCTTGCCCCCCAATCAGTCATGTACCGATCTGTTCTCCCCGAGCGGCTTAGCGTACCTGGGTGCCTGATCATCAAAACAAGGTCTCTTACCAGACCGATCGGCAGAGTAATACCCATTACACTCTGGACAATTATCGGCAGTGGGCAGCTTGATGCCTTCTTCCCAATAGTGAACGAAGAAGGGACACCTCCAGTGGTCCTTATGTCGAAGCCATTCCCGATGCTCTTCTTATTCTTGCCGATATCGCTCTTCACGTGATTGTCGATGATCTCGCCTTGGCTGCTTGTGCGTGATTACAACCCCAGGAGCCCTGTTGGCACTGCTACCTTCATCGGCAACCTTCTTACCCTTTCTGTCATCGGCAAACCTTCTTGTGTCGCGTTCAGGCACTTGGCGGTTAGGATCTACCGATGAGCTCTTCCTGGCAGCTTCCGATGTCAGCACTCTGGTTTTTTCACTGATTTCCACCATATTGTTTGGGAACGGGTGCTGATCTATCTTCATCGGTTTCTAGACTTTAGAATTTTCAAACTTAATATGTCCAGATTCAATCTCCGACTGCAACTGCTGCCTGAACACTTTGCAGTCATTGGTACTGTATGAGGTTGCATTATGCCACTTGCAGTACCTGATCTTCTTGAGCTCTTCGGCCGATGGAATCACTTGGTTGGGCGCCAACTTGATTCGCCCTTCTTGCAACAATAAGTCAAACATCCTATCGGCCTTGGTGATGTCGAAGGTGAACCTTTCGGTCTCTTTTTGGCCGAACGGACAAGACACAGGCTTCTTATCCTTCACCCATTCGGCCGCATCAACACTCAGCTCTTCATCGGACCTAGAGTCTTCTTCTTTCCAGATGAAAGTCACTTTCTTGTTCCAAGTCTTCCTGGGTTCAAAGGTTTTGATGTCTTGATCGGCAATCCTTTGCACCAGATGACTTAGGCTCTCGAACTCTTGGGACGCATACTTGTTCTTGATGTGCGGCATTAATCCTTGAAAGGCTAAATCTGCTAGTTGCCGATCATCAAGCACCAGACTGTAACACTTGTTCTTCACGTCCCGTAGCCTCTGAACAAAGCTTTCTACCGATTCATCATTGCGTTGCCTCATCTTGACCAAATCGGTAAGCTTCTTCTCATGTATGCCAGCGAAGAAGTATTTGTGAAATTGCCTCTCTAGATCGGCCCATGTGATTACAGAATTTGGAGGCAGTGATATGAACCATGTAAATGTCGATCCAGACAACGACGAAGAGAACAATCTCAACCTTAACTCCTCCCTACTGGCAGCTTCTCCGCACTGGATAATGAAGCGGTTGATATGCTCCATTGTTGATGTGTCGTCTTGGCCGGAGAACTTGGTAAAATCGGGCACTTTGTATCGATTTGGGAGAGGAATCAAGTCATATGCAGGAGGATACGGAGTCTGATAAGAGTATGTATTGACCTTGGGTTTGATGCCGAACTGTTCTTTCATAACTTCGGCAATCTTATCGGCTCAATATACATCCTGCTCTTGCTGGCTCATTGGCTAGTTGCTGACTAGTGGAGCCGGCTGATGCGCCTCTTGAGGATGATGCGGAGTAGTCACGGGCGCGGCACCAGTCATCTGAACACTGTGCATCGGTTGATTTACCGATGGATAGTTTTGCACACTTGGCAGATTAGGCTGAATCATCGCATTCATTGGTTGTTGTACCGATGGTCCGCCCCGAGCATGCATTGGGCCTCCATAATGATACATTGACATGCCAGGCTGTTGAGCTGGTGGCTGGTTGACCCATCCAGGATTATAAAACATTGGCATATAACTTACCGATGGCTGATAGCTGACCGGAGCGTGTGGCTCTTGTATTCTGGAGCAATCGATCACCAGATTACCTTGGGGAACTAGCACTCCAGCTTGAGAATTTGCCACCAGAGGTTGACAGCCAGCTGTTATAACGTGTTGCATCGGCACAGAGCTTGCCGATGGTGGCATCAGAGGTATCTTAGGAATTACTTAAAGACCTTCTGATGGCACTTGCACGGTTGGAGCAGGCGCAGAGTTGTGCATCATAGGGGCCATCGGCTATGACTGTGTTGCCGATGCCGTAGAGTTCCTCCAAGCTGAACTATCTCCCTGCACCAGATTAGGACCAGCATATAGATTTGGAGGCATACCGTATCCCCACCAGTTAGCAGGGGCTGGTCCTGAAATTGCCGACGCCGCTGGATTTGTGTTGAGCTTGGTGACGCTACCAGGGTTCGGTCTTGGCGATGTAGCCGCACCGGCAGACGGTTCCACAGGAGTGGAAGACGCCATTGGGGCTGCCGATGGGCTTATAGATGCCAATCCAGGTTGATGGTACGCTGGACCAACATATTGCGGTGCATGTCCTTCTTTGAATGATTGCGTAACAGCATTGTAGACAGTATTGGACAGCACGCTGGAGTGGCTAATTAATGCTTGACTTACAGTAGCATTAACCATCTCTTGTAGCTTACCAGGATTGGCGTCGTACGTGACCTGCCGTGGCAACGGCGGATCTTGCTTCTGGATTGCTTCGCCGCTCCTGCTGAGGCTGAAGGATTTGAGATATAACTGCTTGTATTCCTCCATAGCCCGCTCCATGGCCTGCTTCTGATCATCTTTCAAATCGGCCTCAGAGACTTCAATGACGTTCCTCTGGTTAACGTCTGTGTGATCACCCATGATAGATGTGTAGATTTGTATAATCAGGTCCCACTGGGCATGCCAAAAGAGGTGTTGACACAAAAAGCGTTAGGATCTGTGAACACCTCGGGCTTTTACCCGAAATTCGATATCCGGAGGCGTGCCAGTCGATTTGACCAGTTAATCGACAAGGACGATAACTAGAACAAGATCCAATCCAGACAACGGTGATGCGCCCGGATGCTGGGATTGAGGCTTGATCAGGATAACTAGAGCAGAGCTAAACGAGGCAATAGCGATGCGCCCGGATGCCAAGGCTAAGAGGTACTCCCACGCGGAACTTGCAAGGATTTGACGGAGATCAGGGTGATGCAGCCCGTCGAAGCTTGAAGAACTCGTTGATAAACTACAGCTAATGCAGTAAAAGGTAAATTGCAATGAAAATAGAATAAGAGTAAAATTGGTTTGTTTGATATTGGATTGATTGTTCTTTTTCGTAGCCCTCGGGCACATATTTATACTCCCGCATGGAGAGTTGTACAAAGACACGACATGTATCCTTCCTAAAACAAACTCCTAATTTTAAGGAAACTGACTCGCGCAGGAGCCGGATAACAATATTTATTTTCCTAAACAAACACGCCTATTTTAAAGGAAAATAAACGACTCATGCAAGAGTCGGACTCAAACTACTATAATAATATTGGTACAAAATCACCAGTTTCCTTATGCCCTTCCTCGATGGAAACTTTCCATCGGCAGATCCCTTCAATCCGCAGTTTCCTTCTTTGGCCACCGGCAACCTCCTATTGATATTAAGCGCTAAGTCACCTTGCACTCATCGGCACCCCATGCCCATCGGCATCGGCAATATTTCCCGATCGGCCACTTGTACTGGCAACTGTCTTTACCAATCAATCCCTATCAGCAATCGACAACCACCCTTCATCGGCAATCGGCAATGTCCCCTCATCGGCAATTGGCATTTAACTTAAGCTACTCGGCTTCACCAATTAACTTTTGTCGGCAAGGACCCAACCTCCATCGGCAATACACTTAGTATTCTCGCAGCACTCTCATCGGCAATACTGACTCATGATTTCCCGATGCCGATAGAAAACGGTCGTTGACCAGTCAAGCCTTAGCTCATTTGACACGTGCTGAAAAACAGTGTCAACAGCTTCCTATAGGAGCCGGGTGAGGGCTAGAACGCAAAGAGAAGAGGAGTTCCAAAGGATGCGAGAGGAGCTAGAACAGAGCATGGAAGCACGGATAGCTGCTCAAGTGGCGAGCGCTATGCAATCCATGTGTTCGAGTCAAGGGCCGCATGCAATCTCGGCTTTGAATAGCCCAGTGCCCGGCAATGGCTGCAGTAGCTGTGGCTCAACCCCTATGCCTGACGACAAAGAGGTTAATGTTCCTCATCCGGTGGACGACATCACAGAACCTATGAATGTCAGGTTGTATATCTATCAGCAGTGGACCAAAGACAAGGTGGCGGTCGGGCAAGCATTTCCTAGAGGAGAGAACGTCATTCATTGCAAGCCAGTGCCACTCGGGTATGCCAGGGTCAGCATTGATAAGATCTTGGACAAGAAGTACAATAAGATACATATTGATTTCCCAGTGGAGGAAGAAAGACCGCGTCTAGTTCACAACTTGGGCACTCATGCCGCCTGGCGCAAACACTTCATCAAGCTAGACGAGCAGCCATCTTCGGATGATGAGGATGACAGTGAATCATCTCGGTCGCCTCCGCGAAGAGGTTTCTCTCCTCGTCAAGATCCACCGATACCTCCTCCACCGCCAAAGGAGAAGACTCCTCCTCCACCGCCAAAGGAGAAGACTCCTTCTCCACCGCCAAAGGAGAAGACTCCTCCTCCTCCTCCACCACCAGCTTCAAAGTCCTCAGGACTGAGATCTCGATGGCCTAGATCTAGATCAAGTTCGACTTCGCAACAGAGGAGGTCATCAGCTTCGGTTGGTAAAGATCCCAAGATGACTAGTAAAAGGCAGAAGCGAGCGCTGACTGAGGATAAAATTGTACGAGCTCAGATTGCAGAAAAGGCCGCCAAACTTGCCTTGTATGCACGATTGGCTTATATACCTGAGAAACAGAGCGAATTTGAAAGGCAAAGCAAAAATCCGGGTAATCAAGAAAGATCTAGAGAAATACACACCTTTCAGCAGTTAGAGATACAAACCTTGGCCGCGGACCTGAACATAAGCATGAAGGATGCCGAGAATCTCTATTTTGGAAAAACCAAATTTGAAAACGCCAAAGTTGTATACAAGTTTGAACTAGGCAAGCCTATGGTCGCCAGCGAAGAAGAGTATAGAAAATTGCCAACAAACATGCGACAGTTGCATGATTATTACATCATAGACAGTAATATCAGCGAAGACAAGATAACAACCTTTGAAGTATGCATCCCTTCCCGTTTACATTTTAATCATCCTGAAGAAGTTGCGCATACTATTCATTATGAAGACCTCTTTCAACTCTTTCAAAGACGCTCGCTGGATGTGCAGATTATGATGTTATGGACTCTATAAGTATTATACCCTAACAACGTTATAATAAACTACGTGATCTGCATTTGAATATATCCATGCATGTTTATTTTACAGGTCTGTAGCAAAATTTTGTCTCCAAAAACAAAATAGCAATTTTGACTTCTTGGACCCCATCTTGGTAAATGAGACAACTTGCAAAGCCGGTCTCAAAGATTCGTATGTCTCAGCAAGTTTGAAGATAGAGTTTGAAAGAATGTTCTCAGTCGGCAAAACAAACGCACTGCTAACCTACAATTGCGAGTATGTGTTCTCGGCCCTTACTTAAGTGTTTTTTCTTGATATATCATTCAATAACATGAGCTTTGTGATTGCAGCAACCATTATGTCCTCGTAGATATAAGTCTTAAAAATTCAACTATCGAGGTGTGGGACTCAAAAAAGAAGCCACTTAAACTTATCGAACCCTAGTCAAAGTGCTAAATATGTAAGTGAATCCAATATCACCACACTTTTCAATCACATATGATATTGTAATTAATGTCCTCAGCCTTCACACTTCATTTACATTGTCACATAGGATGAAGGCGTTACCTGATTGGAGAAATGTGGAGCCTAAGATGCAAAAGAAATGGAGAGCCTCATTCAGCGTGGAGTATATGAAGAAGGTCAAGACCCTAGATCAACCAATGGGGAACAACGAATGTGGGTTCTATATGATGTGGGCAATGCTTTGCTACTTTGGCGCAAAACTAGGATTAGGAGATGGCATGGTACGTACGCGTCTCATTTTAATTCTATTGTTTTGTCTTACGTATGTGCATCTCAATATCATCTTGTATCAATTTACAGCGCAAAGATCAGGGCCACAACAGGTTGCTAGATTTTGAGATAAGAGGATTTCAAGAGAAGATAGCAGCTCTTATATTCTGGACGAGATAGTGTATAGAAAAGGATATCTGTCCATTGTGCAGAATAAGGACTTCAAGAAGATCTACGGAAAAGACCGCCTCGAAAGACTATTGTAATGCGACATTTAATTCGATAGTTTAAGTTTTGTTTGGATGTTTTGTAATAATTATTATAAATATGTGATGGGTTTGTATTGTCGCTAGTCCACAACCACCTTCAATTCACATCGATATCAAATGGTTCGATAGCAAACACCTCCACGATCTCTCACCCCACCACCTCTACCCTAAACCTCAAATGAAAATAAAACAATTAATAAAATGCAATTTTAAAAAATAATATCACTGTCGGTTCAATTAAAACCGACAGTGATGGCTCAAGGATCACTGTCGGTACCAACCGACAGTGATCACTGCCAGCAATCACTGCCGGTTTGGCATGATGGCACGGGCTCATCACTGTCGAAGTGTCAGTACCGGTTCAAAAACCGTCATTGTAGGAGGATTTTAAACCGGCACTGATTGCAGGTTCTGTAGTAGTGTAGTACAGGTGGGCCAGACTTTTGACCTGATCTAGTATATTTCTATCCTTCCCAGGCCGCTGGATTATTGGAACAAACTTTTTTTTCCTTCAACAGGGAAATGAAGGACGAAGCAGTCCACTTATTAGTGCAATGCGTGCGAGGGACCTTTCTGTGCCTGGATTTCCATCTTTCGTGCAAGATTGTGTGGGCCAAGTTTCACGATTATTAATGTGCACGCACTCATCGGTTGCTAAGACTAACAGCGAATGAAGTCCATCAGTGATACAAGAAATAAGAGCATGTTTAGCAAAGCTGCAGCCCTAAGAAAACACACAACTCCATATATAGAGCAGTTTCGCCGTGGATCGAGAAGGTGGCGGTGAGTGGCCAGATCGCTGCTCACGCGCGCAGGTCGTGGGTGTGACTGACCAGGAGCGGCGACCGGCAACGGCACACGCGTGGCAGGCCTTGGCTGTACTATACATGCGGTTGGGAACGCAGCCATCTTTTTGAACCGTTTGTAGAAATGGATCAGAGGGGATTCGAACTCTCTACCTCAGCCTCGCGTGTACCCTCTCTACCACTACACGTATAAGTCATTTGTGTCTAGATTCCGTTTTACTTCCTCTTATTTTATACTAAACAGAGTGTAAATTAATTGTTTGAGCCACTAAACGAATTCAAATGAAAAAGTTGTAAACTACGAAGTTTCATAACTTTTAGAGATCTACAACTTTCATGTAGCAAGTTTTTCCATCCAAGGTCGTTTACAAAATTTTAAATTTCAAATTTGACACATTCGAACGTATTTTTCGATGACAAGATGATTTCAAATGAAAATGTTTTAAACTACAAAGTTTCATAACATTTCGAGATCTACAACTTTCATGTAGAAAGTTTTTTCATCCAGGGTTGTTTACAAAAATAAAAAAATCATGGTCCTATTATTTCTAGTGGCGCTTAAGGAACCGCATGTAGAAATCGATTTCTACATAAGGTTCCTTAAGAAAATCGCCTGTAGAAATAGGGTATTTTTACAAACGGTTTTCCTAAGAATACAAACCGCATGTGCTATTTTTCAGTGGCGGTTCGTAACCGTTTTATTTCTACTTACGCATGATAACACAAACCGTCTGTGCTATTTTTTTGGGGCGACGGCAAAAACCGTTTTTGTACTAGTGGTAGGTGAAGGCATGATGATGGGGAAGAAGATGCATCAGGAAAACGCAAAAGAAAAGAAATTAATCGGTCATTTTCCACTAACTAGTGGTGGTGGCTAATTTCCACCAACTTAGTGAAATTTGATTTCATGGAGCAGCGCTTGATGTGCTCCACACATCAATGGATCTCTAGGCAGATCCATCGTTTTCATAGAGCAGATATATTGTGAAGTTAGCGGAGGTAAAACCGTTTAGCTGCAAAAATTAGGAGGGGACTAGTTTTTATCTAGAGCTATGTGAAACTCTACCAAATAGGCTGTAATAAAAAGACAAGCTATTAGAGATATTTATGAACATTCCCTGAATAATGAGAGAGTTTTTCATCAACAAACTCACTTCTTTTCTCTCTTTTTAAATATATTGCCACTCAATAAAAGCGTTTATATGGAAGCTTATTAAATATAAATGAAACTTTGATTAAACTCCGACTAAAACTGACCTTAGAGTGTGTTTGGTTCTCTTCTCATAAAATTTACTCCCTGGTACATCGGATGTTTGATAGTCATCTAAAATATTAAATATTAAAGATAGACTAATTACAAAACTAATTTCATAGATTGAAACTAATTTACGAGATCAATCTATTAAACCTAATTAGTTAACAAATTCGTCTAGTAAATTAGTCACTGCTCTATAATTAGTTTTATGATTAGCTATTACTTAATCTTTCTAATTAATTAGTATATCAAACACGCAATATGACATCTCTTAAACTTTACTTCCTATATCCAAACACCCCTTATTAAGAAACACCACTTGCACCCTTTTCACCATATATGGAATGTCATAGACACATATATTGCATGTCATGCATGGTTCGCAGCTATTTGTCGACACAAAAACTTAATTTTCCACTTCTCCTGTAATAAGTGTGTATTTGTTGTTGTTCAATAACTTTGTCACTATTTGACTATAAAACATTATAAACTTTTTAGTCTTGTGGCTCTGCCTGCTGTCATGCAGCCAGCACGTTTTTTATTCCCATCTGGAACGAACAAGGGAAGGATTTTTTTCCCGAGGCCGGGGACCAAGCATGTGTAGAGTACGTGTGTGTGTGGTGTGTGTGAGTATGCTTGGTAGGCATGTCCCGGATATACTCGGGCAGCCTCATCCGTGTTTAAAAGTATGGTCAGTACGGTGCCCACTTGAGTTCTGGCATAATATACTACTAAGTATCTCTTATGGTGTTAAAAAATCATAATACCTTATAAGTTATCATTTTAATTATACTACTTCGATTCCTTGTCCTGAAAACATAATGTTTTAGATTTTGAGGACATATTAGTGTTGGATTGAATACTAGTAGAGAACAGGCCTTTGAACGAAATGCAAATTTAGCTTTAGTCTCGGTATTTTTTGCGGCCGGGACTAAAGATCCCTTTAGAAGTCCCTTGCCAACGGCTATTGTAGTAACTTTTTGCAGGTGGGACCCTTTAGTCCCGGTTGGTAACAGGTCTCCTTTAGTCTCCTTTAGTCTCGATTGGTATTAAAACTGAAAATAAAGGTGTCATAACCTTTAGTCCCGGTTGGTAATATCAACCCGGACTAAAGGTATTTAATTCCGGTTAATATTGTCAACCGGGACTAAAGGTTGGTTGGTGTTACGAACCAGGACTAAAGGTCTCTTGGTTCAAAAGGAAAACGTCTCATTCATTGTTATATGTGTTGTGTAGGTGGAGTGGTAAATTGCGCACAAGGCAATGCTTGAGGTTTTTTTGGGTTCAATTCTCCCAAGCTGCAGTTGTGGGTGGATTTAATTTTATTTTTTTTTGCTGGGAGGACCCTTAGTCCCGGTTGTGACAAACCGGATGCTTAGTCGGTTTCCCAACCGGGACTAAAGTCATGTTCTCTACTAGTGGAAATTACTCATGTACCCCTATTTCTTAAAGGTGATCTGTGATAACTAAGGAATACATGGAGGCATGCAAACCACAATCTCAAGCATATATGTGCCTAACCTAGTTCTGAGCTAAAACATCAAGTTTTTTTAGACAAATTTAAAATCCTATAAATAAATCAAGTTTTTTGCGATGGAGGAAGTAGTTAGTTGTCCAAGACTGTTGCCTAAAATTCAGGTATTTGAGAGATATAGCAACTCCTTTAATTTTCTTGTGAGAAGAAATCAATGAGTTAAACAGGCTGGATGAGATCATGTGAACGTCAAAAATACACCCATGCACACCTTCAAGATTTGATTATAGTCTCTATTTTTATGTAATATCGAACTTTGAAATAGTATGCTATAGGTAGGTCCACTTTTACTTGTAACATCGATAGCGCATCGTTTATATGGATAAATCCTTCTTCTTAGTTACAATGATACACAAAACATTTACGTATTTAAACAAAAAGTTATATTCCCTATTCTAAGTGCAACTGGGTTGATAGTAGACTTTCCTTTTTCTGCCACTGGAGCATATATACTGTATACGATTGGGATAAGATTTGTGCCTCTCTATCTCCATCACTCACAAATGATTGTGCTTCCTTTCTACGCATACTGCATCCTTTTGAATGGTCCCACTCCCAGATATAGATAAGTCAATGGATTTATGAGCTATATGGAGTGTGTCAGGTTGATCAGTACATGCTGCATCTGTCCTGAAATATAAAGGGTTTTTTCCCTAAGTTTGACCAAAAGTTTGTTGAAAAATATAATATTTATGATATCATGTGAATCTTCATGGATATATTACTCCCATGTCCTCAGATAAATCAATTCTTAGAATCCATGCTAGTCAAACTTTTTCAAAACTTTAATTAACTTTATAGAAAAATAATAATAATAATAATGTCTATGATATAAAATGAGCATCATGTGAAAATATATTCTATGGTAAATCTAATAATACTAATTTGATACCATAAATCTTAATATTTTTCTAAAAATTCGGTCAAAGTTTAAAAAGTTTGACTTAAGACAACTCTAGAAATCTATTTATTCAAGGATAGAGAGAGTATTATGCATTATTTTTTTAATTTACCTGTTCGATTCTTAATAATTTTCTCTAAATATTTAGTCAATATTAGGATAGTTGACTTAAGATAATTAAAATTCCCTTAACTTCCATGACTGAAGGAGTGTATCAATAACTTTAATAGGAGGCTAATCATCATATTACTTTATTTCCTAAGGTGAGGAAAGTTGATAGGCTATTTGGTACGGTTGGACCTTAGGTTGCATAATGTTAGCATTTTATTATGTCATTGCCAAGAATAGAAGTTCCTAGCAACGATGCCAGAAATATTAGATCACATCTACTAGCATCATTTAAGTTATCATCCTTAACATGATACTAGAGATGTGGGTGTACTTATGATCATGATACTTACTCAAAAAAAATATAAAATAAAGGTTATCCGCAAACGCACAGATAAATTACACTTATTGTAGCATTTTACATAGAAATGTTGCAGGTATCATTATTTATATTTTATCATCGGGAGCTTAATAATTGTCTTTTGCAACCACCCCTACGTCAATTTTTAGGCCGATTAATTATAAACGCAAAAAAATCGATTTCTTCATAGACACATGATCAGCAACGGATGGAGCAGCCGCCTATGAAGATCGACTTCAGTCAATTGTGAAAACAATATATGTGGCGGTGTTAACTCTATCTCTACTATAATTGAAAACTTCTAAAAGAGTGGGAAGCCTGAATCTCACCCCCTGACCCCACAGCCAGGCTTCCCACCCTCTTTCTCACCCACGCCCAGGGATCAAATCCCACTAGCAACAGAAAAAAGAAAAAAAACAAGATTAACACCTCAACATCTATGTGATTTGTTTTCCCAAATGTGCAGTTGCGGATGTTCGTAGCGCATATATTTTTCAGGTCTACCCGAGATCCAATACTCTGGTAGCGTATATAACCCAAGTGATAAATACAGATGTTATTATTTCGTTTCATTCTGATCTTATCGTCATATCTTGGACGATGGAGAAACAAGCTGGCGGCCGCCCTCCATTCCTGATGTACTACGATCCATGAGAGAGGTATTGCTTTCACTAGACAAAATCAATTTTGCTTTCTCCTAGAATTAATATTGATGATTCGTTCCTTTGGTCCAGAATTCGTGGGATCTTTTAATCGGTGCATATAGTCTATTTTTTCTCGATGGATTGGGCCAAGGAGAGATGAAACATTGTTTGTATATCTGATGATAGCTCTAATTGCAAACTGCGATCTTTTCGTTGCAATCTAACACTAATTTAGATCAACGACTCACAACACGTCTACTACGGATGCAACGGTTGAGATTAAAAGTTAGAAGCCGCTTCCCACACTCCCATGCCACGCCCTAACTCACATGGTCGTCACGACGCCACGGGTTCGAGGTGATGTCCACCAAAAAAACGTCGAAGTTGCAGGTGAGACTGACGGCGAAGCTAATGGCGACCGTGAAGAGGCCCAGCAGCAGCAGATTCACCGGGTGGTGCTGGTAGTAGTAATAGAGAGGGCACAACACTGCGACGCGTCCGAACACACTAGCTTGCATCGATCAAGGAAGGAATCAAAGCGAACTGTGTCGACGCGTACCTATGAGCGGGAGGATGATGTAGAGCCCGAATCCCCGGCCGTGGAGACGAAGAAGAGCGCGACGAGGCGGACGAACACGGCGGCGACGACGACGGCAACGGTGAGCAACATCTGAATGTATAGGATGTTGTAGACCTTCCGGATGAAGGTCCACCGCAGGCGCGGGTCCTCCAGCATCATTGGGTACAGCAGCTGTGCCGCCTGCCCCATCTCCGCATCGCCGGCGTACCACTCCGAGCCCTTGGGCGGTGGCCGAAAGTACATCTTCTGGTTCTCCTCTGTTTCTCTGTCACCGCGCTCGATCTCCTCTCACTGTCCGTGCACGGAGGACATACGACTGGCACTCAGAGCTCTCACGGTCGCACTCGATCTCCTCTCACTGTCCGTGAATGGCTCGCCGGGCGGGGAGGTGTTTAAGGAGGCGCGGAACGGGTGGCCGACCCAATGGACAATGGTGGAGAGCGGAGGATGGCGTGAGAGAGGAAGTGAAGGTTCGAGAGGATTCCATCCTTTGGCGGTGCGGGTGGTCTGACGTGGCGTGGACCAGAGGCTAACGCGTGGGCCCAGGTACAAGAATCGAATATCGTGGGCAAACGTCGGTTGATCTCTCTTTCCATGGTCATGACGCTGACGAGACACGAAGCGGAGGAGAGCAAGGAGATGGAGGGCCTCCGGACGGACGCCGAGGCACTTCTCATGATGTCGTCGGCAATGGGCGGCGGCACGCCGCCGCATGGCGGCCGAGGGCGTGTTCGAGTGCAAGACGTGCCACCGCTTCCCGTCGTTCTAGGCGCTCGGCGGGCACTGCACAAGCCACACGCAGATGCAGGCGCGGACGATGCTCAGCAACCCGGCAGCTGCGGCCGAGAGGGACAGGGCGCGGGTGCACGAGTGCGCCGTGTGCGACCTCGAGTTCTCCATGGGCCAGGCCCTCGGTGGCCACATGCGCGCCGCCAGCCGCGTGCACGACGACGACCGCGTGGCGCAGCTTTACCCGGACCGGGACCGGGACATGCCGGACCTCAACTAGCCGTCGTTCGACGGCGACGACGACGACAACGCCAGCGGTGATGGCCAACAAGGTCCACAGCAGCGGGATGATGATCACGGCTCCGAGCCTCAGCTGCTCAACCTGCTTGTATAGCGTAGCGTGAACAAACAGATGTGTGCGTCCTGATTAAAATAGTTGTAAATGAATGGCATGACTTAAATTTTGAAACCTGGACTGGACATGAAATGCAATTCTTGGATGCCCAACTCAGTTTCATAGGTTGTTCGTGAATTTAGTTGGTTCAATTCATTTGTTTGTTTGTAAATATAGCGTGTAAATGCGTGGAAAAAAATCGGATGCCCGGATGTTATGACCGGCCAAGTCTACAAGCGCCGGGAACGCACAAGTGGCTAAGCACGAGTCGGAGCGCGGTCACCACGGCGCGAGGGACGCAGCCAACGGCGTCAGTTATCAGATCCTAGATGATAGGATCATTATCTTTAGCATTTTAATTACTCAGTCATTTTAGTCAAGTTTGTTAGGAGAACACAGTATAAGTATTAGACCACTGGGTCATGGAATGATTAGCCTGGGTTTGAGATCATTATCTCCCTTGGGCTCCCAGCCCTACTGTTCACCTTGTCGAGACTCACGATCTCGCCACGGCGCCCCCGCGCCGCCACCAGCTCAAGCTTCGTCCCTCCACCTCCCATTCATACGCCCTAAGGTCCCGAGGTCATACCAATCTGGTATCGGACTTCCTGGCATCCTCGGCCGCTTCCACCGCCTCCATCGCCGCCTCCACCGCTGCCTCCACTGTTGTCACCAACACCACTGCCGCCAACACCTCCACCGTCGCTGCCTCCGTCATGAACAATAGCCCGACCCTGCCGATCTCCACCATCACCTTCGTGCCCTCGGCTACACTTCAGGCGTTTCGGATGAAATCAACGGCCTCCAGTCGCAACTGACCACCATGCAGTATCAGATGGGCACGCTGGGCGTCCGTCTGGATGCCTTGGACGGTCGGTCGTCCACCTCGTCAACGACGGCCATGCCATATGGTCTGCCGGGGTATGGGGGAATTCTGGCCCTGACATCGGCTCCAGCGCTGTCCAGCTCGGCGTCCATTCCCGCGTCCACCACGC
Source organism: Microstegium vimineum (assembly GCA_022036555.1). Taxonomy (NCBI): domain Eukaryota; kingdom Viridiplantae; phylum Streptophyta; class Magnoliopsida; order Poales; family Poaceae; genus Microstegium; species Microstegium vimineum. Next base: position 12,905,564 of record CM039135.1, on the reverse strand, counting down.
CATCACTCGTCCACGCCACGGCAGCCTCCTTGCCCATGGGCATGGCCCCCCAGCCATCAGCGCCATATGGTCTGCCAATCCAGCACATCTGGTGGCCGCATTCGCCGTCGCCAGTGCCGTCTTTCTCGTCGATCATGCAACTGCCGGTGTCCATGTCGGCCCCGCCATGGTGCACACCCGTCCAAGACCCAGCCTGCCGGCGGATCAGGAGGGCTTGCCGGTACCCCGGTACCACAAACTCTCGTTCCCAACCTTCGATGGCGCTGAATATCCATTGGGGTGGCTCAACACATGCGAGCAATTCTTTCGGGGCCAGCAAACGCGCGCGGCCGATCGCGTCTGGCTTGCGTCGTACCATCTGACCAGCGTTGCACAGCAGTGGTACATCGTCCTCGAGCAATCTACCGGTGCGCCAGACTGGGAGACGTTCAAGCAGTTGTGCCAGCAGCGCTTCGGCCCGCCCATGAGCACGAACTACCTGGCCGATCTCGCCCGGTTGCCCTTCACTTCGTCCATCGACGCATATTGCAACGCGTTTCAGGCTCGGCTCGCGCATGTCGGCCATCTGGATCCAGTACAGCAAGCACAATTGTTCACCGGAGGCCTTCCGGATCACATCCGTGTCGATGTCGAACTCCATGAGCCGGCAGAGCTGCAGTGCGCCGTCCGTCTCGCCAGGGATTTTGAGCGGCGCAATGCCCCCCAGCAATTGGCTCTCCCGGCGCCTCCACCAAGACCCTCCCGTCGCCATCCAGCCGCGATCGCCGCCGGCAACCAACCCGCCGCGATCGCACCACCGATGCCGCCACCATCGCGGCCCTTCAAGAAGCTCACGCCCGCTGAGATGACCGAGCGCTGTAAGCTTAGCCTGTGCTACAATTGTGATGAGCCCTATGTCAGGGGGCATAAATGTCCCCATTTGTTTTTTCTGGAAGTCACCGACTACATCGTGCAGGAGCCCGAGGATGACCCAGAGGATCCACCGGCTCCCGACGCCGCGCCTGTGTTCGACCCTGAAAAGCCCTGGCGAGACGGACGGAGGAACCCTACATCATGATCTCGCTACATGCGATCGCGGGCATTCGCACGGAGGAAACAATGCAGCTATATGTGTGCATCGGCAACGAACAGTACGTCGCGTTGCTGGACTCGGGCTCCACCAGCAATTTCGTCAGCCCTCGCGTCGCACAACAAACCAAGCTCGCCTTCCAGGCGTGCCCGGGCTCCAGCGTCGTGGTTGCCAATGGCGACCGTGTGGCCTGCAGGGGATACGCCCGCGACGTCAGCATCCGCATCGCCGACGAGGTATTCGACATCAACTGCTACAACATCCCCTTGGCCACCTACGACTTGGTGTTGGGCGTGTCATTCCTCCGCACGCTCGGCCCCATTCTGTGGGACTTCGACCATTTGTGCCTCGCCTTCTCGCGCAGGACGTGTCGCGTGTTTTGGCGCAGCATCGGCTCGACGCGCCGCGACGTCCAGTCCACTCGGCACCTGTTCGCTGTGCACGGCACGGAGAGAGAGTTGCTGGACAAGCTCCTCGCGTCCTTCACCGACGTGTCCGCCACTCCGACAGGACTCCCACCTGCTCGCCCGTGTGATCATCGGATTCATCTACTTCCCGGTGTTGCGCCGGCCACCATCAGACCGTACCGGTACCCCCAACTACAGAAAGATGAGTTGGAGGTTCAGTGTCGCGACATGCTGGCCTAGGGCGTCATCCGGCCCAGCACTTCACCCTTCTCGGCATCGGTCTTATTAGACAAGAAGCAGGATGGTGCGTGGTGGTTCTGCGTGGATTATCGCGCCCTCAATCAGATCACCGTCAAGGACAAGTTCCCCATTCCCGTCGTGGAGGAGCTGTTTCATGAACTTCACGGTGCGCGGTTCTTCACGAAGCTGGACCTTCGCTCCGGCTACCACCAGGTTCAGGTGCACGCAGAAGATGTCACCAAGACGGCATTCAGAACACATGAGGGCCACTTTGAATTCATGGTGATGTCGTTCGGGCTCACGAACGCAACCGCCACATTCCCGAGTCTCATGAACTCCATCCTCCGGTCGTTCCTCCATAAGTTTGTTCTGGTGTTCTTTGACGATATACTAATCTACAGTCCGTCATGGTCGACGCACCTTCAACACGTCAACGCGGTGCTCACTGCCCTCTGTGAACACCATTTGCGGCTCAAGCTCTCCAAGTGTTCCTTCGCGCAATCAACAGTGGGCTACCTAGGCCACGTAATCTCCGTAGCAGGCGTGGCTATGGACCGCGACAAGGTTGACGCCATCACCGCATGGCCCCAACCGCCATCGGTTTGTGGCCTGCGTGGCTTCCTGGGCCTGGTGGGGTATTACCGCCGCTTCATTCAGGGCTATGGTGCCCTCGCCGCACCATTGATGGCGCTGCTCAAGAAGTCCGGGTTCACTTGGACCCCGGAGGCCACCGCCGCATTCGAAGGCCTCAAGGCGGCGCTCTCCTCCGCGCCGGTCCTGCAACTACCGGACTTCGATCGGCCGTTCATCGTCGACTGTGATGCGTCCGGCTCTGGGTTTGGCGCAGTGCTGCATCAAAGCGCGGGAGCCCTCGCGTTCTTCAGTCATCCGTTCACAGCTCGCCACCTCAAGCTGGCGGCATACGAGAGGGAAATCATCGGCCTTGTCCAAGCGGTCCGCCACTGGCGGCCGTATCTCTGGGGGCGCGTGTTCGTGGTCCGAACTGATCACTGCGCCCTCAAGTTCATGCTCGATCAACGCCTGTCGACGGTGCTGCAACATCAGTGGGTAAGCAAGCTTTTCACGTATGATTTCACCGTGGAGTACAGGCCCGGCCGTATCAATGTGGTCGTCGACGCGATGTCCCAGCGCGACAGCGACATCATCGACGCCCAGCTCCACGCCATATCGACACCAACATTCACGTTCTTCGACGACATCCGACGGGAACTCCAGGCTGATCCAACACTCTCTGCGTTCTGCGACACGGTGGTTGCGGAACGTGGGGAGCCTTGGAGCGTCCACGATGGCGTGGTCCTGCGGGGCACTCGAGTCTACCTCCCGGCGTCATCACCAGCTCTACAGGCGGCGCTGCAGCTAGCGCACACGGGCCACGAAGGGGTGCAAAAGACTATGCATCGTCTGCGTCGAGATTTATTCGTGGAACACGATCGGCGTCTGGTGCGGGATTTTGTGGGAGCTTGCGACACGTGCCAGCGCAACAAGACTGGCCATCTTCATCCCGCCGGCCTCCTACAACCATTGGATATCCCGACCCAAGTCTGGTCGGACATTGCCATGGATTTCATGGAGGGACTCCCTCGCGTTAACGGCAAGAGTGTCATCCTCACTACGGTGGATCGCTTCTCTAAGTATGCTCATTTTTTACCTCTTAGCCATCCGTATATAGCTGCATCGGTGGCCAAGGTGTTTTTCGACGGCGTCGTCAAGCTCCATGGCATGCCGGCATCCATTGTGAGTGATTGTGACCCTGTCTTTACGGGTCACGTCTGGCGCGATCTGTTCCGGATGGTGGGCGTCCAACTGCGCATGAGTATCGCCTTACACCCTAGACGGACGGCCAGTCCGAGGTTGTCAACCGGACAATCGCCATGTATCTGCGCTGCATCACTAGTGATCGTCCCCGTTCATGGCTCAGCTGGCTGCCCTGGGCGGAATACTGCTACAACTCTTCATACCACTCGGCGCTGCGAGCAACCCCGTTCCAGGTCGTCTATGGCCGCAAGCCGCCTGCCCTGCTGCCCTACACCGCCGGAACTGCTACGACGGACACGGTTGACAACCTGCTCAGCGACCGCGACACCTTCCTGGCCGAGGTGCGGGATTGCCTTCTCCAGGCCCAAGTGCACGCCAAGAAGTACTACGACCAGCGCCACCGGGCCCTCGAATTTGCCGTGGGGGATTGGGTGCTCCTTCGCCTTCTTCACCGCCCGGCTCAATCCCTGCTTCCCAGTCCCCGCGGCAAGCTTTCGCCCCGCTTCGCGGGCCCTTTTCAGGTCACAGAACGCATTGGCGCTGTCGCCTACCGCCTCCGCCTCCCTGACAGCGCCCGGCTCCATGATGTGTTCCATGTGGGCGTCCTCAAGCCGTTCCGGGGGCCAACGCCTTCCTCGCCGCCCGAACTACCACCTCTCCATCATGGGAGGCTTCTTCATCGCCCGGTGTCGGCGGTCCGCAGTCAGCTTCGTTGCGGCGTCTGGCACGTGCTCATCCGCTGCGAAGGCCTTCCAGAGGTGCAGGCCACCTGGGAGCCGGTCGAGCCCTTCCGCGAGCTCTTCCCCGAGTTCCAGCTCGAGGACGAGCTGTTCGTCGAGGGAGGGAGAGATGTTATGACCGGCCAAGTCTACAAGCGTCGGGAACGCACAAGTGGCTAAGCACGAGTCGGAGCGCGGTCACCACGGCGCGAGGGACGCAGCCAACGGCGTCAGTTATCAGATCCTAGATGATAGGATCATTATCTTTAGCATTTTAATTACTCAGTCATTTTAGTCAAGTTTGTTAGGAGAACACAGTATAAGTACTAGACCATTGGGTCATGGAATGATTAGCCTGGGTTTGAGATCATTATCTCCCTTGGGCTCCCAGCCCTACTGTTCACCGTAATCTCGTTGCCGAGACTCACGACCTCGCCACGGCGCCCCGCGCCGCCACCAGTTCAAGCCTCGTCCCTCCACCTCCCATTCATACTCCCTAAGGTCCCGAGGTCATACCACGGAGCTTCCAAAACACTTGGGTCGTGTTTGCTTTGATGAAATTTAGCTTACGTTGATCTGTTGTAACAAAAAAAAGTAATTAAAGATGTTCTTATAGCGTTGTTTAAATACCTCTTTTCTGCTTTGAGTTTGGCTTTATAGCTTTGTTACCAAAATAGAAAAAAGAACCTACACATATATAACGATACCACTCAATTCATCTTATGTAGCTTCATTTTTTATCAACCACGTATAAATTATAAAAAGGTGTAGCTCATAAAATTGTAAAGCTACGTAGCTGTGTTCATATATTAGGTATTATGTCGATTGTAATTCATTTGTTGTACAATATCTGCAACTTGTTGCGTCAATTGTTGGTTCATGAGATTTCTTATTTCTATTAGCATCTCTTCTCATTAGCGTTCCCTAAAAAAAACCGTAGTGTTAGCACGAGCATTATACTAGTATCAATAGGTAAATAAATTGAACTAGTGGATTTTACTAAAAATCCATTGCAGTGCATGAGCAACCAGCCAGTATACATAACCAGCTGCCGCCATTCATGCACGTACAACTGGAAATCCGATCGTTTAATAAAATCATTTGAATCCAGTGTTCATTCTATTGGATGCTTCACTTGTACAATTGCAGTCACTATTCAAGTTATTCAAGTTGTACATAAACGGTTGTACTCGAAGCATCAGTCGTTTCTAAGCATATGACACCGTTAATTGGGTCTTTTGCTCAAAATTTGACCAATATAGTAATATCTATTTAACTGCCAAGTTAAGCAAGATCTTATTTGGATGCATGTGTATTTACCTAAAACTATATGCGTTGAAGTGGATTGTAGTCTAACTTAATTTAAATACATTCCAATATAGGTGGGTTGAGATAAATACATAGACATCCAAACAGATGTGCATGTATCTCTCTCGAACCATATAGGTTAAAGTGGATTGGAGTAAAATTAAATTAAGTTATATAGTTTTGAGAGAGATATATGCGTAGGCAAATAAGGCTTAATAAAGTAAAAAAAACAAATCTGTCATTAAAATTAGAAATTTTTTGTTGTGGGACACTAAACTTATTCAAAATTGGTTGTGGGACACTGAAATATTTTTCCTTTGTTGTGGGACACTTTTTCCTGTGTTGTGAGGAACTTTTTTTTTATGGAAGCCACGCGGCGCACTTTATTGATGATCAAATAAGCTTACATCGTTTACAAGAATTTCAAGGATAAAATCGGGGGGTTCATCGACCCAAATACAATTTTCTTTTACTGATAAAGCTACTTTAGCTAACTCATGCGCTACTTTATTGGCTTCCCGATCACACTGCTCTAAGGATATAGATTCAAAGTTCTGCCATAGCTGAAAGCATTCATCGAAAATTGGCGCCCCCGCTGTAGATGCAATGCCACTTTTAATTGTGTCCACAACCTCCATACAATCTGAGTGTACAATGAAACCATTGCATCCCATTTGTTGAGCTAAAACTAATCCCTCCTTCAGTGCCATCACTTCTGCCATAGAGGCATCAATAATGTGCTCCCTGTAAGTATACGAGCCTGCTATGAAGTCTCCGTCTGAATCTCTTATAACGACGTCTGTTCCTCCATCACCCAAATGTTCTCTAAAACTTCCATCCACATTTTATTAATAGCTTTCCGGCTGGAGGTTTCTTCCATCCCACTCTTTGTCTGACAGTCTTTTTCATAGCTCTTTGGTAATTAGTAGCTAAAGTGGCAATTGAGAGAGCCGAACGCATCGGTCGCTGTATCACTTCTCCATGAACAAATTTTCGGCATTCCCACCAAATGTACCATCCTCCAGTTAAAATTAATTCTGCCAGGCCGACATTATTCAACTTTTGAAGAGGTCGAGATATCTTTATCAGGTCTGCAACAATTACTGAACCCGATCTATCTGAATCCAGAACTCTCTCCATCTTCCTCCAAATGCCAAGTCTCTGCCAAATCTCCTTGGCACGGCTGCATAAAAACAGGAGATGTTTTATATCTTCACAACCATCATGACATGTAGGACAGCTGCTGGAGTTTTCAATATGTCTATTTGCAAGGATCCCCTTACATGGTAATGCACCGTGCAACACTCGCCAACCAAAAATTTTTATCTTGCTTGGGATTTGAAGTTGCCATAATTTTCCCCATACCTCTTCATCGCCTGCACCACTAGCTTGGTTCTGAATCAAGTTTCCACTAAACTTGTGCTTCCATTGCTGGTGGTGTGCAGACCTGACAGTAAATAGGCCGTTCCTATTAAAATTCCATGCAACAAAATCCTCCCTGCCACCCATCAGTGGGATTTGCAAAATACGGTGTATATCCACTGGCCAGAACAAGTCTCTGATCATTTCTTCATCCCAGTTACCATCCACTGGATTTATCAACTCCTCCACATTGGTAATCAGATTATTCCCTCTTGGGGTCAAAATCTTTAGATTATGACTGGATGGAATCCAGCAGTCTTCCCAGATTTTAATCTGGGAACCATCCCCTACTCTCCATATGTATCCTCGTTTGAAACATTCCAAACCCGCCAAAATGTTTTGCCAAGTATATGAGCTTCCACTCTTCGGTCTTGCCTTTAATAAATTACCATCTGGAAAATACTTAGCTCGCAAAATCCTAGCACTAAGCGAGTCCGGTTCAGCCATTAATCTCCAAACTTGCTTCGCTAAACAAGCCAGGTTAAAACACTCCAGATCTCTAAATCCCATTCCACCTCTTTTTTTTGGCATACAAAGTCTCCACCACGCCTTCCAGTGAATTCTTTTATGGTCATCTTCATCACCCCACCAGAATTGTGATATGGTATCTGATATCCCTTTACAAATGTTTTTTGGGATTTTGAAGACCATCATCGCATACACTGTATGGCTTGAGCGATAAACTTTATGAGAATCTCCTTACCACCCATACTTAAAAGCTTCTCCTTCCATCCCTTCGTTTTAGCTCGGACACGATCGATTAGGTGATGAAAACAGTCACTGCGGTCAGCCCCAACTAACGCAGGGAGGCCCAAATATTTATCACTTAGTGATTCTGTCATGATATTCAGTGATTGACACACCTCTAGTTTATCAGAAATAGAGGTGTTCTCACTAAAGAAGACGCTTGATTTTGCATCGCTTACCATCTGCCCTGAGCTTGCACAATAGTTGTCTAACACACATTTCAAATTATCAGCATTCCTTTTATCTGCATGCATTAGGATCAGTGAATCATCTGCAAATAAAAGGTGAGAAACTTCTGGTGCGTCTTTGCAGATCTGAATACCTTCTATCTCACCCCTTGATTCAGCACCCTTTAGCAAGCTTGAGAGCCCTTCAGCCACAAACAGGAACAGATAAGGGGACAGAGGGTCCCCTTGGCGCAACCCTCTTGTTGGCGTAAATGCATCTGTCTCCATCGAATTGAACCTGACTTTATATTTGACCGAGGAAACACAGGCCATGGTTAGTTGCACCCATCTTCGATTAAAACCCATTTTTAGCATCATTTTCTCAAGAAAATTCCATTCTACTCTGTGATAGGCTTTGTGCATGTCCAGCTTAATGGCACAAAGACCTCTCTTACCACACTTCTTCTTTATTCTATGTATACTTTCATATATGCTATAAGAATATTATTAGTAATAAGCCTCCCAGGTACAAAAGCACTTTGGTGATCACTAATAATTTCTGGCAAGATCACTCTCAATCTATTAGCTAACATTTTTGAAATGACCTTGTACACCACATTACAAAGACTGATAGGACGAAATTGTGACACCAAAGTTGGGTTTGTTACCTTAGGAATCAAGACGATTGTTGTGTCATTCCAACCATCCGGAATTTTACAATTGTTTACTGCCTCGAGAACTTCATTAACCAAACTATCACCCAACATATTCCAGAACCTTTTAAAGAACACTGCATGCAGTCCATCCGGACCTGGTGCCTTGAGATCTCCTATTTGAAAAAGAGTTTTCTTCACTTCCTCATAGGAAAAAGGAGACATCAGTCTCATATTCATATCTTGAGTTACACACCGCTGCACATCCACTAGAATGCTTGGGTCTGGATCAGGCTCACCTAACTCTGAGGTAAATAAATTGCCAAAATAATCTTGAACAATGGTGCGCATTGCCACACCGTCCTCCTGTACTATCCCATTGTGATCAGCTAACCCCTTTATAGAATTCTTCCTCCTGCGTTTGGTTGCAAAATTTTGGAAGAAGCTGGTATTTCTATCTCCATGCTTCAACCAATTTGCACGAGCTCTTTGAGCCCAATGAATTTCTTCTTGCTCTAACAACAACTCTATTTTAATCATGACCTCCTTCTGGGATGCAGAATTTGCTTCATTTAGTGGTCCCCTTCTAAGAAGCTCCAAATCCTTTTGAAGAGCCTTAATGCAAGGTAGGCCTTTTCAGGACCTCCTTGTCCCATTGATGTAACTCTTTATGTACTTCATTTACTTTTTCCATTAGCTTGGGCCCTTCCCCACGTGCAGCTGCTCTTGTCCAAGCTGTTTTAATAATTTCTTCCACTGTATCCTCCTGTAACCAACGAGCCTCGAATATCTTTTTATGAACTGCTTCACCTCCAATTGTCCCACGTAAATAATTTGCATCCATCAAAATCGGGCGATGGTCTGACCTTGTCATCTCACAATTAATCAATGCTGCTTGAGGAAAAAGATCCGACCATTGCAAATTAGCCATAGCTCCATTCTTGGCAAACAGCTGACACCTCCATTCTTGCCACCACGACTTGTACTCATTTGTGATGAAGGAAGTTGGTGACCAGGAGGACAAGTCAATGTCTGATATATCAGCATCGGGAGGAAGATTGACGACCTTGTTCCAGTCTAGAGCACTGGAAATTGTCTGCCTGGGCTTCACTACTTTGGAGTAGCAGAGTTTTATCGGCAATTGGCCAAATGCCAGTTGTCTCGCCGCTACCGATGGGTAGTAGAACTCATAAGATGGAGGGGCATTCTTCCCCGATCCGAAGATGTTCACTGGAATAGATCGGGGAGTGATGCTGGCTTTCATGATTGCTTGGTTCTCAGGCAAGTTCCCATCGGTAAGGTTGAATAGCAGCGGGAACTGATTGTTTTCGTCAAGATATGGCCACCAGGGCCGTTCCGTGGAGGAGAGTCCATTATAAAATTTCTGGAAAAATGCGCCGAAATGCTCTGTATCGGCATCGGTCCCTGGTAGCACTATGATAGCCTCTCCAAAATTGAGTGGAGGGCGAGTTGCCGATTCATCATCCGCATACTGATGGGCTTCCGATATATCCCTCGGGAATTGTTGGGCGAACAGATCAAACTGAAGGGCCTTGTGCATATGTACGTTCAGCCACATGTTGACAAACCACCAGGGACCCCCAAGATTACCGATTGGTTCTCCTAGCAGTAACTTCTGGGATACCTGATGTAGAAGGCGGTATACCGATCCGAGAAGATATCTGCCTAAGGGAAGTCTTATCCCATCGGCAAGTAGCTCAGCTGCAGGAAGGTGCATGGTGGTCGGTCCGACAGTTTTGCCGCAGAAGATGAACTTTTCCAGCCACATGTTCAGAAACGTGGCATGCTCCCGCTGGTTTACCGATCCTGTCTTCTGGTATTCATTGATGTAGCCTGTCCAGCCACCGATGTTTCGGGTGTTCACCTTGTACTTAGCCTTTCTGTTGAACAGAGTAAAGGTATCGGCAGAGGAAATGTCCAAGCCTGTCAGCATATGGACATCGGCAAGGGTAGGGGTGGCTAGTCCATGTCGGAAAAGAAAGGCATTCATGGTGTCCGACCAGAAATAGGAAGCAGCCATTAGCATGTTCTCATTCTTCTCCATATCGGCAATGGAGAGCCTGATGCATTGGTCCAAGTTGCGCTCTTGCCAGTAAACTTGTTGTGCCCTAGCTACCCTAAGGTACTAGTTTTTTCCAACCCTTGGTAGGCTTGGGCCATGACCGAAAGGCGTCTTTCCACAATCCCAGGCCGAAACACTCGGATCTGAAGGGTACCCGGTTGGTTTCTGCATTGATTATGAAAGTGGGGTCTGGATTGCCCATGGGGCCGAGGCAGCTGAAGTTGGATTGGGCGAGGGGGATCACTATTTTGTTATATAGTTCCTAGGGTTCGAAAAAAGGAAAAGAGAGGATCAGAAAAGGAACGGGGAAAATTCCAGATTCGTGCGGAGAATTAGCAGGAGGTTGGATTAGGCAGAGAATGAGTCTTACCTTTGGGATGTCGACTTGGATCGCCATTGGAGCGGAAGGAGTGCTTGCGGTTTGTCCTTGGATTGCGGAAGGGAAATGTTGCTCGAGCTCGTGTTCTTCGGAGGCGCCGGAGGTTGAAGACGAAGGCGGAGTGTGAAAGTGAAAATGAACTCGGGGTAAAAAGTAGTGTAGATCCCGGTAACTTTTATAAGTTTACTCAAGGGCATTTTGGGGTTTCAGTTCACACTGTGCAGGAATATGGAGAGGCCCGCGGTAGATACGCGCGGTGATCGAGGGAATTTGCAACTGTTGTGCTACAATCGAGGGATTTTACAATCGAAGGAGGTCGCCGATAACGATAATTGTTTCACTGCTTGCTTGACAATTCCTTCACCTGCCCCCTCTTTCCTTTGTCTTTTCTTCTCTTGTACATTCTCTGGACTGTCTGTTCCTGTGGATGTTCCTATCTAAACTAGAGAATTAGAAATATGCACCTCACTGTCATACATCTCCAGAACGTCACCTTCCACATCATCACGGGACAAGCCTCTCCCTCTACCTCGACCCCTACTTGTCATACTACCTCGACCACCACCCCCTCGGCCTGCTCCTTTGCTACTAGCAGTACCTCCAAATTTCACCAGGAGCCAATCTCCCCATTGACAATTGTTTAAATCATGCACTCCATCCCCACATTCTGTCAGCTCGTGCCCCATAAGTCCACAAACGTAGCAGAAATTGGGTAGTTTCTCATACTGAACCAAATAGCGCCTACTCTCCTTGATTGTTATTGGGACAACTCTCACCAATGGTTTATCAAGCTCCAAAAACATCTGTGCCCTTAAGAACGAGGACGGATTGATCCTACCTTCATCCACAATCACCATGATAGGAGGATCTCCAACCTTTCTTGCAACTTTCTCTGTCAATTCCTTCTTCTTCATGAGACCCTCAGGTATACCCTGGATGCGAGCCCAGACTGGGACTCTGTTGAGCTTGTACTCCTTTACATTACTGAAGCCATCGTACTCTTCCATGGCTACTGGGGCCCCTCGAAAGAGCCAAGGACCTCCCTCCATCACTCTGTTCCAGTCACCTAGACATGGAGCCTGTACCAGAAAAAGGTTTTCGCCCAGCACCTTGAAGGTCACTTCCTTTGCCGTTGACCATGCAATGCGCATCGCATTAAACAGAGCTGCGTGGCTAAAGTGTTTAGTGGTATGAACCCTAAATATTGCAAGCCATCGGACATCCTTGATCAAGTCCTCTAGTTCTTCCGAGAAATCAAGATCATCCTCCTCCTCTCCTGTCAATGCTAGATTTTTCAGCCGATCTTCAAGATTCATCTCCTGGCCTGTCTTCTCTTCCGTCTCCTTCTCCCTGGGCTCGCCTTGAATACCCTCCATGCACCGTGTTCAACGACACACCTGGATGTGATGACACTCAGCCCTCACCAGCACGTCAGAACAAGGTGTTCCAACGTAGAATTGATGAGACTTGGTGGATTTGGTGGACTCTCGGCTGTGACGTCGCCGCCGCCGCCCAGAGGAAAAAAACCCTCTTTGTCAACAATTTTGAAAAAGTTTAATGTCCTGGCACAAAAATCCCCTTAAAATTACTGTCACGCTGAGCGTTGTCCACGGCGAATGTGGAACTAGGCCCAGCAAGCAAAATATTTAGAGGGCTACCCAACGATGAAATGACTTGATCCGGCCCATCCAGTAGAAGAGAACGGTGGGAAAGAGAAGAGCGGGTCCAAGAAGCCTGGCACGCCACCAGACGCGACCATGGACCCCACCGGCGGCGACGGCGACTCCGCGGCGACGAGAGGGAACGGAGGCGGAGGGGGAACGGGGGCCGGCAGGTGGGCGGTGGGCGCGGTGTGCGGGGGGCTGGTCTACTACCACTGCGCGGTGCGGCGAGCCAGCGCGGTGTCCCTCGCCACCGACGTGCTCCTTGTCCTCCTCTGCTCGCTCTCCATCCTCGGACTCCTCTTCCGCCACCTTCACATCTCGTGAGTCCCCTTTCTTTGCTGGTTGTTTATGAACTTATGACATTTGATAGGTGTGATGGTTTGTCCGGCAGGAATCTTTGATTTCTCGGCTCACAGTAGCAGGCTAGTAGTAGATGATTCTGGTAGTGGTAGTTGTAGCTTACATCTAGTAGATGATGCTACAAAAGGCGAAAGGAGGTAGGCAAATAAAGAGGGGCTATTCAACTATGTTTCCTCAATTTCAGGGATCATTTGGGGAAATGCTTATCGGTATGAAGTAGGCCAGACATGTCTGTAATACCTGTGTCCTGTGCCCGATTTTCTTAGTGGTAGAACTGGAATAATACTGCATCGAATTTCTATTTTGTTGGCTAGTTTAACAGTAACAACTGATTTTGTTCTGTGTAGAAACCTACAGCAGGTTGCTTGAGTACATAATACTCAAACATAAAGCACATGAGAATAACTAAAAGATCATGGGCTATAGACGTTTGGCTAGAGTTGGCTTACTTGCATTTCCATATCCATCCAAGATAATAACCCATTTGGCCATTCCTTGGTCCATTCCTTGGTGTGGCTGCACCACTTCTGAAGGATACTACTATTGCTTCCAGATGGTTTGGGATTGCAAGCTGATTTAAATAGAATTCTTCAACTATCAATCACGTCCATCAGCACTCATCCGATTCACTTTCTTAAGGTCTTTTTACCAACTGAACACTTCAAATTGGTATTTATTTATGAGAGATTTAGCTATATGGCCCTGAAAATAATGCCTCTTTGGTCTATGGTTTCTTTTTTTTCGAACTTTGTTCTATGACCTTGAAATTAACATTTCTTAGCTCTATGGCCTTCTGTTACGTCTGAACACTCAACGGTGTTAACTATGCCATGAAAAGTCCATTTTACCCCTGGATCGAAAAAAAATAAAATGGAGCACTCTCCTTTCAGCAGCATGCATCAGCTGTCCACATTTTTGGGCAATGGCGAGCATGCAAAGAGGAAAATCATTTTGTTGACACCGTTTTTCAGCACGTGTCAAATGAGCTAAGGCTTGACTGGTCAGCGGTCGTTCTCCATCGGCATCGGGAAAACGAACCAGTGTTGCCGATGGGAATATGCTGCGGGAAGACCAAGTGTGTTGCCGATGGAGGCTGGATGGTCCTTGCCGATGAGGTCAATTGATGAAGTCGAGTCGTCTGGGCTGTAAAGTTGTTATTGCCGATTGCCGATAAGGGCTGATAAGGAGATGTATTGATTGCCGATAAGGAGGTATACCGATTGCCGATGAGGAGACATTGCCAATTACCGATGAAGAGCAGTTGCCGATTGCTGATAGGGGCTGGTTGGTGGACAGTTACTAGTACAAATGGCCGATCGGGAAGTATTGCCGATGCCGATAGGCATAAAGTGCCGATGAGTATAGGATGACTTAGCGCTTGATGTCAGCAGAAGGTTGCCGGTGGTCAAAGAAGGAAGTCGCGAATTGAAGGGATCTGCTGATGGAAAGTTTCCATCGAGGAGAAGCATAAGGGAACTGGTGGTTTTATACCAGTATTATTATAGTAGTTTTGAGTCCGACTCTTGCATGAGTCGTTTATTTTCCTTTAAAATAGGTGTGTTTGTTTAGGGAAATAAGTATTGTTATTTTAGATCCGACTCCTGCGCGAGTCAGTTTCCTTAAAGTTAGGAGTTTGTTTTAGGAAGGATACGAGTCGTGTCTTTGTACAACTCTCCATGCGGGAGTATAAATATGTGCCCGAGGGCTACGTGTATGACAATCAATCCAATCAAAGACAAACCAATTTTATTCTTATTCTACTTTTTATCGCAATTTACCCTTTTTGCATTAGTTATAGCTTATCAACGAGTTCTTCAAGCTTCGACGGGCTGCATCACCTTGATCTCCGTCAAATCCTTGCACGTTCCGCGTGGGAGTACCTCTGAGCCTTGGCATCCGGGCGCATCGCTGTTGCCTCGTTCAGCTCTGCTCTAGTTATCCTGATCAAGCCTCAATCCCAGCATCCGGGCGCATCGTTGTTGTCTGGATTGGATCTTGTTGTAGTTATCGTCCTTGTCGTTTAACTGGTCAAATCGACTGGCACGCCTCCGGATATCGAATTTTGGGTATAAGACCGAGGTGTTCGCAGATCCTGACGCTTTTTGTGTCAACACATTTAGCCATGTACAGGGAAAAAATTCACAAATGCATTCGTCGTCGTCGTGCTTGCTGGATGTGGCAGCCGCGCTGGACTGGCGATCCCCATGTTCGCCGGCTGGGCGCCGGCGTGGCCCACGCGCTGGCCGTCGGGCTGGGCAGCGTGTTGGGGGCCAAGGCTGCCAGGTTAGGCGCCGGCCAGGCACCGGCGCTGCGCGCCCCTGGTTGCCGAGCTGGGCGCCTGCCAGGCCCCCGACATGGCTGCCGGGCTGGCCGCCGCGCTGGGCGCCGGCCAAGCCCCCGCGTTGGGCGCTGGACTGGGAGCTGCTCTCCCGGTGGTGAGCCGCTGCTGCCTCGCCGGAGAAGACCTAGCCGAACGCACTGGACGAGGAGACCCGCCACAGCTCCACCACGACGAGATCTGGGACTGGACGAGCGCGCTGGACGAGGACTGCGGTCAGGAGGGGGCGGATCCGGCGCTGGAGAACCCGGTGGCGGCGCCCCTTGGCCGCCGCCGGCGGCTCCTTCGCTAGGAAGGGCGGCGGCGGCGGCTCCCTGGCATCGGGTGCGTGCGTGAGGCCTTTTTTTTTCTTTCCCGTGTGCGTGCGTGAGGCGCGGCGGCCTTTTTTCCCGTGTGCGTGCGTGAGGTGTTCCCTTGCTGAAGGGTAGTTGTGTCTTTTCGCATGTCAACTAGTGGACAATCTAACCGAATACCCTAACAGAGTTGACAGAAGGCCATAGAGCTAAGAAAAATTAATTTCAAGGTCATGGAGCAAATTTCAAAAAAAAAGAGGTCATAGACCAAAGAGACATTATTTTTAGGGCCATGTAGCTAAATCTCTCTTTATTTATTCCTGTTACTAATTCAGCATTATTATCCCTGCCAGCACCAGTTTTCTGCTACTAACTATGCTTTTGACTGTATTCCCTGGGAAAAATTGTCACTAATCAGTAAGCTCCTGGACATCCTCGTAGGTAGTTTATAGTTAGTGTGGAATAAACAAACTATAATTTTAAGCTGCTCCCTGTGGTCTCTAGGCATTTCTATCTGCAAGATGGCATCTAGCTTGGCTAGGATTCTTGATTTCTTCATCCACGTAGGAGTACATAGGCTAGTGGGAACATATGCTGATGGTGGCTGTAGTCTGTTCAAAACTATGGGTAAGGGATAGGTAAGTAAATGCAGCAAATCAACTATGGATCCCCAATTATAATATTTTGGGCAAAAGTCTATAGGTATGAATATGAAGGCCTATACGAGTGTAAGATACTTGCAACCGGTTTGCTTGTATAAATGTGATCAAATATATGATTTTGCTTGTTGTATGGTACACTTGGTGCTAGCAACCAACTTTGCTGTGTAGAAACTAATATCATGATGATACATGAAATACAGAATGACCGTGCTACAACACATTAAAAGTACCAAAAGGTTGAAGTGAAACACACAAATTTGCAAAATAGAAAATAAAAGGTTCAAAACTTAATCAGACACCGGATTGGATTGATTTACCTTGAGTTTTGAAACAAGAAAATTCCATAATCTCTTCATTGTGGTGATAATGCAAAAAATAGCAGTGTATAAGGCAGCACCGCAGCATAAGCTTGCTTACATTTACAAGAATTTTACCAAATTCTGAGTATTGGAATACTTCTGCATGCTAAGTTAGAAGGTCAAAAGTAAGAATGTTGGAGGGCCTAAGGGAGGTAGTAATGGAGGGGTCTCTGGAAAAAGAACATCCAGTTCTTCCAATATATGTGGGTTTTCTTACCGGATTGATTAGAAAATTTGAATATGGCAACTACCCACCACTACATGATCTGATTCACTTCCTTGGGGGGCTTCTACCAACAAAATGTTACGCTGAACGCCAAGTTTAACTTGGATGTATTCCCATTAAATTAAATTTAACGCTGTATTACTGATTTTTGAAGTGCTAGTGCTTTCTTCCTGCTGATACTACTTTCCTGCTTCTTAAGATTTATCTTCAAGTATTACTAGTGAATAAAACAGTAGGATTCTTTTTAAAAAAAATAGGGCTATGCTGTACCATATAATATTGGATGGTATGTTATTGTTGTTTTCCTGAATAAAGTAGTTCTGATGTTGGCGACAATTGGCAACTGGCAAAGTCATTGGTCAATTAAACAATGACAACCGCCATCATTTCAGTCAGACCTTTCTTATGAAATACCTGTGGTTTGTGATTTATACAAATGGAAATTGGTATTGCAGTGCCTTATTTTGTCTTTAATGATTTTGCATGCAGGGTGCCTGTGGATCCTCTTGAGTGGCAGATCTCCCAGGAGATGGCAAATAGCATACTTGCATCTTTGGCCAACACAATAGGAGCTGCTGAGTCTGTATTAAGAGTGGCTGCAACTGGACATGACAAGAAGCTGTTTTTCAAGGTAGGCTCTCAAAACTGATTTTATATGTTGTCCCTGAGGATTGAGACAAATAAATATTGAGGTTCTATTATATTTATGTGTTACTAGCTCATGCTTGTTAAACCTACAACTTGTTGGCATTTGAAGGATGTTAGCTAGTGAGTTAGCATTATTCCTGAGCTGTTCTGTGGCATGCAAATGGATTAGAGAAAAGAAACAAAGCTCCTATGTCGTTTTTAGTGCGGTTTTGAACTTTTGATTGATCAGCTAATTACCATTCATGTTCTCTGGCTTGCACTGATCCACTATTATTTTGTACAAAAGAAAATAAGTTTGTTCCTTCTTCGTGTCGTGCTTACTTATTGTGTCTTACACTGTTCTACAACCTTGCAGGTGGTTTTTACATTGTATTTTCTAGCAGCTTTGGGAAGGGTGGTGTCAGGCGCTGCGGTTGCTTATGCTGGTAATAACACAGCTAACTAACCCTTCCCCTGCTGTCCTGCTCTTTGTTTCTTCTGTATATTCTTTGTTTAAAACCTTTTTCTATATGAGAAATTAAGCTCTAAAAAGAATGATCACTAATGACTCCCTGTTTTGTTGTGTGCCCAGCCCTATGCATCTTCTGCCTCTACATGTTTGCACAAAGCACCGATCTGTTTGATCAGCTCCCTTCTTGGGTCCCTGTAGGAAGGGATTCTTTGGGTGGTACTCAGGATACCGCATGATTTTCCACGTGTACATGGATTGCAGAGTTTTTCTTTTCTTCCACTTTCTGTATATGGTCCTGCAGGCTAATAGCTTGAACTATAGCATATATGGCAGCTCTACGGTATCACAACTGTACCTGGTGTTTAGCAATGATGGAGTAATGATCTTTGTACATATTACATGTTTGCAACTTGCCAGATGGCAGTGATGCACCTTGTATGTTTTCGGAGCTCATTGCAGATCTCTCTGGCTTGACATTGTTAGTCATGAGATGTGTGGCCTGATGGTGTGATTTGTTTCTAACTGTTACCACCTGTAGCTGAATCTGCTATTGCAGCACGGGCTATGAGATTGTGTTGTCCGTTGTTCGTGTAATAATGATCTAATAAAGATCGTCTTTTCATCACTTAAAACTATGCCCATGCATTTAGTGGCATTTTTTTTTTTATGGAAAGCATTGCTTGACAGATGAAGCTTCTGCGGAGGAGCCAGAGGAGTTCCACCAAACAATTTATAAGGAGGAATCGTTTTCTATTGAACAGTAGAGGAGTCGGAGCAGATTTACCAAAAACTTCAGGTGAAGAAACCATTTTCTAGTCGATAGGAGAGGAGTTAGAGCTGATTTAAGGCCAGGAGTTGAGTCAAAAAAAAAAGTGGCTCAACCTCCTAGAGTAGCACATGATGAGGAGCATGACCAAAGAAACTCTTAAGGCCAGTTGGTGAGGTTTAATTCCTCCAAAAATAGCCTTAACTATGGTTCCTCTAATGCAGAGTTGAAGGATTTTATAAAAAAAAATAGCAAAATAACTTCGAGAGTAGCCGTTAGAAGCTAAAAAAGATTTAGTTTCAACTCCTAATTAAAAACGGCTCTAGCTTTGGCACCTAGTTTAAAAAAGACTCTGGTTCTGGTTTCTAGTTAAAAAAGAGCTGCTGGTTTTTGTGGCCTCAGGATAAATCATTTCTTTTGTACTCATTTGTTAGAGACTTTGAAACCTATTAGAAGCCCTAAAAAAAGTCATTAATGTGGCTTTAGAAAACCAGACCCGTTTTTTTTTGTGTTTAAGCCCTTTTAGAAGCCTTTTAGAAAGGGTGTCTACTAGAGCCATGCTTCTACATTATTCTTAAAGGAGAAAGTTAGAAAGAAGACAAAGATTTAAAGGTTGTATATGGTGATGGTTTTATCTATGAAAAAAAATATGATGTATGTATTAAAGGGTTATTTGTTAAAATTTATTTTTGAGAAAATTGACCAAGTTAAAAGCAATTGGTTCGATAGATCTTTAATTTTGTTTGATGGTTTTTGAAGATACGAGTGAAGAAACCTAAATTTATCAGGTCATATGGGTAAATTACTCATTTTCACTCTCAATCCAAAAGGATTTAATGAACAGTTCGTACGCATTCAAGCATGTTGTTACTTCCTCGATTCCAAATTATAGGATTTTTGGATTTATCTCGATTCCTTATATATCAAGAAATGATCCTGAAATCTCCGGGGCAATTTGTTGTCAAAAGCCAAGTGGAGTCCATCCAATGCAAAACCAAAACCAAACCAACAACCTGAAACGGAGTTCCCAAAGCAAAGCCCGCACAAAACCTCGGTCGCTCACCATCCTCGCTCCTATCGCCATCTCCTCCTGCTCGCCTCGCCCTCGCTTCCCCCCTGCGCATCGTTCCGTCCGCCACCGCGCCAATGGAGACCGCCACCGTGCCCAGATCCGCCGCGGCCTGCCGTGCGGCGCCCCTGCTCCCGGCCGCCCGCGCCACCTAGCCCTGCCCCGGCGCGCGTTCTCCGCGTCCGTCGCGGCGGCACCGACACCGGCGCCGGGCCGCCTCCTCGCCGCTCGCCGCGCTGCGGATGGAGACAGAGTGGAGACGGCGCCGGAGGTCGTCCCAATCGAGAAAAGTCGGGTCCTTTCCTTTTCTCATGCCTCCACCCGTCTCGTCTGTGTATTCCTTCTGATGGGGTTTCTCTAAGCTTTTGCCGCTGCTTCATGGTTGTGTGCTGCAGGTTCCCTCCCTTCCCGAGCGTCATGGACATCAACCAGATCCGCGAGATCCTCCCCCACAGGTGAGTGCCGGTCGCTTGCTTCCTTGCTCTTGGGTTGCTCAAACATATTTGGCATTGCAATCGCACGACGCAACTCTCAGGCTGATGCAATACCTTGAAATAACTGAAATTTTTACCATGCATTGACCTACCAGAAGAGGTGGTCCATTCTTTTGCAAATATGAGCATACAGTGCTTTGACTCTGCTGCTTCACACCTCTAGATCTCTGCAGTTGTAGTCTTGTACAAGACTAGAGGCCCATGTGCATAGAGCATAGTTATACACATCGTTAAGAGTCTATCAAAGCTTTGGGGTTGAAACATTGAGATAATGAGGATAGCTTGGTGGTTTGGTCTTCTTGTGAGCTGATGTAGAGTCAGTTTGTTTCTAAACAATCAGAAAAATTGTGATGACAGGCAAGGTGGATAGTTGATGTAAACCTGAAATGTAGTGCAATTTCAGCCGATTGCTTACTGAAAAGTCCAAAGTTGAATTTTGGCACAAAACACCAAGGGCTGCTGCAACTTCACCACTGTCTTAGCTGTGCCTGTAGTCACCACAATTCCATCTCCATAATGACCCCTGATACATAGTACTTTAGCTGCATTTCTTTATGGACTCCTGATATTTGATCTGTGTTGTCGTACTATATGCAACTGTACCTTGCATCTCATGTATTGTACCCTGGATCTCGTGTATATCTGCAACAAGTTTTACTTGCTAGTTGCTAGTGAAAAGAATGTTGAAATATTAAATAGCCAAAATGGAAATTGAGTAAAATGTCCCATTGATTTCATGACATGTGCTCTAGGGATCAATAAGCATCATCATTTAAATTACTATATGTGCACTTGTTTGATGTGTATTGTTTTTAAACTATCTAATACCTACGCATGTGGGTATGCATGTTAGGTTCCCATTCCTTTTGGTTGATAGAGTAATTGAATACAAGGCTGGAGAATATGCAGTGGGGATCAAGAATGTTACAATAAATGATAACTTCTTCCCAGGACATTTTCCTGAACGCCCCATAATGCCTGGTGTCCTCATGGTCGAGGTATGACCTCTGTTGCTGATCATGTTTAGGGTCTGGATCTGACCCAAACCAGCTGATATGCTTATGTATCTTTTTGTCTGCATGCCTGGACTCAGTAGCTCACATTAGAAACTCTGTGTACCTTTATCCACAGGCTATGGCCCAGGTTGGGGGTCTGGTGATGCTGCAACCTGAAGTTGGTGGATCTCGAGACAACTTCTTTTTCGCCGGGATTGACAAAGTTAGGTTCAGGAAGCCAGTGATTGCTGGGGATACATTGATCATGAGGATGACACTGACAAAGTATCAGAAGAGGTTTGTACTCACAAAGATGGACGGAAAAGCTTATGTTGGTGGTGACCTAGTTTGTGAAGGGGAGTTCCTGCTGGTCAGCGCAACTGAGTAGTGCAAAGATACTTCATGGTTCTCTGGGAAGAATCACTGGTAAGTGTCAGATCTGGTTGGCTCTTTGAAAGAATTGAGTTTTGAGCTAATTATACAACCGGCGGTTGAGGGAATCCTTTACCTGTTATTAAGCATGTTGTTGAGTCAATGTGGTGATTTTTATTGCCTGCCAGGGCTGAATCCAGCCCTGTTACTGCTGTAATAGAGAATTACAATATCTTGGGGTAGTTGTTCGATGGAATAAAGGATATTGATTTTGTAGTTGCATTTTATTGCCAGAACCTTATGATATACCAGTTGATTGAAATTATTTTCGTGGTTCCTTGCATTTTCGTTGTTCGTTTATAGTACATCATTCCTATTGAAGACATGACGAGTTTGTATGACTTGGTGCAGCCGTGTAAAAAGATATGACTGCGTCTGCATGTAGTCCTGGTCATACATCCATGGTTTTAGCCATCCGTTGTGCAGCTTTCAGAAATGATCACCGGTGAAGACTGACAATTAAAGTGGTTTTTCTTTTGGCTGAGCAGCGTAGCACGTGGAAGGCTATTTTTTTTCCTAAAAAAAACTATGACATGTGACCAAAACAATACAGCCAAGTGCAGAATCATCGCTACTGGTGATTTTCTATGGGGTCCAGCCCTTCAGCTAACTGAAAACGTACATATGACAACCAAGCATAAGCAGTCTCTCTCTCTCTCTCTCTCTCTCTCTCTCTCTCTCTCTCTCTCTCTCCACACACACACACACACATCACAAACAATGGCAGAGAACAAAGATAAAAATAAAAGCTACGAAGGTATGGCCAACCAAAGGCAAGTATCACAGGTTCACAACAGGCAGAAAAAAGGAAAAAGTCAACTACAACCGGTCAACATCACAAAATCAAGTACGGAGGAATTTGCAAGGCACTAATCCAGATTCAAGTCGTCTGGGTTTGCTGGTCAACTCTTGCCCGGTCGCTATTAAAGGGGTCTAAACACCTCATTATATACCCAAATTAACTTTACGAGAATGGCACCTTGAGCTTGTCCTAGTGTCGTTTTGAGTTGTTAGTGTTTGGACATAAAGAGGAAGGATGGCTAATCTTGTGGCTGTGAACATAAAGAGGAAGGATGCTGAGGTGGCCAGCCATGGATTCTCCATGTTCCTTGATCCCAAGAGGATCAAACTGCAGGTATGTCATATGGAACAGTTTTGTTTTGTTTTTTTTTTTTTGCGGGGTGTGGAGGGGGGGGGGGCGTGGGGGTGATTTTGTTTTCCTTGGTTGAATTGAACTGTTTCTTGAGAATTTTTTTTGAAAAAAGTCATATGAAACGGGTCTGCCGTAGAGTGGCGTTGATACTCTGTACTATATACAGTATACGAGTTGAGCAAGACGTTCACAATCAGACTACAGAGACACGCTTTCACATATAAAAGGCATAATAATCTATAAAAAAACTCCTTATTTTCTTTTTTGGATTTCAAGTTCCTGCTCCTATGTACAACAGTACAAGCACAACGCTTTAGCATGTTCAGCATGTGGTTTCAGGATCCTTATGGAATGTCATCCACATGACTCGATACCGAGTTTCAGTTAAGAATTCTCATTGTTATGCTGTCAAACGATGGATCATGATGTCAGCAACATTCTGCACCTTAAAACACTCAGATCACTCTTGCTTAACGATTTCATGTTTGCGACCCTTGGTGTCATCAGGATGAGGCAGAGATCCCGGACATGATGGAAGAAGAGGAACCACTTGCAGATGCAGACGCCGGTGCAGCACCAGTTGTAGTGCAGCCAACCATGATGATGTCCTCACCGTCACCACTGCAACCAACTCAGGGCCAAGAGGCTGCTGTCGTCCATGACCATGACAGCACCGTGAGCACTGAATCAGGGAGCAATTCTTCAGAACCAGCATTAAGCGCCGAACAGGCGGCGCCCATGGCCATGGACGTCGAGGAGGATAGCTGGCAATGCCAGCCGCCGCAGCAGCCAGGCCAGCATCCTCGCTTTTGGTCAGGTTAGTAAAACCACTTTTTACATCCAATCCAAGCATTTGACTGAATAAATATGAGCTCTGCTCTGCCCTTTCAGTGTCAAAAACTGGGAAAAGGTTTGTCAGGTGAAAAGGCAACTGATGTTATCCTAGCTACAAACTGCAGGTTTCTTCTGACGACGGGGACTCCTGTTTATGCAACAAGTGCTGTGCCACTGTTCAATTTAGCCTTTGACGGACCACGGACCCTTTGTCGCCTGCTAGTTCTGTACAAGTTGGATGAATGTGCCGTTGCTATAATGCCTAGTTTCCTGCAATTGGTACTGTTGCAGTAGTCTTCAATTCTTCGGGCATGTAGCTTAGCTTCTCTGTCAAGGTATACTGATGTAGCAAGCATATGATGGTTACTAAAGTTGTTCTGTACATGATTTTTCATGGAAACGTCAAAGCAGAATTAAAACTTAGGAGTACATTTTAGTCGTTTTTTCAAACATACCAGTGGCTTTTTATACCACGATGAAGATAAGCCAGTCGGTAACTAGAAACAAAGGAAAAAAAAAACACAGGAGTCACAACATATACAGGCCTTGGGCCTTACTCAACCTAAAAGACTAACCTCATAGGTGAGAATCACCCCGCCTTATATGTTGTGCTCCCCCACCATCAATTCCCGATGTGGGACTAACCCCAACACTCTGCCCCCCCCCCCCCCCCCCCCCCCCCCCCCCGCTCCAACAGCGGCTGATATGCCTCTGTTTGATTCGGCGCCTGTTTTTGTTGATGGTGTTCCTACAGTGTTTAGGAGCCTTGTGGAGATCAAGATGACTTTGCACCCCGAAGTGCTATTTTCTTCCAGAAGCCAGAAGACTCGTGAATCACCTCAAGCCACTGCATGTGAACGGCCACATTAACAGTGGACCGGTCAATAACATGTTGGTAGATAATGGAGCCATGGTGAATGTAATGCCGTATTCACTTTATAAGAAGCTTGCCAGGCCGATGTTACTAGGCACATGTTACATCGGCAAATCCTTAGTAAAAGGATTGTGAATGGACATACACATTAATTGACTGTAGTTTGCCTCTTGAACCATTGAATATTTTGAAAAGTCAAATCCTCGTCAATTTGATTGTTGAGCATGGAATTGATTTAGGAGATGAGATCAATTACTTGTTTTCTATCCTATGGATGATTTATTTCGATTAATCGGCTTGCAAAAAGGCCAAGGTGCTGGCATGATCATTAGTTCTCACAATGGTGTTGTTTGAGACATCAAGCCAATTAAAACTACATTTGCACCAACATTTGAGCCGAATGTAAAGTTCTTTTATTCGGCTTGGAGATATTGCATTCCATGGAAGTGAAACGTGGCCTTTGGCAATTCCTTACTGGTGGTACAAATAGTTGGTGAATTTCAATGTTTAGAAGGATCACTAAATGCTTATCTTGATATATGACTTCTATAATTGCTTCTTTTACCGAATTCCAAATTCAGTATATTCCAAGACGTGAGAATTGTAAGGCCAACATGTTAGCTCAGCAAACATCTGGCTTTGACGCCAGTGGGTGCAATTTTCACATCAAGGGAAAGCCAATGCAAGAAAACTTTGTTGTTTTGTCAACAAATATACCAGGGCCTCTTTTGTCAACAAGACTGTCAACAAATAAATTAAACATCTGATAATCACAAGGTCCCCTTTCTTCCAGCAGTATAAACACTCAATATACCATGGTACAATCAGGAAGTGTGCAATGCTAATCACTACACGCGCTGCTAAGTAATAACATACAAGTATACAACAATGATTTGCTGAAGGCCTTCAGCTATAAATATTTATGTATCCCCTCCAGGCTCCAGGGATAACAAAGTCAAAAAAGAATCATTTATGTGAACTCTTATGTCATGTGAGCGTTTCTAAAAGGGTGACAGCAGAAGAATCAGTTCTTTTTCTCTTCCCTAGCTTGGTCCATCCAGACAACCCACCATTGCTTGGCTGTCAAACTATCATTGAGACCTTTCTATTGCTGATTATCTGTTCCAGTCTCTGTTGTAGAATAACATCAATACAGGGTGTCACATGCATTTCCTCAGACTGCTGGCAGAAATATACAGTCCTTGTGCAGCACTAGTCTCCAGAAACAAATTTCTTTTGTGTGTAGTACCGGTCTTCACTAGCCTTCTTTTTCAAGTTCCTCTTCTGTTTATATAAAGCCCCAGAAAACTATGTTTAGCGCCAATAAAAAAGAAACGAAACAAACCTATGAGCCATGACAGTGTATACCTTGTAAGCTTCATGATTGTCAACTATTCTTGTCGCCACTGACAATGTTGTTATAGATTTTGGGCTCCTGATTGCCTGAAAAATGCCCATGCTATTTGGAACAGCATAAGGATCAATTTCACCCTGCAGCGCACACTCATCGAGTTTAAACATGAATTTCAGCAATTACAACAAGTTTTATCTTTAAGAACTTACAGCTGCATTGCCCTCGGCTACAGTCCCATGGACAACCAATGAAATGTTAAACGTGGTGATCTGTAACAGGGCATAAAACAACTGTGAGGGCATTCCTAAATTGTCATATAACAATAGAAGCATGCTCACAACATTGATAATCCAAGCATGAAAAAATATATATACTGATGAACTCATGGAGACAAGCATTACCATGTCCTTCGAAACTTCCCATGGCGCACCGATAATGACTTCATCAACATAGCGGCAGGCAAGAACACTAAGAGTACGCTCATGGAGATGCATTATAGGGCGACAGCCTCTTCTATCCCTGGACAAATTATAATTATAAGGTTGGTATTTCAATTTGCAACAAGCTTTTTTGATATATACTTGATATATACTGTTTTGTAGTCAATTAGTTTGCTTGTCTAAATGAAGTACAGGAGTAAGACCTGATAGACTGGTCATCATAGATACCCACAAGAAGAAAGTCACCAAGTTGTCTAGCACTCCTGAAGAACTGCATTAAATAAAAGGCGTACTATTAATTTTAATTGCATATATGAACAAAATTAGTGAAAAAAGGTGAGTTACAGTATGCTGATTTGCAAGAGAATAAGAAAATGGCACCTCAACATGGCCAGCGTGGAAAAGATCAAATGTGCCATCTACATAGACAACACGAGCACCTGGCGAAGGAGCCTGAGTGCATATGAGCATATTGTTCAATAAAAGCAAAGCATAGGATTATATATGAAAGCCTATGAACTGTCAGGAAATCAGTAATGAGCAACATTGAAAAGGCAGAAATACCACACTAAGGATCAATCAAGATTAAGACATCACATGTGACATGTTTGGTATGTGTGCAGTATTAGGCCTATTGTTTAAGCTAGAGGTTGTGGCATTAGTTTCTATAATCCCGAGCTAAAACAAACAACCAGCTTGTGGCCCCAAACCCCACAACCTAGCTTGTCCAGATTTTACAATCCAACAATCCACACTCCACACTCCACCAGATTTTTCCAGATTGTAGCAGACATATTTATCCACCATGTCATTACAAACATAGGTGGGAGGAAGATAAAGATAGCCATAAAGCTAGAATTCATACAGCTTCCAATTTTGGACATTAGCTTTTCCACAACCCAAGTTCTACATGCAGCTTTCTAGGATCCCTAACTAAAACAAACAGGGCCCTAATTAGCTAAGAATACTATACCATGCCACTTTCTGTAAATGCCCTAAAAGGTTCATCGAGTTAAGGTCACTAAATATTATTCGCATTTCCTTTATCGAAATCTGGGGGTAGATGTGGCCTCCATTCTTCATAAAAGGTCACAAATATGTAACGGTGATGATGCCAAGCGATCTTAACCTTCAGAGCTCATACCTGCCCATTTGAAAACTGCATGATCCGGCGAGAAGTTGGAAGAAAATGAGATAGCTGACTTTTCACTTCATCGTTTGATTTCTCTCCACCCTTCTCAGCAATGGCAACATTTAAATCAGTGTCAGCATCTTTCTGCTTGAATGTTAGCAGTATCCTCCCTATGCACAAAAGGATATCATTTGCATGTAAGATTGCAAAAGACAGTATTTTGATTTAGTTTAAAAAGCTTTTTCAAGTAATGCATTTTATATGCTTAATAGTAAATAACATATTCAGGAGAAACTATCATCCAAAACAACACTGACGCTACTGAGCCTTACCAACTATATCAGTGCTCGAGACACCTTCTGTTCGCTTGATTTGCTTGTAACGCCCGGCCTTCTTCGCTAGCGCATATGCATCAGTGCCATCAGGTAGAAGACAAGGATCATCTCCATGAATAATGTAATCAATGTTGTACTTGTTGAAGAGAGTATTCATGAATTCTTCTGTTATCTCATAGGGTGCATTGGGAATGACCTCATCAACCCACTTCAGACCACTAACAAGAGTCAACCTAGAAATAGCAAAAATATAAACACAGTTAATATGGTGCATTTTCCAGGTAATGAAAGCCGAAAAGTTTAGATCATTATGAAAATATACTTGAATGCATATGAGACCATATCAATATATGTTGATGAACCAGCTATTCAATCAGTTTGCTACACTACTGCTAATATGGATAGGATTTTTCAAAAAAAAAAAAAAAAAAGATAGTGTGTTGCACAGAATAAAATAATCCAATTCTTCCATACCTCTCTTCCATGGAAAGGACAGGTGGACCTTTATTTGCCACAATCTCCTCATCACTGACAACTCCAACTACAAGCTGATCTCCCAGCAGCTTAGCCTGCCGCAATGCATTTGCATGGCCGTAGTGCATGAGATCAAAGCATCCATCCATGTACACTCTCACGGCCTTTTGCGTTCCCTCTTCTTTGGAACTTGTCCTAGATGCGGCCAGAAAAATGGAGAAAATGGAGCACCGATTCCCCCAAAGTAGCCCGTAGATAACATAAGAATGGTAAGAGTGATCAGAACTCCTCCAATTCCAAACAGCTGTGAATAGTATCCACTGTTCCAGAGCCCCTGGTGGCTCTCAAACGCTAGTAATGCCATCATCATCTTCAAGGTGGATGTGTAATCCTGGTAATGCTTCTGTCAAAAAGAAGTAGAATATCAAAATGAGACTCCAAACTTGACATACTCTGTGGCAAGTGAAAACCATTATATATGCAGGAGGAAGGCAGTACAAAACATGTCCATTTTCCATCATTTGGAGGAACCAATACCATTTTTTAAAACCTAGAAAGTGACTCGAAAAAAGAAAGAAGAAAAGCGTGCCTTTCTGACTGCTTAATTTATTTTATTACATATGGTTGGAAAGATCGCAGACATATAACCAGAAGAAATAGATGTATATGCCAAAACGTGCTTAACGATCACATCACGTTGACAAAATCCTAACCACCAGGTGGTTATTTCAGAAAACCAGATTTTTGTGCAAAGGGGGCGATCGCGGAGAATTTGGAAAGGGCTCGAATTGCTTTTGAAAGAAGCCACGTAACGACTGACGGAGCTCTAGAAGCATGCTGTTAGCATGAGATACTAGTCTACCTTGTTTCTCAGCAAGAAACACACACAGCTCATCTGTTCATTCCAAGGGAGGAGAGGAAGCAGTGTCCTCTAATTCGCAACAGTGAATACAGAGAGCAAGGGAATTCACAAAGGAACACCGTGTCCTGTCAGCAACCAAAGAATCAAACATGCCCGGGAACAGGGAATCTGATTCCCATCGCAGTTCGCAACCACTACGTTCGTCTCAAGTTGGAGCACTGGCAGGCAGCTAAGCAGGTAGAATCTGTAGAGATTCGACGTTCCAGTAGGCAAAAGAGAAAAAAAGCATGAGCTCGAATTCATACTCCAACCACCCCGGAATCCCCCCGTTTACAGCGCCGCGAAGAGCGGGAGCAGCACCAAAATGCAATCTCCTTGGCGGCCGTACGTGATCCCAATTCCATCGTCAGTCACGTGCATCGCCACACAAATGACACCGCGCGAAAAAGAAGAAGAACAAAAAAAAAATCTTTTCGTGAACGACAAGCTGGCAGGGCAGGCAGAGGCATAGATCAAAGGGAAGGGGATCGCAACACAAGAACCAAAAGAGAAGAAAAAAACAGAGATCTTTCCACGCTGCATTTGACGAGCGCGTAACCTGATCGAAGGAACAGGGGGCAAGAAACAGCGGGGATCAGGGAAACGCACCGAGATGGAGGCGGCGCGCGGCAGAAGGGCGACCCCCGGGGGGCGGCGGAAGGCGGGCGCGGATCTCGCGTCGAAACCAGGGCTCGGCGCGAGATCTGCCGCGGGACGCGGCGAGCGAGGTTCCCACCCGCTCGTGGCGCGCGCGCGTGCGTGCGTGTCACTGCTCTTGTTTTGGGAGGAGGAGAGGCGAGGGAGGGGGATGGCCGGGCGGAGGGGAGGGGAGGGACGAGGGGGAGAGAGGACAGGAGAGGTGCGTCGCCGCGTGGTGTTGTGGTGTGGTGCCAATTGGGGGGCTGGTGGAAGCGTGGGCGGGGCGGGTTCACGTCCACCAAACTGTCCCGGGCCCACACGGCTTGAGGTACTGTACGTATACTAGCTAGCTAGCTAGCATAGGTTTATTTGCATTGGAGTACCTGACGGAAAGTAAAATACTGCATCGATGCCACCCCGTGATGTTGCTAGGCGACAAGAGAAAGCTAATTAATCCCTCGCCTCTTTTGTCAAAAAAAAATAAAATCCCTCGCCTCTTGCCCCTGCCCGAGATCGGTTCCATTTTTAATCCTTTCCTAGTTTGTTTGTAAGGACATAGTGTGTTGAGTCTGGTCCTATCTTCTCTTAGCTAGATAGATAGACAAACACACAAATAGATAGATTGATATCACATTCACACAAAAAAATACTTTGGCTTTTCAAGATACATATATCTTTTCATACACTTAGATATACATAGTGGGCGTGTTTGGTAGCAGGCCGAAAGGGTGGCTCGAACTCTCCAGGTGCAATATCTCGTGTTTGTTTCTCTAGTCCAGCATCGGAGTCCACGCTGCACAGGATCCAAAGCAGA
The DNA here is from genome assembly GCA_022036555.1 of Microstegium vimineum. NCBI lineage: Eukaryota > Viridiplantae > Streptophyta > Magnoliopsida > Poales > Poaceae > Microstegium > Microstegium vimineum. The sequence goes on along the minus strand of CM039135.1, from coordinate 12,874,887 downwards.
TTGGGTCAGGTTCCCCAGCGAAGCTCCTCCCCCACCGTTTTTCAGAGCCAGACTCGTATGGGCGCGTGTGGACTCACGTGGGGACTCATCTCCCTCTCATCATCAGACCCAGATGTCATTTGAGTCGGCGAACAAACACGTCTCTATTGGGCCTATCTTACCACCAAACAAGGAAGGTTGCATCGGGTTAGCCTGGTTGTGGCTGGCCGCCGGGCCTGGCTGCCTTCGTGCAACACGCCCTCTATGTCTATCTGTGTCTAGATATATAGTAAAATAATGTATCTATAAAATTCCAAATGTATTGGAATAGAGAAAATAGATACATGGATGGATACAATAACTATGGGTTACCCTACCATTCGGGATAAATGGATTGATAACTATGGGTTACCCCACCCTTCGGGATCGATAGATGTGACTTTTGAACTTTGTATTTGTGAACGTGAACACAAATTTATTAAATTATGGGAGGAGCACCGAAATTCAATTCCTTTTAGGATCCTTGCTAGTCCAACTCCGGTAGCTTTACAAGTCTATTTGGATCATCTAGACTAGTTATTAACATAGCTAAAGTTTAAGTTAAAGTTTAGACGGCCAAAATTTAGTTCTACATTATTTGGGTGGGTAACATGGGAGGAACTAGCAACCGGTTAGGCTAGATTAAAGTTGACTCACCTGTTTGAATAACCTAGGACTAAACTTTAAAGTAGTCTAGTGATTCATCAAGTAGACCCGACCTTCACCTTTGATCATTAATTAAAATGGTGAAAAAGGCTGAGTTCATTGATTGAAAAAGCTAAGGCTGGTGATGGTAGACTAGACAGACTTACGGTGGAACATACTTTCATAACGAATGGTAGACTAGACAGACTTACGGTGGAACATACTTTCATAACGAAAGGGTGTGTTTTATTTTACTATTTATTTAGAAAATGCTAGCCAAATCGTCACCTTGCACATAAATATTTTGTGTTTTGCATAGGTAGAGTATTTTTCAAGAGAAATCTATTTTGTGTCATTTTATTTTAAACTAAATATTTCCAAAAATAAAATAATGAAATCAGAGCTTGACACCGGTAATATAAAACATATACTATCGATAAATAAATAAAAATTCATAAATTAGGGCAAAGTAATAATTCAACGGAGAAGAAAGAAGTGGCCACACAACGCAAGCTTTGGACTTTGGAGGGGTGAATGTGCGAAAGCGGCACGACAGAGATGAGCACGCGATTTTTGCGAGGCGCCGGCGGACAGGGTCCCACGGCCAGACTTGCCGGTCGCGTACGTGCGCCGCTGGCCCGTCGGACGCAGGGCACTGTCGCGTGGACGGTGGGCCTGGGCCCTCACGGTGTCTCGCGGCCATATTGTCTTTGACCGCCGGTTCCCCGAGATATATACTCTCTTCATCCAAAAAATAAGAAAAAAATTATATTAATTTTATATAAAAAAATTATTAATAATTATGATACATAATTGATATCATTAAATAGATAGTCTGATCTAGTTTTTTAATAAATTTATTTGTCACGTATTTTATATATAAATCTAGTTAAAGTTATGACACCTAAATGACAGTTAATTTAAGACGAGGGAGTATAAGTTATTCCGCCAGCAACCTATACTCATGATATTTATTTCTTTATTTAAGATATTTTATTTCTATCGCCACAATTTATAATAATTTAGTATTCTCTTATATAGATCAATAAAAAATAATTATAGATTATCTGATTTTTCTTTTTGAATTATCCGCGTCATTTTCATGGAACATCCTTCTAGACCTTCCTAGTACAGAAGAAAGGAACACCACCATAGCTGTTTGCAGCGAAATGACGAGGACTCACAGATCGTCCACATGCCATGGGCGTGACGAAACGCGCCGGACGACCACGAGACAAGTCGATGCGGATTAGTCTCTGATCGAGTTTTTTTTCCTCGACGACCGAATCGGTCAGAGCATCTCCAACAGTTTTGCAATTGAGCTTGACATTTTTTTTTTAAAAAAAAAATCTAAAAATCTGCTATCTAATGGTTTGGCAAATGAGCTTGTCATTTTTGTTAACTTGGCAAACACCATATGGTATTTGGTATGTATGTCAAACTGCAGTTCGCTTGACAATTGCGCCGCGCATTACTCTCGCGGGATATTTTCCCCTCGCACGTACAATTTTTAGTTTTGTCAAGTGAATAATGGAAAACCATTGAAGATTGACTCTTTTTATCTTTGCCATATTCATTTGAGACTTGACAAATTTTTAATTTTGTCAAACAAATAATGCAAAAACATTGGAGATGCTCTCACGCGGAAGATGAACAATAATTTCAAGGCCATATCCCGATATACAAGCCGTCCGTATTTGGAGCGGCGGAGCCGGAGCTTCACTAAATTTGCAACAGGGCCCAACCGTTAATTGTGCAACTTTTATCACCACTTTCAGAAGCCAAAAGTTATTTTTTTTAAAAAAAAATAGAGATAACAATAGTAATAAAATTTTGAAGTTTATTCAAATTAAAGAAATAGTAAAAATTTCAAATTCATTGGGCAGCCCCCCCCCCCCCCCCTACATTTTTAGCACATAACCATATTTTACTATAAAAGACTTTGTGCTTACAATATTTTGAGTCTAATAGTGCTCACTAATGACATGCATGCATGTGATCTTTAGGCGAGTTGATTCACCTATAATACTTTATATTTTATGATAAATTTTTAATGCTTGGATATATTATATTATATTTTAGGACAGAGAGCTTGTGTATGCGTCAATGCGTGCGTATCTTTAGGAAGTGCTTTTACAAGTTAGAAGTATGGTATATGTGCGTGTTGATGAGTGCGTGCACATATAAAAACAAGCATCATTTTTTTTTTAAAATAAAAGGTTTACGAAAAACGACCACACGCTAGGAGTTTCGGCGTTTCCCACGTGTTAAGTCAAAAAACTAAGGGCCTGTCTGAAACACGGGATTTTTTTTCGTGTTTCCCATGTGTTAAGTCAAGAAACTAAGGGTCTGTCTGAAACACGGGATTTTTTTCCGTTCTTATATTTTTTCATGTGAAAATAAACTGATTCTTATAAAATTCATACGTTCCAAAAGGTTCTCGTATATTTCACGCCTTCTGAGTTCTGACGCCGATTGAAAGGTTTTGCCATTTTTCGTTTCGCCAACTCTGTTCGCGTCCGCCGGGTTCGAATTTGTTCTCTTTTTTTTCAATATAAATATTATATGGAAAACGGAAGGTTCGAATTTATTCTTGACAAGTGCTCGCATCCCAAACAGGCTGTTAATGTGGGCCACGATTCACAGCACAGAGCCCGGGATCATATTCGAGAGCGACATGAAACAGTACAAAACCGCACGTGCCGCACATAGCAACCACACCAATGCAGCACAGCTCATCCCCCAACAACAACATGGTAGGGACTTCCTGATTTCCTTCAGCAGCGCAAATCCAGCAGAAAATTCAGACAGCAATATATCTTCTTCACACGATAAATACTTGGACAAGTACAAGTTAAATAAATGAATTAGTGATACTCGCAAGTTCCTCCATCCAATTCAAAGTTTCTACAGACAACCCAACCCATACATCCTGACCCGAGGATCATCATAACCTCTATTCGGTGTATTCGAAAGCCGGGGGTGGCTGGGGTTCATCGTCGACAGCCATGGCAGCTGGCTCGCTGGCGCTGGATGCCGTGGTGGCAGTTGACGGCGCGTCAGTCAGGGCGAGGTCCTCGGCCTCCGTGGGCTTGAGGTCCTGCAAGAGGACGAATCCCGAGGGGGCAGCCTTCACCGGCTTGTACCTGCTGTCCTCCAGGAATTTTATGAACTTCTCCTGGGCTGGAATGACCCGGGCTGGGTTTGTCAGAATCTGGAACGTAAGCTCAGGTTCGGGGGCCTTCTTCTCTGCAGCAGCGCCGTCCACCTGAGGTCACAGAAAAAAAAACCAATCGCCAGTGTTCCAATGCAAATCAAAGCAAGCAGTTTATTCAACTTGGACACAAATCAAAGCTACCAGTTAACCTAATATACATATGTAAACTACTGATCAGTCCTGCAACGCTTACCTGCATCGAAGTAGAAGCATTGGAAGAGTCCTCTGTTTTCTCCTTGGCTTTGCTCTCTGCTTCCTTCTTTGCCCTAGATTTAGACTTGGCGTACGTTGACAAGATGGCCGCTGGCACCTTGACTGATGCGGTCGCAGTCTGCTGAGTCACAGGCTTGGGATAATCGAACAGTGATGGCTTAGCGTTCGACAGGAACTCAAACTTTGGAACTTTCAGGTCAGAGTTGAGGCCGATGAGTGCCGTTGGAGAGAAGGCAAGGCTTATGAAGTAGGTGAGCGGGTACCAGTACCAGAACTGGGTGAAAACAGCTAGTCCAACAACAGCAGTGAGCCTGTCATGCTTTGACTTCGACTTGAGCTTGATGGTGACATTCCTGCCACCGGCATCAAGAATGCCGGAAGCCAGTATGGCACCCATTTTGCTCATGGTATCCTCGTGCTTGTCAAGGATTATCTTTTGCAACTGGCGCCTGAATGCTCCGACACGTGAATCGTAAGATTCGTTGGTCTGGATCATCACCATTGCCATGGCAATGAGAGCACCCTGGCGTACAAAGTCAACGACGTCTGATGTCAGAGGCTCCAGTAAGGAGATGGCTTCACTTAATCCTGTTCCGGCACATGAGATCCCAACAGCTAGAGCTGCACCATAACGGACATGTGGATTGTATGATTCTGATAGCAGGGACACAATTCTGGGTGTCTGTTCAGGCTCGTTGTACAGGACAAAGCCAAGAGCCAACACTGCAGTCCTCCGCACATCATCGCTCACATCCGACACAGCAAAATGCAGAAGCTGATGGATAGCTTTGTTATTTGCAGTCCCTCTGTATGCTAGAGCCAATGCATACATACCACCATAACGAATTATAGGATCTTGATCTCTAGTCATTTGTTCAATCAAGGTGTCAGCTTCTTCTTCCCTGCCATACACCGTCAATGAAATTCCAAGTGACAAGCCCCTGGAGATAAAAAAGGAGTCAGAACAGGAACATCTCTACCGTCTTTAGCAAGAGAAAATCATGTACATAGTAGATTACATTAAGAACTTGTTTGTCAAAAGGCATCATATTGCATACCTGATAATCTTCTCATGTTGTGTATCATGAGCATAGGCAAGCATCTCTGTGGCCTTCTCACTCGCCGTGCCAACCATGAGCAAACCCATGCCAATACCAGCTGCTTCACCAGCCACAGCACTATCCGTGTACAGAATATTCTTGATGTCCTCGCATATTTCCTCGTCTGATGTACCTAATGCTGAAAGCCCCAGTCCCAGACAAGCTCCATGCTGGACCACCTGTATATTGTTCAAAGTTAGCATGCAATTGTGTGAAAGAAACATGTGTATGGTTACTACAGTACATATATATAATATATAAGAAACAAAAAAAAAATCAAACTTTCCCACTGCCAACATTTGCCTAATTCCAACATTTCCCCCACCTGCAGGCTACTATAACATTGCAGCAATATTGTACTCAAGAACATAAACTACATCGAGATGTATAATATAGTCACTCTCATGAAAGGATTGCTACAAAGCAAAGATTTGGGAATGTGGCCCTGGAATAATTAATACCTCAGAAGTGGCATTGCGGAGGCTCTCACGAAGAAAATCTTTGATTCCTTCACCATGGTTGGCATGAATCAAACCAAGAGCATAGAGGGCACCTCCTTCCGAGTATGGGCTACCACTGCCACCAGCACCATTCTGAGGCAGGTAGGGGCCATCAATGCGCGGCCTTGTTGAAGATGACCTCTATGAATGACGCCTAGTCCAGCAGTGGCACTGAATTTGGCCCAGTTGGTTGCCCTACCTAGCCATTCCTGTAATATACAGACCAATATATGAGAATTAGAATACCAACCATAGCAGCAAACTATAAAAATTGAAGATGCTAAGTATTTTGATAACATCAAGCACACTGAAAAAAAATCATACCAAGTTTTCTCTGAGGAAGGTATCAACGGTTGTCCCTGCATGCATGATTGCATTGGAGCATATTGTTGCACTGTGGCAGACACTGTTCCTCATTTCCACAGCTTGCTTTATAGTCTTCAAAATTTGAAGATCAGACCTGTTAAATGAACAAAAATAAATTAAGACACAAAGTTAAAAGAACAGTCAGCTGTTACAATTCAGTCAGATAATTTCACATTACCTATTATGGCTGTATAGGAACTGCAACGTCAACTGAATAGATGTCTCTCCTGACAGTATACCCTTGATTTTTGTCAGCCTATCAGCATGTGTTGCTGCATTTGGATCCACAGTGGTAGCACTGCCATTTGGCATGTTTATGTCGTCTCTCATCTGGACATCCCCAGACGGTTCTGTAGCTTCATTAGTTTGATTACTTGGTACAGCCGGTCCGCTGTCAGGGTCCACATGGGCAGAAGTATGTGAACTCAATGCATCAAGGTGATTCCGCACATTCAGGAGGAAAGCCTGATTTTCATTTTCAGAAAGATCGAAAGCAGTTTGGTATGCAAGTAGAGCATCATCCTGGCAAATGAACATAAGGTTAAGTTTCAAAAACAAAGGCGATCAGCGAACTGAGAAACAAGGGCAAAGGGGAAACAAGGGCATACCTTGCTTCCAGAAATCAGCTTGTCCAAGATGCTTGCAACACTTTCAGGCTCACCCAAGAACATAAGACACTGGCAAATGCTTAAATAATCTGGGTTTGGCATTGTCTGATATATTTTGACAAGACATTGTAGAATCTGGAAATACAGAAACAAAATGTTAGAAAACAAGATGATTTTCTAATATTTGTCCACAGTAGTTGTGCGCTAATCACAAGAGGTAGAATCAATTGGCACGATTTATAATATCAACCATCCATAGCATGCCTACCTCCAATCGATATTCGCGGTGACTAACATATTGGTGAGACAGATTGATGCAATATGAAAGAGCTCCATGAAGATTATCACATCGAGAAATTGCTGCCTCCAGTTTATCCAGTCTCCGGCACTCAACAGACATACCCATGGCCTGTTGATATTTTCCATCAAGAATGCACCTGAAAGGCAACGTGTATGTGTGAGCTCAGAACTGCAATTTTAACAAACCAAGAAACAATGGACCATGAGGAAACTATCATACTTGTCCAGCATCCTTTCCACAATGGCCTCCAACCTAGGGTCCATTGTTTTTTCTTCCCCAGTGGCCCTTGATTGGATGGCAGCATATTCATCCAAAGCCTTTGCTGAAAAAAGAAACAGAGAAAAGGAGGTAATGTTAACACAGTACTTTTAGTGCTGGCAATAATTAACTGGTCATAATGCAGGTGCCAGGCAGTTCCTCACCTAACAGTGTTTGAGCGTAATCAGAGTCGTCAGAAACATCAAACAGGGGTCCAGCACCAAGTGCATACGACAGAGCATCATCTAGCTCTCCCAAGTAGAAAAACACCTTAGAGGCAACTAGTGCTGCAAGCTGCCTTTGGACAAACTCCTCGTCTTCATACAAACTCTCACTGCAAGCAGCAGCAAACAAATTGTGAGAAATACAAGCACAAAGGAAAGCACCCAAGCTTGTCCTGATTGTCAAAACTTTCTTACAGGACAAAATATTCTTGGTATTTATATGGATCCTTCTAAAATGAATGTAACCCCCAGAAAATAAACACCAATTCTAATATAGCATTTACTCGTTTCTCCACTATGACTGGATAGCTGCTATTGAACTGAGGAGCAACCCGCTAAGGGCAGCTCCCACATTAAACAGTATAAACACATACTCCCTCCGTCCCAAATTATAAGACGTTCCAAGAATCTTGGAGAGTCAAACTATCTCAACTTTGACCAAAGTTATATGCCAATATAATAACATTTATAATGTCAACTAAGTATTATTAGATTCGTTATCAATTATATTTTCATAACATGTCTATTTAATATCATAAAATTTTATAGTTTTCTCTATAATTATTGGTCAAACTTGAGATGTTTTGACTCTCCAAGATTCTTGGAACGTCTTATAATTTGGGACGGAGTGAGTAGATCAGTATTACTTTGGGACATGTTACAGCTTTTTATATATTTTATTAAAGAACAAAGTTACCACATTTGATTCATATCCTATCATGACAACCACAATCGAAAAGTTCGGGATTTGCTGCCTTAAACAATCTAGAAACCTAGTAAGAAAGTTCAGATTTTTCAGCAAACAGTAACCAAGAATTAGAGGGCATGAATCTTATAACAAACTCTAATTTCTAGGTTTCCAGTAACCAGTGGCAGCACATTAACCCTCCCAAAACTTCCATCCGATCAGATCGAACCCAGGGTTCCCTCTGAATCGAACTCGACGCGGCGCCGCCGACGCCGCCATCTAGCCCGACCTTTCGAGGCGAGCCCGAATCGAACCTAGCCTAACCGAAATCCGCCGAAACTAAACGAAACGCGCGGCGACCGGGCGCCGCAGCACTCGCCGCCGGCCGTGGTGGCGGCAGAACGGGCAAATTGAGGGGGGGGGGGGGGGGGGGGGGGGGGGGGGCGGAGTGGAGCGCCCGGCTGGGGGAGCGGTGAAGGGCGCGAGGAGGAGGGGACTTACATGGAGGAGACGCTGGTGGAGATCTCGTGCCAGAAGGCGTGGACGAGGGAGTTGAGGCTGGCGAGCGCGTGGAGCTTGAGTTCCGGCGCCGGCTCTTGCAGCATCGCCAGCAGGGAGCCCGCTGAGCTCACCATCACCGCCGCCGCCGCCATGTTCGCCGCAGCCTACGAGTACCGATCCGCCGCCGAAGGGTTTGCGCGCCCTCCTTCTGCTCGCAGTTCGTCGGATGCGGGTCGGGTGCTGGTGCGGCTTTACTACCTTGCTTGGAGCAGAAGAAGATCGCGGATTGGGGACCTGGGCGTAAATAAGGGTCTGACTAGGGCTATTCGGAAATCTGCAGGTTGCAGCGGTAGCCGAAGCCGAGAAAACAAGGGTTTGAGCTTTTGAGTAAAGGCAATTGGGATATGTGTTTTTGAGTTTGGCTCGGTGACGAATTTCTCCTGTAATATCGGTTTAATATAGAAATCGATCCACATAGGATATGTATTGTGTACGTCTCCGATATTGCAAACGCTTCAAGCTGTAAGATTTTTCGGCCGGCATTGCAAGTTCTTTTTTTAGTGTTTTATTTACTAAATGAACACGTAGGGGGTGTTTAGTTACATCCCCTAAACTTTAGTAGCTAAACTTAGGTAATTTTAGGCACTAAACTATCAAACACCTCCCCTAAAGTGTCCCCTAAACCTTAGTTGATGCACTAAACTTTAGGGGGTAAACCAAACACCCCCATAATTGTGTGTTGGGTGGTGCTCATGAGTTGAGTTTGGACGTCTCGTCTCTAGTGACGAGCCACCCGTACCTCGAGCCCATGAAGGTCCAAGGGGTTGAGCGGAAGACCATGGTTGGTAGCACATACGAATGGTCGAATGGAGATTATAAGGGACAAGTTAGAGACAAGACGAGGTTGATGAGAGCTTGGGTGAATAATTGACCAGGGCGAATCGTCGACGAGAGCCCTGGCGAGCCTTTAACAAGAGACGGCAAGGGCCATGGCGAGTTGACGAGATCAACAAGTGCCATGGTGAGCCATTGATGAGAGCCGACGAGGGCTATGGAGAGTCAACAACGAGGGTTGATGAGAGCCAAGGCGAGACGCGTCGACGTGGGGCGACGAGGGTTGTAGTGAATCTTCAATAAGGGCTGATGAGAGTCGTTGCGACGAGCTATCGACGAGGATTGATGAGAGCTACGACGACGAGAGCCGGTAAGATCAAAACCATCTTGTTCGCCATAAATAATGTGCACACCCCTACCTGGTGAGCCAATCGACGATTAAATGTGCTCGGCAGTCCACTGAAAAGATACGCAAGATGGTAAATTAATCGAAGAGAATGTATATGATCAAAAACAAAATGATAATACAAACACCCAGGGGCGGACCTACAGGGTATGCCGGGTATGGCAAGACATACCCTGAGATCCTGCCGATTATAGAAAGAAAAAAATTCCGTAAAAAAATATTGGAGATGAAACGATCCTCGTCTGCCCCCACACGGCCCACGCGCATGCGGCCACGACTCTCAACTCGCGGATTCGACGACTCCTCGTCTGCCCCCACGCAGACGTCGCGACGCACGGACGAACCGCAGCCACGTCGCGACGCACGGACGAACGGGTCGGCAGTAGAGGCCAGACGCGACGCACGCAGGCCAGACGCGGACGCACGCAGGACTCGACGATCTGCAGGCTGCCGAGCGGACGAACGACGCGGTGCCGCGGCCTCCGGCCTTCGCGGCCGGCGGATCACGCATCAGTGCATCACGGGATCAGGATTTCGAGTAATAAAAAAATCAATACTTATATTTGTGTCTCTCAATTAAGCTTGCCGTCACACAGAGACACAAAGTGTATGATATGATTTACTTGCTTCTTAAATTGATATTGATTTGGCCGGTGGCAACCGCGGGTGTTGAAAGGGTATTTTCTGCATTGACTTTAGTCAAAACAAAGTCAAGGAATAAGCTAAGTGACAGTGTTTTGGATGATTGTCTTGTCACATTTATTGAGCGAGATATTTTTTTCGAAGTTGATGAAGATAATATAATTGGGACATTCATGTCATTAAGAAAGCGGCAGATAAATAAGTAATAATATAAGTCTCTTTCTATGGCTTTATTTCAAACTATTTGTATATTATTTGAACAATTTATATTGAGATTTGTCATCATTTCGAGCTTAATCTTAATGTTTGAATTGAAGGCTTTTGATATAATAAAATGTATATGGTTTTACCAAATTAGAGTATGGTTTTACCAAAAAAAAATGAGACATACCCTGAGGTAAAATCGTAGATCCGCCACTGCGAAACACCAAGACACAAAATTTTAGACAGGTTCAAACACAAGGTTCAAGAGTTCACATTCAGTCTCTGCATTCGGTCATCCATTGCCTCAACTGAGGGGTGTTAGCCATAAAGTTAGGATTGAGTGGCTCCTATTTTAACGGTGGTAGACTAGCATCATTATCCCACCATGCCTAGAATGTAGGATCTGGTAGTGGATTCACTGTAACCCAATTCTGTGTAATGGATGTGTGCGGTCATTTACTCCCGGTTCATCTCTCTCACACTCCGGAACATGGATATACCTAGTAACTCAACCTTCCCTTATATTATGGTTCACTTCAAGAGAAGATTGCAGTCTCAGTTCTTTATGTTGATAGTAATTTTTGATGTGCTAAATAATATGATCAGCAAGAAATGATCTGATCTTCAAAGGGATCCATACAAACCTAGGAACTTCTAAATGTTTTTTATGTAAAGAGCTCTTACTTCTAATGCATATGCATAGAGTCAAGCCGTCAATTTCTGTAGTTTTCGAACAATGGATGTTGAATATGGTGTACGCACTAAGCTTCTGCTAATTTTCTTTATCTCTTTTTTTTCTTATAAGCTCTCTACTTTCCCTTTTCTTTCTCCCTCTTGTTCTTAACTGTGTACCTTGTATTTTTATTGTTTTAATAAAAATCACTGTAAACGCTTTTTGCCTCTACAGTTCCCTAAAAAAAAGCTTTTCAATTGAGTGATAATTTTTCCAGTTGCTGTAGTGTGTGCACACCGCAATCGTCATTCAAGGTGAAGTAGTACCGATTAAACAAGCTGTTGATGGCGTGGCGGCCGGACTCCGTATGTGGGACAAAGCCTGATTTTTTTAAGTACACAGTACAACGCTGACACTTAACACACACGCACACTCGTCCCTACGAATACACGTACGCAAATCCTACCTCTATGAGCACCTTCGAAGGACTGAGCCGGCAAATCTTAAAGTTCACGAAGTCACCACAGGCGCATCGCTGTCGATGGGAACATCGTCTATCACTTAATGCGTAGCGCCGGAAAATCTTGGAATAAATCCAGAATAAAGTGTCGCACCCAGGATTTGAACCCTGTGTGGGAGCCCCCAATCAATGGTCTTTGTCATTGCGCCGTGAACCCCTTGACGGCTGTACAGCCTGATGTGTAGCGGCCCAGGTATCGGTTAGAGGGCCTAATTGTCACTAATTGTTGTTAACATGTTTGTATGTCCTCACTTGTTAGTCTCACGTACAAACTGGAACTAAAATTATTAAATATGGTGTTTGAGAATTATTTGTATTTATGTTTTTTCACAGTGCATCTCATGAGGATTTACTTGATCCTCTTTAGGAGCCGTAAAAATGCAAGGTTTACTTTGCATTCTCTTTGACAATGACAAAGGTGGTTAATTTATATAGAAATCTAATGGTCATTTCAAGTTACATTTCATATTGGAATAGTGGTTAACTTAGGTGTAATTAGAGCATCTTCAAGAGTTTTCAGAATCCACTCCTCTTTAGATTTTTTTTGGCAAAATTAGAAAACAAAAACTAGGCTCCAACAACTCCGTATCACAACTTCAAATCTTTTTGTACATGGAAAAAACTTTCCAGTCACGTGAAACTATCCGTACGTGTATTGATTTGTCAATCTAGAGGTGGAAGGGTGTCAAAAGAATAAGAAGTAGAATAGGATTTTCATTGTTTACAATGCAGATGTATAACAAAGAAAAATTATAAAAGTTGTTGGATGATTTATAAATAGTTCAAGATTTCTTATACAAAATTATCTCCTATATTTTAGGAGAATTCAACAAATATGCTCCAAGTAACTTTAGCCACTTGGAAAACCCATTTCGATTCATCAATTATCATTTTGAAAACTATTAGAAATGCTCTTAGAGGCTATTTTGTGTTTTTTTTAGAATTCTAGATATGGTTATTATTAGAGTCTACCTGAATTGATACAATGTTCGGTGTTTTTTTATTACTAGTTGAATGTCCGTGCGTTGCTACGGGATAACAAAATTTTGTAAACAAATACATAGATCGCACGATAATATAACAATATTATAAAATTTAATACATATGTTAAAGTGACAAATCTAAAAATGCAAATTAAGTTCGTAAAATTAACATAGTTACGGATAGCACGGCGTAGCAGGCTTACAAAACCTATTGAATACACCTTTCCATGACCAAAATATTAACAAATAAAACTGAGGTAGCTGCAAGCCTCTCTGAAACAAATTCAATATGAAAAAAAAATAATATTTTTTCTTAAATAACGCCAAACAAAAAGATATTAGAAAATATATTTTGAGGTGCCTGCACATTTAAATCAAACCGCATTGGCAGTGATAACCATGTTTAATACAGCTGCTTGCAGCTTTAAAATTTGGGATATTTTCGAGTTTTGCCTTCCATCCTTCAGCTTTTTTTTTGCAAGACCAATAAAGAATAAGCTGCAAGACAAGATAGGTCTGCAAAAAGAGTAATAAAGAAATTAAGGCATGTGATTAGATTTGATTAAACAAAGATTGAAATATAACACTGATAGTGCTCATAACCTGTGACAGTATCGGTATTGAAGCCTCAGAAAGAACAGCTGCTCCTACAAAACAAAACAAATAAAACTGTGAGGAGAAGCTTCATATAGTTCATGTCAAGTACACTTACTCTCACGAACAAACTACCTAACCAAAGTCAAAAGCATCAGTACAGAAGTACAAGTGAAGGTGAGGAACTATTAACCTAAAATTGACTACAACAATTTTCCTAGCTTTTTATGCACACTGAGTGGCATATGTTTAGAAAATCTCTAAGAGCATAGAGTTAATTGTGACTAACGGGTAGATGGACGTTGCTTCAGTCATTACTTGGCCACGAAAAAAGAAGATGAATCTGGTCTTGAGAAAATCACCTACAGCTGCCATCCCTGCTGCTGCTCCAAAAGCCTCTAATAGTCCTACAGCTAGAAAAGGTTTCTGTGGTAAAGACAACATTTCATCGGTGACAATGCCCGCTTGATAACCAAGATACATGATCGAGAAATAGACGACTACATATCTGCCAAAATTAAAAAATCTAGAGGATGTTATCAGAAACAAAGAAATAGTTTAAACAGAGTTTCACAGAAAATATCATTTCAACTAATTTGTAAAATGCATGATGTTGAACTATAACAGGATAGGAAAGCAAGACTATAATTGCTCTGATGTCTTTTCCTTTGCCACAGTGCTCGACGTCCCCATACCGCCACAGTGCTCGACGTCCCTTCGCCGGCACTATGCCCCGTACACGCCGCCCATACTACACAGTTATGATCCTGTACCCTCGGACCTCCCCTTGGTCTATAAAAGGGGACGCCGAGGTAAACGAAAGGGCTGGATCCTGAGATCTCCGATCCGAGACTTCAGTTTAGATCCTCACACTCCACACACACATCGCTGCTCGATCGACCCCTCGAACAGCCAACCCACCGCCTAGGGCAGCCCCGCTAGCCTTAGGCCGCAGCTCACTCTGAGCAAACCCGTGTAACACAGCTTGTACACCCCTGTACGAGCACTTCGGGTGCGAGATAATACAAGTCATCCTCCCCCGCTGGACGTAGGGCCTTCTTTGCCCGAACCAGGATAAACCTTGTGTCCATCTTGCATCACATCTGAGAGAGGGAGCACACGATATACAAATTTACTAGTTGGTGGCCTTGACCCCTGGGTCATAACACCGACAGTTGGCGCGCCAGGTAGGGGGAATTGCGTGTCGATCAACTCCGAACTACTCTCTCAGATGGATTCCACCGTCCCACCGTTTCCATTCACCACCGTCGTCTGGTTCGGCAGTCTAGGGTTCGTATCCACGGGCCAGGGGCGCTTCATAGTCTTTCCCTTCGCTCGTGGCCTGGATAGCAGCAGCACCGGTACGCCAAGGCCAACAAGGATCAGGCGACGATCCCTCCGCTTGCGCCTCTGGCCTGCGATCAGGAGGAGGCGCGAGCGACTCCGACGCGCTCGTCGCCGTGCGGATTTCGAGACGCCGGATGTCGTTTCCCCGGCCCCAGCTGGCGACACAGTCCCTCCTCTCGGGGGCCTGTTTGACCCATGCGTGCGGGTCGAGGGCGGGCGCCCCTCTGAGCGGGACTTTGGCTCCGCCATATCGTCGTCCCCGGGAGTCCCCGTGGCCTCTCCGACACACTCGACCCCGTCACCACCGTGTAACCCGTTCCCGTACGGGCTCCACGACAGCGCAAGACTCTGCTCTACCCTCGCAGGTTCGCAGATATAGACACGTAGCGGGTCTCCAGGGACTCCGCCGCGTGCGACAGTCAACCCCGTCACCACCTCTTCACCGGGCGAGCACCCGGAGCCGAGACTACCCTGGACATGGGGCACGTTACGGCGACGCCTGGCTGAGGAGCGCAGGGGGTCCTTCCCCCACTTCTACCACACCGACCCCGACTCGGACTCTCCCGATGAGGGTTACGATTCCACCCGGGAATGCTTCCACCTCGACGAGCAGGCCGGCCCCCAGGATGACGTCGACGACACCGCGGCCACAGAAGGAGGAGGGGGCAACGCTACACCAGCACGAGATGCCAACCCCCTGAGTCCTGACAGAGCCGATCCACCCCCAGACGTCCAGATCACGCAGGTCCGAGAGCTTCTCAGCAAGCTCGAGGAGGAGCGCCTACGACTTCAGCAACTCGAGCACGCCCTCGAGCGGGATCGAGGGCGCCCACAGGGTGGAGGAGCTCGCGAGCGGGCCCGGGAAGTCCAGCGGCAAATCGTCGAGGAGGGGGCGAACGAACCCCGAGTCTTCAACCGCGTCAGCCAGAATGTCGTAGCGGCCGCAATGCTGCTCCGCGACATGCCGGCGCCATCAACCCTCCAAGCACGGTGTATCAGGAACGAGATCCAGGGGCTACTCCAAACTGCGGCCGTGCAGCAGGCGGAGAGCTCGGCCTCGAGACGTCGAGGGGCTGCCTCCGAGCGTCAGGAAGTACCCCCTCGACAAAATCGAGAAGTATCCGTCCACTAGGACAAAGCGCCCCAGGGCCAAGTCGAGCGACGACCGGTTCGGGAACGCCTCGTCGATGATCGACCCCCTCGGGTGAACAATCGACGCCGGTACGGCGACGCCGAGGCTCGAGGCTACAGCGCTCACCGAGGTGGGCGCTACGACAGCGACGAAGACCGATGTCGGTCTCCGGAGCCACCGGGCCCCCGAGTCTTCGGCAGAACCATTCGGCGGACCCCCCCTGCCCGTCCGTTTCCGTCCACCCACCAGCCTGGTCAAGTACAACGGCGAAACCAAGCCAGAGCTCTGGCTTGCCGACTTCAGGCTGGCATGTCAGCTGGGAGGAGCCGACAATGATCACGTCATCATTCGGCAACTCCCACTGTTCCTCTCCGACACCGCTCGCAGATGGCTCGAGGAGCTGCCCCCGGACTTGATCCAAGACTGGCCTGCCCTGGTCAGGATCTTCGAGGGCAACTTCAAAGGCACCTACGAGCGTCCGGGCAACCCCTGGGACCTCCGCAGCTGCAAGCAGAAGCCAGGGGAGACCCTCCGCGCCTTCACCCGCCGATTCTCGAGGCAGCGTACCGCACTAACCCACATCTCCGACCACGAGGTCAATACGGCGTTCATCGCCGGAACGACCTGCAAGGAGGTGGTGCGGGAGCTGGGGAGAAACACCCCCAAGACCGCCAACGAGCTAATGGACATCATCGCCAACTACGCAGCTAGCGAAGAGGCCGTTGGCGCGTTCTTCCAGATACCTCCAGAGAAGGGGAAGGGCAAGGCGGATGAGCCTGGGGGCTCGGACAACGAGCCCAACAAGAACAATGGGCCCAGGAGGAACAACAACGGCAACGGCGGTAGGAAGAAGAAGAAGAAGAAGAAGAACCAACCGGGCCGACGCAACGTCGAGCCCGACGTCGAGCCCGACGACCTTGTCGCTGCGGCAGACAAGAAGAAGCCTCGAGGGCCCCTCCCGACGGGGGCGTCTTCGATAAGATGCTGAAAGAGCCTTGTCCCTATCATATGGGGCCGGCCAACCACCGTCTCGAGGATTGTCGCATGCTTCGAAAGCACTTCATCCCTCCTGGCTTCAGGAGAGACGACGACAAAGAAGACCCGCCCTGTGACATCCACGTCAAGGGCGATGCCAAAAAGGAGGCTTCCCCGAAATCCACGACTGCTACATGATCTACGGGGGACCCTCGACTCGACTCACCACGCGCCAACGCAAGAGGGAGCGTCGAGAGGTTTTCTCCGTTCGAGCCCAGGCTCCTCGATACCTCGACTGGTCACACACGCCAATCACCTTCGACCAGGACGACCACCCCAAGCACATCCCCAACGCAGGGGCCTACCCGCTCGTCTTTGATCCGATCATCCTCAACACCTGCCTCACAAAGGTACTCATGGATGGGGGGAGCAGCCTCAACATCGTCTACGCCGAGACCCTCGACCTCCTGGGGATCCCAAGGACCATGCTCCTACCCAGCGCGGGGGGGTTCCACGGGATCGTCCCGGGGAAGAAGGCACTCCCGATTGGCCGCATCAAGCTAACTGTCTGTTTTGGCGTCCCCTCGAACTTCCGAAAGGAAGAGCTGATCTTCGAGGTGGTTGCGTTTCGAGGCACCTACCACGCCATCATCGGTCGGCCGGGGTACGCCAAGTTCATGGCAGTCCCGAACTACACCTACCTCAAGCTCAAGATGCCAGGGCCCTCGGGGGTCATCACCGTCGACACCTCCTACGAGCACGCATACGACTGCGACGTCGAGTGTGTGTAAAGAGCCGAAGCTGTCGAGGATTCGGCCATCCTCGCGGCCCTCGACGACTTGTCCGAGGAGATCCCCGACCCCAAGCGACACGCTGGCAACTTCAAGCCGGCGGAAGACACCAAGACCGTCCCGCTCGACCCCGGCCTCGCGGATGGAAAGGTGCTGACGATCAGCGCCACCCTCGAGCCCAAATAGGAAGCAGTGCTCGTCGACTTTCTCCGTGCGAATGCTAACGTGTTTGCATGGAGTCCCTCGGATATGCCGGGCATTCCGAGGGAGGTCGCCGAGCACTCCTTGGACATCCGGGTCGGGTCCAAACCAGTGAAGCAACGTCTGCGCCGCTTCGACGAGGAGAAGCGCAGGATCATCGGGGAGGAGGTCGATAAGCTCTTGAAGGCCGGATTCGTCAAGGAGGTACATCATCCCGAGTGGTTATCTAACCCCGTACTTGTTAAGAAAAAGAATGGGAAGGATAGGATGTGTGTAGATTAAACCAGTTTAAATAAAGCCTGTCCCAAGGTTCCTTTCCCACTACCACGCATCGATCAAATAGTAGATTCCACTGCGGGATGTGAAACCCTCTGCTTCCTTGATGCATACTCTGGCTACCACCAAATAAAGATGAAGAAGTCTGATCAGCTCGCGGCTTCCTTCATCACTCCCTTCGACATGTTTTGCTACCTCACCATGCCCTTCGGTTTGCGAAACGCCGGGGCCACCTACCAGCGATGCATGCTCCACGTCTTCGGGAAACACATAGGGCCGATCGTCGAGGCCTATGTCGATGACATCGTGGTCAAGTCCAAGACAGTCGGAAACCTAGTCGGAGATCTCGAGATCGCGTTAGGGTGCCTCCGGGCAAATCACATAAAACTGCACCCTGAGAAGTGTGTCTTCGGGGTCCCTCGAGGCATGCTCTTGGGGTACATAGTTTCCCAACGCGGGATCGAGGCCAATCCCGAGAAGGTAACCGCGATCACGAGGATGGGCCCGGTCAACGACCTCAAGAGCGTGCAAAGGGTCACGGGGTGCCTCGCCGCCCTCAGCCGTTTCATCTCGAGGCTCGGAGAGAAGGCACTACCCCTTTACCGCCTCCTGAAGAAGATGGAACACTTCGTGTGGACAGCCGAGGCCGAGGAGTCACTCTCGAAGCTCAAGGCCTTGCTCACCTCGCCTCCGGTCTTGGTACCTCCGAGTCCGGCCGAGCCCCTCTTGCTCTACGTCGCGGCAACTACCCAGGTAGTCAGCGCTGCCGTAGTAGTCGAGAGGGAGGAAGAAGGACACGCCCTGCCGGTTCAGAGGCCTGTCTACTTCGTGAGCGAGGTGCTTTCCGAGACCAAGACGAGATACCCCCACATCCAGAAGTTGTTGTACGCGATCGTCCTCACTCGGCGCAAGCTCAAACACTATTTCCTAGGCCACCCGGTTACTGTGGTCTCATCCTTCCCCCTCGGGGAGATAATCTAGAACCGGGAGGCATCAGGAAGAATCGCCAAGTGGTCGGTCGAGCTCATGGGGGAAACCCTTTCCTACGCACCTCGGAAGGCCATCAAGTCTCAGGTACTGGCAGATTTCGTTGCAGAATGGACCGACACCCAACTACCCCTAGCGCAGGTTCAGAACGAGCTCTAGACCATGTACTTCGACGGATCGTTGATGAAGATGGGAGCAGGCGCCGGATTGCTGTTCATATCACCCTCAGGGGTCCACATGCGCTATGTCATCCGCCTCCACTTCCCCACCTCCAACAACACCGCCGAGTACGAGGCCCTCGTCAACGGCCTGCGCATCGCCATCGAGCTCGGGGTTCGACGCCTCGACGTGCGGGGGGACTCGCAGTTGGTGATCGACCAAGTAATGTCACACCCAATTTTAAGGATAAAATTGAATATGAATAACTCATGTGTGCCCAGAGATCAATCACACACATAAGCCGACAAATCTTTAAATAGTACCATCACTGAGTGCTTATTACATAACGAATAATATTTAAATAACATAACAGCGGAAAATAAAAGATAACTCTCGCGACGAAGCTCCACTTCATAGGGAATGCCGACTGGTTGACCACTAGCCTAGTACTCCTCACGGTAGTCTTCATAGCCATCTGAAGGGGTTGAGAAAGCAAGAGTGAGCACTTACGTACTCAACAAGAGTAACATAGGGGTATGAAGCTCAAAAGGTTGACACTATCTGTACTGCGGTTGCTTTTAACTTGGTCAAGTTTTACCAACGCTTAGCTTTAATTATGCATAGCTCAATTAATAACCACATGATAAGATTATTATCCAACATTAACAATTAAACAACATGATCATCTACACTGTGAGTTTTCCAGGCCGCTCATAACCGTGAGCACGGCTATCATGATAGATTTACACTCTGCAGAGGTTATACACTTTACCCACAAGCCATGTTACCCATATGCCCGGGTTAATTACTCCCATAACACTTCCAAGGTGAGTGGGCAGGGAACACTATGAAGTCTTTCAAAAGTCCTCCTAACATGTTGATAGACCCTACGGACCCACGGGCAAGGGGTATGCAAAGCCTCCACTCGATGGTACCTTTCAAAACGGTAACCACCCTGGAACATGCCCTGCAACCAGCTCGGCAATGGTGCCTTTCACGAACTACCAACATGCTAGTATGAATCTTTATACTTGACTAAAGCCAGAGCCATTATAGCACTCGTGGTTGTATTAGAAATCCCAGCTTTTGCCCTACAGTGGGGTCCTATTCCATGTTGCTATAAAGGCCAAATTTTATCTCGTTGTTGCATATATCATTAGTCAAGATTCATCTCAAGATCAATTATTGTAAAGCATAGCAAAGCTACCCATATGCATAAAACCCATGGTGACAAGGTAAAGGATAACAAAGCTATGGTATAGATCTAATAGGAATCAAATTAGACACATGCAACAATGACTAGATTGAATTATGGTGAATAGGTAACAAGGATGATCCCATGTTAAACTTGCCTCGATCCCACAGCTCTTGGTGATCCTGGTCTGCTGCAAAGAACTCTTGGTCAACGAAGATCTCACCGGCTGTACTCGATCAACATCACCACGCAATCATCTGAACAATCATACATGAAGCAAATAAGACATGATCAGAACATTACACCATAAACAATAAAGAGACTTTGAAAAGGTTAGAAAACAGATCTATACTTTACTACGATCACAAAGGCACGAGAATCACACTAATCGGATCTAAAACGGAGAAGTTATAGATTAAACGGGATTTTGAAAAGAGATAGGTTAAGCAAAAGCAAAGTAATTTTCTCTAATTTTCAAAAGTAATTAACATAGGTGAAACCTATACTACTGGATAGAGCATAAAAATATGGATCTAACACAACTCGAACGGGGCGATTTGGATTTAAAACGAAGAAAATATAAGCATTTGAAGATTAGAGGAAAAACTGAAAATAGGAAATTCCTTTTATTTTTGAATTGAAATCGGATTAAAAGAGATTACGTTTTCCCGAGGGGAAAGCGCAAAACAGAAACCCGCCTTCTGGACCGCGGGTTGAGAGGTCAGAAAGCTCAGGGGCTCTTTAGGAAAAAGGCCAGCGAAGGGGTACGGGGATCCAGAGCCGTCGGATTAGAGCTGGACGGATCAGATTAGATCTGAGGGTAAGAGAGAGAGGGGATGGGCGGCGCGGCGACCGGAGCGGGCGGCGCACGGCGGCTTCATTGCCGGCCGAGACAATTCCTCGCCGGCGTAAGCCGATAGGGCGCTGTGGTGCTCTGTTTTCAAGTCCGAGAGCACCGGAAGATCGAGGGGAACATCGCGAACTCGTCTAGGGCATTGGCGAGACACGGGGACGGACGGAAGACACTTGACGACACAGAACGGCGGCGGCGGGTGCTCGGTGTGCGGCGGTTAGGGCACGGATGGTCTAATTCGACCAGGAAAAGATGCGGGAGAGCGAGCAGGGAGCACTGCGAAGCTAGCTAGGGCTTCTCGGGGCTCGATTGGGACGGAGGAGGGCCGTCGGCGGTACACCGCGGCAGCGGAACCTCGGTGCACGGCGGCGGGGTCAGACAGAGCGCAAGAGCGAGGGAGCTAAGGGAGACGGTGCGTTCCGCGAGCTCGCAAATGTGATGCGCCGTTCGAGGGAACTTACCGAGGTCGGGAACGCTCGGAACGTCGACGGCTCGACGGCGGAACGTGGTGGCGGCGATGGCGGCTCTGCGCTGCTGCGATTGCAGGCGAGAGATGAGGGGTTCGGCGCGGGGCTCGCCGCTATTTAAAGGGGAACGGGGACGAGTCCGGCGCGGAGATGAGGCTCCGAGAATCCGCGTCGGCGGTTGCGCGCGGCGTCCGGCGGTGTCCTGCTCAGACACGAATCGAGGGAGGAGGGAGAACTAACTGGTGGGACCACGGTGTCAGCAGCAGAGAGAGGGAGAAGGAGGGAGGCGGTTGGCGCCGACATGTGGGCCCGGGATGGCAGCGGGAGGAGAGCCGCGGGCGCGGACTGGGCCGGCCCAGCTGAGGAAAGGAGAGAGAGGGGAAGGGAAGCCGGTTGGGCTGGTTCTCGGGCCAAAACAGAAAGAGGTAAGGTTTTTCTTTTTCCTTTTTATTTTCAAATATTTTTCCAATTTGATTTTCAAACTGAATTTGAATTCCTTTTTCCAAAGTTTTGCAAAGCCACACAACCAAAGAATGCAAGAGCATGCAATGCACAACCATGTGAAACCCTAACATGAGATTAAATTTTAGTTTTATATATTTAATTCTATGCATCACAAAAATGCTTTAAATTAAATCAAATTCAAATCTATTTTCTAATTCAAATTTTAGGGTGTTACAAGTGATGAAAGATTCAAGCTGCCACGACCCCAAGATGGAAGCCTACTGCAAGGAGGTCCGAAAACTCGAGGACAAATTCTATGGCCTCGAACTCAACCACGTCACCCGTCGATACAACGAAACTGCCGACGAGCTGGCCAAAATCGCGTCTACTCGAGGTACGATTCCTCCCGACATCTTCTCGAGGGATCTTCACAAGCCATCCATCGACCTAGACTCGGGGGCTCCCGCCCTCGAGCAAGGTGTCGATCGACCCCCCTCAGCCGATCCCCCCTCGAACGGGGAGGAGGTCATGGAGATCGACGGGGCTGCCGCAGCGCCGACCCCTCCGACGGATTGGCGTGCACCCTACCTCGAGTACCTAACATGGGGCGAACTCCCAGAGGACCGCACGGAGGCCCGTCGTGTAGCCCGACGTGCCAAAACCTATGTCTTGTACGGGGACGGCCATGAGCTATATCGACGTAGCCCATCCGGTGTACTTCAACGCTGCCTCACCCTCGAGGAGGGGAGGGCATTGCTGAAGGATCTACACTCGGAGGCTTGCGGCCACCACGTGGCACCAAGAACGCTGGTAGGAAGTGCCTTTCGACAAGGTTTCTACTTGTCGACGGCCGTCACCGACGCCACCAAACTCGTTCGATCTTGCAAGGGATGCCAATTCTACGCCAGGCAGACCCACCTACCCGCCCAAGCTCTTCAGATGATACCCATAACCTAGCCGTTCGCAGTATGGGGGCTCGACATGGTCGGCCCCCTGAAAAGAACCAAGGGTGGCCACACTCACCTCCTCGTTGCTATAGACAAGTTCTCGAAGTGGATCGAGGCTCGACCCATCGCCAACATCCAGTCTCGACAGGCCGTGCTATTCTTCACCGACATCATCCACCGTTTCGGAGTCCCCAATGTCATCATCACCGACAACGGCACGCAATTCACCGGACAAAAGTTCCTGGACTTCTATGACCATCACCACATCAGGGTGAATTGGTCCGTAGTCGCCCACCCTCGAACTAACGGTCAGGTCAAGCGCGCCAATGGTATGGTTTTGCAGGGCCTCAAGCGAAGGATCTTCGATCGGCTGAACAGACATGGCAGGAGATGGGTCGACGAGCTGCCCGCTGTGCTATGGAGTCTCCGAACGACGCCAAGTCGAGCCACAGGGTTCTCTCCGTTCTTCTTGGTCTATGGGTCCGAGGCTGTCCTCCCCACTGACCTCGAGTACGGGTCCCCTCGACTGAAAGCTTATAGCGAGCAAATCAACACAGTAGCCCGAGAGGACTCCCTCGACCAGCTCGAGGAAGCCCGTGATGTGGCCCTCTTCAAGTCGGCAAAGTACCAGCAGACGCTGCGACGCTACCACGACAAAAACATGCGCAAAAGGGACCTCGACGTCGGCGACCTCGTTCTGCGCCGTCGACAAAGCAACAAGGGTCGTCACAAGCTGACGCCACCTTAGGAGGGACCCTTCATCGTAGCAGAGGTGCTGAAGCCCGACACTTACAAGTTGAAGAACGAAAAGGGTGAGCTCCTCGCCAACGCATGGAACATCGAACAGCTACGTCGTTTCTATCCCTGAGGCCTCGACGCCTCGTACATTTCCGCATTATGTACCCTTGTCACGTTGCGAATGAATAAAATGTTTTTGAAACACATTTCACATTCGTTCGTAACTCAAAGGTAGCCTCGACTTTGCCCCAGCAAAGTCGAGCCTCCCTCGAGGGCTAACAGGGGGGGCACCCCCCCTCCTAAGTCCCCGAAAAACTCAAACGTTTTTTCGAAACTTGGTTCTCCCTCTCGATCTTTCCCTCGAGTACGCTTCGTAACTAAGTAGAGGCGCCTCGAACTCCCTAAGGGTCGTGGGTGTCGTCGAGCCAGGGACTCTCCTACGCCCCAGGGCTACGGTATCCCCGCTCGCTCCCCCCCTTCCAGGGATACGAGCATGCGTCGAACACTTAGTTCACAAGCGTCGACTCAAACAAAGAAAAGCAGAGAGAGCTCGAGAAGTAGAAATAACAAGACACACCCGTTTACAACACTAAGGTAGCCTCGACTTTGCCCCAGCAAAGTCAAGCCTCCCTCGGGAGCTAATAGGGGGGCCCCATCCCTCCTAAGTCCCCGAAAAACTCGAACGTTTTTTTGAAACTCGGCTTTCCCTCTCGATCTTTCCCTCGAGTACGCTTCGTAACTAAGTAAAGGCGCCTCGAACTCCCTAAGGGTCGCGGGTGTCGCCGAGCCAGGGACTCTCCTACGCCCTAGGGCTACGGTGTCCCCGCTCGCTCCCCCTCTTCCAGGGATACGAGCCTGCGTCGAACAATTAAGTCCACAAGCGTCGACTCAGGCAAAGAAAATCAGAGAAAGCTTGAGAAACGAAAATAGCAATGTGCATTTCGAACAAAATGCGTTAGATATAAGAAGCCCTCGGGGGCTCGGCATTGTATCATCACAAAAGCCTAATTGTTACATGGACCTTCCTGTCCAGATATTGCTCGCAGGCCTGGGACTACTCATCGAAGGGGTCACCGTCCTCAAGAAGCAATGCAGGAAGTTGGGCATCACGCGTTGGCCACATCGGAAGGTGAAGAGTCTGCAGAAGCTCATCGACAACATCCGAAGGCTACTCGGTGCCACCTCCATCCGCCGAGGGGATCACCTCGGGCTCGAAGAGCTTCGCTAGCTCGCCTCCGGGCACCTCCGCAAGATCCATCAGCTTTTGGCACCTCGCGTCGTTCTCTTCATCGGACAGCCTCGGGTCGGTGGCAAACCCGTCGGCGACGACGTTGACGTCATAGTTGTAGGACGAGTTGACGACCGCGAGGGCCCGCTTCACGCCCACATGCGGGGCAGCACAGACGTGCTCCGTCACCTCCTGCGTCATGGAGTAGAAGCGGCGCGGCAGGGAGTCCCCTCGAGCGTTGCCCTCGACCTCCGGCTCCGGCTCGACCAAGAGGTCGTCACAGAAGGTGTTGACGACGCCCGCGAACCTCGCGTTAAGGCTCGCCTCAGTCCCGAGGAGGCCCTGAAGATTGTTCAGGTCCTCGTGGGCCCGGGCCTTGTCTGCTGCGAGCTCTGCCAAAACAAACACACAACCCGGTCAAAACCAAAAAAGGGTCGAGGTTGGGTAGATTCAGCAACACTCTCAAGAAATTTACCTTGGGCATGCGCCTCCAGGGTGGCGTAGCCTCGCGCGGTCTCCTCGAGTTGGCGGCGAACGTCGATAAGCTCGGTGGCTTGGCCACTGACTTTAGCCTCGAGGCCCCTGATGACTTTGCCGGTGTCATCGAGGGCTCTCTTCTGGTTCATCGCCACCACACCCAGGGAGGTCGCGCGGGTCCGAGCCTTCTCCTCCGCGGCGGCCAGCGTGTCGCGCTCGTGGGAGACAGCGTCAAGGTCACCCCGGAGCCCCCAGACGCCCTCCGTCGCCGGGGCCAGCTCCTCCTTCAGCCGGGCGGCCTCCTCCTCGGCCTTGCGCTTGGCCTCGAGGGCAGCATCCGCTCATTCCCGACCTTGATGGTCGACTGAAGGGCGTCGTCGAGCCTCGACTACGCCACCCGGGCTGCCTCCTGCACGGCCGTAAAGCCGGCTCTTGCATGAGCGACCTTCGACTCGGCATCCTCCCGAGCGGCTGCCGCCTCGGCCCTCGCCCGGGCGGCCTCGGCCTCCGCCCTCTCCAGCGAGGTGCGGAGGGCCGGGAGTTGCTCCTGCGCCCGGAGGATGAACTGGGACTTCTCATAGGACCTCGTCCGCAACGTCTGACAAGGATGAAAAGGAAGATCGTCAGCGAACAAGAATTAGGCAATCCAAGCAAAATCTAAGGGAGAGCGAAACCCACCTCCATCCCCCGGCATATGTCCACGGCGGCGACATTCGCGGCGAGGGGCACCGAGTGCTTGAACCAGGCCCGGTACTCCTCGAGGTGCTCCCACTGCCGGAGCTCGGCCTGGTCGTCGAGCGTAAGAAAGAGCTGCTCAGGGTCTTGAGGATCCGCCAGCTCAAGGACCTCTTGTCCCCAGTACGCGCTGCGGGTGGCGATCCTCTCTTGGACCTCCCGCATGACGCCTTGGCGCACTGCGGCGGCACCCCCGCGGCGCTCCACCTCCTCTTGCTAAGTGAAGAAGGGGGAAAACCCCTCCGCCTGGCCTCTCCTAGCCTCGGGGCCACCCCGCGAGGACGTCGATGGTCCCGCCGAGCCTTCACCACCGGGCAGAGGAAGCCCCGGCCAGTAGAACGGCCCTGCATGGGGAAAGGCACGAAGAGATTAGTACCTGGCACCACAGACCCACTATGGCTCGAATAAGTCCGAGGACGACTTATCTCGAGACAACGGCCCCCCAGCCTCGAGGCGAGGCTGAGCCACCTCCGGTTCCGCACGAGGGGCTGCGACGGCGGTCGTCCCCACCGAGCCCACCAGCTCGGCCACCATCTCGGCCACCTCTTCGGCGGTGGACTCCATCAGCATCCCGCCCTTCTCCGGCGCGGGTGTCGCCTCGGGCCGCTTGACCCGACCCCTCTCCTCGACCTCCGGCATCGGCGAAGGGCCCTCAGACGCGGCAGCGGCCGTGCCCCCGCGCTCGAGCCGCAGCCGCGCCTCTAACGAAGCGAGGCCCTCGGGCCACCGCCCCGGCGTTGGGTGAGCCGGGGCCTCCCCCTCGTTCGCAGCAACTTGGGGCCCGACCACCTCCATCTCGGCGGTGGCTTGAGGCTCGCTCCCCTCGACCGCGACCGCCGTCGACGCAGGTCCTGCAGCTTCTGAGGCGCTGGGTGCGACTCCCTCCGACAGTTGCACGGGCGCGGCGACGCCCGTCACTTCGGCGGCCCTCGCCGGCGAGGCGGGCGGGCCCGTCTCCTCTCCCGCCTGGGCAGATGTCGAGGCACCCTGCGCTGTCCCTCGCTCCATCGCCTCCCGGGCCTTGGCTGCCCACGCCGCCTCGGGGGTGAGCGTCGAAGGGGGTGGAGCAGCGGGACCGGCCTCGACGGCTGCCTCGACTGCAGCCCCCACCCTCAGCTTCTTGGCAGGGGCGAGGGACGCATCCTCCTGCGGGCGCTTTGACCTGAGAAAGAAACTCGTGCACGACGATAAGCACAGGTCGTCAGCAACAAAAAGAAAAATGCAAACAAAACCCTCGATCAACCGAAAGGTAACTTACCCCTTCGGGGCCAGGTGCTTCTGGCCGACGGCCCTCGGGCCGATCGAGGACCTGAACACAACCCGCCGGGGGGCGAGGATCGAGGCCGCCCTCGACGCCGTCTCCTGGGCGGGGGCCGACGACGCTCCCGTCGTCCCCCTGCTGGCTACCTCCTGCGCCGACGGGCCTGACGCCCGTGCGCTCGACCCGGCAGCCGCCGAGGGCGTATCCGCTCGACCCCCCGACGGGGATCGCGACGACCGCCCGCCCGTCTGCCGCGGCACTTCATGTTGAGAGGCCACGGGGCGGTCCCCCCGAGGCTCGGCTTCGACAATAGGGGCCGACTTCGACGTCGACCCCTCTCCTCCTCCGTTTCCGACGGTCGCCCTTTGCTGTTCGGACGCCATCTGTTCCTCCTCGCTCCAGTCGACCTCGACGTCGCTGTCGCTGTCCTCCTCTTCCTCCTCGTCCTCCTCTTCTGAGGGCGATTCCTCCTCGGGAAGGCCCCTCCCGCCTCTGTCGGGCCCGGCGCTGATCCCTCGCCTCTTTCTCCCGGGCCCTCTTAGCCTTGGCCTTCTTGGCCTTGTCCTTGGCCTCCTTGTCCTTCTCGGCCTGGAGGCGCCTCGCCTGTGAATCAGCCCGGTCCTCCTTCACCGGCGGGAGCGACTTCCGGAAGGAGCGTTCCCCTGCGGAACGCAAGGCAGTCAAAACGCAAGCAAAAAAGGCGGACAAGGCAAACACAAGAACTCTAACAGAGGAAGAGGACTTTACCAGCTCGATGTACCCCTCGTCCGGCCTCATGGGGATCCTGGCGACGTTCTTGGCGTCGAACGAGCCCGCAAAGAAGTGGCGGACGCGGCGGACCACCCTCTCAGGGGGCAGTTCGTCTCCCAGGAGGCGACACCCCAAGAGGTCGACCCCCGGACGCATCTCGTCGAGGCGGAGGGGTTGAGCCATCAGCGGCACGACCCGCTGCTGATGGAATGCCGATGCGACGATCGCCGCCGTGAGTCCCTCCTTCTTCAGACGCCCGACCGCGTCCAACAGGTTGTCGAGACGGTGCTGCTTGCTCTGCACGACGCCGTACTTCCAGCAGTCGGGCTGCGCATCAATCGTCCTCCCGGTGTAGGTGGGGAGCAGGTTGTCGTCGTTGCTCAAGTAAAACCACCCAGAGTGCCATCCGGAGTGGCTCGACGAAAGCTTCGCCGGGATCCAGAAATCCGACCGCTTGAGGGCGATGCAGCAGCACCCAGCCCTGACCATCTTGCGGGTACCCTTGACGGCCGACGCATGGAAGATGCTCGCCTCGAAGAGATGGAGCCACAACTCCCAGTGAGGCTCGATCCCGAGGTAGCCTTCGCACACGGCGGCGAAGACCGCTGCATGGCAAACGCCGTTGGGGGTGAGGTGTTGAAGCTCCACGCCATAGTGGTAGAGGATTGCGCACAGAAGACGGCTGGGTGGGGCGCCTAGTCCCGCCCTGTGGAAGACTTCGAAGCTCACCACATATCCTTCCGGCGGATTGGGCTCGACATGCTCCGGCGGCGGCACCATCCACTCCGGTCGGTCGGACGAGGTGACAGGCCGGAGGAGGCCGCTCTCCACCAGATCCCCAAGGCGCGAGGTGGTCATCAAAGATGCGAGCCAGTCATCGGGACCGACGAGGCTGTACTTGGCCATGGGATCAAGAAAGCTGGTGCGCTCGGGCTTGGGGACGGAAGGTACGTTCCCAATCTCCCCTCTCTTTCTCTCGCGTGCGCAGAAGTCCGGTTCGTAGGGCGTCTAAGGCAATGGCAGGAAGAAGGAGATAGGGAAGGCGATGGCAAAGAGGCAGGGAAGGCAAGTGCGCGGAAAAAGCACCCGACTCCTCACCTTCGCTATTTATAAGCGGGAGGCCAACAGACGGATCCGGCAAAACAGGCAAGAGAATCTCCGCATTTAATACGCCTGTACTCCCCTCCCTCGTACTCCTCCAGGATAAGGCGTTCTGTCCCATCGTCGGGCTCAGCACCGCACTCCGCCCTGCGCTTGCAACTGTTGCGCCGAACGGACATCGCCTAAAAAGGCGCGCGGCCGGAAGCGTTATCTTCGGAGGTAAGGAATCTTGAGGCAGCGAGAGCTGGCCCTCGAAAGAGGGTTCGACAGCTACCCTCGAGTACCCGAGGGCAGAAATGACCTCGGGTTAGGACTTCGGTCCACCCCTAAAATCTCGAGGGGACAAAGGTCGGCCTACGAACGGGCTCGATAGCCCCCCTCGAGTACCCGAGGTCTGAGGAGACCTCGGGTCGTCGACTCCAGTCCACTCCCCAGCCTCGAAGGGATAAAGGCTGGCCCTTTCGTGGGGTTCGACAGCCCCCCTCGAGAGCTCCAGCCCAATGGGCAAAGGCACAGGTATGTCCCCGAGTTCAATACAACTACCTGCTTTCCCCCTCGGCGTTCCACAAGGCAGGACTCCTCCTTCTAAGGATAGCGTTGGATGACGAACCATCCGTCAAATCTTGAGGGAGCGAAGGCTAGCCCTTACATAGGGTTAGAAAGCCGCCCTCGAGTACCTGAGGTTAGGAAGGACCCATGGTTAACGGACTCAGGTCCACCCCTAAATCTTGAGGGAGCGAAGGCTGGCTCCACGAACGGAGTTCGACAACCGCCCTCGAGTATGCGAGTCAGGGATGTCCCGGGGGGGCCAGGCGCGTGCCCCTAGCTCGAGAACGAACTCTCGAGGTCCCCTGGGACATATCCGAGGCATAACCGAGGAATACCTAAGGATCCCTACGATGGGAGGCATCGAGCCACCAACTCCTATCGAACGGGGTTGGCACCTTGGTAATCCATACGGTCTTGCTTAGTAAGCCATACGGTCTTACTTAAATGAGAACGCCTCCGGGCCACTAGTCGACCCCTATCGAACGGGGCACGAGTTCACTCGGATTTTTACCCGTACTGGGCACCATTTCTAATGGACTCATGCCCGAGAACAGCTCACCGAGGACTTTGGGTTCATCCTAACGAGGATAGCACGATGCTCTTCACCACACAATCCGAACGCAAGGATCCGTGGGAAGGACGCTATGAGGTAGTGAAGGCCTAGCCATTCGAGGGCTCGAGGGCCCGACTACGCACGGCACCCCTCGACGAAAGAGGGTCAAAAACACTCGTGACCTGACAGACAGAGTCGACCTCTCGGGTGGGGCGCTCTGACTCCAGTTATGCTCGAGGGAGCGAAGGCTGGCCCTCGGTAGGGTTCGACAGCCGCCCTTGAACACTCCTCTTTTCAGGGAAAGGGACGCTCGCAGCCTGGGAAACGGGATCGACCCCTCGATGGGGCGCCACGTCTCCAGGTACCCTTAAAAAACCCCTCGATACAACATATCATAGCCCCCAGAGGAGTTCTCAATCACTCCTCTAGGGCCTCGGGGGCTACCCCCGCGGGGTGCACTCGCGCGCACCCCACGGAGAATCGAACCTCTCACTAACCCTGCAGGTCATGGGCAAAACCTCCGGGTAACCCCTTCTCCCTCCGAAAAAGCACATATCATAGCCCCCAGAGGAGTTCTCAATCACTCCTCTAGGGCCTCGGGGGCTACTGTCGGGTACGAAGGTAAGGGGTACCCTAAACCCTTCGATAAATTAACGCTAAACATAGCAACCATTTTTAAGACAAGAACCAGCCCACTGCTCAAGTCAGTAAGGAAAGGCCCATCACGAGAAGGCCCCCTGCACCGGCTATGGCAACAAGTCGCGGGCCGACCCACCTCGACGGAAAGAGACGGACGAAGGGCCGAACGAACGACCCCACCGTCTCCACCTCGACGCCGAATGACAGACGAGGGGCCGAACGAACGACCCCTCGGCTTCCACCTCGACGCCGAATGTCGGACGAGGGGCCGAACGGACGACCCCCCCGGCTCCTACCTCGACATCGGGTGACGGACAAGGGGTCGAACGAACGACCCCTCGGCCTCTACTTCGATCCCTCCGACTCCGCCTCTACTCCGACCCTACCTCGACGACGAGCGACGGACCAGGGGTCGAACGAACGACCCCCGGACGGGAGGCTCGATCAGCCCAACTGCTCCCGGCATGGGTTAAAGTAAATCCGCCTAACGCCATGGGCGCCCGCGTCCGCAGTCAAATCCAACAACTCTCCGTCATGTCCCTGATTCCTGTCAACTGTGTTGCTACTGCCGCCACGATGCGAGTACGGACTCCAGCAGCACCCCTCGGAACGTGAACAGTGCAGCCCTCGACGACGACTTCAGGGATACGACAGAGCCACACAAGGCTCGACCCCCCCTCGACCGGGGGGCTCGACCCCTCCCTCCAACAACTCCAGTATGGGGCCCGTCCCATCCGCCCCGTCTCGCTTCAGCCATGGGATTCGCGCCTGTCTGCGGAAGCTGTGCCGCGACGACTTCTACTGCCACCACGACTCGGAGCGCCAGAAGGACGGGAAGGCCATACCACCACAGTGCTCGACGTCCCTTCGCCGGCACTATGCCCCGTACACGCCGCCCATACTACACAGTTAGGATCCTGTACCCTCGGACCTCCCCTTGGTCTATAAAAGGGGACGCCGAGGTAAACGAAAGGGCTGGATCCTGAGATCTCCGATCCGAGACTTCAGTTTAGATCCTCACACTCCACACACACATCGCTGCTCGATCGACCCCTCGAGCAGCCAACCCACCGCCTAGGGCAGCCCGCTAGCCTTAGGTCGCAGCTCACTCTGAGCAAACCCGTGTAACACAGCTTGTACCTGTACGAGCACTTCGGGTGCGAGATAATACAAGTCATCCTCCCCCGCTGGACGAAGGGCCTTCTTTGCCCGAACCAGGATAAACCTTGTGTCCATCTTGCATCACATCTGAGAGAGGGAGCACGCGATATACAAATTTACTAGTTGGTGGCCTTGACCCCCGGGTCATAACACCGACAATAAGACACAATATTTTTTACCAAACTTCACTTGTTTGCCAACAAGCTAGTCCTCGTTGTAGCGATACACCCACTTGGAGGTTCACACGCTAATTAGCAATCAAAGCCAAACCCGTTCAAGGGTGCCGCACAACCAACACAAGATGGGGATCCCCAAGCTACGCGGAATCCACTAGAGATACCTTTCGCGAATCTCCCGTGGGGTAGGTTCAAGAACCCCTCACAATCCACCGATCGGAGCCGAAGACAATCACCTTCCTCCGCTCAACGATCCTCGTCGCACCAAGCCGTCTAGGAGATGACAATCTCCAAGAATAACAAGAGCTCCGCGATAACGACGATCACCAAGTGTCACTAGTATGAAATCAACAAAGCAATGCACTTGGATTCACTCTATCTCTCTAGAATATGTCAAATATGTTTAGAGAGTGAGTGGTGGAAGCTTCTCAAGCAAGCATAAAAGTATGACTGAAGTGAATGTGCAAGAGATGCCCCAAAGGACCGGCCATATCACTTATATAGCCCTCACACAACAACTAGCCATTTTGCCCTCAAAACATGCTCTCTGTGCCACCTCCGGACGCAACAAACAATGGGGCGTACGGACCATCAACAGCATCCGGATGCCCCCACACAGCAGAGAAGCCTCCTCTGTTTTACTCCGGACGCGGCCTCCGGTCTCGCACACCGCACGGTCCGGACCAACGTGCCATCGTCCGGTCGCACGCCGATTCAAACGGCCACTTTCCCGCTCGCACCGCAGCGCGCCACGTGGATCCGGACGCACGCAACAGTGCGGTCCGGTCCCTGCAACAGTAGCGTCGGGAGCACTTCCAGTGAGCGCTTTCCTCCGGACGCGCGTCCGGTTCCTCCAACCGGACCAAAAACAGCGTCCGGTCCATTTACCAGAGTGTTTATAGAGAGCTCCAAACTCCGGACGCAACGTCCGGAGCTGAGCGTCCGGACCATAGAATGCGTCCGGGCCTCTGTCCATAGCAGAGCCGACCTAGAGTGTGTGTCCGGACGCACACGCGATGGTCCGGACACACCCAAACCCTAGCGTCCAGACCTCAGTCCGAAGCTCTTTTGAGCTGCCCAACACTTCTCCAACTTCTCCAAGCTTCCAAGAGCCAACACTAAGTGATCCCAACACTTGTGCTCGTGTGTTAGCTTTTAGTTCACAATTATCTTGGATTAAGTTGGTGTTTCACTTGGTTCAATTGATTTTAATGCAATGCATATGAACCTAGTGGCACATGATAACCGTAATCATACTTAAGAGCTCCCTCCTTGATAGTACGACTATCTATCCTAAACGTGATCACATCCTCTATGATGTCTTGATCACCAAACCGAAAATGGTTCCTAGCAATCACCTTTGTCTTCACACCATTTTCCTTTCCACCACCATGCTAGAGCTTGTGCCATCCACACTTGATTCACCTTGCTCCATCACATGGCATGTACCAACATATCTCATGATTCACACTTAGAGATCCAAGGTTAGTACTTAAGTGGGTTTCATCAATTACTCAAAACCAAAACACATGGGAGACTCTCAATCTCCCTATTTTTGGTAATTGATGACAACCCTTCCATAAAGATATGAAATATAATCATTTTGAACTTGAGTTGCTTGTCCAAGCATTTTAATCAAAGATTTAAGATTTGGATAAGTTGCTCAATTTCGGTTTTGGTAGTTATTATCTCCCCCTACATATGTGCTCCATGAGTTTGGTTCAAGTTTTGCACATATGTATAGATAGCCATTGTGGGAGAGTAAATAGCTACCAAATGATGCTAAGGTGTAAGAGTAGACCTTTGAAGCGTGATACCATCGGAGTGCGGAATTTAGAATCACCCTTAGCACCATGATTAGCTAGACACCACTTGAAACCAAAATCACTTGAAAGTTCATGAGTTAGAGCTAATCAACCTATGCATGCTAGTAGATCAATCATCATTCATTTAGATTTACTAGCAAACACCACACAAGCATGAATTTTGAATTTAAGTACTTGTGCAACAATACATATGAGGATGCAAACATTCAAATGCAACAATAGTGTTCATGAGCTTGCTCCCCCTATTTGTATGTTCTCTTTCAAAATTGATTTTTCATTTTCTCCCCTTATCATGTTTTTCCATAACTTTTCAACTCCCCCCCCCCATGATATTTTTTACAAACTTCTCCCCCTTTGTCATCTAATTGACACAAAAAGGTGGGACTAATTATAGATATTCAAGTTTTAGCTCCCCCTTAGTGTGAGATAGGGTGAAAGATTGTTTTTAACTTTGGCTTGATCTAAGCTACTTGCCCAAGATATTTAATTCGGTTTAAACCATAGATAAGCTTTTTCACACATGCTAAGATGGTTATCTTGCCTATGTTGAATTAAACACTTTGAGTTCATAAACATAGAGCAAACACTAGGATTGCAAGCACATCAACATGTCATATACCACCACTAGATCATATCAACTCATAGAAGCTATAGTGGTACCATATAAGCAACAAAGACATTTTAGTTTTTATTAACGAGCCTATGAGCATGAGTTATGTCTAAATGCTCTACACAAGTCCTAACAAGGTATGCATGAATGCTCTCAAATCAACTTTTACCTTGCATTGTTGGAGTAGAGGCATGTCATATAAGTGGGGGTGCATCAACTCATGTTGGAGAAGTCAAGTATATTCAACCCATTCCTTAGCTTGCAAAACCTTTTCTCATCTAGTGGCTTGGTAAAGATGTTGGCCAATTGATCTTCGGTGCCAACACTAGTGATAGAAATGTCCCCTTTCAATTGATGATATCTAATGAAATGATGGCGAACATCAATATGCTTTGTTCTTGAGTGTTGAACCGGATTGTTGGTGGGCTTGATTGCATTTTCATTGTCACATAGCAAAGGCACTTGCTTGAATTTGACTCCAAAATCATCCAAAGTATTTGTGCACAACAACTCCCCGCACTAATATATTCGGCTTCGGCGGTAGAGAGTGCCACACTATTTTGCTTCTTTGATGACCATGAGACTAGTGATCTTCCAAGCAATTGACAAGTGCCCGATGTGCTTTTCCTTTCTATCTTGCAACCCGCATAGTCCGAGTCGGAGTATCCAAGTAACTCAAAGTTTGATCCTTTAGGATACCACAACCCAACATTAGGTGTATGCTTCAAATATCTCAATATCCTCTTTGTGGCTTTCAAATGACTTTCTCTAGGAGATGCTTGAAACCTTGCACACATGCATACACTAAACATGACATCCGGTCTTGATGCGGTCACATAGAGCAAGCTACCAATCATTGATCTATATAGCTTTTGATCTACCATGTTGCCACTAGCATCATCATCCAAATTTCCATTTGTTCCCATTGGTGTACTAATAGACTTTGCTTTATCTAGATTGAACTTCTTGAGCATGTCCTTGATGTACTTGCCTTGACTAACAAAAGTCTCATTCTTCAATTGTTTGACTTGAAGACCAAGAAAGTAACTTAGCTCTCCAAGCATAGACATCTCAAACTCTTTAGCCATCATTATGTCAAACTCTTCACAAAACTCTTGATTGGTTGACCCGAAGATAATGTCATCCACATATATTCGCAACACAAACAAGTCCTTCCCAATCTTCTTGGTGAATAGGGTAGTGTCAACCTTCCCTATAATGAATCCCTTAGAGAGGAGGAAATCCCTCAACCTCTCATACCATGCTCTAGGAGCTTGCTTCAAGCCATATAGTGTCTTCCTTAGCTTGTACATATGGTTGAGTTTATTGTCATCTTCAAAACCGGGTGGTTGCTCCATAAATACTAATTCATTGATGTACCCATTGAGAAATGCACTCTTCACATCCATTTGATAGAGCTTGATGTTGTGAGCACAAGCATAAGCCAATAGAATCCTTATTGCTTCTAGCCTTGCCACCGGTGCATATGTTTCTCCAAAGTCAAGACCCTCTACTTGAGTGTAACCTTGTGCAACTAGTCTTGCTTTGTTTCTCACCACTATTCCATCTTGATCTTGCTTGTTGCAAAAGACCCATCTAGTGCCAATGACATTGTGGTTCTTTGGTCTCTCAACTAGCTCCCAAACTTGATTTCTAGTGAAGTTGTTGAGTTCTTCATGCATAGCATTCACCCAATCAATATCTTGCAAAGCCTCTTCAATCTTGGTTGGCTCAATAGATGATACAAAAGAATAGTGCTCACAAAATGAAGCCAATCTTGATCTTGTTTGTACACCACTAGTGATATTTCCAATAATATGATCAATATGATGATCTCTTGAAATAGATGTAGGTTGGAGAGTTGGAAGTTGATTGCTTGTACTTGGTTGATCATTGGGTAGAGTAGATAAACTAGCTTCTTGATCTTGAGTTGGAGAGGATGAACTAGCTTGATTTTCATTGAGATGCGCAAGTTGAAGTTCAAGCTCTCTACTAGCAACACATTGGATATGATCATGTCATTTGATATAGCAATCTTACCAAGCCCTTTGACTTTGCCTTTGCCATTGTCACCAAATGTGATAGATTCAATCCCATTGTAATCATTTGGCTTGATAGAGTTGAACATTCTTGAATCTCCGGTCATATGTTGAGCGCACCCACTATCAAGCACCCAATGCATCCCTCCGGCTTTATAATTAACCTACAAAAGATTCAATTCTTCTTAGGTACCCATTGTTGTTTGGGTCCTCCGAAGTTAGTGACTAAGGACTTAGGTACCCAAATAGCTTTCTTCTTTGAGCTCTCATTGGGAGTACCCATGTACTTAGCAATCACACCTTTCTTGCCCTTGGTAAGCACATAACTAGAATGAAAGCGAATAGATGCATGTGTAAATTTTATCTTGCTTTGGTTTAGTTTGCAATATTGCTCATCATGCCCTACTTGCTTGCAACTAGTGCAAAATCGACCATTGCTCTTCACAAAGAGAGGCTTTGGTGTTGCAAAGGCCGCCTTGCCTCTCTTGGGGGTATAGCCAAGTCCCTCTTTGCATAGGGAGAACCTTTGGCTACTCAAGCACTTAAGCAAGCGGGCGTCTCCACCATAGGCATTGCCTAATGCTAGAGTGACCTTACCAACCTCCTTCTTAAGGGTCTCATTCTCAACCATTAGTGTAGCATCACAAGTGACAACATCACTAGTAGAAGAGATAGAGTTAGAAGTGCTACTAGAAGGGTTAGTTGGGGTGATGATGATGGGTTGATAGAATGATTCATCAATTATATCACAACTTACACCCATGTTACTTGTTTGAACATGCTCTTTCTCATTTTGCTCAACAAGAAGTGAATGAGCCTTTTCAAGTTTAGAGTGAGCTTTTTCAAACTTAGAGTGAGCTTTGCCAAGCTTCTCATGGGCATATATTTGCCTCTCATGAGTAAGATTGAGCTCATCAAAGGATTGCTTGAGAGAATGATTCTCTTGCTTGAGAGAATGATTCTCCTTTCGCAATACTTTGCACTCCTTTCTTGTGAGGAAAAAATGAGTCTTAGCATCTTTCAACATTACAATTAGTTCATCTTTAGTGGGTTCATCATCATCATCATCACTAGATTCACTTTCATCATCGGATTGTACCTTAGTGGGCCGAGCCATGAAGCATGTAGAGGGAGTGTCAAAGAGAGAGATCTTGTTCTTCATAGCAATGCTTGCAAGAGCCTTCTCCTTGCTTGATCTCTTCTCATCATCACTTGAGTCATCATCATCACTTGTATCACTATCCCAAGTGACAACATATGAGCCTCCCTTGCTCTTTTTGAGAAACATCTTGTTCTCTTTCTTTTCTTTCTTCTTTCCCTTCTTCTCATCTTCATCATCACTATGATGTGGGCAATCCAAAATGAAGTGATCTTTGCTATTGCATTTGAAACACCTCTTGTCATTGCTCTTGCTCTTGAAGGAGTTCTTCTTCCTTCTAGCTCTATAGCCCTTCTTCTTCATGAATTTGCCAAATTTCTTGACAAAGAGGGCCATTTGTTCTTCATCTTCACTATCATCAATACTTGATCATTCATCATTGCTTGATTCATCACACTTTGCTTTGCCCTAAGATGATGATGTGGCTTTGAATGCCACACTCTTCTTCTTGTCTTCTTTCTTGTCATCCTTATTTTTCTTGTTCTCTCTAATATTGTCCTTGTCTTCTCTAAAGGTGTCATCGGTCATCACCTCACCAAGAATTTGGTTTGGTGTGGTTGTGTCCAATCCACTTCTCACCAATAGAGTGACTAGCACCTCAAATCTTGGAGGAACACTTCTTAGGAATTTGAAGGAGAAGTCTTTGTTCTCCACCTTCTCTCCAAGTGACTTAAGGTCATTGACAAGCACCTCAAGCCTATTGAACATCTTGGGCACGTTCTCATCTTCTTTCATCTTGAAGCTAGCAAACCTCTCCTTCAAGATATAGGCCTTTGCTCCTTTCATGGATGTAGTCCCTTCATATGATTCTTCTAGATTCTTCCAAGCCTCATGAGAACTCTCCAAGTTTTTGATTTGCTCAAAGACCTCCTTGGAGATTGCCTCATGTATTGCACTCAAGGCAATATCATTGTTTTGGAGCTTCTCCTCTTCGGCCAGGGTGGGTGCCTCTTCATTTACCACCTCGAACTTCTTGTCGACCACCAACCATATCTTCCGGTTGATTGATTTAATATAGGTGGTCATCAAGGCATTCCAATAGCTATAATTGTTGCCATCGAACTTAGGTGCCCTCTTGGTGTTGTTGATTTGAGCCATTTTAACACCGTGGGATGTTAAGCCTTTGAATACGGTGTACTTGCTCCGATACCACTTGAAAGGTCTAGGTATGGCTAGAGGGGGGGTGAATAGCCTAATTAAATTTTCTACAACAACACTTAGCAAACTTGTTAGAATAAAACACGGCGAAAAGCAAGTTTGCTCTAGCTCTAAGGTTAGGCAAGCCACCTACCAATTCTAGTTACTAGCAAGATAAGTTCTATGTCACACACAAGATCTAGATTACTAGTACTACTAGACTAAGCTACACAAGCTAAGCTAGAAGCTCTACTTTGCAAGAATGTAAAGAATGTAATGCAAAGCTAGAGATAGAATGGTTATACCAACGTGAAGCGATAAGCCAATAGATAACCAATCAATCACAAGTTGAATCCTCGGTAGTGAGACAATAAGACACAATATTTTTTACCGAACTTCACTTGTTTGCCAACAAGCTAGTCCTCGTTGTAGCGATACACCCACTTGGAGGTTCACGCGCTAATTGGCAATCAAAGCCAAACCCGTTCAAGGGTGCCGCACAACCAACACAAGATGGGGATCCCCAAGCTACGCGGAATCCACTAAAGATACCTTTCGCGAATCTCCCGCGGGGTAGGTTCAAGAACCCCTCACAATCCACCGATCGGAGCCGGAGACAATCACCTTCCTATTCTCAACGATCCTCGTCGCACCAAGCCGTCTAGGAGATGACAATCTCCAAGAATAACAAGAGCTCCACGATGACGACGATCACCAAGTGCC
Source organism: Microstegium vimineum (assembly GCA_022036555.1). Taxonomy (NCBI): domain Eukaryota; kingdom Viridiplantae; phylum Streptophyta; class Magnoliopsida; order Poales; family Poaceae; genus Microstegium; species Microstegium vimineum. The sequence goes on along the minus strand of CM039135.1, from coordinate 12,834,756 downwards.
ACTAGTATGCAATCAACAAAGAAATGCACTTGGATTCACTCTATCTCTCTAGAATATGTCAAATATGTTTAGAGAGTGAGTGGTGGAAGCTTCTCAACCAAGCACAAAAGTATGAGTGAAGTGAATGTGCAAGAGATGCCCCAAAGGGCCGGCCATATCACTTATATAGCCCTCACACAACAACTAGCCGTTTTGCCCTCAAAACATGCTCTTTGCGTCACATCCGGACGCAAGAAACAGTGGGGGGTACGGACCATCAACAGCGTCCGGATGCCCCCACACAACAGAGAAGCCTCCTCTGTTTTACTCCGGTCGCGCACACCACGCGGTCCGGACCAACGCGCCAGCGTCCGGTCGCACGCCGATTCAAACGACCACTTCCCGCTCGCACCGCAGCGCGCCACGTGGATCCGGACGCACGCAACAGTGCGGTCCGGTCCCTGCAACAGTAGCGTCCGGACGCCACGCAGGGAGCACTTCCAGTGAGCGCTTTCCTCCGGACGCGCGTCCGGTCCATTTACCAGAGTGTTTTTAGAGAGCTCCAAACTCCGGACGCAGCGTCCGGAGCTGAGCGTCCGGACCATAGAATGCGTCTGGAACTCTGTCCACAGCAGAGTCGACCTAGGGTGTGTGTCCGGACGCACACGCGATGGTCCGGACACACCCAAACCCTAGCGTCCGGACCTCAGTCCGAAGCTCTTTTGAGCTGCCCAACACTTCTCCAACTTCTCCAAGCTTCCAAGAGCCAACACTAAGTGATCCCAACACTTGTGCTCGTGTGTTAGCTTTTAGTTCCCAATTATCTTGGATTAAGTTGGTGTTTCACTTGGTTTAATTGATTTTAATGCAATGCATATGAACCTAGTGGCACATGATAACCGTAATCATACTTAAGAGTTCCCTCCTTGATAGTACGGCTATCTATCCTAAACGTGATCACATTCTCTATGATGTCTTGATCACCAAACCGAAAATGGTTCCTAGCAATCACCTTTGCCTTCACACCATTTTCCTTTCCACCACCATGCTAGAGCTTGTGTCATCCACACTTGATTCACCTTGCTCTATCACATGGCATGTACCAACCTATCTCATGATTCACACTTAGAGATCCAAGGTTAGTACTTAAGTGAGTTTAATCAATTACTCAAAACCAAAACACATGGGAGACTCTCAGAGCGTCGCGGGCGGTCGTCGAGGGCCGGGGCTGGGCTTGTCTGCGTCGGGGCAGCGCGTGTGGTCGTATGGGGGCCGGCGCAGGGGCGGCGAGTCGCGGTGCAAAGGGCGGGGCGGTCGCCGCGGGCCGGGGTTGGGCGCCCTCGCGCGGTCGTCGTCGGCCGTGTCGGGGCGGTACGCGGTCGTCTGGGGGCCAGAGCGGCGCGCGCGGTCCTCGGGGTCCGGGGCTGGGCGGCCCGTGCTCATCGAGGGCCGGGGCTGGGTGGCGTGTCGCAGTCCAAGCGTCGGCAGCAGAGGGGCGGCAGGGACGGCGGCGGCGGCGACGTCTGACGGGAGGCGGGACAATTTTTTTTCTTTTACCGATTCACAAGTCGCGACTCGCGAGGCGCGTGGGGAGAGAACGCGGGGCCACATGTCGGCGCGGCATTGCTTCGGTCGTGGGAACCCTGGAGCCGAAAAATTTCTTGGACGAAGTTTTAGTCTTCCTTTTGTGCTTTTTAGTTGTGAGAGATTGAGAGTGTAATTTATTTTTTTAGCATGTTTGGTGAGAATTAGCAGAGATACATTTAGAGCCTTTAATCGGCAAGAATTTCTTGAACTCACTCAAATTGCTCAAGATGCCCTAATAGACAAATTTCTAGCATGCATGTATGCCATCATCGTATCACACCCAGCGATGTCACCAAGCCCCGTTTTTTCTGGAAAAGCAAGTATACTGTAAATACGTTTTTGCTAGTTTCAACACGTTCATGATCGAGACACTTTTCCAGTTAAGAGACATGTCTTGGCCACTCCATTGCTCCCTTCCTTGCTCCTTGATACTCCTCTCCACGGAAAGAATTTAATAGGATATGGTTTTAGTAATAATTTTGCAAAGCCAGACAGCCGAGCAGATACTTGAGCCTCCTGCCACTCCAGAATCTGATCTTTTGCCCTCTCTGGCGTTAGTCCTGCCAGCAGCCAGCTTCAAAAGCATGACGTGGCAGTGCTCTCTCTCTCTACTGGGTGTTCTGTAGCTTTGCTTCTTATGTAGGCTCCGGTTGGTAGGGGTCCTCCCGGTTGCTGCATTCACTGTTTCTACACTATTTAAAGGATTAGTTTTTATCTTTTCTCTATAATTCTCTCACAGAGCCAGTTAAGGCAGGAAAAGCTAGATTTTTTAGCTTCACTTGATCTCAACAGCTCTGTAAGATGAGAAAAGAGGAGAGATAAAAACGACTCTTATGAATAATGTAGGAATAGTAAATGCGTCAGAGAAACTAGAACCGGTAGGAGACCTGCTAAACGAGACCATAGTATGCTGATACGTTGCTTTCCTGCATGTATATCCTTGGAAAAGAATGTGAACATTCTACATCGATCTCGAAAGAATGGACACGTGCATATGTTTAGGAACAAATGAACTTTATACAAGAATTACAGGAACAAATGCTTCATTTCAACTCTGACGGTAATTCCAACGTATATCAATTTACCGCCTTAGATTCATTTAGCCTGTTCAGATTTTTATTTAATTTCCTGCCTGTGTTGATTGGATGATTGGATCCCAGGTTTTCAATTGACAGAAGCAGGAGAAAAGCAGCACGAATGATGTGCAGAACCTTTGATTTTGAAAACAAAAGAGATGACAGTAGTAGTAGCAGCCGGAAAAAAAGCAAAAGTGGTTGATCATGTATATTATAGCTCCGCTCCAGTTCACAACTTTTTCTGTCTGTCTTAATTATAGTCGTATTATTAGCTTGAACTTTGGAGGACACTTATATACGAGGAAAAAACAAAGGTAAGGAAGAAGATCTACGGAAACGTATGGAGCCAATCCTTTATTCTCGCCGTCCATTGGTTGTTAACTTCTTTCCCTTTTTTTTTGCGAATTAAAGAAATACCAAATACGTAGTACTCCCAGCTTCCAAAATATTCATATGACATACACACCAGGCCAACAAAGTTTAGGAACATGCATCTATCTATATCTATATCTATACCTAATAATAAAGAGGCAAGATTTCAGCTTTTTTTTTTCATTCAGCCCATTCTATTAGACCCAACTGTTTTGTCACTCGCTCTCTTTTGGCTCAAAACCCCTCTTGCTCACTTCTGTGAAAAAGCCCACTCTCCCTCGCTCGCTCCCAACTCTACCGCGACTCCGCGAGGCGCAACGCGGCCGTCTCCGGCGCCCCCGCTCCGTCTCTCCAGCCATACCCGGCGGCGAATCCAGCGACGTCGGTGAGCGGCAACGACGACGAGCAGCGGGCGATCGGGTACGACGATGGCCATGGCCAAGGCCTGCTTGGAGCACGCGCGCGACGGCCGGTGCCACGAGCACCAGCAGAAGCAGCGGCGCAGCCAACGGCAGTCGGCGTCCGCTGAGCGGGGGCTGGGGTCGGCGTCACCGTCGCCGACCCCGTCCGTGATGGCTGCGGCGCGGGCGCTGGACAAGGTGGAGGAGGAGGAGCGGCGGTTGCGCCGGTACCGCCCGCGGAGGCGCGGCGGAAGCGGGAGCGGCGACTGGCACGGGAGCAGCAGCCGCGGTGCGGGGAGGTGGCGGGCGGGATGGCGACGGAGTGCCCCGTGGTGTGCTGCTGCTTCCCGTGCGCGGTGGTGGAGCTCGTCGTGCTCGTGGCCGTGCGCGTGCCCGTCGCGCTGTGCCGACACGCGCGCAGCCAGCCAAGAAGAAGGAGATGGCAGGGCTCCTCGCGTCGAACGCCGCTGCGTCGTCCTCCTAGACCGATTAATTTTATTATTGTATAGTATATTTAGTATCCTCTCATTTTTTTCTTATATATACATATAAAATTAAAACCAATACATAATGATCGTTCGCTCCAAATGTGACATTTTTTGTTTTTCATTTTGTAGAGTATCTATCCCTTTTTTCTTATATACATAAAAATAAATAATAAATATAGTACTATGTTTCTTTAAACTATTGGATATTGTCTAATATGTTGTCTAATAAATAGTTCTCACCACCAAGTTGTTTATATAGCTACGATTAGAAATAAAACTTATTATTATTAGAACCTAGATCAACTAACAGTTTTATCATCAAATCTACTCCCTCTATCCCAAATTATAAGACAATTCCAAAAATCTTAGAGTCAAAGTATCTCAAGTTTGACTAATCAAAACAATTGTATCTCCAAATTCTACATACCTGTGAAAATCAAGAAAACCTCCGCCATAATCATTAACTAACAGATTAATCGATGACAACTAACTACTTGCTGATTTTAATTTAGTATTAGAATTACATTTTTATACATACCCACATGAATAGTATGAGAACAAAAGAAAGAAATCTATCAAAACTGTATTTAAATTGGATGTATACACTATAATATTATTGCGAATATTAACTTATATAGTATGGATGTCATGGTCATTTATAAATAAAACATTGCTTTTATTTTTTATATAAAGGGTAAACAATAAATAGACCTATAACATTCTTACACTCATTTTTATTAATATAGATAGTTTTTTTTTCTCTCTCGTTGCAATGTATGGGCATATTTGCTAGTGACTGATAAAGAATGAGAGATGAGGCGCGCGATAAGTCTGCAACCTTCCCCTTTCCTTTTTCACTTCCACAATGCCTTGTCATCAATCGGTCTTTCCGGGCGGTCCCAGCATGAGATCTCCATCGATCTCTCCTTGCCATGCCAACACCGTTGCCTTATGCTTCTGCTGAGCACAGAACACAGCCTTTTTTCCGGGTTTTTTTTTCGTTTTTCCTGCACCTGGCACGGCCAGCGTGATTCCCCTGACCCCCCCCCCCCCCCCCCCCTCCCCCCAATCCTCTCCCGGTTTGCTCATCATCTGTCATGGCCGTTGCTTGCTCCAGCGATCTTCCTCTACCATACATAGAGTACGCAAACCCTGTTCGATCGCGCTGTTGTTGCCAGATTTGTTTAGTCCCTCTCCCTCGCCTGGCCGGGGTGGTTCTTGCTTGAAACGCAGCCGTGCGGCGACCTATTAATCCCTCCCACCCTCGCCTGTCTCTTTCATGCTCGTGCTCGTTCTCCTGGGACACTACCTCGCCCTTGCCCGCCTGGTTTTTCTTTCTCCTCCCCTGTAAAAGCAGTTTCTTTTTCAGGGTCCGGCTACTTCCACTTCCAGGCAGGAGTTCTTCTTGCCTGCGAACCTGGATGCTCTGTTCTTTCACCTGCCTGCCTGCCTGCCTACATCATTCTAACCGCTTGTCCACGAGTCTAGATTGGTTCTTAACCCACAACATCATCATCGTCTAGTTCAAACTTCCAAGCAGTTTTCTGCTTGATCCCACAGTTCTCTACAGACAATTCACAGAAACCTTGGCGATCACACACTTGCCGATCCATCAACCGCTCGCCGAGATCGGCCAGTTCACGGTCACCACGAACCCCAGACCATACAAAGCCGACAACAATCTCCCTCCGCCGCCGTGATTCACTCACTGAGCGCATCCAACCCACAAGCCGTCCATGGCGCGGCGCGCCGCCGGGCGCTCCGTGTCCCTGCTCGTGCTCGTATTGGCGCTGTGCGCGGCGGCGCGGCGGTCGTGCGCGATCGGCGTGAACTGGGGCACGCAGCTGAGCCACCAGCTTCCGGCGAGCACGGTGGTGCGGATGCTAAAGGATAATGGATTCGACAAGGTCAAGCTGTTCGACGCCGAGGACACCATCCTCGGCGCGCTCAAGGGATCCGGCATCCAGGTCATGGTCGGCATCCCCAATGACCTGCTCGCTGATCTTGCTGCCGGCGGTAAGGCTGCTGATGACTGGGTCGCCAGGAACGTCTCCGGACACGTCCGTGACGGCGTCGACATAAGGTCCGTACGTCGACACCCACCACTGCTGATGCTTCGTACTTAATCTGTTTCAAATTATAGTTCGTTTGACTTTTTCAATCCTAAGTTTGACCACTTGTTTTATTCAATTTTTTTTATAAAATATTATTTTTTTTGTGTGGCTTACTTATTTAATAAATAGTCTACAAATTTGAGTAAGACGAGTAGTCAAAGTTAGGGTCAAAAAAAAGTCAAATGAATTATAAATTGAAATGGAGGGAGTACATTACACTAACATTGCATACTGCTTCTCCCTTATTTAGCCTTGTCAGTTGTCACTACTAAAAAAACAAATTTACGTTCGTTACAAAAAAAAATGTTTTCTTCTTCGTATTCAATACTAATAACACAAAGAGGTAAACAAAAGAATGGTCAAATACATGTACTGTGTAGCGCATCATGATTATGCCAAGGAAAAAGAAATGAAAATACTAGGTTGTTTTTTTTTTTTTGAGTTGTCTGTAGTTGGTAGCAAAGAAAAGCAAAGCGAGGCCCCCAGGTTCCCTTCTCTTTAGGGGAAGCCCACAGGTGTAAGCAAGCTGAAATTCTGTCTCAACCATTTCCCAATCAAAAGCGGAAGCGGTTATGGATGGACGGCCTTTTCAGCCTTTTTGTCCAGTGCTCCTAGCTTCACACCCAGCATAGCTTTGAGAGTGTAGTGGAGTACCAGAAAATTTATCTTGCTGTGTGTGTGTGTGGGGCTTTGGCTTCCCATTGGTGACATCTTGATTGGGACATGTATGCCATTGGCACTGCCTAGTACTAGTAGACTTGTAGAAAGGGAAAAGGCCCAATCACTCACTCTTGAGCTTGACAAGTTTAGCATCAGGCTCTCGGTCTGTTTTTTCTAGACCATGCATGCTTCCTGATCATATCAGCCGTCCATCCATAAAGATCATGTACCTGTCATGTCTTCTTAGATCATGCGTTGTGGGATGAATGAATATATGCATGTATATTCCATCTCCAAGCTTGAAGCTTCCTCCGTTACCCTTATCCGTCGGGTCCTTACTCTATATAGCATCTGTTTGGAATGTAGTAGTAGGATCCTTTTTGTTCTTATATCATTTAGAACAAACTGTTTCCATGACTAGTCTGTTGAAAATGGACAGTAGCTAGCGAGCTAGATCTAGATGTTTGCTCGTGTAACAAGCAATTGAGAGTTGGTCTAGGGTGATTAATTATATTGTCTGATCTGATGATTGAGTAGAAAGGTACGGTGTCGAGACCCCTACATGTGAATTTCTTCAATGAAAATGTGGTGCTAGTCAAGGTGGTCGCAATCACACTTGTTTCACCCCTGGATTACGGGAACCTGTGGGGGACCATATTTAAATGCGAAGAAGAAGATCGCAGGCCGGACGATCCCCACAAATAATCATCATCTCGAGTACAACATCATGATTTGGTGAATGATGCAGATTCCTGCCTGCGCCAAGATTTCCAGTGTATCATGTTCAATCATATGCATGCTTCCCTAGCTGTATGATGCGTATATCTAACCGTATATATTGCAGTGGTCCTCTACTCCTCTCACATCATTATTCATCTGCCTCCTCTATGACCTTTTTTCCCTGTCTTGGCAACAATTATTATGACAAATTAAATCAGCATCGAATAAGAGAAATTTCCTCCTTTTCAAATTCAATTACCTGACTGTTTATACCATGGACACAGGTACGTGGCCGTGGGCAACGAGCCGTTCCTGGAGACGTTCAACGGGACGTACCTGAACACGACGTTCCCGGCGATGCAGAACATTCAGGCGGCGCTGGTGAAGGCCGGGCTGTCCGACAAGGTGAAGGTGACGGTACCACTGAACGCGGACGTGTACCAATCACCGACGGGGAAGCCATCGGACGGCGACTTCCACGGCGACATCCACGGGCTGATGCTGACCATCGTGCAGTTCCTGGCGTCCACGGGGTCGCCCTTCGTGGCAAACGTGTACCCGTTCATCAGCCTGTACGAGGACCCAAACTTCCCGCTCGACTACGCCTTCTTCCAGGGCTCCTCGTCGCCGGTGGTCGACGGCAACGGCGTCACCTACCAGAACACCTTCGACGCCAACCACGACACGCTGGTGGCGGCGCTCCGCCGTAACGGCTTCGGCAACGTGTCCGTCGTCGTCGGTGAGGTTGGGTGGCCCACCGACGGCGACGCTAACGCTAACCTCGACTACGCTCGTCGCTTCAACCAGGGCTTCCTCACCCACATCGCCTCCGGCCAGGGCACGCCTCTGCGCCCGGGCCCCGTTGACGCCTACCTTTTTAGCCTTGTTGACGAGGACCGCAAGAGCATCCAGCCAGGTAACTTCGAGCGCCACTGGGGCGTCTTCTACTACGACGGCACGCCCAAGTACCCGCTCAGCCTTGCTGGAGGTAATGGCTCCACGACGCTCAAGCCGGCTAGGGGCGTCAAGTACCTGGAGAAGAAGTGGTGCGTGCTCAAGCCGTCGGCTAATCTCGCTGATCAGAAGGTGGGTGATAGCGTCAGCTACGCGTGCGGCCTCGCCGACTGCACCAGCCTCGGCTACAAGACCACCTGCGCTGGCCTCGACGCCAAGGGCAACGTCTCCTACGCCTACAACATCTACTACCAGACCATGGACCAGGACGATCGCGCCTGCGACTTCAACGGCCTTGCCGCCACCACCTCCGTCGACCCGTCTGCCGGGGCATGCCGCTTCATCATCGAGATCGACGTCGGTGCCGCCGCCGCGCCCAGCAGCTCTGGCGCCATGGTGGGCGTCGCGGCTGCCGTGCTCGCGGCCTTCGTCCTGTCCGTGTTGTTGTAATGTTCCCCCACTCGGCCACTCCTCACATCCATCGATCGTGATCGATCTGCGCGCCTTTTGTCTTTAGCTCGATCGTTTCTGGTGATGCCAAGAGAATTACTGTACGTACTCTTGACTGACAAGTACTACTAGTACATATACTATTAATTAGTTTTTCATCTTAATCATCGCCACTGCTTCTTTTGGTTTTGGATAGATCTTTCTTTGTTTTCAAAATGTATTGTGTTATTGTTGTTAACTTGTTTGTTTTTTATTAAAAGGCGTTACACTGACTGACTGACACAACAGCCTTGTCAATTAATAGTGTGCTCATATTTTCAGCCAATTATAATCATTCTTTCAGTGATAGCGAATGTAATTATGATTGTCGATAGTAGCTAGGGTGCAAGTGTTGATTTAAGTCGATTTCAAGGTCTACCGACTCGGGATCGAGTAGGGTGTGTGTGCACTACTTTAAATCTTAATCATTGTCGGTATCACTGCTGGATTTTACTCTCGATGGTGATAATCAAACTCGGTGCTGATAATGAACAGTGATCATTGAGGTTATGTATGCTAGTTGCAACAAACAGTGATAAGTTAATATAACCACCCGACCTAGCTGATATAAACCGCACATTAGTTGAAATTAATTTATAAAAACAAACAAAACAACCATCAACTTCGAGGTGGTCGTGCTAGCGCCGAGGTCTTGAGCTGCCGCTGTCATTCTAGAGGTTGCATTGGGGCCACCAGCATCGAGATTTGGGGCGCCCTAGGACCTATATACCAAAGGCTGCCACCGCTACGCCAAGATCTTAGGGCCACGATGAGGACACACCAAGGCTTGAGGCTACTTTGGTTGCCGCCGCCGCCATGCCAAGGGTATCATCGGGGGGTTGTAGTGCCACCATGCCACCTCTGTGTTAGGAAGAACGTGCTAGGGATGCCCCCTCCATGTCGAAATCCACACCTGTACCGTAGTGTCGCCATGCTGCCTCTGCACCGGGAATTACACAACAAGGATCTGGGCTACTGCACGGAGTGTGAGCTAAGGAGAGAGAGGCGGGTGACGTAGCTAATGGATGAAAGATGGTTGTGCAAGAGGGAGGGAGCAAGGGAAGGTTGTTTGGTTCATGGTTTCTATAGATGATAAGTCAGATGATGCTATTTTGTTGTGAGAGAAACATTGTACCATGTCTCATAAATCAGGTTAATAAATTCAAGCGAATAAAGGAACAAGAGAGAGATCCAGGTGGGTCCTACGATCTGTGTCCTCTACGTGAGCACTAGCCGCTGGCTATAAGCGGGCACATAGGCCTCACCTATTAGCCACATCGAAGAAGCACAAACGAGGCTAGAGGCTAGTCCATGCCAGATGCCACTGGATAGTACCCATGATGGGGCGCTTATGCACTGATGATTCTATTACGAACCAGCGTAGAAACATATTGTTGGTGAAAACTAATTATGTAGCAGTGGTGGGTGCATCCAAAGTGATGAGTGTGTGTATACATCAATAGATATATGTATGCATTGGGTCTTTTGTACTGTATTTATAAAACCAATGTGGTTTAGGTAAAAAATTAAACATCGTGAGAAAAGTCGAGTGATCCATCAACAAAATTTATAAGGACCATTGCGATATATATGGCATAGTTCTTGTAGTTGTCATTGTTGCCCTACCTACCTACATAAGATTTTCTCAAAAAAAAAATACCTACCTACATAAGGGCACACACACGACGCTTGAGTCAAAGCCGTGTTCGTGACATTAGTTTTGCCAAAAGAGACGTGAACAATGATCAATGAGTTTGATTTATATTAATTGACAGTAGGGGGGGGGGTAACCCCTCCTAAATTCATCAAAAAAATTGAGTTGATCAGGGTGACGTGTCGGCATGTCACGAGGCGACGGAGGAGATGGCTCATGCTCCTAGAGTCCTAGCAGGCCAAGTCACCGAATGAAGCCTAGTTGCATAGGACCATCATCTTCTCAATTCTCAAATAATCTCAAGGCGTAGCATGGGGATGCATATGAGGTACGTCAAGCATTTCTAGCATGTGAACCATGTTGTGCACTAGAGTGCATGCACCGTGACATCTGGTGCTAGCTCAATCTAGGTGTGCATATCCGGTGCTATGTACCGCAGTGCGCACCGGCACATTCTACTAAAGAGGTTGTTTTGTAGCTCGGGCATCATCAGTCGTCTATTGCTTCACCAGAACAAGCACCGGCCGTCTTTTTTACTATTTGATTTTTTTCTGAAAGAATCTCACAAATAGACTCCTAGTAGAAAGATTTCAGAAAATAGACCCTTAGCTTGGCGTCATCGTGGCTGACGCCGAAGTTATAGATCTTGAGTCACTGAGCACAACTTTTTTGCTATATTTGTATATTTTTTATAAGCAAAAGAACTAGAACTCTGTACCAAATCGCTTTACTACTTTTTTATTTTTATAAGCAATCATAACAAAAAATTATTATTCCTTAATATTTATGTTTAATTTGTTTTTTATTTAATATTTTTCTACACTTGTATATTTTTATAAGCAAACGAACAAGAACCGTACAACAAATCTTTTACCTAATTTTTTATAAACAACTATAACAAAAAAATAGTTCATTTCTTATTATTTATGTTTAATTTGTTTTTATTTGTTGTTTCAAAATCAAATCAAATAACATATTTTTTGTTCCTTTGTAAAAAATACACAAATGTAGCAAAAAAAATTGCCCTTCTCAGGGACCAGACCCGAGACCTTGGGTTCAAAAAAGCACAAGGTAACCAGTTTGACTGAAACAAACTATTGTACAAAGCTCAGAGATATTTTAGTTATTTCTTTCGAACCGAGATCTATGGACAACGGCCCGGCGCCAAAATCCATAGCGTCGACCTTGGCGCCAGCCACTATGGCGTTGAGGTTTGTGCCACGTGGGCGTCACGTCGGTTTCTGCGGGACTTACGATGGCACCAGAGCGCCTGGCGCCAAGACGTGTAACCTCAGCGCCAGCCACGATGGCGCCGAGCTAAGGGTCCATTTTCTGAAATCTTTCCGCCAAGGATCTATTTGTGAGATTCTTTCGAAAAAATAGTCAAATAGTAAACAAGACTAAGCACCGGAGGGTGAACAGTGCCTACGACTAGTTTATTCAGTCGTTGGACTAGCCATTGGATTAGTCCGCTGGGTGCACTCCGTCAACCAGAGCTATCCAGTGCCCTCACCAGAGCTATCACACTCGTGCTCGATCGTGGCGGCATCGGCGGCACCTTCTCCCGTGCTCGATCATAGTGGCGGCAGCAACGCTCATGTTTGCGCTCACTCCAAGCAATGGTGTTGTTCGTTGCGCTGAAATTTGACTTATGTTGATTTGTTGTAGGAGAAAAACATTGTTCGGTTCTCTAAAAACGCTGAGAAGTAGTTCTGACAAAAAGGGCTAGCGGCCCCGTGACTGGGCAAACGTTCGCCTCGCGTCTCGTGCCTCCGCCCGGTGGTCAAGCACACGCCTCGTATGCCACATCCGCTATTCCACTCGTTGGTTGTGTCTCTACTCCTCCCCCACACAAAATGCAGCACGTGAGCAAAGGATACCAAGGGCGAGATGGATCCCTTCGGATGTAGAAGATGTTGGGCGAAGCTGGAAATTTGGGCTCTTCCGCTCTCTCCTCTTTTATCTCAACAAAAATTTGGGGCTCATGGGTTGAAGCTGAGCGGGTGGAGGCCATTTGGTGCAAAACAGATCAAACTACTTTGTGAAGCTGATGCAAAATCGCTACCAAACGAGCCTAAAGTAAATGATGGGGAAGAACAGGGGCAGATTCAGGCCCTGGGCTGCCAGCGCTGCAGCCCGGGGTGTGGTCCAAAATCTTTAGTAATTGTCCTGTTGTGTAGCCCAAAATACCTAAGTAAATACTCTTTTGGTCCCACTCGATACTACCAAAATCTAGCCTCAACGTCTCCAGCCCGCCCCAACAACAAGAAGGAAGGACGATCATTGCCAAAAATTTTAGCCTTCTAGAATTTAGCCCCTCTCCTAACTCATTTCTGGATCCGCCACCGGGGAAGAATACAATGTGCAACTGAGATCCAAACTTCAGTTTTCTATTTTCTAGTGTAGCTTGAGAAGCTATAGAATAATTGGAAGGAGGTTCAAAGCATTAAGCATAGTTGGAGGCCACCACCGGAGGAATATTACAAAATCAATATTTGTGGTGCTTTTTTTTTATCCAAAAACAAGATTTATTGGTGGCTAGGACTTTGTTGTGTGGAACAGAAAAAGGTGAAGTGTTGAGGGCCCGTGATGGCAATATTTGTCATGTGACGTTATATAAGCTGAGGCGATTGTAGTTGTTAGGGTCTGTTTGGAACGCATAAATATAAAACAAAGGAATAGGAAAAAACGTAGGAATAGAATAGAGTAGAAAGTAGAAAACTATAGGATTCGAAAACACATGAATATAAACTTTTGGGTGTTTGGATTGCAGGAAAACAAAAATGCCCAACAAGCAAGGTTTCATGCTTGAGATCATGAGAAAACATTGTAGGAATTTTTCCTTATGTTTCTTTGGATGTTTTTTCCTATATTTTGTGAAGCAAGATTAGTCTTTCCTTTGGAAAGGAATGTAGAATTCCTTTGTTCCAAACACCAAGTGAAGGAAACTTTCCTATGGAATCCATTCCTTTGTTTTTCCTTTGAAAATTTTTCCTTTGAAAAGCCTCCAATCCAATCAGGCCCTTAGAGTTTTCCTAATGCACCATGCTGACATGTTGTCCATCTTTTACGTCCTCACCAAGCTAATATGTCACGTGCAATGGTGGTTTTGCAGGGTTTAATAGACTTTTGCGGAAGAAGCTCTTGCTTAGTCAGATAAAAGAACACGGCAACACTTTGAGGAACGTTGGGGTAAAGAAGCCACTCCATCACCTTGCTTTCTTAGATGACAAAAATATACGCCCTAGTGGATGGTGGGATATAAAGCAAACATATGATGATTGCCTGCGCTAGAGAGTCTCGTTACACGGTCGTCCTCAACTCACAAATGCCTATGTGGATCACATATTATCTCTAAGGCTAATATTTACTATTACCTTTGTTGGGTGTGCCCTTAGAATATGCAAGAGCATGAGCTAAGCTCGCACGATTCTCAAAATTTTTTTAAGTGTGTGACAAACTTACACTTCTTACTTTTTTATTGTTTTGGGCTCCGCTAGCATTTTACGAAGGACATCAAGGACGTCCTTACTGCTTGCAAGTGTCCTAAAAGCAACAAGAAGTTGTCGGAGTCCTATTGCCAGCTTAGTGTTCGAGACTAGAGACTCCATACAATCCAAGTTCTCTCTATGTGTTGTCCCAATCTTTAATAGTAGCTGACTAGCTGACTACTTAGCTAAATTTGATGCTAATGTATTTGCCCAAGGGTCCGACGTGTTCCTGAGCCTAAGTCACAATGTTAGCAGTGCCTTATTTGGTTGGACCGTGGCTTCAGGAAACTTGCTATAAGTTGTGGTCTGTGGCCTCTCCTTTCCACAACCTAGGGTGGGGTTGCAGACAGGTCGAGTGGGGCTGGAGGGGTGACGGTTGACCGGAGCCCCAAAGACGTCGACGACAGGGTCGTGGTCCTCTTGCGGTACAGAAAGGGGCAAGGGGTGACTAGAGGAGCAGATGCGAGGCGAATAGATGAGTGGCAGATGAGTGTTTTTAGGGCTCAAAAGCTAGTGAAAGCCGTGGGAGAGGTGTTTTTGAATTTATACGTTGACCAAAACTATTTTTTGGACAAAAACAGATATGACTTTTGGGCTCTTTATCCAGCTTTTGGCTTTTAAGGACAAAAGCCACATCCAAGCCCAACCAAAGAAGAGCTAAATGAATTACTCCCCCATTTCAAATTATATGTACTTTTTTAACATAGATTTTGTAATGTATATGAAATTGACTATATCTAGATAAATAATAAAATTGATGTATAAAAAACTAAAAGAAGATTAAAACCAACATATAATTTGAGACGGAGGAAGTTACAATAAAGTCTAATGTGATTATACATACACTAATCAGTAATCACATACACGAAGGGCCTGTTTGGTATAGCCCAGCTTCACTAGTGAAGCTTGTTTTTTTAAAAAAATAGCTTTACAAACAACTTTCTAGGTAAAACTGAGTTATTTTGAAAAAAGTGTTTGACAAAACAGCTCCACTAACAACTTTATGCATGCATGTGAGAGAGAAAGGGGGGAGAAAGATGTGATAAACTATTATTTTCAGCTTCATCCCACTTCATATGTTTGTGAGAGGGGGAGAAAAACATCTTTAGGGGTGAAGCTGTTTTGAAAAGAGGTGTTTGACAAAAAAAAATATATAACAGCTTCATGAAGCTGTTATAAGCTCTACCAAACAGACCCAAAGTTAAAAAGAAAAAAGTAAAGTCCACTGGCGGTCCTCTAACTTGCGCCGTTGTGTCAAGCCGGTCCTCAAACTTGCAAAACAAACGTTTAGGTGCCTAATCACTGTTTAGGTTTCACTAAAGTCCAACCGGGCGTTGGCACACGTGCTGTTATGCTAATAACCCCCTGCGCTTTGTTTAACCCCGTATTATGCCCTGTTTTGCTGTTTGTTTAACCCCCTACGCTCTCGGCTGCACCTCCTCCTTGTCTAACACGATTCTGTCCTCTGCATAGCCAGAAGGTGCCCCAATCGTGTAGCTGAATGTTGCACTGTGTCTAGGAAAAAAACAAGTTCAATCTAAATAAATGGAAGGTGGAGCAGATCTGCACAAACACAAAGGAACCTACCAGATCCAAATCAAACAGAAAAGGCAACGACCGAGGTGACCTACCAGCAGCAGCTTTGGCGGTCATAAGCAATCCATTCGAACATAACAACTAGTACTGTATTCATCTTAACATAAGGTAGCATATAACTATTGCATCATATTTGAGATGACATCCATAATAAGTACTGTAATCATCTTAACAGAATGGATTCTTAACAATACTGTTGGCGTAACTATAGTTTGATACATACTAACTGCTGACAATATTATCTATGCATCACAGTATTGATGCTTACAAAAAAGCATGCCACAAGATAGAACAAGCATAACTACAATGAGGAAACATTTGAATTGCTTGTGCTTTCATGATCTCCTTCCTCCATGTTCCCAAATTTTCTTGTAGCCCTGGATTTCTTCTTAGCTCCTCCCACAACATTTTTTCTAGTAGGTGCCTTCCTCTTCCCACCTGCTGCTGCCTTCCTGCCAGCCTTGGTAGCTGTGGTCAGTGTTTGTGGCCTCTCTACTGGCTGGTTGTTCAATATGAAATGATTGTCAGGTAAAGGTCCAATGGCTTGTGATTGCATTGTAGTTGTTGTTTCCTACATAAGAAATTGGCAGTGAGTCTAAGTCATACCAAATATGTAACAAGTAATGTGGCCAAGTTACCTGTGACAACATGTCATTAAGCAAGGTGAGTGTGCTGTTTTCTGTGATTGGTACCTCTATTTCATCTTGGCTGAACATCTGTACAAGATAAAGCATGGATTGTTAATGTGTTATTTACTGATCTAAGTTACAAGACAACAAATAGGTTTTGTACTTCACCTGGTTTACTGGCTGCTGCAGTTGCTCTTCTTCCATCTATTCCCGCACTTGAGCATCTGGATTCAGTGAAGCGGCTTGTTGAGCAGCCTCCTCAGCCTCCCTTTGGAGTTGTGCTTGTGTATTTGCAACTAGCTTTTTTGCCTCTACAGAAGTGAAGCCCATCCTTTTAAGTTTGCAACCTCCACAGTTGTGGTTATCCTCTGAGCAGTGACTACAATGAATTGTTACTCCATGTTTGATAAATTTTGGTTCATTCTTCCCTTGTACCTCATGTGGTTGCTTCTTTCTAGACTTAGGTGGCCTACCAACCTTCTTTTCATACACTGGAGGGGATATAGTTGGTCCATTGATATGTTCCCATTCAGTTCTATCCCTACAAGGCCATATATTGAATTGATAAGCCTTGTTAAAGGTTTCAATAGAGTAGCAGTCTGGAAGTACAGTCTTTGGTTGGATCCTCTCAACCAGAGTGCAGACCATGTATCTGAGTCAATCCAGTTAAACCAATTCACTTTCTCATCAACATAAGATCGAAGATTACCGAACCCAACAAAGAAACCCGTATGGTGTAACTCAATCGTGAATGAATCACTATTATCAGGACCTACATTAGTACCAGAAATCAGCAGGACATCAATAGATGGCAAACCCTAACAAATCACACCAATTTGACAATCCACCGCACAAAACAAATATTTTGCCTAAACGAATCACCACAATGCAGATGCATATCCATAACCCTAGGCGTCCGATGAACTCACCGTACGGCGGCGGTCCTTCCGCTTTCCCTTGCAATCGCGGCGGCATCCTTCGAACCAGCCGCTGCAGACACCTCCAGGCTGGCTGGCTTCGGCTCACGCACCGCTTCTCTGATCTCCGACCACCAACTGACACCGCCAATCACCTTTGCCGGCCAGAGCCGACGTTTTGTCTCCACCGGGCGGATCTGCGGCCCAGGCCTCTAGGGCCCAGGCCCTAGTCGTTGGCCTAGAAACATTACATAGCCCATGTAGTTTCCAGCCCATAACGAAGGCCAACAGGCATCAACGAGACCAAGACCATCTGCTCGGCTGTTCGTCTCCCTCGATCCCTCGCATCGCACGAGCCCGCAGCCGCACTAGAACGGGAGAAGGCCAGGTGGACGAGGGGGAGCTTGCTACGTGCCTCTTGCCGGCGACACCCAGCTGCTCGCTGCTGCGCCACACGTCGTCCTGCGGCGCACCAAGCCATAGCCATCCCGCCGCGGCGCCCATCCTATCCCAACCCCGACATCCCGCCCATGCCACGCACACGCAAGCCGCACCGCCGCAGGACGCCGTGCTGGCCGCCTCTGTACTCCAGGCTCTAGCTCCAGGTCACCGAGCCGAGGCCGGCAGCCCGCTGCCCTCCAGCTCCAGCCTCCAGGCCACTAGCCATCGAGGCGTGTCGATCTTTTGCCCCTACGGCCCTACCCCAGTTAGTTTTCAACTTTTTGTATTGGATTTCTTTTCGGATTAAGAAAACCGAAATATTGATGGTGGATCACAGAATCTCCACATCAATAAAAAATCTCCACATCAATGAACGTTCAATAGTTAACCTTTTTTATGACCTTTTCATTTATATTTGATTTTATTTATATGCATAGCTTGACGAGGGACATGGAAGATGCAAATACACACCTCACTAGGCACTAGTATTTATATTGATCTCATCATGTGTATCGATGTGTATCGTATAATATTTTTAGCTTGTTAGAGGCCCTAGTCTTGAGTAAAAGCTGGATCCGCCACTGACCGAGGAGGAACACGAACAATCGTGGATGAAATGGGGGAACACGAAGACTCAGACTGTAAGCCGATAGGACATAATACGGGGTTAAACAAAGCGCAGGGGGTTATTTGCATAACGGCACACGTGCCGACGCCTGGTTGGACTTTAGTGAAACCCAAACAACGATTAGCCACCTAAACATCTGTTTTGTAAGTTTGTGGACCGGCTTAACACAGCTGCGCAAGTTAAAAGACCGCTAGTGGACTTTACTCAAAAGAAAAACACACTAACGGCAACTCCGTACAAGCAATGCGCCGTGGCGTGCGTGCACCTCCTCAAGCCCAAAAGCGCACGTGCCGATCCTGACCGCGGGCTCCGTAGCGAGTCCGGATCAGATCTGAGTACTACTACTACTACCCTCACCAACACATCCGGGTCCCTCAACCCCAACCCGGCCGATCAGAACCGAACCCGGTGGGGCCGGGCGGGCCGGGATCAACCAGCCAGCCAGCCAGCGCGAGGGGGCACGTCGCCTACTGCCTGCCGCTGCCCGGTGCTGTATAAAATCATTGGTTGGCAGAGGCGCTCGTGGTTTCTTTTCTTTCCCACTCCCCACTCCTCTCGTCGCGTCCAATAAAAAGGGGGGAAAACTTTTTTTCCTCTTTTTTTTTTTGCTCCCCTCCCCCCCTCGCTTCCCCCGAATTTGATGCTTAAACCCTCGCCGGGAGGAGGAGGACTCCAATCCCGACGCGCGAGCCCGCCCCCGCCACCTACCGCCGGATCTCCGCCATGGCTGCCGCGCCGCACCAGGCCCAGGGCCCCGCAGGTGAGCGAGACCTTGCCCCCCGCCGCGCCCCCTTGTTGCTGGATTTGTGGTTTGACTTTTTGGTTCCCCTCGACGCCGCTGGGTCGTGATTCCGCTGTGTCGCTGCTCGAATTCTCTTGCTCCAAGGGCTCTGCGCGCTGGATTCGGCGGGAATTCGTGCCCCCAGCCGCGGGCGCTGCGATCTCGGCGCCCGGGCCCCTGTTGGCAGGGTCGCGGCGGGGCTCTGTTTGGGGGCTCCTAGGTCTAGATTGGTTCCGGACCTGCGGCTCTTTGCTCCGCGGAAGCTCCGTAGCTGTGATTTTCCCGTCGGCGTTGCTTGCTCGCACCCAGACGTGGAAGAAGATGCGCGGAGCAGGGCGGGCGGCTGGGATTTGTGCTGATTACGTTGCCTGACGTCCTCGCGAGGGCAATAGCGTCTTTTCTGCTTTTTTCCCCCTTTTGCTGCGGCACGTCCGCCTATGGGAGGACGTTTCGGGAGATTTCAAGCCGGTAGCCGTTTGACACGAGCGAGCTAGCACGGTAAAGTTACTGCCAGTACGAACAGGATACGATCGTCAGTACCCAATGGGAAGCTGTAGATTCGGTACATAATACTGGGTATTCAAGTAAGCTACTGTACAGCGGGACACGGCTTGCTGCTGCTGATGGTCTGATCATGGCAACGCCTACGATTGTCCTGTGCATATGCGCGTGGTGGCTTCTGAATGCTTGTGATTGGGGAGTGTGTACAGCTTGCCAGATCTTGTTTTCTGTTTTCTACAAGTGTCATGCTTGTCTTTAAGTGTTTGGCTGTTTTGCACCATAACAACAAGGTAACT
The DNA here is from genome assembly GCA_022036555.1 of Microstegium vimineum. Taxonomy (NCBI): domain Eukaryota; kingdom Viridiplantae; phylum Streptophyta; class Magnoliopsida; order Poales; family Poaceae; genus Microstegium; species Microstegium vimineum. Next base: position 12,814,982 of record CM039135.1, on the reverse strand, counting down.
TCCCACGATCCCTGCTGCCGGACTCATCTTTCTATATTTATATGTTTTGTAGATAGCGTGATTCCGCTGCAGTCGGAACCTGTACTTGAGAATAACCCCTCCAAGAGTGCAAACACCAAGGACCAGGTAATGTTGCTTCAGTTTAGAGTTTATTTCCTTCTCATCTGTGCTTTGAAATGTTGCTCATGAATATGTTACTATTGCGACAGATTCTTTCTGGTACAGAGAATGTGTCTGCAGGCAATGCCCGTGGCGCTAGCTCCTTGAAATCGCCAAAAGGCCCGCCAGAGAAGGCTAGCTCTGTCGGAAAAGCTGGAGAACAACCTTTTCTCTACCAGCAAAATGTGTATGCACCGCAGCCACAACCACTCTATCCTGGAGGTTAGGGTACATCCATTGCCTTTTAATTAATGTTAGCACACGTTCTGAAATATGTTGCATGAAGCACAGGACAAAAATATACCCGTAACTTCTAAACAATCATGTTTCTGTTGTTTCCAGCTAAATTTGTCTTTTCACTGGATGTAATAATGGTTCTTCAGTAATCTGCTTTGTTCACCTCTATTTGAATTCATTGTGAAAGCATCAACCTTGTCCTGATGAGTGCACCAAAGGCAGCAACTTTCTCTTTTCATGGAGTGCTGTTTTAGATTTGATGTTCTTTTTCTTCCCCTTACTGTAGGATACATGAACCCTTCAGGACAATGGGAGGAATATCCCCATTATGTGAATATGGAGGGGCTCCATTCCGTATCTCCCGTAAGTAGCTGGAATTACTTGAGCTTCTTTGCGTTCTCTTGATAATTTGTTTTTCTAAATATTTTTTTTTATTGAAGGGAATCTACAATGATAACCAGTCTCTCATGCTATCTCCTGGATATGCAAGCAACCCCCAAATGATGTATGGAGCATATTCTCCTGTTTCTACCGTTGGAGATGGCCAACAATACTTCCCTGTGCACTATCCCTTCTCAAGTCCTTACTATCAACCACCAGCTTCTCCTAGCATGGGATATTCAAGCTCTGCAACTGGAATATCCCAAGGAGACCCTATGCTGCAGCAAGAATACTTCCTTCCTGATGGTCTTCTATATTCACCCACACCAGGGTATCATCAACCATTCAGCTCATACGACAGAGGTAACATTTCTCCTCTAAAGTTTCTTGTTTAGCTGCAGGAAATTTTTTTATGATTGCAAACAACATTTGTTATAATATAGTGTTTAGAGCCATGCCTAACTATGTTTTGACCTTTTGCAGCACCGACACAACCAAATAATGCTCCTGGGTTGTTTGGTCAAGGGAATCTACCACTGGCTTCTGGAATGGTATGCTGTCATGCAATTGGGTTCTAATCATACATGGGTTTACTACATTTGATTGCTTGTTATGGGGATTCAAGAGGGGGTCTATATTTTGAGGCAGTATTTGTTTACCATTCAGTAGTTATTTGTGGAAGTCAAATTGACTGGTTTATGTTATGGTACCACTTATTGTCTAGTGCTGATAATGTATGTTGTTGCAGCATCATGGATCGATGTATGGTCCTGGATCCTACAAGGGACGCCAGCAAGGTAGCAAATTTGGTGGCACTACTCCGAGTTGGAGTTCTGCTGGCCGCAGATTTGGTACTTTCGACTTGAGTGGCAATCAACAAAGGGGGAGCATGCCATTTGGTAGTCACAATGGCTCTCTGGAGTTTATGAATGAGCAAAACCGTGGGCCACGCGCTACAAAACTGAAGACACAAGACACAGAGAACACCTCAGGAGATGAGAAAAATGAGAAAACTGTTCCTCTGATTGATAGGGAACTGTACAATCGCTCTGATTTTATGACTGAGTACAAGGATGCCAAATTCTTTGTAATAAAGTCCTACACCGAGGACCATGTACATAGGAGCATTAAGTATAATGTTTGGGCCAGCACAGCTAGCGGGAACAGGAAGCTGGATTCTGCTTACCGTGCGGCCAAAGAGAAAGAAGAGCATTGCCCTATTTTCTTGTTTTTCTCGGTAAGAAAAAGCTCATCTCCTTTGCTTTTTGCTTTTCCCTCCAAGGAAAAAAAAGAGTAGCAGTACATAGTGGGTGCTTGATCCTTTATTAGCATGTGCTAAGGTGTTTCCAGTTTTGGTAATTTCTTTTATGCATAATTGCACCTTTTATAGGTTAATGGAAGTGGCCAATTCTGTGGCGTGGCTGAGATGATTGGACCTGTTGATTTCGACAGAAGTGTTGATTACTGGCAGCAGGATAAGTGGAGTGGCCAGTTCCCTGTGAAGTGGCACATAATTAAGGATGTACCAAACAACCTTCTGCGGCACATCATTCTTGAGAACAATGACAATAAACCTGTCACAAATAGCAGGGACACTCAGGAGGTAAAATTTACATATTTTTTTTTTGCTGAATGCTTAAGCTGCTACTATCAATGGCATTTCTGAATAAATTGACTAACTCTTATGATACAGGTGAAGCTGGAACATGGCCTCCAGATGCTAACGATCTTCAAGAGCCATGAGGCTGAGACAACAATCCTGGAAGATTTCGACTTCTATGAGCAGCGGGAGAAAGCCTTGCAGGAGAACAGACGTCAACAGCAGCCTGCCAGCACCGATCCTCAGAAGCTGGTGGATACCAAGGCTCAAGGTCCTGTGGCCGATATATCAGATGCATTTGCTAAGGCCGTCCAGTTGAAGGATACTGAGAAGAGTGGGACAACCCTGAAAACTGAGGGTGCCTCAGCTGAAAACGGATCCGCAGCCACAGCCAAGGTTGAAGGAAGTGCAAACCTTAACACGGACCCTGTTGAGGAAAGCAGTTGATTTGTTTCCCTTCTGTCTGCTAATTTGGAGCAGCAGATGAATAGATTGCTGCAATGTGAAGGTTGGAAAGGGGAAAGTGCAAGTTGATTGTGTTAAATATGGTCGTGTCCGCGTCAGTTGTACAACATCATAGGCTTTGTTTTAATCTCTATTTAGGTTATATAATTTCAATATCATAGTTCCAAAATTATTGCTCCCAGTTCTCTTCGTTCCTGTTTTATTTTGCTTCCGTCTTCCATGTTCCTCGTGTCGCACCATGAATGATTGTTCAATTCTAGTGGGTTTAGGCATAAAAAGCTGCAGAATTATGCTGCAGTAAAGTTGCTTTTTCTGCAGTTGAATGTGATACTGTCAAGTCTTCACTGTCCCCATCCTTATGTAATTTCAGAGATCCTTTCTCTAGTGTATCTTCGTCTTGTTACTCTCAACATGTACAGTTCTGCAGTAGTTCCCTTGGTCACATAGCTTCAAAGCACAACTCATGCATGTTCATCTAAATCCCAGACTTGCATATTATGATTAAAATGGAGAAGTCTGTAACACCTTCAGGTAAAGCTGTTGCAGCAGCAAACCTAAAAGCATTTGCAACTGTTACACAGATTTGCTCACCTTACAAGAGGGAAACTGATGCTGAGTAAGCCAAAGATGAATGATTCTGTTAGCACCGAAATGTGACAGACTATGAGGCAGGAGCAAATCCATGCTAGTTACTTAACACATGTTATATATACCATGAAGCATAGCTTCCACATGTTGCTGCATGATGATAAACACAAACAGCGAGCAGCAAGAACATGCACTTGTTACAACGGAAGGGTATTTAGTCAAGCATGAAGCTACCTCTATTACAACCACACTGGTGACAACAACTAGGTGTACTCTACGATAACATGTCAAACACAGAAGGCAGACTGAGGAGTCAGCTTTCTGCTTCTGAAACAAGTCTATTAATATTATAAATACATAGGATTAAACCTCTCTCCAGGTTCTTTTCCTGGATTGTGGATGACTCAATCCAGCGTCATCGGTTGGGCGACGCAACAGCGGAACCGAGCCTTACGGACAGTAGTCAGAACCTCCATCTCCACTTGTTCCAGCATCCTCACAATCTCAGTGAATGGGGGACGGACTTCAGGGTTTGCGTCCCAGCACCTGGTCATGATCTCCCCAAGGGCGGGGAGGCAATCGTGGGGTATGGCTGGTCTTACACCCTTGTTCACCACAGCAAATGCAGCTTGCACTGCAGTCATGTTCGCAAAAGGGAGATTCCCAGTTACCAACTCCCACAGGACAATGGCAAAACTGTAGACGTCAACTTTCTGGTTGTATGGCCTATGCTGGATCATCTCACTGCAAGTGGAAAAATAGCAAGTTACCACATTGGAAACAAACAAACGAGAACTTGGTAAATTTAAGGAGTAGCTGACTGTACGAAGACATTTGGGAGGGGAGGGGCATAGTTAACATAGCAGTAAAACATCCAGAACGGGTATTCTAAGATATATTACAAACATTAAATATATATTACAATCCAAGGAACTAAAAAACAACCAAACTCACATGCCTATGAAAAATAAAATAAGGTTGTTCACCAGTGATCATGTGGCTCACTAAGTACCACTCAGCAATTTATCAAAAAAAAAGTACCACTCAGCAAAATCTAATATGATATCAAGCAAGATGAACACAAGTTTTTTCCCCCAATACCTTATAAAACACTTTAAAAATGCTATCAATAGTTTATATGAAAGGGTAAAAACATGAAAAAAAAAAGGAATATAATAATGTGAAGATTCTTAGCATTATCACAAAAATCAGCCACCCAATGAATTTGAACATACAAATAGGGACCCTATATGTGAATCTTTAGTGGGTAACATTTAAATTATGCATGCATGCAGATATATACTACAAACCATGCAACTGGCAAATGAGAACATTTCAACATGTCAGAATCTTATGCTCCTACTCAAAATATACTTAATATACTTATGTCAGAATCTCATTTCACATCATCCAATGATGCTATATTACTTATTTGGTTGAAATGATGTCATACACTCATACTATTCAATCCATACTGAAATTTCTATAACAATTTTTGGCAATTGATCATCATTTGCATATCTCCAAAAGACAAATCCAAAGGCAGTACTTTCCACTAACACATGGAAGAGATAAGGGTCGGATTTAGGCCATGTTACCCAGGTTGTTTGTGGGCTTTGCAGTTACATCAGGACAAAGGAATAGGCAAAAAGCAACCACTCTCAGGTCTCACCTACTTCCCATCTTCAACAGGACATTTGGATCCTACACAACTTTTACCTGGTTGGTCAAGACCAAACTTGCCTATTTAGGATAGTGGACACATATGTTTGTCCGGTAAGCTAGGAAAGTTTTTTTTCGCCGTTGATTTATATCACGGAAAAGGTCGAGGAAAACAAGTTTGAGGACAATGCTTAGTGACAAGAACAATGTTATCCCAATAGGCCATCTTAGAGAAACAAGATCATTAGTTGAGTTGCTTAACCCTAAATAGCTTGAGTGCCTCGATGTTACGAAGTAGGGGCCACAACGAACTTAAAGCATAGAACTATATAAAAGACTAGCTGCATAACTAACTACTCACAGTTTTTCCCAAAAAATATATAATAGTCACATTCATTTTTAGAATGATAAAAGCACAATGGGCATAGGTGATGTATCTAGCTAGCCAAGGGACTACATGATGAATTGACAACAAATGCTCATCTAATAAGGGTAACATTTAATTGCCATGGGAGGTACAATTAGCTTGGATATTTACTAAGGTAGTGTTTGGTTCCATCTCTGCAAACACTAACGGTAACCGGCCTGTTCGCTTGGCCGTTTTTTTGGCTGATAAGCCGACTGATGCTGTTTTTGGCTGTTTTTCTGTGAGGAAAACACTGTTTCGGTGGCTGATAAGCCAAGCGAACAGGGCGAACGATATCATATCACAAAGGGAATGCAAAGAGGATGAGTCAATGAGATTTGTTCGGTTTAGACATGTAGTGTAGTGTATTTGTTACCAGTAGTCCATCTTTGACGAGATCGTCAAATTCTAACAAGATGACACAACAGAGATAGTGTGGCACGATCTCACTACCTTGGTCTTCAGAAGCATAGCTACCCTAACCAAAGGCATGGGCCACCGACCATCAATGAATATGCCACTCAAGCTAATCGCTAGCTAGTAGCAATCAACAACGACAATGCCACCGTGAAAGCGTTAGTGTGTGGGTGGTAAATGTTGAAGATGTGGGATCAAAGGCACAGATGTAGTTGAGAGGAGAACGGAAAAGTAGCTTGCAATCAGAATCTGATGATGCCAGGGTGGGAGGGGTAACAGATGGCGGCATCTGATTAGGCAGGAAGTGATTACGGCTAGCACCGAAACAAGCAAGGTTTAATGGAATCGATTAAAGGCGTTATCCGTTAAGTTATAAATACCCTAACCAAACACTACTTAAGTAGCCAAGTGGAGCTTAGGAATCTCGTTTGAATATCAATTCAAAATTGGAGTGTATAGTGTTTCTATTGACGAAGTGGATAGAAGATATGAAACAAATAGGTCCAAGGTTGGCCTTCAACTAGTTTGATATGACTAAAGACATTTGGATAACTTGTTGGTTGCATGAACGATAATATCATGTTGCGCATCGGTCACAACTCTAGCTAACATGCGATTTAGTAGAGGAGCAAGTTACAAATGTGACTTGTTGATTGTAGTCATCTCCTTTGTTGCTAGTGAGTTTTCCTAGCATAGGGATTAAGGAGCCAAGTTAGGTCTCTTCCTACCGCAAATATTATTGTTACTCATCATGGATTAGCTGAGACGCGTGTGTTGGACCGCTTAAAATCGGATCCGTGGCCATCCCACCACAAGAATCAAGAAAATCCCGCCAAACTCCTCATGAGAATAGATGACTCTTTATACCGCCGGAGACACAACAACCGCAAGATTGAACTATCCCCTGCTTTTTTATGCCACAAAATGGAGTCTGTGGTCGCCATAGGCCACGTCGCGTCACCAAACACGGCTTAGGATTCCCCTTTTAATGTAAGTCTTGCAAAGAAAGAATGGAATAGTCAATATTGCATAATGACTTTTTGCTCATTCAATAGTGTGGCAAAGCAGTTTGGTTTGTTTTCAAGTTAGAAAGTCAAGCCACATCACCTGGGCATCGACTAGTCATTCAAATGTCCAATCATGATTAGACAATGACTAGCCATGATTTATCAACGATTACAAATATGGAGACCCCGCAATGCGGGAGCCTACGGCACTGGGTACGCCCTTTTTTACAAATATGGAGAGCACATCTCTTCGCTTTCGGTGAAAGATTACTTGGAGATGGTAGTGAAGCATCGCCACTAGCAACAATTATGGCCCAATGCCTATACACAGGTGACTCCGAGATTGGGCAAGAGAAAAACTGAGTCTTTGACACTCAAGTCATTGTAGGAAGATTCGACCGAGCCAAATTGTCACCCAAAGCCTAATTGAGACCGGGTGACAATTAAGCATGTAGCTTTGCTTCTAGCCCTCTCTAGGTCAAGTTATTAAGTCGATTCACAAATGATTTCCTGACGTCTAATCGCCAACAAATCAATGATTAAAAGAGGAAATGGTAAGGAATCGAGAGGGGAAGAGAACATTGGAGGTGCACTCGTGACTCGTCCGACCCACTAGCCTGACAAAGTAATCGAGTATAGACAAAAAAAATACATAGACCCTAATGGTATGGTTGGAGGCAATAGGACTTAACAAATCCAGATTTACAAACCTCTTTTATTTTGTGGCAGTCAGATGGACTATTAAGGCACGTATGACGTCGTGGTTTTGCTATCTACTTAGGTTAAATTAACCACAATTACCTCGCTAAATGTGGAGAAAACGCTTGTCGTCGTCTCACGAGGCGATGAGCTCAGCTCGTGCTCTGAAAGTAGGCAACAACTTCCACCAACGTTGTGTGAGCGAGCGTCATTTGCTCAAAATCAAGTGCAGACACAAGAATGGTGGCAAATCGTTTTCCTCACTCGTAGAAGCTTACGTGTAGATACATGCTTTGCCAATGGCAACCCCTGTCGATACAAAAGGGCAGATGGTTGGTTGTGGCCACGAGGAGACAGAGCAACGACAAAGCGAACACGAGTAGGTATAAGGACACAAGGGGAACAGGGTGCGATGCATCCATGTCTTCAATCGTGATTAGATACATCCTCCACCCATCAAGTGCTAAATGCACCATAAGGTTCCACAATACTCCCTCCATAAAAAAATCGGAGTCATCTTACCAAGAATAAAATCTCCAAAAATCGGAGTCGTCTAAACCAGGACCACAGTTTCCACGTCGTCCTAGGCGCATGCAACTCCTCTCACTGGCTCAATTAATTCAATTGTCTGCATGCGGCTCCTCTCACTAGACGAATTAATTCAATCATCTGCATGCGCCGCCCCACCTTGGCCAGTGCGCATGGCCCTAAGATGACTTCGATTTTTGGATGGAGGGAGTACTAATTAATATGTTTGGTTGCAAAGGAATTACAGAATAGTAATCACATGAAAATTTTGGATCATGTTTGATTGCAAAAGAAATGGAAGTTGCCATTGATTTACACATCTAGCTATCCACCGGTCAAGCAATATATCCATCTTTCGTTCGGCTTCTTCTCCTTTCCAGCCATCACGACGTATCATGGCAAGGACCATGATCATTGTTGGGGGCTCAATCCATGGAACCAGGACCAAAGCTTCCTTCGTCCCATATTGCTCCACCTCTTCTTGGCTTTGTAACCCCTTCGTCTTTGCTTCTCTCGCCACTTCTCAACTATGAGAACAAAGATGAGGACATGGTGGATCTTGATGAGAAAGATGGTGCAAGTAAAAGATCTTAACACTATCAAATTTCCACCACAATGCTTGACATCACCATCTCATGGATGGAGACAACTATTACATAATCTCTCAACATGGGCAGTGGTGAGGATGCCAATCATGGCAACGCCAACGAGGCGAGAGGGTATCAACGAGGCAAAAATGTTTGTCATGCTAGCGCCAATAAGGAGCACCAAAACCACATCTAGGGTGGCCAATTTAGATGGTGACCCTCAAAATTATGCCCTGCCTATTTCAATTTCAATCCAACATAACAACCAAACACTCAACTTGAATTGGGCCCATTTCCATTCCACAAAGTTGGGCCCAATTCATGGGAACCAAATGGGACCAAAGCTTCCTTCGTCCCATATTGCTCCGCCTCTTCTTAGTGTTGAATTGCCAACCCTGGACTCCAGTACTCCTTCGCCTCTACTACCACTTCTCAACTATGAGAACGAATACAAGGGCATGGTGGATCTTGGTGGGGAATTTGATGTCAACAAACGATCTCAACACTACCAATTTAGCCACCATAATGCTCGACGTCACCATCCCATGGATGAAGACAACTATTACAAGACCTCTCCGCATAGGCAATAGTGAGGACATTAGCCATGGAGATGCCCAAGGAGGATATAGGGGTGCCAACAAGGAGGCACAAACACTTGTCATGGCAAGCACCAATGATCACCAAAAAGTGAAGCATAAGGGGCAGAATGACGTCACCGCTGAAGACGAGGACCACGTCTGAGTTCAATAGTTTAGACGGCCCGCAAAATTATGAACTACCTATTTTAGTTATCGACAATTCAAATAAGGCCCAATTCATGGAACCAAATGGGACCAAAGCTCCCTTCGTCCCATATTGCCCCATCTCTGCTTGGTGTTGCCCAACCCTTGACTCCACTACCCCTTCGCCTTTGCCTCTACCACCAATCAAACCTAGAGCAACTGATCGTAGGATGACAAATTCAGCAAAGGTAGAATAATTACACTAATAAGACGCTTCAATTGGCAACATGGAGGCATCAACTGACCACTAAGCTAGGTGAATAAATTGTGGTTGCCAACCCCAACACCACCAATTAATTTGCATTTTGCCTAATGCATAATGTCTAGATCAGAATCCTCCCTTCTCACCAATCGCCTTTAACTAGGCGAGATGTCATCATGCATCACATGATTGTTTAAATTACACTTAATAAGGCAATAAAATAAAATAAATTTCTAAGTGAGAAAAAAAACTAGAAGACATATTTCTAGTATGTAATTAAATTGGCTTTAACTAGAAGATATGTTACCATGCATCACATAATTACTTATTTATGCTTCATACACTAACCAAGTTATATTTATGTTATAAGTAAAATACTTGTATAAAACATTGAATTAAACCACCTCATAGATTCTGGAGTTGAGGGAAACCAAATTTCCTTGGCCAACAAGTAGCGCTAACATAAGTTGAAGATATACCTAAAATTGTGTAGCATGTTGGGTCTGAAATATTTACAAATGCTCCTAAAAATGCACATACTTTATGGACCTCTAGAAGAATGCATAGTTCATAATCTCGGAAGAACACAGTAAAAGATGCAAATCACAACCATAAATAGCAATGGTTATTCATCATTAGCACCCATCTAAAATAGTACAACCAAAAGGTGAAGGAACTATTAGAGATGTGTATATCCACAGGAACATAAAGAATCCTAGAATAGCACCACTACTTTACTGTTTCTAAGTATTAAGCAATATCTGGATCCATGTGTCTATGCCCTACAATTTTCGAACTTGGACATACAAATGTTTGATGTGTCAAGGTAGCTTTAGCATTGGATAAAAATCCAAAAAAGAAAGCAGCCATAAAGTGATAATTTTGGAGAGCAGCAGCATGTATATTTCGCATGCAAAAACACATTATTGCACAATCACCTATTCAAAGCATGCCATGCAATAACAAATAACTCAATTTTAGAGAAACAACCCCATATGAAAAACAAAAATAACCAGTCAATACATACAAAAACTATATTATACTATTAGGTCTAATATAGGAACAATGAATATAACTAGTTGATTTTTTTTTTGCTTTCACAGTACCAGTCATTGATATGTTACAGGAAAACAGTATAACAGAGTGTATGCAACCACATAAACTGCTTGTTCTTGTAATCAAATAAAGGTACTGCTTCATACAAGGTTCCACATCACAATTCAGGGTAATAGCAACGCGAAAAGATAAAAACAGATTTGCCTTATTGAAATAGCATAATGACTGATTGAAATAAACAGGAGAAAGAGCATGTTTGATCAACTTACGGAGCCATCCAGCGGTATGTTCCAGTTTCAGGTGTCATCCCCTCAGTCTTGACTTCAATCCTAGCCACTCCAAAGTCAGCAATCTTAATGGACTTATCACCAGAAATCAGGAGGTTGTCTGACTTAAGATCTCTGTGAATGAATCCAAGTCCATGAACATAGGCCATGCCCCGTGCAACATCCAATGCCTGCTTGACTGCTAACTTCAGCGGAACAGACCTGTTCTGTCTCTTGCTCAAGAAGTTCTTTAGAGATCCGCCCTTTGCGTACTCTGTGACAATACACCAAACCAATGGCTTCCTGCATGCACCAATGAATTTGACAATATTCGGGTGCCTCAGTGTTGCAAGCATCATAACTTCTTGGACAAACTGTTGCTCCAAGAGTTGAGCTTTCTCAGGGTCAGCCTCAGGTCGCTCCAAAAGCTTAATAGCAACATCCATCCCATTGTATGTTCCCCTGTAGAGCTTCCCAAAGGCACCTTGTGCAAAGGGCATCCCTAGGTGCAGCTTTCCCAGATCAATAGTCCACTCCTCATAATCCTTGAGTGTCTCAGTTGGGAACTTATTGTCCATCAGAGCATGTGCGAGCGCATCCTCACTCAAGGCATGGGACACCCGGCCAGGGCGGAAGATGCTGTGCCCGACCGAGTAGCTTCCCACAATGACAGGCCCCTTGAGACCAGGATGGCCAAGCATGCCAGTGCGGGAGTCACTGTTTGAGTCAACGCTGCTGTTGTCCACGGACATGGCGATGGATCCGCCATGCATGCTGGTCTGCATGCTGTTGAGGCTGTCGACGGACATGTTGGAGCCCTCCCCAAGCTTCTGGTAGAAGGCCATGTCACAGAAGTTGCCGCCAAAGTTCATGTTGCCGTCATGGCCACCCACAGCGCCGATGAAGCCAGGGAAGTTGGCGCCTTGTGCCATCACTTGACAACCAAAATGTTAGCCTTCACAGCAACTTTGCTCTTCACCCCTGTCCCCTCAACACAGCTCCCAAAAAGCCTGGCGATTTATTACCTGCAACCACAGAATAAAACTGAGGTCAGAAACAAGAGGCAAATTAGTCCTCTACTAGATACAGGCGGAACAAAGGCAGAGGATTGAAGATTCCATTCCTACAAGACACAAAGGTTTCCAATGCCATCAAGATAAAACCATAAATAAATAAATAAAATCATCCATCCAAGAATTGATATTTAAGGAAGGAACACAACCCACCAACAGAGACTAGAAACACATATACTCCCTCTATTGCAAATTATAAGACATTTTCACTTTTCTAGATACATTGCGTTTACATGTACCTAGACATAGTGTCTATCTAAGTGTATAGCAAAAGTTCCGTATCTAGAAAAGAGCAGTATGATATTGCGCAAAGAAGCATTCAAAAATTGTACTCAAATATAAGTGATTCAGGGGGACAAAAACCAGTTTTGCATTAAATACTTTGCATTTGCATTTATAAACCAATAACCATGAATCATGTTGTTAACAGCCTCCAATTAGGAAATAAAGTGAGGGCACAAGCGCCTTTTGTGTCCTCTCAGAATATGTCCTAAAATTTCCAAGTACACTGTATCTTTCCGTAGCAGCAGGCTGCAGGAGCTAGAATCCCCCACAGCCACGGGCAACGTGCAAGCACACAAGGGAATCGGAAACCTATAACAACTCCAGAAGTGGGAAAAAAATTTCGACGGCGTCCAAAAGAGGTAACCCCACCCAAATCCCTAACGAATTTACACCTAAAATGGTAATCTTGGCACCGAACATGCGGCTGCAGGCCTTTCCAGAAGGCAAATCGAAGCCACAGACAGAAACCTGAAACCGACCCGGGGAAGCCGCAGAGCACGGGGGGTGGCACCAAATCGAGCGTGGCCAAGCCGCAGCGCAGCACTCGACCGTGGTGGATGTGGATGGACCCCGCAAGACGAAGGAAGGACCCCAAGACCTGTGCGGGAGGGAGAGCACTCACCCTTTCGGAAGCTGGTGGGGAACACGCCGACGCCAGTCGATGGAGGAGGACGAGGTCGGAGCCGCGCGCGCGAAGGTACCAGCGATCCGGGCCGGGGTGCGTGCGATCGAGGTCGAGGTCGAGGTAGGACGGTGGGAGCAGGCGGTGAGGCTGCGGGTGCGGCGTCGGGACCGGACGGAGACGGACGCCCTCGCCGCTGGACCGAGGAGGAGGAGGAGGCCGGGGCGACGGGGGCGGTGACCGGTGGGTGGGGGAGGGGAGGGGAGGAGGAAGGCGAGGGGAATGTGAGAGGGGAAAAGATCAAGAGACAAAGCCGAAGGGAGAGCAGGACAGCAGAAAGAAAGCGAGAGTGGGGAGGAGGAGTCCAGGCGGCGTTTCTCGCTAATACTCAGCGGGGCGGGGGGTCATTAACTGGGAGCTTAGCCACGTGGCGGTGCTGATAGCGGATCAACCGTCAGCGCGAGCGAGGCCTGCGCCTGCGTGGCGGCGAGGGATAGAGATGGTGGGCGGGGGAAATCGGAGGGCGGCCCAGGCCAAACGGCACGGCAGCCCGCGTTGGCGATGTTGGCTTGGCGTGGCGTGCCCGCACCCCGGGCCGCCGCCCGCCCGTTGCTCACGAGGGAGGAGGAGACGCCGCGAGGTATCCGCAGTGACGTTATACGGTCCGACTGTAGCTGCACCCGCATCATCATGGGCTTGCGTGCCGGGAAAACGTATTATTTGGCTTTATTTTATTATTATATGGATATATAGATTTAGATGTAGATAGATATATATTCGGATGGAAAAATAATATAATATAATATAATATAATATAATAATAAGATAAGTATGCTTGTAGCATTGATACAACAGCACGCATCCATCTTCACGCATGATCGGCGGTGGATGACACGACATTGATTAGCAAATCCATCTGCAGGCTCCGGCCCACGGACTGCTGCCGTCTCGCAAGGGTACGGTGTAGTCATGGTTGCCGTGCCAAAAAGGACCGGACCAAGCGGCAGATCGAGATGCTTTGCTCCTCACGTATTTTTCACCTATATACCACGTCACGTCGTCACCGTCTTTCACTGGTGTGTTAGTGGTTAGACGGCTAGTGGCAACGAGGTAACGTCACGGTGGAACGAGAGATTGACCGGTGGTGGTACGGCATCACCCGAATAGGTCAACACTACTGCTAGCGGCTAGCCTATTCTGCGGTCAATCCTGCAGAAACACCACCACTAAAAGTATATATCTAAATAAATATTAGCCCTTTTGTGTATATAAATAGAAGTGTGGCAATTTTTTTTAGAATTACACAGTTACAACGTAGACTATCAAACACGCACGTACACTCACCCCTATGAATATACGTACGCAACGTCGCCTACCACTGAAAGTGTTGGCTCCCACAGGGAATCGAACTCAGCACCTGTAGGGTACCGCTCGAGTGACTTAGCCAACCAGAGTAAGCACTCTTTGGCAGTGTGGCAATTTCTATAATAGTATCAAATAAGTGCACTATAAAAGGGTATTTTTAGTATTATAAATATTAATGGTTTTAAAATTTTGTATCAAACTTAAGATGGTTTGATTCGGTGCTATGCTATGACTACATCTTTTAGACCTCAGAGAGGAGCACGCATGGGATCGATGTGAATCCTCATGTAATTTTATTTTTCCTTGCGACGACCCTCAACAGAATCATTGTAACTGCTTGCCAGCGATTTCCTTTGTATAGTTATTAAGGAGAGGTCAACACAGTCTATAAATTAAAGTAATACTTTGCCTTACAGGTGCTAAAGTTTAAATAAAAAAGGTTTTATGTTATGAAAACAATTCATAATAAATTTATTCCCACTAGTCATGTCTTATTAACAATTCATTATATATTTATAAACCAAAATTTATAAATGTGACCAACTAGAACCCTAAATTGACTTATATTTTTATGGTTGAGTATCTATATATGAATACAAAAGTGGTAGATCTTGTCTCCAATCCCAAAAACCGGTCCTACTTATAAACCATCTCACCTTATTTGGGCTACAACATTTTCATTTTCCCGATGAAATGTATCATTTACATGATGTATCAAACCAAATCAAAACATCATCCATGGTTTGATAATAGTTAGGTTCCTAATATATGTAATTAACATGTGTGAGTATACTTAGGCACATGTTTTTTTGTGTGTCTGTCTAATTAAACTTTTTATTCCTTAATTTTAAAAATTATACCGGCTTCTCTAATGTTTATCCTATTGCTCGTAAAGACTTAGAGGTTAGAGAGAAAAATAGTACAAAACGACAATGCAAGAAAAAAATGAGTAAAATATAGGAAATAGAATTGTATTTGAACATCGTCGGTCTATGAAAGCCCTAGTTTGGTTTAGTTAATTGTTGATATTCGTTGGACTAATCATATGACTAAGTGTGTAGATAAGTTAGGGTGATCCAATCCAAGCGATGGAACTAGATGATGATGACCAGAAGTGTTGATCAAATGCTCCACAATTAGAAAAGAAGAAAGAGAAAAACTAAAATAGGCTCAAGGCAAAAGCATAACCATATGAGCAATTTTTTATTTATATAATGACCAAGGCATTACAGAGAGAGTGTGATCATATTTTGAATGTATAGCCATACTATTAAGAATTTAAAATCATTTGTGATTGCTATTATCAAAGTGCCACTAGGTGAAATTATATGCATATGCATTAGGACCTAGTGAGCTAACTCATCCCTTGAAAAATATCACATGCACAAGTGGTGAAATACTTTGGTGTTAGCACACGATAACAAGCGGAGAAGAAATGAGTTGTTTATCATTATCACTAAGAAAAGCGCTCCGGACCGTGTTGTACAGGTGGTCTAGACCATGGTGCGAGGGTCCAAAACTTTAGAGGTTTTTCCCTGTGTGCCATTAAAAAAGATGGTGTCAGTCTCTATGCCACTAAAAAGATGGCTCGGACCTGTGTGTCATGACGTTTATCTCTTTTTCCCTCCACACCATTCTATTTCTATTCTGTTTGATTTTGACCGTTTGGTAGTCCTGACATGTGGAACCATACATGAAAAAGATGTCCCCGCGCGCGATGCTCGCCCACGTCTCGAGGAAGTGCGCGGCGCCACGCGCGTCGCACGCGGAGTGGTGCATGGACAGAGCGAGCACGGCGCCGCCGCAGCGTAGGTACGTGACCTGCACGAACAGCAACGCGCACGGCGGGTTGGGCGCCGGCGTCGGTGGCACCAGCAGGTCCCGCATCTCGCGGCACGGCACGAACTCGCGCATCAGGTCGTCCAGCGCGCAGTCCGGCGCCCTCGCCGGTGCAGTCCACGTCCACGTCCACCTGAAGGTCCTGGACTGGCCCCGTGGCGGCGTCGACGCCGAGCCGCCCCGCGAGCGGGTAGAACGGCACCAGCGCCCTGGCGAGGCTGGCCTTGACGACGTCCGCCGCGAAGAAGCCCGGGTCACCGTTGGGCGTGTACCCGCGGCGCGCGGCGAGGTCCAGGTTCGACAGCCAGATGCTCCCCGCCGGAGTCTCTTCGGCCGGGACGACCACCTCCGACGTGAGACTGAGAGAAAGAAGGAGAGTGTCGTCGCAGCCACCATGGTTCGCGATGAAGGTCATGGACAGGACCTCGCTGGAGAGCCGGCGGAAGCTGAGTCGCGCGCAGACGGAGCGGGAGATCCTCCAGCTGCTGGACCACTCGTTCCTGCCCACTCTGTATGCGCACTTTGAGATGGACCGCTTTGCCTGCCTTGTCACGGAGTTTTGCCCCGGCGGCGACCTGAACGCGCTCCTAGCAGCGACAGCCCGGCAAGCACTTCCCAAAGCACGCGGCAAGGTACTCATCCAGTCCTGTTTGATCCTTTGCTTCAGACAGGTAATGCTGTTTTGGAATTGCAAACAGTTGTGTGTATACAGAGAGACAGGTATCCATTGTTGCACTGCAATTTTTTGCTTTCAGTTGCAGTTGCAGGCTTGCGGCTGTGAGTTAAGTTTTTGCTTAATAATTATTCTCTGGATTTTGAAAGAAATTTGTTTCTGTATAAAGAAATGGTGTTCCAATTTTTAGCATCCCTCCCAATCCCATACACATAAACTCTGACATGACTACAGGAGTATAGAACACTTTAAGTCGTGCTAGTGATTTTTCTTAAAAAAAATCGTGCTAGTGATATACTGCTAGTGAAAGTTGTTTTTTTATTTACTACTTTTGAAAGGAGTGTTAGTTAAAGTGATGTTGTCTTCTTTACTTTCCTCACTATTTCTATCATACTTAACAAATTGATGTCTAAATTAGCATAAACGCAATGTTGAATGCATGCCTCATTGTGTAGAACTTGATTCCTAGATTAGGATAGACGCATTTCCATCTTTGCTTATTGCACTATTCGTGAATACATACAACAACTAGGGAGTGGCACGTGGTAAAATAGAGTTTTATTGTTGTTCTTTAGTCTGAGGGTATTTAAGTCTTTTTTCAGCGTCATTTGACATCGTTAGTAACGAAAGTGGACGGAATGGCGTGGAGGGTAAAAGAGATAAACGTCATGGCACACAAGTCCGAACCATCTTTTTAGTGGCATGAAGGCTGACACCATCTTTTTTAATGGCACACAGAGAAAAACCCTAAAACTTTACACTATCGTGAGACTATGACTAAGTATGCTCCGGACACATATGGACCGATTTAGCCCATCTAGGAGCTCTCTAGAAGCATGTGTACTATGGTGGAGATTGGTCCGGAGTCCGGACCACGACAAGGTGGATTGTCCAAACCATAGTGTCTGAGTCCCGTTCAGATGTTTTGGCGACATGACAGCAAGGAGAAGAGACGAGGTAGGTTCGTGCGCAACCGGACCGGGTCCAAAGTTCCGAAGTCCGAACACACTTATGCACTCTGAAACCTCTCTGGATCATGATGGCGATTGGTCTGAACTGTGCACTCCAAATAGGGAGTTCGGACGTGCGTGTGCGTTGCACCGAGCGTGCAAACGACTAGTTTGATTCAACGGTAACGCGTGGCACCGTGTTGTTCGCTATAGTAGGGGTCCGAACAAGAATCCAAATGCCGCGCATAAAGGGACAATTAGTTACGCCATGGGGATCCTTAAATAGAGGTTGGTCGGCTCTAGCTCACTATCTCACACATTTTGATCATTGATACATCCTTATGAAGTATAACCCAAAATGAAATTGAGTGTATCCAAGTATATTTGTATTTATTGGCACTCATGTCTTTGATAATAATTAGGTTGTCAATATCTGCAATCAACATGTGTGAGTACTATATATACTCAGGCACATGTTTTTTTTGCATGCCTGTGCAACTTAAAAATTTTATTCTTTAATTTAAAATTGTATTGACTTCTCTAATGTTTATCCTATTGCTCGTGGAGACTTAAGAGGCTATAGAAAAATAATCCAAAACGATAATGTAAAAATAATGGAGCAAAATACATGGCCGGTACTCAAAGTTGGCAACATGTGTCATCTAGGTCTCTGTCATCTAGGTCCCTTTACTTTTAAAATATCAATTCTGGGTCCATAAACTTTGTTTCGAGTGTCATCTAGGTCCAAATAGATCCAAATGAGTTCGGATGAAGACAAACTTTACATCAAAGTTATAGCCCTTGATACGATCTACAACTTTGTAGTTGATTTTTTTTAATTGAAACTATTTAAGGTACCAAAATGATGTTGTAAGTGTGCAATTTTTGAAATTTAAAATTCAAAATTATCCAACTATCTCGGATGTTGACATAACCTATATGAAAGTTAAAGTTATCAACACAATCTTAAACATTGTAGTTAATTTTTTTTATTTGAAGTTGTTTAGTGTAAATATGTGTTGTAAGTTTATAGATTTTGAAATAAAAAAAACTTAAAAAATATATTTGAGATAACAAACGAGTTTAAATAAAACACTTTTAACTATAAAGTTGTATATTATTTTGATAACTATAACTTTCATATAGATCATGTCAACATCCGAGATGATAAATTTAAATTTACATTTCAAAATTTGCACACTTACAACAACATTTTGATACCCTAAACAATTTTAATACAAAAACTTTTCAACTACAAAGTTGTAGATCATGTCGAGGGATACAATTTTAATGTAAAGTTTGTCTTTATTCGAGCCCATTTGAATATATTTGGACCTGAATGACACTTGAAGGCAAGTTTATGGACCAAGAATTATTATTTTAAAAGTAGAGGGACCTAGATAACACCTGTTGCCAACTTTAAGGACCGCTCATGTATTTTGCTCTAAAATGAGTAAAATATAGGAAAGAGAATGACATTTGAATAGCATTGGTCTATCTAGACCCGCTTTCACACATGCTCGTTCCATCCCTAAATAATTGACGCCATCATATACATACTGTAATTTTAACTCGATTTGTAGAAAATATGTGTAACATTTATATCTTCAAATTTATTAAAACACTAGATTTAAAGATGTTTTCAATAATACTAATTACTAGGACGGTACGCGCGCGTTGCTGCGCGTGCAGCCGGTGGTTGCGCCTGTATGTAAGTCAAAAGATTCATATAAGGATGAAAACGGATCGGATCAGAGCGGACGATAACTTTCTCATATTCTAATCCTATTTTTTTTAACGGATTTGGAGCGGGCAAGATATTATATGATTTCGGATAAATTTTTTTTTTAAATGTCTATGAATTTGGACTGATTTCAGAAAGGAGGTGGAATTTTCTTTGGATAATATATGGTTACTTTGTTGTTTATGATAAGAAATAATTTATTAGACGTCATTTATATTTACAAAATAATAAAAATAAATTAATAACTATACAATAAAATATATATTATGCTTCAACACTTATAACAGGTACATGACTGACAATTGCAATATAACGATGCTAGTGTCATGGGTTGAGTTGACTTCTACTCTTACGATTGGGCTCGTTAAAATATTCAGATTATTCTAGTATAAGCATCAGATAATCCATATTTATCGGATTTTATCAATCTCATATCATACACTGCATCCGTATATAATCAAATTTGGATTATCCATATCCGCATGGATATTTAAAACACTTCTTCGTGTTTTAAAATTCAGATTCAGAGCGGATTGGAATGAAGGATTATCTACACCACTTTCACCTCTATATGTATATTAATACAGGTACATCAGCACTAAGAGCCTGTTTGGTCTACCGCCTGCACCTGCCACAAGGCTCGTCTATTAAGGGTTTGTTTGAAAATGCTCTGCTTTCATTTTTATAGCTTTGCTCTAGCAACTCTAACATGAAGCAGCTTTACCATAGAGTTTGTGAAGCAGCTGAAATTGTTTGACACACAGTCTTGTTTTAGCTCCATAAATGAGTTGTTTCCATACAAATGGTCTATTATGCCCTTGATTAAATTACACTTGAAATAATATAAAATTGATTATAGAAAATTAAATAAAGGTCATAATTCAAAATCAATCCATCTTTCTTGGCCATCCAATCCGTCCATAGAGCTGGGAAGAAGAGCGGCGGTGGAAGGAAAAGAAGAATGGCATGGAAAGGGAAAGAAAAAGTCACGGTCATTTAATGCTCATGTGTAGAGAACTTAATAGATGAGATTAATTAATGAATGACAATATGGGTAATTATTTTTTAACTCTACATGAAAGTACAAAACTTTAAAAACTGGAGTACCCTTGAGGTGCTCCAGGAAAAACATAGAGTTGGTCTCTGGCTCCACATTTTTTTGGGAGCAGAGTGTGACAAAACCTCTTAAGATAGGGCCCACTTGTCAGGATTAACCAACTTAATCTCCAACAGATGATCCAAATCTTAATTAGCCCATCAGGTGTCGCCACTTTGCAGCGGGTCATCCACCTCTTTCCGAACAGGATCAACCTTATCACAATCATGACAGAAGTAACACAAAATTTTTATATTACATCAAAGTAGCGGAAATTTAAAGTCATATTACAAACCATAGTTTTGAAACATAACTGAGTGTTCGTACAATACGATACGTCAAGCTGCTGATAGAGCAAAGACAAAGAACCGAGGTACTCTTGCCCAAGAGTCAAGCAAAGACAGGTTATTCTTCATCTTCATCTACACTGACCACGGTCATGCAGCAAGGAGCCACACACACCGGGTTGCTATTCTCATCTGCAACAAGGGTTAACAAACCCTGAGTACGGGAGTACTCCACAAGACTTATTCGACAAAGAAAAGTATTTGGTGGGCAAAGCAGTATGCAAGTCATAGGATTCAAGGTGTGGTTTGCAAGAATCAAGTATTTTGCATAAATGAGCATTTATAAAAGAATTGAAATCATTCATGTTATTCATAAGATTACTCAAGTATCGACCTGGATGTATGATCGATAACAAGGTAATAACATCCACGAAGGGATCCAACAAGTATCCAGTTAAAGTGTATTACTACGCGGTAGAGGACAGGGTCATGTTTCCATATCCGAGGAACATGACGATTCGAACCGGTTTATCCCAGCTGGGGCTTCCCTATCACACGACATATACAGCCGCTTAAAGCACGCATATGACTACCTTTCCCTGGATCCTCTCGCCAAGACCGGGGTTCCGCCACCCGAGAGCACAGTACACCTCCATCCAGTTCGCTAACTTGTAGGGTACACACTACTCTCGCCATCTCTCCACTCCCAGTGCGGATTAACCGTTCTTCAAGCGAGAATAGCCAAAGTCCAGCTTCCCAGAGTATGTGATAAGTACTCCAAAGTCACAACCCTTGGACGTCTACAACGGACGGTTCCTAAACGACACAGGCGGAAAGAACCCGCTCACCAGATATCCACATCCGGTGGCTCTCCAACACCGTGTCCGCCCGGTCTCAGATTATTACTTCCACCAAGAAGACATAGCCATTTGCCGCAGCAATACGCTATTCTTCTTAGAAACAGAACCATTGCCGAAGCAATCAGGTTACCACCTATACTCGCAGATGACAGGAAATCATCTGACTCTATCGGTCTAAGCATTGCTAAGCAGCATAAAGCAACAAACGTATTTTTAAAACGGTATCAAGGTACTGGAATAAATAACTCAAGGTAAGGCTATGCATCAAGTAGGAATTTGATTGAATACCGTAATGCAATAGTATAAACATAAGTGTATTTAAAACAAACATTTTAAATACAAGGAAGTGTTTGAATGCACCGGGGCTTGCCTTGGTTGGAGGGATAAACGAACTCGGGCTCAGATTCAAGAGAGAAGACCTCTGCATTGGAGGTATCCAACCCAACCAACGAGCAATCTATACGATAAATGACATGTCTTAGATGATGCTTGGATAGTAAACATGATGCTTAACACAAACAAGCATGCTATCGAGAGAAAACTAAAACAGATTACCCTAAAAGAACTCAGCAAACAGCATTACATCGAGCATGTCCAACTTGTGTTTGTCACTGGACAAATGACCATATATATCAAATAATCCAAAATCACTCAAAGCCTAAAGTTATTAGGGTTTCTAAACATGTTATAACTAAACAGGGCATGCTACAGAACTAAAAACAGAAAAACAGGAAGAACGCTGCTCAAGACCCTCGATCGGCTGAGGCTCGACCATCAGCGGCACAGAGGCTCGAGCGGTGGCGTCGAGAACCACAAACACGGCGGCGAGTCGCCGGCGGTGACCAACCCGAACGGCTGACCCTCGAACTTGCTTCGGCTTGCCGAGCCGAACCCAAAGAGGTACGCTACGACGCAAACAAACCTTCAGAGACACCTCCTCGAGGGTGCTGACGATCTGTCGGGGCTCGACCGATCGCACACCATCGAGAACAGACCTCGATCGAAGAACTACCCTCGATGACGGAGACAGACCTCGATCGAAAGAAACGAGGCCTTGATCGACGCTCGATCTCGAGGCTAGGCCTCGATCCCGACTCAGAAGACAACCGCGAGCAAAACGCCCACCGAAACGAGGCTGAAACCTACACAACCAACCTCGTCGACGACCATGGCGGTGAACTGAGCTCGACCGCACACACATGCCGACGGACACAGGCCTCGATCAAAGGAGCTAGGCCTCGAGCAGAGACACTAGGCCTCGATCCGACCTCGATCGACCCTCGATCGAAACAACCAACAACTCCAGCAAGCTAAGCGGACTCCAAACAACGCGAAGCGCAAGCCAAACACACAGAGAGCTAAAAGCAACACCCTCGACGACAGCACTGGCGGTCGATGGAGAAACTGCTCGACGTGCGCCGAAGAGAACACGCACGCGCTCGAGGGCAACTACCCCTCGAGACTGACTCAGGACGGCTAGGCGAAGCTAGCGCAAGACTTGGATCTTGAAAAGATCAACTACAACGACAAGGCGTCGAACACACTGCCGCAACGAACAAGCACAGCGGCGGCGCTCGAGGACAGAGCGCTAAGGCTCGATACAAGGACAAACGAGTACAGCGAAGAGGTTGAGGGGCTCACCCTGGTCACAGAGCGTTAGCAAGCGTGGCCGGAGATGAAGCGGAGACGACCGTCGATGGAGAACGCGCCGGCGGAGACGAAGAACTGCGCGGCAACGAAGATATTCCCGGAGCTGTGGTCCACCATTTTCAAAACGGAGAACCCGACAAGACTCAGAGATGAACAAGGAGCAAGAAACATGAGACAACAAGATAATGCGGCTCCTGCGCAGCCTGATCGAAGACTGACCAGAGCGGCGGCGGTTGCGTCGGAGCTGAGGAAGACAGATCCGCGCTGGACGAATGCGGGCTCGACGACTTCAACCAGCTTTCCCCGAAGATGCGCAAGATCAAGGCGAAGGCAATGACGAAAGATTGAGTGATTGGAAGCAGCCAACGAGCTCGGATGAGTTCGTCAACAATGGCGGTGAAGTGCTCGGCGGAACAGAACGGAGCAGAGCGAACGAGAAGTGTGGAGCAGTGCGGAGCAGTGGCGTGGAAAGGAAAGAAGAGAGAACGGCGTCCCGCTTTTAAAGACGACAACGGGTTTCGTGCGACCGCCACGTACCCATGAAAGGACGGGAGTCCATGGACAGGCGTTGCGCGGCTGGCGACACGTGTCGACCAGGAGCGACGTCGAGCTCGACCCCGCCATGCAGCTGCTCGAGGGAAGGACAAAATTGACCCTACGGCTGTTTTTGAAAAAATGCACAAGCCTCTAGGGGTTTTCAGGAAAAACTTTGAACACGAAAGATGTTCAAAACTTCAAGATCTACAACTTTGCTTAAACGACCACTAGCAAAAACTTTATAGATTTTGAAAACTGTATTTAGGGTTTAATCCGCCCCCTCTCGGACAAGGGTTTGGAAATCACATTTAAATTTTGAGACTTTGAAAAGATGATCCGCATACAAACAATTGATCAAACACAAACAAGTAAACTCATTTTAGTTCAATGCATATCCAGGTTTTCAAACAAATGAATGATGCTTAATGCATATGATGACATGATCAAATTTTAATTAAGAGATTAACAAGATTAACACCCGGGGTGTTACACAAAGTTCCCAAACACGCGGAAGGTGTTTGACAACGCGGAGCTAGAGCAGAGCGGAAGGTGTTTGGCAACGCGGAGCTAGAGCAGAGCTGCAAAAACAGGAGCAGAGCAGTCCCAAACACGCCCTAAAGCAAGGTCGGGCCTGTTTGGCTAGACTATAACTTTTTTTTTTCACGACGTTTTTCTTTTCATAACAAATAAGCATAATCATTTGGTATAAACTAAATTTTAGGGAATCAAATATCTTCATCATGTTTTTTACACCTATTAAAGCAAGATGAGGCAGACATTATGGTTGCCCATGAGCGCTCGCCTTGCCTGCCTCGCTTGGCGAGCAGAGAGCTGTTTGGTTCTCTCCAACTTGGCTCGTTATCATTCTCAAAAAAAAAACTTGGCTCGTTATCCGTGGCAGATCCAGGGGTGCTGGGGTGGCTGCAGCCCCCTATGGGCTCATTACTCTATTAAATCCCTATAAGTTTCACTTATTTCTCCATTAAATCTCTATAAAATTAACTCATTTCTTCATTAAATCTCTGTAAAATTCACTAAAATCTTCATGGTTAACCGTGATATAAACTTAAATAGTAAGTATTAGTTATAAATCATCATTGTCAATTTTTTTTTGTTATTTCTTTGCCAGGAATAAGAACATCTTAGTGGCTAGGTTTTTGTCTAATAACATCCTAGAGACTCAATTTCACTTACCTCTGTCAGAACAGGCCTTCCAAGAATTCCAAAGTCTCCAAGACTTAATTCAAGATCTGCATTTCGAACAGAATTCAAAAAACTCCTGTGAATACATTTGTGGAAGCAAGAACTACTCCTCATCAAAGTGCTACAACTTCCCTTACAAGAATATACATCCCCCATCCTTTTTATGGAGATCTTCATCATTGCCACTGACAGATTTGGAAGCAGAGAAACAACTTCATATTTGACAAGAGACCGGCTATCATTTGATTCTTGGAAAAGCTCCTTCTATGAAGAAGTTAGATTACATGCCCATAGATTCAACTCTATTAAGCGCTCTATTTTCCTTTCTTGCACAACTGTCCTAGTTTAACTCTCCTGCCCTCCTCGGAATGCTTTTTCTTGTATAGATTGTGGGTTTCTTTCTGTTTAATTAAAGTTTTCAGTGGGGACCCTGCTGTATTTTTTGTTAAAAAATTATCATCTTTATCACTTAGTCCCTCCTTAATCGCATCCTGAATCCGTCAATGCTCGTTATCTATGTTTTCCAGAATTTCGTTGCTTGATCGAGCCAGCCAATTTGGCTCTCCTCCACTGGCAAGGCTAATCTTGCCCAGCGAAGCGAAGCCAGGCGATGGAGCGAGCCATCCAAACGTGGTTGCCGCTTGCTTCGCCAAGAAAAAGCTCTATTGGGGAGACCAGGAGACCATCCAGCGAGGAATCCAAACAGTGTTTTGAGGCGATGGTCTCAGTGTTGCTGAACAAGGCGAGACACAGATCACCGGGAGAACCGAACTCGCCGTGTTTCTTGTCGTTTTGAAGCGATGGTCAGAGTTGCAGGGGCGTGCGGATTCCGTTTGAGTAGTCTATTACTCCAATTTCTACCACTCGCCTGACAAATTGTGTGCCGGAGCCCGGAGGCGGGGGAATGTCACTGGTGGCGCCGGCGTGTCCATCGCCAATCAACCAGGCAGCGGCGAAGGTACGGTTCCTACGGCATTAAACTGGAGTTCCTTCTACAGGGCACATCAGAGGTCAGAGCTCGAAGGTCTTTCGTTCTTAATTGGAAAGAAACCTCTTCAAGATGACGAGCCGCCGCTTGCAGGGTACTCTACCACGTCGAGAGATAGTGGAGGAAAAAATCTGAAGACGTTCGAAGGAAAGGAATGCGATATTCAGCGCAAACAAGACTGCCAAATTCATGGATCTGCCTGTCTCCAAGGGAAGATCTGCGATGCGGTGTGTCTCCTGAACCCCACCCCAACTAAGAGCAACTCTAACAGTTTGACAATTTTGGTTTGACAAAACATAAAATTTGTCAACTCTGAAATAGATATTCTAAATAAAAAAATATGCAATCTCCAACAGTTCCTCAAAATAACTTGGCAAAAACGAAAATTATGGACCAGTGGACCCGGTCGTCGCGCCATTTTCCTTATCCGCGCGGGCCATCCGGACTCGCGGCACCTCGTCGCCGGGAAAAAAAAGCCGCCGTCCAGGTTCCGCCGTGAAAAAAAGGAAGGGAAAAAAAGGGGAAAAAAGGCCGCCAAGTTGTGCCGTGAAAAAAAGAAGGATAAAATAAAAGGAAAAAAGGCCGCCGTCGACGGTTCCGCCGTGAAATAAAAAAGAAGGAAAAAAAGGCGCCGCCCAGGTTCTGTCCGTGAAAAAAAAGGAAGGAAAAAAAGGCAAGGGTACCGGTCCATTGAGGCTTTGCCTCGCCCTTTTCACGGTCGCCAAATTGCCAAGTGCGGGCTCCTATTTGCAACTTTGGCAAAAATGTCAACTCTAAATGTCAAACTGATGGAGTTGCTCTTAGAGTTGCATTTCAGTGTTGTTTGCATAATTATACTGATGAGGTATCATCCATTATACAAATACCAGTGGTGACTGCAGTGTTTATGAGCTGCGGGTTGAGATTAAGATCCTGGTTAAGGCTGTGAAGAAATACTGTTTCCCAAGAATCTATAGTAAGGGTCTTAGAAAAATGAATTTATAGTAAGCAATTTCTGTGATGTAGAAAGGTTTGCAGTGGTAAAATTTCCAATATGATATGCTTGGTTGGATGAACTAATCAACAATTTAATCAATAACTTCCTTACTATGACCCAGTACATGCTTAGTACCGGGTACTTCGTTAACCCTTAATATCTGTCATTAATTTGTAGTTCGCTTTGGTATAAGAAATGTTGTTACCCTTTACATTCCTCTTGCACATAAGATCTGAAGAATGTGGGTCTCTTACAATGGTAAACAATAGTGCAACAAATTATGGGTATAGATTTTTGTTCTAAAACTAGATATTCACACCACCATGATTACACTATACTATTTGCACATTGTTTTACTCGAAGGCATATGACACCTTCCAATTCTTTTCGACAAATCAAGATGGCACCGCAGCTACCAAATTATGCAAAGTAGCACTGCCAGCAGATGGAACTGTATTTGCTTGCTTTTGTCTATAAGGTTGGCCGTTGGAGGTCACACTGGAGGACTAATTTCTGATACTCTCCAAGCGCCCATATAGGAAATATGTTGCGATAAGCCATGTAGCACAAGGGACCATTTTTTAAGAAACTTCCAATCATTTCCTACAGAACAATAAAGAAACTGTTAGTAACAACAATAGATCTTTGGATGAAGGCGATTAACATGCTTACTACTTACTACAAATTGGGAAATTCCCAGCAATGGTAAAAAGGAAAAAAATAACGTAACAGTTTCAAGTCATTTTGTTTCAAACCAGTAGGGGAACTGCCTATCCTTATCCTAATAAGGAGAACAGTTTGAAGTTATCCTTGAATACTTTTGAATAACTATGACGAAATAACTCAGGTTTTCTGCAGTCCAAAACCATTCAGAGAGGGTATTCTTCTATCTACGTTTCTGAGTCGTTGAAGATCAAAACCTTTTGTTGTTTATCAGGTAAAAGGTCACCCACATCTTTTAATGGAACATCTTTATTGCTTCATTATGCTTGATGTCATTATAACAGGGAATGCCAAGATTAAAAAGTGAATTGTATAATACAAAGCACACATAGCAATCACCTCCTGTGGGAAGTCACCATTGCCGAGCTGCATACTCACGATAAGTCTTGCAGCTTTGTGCAGTGGAGTGGGATCTCTTTCCACCTGAACATAGAAGAAAAGTTTGAAATTACTCCAATACTTCAAAAATAAAATAGATCTAAACCTTTAAGCAGGCTGGTTGATCTATTCTGATGTTAAATATGCTCTGCTCCAATTGCCAGTTAAATATATTGTAGCGTAAATAAAGTAATCACCTGTCCAGCTTTCATAAGTGCCAACATTGCCCATGCAGTGTTCACTATGTGTGACTTCTCCCTATCCAGATTTGTGTATGCCTGTTTATAATTTGAATATCTGCTCAGTCTCATGGATTGAAAACGAAGCAAGACAAAACAAATTCTGAGACAGAAATCTTTAGCATAAATACAGGCACACTGAAATTTTGTGAAAGCCAAAGATGCATAATGTTTCCAACCAGCAAATGTTCAGCTTGCATTTTCCCTTATTGAGGTACATATGGAATTATTGGAACGGCATTTACGACTCATGCTCTTGTTGCCATGCAATTGCAACATTTTTTAAACATAAAGTCCATCTACTTTATTGCTCGTTTCATTTTCTCTAAATAAGGCTGAACCAGGTTACTTGTTTCCTCTCAACGCTTCATGTTCCTAATGAATTACTATCTGGTTATGAATTCATAAATATTGATGTACATTTTGTCTCTAATTTTTTGCAGGTCAAACATAAACAGGATCAAAGCATGTTTCCATTGTCTGGATGTGTTGCTTACTCAAACATTCTTTAGCTTAGTTCTTGATGAAAGATGCAGTCCATCGACGTTGCAAAAGTATACCAGAAATGGTTACCTTGGTTCTTGATGAAAGATGACTCTCACCCCATCCACCATTCTTTAGCTGCTTTGTTAAGAGAAACTTACAGGCCTTCCGGATACAAGTGCTGCTACCATAACTCTGCCCAACAGCTGATAGACCCTCAATAGCAAACCATGTGCCATATGTGAAACAAATACCCCAAGATCCAAACCTGTAGAAATAATTTATTGATCATTGATTATCTATTTTCTCATTGTTCTATGAATTTTGGCTATGTTTTAATATCTACTGCACTGCATGCCACTGGTTCTATTTGACTATGAACTTGTCTAGGTTTATTTGCTGTATTAAAGGTTTCACCTTTTGGTGTTCTGGTTAGCAACCTAAGCTATATGTCTTTTGCTGCGGTAGGAAAGCATTTTTACTGTCTTTATTGGTTCTCTTATGGATATTTTGAAGTCTGCATATCATGGTAAGTTCATAACATAGTTATTATCTCATTGAAGATATTGACCGTATTCTTTGGGACTATATACTTCAGTTCTGCTGAGCTATCGTGGGAATTATGCTGTACATTTAGGTTTAATAGTTTCAAAACTTCAAGCAATCCGATAAGGACTAAATGTGCCAAATTTAAACCTTTCTATGGTCATGTATAAAAGTACTGACCATGAGCCATCATCATTCTGTAACTTCTCAATGAATTCAGCAGCTCCCCTAATGCATTGATCTATTTCATCTGTTCGATGCCAAGGGTACTTCTCCCGAAACAATGCTAATGCTTGCATGACTGATGAGGTACACTCGACATACCTGCAGTATGTATGCATGTTATTTGTTTTGTCATAAGAGACGTATTGCTAAGAATGTTGTAAAATTCTTACTGATGCTCCACCATGATGTCTGCGTATATCTCTGTCATGTTGAAAATCTGGCATGAAAAAAGATCCAAAGCCCCAATTTCAGTGCTCTATGTGTTCACATGTAGATATTATGCTCTACAAGTCTACAGTAGTATAGTTTCCTAAAGACAGTACATACTTTTCTTTTTGATATAACTATGACAGGTATTTGTCTCAATAATGATCTCTTTTACATACCAGAATTTTATGGGGATTTCATCACTATATTGGTTCAGACTAGAAGTGCTGGTCATTTAACTCCATATTACCAGTGTATTCCTGCCTCCTTTCTTTCTTATCTGATTTTTTAGATGCATCTTGGCTCCTATTTATGTAACTTAACTTGTCATGGGCAGCCAACAGGCTGCCAGCCGCGGTTGTCCTAGTTGGGCCTTAAGCCCATTAGTGATAATTAGTGTCTCTTTTAGTTATTTATCTATATTAGAGGAAATAAGAATAGTACCATATTGTCTAGGCACAAGAGGTGTTAGTCCTATGTAATAATCAGCCCATGAGGCACAATAGAAATCAAGCAATGAATTATGACTTGAATCTGCAAGTTATTTTTTTAACTGAAAAATAAATTTGCATGTTTGCCCTCAGTATGATATCCTATTGTTCCTAAGCACGTTTTGCCATAAGTGAAGAAACATCAAAGTAGCTAATCCTGTGATCATTGTTGCATGAAATGCTGGTTTTCATTCTGAAAGTACCTAAAGCATAAAGCCCTGAACCAATTATCCAAAACCATGTATATGTGCTATTATAATGCAATTGTAATGCATGGATTTAGCTAAATAATAAATCAGGAACTGGAAACATACCTCCATCCACGGATATGTGCGAGCTAGCTCCCAAGTTCCATAGCCACCGTTTGGGTTCTGCGTCCAATTCAGGGTTAGTACATAGCTACTCTCTGCTTTTATTTACATTTTCTTTTTCACACAAAAATCTGTTAGTTAACTCATCATATATACTTATGCTAAACCCGATGGCTATTCATTTCGTATTTGGTATGTCTGGAAATTAAGCTTTGACTTTTTTAAATTCCTGTACAGTATTCTGTTAATATGTTCACACTTTTCATCTTTGGAGTGTACCATAATCATTTTCCAGAGAGGAAAAATGTGCATTACTACATTTGCATAGTGTATTAGTTTCTAATTGTTACTTAGGATTAATGCTATTAGTAGCATATAGTTTTTTTAATTCCCTGCTAAATGTCCATGAAACAATATTTTGTTCAACTACCTTGAACCTTTCTAATGGTAGACCTAGATATGTAATGCAAAGTAAAGTAGTTCCATGCCTGTAAGGATAATAATACATTCACTGCATCATATAAACGGCATGTTTCCATCTGATCACTTCCAATGTCTGATGAAAATTTGGACAGCATTAACAAAACCTGAAATCATAGAAAACATGATATGTTTTAATGATCTTGTAGTTTTGATGTGCTGTTTTGAGTCCGGTAATGGTATGGTGAAAGAAGGTGTTGCACCTTAAGAGCTTCTGCTGTGCAATCTGAAACCTGCCACCCCTGATCTGCAACCTGGAAGCCCACCCTCCTTTAGATATGTGACGGTACTTTCTGCTGAAGTCACCAGAAGGATTGTCCATGATCTTAAAATTTAAGTTAGTACAGTTAAGCAAGTAAGTTAAGAGAAATAGAGTTAATATTAACTTCAATCTTAGACAATAATACCTGGGAGGCTTTTATGAAATCATGCGCTTTCTTGAGGGTACTTCTATATTCTTCTGCAATATTACATGCTAATATTGCTTGGACTGCAAAAGCAACATCCCATAGTTGACCAGCACAGACCTTTGCAAAGTGATGATATATAAATTTTAGCACACGAGGTGTTGTGGCTTGACAGTGCCTTGTAGAAAGAGAGATCCTAAAGTAATGTTTGATTTACCCGCACTTTCATGCCATCTTCACCAATCCATAGGAAATCAACAACTCTAGCCAAATGGCGCTTGAATGCATCTGAGTTGGATTTTTCGATCCAACAACACAACATGGACAATGCCTGCAATGTTTACTCTTTGTAAGGACGTTTGTCATGTTCATTAGTATTGACTAAAAATCGAAGTGTTCATAAATGCAAATATTTCCTAAATCGTTACTGTACCCATCTTTCCTAGCATGTATTGTCAAGAAGTGAATGATTGGCTAAGTGTACACAAAAGTGAAAAGTCCTTGCATAATTTTTTTTTGTGGACCTATTTTTTTATTTTTAAAAAGCACAAACTGGATAAAGTGCCCACATTGATTATAAATAGGGAAGTAATATGGGTGTAAGGTTGGACTAATGTCTTATGACCTCAACCATCTAAAATTCTCAACCTCCACATTTGTGTCCCCTGTTTTTTGTACTTTCTGCATAAGAAAAAGGCTTAAGTCCTTCTGGACATATATTCCAGTGTTCTTCTGTCAGATTAATCTGTTATGATTTAATGAACCCTAGAAACCCTTAAAATTCATGAGTTATGGATTCCAAAATTTCTTCGATTGGGTTTCGCTCGCTTTTCTTTTGTCATTATTCAGTTGCAAGCATTGGTGCTATAATATTACACTGCATATATTGATAGACATTGGTCCATGGGGATGCTTATAAACTAGTGTAATCAATGGCTCAATGCAATTTTTGCTGCGCCATCAGAACATTTTTTGTTCACTTCATGTAAGCAGGTATTTCAGTTTCTTACAAAACTTAAAAATAGTCCCGTCCATCAGTAACTAATACTATTCAATGTGAACTTGTTTTCTGCTGTGATGTTCAAAATGTCTTAGTTGTTTTGAGAATACATAATTATCCTACCTTCTGTGCAGCACCAATGCAGATGTATTGAGAATTGTCATCTTCGTATTTCAAGAATTCAGCGACTTGTTGTAGGGCTTTCTTTCTCATGTAGGAAACTGGCCAACGTGTGAGTAAAGGTTCACCAAAACTGTAAAGGCAGTCAGATAGACACTCCTGTAGCCATGTATGTGGATTATACACATCTTCCTGCATTTGAATTTGTCATGTATTTTCACCAATTCTGAAACATAAACATATGACATATGTTGACATGCTTGTGGGTTCAAATGACAGGACTTGATGTCTCTGATATCTTTGTTTACATTATGATATATGGAATAACATGGCATACAGTATGGATTTTCTCCTTTTTTATTTATTCATCCAAAACTTTGTAAAATTGGGCTGTGTACATCCCCGGATGTAGAGGCCGGATATTATTATCCATTATCTAAAAAAAAATACAGAAAGCATGTATTTGCAATGTACATAAATGTCTTTCCAATCTAAATCTCTACACAAAACAATGTGATATAACTTCATTTGTATTTATCTGAATGCCTATTACATCTTCTCTGGAATCATACAGAATCCTTCCAGATATCTGCTAGATGTTTAATAGACTAACCTTTGCACATAATTTACGAGCTTGCTTCCAGTCAATCTTTTTGTAGGGATGAATATGTAGGTCTTCCCTTAGCGACATAACCAATCTCGTAATGGGTCCGACAAATTTCTTGCCATATAAATAGGACATGGGAATGAATGCCATTCTGAAGTGACTCCACAATCTTCCTGCATTTGGAAATAAAAATACAAAGATGATTAGATCTGTTTTGTCTTACTTTACATAACTATTACAAGTCTAAGTAATATAATAACACATTACACATTATTAACAACAATTGATGTGGCAGAATAATTATTGTAATACCAAATAGTAAAATTTAATTAATAATAATCTACGTCAGCTGTTGGCAGTGGTGGTGATTACCTATATCACCTGTCAAGATGTTTACATTATCTTAGCAAATATCAGTATACAAAGGAGTTTTGAGTTCTAGCCAGCGGCAGAGCTTGGTTGAGACCAACCAATAACACATATGCATGCAGTAATAATCCAGCCACCCTTGCATGGGCTATGGCTCCCCTGACATGTTTGGTCAAGCTCCGCTGCTGCTTCTAGCTGACATGGTCCATGCACAATTGGTCTAGTAATTAGGTTGCTCGGCAACCAAATCACTGTGCTAATAGCCTAATACTACTAAATTTACACATGCATGAGGTTGAAGAAAAGTGTACCTGGTTGAATAGGAACCCATGATGGAAGAAGGAACAATTCTGGGGGGATGGGATTTACACCTGACCATTCAAAAACTCCAAGCACCTGCATTATCAGGTATGCAGTTAGAACAAAGGTCCTGTTGTGAATAATGGTTGTCGTTATTACAGTTGATTAATGTAACTGATTTCATGCTTTCCACAATTATTTGTTCCTTTCCAAAGTCTGCTGTCCCATTTCACAATGCTTTGAATAACTCATCGGCTACACAATTGAACGTTTGATGTATGTGTGCCATTGAAGGATTATTAAGTGCAAAAGCCCCCAATTCACATGAGATAGGTTTGCAATATTTTATAAACCAATGTAAATTAATTAAATTACTTCTGCAAAAAAAGTATGAGGATGACAATTCAGCTGCCAGGATGGTTACCGAGAGCCACACTTTCCCCAAGATTGGTATCATTGTTGCACCACCATGATCATGTATCCATTTTCTTGCTTTAAGCATAGACATATCTGGTCCATCATCGATATTCTCACCAAGCAGCCTTAGAGCAGTATAGTTGAGAGCTGTGCTAAGCATGGAGCTTTCACCTTCCGCATGTAGCCCCCATCCTCCGTCTATGTTCTGTTTCACACGATCATTAAACACTTATTGACATATTTTTAAAATGTTTTAGGCATTTCCTTAAATTATTCATAATTTCCTTGCAAATGTCCAGCTTACCTGACGGTTGTACAGGTAACGACAAATCTCCTTGCAGTGTTCTGACGATAGTGTACTACTTAATGACTCTGTGACGTATAGAACTATAATCTGTAGTAGAAAACAAGGAAACTTGAGAGATCTGTGACATTTAATACTAGAAGTTGAAAGTAATAAAACAGACATGATCAACTAAATGGTAACGATGATACAGAAAATGACGACTTTGGTGTATCATAATCCTTACCATGGTTGCTGTAGTAAACAATGGCCCTGGAAAATCTCCTGGCCAGTGCCCATCATGTGCTTGTATCGCTGAGAAGTAATTGAGTGCCTTTCTCAGTATCTCTGACACTGTGCTAGAGTTTATAACCAAAGGAGATTCATCTTTTGTCTTCTTTAGATCAAGGCTGAAACCGTTCTCCTTTGCTAACTGTAAAAATGTAGTTCAGGTTGCATTTCAAGATGCTAAATTGTGATTGTATTTGCAATTTATTTTAGCAGTAGTACTTTACTTTGTTAGGATCCATATCACGGTTAATTACACAAGAACTTTACAAATGCCATAAAGATGTAGCCTACATGTAAGGCCTTGGAAAGATAAGTGTGTTCATTTTAAGTGTGTTTCATTTTAAGTTTCATATATTCTCTGGGGTCTGATACTATGCCATATGAAGTTTTGTGCAACAACCATAAATCAACATGTTACCTGCATGCGGGCCAAAATATCTGAGGTGTGTCTCATTTGGAACCTGTTCTTCTTGAATTCTTCCCGTGCAGAGTCAACAGCTTCCCTCTCTTCTTTTGATCCAAAATCTTGATCAAACTCCCATGTTTCTCTTCCAATGTGTCTGTTGCCACTCTTGAGCCATGGTCCACCCTTGGCAATCTTGAGCCTCCACATATTGTACAGCTGAAAAAAATATATACGTCTTTTCTGCTTCTACTCTAAAAAGTTACCCGCTGAAAAAAATAATCTATATTAAGATTAGCTGTCTGTTCAGACTGAGCATAATATTCCCTTAGAAGTCTCAGAAGGATGTACGTGTGTTGAGGTAATGTTGTCAAGTGCTATTTTACTCTTCGAGTCTTTGCTACTCAGTTTTACAAGGCTGTCTCGTTACCGTGGAAATGCAGTGGTCCAACTCTTATTTGACATAACTGACTATTTTCTGACCTCTGTTATTTGAGCTTGCTTTGATATACATTGTCAGATGCAATTTGTTCTCCTATACAAACCTAAAATGGTGAAACTGCTTGATTCTAGCTCTTATTGGGAGGGAAGTAGGAATGCTTGGTGCATGAAAATAGATGCACAGATAAAAGAGCCACACTTACAGGACTTTTTATCGTTCCTTGTTTGCAGGTGCAATCATCGCCCAATGTCACAATGTGGGATGGCCAACCATCACAAGAAGCAGCAGCCACAGTTGAAGAGAACCGGGTGACGTGCATTGCCAATCAGGCTGTTGAGTCCCTATTTATCGCCTGGGAGATCATGTGGAACCCATGAGCCCAAGGTCTAGTTGCCAAGGATTGTACGTGTCTCAGTGTCTCCTCTCCTGCACAACACAACCGTCGAGCCGTCCAGGAGGGAGCTTGCTTGGCAGCTGAGAACCCGGGGAAATGGCTTATGTGTGCGAGCGCCTTGCCATGGTCTTCTTGTCTTGCTTCGATCATCACAGGAACTGCATGCGATGTGAGTCCAGTAGTCTGTAGGCGAGCCCCCAGCTCACTTTCAACTTGTTGGCTTCAAACTGGTGTACTGTATATACGTGTTAAATAATGTTTTCACTTTTCAGAAACGGTGGCCCGTTCAAAACACATGGTGGTAGTGTACGTTACGCAAACTTATTATTTAGGTTTTGTGTGTATGTTATCGTATACGTATTTATCTTAATCCATGTATATGTTACAGTAGATTGGAATGCAATTTAGTTTAAATTTCACTCCCATTCACCTCAACCTATGTGGATTGATATGAATCCGAAACAAGGCCTTAGTTGATCCAAAACTTGCCGCCTAGTCATCTGGTGGTACTTAGCTGCCCTGTACTGGGCGTCCATTTTACGTTCCTCCAGTAGTTATATATATATAACAAATTGAGAGTGGTACCAATGCCATAGTTAGATATATAAAAAAAAACAAATTGAAACACATTTTTTATTTAAAAATTTCATGGCTAATGAAACTTTCTAATGGTCTATTTGATTGAGTTGTGGTTGTAGTAGTGAAAAAGTTGTTGTAAGCTATAAGCTGTGAAAAAAGCTAAAAAATATTTAGTTGAACTAATATGAAGTATCCTATCTTTATCTTTTTTAAATAACTATGAAAGAGTTTTTATTTAACCCATTTTGAAAAACAGAAAGCGGACTAATAAGGTGTTTTAAAAAATGTATTAGAAAATAAACAATGCTTCTCAAAATTTACCACTTTTGGTTAAGCTTTTGCTTTTGAAAAGTAAGAGCAATGACTCATGATAATTTTGTATTTTACCGTGTTGCGTGGGTGGATTAGCTTTTCGTGTGTGCAAGCCTTAAAAGTTGTTACCGTGCAAAATTAACCGCACGGCAACATACTGGATTTCTCGATCGAGACAGCAACCTGGCCGATCTTCTCTTTCGCCGGAGCAAAAGATAGGACGTACGGCCTTCTTGCTGACTTCAGGAAGCGTGACTTGCTCCCAACGATCAGCAATAGATTAATTTCAAACGGAAACTAAGTGACGTTAGATCCCGCTCGATGGATGCAGCAACTAGGATTGGCCCTAGCACTGCGATCTCTGAACTTGGCAGGCAAGAACAAAGACCGAAGAAGAAAAACGAACGAAAGAAAAAGTACGTAAGAATAATAACAGTGGAAATAATAGATTGATTTTTTTTCCTCCAACCGGCCATGGCCTTTAAATAGGCAGCTGGACTTTGTCCTAGAGTTTTAGGACTCCAAATACAAAATAGATACTGTTAGAATATAATTGTAACAGTCCATATGGACATCCGGCCCATTAGCCCTGTATATTGTAACCTTAGCATAGCCTGTCTAGGATTAGTACCGTACTGACAATTGTACATGTACTGCAAGCCTTAACCGACTATATAATAAAGGTCACCCCCCTGATTAGGGTGTGCGGTGTTTCTACATGGTACGCCGGGGGGCAACCGGTGGAGAACTGCGGCGGCGCGAAGGCGGTGTGTGCCTGTGGAGGAGGCGCAGGCGGCGCACCCCACTGCTGATGCTGGGGAGGCCACGGAGCAGCCCAAGGGTTGTTCCAAACCCAAGGGTCGGTGGCTGTTGTCCGCCGCCTTGCTGCTGCTGGTTGCGGGTTTAACCCCATCAGGCGGGTCAACCAAGTTCCAAACTTGATTGTCTCCCATGGAATCTATCTCGGATCTCATGGCACTTTGCCATTTCTCGGAATCTGGGTCCATCATTGCTTCCGCGTATGTCACAGGTTCGTCATCGTCTAACAACAACACTTCCCCACGTGTCTCACGGATTTTGCTGACCTTCTTGGTTGTGGTGGTGTTGTAAGTTGGAAGAGTTCCAAGAAGGAGATGGTAACTGATTCTACAACAGAAGTCAAGTACATTGCAACTTCTGTAGCTGCAAAGGAAGGTGTTTGGATGAGGAGGTTTCTCATCGAGCTTGGTGTGGTTCCAAATGCGTCTCTCCGTTGAATTTACATTGTGACAACAATGGGACGATAGCGCAGGCTAAGGAGCCTAGGAATCACCAAAAGAACAAACATGTACTGCGAAAGTTTCATCTCATTCGAGAGTTCGTCGGTAGAGATGAGGTCAAGATGTGCAAGATACATACGAATTTAAATATTACAGATCCTTTGACAAAGGCTCTTCCACAACCTAAGCATGAGGCGCACGTGAAAGCTATGGGTATTAGATATCTTCGAGATTAGCTCTAGTGCAAGTGGGAGACTGTTGGGAGTATGCCCTAGAGTTAATCATAGAGATGATTGTATTTCCTTGTATCCATGACATGTTATGAGTTCTTTGAATATCCATTAAAGACAACTTGTATCGATTAACAATTATGTGATTTGTTTGTGAAACTCTTTTACTTGTATGGTTATTCTAAAGTTGTCCCTGATCGGAGTTCGTGCAAGAACGTAAATGAATATTAGATCAACACATTATTAGTTGATGGCTATGTTTCACAAGTCATGGACATAGAGATGTCAAACTAATAATGTGGGCACATGTATGACATGGGGTTGGACAGACCCGACATGAGATTGTCTCTATACACATAGTGTACATTATATCCTTAGACCTGAGATTGTCATATGTACTCAAGATGTGAAACGAGCTACTTAGGGACTACCAAACGCTACTCCGTGACTGGGTAGTTATAAAGGTAGCTTTCGGGCTTGTCGGGAAACATGCTGTGAGACATAGTTAATCAAGATGGAATTTGCCACTCTCTATATGAGAGAGATATCACTGGATCACTCAAATGATTAGATCATGAAATGCATGACCGTGCTTGGGTTAATTGTTAACCCACGAGTTGCACCAAATATCGTGAGGCAAAAGAATAACATGTATATTGTATTGTGGTGGTTCGTCTGATATGATCGTAGCGTATGCATAGGAGTTGACACGCCTTGCTAGAGGCCGCTGTCAACTATTGGCCGAGTAAGAGTACTTGGGCCATGTCAACTATTGGCCGGATGCACTCAACAGTGCGGGTCTGGACCATGCAGCTTGCGTCCGGACTACTTCCTGTTTGAATCTGCCCGTTGGCGCGCTCGCCATAGGCCGCCACGTGCCTTCGGACTCTACTGTTCATAGGGTCCGGACTCGCTTTCCTGGCGTCCGGAAATATTTTCCTGAGCGCCCGAGAGCACCCGAGAGCACCTGAGAGCTCCCCCGAGCCAACAGCACCTCCGGACGCACACAACAGTGCCACACTGGACCAACACACGTGCGTCCGGATCTCCACACCAGAGAACAACAGATAGTGCTAGACTCTGGACCCTGCGTCCGGAGCTCTGCGTCCAGACCGCAATCAGCGTCCGGACTCCTCTCCTCAGCCGCAACTACCTAGGGTTTGCTTCCGGACGCATGCGCCATGGTCCAGACAGCACATGCCCTAGCGTTCGGACCCAGCGTCCGGACTGCCTATCTCTGCTCAAACACTTTTCCGACTTCTTCCTTGCTTCTCATGTGCTAACACAAACGTGATCACCACCTTGTGCATGTGTGTTAGCATTTTCACAATGTTTTCCAAAGCATTTTCACTTGCTTCTCACCACGCCACTCGATCCTAATTCATCGCAAAGTTAGATCGCTCACGGTGGCACTAGATAACCGATACGCAAACAAGTTTGCTCCTCTTGATAGTATGGCTATCTATCCTAAACCCGGTCATAATCTTCTCTACACACCTATGACCGGTGAAATGAAATGCCCTATGGTTATACCTTTGCCTTGTGCATTCCATTCCATCTCCTCTCCAATGTTGATGCAACACATGCACCAACCACTTGTCAAATGATATGATCCACTCCATATCATCACATGACCGTGTTGGTTCATCGATCTTGACCTCACTTGCTCTTCACCGTTGCCTTGGTCCATCGGCGCCAAGAATCACCCGCTTGCCCTTCACACTTGCAACCGGTCCATCAAGCCAAGCCTCATCTTGATCTTCTCCACCTTGATCACATGACTCCATGTCATGTCTCATGTGCAATATGCTCCTTCATCACATAATCACCTGTGAACTAATCTCCTGTGTATATATCACTTGAACACATATTAGTTCACCTAGGTTGTCACTCAATTACCAAAATCACATAGCGACTCTCAGCTACCGGTGTCTTGACCTCTCCAATCGCAAGATTATCATCTCGCGACATGTCATTTTTTATGATACTCGCTTTCCATTTGTGACCTCCAAGCCTCGATCAGATTCTTTTGATTTTTTGTTAGAGGACTTACTCCCCACGCCTCCTCCATTCACTTCATACGGTGGGTGCCTGCGGACTGCGACTGAGCCGGCCTCGTCTGACAACGACGACGCCGGTGATCCCGTTGGGCTTGACCCTGCCATCCTGTGGCATGGGGCTGCCCACCGGTTGCTCCAGGGCCGGGACAGGGCACCGCCACTGCTCCTCGGCCGCTAGCAGGTGCTGTCGCCACCGCCCCTGTGCGGCAGCGATTTGGCGTCTTCTAGAGCCGCCGGCCGGGTCTGGCCACCGTTGCCCAACTGCCGCCGGCGGTACCTTCGGCTCCAACGCCGCCGCCTGTAGAGCAGGCGGTTGTGCCCCAGGTTCCAGAGACCTCTGCATGGACGAATCGTGCCCAGACAGGCTCTCTGCCGCCGCCCATGCAGAAGTACGGCTTCACTGCGGCGGTCTCTAGTATGGCTTCGCCGTTGCCAGGCAACTCTCATGCCGCGCTTGCCGATGCAAGTTGGCGCGCGGCAATGGCTGACGAGTACAAGGCGCTTTTGGATAATGGCACCTGGCGTCTAGTCCCTCGATCGCCTCGTGCCAACATCATCACCGACAAGTGGGTCTTCAAGCACAAGTATCACGCTGATGGCTCTCTAGCTCATCATAAAGCCAGATGGGTCGTTCGTGGGTTCTCGCAGCGGTACGACATCGACTACGTCGAGACGTTCAGCCCGGTTGTCAAACCGGCGACCATCCGGGCTGTTCTCAGTATCGCCGCCTCTCGCTCATGGCCGATTCATCAGCTGGACATGAAGAACGCCTTTCTTCACGGTCACCTGAATGAGACCGTCTACTGCCAACAGTCGCTCGACTTCATCGACCCGACGGCCCCCGACCACGTCTGCCTCCTGCAAAAGTCTCTGTACGGACTTAAGCAGGCGCCTAGGGCGTGGCACCAGAGGTTCTCCGGCTTCACTGTTTCGACCTCTGATACATCCCTCTTTGTTTACAAAGCGGGTGCAGACATCGCCTACTTACTGCTCTACGTCGACGACATCATCCTGACAGCCTCGTCGACCCAGATTCTTCGTCGCATCACTGAGCTCCTTCACTCCGAGTTCGCCATGACAGATCTCAAGGATCTTCATCACTTCCTCGGGATCTCTGTCACGCGTTCTGCTGACGACCTCTTCTTTTCTCAGCGCCAGTACGCTGTGGATCTGCTCTAGCGCGCCGGCATGGCTGAGTGTCATTCTACAGCGACTCCTGTTGACACCCAAGCCAAGTTCTCTACCACAAACGGCGCTCCGGTGGCTGATGTCACTCAGTAACGCAGCCTCGTCGGTGGACTGCAGTATCTCACGCTGACTCATCCGGACCTCGCCTATGCCGTTTAGCAGGTTTGCCTCTTCTTGCACGACTCGCGCGAGATTCATCTGGGGGTTGCTCAAGCGTGTCCTGCGGTACGTCAAGGGCACCCTCTCCACTGGGCTTCGCATCAGCACAGGTAGCATCACCAGCTTGACTGCCTACTCCGATGCTGATTGGGCTGGTTGTCCCGACTCTCGGCGCTCCACTTCTGGCTACTGTGTCTTCCTCGGCGACAACTTAGTCTCTTGGTCCTCTAAGCGACAAACTACGGTTTCTCGTTCGAGTGCAGAGACTGAGTATCGTGTTGTTGCGCACACTGTGGCTGAGACTTGTTGGCTTCGTCAGCTACTTCAGGAGCTTCATGGACCCATCTCTTCGGCGATGATTGTCTACTCTGACAATGTCAGTGCTATCTACATGACTGCCAATCCAGTTCATCATCGCCGCACGAAGCATATTGAGATAGATATACACTTCGTCCGTGAGAAGGTTGCTTTGGGATAGGTTCGGGTGCTCCATGTTCCATCGTCTCATCAGTTCGCAAACATTATGACCAAAGAGTTACCTGTACAGCTGTTCACTGACTTTAGGTCCAGTCTTTGTGTTCGTGACACTCCCGCTTAGACTGAGGGAGGGTGTTAGAATATAATTGTAACATCCCATATGGGCATCCGACCCATTGGCCTTGTATATTGTAGCCTTAGAATAGCTTGTCTAGGATTAGTACCGTACTAG
The DNA here is from genome assembly GCA_022036555.1 of Microstegium vimineum. Taxonomy (NCBI): domain Eukaryota; kingdom Viridiplantae; phylum Streptophyta; class Magnoliopsida; order Poales; family Poaceae; genus Microstegium; species Microstegium vimineum. The sequence continues at coordinate 12,772,180 of CM039135.1, read as the reverse complement.
CAATTGTACATGTACTGCAAGCCTTAACCGGCTATATAATAAAGGTCACCCCCTGATTAGGGTGTGCGGTGTTTCTACAGATATTGTCGGTGTCTAAAATGGCGGGGTCTAGATAGCCAACAAGTAAATTTCTAAGCGTGTCGGAGTTCGGATGGTTGCGCTCGGAGAACATGGAGGTTTATACTGGTTCGGGCATGAACGCCCTACGCCCAGTGTGCTGCGGGGTTGTATTACCGAGCGCGGAGAGCTCGTAGAGGGGAGCTACAAGCTTTTGGTGAGAGAGGGAAGGCGGTTCCCAGGTCTTGTGCGTATGAGGTTCTTGGTTCTGGTGAGTGCTCGCTTGTGTGCGAGTTTGAGTGTGTGTGAATGAGAGTTGGAATGTCGAGTTTGAATGTCGAGTTGGAATGTCGAGTTGGGGGTCCATTCTCTTCCTTTATACGTAGGGAGAGATGGAGGAGTACAGTAGAGAGAGGGGGAGTGAACGTGGGCCCGACTTGGGCTGCTGTCGAAGGAAGCCTTTGTCTTCATCCTGTCTTCCTTCTTGAAGAAGATTGCACCAGTGGATGCATGTCCAAGTCCTGTTCACCCCTGACGAGCTATAGCCATGCGCCCTGTGACCGGGAACCCTGCTGTTCCCCCTTTCCAGGTATGGGCGGAGGTTGGTCGCACAGGACCAGGCACCCTCGCGTTCCATCGTACAATGCTTGATGACGCCCTAATCCCTGTTGGAGTGTCCTTCGGAGCCATGGCGTGGATATCACGCGCGGAAGTCGTCGGTTAGGCAGCACAGGACTCTGTACCGCAGGGTGAACAGGGGTCGGCATGGTGGCTCATGCTCTGAACCCAATCCCTGTGGACGGAGAGTAGTGTGGACCTTTTTACTATGTGGGCTAGAGCGCCTTGGGCCGCGGCGTGGCGGTGAAGTCTTCGAGGGCGTGGGTCGTCACGAATGACGTTTGCCGGGATCGGACGGGGCGGAAGGGCCCCCAAGGGTAGATGATGTCACGGGCGACGCCATTTAGGCTTGGGCGAGGCGGAAGGGCCCCCGAGGGTAGATGACGTCACGGGCGACGCCACCTAGGCTCGGACGAGGCGGAAGAGCCCCCGAGGGTGGATGACGTCTCGAGCGACGCCACCTTGGCTCAGGCGAGGCGGAAGAGCCCCCGAGGGTCGATGACGTCACGGGCGACGCCACCTTGGATCGGGCGAGGCGGAAGAGCCCCCGAGGGTCGATGACGTCACGGGCGACGCCATCTTGGCTTGGTCGAGGCGGAAGAGCCCCCGAGGGTCGATGACGTCACGGGTGATGCCACCTTGGCTCGGGCGAGGCGGAAGAGCCCCCGAGGGTCGATGACGTCACGGGTGACGCCACCTTGGCTCGGGCGAGGCGAAAGATCCCCCGAGGGTCGATGACGTCACGGGCGACACCATCTTGGCTCGGGCAAGGTGGAAGAGCCCCTGATGGTGATTTTGTTGTTGTGGAGTCCGGTAATTTGGGTACCCTATTTCTAGGTATCCGACAGTAGCCCCCGAGCCTTCGATGTAGTGAAGGACTACACCGGAGGCTTCCGAGAGCGTTTATGGTGGTTTAGTTTTGATTTTGTGTATTTCGGTGGGTGTAGCCCCCGAGGCCTTAGGAGGGATATTTCCTCCTAAGGGCTTATTCGGAAGACTTCTACAGTGCTTGATCGTTCGCCTCCCTTACGAGGCGGGGAGGGAGTGGTCTGCTCTGTACGTCAGAGCCAGAGCTCTGGCTACACGCCAGTCGTGCTGCTGGTTGCACTGTTGGCCTTGGGTCGACGCGTCTTGAGACGACGAGTCGATCCTACGCCGTGCTGTCCCTTCGGCCTGTACGGTCGATTGATCGGTCGGAGATATGTTTGTCGGATTCCGGGGTTTGACTGGGCCCCCTTTCCCTGTAGCCCAAAAGCGGACGTGCCGCGTCCTTCCCATTCAAGGAGTGGTGCCAGAGCACTGCTTGCTCTGCGGTTCAGACTCTGAATGACGTGCTCTGAGTCCGCAGTTTGCTTGGCCATTTATAGCCTCGCTGCACGGCTGAGCCCCCTTAAAGTGGGTGCCGTTGCACAGTGCAATGTGGTTGGGAGGCGGAGCTGTAGCTTCACGGACCGGCTATCACGTGAGTGCCCTGGCGGGCTATAAATAGGGGCGGCCGCCTGTGGGGAAGCACACATCCTCATAGCATGGCTTGCCCTAAGTTCTTCCTCCGAGGTCTCGTCGGAGAGCCCTCCGAGCCGCCCTGGCGGACGACCTTTTGAGAGCAAAACCGGATTCAGAGGAAGTTCTGCGTAGGGAGCGCCACCGTCTTGCGTCGTGGGACGGGAGATGTCAGGGGGAGCTCTGCAATATGCGCAGTTCTTTCTCATCATCTCGTCCCACGGGACGGTCGTGCTCCCTTACCGTCTCTCACGGCAGGGGGCCGAGGATGCGTCTAGCGGGAAGACTGTGCGGTCCGCCCGCTCGATCTTCTAACCCAGACGTTCCTTGGGCCTGCTGGTGGCGACGCCACTGCTGGGAGACGGTGTACCTGCGAGCCGACGGGCCTGGTTGCGTTCGGGCGGGAAACGCCGCCGGATCGTCGGGCGTTCCGTGGCTTGGCATTCGAAGCGCGACCCAAAAAAATGCTTGACCAACTCGTCATGCCTCTTTCTGGGGGCGCAGTCGACCGCGCAGGTCTTGGATGACGGTGGTGCAGTCGCCACTCCGTCACGGAGAGACGAAGCTGGGGAAGTTTGGCTCGTCGGACGTTCGCCTGATAGGCGGCCTTCGGAGCGGTCGTTACCTGTGTTGGCAGGGCGTTTGACTCTTGCCCTGTTTTGCTTTCCTTTGGCCCTCGGCTGGGATCCCCCTTCAGTCCATCTTGTGTTTGGTCAGGGCCGGCCTTTGTGGCACCTGAAATGTATGTAACCTTTGCAAGGATTAGCGTATATGAATGTGACGTTTGTTTATCGTTTTTACCTGAGTGGGCCTCTGACGTGTGAGGTTCGGTGCACCTTTCTTCCCCTCCCTTATCCAGTTGTTTGAACCGGTAGGAGCGGCGCGGCGGCTGCCCCCGAGTCTCTACTTGGCGTAAAGAAATCGTCTCGGGTCTGTGCCATCTTTTAGTGCGTTCCCCGTGCATCTCTCCGCGAGAAGGAGGAAAGTGAGCTGGTCCATGCTATCCTCGAGTCGGACGAACCATGGATGCTCGTCGAGGTAATATTGGGCAAATCTGAGTGGGGTGCTCGGTTCCCGTTCGCTAGGGTTTCGGCTGGCGGCCCATGTCGTGGCTCAGCCCAAATCGGTTTCATATAGTAGTCGGGTCCGTTCGATGGGTCCCGGGGGCCTGTTGCCTTCCTTCGGTAGGAATACCATGAACCAATCATCCATGAGGACATACTCAAATACGAAATCTAGGAATGACCTTGGCATCCGATTGCCAGGCTAATGACCGCTAGTGTGTCCATTCCCTATTCGCCCCTCGCTCTGTTGTCCTGAGACGGCCGTTTCGAACCCTGCTGGGTCGGCCTTCGTATCTCTGGACCGTAGCTGGCCGTCAGGGCATCTATAGCCCTTATCCCTTGGTCTTACCTGGACTCGGAGGCCGTCCCCGTTGGTGTCGGTGCGTACGCGTTCGTTCGATCCCTGGATGCGTCGGGTGAACCGTGTCGGGGGTCGGGCCGAGCCCTGCTTGCGCCTGGGAGTAAGCGTGGCGTTGAGCCTAGTGTCCCTGCGAATGTCAGAAAAGATGTCCCCGCACGTGAGCGGGAACAAAATTTCGAGCAAAAAATGATCGAGCGCAGGGAGGAAAACAGGGCGAGGTAAGATTTTATTGAAAAAACCGAGGACGAGATGACCCCTTTGTCCAGCCCTCGAGTAAGTCGTGCGACCACGGGCTGGGCGCACGTCTTACTTTGCGTTTGAGCCGCGCGTCGCCTCCGTGGCGCATATCGAATCTTCCCCTAAAGGAAAAAGGTATATACGGGCGTATATGATTCGGGGGGAGGCGTTTAGGGATAAAAACGACGTAGCTTTTCGATTTTCCAGGCGTTGGAGAAGACTTGGCTGTCGAGACCCATAGTGGCGATCTTGTAGCTTTCGGGGCGGAGGACCTCCACCACGATGTATGGTCCTTCCCACGGCGGCGTGAGGTTGTGCCTGTCTTTGTTGCTTTGCTTGAGCCGAAGCACCAGGTCGCCGATGTTGAATTCACGCTTGCGAACGCGACGATCGTGGTACCTCCGGAGGGCCTACTGGTACTTCGCAGAATGTAGGAGGGCGACGTCCCTTGCTTCGTCTAGCTGGTCCATGGCGTCCTCCATGTTGGTTTGGTTGCCCTCCTCGTCGTAAGCCTTGTCCCGCGGGGAACCGTATTCCAAGTCGGTGGGGAGCACGGCCTCCGCCCCGTAGAGCATGAAGAAAGGGGAGCAGCCGGTGGCTCTGCTCTGGGTCGTTCTGAGGCTCCAGAGGACGGCTGGCAGTTCCGCGACCCAACGGCCTCCGAAATTCTTAAGCCGACTGAAGATCCTCGGTTTTAGCCCGTGCAGGATCATCCCGTTGGCGCGCTCGACCTGTCCATTCATTTGGGGGTGCGCGACGGCGGCCCAGTTCACCCGGATTTGGTTCCCATCGTTGAAGTCTAGGAACTTGTTGCCGGTGAATTGGGTGCTGTTGTCGGTGATGATCGTGTTGGGCACTCCAAATCGATATATTATGTCTGTGAAGAACATGACTGCCTGCTCAGACTTGATCCGGACGAGGGGGCGTGCCTCGATCCACTTTGAGAATTTGTCGATGGCGACGAGAAGGTGGTCGAAACCCCTGGGGGCCTTGGACAGTGGTCCCACCAGGTCCAGACCCCAGACCGCGAAGGGCCATGTAAGGGGATGGTCTGCAGCGCTTGCGCGGGCAAGTGAGACTTGTTGGCGTAAAACTGGCACTCTTCGCAGGCTCGTACTATCTCCGTGGCGTTTACTACGGCCGTAGGCCAATAGAAACCTTGGCGAAATGCTTTTCCAATGATTGTTCGGGGGGGAGGGGCTGCGTGGTGTCCGCAGTCTCCCGTGTGTATGTCCTCCAGCAGACCCACACCCTACTCCGTAGGGATGCAACGCTGCAAAATTCCCGTGGGGCTACGTCTGTAGAGTTCTTGGTTGATAATGACGAAGGACTTGGCGCGCCGTGCACTGTGGCGTGCTTTGTTCCTATCGTCGGGGAGGTGCTCCCGAATCAACCAATCCAGGATGGGTACCCTCCAGTCGGGGGGAGGGTCGTCGCTACCGGTCGGTGCGTCGTCCTCGGCGTCACGTACCTCCTCGATGTCCATGACTTCTGCCACGGTAATCTCCAGGGCCTCGGCCTCGGGCTCCACATGCCAGGTGACGGACGACTTGTGGAGGTCGCTGGCGAAGACTCCGGGCGGGACCGCGCCTCGACTGGAGGCCAACTTTGCAAGCTCGTCTGCCGCCTCGTTGTATCTTCTGGTGACGTGGTTGAGCTCCAAGCGTTCAAATTTTTCCTCCAGGCGGCGGACCGCCTGGCAGTATGCTGTCATCTTTGGGTCGTGGCAGTTCGACTCCTTCATAACCTGTTCGACTACGAGCTGGGAGTCGCCTCGCACGTCAAGCCTTTTGATGCCCAACTCCATTGCTATGTGTAGCCCGTTTACTAGGGCCTCGTATTCCGCGATGTTGTTAGATGCCGGAAAGAACATACGGATCATGTACTTGAGCTGGACCCCGAGCGGGGAGACGAAAACCAGGCCAACGCCGGCTCCGGTCTTTATCAGCGATCCGTCGAAATACATGATCCAGAACTCCTGGTTTTCCGCCGTCGGTGGCAACTGGACCTTGGTCCACTCGGCGACGAAATCTGCGAGGACCTAGGATTTGATGGCGGTCCATGGTGCATAAGATATAAACTCCCCCATGAGCTCTAATCCCCACTTCGCCACCCTTCCTGTAGCCTCGCGGATCTGTACCACCTCCCTGAGGTGGTAGGACGACACGACGGTGACGTTGTGGCCATCGAAATAGTGGGCCAGCTTTCTCCGCGTGATGAGAACTGCGTAAAGGAGCTTCTGGATCTAGGGGTACCTAGTGTTGGTCTCGGATAGTACCTCGCTGATGAAGTACACCGGCCGCTGGACCTTCAGTGCGTGCCCCTCCTCCTCCCTTTCGACGACGATGACAGAGCTCACCACCTTGGTGGTGGCGGCTATGTAAAGGAGAAGGTCCTCGCGCGGCGTCGGCGGAACGAGGATGGGTGCGCTTGTGAGGATCGCCTTGAGCTTGTCGAGGGCCTCCTGCGCTTCGGAGGTCTAGGTGAAGTGTTTGGTCTTCTTGAGAAGTCGGTAAAGGGGGAGGCCTCATTCGCCAAGGCGCGAGATGAAACGGCTCAAAGATGCAAGGCATCCCATGACCCGCTGCACCCCCTTCACATTGCGGATTTCTCCCATAATGGCGATGGCGGAGACTTTATCGGGATTGACCTCGATGCCGCACTCGGAAACGATGAAGCCGAGAAGCATGCCACACGGAACCCCGAATACGCACTTCTCGGGGTTGAGCTTGACGCGTTTGAGCCTCATGGTCCCGAACGCTGTCTCAAGATCTGCGACCATGGTTTCCGTCCGCTTGGACTTCACCACGATGTCGTCCACATATGCCTCAACCGTTGTGCCGATGTGTTTCCCAAAAACTGAGTGCATGCACCGCTGGTACGTGGCCCCCGCGTTCCCGAGTCCGAATGGCATGGTGACGTAGCAGAAAGAGCCGAACGGCGTGATGAAGGATGTCGTGAGCTGGTCGGACCCCTTCATCTGGATTTGATGGTAGCCGGAGTATGCGTCAAGGAACAAAAGCGTTTCGCACCCCGAGGTGGAATCGACGATTTGATTGATACGCGGCAGAGGGTACGGGTCCTTGCCGCACGCCTTGTTCAGGCTGGTGTAATCTACGCACATTCTCCATTTTCCGCTCTTCTTCTTAACTAGCACTGGATTAGATAACCATTCGGGATGGAATACCTCTTTGATGAATCCAACCGTCAAAAGTTTGTGGAGCTCCTCCCCGATGGCCCGCCGCCTTTCCTCGTCGAAACGGCACAGGCATTGCTTTACCGGCTGGGCCCGAATTGAATCACAAGGCATGCTCGACCACGTCTTTTGGTATGCCCGGGACATCCGCGAAGCTCCAAGCGAACATATCGCCATTCGCGCGGAGAAAGTCCACGAGTGCCGATTCTTGTTTCGGATCTAGGGAAGCGCTGATGCGCAGCACTCGGTCGTCCGTTTTGGACGGGTCGAGCTGGATCTCTTTTACCCCTCTAGGGGGGTAAAGTTTCCCATGGCCTTAGAATCGACCCTCTCGCTGCTTGCGGCCTCGGCTGCTGCAGCCAGCTCTGGACATCGCGCCGCGGCCATTATTCTTTCGCAACTGTCCACATCGCACTGGTATGCCTCCGCGAGCTCGGAGGTGACCGTGATGACTCCCTGAGGGCCTGGCATTTTGAGCTTGAGGTAGGTGTAGTTCAGGATGGCCATGAACTCCGCGTAGCACGACCTTCCCAACACCGCATGGCAGGGCGCATCGTAGTGTGCGATCTCGAAAGTGAGGAGCTCGGTCCGGAAGTTGTCCGGTTCCCCGAAAGTAACGGGCAAGTCGACCTGCCCGAGGGTATGGAAGGTTTGCCGGGTACAATTCCATAGAAGGCAACCCCCTCCAGGCGAAGTTTTCTCCGAGGTACCTTTAGGGCCTTGAAGGCGTTGTAAAACATGATGTTGAGGTCACTGCCCCCATCCATCAATACTTTGGTGAAGCGTATGCCCTGTATGATCGGGTCCACGATGAGTGGAAAAGTGTCCCGGATGGGGGATGTGTTTCGGGTGGTCGCCTTGCCCGAAAGTGATGTTGGTGTCCGACCAGTCGAGGAAGTCAGGAGCCGTCGGGATGGCCGTGAAGACCTCGCGTCACTCCTGTTCCTTCTAGAGCTTGTGGGATCTGGTCCCCGAACCGCCGAAGATCATGAGGCATTTGTCTTCAGGGGGAGGAAGGTTGTTGCGACCCCCGTCCCCGTTTCTTGTAATCGAGAGATGCATGGCCATCTTTTCACACTCCTGAAGGGTATGTCTGACAGGCACGCTGTGGTGCAGACAAGGCTTGGTGAGTGCGTCGTCGTAGTCGCCTCTCTCCCTACCGTTGTGGGGAGGAAAAAGAGGCACGCGACCCGCCGACGCAACCGCGTTGGCGTAGCTGCATCGCGGCCCGCCTTTTGCCTTCCCGGAATAGGAGGTGACGCCGACCGCCCTTTCGCCCGGCGTACGGGTCGCGCTGACGCCAAGGAGTGTGTGCAGACTGGTCATCGCTGTCCTCTCTTGGGTCTCCATCCTGAGCTGTCGGGCATCCCGAGGCTGGCCGAAGGGGGTCTGGGAAACGCAGGTCGCCTCACGACGTGGGCGCCGGGGCTCCTGTTTGGCATACCGGCGTGCTGTACCCGGAAGAGGGCGGCTGCCCTCCCGCGAGATGTGCCGCCGTGCTAGCGAATGCGGAGCAAAAGTTGCGCAGGGACTCCCGAGCCGGCGGGGTCCCGTTAGCGTGTCGAGCTGGCGCTCGAAGGGGTATGCGGAACGCGGGTGCCTCCGGACGGTGGTCCCAGGGGACTGTGGGCATGGAGCGGGTGCTGCTACCCGGAAGCGTAGGGGCGGGCTGCCCGTCCCTGCGGATGTGCGCCGGCTCAGCGAAATGCGGGAGCAAATAGTTGCGCACGAACTCCGAATAGCGGCCGGAGGTCCCGTTACGTGTCGAGCTGGCGCTCGAACTGGGTATCGGCCGCGGGTGATGCGCCACAGTAGCGTTTGTTCCAGAGCGGAGACGATGAAGGTGGGCATGGAAGCGGTGATGGTGCGATGGTACTCGGAGAGGGGGCCGTGGGGCGACGGGGAGCAGGTCGGCGGTCTTGCCCGTTGGCGGAAGTTTCCGGTGTGCTCCACGAATGATGGTGCCGGAGTCGAGTCGAATGTGGTGAGCCATCCGAACTGAATAGGGACGAAGTTGGGGGCCAACGTCGGTCTCTAAATGGCGGGGTCTAGATGGCAATGCGGTGTGAGCGTGCGGAGGAATGCTTTGTCCTCGAGTCGGTCGCTGTCTGGACCTTTTCTTCTCTGTATTTCTTATTGAGAGATGATTAGCGCCCTAGTGGATGTCATTGTCCGAGTTTTCCTGTTTCCTCTGACCTCATTGACGGAGTTGTAGCCATGCGCCCTGTGACTGGGAACCCTGCTGTTCCCCCTTTCCGGGTATGGGCAGAGGTTGGTCGCATAGGACTAGGCACCCCCGCGTTCCGTCGTACAGTGCTTGATGTCGCCCTAATCCCTGTTGTGTCCTTCGAAGCCATGGCGCGGATATCACGTGCGGAAGTCGTCGGTTAGGCAGCACATGACCCTGTACCGTAGGGTGAACGGGGGTCGGCATGGTGGCTCATGCTCTAAACCCCATCCCTGTGGACGGAGAGTACTGTTGACCTTTTGACTATGTGGGCTAGAGCGCCTTGGGCCGCGGCGTGGCGGTGAAGTCTCCGAGGGCGTGGGTCGTCACGAATGACGTTTGCCGGGCTCGGACGGGGCGGAAGGGCCCCCGAGGGTAGATGACGTCACGGGCGACGCCATTTAGGCTCGGGCGAGGCGGAAGGGCCCCCGAGGGTAGATGACGTCACGGGCGGCGCCACCTAGGCTCGGACGACACGGAAGAGCCACCGAGGGTTGATGACGTCTCGGGCGACGCCACCTTGGCTCGGGCGAGGCGGAAGAACCCCCGAGGGTCGATGACGTCATGGGCGACGCCACCTTGGCTCGGGCGAGGCGGAAGAGCCCCCGAGGATCGATGACGTCACGGGCGACGCCATCTTGGTTCGGACGAGGCGGAAGAGCCCCGAGGGTCGATAACGTCACGAGCGACGCCACCTTGGCTCGGGCGAGGCGGAAGAGCCCCTAATGGTGATTTTTGTTTTTGTGGAGTCCGGTAATTTGAGTACCCTATTTCTAGGTATCGGACAGATACGTACTAGTACTGCATATACATCAAGTGAGATAGCTTTTCTAAACCCCTTGGCTTCTGCAGGGTTGGATCTTGAATACCCGTATCTGATCCGAATAGGAAACTCTATTTGCCGGATAATTAATTTGTACAAAATATATTCTAGATCTCTTCCCAATTTCTTCGTTGCTTTCTTTTCTTCCCACGTGAATTGCAGGATCCATTTATTTGACGTCCGACCTGGATATGCACATATTCTTGACCTGTAGCATGTGAACTAATTTGGATTAATTATCAATAACCTATATAATTTAGCTAATTATATTCTCCAGCTAAATTACACTGTCAATAAAAGTCAAAACACGTTTGTGCCTAATGAATCGAACCTTTAGAAAATTGCTACGCCGCTTTAAAAACCAGACCTGAGGGGGTATCTAGTTGCTGCAAGCCTCAAAACAAAGGCCACACCTAATGAATCGGACCTTTAGAGAGAGGCTACAGCACCTTCGAAATCGGAGCAGAGGGAGTACGTACGTAGCTGCTGCAAGCTTCAAAAAAACGTATGCGCCTAATAAATTGAACTTTTTAGAGAAATATTTAGCTGTTGCTATCCTCAAAACACATCCGTGCCTAAAGAACTGCTACGACGTAACACGGTAAAATACAAAATTACCACAGAGTCATTGTTGCCGAGTATGGTTGCAAAGCGACTGGCAACTCCGACTTTCCATGACAGACCACAAACGACCCATCCTAACAATGCCAGACAGGTAGGCCCAAAGCAAGAGGCCGCAACAGGTATTTTTGTTGCCAAGCTCAAGTGTGTTGCGAAGGGTACCTCTAACTTCCTATCTTGATCCCATGACTTGCCAGACCTTCCAAATAGAATCCCAGACATCGAAGAAGAAGGGGGGGGAGGGGGGGGGGGGGGGGGGGTTGCCCCATGTCATCTCCTGGCCTAGCAACTCTGACTTCATGTTGACTCCATGCTGCAAGCCCACCTCCTCAGGTTGACCTAGAACGAGAGGCGAAGAGCATTCACCGAAGGTGACATCATGGCCGAGGCAAATTTCATACAACGTCACAACGACACCTTCATAAAGGGAATGACGTTGATAGGGCCACCCTCGTTCGTCTAAGAAATGGATCAGATTTTCATCCATGGAATACAATGTCGGAGGGGAACAAGACGCCTCCAACAGGAAAAGCAGTGTCCATGGGCGCTGCCATCACCAAGGTTTTCACCCCATGTTCCCTAGCACAAACGTTGGGCCAAGATGTCGGACCCCAACCCTACTGCTACTGCCATCGTCACTATTTGTCATCCCACATAAACCCCTCTAGAGGGGCATTGACACGCCAACTTATGCAGCAGGCGCATAGCTGTGTCGACCGCCACCTAAGGCTGGACAAAAAAAAATCAAAATTCGTTAGCTTGCTCGGCTCGTTAAGATAACAAGCCTAGCCAAGATTTTAGCTCGTTAGTAATAACGAGCCAGCTCAAACCAGCTCGCGAGCCAAACGAGCCTCAATTTAAGGTAGAAAACAACATAATTTATATTAATTTTTGTATTATTATGTCTTGTACTTGTATATATGTTAGCTCATATTATTTTTTTTATCGATTTAAGGTTGTTGGATGTGTTACGTTTGTATTATTACTATTCTTAAGATTTAGATAAATACAAATATTATATTTTGTGTATTTTTTATATCTAGCTCGCGAACTTAACGGGCCAGCCCGAGCTTTTAACGAGACGAGCCGAACTGACTTTCTGGCTCGTTAAGATAACGAGTCTGAAAGCATCTAGGCCCCAATGGTTTCGGTGATTAACGACAATACTAGATCACTATGAGTAACGTGTGTTTTGTAGAGGCAAAAGTGGTTAAGTTAGGCCATATGTGATAGCAAGTGAATGGGCTTAATGGTATTCATGCCCCCAAGATGGATTTCGTTTCGGTTTTCAAAGGATGGAGTTCAAGGTTGAAGACTAGGCTAGTTCTTAGTGCCACAATGGTGTGAGAAGGGCATTAAGTATAGACTAGGACTTTGTTTTTCCTTTGGCCGTACTATTAAGGGGGGTATGAGATTAGTAGCTTGACTTAAGAGAGGTTATGAATGTTAGTGTATGCACACTTGTCAAACCTAGTCCTAGATAACCTACTAATAGCCCTTGAGATAGTAGGAGCAAGTCCCCTTCACAAGTCATGGAGATTGGAGGTGAAGAAGGGACTCAGACAGGCTCTAGACCAGTCTGCCTTAGAGGCTCTGGACCATTGGATGTAGTCCGAAGACCAGGGTTTGGCAGAATGTTGAGAAAGAGGCTCCAGACCACCTGTCCGGACGGCTCCGGACTAATTGTGATTAGTCCGGTGCTATGAGTTGAAGTGAAGAGCCTAGGGTAAGGCTCCAGACTAGTCCGACGAACAACAGTAAGGTCCAGAAAGGGTGTTTTGGCGTCAGACCTCGTCCGGTGCTGAGCTCCGGACTATTGGAGGTAGTCCGGAGGTACCCCACACAGTGAGATGACTATTGTGACTGTGAGCTCCGGACCATGCAAATTGGTCTGATGGTCCCGACTCTGGTTCGGTCCGGAGGTTCGCAAATAGGAGAAAAAACACTAATGGCTAGTTTAGAGGGTGGGGGATATATATAGTTGTCCATCTCGTCCAAGTTAGCTCTCTTGTCCATTGTTTCAGGTGAAGGAAGCTTGAGAGAGTTCTTGAGAGACCAAGAGCCTAGTGAGGAAGAGATTTGTGAGATCCAAATCTTGAGTTCCTCCCTAGGATGATTAGGAGTGACAAGTGTGCATCCATCCACCTTCATAGCCTTGAGTGGGTCAAGTGAAGGTCTTGTGCTTGTTACTCTTGGTGATCGACAACACCTAGACGGCTTGGTGGCGATCAGAGGCTTGGTGACCACCGGGAGCTTGTTGGTGGCCCTCCTCCATATGTTGCGATCGGTTGTGGGCGATTCACCGAGCCGGAGCAGTGAAGAATCAGTCCGTAGAAAGCACTCGGTCCTTGAGCGGATCGAGGGGAGCAATACCTTGCAAGGTGCTCCAACGAGGACTAGGGGGAGTGTAGACTCCTCGATACCACGGGAAAACATCACCGTGTCATCTTTCCCTTTCTCCCTAGCTCTTTGCTTCCTGAATTTACTTTCAAGTCTTTCATACTTGGTATCTCATACTTGTGATCATGACTTGAGTAGTATTGCTAGGTTGCTTACTTATATACTTTCTTAGTTGTCAAATTCATATATTGAATTGCTACCGCTTTCCTAGCTAGGACACACTATTAGGAACTAGGGAGAGAATTAACATTTGTTAGGTTTTAATTTTGCATTATATTTTAAAACAAGCCCATTTCACCCCCTCTCTTGGGCATCTTGATCCTTTTAGAGTCAAACCGAGCTAACTCATTAACTTAACGAGCCAGAACGATTCAAGCCGAGCTGAGCCGGCTTATCTAGCCCTACCACCACCCCTCCGACCGGACATCGTACGAAATCGAACCTGATTCTACTGCACACGTAACACTGCCTCATGCCAGGTTGTGGCTACCCTAGCCAGAGGCGTGTGCCCTACCACCCCATGCACCACCCCCTTCCCCAGGGCATCGGATCCATCCGCTAGGGAATAGGTATCAGCGCCAGTGGCTTTGCCAAGGCTGTCACCTTAGGTACTCACCACTACCGTGGGAGTGTTGGATCTAGCCGTCAGGGCTCTAGATCCTAACGCTCATGCACTGGTCCCACTAGATTGGGCCACTGACATCACCATTGTTGACGGTCCTTAAGTACCAAAATCAACCGTCAACTAGACAAGGAAAAGGATCTATATGAAACCAATACTTAGAAATAGGGTTTATACTGATAGAATTCCACAAGTTTTGGTGAATGTCTATTTCTGCAGGGGGATATCAGGAAATATGGAGGAAAGGCTCACATGTCATGATTACATAGAGATAAACATCATTCGTAGAAACAAGAATACTCTAGAAGAGTCAAGAAGGCGCGGGAAGAAGCGAGAGGCTGAGCGGGCCCAGGGGCAGGGCGGCCGCCCTACCCCTTGGGGCGGCCGCCCTAGGGTTGAGCCCAATGGGGCCCTGCTTGTGGGACCACCTCTCCACCGCCTTTGAGGTTACATCTAAGCCCTCCATTAAGGTCGGTTTGATCCGACGGTCGACGTTCATTTGAGGAGGCTATATAAGGAAGGCCCCCTGACCCTGAGGAGAAGAGCCTATCTGACCTAATTCATTATTCATCATCCATCTCAAGAGGAGGAAGCCCCTGATCAATCCCTAGAGCCACCACATCAACTAGATCTCTAGTTTAGCATAGCTATATAGGATTAGAACTAGAAGGAGTCAATCTTCGGTTGGTTTCTGGATCTGTCAAGAGGATTATTGGTAATTCTCTCTCTAGTTCTTCCTTGTTCATCATTTGTTCTTCAATATTATGGATATGACTTTGCTCTACTTCATTATATTGTTTATGACTTTACTCTATTTGTTTATGTTCTTAATTATATTGTTCTTAGTCTATTATGATTATATACTTGACATAGTTAGATCTGAATCATATGCATGTTTAGGATCGTATAGCGTTTATCCATCAGTACTTTGGGTAAATGATATATATTGTGTAGGCGTGGTGCCTAGACCGTTGAGTCCTTTGTAGTCCTCCTCCCGTTTGTAGGACATGCATAGCAGTTCTATTACGGAGAAGTGATTGCTATGTTCTTCACTTCCTTAGTAATACTCACTAGACATGAATATCTCTTTTCTTGCCATGATTGCCAAGTGTAATTCACTAATCATAGTATGCTAGACTGTATAGTTAAGAATGACTTAGGAAATATCGTTGTAGTTTGTCCTAATTCCATGCTAATGACTTGCTAGAATATCTGTTGAGGTGCTTATCATTATCTTATGTGGCTACATATATGCTGATCAGTATTTATGTTTTGTCACTATTCATTCATTATCCTTATGTGACACTTATCTTGTACTGAGTGAGATAGACGAAAACTCTCCATTACACATGCAGTGATACTCATTAATCATCTCTATTCATTCCTCATTTATTCCCGAGCATTCCCTTCCCAGTGGTAAAAATATAAATAACGATACCTGGAATACTCCTAGTTAAAATGCTACATCGGTATAATCTGTGCGCTTGCAGAAACACATTTATATTTACTTAGAGCAATTGCAAATTTCTATACCACATCTCTTTGGCATGCTGGGGATGACAACCTAGCTTAAGTGTCATATGGAATGTCAACATTGATTCAAACAACAAGCTTCCACTTGGTGTTTTCTCTAAATTTCTTCCTCTGTTTAACCCCTGCTTTTAATTTCATCTACACACTGTCATATAGAGTTTCTTATCTAGTCTTCATATGTGTTGCATAGATGAATCCCGGAGGTGAAGTAAGTGCAGCCGTGGGCAGGAGGAAGCGGGTTGGCAAGGTGCCAAGTCGCAAGGCCAGTGGGAAGATGCAGATGCCGTTTGACAGAGATGCAACCTTTGAGCAAGAAGAGAGAGATCAGATGGAAGGCTACACCATACCTCAGTGGCCAGAGACAGCCCTGCACATCACCGAGTATTACCATGGGTACATGCAGGAGGTCGAGGGTGAGTACGTGCTTGCAGCGCCTCAGAATACAGTGCAACATGTTGTCATTGACTACGCCAGAGCCTGGAAGGCTACAGAGGAGGCAAGATCTGTCAACCCATACACTGTGCCAAAAATGAGAGGTATTGACTATCGTTTTTGGAATGTCTTTCATTCCAACTTCTATGCTACCGCCATCTTTAACAAGCCAACAAGCAAGATATGCAAGATGCAGTACATTGACTTTCCAGAGCTTGAGAGCAGGCAGGACATGCAGTTGACTGGTGCCATCGGGGTATGTGTGTTGGTATTTCTTATGACTATTTGATAAATTCGCAAGCGCACAGATTATACCGCTGTAGCACTTCACCAAGGAGTATTCCAAGGTATCGTAATTTATTTTATCCCAAGGGAAAGCTGGCTAGAAATGATAATTAGAGAGAGATCCTAGAGAGCACCTTAACTTAGTACCAACTAGTATAGAGGGGTAAACGATAAATGTGATAGGAAGGGGTTGATGAATGAAGAAGCTACGGTAAAAGATACTTAGAACGGACTAGAAAGACTAGCTAGGTGGGAGGACAACGAGAAGAGTATAGGGACTCCTATGTACTTCACTTTGGCGGGTTCGTCCTTCTTGAGTTCTTTGATCTTGGCCTCCGGATATTGCTTCCTTTGTCGCGGAGCTTGAACTCTTCTTTTTGGTGGTTGTGCTTTTGTCTGTTTGTTAAGTTTATAACCATTGAAAGCACATTTTACCTTATGGCTCGGGAATTGGAAGTGGATTTGGCCCGATCCAACGTAGATGACTGCGTTGGTGGTGTTGAGGAAGGGCCTTCCCAGGATGACAGGTACTTCCACATTGGCTCCCATGTCTAGGATGATGAAGTCGGTGGGGATGTACTTGTCTTGGATGTTCAACAAGATGTCCCTTGCGAGTCCCTCGGGAAACCTTATGGTTTGATCTGCCATCTGCTGGCGAACACATGTGGGGACCATAGGTCCTCCTAAGAGATTATCATATGTTACCTTTGGCATGATGTTGACGCCCGATCCAAGATCGCAGAAGGTGGTGTGGAAGGTTTGTTTCCCGATTGAGCACTTGATCGTCGGGTGGCCTGGATCTTCCTTCTTCATGATGAAGGGAGGATCGAGAAGGTAGCCCCAATAGGAGCGAAGCAGAGGCTTACCGAACTTTGTTGTGACCATGTTCACATGCTCAATTGAGTCCTTTGGTTTTCCAGGGATCTTACCTTGTTCCATGGATGACATAGCTGCTGCTAATTGAGCTAATTGGGTTTCTAGCATTTTATTAAAACTCAATTGATTTTTCATAGCAGTTGTAAATCTATCCATTTTCTCACCAAAGCTTTCAAGAACTTTATCAATGGCAATCATCTTTTTATTTATTCCATCATTAATCTTTGATTGACCAAGAACAAGATCTTTTAATGAAGGTTGGTTATTGTAAGAATTGTAATTATTGTAATTACTATTACCTCCATTACCTTGGTAGAAGGGGCGTTAATTCCAATTTCCTTGTTGTTGGGGTCGATACTCATTGTTGTTGTTGTTGTTGTTGCTGCTGCTGATGAAGTTCACATCCTCCTTCGACGTCTCGGGGCAATTGTTGCCCGAGTGATCATTGCCTCCGCACACCTCGCACCATGGATCGGCTTCAATAGCTTGTGCGGCGGTGACTGGGTAGATGGCATCTCGTTCCTTCTTGGAGCCTTCTTCTATCTTCTTCATCCAGAGGTCCATCTTGGCAGAGAGCATGTCCACCTCATTGACGGTGTGCATACCTCTCTTCTTTGGCTGGAGACGTTCCTCACCCCATCCTTGGTTGATCACCATTTTTTCGATGAGGTCCTTGTCATTCCTCACTATGTGTTGGAGGAACGCCCCTCCAGCGGCAGCGTCAAGGTGACTACGGGCCATGCTAGACAACTCGTGGTAGAAACCTTGGATCAAGAGCCAGTCGTCTATCCCATGATGAGGACAGGCACGGAAATACTCCTGGAGATGCTCCCTTGCTTCGGGAATCGTCTCGTTAGACTCTTGTTGGAAGCTCGAGATCTTTCCACGAAGAGCATTGGTTTTGCCCGTCGGGAAGAACTTCTTGAGGAATGCGTTAGCACACCTCTCCCATGTAGTGGCCTCTTCTTTGTGGGCGTAGAACCATTACTTCGCCTTTCCCCATAACGAGAATGGGAAAAGGCGAAGGCGAATGGCGTCAGACGCCACTCCCTTGATGGTAAATGTGCCACATAACTCCATGAAGTGCTGGAGATGAGCATTTGCATCCTCATGGGGCTTCCCACAAAATAGATTAGCCTGCACCATGTGGATCAAGGTGGGCTTCAGCTCGAAGGTGGCATCCCCAAAGTTGACTTTAGGGCCTTGAGCTACGTGGGTAGCTGATGGAGCCGAGAAGTCAGAGATTGCCTTCTAAGCCATAGCTTCCTTGAGTGGTGGTGTAGAGCCTCCTTCCTTGAACGGATTCTGATTCGAGAGGAACCTCTGAGGGGGAACTTGACGACGTCTAGTCCTCCTCAATAGCTGCTCGGGATCTTCGAGATAGTTTCCGGGCAGTTGGAAACAGCTCATACACTGTCTGGCTTCACAAGAAAGGAAGGCACAGACAGGGGTAAGCCCTTATAACTAATTGGTAACTAAGTTAACGAGAATCTCTAGATTCAATCTAATTAAAATTTCTTGGCTAAGCTTTCCCTGACAACGATGCCAGAAATGCTTGTTGGTATTTCTTATGACTATTGGATAAATCCGCAAGCGCACCGATTATACCGCTGTAGCACTTCACCAAGAGTATTCCAAGGTATCGTAATTTATTTTATCCCAAGGGAAAGCTGGCTAGAAATGATAATTAGAGAGAGATCCTAGAGAGCACCTCAACTTAGTACCAACTAGTATAGAGGGGTAAACGATAAATGTGATAGGAAGGGGTTGATGAATGAAGAAGCTACGGTAATTTATACTTAGAACGGACTAGAAAGACTAGCTAGGTGGGAGGACAATGAGAAGAGTATAGGGACTCCTATGTACTTCAATTTACTTCAATATACTTAGCTAATTAACTAGTCTAAACACTATAGTTTGCCTCCTCAATACAAGTATGCTAGGCGAGGGGATAGATCAGTAGGAGGACAAAACTCCTACCAGACCGCGCCCTCTTCTTACGGGGGTCTTACCTTTTAAGATCTTGGCTATAAACACGTGGTGGAATACAACGACTAGACAAGGTTGTCACCTCTTGCTAGCTACCACAAACAATCCGTGCAGCAAGCGATAACCAAGGATAAGATGATGCATAAGCACCACGCTTACACACAACTTATTATTTGACTACGATCTATAATCAAAACACCCTATGACAGGCAATGATCGCATACAGGAAAGGTCACAAGGATCACAGACTATGGATGTAAAGGCTATTAAAGAGCAAAAGCATATAGCAAGACTATATCTAGTATAGAAATGCTCAAAGTAAATACTAAGTAAAGTAAAGAGAAATATATATATTGAATAAGATAAAGTCTTACAAAGAAGGAAAGATACAAGAGCTATACCAGACTTCCTAGAAGACAACTCCGGAAATCCCGAGCACAGCTCGACTCAACTCTAACTCCCACTCTAGACTAACTCCTAGAACAATCTAAGGAATAGAGCTTGTAGGCTTCTTCTTCATGTTTAGAGAGGGGGGTATGACCCTCTATTTATAGTAGGGGGTGGAGTAGGGGCTACTCCATCACCACGTCAGCGATCCAGGGCCTTTCATCCTCCACCCTTGGATCAAACCGCCTTAGAACCGACCAAGGGGTGATTGGTGTGGATTTCCTCCATGTGGCAGGGGGTATGGCGGTTGGGGGGGGGAGCCAACCGACCTAGGGGGTGGTCGGCCGACCCCCCCTATGGCCAGTGGGCCCTCCTCTGATCTCTGGAAGTGTCCCCATTGGTCAGGGACCAAGTGGGGGGCCTTGTGGGCCCATCTCATGGTCGGCCGATCCCCCCCTGGGGGTTCTGGCCCACCTCTGTTGTCCTGGTGCTGGCTGCAACACCCCTGGTTTTAATCACTTAATTAAAAAGTTATCATGCCATCATATGCATTAAGCATCATTCACTTGATTGAGAACCTTGTTATGCATTGAACTAAAATGAGTTTACTTGGTTGTGTTTCATCATATGTGTGAATGTTGGTCATCTTTTCAAATTCAAACTTTCAAATTCAACTCCAAACCCTAATTACCAAAGGGGGTGGATTAAACCTTAAACATGATTTTCAAAATCTAAAAGTAATTTTCATATGGTTGTTTAAGCATTGTGGTAGAGCTCTGTTTGAATTGCATTTGTTGTGTTTTAAGTTTTTTAACTGTTATTCAAGTTTTTAAAGTTTTTTTAAAGGGGGTAAATCTTTTTAAAAAGAATTTCAAATTTCCAAAAATGCATTTTCATTTCTAGGCCAAATTTGAAAATTTCATGTTGTCAAAAATGTAGATCATGAAATTTTGAGCAACTTTCATATTCAAAGTTTTTCATGAAAACCCTTGGAAGCTTGTGCATTTTGCAAAATGGTCTCAGGGTCAATTCTGTCATTTCATCAAACACTTGCATGCGGCGAGGAGTTCATGGCGCCGACACTTGGCCGGCCACCTGCCAACGCCACCTCACGCCATCTGCCCTCGACGAGCGTCCCATCACGTGTGTGGCAACACCACGACCCCATTACCATCTTCAAACCAGGATGTCGTTCACCCTTGACTCTCTTTCCATGCCCGCCATTGTCGTCGCTCTGCTCACGCCACAGTGCACACCGCCATTGTCGTCGAGCTCGCGCAAGCTCTCCACCCTCTGTCAATCATCTAATCCACCGCAATGACTTCCACATTGACCTAGTACACCTCCCGCAATGGTCGGTTGAAGCTGTGAACACGTGAATCGCTCGATGCGTCATCTTCTTCCTCGACTCCGGCGGGAACGCCGCCGCTCTGGTCAGCTATTGGCCGGGCTACGCAGGAGCCGCATTGTTCCTTCTTCTCGTGTTCTTTACTCCTTGTTCCTCGCTGACTCCGTCGCTCTTCTCCGTTTTGCAAATGGTGGACCGCAGCCTCGGGAACACCGTTGTTGTCGCTCGGTTCATCGTCTCCGCCGGCACGGTCTCCGTCGCCAGCTCATTCCACTTCATCTTCGACCGTGTTAGCGAGTGCTTCATGTTCAGGGTAAGCTCCTGGTGCTCGTAGAGTAGCTGGTTGTAGCTGATTCCGAACCGTAGTCGTGGTTCGCGTTTGCTCCGGCGTGTCAGCGCCGCCACGTCGGTGCTCACCGCCGTGAGAGCTCGTTCGTTGGTCTTTTTCAAGTCCGAGTCTTGCGCTAGCTTCGTCTAGCCGTCCTGAGTCCGTTCGCGCTATTGGTTGGTCGAGCGCGTGCGTGTTTTCGCCGGCGTGCGACGTGCAGATCTCTGTCGTCCGCCATGGCTGTCGGCGAGGTCGTTCCGTGGAGCTTTTCGTTCGTTTCGCGTGCGGTCCGCGTTGTTTGGGGGCCGCTAAGCATGCTGGGTTGGTTGGTCGAGCCGTTTACGGCTTGTGTTCGCCGGCACATGTGCGGCCGCGTGCGGGGTGCCGCCATTGCCGTCGGCAAGGTCACCATGGTAAGTTTTTAGCCTCAGTTTCTTGTTGCGTGGTGTTCGCGTTTGCTTCCTGAGTCCATTGCGATGCTTGGTTGAGTCTGGTTTGGTCTGTGTTCGCCGGTGCATGAGCGACCGAGCTCAAGTCGCCGCCATTGCCGCCGGTGAGGTGTTTCTGAGGGATGGAAATGGCCGTGCCGTACCTCGTTGGGTTTGGGATGAAGTGCGGAGTCCAGCGCACAGGTTGGTTTGCCATTTGGTTCACCGACGGCGACGCGCCGCCGTGTTTTATGGTCGCCGGCGCCGCTGCTCTGCTCTGGTTCACTGACATGCGGGACCCAGGTGTCAGTGAAGGTCATGAAGGGTTTTCTTAATTTCCTGTTTTGCACTGTAATGATTTTTGTTATTTTTGTGTATTTAATTCTGTAAAAAATTGTGTATGCTCTCTGTGATGTGAAGTATTTAAGAAAAATATAACATGTCCATGTTCAGTATATTTTTAATCCTGTAAAAATGCTCAAAGTAATTAAGAAATGACTTTTCCATGATTTTTCATGCTCCCTGTAAAGCTCCAAAAATTCTGAGAATTTTTGTGTAACCTTTTTTATACCTGTGCCTTGCTGTACAAAAAGTTTGGGAAGTTTTGGATGAACTGTTAAACATAGATATTTGAATAATTAATTATAAAATAATTAGAAACCCTAATGACTTTAGCTTTTGGGTGATTTTGTATTGATTGATGCAAATGGTCATTTGTTCAGTGACAACCACAGTTTGGACATGTATTTTAATGTGTTGTTTGCTCAGTGCTTTTGAACATAATTATTAACTTAAGTAATCAAGTAATAAGAGTTTAATTAAATTGCCTTATGTTCTAATCTAGATTAGTTTCATGAAGGAAAGTTGTACTCAAGGTTGTTATCTGTTTTATTCATCGTTTAAGTATTGTTGTGTGTTGCAAAGCATCATGTCTATCATTTCAAGCATCATCTAAGCATGACATATTATCGTGTAGATTGTTGGTTGGTTGGGTTGGATATCTCTAGTGAAGAGGTTTTCTCTCTTGTTGAATCTGAGCCCGATTTTGTGTATCCCTCCAACCAAGGCAAGCCCCGGTGCATCAAAACCTTTCCTTATATTTAAAATCTTTTATTTAAATATACTTATGGTTATATTATTGCATTATGGTACTTTATTAAATTCCTACTTGATGCATAGCCTTATCCTTGTACTATTGTACCTTTACCTTGTCACTTGTTTAAATATGCAAACTTTTGCTAAAAATGCTTAGTATGCTTAGATCTTTATAGTAGGTGATTTCCGGTCACTTACACATAGCGTATTGCTTCGGAAAATGGTTATGCTCTTTTGAGAAAGGTTTGTTGTTGGAAGTAATAAATTGTGATCGGGCAGACACGGTGTTTGGGAGCCATCAGCGGTGTCTGGTGAGTGGGTTCTTTCCGCCTGTGTCGTTAGGGCCTTGCCGTTGTGGATGTCCAAGAGCCGTGACTTTGGAGTACTTATCATATACCTTTGGGGAAGCTGGACTCTGGCTAATCCAGTCTAAAGGACGGTTAACCCGCACTGGGAGTGGAGAGATGGCGAGAGTAGTGTGTACCCTCCAAGTTCGAGGAACTGGTTGGAGGTGTATTGTGCTCTCGGGTGGCGGACCCCCGTTCTCGGATGGAGGATCTAGGGAAAAGTAGTCATGTGCGTGCTTTAGTGTCGTATATGTCATGTGATTGGGAAGCCCTAGCTGGGTTTAATCGATTCGAATCATCGTGTTCCTCGGGTATGGAAACATGACTTTGACTACCACATCATAGTTAATGAAATTTAAATTGAATACTTTTTGGTTCCTTTCATGGATGCTTTATTACCCTGTTATCAATCATAACTTTAGATTGGTACTTGAGTAATCTTTTGAACGAATTAAATGAATTTCAATTGTCTTTATAAATGCTCATTTATGTAAAATACTTGATTCTTGCAAACCACCCCTTGAATCCTATGACTTGCATATCTTTTGTCCACCAAATATTTTCTTTTGTCGGATAAGTCTTGTTGAGTACCCCGTACTCAGGGTTTGTTAACCCCTGTTGCAAATGAGGGTCCCAATCCGGTCTGTGTGGCTTCGTGCTGCATGACCGTTGTTTCAGTTGAGGATGAAGAAGATTAGTTGTCTTTGCTTGACTCTTGGGCAAGAGTACTTTGGTTGTTTGTTTATACTCTATCAGCAGCTTGCTGCATTTTTATTGTATGACACTTAAGTTATGTTTCAAAACTTATGGTTTGTAATATGACTTCAAATTTCCGCTACTTTGATGTAATATAAATTATCGTATTACTTCTGCAATGTTTGTAATGAGGAGATCCTGTTCGGAAAGAGGTGAATGATCTGCTGTAAAGTGGTGACACCTGATGGACTAATTAAGGATTGGATCATTTGTTTGGGATTAGGTCGGATGGACTATTAATCCTGGCAAGTGGGCCCTTTCTTAAAAGGTTCTCTCACAATTGGTATCAAAGCTCTCCTTATTACAGATCTTGCAGTTGTAAAGTTTTCAAAAATGATTTGGATCTTAAATTAAATTTGGTTTGAGTCCAAAAACTTCTTTAACTTATATCTTCTCTTGTTTAAATAATAGGAGAGTAGTTCTTAGGAATATCAAGCTGATGGTATGAATATGGTTATATATATATGCCCTATAAATATGTTATGTAAATATTATCGTATTCGTAGGAACGTATCATGCATCATATCATACAACTTGGGATGGGTTTTAAAATTTTGTTCTTAATCAATTAAAATCTATCATGTTACTTACTTACCTCTTTTAAATCTTGTCTATAGGATGGCTAGGACTAAGCGCACGGCTCGCAAGTTCTCCGGACCGCGGGGCGTCCCTCGCCATAGGCTGGCGTCACGTGGAGACGGTGGCGAGAGCAGCCAACATGGTGCTAGTTGTTGTGCTCGTCACAAGGCGAAGATCGAGCACTTGAAGATCGAGCTGGGCTGGATGACGGCAAACAGGGACGAGTTTGCTAGCAGTACTGACGATCTGGAGAACAAGGTAGAGGAGATGGAGGCTGCGTTGCAGGAGTGTTAGGAGCAGCTGGCAGAGAAGGATGCACAACTGACAGAGAAGGAGGAGCAGCTGGCAGCAAAGGAGACCTAGTTGGCAGCCAAGGAGACTGAGATGACTCTCGCTGAGGGTTTCATGTATGAGATGATGGGAGAGAGAAATGAAGCCTGAGACCGAGAGTACCTTTTGTCTGAGATGTACCTCAACTTGGGGTACTATGCAGGAAATCTTGAGGTGTACAACAATGTACTTCATGATGAAGTGCATCACCTCACCAACATGCTGAACCTCGAGTTTCAGCAACAGGCCATGGCCGAGGACCTTGGAGAGCTTGTTGAGGCAGACTTGGCCTTTGTAGACTAGTTCTTTGCACCTGCTCCTGAGGCTCAGGGTGGAGTTGAGCCAGATCCAGAGGTGATCGTTGAGGACGAGCCAGAGGTGGAGGTTGTGGTCCTTAGTGACGACGAGTAGATCATGGTTTCCCTAGTTGTCTAGTTCGGATGCGAGTAGTGGATCTTGTGTAATATTATCTACCTTTATCGTTTTCAGAACTCTTTAGTTTCCAGTACTTTTATGATGGTCATGTAATATAAGTGTGGCACCTTGGTACTTTTATGCTTGTGTTTCAATAAAAGTATGTTTGTGCAAATAGATGTCTGATCATACCAATGCCGGGGCTCATGATGGGGCACTTCCTGATCCACCACCAGTACCTCTCACTTTGGCACAAACATTGGCTGCGTTGATCAATGTTTCAGCGGATAATGCCCACCTCTTGCATGAGCTTCCTCAATATCACAACCAAGGTGGGCATGGGAACCGGGGTCGCAATAATAATAATCAGGAGACGACTTATGTCGATTTCATAGACACACGTCCCCCGGTGTTCACTAAGGCAGAGGAGCCATTGGAAGCTGATGATTGGCTCCACACCATGGAGCAGAAGTTCGAGCTGATTAATTGCACAGAGGTGCAGAAGCCAGTCTTTGCAGCTCAGCAGCTTCAGGGTGCAGCAGGATCTTGGTGATCGACCTTTACAGCTATGCAGCCTGTGGGTCATCGTGCCACTTGGACGGAATTTCGTGAGGCTTTTCATGCTCATGATATTCCTGCTGGTGTGATGGAGTCCAAGTTAGAAGAGTTCCTGACTCTCAAACAAGGAGATTCCACAGTTATGCAGTACGTGGGCAAGTTCAACCATCTTTCACAATATGATGTGGAACATGTCAGTACTGATGCTAAGAAGAAGAGGTGGTTCCTCAGGGGGCTTTCAACCAAGCTGCATACCATGCTCAATCACAATCCTAATGCTACCTATCATGAGGTGGTGAGCATGGCTATCTCTGTTGAGAGTTCTCTACGCATCCATAGGGAGGCAAAGAAGAAGAAAGTTGTTGTTGGGTCTTCTAGTGGTAATTAGAAGAGGCAGAAGATTATTTACCACCCTCAGAACCATAATCGCTTTCAGTATCATCCTCCTCAGCAGCAGTCTGGGCATCAGTTCTCTGGGGGTTCTCAGTACCCTAGGCAGAATGCTGGCCCAAATAATCAAGTGGTTGCTAAGCAAACCAGTAATGTCTGCTTCAACCATGGAAAGGTGGGGCATTATTCCAATGTGTGTCCTCTTCCGAAGTAGTATAATCAGAAGTTTGCTAGGAGTCATCAGCAGCAGAAGCACGGTGGTAATGCTGGGAATTAGAAGAACAAAACTGAGCAGAAGACTGGGCGGGTGTTTCATGCCCAGAGTGAAGGAATGCTAGAGGGAGAACCCATATTGCAGGGTATGTTTCCTATCAACAATCAACCTGCAGTTATTCTCTTTGATTCTAGTGCATCACATTCCTTCATTGATAAGTCATTTGTGCTCAAGCATAGCATTCCTTTGACTGAGTTAAAACTGTACTTTTATGTGCAAACCCCGGGTGGTCGTATCACAACTAGAGAAGTGGTTTATCGAGTATCTTTGAGTCTGGGTGGGCATGTCTTTCCCATGACCATGGTAGTGCTTCCAAACCAGGGCTTAGATGTGATCCTAGGGATGAATTGGTTGCAGCAGCACAAAGCTGTGATCGATATGTTAAACAGAGATATCAAGGTAGATGTGCCTGACAGTAAATCTCAACTCTTGATTCAACTTTCTGTGCCAAAAAGAGAAGTAGGAAAGGTCTGTGCTACAACTGCCCTTGGAGTACATGATATTCCCGTAGTTTGTGAATTTCCAGATGTCTTTCCTGATGACTTACCTGGCTTACCTCCTGATAGAGATGTTGAGTTTTCTATAGAGTTAAAGTCTGGCACAACCCCTGTCTCTAGAAGGGCCTATCGAATGCCTCCTAAAGAGCTAGCAGAGTTGAAGACTCAAATAAACGAGTTTCTCGATAAAGGTTTCATTCAACCTAGTTCATCGCCATGGGGTTGTCTTGCCATTTTCGTGAAGAAGAAGGATCATACTCTACGTGTGTTTGTTGACTATCGTCCCTTGAATGAGGTGACCATCAAGAACATGTATCCCTTGCTGTGGATTGATCTCCTCTTTGATCAACTCGCTGGAGCTACAGTGTTCTCCAAGATTGACTTGCGATCAGGGTACCATCAGATCAAGATTCAACCCGAAGATATCCCCAAGACGGCATTTACCACTAGATATGAGCTTTATGAATATCTGGTAATGTCGTTTGTTTTGACCAATGCACCGGCATACTTCATGTATCTTATGAACTCAGTGTTCATGCCGGAGTTGGACAAGTTCATTGTGGTCTTCATTGATGATATTCTTATCTATTCCAAGAATGAAAAGGAACATGCCCGTCATCTCCGAATCATCTTAACACGATTGCGGGAGCATCAACTTTATGCTAAATTCAGCAAATGTGAGTTTTGGCTGAAGGAAGTGCAATTCCTTGGGCATGTCTTGTCCAATGGAGGAGTGATAGTTGATCCTAGTGTTAACACCAGATTTTTGCACAATGACAAGGCGGGCTAGTGCGCAGTGAGTCGGCAGAGACAGATGCTCAGAGCGTTCGGCAAAATCCATGCGGCCAGATAATTCCCAAGATTTGGCAATCGATCGCGCAATCGGTTAATCAGAAGAAGGGCGGTTTCCATCAGAGCGACAAAGGCGGCAAGTGAGAGCCGAATTGGTAACGGTGGTTGCGATAATTAAGGCAATGAGGACTCCGAAGGAAACCAAAGTCAAAATATTGTATTTCTTCCTTTAATATTTTGTAACCATGTCCTCTTAGGACTCATGTTATGGCCAGGGTATAAATAGAAGCCCTTAACTATTGTAAAAGGGGTTCACAACCAAATCAATACAACCGGCCCCATGCCAACTTCGAGTCCTTTGTCATGTCATCGAGTTCTTCGAGAGGAACCATCGATCTGTCGACCTCCGTAACTCTTAAAAACCTTGTTATCATGTCTAGTATCATGCGGTGGATTTAGATATTGATGCAAGTAGTCTTGTTTATTATCAATGATCGTGCGGTGGATCTTTGCTTAATAATCAAGAGGTCTTCGCTTGTGTTTTTCTTATGAGTAGACGTCGTGCGGCGGATGTTTGCTTGTATGCTTAGCAAAAGCAAGATAGTTATCAGCTCCTATAGATTTGGCAAGATCTATTGGGTTCATTAAGTTA
This sequence comes from Microstegium vimineum, assembly GCA_022036555.1. NCBI lineage: Eukaryota > Viridiplantae > Streptophyta > Magnoliopsida > Poales > Poaceae > Microstegium > Microstegium vimineum. The sequence goes on along the minus strand of CM039135.1, from coordinate 12,744,164 downwards.
TCATGTTGCATGTTTTATATAATCTTTACATATTTGCAAACACTCTTTTGCCCAATCTAGATTGATACGGTTCGGCTCTTGTTAGTTTATATGGATTTATCTATGTTACAATGAGTTGCTTTTATGTTGTTTCTATAAGTAGATCTTAATCTATAAATAACTGAATTAGTTTGAATCTAGATTGTTACGTGTTGTGGGTTCATGCATGCTATCCATGTTTAAGCTTTGATGACGCTAGGTATCATGCGGCAGATGCAGGCTTTAGATTGGTTTAATCATGTATGCTTACGTGTTTCCTTCATCATGGACCCTAATTCAGCTAATTGCCAAGATTGGTTATGCTTTAACTTATAGTTAACCATGAGTCGTTCGTACGTCCTTTTCCCATGCATGTGCGTTCGGCAATCAGTGACTTACGTGCTATATGTCTATTTTAGCCGAACGTTCCATAAAACCTGTTGGCAGACAACTTTCATAGTTGTGTGTCGTTGTAAGTGGCTACAGGGCCGTACATATGGAACTGTCTGGTGTTACCCGACACGTTCCAGTTTATATCTAATGACTTTCACCCCTTGTTAGTTTCAGGTCAAACTGACTGGCACGTTTTCGGATTCAAAACACCCGAGCACCCGATTCAAACTGACTGGCAAATGTTGTAGCTGATGCCTTAAGTCGTAAGGGTAGTTGCAATTGTCTGAGCCTAAAGATGGTAAATTCCACACTCTGTTATGAGTTGGAAAAGCTAGGCATATCTATGGTGCAGCATGACAGTCTAGTTAATATCTCAGTGGAACTCAGTATTCATGATCAAATTATCGAAGCTCAGAAAACCAATGTGGCATCACTCATCTTAAAGCAAAGGTTAGATCTGGGTTACCTACTTGTTTTAAGTTAGATGAATATGATGTCTTGTGGTTCAAGGATCGTCTTGTAGTGCCCAAAGTTCCAGAGTTGTGGCAAGCTATCCTTGATGAAGCTCATAATTCTCGTTTGTCCATTCATCCTGGAAGCAACAAAATGTACTAGGATTTGAAGCGGAATTTCTAGTGGACAAAGATGAAGATTGAGATAGTTGGCTATGTGGCTAAGTGTGACACTTGTCAGAAAGTGAAAGCAGTGCGTTTGAAGTCCGGAGGTCAACTTCAGCCTTTGCCAGTTCCAACTTGGAAATGGGAAGATATCAGTATGGAATTTGTTTTGGGTTTACCTCGAACCTCTCAAGGGTATGACTCTATTTGGGTAATTGTTGATCGTCTTACCAAACTCGCACATTTCTTGCCAGTGAAAAAGCAGTAACCAGTATTTGCCTATGCTAAACTGTATCAATCAAGAATCATGAGCTTGCATGGTATTCCCAAAACCATTGTCTCTGATCGTGGAGCTCAGTTTATCTCAGCCTTTCGAAGGCATTTCCATGAATCCTTGGGGACTAAACTTCTGTATAGTACAGCTTATCATCCACAAACCGATGGTTAGACTGAGCGGGTAAATCAGATTCTTGAAGATCTTTTAAGATGTTGTGTGCTCAACTTTGCTGAGAAGTGGGATGAATGCTTACCTTTGACAGAGTTCTCATATAACAATAGTTACCAGCAGAGCATAAAGATGTCACCATTTGAAGCTTTGTATGGTCGAGGGTGTAGAACTCCTCTTAATTGGTTGGAACCTGGAGAACGCGAGTTCTTTGGTGTCGACATAGTTAAGGAAGCTAAAGATAAAGTCAAGCAGATTCGTATCAATCTTGAGATCGCCCAATCTAGGCAAAAGAGTTATGCTGATAGAAGGAGGGGTCCTTTGCAGTTTGAGCCAGGAGATCATGTGTATCTAAAGGTATCACCTATGAAAGGGGTCTCCCATTTTGGAGTAAAAGGCAAGTTAGCACCTCGCTATGTCGGTCCATTCCCAGTTCTGGAACGCATTGGCAAGGTGGCTTATCGTTTAAAGTTGCCTGACATTCTATCCGCAGTTCATGATGTGTTTCATGTATCTCAGTTGAAGAAATGTCTTCAAGTTACAGATACGACTGTTGAAGTTGAAGGAGTGCAATTAGAGCCTGATGTGACATACTCCGAGTATCCTGTAAAGGTTCTCGATCGAAAGGATCAAATTACTCATCGCAAAAGCATCAAGTTCTATAAGGTTCAGTGGAACCAACACCCTGAAGAAGAAGCTATTTGGGAATCTGAAGAGTATATTTTAGAGAATTTCCCAGAGTTTAATGCTTCTATAGTTTGAGCTATTTGTAAAACCTGGTCATAGTTGTAACAAGGATGATGTGAAAAAGAAAAGTTCTTGATACGTTTCCTTTTCCATTACTTTGTTTCACTCCTAAATCTCAGGACGAGATTTCTTTAAGGGGGAAGGGTTGTAACACCCCTGGTGTTTAATCACTTAATTAAAAACTTATCATACCATCATATGCAGATCATGAAATTTGAAAAGTTCATGTTGTCAAAAATGTAGATCATGAAATTTTGAGCAACATTCATATTCAAAGTTTTTCATGAAAACCCTTGGAAGCTTGTGCATTTTGCAAAATGGTCTCAGGGTCAGTTCTGTCATTTCATCAAACACTTGCATGGTGACGAGGAGTTCATGGCGCCGACACCTGGCCGGCCACCTACCGACGCTACCTTGCGCCGTCTGCCCTCGATGAGCGTCCCATCGCGTGCATGGCAACGCCACGGCCCCGTTACCGTCTTCAAAACGGTATGCCGTTCACCCTTGACTCTCTTTCCACGCCCAAGTCGTCGCTCTACTCACGCCACAGTGCACACCGCCATTGTCGTCAAGCTCGTGCAAGCTCTCCACCCTTTGTCAATCATCCAATCCACCGCAATGACTTCCACATTGACCTAGTACACCTCCCGCAGTGATCGGTTGAAGCTGTGAACACGTGAATCGCCCGACACGTCATCTTCTTCCTCGGCTCCGGCGAGAACGCCGCCGCTCTGGTCAGCTATCGGCTGGGCTACGCGGGAGCCACATTGTTCTTTCTTCTCGTGTTCTTTACTCCTTGTTCCTCGTTGACTCCGTCGCTCTTCTCCGTTTTGCAAATGGTGGACCACAGCCTCGGGAACACCATCATTGTCGCTCGGTTCATCGTCTCTGCCGGCACGGTCTCCGTCGCCAGCTCATTCCACTTCATCTCCGACCGTATTAGCATGCGCTTCGTGTTCGAGGTAAGCTCTTGGTGCTCGTAGAGTAACTAGTTATAGCTGATTCCGAACCGTAGTCGTGGTTCGCGTTTGCTCTGGCGTGTCACCGCCGCCGCGTCGGTGCTCACCGCCGTGAGAGCTCGTTCGTCGGTCTTTTTCAAGTCCGAGTCTTGCGCTAGCTTCATCTAGCCATCTTGAGTCCGTTCGCGCTGTTGGTTGGTCGAGCGCGTGCGTGTTTTCGCCGGCGTGCGACGCGCAGATCTCTGTCGTCCGCCATGGCCGTCGGCGAGGTCGTTCCGTGGAGCTTTTTGTCCGTTTCGTGTGCGATCCGCGTTGTTTGGGGCTGCTAAGCATGCTGGGTTGGTTGGTCGAGCCGTTTACGGCTTGTGTTCGCCGGCACATGTGCGGCCGCGTGCGGGGTGCCGCCATTGTCGTCGGCAAGGTCACCGTGGTAGGTTTTTTAGCCTCGGTTTCTTGTTGCGTGGTGTTCCCGTTTGCTTCCTGAGTCCGTTGCGATGCTTGGTTGAGTCTGGTTTGGTCTGTGCTCGCCGACGCATGAGCGGCCGAGCTCAAGTCGCCACCATTGCCACCGGTGAGGTGTTTCTGAGGGATGGAAATGGCCGTGCCGCACCTCGTTGGGTTTGGGATGAAGTGCGGAGTCCAGCGCACAGGTTGGTTTGCCATTTGGTTCACCGATGGCGACGCGCCGCCATGTTTTATGGTCTCCGGCGCCGCTGCTCTGCTCTGGTTCACTGACATGCGGGACCCAGGTGTCAGTGAAGGTCATGAAGGGTTTTCTTAATTTCCTGTTTTGGACAGTAATAATTTTTGTTATTTTTGTGTGTTTAATTCTGTGCATGATTAAATTCTATAAAAATTTGTGTATGCTTTCTCTAATGTGAAGTATTTAAGAAAAATATAACATGTCCATGTTTAGTATATTTTTAATCCTGTAAAAATGCTCAAAGTAATTAAGAAATGTTCAGTATATTTTTAATCCAGTCTAAAGGATAGTTAACCCGCACTGGGAGTGGAGAGATGGCGAGAGTAGTGTGTACCCTCGTTTTCGGATGGAGGATCCAGGGAAAAGTAGTCATATGCATGCTTTAGTGTTGTATATGTCGTATGATTGGGAAGCCCCAGCTGGGTTTAATCGATTCGAATCGTCGTGTTCCTCGGGTATGGAAACATGACTCTGACTACCACATCGTAGTTAATGAAATTTAAATTGGATACTTTTTGGTTCCTTTCATGGATGGTTTATTACCCTGTTATCAATCATAACTTTAGATTGGTACTTGAGTAATCTTTTGAACGAATTAAATGAATTTCAATTGTCTTTATAAATGCTCATTTATGTAAAATACTTGATTCGTATAAACCACCCCTTGAATCCTATGACTTGCATATCTTTTGTCCACCAAATATTTTCTTTTGTCGGATAAGTCTTGTTGAGTACCCCATACTCAGGGTTTGTTAACCCCTGTTGCAGATGAGGGTCTCAATCCGGATTGTGTGGCTTCGGGTTGCATGATCGTTGTTTCAGTTGAGGATGAAGAAGATTAGTTGTCTTTGCTTGACTCTTGGGCAAGAGTACTTCGGTTGTTTGTTTATTCTCTATCAGCAGCTTGATGCTTTATTATCGTATGACACTTAAGTTATGTTTCAAAACTTATGGTTTGTAATATGACTTCAAATTTCCGCTACTTTAATGTAATATAAATTATCGTATTACTTCTGCAATATTTGTAATGAGGAGATCCTGTTCGGAAAGAGGTGAATGATCCGCTGTAAAGTGGTGACACCTAACGGACTAATTAAGGTTTGGATCATTTGTTTGGGATTAAGTCGGATGGACTATTAATCCTGGCAAGTGGGCCCTTTCTTAAAAGGTTCTGTCACACTGGCCCCACTTGTCATTGATGTTAATTTGCTGGTTTTGTGGTGGTTATCACGTCTATCTCCTTGATGTGGGCCCATGGATCCATGTGCTATCTTTGTGAGTCGTTGAGAGAAAGCACAAAGTGATCCAATGGTTGGATTTCACTCTAGAGTGCCTCTCTTGGACCATGGCCGAGAGTGGAGAGCCTGGTGGGCACATAGGGTGGTCGGACGACCCGATGTGGGTCCCACTAGCTCTCCTTTGCTCTATTTCTTCATTCCTGCACTCAAACACTCATGGACATGTGGAACTAGTTATTTAATAAAATATGCTCATGATTTGTTTGTTTATCCTTGATCCTGAGGTTGGTGGCATCATTTTAGCTATGTAAAAGTTGGTCATAATTTGTGCCAACAATGTGACCATTTTCAGATGACTGATCTTATGAGCTTCAAGTATGATTGGAACACAGAGATTCTTGCCCAGTTCCATGCTACTTACTTTTGCGATCAGGAGGCAGATGAGATACACTGGATGACAGATGGTCGCCACTACCGCTGTGAGTATGTCACTGTTGACACAAAAAGCGTCGGATCTGCGAACACCTCGGGCTTATACCCGAATTTTCGATATCCAAGGTGTGCCAGTCGATTTGACCAGTTAATCGATAAGGACGATAACTAGAACAACGATGAACGAGACGACAACGATGCGCCCAAATGTCAAGGCTCAAATTGCTCAAAAAAGCGGAACTCATGAGGTAGACGGAGATCTTGTAGATGCAGCCTGTCGAGATCGTAAGAACTCGTAGGTAAACTAGAACTAATGCGATAAAAGTAGATGCTGGAAAAGTAGATAAAAGTAATAGATTTGTATTTGATTGATTGATATATTTCTACACCGCCCCTGGGTACATATTTATACTCCGGTAAAAGGAGTTATACATGGACAGGACTCATACCTAAACAAAAATCTTATTTTTAAGGAAATAAAAGGACTCGTGCAAGAGTCAGACTCAAACTATAACAATAATACTAGTATAAAAATCACCAGTTTCCTTATTCTTTTTTTCTTACGGTGAAACTTTCCATCAGCAGATTCCTTCAATCCGCAATTTCCTTCTATTGCCATCGGCAACTTTCTGCTGATGTCAGCCACATCAACCCGTATCCATCGGCAATACCTCCTTATCGGCAAACATATCTTCTTTCTCCCTTGACGCTTCTTCAATCAAATTCACCATCGGCGATTTCCTCTACCTCCATCAGTAATTTGACCGGCAGCATCTTGATGCCGATGAGGAACAGCGATTACCCCCTTGCCGATCAATGCATTTGGTTTAATATTGACCCTTACAAAAAACAGCGTCAACACATGCCCCCCAATTACGGAGTATAAAATATCTTATGCACCGAAATTTGCTCTACTATAATCTTTCCCTCCAAAAATGCCTACGCCATCATTTCGATTACCGCGCACCATCATTGTAGATTACCAATAACTCCTACAACTGTAGCGCCAACAGTTACAACCCCTCGATCACCGCGCAAAATCATCGCGATATCCTTCCATATCTTTGCTCAGTCGAAAAGAAAACTCGAAAATGCCCCTTGACCTAGGCCTATAAAGATTACCGTTTGTTCTCCTTTTCACCCTGAGCTCATATTTTCATCTTCATTCCAATGTCATCTCTGAAGAGCACTCCGACAATCATTCCAACGGCGGCTTCTTCTCTCATCAGGAGGCGCGATCCCTTGCAAGAACTCCCGCTTCAATGGCGATCAACTTCACTGTCCCCGTGGTAATCTTTCTTCTTTCCTAGCTGTATATACTGCAGTTTTATCTTTCCGCACCGTTTTACAATCCCTTCTTTCTTTCTTTCTTTCTTCGCTTTCTGGATCTAGGAAATGTGCAACAAAATAGTGATCCCTACCGATCAAGCACATCTATGCTGTTTGAGCCCAATGGGGAATACCGATCCGACTAACCTCATCAACGCAGAAACCAACTGCATCCCTTTTAGATCCGAGCATTTTGATCTAGGGTTATGGACAGACACCTTTCGCTCTTGGCCCAAACCTACCAAAGGGTGGAAGAACTGGTACCTAAGGATGGCTAGGTCACAACAACTCTATTGGTCGGAACGCAACATAGATCATTGCATCAGGTTGTCTATTACCGATATGGCCAAGAACGAAAACATGATGATTGCTGCCTCTTATTTTTGGTCCGATACAATGAATGCATTTCTATTTAGACATGGACAAGCCACCCCCACACTTGCCGATGTACACATGCTTACCGGCCTCGACGTCTCCTCTGCCGATCCTGCCACCCTTTTCCGTAGGAAGTCTGAACGTCGGGTAAGCACACGTAACATCGGCGGTTGGACTGGATACATCCAAGAGTATCAGAAGACCGGATCGGTAGGCCAAAGGGAGCATGCCACCTTCCTTAACATGTGGTTGGAGAAGTTCGTTTTCTATGGCAGAACAGTCGGACCCACCAACATGTATCTTCCTGCAGCAGAGCTTTTGGCCGATGGAGGATTTCCCCTTGGCCGATACCTCCTCAGTTCAGTTTATCACCTCCTACACCAGGTATCGGGAAAATTACTACCAGGCGAGGCCATCGGCAACCTTGGTGGTTCATCAACTTATGGCTGAACGCCCATATGCATAAATGTCTTCAATTTGATCTATTTAGCCAGCAGTTCCCAAGAGACATATCTGAAGACTATGTATTTGATGATGATGAATCGGCAACCCGTTCCCCACTCAATTTTGGGGAAGCCATGATAGTGCTACCAGGAACCGATGCCAACGAAGATCAATTCGGCATGTTCTTTCAGAGGCTCTACTGCAGAATTCCTGCTGCAGAACAAGTCTCGTGGCCTTATGTTGATGAAGATAACCAATTTCCACTCTCCTTCAACCTTACCGATGGGAATATATCACAAAACGAAGGAATCATGAAGGCTACCCTCATTCCCCGGGCTATTCCAGTTAACATCTTTAGGACCGGGAAGAACTCTCATCCATCATATGAGTTCTATTATCCATCGGCAGCGGCAAGACAGTTAGCATTCGGTCAATTGCCGATCAAACTCAGCTATGTCAATGTGATTAAACCAAGAGAGGTCATCTCCAGTGCTATGGATTGGAATAAAATTGTCACTCTCTCTCCTCATGCTGATGTAGCGAACATCGACTTATCTTCTTGGGTGCCGACATCCTTCATCACTGAATCATACAAGTCCTGGTGGCAAGAGTGGAAGGATCAACTATTCGCTGCATCATCACACTACTATCGACACCTGATTGACGCTGATCACATTATACCTGATGATGCGGTAAGTTTATTTCTGATATTATTCTTTCGTTAACTTTTCAAATGCATCGGTAACCAACTCTCTGTCAACAGGTTAATGAATTGATCCCGAAAAAGAGCAAGAGCGGCAAACATTTTAACCTACGACCGATGAACCCTACATCGATAATCGGCAGCAAAGCCCCTTCGTTGGCTTCCCTTATGCATCACAAAGCAGTTCCTAAGGTCACCATCAGGTCCAAACCATTGCCAACCGATGATGCTGCCGCTGCTGCTGCCGCCTTGGCACAAGATTTCACAGTAACAAATCTTCATTTATCTATGCCGATTATAATAATATTTTTTAGTCGAGAATTTTTATTCAATCTGTACCAAATTTTCCTCTGCAGCAGACAAGCTCGTCGGCGGCCGTTCCAAACGTGCAAATTTCTACGGCTCAGCCTACCGATGGCCCCCAAGTGCAACAGCCAAAACGTCAAGGCTCATCAAGTACTGCTCCCAAACCGAAACACCCAAAGCCATTAGCTCCAAGCACATCACTAGCTGCATCTCTTCAAGCTCCTACCGATACACCAACACCGGAGCCAGCATCGGCACCTATCCCTGACCAATCAACAGCCGAAATCCCTAACCAAGAAACAGCACCGTCGCCGCAGGGGCTGGCCGCAACAACAGAAACAACACCGACATCGGCATCAGTGCCAGCACCAACTATCCCTTCCACCGAGGCAAGTTTATCGGCAACATTTGCCGATACGCCAACTACTTTGCCAAGTCCAAGGCGGGAGACCGCTCTCAAACAGGTAAATTAAACATTTATTATAAACTTGCAAGACACAAGCTTGCAGCCAACAAATCTTAATCCTTCTCTTTTCAGGCTCAAGATTCTCCCAATAGTCTATTCTCCTTCGCCATCAACTTGCCAGACGAAGACGAGGAAGACGAAAGTTCCGCCCCAACCTCAAATATCATATCGGCAGAAGTAAAGTCCAAACTCGAAGCCATACTACTCTTATTGCAGCAAAACACTTCCCAACTAGTCCAAGACTCCAATGCAGTAAGAATAGCATTCAAAGATATTCAGAGCCAACTACCTACCGATATCCAAGAAGCGCTCTTCCAAGCGACGTACCTTGAGAGCCGACAACTCCAATGTCAAAAAGCTTCACGTCGCATTGCCGATAGAATCGCCCAAATAGAACTTAAAGAAGAAATGCTTAAATTCAAGCGAACCGCTGAAGAAAAGCACAAAGACATCGACCGTTTGGCAACCTCTGGTATTGAGCTTGAACAAGAAATCGTTCGTCTATCGCCACAAAAAGAGGAGCTATTAGCGGAACTAAAGAAAGTCGATGAAGCTTTAGGTACAGCTAATCAAAAGAAGGTTCAACTCCCTGCCGCCACCAAAGCCATACAACAAGAGAGATGCCAACGCTCGTGAAGCCCTTCTGCTGAAGAGAAAGATCAAGCCAGTTAAGGGCTCTGCCGATGAGGACGCCAAGGAGATAGAGGAAGCAGATCAAATTCGCCTTCGTGCGATCTCATCCATTCAGTCTCTGCTATAATTTGTTGTATGCGAACCTGATGACTGATTCCTCCTGTAATATAATGTTAACACCCTTTTTACCAATGTTTTGTATAATGACTCTATCATCGGTATTTACATCTGTATTACTCTATGCATCTATCCAGATACTAGGATAATATTTCTTTAAATATTTGCCATTGATTGGTCTGGAAAATGCAACCCCTTCGAGGGTTTCCAAAATATAAGCGTTGCCAGGAATAGATTGATTTATCCGAAAAGGACCTTCTCAATTAGGAGACCACTTTCCAAACTTTGAACTCTTAGTTCCAATCGGTAAAATCAGTTTCCACACCAAATCACCATCAGCAAATTCTTTTACCTTCACCTTCTTGTTATACCATCTGGCAATCCTTTTCTTGTTTTCCTCGATACTGATTAGAGCTCTTAACCGATGACCCGCTAGATCTTCTAACTCATCCCTCAAAAGGATATCATACTCATCGGCTGCTAATTGGTCTTGGGAAAACAATCACCTGGAACCAGTTTTAATTTCCCAATGTAGAATAACATCGTGTCCGTACACCAACTAATACGGCGAAACCTTAGTAGCACCATGGCCATAAAGCTTCATTTAATACCGTATGCCACCTCCTAGGGTTCTCTTCAATCATGCGCTTGATAAGCTTGACCATTCCCTTATTAGTTGCCTGAGCCTGACCATTAGCTTGAGCATAATAAGGAGAAGAATTCAACACCTTGAACCCCATACTAGTAGCAAATTCATCAAACTCCCCCGACGTAAACATGGTCCCTTGATCAGTTGTAATAGTCTGAGGAATTCCAAATCGGTAAACAATGTGCTCCTTCACAAAATCTATCATGTTTGCCGATGTCACATTCTTCAAAGGAATAGCTTCAACCCACTTCATGAAATAATCTGTAGCAACGAGTATAAATTTATGCCCTTTGCTCGATGGTGGGTAAATTTGGCCAATGAGATCAATGGCCCATCCTCTAAACGACCAAGGTTTGATGATAGGATTCATTGCCGATGCAAGTGCTCTCTGAACATTAACAAACTTTTGACAGTCTTGACACCCTTTGAAATACTTCAAACAATCTTCAAGAATTGTCGGCCAGTAATATCCATTCCGCCTAATCATCCATTTCATCTTGAATGCCGATTGATGCGCTCCACATACTCCCTCATGAATTTCACCCATCAACATCTTTGATTCTTCTTCACTAAGACATCTGAGCAAAACTCCATCAATTGTCCGATAATATAATTCATCATCAAGGAGCACGTACTTAGTAGCCTAAACCTCAACCGTCTTTCAACTTTTCTAGATGGATCTTTCAAGTAATCGGCAATCTCTCTTCTCCAATCATTGGCAGCCATTACCGATGTCATTACTTCCTAAATTGGCTGAAATCCTGAAGCGTGTTGTGCTAACCGATTGGCTTCTTCATTATGCAACCTGGGAACGTGCTCAAGATGGTACTCTTTAAATTCCTTTAATAACTGCAAGCACTTCTCATGATATGCAATTAAAATATTACTTCGGCACTCATATGTACCAATCAACTGATTGATTACTAACATAGAGTCACCAAAGACTTCAACGGCATCGGCACACACTTCCCTAAGTAATTCCATCTCTTTTAGCAATGCCTGGTATTCAGCCTGATTGTTTGTTGAAGTAGCAACAATCGGCAATGAGATCTCATACTTCTGTCCTTGGGGTGAAACTAAAATAATGTTGATACCTGCCCCCTCCTTGCACGTAGAATCGTCAAAGAACACAGTCCAAGGAGCAATCTCTACGGATTTCACCGTACCACAATGCTGAGTGACAAAATCAGCCATCACCTGTCCTTTAACCATCTTAGTTGATTCATACCTCAGATCAAATTCTGACAGCGCCAAAATCCATTTGCCGATCCTCCCACTCAATATCGGCATCGACAACATATACTTGACCACATCATCTTTGCATATGACAGTACACTCGGCCGATAGCAAATAATGCCTTAACTTGGCACAAGAGAAGTACAAACATATCAACGGCCGAATACCTAGTTTCAGCGTCCACCAGCCTTCTACTCAAATAATAAATCACACGTTCTTTCCCTTCAAATTCTTGAATCAAGCATGACCCGATAACGCCATGATCGACAGACAAATATAATCTGAAGGGCTTCCCATGTCGAGGTGGAATCAAAACTGGAGGATTCACCAAATATCTTTTAATTTCCTCCAAGGCCGATTGCTGCTCTTTTCCCCATACAAACTCCTGACCGGCCTTTAGCTTCAGTAACGGGCTAAAAGACTTAATCTTCTCAGACAAATTAGATATAAATCTTCTAATAAAATTAATCTTGCCGATCAAAGACTGTAACTCAGTCTTGTTTGTAGGAGCAACCACCTTATTAATCGCATCAATGGATTTTATGCCGATCTCTATACCTCTTTGATGTACCATGAAACCTAGGAATTGACCAGCCGATACGCCAAATGCGCACTTATTTGGATTCATCTTTAGTCCATGCTCCCTTGTGCACTCCAAAATCTTCCGTAGATCGGCAAGATGCTTTTCAAAGTCTCCGGACTTAACCACCACAACGTCAATATAGATTTCGACAAATGTGCCAATGTACTTATGAAAAATAAAATCCATCGCTCTTTGATAAGTAGCACCGGCGTTCTTCAACCCAAAAGTCATTACGACCCACTCAAACAAACCGACGTGACCTGGACACCTAAAAGCAGTTTTGAATATATCTTCTTCAGCCATGAATACTTGATTATACCCAGCATTACCATCCATAAAACTGATAACTTTATGTCCAGCAGAAGCATCAACTAGTAGGTCAGCAACGAGCATTGGATAGCCGTCCATCGGCGTAGCCTTATTGAGATTCCTGAAATCAATACAAACACGAAGTTTTCCATTCTTCTTATATACATGAACCACATTAGAAATCCATTCGGCATATCGGCACTGCCGAATAAACCCAGCTGTGATTAACTTTGTAATCTCAGCTTTAATATTGGGTAACACAGTAGGGTTGCACCAACGTGCTGGCTGCCGATGTGGTTGAAAACCCGACTTAATAGGTAACCAATGTTCAACTATCGATCGATCTAGACCAGGCATCTCTGTATAATCCCAAGCAAAACAATCTTTATATTCTTTTAACAAATCACTCAACTGTTGTTTACATTGGGAATCTAACCTAGCACTAATAAAAGTTGTCCTGGGCTTGCTACCATCGCCGATGTCTATTTCTAGTAAATCATCGGCTAATGTGAACCCTTGCCCAAGTTTTCCATCATCGGCGAACTGATCCATTAAATCTATTCTTCAGAACCGACTGCTTGGATCGGTGTAATTCGGTAATCGGCGACCTTGAGGAACTCCGTATCCCAAGCTTCACCCGATATGCACTTGGTCTGCTCATAGGTTTCCGATTCCGCCAATGCAACAATTGACGGGGCTTCACTTCGGACGATTTCAATTTTGTCTCCAACCCATTGCATGAGGCTTTGATGCACCATGGAGGGAATACAACAATTAGCATGGATCCAATCCCTCCCCAATAGCAAGTTGTAGGTACCTTTGCCACTGATCACGAAAACTGTTGTTGGCAAAGTTTTGCTACCAATGGTCAACTCGACACATATGGCTTCCATAGCTGGTGACACATTGCCCTCAAAATCTTTCAGCTTCATGTCCGTCTTGACTAAGTCTTGGTCACCTTTTCCATGCTTCCTGAACATGACATACGACATTATATTAATCGACGCTCCACCATCGACTAACATCTTTGACACCGGTTGCCCATCGACTTTGCCCTTGACAAACAAGGCTCTCTGATTCAGCCTTTCATCATCGGCAGGCTTTTCAAAGACAGCTGCCATCGGATCTAGCACTAGCTAAGCCATATCAGCAGCTTCTTCCTCAGCATCAGTAGGTGCCATAAATTCCATCTACAACATAACAACCATGTTGACCTCTGCCGATGAACTCCATTCCTGGTGTTTTGGCCTCCACTCCCAAACTGGAGATTCTCCCTTCGAAGAGTTTTCACCATAATACAGATCATTCTGGCGTTCATGCTGGATCCTCCTTCTCTGAGTCTTCGTCAGACCTTTGGGACACCATTGAGGAAGCTTAGTCTTCAAAACAGGTTGGTATTGTTTCTCACTATGTTGGCTTGTATTACCCCTTATATTCGGATCTCTAGAGAATATCACTTCATCAGGCACTCTTGCATCAGCCATCTCTTCAAGCTCCCTTTGATGGATACGCTTGCCAAGCCTGTCATGCACACTGAGCTTGCCCCCCAGCCGATCATGTACTGATTCCTTTCCTCTAATCGGCCTAGCATAGCTTGATCCCTGACCTTCAAAGCGAGACTTCTTTTCTGACCGATTGGCAGGATAGTACCCATTGCATTCAGGACAATTATCGGCAGTGGGCAGCTTGATGCCTTCTTCCCAACAATGGACGAGGCACTTCCAATGATCTTTATGTCGATACCACTCTTGGCGTCTCTCTTCTTCCCGCTGCCGATGCTGCTCTTCTTGCGAATGCTCATATTCCTGTCGTGGCCTCCTGTGCATGATCACGACGCCATGTGATGCATGTCTTTGAGGTCTCCTGGCGTTACTGCCTTCATCGACAATTCTTTTACCTGTTCTTCCATCGGCGAGCTTCTTTCCTTTCACATCATGTACAGCTATCTGATGCTCGGGATCTACCGATGAATTTTTCTTGGCAACCTCTGATGTTAGTACCTTGATCTTTCCGCTAGTTTCCACCATATTATTTGGAAACGGGTGTTGGTCGATCTTCATCGGCTTCTGGGTCTTAGAATTTTCAAATTTAATTCGTCCAGATCCGATTTGTGACTGCAATTGCTGCCTAAAGACTTTGCAATCATTGGTAGTATGTGAGGTTGCATCATGCCACTTACAATACCTCATCCTTCTAAGCTCTTCAGCCGATGGAATTACTTGATAAGGCGTCAGCTTGATTCGCCCTTCTTGAAGCAACATATCAAATATTCAACCGGCCTTAGTAGTATCAAAAGTGAATCTTTCAGCCTCCTTCTGACCAAACGGATAGGATATCGGCTTTTTATCTTTCACCCATTCAGCAATGCCGATATCCGTCCCTTCATCTGACTCAGAGTCTTCCTCTTGTTCAATGAAGGATACCTTCTTGTTCCAAGTCTTCCTAGGCTTGAAAGCTTTAACTTCCTGATCGGCAACTCTCAGCACGAGATGACTCGGGCTCTTAAACTCTTGAGATGCGTACTTGTCCTTGATATGTGGTAGCAATCCCTAGAAAGCCAAATCTGCCAATTACCGATCATCCAGCACTAAGTTGTAGAATTTATTCTTCACGTGTCGAAGCCTTTGGACGAAGCTTTCTACCGATTCGTCATTGCGTTGTTTCAGCTTGACCAAATCGGTAATCCTCTTCTCATGAACGCCAGAGAAGACATATTTGTGAAACTGCTTCTCCAGATCGGCCCAAGTAATCACAGAATTTGGAGGAAGCGAGATGAACCATGTAAACTCCGACCCAGATAAAGACAATGAAAACAATCTTACCCTCAGCTCATCTCTGCTAGTTGCCTCTCCACATTGAATAATGAAGCGATTGATGTGCTCCATTGTTGACGTATCATCTTGACCAGAAAATTTGGTGAAATCCGGTACCTTTTACCGATTCGGGAGACGAATCAAATCATACACCTGAGGGTATGGCGTCCGATAAGAGTACGTATTGACCTTAGGTTTGATACCGAACTGGTCTTTCATCACTTCGGCAATTTTGTCGGCCCAGTATGCATCCTGATCCTGCCGATGGACCGGCTGAATATTAACTAGCTGGATCGGTGGATACGCCCCTTCTTGCCTTTGCGGCAAATAAGCTGATCTGATTAGCACAGGCGCAGCACCACCTTGCTGGATATTATGCACCGGTTGATTTACCGATGTATAACCTTGAGAACCCACTAGGGTATACTGTGGCATGATATTCATCGGTCGATACACCGATGTTTCATTCTGAGTGTTCATCGGGTAATGGTACTGTTGCGCTCCCGCTACTTGGTGTCCAGGTTGCACTACCTGTTGTTGAATTGGACTGGCCCATACAGGATTATAAGTCATCGGCATGTGGTTTGCCGATAATTGATAGTTACCTGGCGTCTGCTGCTCCTGCACCCTGGAATAATCAACAAATTGTCCTCCTTGGTGCACTGATACCCCAGTTTGAGGATTCGTCATCATCATGGGATGGTTTACCACTGCCAAATCTTGTTGCATCGGCAAAGAACTTGTCGATGGCTGCCCGTAAGGCACTTTGGGTATCGCCATCTGAAGATTTCCTGGCAGCAACTGCTTATTTGGAGAAGACGTTGCATAATGCAATATCGGGCTCATCGAATGTGCCGATATTGCTGATTCCATAGAGGCCTTTCCCGCTACACTATTGCCTTGGATCAACTTAGCATCGGCAGATGAATCCGGAGGCATACCGTATCCCCACTAGTTAACGGGAGTTGGCTGACTCTGGACTACATGTCCTGACATAGCCGACACCACCGGATCGGTGTTCAACTGAACGACGCTTGCAGGGCTCGATCTTGGTGGTGTAGCTTCATCGGTAGAAGGATTCACAGGTTGGAACACTGGAGCCGCCGATGAAGTCATGGAAGATGCCGATCCAGGTTGATGATACGCTGGACCAACACACCTAGGTGGCTGTCCTTCTTTGAAAGATTGCATGACAACATTGTATACAGTATTGGACAGCACATTGGAGTGGCTAATCAACGCCCAATTTAACGCAGAATTAACCATATCTTGCAACTTATCAGGATTGGCATCGAAAGTGACCTGCCACGGCAACGGTGGATCTTGCTTCTGGACTGCATCGCCGCTCCTGTTTAGGCTGAAGGATTTTAGATATAGCTGCTTGTATTCCTCCATAGCCTGCTCCATAGCTTGCTTCTGATCATCCTTCAGATCTACTTCGGAGACTTCAATGACGTTCCTTGGATTGACGTCAGTAGAATCACCCATGATCGTAATCAAGAGACGTATCTAGGGTCCCACCGGGTGTGCCAAAAGAGGTCTTGACACAAAAAGCGCCAGATCTGTGAACACCTCGGGCTTATACCCGAAGTTTCGATATCCAAGGTGTGCCAGTTGATTTGACCAGTTAATCGATAAGGACGATAACTAGAACAATGATGAACGAGACGACGGCGATGCGCCCGGACGTAAAGGCTCAAATTGCTCAAAAAAGCGGACCTCGCGAGGTAGACGGAGATCTTGTAGATGCAGCCCGTTGAGATCATAAGAACTCGTAGGTAAACTAGAACTAATGCGATAAAAATAGATGTTGGAAAAGTAGGTAAAAGTAATAGATTTGTATTTGATTGATTGATATATTTCTACACCGCCCCTGGGTACATATTTATACTCCGGTAAAGGAGTTATACATGGACACGACTCATACCTAAACAAAACTCCTATTTTTAAGGAAATAAAACGACTCGTGCAAGAGTCGGACTCAAACTATAACAATAATACTAGTATAAAAATCACCAGTTTCCTTATTCTTTTTCCTTACGATGAAACTTTGCATCGGCAGATTCCTTCAATCCGCAATTTCCTTCTATTGTCATCAGGAACTTCCTGCTGACGTCAGCCACATCAACCCGTATCCATCGGCAATACCTCCTTATCGGCAAACATATCTTCTTTCTCCCTTGACGCTTCTTCAATCAAATTCACCATCAACGATTTCCTCTGCCTCCATCAGTAATTTGACCGGCAGCATCTTGATGCCGATGAGGAACAGCGATTGCCCCCTTGCCGATCAATGCACTTGGTTTAATATTGACCCGTACAAAAAATGGCGTCAACAGTCACATTTTGTCAGATTCTTGGTTTTGGCAGTGATCACAGGGCTTTACCAAGTATTCATCAGGGTCCTAGAGCTGATCCACAGTCTGTGTGTTTCTTGTGGGAGGATCAGGTTGAGGGGGAGCCCAACTGGTCCAGGACCAATCTCAAGAGCCTCTACTACATTTTGAACAACTTCATCAGGGTGACTCTCAACCCCAAGGACAATGCCACTAATCTTAATGCTTATATCACAAATGTCCTTGCTCAGTTTCCCAATGGTGAGAGGTTCAACATTCTGAGGTTTGTTTGGGTTGAGTTGGCTACTGCTTTGGATAAAGCCAACAGGAGGCTTCCATATGCTCATTACATTCAGTTTGTGATAGAGAGGGTCACTAGGATTATCTTTCCTAAGGATTGCGAGAACACCATGTGTGTGATCAAGAAGACCAGAGGAGGTGCACCACCAGCTACTGCTCCACCAGTTCCACCTTCTACAGGTGGTGGTACTTTTCAGAGACAGAGAGATATCCCTAAGGCTTCTCGCTCTTGCTCTCGCTCAAATGTTAGATCCAGGAGCGAGAGGAGAATGAAGAAGTTTGGGGAATGGATCAAGGCCATCTTCACTACGTGCACTTATCAGGCTAGGATCACTTATGAGGAGCAGGTGGCGAATAGAGAGGCTATCACGGGAGCTAGGGAGTTGGTTGGTCTTCCACCGCTTGCGCTAGTGGAGGTCCCTCCCATGTTTCCTAACCTGCCACGCTTGTCAGTTTCCAGTCATGAGGATGATGATGGTGAGCAGGGTCAGTGGGACAGTTCTCAGTGGGCTCCTTGTGACCGTGTGTATGGCAGGAGACCTCGCCGTCAGCAGCAGCAGCAGGATGAGGAGGTTGCAGGGACTTCTACCGCTGCACCACCACCTCGCTGTTCAACTCGTCAGCGCTTCACACGGACTACACACCAGGCTGGTCGCGCTGTTATCTCCAGCGATGATGAGGATGAGGAGTGATTGGTTCCCCTTCTCTTTTCTTCTCTTTTTGGCGCTTGATGCCAAAGCGGGAGAAGTTTAGGGGGGTCAAATCTTTTTGCTGCAGCGTGCTTCATGTCATATCCATTGAGAGTTAGCTTATTAGCTTGTGAGGTTGAGTGCCGCCGCAAAACTCTATTTTATGTAATAAGGCACTAGTTTTACTCTATTTGTGTTGGATATGGACATGTATTAATGGATTTTGATTTAGCTGATCATAATTTGTGCTTGAGTTGCTTTAGACCTATTGTTTCTTGTGTAGAAACCTATCTGTGTCCTGACTGGTGTAGCCAGGTCGGCAGTGCCAACCCCTGCTGCAACAACCAGGCTTGGGTGATTTTATTTGATATAAATTGTCATATGCATCACGTATTATACTGTGACACATATTTTATTCACCCCACAACAAGCATGGATGTAGGGGGAGGCCCCAAATCACTTTGAATATGTGAAACTTGGTTTCTAATACCAATTTGAGAAGTCAAATCTCAATTCACATATTCAGGGGGAGTTCTCTACACCCATAACATGTAAATCTTCGATTATTGATTATCTGTTGTAAGCTTGAATTGGGTTGTCATCAATCACCAAAAAGGGGGAGATTGAAAGTGCAATCAAGCCCTAAGTGGGTTTTGGTGTTGATGACCACTTAATTCAAGGACTAATGAGATCTATTGAGATGACATACAGGTAATAGCAAAAAGAGGAAGAGTTAGAGAAGGTGGAGGTACCCCAATTCTTATGGAGGCTTCTCTACTCATCAAAGGTTTAAATTCATTTTCGGTTTGAATTTGAGTATAGGGATGTCGTACTATTAAGGGGGATTCTAGTACTGTTATGGTCAGATGTGAATCACATGCTCAATCTTTATCCATGACATACACTCAGCTAGCTCAGAGTCCTGTCCAAACCTCATATTCAGCAGCCTCTCTGAGCCAGGGCCGCACTGCCGACCTTAAAGGGCGGCAGTGCCGACCTCCCTTCCCAGCAGTTTTTCGAGACTATAAATAATTGTTGGAAAGCTCTCCACCTCACCAGTTCAGTACCCCTTCGTCTTCCTCGAATTCTGACCATTGCAAACAGAGCTCTCTCTCTCTCTCACTTCATTGTTGACCTTCACCCTCCAAGCAATCCCACACTTCCAACCATAGATTCTTGAGGGAAAAGGCAGCAAAACACTCCTAGAGAGCGGATCTACTACTTCCCAAAGTCTAAGAGCTTGTGGTTCTCGTTTGGCCAGCGGTGCTAGGGTTTGTTACCCTTGGAGCTTGCTCCTAGCCGGATAGGCGTCGCCCTAGAGCTTGCCCCTCTCTTGTGGCAGCCTAGGGAGGTTTGTAATCGTTGTGTGAAGCTAAGAGATTACCTCTCATCTCAAGGATTAACTTCCTTGACTTGAGATTGAGTTGGAGTTGCAAATCTCCAAGCCTTTGTGGCACCTCAACAATGTGGACTTAGGCAAGCCTTGGTGGCGAGATGAACCACGGGATAAATCATTGTGTCTTGTGTGCTGGTCCCCTAGGTTTTACTTCTTGCAATATATCTTGTGCTAGGGTTTGTGTTGTTGATTTGAGGAAAGAAAGCATTTCTATGGTAACTAGTCTTCGAGCTGGTTCTGGTGTTGATTTTGCAGGGACGGACTCATCTTGGTGCCTAGTATCTCCCTGCCAAAACTTATCTCATTTTGTTTATTTCTCTTAGGTCGGCAGTGCTGCCCTCTGTTCTGACCTCTGCTCGAGTTGATTTTTGACAGGCATATTTACCCCCCCCCCCTCTAGGCTATTTACCCTTCCTGAGATCCTACAAGGGTTATACCGACGTGAAGAGAGATATCCAATGAAGCAAAGTACAAATGAAATCCTTGGCAAAGAGATTGACACAATGTTTTTTACCGAGGTTCACTTGATTGTCAGCAAGCTAGTCCTCGTTGTAGCAATGCACCTACTTGGTGATTCACGCGCTAATAGGCTTGACACGTCTAACCAGCAATCGGGTGCTGCACAATCAACACAAGATAGGGATCCTCCAAGCTATGAGCAGTCTACTAAAGATGTATTTTTGTGAAACTCCCACGGGGAAGGCTCAAGAACCCCTCACAATCCACCGATCGGAACCAGAGACAATCACCTTCATCTGCTCAACGATCCTCGTCGCACCAAGCCGTCTAGGAGTTGACAAACTCCAAGAATAACAAGAGCTCCTACGATGACGACGAATACCAAATGCCACTAAAGATGCAATATGAGTAGCAATGCACTTGATTCACTCAATCTCTCATGGATAATCAATCTAACATAAAGAAGAGTGGTGGAGGTTTGCTCAAGCTTACACAAGTGTATGTGAAGAGAATGTGCAAGTAGTAAAGCTAGAGCCGGCCACAACATATATATAGCCCAGCTAGCCGTTACCTCCCAATAGAGTGTCCGGACCGACCTCCGGACGCTAAACACAACACGTTCGGACCAATTCGCATGCGTCCGGACCCTTATCCCATTTGAAATTAGTTGTTGGCGTGCTCTGCTTTCCACGTTCTGACGCACCTCCGGACTCAACAAGTGCTGAACCTCCATACCAATATTCATCACATCCGGAGAGAAATAGTAAGGTTTCAAAGAGCATTTTCACCTCCGGACGTTGTCCGAATAGAGGCGTCTAGACCAAAGTCCAGCGTCTGGAGCTACACAGTAAGGTTCCAGAGAGGTCCAAGACCTCTGGACTACGTTCAGATCAGATGTCTGGACCAAAGTCTTTGCGTCCGAACACGCTACGTCAGAACAGTGAAGCTAGGGTATGCCTCCGGACTACCCCAGATTGGTCTGAGCCTTAGAAATTGTAGCGTACGGAACCTGTTTCTCAGCTCAAATAACTTGTAACTTCTTCCCAAGTTTCCAAGTGCTAACACTAAGTGATCCAACACTTGTGCATATGTGTTAGATTTTACTTAAACATTTTCTTAGAATTAAGTCAAACATTCTCACTAGATCAAATGCATATGCAATAAGATTATGACCTAGTGGCACTTTATAACAGTAATCATACGCAAGTTCTCCCTTCTTGATAGTACGGCTATCTATCCTAAATGTGATCACACTCTCTATAGTGTCTTGATCACAAAACTGAAAATGACTCCTATGTTATACCGTTTTCTTAAGTCCATTTTTGTTTTCTCTTTCCTTCTTCCAAGTTAGAGCATCACCTTGATCCATTGAGCTCCATAACTTGACTTGTACCAACCTATCTCATACATTCACTTAGAGACCAATAGATTAGTACAATTAGGTTTTCATCAATTACTCAAAACAAAACATGGGCTTTCATGTCTACACATGGGGATATGAAGTGATTTCTGCATGGAGGAGCTTGCACATCATCTGCGGAACATCGTGCCTCCATGGTGCACACTCACGCCAGCTTGTCTATGATGTGCTACAGTCATCCTCCCATCGCTGCAAATCTTGTGGAGAGCGGGCTGACACCACGTGGGTTGGGGATGGAGAAGAGGCTGGCGCGATGGGGATCATGGTTGGGGCTGGGGAAAGGCCGGCCTGAGGCATTATGGTTGGGGGCACATGGGCGACTGAGAATGAGAGGAAGAAGACACGCTTAGAGAGAAAAAGGAAAAAAAATAAAAAATAATCTCACATGTAGGCCTCACATATAGGAGATGTTATTAGTGTGTTGTAGCATTTTTTCTAAGAGCATCTCCAGGCCTCCTGTTCGCTTGGCTTATCATCCACTGGTTTTTGTCTCAAAAAACAACCAAAAACAACATTAGCCGGCTTATCAGCCAAAAAACGGCCAATCCAACAGGCCAAATGAGAGTCTCCCTATGTTTGATTTTGAGTAATTGATGAAACCTACCTAAGTACTAACCTTGATCTCTAAGTGTGAATCATGAGATAGGTTGGTACAAGCCATGATGGAGCTAATGGATCAAGGTGTTGATGGCAATGGCTCTAGCATGGTGGTGGATAGGAAAATGGTGTGAAGGCAAAGGTGATATAGGAACCATTTTCAGTTTGGTGATCAAGACACCATAGAGGGTGTGATCACATTTAGGATAGATATCCATACTATCAAGGAGGGAGCTCTTGTGTTTGATTGCAGTTATCATGTGCCACTAGGTTCATATGCATTGCATTAAAATCTATTGAACTAGTGAAACAACCAACTCATTCCAAGTAAAATGTGAACTAAAAGCTAACACATGTGCACAAGTGTTGAGATCACTTAGTGTTATCTCTTAGAAGCTTGGGAGAAGTTAGTAAAGTGTTTAAGCAGAGGAAATGGCTCCGGACTGAGGTCCGGACGCTAGGGTTTGGTCGAGTCTGAATCATCGGTGATGAGTCCGGAGCCATACCCTAGCTTGGCAGCGCTGAAGTCAGAGATCCGGACGTTGTTTGTCCGAACAGGGTTTCCGGACGTGCGTCCGGAGTTGGTAGTCCTCTCGGGTGCTCTCGGGGAGTTCTGGAAATATTTCTGGACGATGATACAGACCCTGCCAATAGTAGCATCCGGAGACGCGTGTCAGGCAGAGGCAAAGGCGCGAAGAAGCCGTTTGAATCGGTAGGGCGACCGGACGTAGGCGCGATGGTCCGGACAGTGTTTCGCGCGCGTCCGGAGGCAGCGCCCGGAGTGGTGAAACAGAGGGGGTCTCTGTGTTGTGGAGGAGCATCCGGGCGCAGTCATTGGTCCGGACCTCCCACTGTTGCTAGCGTCCGGAGAGGGCGCAGAAAGTGTTTTTGAGGGGGGCAAACGACTAGTTTGTGAGTGTGGGCTATATAAGGTGGTATGGCCGGCCCTTGGGGGTCTCTCTTGCACAATTTCATCACTCACACACTAGTGCTCATTTGTGAGAGCCTCCACCAATCATGTCATTGATACATTTGCTAATTTCATGATAGATTGAGTGAACCAAGTGCATTGCTTCTTCGATTGCATTCTTGTGGCACTTGGTGATCGTCGTCATCGCGGGAGCTCTTGTTATTCTTGGAGATTGTCATCTCCTAGACGGCTTGGTGCGACGAGGATCATTGAGTGGAGGAAGGTGATTGTCTCCGGCTCCGATCGGTGGATTGTGATGGGTTCTTGAACCTACCCCGTGGGAGTTCGCGAAAGGTATCTCTAGTGGATTGCGCGTAGCTTGTGGATCCCTATCTTGTGTTGGTTTTGCGGCACCCAGTGACGGGTTTGGCATGTGATGTCAATTAGCGCGTGAACCTTCAAGTAGGTGAATCACTAAAACGAGGAGTAGCTTGTTGGAAAACAAGTGAACCTCGGTAAAAAATATTGTGTCTCATTGTCTATCTACTAAGGATTCATATCGTGATTGATTGGCTCTTCATTGGTATTCTCTCCGTGGCGGTATAACCTTCCTAACTCTAGCTTTGCATTACCTTCTTTACATTCTTGCAAAGTAGAGTAGCTCTCTAGCTTGTGTAGCCTTGTTTAGAGCTTTCTAGGTTGCTAGCTTAGTTTTGTGCTCTAGTTGTCATCTTGCTAGTAACTAGAATTGGTAGGTGGCTTGCCGACCCTTAGAGCTAGAGCAAACTTGCTTTTTCGTCGTGTTTTATTCTAACAAGTTTGCTTAAGTGTTGTTGTAGAATTTTTAATAGGCTATTCACCCCCCCCCCCCCCTCTAGCCATTTGTATACCTTTCACCGAAGCATACTGAAAGGATCAAGATGCCCAAGAAGGGGGGTGAATTGGGCTCTTTTTAATTTCTAGACAAGAATTAAACCTATCAAGAGCCAATTAACCCCCTAGTGCCTACCGTTTCTGTGTCCTAGCTAGAAAGCGGTAGCAAGCCAATTGAAAGCGAAAACTTCCTACACAATTCTAATATGAATTGAAAGAAAAGTGCGGAAAGTAATGCAGTATGAAAGAGCTAGGGAAATAGATGCTTGACACGGCGATGTTTTGCCGAGGTATCGAGGAGTCGACACTTCCCCCTAGTCCTCGTTGGAGCACCTCGCAAGGTATAGCTCCCCCTCAATCCCGTGCAAGGGATAAGTGCTCTCTACGGGCTGATTTTTCGCCACTTCGGCTCGGTGAATCGCCCACAACCGATCACACATCGATGGAGAAGGGCCGCCGACAATCTTTCGGCGATCACCTTCCTCCAAGCACCACCGGACCGTCTAGGTGATGTCAATCACCAAGAGTATCAAGACTCGATCTTCGCTTGACTCACTCAAGCTTCACAACTAGAGGATGCACACTTGAACTCTTGGATGAACTAGAGGAGAGGATGGATGGATTCGCGAATCACTCTCTCTCTAGGGCTCTTGCTCTCTTCCCAACCTTCTCAAGAACTTCAGCAACTGAAATGAGCAAAGGCAAGGTGGGAGAGAAGGGTGAGGAGCTATAAATAGCCCCCTAGAAAACTGCCTCGGGCTGGCATTTTAAGTTGGCGACGGACGCTCCAATGCCTAGGCGATGAACGCTCCGTCGTCCTGCCCAACGGCTAGTTCTGCAACACGTTTTAGGCGATGGACGCTCCTGCGCATACCGACGGACGCTGAGACACCAGCGTCCGACGCCCCTTGCTTAGATGCTCTGAAAAACAGCCCCACTGGTAGGCCGACAGACGCTGGCACAGCGTCCGACGCCTTGGCGACGAACAGCGTCCGACGCCCTCTGAAACTCAGGGGCTCACACTGAGCGGCCGACGGACGCTACGTCATCCTAACGTCAGCGTCCGACGCCATCGTCCGACGCGACGGACAGCGTCCAGCGCCTTCAGACTCAGCGTTTGACGCCTAGTAAACTTCTTTTTCAACTCCGGTTTTCGTTGCGATGAATCTGGAAGAAGTTCTTGGCTATCTTACGGTCACCATAGGCTTTCTTAGAGCTAAGGAAGTCAAGTGTGCACCACACCTAAGTCATGAAGCTCTCCTAAGTAAAGCTACTAGTCTTAACCCCTCTTAATAGTACGGTCAAAGCTAAACTAGAATCCCTATCTATGTCTAAGTGCCCTTCATCACCTTATGGCACTTAGCCTATCATTCTAGGTTCTTCATCATGTCTCTTTGAAATCCGAAACGATATCCATCTTGGGGGCTAAGTGATAACCATTCATGCCCATTTATGTTGATCACTATAGCTAAGCTACGCATAGCCTCTGCAAAACACATGTTAGCCATAATAATCGCTAATTGACATTAATCACCGAAACCAATAGGGCCATGATTCTTCAATCTCCCCCTTTTTGGTGATTGACGACAATAACTCCTCGAGTATGGATATAAGAGTGGAAGGTCAGGATTTCAAGTGACTTGAAAAGGTTGAGCAAGGGTTAGTGAATGAGATTGAACAATACTTGCTCATCCTTGCCAAGCCACAAAACATGGTACTCATGA
This sequence comes from Microstegium vimineum, assembly GCA_022036555.1. NCBI lineage: Eukaryota > Viridiplantae > Streptophyta > Magnoliopsida > Poales > Poaceae > Microstegium > Microstegium vimineum. The sequence goes on along the minus strand of CM039135.1, from coordinate 12,717,945 downwards.
ATATGAAATGGAATTTTGATACCTCATGATATTCTCTCATAAGTATCGAGTAAGCGCGGAAGCTCAATAACCATTAGATCATAGAGAGATATCATGAACAAGAGACAACTCACAACATATATATTAGTGAAAAACAAGAGTATGTCTCACAAGCATAGGTATCTCACAAGCATCATTCATCACACATATACACAAATGCACAATAGATAGACATGAGGACATGAGTACGGGGGAAATAAAATCACACAAAGAAACGAATCCCTCCCCCTATCTCTATACTCGACCCTCTCTCCCCCTTTGGCATCTAGCACCAACAACTAAGCATCTGGAACTAGAGGAGGAGGCGAAGAAGCTGCAGCCTGGTGATCGAGCATGATGAAGTCCTGAAGGTCTGACTCATCTGACTCAACATCTTCCTCCGCCTCTACAGGTGTAGGCGCAGTTGGGGTGACCTCTAGAGCTGACACTGTAGGCTCTGGAGCTGCTAACTCAACTGGCTCCCCCTGAGGCTCAGCTGGTGCCTCTGGCGGTCCTGCCTCTGAAGTAGCGGGTCTGGGAGCCCGACGAGTGAAAACTTGAGGCGGTGGAGGAGTAGACACTGCCAAAGCGGCTAGAGACACTGTTGCAACAAGCTCTGCTGGCTGGGACTGAGGTGGAGTTGATACTGCCACTGTAACTGCATCATCCTGCTCCTATGCCTAAACTGGGGCCTCTAGCGCAACTGCCTCCACTGCTACTGAGATAGCATCTGTCTGAACGGCAGCTGGAGGAGTGGTGACGGTCTGCGTAGACTGATCTGGTGCGATCTCCGACGAGGCAACTGAGGAAAGGTAGGTGCACGTCGCCGGAGGATCCACCTCAACCTCTGGAGCTCGTGTGTCTGGCTAAGCGGCTCCTAGAGAGTCATCTCATGTGATCTCCAAGTAAGAGGCCGAGAGGTCACGCGAGGCCTCTGCAATGGTAGTTCCCCAGATAGGTGTGAAACCTGTCTGTAGCTCGTCGGGTGAAACTAACCATGAGGACACCTGAGTCCTCGGAGACTGGCACTCTGGAGAAGCTGGTGCCTGGTGAAAGGTCCTAGATGGCTAGAGGGTGGGCTGAATAGCCTATAAAAATTTCTACAACTAACACTTAAGCAAGAGGTTAGTAAACTAGATGGCGATAAAGCAATGTTGCACTAGCTCTAGAAAGGATAAAGCCATCCACCTATTCACAAGTTTAATAATCAAAGAATGTAAACCACACACAAACTAACACCCTAGCAAAAAGATAGAACAAGATGAACTTGAAAGGGTGCAGGAAATACCTGACCGGTACTACCAGTTCCTGACCGGTACTACCGGTACCTGTCGGGATTCTCCAATAAGCCAAGGAATTCAACTTGGATTTCAGATCCAAGCTTTTCCCCACACTCCTTGAGGTTGTGGATGTTGATGTTGATGTTCCCTTGGCTTGAATCCTTACCAATTTGTAGATCGGCCCTTCCAAACCTATGAATGAGGAGAGAGAAGAAGAACATGAAGAACAAGGACAGTCGAAGCTATCTCCACATCAACAAGCACACGAGACTCACGATTTATACCGAGGTTCAGCAACTCTACACAAGAGTTCCTACTCCTCGTTGTTGAGGTGACCGCGAAGGTCGGAGTCTCTTTCACCTCCTTGCCTCTTCCTTGAGGCCCACAAAAAGAGTGCCCAAGGTTCTCACTAAGATCGAATGAGGATTACAAACACTTTGTGTGCCCTCACAAAGAATCAAACCAAGAAACAATATGGGCAACACAAAGAACGCCTAGCCGGCTAGGGTTTCAAGAACCCAAGAGTAACAAATGCAAATCCAACCCGGCTAGATGAGGAACCAAGTGCTCAAGTATTGAATCGATGTTCCTCACTCTCTAATCTCACTTCTCTAGCTCAAGTATTGCAAGGGATTGAAGCCTAGAGCATGGAGGGAGAGAGGGGAGGAGTGCCTTGTGCTTGGGAGCCTTTTTCTTAGAGTTGGGGCGAGTTAGAATGAGTGGCTACCTTCCAAAAGAGAAGGGGCGCGGCCTTTATACTCACTGCTCCAGAACACTACTGGTACTACCGGTGGCTCACCGGTACTACCAGTCCAACAAATATGACCGTTGGAGCCTTCCGAACGATGTGTAAAGTGAGTCTGCTGCTACTACCGGTGGCTCACCGGTACTACCGATGGCTGACCGGTACTACCGGTAGTTCAAAAGAGTGATGCCTTCGCATGCGAGAAAGTCCTACCGGTACTACCGGTCCTCCACCAGTAGTACCGGTGGGAGACCAGTACTACCGGTGGCACAACAAAGAGTCACTAAAAAGCTCTTCTAAGTGCATGTGAGTGCAAGGTGTCTCTCAAACGTATAAGTTAAAGACATGAGCACTTTTATCCCATCTAACTAGATTAGAATGCACCCCTCTTGATAGTGCGGCATGCCCTATGACTCAAGTAAAGGTAAAAGATATTTAACCAAAGAGTCGAGCCGCTATCCATCGAATGAAGCTTTGGAGTGCTATAATCACCGAATATCATCATTGTATCTTCCAATGGACTAACACCTTGCAAATTCAATTTTGTCTACACACTTAGGCAAAAGGTTAGTCCAATAGGTTTCATCAATTAACCAAAACCAAACAAGGGCTTTCACCTGGTAGTGTGGAACAACGGGTTCCTGACTCTCCTGTCCTCCGGACGGTAACGCTGGAGTCGGTACCAGGGTTTTTCTTACCGTTTCGAAACCGGTAACCGCCGGCGAGCGGTTGGGCGGTTACCGACCGATTTGACCGGTTACCGGTCCAAACCAAACGGTTTGGATTTTGAATTCAAACCCCGCAGTTCATTCGGTTTGGGACCGGTAACCGGTCGGTTAGGGCCGGTTACCGACCGGTTTGAGCGGTAACCGGTCCAAACCGTCGGGTGGCTTTTTTTTTTGCTTGAAAAAATCAAATTTTTTTGCATGACCTTTGTGCATAATGATGTAAATAGAACACACAATTCATGGAAAATAGTGTGATACAAATGGCCAACCCCACAATAATATCATAGTGATGCACTAGCCAGTAGCCACAAATTCACGACGGAAATAACGTAGTTCACCGTTGCAACAACAACAAATCGTCCATGGAAATACCTTGTGTCGTAGACATGCGAACATCATGGTCACTGACGTTGAATATAAGGGAAGATCCCATTTCGGCACCCCTCCTCATACTCCGCGGTGGACATTAGAGCGATACCGCGCGACTGTAGCCCGGCCTTGTACTCTATCCATGATTGGCCCGTCCAATGAGCTGTGGTCTCCCATTCCTGCACTAACATGTTGTAGAAAACCGGGTCTTGCCATTCGTAGACACATCTAGTGGCCGGCTGCGTGCTGATGTCAGGAACGGGGTAGGTATAACCACCACCGTACGATGTATCACTGTACGAGGAAGAGGAGTACTGTGGCGTGCCGTAGCAGTCCGTCGGGTCGTAAGCTCTCCTCTGCGATTCCGGCTGCCCATGGTCGCGGTCCTGAGTAGCATGTGTGAAGTCCGTCTCGCCTGCAGCCGACCATAATTAGTACTAGTGAATAGTCATAGACATTAAAAAAATGTCTGTAACAATCGATACCTGTGAAACGAAGTCCACCAGCATCACCAGCACCACTACCACCAGCACCATCTGCACAACCCCCAGCCCCACCACCACCAACAGCACTAGGTGGAGTAGCTCCAGGGTCATCGTCACCACTATGACCGTCTCCACTGTCATTTGCTGAGCTACTGTGATCGGACTCCTGGTTCCGTGGACTTTCCTCACCCTCCTCGTCATCATCTGTCGAATCATCGCTGGTGACAGGTTGTTGCACTCGCTTCCCCTTTTGTTTCTGGCTAGGTCCCGTCTGGTATTTTCTTTTGCCAAGATGCATGTCACCCACATGTCTACGGGCCCAATCACTGATGGGCCCAAGATCGTCGGGGTCCACTTGGTCTCTGTCATCACAAAGAATGAATCATATTATTAAAAGTATGGTTCGTTAGTGGCTAACAAAGTACATCAACGTACCTCACGATATGGGATGGAAGAGGGATGTCTGTTTCTTCATCCTCTTCGTCAAGAACTGGAGCCTGGTTGGATCTGCCATACTCCATCCAGTCTCGAACCGGATTATCCCTTTCGTAAAAGGATATCTGCGTGAACTGGTCAATGAAGTCTTCTTCCTCACGCCTAGGTGGTCCGGAGGCATCCGCGAGTCGCAGGCGAAGGTTGTAGTTCACATACACTAGCTTGTTTAGTTTTTTGTGGGACAAGTGATTACGAACCTTCGTGTGCACTAAGGCAAATGTACTCCAGTTGCGCTCGCATCCACTGGAGGATACACACTGTGCAACAAGCCTCAACGCAAGTTTTTGCAGATTTGGAGTGCTCCTGCCGAACAGCATCCACCATTGAGCTGCAAGTGGAACCCATTATGTTAGGTATGCGCTCAAAAAGACAAAAAAAATGAGTTCAAAAGTACTCTTACATGGGGTTGTCTTGGGGTCCGTGGCCATTTTAATGGCCAGCTCACTGCCAAACTCCCCAAGGTGTTGGCGGTATGATTCTGCCTCCTGTAATGCCAAGACAGCGGAGTGCACATCCGTCATTTTCCCAAATGCTTCCTTGAGGCCAGCAAACATTTGCGGAGTTGGATTGTAACGGTATACAAGCCTTGGGTTGAGGACAGCAGCTGCAACATACGATGCACGACAAATTAGAAAATGGTAAATACTCAATATGTAGAGACTGCTATTTTAACAATGGTTGTGATCGCACCTGGGCCCACATGCGTGCCATAGTACACATCCGCAATCCTGCCATCCATGATAGCCTTGTACTGATGCCATGTTGAGACATTTGTTCCAAAGAAGGCCTCCATCTCCTTTTTGCACTCTTGGAAGTTGTACACTACTTCACACAGGTTAGGTCGCCTATCCTGATCAGCGAACCGAAGGAACCTGTAAATTGGTGCCACTGAATTGATGATGTATTTGAGTCCATCCCACCACTGTATACTAGACAACCTTGCGTGAGCATAATGGCCTTCCTTGGATTTTCCCCACCTGCTATGCAAGAACTCGGGAGATCCCATCCACTGCATAAACCGATCACGCTTCCGATGGAAGCTCTCCATGAACATGTAGTTAGTCCCAAACCTAGTGGCATTCCATTTGACCAACTCACCACCAATGGCTTCCCTCATCATTGCATTCAACTGGCCATGGTTGTGGAGCCAAGCTGAAATGCGCTTGCATACGGAGATCATACCTGCATGCTCCGGCCTTTGACCAATGTCCTTCAGCATCAAGTTGATGGTGTGTGCAAGGCAAGGTGTCCAAACAATATGCTCGTACTCCTCGTTCAATCTCTGGCATGCTCTCTTGAAGTTGGCATCGTTGTCCATGACGATATGCACGACATGCTCAGCACCTATCTCCTCAACCACCTTGCGAATCAGCTGCACAAGTAGGCACAGCATTTAGTGGAACCGAGAAAACATAGTGCATGTGAACTGGCACAATATTTTGGACGTACCCCAACAAATAAGATGAATCTTGGCTCCTGCCCGTCGCATCAACTGACTTGTGGAACCACATGACGCCATTGCAATAGATCAAAAAATTGATGACATTCATTCTTGTCGGGCCTGTCCACGAATCACACATCAACGTGACCCCAAACAAGGGCCACTCCTCCTGAAACTTTGCGTACCGGATCTGCAGGTCCTTCTCTGTCTGGTCGAGGTACTTCCCGTCTATATCCTTTACACTAGGTGACGCGATGCCTTCACTTGCAATCGTAAGCGAATCATGAGAATAGAGAAATATACATAATGAATTGAAGTCTCCAAGTATATGTACTTACCCCACTTCTGCGTCTCCCTGACCGCACTAACAAAGTACGGATTGTCCGCCTGTCTCCCGAGGATTCCTGCAGTATGGAAAAACTTTCCCCAAGCTTTCCCAATTGCGTCCTTCGCGTTCCTTCCCCTCTGCGTCCATGACCCTGTATCAATCCTTGTCTGCTTGACTCCACCCCTCGTACCGGCTGCCAAGTTGTAGTCATCCACCACCGTAGGGGTCTGCCTCTGTGAACTAGACCTCCGAAACATCCTCTGCAAAGGATTGCCCCCTGCGAAGCAGTACCACTACCACTGCCACCTCCACGCTCATAAGCGCCTCCTCTCCGCTGCACCCCCTCCTGGTTGCCCTCCGCTGCAGCAACCTCTCGTGCAACCCTCTACCGAGAGCGGTCACTAGTTGCCTGCCTAGTTCTGTCGATCTCCTGCTGAAAGTACTCCCGGACGTCTCTGGGCACCTTGCTGCAGTGGATCATCTCCGTCCCGCGCGTAGCCAAATGCTGCTTCAATCGGGAAGCACCACCCCCAGCTTTTTGTGTACGACAGTAGTTGCATCTCCAACCGGGAGCAAGATTCTCACCATGCTCCCATACCACGTCTCTGCGGTCTCTCGGCATCTCCTGCACAAATGGACAACACAAACAAATCGAACACATGCATCAAATCATACCGCAAATAAACCTAAATCCTAACATACACCTAAATCCTACCTAAATCCTAAATCCTACATCAATGAAATCCTAAATCCTAAATCCTACATACATCCTAAAGCAAATCCAACCGCAAATCCTAAATCCTAAACCAAATAAACCTAACTCCTATATACGTCCTAAGTCAAATCCTACCTAAATCCTACAATAAATATTTTCTACATCATATACTCCATAAATCCTACATCCTATAGCTTATCATAACTAAATCCTACAACTAAAGCAACTACAAATGCAAGGAAATGAAAAAAATAAAAAAAAACTTACCGAAGCAACCCGGTCGGTTACCGTTCTGGGGGTCAGTAACCGCCGCGTCCGGTCGGTAACCGCCAGGGGGAGGGCGGCGTGGCAGCCTGGTCGGTTATCGACCAAATCTCTCGGTAACCACCGCCATCCGGTCGGTTACCGAGGGGCTCGGTCGGCTGCGGGCGGCGCAGGGGCGGAAGTGACGGGGGCGGGCGCGGATAGGGTTTGGGGCGCGGACAGCCCCCCCCCCCCCCCGGCCGACAGCTCCCTTGTAGGAGGCGCCAGGAGCCAATGGGCTGCATGGGCCCTTAACGGGCCGGCCAGTTTTTTTTTTTTTCTTTTTTTTTCAAACTTAAACACGTCCAAAAAAATAGCAAACGAACTCCAATTTGAAAAAAAATTACACCATTGGACTCTATAAATCGTGAACTATTTTTAGGAATTTTTTCAGAATTTTTTTTTAAAAAAATTCAAATTTGAAATTTGAATTCAAACCGGTACCGAAACCAAACCGCCCGCGGCCAGTTTGTCGGTAACCGACCGGTTACCGCGGTTACCGTTTGGTAACAAAAACCCTGGTCGGTACCACGACCACTGGAGGCTGCTGCTGAGAGACCCCGGGCAGCTGAAGCTGAGGAGTGACGGTCTGCCCGGAGCTCGAGCCAAGAAGACACCCAAGAAACATGGTCTGAGTCTTCTGAATTTCAGCCTGCTGCATCTGATAAGATAGGAACTGGCGCTGAAACTCGTCCTGCCTGGCCTGGGTCTGAGCCTGAGCGGCGAGCTGCTGTGCTGTAAGCCTCCGAACCTCGTCAGCCTGCCTCCTCTACTCCTCTGCCTGTCGAGACTGCTCCTCCTGCGTCCTCGTAAGGAGGGTAAGAATTGTGGCCTCTGAGGTGCCTGAAACTGGAGCTGGAGCTGGAGCTGCACCTGACCCTCCTGCCTCATGGTCATGAGACATCGGTGCGTACTCGGGTATCGGCCTGTAGCCCTCATCTGAGCTATCAGAGTACACGTCCTCTCTATAGGCAGCCTCAACAGCTGTATCAATCTCTGCGTCAAGATCTGCAAGCTCTGCCTGGGCGATCTGCTCAACTGTAGTATCAGTGTCCTCTGCTGACTGAGGTGGCACATCTGCCTGTCTGGTGCCTGGACGGTACGCTCTGCTGGGGCGAGGTAGGTTCCCGTGGATAACCAACTAGCTCATCGAGTAGATGGGATACTCAGTAGCTGACCTGGTAAGTGTGACAAGTAGTGATCCAGATCGAGTCATAGCCACTATCAGATATGAGATCCAGTGTGCAAACTGTAGCTACCAGTTTCCTCTAAACCCTACAGCTATGATGTCCTCTAGCTCGCTGACGATCAAATCCCATAGATCAAACTTTTCTTTCTGGATGATGTGAGCAAGAAGCCACAACTGTAGACGAGTAATAGTGTCCCAACCTCCAATCCTGGGAAGAATGGTATGTCTCAGTACCTCATGAAGAATCCGAGCAAGAGGAGTGAGGTATCTCGGAGTGCGGCTCGAACCCTCTGAGAAAGGCAGCTGGAAGCACGGCCTCATGTAGTCTGTAGATGGCACTATCCCATCGTGAGGTTGACGAGGTGCCTCCTTGTCCCCGTAGCACAGACTGTGAATCCTCGTAGGAGAGGACTCTAGGTGGAACATCTCTCTGTACCGAGCTGTAGTGACCCTGAAGTCGCGGCCCTGAAAGCCGAAGTGGAAGAACTCATGGTCAGGGGAGATCCACAGCGAGGAGTAGAACTGATAGACCGAGTCCTTCTGATAAGCACCGGATCGTCCCATCAAGTCAGACAAGTCCTGAAGATACTGCAGATGCTGAAGAATCTCTGGACCACCGACACCCTCTATGTGAGCAGGTGGGCAAACTCTGTGAGCCCTAAGAGGAGCGTCGATCTCAACGTAAGCTCTATAGAAGTCCTCGTGAATAGTGGTATAGAAGTCATGACCAGCATGGGGATCCCTCTGAGCCGGGAACCAAGACTGAAAGTCCACGAAGCAAACTAGCTGGACCTGCTTGGCTCTGAGAACCCTGACCTGATGCCTCACTGGGTCTGGTAGCTGAGGTCCTGGTGGACTGGGTGGTGCTCCAAACCCACGTGAGCGAGTGACATGTCTGGCCATCAGCTTACCAATCGAAGAGTGGTCCACGGCCTCTGGTTGCTCGGTCTATGGAGCCTACTCTGTCTCCTCTGTCTCAGTAGCCTCTGCAGGCTCTGTCTCTGGACACGAAGGGGACTCACAACGCGCTCCACGGCGAGGCGAGAGCCTCAAACCGGTGTGACATCCACCTCGCTCCGCGATCTCTGCTGCCTCGGCCACTGCAACTGTGGCTGCGGAATCTGGATCCATAAGTGGCCTCTTGTGCTTCTTTGAAACAACCTTCTGCTTGCCCCTTCCCCGATCAGTGGGAGGCGGTGGAGGTGGAGGGTCACCACCACTACCGGGGATGGGACCGGAGTTCTTCGTCCACGGCATTTTCGACCGTGAGAAGAACAAGTGTCAACTGCCAAGAAATCCCCAAGCTAATCACTGACACAGAACAAGCCAACCTGCCAACTGCCAACTGACACTCCACTGAGCAACACAAGCAATCAAGATTGGCACGACAGCCCTGGACTGTCCTTTCGAGGCTTTGCCTCGTTCCTTACTCACGGGTTTTGCCCCGAGTTTACTGTCACTGCCCAAACTGTCACCTGTACGGTAGATAGATAGGGTATATAACCATAAGCATATATCTAGAGGTGAGATTAATCTATTTGGAAGAATGAATTAGGTAAGGAAATGGAACGCAGCTGACAAACATACCTCTGACCAAGGATACTAAGCAAAAATAGCAGAGGGAAGAACAACTCGGTCAGTATCACGCAACAATCTGCAGCCCTAAACAGGGAATGAGAGAAAAGAAATTTAGGGAGCAGAAGATTTGGTGGATAACTCAATTTGTAGAGAGATAGGGTGAGCAATCACATTTGTTGGAGCAGCAAACAGAGAAAACGAGCCACTGCTACTCTCTTGAACAAGCAACTCCACGGAGGAGAAGCACGGAGCAGAGGCAGCACTGGCAGGCCGAGAACGGGGAGCTCCGCGGCGGCGATTAGGCTACCCTCTGCGTGGCTGAAACGCTCGCGCAGAGAGGAAAGGCAAGAGAACGCAGAGCAGATCTGCGACGAGCGGGGGCGAAGCAGCGCTGGCCTTGCCGGCGGCAAACTGGAGGGCGACGCGCTCGCGAGGGGGGAGAGAGCGGCGGCGGTTAGGGTTAGGAACCAACCAGTGGCGACCGCGTACGGAAATGAAACAGAACTGACCGAGAGGGAAGAAGAAGACGGGGGTTTTTTAAAAAACATTGCGCCTTCAGTTCGCGACGGACGCTGGACAGCGTCCGACGGGATTGTCCGTAGGTCTTCCAGTAGGGATTTTTGAGACGACCGGCTTTGATTGCGTAGGACGCTCTGCGATGGACGCTGGAGATCGTCCGTCGCCCCTAAATCAGGCGGCATTTTCTGTTCGGACGGTTGCAACGGACGCTGAGGTAAGCATGACGTAGCGTCCGTCGGGATCGTCCATCGCCAAAATTTTAGAATTTTTCAAATTTTGTTTTTGTTTCTTCTCTCCCAATCAAGTCTCAATCCAAAAAGATCCAAATAAAGCCTGATTGGATTTGATATGAGAACCATCTCTCAACCACTCATTTGCAAATAGTTTTCCTTAGGCTTAAGTAGTTTTTAGTTCAAAATATTCGGATGGAAACTTCAAGGAGACATCATATGGCCACAAGAGGGGTAAAGAAGTGTCTTGAGCTTGGAATGCTCCCCCTAAGTGGATGAACACAGAGGATGCTCAGACTTAACCAAAAAGAAACAACAAACAACACATGCAAATGCAATGCATTACAAGAATTTGAATCTAGAATGCTTGCAAGTTTAAACCATGATTGGACTTCTTCACACGTTCAAGAATGGTTATTCCAACCATGTTAGCCAAGCCTATGTGCATTACTAATTTAACATGATTATATTACACATGATGCAAGGTTGGTTCACACAAGATCATCTTTTAGTGAAGTTAGAGTGATCAAGCACATTCAACTCGCTTCTCAACCTACAAAAGGTTGCTTCATCGAGTGGTTTAGTGAAGATATCCGCCAATTGATTTTCGCTAGAAACTCCCACTAGTGATATGTCTTTCCTAGCCACATGATCTCTAAGAAAGTGATGACGGATATCAATGTGCTTGGTGCGAGAGTGTTGAACCGGGTTATTAGCAAGCTTTACGGCGCTTTCATTATCACACAAAAGTGGAACATCTTTTAAAGCCACGCCGTAATCAAGTAGTGTTTGGGACATCTTTTAACCGTACTTAGATGCGACTCCTTAGGGTTTGCTTGAAACCTAGCACACATACACACACTAAACATGATATCCGGCCTAGAAGCGGTGAGGTAAAGTAAACTACCAATCATCGAGCAATAAAGAGTTTGGTCGATCGGGTTACCATCCTCATCAAAGTCGAGATGCCCATTAGTAGGCATTGGGGTCTTGATTGGCTTGCAATCCTCCATCTTGAATTTCTTGAGCACATCATTTGTGTACTTCTCTTGAGATATGAAGGTGCCCTCCCTCAATTGCTTCACTTTGAAGCCAAGGAAGAAGGTTAGCTCGCCAATCATCGACATCTTGAACTCCTTGGACATCAATGCACCAAATTCCTTTCTATGATCTTGGTTTGTTGATCCAAATATAATGTCATCGACATATACTTGGAAAACAAAGATCTCTCCATCTAGCACCTTGGTGAATAGTGTGGTATCCACTTTCTCGATCTTGAAGCCCTTCTTGAGTAGGACATCCCTTAGCCTCTCATACCAAGCTCTTGGAGCTTGCTTCAATCCATAGAGTGCCTTGGACAACCTATACACATGATTAGGACAATTTGGGTCTTCAAACCCGAGAGGTTGTGAGACAAAGACAAGTTCATTAATGAAACCATTTAGAAAGGCACTCTTCACATCCATTTGAAATAGTTTCATTTTGTGATGTGAAGCATATGTCAGGATACAAATGGCTTCTAGTCTTGCAACCGGCGCAAAGGTCTCCCCAAAATCCAAGCCTTCAACTTGGGAAACCCTTTTGCCACCAATCTTGCTTTATTCCTTACAACCACGCCTTGATCATCTTGCTTGTTCCTAAACACCCACTTGGTGCTAATGATTCTTGCTCCTTTGGGCTTTTCTACTAGTGTCCACACTTCGTTCCGGGTGAAGTTGTTCAACTCTTCATGCATGGCATTCACCCAATCCGGATCCGCAAGTGCATCCTCCACACTAGAAGGCTCAACAAAGGAAACAAAAGAGTGATGCTCAACATAAGAAGCAAGTTTAGATCGAGTTGTTACCCCCCTTGATGGACTCCCTATGATGAGGTCTTGTGGATGAGCTTGAAGCATAGGTGTAGATCTTCTATCAATCAATTAGGGAGGAGATTGTGGTGTATCAATATCACTAGTTTGAGCCTCGGTTTGATCTTGAGGGATGAAGCTATCTTCTTGTGCTTCCCTCACTTGTTCTTCATCAACTTGAGGCGTGTGAGGTGGAGTAGCTGCTTGATTTGTATTATCTTCACCATCTTCCACCTCTAGTGGGTTGATTGCACCAACGAGCATATTCTTCATAGCCTCCCTCAAGGGTTCATCACCTACATCATCAAGATTCTCATGCTCTTCTTGAGAACCATTAGTTTCATCAAACTTCAAGTCATATGTTTCTTCAACTAGGCCGAAGGCTTTGTTAAATACTCGATATGCCTTGGATTTAAGAGAATAGCCAAGTAAGAAACCAGTGTCACATCTCCTTTGGAACTTGCCCAAGTGTTGACGCTTCTTATAGATGTACACTTTGCATCCAAACACTCGGAAGAAGGATAGATCCGGTTTCTTCCCATTCACAAGCTCATAAGGGGTCTTCTTGAGAAGCCTTTGGACAAAGATCCAGTTGGCCGCATAACATGCAGTGTTGATTGCTTTGGCCCAAAACTTCTCGGGGGTGTTGTATTCATCAAGCATTGATCTTGCAAGAGTGATTAGTGTCCGGTTCTTTCTCTCTACTACACCATTTTGTTGTGGGGTATAGGCGGCGGACACCTCATGATTGATCCCAACTTCATCACAATAGTCTTCAATCTTGGTGTTCATAAACTCGGTCCCATTGTCACTTCTTATCTTCTTGATCTTCACATCAAACTCATTTTGGGCTCTAGTTGCAAACTTCTTGAATATTGATTGAGTCTCTCCCTTGTCTTGAAGAAAGAACACCCAAGTGTACCTAGAGTAGTCATCAACTACCACCAAGCAAAAGAGATTGCCACCAAGGCTAGCATAGGTGGTAGGTCCAAATAAATCCATGTGGAGTAGCTCTAGGACTCTTGAGGTTGACATGAAAGCTTTGGTTGGATGGGTGTTGGCCACTTGCTTGTCGGCTTGACATGCACTACACAATTTGTCCTTCTCAAACACCACATCCTTCACACCTCTAACCATCTCCTTCTTGACAAGTTTCTTCAAGGTTGACATTCCCACATGTGCTAATCTTCTATGCCATAGCCAACCCAAAGAGCTCTTTGAGAATAGACATGTTTGCAAACTAGCTTCAATTGAGGTGAAATCCACTAGATAGAGATTGTTGTGCCTAAACCCTTTGAATATCAATGATGAATCTTCAATCTTGATCACAACTACCTCATTTGGAGTGAATAGACATTGGAAACCAAGATCACATAGTTGACCAACCGATAGCAAGTTGAAGCTTAGAGATTGCACTAACAAGACATTGGATATTGATTGATCATTTGAGATTGCCACTTTGCCTAGGCCTTGCACTTTGCCTTCTGAATTGTCCCCAAATGTAATCTTGTCTTGCCCTTCACAATCTTCCTCAAGTGTAGTGAACATCCGGGAGTCATCGGTCATATGTTGAGTGCAACCACTATCAATCACCTAATGACTTCCACCGGTCATGTAGTTCACCTACACACAAGCAACTTGAAGTTAAGCTTGTTGTTTGGGAACCCACACTTGGCGAGGTCCCATAGCCTTGTCAACCAACTCCTTGCAACCCATAGAACTTTGGGCTTGTTCTTCATCTTAGGACCGAGAAACACAACTAGGGGTCTACCCTTAGATTCCTTGTTGATGATGAAGTGTGCATCATGAGCAAAAGGCCTTGTATGCTTGGGCAATGTCTTGGGAGGTGGAGTCTTGCATTGAAACTCAAAGTGACCGACTTGTCCACATCCAAAGCACTTTTTGGGCTTGGGCTTTGGCAAGTAATGGTTGTTGCTCATGGCCTTGTTCTTGTAGTAGTTCATTGCTTCTATCTTGACTTTGGCCTTCATGAGTTGGTTCTCCTTGAACCCAATCACGGTCTTGTCGGTCTTCATGATAGTGTTCATCAAGAGCTCACTTTGAATATTGTGGCCCTTGGTGAACTTCTCCATTCCACTTGCCAGCTTGATCTTCTCAACCTTGAGCTTTGCATTTTCTTCTTTGAGAGAGTTGATCAAGGTGATAGCATCTTTGTCATCTTGCTTGGCCGACTTGATGGTGAATGGCTTGTTGGCCTTGAGGTTGATTAGCTCTTCCTTGAGCTTTGAGTTCTCTTGTCTCATATTCACATAGTCATCATATTTCTCGGCCTCAACTACCTTCTTGCCCTTGCACTTAGCATTTGTCTCACTAGCAACTTCATCAAGCAAGTCCTCATGCGAACACATGGTAGATAAGTACCCATGATTGTTCAGCTTTGATGATGAGTGATTGACCAACACGTGAGTGTTTCAGTTTGAGTGGCTTACCCTAACCTCTACGAAAGCAGAAACATGTGCTTGTCTATCGGCTTGTGGTGTACAGGTGTTATGCCTAGTGAAAGTGGTCAATGGCGTGGAGAAGGTCGAGTAGAGGCTTGCCGTGCTGATGGACTGAGAGCAGTGAAGGGCGGAAGCGGGGCTCGGACTGAGGGACCATGGGCGCCGGTGGACTAGCTGTGGTGGCTAGTACTTGGCACCGGCGAGTGCGAGAAGACATGGAGGTAGACCGAGTTGACCAAGTCAAGATGGTGGACGCGCGAGTCGAGCGGAGGCTCAGGGGACTCAGAGTCCGACCGGGCGAAGACAAGGTGGCTCGCGTCGAGTGGTTTGATGGTTTGGGCCTCAAAACCATGTGCGTCGGTTTCCGAGTTTGGGCCACAAAACTCGGGGTTCGGTAGTTGAGCCCAAAGCTACCAGTGGCGGGTTTCCTAGGTTTGGGCCTCAAAACCTAGGCGGAACTTCCGAGGAAGTGGGGATGGCACGTGGCGGAATCCTGGAGGTTGCGTCGAGGCGACGGCAACTCCCGGCAGGAAGCGGGGTCGTCCATTCAAATGAGTGGCTGAGAGTTACCGACTTGGATTACAATGTCTTAGGGCTAGGTAATTCGGTCTTGTATCTAGGGGGGTCTTTGGGAAATAGCCAAAGCCTCGTTAAATAGAGGATGAAGGGGTATCCTCATCCTCATCTCTTGCATTACTCTTTCTCCCACCTATTCCTAGGTTTTCCCTTCCCTAGCTTCTTCTTGCTTGAGATCCACCGTGTCACTGGTGTAAGAACTTGTGATTGTTGCGAGGAATCGGAGGCCGTAACCTCCGTAAGCCATGGTGGCTTCGATTTCGTGATCGTGTCCCCGGTTTGCTTGTGTTCTTCCCGTTTTGCTTTTGCTCTCTCTTTTTCCCGAGATGATTTCTCTTTGTTGAGAGTAGCTTTGCAAAATTGACTTGAACCAAGTTGTTGGCAATCGTGAGGAGCTTCTTTGCACCGAAGGAATTCCCCTCAAACCTCACGAGTGCATAGATCGGGCGATTTCTTTGTGGCGTTCTTTGTTTTGCTCTCTTCTCCCCAAATCCAAGTGTTCCCGTTTATCCTCTCCAAATTGAGCGATGATTTCTTCGGGATAGCTCCCCAACTGCACTAGGATCATACCTACAAAGTTTGGTTGCAGTTGGTGATCATTTGGTTGAGTTTTGGGAAGATTTGGCGGAGAGAAGTCCGTTTTCGCGGGGAGTGTGTGCACCGGACCACTTCCTATAGTCCGACGGTGAGCGTCGGACTAGTTGTCCGGAGCCTAGGCACTCACTGGTTGTCTTCTGTGTGAGCACCGGACTTCCGAAAGTGAGCGTCGGACTAGTCCGGAGCCTCTGGTCCGGAGCTAGGGTGCTCACTGTATCGGCCTATCCCAATGGGTGAAGGCGTCGGACCTGAGCTCCGGACTACTTGCTATAGTCCGGTGGCTCAGTCCCATGTGGTCCGGAGCTCCCTGTTGGTTGTTGTTTTCGCTTGTTTTGCCTATGTTCTTGCCTCTTTTCCCTAGGGGTTGAGAACCTGTGTTTTGGGGTTTCTGGTGATTTTCCTCCACTGTCGGTGAGCTCTCATTTCTCCTTTTTCCCAGGTTGAGCACCCAGCAACTGGGTTTGGTTTTTGGGAAGAGTGGCCCGAACATTTCGAGAGAAATTTGAGGCTCCCATTCACCCCCCCCCCCTCTGGTCGCCGTTCTCGGTGCATAATTTCACAAGAAGTAGCTATATGACACTTAACAACCGGATTAATAGCAACATGTGTAGCAAGATCATTTGTAAGCAATTCATTAGCTACGACAAGTGTGCCATGTTCATTTCTAACTTGGTTGTAGTCATCTTTTAGCAAGTTGTATCTTGTATGGAGCTCTTGTGTTGACCTCTCAAGCTTATCATGTTTCTCATTAGCTTGCTTGAGTGAGGCTTTGAGCTCCCTAGTGCTAGATGAGAGAGATTTGTTCTCAAGCTTCAAATCATCATTAGCACTAGAAAAGTCATCAAGTTTTGCATGAAAGTTATCATTTACTTTCTCTAGTGTTTCACTTTTAGTTTTGTACTTCCTAATGAGCTTAGTGTATTTGTTGCAAATCACAATTAGCTCATCATAGGAAGGTGCCTCAAACTCATCATCACTATCATCACTAGAGTTAGCCTCATCATCATTATCCTCTTTTTGTACCTTCTTGTCACCTTTAGCCATGAGGCATAGGTGTGTAGAGGATGAGCCCGGAGATGATGGAGGAGGTGGCGGTGGAGTAGATGACCCAATCACCAATGAGGCCACCTTCTCATCTTCACTCTCATCACCGGATGAATCACTAGTGTCTTCAATGTCGGTGAGCCAATCACCAACAATATACGCTTTGCCATCCTTCTTCTTCTTGTGGAAGTTGAAGTTCTTTTTCTTCTTGAATGGCTTGTCATCTTTCTTTTCCTCATCACTTGACTCATCTTTGTTGCCCTTGTTGTACTTGAACTTGTTGTTGAATTTCTTGTTCTTGTACTTGTCTTTCTTCTCTTCGGGGCAAGCATGAGCCAAGTGTCCAAGTTTGCCACAATTGTAGCAATCCATCTTGGGGAGAGGCTTACTTGAAGAGTTTGTGAAGAATTTCTTATTCTTTGAGTCAAACTTGACTCCATTCTTATTTAGCCTTTTCAACATCTTTGTTGTCTTCTTCACCATGAGGGCGAGGTCGTCATCATCCTCTTTGTCACTTGCACTCTCATACACAAATTGCATCTTGCACTTCTCCGAGGAGGATGCCTTGAGAGCAAGTCCTTCTTCTCCTCCTTCTCTTTTTCTTTCTTCTTGGAGGAGGAAGAAGAGCCACCATCACTAATCTTCATGTACATTTCATGGGCATTGATATTTCCCAAGACTTGTGTTGGAGTAGCGGCGGAGAGGTCCCCTTGGTGAAGAATTGTGACGATGTGGCCATACTTCTCAATGGGCAAGACACAAAGAATCTTGCGCACCACATCGGTCGGTGCCATTTGGTTGAGACCGAGCCCATTCAATTCTTCTACAAGAATGTTAAGGCATGAGTACATCTCATTAGCATTTTCATTTCCAAGCATAGAAAAAGAATTGAGCTTAGCCATGACCAAGTGATAGTGTTCCTCACGCTCACTCTTTGTGCCTTCGTGAAGAGCACAAATAGTGGTCCACAACTCAAATGCGTCTTTGGCGTTACGCACTCGGTTGAAGACATCCTTGCAAATGCCACGAAAAAGAATGTTCTTCGCCTTGGCATTGTGCTTCTCAAAGTAAGAGTCCTCCGCAAAGTAGGAACCCCCCTTTGTGGCGGCCTTGAGCACGCCAGCGTCCACGGCCTCTAGATAGGCCTCCATACGAACTTTCCAATATGGAAAGTCGTCTCCATCGAACATGGGAGGTGGTCCATCCCCATGGACATCTTGCTCTAGGCGGTGAAGCCTAATTTAGAGCAAACCTTGCTTCGATACCAATTGAAAGGATCAAGATGCCCAAGAGGGGGTGAATTGGGCTCTTTTTAATTTCTAGACAAGAATTAAACCTATCAAGAGCCAATTAACCCCCCTAGTGCCTACTGTTTGTGTGTCCTAGCTAGAAAGCAGTAGCAAGCCAATTGAAAGCGAAAACTTCCTACACAATTCTAATATGAATTGAAAGACAAGTGCGGAAAGTAATGCGGTATGAAAGAGCTAGGGAAATAGATGCTTGACACGGCGATGTTTTGCCGAGGAGTCGACACTCCCCCCTAGTCCTCGTTGGAGCACCTCGCAAGGTATAGCTCCCCCTCAATCCCGCGCAAGGGATGAGTGCTCTCTACAGGCTGATTCTTCGCCAGTCCGGCTCGGTGAATCGCCCACAACCGATCACACGTCGATGGAGAAGGGCCGCCGACAATCTTCCGGCGATCACCTTCCTCCGAGCACCACCGGACCATCTAGGTGATGTCGATCACCAAGAGTAACAAGCCTCGATCTTCGCTTGACTCACTCAAGATTCACAACTAGAGGATGCACACTTGAACTCTTGGATGAACTAGAGGAGAGGATGGATGGATTCGCGAATCACTCTCTCTCTCTCTTTAGGGCTCTTGCTCTCTTCCCAACCTTCTCAAGAACTTCAGCAACTGAAATGAGCAAAGTCAAGGTGGGAGAGAAGGGTGAGGAGCTATAAATAGCCCCCCCCCCCAAGAAAACTGCCTCAGGTTGGTATTTTAAGTTGGCGACGAACAGTCAGTCACCCTGCCCAACGGCTAGTTCTGCAACATGTTTTAGGTGACGGACACTCCTGCGCATACCGACGGACGCTGAGACACCAGCGTCCGACGCCCCTTGCTTAGATGCTCTGAAAAACAGCCCCACTCGTAGGCCGACGGACGCTGGCACAGCATCCGACGCCCTCTGAAACTCAGGGGCTCACACTGAGCGGCCGACGGACGCTACGTCATCCTGACGTCAGCGTCCGACGCCATCGTCTGACGCGACGGACAGCGTCCGGCGCCTTCAGACTCAGCATCCGACGCCCAGTAAACTTCTTTTTCAACTCCGGTTTTTGTCGCGATGAATCCGGAAGAAGTTCTTGGCTATCTTACGATCACCATAGGCTTGCTTAAAGCTAAGGAAGTCAAGTGTGCACCACACCTAAGTCATGAAGCTCTCCTAAGTCAAGCTACTAGTCTTAACCCCTCTTAATAATACGGTCAAAGATAAACTAGAAGCCCTATCTATCTCTAAGTGCCCTTCATCACCTTATGGCACTTAGCCTATCATTCTAGGTTCTTCATCATGTCTCTTTGAAATCCGAAACGATATCCATCTTGGGGGGCTAAGTGATAATCATTCATGCCCATTCATGTTGATCACTATGGCTAAGCTACGCATAGCCTCTGCAAAACACACGTTAGCCATAATAATCGCTAATTGTCGTTAATCACCGAAACCAATAGGACCATGATTCTTCACATACCTAATATTTTCGTCCAAAAACATAGAGTTTTATAACTCCTAAAAAAGTATTAGAATAAATCAACAAGACCATCTTCAAGAGTTTCTAATAATTTACTCCTAAAATATATAAGACAATTTTATATCAGAAATTATATACTATTTTTAAATTATTCTAACCACTTTTATATATATTCTTTCTCTCTCGTATATTTGCATCTGAAAATATTTTCTACTCTTTATTTTTTATACGCCTTTCTACCTTTAGAATGTCTGACAAAAACACCAAAGGCAGAGAAGATACGGGCTACTTAAAAGTGTGTAACTTTACACGAAATAAGATGATTTTTTTTTCAAATTCTAAAATATTAGAAGAATGAATTAGGAGTTGTTGAGGAGAGATTTTTCACATCCGCTTAAAAAATAAAGATTAGAAAGAAATTTAGGTAACTCTTATAGTAAAAAAAAGCTAGCTACGACATATTGAGAAAACATGTTCCCTATGCCAGAGGTCTCTCCTTTCTGCTCCCTTTCTCTTTCCTGCCTTTCCGTAGGCAAGCAAACAACGACGCAGCCAGCCCGGGCTCCCCGTGCGGTGGCAGTGTGCCAACACGCCTGGGCTCGCCCTAGCACCACAACGTCGCCCCACGCGTGAGTAGGGACAAAGGGGTTCCAGAAAATCTATGCCATTTCCCGTCTTTGGAAATTTTTTGAGGGGTTATGGAAATATACGGGGACAGAAAATTGAGAAAGAGGATGCACTGGGGTAGTTCTTGTTTTCGACCCCATTCTCCTTCCACAGTTTTTTAGGGAAAATGATTTCTTTTCTCGATCTGGTGGAGTTGCTCTAATGAAGAATAATGGTATATAATTTTCATGGTAAGCTGAAGGTTTATCTCATTAATGTAAATACATTTTTCAGGATCATTAATTTAAATACATGGCACTCCGTTAATTTATACCGTGGCACGATTAGGAGTCCAGTTAGCTGCCATATGCTGGGGGCGTCTATTTCCCCTCCCTCCTTGTAGCAAAAGAGAAATTGGGAGCTCGGTAGCAATTCCATAAATAGGCTCTAGATATAAGGAAACCAAATTGAAACACGATTTTTAGTATTAAATAATTTCACGGTTAGTGAATCTTTCTAAGAGTATCTCCAATAGTTCTGAACATTTTTTTCCTAAAATTATGGAGTTTTCCAACTCACTAAAAATTATTAAGAGGAGAGTAAATAAGATCATCTCTAACAGTTTTTAATCATTAATTTAGAACGTATAAAAGATAATTTTACATCAGGAATCCTATATTCTTCTAAATTATTCTGATCATTTTTAAATATTCTTTATCTCTTGTATATTTGCAATTGATATAATTTTTCACTCTTTATTCTTCACACGTGGATATAATCCCACGATCACTCTGTTTTGGAGATGGGGATCGGGAACCGTAGGAGATGAGTTTTTTCCATTGCCAAAAATCAAAGATTAAGAGGATTTATTGGGAACTCTCGTAGAAGTAAGAACTAGCGCTTAAAAAAAGGCCAACAAACCTTGAAACTCTTAGCAAACTAGATTGTACTATTCCTCCATTCCATATTATAAGTCACTTTGACTTTTTTTTTCTATATATCCATTTTTTTCTATACATCTAGATATAATAATATGTCTAGATACACGGCAAAATAGATACTATTTATAATTTGGAACGAAGGGAGTACCTGGTGGATAAAATTAAACATCTTCCTATAATCCTATGTAGCATCCTAGATTCGGAATCTTCAATAGTCAATTTGATATGTTTTTTAATTATTAAGATTAAGATAGAAGAAGAGAAGCGAGGGAGTTATTAAGTCATCCTCAATGGGAGTTTACGCAACTAAATTTTGGAAACAGAGCCATGAAACTCTCTCTAGTTTCATGAAACTCTCATCACCTCTCTTTTCATTAATACAATGCCACATCAACATATTTAATACCCATGAAACTCAGATGAAACTTCATTGTTTAGGCCAGGAGAGTTTTATGACGTTGTTTCCAAGACTGTCATGCCATACAAAATGAAATAAAACTCAGATAAAACATTCACTTTCAATGGAGAGTTTCCATTCTATAGTTTCATAGGCATTTAATTTCATGAATCATAGAGAGTTGGTATTCGTGTAAAGAGAGCATTATCTAGATGAAACTCATTTCTTCTCTCTCCTCTTAAATACATTGTCATGTCACAAAAATATCTATATGGCAACATATTTAATGTGAATGAAACTCAAATGACATCCGACTGAAACTGACCCCTTCGAGTGGTTATTGACTTATTGTGGCCAATACAGTAACCCTTTCTTGTGTCATCATTGAACACTTTAGGCCGAGTGATTCATCGCCCCAAATTCAGAACGCCATCACATGCCTTGGAATTAGGATCAGGGATCAGCAGCCTAATTAAAACCACATCTCGTTCTTTCGTGTCACCGTCTAGCTTGATCACAGGAACTGGATGCACATGTAGCTCCGGAGGAACTCGCATAATTTTCCTAGTGCGAGCATTGCAAGCGAGTTTAGGTCCAATTCAACTTCGGGCACATTTGGAGTGCACTCCAAACAGCAGTATAATTGCCATGATGCAGTTCACGTGTTCCATTATCCGGATGATCTTCCCTGTCAAATCGTTCCATCATGAGACGATCAGGAACTACGAAACATTCGACACATGCACTGCAACTGAAATGATCGGCCGATAATAGATACCAAATGGCGCCATTTGTGCCAAATGAAAATACGGCATGAGGCGTATCTACAACCACTACCTGCAATAGAAAAGTAACTGGTGGTTCATTGAGTGCTCTCGCTCTCCAGGGCCAACAATTCAGCTTGATCATGATCGGGTCATAACAAAATGAGGATGGTGAAGGGCATTGACATCGCTGAACACTGGGTTATGATGAATCAGCTTGGCAAACAATTTACAGTTCCCAAATAAGAGATTGAGTTAACAAAAGGATAACAGATAAACCATGGACTTGCGTGACTTGTTCCCACAAAAAAAAAATGCACAAAAGATTGCTTCATGGGTTTTCTTTTTTGGCAGAAGATTTCAACATTGACCTAACAGGAAAACAAACATGACCCATCCGTTATTCTTTGCCTGTCCAGAAAAATTCAAGAGTACTCCTAGGCTGCAGACTTCCCGGTCCATTATTCTTCCTGTTGTCATTATCTATGCTTCCAGTTGTGGAGCAGCATCCTTCTCATCAGAGAAGTAATCTTGCCTGTAAAGGAAATTGATAAGTAAATCATGCTCTTCACTCAACATATCAACAACAACATGACACTAGCTGGCTCGACTTTGGGACAAACCTTATCTTCCGTGAAAGCTGATACAGGCCTGTACCCGCCATTGCAATGTTAACACTTAAAAGGTTCAAGTTTCTCTGCAACAAGGTAACATTCCATGGCAATCAGGTAAGGACCGATTAACATACCAAGGCTACTATATCAGCAATTAACATATCTGGAAATCAAATGGGAAAACCAGATGTAAGGATATCAATACTATCTCCGTTATGAAAAACACAATGCATGCATAATTTCGCTGTGAAAGCTCATTTCAAAGTCATATAAATAATCAGTAAGTGTTGATTGTCTATTAAGAGTCCAAACTCCTAAGAACAAGAAATGTTATATAGATAATCAGTATGGTTGAAATGCTTTGTTGTATGTAGAGTCCAAACACATCAGAACAAGAAATTGGTGTTCGCTGAGATGACAAGTCTTGTGGAACATGTGTGAAGGAGAACAAGCTTAAACTATACAAGCTAGAAAGGATACAGCATGAGAAGATTAATGGAAGAACCAACATAATTGCAGCAAGAATGGTTAAGTTAAGATCAAATACAGCCCACCTTGTATATTTCAGTGCACAACTAGAACCAATGGACAAGTACCACAAACTGATGGCTTACCGGTGTAATAACCAAGCTGTACCTTGACCAAATGATTCCAGTGCATGCAACAGCTGATCATCATGCAAAAGAAAGCATACAAGAATTATACAATAATGCACTTTAACTAATGTCCATATTATCTTAAATGCAGGGAGACAACTTAAATTGACTGGGTAGCTTAGCCATACCAACTTGCTGAGGGTAAGATATCTTTTCAGGCGGCTTAGCAAAATCCGCTACATTGGCAATGCTAATACCCCATTTGAATGTTGGCGCCCAGAAATGAACTGCAATGAAGGTTAGCTTTGAAGTTAGAGGCTGTATGGATAATTTGTTAAGTCTACCATGTATCACATATTCACATTATTGACAAATGAATGCAAATAAGTTTGGGCATTTTCACTGGAGCATGCTTTGCATTTCTGCAGTACAAAGGAAAATTACATGCCCCAGGTAGAGGCCAGTGTTCATAACAAATACTTGCAGGAATGCAGATCAGGCATGGTTTGATATATTGAAATACGCACTAGCTAAGAGGACACCACTGTGCAAGATGGTGATGGCCACTGCAAGTCTTTATACAGCTGATCACAGTGCAAGATGGTGATGGCCATTGCCAGTCTTTATACAGCTTGTCACTGCAAGATGGTGATGGCCATGACCAGCAATGACGAACAGAACACTACATAATATGAGGGATGCTTTTGTTCACTGTTATAACAAAGAAAAATTCAGAAAAGATTAAAGTCTAGAAAATGACTAACTGGTTTTGGGGCCAGCAGGGTGGTTCCAAAAGGCCTGAAGCTTCGTAGCAGCCATTCAAACTAGCGCACAATTCCCTGCCCCTTTTGAGTGAGTTCACCCAGCTAATGCTTCTGTGGTCCTCCTACAAAGCAAAAAAACACCACATAATGTCTGTGAGCCATTCATTCATCATTGCTTCAAAAAAAGTAGAGATGCCACCCAAGGACCACGTAGTAACTGGCAAAGAGAAAACATATCCAGAACATGACAGTACAACAGTTTTGCAGTCATATAAACTGGTTATAGATATAGGGAGGTCAAAATTCATCAATTTTAATGCCACCCTCCAACACAGAAATATCGGGATACAAGAACCCAGAACATATCCCAATGCCAGTATGTCAACACCCATCAAAATCCCACCTTCAGTGGCAAAAGCCAACAAGATCTCCACGTTGTTACACCTTTTGACATTGCTTACTTTTTCAGCAAAGCAAGTAGTAGAAACTTCGCAAGCACAGCCCACAGGGTAACACACTGAAATATAGATTGACCATTCCATCAGTCCACAAGGAGACTAGTACGGACAGTCATCCAAGCTCAATCAAATCCCACAAACCATCCAAGCACGGCGGTTCCATGAACAGGAACTGCAAAGCCCTGTTCCTTGCCGTGGCGTCAGAGTCAAACTAGTTGTCGCATCTGAGTCTCTAACGATGGAGTACGAGCAGAACTGCCTGGACGGGCAACGGGCAATAACGTGTTAATTTTACTACAAGTCAAGGCGTAAGCAACAAACTTGGGGCAAGAAATGGCAGCAGCAGACATGTACTGCGGGTCCAGTGCTTTGCCCACGGCCAGGCCCCAATTCGGATCGGCACCCTGCATACCTAACTACGTACCTACTAAGGATAAGGATCGGGATGCTGCAGCACTCAAACCTGAAATGTTGGGGGAAAACAAGCTGGTGCCGCAACGACCAGACCAAAGCAATTCCACAACAAGCTGGGTGGGGGGTTCCGATCAGGGCTCGTTCGCCGTCGCTCAGAGGATTAATCGAACCCACAGATACACAGACACAGACGGAACGATCGGCGCAGGCGGCGGCGCCCTGTCCCCCGCCCAACCCGACCAGGAACAAAACAGCGCATGGGAAAGGAGAGGATAGGGGAGGAGGGCGGGTTGCTTTACACACTTTCTTCGCCTCCGGCGATGGCGGAGGAGCCGAGACAGCGAGGATGGGGGGCTCGGGCTCGGCGGCGCTCGTCTCCCTCGGGAACCGATCTGCTGGGGATGGTGGGGTTGTTGAGGGCGAGAGGCAGTGGGGCCCACCTGTATAATGACCCCTTTTACATATTCCTAATAAAAAAATTAATATGTCGTGATCCCACCTTACAGCGTATTCAACAGATTAGCCAAATCATATTTAAAATGTAATTTTATTTATTGTTAAAGAAAAATATCTTAACAAACTAGGCATGTTCGTTTGGCAGGATTATGCACTGTTCTGGCAGAATTATACACTGCTGGCTGATTTCTTGTGAGAGAAAAACACTGTTCTATCTGGATTTAAGCCGGCTAAAAAGTCAAACGAACAGGCTGTAAGTAAATAACTTTTTAAATTTAATAGCTTTCTATTATACTTTATTTGCTCTCTACTTTTAAATATGCAGTCTCATTAGTCATTTAGAGTAACAAAGCTAGTAATTTTAGCTTTTTTTTTACTAATGTCTTGGGCCATTGGATGGGGCTAGAAGGACGGGAGTACGGGACGAGATGGAGCATGATGCCGGCGGGCAAGTGACGAAAAAGTTTGGTTTGTTTGGTTTTTTTAAGTATACAGTACAACGCAGACAATCAATACGCACGCACACTCACCCTTACGAACACACGTAGTCAAACCCATGAATTGACCAACAGGACACGGGTGCAGTTGCCATTGTGTCTGTCACTCTAGTTGTGTTAGTTAATTCCTATTCCTACCAGTAGTACAGGTTTAGCTCAATTTGATTAGCTTTTTTTAAAAATTGTCCGCATGGGTTTAAATCGTAGGCTTATAATTGTTTGTGTTTTTTTGGATTCATTTTAGAAACAAAAGGGGAAATTTTGACGATATCGATCAGTGGAAGGAAATGTTTCTATTTACAGTAACTTGTTTAATTTCAAGGTCTATCGGTTCGTTCAAGGTGATTCTAGCCACCTACTACACTGTTAAAGAGATATTAACCAAAATTGAGCAGAGCACCTGTTCTAAATTATTAGAGTACTATAAATATGTATTCATATGCCGGCTATGCTTACTTCAGAAAGTAAGGAACTTTAATCAGGAGTGATTATACAAAGGAGCCAGGTTACTGCTGGCTAAGGCAGTAGCACTAGCACCGTTGTCTACGCATCCAAGTTTGATTAGCGTAGAGATAATAGCCGCCGCCGCCTTAGAATTGGTCCCAGAACTTCTTCTGCACTCTGTATCTAAATATTCAAGTGCTGAAATTTCTCTGTCATCTACTCCCTTCATTTTAAATTATAAGACATTACAAAAATCTTAGAGAGTCAAAACAGACCAATAATTTAGAGAAAATTATAAAGATTTATGTCATCAAATAGGCATACTATAAAAATATAATTGATAAAAAAAATATAATGCTACTTAGTTGGTATAAATGTTATTATATTATCATATAAATTTGGTCAAACTTGAGATACTTTAACTCTCCAAAATTCTTGGAATGACTTATAAATTAGGATGGAAGGAGTATATATCTATCTCCATTCTATTGGTTCCTTACTCCTCTTCTGTCCTAGGGCAGATGGGTGAGATCAATTGCATGGGAGTGTTTGGAATGATAACAATTGCGGAGAGCACACACATATATCTATGTACTGAGAGAGAGATTTACCAAGTACTTATCTTTAGAGAGTTTGCTATTATAAAAGTGTGAATTTGTTTACATGGCACTCATCTATGTTCTACAAAATCTTGTCATTCTTGAATTAATTAATTTTTATAATTGTCTTAAGTCAAACTTTTTATACTTGCCTAAATTATAAATATTTGTGACATAAAATGCATATTATAAAAAATATAGTTTATGGTATATCTAATGATACTAATTTTGGTCTCATAATTCTTAAAAATATTTTCTATAAATTTTATTAAACTTAAAAAAAACTTGACTTAACAACTTTAAAATTTGAATAATAATAGAGGGAGTAAGTTTTTGCAATAGAAAAGAGAGTACTATATGCAATCATGGAGAGTACAGATATAATATAATACTTCCTCCATCTCAAATTATAAGATATCTCAAGAATCTTGGAGAGTCAAAACATCTTAAGTTTGATCAAACTTATATGACAATATAATAACATTTATGATATCAATTAAGTATCATTAGATTTTTTATCAATTATATTGTAATAGTATAGCTATTTAATGTTATAAATTTTTATAATATTTTCTATAACTATTAGTCAAATTTGAGATTTTGACTCTTATAATTTGGGATAGTGGGAGTAGTTATTACACGAGACACATCCGGTTAGATAGCTGGTCATGCCATCGAGTGCGCAATTATCTACCCATTCTACTGATAGCTACCCATTCTACTGATAGCCGCCGCATTAGATTCCAATCCATCTAACCTGGGATGAAAATGATGTCCAATCAATGTTACTTCCGCAATTTCAAATTATAATTTATTGTAAAAATTTTGAAAAGTCAAAGCATTTCAAATTTATATTATAATATAATAACATTTATAGATTTTACCACCTGGATACACGAGGGGAGAAGCAGCTATTTCTGATAAAGTTTAAAAAAAATAAAATAAAGGAGAGGAGAATGTTATTTGAAGTTGATCCCGTTCAATGGCAACGGAACTTTATCTTAAATGCACATAAGCACACAAGAATTCACACCACACCACACAAAGAGTCACTAAAATCCATAATCCAGCAACTACATGTCTACAAGCTTACATAATCTGTACCATCTTTGCATCTTTGGGCGGTATATTATTTTTCTTGTCTCCGGTCCGACAGTATATATTTGCTTCTAACTTGTATATATGCACAGAAAAAAAATCAACACCCAGCATTCTTCTTTTCTTTGGTCAAGAACCAGTCCAGTCCAACTACCAATCTGATCCTGGGCTGCCACAGATCCAGACGCTACCAACTGCAATGTACACAGATCAGGTAGGGAGAAAAAACAACACAGCTAATGCACAGAGGCAGCTTAAGGCGAAAGGTCCAATGGATGAGCTGGATTACGCAAGAGACAGTCAGCATCGAAAACGGATGACAATGCATGAGATATCATCCTTGCTCATCCTCCCAAGGGCCTCAGACGTCAATCGCTTTGCTGCTGTTTGGGGGTCCTTGGTTGACTTCACCAGATCAACAGCTTCTTGGTTTTTCATTACCTTCACCGCAGAACACAGTAAGAGAGTGGATATAAACAAGTAAAAAAGAAATAATTAGGAGAAAATTATTCAGATTGGATATCAAAATCTTGAACTATATAGGGAAGATGACAACGTTAAGTGAAATATGCAAGGAAAACACATACCTTCCATAACCCGTCACTTGCAAGTATGACAAATTCTATGCTTGAGTTTATCTTTATATGCTTAACATCAGGTTCTGAGCTCAAGTGAGCCTTGAGGCTCTGATCACCAAATGCTCTTGCAACCGCAAGTTGGCCATTTACACGAGGAACATCACCTATCAGCAACTAGAAAATGTATTGAGACGATTTACATGGCGATTGGTTAGAACAATGACGTGAGAATTAGGCAACTAGATGCTTACCGGGGAATGTAGAGACAAAACCACCATGTTTTTCGATCCTCTTTCGTTCATTAGTGGTCTGGGGTTCGTGATCAACAGTAAGCTGACTGGCAGTACCTCTTTCACACACAACAGCTCTTGAATCACCTACATTTGCAATCCACATATCTGTACCATCAACTACAATAGCAGTGACTGCTGTTGAACCCCCTGGTCCAAGTTGCTTAGTATTTTCCAGAATATATTTGTTTGTAGAGCTGTATGCATTTTTAATTGCTTCTTGAGGGTCTGACCAAAATAGAGGCTGCAAACACCATTAAAGGGAACTGAATGAGCATCTTTGTAGAGGAAATAACATAACTTGAGATTCCACTAAAATGAAGCTTCATTCGTAGATGGATCTCATGTTTTACACAAAAAGTAAAGAACAAATCTAAAGCTTACCTCTCTCAGTATGTTGTCAAAAAGATTAGATTTCAAATAACTGGCCACACTATCTCCCAAATGTCCATCATAAATGGCAAAAAGACCAAGTTCGTGATCATTTTCACATCTATACTCTGCTACATGGTAGTCTTCCATATCATGGCCAGATCTTCCTTCCACTAAGTGAAATCCGTGTGTTACTTTGTTGCTTGACAACTTGCTTTGTCCTTTTCCAGTATCAGAAGATGATGAACTGAGACATGCTGCACTCTTTACAGTACATATAGAAATGGAAGAAAAAGAAGTTACAACAATAGATCTATTTAAAAAGCACTAGTACTTGTTAAAGCATTGACAGAACAATAAAAAAAGGATATTCAATAAAAAATATCACAAGGTTATTATTTACGATACAATGAAGTTTACAGTGTCAAAAAGACTTAATGAAGCTGACTATTCTAATTTGTATTTGAAATGCTAATGGTTGTGCCACCTATGTTGTGGACGCTTTTGTGGGGAAATACACACGCAAGAAGCAAGAACACAAACACAAAGCATGACTAGAACCAGGCCAATTATTTATTTCTTTCCTCAGTTTGTCAGTCATTTGATTTGTTAGCTATTCAGTTGGAGTATTATTTTTCTGTGTCCAGTTTGTTAGCACAATTTGTTGGGAGTCTGCCTCATTATAAGGAGCATTGCATGTTTATTGAAGGCATGCAAAGAATTATCCCTAAACTCCACTTAATCAGCAGTTCAGAGCCTCCTTCAAGGGCGAAGTCACCTCACCTCTTTGCTATTGCTCCTCTAGCTAGCAACTATGTATCACCTATCACCACCACAGGCTCCCTACGTCACTACTCTACCATACTCACTGTAAAGTGAAAATTTTCTGTTTTCACTACTCTACCCAATACAGGTCTTCACTTCTATCATGCTGCAAAATTACAATCTTCATCATTATATCCTCATCACCACCACTTGCAAACCTCCACCTACCAGTCCTATCTTTTTGAAACAAAGGCAGGAGCTCTGCCGCTCAATTAAGAAGAAAGAATATAATGTACAAGAAGGTTAGCTAACTCGGATGGCCAAAGGCACCGGAGAGGCTAACCAACCCACGCGACGCGGCGGAGAACAACACAACCACCGCCATGAGTCGTCGTTGCCTATCACCAGTCGCCCTACTCTGACCTCCAAGAAGTTGTTCAGAGTTCAGACACTAATAAGGTCATTTCAGCTTGCAGCATCACTAGTTTTGGAGGAGCTAGATAGAAGAGGCAGGAAAGGCAAATCATCAAAGATATCGTCCAAGGTAGGTGTGGTAATAGTTGGGCAAAATGGAAAATGGGGTCTGCAAGTTTCAGAATAGTAAGAACTTTTAGTGCAATCCACCCTATTAAAGGTTCATGATATGACCGAAGGAATATACCCAAAAGAAAGCACACAACTGGAGTTCAAGTTTCATTCAATAATCAATACCCTGGAGAAAAAGGACGGTGGAGAAATGGTAGACATGGTTAAACCCAGATGGACATGTGGACAATTACCTAGTTCCATATGTAGGCAACATTGACAAGGAGATCACAGCATAGAAGCCCTAATCTCTAGATACTTAGTCATTCATCATTACCCTAACTAACATTTTGTGGCACTCAACATAATCTAATCATCCTATCATAACTAAATGAAATCCACAAAGGCCCTTACCAATATGATACTCAGTGAGGTGCTATCTATGCCTAGCACTGAAAGGGCTATATAAGGGATGCAAGTGGGTACCCAATGGTGTTTTTTGGGCCAGCTAACTAATTACGGTCAAATGCCATTCTAGTTCATTTTTTCACTTCTATCAAACTACAAAAATACCATTCTAATTCATTTGATCAATTTTTTGGGTCGACCCAACGACCCAAAATATTCTGAACTTGCATCCCTAGCCTATATTCCAGTTTCAAACTTCAGAACCGCTGGTGGGTAGCAGAAAGTATAGAATTGGAACTAATAGAAAACATCAATTTTAGCGCTCTGGGACTGAATAATCCACACCAATTTCTTTCTGAACCAAGCTCTCTCCCTATTGGGGTGCGGCCTGAGTGTAGCTGCTTAGCGTTCACTGCTAGTACTGCATCAGATACAGGAAATCCTGGACATGCTAAGTACTACATGCACACCTGGGCAATCCTCTTCATCTTCCACGGCCCTCGGCTACTATTGATCCCGTCCTACGCTTGGAGCGATCAATCCAAAGTTGCATCGTTTACTGGACGCACCGGTAGCTCGGAGCCGGCTGATAAATTACCCGACCACGATTTGAAAGCCAGTACTACCCTAAATCACTTTCTTCAGTAACAGCCAGCCGGCGCCGGGGACACAAAAGGAATAACAGAGACAAAGCCACCGTTAGTTACCAAGAGCATGTGGAGGATGTCGGGCCGCCTCTTGCTGCGGTGAAAGCGAGGGGCCCCAGTCGACGGGCCTGACGGCGAGGACGAAGACGAGGACGAGGCCGAGGCCGAGGCCGAGCAGGACGCCGGCTGGCTGTCCGCCGCCCGCCCGCCGCCGATCATGGCCGTGGCCCGCACCAGCGCAGCGCCGTCGCAAGCAGTCTCCTCGGTTTCCTCGTGCACCCTTTCCTTTACGCGTCCGTGAATTTCATTTCCCCAATTCTTTTTTTTTTCTCTTTCATTCAGAGGTCCTTGTGGTTAACGGGATGGGCACGCATGGTGCCCGCGCGAGCAACATCAAAGCAATTAATTTCGAAAAGACAACATCCTTTATCAATCATGTGTCTTACTAGGGATAAAAACGGATTGGATATTGCTGATATTATATTTATTTTCATAATTCTGTCAGAATTTGAATTCGAATACGGATAGTGTCAACCATATCGGTTGGAATAAAATTCGTTATCGACATCATAAATATACGATTTGAATATTCCGATACAAATATGGTATCGGATGTTGAATATTCAGACGCGGATATGGACTGATCTAACCTCTCTAAACGAATTCATCAATTCGGTCTCGAATACGGTAGAAAAATATCCGCACCATTTTCACCTCAAGTCTTGACCTATAGGTGTACTCACTCTGGTTATGTTGTTTTTGTTTTTTAGAAACAATTTTAATTCAATATATATTAAAAATATCAATATTTTCGTTACATGATTTATATCATTAATAGATATTTAATCTGGTTTTTTTAATAAATGTATTTACAGATATAAATATTGTATGTATTTTTTTTTAAATAATTTAAATTTATCGCCATGTAAATCATGGCTATAGACATTTAAAGATGAGGTATGTAACACAACATTTTTTTATATATTCTATATAATCTTTATTATATTACTATAAGATATACTCCCTCGGTCCAGTAAATTTTGCAATCCTAGAATTCAAAATTTTCCCAAAAATATTGCAATTCTAGAGTATAGAAATATTATATGGTTGGCTATCACATCAAGTGGAGCCCACCCCTAGGAGTATTTGGCCATCTCACAGTCACGGATGTTTCTGGAACATTAAATAAAAACAAAGAAAAAAGGATGCACATCTTAATCTGTACTGTACACTGTCAGTCTATCACTGCATCAAAAACTTTTGTAGGGACAAAAGAGTCATTTTATACTCATCTTAATTTTCCAAAAAAATCCTACAATTGCAAAATTTATGGGACGGAGGGAGTATCTTGCAAGTGAGAGAGAAAATACCCTCACAACAGAAAAAAAATTACACATGATGATAGAGGACAAGAAAATCCAACATTATTGGTAGAATATTGATCAGCCCCACATGTTGTTGGAAGGGACGCGAGCAAAGAAAAAAAGTTTAGTCATATCTGTTTGGGCCTTTTAAAATGAATATCTAAATAATTACTAGCCTGTTTGGTTCATGATCAGAACATGTCATACCACAGGTTAGTTATGTCATAGTTTTTCTAACAGTTGTTTTGTTTGATGGCGTGCCACTTTTTTAGCACCATGTCCTACATAGCCACTTTTTTAGCACACTATACATGTTAGTAACAACAAACATGTCTATGTTGGTATAGATTATTGCACAATCACCTAGACAATTTGGGGCCCAAAGATTTATTCAATGAACATGTCATTTGTTTGAACGTGTCTTAGAATCAGACTCCATGTTATGGTTGGATGTGTGTTTTTCTAATTTACGACTATAGATCGCGTGAGTCAATTTTGAAATAATTTGACTATTATAAGAAACTCTGTCAAGCCTTAGGTACATATTTCCTCCGCGTTATAATAGATGATGTTACCGAATACATACATATCAAACTTTATTAACTTCGACTAGATTTATAAAAAATATATGTAACATTTATATCTCTAAATACATTTATTATGAAAATATACTTAATGATTTATCTAACGATATTAATTATATATTATAAATATTAATATTATTTTATATATAATTGGCTAAAGTTTTAAACAACTGACTCCTCAAGAAACGAGAATGACATGTATTTTGGGACGAAGAAAGTATATTTATTTCATATATATATATATATATATATATATCAAGTATACCTCTTTTTTTTGATGCAAAATCAAGTATATTTCTGATGCGTTCCTTGGAGCACCAGGCGCCGCCTGCGGTCACCGTCGTGGCAGCTAGCTTAGTCAAAAATTGCTCGAGAAGACACGGCGCACTACTTTAAAAAACTGGCTACAAGTGCGTTACGCTGTGCCCAGACGGCTAACGCCTGTCCGTTTGACTTATCAACTTCCAACTACCGAAATAACGTTTCTTTCTCAAAACAAAATAACCAAAAATAATATCAGCAAGTTTATCAGGTCGCAGATCCAGGCCCAAATTAGCTGACTAAATTTGGCTACTATGTATCCATCCAATCAGTCCAACTTAAATTAGTCTAGTTTAGCTATTTCAACCTGGACATGTTTGAATACCATAGACTAACTACTAGCTAGCTTATTTTAGCTCAACTTCGTCCTAATACATCCACACAAGCGGGCTAATAGGTGGACTAATTTTTTAACTAGGTCTTTAACTAATTATAGCTAACTAGCTAGTCAATCTTAGCTAATTTAAACTAATTTTTAGCCAGTTAGTAACTAGCTCTACCCTATTCAAACAGACCCTAGGAGCATATTTAGATACTATGAGCTAACTACTAGACTAGCTAGTCAACCATAGCTAATTTGAGCCAAAATTTTTTTGCCAACTAATAGCTAGCTCTAGCTCATCCAAACAAGTCCTTAACCAAGTCTATTAAGTAGAACATCTAAACATCTCACCTAAAGTTTGGTTAGAACTTTTACCTAGCTAAACTTTAGCTTTGGAATTTTAGCTAGCTATAAATTTTAGTTGGATAGATCTGCCTCCAACTTGTGTTGCTCAATCGGTCAATCCAGTACAGCTTCGAGCCTTCGGCCCTCAGAATGTCAAACATGATACCTTTAAGAACCACAACCACCACCGGCCGTCCACCACGTTACAGTACAGCGTGCATCATTTAGGCATTAGCCCTCCGATTTTACTAACAAATGGGTCATGAGCCCCCAACTGGCTAACTTACAACTGGACCCAGAATCCTAGATATAATAATAAACTTATATATATAACTACAAAACTACATATGTATATAACACAAAAAGATGGCACGGGCTGTCGTATACTTTTCCTACAATCACACCAGATTCACAAATTGCCTCGGCGTCACAGATTTGGTCCACGACAAGGCATGGAGTGCCAAAAGAGTAGCTACTTGCAAAATCAATCGTCAATATCTTGGACCCATTGCAAACCTGCCATGGTCGAACAAAAATGTGTGCAACAACACATAGTAAGCAACATGAGGGGGTCATATAAATTATGCAAACACGTCAAAAAGGAAAAGGTATTATGTTATATAAAAATGCAAACATGTGAAACTAGAGCTCACCCCAAAAGGAACCTCATTATAACCTGTATTTCATCATAACTTCAGAAAATGAATATACTTCCGGTGTTTTCGCTCATGGCGCACACCTGACACAGTACTAGACCACCAATGTCACCCGGCACAGGCAACATCCAGACAGGCCTTGCCTGCCGTGCTCCATTCTATCTAGCAAATGAGGCCCAACCGCCACTCCAACCCACTCAGGCTTCTAGTGGCGATGAGGAGTGGAGGGATAAGGGGTGGTGGCGATAGGGTTAGGTCACTGCCCAGACGCGGAGGCTCAAGACTCAAGAGAACTGGTTATTCACTCTGTTTTTCATCCAATGACACTAATTTGTGACTGGAGGGAGCAACAGCTAGTAGCATCTATAGTTTGCTGACATTGTTTTCCAGCCATGCATGCAAAATCAACATCGGTTTCTTGGACTACAGATCATTAAAAGTAAAAGCAGATGGAAATCTTCTTGGAAAGTGTAACACTAGAATTCACCTTCGAGTACCGACTCCACTGCAGAATTTGGAATAATAAGCCCAACAAACCGTTTGTTGTCAGTTGTCGTCTCCAAGCGGACAACACGTATTCTCTTGTGAATCAGTCGCACCTAATTTATGTAAGCAAAAAAACTGCCATTAGAGAAGCATAGATTAAAATACCCTCCACGGCTCTAATACATGTACAACCCCATTCTATTATTAAATTTTACCATGCTATCTAATATAAACACTTCATGTAATGACCTGACAATTGCAGAGAGAACACTGTTTTTATATATAAAAAAACGAACCTGCTTAGCTAGTGCCTTTGCTACTGCACCCCATACAGGAAGTATTAGACCACCCAATACATTAATCTCCTGCAGCCTTCTGCCTACCGTGCAATTGCTTCCAAGTTTGCATTTTGGCCCATGCATACACTGTAAGTCAAAAGACACCAGATTAACGGATGAAACTAACCCAAGTTGGTTAAAGTACAGACAATATAGCCAGTCATGTCTTCCTAAAACACGAGCAGTTAGGTACAGGTAAAAGCAGCATACAAAGTGAGGATTAATCCTGGAACTATACACTATAGTTTTCACATGCTCGAACTATAACTTGTTGAATCAAAATAAGAGCTAAAATAACAACCCTTTGGGTGGTCTCCTTTATATGATTCATAGTAAACAACATTGAACTCGAACAATGACATTTTGTCCCAAGCAAGTTGGGGTAGAGACAAAAGAACAACTAAAAGCAACTTTATAAAAAAGAAACAGCTAAAAGCATCGAAAGTCAAAGACTAATGTCCAAGCATCATTGTATCATCCCTTTGTGCTAATGGTAAAAACCTACTTGTATTTCTTTTCTAATTTGTACACTCATTGGCAATAACAGATCACTGTAAACTTAAAAAATAAGTAACCCAGCTTCACATAAGTTACAGGTAGTTTAACAAACATCACAGTGAAGGTTGGATGAAGTTCTCTAACTACAACATTACCTGATTGGATGAAGAGTCATACTCTTCTTGCCAGCCTTTGCTAATTTTGTCAACAGATGAGACCTTACTGTACTTGGTTTTAAGCTCAACCAAAGGCATTTCCCTTAAAACAAGACAGGGATAACAAAAAAGTTAAGTATGAAAACATAAACTAAGCACCATGATATAAGAGCCCACAAGTAACAGCTACGCTTTACTACCTCCATTTGTGACATACCCCAGAATGCATGCAGTCAAACTACTCTAACTTTGACCAATTAAGAATTTAGGTTGATTATAAGGAAAAAAAATAATGAAAAATACTTTCATAATATAGTAGCTTACATGTTTTGATCTCATGTTTACAAAAAAAAAATTATGGTCAAAATTGCGCAGTGAAGACTGATGATGTCCAAACTGTCATACATTTATGTACGGTTAGAGTACTCAAGATAAGTAGAAGAAATCAACTCTGTCAAGATTTGAAGTATTCTGAAAGCAGTAATACAAAAGAAAATTATTAGGAAAATGATGAAGCAAGTACCTCGAAGCCTCCCCGACAGCTGGACGAATTACTCTGTACAATCCTTCAGCTGAACTGATACAGCAAAAGCAAGAACAAATGCAATAAGGATTCAGGTCGAAAAAAGCATAATTGCAGTTACAATGTGGCATTATATTTTTTGGCAACCAAGCAAACATTGTAGTCATGATAGATGCATACCAGAACATCTTTTATTACAACAAATACTTCAATATCCATATATCTGACTCCAAACATCATTAAGACATATTCCATCTTTCATGACAGTAATAGAGATCTTTTTCTTATATATTTAAAATTCTTCTTTGAATTCGTTGTAGAATTCATGAAACACTGAAAGTTAACAATAACATCTTACCCTTCAAAAGCTAGCAGAAAGTGTCTTCTCCCCATCCATTCTTTTCTGGACTCATAGAATCCATCACTAGAAGAACCTGCTTTAACTTTCAGCCTTTCTTCAAGTATTGCATTTGCTAACTGAACATTTGCAATTGAAAACATAGAAAAAATGTGTTTGTCAAAAGGTGCAGTCTTAAAAGTAACACAGAACCAAACTGAAATCAATATCTATATATCTTATAATCCTAAACCCCACTACAATACTATCTCCACATGCAAGCCATCCACAGCAGCAGCCCACTAGCATATGCAATTATGTCACCTATCTATTCATGCAAGCTATCCACATCAGCAAGCCACATTATCCACTAACATGCATTTATTTGTCAGCATACCAAACAATCCAATAAAATTTTTTCACAATTCCCGCAGCAACGCGCAGTGTATGCTTCTAGTATAGATACATTTCACACAAGTTCTTAAGAAAAACAGAAAATGGCTTCAATACGAAACTTACCTCCCAAGAAACTCCACGGTCAACTGTAAAAGTATACAATACTGTACTAGCACCAGACACAGTATCAACATGAACAGTCTGCACAAACAAATTTCGTTATAGCTACTAGAAGTAGAGCTACTACAACAAACTTTTGTCTGAAAGAAACACTACCTTTGGTGAGTCTTTCATTTCGACACTTTTAGCTTTGATATCAACAATACCAGAATCAAGTTGCCCTTCAATTTGTGCATTCTGAATGACTATATCAAGTATGCTTGTGAAAAGATCAAATAATCTGTCAAATTAAGTATGTCCGTGAGCTATAGCCTGACCAGCTACAAATGTAGTGAAAGAAACTTGTGTTCAGAAAAAACTTGCCTATTCTGGATGTCTGGAAACAATCCCAGAATACGATTAAGGAAACGGGCAACATCATGCATATCAGAATCAAGAATCCTACCAGTAAGCTTTCCACCATTTTTTCCATTGCCTGCAATGACAGTTGCCAATCACAAGCTCCAATTTTGAAACTAAATAATAAGGAATTGATGCAAAAAAAGCAGAACATTTCTGGCATGCACTGCACGGTGCTCCCTCCATTCCAAATTATAGTTCATTTTGGCTTATGTCCTAAGGCAAACTTCTCTGACTCTTGATCAAGTTTTGACAAAAATATGTTAACATCTACAAGTTTAAATAAATGCTCAACCAATCCATATTTCATGCAGAGATTAATTAAACTAATTTCACATTCTAGATGTTTTAAAAAAACTCGACCTGTGGGGGTAAGACAGCGCCCAGGAATTGCATTAAGACCTTCTTAGGCAGGTCGAGAAAACCCCCAAACCATTATGCTGTCGATGCGTTCTTTTATAAACTTGGTCAAAGGCTTTAATAGTAGTGCCACTCAAGAATCATTCATACATAAAAAAACTCTACTTAAGCAGCCAAAAAATCAATGAGTGCACACATGATTATGAACTCAGACTACAGCCAAAGTACTGCTTCAAACAAATTAGAAATGAGACATTGGCCAAAAACATGAAGTTCGTGCACCCATGATTATGAACTCAGAAGTGAAGTTTATACGATAAATTGGCCAAAAACATAAAGTTTGTGGCTAAGCAGCATATATAGTTTTGAGAAGTGTACCCATGTGATGTTTTTGTTTGTCTAAGATAAGAACAGGTGTTACTACAAAATAGGAGAATGGAATAACTGAAACATATTAAGTTCAAAAGTGGCACTTATATATAAATTGGACAAGAATGATAAAATGTGTCACTACTCACTAGTTTTGACTTGTAAATGGACAATGGTAAAACACGATATTTAGAAGCAAAACAATCAAAACAGAACTTTCTAAAGTTCATATTTCTAATTTTGAGACAATACAAATAAGTTTGTGAAACAAACTTACACATTATAGGGTCCCTAATAATTCCAACTGACACTAAAGCAACTTTTGCTTTAGTGATGAACTCTTCAATGGTAGCTTGATTCTCAGAGCATCCAAAAGGCAGAACAGGAAAGACATCCTGGTAACCTTGAAATAAAATGCTTTAGAACAATGCATGTATTTTGAAATGACCCTGACTTCCTTCCAAAGTGAAAATCAAATATTAACTACTAACCTGTTCCATTATTCCTCTGTACATCATTGTCAGGGCTTTCTTTCCGTAATTACTGTCATAGTTAAAGGCACTAAGTGATGGTCCAGCTCTACAAAAGTTGGATCACACAATGTAAACTAAAGACGTTCAAGGTTACACTTATCAAAGAACAGAGCTGACTGATAGCAGTAAATATGAGAAACAACCTTCGATCTCCTTGCGTTAAAGCTCCAAGAGACTCCAGTCTCTTTGCCACGATTGATGCAAATCGCTTTTCACCACCGAGGTTTGTGAAAAGAAGCCTGGATTGGTGTTTCAAGAATTAGAAATTTATGATTCAGAATTTCAGACATAGGTGTAACTTATTAAAAAAGAGTCACTTCCCTTCTATCACTGAGCATAATAAGCTAATAATTGTTCTTGTGCTACATGAGAATCAGAATACTTCCATGAACAAACCAAAACTGCATTTTTTTTTTCTCAAATATGCAGGATAGCTGTGTATCTTTATATTAAGAAGGACAAAGGGTAAAATAACCCATACAAGAACCTACACTACCACGAACTCTCACACTCACATATCTACAAGTAAAATAACAAACAGTATAGATGAGCAAATAGAAAAAAAAAAATGTGTTCATATAATACCTATATTCAGGTGCAGAAGTTTGATTAGAACGATGGGTTCTCCCAAACTGCTGAATTGCACGGTCTGCACTCCAAGGAAGCTCTAGTGTTATGTGCACTCTTCTCCTCTGGCATATGCAGTTAAGCAGGATAAGGCACATTCCTACAGACAACCGTCTTGAACTGTATGGAACTATGGATGAAGAGGAAAACAAACCTGATTTTTTGCCCTTCGATCAGCATGTAGAGAAACACCAGCTGATCCTGCTTCCGATATTATGGCAACATTCTTTTCCCCATCCATGAACTGCTGCTTTTCATGCATATTGATCATGTCCAATGCAACTTCTTTCCTAGAAAAGGCATAATTTGAATGAGAATTACTGAATCAAAGAAGATAACATTACATGAAAGCTCACTCACGTGTTCCGCGCCTGGTAAATAACACCTTTTCCATCTGATGCTCTTATTAGCATACCACGTCGTCCAGTTATTTCTGCAACATTGTCAGGCCCACCAAGCTACAAAATACAAAAACAAAACAAATGGAATGTGTGAAGGTATTTTTCATGACCAAATAATCAGCTAAATTTTTTTGACAAAAAATTCCTTTTGCAAAACTCATAACTAAGATCCTTGCCAACAGGCTTGCTGGATCTCTTAATCAGCTAGTCTC
This sequence comes from Microstegium vimineum, assembly GCA_022036555.1. Lineage (NCBI taxonomy): Eukaryota > Viridiplantae > Streptophyta > Magnoliopsida > Poales > Poaceae > Microstegium > Microstegium vimineum. The sequence goes on along the minus strand of CM039135.1, from coordinate 12,676,658 downwards.
TGCTAATCAGAGTGCATTCATCAGGGGTCGTTTTATTTTAGACAACTTCATGCTGGTACATCATACTACAAAATTCTTACACCAACAAAGACAACCTTGTATTCTCTTGAAACTGGACATCAACAAGGCCTTCGATTCTGTATCTTGGCCTTTTCTCCTGGAAGTCTTGAAACAGCTCGGTTTTGGATCTGTTTGGTGTGATATTATCAGTGGGCTGCTTGCTACCTCCACCACTCAAGTTTTACTCAATGGGTCCCTGGGGGAAAGACTACAACATCAACGCGGTCTGAGGCAGGGTGATCCGCTCTCACCGATGCTCTTCATTTTAGTCATGGATGTGTTATGTTACTTGGTGAAGAAAGCTGCTGGGGAAAATTTGCTCCAGCCTCTTGCCAGAAGGGCTTTGGAGCATAGGATCTCCTTGTATGCAGATGATGTAGTTTTATTCTTGAGTCCTAATTCCAATGACATTGAGATTATCTTGGATATTCTACAGCTTTTTGGAAATGCCTCTGGCCTTACAACTAATCTACAAAAAAGCAGTGTCCATCCAATAAGGTGCAGCGAGGATGTCAGAGCATCTCTACAAGAAGCCCTACCTTGCCAACTTGCTGATTTTCCTTGTAAATACTTGGGAGTTCCCCTTTCCCTGTTCAAACTAACTAAAGAGCAAGTTCTGCCCATCATTGAGAAAATTGCGGACAGACTCCCAAGTTGGAAGGCTGACCTACTCACTAAAGCTGGTAGAATGGCCTTCGTTCAGTTTGTTCTTACCTCAATGGTGATTTACATCATCATGGCTATTGACCTACCTCCTTGGGCTTTAAAGGCAATCGATAAGATTAGAAGAGGTTTTCTATGGAAAGGAAGAAGAGATGTTAGAGGAGGGCATTGTATGCTGGCCTGGCCAAAGGTCACCAGACCAAAAAATCTAGGAGGACTTGGTATCTCTAATCTTCAGGCCTTGGGATGGGCTTTAAAACTTAGGTGGTTATGGCTGCAAAAAACTGAACCCGACAAGGCATGGGCCTTCTTCCCCCCTCAGGCCCAGCCTCAAGTCAGTGCTTTCTTTGCTATGGCAGTTGAGACAGTAGTTGGAAATGGGAAGAACACCCGTTTTTGGACAGACAAATGGCTGCTGGACCAAAATCTACAACAAACCATGCCACATTTGTTTAGTGCTATTGCTGTCAGAGAAAGAAAGAGGACAGTATATGATGCTATCACTGAAGGAAAATGGATTTCAGACATAAAAGGTGCTCTGAATATGCATGTTTTGATTGAATACCTCCATCTTTGGGATCTTCTCTCAAGGGTGGTTCTACAGCCTGAGGTGGATGACACACATATGGAGATTTTCAACTTCTGGTTCTTACTCAAGTAAATCAGCCTATGAAGCCCTCTTTATTGGTGCCACCCTTTTCAGTCCTTGGGAGCTAATCTGGAGGAGTTGGGCCCCTGGGAAATGCAAATTTTTCTTGTGGACAGTAGCTCATGATAGATGCTGGACAGCGGACAGGCTTGCACGTCGGGGTCTTGAGTCTTGACCACCCTTCCAGGTGTCCACTTTGTGATCAGGGAAGGAGACTATTAATCATCTACTACTCTCTTGTGTATTTGCCCGACAAGTCTGGTTCAACATACTGCAACCTCTCGGACTGCAAGCGGTGGCTCCACAGTTGGATGATCAGGTCTTTGTGGAATGGTGGGAAGGAGCAAGCAACAAGCTGTCAGGTCAAGTTCGAAAGGGCTTCAACTCCATCACTATTTTGGGAGCATGGCTAATTTGGAAGCACCGTAATTCCTGTGTTTTTGATGGTGGAAATCCAAACCTAGTCAGGGTCATGTCGGGGTTTAGGGAGGAATCACAACAGTGGTCAGCAGCCGGGGCTCGAGGAGTTTCGGATCTCCTTGCCCTGGCTCCCACACTTTAATTCCCTATAGGTCTTGAGGTCTAGTAATTTTCTGTAATCTACAGAAAAAGTTTTGTAAGTTGTGATGTCTAAGGGGGTTACAGACCCTTGAACCCTGTAACTTTTTTGTTTTTTGGGGTTCTTCCCCCCTTTGTTTCTTCTTCTTAATATATTGATGCGCAGTTCTCCTGCGCTTTCGAGGAAAAAAAAATCACTCTGCTGATTCAAAGCATATGATGGACTGATGATTGTTGGAATGTGTGTGCCCCTTCCCCCCGGTGGCCCCCCTCCTCCCCCACCCACCTCTCCCTGGGCGCAGCTTCCCGCACGCCCCGACGCCCGCGCCGCCGCGGCCACCCTTCTTGCCGCGGGCGGCGGCGGCCCCGACTTCGCCGCGGGTCGCGCCGGGGGGGCCCTCGCGGGCGGCGCGCCGTTCCTCTTCCTCGACGCGGGCAGGGCTGGTGCTTTTGCGGGCGGCGCGGTCCTCCTCGATGCGGGCGGGGCTGCGGCCCTGGCTGCTGCTACAGCCGGCGGAGGAGCCCTCACGGGCGGGGCTGGTACTGCTGCCGCCGCCGCCCTGGCTGCTGCTGCTGCCGGCAGAGGAGCCCTCACGGGCGGAGGTGGCCCGCTCGTCGCCGGGGTTCCTGCGGGCGCAGCTACTGCCAGCACCTCTGCCGCCACCGCTGCTGCTGTTGCCGGGGGTCTCGGGATGCCCCCGGCGGGCACGGGCAGCGCCTCCAATGCAGCTGCACAGGCCAGCCTGGGTGCTGCAGCCGCCCCTGCCATGGCCGCAGGCCTCGCCGCCGTCCCCGCTACTGCAGCCGCCGCTGCTGTTACAGCCACCACAGCCACTGCCGCTGCGCGCTTCTGGCCCGCGCTTGGCGCAGACGTTCCCCTGCCCAGCGCCTCCACCGGTGGCATATCTTTTCCCGCCCCACCTGCTGCCGCCGCCGCCGCCACTGCTGCAGCAAGCTTCTGGCCCGCGGTTGGCGCAGGTGTTCCCCTGCCCAGCACCGGCACGGATGGCTGCTCCTTCCCCACTCCACCTCCTCTACCGCACCCTGCGGCACCACCCGACTCCGCCCTCGCTGCGGCTCTCATCGCCGCCCGGGTCGCTGCTGCGGAGGCCCAGGCTCGCCTGCACGCGGCGGCCCAAGCCTGGGAGCGCGAGCGTGCTGCGGCCGACGTCCTCGCTCGTCAGCTCGTCGAGGCGGAGCAGCTGCTCGTCGGCTACCCTGTGTACCACGACGCCAGTGCTCGTGCTGACCTTGTCATGGAGGAGCTCACTCAAGGCATCCAGCTGGGGTCCTCGTCTTCCTCGACTGCCCTGGCCGCCACCCTTCCGCCCCGTCCTTCCGCTCCGCCACCGTCGTCTCTTCCGGGTCCTCCTCCTCCCGGGCCGAGCGGGGTGGGAGGGTGGGGGCGTGGTGGCCGTCGTCGATGCGGGAGGGGACGTGGTGTTGGCACGCTGACGCCACCACAGAGTGCACCCTGGCCCTCCATGTGGCCCTTCCAGGCTACCGACGGCGAGCCTTGTCCACCGGCGGCCATGATCGCCGACGTCGTCCCGTTCGCCCCGCTCTCGTCACCATGGGCTCCACCTCTCGGGATCACGCCCGGCCCTGTCGTTTGGGACCCGACGACCGTGGCTTGCTCTTTCGGCACCGTCACTCCTCCTGCTGGCCGAGACTGGATCGCTGACTCGGGTGCCACTTTCCACACCACTCTCGACCCCCGTCTCCTCTCCTCTGTTCATCCTCCTCCCTCTCATCCGTTGTCCATCATGGTCGCCAATGGTTCGTGCCTTCCTGTCACTTCCGTGGGTGCCGCTCACACTCATGGTCCTTTTCGTCTTCCTGATGTCCTAGTGGCTCCCTCTATGGTTCACAACCTCCTTTCCATTCGTCGGTTTACAGCTGACAATTCTTGTTCTGTTGAGTTTGACTCCTCTGGTCTTACTGTGAAGGATTTGGCTTCCCGGCGTCCTCTCCTCCGATGTGATAGCACGGGGCCCCTTTACACCCTTCGGTTTCCTACATCCACTTCTTCTGCTCCGTTCTCCACTTCGTCAGTTGCGTTCACTGCCACTACTTCCTCCACTACTTGGCACCGGCGTCTCGGGCATCCTGGCCGTGCCGCCCTGACACAGCTTAGTCGGAGCTCCGCCGTACCTTGTACTCGAGCTCACGATGTGCAGCTGTGTCATGCGTGCCAGTTGGGTCGTCATGTCCGTCTTCCTTTCCCTACATCTACTTCACATGCGACTCAGATGTTTGATCTCATCCATTGCGACCTATGGACGTCTCCTGTCATGAGCATTTCTGGCTATAAGTACTACCTTGTCGTGGTTGATGATTTCTTGCATTATTCGTGGACCTTTCCTTTGCGAGTCAAGTCGGATGCTTTCTCCACGCTCCTCCACTTTTTCGCTTGGGTGTCTACTCAGTTCGGCCTCACCATCAAGGCCGTCCAGTGTGACAATGGGCGTGAGTTCGATAACCACACTTGTCGTGCCTTCTTCCTCTCACGGTATGCAGATCCGCATGTCGTGTCCCTACACCTCCTCCCAGAATGGCAAGGCTGAGCGCATGATTCGTACCACGAACGACACCATGATCACCCTTCTCTTCCAGGCTTCGCTTCCTGCTCGTTTCTGGGCTGAGAGTCTCCACACCTCCACCTACCTTCTTAACCGTCTACCTTCTGTTGCTTGTCCAGCTCCGACTCCTCACCACGCTCTTTTTGGTACCCCTCCTCGCTACGACCACCTTCGTGTCTTCGGGTGTGCCTGTTACCCTAACACCGCTGCCACCGCTCCACACAAGCTGGCACCCCGTTCGACTCAGTGTGTCTTCCTCGGGTACTCCCCTGATCACAAGGGTACCGTTGCTTCGATCTCACCTCTCGTCGGGTCCTCATCTCTCGTCACGTGGTGTTTGACGAGTCTACCTTCCCTTTCTCCACCACCTCACCACCCACCACCACCTCCCACCCGGACCTCTTCTCCTTGTTTCCCAATGACACGACACGGTGGACCAGCCACCTTTGCTGTTATTTCCTGCAGGTACTACTCCGTGCCAGCCGTCGTGCCCGGCCACCGACTCACCACTCTCCGGCCCCTCGACGGGTCCGGACGCCGGCCCGACGCCTTCTGGTGCTTGCCCTGCGCCCGACGCGGGGCCATCGGCTGCCGAGTCGTCTGTTTCGAGGCCCGCTCCCTCGGCCGTTCCACCACCGCCTGCGCGGTTCGGGCGTGTCTACCAGCGTCGCCCGCGGCCGCCTCCGGTACACCCGGCACCGGCCGCCCCACTGCCGTCCCCGCCCCGGTCTCCACCGGGGGCTTCTTCTCCACCGGCGACGCCTACACCGCCGCCCCTGCCGCCTCCGGCTGGACCCGACGACGTGTACCACCCGCCACTCCTGCACCGCCACCCGCGTCATGTTCACCCCATGGTGACGCGGTGCGCGGCCGGTTCCTTACCGCCCCGGGCTCTTGCGGCGATGCCCGGTCAGCAGCAGGTCTCCCCGATACCCTCCTCCGTCTGTGACGCGTTGTCGGACCCTCACTGGCGCCACGCGATGGAGGAATACGCGGCCCTCCTCGCCAACCAGACATGGGACCTGGTGCCTCGTCCATCGGGCTCCAATGTCGTCACGGGCAAGTGGATCTGGACACACAAGAGGCGGGCTGATGGTACCCTCGAGCGGTACAAAGCTCAGTGGGTTCTCCGGGGTTTCACTCAGCGCCCTGGAGTTGACTACGACGAGACCTTCAGTCCAGTGTTGAAGCCAGCTACCGTCCGCACGGTTCTGTCGCTGGCTCTCTCTCGCTCCTGGCCCGTGCATCAGCTGGATGTCAAGAATGCCTTTCTGCATGGTCATTTGACTGAGACAGTCTACTGCAGTCAGCCAGCGGGTTTCGTTGACTCTTCTCGTCCTGGTATGGTCTGCCGGCTCAACAAGTCCCTCTACGGCCTCAAGCAGGCGCCTCGGGCTTGGTATTCTCGGTTTGCTGCCTTCCTGTTGACACTTGGTTTTGTGGAGGCCAAGTCAGATACGTCTCTGTTTATCTATCGTCATAGAGATGAGACTGCCTATCTGCTGCTATATGTTGATGACATTGTGCTGACAGCCTCGAGTCTGTCTCTCCTCCGGCGCATCATCACCTCTCTTCAGCAGGAGTTTGCTATGAAGGATCTGGGTGTGCTGCATCACTTCCTCGGGGTCACAGTTGAGCCTCGTCCCACCGGACTCCTCCTTCACCAGCGACAGTACACTCTTGACATCCTAGAGCGCGCTGGGATGACTGACTGCAAGCCCTGCTCCACTCCAGTTGACACTCAGACCAAGTTGTCAGAGGCCGAGGGCACTCCAGTGACTGACCCCACTGCTTACCGGAGCCTTGTCGGTGCTCTTCAGTACCTCACCTTCACCAGGCCGAACATCACCTATGCAGTGCAGCAGATCTGTCTCCACATGCATGATCCACACGAGCCACACCTCACTGCTCTCAAGCGGCTCCTCCGCTACCTCCGTGGCACAGTCGCCTACGGCCTTCTACTCCACCGGTCCTCTCCTCCGAGCTCGTGGTCTACACCGGCGCCGACTGGGCTGGGTGTCCAGACACTCGGCGCTCCACTTCCGGCTACGTCGTCTTCCTAGGCGGCAACTTGGTGTCTTGGTCGTCCAAGCGCCAGCCGGTGGTCTCCCGTTCCAGTGCCGAGGCGGAGTACCGCGCTGTGGCTAACGGCGTGGTTGAGGCTTCTTGGCTCCGACAGCTTCTTGCTGAGCTCCACAGCCCCCTCTCCCGGAGCACGCTTGTCTACTGCGACAACGTCAGCACGGTCTACCTCTCCACCAACCCTGTTCAGCACCAGCGGACCAAGCATGTGGAGATCGACCTCCACTTTGTTCGGGATCGGGTCGCTATCGGCGATGTTCGGGTTCTCCACGTCCCGACCACCTCGCAGTTTGCCGACATCTTCACCAAGGGTCTCCCGTCCTCCACCTTCTCCGAGTTTCGCTCCAGCCTCAACATCACTAGTGGCTAGTTGCGTCTGTGGGGGGCTCGTGTGTGTGCTCTTGTTTCTTTCTTGTCCAGTTTGCAACTCCGTTGCGCCGGTAGTTGAGACTGCGGGGGGGTGTTGGAATGTGTGTGTATAGGCCCATGTATGCCTACACTATATTGCTACCCTTCTAGGGTTAGCCCAAGTTAATCTAATCACTCTATTCAGCAATGATGTTAAAAAAAATAGGGCAGGATCGACCCTGGATGTCTTGTTCATGCATTAAAAACCATTGGTAATTTGGCACCTTCCTAAACACCTAAGTTATTTAACATTTATCCATACAAGGGTGACGTGGGAAAAGGTCCACCGACCAAGGGGGCGATGGAGAGATCGAGGCAACCACAGCGGCATGATTGTTTTTTAATGCACAAGAGGCAACATGCATGCACCGTGGGCCTCTTCATTACGTATTGAAGAATTCAATTTAATTCCATTACTAAACATAGCTGAACAGTCCTAAACAGTAGCTAGAGGCCGTTTCCTGCGCGCATGAAGGTTAGTTATATTCCATTAAGGTACATATGCAGTTCTGCTGCTATTAATAGCTCATTCTATATTTCCAGTTCACAAATAGGACTAGCTGGATCGAATTTGGATATCTTAGACCACACATCAGAAGTCACAGATCCTTCCAAAATACCTAAAATATTTACCCATATGTTCCTCTAAAGTCTAATCTACATAAAGAGCTCAGCAATTAATAGCCCATTCTATTTTTTCCATGTCCTAGAGATTTCGGTTCATATCATCCTCTAGTATGAGGTTATGAATACCAACTGTTGGTCAACGTTCAATGCAAAATTCATGAGGGTAGTTCAACATTTTCAACTTAAAGTTTGATTACCTGGTCGATGATATCATCTAAAGGATTACTAGGTAAATCCAAGGAGCGGATTATGTCGAGAATCTTTGACTTTCTGTCCAATGCAGCATCATACCTGACAACAATTTTTAAAAAGTTTATGAAATGGGCCATATGAGCATGTCAAATTAGTGAATGTTTATTGATTCACATAACAGGGACCTCTTTGAGAGTTCAGTCAAGTAAGCATCTCTTTCTTTTAAGTAGTTTTCTACTTTCTCCTTGCAACCATAACATGACCAATCATCAGTCACAATTTCAGTCCAAGGTGGGGTGAGGCAACCAGGGTGAACCCGTGAAGCACAAATAGAGCAATAAATCAACAAGCTTTTCTCCTGAAATGACATGCAAATTAAATGGTTAGATAAACTAAACAAAAATAAGCAGATGTAGTCATCAAATTCCAAGAGCTCAGTGTTGTATGCTATTACAAAGCAATGCTGTCTTTTTGTACAGTACAATGGGACCTGAAGCAATTAGTGGAGTCTGTTTAATTTAACAAATTTCTGGGTTATATTGAATAGTTGCCCAGTAGCACTAATTTGGAACAATTGGTGTCTGGCTAACGTTTAAAAGTTCAGTTAGATTTGGAGATTGCCAGTAAACTGATACTGACATGTGCAGGGATAAATTTTTCCCCCAAAAATAGTTTTAAATTTCTAGTGTGACAATAAAAAGATCACCATGGTAGGTAAAAGTGTTGGGACCAAGTACATCACAAGTAGGCAAAAATTTGCAGTGCTTATTCAAACATAAAAAAGTCACCTCCTCAGTGTTGCAAATCTGACACATATAGAAGTCCTCATCAGATTCTGCTGATTCATGATCTGGCTCTGCTTCAACATTTATAGAACAGATAAATAAGTGCATCAAGAAAATATTAGGTAAGAGATCATAATTATTATTCAGTCTGTCCATGCAAAGCAATCAACTGCTTCAACCTTCCAACAGCACAATATCATCACAAGATATTACTACTTTCACACTACAGAAGTACAGAGGCTTGTGAAAATATTTAGATGTTTTGCTATTTTCATGACATTTCATTGCAATTATGTACTCATTCTATATTTTTTTTCCATTTATAATGTATCTAAGGATTTGGACAAAACTTTAAATTGTGCAATTTGACCATCGATTTCTCTTACAATATATCACCAATTGCTACAAATCAGTGTCATATTAAAAGATTTCTCAACTGAATCTATTGATATAACTTTCATTCACTAAGTGTACACATAATATGACTAGCTATTAGTCAACATTTATGAATTTAATCTTTTCTGATCTTAATACATTCTGTTCCTGTAAAAATAAACGGAGTAAATGTTTAAGTAATAAAGCACGTCCAGACTACGTAAATAGATGCAATTGTATTGTATGTAATGATCAAACCAGAATACTTTTGCCACTGCAGTACCGTATTTAGCCATCACTGTCAACAACTTTGTCAGAAAACTTACGAGGATACTCATCACCTCCATCTTCACTGGCATCTTCCTTTTTTCCAAGTTTACTAACTCGCCCTTTCAAGGACATATCAGATCCATAATGCCGCTTGTGCTGAAACTCCTGGACTTTTTCTTCACCTGTAACATAATTCGTAAATAAAGAAGTAAGCAAGCAGGACTACATAGACTATAAATATCCTCTTCAAAATCAAAGTCAACAGAGTGCCAAAACTCATTTTCTGCAATACAGATGGTTAAATTTTCGAACAGGAATTTTTTGTGAAACTTAGCAGTTCACAACATCTGAGACATTGAAGTTTAGATTAGAAACTACAAGTCCTGATATTTTTTTCAGAAAACAATGTCTGTGATAGTGGGGGAGAGCTATAAAACCAACAGTGGGAAATTAATAGATTACAAAGCAGAATGTATCAATTGTTGGGGTTATTGAATTATTGTACATATGTACTGAACTAAGAGATGACAAATATGATGTGCTGCAACAGTTAATTGTGATGTAGAGGAAAAAGTGTGTGATCTTATATCAGCACAACAGAAGATGGCATGGTAATTACTAGATAAAAAACAGCCAGCCTCTTCTGCAGCAACCGAAAGCCAAAGTTCATTAGTCATTTATGATTTATCTAGTGTAATGTAATACATTATTTGGGTACAAACTAACAAACACAAAGCCACCATGGTTTGAGCACAAAACCAACATGTAAACACACAGAAAACAATTAAGTAATTACTAATAACAGAACATTAATCATTTTTTATGTATAAAATTAGCTTATTTCGGAAGACATAAAAAAGGGAGAGTAAATTTTGCAAACTACAGATACTTTGGCAAACTTATCACAAAACTTCATATTTAAGTTTCTGAAGAGTGTTTGTTGTGGTGTTGGATGAGAGCTAAGGCTCTGCAACAGCTTCTTTTTTAAAGTTTTTTTATGGGCAGTGGTCGTCTGTTACTTGGGGGAGCAGGTTCTGCCTCTCTTCCTTTGTTTTTATTCTCTTCTTAATGAAATGACACGCACCTCTCCTGTGTTGTTTGAGAAAAAAAAAAAACTACAGATTTAAGCTGGAGCATCAGTGTCATGTTACTATATCTATAAAGTTTGTGCCAATGCAAACCTTGCTCAAAACAATCAGGCTTTGGAGGCAAAGGATAATTATCTTCTACCAGCTTAAGAAGAAGCTCTCTAGGACCAGAAACAAAATCTTCCAATTCAATGCCCTGCATCATTACATTTGAATAAGAAACAAAATTTTGTAACATGAGTTCACCTGCCTAGCCATAGAAATACACATGGGAAGAAAATAATTAGTAGTCTTAGATGAGTAGATGACAAGCGCACATATTTAGCAACAGCTTCCTCTGTTCGAGCTTCTCCAGTGCTCTGGAGACCAATCACCACACATTTTTCTTCTGCCAAGGCTTCTTTTGCCAATCTCACAACAGCAGGTACCTTTGCAGACATACACATATGCCTAAAGAAACGCTGCGAAAAAAGAATAATCATAATGTACTGTTATTAAATTGTTAATAAGAGTATATATAACACATGATCTGCCAGACTTCACAGCCAATGCATCAGAATTGTTTTTCTTGAACGTGCAGGAGAGCTTTTTATCATGATATATTAAGAACAATGAATCAGAATTCTCTCTTATCCCATATCTGAGTTGAGAACATCAAAGAGTTACATGCCTTTCGGGTTGTTATTATTCAATTTGTAAATGAACGAGAATGTAACTACCAAAAACATGTGTTGTTCCATGTAACAAACTATTTCCTCTTCATAATGCAATACTTGCAGTTCTCATACATGTTTGAGGAAAAAAACACTTTTGGAGAAACTATGAACTCCTCTATTGACTAATATGTTTTCAGTTGCACAAAATGAGGAACCACCTGATGACTGGCCCAGTATAGCCGCCATATTTGAGCTGAATTGCTTTTATCTTCAGCATAATATTCAATGGCTGATAGGAGTTCAACACGCAGTTCAACCCAAAGTGCAGCTGCCTTTCTATACATATTCTGCAGCATGAGATTGGAACTATAGGTTAAGAAAAGTAATAGACAAAGTTAAATTTAAAAGAATACCACTTTACATCAATGAGCAATCGTACTAACAAAATGTTTCAAAGAGAAACAATCTTATCACCAAAATAAAGGGAAAAAGACGTATATCAATTTACCGTCATTCTTTCCTCCAGAAGTGATTCCAGAACATCAAAGTTAGCACCCTTATAACTTAGAGTACGGCAAACATACATTCCCCTAGGAAAGATTTACAAAATCAGTATTAATGAACTGAATTGGGAATTTACCTACAGGATAATTCTGTAGCCTATGTATGCAGTATACACGAAACATTAGATATATGCCATCAAAGCATATGTGCTGTCTGCATTAATTAGTGTGCAGGTGTGCACATATTGGGCAGAACTTGGTAATTCCAGTTCCACAAACACTAACCTGGCTTTCATGTCCATAGCCACAAGTTCAAGAGCTCCCACACCTCCTTTCTCAAGAGCACCTGAAAATTTATCCCACAAAGCATGAGCACATCATTATTATTTCTTTGAAATTCACAGGTTAAATTTCTGATAAAATCTAATGGAGCATAGTGTACAGGATACAATGCTAACTATTATGAATATATGTGCCTAAAACTGAGAGGTCCATTATAGCTAAGACAAAGGGATATTTGCCTTACACTAATACGTGGTAATCTATAAGCTTTTGTGGAAGAATCTAATGAACAGTAAAAGTAGATAGCACTGCCCTTTCATAAAGTAAAGAAAAGTGCAGATAAAGCGCCAGTTCATTTCCATTTACTTTGGGAAGAATCCATCTTCAAATGCTAATTAACAGCAAGACATCTGATAATACTAGATTCTCTATCTGATTGCTTCCAAACCTTCTATTGCACCACAAAATGTACAAGAACTGCAAATCTTGCTTTCATATGGAGTATGGACAACTACAAGTAAACTATTACCACAGCCTTAGATATACTTAGCGTCTGTAGTTATGGTACAAGCCTCACCACTGAGAGATGGAAATAAGTACTGTAATTGCTGTTAGGATAAATGGATGAATCAATGTTTTTGAGGCGCCGCCTAGGCGACGAGGCGTGCTAGAGGCTCTGGGCGTCGGGGGCGCCACAACCTGCACAGGTATGGCGTCCACTTAATCGAGTTGGGCGTCGCCTAGACGTAGATAGGCGTCGGACGGACGCCTACAGCCACGCCATGGACGCCAGATGCTCGCAGGGGAAAGGCACAAATTGAACCGCTCGTCCGCGGGAAATTGGCCGCGCGTCTGCGCCGCGGGGGAAGGGCGCGAAAATGACTGCAGCGCGCGGGAAATCGACCGCGCGTCCGCCCCTGTCCGCAGGAATGGTGACCCAGATAGGATTTGGGCACGGGAAATCTACCGCGCAGGCATTTACCGCGAGTGGGGCTGGGGGCGAGGGGAGAGGAAGAGGAAGAGAAGGCGGCGGGCGGACCTCGAGCTCCGCTTGGTTGCTCCTCTGCTCGAAACCACCGTCCAGTCGCCCCTGCCGCAGAGCCGCCCCTGCATCTCTGCTCGGCCTTTTGCCCCGTGAAGCCGCTCCTGCATCTCCGCCGCTGCAGCCACCGGCCGTCCGCACGACCGCACCTGCTTGTCCGCCTGGAGACTCTGCTCGTCCACCTGGGCTAGTCTGCCTTGAGTCTCTCTGCTCGTCCGCCTCGAGTCTCTACCTCCGCTGGCCGTCTGCTACTTTGCTGTCTGCCTGGTATGCCCCTGCCTCCTCTCTGGTCTCCTAAAGCCCAAATCTCTCAGGCGTGTACCTACTCTGCAACCCTGCTTCCCTCTTCCTCTGCTTCTTTCTAATTTGTTTTGCCCTAGCAGCACTAGTCATTAAGTTATATTATGTTATGTTATAGACTAATTTATTGCTATTGAGTGATGAGAGATTTCAGATTTGCTATTTTGCTACTTTATGTTGTGCACTAGCACTCTGGTAGCATTACTTATTATGGTATTACATGCTAAGACTTGGCAATACTAAGGTATGATTTGCTTCTGAATTTTAGTAGCATTATATATTAGGCGTCCGCCACAAACGCCTAGGCGTTGTGAAGGGGGTCTGGCGCCGCGCCTCGCCGCAACGCCTCAAAAACATTGGGATGAATAATCATTTGTATGTGAATTCAGACAAGGGCAAAGGAAAAAAAAATATGCACAAAGAAAAAAAAAGGAGGAATTAACGTTAACCTAGAAATTGGTGGAAATTCTCAAATGATGTTCCATCTCCCCAAAGACCAAGCCGAACCATATAACCTAAATTTCGAGGCTCAGATGCACCAGTCGCTGAACAATAAACAACACGTGCTTGTGGTAACATATCCTGTAATGTTTTGTACCATTAGTGTATACACCTCATCAGAAAAGTAAATTGTCACAAAAAAAATAAATCAGCCAAACTGAGAATTAATATGAACCCCTAGAAAGTAAAGGATCTTTGTTCCAAAGAAAGGGGTATAATGACACAGCCATCAATATTGTTTAATGAAATTACAAAGTTCATAGCAACTACCATTGTAAGCTATGGTGGCAAAAATTCCTTCAGCCAAATAAACTGCCTTGCATGAATTTTTACAAGATTTATGCTTCAATGGAAGGACAGTTTGGATATATGGTTTTAAACATATACTTTAGCAGGCAGTAATTTATATACAAAATGCTTGCTTTTAAAAGCCACACAGCTCGCGATCAAGAAATTGGACATGTAACACCATAGCAGCAGAACATGTATTATGTTGATAACAAGAACAGAACAAGGAAACATCACCAAGCATGAATCTACATGCACCTGAATCTCAAGAACAGCTTTACCAGTACGGGTGGGCTGGCTCCCTGCCTCAGGAATCAGATTTTTGGCCTTGTGACACTGCAAGAGAGATCATTTCAGCACGTCAATTAATGCCACCATGTTTGCACAAATAAATGGATGTTTTCTAGGAGATACCAAATTCATTCAATTAGATCTTATTTCTTTTGTAGGTGACTCACAATTCAAGCCTGAGTCTTGTTTACCTCATCAAACACCAGAAGACCATCAAACTCAGATCCACACCACTGTACCAACTGCTGCAAACGGGAACGGTTCTCAGAGGATGCTATCAAGCTGCTATAAGTTACAAAAACAACTCCATCTGTGATCCCAATGGTTTTAGAGTCGAGCTTAGAATATGGAAGCTTATTTAAAGCGTGCACTGCAGAAAAAGCATATGAAGTCAGTCATAAATATCACCAACAGACATGAAATGGTAAATTGATGTATTTGCTAGATAGAGGTTAAAATTTGAGTTCTACATTTCATCTCAATTATTAAAACTACCACACGGGTCATTTGATCAATGAATTATATTAAACGCTTCCTCGTTCCTCCATTAGGAAATATAAGTCCATTGGTTTGGTCCTCTGATAGGAAATATAAGTAATCTTTCCTTCTTACCATGGACTATGAATATCCAAATTTTATGCACATTGGCAACATAAGATTAGTATTGATAGATTCGTTATGAAAACTCTTTCAAAATATATAACTATTTTCATTTATGATAATGTGACTTTTAGATATTGCCAGACAAAGTGTCATATTGAAGACCATATTGGTCCAAATCATCTTATATTTTAGATCGGATGAAATATTTAACGATTATGGTTAATCTTGTTTCTCATCAAGACTGACATAAAGACATCTGAAAAATGGAAAATAACAATGCTTCCATACTGTTGAGTGTCATTGATATTTATCTTTGATTTATAATACTTCTCTTATATGCACTCCCATAATGTTTGATACAAGTAATCTTGCATGTAAGCCTATATGGTTTCATACAAGTTTTCCACAATGACAATGCGCATCATGTCTCTCAATTACAGTTCTTTGCATGAGATGGCCTCAATTAGAATGAATTGCAATTTCATTTTGCTCATGACTCAAAAAAACTGATGCATTTGCAGATTCGCACCTTCCACACATTTTGCACCAACATCATCCAGATCTCTGCGAGCATCATATTTCAGGTCTGAACCAATTGATATCCACCTGAATAACTTGTCACTCATTAAAAATGCAAACAGGCGATAAATAATGCAAGTACAAAAAAATGGATAGGTGGTTACAGAAATCCTTCTCTTGCAGAAGTTCTTACAAAGCTTTATGCCTTCCCTGCTGCCAATTTTCCCAGATCAATCCAGCAATGGTACGTCCTTTACCAACACCAGCTCCATCACCGATGAAGAAACCTGCTCTAGCTCTAGTTGGAAGATGATGAAGATGCCTCTGTCATACAAGAATGTAGACTTAGATGAGAATGAGATGCAATGTACATACAAAACTTCATGAAAAGGGAGATGTCCAACAATGAAGAGATAACTGACCTGACAAGCATACACTATTGTTTCAATCTGTAAGGAAGATAATGCATTGGTTTCATCCAATTCTTTCATGATAGTCAACTTGTAAGTAGGTTCAGGAGGTTGCACTGCTGACAAGGAGGATGTTTCTACTACAGGGTCCGGATGAGGAAGACCAAGAGATAGCTTGGGAGGTCTCTGGAAATAGAATAGGAATGTGTAAAATTCTCAAAGCAACAATAGAAGTGAAAACAGGAAGGGACCTAGGAAGCACAAAGCTGATCTACTTTTTTCATGAAAATAAATGAAACATAAACTCTTACATAGTCAATGAAAGTTTCCCCAAAAGTGCCACTTTCATCTTCATCACGCTCAACATCAACTGCAACCTGCTTAAAACCGATTATAGTTATAATGATAGTAGCATATCAAGAAGCCATTGATGCATGAGAATGTAAATGACAATGGCAATTGATAAAATGCTTGGAACTGTTGGCTGTCCAGTGTTTACATGTACCGTTCAACAACTAAACTTGATTAAATACGGATAACAAAATGCGAGTGTTTAGCACATGCATAAGTTAACTACTATGCCAAACTATATGTGTTGTACACATGGCTACTATAGCCAATCAAACTGCTAGTCAGGATTCTATTACTTCAGACAGACAAAAAGACTTCAAATAATCCGCCAATGTGTGGAAGTATTTTTCACTTGTCTGATTAGCACTGAGGCTAGGTTCTTCCACCAAATAAGCTAATTAAAAATTATTAAGACTTCAACATATCAATTTGCGCACGCTATCCCTTTGAAAACTAAAGGAAGTTAGTGTATGGGTTCCACATGATAATGTGAGAAATCACACAGCAAATTTTAGAACTGAATATAGTCAGTGCTCTGCTTTCTTGTGCAACCAAAAAGTTCAGCTCTTATATACAGAGAAATCAGGGTCACAAAGGGAACCATCCAACACCATGGAAGTATAACAAACCAAATCAAAGGTTAGCTTAGCTAATTGTTGTGTCCGCAGACAATTGGACAAGCAAAAGGAACACATGTCTTCTTGCATGTAAGTTCAGCTTCTGATGAAGTGAATGCTCAAAAGTGCTGAAGGTGTGTCCCCCCCTGGCATACTATCTATTGGGCTTGCAAGGATTTTGGTGATTTAAGGTCCAAATGTTACCAGATAACCAGAAAAATGGCATCCAGGCATGCATGTGGCGAATTCTCATATGACATTGCTCAGTTAAAAAAGAAGCTTTTTGACCCATGATCGAATCAACTGACACCACGGTTTTGACGTTTGACCTTAATTCATGTCAGTCATTACCACAACTGTGCGGAGCCATACCTCATTGATCTCCTCAGGTAGCTCAGCAGGAGGGAACATGGGCAGCATGGGCACTGGAAGGCGTGGCATCATCGGCAGGAAAGGCAGATGAGGCATTGGCACCGGTGGTGGTGGGAGTGGGGGCGGTGGTGGCGGGAGTGGGGGCGGGATGAAGCCTGGGCCAGCAGAAGCAAGGAAATGGCGGAGCTTGGACAAGTCGACAGCGAGGTCGACGCCGCACTGCGGGCAGCGGAAGCGCTCGAGGCCGTGGGGCACGTTGAGGACGGCCTTGCAGCGCGCGCAGGGGAGCTGGATCTTGGTGGGGTCCACGCCCTGCGCCCGGGGAGCAGAGCGGCGGGCCAGAGGATGCGGCACTGGCTGGGGCTGAGGCGGCGGCGGCGGCGGAGGCAGCGTAGGTGGAGGCGGAGTCGGGGACGCCTTGGGCGGGGAGGGCGGCATGAGCTCCGGCGGGAGACGCTGCGCCATGCGGCACTTGGGGCAGATGAACTCGGTCATGCCGGGAGCCACGGCGAGCACGCCGCGGCAGCCGGCGCAGCGCACCTGGACGGGGGCCGACGCGACGGGGGAAGCGCCGCGGCCGGCCATCGCGGAAGGGACGAGGGTTTCGGCCGTAGGATCGCTGGGGCTCCGGGGACTCTGGGGAGTGAGGGGTTTCCGGCTTTCCGCCGAGGGGAAAAGGACTTTTGGGTTTGCGTCTTTAGACTGTCTCCAACGCGAAGGCAAAAGGAGACCCATTCGACCTTATATGTCTCGGTCCAGGGGATAGGTACCCAATGTAAATGTTATCTTCTCCGACAGACACCCGAGCCCCAATCCGGAGGCCACGCGACAGCAGCGCCGGGGGCGGTCGGCGGACACCCAGCGGCCACGCGAGGAAAGGGCTGGGAGAGGGCGGCGTACCTGGCAACTGGTGTGGGCGGCGGTGAGGCCGACCTCCCGGGCGGCGGGTCGGGGGGCGCTGCTGACGAGCTCCGTACCTCCTCCCGCATCGCGCTTGCGCCGGGGCGGGTCAAGGTCTCAAGGACAGGGAGGGCCGCAGGGGTCGAGCGCAGCGCAGGCGTGCGGGAGCTCGGCCACTACCTCCTCGCCACCTGCCATGGTCGCCGCGGAGATTAGCGTCGGAGGAAAAAGACCACCCATATTTGCCAGTTGCTTCGACCGGCAGGCAAAATAGGTGCCGCGTTTGCATGCTCTGTTGGAGACCGTTTTTTGCGACCCAAAACCCTGTGCGAGATGTATTTTGGCTATGCGTCGCGTTTTGCGCCTCCTGTTGGAGACAGTCTTACCGGGGTTCTAGGCTTCTGGGCTTCTGGCATGCTTTTTCACTAGGGAGTGAGGGTTCATATTTTTTTTCTAGGTAACGGATATTCATTTATGGGCAAAACATTCTGCATTGATTGATTTTCGAGTGCCCTTTGCAGGTAAGATACTATTCTAGGCCCGGTTCATTTTGCTAAAATTTAACTTATATTAAATGTTTGTAGTAATTTGTTAGCAGAGAAAAACATTGTTCATTCGCTGAAAAGTAATGTTCAAGTAGTACGGATGAACGTGGTCTCTTGGTTGCTTGTTTAACCTACTTAGGCTGTCTCCAACAGTATACCCATAAGCTGACTCATACCTGAAATGGGTGATGCACAGTACTTTTAGGGCATAAAATCACTCCCCAACAGAGCAGCCAAACACAACACCCATTATGTGTTGCCTCCGACGCGAAAGGCAAATTCGCGTCTTCTCTCCCTCTATTTGCGCCTCCACGCCCGGGCCCACCACTACCGGAGCTGGCTCGCCGTGCAGCTGCTCCACTTCGTTGCCCAAGATCCGCGCCGCCACCGGCGCCTCCCTCTGCTCGCCGTCCGCGCCCGCCCCTGCTCGCCGAGACACAAAGAGAGCAGAGCGGGGCGGAGCGCCGGCAGCTTCCGACGGTGGAGGAGCAGAGGTCAACGGGAGTCCGAGTTGGAGCAGAGGGAAAGAGGGACTTGCATCGGCGGTGGCGGTGGCGCTGTGCTCCGGCGACTTCGAGCCTGGACGAGTTCGGCGAGGAGGACGCCGCCGCCGAGGGGGACTTGGGCGGCAGCTTCCCCGGTCCCGCCGCCACCGGGGATGCGGCTGAGGAGGGGAGCGGGGGCGGGACGGCGCCAGCGAGGCAGGTACGCGGCGGCGCGCAACCGGCGAGGCGAGGCCCGACGCGGCGAGGCGAGCGGCGCTTGGCCAGGCGTGTTGCGAGCGGCGCTTTTGGGTCCGCTCTGTTGGAGAAGAGCAGTTTTTGGGTCCGTGGCCTTTCTCTGTGCGTGATGCAAACTGGTGAATGCGTCTCCGTTTTAGGTGTTGTTTGTTGGAGTCAGTCTTAGCCAGGCTATCAGCGACTTCTATCTTGGCCGAGTGTTACATTTACATTTCTACAAATTCACCAACGGATAGTCGCAAGGATCAATATCCTAGGTTGTGACGAAGAGACCTTCGTCAAGCTATTGTAGCTGCCACCTCATTGTCGATGAAGAAGATTATCATTTATAAGTCTAACACGGTAGCACGGTAGCTAACAAAATTTCCAATAATAATAATGCATATATTTATATGTCCAATGAATGCATGCTCCATGGGATTGCAACCTGAAAAATACACTAGATAGGCTATGTATAGGTGAGGTGAGAATAAATATGTTAATTTTAGATTGAGACCGATGAAGAGGTTGTTCTATTCTATATAACGATGGTTGGAGAGACGGTGGATGTGTCTACGATTAGTGGGTCCGAAAAAGTGATGAGAGACGATGGAAAAAAGACGATCGGAGACCATAGATATGTCTATATGGTGCAGAATGCTACACACATATATGTGAATGTGTGGGCAATAAACAATCCTTTCATTCTTTAATAATACTGACAATAAAATAGGTAACATCTAATCCATTGTTATTGCTTTGGACTTTGAAACATTGTTTTGTTCAGGCACCTCTAGTTTGAGAGAACTGCATATTATTTTTAGAGCTGAAATTAAAATAGCAATAGATGTAGAAGTAACAATGATTCTAGTTCCGGTAGCATTAGTCTGATAGGACTGCATGATTTCATCCACGGCTTAAAGTGTAGAAAATAATGACATATTTATTTTAAAGCAAAAGTGATTATTAGTTCAAGCTTGCACAATTTCTTTTCTCATTTTTAGTAGATCTTATTCTCATGCCTTTTCATATTGATATGTGTTATTCTACTTTCATTGTTTCCATGCAGTAGCAGGTGGTTTCTGGTTGCTTTATATACTGTACTTTAAAAAATCTTGGTTATGCTATGAAGTCAATGAACGAACTTTATCTGAGCAGTTCACACTCATTCATGAACTTTATGTACTCCCTCCGTTCTAAATTATAAGACATCCTAATAATCTTAGAGAGTCAAATTATCTCAAATTTAACTAAACTTATATGACAATATAATAACATTTATGATGTCAACTAAATATCGTTAGATTCGTTATCAATTATATTTTTATAGTATGTCTATTTAATATCATAAATATAGATAGTTTTTTCTATAATTATTGGTCAAATTTGTGATGCTTTGACTCTCCAAGATTTTTGGAAAGTCTTATAATTTAGGACTGGAGGAGTAATTATTAAACTTTATCTTCCGTAGCTCCAGCTTGTCCCAAACACAGAGGACCTCCATATAGATGTGCTCGAAATGAACTCCATAGAAAAACAGTTAAAGGACCTCAAAAAGAAGTTCTCGCCATGGATGCCAAAAAGCTCCAAAAGGTGGATACCAGACTAAGAAGCTTCACAAAAAGTGATGTTTTAGGGAGCAAAACTCTTTCAAAAAAATATTTTAAACAACAACATTTCTTTAAGTGTTTCTCCAAATTCTTAGGTTTCTTGTGGCATTGAATTGCACGATCCTCTCAATATCATTTTACTTGTCCAGGGCTCCAGGCCATGCTCTCTGATGGAGCCCATCCAGCTCACTGTCCATGGCCACCTGTGTAGCGCCGAGCCGCCGACGCCCGCGGCCGGCCTTTGCCTAACCAATCGTTCACCACACCTCGACGGCCGGCGGAGCGCGCTGGAGCTGGACCGCCGTTCCCTTTCCCTCCCGCTGCTCGCATCGCATCGTCTGTTTATCTGACTGGAGTCACAGGCGCTGCTCCATTCGCCCCTCTGCTTCTTCCCTATCCTACTGTCAACGCTTCCGATCCGGCGATCCCATTAGCGTTGAAAACCAGACCAGATACATAGTGGGTGTGATACAACTCCTTCTCCAGACTTCAAAATAGAGTTGATTGGTTACTTGTTATGCGCCATAACAATATTATTAAAGGGAAAAAGTCTATTTTTGGCAATCGAATTTTTGCCGAACTCCAAGAATGGTTATTGAACTTCAAAACCGGATAACATTGGTCATCCAACTCTTAAAAAAGTTCACTTTTGGACTCTGGCCGGTTTCCTAGGCGGTTTTGCATGGCACTGTAGCATATCAATTTTGATCGTCTCGACGAGTTCTTTGCAATGGTGTACTCTGTTTTGTTGTTTGAGATAATTTTATTTCGTAAAAAATTAAATATTTCTACAGTTAATCTTTAATTTTATTTGCAGCAAGTTTACTACGGCGCAGTGCCTCTGATTTTAATAAGCCTCCAAATATATATAGTACATTACATGTGGTAGCTAAGCACAACTTTTGCCCAATAGGATCGTCCATTAGCTAGCCCATTGCTCTGTTAGTTCAATAGAAAATGATTTTTTAGCCAGCCGTTGAACGTCATTTTGCTGCCTAATTGTTGTGAGTGAGATCCCAGACCCAATTAGCAAACCTATTGGTCTCCCGTCTCCACGTCTCCTATCGCTGGATCGCGCTGATGTCTTCGGTCGCGTATCGCGTGCGACTGAGCGTGATGAACTGACTGTAACGGCGAAGCACTCGGACCTCGTGAGGCGCTGAGACCCTAAAGGTAATATTAATCATTCACATTTTTTTCATCATAGCGCAAAGCCGTGAACTATAGCGAGTAGTTGATCCATCTCTTTGCTCTTTTAGCCTCTTTCCGTCTAGACGCCTACTAGAATATTGTTCAAAAAATGAAGTTATATCGTCTGCAAATGTACTACATCATATCATATATTTTATTTTAGTTCTATTTTTCCAAGCTAGCATAGGCCTCGTTATTAGTTTTGTACAGGGCCTCGAATTTTCTCAGGACGGCCCTGCAACAAGCAGCGTCCGATGACGAGCACGGAGCACCCGAGCCACCACACCAGACACATACACATATACATATACATACACATACACATGGTAGGTAGAGCGTATATGTACGCTCTGGTCCGTAGTAAACTTGCTGTAAATAAAATTAAAGATTAACGGTAGAAATATTTAATTTTTCACGAAATAAAATTATCTTAAACAACAAAACGGAGTACACCATTGCAAAGAGCTCGTCGAGACGATCGAAATTGATATACTATTTGTTATATTTCGAGCTCCGAATAAAAAGATATTAATTTCACAAATTAAAAAGGAGCGTTGACGCCATCGCTGACGTCAGCACTGCTACAGTGTCATGCAAAACCGCCTGGGAACCGGTCAGGGTCCAAAAGTGAACTTTTTCAAGAGTTGGATGACCAATGTTATCCGGTTTTGAAGTTTAATGGCTATTCTTGGACTTCGACAAAAGTTCGATGGCCAAAAATATATTTTTTCCTTATTAAAGTGGTGCTAATTTGCACCTCACTGTGCAAAACCGGATCGCAGCCGCTCTGCAGTTCCCTTCCCTGCACCCGCTCTGCAGTTGGGTCGCTCCTCCCAACTCGCGCTCCGCAATCGGCACGGAGGCGACGACAGCGGCGCTGAAACTCGGGGTGCTCGGCGACGACGCGATGCTTAAGGCTCGCTGACCTCCCATCCCGCTCTCGGCTACCAGCTTCTAGTGGACCATGAGTGCGGCCAGACACGGCTGCTGCGTTGCGTGCCATGTGCGGCCGGCGGGAAGCAAGAGACGGCAGCCACTGCGCCAACAAGGCATCACTCCCGCACCAGTGGCAGCTCCCCACCGGGCACCTGCCCTCCGACAGCAGCAACACCTAGCGTCCACTTTGTTAGGGTGCGCAGCGGAATCCGGCCCGACTCGCTATACCCACGAGCCGGCGCTCCTCGGGTCTAGGTCCACCGGAGCCCACAACATATCCAGGCCTCAAACCCAACTCAACCCAAAAGACTAGCCTGATTGGTGAGGGTTGCCCCCGCCTTATATATTGCGCTCCCCCACCATCAATTACCGATGTGGGACTAAATCCAACAATCTCCCCCGTCACACATCGGACCCAACTCTTCCATCGGCCCCGAGTCCAACACTCATCACACAACCCGTGTGACCTCCAAGCGTTAACGGGCTCCCCCGTCACATGTGACCCCTGAGATTTTCTAGAGTTTTCCGACCATAGGCTCCGATACCACTTGTTAGGGTGCGCAGCGAAATTCGGCGCAGCTCGCTATACCCACGAGCCGGCGCCCCTCGGGCCCAAGTCCACCGGAGCCCACAACATATCCAGGTCTCATATCTAACTCAACCAAAAAGACTAGCCTGATTGGTGAGGGCTGTCCCCCCGCCTTATATATTGCGCTCCCCCATCATCAATTACCGATGTGGAACTAAACTCAACATGCTTGCCCGAGGAGGTCCTCATTGGTTAGTCAATCTCTCTCTCTCGTCTTGCACTTGCTACTCATCTGATCTTCAATTGATTTAATGATAGCCAATCTCTCTCTGCTACTTGCCACTTCGATTCTGATCTAATCTGATATCAATTTCTGAGTTGTTGTTTATTCATCATTTTTGTCCCGTAGGTGACAAGAACCTGCACCTGCTACCTACCAAATAGGCGTGGCAGAGCACTAGCTTGAGGCACATAGAAGAGCTCTAGATGCCGGATTGGAAGCACAAGGATGAGGGTGTTCGACGAAATGTCATTGCCAGTTTTGTATTTCGTCAACCAAACAGATACATATACAATGCAGCATAACTAATACAAAGCAACCAAACAAAGACACAATCAATACATCAAAGTAGTGCATCCCAACCAAACAACATCAGATTGCATTCGTAGTCTATGCTGCATAACCCTTAATGCAGTACTATATACTCGCGTTGTCTGCTTCTTCTACAATTCTAGTGTTATTCCACATACTGCTACTATCTTAATTCCTTTTTTTTCTTTTAAAAAAAAACTATCTTAATTCTCTTTGCCAGAAAGATGCGATTTCTTGGAGCCAAATAGCAGAGTATACTGTCACTGTCAGGGTGTTTGAACTTTGACACATTCAGTCAACATTTGGCATAAACAAACAACGGACTCCGGTGCGTAAGTGCGTTAAGTGCCAAATTGAGCACTTGACGCATTCCGAGTTTGACTACCCAGAGTACAGTACAGTTTGTAGCAGCAACTAGTCTTGCTCCCGTAGTCTTGCACAGATTCAGAATTCTAAAAAAAAAAGTCTTGCACAGATTTAGATTGGAGAGTCGTCCAAGGCTAAAGAGCCGACATATTGGACTGTAGGTCAAAGGGCTTAGTTTGTTTCTTTTCCTTCCTTTCCTGTCCTGCATGTAGACAAGATTCATGTCTACATTTTTCTGGTTTGAGCTTGATGCTCTTTGAAGCGTGAGAGACAAATGGGGTTTCAAATATCACCAGAGTACCAGACAGCCTCTCAAAAGAGAATTTGCCAAGGTACATCGTTTACCCTTCTATTTATGCTGTTAATTAATCGACTTCTCTCAATTCTCTCTCTCTCTGCATCCCCTATGTTTTTGCTCCTACTAAGGGTCTGTTTGGTTACAGGGACTTAAAAAAAGTTTCTGTCACATCGAATATCTAGACACTATTTAGGAGTATTAAATATAGACTATTTATAAAACTAATTTATCAGCCGAAGACTATTTTGCGAAACAAATCTATTGATATAAAATAGTCTATGATTTGATAATATAATGCTACAGTAAACATATGTTAATGATGAACCTCTCGTGAAGTACTACGTGACATTGTAATTAGTTTTATAATATAAATTATATTTAATTCATTTAATTAATACCCAACATTCAATGTGACAAGAGACTAAAAATAAGTTAGAGAACCAAACACCCCCTAAGTGGTGTATTTTCTGTCGTTCAACTTTGTATACAGTGAAGATTTTGCAAACAAGGTGGATTCTGTGGTCTGTGATTCTCTCTAGATAAACCATATTATGTGCTATCTAGGATCTGTTCAGTGTACTGCATGCAAAGGTCAGTGATTATCTTAAGCACAAAAACAATGGCCATGCGATGTTTCAACAAGTCCATGGCCCTTCTTTTCTTCCTTGGCTTTTGTTCTCCCAGCTCCATCGTTGCCCAGCCATCCTCTGTACCTGTAGTTCTTCCCCAAAAGCCTAACCCAAATTTTTGGATAATTTCCACTATGCAAAGAGTTGAAAGTAGCAGTAACACATCCATAGGTCAAGGGGACGACACTACTTTTATTCCCGTTCTTCAGAATAGTGGATTCTCCTATGCAACTTATTTTGGTTTCTGTACCATGGATAATCATTCATTCATTCTCGTCATAGCGCTCTCGGGGCCTCAAGGTCCCATCGTCTGGTCTGCCAACCCGGACAATCCTGTAAGCCGGGATGCCATCTTGACCTTCACCGGGGAAGGGGATTTGCTGCTCCAAGATGGTGGCACATTCATATGGTCCACAGCCACCAAGAACAAGTCAGTTGCAGGCATGAGGCTCGATCTTTCAGGAAACCTTGTGCTTTTTAATCAGAATAATTCCTCAGTCTGGCGGTCTTTCGACCACCCAACGGATACTTTGGTCACGGGGCAGTCACTCTGTAGCGGAATGAAGCTTAGCGCGAAGCTCTCAAACCCAAAATGGTTGCCTTCTACTAGGTTCTATCTGTCGGCAGAGTGGAATGGGCTGCAGCACTATTTCGAACCAGCAGCTTACACACAGCTGTTCCAGTCAATGACAGCATCGCCTCCTGCTCCTGCATCATCAACCTGTTACGCGTTTGCCAATGGCAGCCTCGGGTTCCAAGATAAGATCTTCTCATTACCGTCAGCAAGTTTATTGCAATTCATGAGGTTAGAGTCTGACGGGCACTTGAGGCTTTATGAGATGCAGGAACGTAACTCACCGCGGATGCTGCTCGATGTATTAAGCTCAGTGCTTGCCTTCTGTGATTACCCGCTGGCCTGCGGTGATTATGGCGTTTGTAACAGTGGGCAGTGTTCGTGTCCTAGTTTCAGCACTTTCAGGTTCCAAAATGAACGGCTTCCAGGTTCTGGATGCATACCCTTATCAGGCATCTCCTGCGAACATGCTCATGGCCACAAGCTGATACCACTCAACAACGTTTCTTACTTCAGTAACAGTTCGTTTTCAAAACTAGCTTCACGCTATTCAGAATATGATTGCAAGCAATCTTGTCTAACGAACTGCTCTTGCCAGGTAGTGATTTTTCAGAATGCTCGTATAGATGGTACAGATGTTGGTTACTGCTTGTTGTTATCAGAACAGATGCTAATTTTGTTCACAGATGATTCATCAAATCAGTTTTCAGCATTTGTAAAGATACAAGATAACCCCCCAGAAAAAAAGATGGTGATTATTGTTGCCAGCTGTACAGCTACAGGTTTTTCTCTAATGTCAATATTTGTTTGTGCTATCATATGGAAAAGGCCCAAGAAAGATGAGGAATTTCTCTTTGATGGCATACTTGGGGGAAGGACCGAGAATGGCGACCAGAGGGGGGGTGAATGGGAGCCTCAAATTTCACTTGGAAATATTCGGGCCACTCTTCCCAAAAACAACCCCAGCAAGCAAGCTTACTCCACCAGCAAGATCACGACCCTAGAGAGGGTGGATACCTTTGGCGAAGACCAAGAGGTACAACGGATCTTCCGGAAACCAAGAACTCAAACCGTGACACCAATAGTGAGGCTCTCAAACCCTATGGAGAAGAGAAGAGAGCTCTCCCAAAAATACTTATGAGAACTGGTCTCAAAAGTGTTTCATCAAGTTCCCTGCGTGATTACGAAACCAACGCAACAAACGGAACTCAATTCGGAGTCCGGAAGAGGGAGAAACGGCCAAAACAGCGACGAAGAAAATCCTGAAAATCCTTGCTGGAAGGCCGATGGACGCTGGCGTTGGACGGTCCGTCGCCAGAGTCCGACGCACCCAGAAAAAACAGCCCCTACTGGAAGGGCGACGGACGCTGGCGTAGGACGGTCCGTCGCCAGAGTCCGACGCCAAAAAACGAAAAACGACGACCAGCGAGGCGACGGACGCTGACGTCAGCACGCCCCAGCGTCCGACGCAAAACCCTCGGAGCGTCCGACGCCCCGAAAACTGCACAGTGAACCCGAAAATCGTGATTTCTCCTCCAAATCTTCTCAAAACTCAACCAAATGTACTCCAACTGCAACCAAACTTTGTAGGCATGATCCTTGTACAGTTGGGGAGCTAATCCTAAGAAATCATCGCTCAATTTGGTGAGAAATAAAGGGAAACGAGGATTTGGGGGAGAAGGGGCAAGAACGAAGAACACCGCAAAAAAATCGCCCGATCTACGCACTCGTGAGGTTTGAGGGGAATTCCTTCGGTGCAAAGATGCTCCTCACGAATACGAACAACTTGGTTCAAACGGATTTGCAAGAGCTACTCCCTACAAAGAGAAATCATCTCGGGAAAAAGAGGGAGCAAAAGCAAAACGCGAAGAACACAAGCAAAACAACGACACGATCAAGAAATCGAAGCCACCATGGCTTACGGAGGTTACGGCCTCCGATTTCTCACAACAAACTCGAGTTCTTACAGAGGTTGGTGAAATCAACCTAGGGATCTCATGAACTAGAGAGAGGTTAGAGAGAGAGAGAGAGTTGGGGCAAAGTGATTAGGGTTCAAGAGATAGGATGAGGATACCCTTTCATCCTATATTTATTAGAGGCTTTGGCTATTTCCCAAAGACCCCCCTAGATACAATGAATGAACTACCTAGCCTAAGCATTGCAGTCCAAGCTCCGGTAAATATCTCCCTCAATTTGAATGGACGGCCCCGCTTCCTGCCAGGAGTTGCCGTCGCCTCGACGCAACCTCCAGGATTCCGCCACGTGCCATCCCTGCTTCCTCGGAAGCTCCGCCCGGGTTTTGAGGCCCAAACCCGCGAAACCCGCCACCGGTAGCTTTCGGCTCAACTACCGAACCCCGAGTTTTGCGGCCCAAACTCGGAAACCGACGCGGATGGTTTTGAGGCCCAAACCATCAAACCACTCGACACGAGCCACCTTGTCTTCGCCCGGTCGGACTCCGAGTCCCCTAAGCCTCCGCTCGACTCGCGCGTCCACCGCCTTGACTTGGTCGACTCGGTCTACCTCCATGTCTTCTCGCACTCGCCGGTGCCAAGTACTAGCCACCACAGCTAGTCCGCCGGCGCCCATGGTCCCTCAGTCCGAGCCCCGCTTCCGCCCTTCACCGCTCTCAGTCCATCGGCACGGCAAGCCTCTACTCGACCTTCTCCACGCCATTGACCACTGTCACTAGGCATAGTACCTGCACACCACAAGCCGATAGACAGGCACACATTTGCTTTCGCAAAGAGGTTAGAAGTAAACGCTCAAACTGAAACACTCATGTGTTGGTCAATCGCTCATCATCAAAACTAAACATCATGGGCACATATCAACCATGTGTTCGCATTGGGACACCAAAGCGTTTCTCCTTTGATGAGTTGAAGGTCACTACCAGCAACTTTTCCATGAAGCTGGGACATGGTGGTTTTGGGTCGGTCTTCAAAGGCAGGATAGGCAAGGAAACCATTGCTGTCAAACGCTTGGAGGGTGTCGAGCAAGGAACAGAAGAGTTCTTGGCAGAGGTCAAGACGATTGGTAGAATGCATCACCGTAACCTTGTTAGGTTAGTAGGATTTTGTGCTGAGAAATCACATAAACTCCTTGTCTACGAGTACTTGTCAAACGGCTCACTGGATAAATGGATTTTTAACACAAGCCTTGTTTTCAGTCTGTCTTGGAGAACTAGACGTAACATCATCATTGCTGTTGCTAGGGGGTTGGCTTTCCTCCATGAAGAATGCAAGGAAAAGATTGCACATTTAGACATCAACCCACAAAACATTCTCCTGGATGATGAATTCAATGCAAAGCTCTCAGATTTTGGACTGTCGAAGATGATAAACAGGGACCAGAGCAAAGTGATGACTCGAATGCGCGGAACACGTGGTTATCTAGCACCTGAATGGTTGGGCTCAAAAATCACTGAGAAGGCTGACATCTACAGCTTTGGGGTTGTGATGATCGAAATCATTTGCGGTCGAGAGAATTTGGATGAATCGCAGCCCGAGGAGAGCGTCCACTTGATAAGCCTGCTTCAAGAGAAGGCTAGGTCGGGTCAGCTGTCTGATTTGGTGGATAGCAGCAGCAATGATATGAAATCCCACATGGAGGAGGTCATGCAAACAATGAAGCTTGCAATGTGGTGCTTACAGGTTGATAGCAGGGCAAGGCCCTTGATGTCCACAGTCGCCAAGGTGTTGGAAGGTGTGAAGAGCTTAGATGCCACACCTGACTGCACTTTTGTTCCAAATTTTGCATCAAGCAACATCGGCATAGCGGATTCAAGGTCTTCCTATGTGCCCTCTGAGTCACATTTATCAGGGCCTAGGTGATAAAGTGGTTGTTCTTGTTGGGACATGTACAACCCAAAGTCCTTCCATTTATACATAGATATGTGGGCAATTAACTTGTATAATGAGTTGTCTATTTAACTCTCTAAACAGTTTAATGCTTGGATATAGCTATGAACAATCATAAATATGGTTCATGCAATATCATTGTGTTGCTTTTTGATACAAAACAAATCAAGCACAAATAAGATGACCATAATTACAATATTTTTTGAATTATCAATATACATGATGTATTAATATATAATATAATAGTTTTTCATAACTCAAATAAAATATAATACGATTATATCATTTTGGTTTAATTTCCATTGTGGTCATAGTGATACCATATGTGCTCTACTAGATCTTTCTTGAGTTGTCTATGTGTTGTTCGAGCACGGATAGTGGAATTTTCCTTGATTAGGATTATTGCTGGTATGCACTTCAAGTGGCAGCACTGTCATCGCACTGAATTTAGACATCTAGGAGAACCATCTCAATTGCTCATGGAATCATTGTAGCCTACAAGAAAAGAATATCAATTCAGTTAGAAAACCGCATAACTCTAAAACCAACCAACGATTTACATTATTTCACTAGCAACTGAAATCACATGGATCACATATACTACCTGTGCTATACACAAGCAATAATTTAGATTATTTACCAACAACTTAAATTACATGGATCATATATACTACCTGTGGTATACATTTATTCTTCTGTCAGATGTGAAGATACTTGATAATTCTCTAAACTTTGCAAGTGTGAACTCTTGTTGCAGAACTGCAAGCTGAAAATAAAATCAAGTTGAATGTTAAGGCTATGAGAAATATATTTGATGATATTGTCAACAAAATTGCTAGAGCTTTGCCTGCTGTAGGTGCTACTCATTGCTTGTGTTGATGAATTTGTACAACAAAGAAAAATCAATAAGCCTTTAAACAATTATCAAGCTCATTTCTGTTTGATACCTACCATGCAATGAATTGAAGTTGCTATAGCGCTGATTGCTAAGCAAGCAGATGCATGTTTCATATGACTAGTAGTAGCGATACACATTTAAGTTGAGGTACTACCTCTGTCCTAAAAAGAATGCAACTATAGTATACGTGATAATTAAAGCGCTTTATGTTTAATCAGATTTCTAGTAAATAGTATTCATATTTATGGCTCCAAATTGATTTATTATAAAAATATATTTCATAATTAATTTAATAATATTTATTGATATTAAAAATATTTATACTTTTTTTATCTATAATTGATCAAATTTAGTATACTAAAACATAACACTGTTCTAGAATTGCATTCTTCTAGACGGAGATAGTAATATTTAAGTGATGCAACATATAACATAGAACAAGAACATTTCAAACTGTATAGACTTTGCAGCACAGATGGCTTCTTATCCCATCCATCAGTAGATTAGGTATGTGAACTACTACATGAAACACTTAATATTTTAGATCAAAGGATTCTCTCCCTGCTTTATTAGAAAGCATATTGAGTTCCAACGATCCACACCACTGGGGATGCCAGTTTTACAATACTGTTGCTCAGCAAAAGAACACATTCCCCACCTCTAAACAAGACCCTCTCAACTGACTCACAGCGACACTTAACTAGAAAGTTCACCCTCCCCGGGGGTACAAAAAGTTCAACACATCTAAACAAGCCACCAACGAAAGACGATCAACAAAAAAAAGAGATACAACTTAATAAGATTGCGCATTCGCCGCCAGCAGATTGAACATCTCCTCAGCAGTTGGTTCCAGCTTCACCTTCATCAGAGGCCTCCATGTCTTGATCAGCATCATTGTTTTGAAAATGATCGCCTTGGGTGAGCTAAGAATCTTCTTGTTAATAGCCATATCATTCCTCGTCTTCCAAATTGTCCACATCGCCCCTGCACAGATACACAATGAAACCTTGCGCTTTGCACCTCGACAATCATCCAAAAACTCTAATAAGAAGTTAGCACTGCAAGTTGGGGATTGGGTCCATCCAAGGGAAGTCCTCAGGAAGGCCCAAAGAAACACTGCAATTGGGCATTGAAACACGATGTGGTCTAAAGTTTCCAGAATATCACAAGCCACACACAACTCAGATCCTGACCAATGCTTCTTCTTCAATTGTTCACCTGATTGAATTTTATCGTGGGTAGCCATCCAAATGAAAATCTTGACCTTCAGAGGAACACTACATTTCCACAAGTTGATCATCTGTTGATCTCTAATCCCTCCTGAAGTCATGAACTTATACAACGAAGCTGTGGAATATTTTTTTGTTTTAGTCAGACTCCAACACACTTTATCTCTGCCATCCTCTAAAACAACACCATTCAGCAGCTCTTGTAGATGAGCCCATTCCTCCACTAAGTTCTCATTCATCTGTCTTCTAAATACAATGTTCCATCGTCCTTCTGTCATGGCCTGGGAGACAGTAATATCAGGCAGCACTGCAATCTGATAAAGATTAGGAAAAAGGATTTTCAGAGGACAGTCCCCAAGCCAACAATCATGCCAGAATCTGGTCTGATTACCACTAACTGTCTGAATCGACCTACCCCACTGAAACCAATCTCTTACATCTAATAGAGATTTCCAGAATTGGGATCCTCTTCTCCCTTTGAACTGAAAAATGCTATTCTGACCCAGGTATTTCTTCTTCAGCAACAAGCAGCAAGGGTTATTCTCCTCCCTCTCTAATTTATCAATCCATTTAGCAAGAAGATAGATATTCATCACTCTAACATCAGTAAAGCCCAGACCTCCAGCATCTCTTGGTCTGATAAGTGCCTCCCACTTGACCATATGGTATTTCTTTTTCTTGCCTGTACCCTGCCAAAAAAATCTAGATCTAATGGAATCTAGTTGCTGAAAGTTGCCTTCATATAGCTGGTACACACCCATTGTATACATGGGTATATTAGACAAGCATGAATCAATTAGTGTTGATTTGCCTCCAGAAGAGAGATAATCACATTGCCACGTCCCAAGCTTCTTCTCAGTCTTGTCACTAACAAAATTTAACTGAGCTTTTGAGATCTTTGAGACACTGACCGGCAGGCCTAAGTACTTCAAAGGGAAGGAACCAAGTTTACAGCCAAGCAATCTAACCGCCTCTTGTTGTTCTTCTGAATTAAGCCCCACTGTGTAAAGTTCACTCTTCTCGAAGTTAATTTTCAACCCAGACATAGCCTCGAAACAAGACAAGATGATCCTAACATTTGCCAGATTATCAGAAGAGAATTTTAGGAAAATTACTGTGTCATCTGCGTACTGCAGGTGTGTCAGACCCCCTTCTATTAGGTGTGGCACCAATCCCTGTATCAGACCTGCTGCCTTCGCTCTAAGCAGCATTGTCGAAAGAGCATCAACT
This sequence comes from Microstegium vimineum, assembly GCA_022036555.1. Lineage (NCBI taxonomy): Eukaryota > Viridiplantae > Streptophyta > Magnoliopsida > Poales > Poaceae > Microstegium > Microstegium vimineum. The sequence goes on along the minus strand of CM039135.1, from coordinate 12,643,478 downwards.
ACAATATTGAACAACAATGGAGAGAGTGGGTCTCCCTTTAAAACTTCTAAAGAACTCTCCTCGTTCACCATTTATGTCAATGCAGACTCTGCCTCCTCTAACAGCATTATTAATCCATTGAATCCATTTCCCCTCAAACCCTTTCCTAACCATCACTTCTTCTAAGAACTCCCAGCTTACTTTGTCATAAGCTTTCTCAAAATCTAGTTTCAGAATAACTCCAGACCTTTTTGATACCTTTAACTCATGTAGCACTTCTTGAATAATCACAACTCCCTCTAAAATATTTCTACCTGGGATGAAAGCTGTCTGGCATGGATTTACTATTTTATCCACCACCTTTGTCAATCTAATGGTAAGAACCTTCGTTATGATTTTATATATCACATTTAGCAAGCAGATTGGCCTGAACTGTTTAATACTTGTGGCTGGTTTGACCTTAGGGAACAGAATGATGACCCCATAATTGAGTCTCCACAACTCTAATTGTCCACTGTGAAGTTTGTCTAGCATTTCTTTGATATCATGTCTAATGTTATGCCAGAAAGTTTTAAAAAACTCAACACTGAAACCATCCGGTCCTGGAGCTGTATTGTTTTTCATCTCTTTCAAGGCATAATCCAGTTCCTCTAAACTGAAAGGACTGATCAATCTATCATTTTCAGCACTAGACAATCTCTGATTCAAATCCCACATATCCTCATCTAAATGGATGTCAACACTCTCAGCTTTCCCAAAGAGTTGTTTATAGTAATCAGAGATGTGCTTCTTCAACTGTTCTTGTGATTCAAGGATGTCCCCCTCATATTCCAGGGAAGTAATGTGCATTTTCCTCCTTCTTCCATTAGCACATTTGTGAAAATACCCAGAATTCGAATCCCCTTCTAACAACCATTTTTCACCCCCTCTTCTTTGCCATTGCAACTCTTCATCTGATAAGATTTCCAGTAGATCCCTTTCAAGATTATATCTCACCTCCCATTCTGAATGAGCAAGACCTCTAATATCATCTTCCTCCTCTAATTTCGCAATCTGGCTCACAAGTATCTGTTTCATTTTTTTCTGGTCACTGTCCACATTCTGACCCCAACCTTTGATTGCCTTCCTCAACTTGCCTGAAACAATGTGCCAGTGGTCTAAAATATTTGTTTTAAGTCTATTCGGCCATTTGTTCTTCACCCAGTCGCAGAACCCCTCTTGTGTGGCCCAGTGTGCACTATACCTGAAATAATGAACCTTGGTAAGACCTCCACTAGCACCACCTGTATCCACCACCAGAGGGTTGTGATCTGAGCCAAGTCTGGGTGCAGTCAAAACAGAAGCTAAATTGAATTCATCTTCCCAGGAATTAGAGACTAACACTCTATCCAGGACACACATAATGGGAGGATTCTGTTTATTAGACCAAGTGTATCTACTTCCTGATCTTTGCAACTCCCTCAAAGCAGTGAAGTTGATCATATTATTGAAAGCATCCATAAGATTTCCATCAACATTTCCATAAGATTTCTCCTCCACTCTTCTAATTAGATTGAAATCTCCTCCCACAATTAGAGGTGAGTCAACTTCCAGAATCTTACCCTGTAGTTCCTCTAAAAACTCTAATTTCTTTTCATCATGAGCTGGACCATACACATTTACAATACTCCATTCAAAATCATCTAACTTCATTTTTAGCTTCAAACTTTGAAAATACAGCCCCTGGTCCTCCTGCATAACCTGTGCTACATCCTTGTCAATTCCCATAAGCAGACCTCCAGAATGACCAGTACATGGTAACCAGCTCCAGCTCATATCTCTCTGACCAGAGAATCTCTCTAACTCTCTTCGGCTGAAAGTGGTTTTTATTGTTTCTTGCAAGCAAATACAATCAAAATTATGCACATCTACTAACTCTAACAACTGTTTCCTTCTTGCAGCATTACCCAACCCTCTAATATTCCAAAAGAGAATCTTCATTTTTCCACTTCTAAGGATAAGTTAGCATCCTCTATAGCTCTAATTTTACTCTGTCCAGAACTCAAAACAACCTCCATTTCTAAACCATCTTTGGTAGCATAAATTCCACCATCCTCACTACATTTTTGTTTCTCCTTGTCAGACTTCTCCTCTATCTTACCTCTAACCTTCTTTAGCATCTCAACAGCTTCATCTCTAGCTTGAGCAACAGAGATAGCAGCCAATCTGCTATTCTCATTTTGCCCCATGGATAGGCCACAAACTCTAGATATGAACTCAATTTTATTAGACACAGCAATATCAGTTTTATTTAGAGCTAAAGTACCTTGATAATTTGTTGTTGCTTTCTTCTTCACCGCTTTCTCCAGAATAGAAACTCCATCATCCTGGATTCTTGAACTCTGTCTTGTACTGGGAGTTTTTTTACTAGCTGGAGCCACATCAGAATATTAAGTGATGAAACACTTAATATTGGAGAACTAAAATTCACTGTCTCTTTACTCCCAAACTCAAGAAAAGTTTCCCTATGTCATTAATGGACCCAAAGTTGTAAGATTGTGGTAAAAAATCACTTGCTACTCCCCACTGGCACAACAATCACTGGATATGCAATACATTTAGAAGCTGCAGCCGAGCACATGACATTATAAAGAGGTCTCTGAACATGCTTACATGCACACCTATGAAGGTGCACATCAGGAAGAGAGAGAGCATTACCTTTTCGACTTTTCCTCTATTCTCTGATTTGCACATCTACTAAGTCAAATCTTTCAGATCCAAAAACTTCTATTTTAGGTTGTGAATAGTTTCCATTGAATAAAATTGATGATTTCATGTTTTTCTAAAAAAATCAAAATTTAATTAGGCTTAACAATTTCAATTACGCAAAATGTGAATTCTAAACCACTTTTATAAGTTAATTGAAAGGGTGTTGCATTCATGCCGGTTGCATTTGGTGTCTATGAAATGAAAATGGTTTTAAAATGCAATAGGACAACATTCCTCTCTCGGAATTTTTTCAATCTTTTCTGAAATTAATTTCCTTGTTCCTTGAGCTTAATATTTTTCCTTGATCTTCGCAACAATCTTTTCTCTAGCTCTAGGTTTTTTTTTTCAGGGATTTTTCAGAGCTTATTAATTACTAAATCTGGAATTTAAAAAATGTTTTAATTTGCAAAATTAAAATAATCCCAAAATCCTAATTTTCCACCAACCAAAATCTCGCATAAAAATACATGTTGGTGTTCTTCTTGATGCCCTCTTTCCAAAAGTACAACCGTTTTGCGAACCGCCATCCAAACTTCAGAAATCTAAACCAATGTTCAAACAACGAACTTTTCTGGTGGAACTCCGGCGAACTTTTCTAAGTGAACTGTGGCGTTTAGGCGTCAACGACCACCACCGAGTCAACACGAACGCAGTATGATGTGCCATGGGGGTCCAGTAAGACTGAACTAATTCAGTGTATTGATGTCCGCAGAGAAGCTCTGCAGTACTCTTCTATATACAGGAGTGAAATTTAATCATCATATAAGTAAGGATAGCTTGTTACATGAATGGTTGGGCCTCCTGGATGATGCTCGTCGAAGAAGCTCCTAATTGCAGCCTCTATAGTTGGCACTTGTGACTCTTCACCTCTAGAGTATCCCAGACAGATGAAAACCTTTTTCAGATTTGGCAGGTGCTCTATGCCGTCAATGTGCGAAGCTAGCCAAGCATACGGCCGGCCTTTTCTCAACAACAGCAGTGTATGATTCAGTTCCATGGCTTCTGTTCCGCCACCACCATGAAGTCTGGCGACATAGTTGAGTTCTCGCACATGCAATCGAAAGCAAAGGATCTTGACCATGGGCATTGCTCCAGCCTGAAAGTGGAAGGGGAGGCCGGCTTGAGGTGCTGCAAAGTAAGTAAGAGCCCTGAACACCGCACCCCGGCTGAAGACAGTACCTCCAACAGGGACGTAGTTCGCCTTAAGCACAAGACGGGCGAGTGCAGGTAAACCTGCAAGAGCAGCAATGCCATCCATATCCAGCTCGTCAAGGTGTATTTCCAAGATCATGAGCGTGCTAAGCTGACCAACCCACGCTGGTAGCCGCGGAAACCGGAATTGTAGTTGCAGTTCCTCGAGATGACAGCCAGACAAGCTTAGAGAGTTCCACCCATCACAGTGACCTGTCATCTCATCATATGCCAACACAGTTAAGCGCCTCAAATTGCCACTGATTAACTTCTCGATGGAATAAAGCAGAGTTCCCATATGTGCTTCCATTGTGTATAAGCTCCGATCAGTGATATACATGTTCAGCTCCCTTAGATTTAGCAATTCCCCAAGAGCTCTCAAATTATCCATTGACTGCTTGCATGGATCGAAGGAATCTAGAGTACGCAGAGATTTCATATTGTTGATTCCATCAGGATAAGCTGTGCATGGATAAACCTCCAGATATGACAAAGTAGGCAAATGGACAATATCATGTGGAAGATGGGACAATTGCCCACATATCATCAATGTCTCCAGATGATGCAGCTGGCAAATTTTTCTAGGCAGTTGAATGCTTGATAGATGGTTATTACTTTTAACATATAAATACCTCAGTTGAAACAAATTCCCGATTGGAGTGAGATCCAAATCGCCAACCTTACAAACAAACAGAACCTGGAGAAACTTCAGCTTCATCGGTTGAAGGCTACGAAGAGAGAGCCCAAAAATAAACAATGATCGCACATGTGGTAGACTGATTTGAGTTTGAGATGCAATTTTATCAAGTCCTGTCTCATTAAGCTGCAGGGAGAGCCGCCGAGCATTGTACTGTTGTCTTGTTGTGATTGTATGTAGGTTTTGTACTACACCCAAAAAATTCTCTTCAGCAGACTTGGACAGAATTAGATCTAGAACCATATCATGCACTTTGTAATATATAAGCTCATTGTTCCAACCATTGAGTTTAACAAGTTGGATGATCATGCTACTGTTCACAAGTTCGTTGAAATAGCTCTGTGCAGTTGCCAATGCATCTCTCCCATCTAATCCACTAACAAAACCTTCAGCTGCCCATTGCATAACTAAGTGGTTCACTTCAATGTCATGGTCCTCTGGATACATACCAATATACAATAAACATGTCTTGAGATGATGAGGAAGATGTGTGTAGCTAAGGTTTAGTATCTGTCTCATCCCTTCTAAGGATGGAGTTGACAGATTGGAGCGTAGAGAGTTGAGGACATAGTTCCATTGGTGCACTGATCTATTGGATTGACTAGCTAAAAGGCTAGCTATACTGATGATTGCTAGTGGCAGACCACCACATTTTTGTAGAATTTTCTCAGATGGTTCCTCAAATGACTGAGGACATGCATTTCCCATCCCAAAAACTCTATGATGAAACAACTTCCTGGAATTATGATCATCAAGAGGTCTCATCATGTAAACAAAGTCCCACTGAAAATTGCAACATGTCAAAGCCACCCTTTCAATTCGCGTAGTTGTCAACACTTTGCTACCATAGTGGCCCTCAGGGAAAGCACATTTAACAATTTCCCAGGCAGATGCATCCCATAAATCATCAACTACAACAAAATACCTGTCAAATATGTTTGCCGATATACATATATTAGTATGGCACGTGAAGTAAAAGTTTTCTGAATATATGATGAACTTTAGCCCCCAAAATAATAAGTTCATGAAACATGTTATCCACCTCTCAAAAGCACACATTTGAACAAACATTATGCATCATATATACCACACTTAAATCACTTATTGAATTAGCTTGCCATTTTTTTTTTGAAAACACAGGAGAGCTGTGATTCATTGTATTATAGAGATGAAAAATAGGAGGGTCCCCAACAGGATCCTCGATGGCAACATTATCCAGATGATATGTATTGAAGATTGTCACAAAATATAGAAGAACCTTAAAAACTTTCTTGTATTTGGATCGCAAGGTACAAGAAATAGATAGTTTGACTCGATATTTCTTAGTTTTGAAATTGGGAATCTACATATAATTTTAAATTTTGAAGAATTGGAATATAATATAGTTCCAATGCAGCAAATTAAAATGATGCCTAAAAAGGTGTGGAGTGTGTTGGGGAGAGGTACATTTGAACTTCAATCCATACTGCCATATATGTAAGGACCAAACCGGGGAATAGGAAACCTTATCAATTCCGTGTAACTAGGTACACGTGTTGTTAAAATTTGAATTGTGTGGACAATTCCCTTAGCAGGTAAAGGCCAATAAACAGGTACATATATAGTTTCTACACATTCAAAATAAGTCCAGAAGGGAGCCTCCTCCCACAAAAATATGGACACAAATATACAAATAAACTATGTACCCTCAGGGTTGCTCATTTGTCATCTTGCTTTATTAATTTTCTAATAATGCCTTTCTACTTTCATATGTGTGTAGATTAACATTAAGTTATTAGAAATGTGACTGTCGTTGTGTTTGATATACCATATCAATGTGTTAAAAATAAAGTTGAGAGAGAGTATAGGGCAAGCAAGAGTTAACTAGCTACCTTTTGTCTTGTAGATGCATTCTAAGTTTGTTTATGAGCCCATTAAGGTCAGAAACATCAACCAGTGGCCCCAACATCTGTGTGGACAAACTCTTGAGAAGCATCATCATGTCAGGTCTTTGAGACACTGATACAAAGGCCTTACAATCAAAATCTTCTGCAAGCTTGACGTACACTTCATTAGCAAGTGTAGTCTTTCCTAGACCTCCAAACCCAACAATAGATACCACCCTTGGCTCTTGCACTGAGGCATCATCCACCTGCCAATTATTTGAAGGTAAGCACGCATGTAATTAAATAGGCTAGATTTATTATAAACCCCTGGCCACAATAATAAATCTATAAATGAACCACACAACAAATAAAGCAAAACAACAACAATAGTAGGATACCAACCTGCTTTGCCAACAGATTAATTATGTCTTCCTTCGGGCCATCAATACCAACAAGTCTTGATGATTGCGCATAAAGAGCAATCATCCGAGGGTCGACGACAACATTGCTAGATCCAGATGCGCAGTCGTCTATTTTGTACGTCACGCGAGGATTGACAACAGCACTGCTAGATCTTGATGGGTAGTGATCGTCTCGTTTGTACCTCATGCGCCGTGCACTAGCCTCTTGCACACGAGCCTTCAGCTCCTGAATTTGATTGGCTAGCTGGTGCCGTGCCCTTAGCGTCTTGAGACGATGCAGCAATCCTTTAACGTCACTGGAACCTCCAACACGGTGCATGAACTCATCGAGGCAGTCCTCGATGTCGTACGACATCTCCCTCACTTTGTTTCTCCACTGCTTGGTTTGGTTGTCCAGACCCTCCATGTCCGCAAGATCCTCAAGAAGAGCACCCATGCTGCTGAGCTCCTCATGGAGGAAGGCCACCTGCAGGTAGTTGCAGTGGGTTCAAGAATTAGTATTATCAAATAAAGAGGGCAAATAAGACCTCATCTGGTTGGAGGAAGAAATACAAACTGGAATACATAATATAATTATTAAGGTAAACTCGAGGATGCATGGAAAAAAAAAAAAGAAAATGGATCATCAGGCACCTGTTTCCGCACACCTTTGAGCTTGGCATACTCTTCCCCCATGAGAGTGGCTAGCTTTCCTAGGAGTGAGTTCAGCACTCCCGTAGAAGCGCTCACTGCCATTTTCTCTACAACATCGACTGAGCCTAATTCACCCTCTCTTTGAGTCACACACAAGCACTGCAGAGCTCGCACTCTCTTAGCTTTCTGCATAAACAATCGATGGCACAGTCAAAATCTTAGTAAACAAACGATGGTACAGTCAAAAACGCTGAGGTGCGAAAGGTACAAGGTTTACAGCACCATACCTTGCGGAGTGCAGCCGGATCTCAGAAGCCGGCGCCCGGCGGGCGGCGGGCCTGACTCGGACTATCCGCCTGGATTGAAACGGCGAGGACGGAAGAAGGTGCGGCCGTGCCAACTGCAAGTCTGCATTGAAGGTGTCGGCCAGTGGGGATGCCTTGACGTCTTCACTCGGACGACGGAAAAACAAATACTACTCCCGTGTTGAAACTTGGCAGGCCATGCAACGACTTGAGGTCTCCCGTGTTGAAACCTTGCACAGTTGTGGGCCGGAGAGCCATGGTACCTGTGGGCCCGAGAGACATGACCCATGTATATAAAAATATATCTTTCCAACGCCTATATTTTTTTAAGAAGGGAAATCCTGCTTTTCTCATATATTTTTTAAAAAGCGTGTCATGTTTAGTTCCTTCAGAAATCCAAAATCCAAAGTTATAACTAATTTTGAGTTCCAAAATCTAGAATGCAAATTATTTCACTGAACTGTTTAGTTCCAACCAAAATTTAATTTATTTTAGATTTCAATGATGGGAATTGTGAGGATGGCACACAAATCAATGTAAAATTTGGTTTATTTTGACCTCTTGAGTTCAAATTTCAAAATGGAGAATAAACCACTTTTTGCCAAAAAATTTAGGTGACATTTAATTCTATTTTGTAAAATAAAGAGCCAAAACTCAAAATATTTAGATTCCATGAGGAAATAAACAGGGCAAGTTTATGGCGCATAGGCCCGAATCAAGGACTTTAGCCTGGAACATTGCTACTGCCAGCAAAACGAGCATTGCTACTACCAGCACACTCAATATACGACCATCATACTCAGCAGTACTCCTATCATCACCCAAGCAACTCTCCGATCCCAAGCTACACTTGTTAAAACTAAACGCTGAGCAACCGATGGCTCCGACCCTGATGATGAACTTGTCGTGCTCTCCATTCTCCACTGAAGTTGAGGGGGGCGAGCTTAAGGGGGTGTTTGGTTTATTCCCCTAAAGTTTAGTGGTCCCTAAAGTTTAGTGTATCAACTAAAGTTTAGGGGGCACTTTAGGGAGGTGTTTGGTAGTTTAGAGCTTTAGAGGGCACTTTAGGGGGATGTTTGGTAGTTTAGGGCTTAAAATCACCTAAGTTTAGCTACTAAAGTTTAGGGGGCTATAACCAAACACCCCCTAAGTGATTCAGCACTGTCCAGTCCATCTCCCACGTAATCTGTGGTGGCCGGTGGGCCAGAAACTCCTCTATCTCCAAAATTGTTTCTTGCTTGAGCATAACGACCCATCTCCCTAGCATCCTCAAAATCTTGAGCAGTAGCACCTTCATCCCCAACTCCAACTATCTTGCCGGATCTTTTAATAAAACAGTAAGTACAAAGAAGCAGGCTCATATGTCCCTAGTTAACAACATAGTCTTCGTCATCCTCATCCTCGTCTGTTGTGGATTGGTATGATCCTTCATGTGAAGCGTCTGAGGCATCCTGTAAAGCATCGCGTGTGAATCACATCAGCGTTACAGCTTCCCTGTAAAATAAACTGTTCTTTCGCACGAGTAATGTAGCAGTGACTTGTTTATCTAGAAAACCAACAGTAGCAGCTAATGCAGCCGAGTACATCATCAACATGCCATTTACCTGGTGTGATGCCTGGTCCTCAGCCACTGGTTCGGCAGAACAAGGCAATGGATTATGCTGCAGATGAACATGCCAATACGAAAATCTTAAGCTTCATTTGGATAGGAAATCATTTTTCAGGGGAAAGATAAGGAATCAATTTTGATCTCAGTCATGTGTGCGCACCTGAGGAGCTTTTGAGGACACCGTGCCTTGCATCCTTTGCTCCAAGGACTGAAACCTATTCTCCCAAGCTTCATTTAATTGCTGCGTTGCCTGACTAATCATCTCCTGCACCTGGTCCTGTGTGAACATCTCTTTCTTTGTTACTTTATCTACACAACCTGGGGCGGATTTTGCCATGGCACCGACTCGGGATTTGTCAATGATGCCGTGGAGTCTATAGTACCTCCCTCGTTTCCGCCCCCCTGCCGCCTGCTGTGCCCATACAAGATGGAGATCTACTTCAGTATCACCTGCCTCCAAATGACGTTTGAAGCGCTCCTGAAAATATAGTGGTGTGAAAACACAAATCATCTTTAGGTAACAAAATCAAACTAATTTCTAAGACACTCCGCCATTTGAAATTAGAACCACTTTGTTTCGTTAAGAAAAACTTTTGACCAACAATTTATTTATTAGGAAAATTTTGCTGGACACCATAAAAAAGTGTAATTGGCTTAGCCCTGGGCAAAAAAAAAACCGAGAACCAAAGACCGAACCGAAAGAACCGGAACCGAAAAAATCGGTTCCAAATTCGGTTCCCAGTTCCAAGGAACCGAATTAAGCAAAGAAGGCGCTAGGCGCTTTCTAGGCGCTGACCCTCAGCCTAGCGACTAGGCTAGCCTGGGCGTTCTTAGGCGTTTTTCTAGGCGAGCAGGGGAAGGCATGGGAGCTTCAAGCAGGGGAGGGGATCAGCCGGCGGGGGAGGGAAGGGGAGGGGAGAGGGGCAGGGGAGGCTGACCGCTACCCGCTTCCCGCTTGTTTTCGCGCGGCCAAAGCAAGATGCGCGCGCGCATGGCCGCGGCGTCCGCGCGGGAAACTTCGCGCGCTCGCGCATCCGCGCCCGCCAAATCGCTGCCTAGTGCTGCCTTGCGCCTGGACCTCCGCCTACCCCCATAGGCCAGGCGGGAACCCATAGCCTCCCGACTAGTCGCGCCTAGGCGCGCCTAAGGCGTCGCCTTTTTGAACTTTGGAATTAAGTACGGTTATTTCGGTTCTCCACCTCGGTTAACCGAACTAACCGAGGAGACCGAAGTGGCCCATTAATATATGCAGCCCAGGCCCATTAAGCAAGCATATGTATATATATTCAGAACCCTAAGTCATTTCCCCCACCTTCTCTCTCCCCAGAACTAAGAAATGAATAAAATATTCAGCACGGTGTCCTATGACAAATAACCACAAATTTATAATGGTACTGAGCAAAAACTCGCCTTTACGGTGTGTGTTAGCCAATTACGTTTTTTTGCGGTGTCCTCTAGCAAAATTTGCCTATTTATTAATACATGATTTCTGAAATACAAAATTGATGTCATTAAATTCATCTTGAAAAATACTTACTTATGGTTATGATATTGTATCATGTAAACGATGCACTAGTAGAGTAATTGTCAATCAAATTCTTGTTCAAACAAACAAAATAGTCCTAATTTGATAGATGGAGTAGTTCATAATATGGAGATGTAATTATTAATTGACAAGGTGCATGCCATCAAGTACGTACCACGGTTTTCTTAGCTTTCTCATTGACAAATTCTCCCTTACCACCATCATGTTTGTGGGTCTTATTGAATACTTCAATATCTGATACTGGCTTCCCACCATTTTCTATTATCTGTTTTAGTTCAGTAAGAATCATAAAACCTGTGACTGTGAATCAGACAATAATTTCATTCTTACCATAAGTTTCCGGTGCATGGCTATGCTCCGCGAGCCTGCTGTGTGCTGGGCAGAACCTCCTGTGTATCTGTTTTTCCTCTTCTGGGCAGAGACTTGCAGGACTTCTTCTGAAGCCCAGTGTTCACATAGCATTTCCCACCACTTTGGTTGCATCCATTCAGGGGGGAAAGGTTTCCACTGCAGCGGGTCATCATCCTCACCCCCCGCTGAAGCTGGATTTCTGTGCTGTTGCTTCAACTCTGCTTTGGACCTGGCAGCATCCAACGCTTCCTTAGATTTCCTTGATGCAACCAATTTCACCCTAACCCTTCGTTTCTCATCACAAAGGATTGAATTGAATTGTCTGACTGCTTTGCGTTCAAATAACTTCAGACACTCTGCTTCTTGCCCAGCGCCCCACTTATAGCGTTGCTGCAGTAAACAATAGAATGGTGTTCAGTCACACCTGATGAATTTAGAAACATGTTATTGACTTGAGAATCTTACAAGGAATTCATCCATAATAATAGCCCTTGTATCTGAATGATACTGGTGCCAATGGAGAATCAATTCTTCATGGTGCACTTCATTTGCAAATTGATTAGCTGACACGTATGTTGATCCTGGGTGCCACTGCCTGAGAAGAGTAGAGATGGTGTAGGCCACCTTGGAACAAGGAGGTTCTACATCCCAGGTGCTGCTAAATATAAAAATTCAATATATCATGTAAGATTATAAATTACAAGTCATCCCCACCATCAGGTATATATATATATATATATATATAAAAAAAAAATTACAAGACGTACTCAATGTTATTTGGAGTTAGCACAGGCCTGTATGCTTCCCTACGTGGTTCGATGAGTTTCGTTGGGCCCCGTCCTCTGCGCTTTTCGGGTGGTCTGTTTATAGATCCTATGCCAACAGATTGTGCACCCTGCGCATGCTCAAGTAGTCACCAAAAATGAAGAATGTTTGCAGAATGTAGGCACCTCTTTTTAATAGAAGTTCCATTGATAATAATGAGGCATTTCCACCGATGCCATTGGATGCAGTAAGGCAGCGACAAATATGTGAAGTGAAAAAATAATGGAGAGTATACCTGGGAATGGTAAGCCTCTAATGATTTGAAATGAGGTGGTGATTGCTGAACTGGTGGTCCTGCATAACCAGAGGACATACAACAGTGCTAGGTAAAATAAAATGATGTTAGAGAAATATCTAGAGAGTTGAGGTTCAGAGTGGATACAAACTTGAGACAACAGAAGGAGGAGTTATAACAGGCAAGGGAGTGGCAGTCCGCAGAGGTGTAGAAGTAGTAGCGTCCACTCTCTGGTTGGCACTAGTGTCGTGTTGTTCCGCAAAATAATCCCCCTCAGTTAACAAATTCCTAGACCCCTTTGCTGTATTCTTGTAATGCCCCGAATATTTGTTGTGGTTAGACCCAACTTGCGCCTCCTCTGACTGACTGTCATGGCTGGGGTATTCTTGTACATATTGCCTGTGCAGAATATCAACCAGTGGATTCTGCTTCTGTTTGCTACTTTTGTCAGAAGGAACTATGCCATTTAAATATTCCTGAGGCATTTCATGAGCTTGTACTGAACCGAAGCCCTGGTTACCAAGAGAACCTGTAGCCACGGCTTGGTGCTGTCTGTGTGGGAAGCAGTCACTTTGAGATATACAATGATTGGTGGAGACAGGTGGCAAGGTTGCATCAATGTTCAAGTCATCTGAGCTTGCCTGCGATACCTGCTTCTCAGGCAAGGCACTGGAGCACAGCCTGGTGATGATTCTGTCAATATCTGAAGTAACAAATTTATTTTCATCTGGAGAAGAAGCTATCTGCTGGATAGGATCACTGTCTCTCTTACCTTGTGGCTGCACATGCTTACGGTGTGAAAGATGTTCTCTTGAAGAACTCAAATCCCCCTTTTCCATTTTGATTCTCGGTAGTAGTTTCTCTGCTCTTTCTCCCCTTCAGATTCCACCCAGTAGTGTTACCACACGACTGGACTTCCACCGGTTCAGCACAAGCAGTTTGAATTGAGGGCTCTACAGTATCCTGCTCCGCAATACCAGAAATGGCATATGTAGCTTTTTGGATTCCAATTCTTCTAATGGAGCCACTTTCATTCTCTCCATGTGCCTGCTCTCTAGAATGATTGTCTACACAAACAGATCTGGGAACTGTTGATGGCCTAGATTTCTTCCTAAAATTACCCCTACAACATTTTCATTGGCTAACCTAATGGATGACTCCCCTCTATGAATATTGTGGCTTGCTCCTTGCAGTTGTCCCGCACGAAATGCCCGGTTTGTGGTCTCTTCCTGCACATGCTCCACAACAATGCAAGTGGAGAGAACAAATGTTACTAGCCAACACACCCTTGTATATACAGATAGATGTAACAAAAACAGAACATCCCACTCATTGAGATGCCTCAAAAAAATAAACAAAACTATTTCAAGGTCAAGAAGCAACTTCAGAGAAAACAATAAATAAAAGTGTGAATGGGCCTCTAGGTAAATTGGTTAGCTGTCTCTACTCTCTAGTAGCACTCCTCAGGTCCTTGGTTCAGCTCCCCGTGGGAGTGAATTTCAGGCACAGGTCTAAGGCCCAACCCCGTAGGAGTTCAGGAGTTTTCTTGACCGGCGTGACAAGGTTTTCAACATCAACATCAACATCAACAAAGCCTGTAGTCCCAAGCAAGTTTTCTCTTAACAAAATGACCAGGGCCTAGGAAAACCCTAGGAATATGTACTCCAATATTTTGTACTCCACCAAAAGATATATATGCACACAGAAATTTAGCTACTTAATTGTCGAATCATTATTAGTAGTAAGTCTATTCATGTGGCACAAAGAATCAATTGAATTATTAAATGTATCCTTCAAATCCAACTTAGTTCATACTTAACAAATCGTTTGGGAAGACAAACAAAAAGGTAATTCCTTTATGGGACATCCTGAAGGCCTAATAGCTGGATTTTCCAACAGAGGAAACACTTATGCTCTTATGCAGATATTGTGGCACTCCTAAAGAAGTGGCAACTACACATTCATGGCTAGGTGGAGAATGAAACCAGCATTGTTTTTTTTTCAATTTTTACTGCTATCTGTCTAGCAAAGCGGACAAAACAATAGGAACTATCATGCTAAGCTTTGTTTGCAAGCACAAATTATAATTGAACCATTGAGTGCCTAGGTAGGGACATGCAGAAAGATAGAACATATTGCAAATGAAGGATGAAATCGATGCAATCACATCCAAGACATCTAATCAATGGTAGCAGTCGTCCTAATATAGATAGAGGTCTCAAGAAATTTCGCAGATAGGAAATGCAGTCTTTTAATCAGTGCACATTTGGTGTTACCTGCTATTAGAGCAAAACTTGCGTTTTTTTTAGACGCTGACATGCATTTCAGAATTTTTTGCTTTTAGATTATGGAAAAAAGCATCATATGAAAGATGCTCATATGCATCCACTCCAATCCCTGAAAGGTGCAATGCGACCGAATCGAGCAACGTACCTCTGGCAGCCGTGAGGACGTGGGAGCGAGCACGACAGTTCCCGGCGGCGAAATGACCTGAACACCGCTGTAGGCAGCAAAGCGCTCGCGGCAGTCGACGTCAATTTCGGCGCCGCAGAGCGGGCAGGCGAGGAGGCGGCGGATGTCCCGGGGCACGGCCAGCACGGCGCCGCATCCACCGCACGGGACCCGCGCGGGCGCGGCGGAGAGGCCGAGAGGAAGCGCGCGCCGCGGGCGCGGCGGAGGCGGAGGCGGAGGCATGAGCTCTGGCGGGAGCGCCTGCGGCGTGGCGCAGCTGGGGCAGGCGAACTCCGTCAGTCCGCGCTCCACCTCCAGCGTATCTCCGCACCCCGCGCACCGCACCTCCAGGACCCCTCCTCCTCCATTTGCGCCGCCGCCGCTGTTCCCGTCGGCGGCGCCACGTGGAGATGAGCTAGGGTTTGGGGTTTTCGGGGGTTTTTTTTTCTCTCGACGAACGGTTTGTTGGGGAAAGTGTGACGAGCGTTGAGCGACAAGGCTCAAGAGGGCGTTGTCGTGATTAGTCGGGCTGTCGGTGAAAGCAAAAATGCCCGGTTTGGGTATCGGAAGAGCCGGTAACTTAGAATAAATTGGCGGCAAATCTAAGGGACTATATGATATGGGCTTTTTTCTGGCTCCAGCTCTGACTTCTCCAGAGGAGTTCTGCTAAACGTTGTTTTTGGAGGAGTCGTTTTTCAGTGAGCCGAACGGCTCCGGCTCCTCTAGAGAAACCCCTTAGGAGGAGTCGTGTCAAACAGACCCTAAGTTTCGTTTTCACGGTTCTCGTTGCGATTCTGTGCGAGTGCGACTATTGTTCTATTTTGACGCCAAACAACCCACACCACCCTCCTCCGTCTACTCTCTCTCGGCTGGTGCATTGTATGAGAGTAAAATATGATTAAGGGCCTATTTATTTGGATTGTATCTTTTAAGTTTTTTCATCACTAAAAAAACTAGCTTTTAGGTAATGTCCATTGGCTCTTATTGTCGGAGCTTTTGCTATGACTTCTTCACCGACTTAATCAAAAGCTCTATCAAACAAGTACATATGACAACAGCTCTGAAGCTAAGACTAAGAAAAAACTAGTGAAGCTAAAGCCATTTCTTAGTAAGATTAAGTTCTACCTTCACCTTTTTTAGAAGATCAAGTCTTGCCAAAGATCCACTTACCTTCTCAACACACTAAAAAGCTTGAAAAAATTCTCTCAGCATGTACTCCCTCGTCCCAGATTAATTGGGCATCTAGAGTTTAATTTTTTCCCCAAATTAATCGGTCAGCCCAAACCCTTGAAATTGGCAGACGCATGTAGGGTACCAGTAGAATGCATCCCTAGTTTATATTGTTTTATTTATTATTTCTATAGACTAGTGCATGTATATTAAAAACTCCGAGGGGATCTGGATTGCTCTCATCCACTCATCGTTCATCATGTTCTACCTATATTCAGTAGATATCAACTCTTCTTTATAGGGCCAGTATAGTAATTTCACAACCGCACTAAGTTTGTCCCTCCAATCCTAAATGTCCATTTAAGTTGAGACGAAGGGAGTAGAAGCTAACTTTCCAGCTCAATAGTTGGGTCGTTTGTTTCAGCGTTTGGTATTCCATGTTCAAGCATAAATAAATTAATATATTCATGAAAAGACCTTCGTGCCAATATAATTGTAAACTTCAAAGGATTTGCAAGCGAATCCTTGATCGCTTCCAATCTCTTTCGATCCAAGGAGCAACAAGAAGAATCCATGAAAGGACAACACCAAAGATTCGTACACCTCAAAGCACGAGGATAAAAGTATATATTAGAATTCTCTTAACATCTATAAAAAAAATATAATATTAAACTACCCTAATACCATGTGCTTGAGAAGTCATCGTTGGCGAGGCTGCGCTCCACGTATCCATGCACGTGTTCGCCGTCGTTGTCGCTGGCTGACGAAGACAACACTGAGGAGGACACCATATATCATAGTTATCTGTGGCTGAGTACAAGGCCACCTTGTTTCTTCCTACCCCATCCCTCACCCTCTAATGTCACCGCTTGCCATGTCCGGAGCTCCATCGCCGCCATGGATCTCCTCCATTCAATTGTCTATGCTACTCCCGACAGGCTCTGCGAGTTCAGAGTGGTATGACGACATCACTCCACTACTCCTCACTCGGCAACCCTGCTCCATGGCCTCCATTGCCGACCCGTGGTCGAGCTCGCCGATCTACACATACACATCACCTCTTGCCTCACTGTCTCCTTCGTTAGCGCTGCAAGGACCTACCACATTCGCTTATCCACATTTGGGTGCCAATCCATGGCCGCAGCGGTGTCTCCACACTTCAAGGCACTCCGCCAGAGGTGGGGTGAAGCTAATGAGTGGGGCCCACCCACCATGACCTAGCACACCACACACCAAAATGTTCATCTTTGGTGAACTTTTAAGATTTCTTTGGCAAATTTGTTTGAAATTTAAAGGAAGTGTCTCATTTGAATGTGTGACATCCGAGAGTGGAAAATAAATAAAGAGCCTTTTACATGAGTGTCATTAAGAAAGATCGCAATTACACCGAAGCCATTAAAAATATGGCCGCACACAGGTAACACCGGTCTAAACTTTCTTCCCTGAGATGTCATTCCGTCCGTGTGTCGTCCATTTTCAGCCGTTTGTTAGGCCTTACATGCGGGACCAGCTACTATAGTAGTCCATAATACCCCTCCCATCCCTATCCCCTCCCTTTCTCTCTCTCAGACTCGATCTCATCCGCGCCTGCCGAGTCGAGCTCGCCCGCGTCCGCCTCGCCGGCGTCAAGGAGCGCCCACGCCCGCGCCCGCCGCACTCCTCCTCCCCCGCGCCCGCCGCATTCCTCCTCCTCCCAGCCGGGGAGGAGCTGGTCCGCGCAGCGCCGGCTGGGGAGGACCTCGTCCATGGCGGCCAGCCGAGGAGCTCACCCGTGCCTGCGCCGGTGGTCGGCCGGGGTCGAGCTCGCCCGCGCCCGCCGCGTTCCTCCTCCTCCCAGCCGTGCAGAGCTCGCCCGCGCAGCATCGGCCGGGGAGGAGCTCGCCCATGGCGGCCAGCCGAGGAGCTCACCCGTGCCTACGCCGGCGGCCGGCCGGGGTCGAGCTCGCCCTCGGCGGCCAGGGCAAAGCTCACCCACGCCCACCGCAGCACTCCTCCCCCGTGCCCGCCGCGTTGCTCAGGGCGGAGCTCGACCCTGGCCGGTCGTAGCACTCATCCTCGTGCCCGCCGCGTTCCTCCTCCCCCAGCTTGTGTGGATCGTCGTCGAGCCGGGCCACCGGACCGACGCAGTGCTCTTCCGCTCCAACCTCGTCCTCGTCCGTGTCCACGCATCGAGCGGCAGCTGGAGCACGCGCATCCCCACTCCAGAAGAGGCGGGGGAACCCGGGTGGTGGTGCCGGCGGCTGTGGTACTTGGCGCGTCTGGTGACGCCCCACCACTCGCAGGTGCGGTGCAGCGCGGAGAATAGGCAGGTGGTCGTCTGTTGTCCCGCCTGACGCTGGCGAGCGCCGCGAGGCCGGAGGCGGCGACAGGGACCGCTCCTTGTGTCGCTTCCGCGCGAAGAGGCATGGGGGGCTGCTGCTCGGCGACGGCGAGGGTGATCTCTGCACGGGCGTGGGCTGCTACTGGGAGAAGTCGTTGAGGCGGGGCGCGGCGAACCAGAAGGCGTCGGCGTTCGCGTCCACGTCTTCAAGAGGAGAAAAAGAAGGTTTGGGTAGCTGACAAACGTGGCCCACTGTAGGGTAAAATGAACATTTCACTTGTTTATTTGACACCGTTATATGACAATGTGGACGGAATGACATCTTAGGGAAGAAAGTTTAGATCGGTGTTTCCTGTGTGCGGCCATCTATTTTAATGACTTCGGTGTAATTACGATCTTTCTTAATGACACTCATGTAAAAGACTCATAAATAAAAACCCATGAATGAGCGGGCTAACCCAAAAGGAACTTTTGCCCCATTTGAGATGGAGCAGCAACTTCTTGGATTCCTGCAGTCCGCCGCTCCCCCACCGCTTCCTCCGTAGCGCCGCCTCCCCCTCGAGGTGCTGCAGGACTTCCCGGGGCTTGTGCCTGCTGCGAGTTCCTGATGACTGAGCGCACGGTCCATCAGAGTCGACAAGTTTTAGGTAGCCCTGCCGGGCTACGGCGGCGACAAGTCGCGCTGCTCGCGGACGAGCTCACGGTCCTGCGGCGGCGGCAAGTTCCAGGTCACGCTGTCTGGGCAAAGCGGCAGTACGTCCAAGCTTCGGATCTACAGTTCTGGTGATGACCTCATCCCCTACTCCTTGCTCTCGCTTGATTTATTCAGTATTTCCGAGCTTAGTTTTGTAGATGCTTTGATGACGATTGATCTCTGGTTGGTGGCATTATGTGTTGTAATCTTACCTATCTTTAGGGTTGTTTGGAAGGAATTGATGCTTTGCTTGTTTACGTGGTGTCGGGAGGGGCGCTGATGTGTTTTCCAGATCGATTTATACTCCAGACGGGTTATTATTCGATCTGATTTCATGGTTGAGATGTATGAGCTGTTTGGTGTACCTATCTTCTCACTCATAGCATGATTTTGTCACAACTATCTAGGAGCTCCTAGGTTGATTTTACATATACAGTTGTAGCCTATGATGTTATATGATATAGTGAGTAGTGACTGAGAATCGAGAGTTGAAACTTGAAAGCAGTTGCTGACTGACGGACATATAGTGTTATAGGTAAAGTTACAATTCAGTTCTGCCATATGCCTTTCTAGCCTCATTTAAACCAACCAAAGAGGAAACTTTTTTCCCTTTGTGACCCTCATTCTTCTAGAACTTAGTGGTTGTTTATTGTTTGTAAACTAGTACGGCATTATGTTCATTGTTTATAATTTTGTTGACCGTTGTGACTATGTGGCATTTGCAGCTGTACTATCAAACGCAAATGTCTTTGGAGCTGTTATTTACACATATCTGATTTACTTGGAGCGTTTTCTGAATGATACATGGAAGTAGGTCTAAGTTGGCACTTGACATAAAATTCTGTTAAGGTGGTGCTAAGTAAGAGAATTAAGGGTATAGAAAAAAACCATATAATTTGTAAAGGATCTTGATTAAGTACCACTATGAATGGAAACTAGCCTATGGTATGTAATGATCTTGTTTCGAAACAAAAACATTGGACATCCTTCAGGTTTAATTGGTTTTATTAAATATGGATTGCATGTCATAGAGTTTTATGCTCGTAGTGTTGTTAAGAAATCCTCTAGACTGTTCCGTGAGATCCCTTCTTTGCTACAAATGATCTAGTCCAAATCTTTCTGGCTGAGATGTACGCTCCAATCCATCCATACACTTTACTGAATTGCTTGCTTTGTGCATGCGCGTGTGCGCTAAAAGCCGTTTACTCTATTTTTTGCACTCTAGTTGAAGTGTGGATATTGAAAGGATCAAGATGCTCAAGAGGGGGTGAATTGAGCTTCTTTTAAATTTCTAAAGCAATATAAAAACCTAATAATGCCAATCACCCCCTAGTGCCTACTGGTTGTGTGTCCTAACTAGAAAGCGGTAGCAAGACATATGAATTGAGACCTAAGCAATTCTAGTAGGAATTGAAAGAACACAAACGGAAAGGTAATACAGAAAAGTAAAGAGCTAGAGATAGAGAATTGGTGACACGCGATGTTTTCCCGAGGTATCGAGGAGTCAACACTCCCCCTAGTCCTCGTTGGAGCACCTCGCAAGATATAGCTCCCCCTCTACCCGCGCAAGGGTAGAGTGCTCTCTACGGGCTGATTATTCGCCACTCTGGCTCGATGAATCGCCCACAACCGATCACAAGCTTGGAGAAGAGCCGCCGACAAACTTCTGGCGATCACTTTCTCCGATCACCACCAAACCGTCTAGGTGCTGTCGAACACCAAGAGTAACAAGCATAAGACCTTCACTTGACCAACTCAAGGCTAGGAAGGTGGATGGATGCACACAAGTCACTCCTAATCACTCTAGTGGGGAAGAACAAGAAGGATTCTCTCTAATCTCTCCTTCACTAGGCACTTGACTCTCCAAGAACTCTCTCTAGGGTTCCTTAGGTGAAACAATGGCCAAGAGAGATCCTAAGGATGAAGAGGGCAACTATAAATAGTCTCCACCTCCAAAACTAGCCGTTTCTTGCTTTTTCTCTTCTCTACGTAGGCGTCGGACTAGTCCGGAGGCTAGACCGTTGGACCAACACGAGTGGTCCGGAGCCTCTCTGCAGTTCAAACTTCATCTAAAAACAGGCACCGTCGGACTATTCGACATAGTCCGACGCCCTGGTCCGACGCACTGGTCCGGAGCCAGGGTGCTCACTGAGTTGAAAACTCATCTCATTCAAGAACCTCCGGACTACTTGCCATAGTCTGGTGCCCTGGTCCGACGCACTGGTCCGGAGCCAAGGTGTTTACTGAGTTGCAAAACTCTTCTGCCTTGAACCGTCGGACTAGTCCGGAGCCTTCTCTCTGGCTCTCTTCCTCTGACAGGGGCCGTCAGACCACTCGCCTATGGTCCGACGCTTTCCAGACAGGTGGTCCAGAGCTCTGTCTCTGAGCTTTTGCCTAAGTCAGGGACCGTCGGACCACTCTCTTTGGTCCGACGCCTCCTAGGCAGACTGGTCCAGAGCTCATTTCTCCCTCTTCTTCACCTCTTTTCACTAAGTCTTTTGAAGGGGTTTTGCTCCTACCATCTCAAGGGCTATTAGCAGGGTCTCTAGGACTAGTTGTGACATGTGTGTATACACCAACATTCCCAAACTCTCCTAGGTCAAGCTACTAATCTCATACCCCCCTTTATAGTACGGTCAAAGGAAAAACAAAGTCCTAGCTATAGTTAGTGCCCTTCTCAACCTCATGGCACTAAGGACTAGCCTAGTCTTCACCTTGAATCACCATCCTTTGAAACTGAAATGATTTCCATCTTGGGGGCATGAATATTCATAAAGCCCATTCATAGCATCACTAATGACCTAACTTTAAATGACTTTGCCTCTGCAAAACACACGTTAGTCATGGTGACCTAGCATTGTCGTTAATCGCTTAAACATAAGGGACCATGATTCTTCAATCTCCCCCTTTTAGGTGATTGATGAGAATACAAGCTCGAGTATAGAGTAATGAGTGAATTTTGAAAAGAGAAACATGACTTGACATGAGATAGGCATGGGTTAGTTAAAAGAAAGACATATACATGCCTAAACCATTCAAGCCATGACAAGCACAAAGGATATGAATTGAGAATAGTACTTGATTTCAAAGGATATGCTATAGCCAAAAGATCAGAGATTAGCACAGAAGCAATATAGCACAACCAAGTGACATGATATATATAAGGTCCACTCACATGTCACACAACCATCAAGTCTCAAACATCTCACACAAACATAATGCATAAAGACGGTAAATGTGATGCATGATGCGATAGAGTATATTACACATCAAAAGAAACGAATCCTACTAGCTCCCCCTAAAGTTAGCCCATCTACTCGACTCTCTCTCTCCCCCTTTGGCGTCGAAGCACCGAAACTAGGCGTCTGGAGGCGGAGTGGAAGCAACCGTGGAGCGGTCAAGCACCTGAACTCTGACAAGTAGGTCTCATCATCTGAATCCTCCCCCTAAGTGTCTGACACTGGAAGTGGAGCGGTCTGGGGGACAGGAGCTGACGTGCCCGCTACCTCTGCCTCGGAGGACTCTGGAGCGGGAGCTGGTGCTGGAGCTATAGTAGGATCAACTGCCACAGTCTCTGTCTGTGCCTCTGGAGCTGCGGTGTCCGGGTGTGCCTCTGGCACTGACTATCCTAGAGTCTCATGAACCGGTGGCTGCTCAGGCGGAACTGAAGTAGAGGTGACAACTGTGGCATCAGTCACGATAGCAGTTGGTGGAGTAGAAACTGCTGGAACTCTGTTGTCGTGAGTGACCTCAGACGAAGCAACAGAAGAGCGGTGCTGACCCGCTGTCGATGTAACAAGCTCGGTATGAAGCTCAGTTGCTATCTGCTCGCTAGTGGGGGACGGCTGCCCGGTAATGTCGCTGAACGACGCTAAAAGGTCACGAGCAATCTGCCCAAGTGTAGCTGACATCGGCGTGAAGCCGGTAGTGAGTGGAGTGAACTGCTGCGACGGACCTAAAGTGTCCAACCACTGGGTGACCTGTGTAGCCGGAGACTGGAACGGGGTGGTCATTCCGGCACCCTGAAGTCCATTGGACTGTATGGCGGGGGTGGGAGTGACAGAGAGCCCGACTGACACTGGGGGGCCACTGAGGGGCCAACTGACTGTTGGGAGCCCACTATGGGGCCAAGAGTTGGGAAGGCCACTGAGGGGCCAGCTGACTGAGATGTCTGAGTCTGGCCCATCATCTGAATCTGTGGAGCGCCAGGGAACTCAACGGCAGGCATGTCTGTCCACTTCATCATATGGGTCATGAAGGCCATGTTCTGAGCCTGGAACTGCTGGGCCTAGAGCTGCAAGCGTTGGGACTCAAGCTGCATAGCGAGCATCTGTTGTTGGACCTCAAGGTGTCTCTGGTGAACCTGTAGCTGCAGCTCCTCATGTCGCTCCTGAGACTGCCTCTGGAGCTCGTCCTGTCTCTGCCGGACTTGTGTAATGGCAGTCACAAGGGAGCCCTGCTGCTCCTGAGTACGATCCAGTATTTTCAGCATCATCGTCTCTGAAGCAGAACTTGAACCACCGGCCTCAGTGGCATGAGCCCATGGGGGCATGTCGGATATAGGGTGGAAGTCCGCATCTGAGCTGTCACTGGAAGTCTCCTCAGGTGTCACATCAACCCCAGTGTCCAAGTCATGAAGCTCCTGCTGCTCAACACCTCGAATGGTATCATCCTGAGCATCCACATCATCTCTGTCAGCAGGTGCAATCCTCTGTTTGACCAGACGGAGGACTCGGTTCCCAAACCGATCATTGATAGACGCTAAGGCCTTGTATGGTGGGAAGAAAGTCGGAGACACATAAAGCAAGGCACGGACTCCAGGCTCGGATCTCTCATGCATGATAGCTATGATAGAGCAGATCCAATGAGCATAGGGAAACTGTCGTCTGGCCCTCATACCATCAGAGATCACGTCCTCAATCTCTGACATTAAGAAATCCGCTATGTCAAACGGTGTCTGAGAGACTAGGGCCTGAAGGAGGAGCTGATGTAAGTTGGTCAATCCTTCCTTGTAACCAGTGCGAGGCAGCAGTGTGCGTCGTAGAACCTCGTTCAACCTGTGAACGGTAGGGCGTAGCTCGGCCGGAGTGCGTCAAGAACCCTCTGTGAAGGGTGGCCTGAAGAGAGGAGCTACCTCCTGGACTGTCAAACTGCGTCCACCGCGAACTCAGCGAGGCAAAGAAACTCCTCTGTAGCAGCCATAGTGAAGACTGAGCTGGTCGGCGGTCTGGGTCAGGCGGAGGGCCTCTCTGAGCTGAGTCAAATAGAGCATGTGACGCTCTCCTCTGAAGGTGTACTGCAGGAAGCTGTGATCTGGCTCAATCCATACTGTAGCATAGAACTCTCGGACCCACCTCTCAATGTAATTCCTGGAACGACCAAGGAGGTCGGCGAGTCCCGGAAGATACGTGAGGAAAGGTCGAATCTCCTCTCCAGCAATCTCAACAATGCTCTCCAAAGAGCAGACCCTGTGTGGTCGAATCTGAATCTGTGCAAGCTGAGCTGCCCGGTAGAAGTCCTCCATGAGAGGTGTTGGCCATCCTGGGGACGCTCGGGGGTCACGGTGATCCGGGCACCACTTCTCCAACTCTACAAACCGAAGTTTCTTCACCTGCTTCGAAGTGAGATCCCTCAAGTCAAGATGCACTGACGCTGAAGCTGAGGTGGGAGCTGCTGAGGCACTCTGGGGTGCACTATCACCATGCGGTGGAGTAGTCTGAGCAGTCTGGGAGCGAGTGACACGCCCCCAGGGCATAGGTGCCAAAGGTGTGCCAAGAACATCAGTCACAAGCTCTTGCTCCTCTGGAGCTGCCTCCGTCTCAGACTGAGTAGGAGGAGTAGACGGTAGATCCCATGGAGGGGTGCCAAGTCGAACTGACCCTCGGCGACCACCTCGCTTTACGCGATCTGCTGCATCGGCAACTGCCTCGGCCTTCTTGGCCTTTGAGAGCTTTCGCTTCTTCTTCTTAGGCTTCTCAACCATCTTCTTCTTCCCCTTGTCCTTAGAAGGACGCGAAGGAGGAGTGTCATCACCAGAACCACTCCCACGAGCACGAGAACCACGAGCCATATCTGATCAACACAAGAATACCACTGCCCAAACTGACAAGTAGCACTGCCAAGAAACCACTGTCACACCCCAACTGACAAACCACAAGAATCACTGCCAACTAATCAACGGTCAACTGCAAGTATCAACCACTGACTTACTGACAGAAAGCTGGACTGAACCTTCTGAGGCTTTGCCTCAATCCATACTCGCGAGCTTTGCTCCGAGTTTTAACTGTCACTACCGCTGCTAGATAGAATAGATAGAAATATATATAAGAATATAATCGCTAGAGATAAGATACCGTATGGAAGCAAGCATCTAGATAAGAGATAGAATGAAATACTGCCATGGTACCTGAGATAAGCGAGCATACTAGTCAAAGCAAATCAAGGTCCAAACCACACTCCACAAGGATGATTCACCAACTGAGAATTACAATTAATAAGAGTAATTTAGTGAATTGGAGATTGATTTCATGGTCAAGGTATAAGTACTAAGGCATGTGATGATCAATAGCTAGTTAAAACGCTAAGACTATGATCAAGGGCATACCCTAGGATACAATGAAGCGAAGACGACGACGAGTTGAATTTGACAATGGATGAATACGTCGAAATCTCCAAACCTAGGGTTAGGAAAACTCTAGGAGGTGGTTCCTCTTTGACTTGGTGTACTGAAGGGTGGAGCCCTAGGTGGGATGAAACTGCTTGGCAGGGTTATGGTGGGGCAGGGGAGACTTGGGCGACGACGAGGTGACTCATCAACGGCGAGCTCTAGTGGCGGTGGGGCGTTGCTGCTCTGCTGCGAGGAGATGAGGGGGGCAGAGTAGGGGAGGCGATGCGGTGTAGCTGCGGCGGCGCTCCGGTGAGGGTTTCATCGGCGGCGAGAACGGCAAGAGCACAGGCGCAGGCGAGCGGCGGAGCTAGGGCATGGGGGCGGCACGGCGTACGGAAACGGCGAAGTAAAGCAACTGCCAGAACAGAACTCACTACGGGGGGTTAAGCGCAAATTTTCAGAGCGTTGGACCACTCGTCATGGTCCAACGGGGGGTCCAACGGGGTGGTCTGGCGGACTTTAGAAAGAAAAGAGTTTACGCAGGGAGCACCCAACCTCCGGACTCGAGCGACGGACGGAGCGTTGGACTAAAGGAAGAGGTCCGACGGTCCTTTGACTGGAATGTTGAACGCTGACCCAGGCGTTGGACCACTCGTCAATGGTCCAGAGGAGCGTCGGACTGGTTGTCCGACGAGTTTTCTGAGTTGGAAGAAATCACACAGAGAGGGACAAAGCGTCGGACCACTAAGCGTCGGACCATACCGAGTGGTCCGGAGGGTGATCCGGAGCTTCATTTGCTTTGAATTTTCATGTTTTTCTCTCCAATCTTTTCTCTTAGCCAAGTACCAACACAAAAGAGCAGAAAGAAACACTTGTTGGACTTAGCATAAGAACCATCTCTCAAACCCTCAATTTTAGACATGGTTTGCCATAGGCTAGAATTAGTTTTCATAAGAAAATAGTTCAATAAAGCTCCAAGGATCACCATAGGGGCACAAGAGGGGTATTAGCAACAGCTAGAGCTTTGAATGCTCCCACTAAGTGATGAACCTAGAGGATGATCAAACTTAACCGAAAAGGAAGCAAATAAGCAACACACATGCAAATGCAATGCAATATGGAATTTGAATCTAGCTTGCTTGCAAGTTTAAACCGCGGTTAGGCTTTGTCACATGCTTTGAGGGCGGTTATCCCAACCGCGTTAGCCAAGCCTATGTGCATTACTATAGATTAAACATGATTATATTACATATGAATGCATGGTTCACACAATCTCATTTTTAGTGAAGTTTGAGTGATCAAGCACATTCAACTCGCTTCTCAACCTACAAAAGGTTGTTTCATCGAGTGGTTTAGTGAAGATATCCGCCAATTGCTCTTCGCTCTTAACTCCAACTAGTGTGATGTCTTTCCTAGCCACATGATCTCTAAGAAAGTGATGACAAATATCTATGTGCTTGGTGTGAGAGTGTTAAACTGGGTTGTTAGCAAGCTTTACGACACTTTCATTATCACACAAGAGTGGAACATCTTTTAAAATTACGTCGTAATCAAGAAGTGTTTGGGTCATGTATAAGATTTGTGCACAACTTGCTCCCTTGGCAATGTATTCCGCCTCGGCGGTAGACAATGTCACACTGTTTTGCTTCTTGGAGGACCAAGAGACAAGTGATCTTCCTAGCAAATGGCAACTGCCGGAGGTACTCTTCCTATCAACCTTACACCCGATATAATCCGAATTGGAATAGCCACAAAGTAGGAAGGGAGCTCCTTTGGGATACCAAAGGCCAATGCTAGGGTGTGCCTTATGTACCTAAGGATTCTTTTGACCGCACATAAATGCGACTCCTTAGGGTTTGCTTGAAACCTAGCACACATACACACACTAAACATGATATCTAGCCTAGATGCGGTGAGGTAAAGTAAACTACCGATCATAGAACGATAGAGAGTTTGGTCAATCGGTTTACCTCCCTCATCGAGATCGAGATGCCCATTAGTAGGCATTGGGGTCTTGATTGGCTTGCAATCCTCCATCTTGAATTTCTTGAGCACATCATGAGTGTACTTCTCTTGAGATATGAAGGTACCCTCTCTCAATTGCTTCACTTGGAAGCCAAGGAAGAAGGTTAGCTCGCCAATCATTGACATCTCGAACTCCTTGGACATCAATGCACCAAACTCCTTGCAATGATCTTGGTTTGTTGACCCAAATATAATGTCATCGACATA
Organism: Microstegium vimineum; assembly: GCA_022036555.1. Taxonomy (NCBI): domain Eukaryota; kingdom Viridiplantae; phylum Streptophyta; class Magnoliopsida; order Poales; family Poaceae; genus Microstegium; species Microstegium vimineum. The sequence goes on along the minus strand of CM039135.1, from coordinate 12,615,598 downwards.
TACTTGGCAAACAAAGATTTCTCCATTCAGCTTCTTGATGAATAGTGTAGTGTCGACGATCCCGATCTTGAAGCCCTTCTTGAGTAGGAAATCCCTTAGCCTCTCATACCAAACTCTTGGAGCTTGCTTCAATCCGTAGAGAGCCTTGGACAACCTATAAACATGGTTAGACAAGTTTGGATCTTCAAACCCGGGAGGTTGTGAGACATAGACAAGTTCATTGATGAAACCATTTAAGAAGGCGCTCTTGACATACATTTGAAAGAGTTTCATTTTGTGATGTGAAGCATACGCCAAAAGGATACGAATGGCTTCAAGTCTTGCAACCGGGGCAAAGGTCTCTCCAAAATCAAGTCCTTCTACTTGAGAGAACCTCTTTGCCACCAATCTTGCCTTGTTCCTCACAACTATGCCTTGATCATCTTGCTTGTTCCTAAACACCCACTTGGTGCCAATGATTCTTGCTCCCTTTGGCCTTTCTTCAAGTGTCCACACTTGGTTCCGGGTGAAGTTGTTGAGTTCTTCATGCATGGCATTCACCCAATCCAGATCCGCAAGTGCGTCCTCAACACTAGTAGGCTCAACAAAGGAAACAAACGAGTGATGTTCAACATAAGATGCAAGTCTAGAGAGAGTCATAACTCCCTTTGATGGACTCCCTATGATTTGATCATGGGGGTGAGCTTGAAGGATATGTGTTGATCTTCTATCATGAACTTGAGGAGGGGGTTGTGGTGCTTCAACATTGCTTGCTTCGGCCTCAGCTTGATCTTGAGGGATGAAGGTGTCTTCTTGAGCTTCCCTCACTTGATCTTCTTCAACTTGAGGCGTGTGAGGTGGAGAAGGATCTTGATTGCCATCATCTTCTACTTCTTCCACCTCTTGCGGGTTGATAGCACCAATTGGCATATTCTTCATTGCCTCCCTCAAGGGTTCATCACCTACATCAATATCCTCAAGCGCTCCTTGAGAGCCATTAGTTTCATCAAATTCCAAATCATACGTTTCTTCAACTAAGCCGGTGGCTTTGTTAAATACACGGTATGCTTTGGATTTAAGCGAATATCCAACAAGGAAACCAAGGTCACACCGCCGTTGGAATTTACCCAAGTGTTGGCGCTTCTTGTAGATGTACACTTTGCAACCAAACACCCGGAAGAATGAAATATCCAGCTTCTTCCCATTCACAAGCTCATAGGGAGTCTTCTTCAATAGCCTTTGGACGAAGAGACGGTTTGTCGCATAGCAAGCGGTGTTGATTGCCTCCGCCCAAAACTTCTCCGGAGTGTTGTACTCATCAAGCATAGATCTTGCTAGAGTTATGAGCATCCGGTTCTTCCTCTCTACAACACCATTTTGTTGTGGAGTATATGTGGCAGATACTTCATGCTTGATCCCCACTTCATCACAATAGTCCTCAATCTTGGTGTTGACAAACTCGGTGCCATTGTCACTTCTTATATTCTTGATCTTCACTTCAAACTCATTTTGTGCTCGAGTTGCAAACTTCTTGAAGATAGCTTGAGTCTCTCCCTTGTCTTGAATAAAGAACACCCAAGTGTACCTAGAGTAATCATCAACTACCACTAAGCAAAATAGATTTCCTCCAAGGCTTGCATAGGTGGTAGGTCCAAATAAGTCCATGTGGAGTAGCTCTAGGACCCTTGAGGTTGACATGAAGGCTTTAGTGGGATGGGTGTTGGCCACTTGTTTGCCGGCTTGACATGCACTACACAATTTATCTTTCTCAAACACCACATCATTCACACCTCTAACCATCTCCTTCTTGACAAGTTTATTCAAAGTTGACATGCCCACATGAGCTAGTCTTCTATGCCAAAGACAACCCAAAGAACTCTTGGAGAATAGACATGTTTGCAATTCGGCTTCGTTTGAGGTGAAATTCACTAAGTAGAAGTTGTTGTGCCGAAACCTTTTGAATATCATTGATGAATCTTCAATCTTGGTCACAATCACCTCGGTTGGAGTGAATAGACAATGGAATCCAAGATCACAAAGTTGACCCACGGAAAGCAAGTTGAAGCTTAGAGATTTCACTAGCAAGACATTCGATATTGATTGATCTTTTGAGATTGCCACTTTGCCTAAACCTTGTACTTTGACCTTTGAATTGTCCCCAAATGTAATCTTGTCTTTCCCTTCACAATCTTCATCTAGTGTGGTGAATATTCGGGAGTCACCGGTCATATGTTGAGTGCAACCACTATCAATCACCCAATGACTTCCACCGGTCTTGTAGTTCACCTTCTTGTCACCTTTAGCCATGAGGCATAGGTGTGTAGAGGATGAGCCCGGTGATGAAGGAGGAGGTGGCGGTGGAAGGGAAGAACCAATCACCAAAGTGGCCACCTTCTCATCTTCACTTTCATCATTGGAGGAGTCACTAGTGTCCTCAATGTCGGTGAGTCAATCACCCACAATGTAAGCCTTGCCATCCTTCTTCATCTTGTGGAAGTTGAAGTTCTTCTTCTTCTTGTATGGCTTGTCATCATCACTTGAGTCATCATTGTCATCCTTGTTCTTCTTGTAGTTCTTGAACTTGTTGTTCTTGAACTTGTCTTTCTTCTCTTCGGGGCAAGCATGAGCTAGATGACCAAGAGTGCCGCAATTGTAGCACTTCATTTGGGAGATTGGCTTCCTTGAAGAGCTTGTGAAGAACTTCTTCTTCTTTGAGTCAAACTTGACTCCATTCTTATTTAGCCTCTTCAACATCTTGGTGGTCTTCTTCACCATAAGAGCGGTGTTGTCTTCATCATCATCTTCACTTGTGCTCTCAATGACATATTGAATCTTGCATTTCTCTTTGGAAGATGTCTTGAGAGCCAAGTCCTTCTTCTCCTCCTTCTCTTTCTTCTTGGAGGAGGATGTGCCACCATCATTGATCTTCATGTACATCTCATGGGCGTTGATCTTGACCAACACTTGTGTTGGTGTAGTTGCAGAGAGATCACCTTGATGTAGGACCGTGACGATGTGGCTATACTTGTCTATTAGTAAGACACAAAGTATCTTGCGCACCACATCGGCCGGTGTCATTTGGCTGAGCCCAAGGCCATTCAACTCCTCTACAAGCACATTCAAGCGAGAATACATTTCATTAGCATTTTCATGAGATAGCATGGTGAAAGAGTTCATCTTAGCAATGATGAGGTGATAGCGCTCTTCTCTTTCACATTTGGTGCCCTCATGTAGAGCACAAATATTTGTCCAAACCTCATGCGCGGTTTTGCAATTCCGCACACGGTTGAACACATCCTTACAAATGCCTCGGAAGATGATGTTCTTAGCCTTAGCACTATTCTTCTCAAAGTAAGGATCTTCGGCGAACACCGAACCACCTTGAATGGCGGCTCTATGAATGCCAGCATCAACAGCCTCTAGATAGGCTTCCATACGAACCTTCCAATAAGGAAAGTCGTCTCCATCGAACATGGGAGGGGGTCCATCCCCATGGGACATCTTGCTCTAGGCGGTAAAGCCTAATTTGAGAGCAACCAAGCTCTGATACCAATTGAAAGGATCAGGATGCCCAAGAGGGGGGGGGGTGAATTGGGCTTCTTTTAAATTTCTAAAGCAATATAAAAACCTAACAATGCCAATCACCCCCTAGTGCCTACCAGATGTGTACTAACTAGAAAGCGGTAGCAAGGCATATGAATTGAGAGACAACCTAAGCAATTCTAGTAGGAATTGAAAGAACACAAACGGAAAGGTAATGCGGAAAAGTAAAGAGCTAGGGATGGAGAATTGGTGACACGCGATGTTTTCCCGAGGTATCGAGGAGTCGACACTCCCCCTAGTCCTCGTTGGAGCACCTCGCAAGGTATAGCTCCACCTCTACCCACGCAAGGGTAGAGTGCTCTCTACGAGCTGATTCTTCGCCACTCCGGCTCGGTGAATCACCCACAACCGATCACAAGCTTGGAGAAGAGCCACTAACAAACTTCCGGCGATCACTTCCTCCGATCACCACCAAACCGTCTAGGTGTTGTCGAACACCAAGAGTAACAAGCACAAGACCTTCACTTGACCAACTCAAGGCTAGGAAGATGGATGGATGCACACAAGTCACTCCTAATCACTCTAGTGGGGAAGAACAAGATGGATTCTCTCTAATCTCTCCCTCACTAGTCACTTGGCTCTCCAAGAACTCTCTCTAGGGTTCCTTAGGTGAAACAATGGCCAAGAGAGATCCTAAGGACGAAGAGGGCAACTATAAATAGTCCCCACCTCCAAAACTAGTCGTTTCTTGCTTTTTCTCTTCTCTGCGTAGGCGTCGGACTAGTCCGGAGGCTAGACCGTCGGACCAACACGAGTGGTCCGAAGCCTCTCTATAGTTCAAACTTCATCTGAAAACAGGCACCGTCGGACTACTCGACATAGTCCGACGCCCTGGTCTGACGCACTGGTCCGGAGCCAGGGTTCTCACTGAGTTGAAAACTCATCTCATTCAAGAACCTTCGGACTACTTGCCATAGTCCGGTGCCCTGGTCTGACGCACTGGTCCGGAGCTAGGGTGCTTACTAAGTTGCAAAACTCTTCTGCCTTGAACCGTCGGACTAGCCGTCGGACTAGTCCAGAGCCTTCTCTCTGGCTCTCTTCCTCTGACAGGGGCCGTCAGACCACTCGCCTATGGTCCGACGCTTTCCAGATAGGTGGTCCAGAGCTCTGTCTCTAAGCTTTTGCCTAAGTCAGGGACCGTCGACCACTCTCCTTGGTCCGATGTGATGAGGACATCACCACGCTGGACACGTCTATGTCATCGTCTTTTCCAAGTTGCAACTCATCTCCAACTCAGCTGCCACGTCGACTTCGAGTCTGTTTCGGAGTCCAGGACCAGCAAGGAGTAAAACGGACACCCAGGATGCATACGGACTCCGTTTTTATGATTCACCCACGGATGGAAAGATAATTTCATAAGGAAACCAATGGCGTTGATTTGATGTCGAAATTCCTTCTGAGTCATCGGGAAACGTCGAAACAAGTCAGCGTCCAGAATCTGTTCCGGTGCTGCGTCACCTATTTTGGGCCAACTTGGCCATGTATCGCGAGTCGGGCCTTAAGCCCATGTTGGAGGCGCCTCCCCCTGGTCGCCACCAACCCTAGGACGTCTCTCCCTTATATTCCACGTAGCCGCTGCCGTTGAGACTCGGGTTTTGTTTTAGAGTTTAGTTTTCCATCGAGAAACTGAATCGTTCATTGTAACTGTGTCGATTAATCCTTTTACAGTGATCCAGGGCCCCTTGTTCTTGATCTCCTCCACTGTGTTGATTAGTCCTTTGGAACCGAGTTCTTGAACCCTCTATTGATATTCGCTTCAATCATATTTGCAATTTCAGATTGCGTGTTTATACCTTCTTGCTTGTGTTCTTCGATTCGCTTGCAGGAAAAGCCTTATTGGCGATGTCAATCAAGTTGTGCTTAGTTAATAACCAACGGAGCAGTGGTGTAACGGTTGCAAGGTTCAAATCGTGTGTGATTTGAAGCCGGATCGCCAACGTCGAGTTCTCCACAGATCGAATTTATCGGTTACCTCACGGAAGATCGGACCGCTCCTCATCAATTGGTATCAGAATTTTAGGTTTACCACGAGGTACAATCTCGTTAGCCTTAGCTTCATATTTGTTCATTACCTAGAGTCCACAAAAACACCCAAAAAAATTCCAATCTCCACTGTCCTATCACCCTTTGTGCCTTGCAATTTTGTTTTCAGATTTTCTTTGTTGAGTTTGTGTCCGTGGTTGAGTCTAGTTGTTGGTTTAGATTGTGTTCGTAGTCAGATTGTGAAAGTTTTGCACGCTTTTCAGAGAACTTGCAAATTTTCTGTAGACCACATCCCACCTCAGTTGAAGGTGCCAATTTTTGTGGTTGCATCTTTTGTGATCCTTGTTCAGAGAAAAATATAAAAAAATAGTGAAAAATAAAAAAGTTTGATTCCTACTAGTGCCTTTTGGAAAATCCGAGGAAATTCAGGAAAAGGGAAAAATCCGAGCTTTTGGCTTGTTCTGTGAGTTCTTTCTATCGTCCTTTGTTTCATCTTGTTACACTACGTCTAGATACATCTTAGCCAGCAATTGTGATTTGTACTTTGGATACTTATTGAACTTAGCTAAATCTGTATTCGTTATTTGCTAATCCTTGCTACTCATAGTGTGCCTTCCCAAAGCTCTACATATACTTCTATCAGCACAGGTTCATCTTGCAACTGTTACCATGCTCAACAACCGATTGCTTCGCCAATTTGGTCTTGCTACTGTTAGACTTTGGTAAGAACACTTGCAAGACGGTGGTAAGCCGCTTATGATTTTGCATTCCACTTTCACCACCACCACCACCACTTGGTTCCTTTTAGTTGATAGAGATAATACTTTGGTGTTGTCTTTTTCTATCTTCTAACCATGTCAGGATCTCCGACGGATTTCAATGAGTGCATGTCCAAGGGCGAGCTTACAACGTTCATCAATGAACAACGCAATCTTATGAACGAGCTGACGCGTAACGTAAATAATCTGGTCACCCGCATTGAGCAGGTTGAACAACGTCGACCACCTCATTGTGATAATGATGAAGATGGGGATGTTTTTGATGATGGAGATGTGGATGCTGACGGTGATGCACGCAACCGTCGCCACTACAACTTCAATCGTCGTGGTATGGGAGGTAATAATCATGGTAATAATGATCCTTTCGCTAAAATTAAATTTAGACTACCTCCTTTTGCTGGTAATATTGATCCTGATGCATACTTAGATTGGAAACTTGTTGTTCAACAAAAGTTTGATTCTCATAATGTACCTACTGAGCATAGAGTTAGACTTGCTACTAGTGAGTTTACTAATTTTGCTTTGTTCTGGTGGAGTGGTCTTTACAATGCTGGTAATGTTGTTGCTGTGCCTCAAACTTGGAATGTTTTAAAGCAACGTATGAAATCTCATTTTGTTCCTCCTTATTACCAACGTGATTTACGCTTGAAACTGCAAATTTTAAAACAAGGTGGTAAAGGCATAGAAGCATACTATCAAAAATTGCTTATTGGTTTAGCACGTTGTGGTATAAATGAAGATAATAATGATGCTAGTGCTAGATTCTTTGATGGTTTAAATAATGATATACAGAACATTCTTGATTACAAAGAATGGCGCAATTTTTCCCAATTGTATCATCTTGCTATTAAAGCCGAACGCAAAGTACAGGGACGCACACAACAACAACAACAACCTTTTAGGTCTAACACTGGACGGAATTTTCAGCGGCGTTCCGAACCAGAGACGCCCAAGACTACACCTCCATTTTCTTCCGGGGTAAGTAAATTGTCTAATGTGCAGTTTCCACTGCCAAAGAAATATGCCACTCCGGGTGTTTCTACTAGCTCCGCCTCCTCTAAAATCATTTGCCACCGATGCAAAGGCATGGGACATGTCATGAAGGAGTGCCCCAGTCGTCGTGCTTTCATTGCTACTGAGGATGGATATGTAAGTGCTAGTGATGTTGAAGATGATTTAGCCCTTGCTGCTAACGTTGTTGCAGATTCCACCGAGGGCGATCAAGACGAGGAGACAATTGATTCAGTGGCTGCTGCCGCAGGCTATCCTAGCCTTCTTGTGCAGCGTGTGTTGAGTTCACGTGTGGGATATGAAGAAGAGATGAACATCCAGCACCACAACTTGTTCCACATGTATCTCATTGTGCAGGGTTGTCGTGTTCTCACCATCATTGATAGCGGGAGTTACAACAACTTGGTGAGTTCAGATTTGATTGAGAAGCTTGGCTTAACCACCCGAAAACATTTGCATCCATATAAACTTCAATGGTTCAATAATAGTGGACAGACGAAGGTAACTAAATCAGCCTGCATTAGCTTTTTCACAGGCTTGTATTATGATACTGCTGATTTTGATGTTGTACCTATGCAAGCTTGTTCAATTTTGTTAGGACGTCCATGGGAATTTGATATTGATGCTTTACACCATGGTAGAACTAATAAATACACTTTTATATATAAGGACAAGAAAATTACTTTGCTGCCTTTGTCTCCTACGGATATTGTTAAACATGCTCGAGAGATTAAAAATAAACCTCCGTTGAACATTGATAAAAATGGGATTAAGTTATCAGGAGGTGCTTTTCTTGCTACAACTTCTGCTACTGCTTAGTTATGTGATAATCCTGATGCACCATGTTATACTATGTTTTGTCAACATATTATGTCTTGTGCATTGTCTGCTATCACTAACCTTTTGCAGGAGTTCGTTGATGGGATGGAGTCGAGGACGACTCTAATTCTAGGAGGGGATGATGAGGTCATAGCTATAATGGAGTCGAGGACGACTCCAATTCAAGAAGGGGAGGATCATGAGGACATCACCACACTGGACACGTCTACGTCATCGTCTTTTCCAAGTTGCAACTCATCTCCAACTCAACTGCCACGTCGACTTTGAGGCTGTTTCGGAGTTCAGGACCAACAAGGAGTAAAACGGACGCCCAGGATGCATACGGACTCCGTTTTCGATGATTCACCCATGGATGGAAAGATAATTTCATAAGGAAACCAATGGCATTGGTTTGACGTCCAAATTCCTTGAGTCATCAGGAAAAGTAGAAACAAGTCTGCATCCAGAATCTGTTCCGGTGTTGCGTCACCTATTTTGGGCCAATTTGGCCATGTATCGCGAGTCGGACCTTAAGCCCATGTTGGGGGTGCCTCCCCCTGGTCGCCACCAACCCTAGAACATCTCTCCCTTATATTCCACGTAGCCGTCGCTGTTGAGACTCGGGTTTTGTTTTAGAGTTTAGTTTTCCATCAAGAAACTGAATCGTTCATTATAACTATGTCGATTAGTCCTTTTACAGTGATACAGGGCCCCTCGTTCTTGATCTCCTCCACTGTGTTGATTAGTCCTTTAGAACCGAGTTCTTGAACCCTCTATTGATATTCGCTTCAATCATATTTGCAATTTCAGATTGCGTGTTTATACTTTCTTGCTTGTGTTCTTCGATTCGCTTGTAGGAAAAGCTTTATTGGCGAGGTCAATCAAGTTGTGCTTGGTTGATAACCAACAGAGCAGTGGTGTAACGGTTGTAGGGTTTGAATCGTGTCTGATTTGAAGTCGGATCGCCAACATCAAGTTCTCCACAGATCGAATTTATCGGTTACCTCACGGGAGATCGGGCCGCTCCTCATCACGACGCCTCCTAGGCAGACTGGTCCGGAGCTCATTTCTCCCTCTTCTTCACCTCTTTTCACTAAGTCTTTTGAAGGGGTTTTGCTCCTACCATCTCAAGGGCTATTAGCAGGGTCTCTAGGACTAGTTGTGACATGTGTGCATACACCAACATTCCCAAACTCTCCTAGGTCAAGCTACTAATCTCATACCCCCCTTTATAGTACGGTCAAAGGAAAAACAAAGTCCTAGCTATACTTAGTGCTCTTCTCAACCTCATGGCACTAAATACTAGCCTAGTCTTCACCTTGAATCACCATCCTTTGAAACCAAAACGATTTCCATCTTGGGGGCATGAATATCCATAAAGCCTATTCATAGCATCACTAATGACCTAACTTTCAATGACTTTGCCTCTGCAAAACACACATTAGTCATAGTGACCTAGCATTGTCGTTAATCGCCTAAACACAAGGGACCATGATTCTTCAGATATCTATACATTGGTTTCAGCATCCCCACCAGGAGAAGCGATGTCAGGAGTGATCACAAAGTTTGTGGATACATCCATGGTGATATGGATGGCCCTAGTTGCGATCATGTATGGGTTCTACTACCAGGTGTTTCTAGGTTTGGCTGTTGTTCCTGTTCTCATCACTGCATGCTATACTCCATCTACTATGTTCAGATGGAGTACATAAATTTTATTTGGTAATGGTAATTTTTTTTATTTTTCAGGTGTGAGTCAGATGTCATCCTCAGCGCAGACACTTGCCAGCGGGTTCCTGGCTGTCATATCAGTTAATCTAGTGATTGGCTTTTACATATTCATGGCGATGAAGGAAGCTCCACACCAGGAGCCACAGCCAGATCCCACCTTCCTGGCAAACGCCAAAGCAAGTATCAACCAACCAACATCCTCTCAAGTGAGTGATGATTTGAACGGGAAGGGAAAGGTTGAATAAGCTGTAGCATGTTGGCTTGGGTCTTGTGTATGTTTAGTGTGTATTATTTAGGGGGAATAGTTATGCTACACCATCAAGACCGAACCTTTATAAATTATGATTTGTTGTAAATCTTGACAGTTATGATTATGTGGAGCAATATGAAGTTGAACTTTTTGTACCTACTAGTATGTGTCTGTGTGTTGCAATGGAACAAAATAATAATGTTACGCTAATTTAAGTTTGGACGTGTGTTGTACTATTAAAAAATACAATACTTCAAGCATGATTCCCACGATATTTTGTTTGTAGACAATCAAATCATTAATATTTACCAATCATGAACAATTATTAGAATATAATTCATGTTTTGATGTGCACAGTTGAAAGGTCCTAAGTGATGGCTAGAGGGGGGGTGAATAGCCTAAATCTAAAACTAAAAACAAACTCAACAACAAGTTAGATAGCAATGAGGCGAAGCTTGACTTGCACTAGTCTACTAGGGGATGCAGAGTCACCTAACCACAATTTCTATCCTAATAAGCTCTAGGATCACACAATTCCTACTCAATTCTAGTAGCCCTTTAGGCACAACCTAATATACTAAGACAAGAATGAATAAGGTAATGCAAAGATGGGAAAGGTGATTATACCGCCGAGGAGAGTAGGGGATGAACCAATAGAGTGAATACCAATGAAATCAATCAATCACAAGAGACAATGGTTGACACTTGATTTTCTTCCAAGGTTCACTAGTTTGCCAACTAGTTAGTCCCCGTTATGGCAAGACACTCACTTGGAGGTTCACGCGCTAATTGGCATCACACGCTAAACCCGTCACCGAGTGCCGCACAACCAACACAAGATGAGGCTATTGAAACACCACGAGCAATCCACTAGAGTTACCTTTGTGATCTCCTGTGGGAAAGGCACAAGAACCCCTCACAATCACCTCGTAGTCGACGAAGCACAATCACCAAGCTTCTCGATCTACCTCCGTTGCTCCAAACCGTCTAGGTGATGGAAATCACCAAGAGTAACAAGAAATCCGCAGCGAGAACACCTCCCAAGTGCCACTAGATGCAAGCTATATGTGAAATGCACTTGGATCACTCAATCTCTTTTGGAAATTCACTAACCAAGCATGGAGATAAGTGGGAGGGAGTTTGCTCACCTCAAAGGAGTCTCAAGATGTTCAAATGTGCGAGAGAGAAATCCCCTAGCCGGCCAACACATATTTATAGACCCCCTCAAAGTTCACTAGTCGTTGCCCTCTTAAGTTGGCGATAGACGCTCTTCATGGGGGCGACGGACGCTCCGTCGCCAGCGTCCGACGCCTTGTCAGAACCAGCCATTGGGCTGATGCATAGACGACGGACGCTCCGTCGCCAGCGTCCGACGCCTTGACCTCCAGCGTCCGGCGCCTTTCTTCAAATTGTCCCTCTGCAGAGCCCTCTGGAAGCCTGACGGATGCGCTGTCGTTTCGCGACGGACGTTGCGCCTCAGCGTCCGGCGCAAACTCGTTGCTCTCGGGTTTCTGAGAAAATTCCAAGAAATATTTCCGGACGCTCTGAGTCAAAGTTCCCAGCGTTCGACGCCATCGTCCGATGCACCGGATAGCGTCCGACGCCCTTTTCTCTTCTCTGATTCTTCCACCTTTGCTCTGAAGTTGCCAAGCACTAAGTATCCACCTTAGTGAGCAGACTTGGCATGTTTCACTTGTCTTTTAGCATGGTGTATGTCACTAGGTCCTAAATGCACATGCAATATAGATAACACCTAGTGGCACTTGACAAACCGCAATCACTTTTGAATTTCCCCTCTTAATAGTACGGTTGTCTAACCTAAATGTGATCACACCTACTTGGTGTCTTGACCACCAAAAGAAAATCCCTAGCAAATACCTTTGCCTTGTTTAGCTTAGGGTCTTTTCACTTTCCTTCTTCTTCTCCAAGTGTGAGCTCTTGCAATCACTTTGCTTCCTTGCTTGCTCCATCACTTGTCATCATATTCTATATATGTACTTAAGACTACTCAAACACTTAGAGCTAGGTTAGTACCTTAGGTTTCATCAATTATCCAAAACACTAGAGATCTCTCAATCTCCCCCTTTTTGGTAATTGATGACAACCCGATATAAATGATATAAAATATGATTTTGAATTCACAATAGGTTTGAAAGTGTTTTACTCCCGCTACATATGTGCACTTCTTATGATTATGAGTCAAAGTTTTGCACATATGCATACATAGAATTTTTGGGAGGGGTAAACTACTTGCAAACTGTGACATGATGCTAAGGTATAAGAAATGGACCTTTGAAGCGTGATACCAATCGAAGTGCGCCAATCATACCTTCCTTAGCACCATGGTTAGCTCGATACCAATTGAAAATAAGAAATACAAAGTATTCTATGGTTCTAGCTAACACCTATTCATGCTAGTGATCAAATCATCAATCAAGATTACAACTAGGCATGAACCACACAAGCAAGTCATATTGAATTGAAATACAATGCAAGCAAGCATATGTGTGAATGCACAACCAAATGCAAAAATTTGTTCATAGGCTTGCTCCCCCTACTTGTGTGCTTAAATTTTAATTTTTCAATTTTCAAGATCCCTATTTCTCCCCTTTTTCTTTTTCTCCTCCGATTTATATTTAGATCATTTTATCACAATTTCTCCCCCTTTGTCACACATTACCACAAAGGAAATCACTTGTAGTAACATATATCACTTGAGGATACTTAGGAAAGTTGGTTTATCAAGACAATTTATAAAGAGAGTGGGGTGAATATACTTTATAGTTCAATCTAGATCACATGTCATATATACTTAACGCGGTTTAAACCATGTACAGGCTTCTTCACACATCTTGCAATGGTTATCTTGGCCATGTTGGTTAAGTGCAAGAATAAGCATTCTAGACTAAACATGTGAGGTTGCAAGCTTATCAACATGTCATATGCCACCACTAGATCAATCAACTCATAGAAACCATAGTGGTATCATATGTACATACAAAATCTTTTGTTTTTCATGAATGAGCCTAATTTAACAAGAGATGATGCCTATATGCTCTACACAAGTCTAGCAAAGGATGAATTCATATGTCAATCAATTGTACCTTGCTATTTTGGAGAAGAGGCATGTCATAAATGGGGTGCATCAACTCATGTTGGAGAAATCCAAGATATTCAACTCATTACTCAACTTGCAAAACCTCTTCTCATCAAGTGGCTTGGTGAATATGTCGGCTAATTGATCATCAGTGCCCACATTGTCAATGTAAATGTCACCCTTTTGTTGATGATCTCTTATGAAGTGGTGTCTCACATCTATGTGCTTGGTTCTTGAGTGTTGGATGGGATTGCTTGTAAACTTCACCGCACTTTCATTATCACATAGCAAGGGAACCTTCTTGAATTTGATTCAATAATCATTTAAGGTGGCCTTCATCCATAATAGTTGTGCACAACAACTCCCCGCACTAATATATTCGGCTTTGGCGGTAGAGAGTGCCACACTATTTTGCTTCTTGGATGACCATGAGACTAGTGATCTTCCCAATAGTTGACATGTTCCACTAGTGCTCTTCCTATCAACCTTGTATCCCGCATAATCGGAGTCCGAATATCCAACCAATTCAAATCTTGACCCCTTGGAGAAACCATAGTCCAACCTCTTGTGTATGCTTCAAATATCTCAAGATTATTTTTGTGGCCTTCACATGACTCTAGGAGATGCTTGAAATCTTTCACACATACATACACTAAACATGACATCCGGTCTTGATGCGGTCACATAGAGTAAGCTTCCTATCATTGACCGATAGAGTGTTTGATCCACCATCATGCCACTTGTATCATTATCCAAGTGTCCATTAGTCCCCATGGGAGTACTGATGCCTTTAGCCTCTTCTAATCCAAACTTCTTCATCATGTCCTTGATGTACTTGCCTTGACTCACAAATGTGTCATTCTTCATTTGCTTGACTTGAAGTCCAAGGAAGTAACTAAGTTCACCAATCATAGACATCTCAAATTCATTTGTCATCATTTCACCGAACTCTTCACAAAATTCTTGATTTATAAACCCAAATATAATGTCATTCACATAGATTTGCAAGACAAACAAGTCACTTCCAATCTTCTTTGTGAATAGGGTGGTGTCAACCAATCCAATCTTGAATCTCTTAGAGAGGAGAAAGCTTCTCAACCTCTCATACCATGCTCTAGGTGCTTGCTTCAATCCATAAAGAGTCTTATTGAGCTTGAATAAATGGCCGTGCTTCTTTGTATCTTCAAATCCAAGTGGTTGCTCAACATATACCTCCTCATTGATATACCCATTCAAGAATGCACTCTTGACATCCATTTGGTATAACTTGATGTTATGTGCACAAGCATAGGCCAATAGAATCCTTATTGCCTTTAATCTTGCCACCAGAGCATATGTTTCCCCAAAGTCAAGACCCTCTACTTGAGTGTACCCTTGTGCTACTAGTCTTGCTTTGTTTCTCACCACTATTCCATCTTGATCTTGCTTGTTCTTGAATACCCATTTGGTTCCAATCACATTATGATTCTTTGGTCTATCCACTAGTTCCCAAACTTGATTTCTTGTGAAGTTGATAAGCTATTCATGCATAGCATTTATCCAATCCACATCCTTCAAAGCTTCATCAATCTTGGTTGGCTCAAATAATGAGACAAAAGAGTAATGCTCACCAAATGAACCCAATCTTGATCTTGTTTGCACACCACTTTGAATGCATCCAATAACTTGATCTAGAGGATGATCTCTTGCAATGTTGGTTGGTTGGAGCACTTGCATGTGGGAATCTTGAGCAATCGGTTGAGATGATGGACTAGCTTGATTTTGATCTTGAACTTGAGCTTCACTAGAACTTGCTTGATCTTGAGTTGGAGAGCCACTAGCTTCTTCTTGTAAGGGAATGGTCGCTTGATCTTCATCTTCATCTTGCACTTGTCTTGGTCTAATATCACCAATATCCATATCCTTCATTGCATTGACCAACTTGTCACCTCTCACATCATCCAAGTTTTCTTGTTCATCTTGAGAGCCTTATGTTTCATCAAATTCCACATCATGCACTTTCTCAAGAATTCCACTAGATAAGTTCCACACTCTATAAGCCTTACTAGATGTAGAGTAACCAAGTAGAAAGCCCTCATCACATTTCTTCTCAAACTTGCTTAGCCTTGTTCCTTTCTTCAATATATAGCATTTGCACCCAAATACCCGAAAGTAAGCAATATTTGGCTTCCTTCCGTTCAATAGCTCATATGGAGTCTTCTCAAGCATTCCATGACAATAGAGACGGTTGCTAGAGTAGCAAGCCGTGTTGATAGCTTCGACCCAAAAAGAATGACTAACATTGTATTCACTTAGCATTGATCTTGCCATGTCAATCAAAGTTCTATTCTTCTTTTCAACTATCCCATTAGATTGAGGAGTGTACTTTGGAGATAATTGATGATTGATCCCAAAGTCATCACAAAGTTCATCAACTCTTGTGTTCTTGAACTCACTCCCATTGTTACTTCTAACTCTCTTGATAGTTGTTTCAAACTCATTTTGACACCTTTTTACAAATGACTTGAAAATATCAAATGTGTCACTCTTGTCACTCAAGAAGAATACCCATGTGTATCTTATGAAGTCATCCACCATCACAAATCCATACTTGTTTCCACCAATGCTTGCATATGTAGTTGGTCCAAAGAGATCCATGTGCAATAACTCGAAAGCTTTGCTTGTACTCATGATGCTCTTCCTTGGATGAGTGTTGCCAACTTGTTTTCCCGCTTGACATGCACTACATAGCTTATACTTCTCAAATGATACATCCTTCAAGTCTCTTACTAGATCATGCTTGACTAGCTTGTTCAATTGCCTCATGCCAACATGTCCAAGCCTTCTATGCCATAGCCAACCCATGCTAGATTTGGTGATGAGACAAGTTGAGAGTTGAGTGTCACTAACATTGAAATCCACAAGATAGAGATTCTCATATCTAAATCCCTTGAAGATCATGTTAGAGCCATCCACACTTACAATTTCCACATCCTCCACTCCAAATATGCACTTGAAACCGAGATCACATAATTGAGCCACCAACAATAAGTTGAACTCAAGCCTTTCAACAAGAAGCACATTGCTAATGCTTAGATCATTGGAGATAGCAATCTTTCCAAGCCCTTTCGCCTTGCCTTTGACATTGTCACCAAATGTAATACTATCAAATCCATGATCACTATCTTGGTTGATTGAGTTGAACATCCTTCCATCTCCGGTCATATGTTGAGTGCACCCACTATCAAGCACCCAATGCCTTCCTCCGACTTTGTAATTGACCTACAAGAGAGATCAATTCTTTTTAGGTACCCAAACTTGCTTGGGTCCTCCAAGGTTAGTTACCAAGGATTTTGGTACCCAAATGGACTTTTTGGAAGCCATCCATGGTGCACCAATAAACTTGACATGAACACCATTAGTACCCTTGGAAAGAACATATAATGAATCAACTCTAATAGAGGATATATCTTACTTGGCATTCTTGCTCTTGCATGCTTGCTCATTGTGACCAACTTGCTTGCAACTTTTGCAATAGCTACCGGTGTTCTTCACAAAACAAGTTTTGTGAGGAGCAAAGGCGACCTTGCCTTTCTTGGGGGTATAGCCCAATCCCTCTTTGTAGAGAGAAGCTCTTTGGCTACCCAAGCACATAAGCAAGTGGTCCTCACCTCCATAAGCCTTAGCTAAGGAGTGATTGAGCTTTGTAACCTTCTTCTTGAGGGTTTCATTTTCCACCATTAGTAAGGAATCACAAGTGGAACCATCACTAGTAGATGAAGTAGAAATGGTAGTGCTACAACAGGGGTTAGTGGGAGCAACAATGATAGGAGCATAAAATGATTTATCAAGAATATCATAAGTAACTCCCATGTCACATGTTTGAACAATCTCTTTCTTACTTTGATCTAAGAAGAGGAATGAGCTCTTTCAAGCTTAGTGTGAGACTTCACTAGCTTCTCATGGGCTTCCATTAGCCTCTCATGAGATGCTACGGTCTCATCAAGGTTTTGCTCAAGAGCCACATTGGTCTTGCGCAATTCCTTGTATTCCTTTTTTTTCTTATCAATGTATTACTTAGCTTGCTCAAGCATGTCCATGAGTTTCTCCTTTGAGGGCTCCTCACTATCACTATCGCTCTCACTCTCACTCTCATCATGAGAAAGTACCTTAGTGGACTTAAGCCATGAAGCATGATGATGGAGTGTCAAATAGAGAGATCTTGTCCTTCATTGCAATACTTGCAAAAGCATTCTTCTTGGTAGTGGTCTTCTTTTCATTATCTTCATCTTCACCTCAAGAAGAATCACTATCCCATGTCACTATATGAGAATACCCCTTCTTCTTCTTCTTGTCAAAGGTGGGCTTCTTCTTTTTCTTGTCTCTCTTCTTGTGATCATCATCATCCTTGTCACTATTGTATGGACAATGAGCGATGAGATGATCAAAGCTTCCACCCTTGAAGCGTTTCCTAGGCTCATTAAAGTTCTTAGAAGATGTTCTCTTCCTTCTTGCATGATAGCCCTTCTTCTTCATGAATCTTCCAAATTTTCTCACAAATAGAGCCATTTCTTCTTCATCAACCTCACTAGCACTTGAGTCTTCATCCTCACTTGATTCTTCAATCTTAGCTTTCCCTTTGCTCTTGTATGATGAAGTAGCTTTAAAAGCTATGCTCTTCTTCTTCTCATCTTTCTTGTCCTCTTTCTTGACATCTTCTTCTTTGTTGTCCCGGTAAGCATCTTATGTCATCACATCTCCTAAGACTTGGTTAGGAGTCACGGTGTCAAATCCACCTCTCACAATCAAGGTCACAAGAGTCTCAAACCGAGATGGGAGACTTCTCAAGAACTTGTGAGAGAAATCCTTGTCCTCAACCTTCTCACCAAGGGCCGTGAGATCATTGACTAGCACTTGTAGCCTATGGAACATCTCTGGCACATTCTCATCATCCTTCAACTTGAAACTTGCAAACTTCTCTTTGAGGATGTATGTCTTTGCACTCTTGACGGCTTGAGTACCCTCAAATGATTCTTCTAGCTTCTTCCAAGCCTCAAGAGCACTCTCAAGATTCTTGATTTGCTCAAACACTTTTTCATCAAGTGCCTCATGAATAGCACTAAGAGCAATATGTGTTGCAACTTATCTTCTTCGGCCGCGGTGGATGCTTCCTCATTTGTCACTTCAAACTTCTTATCCACCACAAGCCAAACCTTCCGACTGATTGACTTGATATGAGCGGTCATCTTGACTTTCCAATAGTCATAGTTTGAGCCATCAAACTTGGGTTGTTTCTTCATGTTGTTGATATGAGCCATATTCACACCGTAGGTTGTTAACCCTTAAATCAACGGTGTACTAGCATAATATGTTGATGGACACTGTAAAAAACCATAATATGCTGATGGACACCGCAACGAGTGACTTTTGCCCAGTACCATTATAAATTTGAGGTTCTTTGCTAGAACACACCGCATCGAATATTTTATTAATTTCCCCCGACGCAATGCATCCGCTGATCCAGGTTCAGTTCAGATCCATCCCTCCCACGATGAGCAGCAGTCTTGCTGTGAGCTCCGCGAGATTCCCGCGTGCATCTCCGTTCCGCTTCGTTCCGCGGCGGGCACTAGGTCCTGCGTCTGCGAGACTGCGACTCCGCGCGCTCGGCCCGGCTTGGCAGGCCCGCGCCGCATCACATCAGCAACAGCGCGGGGTGTGTGCGCGTCGTCGTCGAGATACGATGCCTAGGAGGCCGCATCGCGACCCAGGAAGGCCGCGTTGCCGCTGCGCAAGGAGGGCGCGCCGCCGCCATGGGACGAGGACGACGAGATGATTAGGCACAGTGTGTCACGACAAATGTTAGCGATGGACCGGAGGTTGAAGACGAGGATAGTTTGGACATTTCTCCCATCCTCTCTCTCAGCAAATCTAAGAAATTAATAAAATATTGGATGCGATGTGCTACAGCAAACAACCCCAAATTTGTAATGGTACTTGGTAAATACTGCTTGTTGCGGTGTAATATATTAGGCTTTTTTACGGTGTCCTGTGGCAAAATTTCCCATTTTTAAAACGTGTCTTTCTTAGAAGAGTATACTACTGTTCGTTTTCCTGCATATATCCATAACCTTTGTAGTTTGTATCTCTCTGGTCATATGTTTCTTCTGGTTGTTTCGATAAGCTAAAGATACAGAATGGTTGATTGTATGATAGTATGGGTCCAAGTTTGTCTTTACGATCAACTGAACCCACAGCTCATGACTAGCAGAGGTTTAGGGTGTAGGAGTATGCTAACGAATGACGAATGATGCAGTCTCACATTCTGAAGTACCAAAGGACCTTATATTATATGGGAATTGGGAAATGGAGAACTTGTGGACTAAAATGATGAGCCCTTCACCAAGGGGAATTTAGGAATGCAGCTTCCATCATGGGGAACTCTACGCTGTTCAAGAAGATGGAGATCGCGTCTAATGCTATTAAGCGTGACATTGTATTTGCAGCAAGCTTTTATGTCACAGGAATCTAATACCTGTAACTAGGGATGCAAGTGGGCTAGCCCGCGAACCCACATATAGACTTAATTTTCGCGAGTTCAAGCGGCAACCCATAAAATTAAGCTTATATGCAGCTTGCATCATTGTGGTTGAATGTTACCAATCTAACCTTAGCCAGCCCTAATGCTGTGGTGATTTTTTTTCAATTCAGGATTCTTGCATTTGCTAGTTCAAATTTTTCTGAAGCGGTAATCAGCAGAATGAAAAAAAATTCGAATTATATAAGCGGAACAAATCGTGCTCGTAGTCAATACACCTCGAATAAAGCAATAATGCTTAACTAGACTGGGAAATACTGAGATGCATGTCTAAGGCAACAAGGCTTAACTAGCTTGGAAAATGCTGAGATGTTGATGTATTAAACATATATAAAGTTTTACAAATCAGTCAAGTAGCTCGAGCTTAGGAACCATCATTAAGACAAAGTGAGTCAAGTAATCCGAGCTTAGGAGTCAATGTCATCGTCAGGATCGTCGCTTCCTCGGTTGATGATTATCCCGTTGCACGAGACGGGAGAGCAGACGGGGAAATCCAGGTGTGCCCGTGCTCCATGAACACCCCCACATGTCAGAGTTTTTTTTTTTAGGAAAGTCAGAGACGTTAATTCCTCTTCGGAGAGGAGTCAGCCCGCCATTGTCCAGGTGCAGAAGGCGACCTACTGGGCTGCTGTCCGACCAGCGTGGGCTGCAACCTTCGTAATGGGCCGCAAGAAAACATCCAACTCCGAACGGCTGAGCCACAGGCACCGCAGCTCCGCCCCGCTTTCGTTCCCCGCAGGTTAGTACCACCTCGCTAGCTGAACGCGGTTAAGGCGGTCGAACCAGCTATAAAACAAGGCGCATAGCTCCATCTCAATTCATACCTTTCTCGGCCTTTTGGCTAAGATCAAGTGTAGTATCTGTTCTTATCAGTTTAATATCTGATATGTGGGTCATGTGTCCACTTCGATATTAAATTTATTTTTTATGGGGGAGGGATCACTACAGTGGCTTGCCATTGGGTCCCTCGAGCGTCGCTCAGCCGTTGCACTATTGGCAGGGCCTGGCGCACCCCAACCAATACCTATCTAAAGTTTCTCTTGCTGGGCTGAAAGTAATGTTCTGTTGTTGGGCTGAAATGTCATGGCATGCCTACTTGGGAATTTTGGATGTTGCTCTGGAAAACAGCATCTTATTTGAGAAAATGGAGTACTCTTGGACAAATAAAATTATGTCTTCAACTCTAGCCGTCCTCTTATGGTCTGAAGATCTATGCACATATAGGAAACATGGACATCATCCCTGTAGCCAAGAAAAGTGCAAGATATATCATCAGCTGAAGCTTTTTATTCGTCTGCAGTTTGGGTTTATTGAAATCAGTGGCCAGAAGATCGACTCGACATGTGGATCAACATCCCTGCCAAGGCTGAGTTGTTGTAGTGCGATGGCCATTGTATCTAGATGAAATTGCAATGCTAATGGGTGCAGCCAGGGAGAAAAATTGCCATCATGACAGTAGCCCTCAACTTGAATTTGCCTGCAGCGAGGAATGGGAGCCAGAGGATATTAGTTTTATTTTTTGCTGATTTGAAGCACAATATGAGGTTAATTATTTATTCTTTGTGTAATTGTGTTCATATATTTTCTTTACCGAATAAATGTTAACATACCATTGCTAAGTTCTAGTTGCTTGTAGTAATTGGTAAAAGTTATTTTCTCTCTCAAAAAAGTTTGACATTTATCTGATTTAGCTTTCGCAACATGTTTGTTCAACAATTAGTTGTTAAGTGTAGAGATATATGTGCTTTTCGTTATTTATTACTATATAATAAAACAATTGGTTGTTGATTTAGCTTTTTTTCAACAAGTTTGTTCAACAATCATGGTCCAGGAACCCAAGAGTAATCTGGCCCACGAACATCAAGGCCCAAGTACCCAACTAAAACACGAGAACCGACGACACCAGCCCAACGACTGAACGAGCCTTACGCTCGGTTTTTTTGGGAGGACAACAAACAAGTTTATTTTAGCGATATAAGATTGTTACAAAGTCGATGTCTACTGATAGAAGGGCAGCCAGAATAGGGCAAAGATATACCCGTCCAACCTGTCCTCCCACACCATGTGGTTTCTAGGCGGCCCGTGAATCGGCTCCGACATTCACATCAAAGGACACCGTCACCCCCTGTTTTTCTGCTGCCTCGGTGCATCCGGTGAAGACCGATCATCTCCGACATCTAGTCGTATGCAGGTTCGGTTTGGATGTGTGTGCAAGTTCTTGGAATACAGGTGAAAACCCTGTCTGGAGGCGTCTACAGATAAATCAACGTCATCTTCCCCCCTTAGAGGCGTCGCTGTAATTCCCTCTTCCTTTCATTGATGATGGCGTCTGCGAACGTCATTTACCTTTTTGAAGGCATCAACACAAGCACAACTGCTCCTAGCCATGCTCTGCACTACGTCATTTGGGACTCAGCTACGGCGGCAAGAGCAAGCCAAGGATGCCCTCTCGTTCAAACAGAGGGTCGAATCATTTATCGTTTGTTGTATTGCCCTGGTCTATTTATAAGACTATGGTTTTTCTCTCTTTTATTTTTTCTATCTCCTTTTGTAATAATTGGTTGTGTACATCTTCGGATCTAGAGGCCGAATATTGAATATCCTTTATCGAAAAATTGTATCTAAAAAATGAGTAGAGCTTGTGCATGACGAAGAGAAAATCAGAGCTGAAAACTCTCCCAGCCTTTCTAGCTAATGTATCTGCGGACTGATTTTGGTTCCTAGGGATCTTATAGACTCCCGTACTTCTTTGCTCCGTGTGATTGATGAAATTTTGGGTGAGCAGTTTTAAAGATACCTTGTCGTTAGCTGTGAACTCTTTTTAACCTGGGAAATAATTTGATCTTTTGTATGATGGTTTTGGAAAAAATAATAGTGGACATGAGAATGATGTTCGTTTAGCTGAAATTTAGGTTATCCTATATTATTAGTGCGCTCAAAAGTATTGCTGAAATAGCTCTCTAAACAGTGCAAGAATAGGCACTTGTTTAGATGTAAAATCTTTTGAAATTTTACACGGTACCAATTTCGTTTGTAGTTGTCAATTATTGTTCAATTATGAAGTAACTAGGCTCAAAAAATTTGTGTCGCAAATTACAGATAAACTGTGTAATTAGTTATTTTTTTACCTATATTTGATGCTCCATATATGTGTTCAAAGGTTTTAATGTGACCGGAATCTGATAAAAGTTTTGAAATTTTCAACGCATCTAAGGGCCTGTTTGGTACAACTCGTTTTTTATTTATCAAACACCCCCTCTCACAAAGAGATAAAGTGATCTCCGTCCCATATTAGTAATCATTTTAGGAGTCCTCGCGCATACCAAGGCCAAAGGTAAAATACCAAAATGCCCCTACTTTATCACACAAACACAATACAGCCATCTCCGGCTTCTACTCCGTGCTCGTCCCGTTGACGCCGCCCTCCCCATGCGGCAAGCAAGATGCGCGTCTTCGACGCCTCTCCACCAGCGCCGTGGACATGGCTAGGCCGGATCTCCGTTGTCGGCTCGCCGCGCCATGCGACCCCTCCGCGCCGGGCACCGTGGACGAGAGCAGGGTCGCGTCTCCAGCTATCTGTCGCCGCGCCGTGCGACCCCTCCGCGTCGGGTGCCATGGACGAGAGCAGGGCCGGGTCTCCGGCTGTCCGCCGCCGTGCCATCTGCGACCCCTCCGCATCGGGCGCCGCGGACGAGAGCAGGGTCGGGTCTCCGGCTATCCGCCGTCGTGCCATGCAAACCCTCCGCGTCGGACGCCGCAGACGAGAGCAGGGCCGGGTCTCAGTCCTGTCGAGCAGGAAGACCTTCTTTGATCTCCTTCGATACTCCACGTCGGCGAGATCCCCATAGGAGAATGGAAAGCCCTCGAGATGGAGAACGTGGTGTTGTGACATGCATGATCTGATTCTTTGATTTAGAGGTGGGATTTGGGAGAAGAAGATGGATGTTTCTTTGCTCTTGCTATTCTTTCTTTGTTGGCAGAGAGAACACGTGAGGAGAGAGAGAATGTGAGGGGATGAGAGAGAACGTGAGGGGATGAAGAGAAAGGATGGCCACTAGGCCCGACCCCTACGCTGACACACCACGGTGGCTAAAACGACACCCTTTCCGGGACAAAATTCAAACCCTAACGAAGTTCTTTTTTGGACGGAGGGAGTACATAAAATTGTGAAACTGTTTTGCCTAACACTTTTTTAAAAATAGCTCAGCTTCAATTAAAGAGTTGTTTATAAAACTATTTTCTAAAACAACAACTTTACTAGTGTAATGATACGACTCGT
Source organism: Microstegium vimineum (assembly GCA_022036555.1). NCBI lineage: Eukaryota > Viridiplantae > Streptophyta > Magnoliopsida > Poales > Poaceae > Microstegium > Microstegium vimineum. The sequence continues at coordinate 12,591,493 of CM039135.1, read as the reverse complement.
TCATTTGATGCCCTAAACAAAACCTAGATTTGAGAGGATTTTCTCGCTGTGTCATTATGAAAGTTGGTCAATTCCTGTGCCCCTGAAAGATTGATTCGCACCTCTGTATCAGCGTGTTTTTTTTCTTTTCCTTCTGAACCATTCCGTCTGTCTTCTGTTTATTTTTCTCCGTTTGGCAGCCCTGACACGTGGGACCAGCCCTGTAAGATCATTTTTGCCCTCACTCTCACAGGACGAGGGACTACGCGCACGCGGCTCTCCACGAAATCGAGCTGCGAGGGTGAGCGAGGGCGGCGACGCTCTGGGTCGCTTGCTGCCGCCGGCCAACTCCGCGTGCGTCTGCGGCACGGCCGACACCCAGCTGGCCCGCTCGTCTGCGACGCCGGCGAGCACCTGCTCCCGGCCAGCCCACGGCGTACCCGCCCGTCGCGCGCCAAGCCAGCCCGCCGGCGCCAAGCGCGATACCTGCAGACCGGCGCGCAGTGGCGGCAAATCAGGAAAGCAGCTGAGGGCGGGTCGCGGCGTCACCACTTCGGCGGGCGACCGCGGCAAGCGACTGCGTCAGGCAACTGGCGGCGACGCGGGTCCAGGCACTTACCTGCTGTTCGGTACCTGTTCGACGGATTGCGGCTGCAGGAGAACCTGGTTCCCAGGTACGTCTTGTTGCAGAAGTTCTAGATTGTGAAGTAGCGTGAGGTTGTAGAAGCGTGGGGAAGATTAGCCACCTGATGGTACACTGCTTAGAAGCTAAGCCTGCTAAGCTTTGTACGTCAATGGCAAAACAAATAGGATCCAAAAGTAGCTCAGTGGTGTCAGGAAGTCTTAAACGGCGTCACTCTGCATCCTATCTTTGTAATGTTCTTCTGGACTCGACAATTAACCCGGCCAAGGACCCAGTGCGCTCTGGGTTCACACCGATCCTTGATCGGCCTGTGGGGAGCCAGTATGGAGTTTTAGTGAGAAGATGATGCTTAAGATGAGAGGAAGGCGTGCAGTGACTAAGATTTCGCATAGACGGGTTTCCCTTGGTGGGTTTGGGGCAGAACTAGAGAAAGAGAGGTGCCTGGATGTGATCAGCTTCAAGTGTAAGATTGTCGATTTTGGGAATGCCTGTTGGGCCGATCAGCAGCTCGCTGGTGAAATACAGACACAAATATATGTAGATAGTGGGGCTGGGGCACTTCCAAAATTAAAACAATTTGTTAGTGGACATGGTGTCCAATCAAACATTTTAACAAAATAGATATAAAATTATATAAGTAACCAAAAAATATACTATAAAATCTTCTCTTCTCTATATGATAAGAAATATACTACAATAAAAAAATTGTTTTGCACTCAAATGATTATTTTGTCCCTCTTCGTAAATAGAAAAAAGTTAATTTTTTTATATATTTATATGACACTAATTTTTTTGGAAAAGTCATAGAATACGTACATCACCAAATCATGACTATGCTAAAAATTTTGGCAACTTTGCCTTTGGCGTCAACCAGCCAGCCCTTTCCCGCCAAAGCGCTAGAGCCCTGAAAATGGCACGAAGGGACAGATCAAAATCACTTTGCCTCTCCAGACTAAGGGCAGTGACGTCTTTTTGCACAATCATTTGACACCGTTAGAAGCAATTTTAGACGGAATGGTTCAGAGGTAAAAGAAGAAAAATATGCTGACACAGATATGTGAATCAATCTTTCAGGAGCACAGAGGAATTGACCAACTTTCATAATGACACAGCGGGAAAACCCTCTAGATTTGATGTCGTTGACCTTGACAGGTGTAATGATATGACTCATTCATTTGGTGTAGTGCTACACCCCTCGGATCTAAAGCTAATTTTTTTAGCGTATTTGAGATCGAATTCTTTTAGACTTTAGAGAGGTTTACATCGGTCTAAATCTGATTTCGAATATTCAACATATGATACGTATTCGTATTTGAATACTGAAAACATATTTATGACGTCGATATACAAAATTGACACTATACTGAATCCAAATCCATAAATGATCCGTCGGCTGACCAAAGCGCTCGGGGCCTCGGGCGGATGCGGATTGAGAGCCGGCCGGGCACCAGATCAAAGCTTCGGCGGCGATGGGCTCCAAGGAGGAGGGAGAGGAGCGGGTGCTGAGCCACGGTGACGTGGTGCTCATCCGCGCCGACCTCGCAATCCTTGGCGGGCCGTGCTTCATCAACGACCGCATCATCGCCTTCTACTTCGCACACCTCTCCACCAGCCTCCATGACGCCGCCGCCGACGGCGGCGGCCTCCTCCTGCTCCCGCCCTCCATCCCCTACCTCCTCTCCAACCACCCTGACTCTGCCACCGTCGCCGCCGTCGCCGACCCGCTCCGCCTCGCCTCCCGCCGCCTCGTGCTGCTCCCTGTCAACGACAACCCCGATGCCTCCATCGCCGAGGGCGGTTCCCACTGGACCCTCCTCGTCCTTGACAACGCCACTGGACCCTCAGCAGCGCCCCGCTTCGTCCACCACGACAGCCTCCCCGGCGCGCCTAACCTCCCCGTCGCTGCTCGCCTCGCCGACGCACTCCGCCCCCTGCTGTCAGTTTCAGGCAGCGGTTCCAAGAGGCCTGACACTGTTCCGCTCATCGAGGGGCCCACCCCGAGGCAGACCAACGGCTATGACTGCGGCGTCTATGTCATGGCCGTCGCCAGGGCTCTGTGCGTCTGGTGGAACAATGGCCAGGATCACCAGGAAGGCGATTGGTTCCAGACGGTGAGGAGGGAGGTGGACGCCCACAGCGTCAAGGCCATGAGGGCAGACTTGCTGCAGATAATCAACACTCTCATCCAAGAGAAGGCCCAGGCCAACTCCCCATCCAAGGGCGACACTGACCCAGGGTCATTAGACTGATAGGCAGTAGATATGTTGCTGGTAGTGATTTCTCAAATCTGGTGCCTCTTTTTGATCTTAATCAAGGTCTTTGCTCATTGGAATTCAGGATTTGAGAACTACATTACAGGTGCTTTGGCTGGACTGGTTATGCACTTGGAGTTTGGTTACTAGGCCAGTGCATATACATGTATTTCTATGTTTGTTTGGAATTTGGATGACACTTGAGAATTTGATAAGAGAAATATGATTGACCGAGCAGTTCATGAGTGATTTCTTGAAACTTCTTCATTGGAATTTTAGAATTCGAATGTTAAATTACATGTGTTTTCACATGTCCCTCTTACTCAAACGTTTCACTCAATATGATGTTGTGTTGCAAAACATGCAAGTTTCTAGTATATCATCCAGGAAACAGCTGATGTTGAACTAGGTAATCTTCAACCTGTGTTACCTGAGATCTATTATGTTCAATTGTAGTTTAAGCAATTCTGCTATTTTTCTTATCTCAGCAGCTCTAGAACCATGGTTGGCATGGTTTATTGTCAAATGTGTTGTAAAATGTTAAACTGTAGGTTTTTATCTTCTTGATGTGATAGTCAGATTTGAACTGCAAAGTGCTGTATGATAGTAGATAACCCAAACCCATGCTCTTTGTTGAACTGAAACAGGCTTACAATGCAGAAGGCAGATATGTAATATCCCTTGTTTTGTGTCCTTAAAATCCACATACTTTGACTATCTTTGTCACGATGTTTCTGACTGCATAACTACTTAACTAGTCCCAGCTGCAAGCAAGTGTCTTTGAATCCATTGAAGAGGAGGATTGGGTGGTACAAAATGACGATTGTGGGAATCCTGCTTTGAGGTAGCTGCTGCAACAACTGAGTTAAGCAACTGCATGTTTCACCTTCAGGTTTGCCCTTTAAATGTACTGGCTAATCAGTTATTTCAAATCTTTCTGTTACTCAAGCTAAACCTTGTCTTTGATGCCCCCATCAAACCAAAAAGAATAAAAGCTTGTCTCCAATGCTGCTACGCATATGCACCTTTATTTCTCTCATATACTGGCGTCTAGAACCTTTGTACTACTTTTCTCAAATATTTCAGAAGGATAAAGGTTACACATATTTGTTATCAAGCAATTTAGGACTAAATATGAAAGATACAAATTCCTTTCTCCTGATTGATGACAAGCGTGAGTCTTTAGATTTGAATGCTTCTTCACTTGTCTTAGTTCAATGATGCATTTCGGAATGTATTTTTTTTGTCAACATTTAGGTTATTTTAAGTCCCATCATAGATATCTAAAATCTTAAGGTTGATGTACTAGCATGAAATGATCTTTAGTACTAAGTTTAGCTATGTTTTGCAAGCTGCAAATAGCATGGAATGATTTTAAATTCTGGAGTTTCTATTGCTTGCGGGTAGGTTATTAACAGCACTTGCATGCAAATACTTGAAGTGGGCGCAACTAAGTCACATGAAGAAAGTTTACCCTTCAGTGTAACCTGGTAAGTGGTGACTGTTCCTGACATTTTGTTTGTGCATTGCATAAATCAACATTTAGTAACGTTTACCGTATTCATTTGTCAATTGGCCCAGCGACTTCTGGAACAATAAACTGATGGACTTCTCTAACAAAAGTGAAGCTTAAGGGAGCAGGAGTGCTTAATGCTTTTAGATGTCCTTGAAGGTTACCTGAAATATGAGGTTTATATCTTGCTTGATGATTATCATATTGCAGAAGCAAGAATTAAAAGGGGGGAAGCTTGGGGCAATGTACCTAGTTTTTGTTCTCCCGGAAAACTCTCTTTATGGATCCTCTTATGCATTATGTTGGGTATGAAGGAAAGGTGGATAAAACATTCAGAGAATGTAGACAATAATTTTAGAACAACCAGAAATGATAAAAATTGTTTTGGTCCTTGAGTTTGGTCAGTTGTCTTATGCAGCATGCTATTTATGTTTACAATGCATTATCATTACCATCACACCGAGATTTGTTTACTTGTGATTTGTCAATCTCAACATATCAATGCAAGGACCTGTTGTCAATGTCTCCTTTTGATACTATCGTACTGCGCGCGCAAAAGGTCTAGGGTTAGGGGTGCCACCGCCGCTGCCACCACCGCCTGCGGCCCCCGTTCCCTCGCCTCCGGCCTCGCTGCCGGTGGTGACGCGGAGCGGGGGTCCGCCTCGTTTTACAGTTTTTCTATCTCCATAGGGTCTTAGTCGAGTCCTAGGTCTAGGGTTTGCTCGTCGTCGATGTTCGGCGGCGGAGTTAGGTTTGGCCGGAGGAGCGTGGCTCCTTTGCGGCTTGGTTTTCCTGGCGACGTCGGCGATGCGGAAGCGGCGGCGGCGCAGAGGAATAATTTCTTCCAGTTTCTTCCGTTCTCCGATGGCGATCTACTCCGACGTCAACGGAGAGGCTGGGGAGACTTCTCTTGGAGTCGAGGGCAGGCACATCGTTGTCTTTGTCAGGTGATGATGTTGTTGACCCTGTTAATCTCGAGGAATATGTTCTTTGGTGAAAACCTGAGCACTGCACGGGTTGCCGGCGATGGAATCGAAGGATGCGTCGTAGGTACAGGAGTTGGCCGATGCGCCTGGGAGGCAACGTCGGCTGATTCGCCCAGAAGTAAGTCCTCCTCTGCGGCCTCCACCCTGTGGAGTTTGGCTCTGGTGCCTGACGACGATTGGTACGCGGCTTCGATGGCGGTGACGGATGGATCTCTGAATGCTTCGAGGAAGATGAACAGGAGTTGTAAACTTCTATGTAATTTTCCTTTTCTTTGGAGTCTTGTCTGTAACAGGGCCGGTGTAAGGCACTAAGATGAATACATGTTCCTTCTCAAAAAAAAAATGTCTCCTTTTGATGGTCTGTGGTGCATGACTGCTTGGGATATGAGGCTATGAGCTGCACTGTGCTGCTGTCTGCTTATGAACTTTTGTTCACTGCATATAAGAAATTTGATTTTCTTTTTCAGCTTGGGTTTTCACTGTCCTCGAGCAAGTAAAGTAGCTTTGCATACCATTTTGTTATTAACCCCCAAATATAGTCAATTGTCAATATGCTCTCGCATAAAAGTTTTAGTTTTCCACTGCATGCTTTGGCCATCTAAATTTGTTGTGTTGGTCAGAGTTTGTCTCAAACAAGGATGGGCAGCAGGAGGATGGGTTCAGAGTCTGATTCATCACTAAATGCTGACCATCGGAATATATCTACTCCCCTGCTTTTTTCCCATACCTAACAGTCTTACATGCATGTGCCCTAACTACCTCCCTCTTTCTCCTCTGCTCAACAACCTTGCTGCCTTTGCAATTGCATTGCTTCCACCAGTCTATACAGCTGGAGGACTAAACTGAACACCTTTGCTGGTCCTCCTGTTCTTCCATTACTCTCTTTATTTACTTGCTCAGTTTGTTGCCTATATGAATGGCCTTCCTCGGATTACTATGATTTGGTTGATTTATTGTGGGAGCTTGCAATTTGCACTACAACATAGTTCAGTTTGTATATGAAGTATTGGTCTACTACTTTCTTAAGTTCCATAAATCCCTTGTGCCTTTGTTTTCTTTTTCTTTCTCCCTCTCCCCCTACAATCAAGCAAATGAGCAACTTCTATGATAACAAATTCATAAATTGTCCCCTGTTTTCAGGTCAGGGAAGATGCAGCAACCTCATGAGAAGGTTGATGTTCAGAAGCCTGTGGCCTCCAGGCCGTTCTCCAGGTTCAGGCCCTTCCTAAAGGTTCTGCAAGACTTCAACTCCACTTGTTCCCCAACAATCACCATCCCAGAGGAGACTGAGCTAATCAGGCCAAAAGCTACTCGGTTGGCATCGCTACCGGGTAATCTTCAAGCACAGATAGCAGCAACGATAGTAAGTCTCACACTGGTTCTCTGCTTTGAAAAGATGCTTCATGTATTTTGAAAATGACATTTTCTTTTTGTGATTTGGAGCCTTCTAAATTCAAGTATGTCTGTCGTCTATACGATTATTGAACTATCCAGGGTATCATCATGAAATGTTGTTTCAACTGTGCTAAACTTAACTTGCAGAATGCCATGTCAGATACCGTATCTGAGGAGGTGGAAGTCAATGCAGAGCATTTCATGTGTTCTGGCCATGTAACAGCATGCCAAGCGACGAGGCGGAATGGTGTGAGCAGTCGTTTGTCGCTTGATGGGTACAGCTGGAGGAAATATGGGCAAAAGAAAGTGAAAGGCAGCGAGTTCCCACGGAGCTACTACAAGTGCACTCACCCTAGCTGCCCTGTGAAGAGGAAGGTGGAGACGACACTGGATGGCCGAATTGCTGAAGTTGTGTACAGTGGTGAACACAACCACCTGAAACCAGACAAGCCTTCCCCCGAGGAAGCCATCGTCATCGACAAGAAAAGAGGTTGTGATGTGCAACATGCATGGTATTGACGAGACGATGCAGGAGTAGAAACAAAGACAATTTTAGGTCAGATACTTCGTTCCACTATCTGGTGGCACTAGGCAGTTGCATTTTCTTTAACGAATTTGGAAACAATAGTTAGCAAGCTGGTTCCTAGACATCAGTGGCAAGTGGGGCACCAAGAGTGGTAAATAGCAGCGTAGATGTTGTCGATATACATATATGAATCGATCTGCATCCAATGCCCACTAGTGTGCTGCTGAAACTGCCCCTTTCAATTCAGTCGCTGATGTTTCTTCTCTGTATTTTGCTGTGATGAATACTAGATATCTAAGTGGGAGGGGAGTGCTCATCAGTTAAAGATTGCTGCCTTTATTTTATTTACAACTCCACGTCATTCTTACAATTGCCATACCAACTGTTGGATTCATCAGACAGATCAATGGCAATTGCATGCTCTCTGATCCCCGAGCCTACCCTCGTCTCAGAACCTGATAACTTGCTTTGGCTGGCTTCCATGTTTGCCCAGGGCCTTCTCCAGAGCCAACCTGAACTCACCGAAAGAGATCGACTCCATCCTACAAACAAATTAATATATTTACACAGACACTTAATTTTCCTCTTTACAGATACGGAAATGTCTAGATGAGAGCATGTCAACATGATCTAAAAGCAACTCAACAACAGAATAACATTAACAGTAACATACTCGTATTTGAGTTTGCCTTCATGCACAAGGCCCAAGAGGTAGTCTACCATTCTTCTGCAGTCTTCTGTTTTATCTGAGTTCAGCCACTTTTGGAGCCAGAACCCTCGTAGGGAAAGATCCTTTCAAAACAAATATTTCATTGTAAGTATTTTTTACACATTTGGGGCAATATCATATAAACAATGGGAACTCACCATCCCTTAAACACAACATGAAACCATCTATTAAATAGTTTGTTTGTCTCGAGATGCTAATACTTCAGCACTAGTTTCTTAGCATTGTCATCTACTGAGAGTAACATTGCTCGCATTGAATAGGCAGTTTACTATAATAAGCATTTAAAATGTTTGAAGTGGCCTAACAATATAAGTAAAGCAAAATTGAAAAAAGATGCATAAGTTTCACAAACAGGGTCATGTGTACAGACCTTAAAGATGAAATATGAAGTAGGGACAGTGACAGGTCTCTTCGACATTCCACCATATGTCACCATGGTGCCTCCTTGCCTACAGAACAAGAGATATGCACTTGTTATGTCTATGTGTGGGAGAAAAATGGATTATTCCAGTTTTTTTACAAATTTAGCACATTACTTCAAAAGCTTGAGTATTAGAGTAGCAGCATTTCCTCCAACACAGTTAAATCCTAATGCAGGCTCTGGCAAAGCACCCTAAGAACACAAGAAACAAAACATTAACTAGATACATGTTGGTTCAAACTTGAAACAATCCTACTCTTTATAGGTAGAAAAACTGTAATTTGTATGTAACAATGCCAATGTCAGGCAGTAATAGCACTACAAGAAAAAAACAATGAACTAAGGTTCTACCACATTTGAGATTGGGTTTCTATAAACTACTACAACTAATCTCTAATAATACAAATCTTGCACCAAAAGCGGTCACCCGATAGTGCCACTCGTCTGTCCGATGCGGATCTGTATGGGTCTTGGCGTCTGTTATGACGGGCATACCATATAGCGGGCGTAGGCCCATTAGTGGCTAATTACAGCCCGTAATAGTATCTACAGGGAGTCCTAGTCATAGAGGAGTCCTAGTCTTAGTCCAATTACTATTATTATTTAGGGAGTTATTTATAATTATAGAAGTCAGGGATATAAATACTTTGTAAGACGGTTATTGGAGATTAAGCAGAAACATTAGATTGTTTCCGGCTTCCCTCCGCGCCGTCTTCCTCAAGTGCTCAAGCCACGCCCTTCTCCCTCTCACACATACTCCCTGCGATCCCTCCCTGGCAGATCCCGGGTTCCTATCAGCGTCTCACCCACTTTATCGCCTATTCAAATCATCACGAAGTTTTGTGGCACATCCCCTCCGCTGCTCGAGCTTGAGACGCCATTCCCCTCCACTACTTTGAGCTCGAGACGCCCTTCCTCTCCGGTACCGTTGTCTCCTCTACCTCACCCATCCTCCATCATCCAGGCCCATCGGACATGATGCACATGCAGCGTCTCCAGCCATGCAGATATGTATCAAACATGTTTCTTCACAAATATTCTATACCTTGATTTATTGCATAATAGGTAGCAAAAACCATGAAAAAGAAATAAACATGAAATCACAAATAGTTCACCATTAGTTGCAAATTAGCTAATATCTAGCTCATCGAAAATTCACACTCCAGCTTGTCATCTGACAAACCATATACCCTTGGCAGCCGAAAGCACCGGCCTTATGACTCCAAATCTGTTTGTTCAGATATGCATGTTTTGACTCAATTCTTCATGGCTAGCATTGTCTCGGTGAACCATTCATAGTAATCTGCCGTTGCTTATTAGCTTAAGCAAGCACCTCCAGTAACTCCCTATGTTGCATGTTATGCATATGTCGTTGCTTGGTTGTCCCCATAAGGGCAGCTCCAGTGTGCATGCAAAACGAACCATGGAGAGAGAGAAACAGATGAAAAACCGATGCACACACTAGAGCAACCAAACCATACTAGAAGATTCCTTGGTTTCGGCGTTTGTTTTTGGTTCGATGCTTCAACCTAAAATATTAATTTTACGTACACCACCACACATAGAGAAAGCAGATGGCTCCGTTCTCTCACTTATTTATTGTTTGATGTGGGTCCTATGGTGAGAAAAACGAACCGCGGACTGGAGCTACACTGCATTTCTTGCAATCGAATCGATGGGCTGCCTTCCTGGACTGACAAGTGCAGCACGGTTCGGTATAACACTGGAGCTGCTCTAAGATGCAGCATGGTTCGGTATAACACTGGGGCTGCTCTAAGCTTGATTTAATTTCTTCCCAATTAAAAAAAGTTTGTTAAAATTTGATAGTTTGAGCTCCACTTTGGTAATCATGCCTAGTGTCAAACAACAAAGTGGTAGTAATTGAGTTCGGCTTGTTTGTTCTTGTTATGTGTAAAAACAAAGAGGATGGAAACAACCACACTGTGGATCTCCAGAAAACGACATTTGGGTTGATGGAGAATTCAGTTGTGTGAGCCAAAGCGCCAAAAATTATGGGAGGATAATCGGTTTCTGAAAATGGTATCTAAAAGGAAGATTAGGGTGAATTGATTTCTTCATGGCTGTTTGGATCTCCTAATTAGAACCTAGTTTTACTAAAACACGCTTTATTTGTAATTTAAGAAGAAGAAGAAGAAACAGTCTGTGATTGTGGTTAGTTTATTACTGTACTTCATGTTTAAATATTTCTTTGTACGGGTGTGGAGGAGGCAACATACCACCAGTGATCGATAGCACTTTCTCTGATCTAAACCTCTGTTCAATAGTTAGTTTATATGCATGCGGCACGCCATTGCTGTGAGGGATAGCACTTTCTCTTATCTAAATCTCTGTTCAATAGTTAGTTTATGCATCCGGCATGTCATTGCTGCCAGGGGAATTAAAAAAAACAAATTGAGGTATGTGCCCTGGGTGAAGAATGATTGCTAGATTTGTTGGAAGTTGGCAATTGAGCTACCATACATAAGATAGGTCTCTGAAAAGCACAATAACTCGTTTTTATTAAAGTTCGCTTTTCTGGGTTATCAAGAACTTTGTTTCAGATAAACCCAAGTTAGTTAGAGTGTCCAGGCATTATCGTGCTGGATGTTGGGCTAAAACTTGTTCAATAAAATCTAGTTTTTCATAAAATGTGGGATCCAAACAACCCCTTCAATTATATCTGAAACACCTATGTGCATATTTCTTTTATTTTTTCTAAGTTAGTTTTCTTGACACTTCTTTCTAAAGAAATATCATTAGAATTGTGTTTATGTTTAGGAAAAAACTCCTATTCAAGTTTATCTAAATCTAACTTTTTTAAAAACCTATCACGCTTTCTCTTTTTAAAATTTTCCCATTACAAGATCCCTGCCTTCATCGCTGGCCACACCTCTACTAAAAACAACTTCTAATTACGACGCTGACTCTGAACTACGACGAATTTGATGAATGACAAACCAAAATTGACTCAAACTGGCAAGCTCTCTAATCATGTGTGTAGCAACGCCACGCATAGTTTTCTAGTCTAAACTGCATTTGTCAACATCAGATCACAACCTTCCTATTTGGGCAAAGCTTTTTAGTTCTCACACAAACATTTTTAATTTTCATGCACACATAAACAGATACTAGCTGTCAAGGATGAGCAGCAATTTGGAAAAGCAGGTAGTGGAGCCGTACCAGCAAGCTCTTGACATTCTTCATGTCTAGCTGAGATTCTGTGAACACCTCATCTGCACCAAGCTGTTTGAGTTTGTTTTTTGCTTCCTCTGACCCAGGCCTACATCAATTCAGCTACTACTGATTACTAGTGAACAAAAGTGGGATAAGAAGATTGGTAAAAAATTCAAAAGTGAATCATGAGAGTGAATTGGCACAGGGATCATGTAGAAAGCCACCAACAGAATCCTTGATCCTAGATCCTTATTGGTGGCACCCAACTATGAGAAGGAAATTTGTATTGTACCTATCCCTTATAATGTTGATGGTGTGGATTCCATGTACTCTGGCGAGCTGAATAACACACTGGCCAACCATGCTGGTAGCGCCATTCTTGGACGATGGAATCACCTGGTGACAGTAGAGATTGGAGGTCAAGAGATGAGTGGCATGTGAATTATAGGATGTGTCAAATGTAAGTGAAGAAACTACTTGAAAGCATGGTCAAAAGAAGCAAAAAGAGCACCAGGATTGAGTTTTACAAAGTCTTGGAGCATCCTGTGCGCGGTCGAGGGGTTAACGGTGATAGTGGCAGCATACTCCATGGGTACATCGCTGCGGACCTTGTGCCAGACGCTCTCATGCTTGACAATGTACGTCTGCCAGGTCCCTGAAGAGCATAAAACGGCTAGTTGAAATTTGAGTCGAAGAGTCCCCCTCCCGAACCCGAAGCAGCAAGACAAGGCAATTACCGACCGAACGATGGCGGGGACGGTATGACCCAGTCGCCAGGATAGAGCGGGGCGGTGACGGCGGGGCCGACAGCGTGGACCTGGCCGACGCCCTCGTAGCCTCCGACGGCGGCGGGGAGCGGGGCCTGACGGGGTAGACGCCCTCGATGCGGTTGATGTCGGAAGGGTTGATGGGGGCAGCCAGCATCCTGACACAGACGTCGCGGTCGCCGACCTCCACCGGTGGTATGTCCACCGTCCTCAGCACCTGCTCCGGCAGCCCGTGCTCGTCGTAGATCACGCCCTTGGATGGTGGTGAGACAAGAGAGGGAGCGGTAGAGAAGTGGCAGCGGCGAAGAATCCGCAACGCCGGCGGCAGCAACCGGAACTGCGGCGCCATCTGTCTCGTCTGCTACCTTGCTCTGCACAGGGTAAACTGGTACATGAGAGATTGAAGGGTATAAGGCACATAGGGCTGGGTGATAGGGCAACGAACATTTCTAATTCTAATTACAGAAGAGGAGAGCAGGGAGCCGAAAATGAGGCAGTGGAGTAGCGGGAAGGAGAGGAACTCACAGTGGAGGGCGGATGCAAAGGCCTCCGATTGAGCGATTCGAGGGAGCTGCAGGGCAACCCTAGAGGGAGAGGGAGGAGTGGCTGCTGAGGCAGCGGCGGTGGCGGTGAGATCAAGCAGGAGGGCGAGCGGGGAGGGGATTCGTGGTCGGATGGCGCCCACGGGGCTAGCGTAGTCGGCGGCGGCGGCGCGACGCGGAGTTGGAGAGAGACGACGAAGGCCCGGCGGCCCGGGAACGGAGGCGTGCGGCGCAGATGACTTCTCCTCTTACCGATGCCATCCATTTAGCATCCAACGGCTGGTGACCCTTCAGCATTCCTTTTTTTTAGCAGGAAAAAAGAAGAAGAAAAGGCCCACTTTTGCCCCCTAAGTCCATTTTCCTTCTAAATCATAGTAAATCATACATAAATCATAAAAATAAAGAATCTAATTTTATTGGAATGCATATGGTATACTTTAATACAAAGGCTTTTAAGTAAACTTATATCCATTCTTTTTTAATTAATTAGAATAATTCATAACTGTATGGTGAAAATTTTATAGTAACTTAATTATTATATGTTTGAACTGCAGTAAACATTTCATATTCATTGGATCATGTATAAATTACTTATACAAATAAATCTATAACTAAATTATACATGATCCAATGAGTATGAAATTTTTGATATAGTTAAAGCATACAATATTTAGGTCACCATAAAAATTTCACCATAATTGGACCATAGAAACTACAGTTATGAATTATTCTAATTAATTATAGAAAAGAATAAAAATAAATCTATGAAAAAAAACTTTATACTAAGGGGGTGTTTGGCATGTCTCTAGAGTCCAACTCCAGGCTAGAGCTAACTCCAACTAACCAAAAACCTCAACTCTAAAAAAAAGTTAGAGCGACTCAATTCCACGAAATTCTTGGAGTTCTAGTTTATTCTTTTGGAAGACTTCATTTCCAACTCCATAACCCTCTAAAATGGATCTATACATGGAGTTCTAAAATAAATATCCACCTTTACCATCCATTACATACTTTGAACCCCAAACTGCTACTTTATTATGTTCTTCGTCCACCCCCATGCCTCCTCGCCTACCCCGCCGCCCATCCACCTCGTCAGTTGTCCATCCCCACTGCCCTTGCGCACAACCGACCACATCGACCTCGCGCTCGCCCACCCCCGACACCCTCACATCCGACCCCACCATCCTTGACCCGACCAGACTCGGTAGCAACCACCAAGCCTCCTCCCCACCGCCGAGCTCCTCCGCGTGCGGCATCAAGCTGCTCCCACCCTGGGTCGCGTGCCTCGCGCATTGTCGGTGTCTAAAATGGCGGGGTCTAGACGGCCAACGAGTAAATTTCTAAGCGTGTCGGAGTTCGGATGGTTACAAGCTTTGGTGAGAGAGGGAAGCGTCTTCCCAGGTCTCGTGCGTTTGAGGTTCTTGGTTCTGGTGTGTGTTCGCGTGAATGCGAGTTTGAGTGTGTGTGAATGAGTGTTGGAATGTCGAGAGAGAGATTGGAGGTCCATTCTCCCCCTTTATACGTAGGGAGAGATGGAGGAGTACAGTAGAGAGAGAGGGAGTGAACGTGGGCCCGGCTTGGGCTGCTGCCGTGGGAGAGCTTTGTCTTCTTTCTGTCTTCCTTCCTGAGGAAGATTGCGCCAGTAGACACATGTCCGGGTCCTGTTCGTCCTTATCGTGTTGTAGCCACGCGCCTCGAGACTAGGAACTCCGTTGTTCCCTTACCTGGGCATGGGTGGGGCATGGTCGCACAAGACCAAGCACCCCCGTGTTCCGTCATACAGGGCCGATGATGCCCTAATCCCTGTTCGAGTGTCCGTCGGAGGTATGGCGCGGGTGTAGTGCACGTAAGTCGTTGGTTAGGCAGCACATGACCTTGTACCGCAGGGGGGAAACATGGGTAGGCATGGCGACTCATGCCTTGAATCCCATACCAGAGGACGGAGGACACTGTTGACCTTTTGACTATATGGACTCATGACGTAACGAATGACGTCTCCTGTGCTCGGACGGGACGAAGGAGCCTCTGAGGGTAAATGATGTCATGGATGACGCCTCCTTAGCTCAGGCGGGGCGAAGGAGCCCCCGAGGGTAGAAGGTGTCGCGGGTGACGTCTCCCTAGCTCGGGCGAGGCAAAGGTCCTTCGAGGATGCGAAGGAGCCCCCGGGGATAGGTGGCGTCTGGGATGACGTCACCCTGGCTCGGGCGAGGCGAAGATCCTCCGAGGGGAAGTAGCGGTCTTGGTTGATTTGGGGATGAAGAGCCCCCTCGTGTGATGACGTCACCCTGGATCAGATGGGGCGGAGAGCCCCCGAGGGTGATTTTGTTTTTGCGGAGTGCGGTAAATTGGGTACCCTATTTCTAGGTATCCGACAGTAGCCCCCGAGCCTTCGATGTAGTGAAGGACTACACTGGAGGCTTCCGAGAGCGCTTATGGTGGTTTGGTTAAGTTTTTGGATTCCGGTGGGTGCGCGCGAGCGCACCCGCCGGGTGTAGCCCCCGAGGCCTTAGGAGGGAGTTTTTTCCTCCTAAGGGCTTATTCAGAAGATTCGTACAATGCTTGACCCTTCGCTTCCCCCATGAGGCGGGGAGGAAGTGGACTGCTCCGTACGTCAGAGCCAGGGCTCTGGTTACACCCCAGCCCTGGCACGGGTCGCACTATTGGCCTTGGGTTTACGCGCCTTGTCAGTGTTTAGAAACTATCAACGAGTAAATTTGTACGCGTGTCGGGTTCCGAATGTTGAGACAAAGAGACAAGAGGTTTATACTGGTTCGGGCAAGAAATCCCTACGTCCAGTGTGGAGCTGCTCGTGTTCCTTATCTCTGCTTGTAGGAGCTACAAGCTAGTTCGAGAAAGGGGGTATGAGCCACAGGTCTCTGGATGGTGTAGTGAGTGCGTATGCTATCAACTAGTCGTGTTCTTCGGGTGTGTATGAGATCTCTTTCTCTGGAAGCTTGAGAGTAGAGAGCCCCCGGGTCCCCTGAGTCATCCCTCCTGTCCTCCTTTTATAGTCACAAGGAGGGCAGGGGAGTTACAAACATGCGTCGAAGGATATCTACCTAGGATACTGAGCCCTTTCCTTCCTCATGAAGGATGTTGGACATTTATAATACTATGTTCCTATTGTCTTCGTACTTGGTCGGAGGAGAGGAGTCGTGTCAGCTCCTTGTTGCATCGTCGGAGGATAGGGGGGTCCGGTTGAACCCGTAGCGTAGTAGAGGCATGGAGTTCGTTGTACCGTTGGAAGGTACACGGCTGTACCTTCTTATAATTCTTTTCGTATACGGCGGATTCCTCCACTCCGGGCCAATGGGTTTCGTTACCTGGCGGGCCCCATGTACCCGATGTACCTCCATTTGAAGGGTTTCTATAGGGGCCCGGTGGCCGGAGGAGTTGTCGTTGTTTCTTGGAAGCGTGGGTCCCGCCTGTTCAGAAGTCCGATTCCATCCCATCCCCGGCTGGAGGACTCGTTGTGTCTCCGTTTTAGTAGGGGACTAGGGTGTTGTTCTGCGCTTCGGTTTATACGGGGTGTACGATCCTCAGGGGGGTGTACCTCCGTTCTTATCGGCGCTTGCACCGTCAGCGCCTATAGAGCGATAGTCGTCACCTTCTAGAAGGGGTAAATATGTCTTTTCCCTACCAGCGGCGCTCTTCACGTCTTCCGCTGGATGTGGAACCGTCTCGCTCCCCGCGTCAGGCGAGACGGAAACACGTCTGCCCGGGGGCGCGTCTGCCTATCCGGGCCGGCGGGATTCTGTGAGTCATACGTTCCTCCCTTGTGGGCCTGCAGCGATTTCTCCCATATGGGCCTCTTATTCGTTGGTTTGTTTTTGAGAGTTTGTCGTTAAATTAGATCTCCGACACGCCTGGAGATGACAAATCGGCCTTACACCGTGTTGTCTTTCGGCGAGTACGGACGATTGACCGACCGAAGATGTGTTTGTCGGTTTCGGGGTCTGACTGCGCCCCCGTGTTGCCCAAAAGTGGGCGTGTCGTGTCTCTCCCGCTCGAGGAGTGGTGCCAGAGCACTGCTTGCTCTGTGGTCAAGACTCCGAACGGCGCGCCCTGAGCCTGTTGTCTGCCTGACCATTTATAGCCTCGCCGCACCCTCTTGAAGTGGGTACTGGCATACAGGGCGATGTGGTAGGGAGGCAGTGTTGTAGCCTCACGGGCCGACGGCCACGTGAGCGCCCCTCGCGGGCTATAAATAGGGGCGGCCGCATGCGGGGAGATTCACATCCTCACAGTATGGCTTGCCCTAGATTCTTCCTCCGAGGTCTCGACGGAGAGTCCCTTGAGCCGCCATGGCGAGCGGCCCTTTGAGAGCAACACCGGATTCAGAGGAAGTTCTACGTTGGGAGTGCCACCGTCTCGTGTTGTCGGACGGGAGATATCAGGGGGAGTCTTGCGGCATGCGTAGTTCTTCCCCATCATCTCGTCCCACGGGACGGCCGTGCTCCCTCGTTGTCTCCCATAGTAGGGGGCCAAGGATGCGTCTAGCGAAAAGACTGTGCGGTCCGCCCGTACAGTTTTCTAAGACAGGCATTCCTTGGGCCTGCTAGTGACGACGCCACCGTTGGGAGACGGTGGACCTGCGAGCTGGCGAGCCTGGTCGCGTCCGGGCGAGGGCGCATCAGTGTCGCCCCTCGAAGGACTAGGGGTCAGGAAGCGATCGCCCATGCCCGTGCGCGGGGTTGCCCTGATCATGTAGCACATGTGTAACCACTGGTGCTGCATGCCTAGTTGAGCTTCGACGGGGGTGGCGCTGAATGCCTCTCGGTGCTGGTGAACGCCATCCCGGAGTAGGCCGGGGTGTGTTCCCAGACCGATGGGTGCTTCGCGGCCCGTCGTTCGAAGCGAGACCCAAACAAATTCTTGACCAGCTCGTCATGCCTTTTTCTGGGGGCCCATAAGCATGTCGAGCTGACACTCGAACTGAGGGTAGTCGGCCCGCGGGACGACCGCCCCACGGGCGACTTGTTCCCCGGAGGGAGATAGATGGAGGTGGGACGTGGATGCGGTGATGGCGCCCACGGCTACCTCAGAGAATGTCGTAGGGCGACGGAGTGCCAGGTCGGCCCCCTGCCCGTGACACTAGAAGTTCAGGCTACTAAAACGGACAATGGAGCCCGGAGCGAAATCAACGTGGCGATTAGCCATCCGAAACTCGAAAATACGGGTGACACGCAAAGGTCCCCTACCTGACGCGCCAACTATCGGTGTCTAAAATGGCGTGGTCTAGATGACCAACGAGTAAATTTCTAAGCGTGTCAGAGTTCGGATGGTTACGCTCGGAGAACACAGAGATTTATACTGGTTCAGGCACGAACGCCCTACGTCCAGTGTGCTGCGGAGTCGTGTTACCGAGCATGGAGGGCTCGTAGAGGGGAGCTACAAGCTTTGGTGAGAGAGGGAAGCGCCTTCCCAAGTCTCGTGTGTTTGAGGTTCTTGGTTTTGGTGTGTGTTCGCGTGAATACGAGTTTGAGTGTATGTGAATGAGTGTTGGAATGTCGAGAGAGAGAGATTGGAGGTCCATTCTCCCCCTTTATACGTAGGGAGAGATGGAGGAGTACAGTAGAGAGAGAGGGAGTGAACGTGGGCCCGGCTTGAGCTGCTGTCGTGGGAGAGCTTTGTCTTCTTTCTGTCTTCCTTCTTGAGGAAGATTGCGCCAGTAGACACATGTCCGGGTCCTGTTCGTCCTTATCATGTTGTAGCCACGCGCCTCGAGACTGGGAACTCCGTTGTTCCCTTACCTGGGCATGGGCGGGGGATGGTCGCACATGACCAAGCACCCTCGCGTTCCGTCATACAGGGCCGATGACGCCCTAATCCCTGTTCGAGTGTCCGTCGGAGGTATGACGCGGGTGTAGTGTGCGTAAGTCGTCGGTTAGGCAACACATGACCTTGTACCGCAAGGGGGAACACAGGGGTAGGCATGGAGACTCATGCCTTGAACCCCATCCCTGAGGACAGAGGGCACTGTGGACCTTTTGACTATATGGGCTAGGACGCCCCTGGCCACTGGTGGCGATGGGACCTCCGAGGGCAGGGATACGTCACGGATGACGTCGCCCTGGCTCGGACGAGGAGGAAGAGTCCCCGAGGGTGGATGACGTAACGAATGACGTCTCCTGTGCTCGGACGGGACGAAGGAGCCTCCGAGGGCAAATGATGTCATGGACGACGCCTCCTTAGCTCGGGCGGGGTGAAAGAGCCCCCGAGGGTAGAAGGTGTCGCGGGTGACGTCTCCCTAGCTCGGGCGAGGCGAAGGTCCTCCGAGGATGCGAAGGAGCCCCCGGGGATAGGTGGCGTCTCGAATGACGTCACCCTGGCTCAGGCGAGGCGAAGATCCTCCGAGGGGAAGTAGCGGTCTTGGTTGATTTGGGGATGAAGAGCCCCCGCATGTGATGACGTCACCCTGGATCGGACGGGGCGGAGAGCCTTCGAGGTTGATTTTGTTTTTGCGGAGTGCGGTAAATTGGGTACCCTATTTCTAGGTATCCGACACGCATCCACCCCACCCTCACCCCCGCCACCCTCGCATCCGACCCCGGCGTCCTCGATCCGACCAGCGCCGCCAAGCTCCTCCCCGCCATCAAGCTACTCCTGCCCTGAGCCACCCGCGTCCCCTAGCCCCTACTCATCGGTTGCTTCCCACATCCAGCACGTGACACCGGTCGCCTCCCACATCGAGAGCAATAGGAAGAGAAAGGGACACTGACGCATGAGTCCATTGACCAAGGGTAACAATGGAAATTCATCCTAACAAACCACTTTTTTTAAAGATGGGAGCACCCTTGTAGCCAAACACTACAACTCCAACTTCATTTGGAGTTAGCTCCGCCTAGAGTTCTGGAGTGGAGCTGCTCCAACTGGAGTTGGAGTCATCCCAAACAGGGCATAAAACATACCATATTATATGTTCACTATGTAAATGTACTCATGTGGAGTCTAAAAAAATCAAATTATTGAGGTCCATATTGTACATTCGTGTAAAACCGTCTTCAAAATTGTTCCTGAGAGATAAAATTCACGGTTTGAAAAGTTGAAAGATGTAATTTGACTGATTTTATTGTTGAGGGAGAAAAATGGACTATGCTCAAAGTTGGTTCATTCAGCGTGGTTCGTCACTGATCTTGATCCATGCTTGTACAAACCCGGGCAATTTTGTGTTAGAAGAATTGGGCCTAGCCCAATTGATAATTCCTATAAATCCCAAAGGCACACTCACACATGCATGGTATGGTGGGGTACTATAGTCCCACCTTGCTACTCTAGAGGGAGTGAGCCTCACTTAAAAGGGTGAGTTATCCCCATCTAGTTGAAGCTATGGGAGTGAGAGGGAAAAGGGAGAAACCCACGCGCGCGCTCGCTCGCCTCGCCGGGCAGGGCGGGGCGAAGGGCGCGGGCGCATGGCATGCGCGTGAATGGTCCGGCAATTTCCCGGCCTCATGCTTGCGGGTCCGCGGCTACCTTTTTCCACTCGTTATTTTTGCATGCATGGAGAAAATTGCGCTGACTGTTTTGGTAAGCAATTATTCTCGTATTAATGGTGATTGATCGAGTGATTGACACTTACCTTAATACGGTGATTGGCGCGGCTGATTACTTACCATCTGCCGCGGCGCGTCCTTCCTATATTTGGGAGAGACGTCTCCCTCATTGGCTACCGGTGCTACATCTCCTCCTCGTACCTCTGTGCTGAGCCGCCGTCCTCGCCTTCTCCATCCCGCCGCCGCCGTGTCATCGGCGCCGGGAGAGCAGGTCTCCGAAGCCCACGTCCTCTCGTGTCCCTGCACGAGGTAGGGGGCGTATAAGGTTTTTGGGAAGCGTCGTCGCGACTGCTCGCTGTCCGCCTGCTTCCCTCTACGCCGGCGTCCACTGGTCTTCACCGTCGGCCTGCTTCGACTACTATTGCGCTAGCTCCTCTAGTGCCGACAACCCCACTGTAAGAATGCCTCTCTCTTTGTTCGTTCTTATGTTTATCATGTTGCTAGCACTGAGTAGATCGAGATTTCCTCTGATCGTAGTGTTAGCATGTTCGATTCATGTTTGAGTAGACCGTGTATCTGTGATAGGTTTGCCTATGATACACGTTGTTATAATTGTTGTCCTCATTACTGGAATTAGATTCATTGCTAATTCGCCTCTATTTCCAACAATCCAAAAACCTTATAGGCATTTAGCGATGGCTAGATCATTTGATGCGATGAAACCTGAGAAGTTCACTGGTGAGAACTTCAAGAGGTGGCAGACGAGAGCGCAGTTGTGGCTCTCAGCTATGGGAGTGTTTTGGGTCGTCAGTAACCCTCCTGCACTACCTCTCCCCACGGAGAAAGAGGTGCAGGAGTTTACTGCGGCTACGACGATATTCATCGGATGCGTCCTTAGCATTCTCTCTGACCAGCTGTGTGATGTTTATATGAACATCAAGAATGCTGCTGAACTGTGGGAGGCGCTTGAACATAAGTTCTCGGCCTCGGATGTTGGGCGCGAGCTGTATGTGATGGAGCAGTACCACAACTTCAAGATGGTTGAAAACCGTCCGGTCGTGGAACAGGCTCATGAGTTCCAACTCATTGTGAGAGAACTCGAACAGCTTGGACACGTCTTGCCTGACAAGTTTGTGGCTGGTGGCATGATTGCCAAGTTACCTTCATCATGGAGGGACTCTGCCACTACTTTGAAACATAAGAGACAACAGATTTCCGTTGAGGATCTATTGGCTAGTCTCGATGTTGAAGAGAAGGCTCGGGCAAAGGATGGTCCCAAAAGGACATCCGAAGGCCAGTCCAGCGCCAATGTGATGCAGCATGCTGGAAAGAAAAACCAGAACCAGAAAGGGAAAGGGAAGGCTGTGCAGACTACACAGTTTAAGAAGAAGAAGATGAACATGGACGAGGTCGTGTGCTTCGTTTGCGGCGAGAATGGGCATTTTGCCAAGAAGTGCCGCAACCGCAAGGGCAAGAAGAATCAGCAGGGGCAGAAATCTGCCAACGTGACTATTGGTGACACCAGTGGAGGCTCTGGGTATGGTAATTTACCTAGTGTATTTTCTGTATGTCAATCTAATGATTGGTGGATAGATACAGGTGCCAATATTCATGTTTGTACTGATATCTCTATGTTTTCATCTTACCAGGTCGTACGAGGCTCAACTGTCATGATGGGGAATGGCTCGCATGCTACTGTTCTTGATGTTGGTTCGGTCGATCTGAAGTTTACTTCGGGGAAGATCGTGCGTCTCAAGAACGTTCAGCATGCGCCCTCAATAAAGAAGAACCTCGTTAGTGGATCCCTCCTATGTCGAGATGGGTTCAAGCTGGTGTTTGAGTCGAATAAAGTAGTCATTTCGAGATATGGCCAATTTATTGGCAAAGGTTATGACAGCGGAGGCTTGTTCCGCTTTTCCCTTTCAGATTTCTGTAATAAAGTAGTGAACCATGTGTGTGATTCAAACAATTCGGTGGCTGATATATGGCATTCACGTTTGTGTCACATTAATTTTGGTTGCATGTCGCGATTATCTAGCATGAGTTTAATTCCTAGTTTTACTGTTGTCAAAGGTTCTAAGTGTCAAGCGTGTGTGCAAGCAAAGCAACCTCGTAAGCCACACAAGGCTGTAGACGAGAGGCATTCGACATTATGAGAACTCATACATTCTGATATTTCTGAGATGAATGGTGTTTTGACAAAAGAAGGAAAAAGATACTTTATGACTTTGATAGATGATGCTACTAGGTATTGTTATGTGTTTCTGCTAAGAACTAAAGATGAGGCGTTAGAATGTTTTAAGACTTACAAAGCTGAAGTAGAGAATCAACTTGAAAAGAAAATCAAACGAGTTAGGTCTGATCGCGGTGGAGAGTATTTCTCTAGTGAGTTTGATCTGTTCTGTTCGGAGAATGGAATAATTCATGAACGAACACCTCCTTATTCGCCTCAATCTAATGGGGTTGCCGAACGCAAGAACCGGACGCTAATGGACTTGATAAATGCCATGTTAGGAATGTCCGGTATGGCTAAGGCATGGTGGGGGGAGGCTGTCTTGACAGCGTGTCACGTTCTGAATAGAGTTCCCACTAAAAATAGTGAAATACCTCCGTATGAAGGATGGAAAGGAAGGAAACCTTCACTCCATTATTTGCGTACGTGGGGCTGTTTGGCAATGGTTAGCGTACCAATTAATAAGAAGCGTAAACTCGGACCTAAAACAGTTGATTGTATCCTTTTGGGGTATGCTCATAATAGCACAGCTTATAAGTTCTTAGTAGTAAGATCGGATGCGTCTGATATTTTAGTAGATTTACTTATTGAGTCACGAGATGTTACATTCTTTGAAAATATATTCCCGATGAAAGGAGCTTATGCTCTGCCTAGTTCATCTAACGAATTTACCCCTGAACCCGCACCTGCAATAGAGCCAATAATTAACCCACCTGAAAATGTGGAGGATGACAGTGTCGTAGCTCCGAGAAGGAGTAAGAGAAAGGATTGAAAAATCCTTTGGTGATGACTTCACTGTGTACCTCGTGGATGATACTCCCATGACCATAGTAGAAGCGTTTGCATCATCCGATGCTGACTATTGGAAGGATGTAGTCCGTAGCGAGATGCACTCCATCACTGCAAATGGTATGTGGAAAGTAACTGATCGGCCTAAAGGCTGCAAGCCCGTTGGCTGTAAGTGGGTATTTAAGAAGAAGCTTAGGCCTGACGGTTCTATTGAAAAGTACAAGGCTAGGCTTGTGGCTAAAGGTTATACACAGAAAGAAGACGAGGATTTCTTTGACACCTACTCACCTGTTGCCAGATTAACTATTATCCGTGTGCTATTGTCCTTGGCTGCTTCCCACAGTCTTCTAGTCCATCAAATGGATGTGAAGACGGCTTTCCTCAATGGAGAGTTGGAGGAAGAAATATATATGGATCAGCCGGACGGGTTTATAGCACCGGGTCAAGAGGGCAAGGTGTGCAAGTTAATTAAATCCTTGTACGGCCTAAAGCAAGCGCCCAAGCAGTGGCATGAGAAGTTTGACAAAACTTTGACATCTGCTGGGTTCGCAGTAAATGAAGCCGATACATGTGTGTACTATCGCTATGGTGGGGGCAAAGGAGTAATCCTATGTCTGTATGTTGATGACATACTAATTTTTGGGACTAGTATCGATGAGATAAATGACTTAAAGTCATTCTTATCCCAAAATTTTGATATGAAAGATTTGGGGGAAGCGGATGTGATCCTTAACATTAAACTTATTAAGGGTGAGAATGGGATTACTCTTTTGCAACCTCATTATGTGGAGAAGGTATTGAGCCGTTTTGGCTATATGGACTGCAAGTCCTCTCCAACACCTTATGATCCTAGCATAATACTTCGAAAGAATAAAAGGCTAGGAAGGGATCATCTGAGATACTCCCAAATAATTGGCTCTCTAATGTATCTAGCTAGCGCAACCCGCCCTGACATCTCATATGCTGTAAGAAAATTGAGTAGGTTTTCCTCTAATCCTGGAGATGATCACTGGCGTGGTATTGATCGAGTATTGCGCTATCTGAAGGGTACAATGAGCTATGGCATTCACTATTCAGGGTACCCTGCTGTACTTGAAGGATATAGTGATGCAAACTGGATAACCGAAGCCGATGAGCTAAAGGCCACTAGTGGATATGCTTTCACACTAGGAGGCGGTGCTGTCTCATGGAGGTCTCGTAAGCAGACAATACTTACAAAGTCTACCATGGAGGCAGAGCTCACTGCTCTGGATACAGCCGCCAGCGAAGCTGAGTGGTTGAGAGAACTGTTGATGGACTTGCCTGTGGTTGAAAAACCAATTCCTGCTATTCTCATAAACTGTGACAATCAGACAGTTATTACAAAGGTGAAGAATAGCCAGGATAGTTCAATGAAGTCCACCAAACATGTGAAACGCAGATTGAAGTCTGTCAGGAAGTTGAGAAGCTCCGGAGTGATAGCTGTGGAGTACATCCATACAGCTAAAAACCTGGCAGATCCCTTTACTAAGGGACTATCACGTGTCGTGATTGATAATGCATCGAAGGAGATGGGACTGAGACCCATGTGAGTTAACCTCAGTGGTAACCCAGCCTATGTGATCGGAGATCCCGTGAAGTAGGACTCGGGAAGAACAAGCTGTTGGTTGACTGGAGAGTACAATTTACTTTTAACCCACTCCGTTGGAGATGCAGTACTCTCATTACTGTAAGACAGGCTGACTTCGGTCTTAATGTGTCCTGAGACTCTTAGAGTGAGATACCGTCCTATAGGGTATTCTTGCAAGAACACACCTATGTGAGCCTAACTATTGGTCGCAGTTTGTAAGAGTTGGGAACTCTTTAAAAGCTCATGAAGTGAGATAGGAGTATGACTTATAAGCTCCACTCGCGGGGAAAGGCACTTGGTGGCCTAGTATCAGTCAAGACGTCAAGTGAAACTTGTTCACACCAAACTGTCAATTCAAGGCATAGTCCATTGTGCAGTTGTGGATGAGTCGAGCTTGCCGCTCTAGGTGGATGTTCAACCTTAATTGGTCTCCACTGAAAAGCTGGTATATTAACATTACTTTGGTACTTGGAGAATGTAGCGTGCCTCTGGGATCTGGTGGGGGATTGTTAGAAGAATTGGGCCTAGCCCAATTGATAATTCCTATAAATCCCAAAGGCACACTCACACATGCATGGTATGGTGGGGGACTATAGTCCCACCTTACTACTCTAGAGGGAGTGAGCCTCACTTAAAAGGGTGAACTATCCCCATCTAGTTGAAGCTATGGGAGTGAGAGGGAAAAGGGAGAAACCCACGCGCGCGCTCGCTCGCCTCGCCTCGCCGGGCCGGGCCGGGCGGGGCGGGGCGGGGCGGGGCGGGGCGAAGGGCGCGGGCGCACGGCATGCGCGTGAATGGTCCGGCGATTTCCCGGTCTCATGCTTGCGGGTCCGCGGCTACCTTTTGCCACTCGTTATTTTTGCATGCATGGAGAAAATTGCGCTGACTATTTTGGTAAGCAATTATTCTCGTATTAATGGTGATTGATTGAGTGATTGACACTTACCTTAATACGGTGATTGGCGCGGCTGATTACTTACCATCTGTCGCGGCGCGTCCTGCCTATATTTGGGAGAGACGTCTCCCTCATTGGCTACCGGTGCTACATCTCCTCCTCGTACCTCTGTGCTGAGCCGCCGTCCTCGCCTTCTCCATCCCGCCGCCGCCGTGTCATCGGCGCCGGGAGAGCAGGTCTCCGAAGCCCACGTCCTCTCGTGTCCCTACACGGGGTAGGGGGCGTATAAGGTTTTTGGGAAGCGCTGTCGCGACTGCTCGCTGTCCGTCTGCTTCCCTCTACGCCGGCGTCCACTGGTCTTCACCGCCGGCCTGCTTCGACTACTATTGCGCTAGCTCCTCTAGTGCCGACAACCCCACTGTAAGAATGTCTCTCTCTTTGTTCGTTCTTATGTTTATCATGTTGCTAGCATTGAGTAGATCGAGATTGCCTCTGATCGTAGTGTTAGCATGTTCGATTCATGTTTGAGTAGACCGTGTATCTGTGATAGGTTTGCCTATGATACACGTTGTTATAATTGTTGTCCTCATTACTGTAATTAGATTCATTACTAATTCGTCTCTATTTCCAACATTTTGTTGAAGTGAACACGGTCCAGAGCTGGCGCGGGAAACCGTCTTCTGGTGGTAACATCCATTCCAAAGATCAAAGGATAGCTACGTGTATGTATGTTTTCTCTTTTTGAAATGGTTTGACTCTCTATTTTTTGTTAAATGCTTTAGAATTTAGGAGAAGGAAAAAAAATGAGAAATGAAACGTGTGGCGGGTTCCACTCTCGTGCGTGCGTGTGCATATGCAGTGGCCGAGTTCCGGACGAATCAGGAGTGGGTGTGCGAATGAGTGGGCCGGCGCACGCACAAGAGTGAAATGCGGCCCCACCATCTCCCGGCAAGCAACGCCCCACGCGAGCCACGAGCCGGGATACAGCCAGGCCAGCGAAGCAGCAGCCAGCAGGCACGTTCCAACTTCCAACTACGCGCGCTGGACGCCCCGCACCGACGCAGACACAGCACACGTACGGACGAGAACGTCCAGGAAATCGACGCGGACGGGCCGCCGAACCGCCGGACACGGGATCAGGACCAGGACCGGGACCGACCCCGTGCCAAGTCAACAGTCAGAGCTCCCGTCCCTTGCCGCGTGGGCCTTGCTCTCTTCCTTTGCTTGTACACACACCTGCACGCGTATAAAACTCAGACGTCGTCCCGAGTCCCGACCTCGACCTCCCAGTCCCAACCAACCACGAATGCCAAGCTAAGCGCGCAAGAGGCCGGCGAGAACGCAGAACCCAGCGGCAGGCAGACAGGCAAGCAAGCACGCGCGTGTACAGAGCACAGACAGCTCGGTCCATGGCACCTAAGAGGAGCAGCGAAGAGGTCGCGGCGGCGGCGGAGCACGATCAAGGGCAGCCGATGAGGCTCCGCGGGGTGCGGAAGCGGCCGTGGGGACGGTACGCGGCGGAGATCAGGGACCCAGTGCGGAAAGCACGCGTGTGGCTAGGCAGCTTCGACACGCCGCAGCAGGCGGCGCGGGCCTACGACGCCGCCGCGCGCAGGCTCCGCGGCCCGCTCGCCACCACCAACTACCCCGACGCCGTCGTCGTCGTCCCGGCTCCGGCTCCGGCCGCGAGCGGCAGCGGCAGCGTCAGCGCCGGGGAAGAGTCCTCGTCGTCCAGGGACGAGGACGACCACCCGCTGGCAGTGACGGTAGCGGTCGCTGCGCCGACGACGGCTTCGTCGTCGCTCCACCTGGTGGGCGTCGGGTCATTCCCGACGATGGTGCCCGCCCAGCCGTACCTGTTCCTCGACCCGATGCCGGCGTTGCCGCAGTTCACACCGATGAAAAAGGAGGAGGAGGAACGGAGCTCCTACTCCGGGTCATCGTCGTCGACGTCGGTGGTCGGACTGGGGCTCGACCTCAACCTTCCTCCGCCGGCCGAGATGGTCATGTAGTAGGCGTCGCAAATAGTAGTAATTGTCGCTGAAAAGAAAGAAAAAAACAAGAATTAACAAACGTGGAGTAGGTAGTTTGTTTCCGTGTGGCTGCGCACTAGCCGATTTGCAACTTCGCAATGCAAGAATTAATCAAACGAGCAATATTTTTTCTCCCGACAATACTACCAAAATTTCTTTTTTTTTAAAAAAAAAACTCGGAAAGCTTTATAAACCACAAGCTCCACGCATATCGCCGGATACCAATTCGGTTACAAAACTTGGTGTCTGGTATCAGAACGCAAGCCCTCCATCAGAAAAGGCTGCTACACTATGGTTGCCCATGCAATCAACCACCCTATTACAGGATCTAGGACAAGTGGAGATGAAGCAACACACAAAGTTGTTTGCCATCATTACACGAATTTATCTAAAAAGATCACCTTCTGGGCTACCATCTAACAAATCTGTTGTTAGCGCCTTGCCTAGGTTTGAAGTGTCTGTCTCCAAAATAATTCTCGTCATTCCCAGTTGTGCCGCTCTATTTAGCCAAGAGAAAAACATGTGTTGTCCCTTGCCACACAGCCCCAACCCCCTTCCTTCTTAAGGTCGAAAAAGACACATCAACATTTAATTTGTAGTATTCTTAATGTGGTGGCTTCTACTCTGGTTGCACAATCTGACTTTTGGTCTTGTTTGGTTTCAGTTTTGCAAACTCATTTAAGTGATATTGTACAACATTACACACCTCCCTTGCACTCTTTCACCCTGATTTGTTTTGTTTCTTGCCATCCACCATCTCCACAACCAAACCACAGTTTTCATTTGAAGATTTGGTTGCATTGTCCATATCTTAAGTGCCACTTCCTTTCCTGAACAACATCATGCTAAACTACAGTGCACCCCTTCCAAGTGCAATGACCGTCAACACTCCCGAACCCTTTTATAGTTAAAAAAGAGATGAACACAGTCTTCATCGAATCTATTGCACATGGGATATAAAGTTTGAGTTCTTACTTTTCTTCTTTTCAGATTTTTCTGAACGGGCAGGCTGTTGTGGACGAATACATGGTCTAATCGAGTGTTGGATGAATATATTTTACACAAATTTTAAAATAGAAGTCTAGAATACTATATAAATAATTAATTTGAATTAATTATTAAACAAGGAAAAATAAGCTAGGGCCTAGACAATTACTTAACAACACTTTGTAGAATTCATAATATGTAGTTCATTGTTCACTTATCTAATCGTGTTTTATAGTCCTATTCTCGATTTAGCAAGCAGTAGTACAATAATACATGATGTCAGGACCGTAGGACACAACCCACAGTTCGACTATCTTTGCACTTCCCCAGCCAAAGACGTCTGGTAGCAAACACTACATCGCGGCTCCTCGAAATGACACCTATTTAATATCTATCATGAGATATGTATTAGTGAAGTTGAGCTGTACCAAGACTCTTATTATGTTCTTGCAGCTATATCTTAGCTAAGGTCTCGTTTTTAGCTAAACAGACCCTTATTATGTCATACATGGATAATCATTTTTTAGCTTTTTTTTTTATCTAGTAGCACCAGCTAAACATGCTAAACCTTATCTCATGGTGCAGTCAGTTGTTTAAGGAAACCGAAAATCGATCTCTTATTTGGAGTCATGACATATGGAGTCTGCAAAGTTTCATGGTAGAGTCTGCATTATGGGTACCGTAATCACATTGGGAGAGCAAACATAGTTTATATAACTATATATATATATATCATATGCTATAGAAAATCTTGCATTGAGAGAAATAACTTTTGATACAATGTCCTATACTCTCTCCATTCTAAATTGTAAGTTATTCCAAGAATCTTAGAGAGTCAAAGTATTTTGAGTTTGACCAAAAATTATAGGGAGAAATATAAAAAATTATGACATCAAATAAGTATAGTATGAAAATATAACTAATATAGAATCTAATGATACTTAGTTGGTATCAAATGTTATTATTATATTATATAAATTTGGTCAAACTTTATAAATTTTGACTCTTCAAAATTTTTGGAATAATTTACAATTTAGGATGAAGGGAGTACTATAGAAACTACTAATAGTTTCTTCTATTATGAGTGCACTTGTGTGCACAAGCGACAAACAATTTACAAATTCCAGGTTAACCTACACGTTAGAGCTGTACCACCATCATGACACGGCAGCAACCCGCGGGCGCGGCCCCGGAGCCCGGGGCCCGGTCAAGTCGGCGTCACGCGAGGTGAGCAGCCGAGAAGACGCGGCGCGCACAAGGCGGGCGGCGGCACGTTCGCCTGTCCTGACAAGTACTACTACACCGAGACTTCGAGGCAACGCACGCTCGTGTCGTGTCGGCAGCTAGCGAACGCGCCGGGACCCGGCCGCCGGACGGACGGCGCGAATTAAAAAAACAAGTGGTAAAGTAAAGCGACGCGTGTGTGTGCGGTGAGGGTGTCCAACTCCAACCCCCCTGACAGCGGCGTGACGGCTGCTCCCCGCGATGCGCCTGCCGCCGCCGCAGATGCCGACGTCTCCACCAACCGTCCCCCGGATTTTTTTTTTATAAAAAAGTCCACACGACCCGGCCCCGCCGGTGCGCCTGAGGCCTGCGGGCCGGCGCCGTTCCGGCCGTGCGCGTGCGGGTGGGGCCGGTCACTCGCAGCCGCCGCCCCCGCCACCCGCCAGGCCGCCACGCTACCTGCACACAGTAATATTACCTCGCGCTGCGTTTCTTTTTTTCTTCTTCTCGTATACTCCTACCAGCGCCTTTCTCTTGAGGCAGATTTTATTTCAGCTGTTTGGAAGAGCAAAACCACGTCCTGCCGATCTAGGCATCGGTAGTTTGAACATGCACTACCCTTGCAAAATACATACTCCGTATACTACATAACACGACGAATTGTATCCAGCTTCTCGGAAGAGCTCGCTGCACCGGCTATACCGCTGCAAACGAGTATGGACCAAAAAAAAAAAAAAATCAAAGCTCGTTGGCTCATTCCGTTCGTGATTGGTTTAGCTCCGCTTTGTTAAGATAACATGTTGATTTGAGTCCAGATTTTAGCTCGATAGTTAAACAAGTTTGAAAGTCGTTCACAAGCCAAGTGTCACACTTTTTTTTATAAAAAAAATAGAAATTGTTTTAGTTTTGTATTACTATGCCAGACATTCTTTATAATTGATTGATGATTGATCTATACTTTATGAACTTGGGATTAATATGAATTATTTATTGTTTTGTTTTTGTTTTTGTTTACTTTAAGACTGTTGGATGTGTTATTTTTTTATTACTCCATCCGTTAAAATATATAAGACGTAATTAATTTTTATTCATCTCCTACAATATAAGACACTCTCTCTCTAGATATGTATTTTGATGTAATAATACTATTGTGTTAAGAGAGATTTAAATGTGTTCTTTCTCTTTTAATCAGAGGTAGTTACGCCTATATACTAGGGCTGAGCGAGTTTTACTATTTTCAAGCTTTAGATTAAGGTAAAGACTATGAGTCATACGGCCGTTTTTTAGTTCTATCGCACGCACACCTTATCCTTTCGTGAGTCGTGTTCCACCTCTCATTTCTTGCTCTCTCTCTCTCCCCTGGCGACCGACGACCGCTGAGCCCACCCCGGTGACCTCCTCCTCCGCCCTCACCCCACCCCTCCCAATGGATGCGCCGAGGTCCTCCCCGCCCCCACCCTCGCAGGCCATGGCGGATCCGCTGGAGATTGGGGACCGCCCCACCCTACGCCAGGTGTTCGTCAGGCCCTTGGCTGCTCGTCGACGATGACCTTGGCTGCTCGCCGACGACGAGCGCCCACCAGGTTTGTCCGCTCCGGACTTCCTTCCGCTTCCTATTGCGCGAAACTGAGGTCCCCAACCCTAACATAAGCTATTTGCCTTTTGTGCCTCAGATCTGTGACTCTGTTCGCTGCCCCCGCTTGGCCAACTGCGGAGGTCTGAAGCTGTCCTAGGTTGACTGCATGGCAGCGCCATTGACGAAGCTGCCCGGCTAGCAGGCCCTTCGGTCCTCCAATTCCCCTTTCATTGACTGTTGCCAACTACCAGCTGCCTCTTGGTCCTGCAGTCTCCCACTCCCAATATTTCCTGGTGACAGATTGGCATCGAGGTGAGGATGTGTGAGATCTAGATCTTGTTCTATTTTTTGTTTTGTTTTGAATATTCAGTGATTCTGATTGAGTGATTTCAATTCTAATTTTGCTTAGAATATTTGTGGTTGTTGTATATGTAATTCTGTAATCTGTATGATTGTATTTGAGGGCAGAATGTGTCTTGTGCTTATTAACTACTATGTGACTGAATGATGGAAAATGGTAATTTGGTCATTCCTTTGTAGATACATACAGTACTCTCAAACTAGATGTCTCAGTACTGCTCAAACTATATACTTTGTGTTTTTTCAGTACTGCTCAAACTAGATGTCTCAGTAGTTAGCAAGTGTATTTTAGATTCCTCGTTTGACACCTTTTGTATGTTTAAGCAATACTATAGCACAGCATATGCAAATAATAAGGGTTCACACAACAAATGGATGTGACATATTGTTGACGATAGAGCATTCTTTGTCTTTTTTTCTATTGTTATGCTGATCATTTTTTTCTATTTACATCATCA
This sequence comes from Microstegium vimineum, assembly GCA_022036555.1. Taxonomy (NCBI): domain Eukaryota; kingdom Viridiplantae; phylum Streptophyta; class Magnoliopsida; order Poales; family Poaceae; genus Microstegium; species Microstegium vimineum. Next base: position 12,558,908 of record CM039135.1, on the reverse strand, counting down.
CCTTGCCGAATGGTTCTTTTTTGCAAATAAACCGGGGGTGGGACTGTGGGTTGTAAATAAAACCAGGGGTGGTGGTCAGGGTGGGGATGTAGGATGTAAATAAACACAGATACTATACTTGCTTTTTAAGAATACATAAATTGCCTATTTAGAAAGACATTATTTCCTAATGAGTGACACTTAAGTTGCTTAAAAAAATGCAATCCACTACAACATTACCATATTTTACTTCATGTGAGTTTTTTATTTCTAAGCATACAAAGAAATAAAATCCAGGGGTGGTGGTCAGGGTGCGCATAGCCGTTTCAGGTTCAGATTGTTTGATTTGCATGGTGCATACTGTAGGAATTCCGTGCTATGATGTCGATCTGCAACCCATATTGATGAATTGTGGTGTCATGGAGCCGATTCTGCATTTTGATGCTGGTTCTATTTAATTTGTGTGTCTGCCCCCAGTCCCGATTGCTTGGTCTATCTGGTGTACATCAGAATTCTGTGTTGCGATCAGGTAACTGTAACTAAGTGGAGTCTGTGTCTTGATGCTGATCTATATCACTTGCTCGAAGTCACACCACTTCTGAGTTTGGTTTCCATGGTGTATCTATTAGGCAATAGACATCCTGTGTTGCGAGCTTGTGATGCCGTGTAACAGCCTGCATTGATGAATTGTAGTATAACCATGCGGATTCTGTGTTTTGAGTCTGATTCTCAGTGGCGAAGCTGTAGTGTAATTAAGGGGTGAGGCACCCCCAAAATTTTAAAATACAGTTATATTGATCAATTTTTCACCATATATGCACTCTCAATGATATGAGTCTATGCACCCACAAGGCAAGTGCACCCCTTAGATTTTCTCTAGCTTCGCCACTGTTGTATGAGTATGACGAACTGATGAATCAAACTGCTGTTGTTGGCACAACGAGCAGGGTTTGCAAATTTATATGTCTGTATCAATCTGTTGTACTACTTAGCTTTGTGTTTCAGGTAGATCCATAGATGCAATCCAGTTTGTTTTCATTCAAATACCCCACCCACCTGCAGTTGTAGTTTATTTTCTTGTAAATGTCCCACCCACCTGCTTTTTTTTTGCAAATGTCTTACCCACCTGCATTAACTTTTTGTGATCTTGTCATCCAATAACAGCACCTTGGAAAAGGCTAAGGAACTTCTGGGAAAAATTAGTGTTATGTACTTTTTTTTTGGGTCCGGAAGGAATTGTGCGGACATAGATGCTTGCTTGAAGTTTACTTAACAATGCTGAAATAATTCTTCCTGCTGCATGGCTCTAAAAATACTGAGCTGGTCATACAACAATGTTGTAGTCATATACAACTGTTTGGTGTGTTGATATGCTGGAGTTCTGTATTGCTTGGTGGTTTGTATTGATCTATTTATCCTTTTGTCTGACCAACTAGATCTTTTTGAGTGCTTGGTAATTTCGTAGCATCAGCAACATGTTGGTAATTTTGTAGGAGCAGCAGTATTTTTAAAAGGCAACATAGGCTCCTTAGTTAAGCAATAATACTACTGCTTCTAGGCAATAATGTGTTCTTAAGTATGCAACTTAAGGTTTTACATTTGATTATAGCCTTTTTCGACACTCTAATGCTAGTCATTTGTAGGAATCATTACCAACTATGTGGTAATATTAAAATATGTGGTAATATTAACTTAAGGTTTTTTGTGATCTGATTACTAACGTTGGACGGTTTCCCTCGCAACTATGTGGTAATATTAAAATATTTGTGGCTTTGTAGGCATACTGCACGAATTGATGCCGTCTCGGTGGATGTTCTCAGTACAGGATTGGCACAAAACCAAGTGGTATGTATGGCTTTGCATGCATGATAAATTACTGACAACTTTGCTTGATGATTTATCGTTTTTGGTTGTTGTTGCCCACTGTCCATATGGTTGCATATAAGGTTGCTTTTTTGTTTTGCTCCAAAACAGAGATCATGGATCTTTTTGCTTATTAATGATGATATTAAATTGGTTCACTCAATTCTGTTTTAGCTAGCTTTTCATCTTTTCATCTGGATTAATTAACTTTGTCATATGGTCATGCTGTTGTTGTCCTCCAAGTTGCGTGAATCCTGTGATGATGTTTGGAGGCGAGGAGCATGGTGTGCAACAGCCACGCATTGATACGGAGTATGGCGGCGAGTTCAATTTCGATGAGTTGCTCAATATTGGCGTGTAGGAACAGATGTTGATGTAGCAGGATCTATATATGTTACCAACATCTGATTCCTGGTCTCATTTGGTGCAACAAAATGTATATATATATATATATATATATATATATATATATATATATATGACTACTGATGTATATTTTTCTGCTTCGTCGTGTTTTAAAATGCTTCATAATATCTACTTTTTTTGCATGTCTGCTGTAAGATGCCTGACATGCTAAACAAATCATTTCAAGATGTCTAGATGACATGTGATGAATAATAGTTATTTTGATTTTGATTTGTTTGGGTGAACACATCAATTTTATAATACTTTTAGATGTGTGCTATACTCCTTCCGTCCTATGAACGAATCTAGGAGCAACGAGCCTACAGTGGGAAGTAGCGTCACTGATAGAAAAAGACGAGCGGAAAGCAAATTTACTATAATAGGAATGAATATTAAATTACTTGAGAAATCTTTCCGTAAATGGACTGTGCGTGCCGAATGCTTAAAGCATGCACGTGCGTGCGTAGTCGCTCCCTTAGATTAATATACAAATATTATATTTTATGTATTTTTTATACCTTGCTTGTGAGATTAACGAGCTAACTCAAGCTCTTAATGAGTCGAACTGATCTGACTTTCTGGCTCGTTAGCATAACGAGCCGAGCTGTGCTAACTCGTTATCTTAACGAGCCGAGCCAAACCAACCTAGTTGGGCGAGCCGAGCCAAACCAACCTAGTTGGGCTAGCTCGAAGCAAGCACACACCTACGATTAGTGTTATTCTATTCTACTTATTTAAATAGAGCAAGTAAGGACACTTTCAATACAAGATCAGATCAATTTCTACAAGTATTAAATTACCTTGCTGCATAAATGGTTTTTTTTGCCATGAATGAAGAGAAAGAAATAAATAAAGAACATAAACGGTTTGTAAATTAGGAAACTATGTCTTCACATCATGCACCAACTTTAGAAAAAAAAACCCTGAAAAAATCCGATGGATTCTAAATGACAACTGGTTTCTATGAACACTACCATATATATTTAATTTGCTGCTCCGCCGCCCTTCCTCCTCACATCCTACCGACATCCAAAGAGTATCCGCCACAAATCGTGACTATTTTGGTTTCACATTTATTTCATGAGAAAAGAACTAAACGACTTTTATGAAGGGTACTGCTATATAATTTACAAGTGTAAAACAATATGAACCGCAACAAATTGTGCCAACCCGACGCTAATTACTGTTATAAATCTAGTACATGTAATTTGCAAAATTATGCACAGAATGGTCTCAACTATGTCCAGCCGATTCGGTTGATTATTTCTACGATTATTATGAGATTAAAATACTGTACCATGGTTAATAAGTCAGACAGATAAGTCAATAAGCGAGCAAGTTGATGGTAATGAGCTCAGTACTACACTCGGAAAGGAACGTGCAGCGACGTCAACCTCTATTCACACAGAACATGCAGCGTGGTACATGGATGATGGATCCGACGGCTGCGCCGGCCCGCGACATCCAACGTGAGCCACGAGGCGGGTCCGAGCGAGAGCCAGCGGCAGAGCAGACATGGACACGGTAGCTCACGCGTATGAGCATGACCCGCCGACGACGCACACGAGACGGGCCCTGGGAACCCGACGGCAAAACGCGCTGGGAGGGCGGCGGCTCGGGCCCCACTCCCCGGTCCACAGTCAGATCAGACCTCACCTTCCGTGCGTGTGCGTCTGCTCTCCTCCCGCGTGGGCCGGCCGGGCCCCCACACCACACTCCACCTCACCCTGTCACCGTCCCGCCGCCCCCTCCTCCCCCGTGCCGTGTCCGTGTGTATATATTCCCGCGCCCCGGCAGCGGCATTCCCATCCATCCATCCATCCATCCTCTGAAGCTCCACGGGAGACAAGCAAGAGAGGCGAGTGCGCGAGGCGACACCAGCTGTTGGATAGTTGGTCCATCCATGGCGCCGCCCAAGAGATCGACGTCGCCGTCCGGAAGCAGCAGCATCAGCAGCGGAAGCGGCGTGTGCGCGGCGGTGGCGGAGCAGCCGAGGCTGCGCGGCGTGAGGAAGCGGCCGTGGGGCCGGTACGCGGCGGAGATCCGGGACCCGGTGCGGAAGGCGCGCGTGTGGCTAGGCACCTTCGACACACCGGAGCAGGCGGCGCGGGCCTACGACGCCGCCGCGCGTAAGCTCCGTGGGCCTGGCGCCACCACCAACTACCCCGCCACAGAGCCGATGGCGGTGGCGGAGGCTCCAGCGCCGAGCGGGAGCGCCGTTGTGTACGAGTCGGCGTCGTCGTCGTCGTCCTCGTGCTTCCTGCAGCCGCCGCCGCAGGAGTCACTGGCGGTCGCGCCGCCGCCTCCGTCGCTTGACCTCAGCCTTGCGCTGCCGGCTTCGGTGGCCGCCGCGAAGACGTACCAGCTGTTCATGCACCCGACGGCGGTGACGGCGCCGGTGCTGCTCCAGTTCCTGCCGCCCAAGAGCGAGGAGGAGAAGCAGAGCTGCTCTGGGTCATCGTCGTCGTCGTCTGTGGTGTTCGACGCGGCGGCGCCGCCGCCCGTGGGCCTGGGTCTGGACCTCAACCTGGCGCTGGTGCTACTGCCGGCCGAGATGGTCATGTGATTGCCACCGTCCAGGAGAGGAGATTAATCGATTGCTTAATTAATTACATTAGCCAATTCTAGTAGCAGCAGCTAGTCGTTCAGGCGTAAAAAGGACGCAGATTTGTGTGTTTGCAGGCGCGTTTGCCCTGTTTTCTTTGTTTGTACTGCTGACAGATTCACATCATTGGTTGGTGCAAGTGCAAGTGATGCAACAATGAAAAAAAAAAGATAACTATGCCCCCACCCAGCGACTCTCATTTCATTTCCTTTCCTGTTTGGAACACAGGGATTACGTCGGAATTTTACAGGAATCGGTTTATTTTCACGTAAAAAAAATCGTTTATTTTCACGTAAAAAAAATCGTACGTTCCAAAAATTCCTATGTTAACAGGGACTGAACTGAACCGTAACGTGCCCCTGCACACTGTGGCATCGGAGGAGAATATTGACTTGCAGGCACGGGGTGGATGCCCAAGGTGCAAGCCCGAAGCCAATTTGCAGAAGCATCCATTGCATACACTGCGGGCGCCGGCACGAGCACGCGTCGCCGGGCAAGTACGACGAGGTTTGGCTGCAGCCTGAACGCACGCCGACGCAGCGCGCTGATGTCGGCAGGCCGGGCAGCTGGAGGACTAATAAATAAATAAATTATGATTAGAGCTTTTTTAAGGACGCAATCCGACGGCTATAAAGGTTTGAGGAAATGAGAAAAAATTTTAGAGAGGAAACGGGAGAAAATTCTGATGTGTATGACCAATGAGCCATATGCGCTAAATTTTCTCACATGTACGTCAAATTTCTTCTCATTTTCTTCAAAACTCAGATAATTAGGACTCTAAATAAAAGGGTGGTAATTCTGTTTATGTATTTGTTTTTTCTAATCAAGGGTAATACGGTAATTTGATATTTGTGAAAATAATGATTGGAGTAATAGGAGAAAATTTTGTACATTTGATTTTCTATAATTTCCCTCATTCACGTTGCTTAGTTGGGTCCCGACGTCGATCTAACATCGGTTGCAATACCTTTTTGCAACGAATGACAACAAACGTAATTCGGTTGCAACATGTAGCTTTTGCAACTAAATTGGATTTATTGTAATGTTTTCTTGTTGTTGCGTAAGGATTAAAATTTAGTAGTGCTTAAAATACCCTTTACGAATATAATTAGAAAAGACTTAAAATATTGTAGAGGAAATAGGAGAAAATGAGAGGAAATTTCTGGCGAGGCGTGGCCGTGCGCGCACGGTAGATGGCACCGCCAAGATCTGATCTGACAACGCACGGCGCGGCGTGGCGTTGTCGTGGCGATGTACTCGTAATCCCAGCTGCAGCTGGCCAGCTGGGGATGCACGCGCGCGTCACTTTCGGGGCAACTCCAGCAAACAACTAGTACCCCCAGAGGCCAGAGCATTTCCGAGCTGGTGGCAGCGGCAGCTCCGCCTCCAAGGTTGTTGAACCCGCGCGCCCGTGTCACGTGACACGGCAAGTCGGCAACTGTCCAACCTCATGCCTAGCGCTAGATAAAACAGCCAGGTTTGCTCGAGTCATGCATGTACTCCTTCCGTCAAAAAAAATTGGTTGATTATACAGATTAAATTTAGATTTATAAAAATATATTACCAATACTTATATCTTTAAATATTGAATATTTTTTTTTCATCTGGACACAAACTAGTTTGTGAATGTGGACATATACTCGTTCCATATCCATATTAGTTGACATTTAGGATAGTGACACGGTGTCCAAAGCGTAACTTTGATTGCTTATATTTTAAAAATATTTATTAAAATATACTATATGTATAATTTTATAAAAATAGTTTTCACTCAAACTTTTTTTCAAAACGCCATTTAATATAGGTATAGAGGGAGTACTATAAAAATACTAGCTCAATAGGCTTTATTAAACAATCGATATGGAAATCAAGTGGACAAATCTCTAGATTGCCACCTAGCACCATGGAGAAATATACATAAGTATGTAGCTGCTGGAACAAGAACACGCATAAAGTACCGCCGTTGTCGGCTAGGCTTAGAGTGCGTCAGGCTGTATAAACCTATTATAAACCATCAATTAAACCATAAAAAAGAGTATAAAAGTGATCATCACCATAGAATAGGTCTTAAACTGACAATATTACACGACTTTTGGTGAACGTGTTTTTACATTGATTAAACAAGAAAAACTATAGTTGAAATCAAGGTACAACTACTACATATCGAATTATTGTGCAAACGAGATGGACGTCGGTACTAGAAGGGTCTAGAAGACACCAGAGCGATGTGAAAGCCCGACGGCTGTCAGGTGGGGTCGGCCGGCCTGGCCCACCTGTCAATGCCCCTCTCCTTCGTATGGCTGTGCTCCATCGGCCCATAAGATGATCAATGTCGGATTAATCCAAGGGACATGATTCATCCCACCAGACTATATAAGGCAACCCGACCCTAGAGACATCCTCAATTCATAATTAATATCTCCAGTCAAGATCATGGTAGAGAGGCGTCCCTTGAAAGGATAACCTCTCTAGTGCCAGCTTTCAAAAAAAGACTAGTTCTCCTCTAGTTTAGGTTTAGAATCTAGTCTTGTATTAGAATTAGAAGAGAGAGAAGAAGGGAAGAGATTTGGAGGGAATGCCCAGCGGAAATTCTGTGACGACTGTTACCTTCGTTGGTCATTGAAAATAGTGTCGGAGCTTGCGTGCGGTAATCAGGACCGCGTATAATAGCTTTTGCACTTGGGGGTATCTTGTTTTTGACTCGTTGAGTACTTTGCTTGCAAAATAGCATGGTCGCTAAACCGGGTATGCGCGCCCGCTTTCTTCACACTCGACTACCATGACAGTGCTGACTACTCGGTTGGTGGCGGCGATGTATAGTAGCATTGGCTCTTCTTCCTTTGGTGCGACAAGAACGGGAGGCTCGGTGAGGTATCTTTTTAGGTCGGCGAATTGTAGAATCATGGACCCTTGTGTTTAAGCGATTAACGACAATACTAGGTCACTATAACTAACGTGTGTTTTGCAGAGGCAAAGTCATTTGTGTTAGGTCATTAGTGATGCAATTTGAATGGGCTTAATGGATATTCTGCCCCCAAGATGGAAATCGTTTCGGTTGCAAAGGATGATGATACAAGTCGAAGACTAGGCTAGTTCTTAGTGCCATAAGGTTGAGAAGGGCACTAAGTATAGCTAGGATTTTGTTTTTTCCTTTGACCGTACTATAAAGGGGGGGTATGAGATTAGTAGCTTGACCTAGGAGAGTTTAGGAGAGTGGGTATATGCACACTTGTCACAACTAGTCCTAGAGACCTTGCTTTTTAGCCCATGGTTAACCCTAGAAATGGTAGGAGCAAAATCCCTTGAGAAATCTCAGCGAAAACAATTGAAATAGGGGGAGAAAGAGGCTCCGGACCAGTCTGCTAAGTAGGAGTCGGACCAAGGAGAGTGGTCCGATGGTCCCTGACTTAGGCAAAATCTCAGCTCGAGAAGCTCCGGACCACCTGTCTGGAAAGCGTCGGACCATAGGAGAGTGGTCCGATGGCTTGTGTCAGAGAGAGAAGGCTCCGGACTAGTCCGACGGCTAGTCCGACGCCTCAAGACAGGAGGTTGGTTTCACTCAGTGAGCACCCTGGCTTCGGACCAGAGCATCGGACCAGGAGGAGAGTGGTCCGGTGGTTCGAAGAAGAGAGGAAGTTTTTCACTCAGAGAGCACCTTGGCTCCGGACCAGTGCGTCGAACCAGGGCGTCGGACCAAGCAGAGTAGTCCGACGGTGCCTGAGTTGGTTTTCAGAGTGAGCTCCGGACCAGTGTGCTTGGTCCGGTGGTATAAGCTCCGGACTAGTCCGGTGGCTTCGCAGAGAGAGGAAAAAGTAAAAAAACGGCTAGTTTTGGAGGTGGGGACTATTTATAGTTGCCCCCTTCGTCCTTAGGACCTCTCTTGGCCATTGTTTCAGCTGGTGACACCTTGAGAAATCCTTTGGAGAGTCAAGTGCCTAGTGAGGGAGAGATTAGAGAGAGTTCATCTTGTTCTTCCCTCCTAGAGTGATTAGGAGTGACTTGTGTGCATCCATCCACCTTCCTAGCCTTGAGTTGGTCAAGTGAAGGTCTTGTGCTTGTTACTCTTGGTGTTCGACAACACCTAGACGGTTTGGTGGTGTTCGGAGGAAGTGATCGCCGGAAGATTGTTGGCGGCTTTTCTCCAAGCTTCTGTGATCGGTTGTGGGCAATTCACCGAGCCGGAGTGGCGAAGAATCAGCCCGTAGAGAGCACTCTACCCTTGCGTGGGTAGAGGGGGAGCAATACCTTGCGAGGTGCTCCAACGAGGACTAGGGGGGGTGTCGACACCTTGATACCTCGGGAAAACATCGCCGCGTCACTGAGAATTTCTTTTCCCTAGCTCTTTATATTTCCGCATTACATTCCGTCTTGTTTTTACCCTACCTACTAGAATTGCTTAGGTTGCTTTTAATTTCCATGAACTGCTACTGCTTTCTAGCTAGGACACACGGATCGTAGGCACTAGGGGGTGATTGGCATTTGATAGGTTTTCATATTTGCTTTAGAAATTTAAAACAAGCCCAATTCACCCCCCTCTTGGGCATCTTGATCTTTTCACGAATGCTCGATCTGCTTCATCAGTCCATGTGAACTTCTGACCACCCTTTAAAAGTCTGAAGAACGGTAGGCCCTTTTCGCCGAGGCGGGAGATGAAACGGTTCAGGGCGGCCATGCACCCGGCGAGTTTCTGTACGTCTTTTACGTTAGAGGGGTGCTTCATTTGGAGAACCGTTGCGGTTTTTTCTGGATTAGCCCGAATGCCAGATTTACTGACGATGTTGCCTAGCAGGTTTCCCGAAGACGCTCCGAAGATGCACTTCTTTGGGTTTAACTTCCATTTGAACTCGTTGAGGGCCTTGAAGGTTTCCTCTATACCGGCGACCAACGTCCCTTTGTGGTGAGTTTTTATGACTACTGTCGCTAGGCATAGCACCTGCACACCACAAGCCGATAGAGAGACACACATTTGCTTTCCCAAAGGGGTTAGGGTAAGCCACTCAAACTGAAACGCTCAAGTGTTGGGAAATTACACTTCACAAAATTGAATAACATGGGTACTTATCCACCATGTGTTCGCACCAGGTCACCTAACCTCAATAGGATAGAGACATATGATGAATTCCCCTGCTTTGCAGGAAGGCTACAAACACTAAAGTTATTGTTGGGCACGAGCAAATGACTAGGAGTCACGGAGGTGGCACCGGGGATGAAGACATCGCCCGCTGGAACCAACACAAGCCACTATCGTCTTGCATCGGCGAAGGCGACAATGAAGAGTTGGCCACCACCGAGCTCCCATACTCGATTGCGTTCGAAAGGTATGGTACCGGCGAGCATAATATGCTATTAATATTTCTATCCCATAATATGCTACTAACATTTTCTATCCCTATTTTTCTAGATCAAAATCATTGTATCATCTATTTCCCAATTCGGATGACTGGGAGACATGGAGGTTCCACCTGTGCTAAATGGAAGCGGCAAAAGCTGGCCTACATGGTTTCACCGTCAAGGTTCTGGTAGAGTACTTCCACTTGCCCAATGATGTTGAACTCCACGTGGACTTCCCCGACATGCATAGACTACTGTAGGAACAAGACCTTGATGTTGCGCGCCCAAGTCACCTTGTTCTCTCTGTAAGTGATGAATTGTGATTTTCACATATCCCTTGCATTCGTATAGGTCAAGACTACTTATACCATGATGACTTGTCCTTGTAGGCTGATGTCCTATATAAGCAAGAAACTAAATCTTGTTGTTCTCTATCTCTCTCCAATGTATATTGCTCAGAGAGTCATCATTGGTTATGAGATAGATGACAAAGCTTCCGATATGATAAACTTGACCAAGTGACAGAGATATGTGCACAAGAAGAAAATAGTCAACGATGAGAAGTTGAAATTGTTAAGGTACATACTAGGAGCAGTGAAAAAGATCAAGGAAAATGGGTGTATTCTGGCTGCCTACCACTTTGGGTAAGTTATATAGAGATAAATGGCTAGCTAGGATCACCTCTTCTCTTTGTAACATGTATTTTGTTTCAATGGTGCAGCCAGGGCCTTAAGGGCCACTGAGTTGCATTTACCATCTATCCTCAGGATGGTAGGGCCTGAAATATTTGACTTGTTGAGGGTAGCGGACTTAAAAGGGCACAAAGCTTTTGAGGATTGCATGAAATTGTAAGTTACTGAACTTTATTCTCATTAACAATTATGGTACGTATTAAAATAGTTGCTAGCACTAGTATATTTTGTACAACGCTTCTAAGGAGTACGTGAAGGATCCAAAATGTTATGATCAAAGAATTGAGAAGTTTAAGGCTAACCATAAGAACCGCATCAAAATCAGACGCAACTTCTCGGCACGTATTTCAAAGGTTCAATTGTTCTTTTCGTACATATGTGTTCTAATGCTTTGTGTATCGATTGTGCAGTATGCCAAACAACCGGTAGGATCACAAGCATGTGGCTTCTACTTTTGCAAGTACCGATGTGCAAGCAGTTTAGCAGCAGCTAGCGAATGTTAAAGGAAGGATTGAACTGGTGGAGAGACGAGGAGAGCACCCATCACCGCTTCAAGCAAATAAAGGCGGACATATGTAAGTTTGTCTGAGATAAATGCATGCTTCAAGTGGGTACGTTCTTCAATGAGGATTGTCCATTAAGGGAGTTACCTGAGTACGAGAGGCTAAAAAATAGACTACTATGATGCATCCAAAGGATTACTCCTTCCCCTTGTAGTTTTGAATGAGGAGGTAGCTAAGTGAAGCTATAACTTTGATATGTAACTTTAACGGATTCGACGGTGGGTGAAATCTGGATGTGATTTGAATTTGAATTTATCAGATTCACATGAAACCGTTGGCTGCTGTATTTTTAAATAAAAAAAGTTAAGTGAGGTGGGCAACCTAAAAAGCTCACCGCGATAAATAGTCATTAACCGCGATGAGCTATTTAGGCCACTGCCACGGTTAATGACTATTTACCGCGCCGTGGTTAAGCCACGATTTACTATGACCCTCTCGCTGCAGCGGACGCCTTTGCCCGTCGCGAAAAAGCACCAACTCCTACAACATGTCGGTGTGGGAGTTGATACCCTAGAACCCAACAGAAGCCAGGAGACGAGCACATCCCCGTGAAGCTAGGGTCGAAAGCCGTGGTGGTAGCGACGGTAGGAATGGCTGGTGTGGTTGCGGTGCCTCTCTCCGCATGTGTGAAAGCAAGATAGATGATAGAGTTAGAAGAGAAGGGTATTTTGAACATTTTCATGACCAGGCCCATATGTCAAGGCTACTAAACCGTTAAAATCCAACGAAACATGAACGAAATGATGTGGAGGGAAAAAATTCCGATCAGTGACACATATGGAAGCTCAATTTTTTTAATAGCATGTATGAAATTATTGACTTTTTTAATGACATGCGGGAAAGATAAAAAGAAGAAGTTGTAGATTTTAATCTGCAAAAATTTTCATTGATACTTTTATAGATTTTTTCTTACAAATGAAGGGTTTAGTTTTTTTCGTTAGGTGAGTGAGGATTTCGTTGGTTGAGGATTGCATTTTGCCAATGCTGACAAACTTGTTATAACTGTGTGGGGTTCTCTAACTATATTTTGATAATAAATTGTAAGCACAAATGTACAATTACTGCTATACTGTTGATGTAATTTTAAATTATAAATGTCAAAGTCATGGTATATAGTGCAATTTACTTTCATTACCAATAAGTTTGAAATAAAAAAGCTTCATTACTAATTTGTCGCATTTTGTGGTCTTGTGGAGACAAAGTCAATGTCCACTAGGGGAGGCCGTGAGCGCGTGAGGCGTGACCACTGACCAGAGGCCCAGAGCAACACGGCATGTCGGCACGTTTTCGGAAGCTGTATTAACCCACCACCCATCCTGTTCCGCGTATCTTGAACTGTTAGGTACTCCGTACAGGCCTTGCCGGAGTTCCTCACGAAGGCTGCTCGGACGCAACCCCCCCCTTTCCTGTCCGTGCTGATTCAAAGCTACGTCTTCAACTACCACGGTAATCTTCTGCGGATTGGGAGATATCGTTTTGAGTGGGTTCTGTTGTTGACCATTCTTCTGTAATATTTGCAGATTCATTTGTTTGTAAGAGGTTTGAAAGATTATAGAGTAGACCGATGTTAAGATTCTTCCAGCTGTGATGTGTTACTCCGATTTACTTTACTACATCTTTGTGTTTTTTTCAGGGAGCTATCCAGAAACCGTCAGCAATCACTCCCTGGTGTTCAAGAACAGCCGCGCGCGGCTCGAGCTCATTATTGCCCTTGAGCTCTTCTCACAGTCACAGGGGTACCCTGGGACTGGGGGGGCGATTCAAAGCTGTGCACCCATGGCGGGAGTAGCGGGGCTGCTCACGTCAGCTTTAGTGAAGATCGTGGGCGATAAGCTAGGTTCCACCATCGGCCAGCAAGCCAATTTGGTGTGGAACTTCAGCCGCGACCTGGAGGACATGAAGGAGACTATGGAATCCATGGCGGCAGTGCTCAAGGACGCCGAGAGGAGGTCAATTAGGGAGGATTCAGTGCGCCTGTGGCTGAAGCGCCTCAAGAACGCCGCCTTGGACATCTCTGACATGTTGGACGAATTTGAAGTCAACTCTAAACTAACTCAAGGAAAGGTACGATCAGAGCTATGCGCAATTCAATAAGATATACTCCATCCGGGTGTCGTTTTTTTATATTGTGTTTGACCATTTATCTTGTTCAATTTTTTTTTTGTAAATCATAAAAAATAATTTATTATTAAAGTATCTTTAATAATAAAATAAATCATAACAAAATTATATCACTTATATTAGGACAGTGGTAGTAGTTTAGTGATGGGATTTTTATCATCCTGCTTTTTTGATAAGATTAATGGACACGTTCAGTTCTCTCACTAGCTCTTTGGACGCCATCGGATACAGGATAATAACTCTGGGTGTAATACAAGATGGAGCTAAGTAGTGAGGGATTAGAATTCAAAACCTATGGGACTAGTGACCTAAGCAATGATGTATCACCTAGTTGACCTAAGCAATGATGTAGAGCAAAGTAGTGAGCGATTAGAATTCAAAACCTATGGGACTAGTTGTTGAATTTTAAGCCAATTAACACAATCAACATATAATTGCAAAATTTATGAAGAGGGCTAAACATATTTTAGAAGAAACTATGGGACTAGGTGGCCCCTCACAGCTTATGTCCAGATCCGCACTGGAGCGAAGCATATCATTCGGATGTCGAGGCAGTGGATTAGCGAGCCAAATCACCTTGTCCTTGCTTTGCAATGCAAGGTCTTTGTGCCAACAAGGTGATGCGAGGCTACATTTGGCCAAGCTACCAGGGGGTTTGGATAACTTTTATTGAGCACGCATACGTCACTATAGTGGGCGGAGTGGCCAGGGACAAGGCGGGGGATTTAGGGTTAGGATTTCAAGTTTTAGGAGGACTTTATGGCTGGTGGCCTTAGAAGAGGAAGGGCCTACCAATGGCAACCGATTTGGTGATGCTGGCAGGTTCAGGGGGCGAGTGAGGTGACAGGAACACCGTCATGTGCGCGATAAGCCGATAACTGGTTGGATGAAGATGAGAAGTTGTCGAGAATTTGCTAATTATAACTAGGAAATGATGACGAAGGATGTGGGCGGGCAAAGGATGGGCAGGAAGGTCACCTGGGGCCCAAGTATTGGGTGAGGCAGCCGAGGGTGGTGTATAGGAAGGAGGAGAGAGGACCAATGTGTTAAGATTCTTATTGCCAGGCGCATGATGGAGAATAAAGTTTGGTGTTTGGATCACCATGACTAAAGGTTACTTTTAGTTTTGATACCAAGGACTAAATATGAACTAATTATTGATTAAAGTAATAAAAGTAAATTGAAGCTAATTGATGATTAGAAAACTTACTCCCTTCGTCCTAAAAATACAATTTTATGTTTTAGTACGTCAAGATTGAATAAATTTATATAAAAATTATCAATATTTACTGTGTGCAATGGATACCATTATATTTTTCACCGAATATACTTTTATAATATCCTCCTTCCATTTTAAATTATAAGACATTCTAAGAATCTTGAAAAGTCAAATCATCATAGGTTTGACTAAAATTATAGAGAAAAATAAGACTTGTGATATCAAATAGATATATTATAAAAATATAATTAAAAAAGAATCTAATGTCACTTATTTGCCATCATAAATATTATTATATTATCATAGAGTATATATTTTTTTCATAGGTATTAATATTTGTATCTATATATATATTTGATCAAAATTTAGCCATTTTTATCGATAATGTATCTAGAATTACATTTTTCAGAGGGAGAAATTAGTTTATGATTAGTCCCTGTTGAGAATGTCATCCCACGCTGGACTAATTGTTAGTCCTGTAATGCAACCTCTATCTTTCGTGCATTTCATCGAGCATGTCGCAAGCGCCGCCCCGTCCTTGGCACTGTCGTTACCACGCAGAGAGAATCGCCTGCATCCTCTCCCCGCTGCCTCGCTGGGGATGAACACCCTCCTTCACGTTGCAGATCGTTGCAACGTAATTAGCGGCTGTGAGGCCCTGGGCACGATGCCGTCGCCCATGGCCCTATCCATCAACCTTGGGCTTGGCCACAAGCTGTTTACGGGTCTGCTGTCACCGACGGAGCGCGTAGGGCTGTCGATATCGGCGGCGAAGTGGCTAGTCCTGCTGCTGCTATGGCCATGGTGGGGTGGATGGATCTAGTTTCGTCCGGCGCGCTGGAAACGGGAACGAGGCCGGTAAGGAGGCGGAGCCGCACTAGAGATGACCATGGCGGCCACCAAGAGCTTGGTGTTTTTTTTTTTGTCTTGAACTCATTTTATCATAACTATCTTGTAGGCGGTGGGGATTTTCTCATGTCTTGGCATTGCACCCAAGATCAGCATTGTAAATAAAATGAGGAAGATGCGTGACCAACTGAGAAAAATCAAAGAGGATCACCTGAATTTCAAATTCGAGTTTTATCACAGGATTGACATGGACCATGATTTTACTGGCAGAGAAACAACATCCAAGGTCAATGAAGCAGGCATCCTCGGGAGGGACAACGAAAGAAAGAGAGTCATAAAATTGTTATCAGCAAGCAACGATAAAGAAGGCCCTATAATTCTTCCTATCTTTGGGCTTGGTGGCATTGGCAAGACGACATTGGCCCAGCTAGTTTTCAATGATATTTATTTCAAGGGTTATGATCATCGGGTATGGATTTATGTGTCCCAGATCTTTGACTTGAGAAAAATAGGTAACACCATAGTGTCTCAGGTATTAAAAGAAGGGAGACATAATGGAGATAGTAGGGAGTTCATATACCAACGCCTTCAAGAATTACTCGATGATAAAAAAACACTTATTATTTTAGATGACCTGTGGGAGACAGATGACTCTCAGTTGAATGAGCTGAAGCTTATGCTTAATATTAGCAGCAAGATGAAAGTCTTAGTAACAACACGCAACGAAGAAATAGCAAATAGAATTTGCACCATTACTCCGTGCAGGCTTAGTCCCCTGAACAATACCATTTGCTGGGATATTATCAAGAAAAATATTAATTTTGAATCTAGAGAGGACAGACAACAGTTAAAGCGGATTGGTCTGGTGATTGCAAATAAGTGCGGAGGTGTGCCATTAGCAGCTCAAGCACTGGGGTTCATGTTATCCAAAATGAATCTTAAGCAATGGGAAGAAGTTAGCAATAGTGATATATGGAATGAACCATTTGCAGAAAATTCAGTACTGCCATCCTTGAAGTTAACTTACATTGCTATGCCACCATATTTGAGGTTATGCTTTGCCTATTGTGCCATTTTTCCAAGAGGCCACATTATTGCCAAAGATAATCTGATTCACCAATGGATTGCACTAGATTTCATCAATCCATCAAATATGTTTTCCATCATACAGCTTGGTGAGAAGTATGTGGGGCAGCTTTTAGGCATGTCTTTTCTTCAGCATTCGAAGTTGCCAACGGTAAGCTATACACTTCCTCAACAGAAAAGTTCATTCTATTTCTTTGAACTTCTGTGTTCTGAATCATCAAAGTATAAAAGATTTTTTTATCAAAATGTCCCGATGATTCTCTTAGGTAGTATAATGAGAAGTATGTGGGCGCAGCTTGAACACTTTGATTTTCGCATGCATATTAAATAGCAGTGTATATTATGGAAGATTTCGCATTGCAAGATACACTTTATTTCCATGACATAACAGTTCATTTCATAGTTTTTTGTTAGCGAAAAATGCAGCAGGGGAGACCCGCACTATAAGTTCATTTCATTAGTTGTTCCCATATTTTGGTTTTTTTTGGCAACATATACATTAGTCTGACCTAGCAAGCTAGTTGGGCCAGAAATATATAAGGATACATGCCCTCAAGTACCTAATATATGTTTGGTCCAAACGTATGCATCAAATCCCATTATTATAACTAGTTAACAACATTTTCCCTTGAAGTAATAATTTTTCTTGTCATGTACCATATAATTACCTTGGAGTTTTCTATATGTATATATATCTGATTAAACAACATTTCCCAATCATTGATCTGATTTGGTGAGTGAATAGCAAAACTCAAAGAATGTCAAATATAGTATGATATTTTTTAACTTTTTTCTGAATCATATGACAGCTTTAACATAGTTTAAAGAGTCATGTAAAAAAAACTTCTGATTGATCTCTTGCACTTATTATTTCAGAGTACTGCTCAGAACAGCTCTATGCTCACCATGCATGATCTAGTGTATGACCTTGCAAGATCAGTTATGGATGAAGAGTTGGTGGTCTATAATGCTGATAAAGTGAGAAGTACGGTGGATAGAAAGTATTGCCGTTATGGATCGCTCACAAATTGTTGCAAAGCATTGAATATATCGACTGCATTACCTGCCAAGTTAAGGGCATTGGTTTTTCAGGATTGCAGAAATCTGGGCATCCATGATGGTTCGTTTTCCTTTGCCAAGTGTTTGCATGTTTTGGACTTAACTGAATCCTCAGTGAGCAAGTTTCCAACATCTGTGGGCCAACTGAAGCAACTCAGGTTTCTTATTGCCCCTAGGATGAAAAATCTGAGTTTTCCAAATAGTTTTACTGGACTCTCAAAACTACAGTACCTGAGCATTCGTGGATCATCGATGATTTCATCAGTGCCAGAATCAATTGGCAATCTTAGTAATCTTATGTATCTTGATTTGTCAGGTTGTTCTGAAATAGAGAAACTACCAAAATCTCTTGGAAATTTGAAAAATATGGTGCATCTTGATTTATCTTCCTGCTCTGGACTAAAAGCGATATCAAAAGTCTTGTGTGACCTCACCAAACTACAGTACTTAAATTTGTCAAGTTGCTCCAGTCTTGGAAGGCTACCACAGGATCTAGGCAATCTGACAGAACTCCAATATTTATACTTGTGCGGATGTCTTAAAATTAGTGTATTACCAAAGTCCCTTGGAAAGCTCATAAATTTGGTGCATCTAGATTTGTCACTGTGCTCCTTTGTTATGACAGAAGAATTGGGTGGCCTCACCAAACTCAAGTATTTGAACTTATCAGGAGGCCTTAATAATGAGAGAAAAGCGAATAAAAATATTGATTATATCAGCATCCTCACAAACCTTGAGCATCTTGACTTATCTTGGAATTTTTTTCCATCTCTACCAGAAAGCATTGGTAATCTCAAAAGGCTACATACATTGGATCTCTCAGGATGCAGAAATCTTATTTCCCTACCTAACAGTATAGGCTCAATCGATAGTCTGGAGTTGCTGCTGGTTAACGATTGCTCAAAGAGTTTGAAGGACTACATCAGGAAATCTGGGCTCAGATGTAACCCATTATCCCACTTAGTGGTTTGCCCAAACGATGGTGATTCTGGGAGCAACCTTCATCAGCTTGAGGGTATAAATCCTTCTGAGCTTCAAATAAGCTCTCTCGAAAATGTAAGGATTCCAGGAGAGGCAATCGGAATTGAGTTGTGCAATAAAGAAAATATCTCGAAATTGACACTTCACTGGACTATGGAGGCTGATCCTGTTGTGAGCAAGGATGTCTTAGGAGAACTAGTTCCACCGAATGGTCTTAAGCACATGGAACTGAACGGATATAGCAGTATAAGCTTTCCAAATTGGTTCATGGATATTACTCACTATCTCCCTATTCTTGTTTCTCTTAAGTTGAAGAATCTACTGAGCTGCAGCAGTCTGCCACCACTTGGGCAGTTACCAAACCTCAAAGAGTTGTATCTAGAAAGGTTGAGCAGCATTGCAAAAATTGGTGGTGATTTCAGCGGCCGCAAACGAGCATTCCTTCAGCTATCAAGATTTACCTTGTCAAAGATGGAAAGACTCGAAGAATGGACGACGACATACTGTAGCGAGGATGGTGCAGAGGAGTTCATGTGCCCTGTGCTCGATGAGCTAGTTATAAGCAATTGCCCGAGATTGAGGTTAAAACCATGCCCACCTATATTTCGCAAATGGACAATCTCTCACAGTGATGAAGTGCTTAATTCAGGAGATGAAGAGGATAAATTCAGCCATTTCAACTCCTCCAAACCACGAACCAGGTTGATAATTTGGAGCAAAAGTTATTATTGTGGGAGTTGGAGGCTGCTTGGCCACTTACCTACCCTCCAAGAGTTGGAAATCAAATGTCCGAGTCAGATGACCAGCTTGCCAGAGAGCATGCGACAGCTGGCCTCTCTTCGTTTCTTGGAGTTGTACAAGTGTAACGACATATCAGAGTTGCCAGAATGGCTTGGAGACCTCAAATCTCTTGAAAGGCTCCGGATTTTGGGATGCGGAAAGATCAGGTGCATGCCACCATCTGTACAACAGCTCACCAAGCTCCAGAAGCTACTTATTACTAGGAACTCTGAACTAAAACAGTGGTGTGAATCTGAGGAGAACAAGAGCAAGCTTGCCCACGTGAAGGATATTGTAAGTTATTCGAGTTACACCGACACGCTGTGTGTTATGTCTACTCCCTCCGAATCCCTCCTTATTTTTGCACATATATATATATGAGGATTGAGGCTTGCACAAGAAAACAAAAACCAAAGATAACTGGTTATAAACAAAACTTAACTAGTAAGGTGATCGGTACAAATAGCGTGGTTTGCCTTGTTACAATATTTATTTAAGAAGGATTATAACTATGTGAAGATTTTACATATTATATTAGTACTTCAATTTACATATTCATAAAAGTAGGGAAAGGCAAAAAAATGTTGTTGCAAACTAAATTTGTATTGTTGTATTAGACATGGAGTTGTGATATAATTATTTGTTTGAACTAAGGTTTAACTAGTGGACTAAACCATTTAGGGATGGTCTCCTCTACGAGCTATCAAAAACTATAGCAGGATATAATAGTGCTTATAAAAATACATCGAAATTTGCAACCAATTATACATAGGAACATGGAACTTATGGAATTTCACGAACATAAATATTCAAGTACATATCCAAGGCTCTAGGACAACATGTCAGCACGGCTACTACTTCATAGTCATTCGATCAATAACATACCCATGGCTATAATCAACACTTTCATTTAACATTTAAACAATCAACAACTCAATAAGTGTTCAATACATTACATCATTCATTTAAGTAAAGAACCTAACAAGGAATAGATTCTAGTATAGAGCAAATAATGAATATTTGCCTCAATTGAGATTAGCTTTCTCTAAAACAATTTTTCTGCTGAAAATCTTTCATGGGCTGATCCATGGCTTTGGTGGCTGGGCCTAGCCGCCTAGGGAGGATCAGAGGAGGGCCATGGCCGGCCACATCCTGAACCAAGGCGTCGCCAAGGGTGCGTACGCACAAGGGGGTGGCTCCCATGGAGCCATCGGCCTCTTCCCACACGGTGGAGTCTGGATGAGATAGAAATTAGAGATAGCGTTAGATAAGGATTGAGTAAAAAAGAAATAGAGTTTGTTAGGAAAGGAAAATCAGTTTGTTTAGGAAAGGAGAGTCTACCTATAGTTTGCTTGGGGGTCAAGTCCCTTCGTAGGGACTATAAATATAGGGGGTCAATATACTCAGTTTGGACCTCAAACAGAAAAAATAGAGCATTGCTCTCCTCTCTCTCTCTCTCTCTCTCTCTCTCTCTCTCTCTCTCTCTCTTTCTCTCTCTCTCTGCCACCCTCTCGCTCTTCCCTAGCCACTGACCTCTCCCTCTCCTGCGCTGCCAGGCCCACCACCCCCAACTGAGGCCCATCACAAAACTAAATAGTGGTGTTTAGCATAGTTAAGTCATCACTAACTACAATAGTGGAACAATCGGCAATATGTGGTGGTAGGCCATCTAAAAATGCTATATAAGATGTATAGCAGGCTATTTAGAACCTTGGTGATATCTTTACTTTTGCAATTTCAATCTAGGATTTTTTTGTTAACTGCAATAGATAAGGGTTAAGGGGAATATGGGGCTTTGTTCCTAAGAGCATCTCCAGCAGGGCCCCTACTTAAGCCCCCATAGCTAAATATGGGGGCTCAGGGCAAAAAAACGTGCTCCAGCAGGGCCCCTACTCGGGACCCGAAATTTAGGTGAGCACCCAAATCGCTCCTCCAGACCCCATTCCTGGGGGCTCACCCCCCGGCCCCCATCCTGGATTCCTCTCCCGCAGTCCTACGGAATGACACGTGGGTCCCCCATGTCATTGTCTCCTAATATGGATTTTGGAGGCTTTGTTTAGGGGCTACTGCTGGAGTAAAAGAACTTTGTTGGGCCAACAAAAATGAGAGTGAGCACCCAAATCTAAAATGGGGGCTGTGTTTTTGGGGCTGCTGCTGGAGATGCTCTAAACCATTGTTTTTTGTAAATATCTAAATCTAACCTGTAGCTCTTCTAAGTTTCCTTTAGTAGTGACGCCATGCAATGCAGCAAATCAAAAAGCAACATCGTAAGGGATTCAATTCCTTGTGGTGTTGGTGGCATGGTGGATTTGGAAACATAGGAATGCTTGTGTCTTTGAAGGAACCTCACCTATTGCTAATGCTCTCTTTTTTATTTTAAACAAGCCCAAACAAGCCCTTAGGAAAAGAAAAAGATAAGAAAGAAGTAAAAATTAAGAATAACTCTCCCAAACAAGCCCTTAGATTCTAGATTAGTTTTTCTTTAAACGGTATATATTTAAATAAGGAGTGAGTATATTTGTACTCGAAGTTATATATGCTTTGGTTTCGACCGGTTTCACTTATCTGCTCTTGATGGCCCTTTGACTCTTCATATATATAGAGAGAGACCACTCTATTTGTCTACTTGAAAAGACAAATATAAGGCAACAGACCAAGCAATATGAATCATTTGCTTATGTCTGTCATATCGATTACCCTAGCAAGTAAACACAGATAAATAACTTCTGGTATTCCCACTTCCGTTTACTTCCTTGGATAATTGCTCTAAATATATTACCTTTGAACTTGATAAAAACAGAGTATATGTGTTGTGTTAAAGTACGGAATGTCAGTGTGCCTCATTCCAATACTCCAATGCTAGCAAAATGTGTTTATTCTTTATATGCAATTGTTTAGAAATTGTCTGTTGAATCAGAATACTAGAATGCCTTTGCCACAAAATAAAACAATGGTTAATAAGATGATAAATTTGTTGACTCTGCAGTGCTATATCTTCTGCAACTATCAGATCTGTTCCCCTTACCAACCGGAGCTGGGGATAGAGCAGGAGCTTGGGAGCTGAGAGTTGGTACATCATTGCACGTCTTGCACAGCAGAGTAAACATGTATGGTAACAATGAGCTGGAAAATCAGAATCATGTTCAACTAGTGCAAGCTACATGTAAGTGAAAATCTGCCATAAGAGAACTTCATATATAATCCACAGCAATTACTGCTATATTACAAGACTGGAGAACGTGCACTTAGCACAGTGGTAAGGAAGTTGTTGTGTGACCTTATAGGCCAGGAGTTCAACTCCAAGTTCTTTTTTTAGAGAACATGCCTAGGTATGTGTTTCATTAAGAAGAAGTAGAGTTTGGTACAAGCACTTGGTAATCCATAGATTACCCACCCCAACCCAAATTCATCAAGTGATTGTGATTTACAAGAAAACAACTTTGCACAAAAGCAGATCCCCAACACTCAGCGGCGCGCGTCCAGCACCGCTAACCAGCGATACCCCGCGGCGACCCATAGCGAGAGCTCATCCAGGATGGCTTCGCCCAGGCCAGAAGCACTCATCGAGACGCCATTTTGGCCAACTCCAAGTTCTCAACAGAAAAATGCTATTTAATGTTCAGGTTGGTGGCCTTTTCTTGATTCTTGTTATTTAGATTTTTTTTCTTTATAAAATATCATGCGAACCTTTAATTTCCCAAGGGTCAGTTTTGGCACATGTCATGGACCCATCCATGGAAACAGTTGGGCTCTGTGACACAATGTATTTGCCGATAATCTGTGTCAAGGGAGAGCCCGCGACACGTTCTCTCATTCTGGGATGCTTCTAATATTGGGCTACTTGGTCTTTCCAGATGCGCTGCAATAGAAAAAATTATTAAATATTTATTATTATTGAAGAATTCTAATCAAATCAAAATCAATCTGGTTCATATCGATGTTGTCGATCACCTCAAGTTCATGTTGAGGTGAGCTTAATGTTTTACTGCTCCTGAAGCTTCCAATCCCACAAGGCCACAAGGTTGTCTTGGTATCTTGACCCCAAGGCGACTACAACGAAGGAGCTCTTCA
This sequence comes from Microstegium vimineum, assembly GCA_022036555.1. NCBI lineage: Eukaryota > Viridiplantae > Streptophyta > Magnoliopsida > Poales > Poaceae > Microstegium > Microstegium vimineum. The sequence continues at coordinate 12,535,304 of CM039135.1, read as the reverse complement.
ATATCTTGATTTCACTAGAGTTGTTCTTTGTCTTCTGTGGCGGGGTGACCACAAGAGCCCACAAAATATCTCTAGGGCACCAACACAATCTTCTTTGTTGTGCTTTGACAGATCCTGCGAGCTCCAAGCCATTTAGGTAGCGGCAAACACCAATAGTAACATGTAAAGTTTAAACCTGCTTGCAAGGATTACCGGGAGACAAGGTTGCAAGAGTTGGAAGTCATGGTGAATAGGACCCAACAGTTCTTGAGTTGTAAGCGTTTGCACCAATTTTTGGGTTCTGATGGCAGGAGCACGAAGGTGCGATTTTTCGAAGCTGAATGGATTTTGAATGTCGGTTGCTTTACAAAAGATCGGCTATTCTCTTCAAGATTGACTATTTGCCACAGATCGGGTATTGGATGGATCAGCCCCAATATTAAGAGATCTGCGCTTGGGGGATAACGTAAGATATATCGGACTCTACAATAAAGGAAAGAGTAGAGTTAAGTTACCTATAGTTATAGAAAGATTAGTTTGTTTCTCAGTAGTTGGTAATGGGACTTCGTGTTCGACTAGGACTTAGTTTAAGTCCAAGCTATAAATATATAATCCCGATTATTGTAAAAGCGAACGACCAAAACAACGACCAGAGGGGGAGTGAATTGGAGCCACAAATGTCACTCGGAAATATTCGGGCCACTCTTTCCCAAGCACAAATGGAAGAAATGAAAGCACACCGACAGAAGAGGTGTCGGTGTCTAAAATGGCGGGGTCTAGACGGCCAATGAGTAAATTTCTAAGCGTGTCGGAGTTTAGATGGTTACGCTCGGAGAACACAGAGGTTTATACTGGTTCATACACGAACGCCCTACGTCCAATGTGTTGCGGGTTGTATTACCGAGCGCATAGAGCTCATAGAGGGGAGCTATAAGCTTTTGTAAGAGAGGGAAGACGGTTCCCAGGTCTCGTGCGTATGAGATTCTTGGTTCTGGTGTGTGCTCGTGTGTGTGCGAGTTTGAGTGTGTATGAATGAATGCTGGGATGTCGAGAGAGAGATTGGAGGTCCATTCTCTCCCTTTATACGTAGGGAGAGATGGGGGAGTACAGTAGAGAGAGGGGGAGTGAACGTGGGGCTGGCTTGGGCTGCTGCCAAGGGGGAGCTTTGTCTTCATTCTGTCTTCCTTTCTGAGGAAAATTGCGCCAGTAGACACATGTCCGGGTCCTGTTCGTCCTTGTTGTGCTGTAGCAATGCGTCTTGTGACCGGGAACTCCGATGTTCCCTTACCTGGGCATGGGCTGGGGCTGGTCGCACAGGACCGGGCACCCCCGCGTTCCGTCATATAGGGCTGATGATGCCCTAATCCCTGTTGGAGTGTCCGTCGGAGGCATGGCACAGATGTAGTGCGCAGAAGTCGTCGGTTAGGCAGCACGGGACCTTGTACTGCAGGGTGAACAGAGGTTGGCATGTCGACTCATGCCTTGAACCCCATCCCTGAGGACGGAGGGTACTGTGGACCTTTTGACTATATGCACTAGGGCATCCCAGGCTGTTGATGGCGGTGAGATCTTCGAAGGTGAGGGACGTCACGGGTGACGTCTCCCTGGCTCGGACGCCGAGGGTTGATGACGTCACGGATGACGCCACCTTGGCTCGGGCGAGGCGGAAGAGCCCCCGAGGGTTGATGACGTCACGGATGACGCCCCCTTGGCTCGGGCAAGGCGGAAGAGCCCCCGGGGGTTGATGACATCACGGATGACGCCCTCTTGGCTCGGGCGAGGCGGAAGAGCCCCCGATGACGATTTTGTTTTTGTGGAGTCTGGTAAATTGGATACCCTATTTCTAGGTATCCGACAGGAGGACTCGAACCGAAAACACCGATAGTGGAGCTCTCAACCCCTAGGGAAAAGAGGCAAGAACTCAAGCAAAGATATTTGTGAGAATTGGTGTCATAAGTACTTCATCAATTCCGCTGCGTGAATACAAATTTAACGCAATAAGCAAAACTTGATTCGGAGTCCGGACGAGAAAGAACCGAGCGAAACAACAAGCTCTACAGCACCGGGCGCTGAGACACAGTGCTCGGAGTCCGGTGCAAGCAACACACCACCGGACGCTTGACCACAGGTGCGTCCGATGCAATTCTAGAGAGCTCCGAGGAGCACCGGACGCTCTAAGCATCCAGTGCTCATGCACCGGGCTCTAGCGCATTGTGACGTTAGCGTCCGGTGCCAACGTGAGCTGTGACTCGCACAAAGATAACACTCACCGGACGACGTCGACAAGTGTACTTAAGTTCAGTTTGAAAGAAATAAAATATATATTTTGTAGCGGCGTTATATGCTCAGGTTTGATTGTCTCATACCAATAGCAAACACTAGAACACTTATGTTTAGAGCTATGCTAAAAATGAGTGTAGATGAGCTTTGATAAAAGTGAAAAAAATATGTTGCTTTGATAAATTGTGGCTCTTAATTTATACATTTGCTTTCATCCATCGAAGCACAATTAATTTATGCGACCTTAGGAGCCTATGTAAAGGCCCTATTCGTTTCGCTGAATTTTATCTTATGCTAATTTGTTGTGTGAGTAAAACACTGTTGGTTCGCTGAAAAAAAGTGTTGAAGTAGTGCGGATGAACATGACCAAAATCAAGAGTAATACTTTAGCTAAATAATTATCTAATTTAAGTTGTGGGTGACCTTGGAGAGGTTATCAGTGAGGTCATCAGCATAAGAGCATTCAATTTATATGACTGTTAGCGGTGCAAGAGCTAACATTTATTATAGAACGCAATATGACTGCTAAGATGTTCTGATGGAAGGAAATTTAGCAGTCCAACAGTTGCCATTTTTTTATAGAACGTAATATGATTGCTAAGATGTTCTGATATGGAAGAAAATTTAGAGTGCAGGTAAGCCACAAGTTTAACAAAATTCCATGAAGAAATAAGCTTCAATATGCAAGACAACAACTTATTATTTTCCGGTTGTAATGCATGGACACTTATCTAGTATACGTATGAAACATGTGAAACATTTGTAAAAATAAGTTTGCAACTTATGTGTATAGCAAACTATAACATCTAGATAAATACATTTACAACATAAGTTTATTAGATAAAATATTTTGAAAAGACGCTTATAACATATGTTTGAAAGATATACAACATTGTCACGTACATATGCGACATCTAGATTACGAAAAAAAACACTTGCAAAATGGGTCTGAAGCGGGTGAAACATTTGGAACATACATTTGCAACATACATATATAGCCACTACAACATATACAATATTTAGATAAAACACTTGAAACATATGATTGAAACAATAAATACATTTGAAACACACACTTACAACAAATGTGTATAACCATTGCAATATATGCAATACCAGATTTACTTTTGCAACATTCAGATAAAACATATGCAATATACATATGAAATTGCATGAAACATACGGTCAACATGTGCTCATACTCCGCTGATGTCCAATAGAAGCTAGGGAGCGCAGCACGCGCACGCAGCGTGAGGTTGTGACCGTGCGAGGCGCGAGGTCCAAGGGCGCACGACACCAGGCAGGGGAGGCGTAGGGGTGCTCGGCATGGGACGCTGGTGGTGCGAGGTGAGGGAAGCGCATGGGCGCTGGTGTTGGGACGTACGGAACGTGAGGTAGGTCCGTGCGACCGTACCAATGGCGAGTTTTCTTTTGGGAGAATGCGGGTCACAGGCGGCCGGAAGCACGTGGGCGAGGCGGGTCCGTCCGGACAGACGTCTTAATAGGAGCATTACCGTTTCATCATGAGGGGACTAAAGAGTTGAAGTATAGTTAGAGGTTACTTAACTGAATAAAACCTTAGTCTGCGTCATGTCTTCAAATCACATTGCCTGGTTATATATGGATTGGTTGGGCCCTTCGGTCCGGAATGCGGCCGCGTGCCGCTGTGGAAAACCAGATTGCCCGGCTTAGTTGTTTTATTCGCTTGACTTATCAGTTATGGTATAGTGTTTTTTCTCATAACAAAATAGCTAAAAACAACATCAGTCGGCCTATAGTCACGTAAACGATCAGCCGAATAAGACGAGTCGTGGATGTGGTTGTGCCCATACATTTCTAGGCTTCTGTTTTATTGCACTAGGGCATCCCACGTGGCCCTATTTTTGCCTCCCCTCTCCCGATCGACTGGGATTTGGCTCTGCCCTCCGCATGCAGGCGGACAACCACTAGGCAATAGAAAAAAAAAGGAAAGTGTCAGTCAGTTAGTTAGTTTCAGGATACGCAAGGAAGAAAGGGAATGAGCTTTCCGTGCCTTCTTCCCTTCCTTGGTTTTTCTTGGGTGAAAAGTTCAAGAAAGGGTGCATTTCCTGAAGAAAAAAATGCACCTGGGACACGGGGTGAAAAGACGTCGTCCCCTACATCGCGACAAGACCAACCCCCCGACCCACCACCATGGCCGCACCCTCCCTGGCTGACCACCCAACCACAAGCTCGGGGGCCCGCTCGTCAGTCTAGGGGTAAGGGAACTACCGCTCCACCTGGTGTCGCTGGGGCTGAGCCGAACCTTAAGGCTAGGGTTGGCACAGAGTCGGCGCTTGAGGAGGATGAGGTCGTGTGTCGCTGGGGCTGAGCCGAACCTTAAGGCTAGGGTTGGCACAGAGTCGGCACTTGAGGAGGATGAGGTCGTGTTCGACTTTTTTTGGCCAACTATGGATCGTAGACTCCCCACCGCCGCCGTGCCACCCTAGGGATCCTGCTACCGCAGATCCCCCTGATCCCTCCTTCCACCTCTTCTGGATCCGCAAGGATTTACTCCAATTGAAGCAAATCTCTCTCCAAGATTGCTTCCCGGCTTGGAATTTGAGTCTCTTCGACAAGCTTCGCAAGCCAATCAACATCAGCTTCTCAAGGGAGATCTGGGGAGCTAGGTCTGGAAAGCACTCCTACGCTAAAGTACTCATCGATGGGTCAAGGGGGCCAATGGGTCTGTGTGACAGAACCTTTTAAGAAAGGGCCCACTTGCCAGGATTAATAGTCCATCCGACTTAATCCCAAACAAATGATCCAATCCTTAATTGGTCCGTCAGGTGTCACCACTTTACAGCGGGTCATTCACCTCTCTCCGAACATGATCTCCTCATTTCAAACATTGCAGAAGTAATACAATAATTTAATTTACATCAAAGTAGCGGAAATTAGAAATCATATTACAAACCATAAGTTTTGAAACATAACTTAGTGTCATACGATAATATAACAACAAGTTGCTAATAGAGAATAAACAAACAACCGAGGTACTCTTGCCCAAGAGTCAAGCAAAGACAGACTACTCCTCATCATCTTCAACTGAAACAACGGTCATGCAGCACGAAGCCACACAGACCATAAAGGGACCCTCATCTGCAACAAGGGTTAACAAACCCTGAGTACGGGGTACTCAACAAGACTTATCCGACAAAAGAAAATATTTGGTGGACAAAAGGTATGCAAGTCATAGGATTCGAGGTGTGGTTTGCAAGAATCAAGTATTTTGCATAAATGAGCATTTATAAAAAGAATTGAACTTCATTTAATTTGTTCAAAAGATTACTCAAGTATCGATCTAAATTTATGATTGATAACATGGTAATAAACCATCCATGAAAGGAACCAACAAGTATCCAATTTAAGTTTCATTAACTACGATGTAAAAGACAGGGTTATGTTTCCATTTTCGAGGAACACGACGATTTGAACCGGTTTATCCCAGCTGGGGCTTCCCAATCACATGACGTATACAACACTAAAGCACGTATACGACTACTTTTCCCTGGATCCTCTCGCCAAAACCGGGGTTCCGCCACCCGAGAGCACGGTACACCTCCATCCAGTTCCGCAAACTTGGAGGGTACACACTACTCTCGCCATCTCTCCACTCCTAGTGCGGTTTGACCGTTCTTAAGACGAGAATAGCCAGAGTCCAGCTTCCCCGAGGTATGTGATAAGTACTCCAAAGTCACAACCCATGGACTTGTTACAATGGCAAGGCCCTAACGACACAGGCGGAAAGAACCCGCTCACCAAACACTGCTGATGGCTCTCAAACACCGTGTCCGCCCGGTCCCGAATTATTACTTCCAACAATATTCTTTTCTCAAAAGAGCATAACCATTTGCCGAAGCAATACGCTATGTGTAAGTGACCGGGAATCACCTACTAGAAAAACTCTAAGCATACTAAGCATTTTTGGCAAAAGTTTTCATCTTTAAACAAGTGTCAAGGTATAAGGTACAATTAACACAAGGAGAAAGCTATGCATCAAGTAGGAATTTAATCAAGTAGGAACAATGCAATAATAACCATAAGTGTATTTAAATAAAAGATTTTAAATACAAGGTAGGGTTTGAATGCACCGGGGCTTGCCTTGGTTAGAGGGATACACAAGCTCGGGCTCTGATTCAACAGAAGAAAAACCCCCTTCACCAGGGTGGTTATCCAACCCAACCAACGAGAAATCTACACGATACAAATGCCATGCTTTAGATGATGCTTGAGTAATAAACATGATGCTCAACATATACAAGCATGAACTTAAGAGATGATTAAAACAAATTACAACCTTGAGTACAACTTTCCTTCATGAAAGAAAAGTTAAACTAAAACATAGAGTAAGTAATTAAACCATGATTAGATTGATTATCTAGTTTAATAATTATGTTCAAAAGCACTGAACAAACAACACATTAAAATACATGTCCATAATTTGGTTGTCACTGGACAAATGACCATTTGCATCAATCAATACAAAATCACTCAAAACCTAAAGTCATTAGGGTTTCTAATCATTTTATAATTAATTAAACAAATAGCCATGTATAACAGTTCATCCAAAAGTTCCCAAACTTTTTGTACAACAAGATATAAGTATATAAAGGTTACACAAAAATTTTCAGAATGTTTGGAACATTACACAGAGCATGACAAATCATGGAAAAGCCATTTTTTAATTAATTTGAGCATTTTTACAGGATTAAAAATGTACTGAACATGGATATGTTATATTTTTATTAAATACTACAAATCACAGAGAGCATACACAAATTTTTACAGGATTTATTTATGCACAGAAATAAACATACAAAAATAACAAAAAACCTTACTGTGCAAAACTGGAAATTAGAAAAACCCTTTGATTGACTCACTGACAGCTGGGTCCCACATGTCAGCGACCAAAAACAGAGCAGCGGCGAGGGCGACCAAAGAACACGGCGGTGCGTTGCCGGCGGTGAAACAAAAGGTGAATCGTCGCTTGCGCTGGACTCCTGACTCCATCTCGATCACAACGAGATGCGACACGACCAAAACCATCCCTCAGAAACGTCTCACCGACGACGGCGGCGACCCGAGCTCGGCCACACGTACGCCGGAGAGTACAGACGTGCGTCGGAGCAACCAAGCAACGTCAACGACTCAGGAAGGAAAGACAAACATAACGCACAAAAGGAATGAGGCTAAAACCTACCGCAGAGACCTCACCGGCGACAATGGTGGCACTCCGCGCACGGCCGCACATGTACTGATGAACACAAGCCCTAATCGACTCAACCAACAACCCCAGTATGCTTAGCGGCCCCCAAACAACGCGGACCGCAAGAAGAACGAAACAAAACCTTAACGAAACGACCTCGTCGACGGCAATGGCGGACAACGGAGGTCTGCGCGGCGTGCGTCGGCCAAACTACGCACGCGCTGGAACAACCAACACCGCAGACGGACTCACGACGACTAGACGAAGCTAGCGCAAGACTCAGACTCGAAAAAGATCAACTAACGAGCTCTCACGGCGGTGAACACCGACGCGGTGGTGCTGACACGCCGGAGCGACACGAACCACAGCCACGGTTCGGAATTAGCTACAACCAGCTACTCTACGAGCACCAGGAGCTTACCCCGAACATGAAGCACTTGTTAACTTGACTGGAGAGGAAGCAGAACGAGCTGACGATGGAGACCGTGTCGGTGGAGATGGTGAGCAGAGCGGCAACGATGGTGTTCCCGGAGCTACGGTCCACCATTTGCAAAACAGAGAAGAGAGGCGGAGTCAGTGAGGAACAAGGAGTAAGAAACACGAGACAAAAGAACAAAGCAGCTCCTGTGTAGCCCGGCTGATAGCTGACCAGAGCGGCGGTGCTCTCGTCGGAGCCGAGGAAGAAAAGGTTGCGCCGGGCGAATGACAGCTCGACTACTTCAACCAGCACTCGAGGAAGGTGTGTGAGGGTGAGGCGAAGACTTTGTGACTGGATTGGAGGATTGGTAGAGGCTAACGAGCTCGGGCGAACTCGTCATCGTGAAGCGCTCACACGCGGCGGAGCAGAGCAGAGCGGTTGCATGGCGTGGAAAGGGAGGCAGGAGTGAACAACATCCTGTTTTGAAGACGGCAACGGAGCCGTGGCGTTGCCACGCACATGATGCGACGCTCATCGACGCCAGGAGTGGCACGGCGAGGTCAGCAGGTGGCCGTCCAGGTGTCGGCGCCGAGATCACTGCACCGACATCCAGGTGTTTGATGAAATGACTGAACTGCCCTTGGTACTAATTTGCAAATTGCTCAAGCTTCCAAGGGTTTTCATGAAAAACTTTGAATACAAAAGTTGCTCAAAATTTCATGATCTACATTTTTGTCAATACTCACATTTTCAAATTCAACCTAGAAATGAAAATGCATTTTTGAAATACAAAAACCCTTTTAAAAAGGTTTTACCCCCTTTTGAATTACTTTGAAAACTTGAATAACACTTGAAAAACTGTAAACACAACAAATGCAATTCAAACAGAGATCTACCATATTGCTTAAACAACCATAAGAAAATTCCTTTTAGATTTTGAAAATCATGTTTAGGGTTCAATCCACCCCCTCTGGGAATTAGGGTTTGGATTCAAATTTAACATTTGGAATTTGAAAAGATGAGCTGCATTCATACTATTGATCAAACATAAACAAGTAAACTCATTTTAGTTCAATTCATAGCCAGGTTTTCAACCAAAAGAATGATGCTTAATGCATATGATGATATGATCAATTTTTAATTAAGTGATTAACACCTGGGGTGTTACAGTCTGGCAGCTGGAGCCTCGTCCTCCGCATCGTTCTCAGAGGCCTCCTCCTCAAAATCAGGCTTGGAACCCCCCCAACAACTTCAACAGTTCGGGTGGCAGGAGCAAGGTCAGCATCAGGGGCCTCCCCAGCAAGGCGATCTTCGCCCTCCTCCACAACGACAACAACAACTGCCTCGACAACAACTTCGACCCCCCCCCCCCCACAGCAATTTCAGCCGCCGCCCCGCCAGCTTGGGCCTCTACGACTACCTCGTCAACAACCGGGAAGAAGGGCAGCTCAACTGGGGAAAGGGCAAGGTATTGATAATCCTGAGAAGCCTCCTTTTGTGATTGATCCAAGGTATAAGAAGTCAACTTGCTATAACTGTGGGGAACCTGGGCATTTTGTGGGCAATTGTACTAGGACTAAAATCTTTTTCATATGTGATGTGGCGGGACACCATATGAATGACTGCCCTGCTTGGAAATTGGATCACCCCACATATTCTTACATGGGTAGTGCTAATTAGGGCCTTGGATTTTATCATGTGGAAGTTCTGAATGTTAATTCGACCAAATGGCTTAATCTGAATAACTATGGTGTAGTCAAAATCAAGTCTGGTGATGTCACCTTATCTGAATTGGAAAGTGAATTGTCAATTATCTATTGCAAAGAATGGCTATGGTAGATTAGAGAGCTGGAACCATGAAATTTTTTGGTTGGACCCCCCCATAAGAGAGTGTCAGATATCAAGAACTATGCTCCATTCAACTTGAGAAAAGAGGGAGTTCAAGTGGAAGTTCTTGAATGGGTGGGAGATTTAACCCCTTATGCAGTTCTTAAGGAGGTCTGGGTTCAGATGAGAGGCATTCCTCCCAAGTGGAGCCATTGGAAAGTGTTTGCCCAAATTGCTTCTAGTTTTGGTCTGTTGATAGATGTGGATTGTACAAATCTATTCAAGACTTTCTATGATGTTGTAAGGGTCAAGATCTCTTGCAAAGATGATTGCAAAATCCCAACAGAAAGGCTCTTTGAAATGGATGAATTTTTTTGTAATATCTTTCCTGGTTGAGAGGGAGGATAAGAAACAGAAATCCAAAAGCACTAATGATGGTGGTAATGATGATAACATGGATGATGATGAAGAAGTTGATGATCTCGATGATGATGAGGATGGGATTGAAAAGCCCCCCCCTTCAAAATTTTAGACTTGGGAAAGCTTTATAGTTAAATCTCATGTCAGCAAACAAGTTTCAAGCAATGGTCACAAGACTAATCATCCTGACATGATGTCTGATGAACTTGATCAAATGAAACAACCAGTGCTACTAATGGGATTGGTCAGTCTGAGCTATTGATAGCAGAGAAGTCTAACTCCTTAGAAAGTTTAGTTGTCATTGAGAATGGGAGTGGTTCTGATTGTAAGTGCATGGCTGAGTCAGGACTTAAGTCTGAACAGTTGAAGCTCCTTGAGGAGCAACACAAAATGGAAGCAGTGATTGGAAGTGAAGATAACATTGTGCTCCCTGCTGATACAACTGAAACTGTACTGGAAGTGATATAGGAAGTGACTACTCCTGATCCATGGCATTCTCAGGACTCTGATTGCAAGATTGTTGGTCAAAAACGGCAGAGCCTCATTGATGATGATTCCAATCATTCCAAATGGGAGGAATTTAGAAGACTAGCTAAAGTTGGGAGCTCTCATGAGGATTGTTCACAATTGCTAAGAAGGATGGAACTGTAAGAATCTGATGAAGAATTGGAAACTCAAGATCTGGAATATGTCTCTATGACTGAAGATAGCTTGGAGAATGATGGTATTCATCTTGGAGATGGGCTGCTGTTTGACCACCAAGAAAAGATGTTACAAAAAAAGAAAAACACAGTGGGGTCCTACCCAGAGGATGTCTAGACCTAGGAGATTTCTAGAAGATGGTAAGACTGTGATGCAAAAAGCCTTGGACTATAAGAATTATCTGAATTTGGGTCAAGGTAACAAACCCACCACCTCTACTTCTTTTACTGCTCCTGAGGGCAAATGTTCTTTACTTGGTTTGTCTCTTTAATACAACATAACATTGATGTCATTAATAATATTGAAATAAAAAGTAGGAAATTTTTTCTAGAATGTAACTTTTAGGAGAGTCAAGGGCCTATTGGGCCTTATCCCATTAGGGTTAATTAGTCTCTTGCTTAGGGGCCAAGTAAATCCTCTCTATATAATGAGAGGAGATGTATCAATCTAAATCAAGTGAGATTAGTATCAATCTAAATCAACCAAGTAAATCCTCTCTATATAACGATCGATAGCGCCGACCAGATCGTCGATGCTGATCTTTCGTGGGTGATACTTTGGCGTGATGGGATGACGTGCAGCTAGCGGTGCGTTCGTCCCGCATGGCGTGGATCCGACGGTCCAGGACGTAGATCCAATCTGGAGCACAGTGCCGATCGTCGGGAGGACCATCGAATCTGGGAAGGTGACTGCTTGACGAACCATGATGTCGACGCACACACCCTCTACCTGGTGCGCCAACTTTTGACGAAATATACGTCGCAGTCTACCTATGGGGTACCCTACGGTAGTAAATTGTAGGCGGAGGTGTGGCGACGACGATCAAGCGTAACACAGAGAGCGTAGACACGACAATTTAGACAGGTTTGGGCTGGCAAATCACCGTAATACCCTATGTCCTGTGTTTTGGTAACTAGATGGATCTGAGTATTAGGTTACAAGATCCGTAGATGTTCTGAGAGATATATTTGGAGGGAGTCCCTGCTCGCCTTATATAGCCGGGGAGCAGGGTTACAATTTCCATATCCTAACAGATTACGATCGGTCCCTTAAGGCAAGGGATCCGAGTCTATCTACTAGGATTCTCCTTGGCGAGCAAGGCTTCTTCGGAGTCCTTGGCGAGCATGTCGGGCTAGTCGCGTGCCGCAAGGCCTCGCGGGCTGGGCCGTCTTCTGGTCGGTACACCCATAAGGTCCCTGAGGATATGCCGGCGTAATATCCCCAACAAGTCCTCGAGCACGTTGTATTCTTTTGGCAAACCTGCAGCGTCATCCTTAGAGGTGTTCAGCTGGTCGCCATCATGCGTCGTGGTTGCCGTGAGGCCCCGACCAGGTTGCCAGGTCGAGGTACTGCTCGGAGAAGCCTCCCGACCAAGTCGGGCTGGTCGAGAGTGTCGTAGCTTGATATGCGAGCAGGTCGCCTTGTCGGATGCTGCGGCTGCTTGTTAGGAGTATGTGACGTGCTGAAGAAGAAAAACTTTTGAAAAGTCCTTCCCTAGAGAAGTGTACCCACTTAGGCTCTGCAATAACACCAAAACAGCAGAGTTTTGTCGAGAAGAAAATAAGTACATTCACCGCAAGGTGAAGTGTACCCACTTAGTCCCCAAGCATGGTAGCAGGTGAAGTATGCACATGGTGCCATGCTTTATAAAAAGACACATAAGGTATGTAAAAAATAAAAAAATGAAGCATGAGTTTTCCATAAAATGATTGCGAATACACGTAGTCCCCGGGCCTGATGGAAGGAGTTGAGGAGGTTCTTGCATCGGGGTCACATAATCTTATTCGTAGTCCCCGGGTGTTGTCCTGCTTCGTGTCAGCCTTCTCTGTGCTGTGGCAGCAGTCCCCGAGCCTTGATCGGTGTGGTCCTGGACGAAGTCCCCGAGCCTCGTCGAGTCTGCGGTCGTGCGACTGAGTCGTCGCTGGCGGTCGGCGAAGTCCCCGAGTGACACCATAGCAGAGGCCCTGCAGGGCTCGCCAACTAGTGTACTGTAGTTGTGTTACTGTTCCTGCCAAAAAAGAGATCATAACAAAATCATACGTCCAGTCCCCGGGACTGTAGCGTTAGTGGTTTTCAGGAAATCTTTTTTCCGTAACTTGGGGAGGTTGATTGAGAAATACGAAATGGAAAGGCAAACCGAAAAGGAAGTTCGTGGGCCGAATTAGCTGCGCAGTTAACTGCCCAAGTCGCGGCGCGGAGATGGGGTCGTCGTGGCGGTTCTGTATTTGCCCGTTGCGGTTTCCCAAAAACCCTGGGATGCCAAGATCCGCGCCGCTTGGTATAAAGAAGGGAGTTGGCAACGACGGTGGTTTCCACATTTGTACTCCATGTGTAAATGTCTGTGTTCTTCAATCTCCTTTCATCTACTCCTCTTCTGCCCTCGCTCGTCGCTGCAAACCCTAGCCCTTCTCCACCGTAGTCTTGTCGATGGCGCCCAGAAAACCGAGCACTCGCTCGTCAGTGAAGAAGGGGGGAAAGTCCTAAAGGATGGTGGATCTTCTTCCAGATCGGACCAAGTATTGGGCCAGATGCACCATGAAGGAGGAAGATATCCAGCTTCTCGTTACCGCTGGTATTCTTTAGGATAAGTCCCTTGTTGATTGGAGGCCGGCGACCGGAGAGGAGTTCCCGACACCTAACACCGGAGAGCTTGTCGTCTTTGAGCCTTTCTTCTGGCATGGATTCGGGGTTCCCATTCACCCCTGTCTTCGCAGTCTGTTGGAGTTTTACAAGATTGCGTTGTGCAACCTCCATCCCAATTCGGTATTGCACATCGCAGTTTTTATTCATTTCTGCGAAGCGTATCTGGGGATTGAACCGCATTTCGAGTTGTTTCGCTATTTCTTCCGCCTCAAGCCGAATGGGACCGCCGCATCCCGGGTTGTAGGTTTTGTGTATCTTCAGCTCTGGGAGGGTATGGCGGATGTGTATCTTGCTACTCCACTACCTTCCAAGGTAGCGGAGTACAAGTCTCGTTGGTTCTACATTCCTTAGGAGAAGCCGTACGCGTGCGGCGATCCGACGGAAATTCCAGTGTCGTAGCCTAGTTGGTCGGCGACTCCTTTGCTAGCGGCGATGGAGCAAGTGAAGGAGCTGCTCGCCTTAGTAGACCAGTCGTCGCTTGATGGGGTTTCGGTTGGTTGGAATTTTGTTATGAGGCATTGTCAGCCTTGCAAGGATAGGGTTCATCCTGCCTATCTTTATACTGGTCGTCAAGACCCGACCCGGGAGACGTCGCGCGGGATGGTGCCAGAAGAGGGTTCGATCGCCTCTCTGTAATCTTTGATCTTAGTCTCCCATACATGGAGAATCCGCGGGATTCATTCCGTGCTGGTGTGCCTCCGCCACCGGTGAGTTTTGGCTTTTTCTTTTGTAGCGATGTTTTGGCTTTTGTGTTTTTGTTTGCTTATTGATGTAGCTGTCCTAGTTTCGTGGCCAGGATCGGGCTGCTTTCTTCTTTGGAGTCCCGTCCGAGGAGTGGCCTGAGGGGTCGACTGGGTGTCGAGGCGAGCGACCCTGTCGCGCGAGGTGGATGGTCGTGGTTCATCCCGGCGGAGGGGAGTCCCCAAGCCTCTTGCTGGAAGGCACCGGGCGCGTGATGATCCTTTGGGGAAGCGCCCAGCCGACCTACCTCCGAAGAAATCAAAGTTATCGGTTAGCACCGACGACAAGTTTGTGATTAAGGAAGGCGCCAGCCCGCAGCCGCCCTCGCTTTCTGGCTGGACCGACGAGTGGTCGGCTAGGGAGGATGATGTTCAGACTGTGAATCTGGATGGTGAGGGGGGTCTGCATCGAGCAGCAAGGTGCCCCTGCCCAGGGCGTCGCTGGTCCACCTGCTTGCGTTAGTGAGTGCCAGGGGCGGTGCATTAGGGGAGGATACCATTCCGGCTTCGGGGGGGTCCACCAATGGTTGCGTCGTGCGGTTCCGCCAGGGAGCTTCCGGCCCAGAGATTTGTGAAGGTGCGCCGGAAGTTGGACTTGTAAGTACTTTGTCCTTGTTTTGTTTGAGTCTTCGGTTTTTTCGTCTGCTTGTTTATGGTGTGCTTCTTGGCAGGGCGCTGAACGTCGAGGATCCTACTGGCCCTTCTGGTGATACACCGGGAGCTGCTGATCATGCACATGGTGTTCCTGTTTTGGATGGGTATGGTGCTCCGGTGCCCGCGGAGTACTAGGAGAACCCTGATGTTGCGGATGTTCTGGTTGGTGAACCTTCGGGCGGTGGGTTGCTGTTTGCGGATGCTCCTCGGGCGGGTTTTCCGGAGATCGGTTCTTTTGCGGCTTCGGGGCTGGATCCGAGGCCGGTGAAGCGGAAGAGGGTGGCGGTGTTGTTGCAGGAGCCGGAGTTGGTGGAGGAGATTCCGCGCGCAGGGGATTTCCCAAAGCCGACGCCGGTCCGGACTTTTCGTCGTGACAGTGAGGATTTCATTGTGGTTGAGGACGATGAAGCTGAGGCGGAGGCGGCGGTCTTTTTTAATGATGCGAACAACCTACTTGGACGGGCCAAGGTGACTGTTATCCTCTTTGGTTTTGTCCTTGCCGCCGCGTCTTCTCTTGCTGAACCGTCGTTGCATGGTCGCAGGGTCTTTTCAGGGCCAAAAGGGAGCGGAAGGCAATGGCCGACCAGTTTGTGAAGTTAGTTTCTGAGAACGAGCATCTGCGGAGGGAGGTCGCTCGTGTCGAGAGCCAATTTGCGGGGCTGGAGGATAGTTTGGAGGCGGCGCATCGGTTCTCGCAGGCTTTGGAGGCCGCAGTCCGAGAGCGGGAGCGCGAAAATGCGGAGCTTCAGCCTCATGTTGATAAGGTTGACGAGGTTTCCACCCGTAAGTCTTTGTCATTCTTTGGTTGGATGGCTTGTTGTTGTAGTCGTACCGCTGTGGGTAGCACTCGGAGTTGCCCGATTGGTAGTCTCGGCGGTCGCCGGCCCTTCCTTCGCTGCGATAATCTGATCGGCGGTCGCTATCCCTTGTACGTTCCAGGGATCGAGAGTAGCGTTGCCTGTTCTCCCTGCTGCGGGTGGCGTCGTCTTGATTGGCGTAAGAATTCATGATCGTCATGAGCTCTTCTATAGTTGTTATGCTCTTCCGTGCCAACTTATTCCGGAGACCGTCCGTCCGCAGGCCATTGGAGAAGATGGTGATGGCCTCTGGCTCAGAGATCTCTGCGATGTTCAGCCGCTTGTCCGAGAAGCGCCTGATGTACTCCCGGAGGCTCTCATTGCTCCTCTGGCGGACGCTCTCCAAGTTGTACCTCGTCCCGGGCTGGACGCATGTAGCCTTGTACGTCTTGATGAATATTTCCTTTAGTTGCTCCCAGGTGTCGATGGTGCCTTCTGGGATCTTCTGGAGCCAGCTGTTGGTGGAGCTTGACAACATCACCAGTAGGTAATTAGCCATCACGTCTTGGTTTCCTCCGGCGGTACAAACGGCGATCTCGTAGGTGGACGCCCATTGTTCTGGGTTTGCCTTGCCGCCGTACTTCTCCACCGACGTAACTCTGAATTCTGGGGCCACTGGATGGCACACAGACGAGCGGAGAAGGGGCGCAGGCCCCTGATTGCTCTTGGCGCTGGTGGCGGTGTTCGACCACGTCGGCGATTGCCATCATCGCACCGTGGGGATCTATGTCGACGTTCCCTCGGAGGGCTTCGGTGCGCCGGTGGCGGTGATCTATCACGCCGGGGTCTTTCACGCTCGCCATCGTTGTGAGGTGGTGATCCTCGCCTCTGCTCTCTTGGAGGGCTTTGCCGTGGCGGTGTGGGTGCTTGATCGCGCCGGGGCCCGTCGAGTTCTTCATCGTCATGGGGTGGGGATCCTCGCCTGAGCTCCCTGAGCGGGCTTCGCGGGTGGTTTCTGCTGTGGGACTGGGCGGAGAATTCGGGCGGAGGACCCGCTTTGTTGACATGGACCACTGCCGCCATGATGTGGGCTTCTATCTTCTCGATCATGGGCGTGGAAGGGAGCTTGGACAGCTCGTAGGTGGCTATCGCTAAGTTGGTGCTGGTCGTCAGGTAGACCGCAACGTCGCCCATCTGGTCGAACTCGTGCCGGAGGTTGCATCCTGGGATGTGACCACGATTCCTCTGCTCCTGCTCACGCTATTCCCGTGCTAGTCGTTCGTGTTCACGGTGCTCCTGGTTGCGCTTCTCCTGGTCGCGGCGTTCGATGTCGCGCCTCTGTGCACGTTCGGCGTTGTGTTGTTCTCTCGCGATGCATTCGACATCTGCTTAGTTGTCGGGAGCGACGCTGTCAACGGAGACTTGAAAAATTACTCCTCCGAAGCCTGGAGGGAACTCCGGAAGGCTGCTGGTCGATCCGGAGGAGTCGGCGATTTCGGTCTCCGCGCCGGTGGCCGAGGTTGAAGAGACAGTACCGTCGAGGGATACCGCCTAGTCGGAGTCGCTGGGGATCGCGGAGATGACAACAGTATTCACGATAGGTGCCACTGGAATCAGGTTGGAGGTTGATCGAAACATCTGGTGCTTGAAGATCGCAGCCTGGTTGCTGAGCCCATGATGCATCGTTGGGGAAGGACGGGCGCCCCTAGTCGTCACGACCGCCGTTCTTGATGGGATTTGGCGGCGGCATGGTCGGCGGCCATGATGACCAGAGAGTCGGCGCCGTGCCTCTTGCACGAGGCCAACGCAGTTGACGATAGCGGCGTTGGAACGATAGATAGCGCCGACCAGATCGTCGATGCTGATCTTTCGCAGGTGAAACTTTGGCGTGACGGGATGACGTGCGGTTGGCGGCGCGTTCGTCCCGCATGGCGTGGATCCGACGGTCCAGGACATAGATCCAATCTGGAGCACAGTGCCGGTCGTCAGGAAGACCATCGAATCTGGGAAGGTGACCGCTTGACGAACCATGATGTCGATGCACACACCCTCTACTTGGTGCACCATCTTTTGACGAAATATACGTCGCAGTCTACCTATGGGGTACCCTACGGTAGTAAATTGTAGGCGGAGGTGTGGCGACGACGATCAAGCGTAACACAGAGAGCGTAGACACGACAATTTAGACAGGTTTGGGCTGGCAAATCACCGTAATACCCTATGTCCTGTGTTTTGGTAACTAGATGGATCTGAGTATTAGGTTACAAGATCCGTAGATGTTCTGAGAGATATATTTGGAGGGAGTCCCTGCTCGCCTTATATAGCCGGGGAGCAGGGTTACAATTTCCATATCCTAACAGATTACGATCGGTCCCTTAAGGCAAGGGATCCGAGTCTATCTACTAGGATTCTCCTTGGCGAGCAAGGCTTCTTCGGAGTCCTTGGCGAGCATGTCGGGCTAGTCGCGTGCCGCAAGGCCTCGCGGGCTGGGCCGTCTTTTGGTCGGCAGGCCCATAAGGTCCCTAGGGATATGCCGGGGTAATATCCCCAACCGAAACCCCTTCCCTCTTGCCGGCCGTGGGCGGAGCCCCGTGGCCGGCGCTCCCAGCGATCTCCAAACCCTAGCCGCCGCCCTGTGAACAGTACCCGCGGTACTGTAGCACGCGGGTACTGTAGCGTAGCAGCCGTTGTCGCTCCTCTCAACCCTCTCTCTCTCTCAATTCTTAGCAATTACAAGCAGCACCATAACATTTGGTATCAGAGATGTTCGGTCCTCCGTCATCCTCCATGATTCTGCCATCAACTCCAGTGTTCCTGCCCGTGCCATCGCCGTTGGCGCCGTCCGCTTCTTCGGGGTTGTTGCTTGCGTCCTCCCGCGGGACGCTCACGTTGGAATCCTTGGCCGGTGTGGTAGCTCAGATCGGCCGCGACATGGAGACCATGCAGGCGCAGTTGGCCAACCTGATCCCACTCTTCCCCTACGACATGCAGCAGCATAGCAGGACGAGGGTGCCTCTCCATCAGTTGCAGTGGCCGAAATATCCGTCCCTCATCACCTCGTGGGTGTTGGGGTCGGCACCCGCGCCAATCTACACTACAACAATATCGCCCACGCCATCCACCGCGGTAAACTCATCTGCTTCATGTCGATCCTTCATAGGGCATGGGCAGCGCACCATCTTCAAGCGGCGGCGTCGTGTCATCACTGCAAATCAGCTGGCTACAGCAACAGCCTTGCTGCTGATCAAGAAGACGAAGGAGATTGCGCGAGAGACTGCCCGCAAGGTGTCGGCGGCAATGCAGCTGCAGGCTGCTGCACGTGGCCTCCTAGCGCATCGGCGGGTGCAGGAGATGTGCGATATGCAGGTCATTCAGCCCCGCACCCCTTCACTGCTCCTCCAAGCTGCGCTTCCCTGCGTGGAGGACCTCGATCTCGTCTGCTGCGTCGGGAATCTTGTCTTCTCCGTGGGCGGCGAAATCAAAATCAGCAATCATCCAATGGGGAGAAGGCATAGGGTCACCGGCGAGAGCACACCGCCCAGCGCTGTCACATTCCGCTACCAGCCACCGCGAGGGCACCTCCACTGGTCACTACGACCAATTCCAGGTGGCCATACATGTGCGTCCCTTTCGTCCAGATGGTCTCCATGGGATCCAGGTGGTTACAGACGTGTAGGTCCAGCATGCGGAGAGTGTCTACTTTTAATGTTGAGTCAAATTCAGGTTGGAAATAATAAAATAAGCCGAGATGTAAAAGACTTATTTTTAGGTGTTAGGTTTGTGTTATGCCGAGTCGTTGTTAGGTCGCAACTCGAGGACGAGCTGCATGTCCAGGGGGTGTAGTGTTAGGAGAGTCAAGGGCCTATTGGGTCTTAGCCTATTAGGGTTAATTAGTCGCTTTCTTAGGGCCAAGTACATCCTCTCTATATAATGAGAGGAGATGTATCAATCTAAATCAAGCAAGAGATTAGAAGAAAACCCCTTCCCTCTTGCCGGTCGTGGGCGGAGCCCCACGGCCGGCGTTCCCAGCGATCCCCAAACTCTAGCCGCCGCCCTGCTGTGAACAGTACCCGCGGGCACTGTAGCACCGCGGGTCCAGTAGCGCGACCACCTCTGCCGCTCCCGCAACTCCCTCCTCTCAATCTCAGCAGCCACCATAACAGTAACCCTGAGGTTTCTTTACCTGTGCATTTAGATGATACCCTGGATCCTAAGGATTTCCCTGATGTGATTGGTAGCAGTGTGGTTAAGAAAAAGGCTGATTTGAAGGATAATCCAATTAGTGATTGTTCCTGGGTACATATAGTTAATAAGAGCCTTGAGGTCTTAGATAATATGAATCTTTCTAATGATAGGTGCAATTTGGAACATTAGAGGCCTTAATAAAAAAAGGCAAACTACAACGCATTACTGATTTTATTAATGACAATAGGCTAGATTTTGTCAGTTTTCAGGAAACTAAAAAAAATCGTTTGAAGAATCTTTCTTGTCCTATGCTAACAAAGATTTTATTTGGAAACACTTACCAGCTGATGGAACTGCTGGTGGTATTTTAGTAGGTCTAAATACTAGAAAGCTTGAGGCCAGCTGATGGAACTGCTGGTGGTATTTTAGTAGTTTCTAAATTTTGTGTGACAGTTATGGTTTAGAACTATGATGATAAGTTGATTTGGAAATTTATTAGTGTATATGGGTCCCCTTATGAGGAAGGTAAATCTGAGTTCATTCAAGAACTATATAATATTTTTGAAAACTGGGATGGTCCCACCCTTATAGGGGGTGATATTAATTTGGTGACAAATAGTAAAGAAAAAAGCAATGCTATAATTAATCAGAAGTGGGTCGACCTTTTTCAAGGTTGGATTCATAGTTGTGGTCTCTTGGAGTTGAAGAACTCGTCTAGATCTTATACTTGGACAAATAATCAAGAGCAACCTATCATGGCTGCAATTGATAATTTTTTCTGTAACACTTTTTTTGAGCAAAAATACCCCCTTGCTTTTGTGACAGCCAAAACTAGAGTGGGTAGTGACCATGTCCCTCTTATTTTAAACTTTGGCTGTCAGGAAGTTAGGAATCAAAGTATGTTTAGGTTTGAAAAATGGTGGCTTGCGCAACCTGATTTTAAACAATTGATCACTAAACCTTGGAATACTGAGTGTGCCTTTGACAATGCTATGGATATTTAGCAGTTTAAAATCAGATTACTTAGAAAGAAAATAAAAGGTTGGGCGATAAATATTAATGCTGAGGTGAAAAAACAAAAAAAAAATGAACTCCTTGAGGAGTTTGACAATTTAGACAGAAGATATGAAGCTGGCTGTTTGCTGCTAGGGGAGAAAAGCAGGATGGATGATATTGTTAAGGATTTAGAGAATATTTGGAGGCTAGAAGAAGTTAAGGCTAGGCAACGCTCTAGGGAAAGAAACATCAAGGAGGCTGACAAAAATACTGCCTATTTTCAGGCTATCTCTAATCAGAGAGCTAGAAAGAAAATGATCCCTGTCCTAGAAAGTCCTGATGGCTTATTAGAAGATACCAAGGATATGCTAAACCATGCTGTAGAGTTCTACAAGCAGTTGTTTGGGGCTGAGGAAAACTTAGGAGTGCATCTAGGAAATAGTTTATGGGAAGATAGATAAAGTTACTGAATGTGAAAATGAGCTGTTGGAAGCTCCATTCACTGAAGAGGAAATAGAGCTGGCTGTCTTTGACTCCTATGCCGAGGGGGGCCCTGGGCCTGATCGCTTTTCTTTCATGTTTTATCAGACCTTCTGGGATATAATTAAGGCTGATCTCATGAATCTGGTTAAGGACTTTGAGTCTGGGAACTTGAATTTAGATAATCTATAGTTTGTAGACTAAACTAAAGTAGTTTAAATTTTTTAAAGTATAAACCCGGGCCAAATGAGTCATGTAAATGCACTTAAATGTCTGTAGCTCCAGATCCAGGATTTCCTAGAACTACAGGTGATCAGCTCTCGCTCCCAAACAAAACCGAGATTGCCTTTTTATCGTTTGGATTGGATGTCCTCTATTTGTTGTGATCCTTTGTATATGGGAAAGGTCACACCATGTGCAAGTTGAATCCTTATAAAATTGTGTCAAATTACAACTCCAACGAAGTAAGTTTTCTTAAATAAAAGTATAGATTCTCTCAATGGCCATAAGTCTCTCGTTCAGCACGTGTTGCACGTAAAAATTTCAATCATCTCGATGAGAACTACGCAACGGCGAAGTACACAATACGATTTGAGACTTGTACAAAACTGGCTAAGCATATGTCTTTTTTTTCCTAAATTTCCTAAGCGTTGCTAATTTTTGTCGTCAATAATTTCTATTGGGATTATCTTTGTTGGTGCAGAAGTAGCCATAAGGCATAGGCGAAGCCTCTTGTTTGGCTGTATCGGGTGTGAGTTAGAGCTCAGCTCGGCATAGACTTGCATTTCACATCGCTATAGAATGACAGACGACATCATCTGGAGGCAACATCTTTTTTCGCGATCGGGTATGAGCACGTATTTCTTTAAGACGGAAGAAGTTGTTTACAAAGCGTGTTCGCCTGGCTGACGAATGCAGTTTGCGAGTAGCATACTGCAAGATGTAGCAAAACAAGCAACAAACTTCACAGATTACAAGTTAAAAGACTAAACGATGAATGATGTTGCGACAACAGCAGCTGCTGCTTGTGGGGGCAGTAGACATTCTAAACTCCTGAAACCCGCCTGTAGCCAATTCAAACCTTCGACGATTGCCTTGTTCGCAATGTCAATCGCTTGGGCAACCTCCCGACGAAATACCCTGGCATTGCGCTCCAACCAAATGGTCCAAACCACAAGGAGAACGAAAGAATCAAAGGTTCCACGGCCTGTCTTCCCAAGCTTCCTCCTACAGTGAAGCCACCAATCGACCAGGTCTAACCTGATGAGGACATCACCATGCTGGACACGTCTACGTCATCGTCTTTTCCAATTTGCAACTCATCTCCAACTCAGCTGTCACGTCGACTTCGAGGCTGTTTCGGAGTTCAGGACCAGCCAGGAGTAAAACGGACGCCCAGGATGCATACGGACTCCGTTTTCGATGATTCACCCACGGATGGAAAGATAATTTCATAAGGAAATCAATGGCGTTGGTTTGACGTCCAAATTCCTTCTGAGTCATCAGGAAACATCAAGTCAGCGTCCAGAATCTGTTCCGGTGCTGCGTCACCTATTTTGGGCCAACTTGGCCATGTATCGTGAGTCGGGCCTTAAGCCCAAGTTGTGGGCGCCCCCCCTGGTCGCCTCCAACCCTAGGTTGTCTCTCCCTTATATTCCACGTAACCATCGCCGTTGAGACTCGGGTTTTTTTAGAGTTTAGTTTTCCATCGAGAAACTGAATCGTTCAGTGTAACTGTGTCGATTAGTCCTTTTACAGTGATCCAGGGCTCCCGTTCGTGATCTCCTCCACTGTGTCGATTAGTAATTTGGAACCGAGTTCTTGAACCCTCTATTGATATTCGCTTCAATCATATTTGCAATTTCAGATTGCGTGTTTATACCTTCTTGCTTGTGTTCTTCGATTCGCTTGCAGGAAAAGCCTTATTGGCGAGGTCAATCAAGTTGTGCTTGGTTGATAACCAATGGAGCAGTGGTGTAACGGTTGCAGGGTTCGAATCGTGTCTGATTTGAAGCCGGATCGCCAACGTCGAGTTCTCCCCAATCGACATCATAACCCATCGACCTGCAGCAAGTTATCAAGCCCAATCGGTTGGAGTATTCTGATCCATACTTCTCTAGAGAAGACGCAGTTGAAGAACAGATGATTGATCTCTTCCGACTCCTGATCACAGAGCGCACATTCGTCTGAGTCTTGTAAACCATGTCGCCTACGCCTGACTGCTGTCTAGATCCTCCTGTGAATGAGCAACCAAAAGAACAGCTTCACTTTTGGCGGAGCTTTTGTTCCCCATAGTTCTTTCACTCCTCTCAGTTCAGATGATCCCACAAAGAAGGCTCGATAGGTGGATGACGCGGAGTACCTCCCGTCCGCCGACCATCTCCAGACAAACCGATCAGATTGCAGAGGATCCAAACCAATGTTGTCGACGAGCTCCTAAACCCTTATGTACTCACATAGTACATGAGTAGTTAGGGCACCGGCAATGTCCTGTACCCAGCGCCGATCCAGTAGGGATTCTTTCACTGTACGCGCTTGCCCAGCCCGACGGATGGTGCTGAACAGCGCCAGTGCAACCCTGCAAAGAGGCCCTGCAGGAAGCCAACGGTCTGTCCAAAACATAGCAGAAGCACCGTCTCCCAGGCGAACTTCCAGCGATGCATCGGCCATCACCGACACCGATCGCTCCTGAATAGACGGCAGCCTTGCCCAACCTCTCGCCGGTTCTGTGCGCCGAAGCCATTCCCATCTTAACCGGAGAGCGAACCCAAACAACCGAAGGTCAGAAATACCAAGGCCGCCATAAATTTTTGGGCTGCATACCGTTCTCCATGTGACCTTGCATTTCCCCCCACTGTCCGTTTCTGATCCAGCCTAAAGAAACGCGCGTTGTCGTTTGTCAATCTGCTGAATCGCCCAGGTGGAGAGACCCGATGCGATGTCGATGTGCACAGAAATTGCCGATGAGGTGACTTTGACCAGAAGGGCGCGACCAACGCATGTAAGCATCCCAGATTTCCAGGTCGGGATCCTGGCTGAAACCGAATTGACGATGGGCTGCTCATCGATGCATCGTAACCGACTGATGGAGAGCGGCACCCCCAAGTATCTGTAGGGGAACGGCGCCAGCACACAAGGAAAAACCTCTGTGACCTGAGCAAGGTCGTGCGCAGAACATTTGATCGGTGTGGCCATACATTTCTCCATATTGGTAATAAGGCCCGAGGCGCAAGCACTGAAAATTGCCCTTAGGCACTCAAAATCCACTACTACAGAAAGAGTTTTTAGCCCCGGTCCATAAGGGCCTTTAGTCCCGGTTGGTCCTTTAGTCCCGGTTGGTCGAACCGGGGCTAAAGGTCCCTTCCAGCAGGTTGGTAGAACCGGGTCCCTTCCAGCAAAAAAAATTAATGCCTCCCAACAAACTCGCGCCTCATGAGAATCGAACCTTGGACCTCCTGCACCTGCCTCGCGCATCCGAACCATCCCACCTACTCAACTTATATGTTAATAGATGGAACTCTTCCCTTTTGAACCCACGCGTCGAGGGACCTTTAGCCGCGGTTCGTAACACCAACCGGGACTAAAAGGTCTATCTTTAGTCTCGGTTGGTAACACCAACCAGGACTAAAGGATACTTTTTATTCCGGTTGGTGTTACCAACCGGGACTAAAGATCTATTAGCCCCGGACGCAAAAATAACCAGGACTAAAGCCCATTTTGGTAATCGAGGAAAGGTGGTTTCTCTACTAGTGATCCCTTGCAGTTGGTGCAAGGAGGACGACGATATCATCAGCATGCAATGGCCTCCTGTGCGCAATTGTCGTTCCTGGCAACGGAGAAAGAAGTCGACGGCGATCGACCTCAATCAACAAGGAATTGAGGACCTCCATTACTATTACGAACATCATGGGTGAGAGAGAATCGCCCAGCCGAAGGCCGCGAGCATGGAAGATTTTTTGCCCCGGTCTGCCATTGATCAGAGGTCTGGTAGTTGCAGTGGACAACAGTATGGACAGGAGATCGGTCCAACGGCGCGGAAAACCAATGTGTTGCAGTAGATCAAGCAAGAAGGGCCAAGCAACCGAATCAAAGGCCTTGGCGATGTCCACCTTAGTTAGAACCATCGGTACCCGCCTACTGTGCAACGATTTACATGTTTTGTGCACTGTCCTGAAGTTATCGTGGATGTAGCGACCTTTGATAAAGGCGCTCTAGTTAATGCGCACAATGTTGATGAGATGCGGGGCCAAGCGACGGGCAAGACATTGGCAAGCAACTTACTGAAACTGTGCATTAGACTGATCGAGCGATAGTCCTTTAGACCAGCACGCGCTGCGTTCTTCCGCAGCAAGACCATCAGGGCGTCGTTAATCAGATGGAAACTCCTTGCATCCAATGACCACAGTGCATTGAAGGCGTTCAAGACATCAGTCTTGATCACCGACCAAGTTGTTTTATAAAACAACCCAGTAAACCCATCTGGCCCTGGTGCTCTGTCACCTGGAATATCTCTGATGGTCTCCTAGATTTCAGCCTCCGTGAAACAATTCCCGAGTTCCTCAAGGTCCAGACGAGGGATGCCCAGGCGCTCGAAATCCAAACCATGAGTGCGCTGAAAAGGCTTCCCCAATGTCATTGAAGTATGTGAAGATCAGATCCGCCTTCTCATCCTCCGCCGAAACTCAGACCCCGTCGTGCAGCATCGTTGGAATCGTGTTCTTCCGGTTACGGTGACAGGCTTGCAGATGAAAGAACTTTGTGTTGACATCCCCCTCCCTCAAAAATCTTATTCTGGAGCGCTGGCGTGCAATGGTTCTGGCCAGCGAGGCGAGGCCAAGTGACTCCCGCTTAAGCTCTTTGCGTAATGAGAACTCATCGAGTGTAAGCACCCTTGTATCCTGGGCCGCGTCCAACTGCGCAACCCACTCCTTTACTGTACTAAACGTTGGTTTGTGTGAACGGGCGCCCTCGTTTTATCAGTGTGTTGTTCTGATAGGGGAAAGGGGGCATGCAATGCAACCGTGAGGGTTTTTTTTTTTTTTTTTTTTTTTTTTTTTTTTTTTTTGGAGAAAATGCAACGGATGGTGCCTTTGGCCTTGATTCTAAACGGACAACCTGTCCCGGGCTCGGACTAGCAGGGTCATGTCATGCTAGCCCAGTAGTGGCTCAGCAAGAAAGAGGCTTTGGTACAACAGCGACCAGTTCCGTGTTGGCTCCTGGCACACGAGGGGGCCTGGCTTCTATTTTTGAAAAGTTTCTATTTTCGGCAAAAAAATATTTTTCGTAAATTTCCGTTTTTAGAAAATTACAAGTTCTACACATAATTACATTATAACTTATACATGTAACTTATACACATGACTTCAACATATATCTTGAATAGTTCAACGTGGCAAAGTTACTTTTATATATATATATATATATATATATATATATATATATATATATATATATATATATATATATATATTAGTACGGATATAACTTAGCACGCATAACTTTTAGGTATAATATTTTGTAAAACAAATCTATCAACATAATTTCTTAAAAAGCTATAAAATTATACACAAAAATTTTATGTATAATTTATTTGTATAACTAAGATATATAACTAATGACTGATCTAGATGTAAAATTGAACATATAACTTATATTTAAGAATTGTAGATGTACAAATTATTATCATAATATATTAGTATAGATATAAAAACTACGAATGGAAATAACCATGTAGTATATATAACTTATTTATTTATCAAATTACATATAAACTTTATATAAAAAAAGTAATAATAAAAAATTATGATGATAAGTTCTGTTCTGTATAATGTTATATTATCAACGTCGTGAGTATAAGTTATAAAAATAAGTTTTGTCCCGTAACATATATGTATAACTTAGTTATTTCTAGAAACAGAAAGTTAGGGTATTATTTTTTTTTAAAAAAGGAAAGTTACGGGAACAACAGATCGTTCGCTGGATTTAAATCGAGTGAACGATCGCTAAAATGGAATTGCTCACCCTGCATGCTGAGGTCCGCTGACACACGTGAAAAAAGCAAAACATTTAATTTAAAATGGAATAACTTATAAATGGTGTATTTATTTTCAATTCCACTTGCACCGTGTATTCTATGTGCCGCGGCCAACAAAATTAGATCCCAGTTGCATATGT
Organism: Microstegium vimineum; assembly: GCA_022036555.1. NCBI lineage: Eukaryota > Viridiplantae > Streptophyta > Magnoliopsida > Poales > Poaceae > Microstegium > Microstegium vimineum. The sequence goes on along the minus strand of CM039135.1, from coordinate 12,507,782 downwards.
TTGAAAGAATTTTTAGTAGCAATTTATATGTATTATTTTATAATAGATAATTTATGACTAACATATAACTTACAAGTACAATTTATAATATATAACTTACAACATATAATTTATACGAAAAACTTGTAAGCTCAAGAGCTATAAAACACAACTTATTTAAAAAAATATTAAACATAAACAAATAAATTAACTTATAACTTATACTAAAATTTACAAACACAAAGTTATTAACATAGAAAGAAAACGAATTAATTTATAACTTAAATACAAAAGTTATCAAACGCAACTTATCTACGTAATTTATTCATACAACTTATGTGTATAAGTTGTAAGTTATAAGTTAGTACACATAAATTAGCACTAAGAAAAATTGTTCTAAATATATGCAAGTGAGTTCTAGTTTAGTTCGTATCATCACGTAAAACACATTGGTGCAGACGAAATTTAAAATGGATACACCGTTCCAAAGTTATAGCATTTTAAAATAAATATTTTGCTTTTTAAAAATTACGTCAGCAGCACAGGGAAGCGCACAGAGAGGATTAGTTGCAGTTGCTGCGGATCCTTCGCTGGACTAGCAAGAGAAGGGGGCCGCGGAAGTACCACGACGGAATCGTTCGCTTGATTTAAAACGGGTGAACGTTCGTCTAAATGGAATTGCGCACACGAGGTGCCCTGGAAGTGAAAGCCCATCACTTCTCCGCGCTCTTAGGAGCCAGTGGCGGCGCTATGCAGCCTCCCCCCGCAGCCTCCCATCACGTCTGCATGTTTCTACTTGTTCATTGAACGGATGAACTGTCGAATTGCATTCTGATCAAGATTCAAGAGCCACAAGGTGCCTTGCCTTGATTCCCATATATGCTTCACATTACTATTTCTTCTCTAAAATGCTATTCCTCTTTTCAACAAAATACATATATGTATACATAGATATAAGGCTTAAACTATTCCTCTCTTTTCAACAAATAAAATACATCTAGATCAGGCTTGTACAGTATCTGAACTCCAAAACGACGTTTCTAGACTTTCAGTTCTAAAACTATTTTACTGTACTGATTTTGTCATCAGGCACATAATCCTAACTAGATTCCGGGGACACTTTCTTCTTATTTATTTAATTATAACTGGTGAATTGTCCAATTACACTGATCAAGATTCAAGAGCCAAAAGATGCTTTGATTTCCAAATATGCTTCGAATTACTTTTTCTTCTATTTGCAAAAAAAAACTATTTCTTCTCTTAAAAAATATTCTCCTTTTCAATAAAATACATCTAGATCGGCCTCATTCTACTACGCTATATGAAAATCTTAAATGACTTTTGCAGATTAAGTATTATTTTTACTTACTATTACTGTATTACATTAGACGTTAGGCACATAGACATAGTCCTAACTAGACTCAGGAACATACACAGGCCGGCTTTCTCACTAGAAAGAAAAGAATTCATCAAACGCTCATAGCACTAGATCATGCAGCAACCACGCAGATTATTATGAACATGTGTAGTACGCATTTTTTAAATTCAGAGGGCTCTGTGGGGGAAGAAAAACACATCGAGACGAAAACGACGTACGGCGTGGTTTATATCAGCAATGGACTTGACGATCATCTCCTGGCACTGGTCGTACGACTCCTGCTTCTTCAGCAAGAAGTTGGCATGACACCTTGCGATGAACTGCTCAGCTAGGTCGATCTCGTTCCCGCCGCCAGCGTCGGTGTCAGCGTCTTCCTTCCCCTCATCGTCTTCCTCCACGACCACCACCTCGGGCAAATGTCTCGGTGTCACGGGACATAAGTATCCCCCGATAAATAATCGTTTGATGCTTTCTAAGATTCGTGCTAGTATTCCAGACTAAATGTGACACTGGTGACTTAGGTAAAGCATTGATAGTTCTGACAGTCCGCAGACAAAGCTGCAGATTCGACATGTGAGCAGGCAATGCTACAATACTCGCGACGCTGTTTGCATTTATTTTGCACAAGCGGTTATGTTGTTGTTGCATGAAGTCATGGTTTTGTTTGGATTTTGGATTCCAGATTATATGTGCAACCTCTTTTGAATTGCAGGTCATGCTTCACAATGGCGTTAAATTCAATGATACTCAAGAAACAAGGTCAAATATGTACAACATGAAGAATGTATATAGAGTCACTCATGCCACTGATGGAGAGTACAACGGCAACATAGTTCGTTTTCTGATAGGAATTCCCAAGATCTTGTCTGAATCCGAAGTGGAGGTGGAGTTTCATTCTGGTGGTACCATCATCATCAATGAAAAAAATATAATTGTTGCCCCTAGGTTTTCTACTAGAGGTATACACTACAATGTAAGATTGATCAGAAAAGAGTATTCTCATATGTTGGAGCTCTTTTATTAGGGGAAATTTCAACCAAAGCAATCATAGTTGGATGTGGGTATTCCGCCATTGAAATGACATCAATGTGGAACCACCTGGGTTCAGAAGTAGTCATTGTTGATTCGATGACACAAGTTGCTCCAAATATGGATTATGAGTTTAGGAAGATGTTCCTGGATATACTTACTAAGAAAGGAATAAACTTTATGTTGAAGACAAAATTGGTTGAAATTGACACAACATCTACCAGTGCGAGACTGTTAGTTAAACCTGTTGCTAGTGAATGTAAGGTAGCATTAGAAGCTGATCTTCTTGTTATATCTTGTGACGAGCTATAAATTGATACTACCCCGAAACCATTTGCCTTAAAACCGCCCATAGCTTGATACTGCCCCGAAACTAGCCTACAATTAGTCTCTATCATAAGATTTACACCATTCACCAGATTACAAGAAAAAAGGAAAAAAAGACGTCTGGGGCTTGTCAAGCTCGCTAAATATAATGTCCATGAAAGAACATATCAAGAATATGAGAATTACAAAAGAAGAGGGAAGATGGATGGCAAGGGAACCAGACAACTTCTATTTATAGAAAAACTTTGGGCACACATACACCGAGTCCACGAAAAAACGACTACAATAAAGGTAGGACATCAGTATAACATATAGAATATCCAAAGGAATATTTCAAAACAATCATACAACCCACGCCATCTCACAAACAACCCTACAACAAAAGAAATACGCCGAAAACAACTCGGCTACAAAACATACAGATACAAAGATTTGAAGGCTACACGAACAATATCAAGGAGGCCCCACTTACAACAAAAGACCGCAAGTGACAAAATATAAAGGCTAAAACCAAGGATACATTAGGTCTACAACCAGAGAAGACGCAAAACTTGATCAAGGCCAGACAGGACAAAAGAACCCAAAACTCCCACACAGCATGTAGAAAGTCTTGGTTCGCAGGCAGAAAGCCACTCGCAACAAATGAGATTGGACAGCTCCAACTCTAGTCTTTCCAGCAGAAGTTTGATGCAAGCATGGATGGCCAAGTAGATGGAGTGCACCACATCAACTAACTCGGGAGCAACAACGGTGACAACCCGGAGTTCAGTAAACAGATAGAGAAAGCATGGAAGCCAGGTCACAAGACTTCTTCTATCTGTCGTACCAAACTTCCTAGGAAAAAACTCACTGAGGAGTTAGTCTAACTCTAACTCTTTTCACAAGAATTCTTCTACCCACTCAACTACCATAAGCCAAACACAAGCCTGGGGGGCTGCTCAGTTTCACTCAGCAGCATAGCCATCAAAAAGGAAAATAAGACTCACATTCAAGTACTAGTGCATCACACAATCGAGTACCAGGGAATTTATAGCAAGGCAGGAGCACCAGGAACCAAAGGTCACGAGAAAGAAAAGTAAGAAAAAGAAAAAGAAGCAAAAGTTGACCAAAGCAAACACTGAAAGCAAGATTCTGCACACCTGTGAAAGCATATCACCCACCCGTCAACAAAAAGTGATAGAAGCAAGTATTTCAGACCCTTCTACCGATTTCTTTTGATGACAAAAGAATACGGAGAAGTCTCGGGGGCTGGAAATACCTACCCCACAAAACATCTCTCTCAAAACTTCGGATCCTCCGGATACTTGTACCAGTGACCAGAGGCTCGGGGGCTACACTCAATGAGTGCACTTTTTACCAAGAGCAAGAAGTGCAGGAAGACCACAAGAGGAAGACACAGAAGATCATCCCACGATTTTACTTCAAGAAGAACTCGGCTTACTCTCAGACAACCTGACGTCGTGAAGAAAAATCATGAGATGCTCGGGGGCTTATCAATGAGATATCCTATAGGGTACCCATTGACCTAACTACCAAAGTTTTGGGCCTTGATCACACAGCCCGTGAAGAAAGGCAAGCACAGAAGCTCGAATACTACTCGGATACAACAGCCAGACCAAAGCGTAGCTTAGGACTCCAAGTTTGTACCCGAGTAGGAATAGAACTGAACCCTCAATCAGTCCATGGACTATAAAGGGCTGATGAGGGTACCACCCAAAAAGACACGAAACATAGCATAACACCCGACACACAGAGTGACAGACGACACCTTGTATTGTGAGACAAAAGCAATAATAAGCGACCTAACTAGACGTAAGGTTATTACTCGACTACGTTGAGGGTCTAAACCAGTATAAATCGTGTGTCCCTATGTGTCCAACCACCAAGGTTTCACTATTTGGCGAGGTCCGAAGAGGAACCCATGGAAGCGTGGGGGTAGATCGGAGCTCAGGGAGATCCATGGACGCCGGAGAGCGGTGGAGGAGAGGTGGAGGTGGCGGCGGCGGAGGGGGAGAGGTGGGTTTCCATTGAAGTTTACTCTTTTGTAAATTTAAATGGGTGTTAGACCAATTGTTGAACCAACTACCGAAAAAACCAAGTATAATACCATTTGTGCAGAACCCTGTATCGACCCAGACCACATCCAATTCATAGGATGGAGTGATATTGCCATCTTCTTTCAGCACATAAATAGTTAGACTCACATCATGATTTTGACGTGAAGTTCCAACTTCATTCCACCTCTGCAATTGCTACTTAGACGGGAAGGTGACAAGAAAAGCATCACCACCATAATTAAGGGAGGGCTTCCCAATTTCAATCTGAACGTACAAAGCGTTTGAGATCATTCTAGACTATAGATGCCTCCAACCTCCCTCCTATAATAATTTTCACTAGAGCAGTAGTAGTCGACTCTAGAGTTTCAACATTGAAGTCAAAATTCAATGCTTTTAGGAAGTCAACTGCAGTTTTCCCAAGGTATGATGTATGGCATTGTCAATATGCTACTAAGCTTGTTTTGAATAAATATTGTGAACATGATCAGTACCACCATCGTAGCTATGCCTGCCAAAAAGTGGTGGTGGTGGTGACATGCTTATCAACGCACGGGTAGAGCTATAACCACCGCCGGTTCAAGCAAATGATCAGCATTCTTAGAACAATCATCAGTACCAGTTCAAACAAAATGCCAGCATTGATCAAGTACTCATCAATACCGGATCAAACAACAAACAACAGTGATGTTACATATCAACGCCGGGTTGGCATACTGATCGGTGGTGACCAAACGTCTTCACTGCTAGAACCAACCTATGAACCGACCACGACTGAACCTAGAATCCCTTTTTTTGCAATAATACACCTAACATCATCTGTTTTGCAGTTCTTTATGGTGCTCTCCCCAGTTCTTATCATCATCATCTTTTCTCAAAGTTGAGCTTCATGATGGCAAAGGCGAACAAGGCAGCAAAGAATACGCTAAAAGCCACAACAATGGCAGCGGCCAACCCCAGCCAGCTGTGCTTGAAGTCAAAGTAGTCCTCTAGGAATACATTCACAGTCCTGCCATCCTCCATGGGTGTTGTGATGTCACCATATTGCGAGACAACAAGCCCATATAATGTCCACGCAACAGGGCATATCCAACAGTACCATCTCCACCAGATCGGCGTTTTCTTCATGCATGTAAAACCAAGCAGTCCAGGAACACAAATGAGACATTTGTTTCGATCTAATAAGAGGAAAAGAAAAGAAAACATAAAGTTATATATGGCACACTTACAGGGCGGGGGATAAAGAAGCCTGAGAAGAGGTTCCAGATGTTGTAGAATGCCGTAGAGACAATGGAGGCTATGTGATAATTTGGCGTGAGGCCGACTCCCATCATGCCGTAAAATGTGAAGTACAGCAGTGTGAAATAGGTGAAGAAAAGGTACCAAAAGAATTTGGTAGCAGTCCACTCAAATCCTATCATTGCATACACTATTACCCCATATATGAAAGCCTGAACCAAAGCATATGGGAGCTCGATTACAACCTAAAAAAAGAAAGAAACAATTAGTATATGTATATCGATCTCGGCCTCCTAACAATAATGCCAAAAAGCCAAAACAAGTAGATCAAATGAATGGGGTTAAGAATTGATCTTTAGGAATTAGGAGGGAAAGACCTGGCCAAATGCGTAAGGGAAAGCAGAGTACATGCCAGCTGCTCTTTCACGGTAAAACACTGTACGCTCAACGGCCACAACTGGTTGAACAGAGACAGAATTTGTGCAACCAAGGAATATCACCGAAAGATACATGGATCCCAAGGCGTTGAACAAGTCCTGAGGCTTGTCTCTGGATTGATCAGGTGCAAAATATGAATGGGATTATATATGGCAGTAATAATGCTTATTCGCTATATATGTGCAACGTACGACAAAGTAAATCATGACTATATATAGCTTGGACTTACATTTTGCTACCAAGGTTCCAGAACATGGTGCCCAAAATAAGGGCCGTAGCAGTAGTGAAAATAAACCTTGCAGTGTTGTAAGGAGGGTTCCTCCAGTATGACATGCTTTGTTTCCAAAGGCAGGCCACACATTGAGTGAAAAAAGACTGAGAGTACTTAGTGGGAAAATATAGGTCTCGAATCTGGTGCCGGTTGGCTGAGTTCCTTTATCAAGTTCTTGTTCCTCCTATTATAAATAGCAGTACGTGCAAATGTTACATATATATGCTATTGGAAAAATAATTTGGAGAACTTGTACCACATAAATAATCACTATTATAGAAATAACTACCACGTATTGTCACTAACAAGACAAGTATTTGTCATCTAATGTATTGTAGTTTTTTAGTTACAAAAAAAAAATGTTAAGTGGCTCTTAGGATTGCATGTTACTTACTGGTACAGCTCGGATTTCTTGTATATGTCACTAAAATCAACACCTAAGATATGTTCCTGAGAGACTGTTGTCACTTCTAGCATCCACGTTGCTGGATTGTAGCCATCTTTAATTTTGCTGACATCTTCAATCGCCTGATTGATAAGCCACAGATCGAGGTCTTATTATATATATATGTCATAAAAAATAGAATATATATAGGTATATTTTGATTATATTAATAGTGTTTTACCTCGAAATACTTGATCAGCTCCGAAGAGTTGTGACCTAATGGGCCAGCATAGATCTCTTCTCCACCTCGTTTCATTAGAAAAAGCTGCAGACAGTTATGATAAATTTCAAAGCTTACAATAGTTGAGTTCAAGGAATGGAAAGGCCGTGACAATAAAACAAATCCAGTTTGACTGCTTTTGGGTAAAGTTATCTAGAAAGCTCCTGGTGGAGAAAATATCACCCACCTCATCAAATTGTTCAAATATGTCAATGCTAGGCTGATGGATCGTGCAAACCACAGTTCTACCAGTATTAACAGTGTTCCTAACTGTCCTCATCACAATTGCTGCTGCCCGTGCGTCGAGCCCTGAGGTTGGCTCATCCATGAAGATGATCGATGGATTCGCAACAAGTTCCACAGCAATTGTCAGTCTCTTCCGCTGCTTGGTTGACAAACCATTTACTCCAGGAAGTCCAACCAAAGCATCTCTCAGTGGTTTCAGCTCTACAAGCTCCATGACCTCCTCAATGAACAGCTGCATGTAAAATTTAAATCACTGCCAACAAAATACTACTTAATATAGGTTGAAAATTAATGACGACTGACATGTACCACTTATTACCTTTCTTGTCTTGGAATCTACATCCTTGGGAAGACGGAGCCAAGCAGAGAAAATCAATGACTCATAAACTGTCAGTTGAGGTGAGTGGATGTCATTCTGTTCACAGTATCCAGATACACGAGCAAATGTCTCTTGATTCTTCAAATATCCTGAAATGCTTATATTTCCTGTGACATAGCCGCCGGTCTTTCTCCCTGCTAATACATCCATCAACGTAGTCTTGCCGGCTCCACTGACACCCATCAGTGCAGTCAACACCCCTGGCCTAAAAGATCCACTAATGCCTTTAAGGAGTATCAAGCGGTCTTCGACTACACCTTGTGCTTTCATTTCCTGAATTTGATAGATGTTGCACCAAAGGTTACAAACTAGTGATCATTATTCTGGTCCAATTTCATAATATAATCAGAGTAATTTCTGTCTTAATTTGTACCTGTGGCATATCAACGGAGTATCGAATGTCATCAAAGCTGAGAGAAAGTGGGGGAAATGGGAGAACCACCCCCCTTTGACTAGCAAGGCTAGAATCGTCTTCCAACATTTCTAAATTTGTTTCAGTGTTGTTTCCTATTCGATAAAGAGTAGTTCTAGACGCCAAGGGATTGGTGGTATCCATAATGTCATTATTCACATTGGAGCACTTTAGCTTCAGCTCCTCTTCCGATATTGATGGCTTGGAGTTTCCATTTGCTGGGAGAACAACAAGAAAAAAACACATCCTTAGGCAGGCTTAGGTTAGTTTTGCCAAATCCAAGAAGAATGCAATGAGAAAATTACAAGCTTAGATCAAAGCAAGATCACTCACGCTTAAGATATGTAAGGGCAAAGGTGAAGAGAACATTGAGAAAAATTGTGAATCCGAGCAATGCACCAAAGCCTATCCAGTACCACCGGGCTTCCGGGAACACCCCATGGGACTTAAGGACCTGCACACCCAGAGTCTCATTGGAAATAGTTCTATTCAATACTTTGTCCCAGCTATGCCCCAGCATCTCATTCACTGTGATGGCATTCTGCACATACATCAGTGGGGAGATCCAGTAGCCCCATATCCACCATTTTTTCACTTCATCTATAGAGAAATAAAAAGGGAGGTAGCACATATAGGTTAATGAACGATGGGGTTTTACATTCTTCTTGCTTGTAATAAGATGAGTTATCGTTACCTCTTATTATAATGAAACCGTTTAAGATTATGGCAGCCATCATAACGAGCATTGCAAAGACATTTGCAACGATCATGTTCCTTGCTGCACCTCCAATTAATTGAAAGAGTGATGCTGCCATTTGGTTAATTGCCAACATTATGAGATACTGTTTGAAGAACCTGATCGATGGAAACTTATGACGTTAGAACATTCACAGAGCATATATATATATATATATATATATATATATATATATATATATATATACTGGAATTTAAGAAAAGTTGCTGAATTAATAACATGAAACATAAATTTTCCAAGATACATAGCTCACCTTCCTACATTTGGGTCGTACCCAATGACATAGTATGTTAAGAAAACATATCCGGAAACCTCCATAAAGCTGATTGGGATCTTGAGAATCCATGAGGGTATCGTGTACGCCCATGCTGGATAGAAAAGAAGATCTCTCTGCTTGAAGAAAACAGGTAGCCTGAAGACAGTGAGCGCAAGCTCAGAGAAGCCGTTGTACATGATCATAAGGATACCAAAGAACATAGCGCCCATGTAGATGCCCCCACTTTCCACGGAATCATGCTTCATGTTTGTACGGAAGAATACGGTCATTGCGATGATTGACATTAGTGTCAACTGAAGAGCAAGAACAACAAAAATGCAAGTAAGACACCACCACCACTGAGTAGTCATTCTTCAGTTATTTTTCTCTTGAGTTAGATTATACAGTAGTTAGAAAAGAAAAAAAAGGCATTTCAAGCAACCAGGTGCTGATCGATCGCTATACAATATACACACATAGTTCGTTACCTGGAATGTTCTGAACACGTAAATGAAAGAATTCCTCTTCATGAGAAGGATCTCCCTGTGTATGTTTGCTTTCAGCAACTCCTTGCTACTCACACCGTACCTGGTGGTGGTCAGTGAAGCTGGATGGCTCTTGCTCTTGTTGAAGGGCATGGCGAGATCCTTGGCTAAAGCTCTCCCAGTGTGGAATAACTTAAGAGCAGTTGCGAATTCCTTGGCTGGAACAAACCTGTAGGGCTTGTCTGGCCATGCCCAGTACTGTTTCTGATCTTTCTTTGAAGTCATTTCTTGCAAGAAGTCGGCTACACCCTTCCTCTGAGGGCATCTGAACCCCATAGACTGAAAGAATTCGATGGCATGCTCTCGGGGACCTTTGTACACAACTTGGCCATCTGAGAGCAGGATGATATCATCGAATAAGTTGAACGTCTCAGGACCCGGCTGCAGAAGGGAGATGACGGCTGTTCCACCAAGGACATGGATGGATTGCCTGAGCGAGTTCACAATCTGGAAGGTAGTGGAGGTATCAAGCCCACTGGAGATTTCATCCATGAAAAGTGCCCTGGCTGGCCCGACCAGCATCTCACCTATACAAGGTTTCAAATGATGATTACAGTGAAGCTAGCCAAATAATGTTCTTGAGCTGAATGGGTTTATCGGTATATATATATAATTTGTACCAGTTGTAACACGCTTTCGCTGTCCTCCTGATATGCCCCTGAGCATCTCATCTCCAACCATTGTGTCATTGTGTCAGCACACAACTCTAGTCCTAGTATCTACATAGAAGTGAATTGTACTTGCCAGGTCAAGGAGAAGTTATCAGAACAAAAATAGTAGCGGTTCTGTACTCTCGGGAGAGCTAAAAAAAACCCCAGAAGATGCATGTACCTTGAGAATATAGTCAGTGACCACATTGGCCTCATGGCCTCCCACTGCAGACGCCTGATAATAAAGTCAATCAGTCAAGTACAGATATGGTTATTCTCTAGGCTTGGCATGGAGAGTGAATAGAAATTAAATCAAATCCTAGAAATTGAAACCAATATCTAAAAAGTACTTTCTATTTTATTCATTAGATTGCTTATAAATTCCCCTAAATTCCTAGGAAAAAATCCTAGAAATTGAAACCAATATCTAAAAAGTACTTTCTATTTTTTTAAGGGACCGCATATATGATATGATCATGCCTTCATGAATGCATCGATATCAGCATCAGGCTTAATATTAGCCGCCTTCTCTCGCCTCGACAGCTCCATAAGCATATCTAGATTATATATTAACAAAACATGACGATATAATACAAATATAGTCCCAATTAATAGGTAGAAGCCCAATTAAGTTATACATATAAATATATATCGTTAGTTACCAAAGCGGGAGCCAATACCCTGGCAGCGTGCGGAGAATGCGAGCGTCTCCCTGACTGTCATCTCCGCGATATGGAGGTCATGTTGGCTGATGTAGGCGGCCGTCCTCTGAGGCACAAATTCCTCCATGCCATGCCCGTTGTAGGACACACTGCCAGAAACCTTGAGGTCTTTGTCAAGACTTCCGGCCAGCGCCAGAAGCAAGGTGGTCTTGCCTGATCCGGGTGGGTCTAACAGCAAAGTCATCCTATCCATGCCAAGAAAGTGGGCCCATGCATGCATTTTAATCAATAACAAAAAAAATAAATAACTAAAAAATATCCATCCATCTATGCCAAGAACTAGCTAGCTAGACAGAACAGAACAGAAGACAGAAAATATATACCTGCGAGGTTTGATGATGCCACTCACGCCGTGGAGGATGGGCAACGCCTGCTTTCTGCTGCGCACTAGGTGCAGCGCTGTGGCTGCTTCCTCCAGCGTGTTGGTGATGGAGTTGAAGACGGTCGGTATGCCGCTGCTTCCGACGCGCACCTCCGCCTCCACGTTCAGCTGCTCGAAACGCACTTCGATCGTCGGCATGTCGATCCCAACCCTACACAAGCATGTATGCCACTGTATGAGTGTATATATATATATATATATATATATATATATATATATATATAACAATAACAATAATAATAACAATAACAACAAGGCGCCGATCGAGCTACAAAGGAAAATTAATAAAGGAATGAACGACGTTGTACTTGTACCTGTCCAGGCGCTCTCTGAGCTTCACAAGGAAACGCTCGTGGTCCTCGTCGGCGACGCGCACGAGTCGCTCCAGCAACGCGCGCCGCTCACCAGGGCTCAGGCTGAGCACGTCCACGTCGACGAGCCCCTGCCCCGCGTCTCCTCCAGCTGATGATGGGAGCGGGAAAATGATGGCACGGCGTACGCGGTCGCGTGTGGGCAGTTTTTCTAGCGTGGCCCAGCGAAGCGCCTCCTCGTCGTCCATGTCGTCGTCTGCGTCTCCTCTTGACGAGCGCGAGAAGATGTCGTTTCCTCCGCTCCTCCGCCACACGGAGCCGCCACTGTCCCGTCGCGTGCTAGCCACTTTCCGGATCTCCCCTAACGGGTCCATATCGCCGTCGCCGGCCGGATGTATGGTGGTGTTGGTAGTAGATAGGCTTGCAGCTGATTAGCGAGAGAAAAGGCTAGCTTCTTATAGAGAGGGAGAGAGGTAGCTAGGGTGGCTGGGGTCACCATCCATCGTCCGGCCCGTTAGCAAGGCAACCAACGGTAACACCTGCCTCGGTGGACTGAAATGCATGTTCCTTGAGTCGTCTAAACAACGTTTCTTTGGATTTGTTTTGACGCAATTTTCTTTGGATTTGTTGTGCTACCCTAAATAATTATGAGCCCTTCATTTTCTCACATGGGGTAATATTTCAAATGCATATTTATTTAATTTTTTATTTGTAAAGTACTCAATCCATCACAAATGACAAGGTATTTCAAGAATCTTGAAGAGTCAAAATATCTCAAGTTTGACCAAACTTATAGAGAAAATTATAAAGATTTATGATATCAAATAGGATACTATAAATACAATTGATGGAGAATCTAATGGTACTTAGTTGATATCATAAATATTATTATATTATTTTATAAGTTTGGTCAAAATCTCCAAGATCCTTAGGATACCTTATAATTTAGGATGGAGGGAGTATATGATAACAATAATAAAAGTTTTAGATATAATATTTTTTTAAAATTTGATTGATGCATGTGTAATCTAGAAGATATGGCAGATCCTTTTTATTTGGCAACTTTAGATTTGATATATTATGATTACAATATAATTTTATATATGAATTGATATACCCTCTACTGATCTAAATCACAATGTGATTTCGTATGTGATTAATAATTACATAGTACATGGACGTGCTTAGAGCAACTCTGACAATTTGGCAATTTTGGTTTCGTAAAACATGAAATTTGCCAACTCTGAAATATATATGCCGAAGCAAAAAATATGCAATCTTCAACAGTTCCCCATAATGACTTGGCAAAAATATAAAAAAAGAAGAACCCCCCCGCCGCCTAGTGTTCCACCGTGAAAAAAAGGAAGAAAAAAAGGGCGCCGCCCAGTATTCAGCCGTGAAAAAAAGAAGGATAAAAAATTGCCTCCCCCTTTTTACGTTCTCCAAATTGCCAAGTGCATGCTCTTATTTGCAACTTTGGCAAAAATGCCAAGCCCAAATGTCAAACTATTGGCCACCAGTTTTTTAGTTTTTTTTTGGCAAAATTAGATATGCCAAGTCTAAATGCCAAACTGTTGGAGTTGCTCTTACAAGTATTATGTTGCCTTATTGCCGCCACAGGTGATTTTGAATGTCCTTTACATGGTACTATGCTGCTAGCATCTCCAACAGATTGTATCCTGAACCTCAGCCGTTGTTGCGCCCGTGGTGATTCAAACCCGAAAAACCTCAGCCTCGCGTGTTAACTACTCTACTATTCCACCTATATATCACTTGTGTCTAGATTCCGTTTTAGTTCCCTATATACTGAACATAGTGTAAATTGATTGTTGAGTCACTAAACGGATTCAAATGAAAAGATTGTAAACTACAAAGTTTCATAACTTTTTGAGATCTACAACTTTTATTTGGGAAGTTTTTTTGTATCCGAGATCGTTTACAAAAATTTGAATTTCAAATTTGAAAAATTCGAATGTTGGTTTTCGATGACAAGATGATTTCAAATGAAAAAGTTTAAACTACAAAGTTTCATAACTTTTTGAGATCTACAACTTTTATTTAGGAAGTTTTTCCATCCAAGGTCGTTTACAAAAATCAAAAAATCAGTGTCCAGTTATTTCTACCAGCGGATTTCTTAAGGAATCGCTTGTAGAAATCATGTATTTGTACAGACGGTTTTCTTAACGGTTCAAGAGTCGAGTCCGGCATTTTATTTTTACAGACGTTTGGAAACGGAAACCGCCGTAGAGCTTTTTTCTACTAGTGGGGTTTTGAGGGGAAAATTATAAGGCAAATCATGATTAACGGTGAGGATAATTTTATTAAGAACATAATTTCCACCCAATTACCACTTCCTCCCCTAGGGAATTGATTAGTAGGAGTTGGCCTTCTAAACACCCCTTCCCCTTTCCACCAAAACCCCCATTTCTATAAAAACAAATAAAAGATTTTAAAACTCTATCCCATTCACTCTTCAATTACCTCTAACCAAAAGGATCCGTTAGGCTTTATCCTTTCTTTGGTTTTAATGTGTCCATATATAAATTTGGCAGGTACCCTCTTTATTTTTTAGGAGGTAATATCTTAAACAAATTTATCCGTTGATTTTTTTAGATTTTTTAATTAACTATTCATTAATTGATGGAAAAGAAAAAGAGATATTGTCAAATCCTCCTAATCACGGGGATACAAGTGCTCTTTCGTGTCCTTGCTTGCCGCACCTTTTTTTTCAAACAATCCAAATATATCTTGAATGCGAATTCAAACAATATATTTTCAAGTCACATACTGGGTTAAAAAGTATGCTATATACATAAAAAATATCAACAGCTAACACGTTAATGAATCATGAATCCATAAGCAACATTAGGTTCATAGTGGTACGCACCGGTGCGAGCTACGACATGATCCATAAGAAATCTCAGACAATTTCTCTTGAATTGTTTTGATCTGCTCATCTGACAGGACCTTTTGTCTTTTTCATTCAATCTTCAATTCAATTCAAATAAAAGAAAAGATATGAATATATTTGATTATATATATGAGCACAATGTCAATATATAAATTATGTATTTTTTATTATGTACTTCGAGGTACTCTAAATATGTTCTCGTTGACTATTATTGGAACTCACAAACATAGTATCCACATAAGTTGTTCTCCAATCCCTGCTGCAGACACCACTTTATAAGAAAAAGATGATTAATCATCAACCAATGAAGTAATGTAACAAATGATCGTGTTGAACTAAATAAAGATGCGGTGACCCAACTACTAAAACTTTCATTGTGTTGGAATACATCAGTCACTTTCCAATGACTGTACTGGTGTTTATCGGCGAACTCGACCCAAACGTTGTTTAACAAAAAAATAAATGGATCAGTTATATCAATAAAATAGCATAAGAGAGTACCCTACAACCATGATTAAAACTTTAGACTCGGCTAGTCACTGAAACTGGGATTAGAAGAAGACCTTTAGTCCCAGTTCGAGCCACTAACCGGGACTAAAGACTCCCCTTTGCAAAAGTTTACACTAGCAATTGAGCATTGGTGGGTCTGATCAGGACTAATACTTTCGCACGACCCTAAAAATAGTCGGGATTAAAGTTCTAAACCGAAAGTTTGTTCTCTATTAATAATGCCACATAAAGTTTTTTATACTGGGCATTGGATACACATGTCGACAAAAAATAATAGATAGTTTATCTTAATTAAATTATGTCATATCTAAATTTTCAAAAATAAAAAGATTTACCATATCTATAGATCATGCATGTATGCATCAATTATATCTAAAAAATCTTCATATCTAAACATTTCTTTTTTTTATCATATTTAACTAAATTTAAATTTTTATATATATATATATATATATATATATATATATATATAATCTAGGTAGCAAATTAAATTAAATGGACAGCTCATAGTTATTTGAGTGTACAACAACAAAATCGTCCGCATCCTTCATCTTTTCAAACAGATTTATTCTAAAATAATTAACTCTTCGTCCAATCATGGATGGACCCGAATTCACACTTCCAATGCGCCACCTAAACTGGAGGGTCTAGATGATCACTCTTACCCAAATAAAAATACAGGAAAACTTTGGAGTCCCATTTCACTCAGCTGTCTATATATCTGCATGCCATCTTACTATGTGTTGGGTCCACCTAATAGTTCTTGCCTCCTAGATGGCTAGATTGGCTGGATTTATGTTCTCCATTGAGGAAGATTAAACAAGAAACTTATTAATATATAATTGTTTTCTTATCTTATTTAATGTACACACTTCAAATTGTTGGCACCCATGGGTGGTACTCTAGTCAACACAGATCCATGGTCAGTAGAGTGTATGTGATCGCTTTTGATATTTTGGCTATGTGTTCTTTTTTACAAAGAGATCGACATAGAGTGCCTTCGAAGACTTTATATGAACTTGAGTAGTACATCTTCCGTATCAAAATTATGAGTATGTAGGCTGCCCGTCCATCCACTTAAATGCAAACGTACGACGACTTCACTGTTAATTATACTAGCTAGCAAATTTCTGCCCCGTTTTAAATGTGCTATAGTTCATTTTTCATTCCATCTTATGATTGCCCTGAAATGTGAACAACTTTTCTGGTCTTGGCAAACGTACTACGACTTCGCTCTTACGTACAATGCATGGATTATTTGTCTCTTACATATATATGCAGAGAAGTACGAAAGGTTAGAATTACGCCACATTCTAAAAGCAGCAAGCAACATAGGAAATCATCCGGAATTCCTGAAGAGCCTCTATCATGCACGTCATATGTGTACCAAATATGAAAGGTGGCGATTGGCGAAGAGGTCGTGAGACGCTGCTCTACAAATCTACAATAATGGGTGCTCGTTTCGTACCCGTGTGTTGTCAAGCGGCCTTATACTATAAGCCACGCCATATCCATATGTAAAACGCGGGCTGTTGTAGCTGATGAGACGTTGAAGGATTTGTTTAACTTTTTTTACCGGTACCATTTCATGCACTCATTTTAATTTCACTAAGGGCCCATTTAGATCGTGGCCCATAATTGAATTGGATTGAATCATGTTTCAGAATTACGAAGTTGTGGAGCGTATTGAGAACTACTTCCTCCGTCCCAAATTACAAGACATCCCAAGAATCTTGGAGAGTCAAAGTATCTCAAGTTTGACCAAACTTATACGACAATATAATAACATTTATGATGTCAAATAAATCATTTATGATGTTAAATAAATATCATTAGATTCGTTATCAATTATATTTTCATAATATGCCTATTCCATTCTTCAGACTTCGAAAAACAGAACAACGGGCAGAACAAGTCGCGGCAGTGCCGGCCTGGCAGAAACAACAACAGATGGATCAAAGAATAGTTGGTTGATTTGCCTTCTATGTATGTGGAGGTGTGATATGTTTGGATAGATATTTGCATTTGGTTCACTTGTTGGCATGCGTGTTGAATCCCTCTTAATAGTACGGCATACCTAAACTCAATTTTGAAATATAAAACGAATTAAACACCATTGACTTGTTGTCATGCACTTTTGCAATTGGAGGGGTCCGCCAACTTGTTCATCAACCTCCTTACGTTTAACCTTCTTGTCATACTTGCAAAGTCTCATTAGTATTCTAAATATATTGTCATGACACCAAAACCCACTTTAGGGCTAGATTGCACTTTCAATCTCCCCCTTTTTGGTGATTGATGACAACACACTTAGAACTTACAAAAGTGAATAATAATCCGAGACAATGCAAGTCTTGGGTGTAGGAACTCCCCCTAAATGTGTGAATGGGAATTTGAATTTCTAATTTGGCATGAAAAACCAAAATTCACACTTGGAGTGAAGTAGGGCTCCCCCTACATCCATGGCTGCTGTGGGGTGCTGAAAAAGGTGTCACAAGAGTATACGTGAAGGTACAAATCTGTCTCCAACACAAATCAGAGGGCTTGCTGTTGAGCAGCCCGACACTGCCAGCCCTGAGCCCGGCACTGCCGGCCTGGCTGCAGACAACAAGTCTGTGGAAGCACAAATAACACAAATAAAGTACTTTAGTGGCAATATTACAATAAAATAGTTTTCATGTTGCTCTCTCATCTCACAAACTAAAAACTAAGATAAAAGCTGCAGCTCCTCCATGACCGTCGAAGATGTTGTACCCCCTTCACTTAGTAATTCTCCCCCTTTGGCAAGAAGTCACCAAAAAGGAGAAAGAGAACCAAGCAAAAAGAAATACAAACTAGTCGCTGTCCTCCTCCATATGGTCATCGTCATCATCATCTTCATCTTCATCTTCCTCATCATCATCATCATCATCCGGGCTGAAGTGAAGTGAACACTAGGAGCTGATGCACGCTTGCTGCATCTCTGAGTCTGTGGCTGCTAGATCTCCTCCTCCTCATCCTCATCCTCCTCCTCCTCATCATCCTCATCATAAGTAGACTCCTCACTGAGCTGAGGTGGAGGTGTAGGTGGAGGAATCTGTCTGAGGCCCTGCTCCTGTCTGAGCTGCCTGATCTCCAGCCTGGTCTGGTAAGCATGGTCATTGACATAACAAATGCCAACAAAGATTTTCTTCAGAATCCTGCCAAGCTTACCCTTCTTCCTACCTCTGGTAGCTGCTGCTGCTGAGGACTCAGGGCGCTCTAAAGCTGCTGCCCTGGTACTGGTCCTAGGAGGAGTCACCTGCTCCTGAATAGCAGTGGAGTGCACTGCCTTCTCTGCTCTGTAAGGCTCATGAACAGTGTCCCTGTTGAACATCTGGCCAGACACTCTCTCAATGATGAACATTAGGTAGGGAGCATAGGGAAGCCCCTTCCTAGCATCATCAGCAGCTATGAAGATCTCATCCCATAAGAAACGTGCAACTGAAAAAGGTGGTGCTCCACCTCTCATCCTTCTTAACGCATTCTTGGATGTGTTATAGAGGTTTGAAGCAGATCCCACCTTGGGATATAGAGTGGTCTTGAAGAGATTGTTCAAGATGTAGTACTTACTCCTCAGCCCCTTCACAAGACCATCTGCATGCTCTAGCTCAATGTATAGCTGTGAAATCTCCTCATTAGTCAAGCCTCTTTCATCATGGATATTAGTGCACTCTTTGTAATCCTCTCCAAAGCCTAGAAGACGGGCAAAAGTCACATAGTCCAATCTGAAATGCATCCCCTCAGTCATTCAGTGCATCACCATGTTCTCTCTGTCAAGATAATAAGTGAAATAGAACTGATAGATGATCTCTGTGTTCCAGCCATTCTGGAATCCCATCTAGTGATACATGTCAAGCTGCCTGCACTGATCAATGATTCTGTCAAAAATAGGGTCTCTTGTTCTCCAAGTGCTCCCAATCTACATACTTCATCTTGATGATCTTGGGTTTAGCAGCATGAAAGAGGACAGTGGAATAATAGTCAGAATGAAAAACATTCCAAAACCTATAATCCACACCCATGTCCTTTGGCACATCATAGGAATAGATGGCCCTCTGCTCCTGGACTGACCGCCACTGATTTTGATAGCCTATCCTTGGCCTTGCATAGCTGTCCTGAGACTCCCTGACATGAACCTCCTCAGGATGATCAATGAGATAAGAGCCATCAAAGAGACCCAAATCTGAAGGTGTCCTAGGACAAGCACCATCCATTATGGTTCTCCCTGCCCTTTGCAACTCCTCTTCCTGAATTATCCTCTGCCTGGGATTGAGGCCATCATCAACTCTGGGAGTGCGAGTCTTTGTTCTTGACCCCTTTCCTCTAGCACCACGGCTCAATCCACCGTCATCCATCTATGCATTAAAATGAAAGAGTGTTAAGTTGCTGCACTTAGAACAGTGCCTGGAAACCTAGCGGAGAGATTGAACCAAAAATTAGAGTATATGGTTGATTGTAGAAGCCTTGGCAGCAGTGCTATGACCAGGGGCCCGACACTGCCGGCCTGGTGCAAACAACACTAATATAGGCTTCATTGATCCACCATGGAGTCTAAGTTTTGATTGAATCTAACTACTAGAGATACATCACCATACATAATGCAACTACTAACAACCTAAATATCATCTCAAAATCCGTACATTGCATAGATCGACCCAAGTTAGGGTTTCATGTTATTACCTTTGAAAGAGAGGGGTGAGGATGAAGAAGGTCGGGCTTGAATGGAGCTTGACATAGGGAGGAAGATCCTCCACACTTCCTCCAATGGCATCACCTCCAAAGGGGCAGCACTGCTGGGGAAGAAGAGAGGGACCTCCGAGCTCCCTAGGTCTCCTTGGGGTTGAGAGAGGAGAGGTGAGGTGTTTTTGTTGGGGGAGAAACTGATTGGGATGGAGTCCCCTCGGCCTAGGGTTAGGAATAAAGACTTGGGCCGAGGGAGGGACTTGGGCCTGACCCTCTCTGGTCGGTTAAGTCTCAGCACTGCCGGCCTTAGCCCGGCACTGCCAGACACCTTGGCACTGCTGGCCTAGGGGCCGGTACTGCTGGACTAGCCAGGCAGTGAGGAGCTATGCCACCTTATACTTTATATTTATGCACTTGTAGACATATTCTCCTTGCCTTATGATGGTCCACCACCATACTCAAGTTTCTTTCAAAATTTGTTTTGAAACACTTAATTGAAATTTTCAAAGTTTTGCCTAAGTCGCTAGGTGGACAAACAAATGTGTGCTATAGTTCAAACCACGTTACGGGAATCAAGTATATTTAGCTCAATACGCAAAGCACAAAACCTTGTCTCATCGAGAGGCTTAGTGAAGATATCGTCTAGTTGCTTTTCGGTGCTCACATGGCGAGTTGCGATATCTCCTTTTATTTGCAAGTTTGATGGCACTCTCGTTATCACACAAGAGAGGTATCTTGGTGAATTGACATCTGAAATATTTTAAGGTTTGCCTCATCCAAAGTAGTTGAGCGCAACATGTGCAGGCTGCAACATACTCGGCCTTGGCGGTGGAAAGGGCTACACAATTTTACTTTTTAGAACTCCAAGACACTAGGGACCGTCCAAGGAATTGACACGTCCCCGAAGTGCTTTTTCGGTCTACCTTGCAACCAGCGTAATCGGAATCCGAATACCCAAGTAGATCGAACTTAGAGCCCTTAGGATACCATAAGCCAAGGTTAGGAGTGAAAACTAGATATCTCAAGATTCTCTTAACGACCATTAAATGACACTCTTTCGGGTTAGCTTGAAATCTAGCACACATGCACACACTAAGCATTATGTCCGGCCTAGATGCACATAAGTAAAGGAGAGAGCCGATCATGGAACGATATACCTTTATGTCCACGGATTTCCCTCCTTCATCAAGATCAAGATGTCCATTAGTTGGCATAGGAGTCTTGATTGGCTTAGCATTGGCCATGTCAAATTTTCTCAACATATCATGGGTGTACTTGGTTTGTTATAAGAAAGTCCCTTCCTTGAGTTGCTTGATTTGAAAACCAAGGAAGAACTTTAGCTCACCCATCATAGACATCTCAAATCTCTTAGTCATGATCCTACTAAACTCATCACAAAAGGATTGATTAGTACTACCAAATATTATGTCTTCGACATATATTTGGCACACAAAGATATCATTATTAACTTTATGAGTGAAGAGAGTAGGATCTGCTTTGCCTATTTCAAAGTCTTGTTTGATCAAGAATTCCTTAAGGCATTCATACCATGCTCTTAGTGCTTGCTTAAGCCCATAAAGCGCCTTATGGAGCTTGAAGACATGATGAGGGAACTTGAGATCTTCAAAACCCGGTGGCTGCTCAACATACACCAACTCTTAGATAGGGCCGTTGAGGAATGCACTCTTCACATCCATTTGTTGGAGCTTGAAGTCATGATGGGCAGCATAGGCCAACAGCATTCAAATTGCTTCAAGCCTAGCTACCGGTGCATATGTCTCTTCAAAGTCTAGGCCCTCCACTTGAGTGAAACCTTGAGCCACCAATCTTGCCTTGTTCCTCGTCACCACGCCTTGCTCATCTTGCTTGTTGCGGAAGACCCATTTGGTGCCAATCACATTGGTATTTGGTCTTTCCACCAATGACCAAACCTTGTTCCTTTCAAAGCTATTGAGCTCTTCTTGCATAGCCATTACCCAATCTGGATCATCGAGAGCTTGCTCAACCTTGAGAGGTTCCAGAGAGGAGACAAAAGAGTAAAATTGACAAAAAATTGCCAAATGTGAACGAGTAGTTACCCCCCTTCGGAGACTCCCAAGTATATTATCAACGGGATGATCCTTTTCAATGGTTTGCCTTAATCTTGGGTGTTCTGTGGCTTCTTGTTGATCAGCTTGGTCATCATACTCATACTCTTCAAAGATAGGTTGTAGGTTCCTTGGAGTAGCAGGTGAGGGGCTAGCTTCTGCCTGTCTGCTTGGTCCGGCAGTGTCGGCCTCTTGTCCGACAGTGCCGGCTACAGGCACAGAGGCCTGACCAGGGAGTACCGCTGGCCCATTTTCTTCAAGTCTTGGGGCAGTATCATCACCTCTTGAGGTTCCACATCTGTGGCCTGGACTTCTTGTGGCCTAATGTCACCAATGACCATGTTCTTGATTGCTTCACATGGTGGTTCCTCATTACCTACAATCACTTGATCAATTTGCTCTACTTGAGAGCCATTAGATTCATCAAATGTCACATCTATCGTGGTTTCAATTTTCCCTAAGGTCTTGTTGAATACACGATAGGCATGCTCATTTGATCCATAACCAAGAAGAAAACCTTCAAAAACTTTAGGTGCAAACTTAGAGGTTTTGGCTTTCTTGTTAAGTATGAAACACTTGCACCCAAAAACTCTAAAGTATGACACCTTTGGTTTGTTACCGGTTATAAGTTCATATGAAGTCTTCTTCAAGATCTTGTGTAGATAGAGTCGGTTGATGGCCTGGCAAGCGGTGTTGACGGCTTTGGCCCAAAAGATATCCAAAGTCTTGCACTCATCTAGCATTGTCCTTGCCATGTCAATGAGTTTCCGGTTCTTCCTCTCTACTACACCATTTTGTTGAGTGGTGTATGGAACTGGAAACTCATGCTTGATGCCCTCATCATCAAGGAACTCCTCCACTTGAGTGTTCTTGAACTCGGTTCCATTGTCACTACGAACTTTATTGATTTGGAAGCCGAATTCCCTTTGTGCTCTTCTAATTAAGGTTTTTACCTTATCTTGCACTTGTGCCTTATCCTACATGAAAAACACCCAAGTGAATCGAGTAAAATCATCAAAAATAACTAAATCATGTTTGTTACTGCCAATGCTTATGTAGGCCACCGGTCCAAAGAGATCCATGTGTATTAGCTCCAATGGTTGCTTGGTGGAGACAATGCTCTTTGGTGGGTGAGGTGTGCACCTACTTTCTTTCCGGCTTGGCAAGCGCTACAAATTCTATCCTTCTCAAAATGAACATTTGTTAGTCCAAGAATGTGTTCATCTTTTAGGAGTTTGGTCATGTTGGGGATATATACCTCGGCATATCCCCAGGGACCTTTTGGGCCTGCCGACCAGAAGACGCCTAGCCCATGAGGCCTTGCGGCACGCGACCAACTCGTTGTGCTCGCCAAGGACTCCGAAGAAGCCTTGCTCGCCAAGAAGGATCCTAGAAGATAGACTCAGATCTCTTACCTAAAGGGACCGATCGTAATCTGTTAGGATATGGAAACTGTAACCCTGCTCCCCGGCTATATAAGGCGAGCAGGGACCCCCTCCAAAACAACCTGTACACAATCCCCTAGATCGCATCTACGGGTCTTGTAACCTAATATACACATCAATCCAGCCACCAAAACACAGGACGTAGGGTATTACGGTGATTTGCCGGCCCGAACTTGTCTAAATCGCCGTGTCTACGCTCTCTGTGTTACACTTGATCGCTGTCGCCACACCTCCGCCTATAATCTACTACCATGGGGTACCCCCTAGGTAGACTGCGATGCGTATTTCATTGATAGTTGGCGCGCCAGGTAGGGGGTGTGTGCATCGACGTCAAGACTCATCAAGCGGTTACGTTCCCGGATTTGATGATCCTACCGACGGCCGGCACTGTACTTCAGATCGGATCTATCTCCTGGACTGTCGGATCTACCCCTCAACAGATGGACACACCGTTGCTCGCGCGCCGTCCCACCACGCCGACACGTTGCCCGCGGAAGAAGATTAGCGTCGACGACCTAGTTAGTGCCATCGACCGCTCCAACGCCAGCATCACCGAGTGCATCAATCTCGTTCAGGCGGCACGATGTCGGCTCCCCGGCCATCACGGTCACCGACCACGCAACCACATAAGCGCCCACATACCTCTGGCTACGCCTCTCGGGCTTCGCAACTAGGTGGCACTTTTTCAGCACAAGATATCCCGATTGGCCTTCGACCAGATCTCCGCACCACCCATTGTGAACACCGTCATCATCTCCGCAATTGACAGTGATTCTGAGCAGGCAGTGTCTTTCGACGACACCACTTCTCCGGGTTCGGCCACCAGCGCAGGGACCGAAGTCGCGAGCTCGTCCAGATCCACCGGGAGCTTTCCAGAGTTCCCTCCAGGCTTCAGAGGGAGGATTTTTCATATCTCCGTCGATAGCGCCGCCCCCGACAATGAAACAGACGCCGAGCGCACCGCAAGGGAGCAGCGCAATGCCGACTGCGCGCAAAGGCGCGACGATGAACACCGCGAGCAAGAAAGGCGCAACGAGGAGCGCCTCGAGCAAGAACGCATTGCACGAGAAAAACACGAACGGGACCAGAGATATCATGGTCAGCCACCATGACGCAATCTCCAGTACGAGTTCGAGATGATGGGCGACGTTCCGGTATACTCTACACCCAGCGCCAATCTGGCAGCAGCCGTCTGCGAGCTAACCAAACTCGAAGGTACGCCCCTGGTTGAGAAGATAGACGCCCACATCAAGGCGGCCTCACTCCAGGTAAAAAGAAAGCAACGAGTGGTCGAGTCCTCCGGTCAATCTCACAGCAGGAATCGCTCACGAAGCCCTCTGAGAGAGCGCCAGCAAGGATCCCTGGAATGCGACGAGGAAGACTACAACGAGGCCCCCCATGGTTGAACACCAGAACCAGTGCGCAGGAGCCCCCTGAGGGATGGAAGACAGAGGTCGCCGCGATACGACGACAGGATCCGGCGTAACCAGTCATCGACTCCACCATGCTGGAACCCTCCGAGGGACCAAAGACAGAGACCCCCGCGGTACGACAATAGGGAGACCGCCAGGGTCCGACGTGATCAGTCGTCAACCCCGCCACACCGGAGCCCTCCAAGACAACATCGACAAAGATCGCCAGGGTACGACGACGACGAGTATCACAACCCCAGACGCAACTGAGTGCCAGCATCCCGAGCCACGGGAGGACTGCGCCTCTTCTCAGCCCGCCTACGCGCCATACGCTGGCCCAGAGCTTCAGAGTGACATCAGTGGAGAAATATGATGGCAAGGTAGACCCGGAGCAATGGGCCTCCACATACGAGATCACCGTGTACGCTACCGGAGGAGACCGGGACGTGATGGCAAACTACATGCCGGTAATGTTGTCCAGCTCTACCATTAGCTGGCTCCAGAAGATTCCGGACGGCACCATCGACAACTGGGAAGACCTCAAGGACATCTTCATCGAAACATACAAAGCCACGTGTATCCAGCCAGGAACACGTTACGACCTGGAGACCATTCGCCAGAGAAGTAACGAGAGCCTCTGAGAATACATCAGGCATTTCTCCGACAAACGTCTGAGCATAACAGAGATCTCCGACCCAGAAGCTATCGCCATCTTCTCCAACGGCCTGCGAGGAGATGACCTCCGAAACATGTTGGCCCGGAAGAATGTGAAGACCATAGAGTAGATGATGATGATCGTGAACCCCTACTCCAACCAAGATGACGCCACCCGCAGTAGAGAGAACATGTGGCGCTATTCCCGCTCTCTAGGGACAATAATCGTCGACCAGACTATAGGAACGGGAAAGGACCTAGCGACCACCGCAACCACCGATCAGATAACTCTGAACGCCGGCCGCAGAGGAACGACTACAGGCAACCCAATCGCTATGTCGCTAGCATGGACGCCCGCCCAAAGAAGAACTACTACCAAAGCTACGAGAAGATCCTCGATAGACAATGCCCAATACACAAGAACTCCAAACACTCCTTGCGAAATTGCGAGCTCATAGAAACGACAATGAAGGACAAGGTAGACAAAAGATAGAAGAGGGACGATTAAGATGGAGGCAAGGACCAGGGACCGCCAGCGCCAAAATTCCAAGCAGCCTCAACAACATACTCCATATTCGGGGGCAGTGTGCTGGTTGAGGGAGAAAGACAACGCCGCCAAAATCGCAACGATGTCTACTCGCTCGCCGCTATGGGAGGGAATGTAGCCGAGGCTCACCCCTCGATTGGCTGGACCAACCAATCAACTTCTCCGGAGAAGACGAGTGGGCAGGCTGCAGATACCAAGGTCGGTTCCCACTAATCGTGAACCCAACCATCTCAACGTGTTTCTTCAGGAAGGTTTTAGTCGAAGGCGGCAACGCCATCAACATGATCTTTGCTGATGCATTCCGCCAGCTCGATTACTCGAAGAATGACCTCCAACCGGCGAATTTCTCCTTTTGGGGAATCATCCCCGATAAGGCGTCAACACCAATAGGACAGATCACCCTTCATGTGCAGTTCGGCGATAAGGACCAGTTCAGAGTCGAAAATATCAACTTTGTCGTTGCCGAGTTCGAGACAGCCTACCACGCG
Organism: Microstegium vimineum; assembly: GCA_022036555.1. NCBI lineage: Eukaryota > Viridiplantae > Streptophyta > Magnoliopsida > Poales > Poaceae > Microstegium > Microstegium vimineum. The sequence goes on along the minus strand of CM039135.1, from coordinate 12,480,984 downwards.
ATACTGGGCCGCCCGGCACTAGCCAAGCTAATGGCAGTCCCACATTACACGTACATGGTGCTAAAAATCCCGACATCGCAAGGCACCCTCAGCCTCCGCACCAACATGAAGATAGCCTACGAATGCGAGCAGCAGACAATCAACGCCATCGAGAAACCCTACGTTTCAGACATACACACTTCCGGTGACAACGACAATCCAACCGCCAAGAAGCAGAAAGAAACAGAATCGACGACGATCAGCGCAGACGCCACCCGCGACCAGACGCAGAAGGTACCACCACTCGGCGCTGTGTAAGGACTTTCCAAATGTAACGATAAAGTTTGTCCTAGGCGCTCCTCCATCAATAAATAAAAGGTGTTTCATCTTCTATACATCCCATACAACGAAACTGATCCATGCAAAACTCCCACGGCGTAACAATGCCATCGACTCGAACGCCCACGATGTACGACGACTCGAGCGAAACACCCATGGTGCAACAGCGACAAGTTCGACAAAGCTCGCAAATGGTCGACGACCTCTCCAAAACACTCCCACAGTGTTTGACGACCCCGCCCAAACGCAATACGGCGTTTTCTCCAAACAGCCCGACTGCGACCAGAAAGCTTCTGAAGCTGGCCTGCTGGTTAACCATAGCGAATAGAAGTAGCTACCCTAAGTGCTATGGTTACATCGACAGGCCTCCCAGCGGTATTTCCCCAGAAGCCGGGCAATACTGCTTGGGTCGGTAGCCATGAGATCGCGCGCCCAGAATCTGTACACGACCACGGTACGGTCGACGACTCTACAAGCAGCCTGGCTTTGCGCCCAGCGTCTGCGGGAATGATCTCCATAAGCCCAAAGTCACGCCACGATCGAGCCTCTCGGAAAAAGGCCCTGTCCATGGCATCTCCCTAAGCGTGCATGAGTTGTTCGCCCTCTACGCCGCGGGTTGTCACTGCGCGCTTCCTTGGGAGTCCTTATGTATCCTATGCGTGCAGCGGCGCTAGCCCTACGATATGGACCATTTGAGAACTAAGGCTCATGACTTAGTAGGCAGTCAAGGACATACAAGTGAAACAAAAGCTCACCGCCCGGATATTTACAGCTTTGTAGTTTTTCACTTATACATCCAACCACCAACACCTGAGTGACAAGTCATTGATGTCCCGCAGCAAAATAACAGACGCCACAACATCTTGACACACCAAAAGAAAGAACAATGCTTCCACAAAAGCACCTGGTGACTACAACCTCATCCTACTGATACGATACACGACCACTTCACTAATATTCCTAGTCCAGAGATCAAACTCATGCCGAATCTGGCACTGCAAACTACAGTACATGATGATCCTAGACATGTCACTACCCTTCGGACCAAAGCTATGGCACCCTTCCCAGACGCAAATGTGAGGCTCAACCTGCGAACACATGGTGGATAAGTACCCAGGTATGTTCAGCTTTGATGATGAGTGATTGACCAACACGTGAGTGTTTCAGTTTGAGTGGCTTACCCTAACCTCTTTGCGAAAGCAAATGTGTGCCTGTCTATCGGCTTGTGGTGTGCAGGTGCTACCGTTGCGTTGATGAGGATCACTTCATTGCAAACTGCCCCAAGAAAGCTGCGGGTGACTTCACCAAGCACTACTTTGAGGACAAGCACAAGCCCAAGGGTGGCTACCACCGAAGGTCCTCCAAGAAGGTGATCGACAAGGTGAAGGCCAAGCACCGAGCCTTCCTCGCCTCCCTCAGTGACATTGATGCCTCCTCCGACGGAGGTGCTTCTTCAAGCGATGATGAGTCCAAGGGAAAGGTTGAGGACAAGATCAACGGCCTATGCTTCTACGCTGACGCCAAGCACGGTGGCTTTTGTACCATGGCGATTGAAGAAGGCAAGGTCGGCAAGCGCAATGAAGGCCCTAACTACGACTACGACTCCGACACACCCGAGGTACCACCCACTGTCGAGTCCCTCTCTCTCGAGATTGAGTCTCTGAACGACACCTTGATGAGTCAGGATGCTTTGCTCAAGCGTGACGCGTGCGAGAGGAACGATTTCAAGGCTAAGTATCTTAGCACGCTGCATGAGCTAGAGTTTACTAAGGCGTCAGTGGTGGTTACCGAGGAGGTAGAGTGTGATGCTTGTGCCATCCACATGTCTAGTCTTGTCACTCTCCAGGACAAGTAGGGCACTCTACTTGAGGAGGTCAGTGAGCTGAAGGCTAGGCCTAGCTTACTTGGTGCGTGCAAGTCTTGCTTAGGCTTGCGTTCTGAGCTGGCGCAAAGAGATGCTAGGATTGCTGTGCTAGAGAAGGTCAGCTTAGATAGCACTAGAGAGTCGGATCACTTTGAGGCTTTGGAGCTTGAGATCGCGTCGTGCAGACACGACAAGATGCGAACCGAGGAAGAAAACACATACCTTTGGTCCATCTTGAGTTGGGTGTCTTGCCGAGAGCCGCAGTTGGGGATGATGCTTAGCCAATGCAAAAGGGCTGGTAGCACAGGAGTAGGCTTTGCTATAGGTGGGAAGGACAATAGCATGTTCGGTAAGATCGGTGAGTGCAGTGGTTTGAGCGAGAATGAGAAACCCACCACAACTCTCAAGCTTACCAAGATCACTCCACCTAAGCCTACCAACCCCTCTGAGTTTCCTATGAGAGATGGTGTGTTTGAAGAGCCACCCAAAACCACTCCGCAGAAGCAAGTGTGGATTGCAAAACAGAACCATCTTCGCAACCCACTTGACACACTGCCAGACATCTCTAGTGATCGCCTTCCTAAGAAAGCTAGAGCCACCCAACCCAACAAGAGAGTGCCTACCAAGAGTGCGGTGAGGTACCATTGTGAGTATTGTGAGCGGGATCGGCATTTGGCTGAGTTTTGCTATAGGAGGAAGAGAGATGATCGGAGGCAATTTGAGTTGAACAACCGGGACATGTACCACCCACCAGTTGGGGCACGTGGACCGGAAGTTCGGAGACGCACTACTAGGCCTAGAGGTACAATGCCTCAAGGTGCTAGGCCTCAGTAGGCGAGACCACATGGTGGTCGTGCCCGACGGGGTACCGGTCGTGACCCATACGACTACGGGCCTTGTGGCGGTGGCTTTACTCCACCCTTCTCTAGCGGACCACGTTTTCCCTATCGTGGTGATCGCTATCCCTCCGTGGGGCAGGAGATGTTTGGTTTTTCTCCTAACCCATTCTTTGGGCAATTGGGATAACACTGGTATCCTTCACAGTTTACTAACCCCAGTGTTGGTCCGTTTGCTCACCCTATGTCTTTTTATTGATGTAGGAAGGAGGACTGGAGGAGACTTGGCTTGTGGATTCCGGATGTTCATGCCATATGACCGGAAGTGCCAAGTGGTTCTCCAGCCTCGACCCCGTGCGCCACACCGAGTACATTACATTTGGGGACAAGAGTAAATGTAAAGTTGTCTCCTGAGGGTCCATCCGAGTGAACTCTTCTTTTGTCCTCAAGGATGTTGCTTTTTAACCTTCTTTCGGTTTCGCAACTCCTTGATGACGGTTTTGAAGTGAGTTTCAAGCCTAATCTCTCTCGGATTTTGGACTCTCGTGGTGAGCTTGTTTGCCGGATTTTACCCTTCGGGAAGGTTTTTCGTGCGGATTTTTCTATCTCTTCCGGACCTTCTCGTTGTCTTCTTGCTAGTTCTTCTTCCGAGCTTTGGAAGTGGCATAGGAGATTTGGACATTTGAGTTTTGACTTGCTTGCAAGGCTTAGCTCAATGGACCTTATCCAAGGATTGCCAAAGCTAAAGTTCGAGAAGGATTTGGTTTGCCATCCTTGCAGGCATGCCAAGATGGTTGCTGCTTCCCATCCTCCTGTGACTGGGATCATGACCACTCGACCCGGTGGGCTCTTACACATGGACACAGTTGGTCCAGCTCGGGTCAGGTCGGAAGGAGGGAAGTGGTATGTTGTTGTAGTCGTTGATGACTACTCGAGGTACTCGTGGGTGTTCTTTTTCGAGAGTAAGGATGAGACTTTTCCACTTGTTCGAGATCTGATTTTGAGATTGCAAAATGAGCTACCTAAGAATGCCATGAGAGCTATCCGCAGTGACAATGACACAGAATTCAAAAATTCTCACTTTGCAACACTTTGCTCTTCCTTGGGTCTCGATCATCAGTTTTCCTCACCTCACACTCCTCAGCAGAATGGTGTTGTTGAGCGCAAGAATTGGACCCTTGTTGAGATGGCCAGGACGATGCTCGATGAGCATAGGACTCCTAGGCGGTATTGGGCCGAAGCACTCAGTTCTACTTGCTATGTTTCCAATCGCATTTTTCTCCGAGCTTTCAAGAAGAAGACCTCTTATGAGCTGCGATTTGGGATACCACCCAAGGTAAGTCACCTACGGGTGTTTGGGTGCAGGTGCTTCATCCTCAAAAATGGCGGTAAGTTGGACAAATTTGAATCACGGTATTGTGATGGTATCTTTCTTGGTTATTCTACTCACTCTCGTGCTTATCGTGCACTTAACCTTGAGACTAATCGAGTGATGGAGACTTGTGAGATTACCTTCGATGAGACTATGCCCTGTGCTTCCACTGCTTTTGAGCTTGCAGGTGATGATGAGGTGAACACTAGCATATTTGTGGAGGAGGAGCAGGACAATGCCGATTGGGGTGATCCCGAGCCGACTCCACCGGCTGCCCCCGTCGACCCTGCGACGTCCACTTCGGCTCATGGTCCCGACCCGACTACTTCCTCTACATGGGGGCCGTTCGAGCAGCTTCCTCAGACGGTGCACGCTGCACCTGAGGGAGCTCCAGCTGCTGTTGAGGGGAGGCCACTTCGTCCAGGCAGACTCCTTGTCAGATCCAGTGGCAGCACCCGCCGGAGATCATCATCGGCGACATTGACCGTCGAGTCACGCGGTCCAGGTCCTATATCTCTCACTTTACTCATTTGGCTTTTGTCGATTCTTTTGAGCCCCGACATGTTGGACATGCTTTGATGGATCCGGATTGGGTTAATGCCATGCATGAGGAGTTAGAAAACTTTGAGCGAAACTACGTTTGGGTCTTAGTTCCTCCACCACCTAGTTGCCACCCCATAGGTACCAAATGGATTTTCAAGAATAAACAAAGTGAGGATGGGGTGGTAGTGCGCAACAAGGCTAGGTTGGTAGCTCAAGGCTTTTGTCAAAAGGAGGGAATAGACTATGAGGAAACCTTTGCTCCTGTAGCTCGTTTAGAAGTCATTAGAATCCTTCTAGCTTTTGCGGCTTCTAAGGGTTTTAAACTTTTTCAAATGGACGTTAAAAGTGCTTTCTTAAACGGCTACATAGAGGAGGAAGTTTATGTTAAACAACCTCCCGGTTTCGAAAATCCCAAGTTTCCAAACCATGTTTTTAAACTTCACAAAGCTTTGTATGGTTTGAAACAAGAACCTAGAGCATGGTATGATAGGCTAAAAACCTTTTTGCTTGCTAAGGGCTTTAAAATGGGATCGGTAGATAAGACGTTGTTTCTCCTCAAGCAAGGCAAAGACACTCTCCTTGTCCAAATATACGTGGATGATATCATCTTTGGTGGTTCTTCTCATGCTCTTGTTGCAAAGTTTGCAGATCTTATGAGTAGAGAATTTGAGATGAGCATGATGGGAGGGTTGACTTTCTTTCTCGGGTTGCAAATCAAGCAAACCCGAGAAGGGACGTTTGTGCACCAAGGAAAGTACACGAAGGATATCTTGAAGACGTTTGACATGGGCGAGGAAAAGCCCCTCTCGACGCCTATGTCAACTACGACTGCCTTGGATGCGGACGAGGAAGGAGAGGCAGTGGATCAGACGGAGTACCGAAGCATGATCGGGTCGCTTTTGTACTTAACAGCGACTCAACCGGACATTCAGTTCGCCGTCTGCTTGTGTGCACGTTTCCAGGCGTCCCCACGGACTTCGCACAAGTAGGCGGTGAAACACATCATGAGGTACTTGCGCTTCACTCCTGAATTTGGTCTTTGGTTCTCCACCTCTTCCTCTCTTGTGCTTTGTGGTTATTCTGATGCTGACTTTGCCGGTTGTCGTCTTGATCGGAAGTCCACTTCTAGGACTTGCCAGTTTCTCGGGTCTTCTTTGGTTTCTTGGTCTTCTCGCAAGCAGTCTAGGGTGGCACAATCGACGCGCGAAGCTAAGTATGTTGCCGCGGCTAGCTGTTGCTCGCAGTTGATTTGGATGATTACCACTTTGAGAGATTTCGGTCTTGAGCTTACTAAGGTGCCTCTGCTTTGCGATAGCACGAGTGCAATTAGTGTGGCCAAAAATCCTGTGCTTCATTCAAAGACCAAGCACATTGAGGTCCGCTTTCATTTCTTGCGAGATCATTACGAGAGGGGGGACATTGACCTCCGGCATGTCGTGACCCAAAACGAGCTTGCGGATATTCCCATGAAGCCTTTGGATCAAGCTGCGTTTTCTCGCCTTCGAGGCGAGTTGGTGTGTTTGCTTTCCTTTTTAGAGGAGGAAAGTTTTGTGTATCATAGTTCTTTTTGGTTCTTTCTGTCTTTTCTTTGTCCTTCTTCTTAATTGGTGTCTTGATAGTGTTAGTTGGTGTCAATGCATTGTGCATCTCATTTTCATTTGTGACATAGTTCATTTTAAGCTTCATACTTATAGCCAATATAATGAATCTATGCTCTGTTTGAGGTGCTTTATGTGTCTATGGTGTTGCCTAACATAGACTCTTTTTGATCTATATGATTTGCAATAGAGCTAAGTTAGAAAACCTTTAAAACTGAATTTAAATTCCCCATGTCACCTCTGAAATGGCACTAGCATGTGTAGGCTTTTGAAGATCCATCTTGGCTGCCTTGTTTATAGCTTGTAACTATGACTCTTCATTGTTTCATTCACTACCTTTGAGCACCATGATTAATATGTAAAATGAAATTGCTCTCTGTTTTGTGAATTGGAAAGATCGAGTTGGTTCTGCATTGTGAGCACTTCACCGTGTGTTCGAGACTTCTTCCCATATGGGTTGATACTTGAGCGGTGTCATGTATGACCAAAACTGGTGTGTCAAGTCCTTTGACTTCACCCGGTTGGTAAGCAGTGGCATCACCTTTCTTACAACCACTCGCATACAACTTGTAATATGCCTAAAATTGAAATTGGCTGCAAAACTCTGAAATTTGGAAAATTCATTCAGTTAGGTCATTGGCTTGTTGTATGAACTTTGCTAGGGATAGTTCTACTTTCTATACATGAGATTTCTTTGAGATAGATCCTATCTTGTTTGCCATGTTTAGTTGTCTCTAGGAGGTGATACCCATTCCTTGCTCACACATGTAATGCTCTCTAAAATAGCTTCTAAAGTGATCTTAAGCTCAACTTGAGTCTTTGTGGGGCACGTAGAGCTTTTCCTATTCTCACAAGATCACATCACTTAGAGCATCTATTCATTGTCTTAGCTCTAAGAATGAAGCTTTTTGCACTCATTTTGCATTTCATGGCATTTGTAGCCGGATCTTGAGATGTTGATGTTTGATGAGCTACATGTGTCAACAAGGGGGAGAGGTGTGCATTTCATTCCATTTTCAGGTGTGCATTTCATTCCATTTTCAGCCATCTACTTCCAAGGGGGGGAGAAAGAGTGCATCTCATTGGTTGCATTGGTTTAGAGCTTCTTTGGTCAAGGGGGAGTTTTGTGTGCTTCTTTTGCCCTAAGGAGCTCATTTGGTATCTTGAGTGTGCTTTTGCCAAGGGGGAGCTTTGTTAGATGTGTTGAGCCTTTGCCTCTTCTAGAGGGTCTAGCTTGCTTTGTTGGCTCCGACAGGTTTCGATTGCTGCTTGAGCATTAGGGGACGTAAGTGGTTTCAATTGGTATCTTTTGAGCTCCCCTAGTGTTTAAATTGGAAGTCTGAGCTTTGAAGAGTTTTTGATTGGTATCTTTGGCTTGCTAGTGGTGTTGAGCCCGGTTTCTGCCTCTTCTTGAGGGCTAGCTTTGTTTTGCCCATGTGCTTTTGTTTTGGCATCTGTAAGTGGCTTTGTCATAAGGAGTTTGAGGGTGCTTCAATTGGTATCGTTTTGCTTCTCTCAAGTGACCCCGTTTTGGCTTTCTTAGCTTTTTGGTCATTTGGAAAGCTTTACCTTATGGCTCAAATCTGAAATGCACTTGTGTTGACAATGCACTCATCAAAGGGGAGATTGCGAACACATGGTGGATAAGTACCCATGTATGTTCAGCTTTGATGATGAGTGATTGACCAACACGTGAGTGTTTCAGTTTGAGTGGCTTACCCTAACCTCTTTGAGAAAGCAAATGTGTGCCTGTCTATCGGCTTGTGGTGTGCAGGTGCTATGCCTAGTGACAGTGGTCAATGGCGTGGAGAAGGTCGAGTAGAGGCTTGCCGTGCCGATGGACTGAGAGCGGTGAAGGGCGGAAGCGGGGCTCGGACTGAGGGACCATGGGCGCCGGCGGACTAGCTGTGGTGGCTAGTACTTGGCACCGGCGAGTGCGAGAAGACATGGAGGTAGACCGAGTCGGCCGAGTCAAGACGGTGGATGCGCGAGTCGAGCGGAGGCTCAGGGGACTCGAAGTCCGACCGGGCGAAGACAAGGTGGCTCGCGTCGAGTGGTTTGGTGGTTTGGGCCTCAAAACCATCCGCGTCGGTTTTCGAGTTTGGGCCGCAAAACTCGGGGTTCGGTAGTTGAGCCGAAAGCTACCGGTGGCGGGTTTCCTGGGTTTGGGCCTCAAAACCTAGGCGGAGCTTCTGAGGAAGCGGGGATGGCACGTGGCGGAATCCTGGAGGTTGCGTCAAGGCGACGGCAACTCCCGGAATGAAGCGGGGCCGTTCATTCAAAATGCGGGAGATATTTTCCGGAGCTTAGACTGCAATGCTTAGGCTAGGTAGTTCACTCAATGTATCTAGGTGGGTCTTTGGGAAATAGCCAAAGCCCGATAAGTAGGGGGTGAAGGGGTATCCCTCATCCCATCTCTTGAACCCTAATCACTTGCCCCTTTCTCTCTCTAGTTCATGAGATCCCTAGGTTGTTTCTACCAACCTTTGTAAGAACTTGGGTTTGTTGCGAGGAATCGGAGGTCGTAACCTCCGTAAGCCATGGTGGCTTCGATTTCATGATTGTGTCCCCATTTTGCTTGTGTTCTTCGCGCTTTGCTTTTGCTCCCTCTTTTCCCAAGATGATTTCTCTTTGTAGGGAGTAGCTCTTGCAAATCCATTTGAACCAAGTTGTGCGTAATCGTGAGGAGCTTATTTTCACCGAAGGAATTCTCCTCAAACCTCACAAGTGCGTAGATCGGGTGTTTTCTTTGTGGATTTCTTCGTTCTTGAGCTTTTCCCCAAATCTCTTCTCCTCCCCTTGCTCTAAGCCAAATTGAGCGATGATTTCTTCGGGATAGCTCCCCGACTGCACTAGGATCATGCCTACAAAGTTTGGTTGCAGTTGGTGATCATTTGGTTTGGTTTTGGGAAGATTTGGCGGAGTGGAAACTGTTTTCGCGGGTTTCAGAGTTTCTGCTCGAGAGCGTCGGACCACCCTCTGGACGACTTTCCCCGAGCTCAGGACCATTGCAAGTGGTCCGGTGATCTTGACCAGCTAAAGTGTCAAGCAGCGAAGGGCGTCGGACCAGGTGCGTTAGTCCGACAGTGAGCACCGGACCAAAGTCCGAAGCTAGGGAGCTTGCTGTGTTGTTTTGCGCAGAGGCTGGAGTGAGCACCGAACTACTTCCCATAGTCCGACGGTGAGCGTCGGACCAGAGGTCCGGTGCTTCGGCACTCACTGTGTGGGCGTCGGACTTTCAAAAGTGGGCGTCGGACTAGTCCGACGGTCACCTAGAGAAGCATCGGACCAAGCCTCCAGACCTTGTGCTATGGTCGTCTGGTCTTGATCAAGTGGTCCGACGGTCACTGTTTGCGCCTGTTTTGCCTAGGTTCTTGCCTCTTTTCCCTAGGGGTTGAGAACCTGTGTTTTGGGGGTTTCTGGTGATTTTCCTCCACTGTCGTTGAGCTCTCATTTCTCCATTTTTGTCTGAATCCCAGCAACCCAGCAACTGGGTTTGGTTTTTAGGAAGAGTGGCCCGAACATTTCGAGAGAAATTTGAGGCTCCCATTCATCCCCCCCTCTGGTCGCCGTTCTCGGTCCTTCACAACCACAACCACCAAGTCTACGACGTCCTCCGGGGCATGAATCCACCGCCGCCTTCGGATGACATGAAGATCGCCACAAGAACGCCTCCGAAGACCACGAAGGCTCTTATCACAATATCGACAATTCGGAAGAGCACCACTGCCAAGGCGACCAATGAGGATAGGCGTCTCCGAGTTCGCCGAATCTGCATAAAACAGCATCATGGCCCTAAAGTACATTGCGACACCATCACCAGCCGCCACTGCTCCACCAATCAGCAATTTCCCAACAGGGTCTTGTCCCCACAGCATCAGTAACTCCAGGCCGCGAAAGAACATGGCTTCCCGGTGGCCGGCATCGAGAAAGCGTTGCTCGAAGGCAGTCTCCAAGAAGGGGAAGTAGGGACGACAGTAGTCATGGACGCGCCGAAGGGACACAAGCCGAATCGTCGATGGGTCATCGCAGAAGTCGCGAAAGAACCGTCAAAGTGGGCGAATCTTCACATACTCACGCACATTGTTGCCGTTATCGATCACATGAAGGAGGATCCGATACGACACGTCCTTCGGCAAGGCCATCATGGCGGCAAGATCCATCACAAGACGCGCGCCGCCAACCCTCGTCACCCCTAGTACGGAATAAGCGTTGACGAAACCCTCTTAAGAACTTGTGACTAGGCAATGCAAAGGAAATCAACGCAATAGGAATCAATACTCACCCGAAGCTTCATGGGGATATATAGACGAATCTCCGTCCTAATCGAATAACCAAGGCAAGGGAGTTGCGCCTCTTCAAATCCTACACACCTTTGGATAAAAGACCAAAAGACGCGACCGTTCCCGTTCCGCCGCGGATTCATCCTTTATACAATTGGTGCGACGCTTCGTCTCCCATGATTTTTGAGAAACTGCAACGGCAAAATACGGAACTGCCACGAAACCAGTCTCCCACGCTGTAATTTGGGCTGTTAAACCGAATGGTTAATTCAGCCCAATACCTTCCTTTGCCTTACTCTTTTTTTTCTCCGCGATAATGATTTTCGGTCGATACCTTTTTTATACTACTATAACACCACAGTCCTAGGGACTGGGCTTATGATTTTGTTATGATTTCTTTCTAAATAGGAACAGTAGCACGATTGCAAACACACAGGTCAGCAATTCTCGGGGACTCGCTGACAAGAAACGATGACTCAGCTACCGCTTCGCAGACTCGACCAGGATCGGGGACTATGTCCAGAAACACGCCGAGCAAGGCTCAAGGATCGCCCCCATCATGAAGCAGCGGTGCCACCAGACACCACAACACCCAGGGACTGCAACCCGGAGACTGCGAATAAATACCTCGACGCAAGAACATTCCACCTCCTCGCCTCAGGCTCGGGGACTACGGGTATTCGCAGTCGTCTTTACTAAATTCATTTTCTCAGCAGTTTTTATACACATCCTAATATAAGAACCCAGCAGATCCTTATATCAGACTCAGGGACTGTGGGTATTCGTAGTCATTTTTTGCAAAACTCATGCTTCACTCATTACCTATACTTACAAATACATCCTTCATTGTTATAAAGCTTGGCACCACGTGCATACTTCACCTGCTACCAAACTCGGGGACTAAGTGGGTACACTTCACCTCGCGGTAAATATACTTATTTTTTCTCGACAAACCTCTGTTGTTCCTTGTGGCCTTTTTTTCTCGAACTAAAAACTCATGCTTGATGCCCTCATCATAAAGGAACTCCTCCACTTGAGTGTTCTTGAACTCGGTTCCATTGTCACTATGAACTTTCTTGATTTGGAAGCCGAATTCCCTTTGTGCTCTTCTAATTAAGGTTTTCACCTTATCTTGCACTTGTGCCTTATCATACATGAAAAACACCCAAGTGAATCGAGTAAAATCATCAACAATAACTAAACCATGTTTGTTACCGCCAATGCTTATGTAGGCCACCGGTCCAAAGAGATCCATGTGTATTAGCTCCAATGGTTGCTTGGTGGAGATAATGCTCTTTGGTGGGTGAGGTGTGCACCTACTTGCTTTCCAGCTTGGCAAGCGCTACAAATTCTATCCTTCTCAAAATGAACATTTGTTAGTCCAAGAATGTGTTCATCTTTTAGGAGTTTGGCCATGTTGGGGATATATACCTTGGCATATCCCCAGGGACCTTTTGGGCCTGCCGACTAGAAGACGCCCAGCCCATGAGGCCTTGCGGCACGCGACCAACTCGTCCTGCTCGCCAAGGACTCCGAAGAAGCCTTGCTCGCCAAGAAGGATCCTAGAAGATAGACTCGGATCTCTTACCTAAAGGGACCGATCGTAATCTGTTAGGATATGGAAACTGTAACCCTGCTCCCCGGCTATATAAGGCGAGCAAGGACTCCCTCTGAAACAACCTCTACACAATCCCCTAGATCGCATCTACGGGTCTTGTAACCTAATATACACATCAATCCAGCCACCAAAACACAGGATGTAGGGTATTACGGTGATTTGCCAGCCCGAACTTGTCTAAATCGTCGTGTCTACGCTCTCTGTGTTACGCTTGATCGACATCGCCACACCTCCTCCTACAATCTACTACCGTGGGGTACCCCCTAGGTAGACTGTGATGCGTATTTCATCGACAGGCCAAGTTCCTGCTCCCAACATGAGCTAGTCGGCGATGCCATAGCCAACCCATGCTAGATTTTGCCACTAAACAAGTCTCAAGCTTAGCTTTACTTTTGTTGAAATCAACTAGGTAAAGCTTGCCCTTCAAACGACCCGTAAAGACAATAGAGGAATCATCCCTCTTAAAAACTTCCACACCCTTATCCGTAAAGAGACAATTGTAGCCCATCTCACACAATTGTGAAACCACAACAAGTTGTAACTCAACGAATTCAAATGTAATACATTTGAGATAGAATGCTCAAGAGTAATAGCAACTTTACCAAGTCCAATCACTTCCCCTTTGGAGTTGTCACCAAAGATGATATTCTCACTTGCATTTGAAGTTGGGGAATATGATGAGAACATACTCTTCTCTTCGGTCATATGATTTGTACATCCACTATCAAGCACCCAACTTGATCCACCGGAGGAGTATGCCTACAAAACAATTTAGTTCCTAGATTTAGGTCCCCAATTAATCTTGAGGCCTTGCATGTTAGTCACAACAATCTTTGGAACCCAAATATTCATGCTTCTCTTATCATGTTTCTCATCACCCACAAATTCTGTAATGACTTTACCACGGTCATTGCATTTCAACATATAGCATGAGGATAAGCTTCCTTGAGGTGACCTTGCCTTTGGTTGATAGGAATACTTGTTCTTGGCCACCCAAATTGATTCCTTGGGTTTCTGAGAAACCTAATTTTGCTTGGGCACCCTCTTGGCATGGAATTTGGCTTCAGCTTGATCAGGTGAAGCATTGGTAGCCTTCCCTTTAGTGGGGCGCGACACTGCCGGCCTGAGGTCCGGCACTGCCGGCCTCTCGTCCAGCAGAGCTGCTGTCTGTGCAGGCTTATCTGCACCAATGCTTCCCTTCTTCTCAAACTTGACACACTCAATGCCTTTCATCATTTTCCTTCCATTGGTTTTACCTTCTTGAGTGTGTCGAAGCCCATCCTTGATTGATGGATGCCTTCCATCCTTGTATTGGACCTTCTTTGGCTCAACCTTGTCTTTGTCATTCTTTCTAGAAGTTGAGATGACATTGTTGAGCCTTGCAATTTCTTTCTTCATGGCTTCCATGTTGGCAAGGTTAGTGGTATAAGCATTCAAATCAATATTATAGCATTTTCCACAACCTTGGCTAGTGGATGGAGAAGAGGCATCATTTGCCTTAGGAAGATGTGAGTTGCCCTCCCAAAGAAGGTTGTATTGTGCCTCAAGCTCTTGATGCTTTTCAACTAAGCCACAATGCTTTTGCTTGAGGTCATCACACTCCTTCTTAGTGAGAGCATGAGCTTCTTGTTCTTTGGCCAAAGCCTTAGTCAAAGAGCTCACCTCACTTCTTTCTAATGCAAGGGCTTCCTCACTAGCAATATAGAGATCCTCTTGTTTAATAAGAGTCTTTTCTCTAGATTCCAACTCGGCCTTGGTTGCCTCTAATTCATCCAATATGTTAGCAATGAAGAGTTTGGTCTTAGGATCCATGTTATTAGTTATTTCCTTGATTTCTTCATCACTAGATTCATCATCACTAGAGTAATCACTAGAATCACTACTAGAGATGTCTTTGGGGGAGGAGCTATGGGTTTCGGTTTTGATTTTACCTTCTCACCCTTTGCCATGAGACAAGTGTGAGGGGAGCTTTCATCATCATCAGACATGTTGTTGAAGAGCCTTGGTGAAGTGGATGGCTTGTGAATAGCAATGGTGGCCATCTCTTCATCTTCACTTGAGCTATTGGTTGATGAGTCCCAACCATGTCCAATGTGATCTTCACCCACATATGTCTTGCCTTTCTTGTAGTCACCCTTGTCTTCTCTCTTGCCCTTGCCAAACTTGTCTTCTTTCTTTTCATTTGGGCATTCGGCAATGAAGTGCTCGGTGCTACCACATCTAAAGCAAGGTCTTGATTTCTTGTTTGAGAGCTTCCTTCTTATGAGCCTGTACCCATTCTTCTTGATGCCCTTGTTGAATCTTCTCATGAATAGGGCCATGTCAGCAATGTTCTCCGCTTGCTCATCTTCACTTCCACCATCACTTGATGTTGAAGCTTCGGGTTCATGCTTGATTGCCTTGGTTTCTTGAGATTTGCTTGAGGAGGCTTGCTTGTTGTTTTTAGGACAACTAGGGGCTGATCTCCTTGAGGTCTTATTGGCTTTTAGAGCCACATCCTTGATCTTCATCCCTTCCATCCTTTCTTGCATCTCACCAAGCTTTTTCCTCTCTTAGGCTTCTTCCCTTTGCAAGTCAAAGGTGATGATCCTTCCAAGCACATCACTTGGGGTGAAGTACTCAAACTTCTTCTTGTCCCTTATCAATGTCACAATGGTCTCATTCCTTGGAGAATAGGCCTCAAGCATAATCTTGACAACCTTGTGATCATTAACCTTTTCACCACCAAGTCCTCTAATATTGCCCACTATCACCATCAACCTATCAAACATCTCTTGTGGCCTTTCACCTTCGTTGATCATGAACCGGTTGAGCTTGGCCATGAATAGATCAATCTTGGATTGCCTTACTTTGCTCACACCCTCATGTGCAAGATGCAAAGTGTCCCATATTTCCTTGGCAACCTCCAATCCCATCACCTTGTTGTACTCATCACTATCCAATGCACTTAGCAACACACTAGTTGCTTGTGCATTGAGTTGGATGCAACAGAGCTCGGTGGTGGTGGGGCTTTTGGGATCCATCGGAGGCTCACATCCTCTATGGACAATCTCCCATGCACCGGGGTGAAGACCTACAAGATGTGCTTTAATCAAGTGTTTCCACTTGGCAAAGTTAGTCCCATCGAAGTGAGGCAATTTTCCCGTGGGAACATGGAATAAAGGTTTATGCTCATGATTAGAAATGGAAGAATAGTTGAAGGATACAGCGGACTATTTTTTGCTGCCCTCATCCTTCTTCTTCTTCTCATCCTTCTTCACTATCTTGGAGGCTTGGTATGACACATCATCATCACCATCGGAGCTACTAGATTCAACCTGCACTTGAGAGGCTTGCTCTTTGCTTTTCCTTAGCTCCTCATCCTTTGCCTTGAGCTCCTTCTTCAACTTCTTCACTTCTTGCTTATGGAGCTTCTCGGCAAGCTTCAAGCTTCTAGCTTCATTGAGTGCCTTCTTTTCTTGTTGCAATCTCTTGGATTCTCTTCTCAATCTTCTTTCTTCTTTTCTTTTTGCTTTCTCACCAGCAGACATTGCAGCAGTGGTCAAGTAGTGGTCGGTGGGCACTTCCTCGCTGCTGTCCGTTGAGTGCAAGTCCACATCCTTGGGGTTGACTTGCTTGACATTTCCCTCTTTGGCCAATATCTCACACGGTTAAGTGCTTACTGAGATAACCTTGCTATGATACCACTTGTAAGGACCTGATTAGCCTAGAGAGGGGGTGAATAGGCCTATTTAAAACACACTTGACAACTTTCTGTCAATAGGAGGCCGGCACTGTCGGGGTGGCCGGCACTGCTGCTCTGAGGGCAGCACTGCTGGTCACCTGAACAGAATCTTGCACAATTCAAAATGTAAAGATAGAATGGAAATTGTGCTTGAATAGAAACCTTCCTAGAGGTGTAGGGAACCTCTAGCACCACCTGAAAGTGGTAGCAACACACCCACCGAGTAGACCGGGTCCAAACCCTAGAAATCACCTTGCAAACAATATATATCAAAGTATAGAGACAATCACAAGGGGACACAAGAATTGACCCGTGGTTCAGCTCGCCACCAAGGCTTGCCTACGTCCACGTTGTTGAGGTGCGCCACACAAGGCTCAAGCTCACCACAAAGCCTAGCTCTTTCCTCGGTCTCAAGTGAAGGGAATGAACCCTTAAGATGATAGGTAATGTATTAGCAATAGTAGGGTAATACAAACTTCCCTAGGTTGCCACACGAAGGAGTCAAGCTCAAGGGCAACCTCTAGCCGGCTAGGAGCAAAGCTCCAAGAGTAAAGAACTCAAACCGTCGGCCACCACGCAAACCAAATGCTTGTAGGAGTTGAAGATCCGAGGGAGAAGCTTATTCTCAAGCTTGGAGGCTCAATCTCTCAAAGGTTGATTGGAAATCAATGGAGGAGAGTGGTTGAGCACCAAGGGAGAAGGGGAGAGCAAGAAGAGAGCTTCTCTTTCTGTTTTTCGAAGTCTGGAGAATGGAATGGCAGAACTAGCCGTTGGGGAGAGTGAGGGGGTAAGAAATACCCCTTCACTATCCAACAGGCAGAACAAGTCGCGGCAGTGCCGGCCTGGGGCCCGACACTGCCGGCCTGCCGGCCTGGCAGAAACAACAACAGATGGATCAAAGAATAGTTGGCTGATTTGCCTTCTATGTATGTGGAGGTGTGATATGTTTGGATAGATATTTGCATTTGGTTCACTTGTTGGCATGCGTGTTGAATCCCTTTTAATGGTACTGCGTACCTAAACTCAATTTCGAAATATAAAACGAATTAAACACCATTGAGCTTGTTGCCATGCACTTTTGCAATTGGAGGGGTCCGCCAACCTGTTCATCAACCTTCTTAAGTTTAACCTGCTTGTCATACTTGCAAAGTCCCATTAGTCTTCTAAATATGTTGTCATGTCACCAAAACCCACTTTAGGGCTTCATTGCACTTTCAAGGCTGAATTTGGATATCCAGGATATGAAATATTCTGGGTAGATGTTGAATATCGTGGCCCTCAGAAATCTGGCGGATGAGCATATCCATGCTTTTCTAATCTGTCATTAACAAATAAATTAAGAATTATTAGTATGTTATATTATTAATTAGTAATTATGATGACAAGATAAGTTTTGATTAATGTTATTATGTTAATTAGCGCATCTTTTGTGTGATAATTAGACTAGTATAGTGCTAATTAACTTATTTATGTTTAATTAGTGATTGTAACGACAAGATTAATGTTTGTGAATATTAATTAGTGTATAATTAGTTGTTGTTATTTTTAAATAATAGGTATAATTAGTCAAAGTATCTTATCCATACAATCTCATCCGTCCAACCAAACAGAAAAATGGTTCGTCTCATCCATACAATCAAACAGACAACATGAATATCCATATCCTGAAATCCATGGATGGTCATATCCCACCACCCTTGTCCTCGAACCAAACGCACCCTGTCCTCGAACCAAACAGTTCGACATGACCCGCGTCGTGAAATCGTGTTTTGAAATAGATTCTGTCGGATATCTAATTTAATGACAAACTCTCAAAAACAAACCAACAAATAAGAGGCCCATCTGGGAAAAATCGCCGCAGGCCCACAAAGAAGAGGCGTATGACTCACAGAATCCCGCCGACCCGGTAGGCAGACGCGCCCCCAGGCAGACATGTTTCCGTCTCGCCCGACGCGGGGAGCGAGACGGTTCCACAGCCAGCGGAAGATGTGAAGAGCGCTGCTGGTAGGAAAAAGACTTATTTACTCCTTCTAGAAGGTGATGGCTATCGCTCTGTAGGCGCTGACGGTGCAAACGCCGATAAGAACAGAGGTACACCACCTCGAGGATCGTACATCCCATATAAACCGGAGCGCAGGATAACACCCTAGTCCCCTACTAAAATGGAGACACGACGAGTCCTCCAGCCAGGGATGGGACGGAATCGGACTTCTGAACAGGCGGGACCCACGCTTCCAAGAAGCAACGACAACTCCTCCGGCCACCGGGCCCCTACAGAAACCCTTCAAATAGAAGTACAACGGGTAAATGGGGCCCGCCAGGTAACGAAACCCATTGGCCCGGAGTGGAGGAATCCGCCGTATACAAAAAGAATTATAAGAAGGTACAGCTATGTACCTTCCAATGGTACAACGAACTCCATGCCTCTACTACGCTACGGGTTCAACCGGATCCCCCCCCCTCTGGTGATACAACAAGGAGCCGAAGCCTACATTGTCCACGAAGTGATAAGGCCAGGAGCCTATCGACTCAAAACCTTCGGCGGCAAAATCTTCACCAACGCCTAGAACATACAACAGCTACGTCGTTTCTACCCCTGAAAACTTCCCCATTACAGCATTTCCATCGAAGTTTTCTTTTCACACATCACAAAATATTGGGAAAGAGCTTTTCTTCCATACACGACATGCAAAGAAACCCCTTTCCCAGGGGCTACCCGATACATACGAAGTAAAAGAAAAATTTGAACAGATATATACAATCCAAGTTCATTACAACCATTTCAAAAGCAAAAGAGCCAGAGCCTAGACGAATCGCTCAAGGCAACACCCTAATCCTACGAACACGAAGGGCAGCCTCATCGGAAAGATGCGTACTCCAGAGATTGAACTCATAACTAAGACGACATTCCGGGCTGCAATACACAGTAGCTCCAAACATATTCCCACGCGGCGGCCCAGGGGTCCTACACCATTTCCAAGTATAGATAGGATAATAATCGACCCCTATCATCGGCACACGCTTCGGGAAACGAATGCCCATCCCCCGTGCGATGGTGTGGAGATCCTCGAGGGAGTCAAAACGAAGCGAGTTAAGGCCATGGCTGCCCCAACTGCCACCCGGAAGCACGCCATCGGTAGTCTGGTTGAAGAGAGCGAGAGCTTTGGGGTTCGTCGGATCTGCAAAATACAACAGCATGGCTCGGAAATACATCACCCCGGCATCCCCATCCTGGATTGCCAGCCCAATGAGCTCCCAGCCAGAGGGGTCCTGACCGCACAGCATCAGCTTCTCCACGCCGCGGAAGCACACGGTCGACCATCTCCCGATGGTCGACCTTGACAAAGTCACGCACAAGAATCGCCTCCCGAAGCATATGGCGTGTCGACCGACACCAGCGCTACATCATCAGGAGGGACAAAAGTCGAACCAGCTCGCCATTGTTGCAAATCCTCCGGAAAAGGCCGCATACCTGGCGAAGGCACATGTAGACGGTGTAGCTAGCCCCATGGTCGATGGCGCGGAGAAGGATCTGGAAGAGAAGCTCTTCCGGCAGCAGCAGTAGAGCGCCAGATGCCACGGCAAGGCGAGTACGGCCAGCACCCATCCCGCAGACAAGGCCGATGCGTTTCCTCGGCAACAATGGAAAAAACCCTTTTCTCTTACTACTACTGGTTGGTGCAAAGAAGAAGACTGAGAAGAGCGGTGGAAAGTAGTACTACTCCAGACTCCATCCAATATATAACGCAAGGCTATTATCTCTCCGTCTTCCACATGCGCGCATCTCGGGCCCACAGAGACGCGACCCTTCATTTCCTAGGCATGGACGACATCAGTGAACCGCCGAAGGACACGTACATCGCTTCGCCGAACCAAACAACCGGCTGCCACAGGGGGCCATGAACCGCACGCAGCGCCAACTTCCTAGGAACAGGCAAGCGTCGCAAGAGGCACAACCAGTCCACCACGACTAATAAAAAGGTGAGCACAACCGGTAAGTACGTCATTTAAAAGAACATCAAATTCTTTATCCCTACTATGCAAAATGCAGGGACCAAAAACGGGGTAACGGCCGAAAGACCGTTTGTTACCCGTAGTACTCATTTAGCAAATGAGACAACTAGGCTAAGGGATCTTGCTTGGCCCAAAACATTACGGGTTCTACAGCCTCCCTGGCCAAAAAAACGAAGAGTGAGGGACGTTGCTAAGTGGGCCCTAGCGGCCGGAACGTAGATGTTTTCACGTCGAACGCGCTTAGTAAACGTGTTTAGGCTTTGGCAGATAACAGAATACGTGGTAAACCCCACGAGGGGCGGCATCGAGCCCTCGGATCCCATCGAATGGATTCGAGTACTATATGTATCGACTGTCGAAGACTAGAGATCGGTCCACGATGGACTTACGTCGGTGCGTGCCTCCATGGATGACGTCCCGGGGTCTCACCTAAACTACCCGTTAGCAGCTCGCCGAGCCCTCGATCTCGGCCGCCGAGGTAAGATACAAGGTGACTCACTTCCACATCCTAGACCATGGGGGTGCGAGGAAGAAACATGGGAGCTGCGATAGCTCCTAAATGCATGGTCCAACAAACACGATAGGCAAACTAACAAAGGCCTACGAAACGGGAACGGTGGCTAAGAACGACGATTGCAGAAGCTAAAGACAGGGGCTCAGCAGGCCCAGTTCTTACAAGCAGATAAAAGCACGTCAACTAAGAAAAATGCATCTAACCCCGCGGAAAGCTAATGAATCATGGGGCCACCACCCTCGGCTCCTCCGCCAGGACCTCCTCGGCCGGCACGACGTCAACGACGGCCTCCGCCGCGTCAGAAAGACGCTGGATGAGATGAACATACTGATTGACGCTCCGGCCGTGAGGGAACCCAGCGGCATCCACCATGTCCGTTCCAGAGCAGACCTCGGCCATGGCAAACGCAACTCCCGCCCCGCGAAAGACGGCGCGCGCGACAATGTTGCGCACGCCCGCGGGGACAGCCTGGAGATGACCGACCACGGTACCCCCAGGCGCATGAAGAAGGCCGACGACGTCGTCCGCAGCAGAACGGAGCGCCTGCAGCTCTGTCTCCAGCGCTGCGAAGAAAAACCGATACAATGCATCAAAAGAATATCGCAACAAGACATGCTTAGGGAAAAACATCAAAGACTACCCACAACGCGCCTGTCGGCCTCGGCCAGCCGATCACGAAGATCATAGCCCACCTGAACGGACCCTAACAGGCTCTGGCGAAAACCCTCAAGCATCCGGTAAAGCAGCTCCGTATCCTGGATACGGCGAAGACTCTGCATTGGATGGCTAAGCAGCTCTTCCAGTAAGCTCCGGAACCAGTGCATGGGAGGCGTTGGCATCATACCCGGCGGCGCCGGGACCGCGGCTGGACGAAGAACGCCACCCGGGCTCGCACAGAACACTGGGCAGGTCGGCGTAAGCAGGTTGGAAGGCGCCACCGACACCTCGAAACCACGAGGGACGGAGGCGTTAGGAGACGGGTAAGGCCTCCTGATCAAGATAACAAAAGACCAATCAGTGTCCAAACCGTAACAAGAAAAAAGATATCAAGCATAGCATAATGTGAATACCATCCCGCCTCAGTCATCCGGCGACGAAGGCTTTGGGGATCAGACGCACTCCCAACAAGACCGCTCTCCAGGGACGCTTGCCACGGTCCATAGCTTAACAACCAGTAGTGACCCAGGCAGAAGGAGTTTAAACGGGGAGTGGAAGCGATGAAACGGAATGAAACAGTTCACTCCTCCCGCCACTTTAAATAGGTTGGGTAACTGAGTCAGCAAAGACCAAGGTCACTCCGTATCAGACGGACCCCACTATTCCCATTTCCACTTGCAGAAATGGTCAGGGAAACGCGAAGCGCGGTGTCAAGTATTGTCACGGTAAGCTGGGCGATACACTGCAGGCTGGGGAGCGCGACACGCGGAGCACCGACAAACACCACCAGGCTAGGGCATGGCGCGAGTCGCCCTAATCCTTAGGCCTGTCGCAGCGGTGTCCCGGTCACTGACAAAGCACTACCGCGGCTCCAACCCCGATTCAGACACAAACCGATCCCTGCGGCCTGACCGAATGGCTACAACCGTAGAAGAAACCATGCATTTGCATACACCCGGGGCTTCACGTCGCAAAAAATCACCGTACACAGAGAGCTCGTTAATGGATGCATAAGAAGGCAAGATAGCCACTCCATTACCTCCGATCACGACGGACAAGCCAAGGCGTCGGTAGCAGGAAGGTACGAAGCGTGGCAGTAGGCTAGAGGTGAACAAGTTTCGATGCTCATAGCATCATGACTAAACAGTTCCACCGGCAGCAGTGACAGGTTGTCAGGAGGAGAACCAAAATCGACCCGGTTCAGTCTGTCTACGCGATCAAAAGATTGTGGTGCGAAGCAATCTGAGCATATCCACCGCTTACGGTCAAAACATCAAGACAAAAACGACGAAATCTAAGCCTGCGCAAGAGTTACACTCTCACCCAGGCTCGGGGGCTACACCCGGCGGGTGCGCTCCGCGCGCACCCTCTCGGCGAAGGATTAAAATAGATGTCTAAATAGCGTATGTAAAGCCTCAGCAAGATAATTAGGAAACTCTTCCTAAGGGTCGGGGGCTACAGCGGGTACATGAGGCCCGCCAGGTAACGAAACCCATTGGCCCGGAGTGGAGGAATCCGTCGTATACAAAAAAAATTATAAGAAGGTACAACCGTGTAGCTTCCAACGGTACAACGAACTCCATGCCTCTACTACGCTACGGGTTCAACCGGACCCCCCCCCCTTCGGCGATACAACAAGGAGCCGACGCGACTCCCCTCCTCCGACCAAGTACGAAGACAATAGAAATATAGTATTATAAGTGCCCAACATCCTTCATGAGGAAGGAAGGGGCTCGGTATCCTAGGTAGATATCTCTCGACGCATGTTTGTAACCCCCTGCCCTCCTTGCGACTATAAAAAGAGGACAGAACAGACGACTCAGGGGACCCGGAGCTCTCCACTCTCAAGCTTCCAGAGAAAGAGATCTCACACACACTCGAAGAACAAGGCTAGTTGATAGTATATACACTCACTACACCATCCAGAGACCTGGGCTCATACCCCCTCTCTCGAACCAGCTTGTAGCCCCCTGCAAGCAGAGATAAGGAACACGAGCAGCTCCACACTGGACGTAGGATTTCTTGCCCGAACCAGTATAAACCTCTTACCTCTTTGTCTCACCATTCGGAACCCGACACGCATACAAATTTACTCGTTGGTAATTTCTAAACACCAACAGATTCCTTCTGTAGCGCTTCTCTTTTCTATTTTTTTTCGGGTGCGTTAGCGTCTTGTTCTGCTGCCAGGGTCGTTTGGATTCTTTGAATTCATTTTAATAATTATAATTTAAATATATGTGAATTAAGTTAATATGATTGTATATAGATTATATTTGTATATTATTATTGGCTATATAAAAAAAGATAGTTATGTGTTATATTTCTAGCGTAGTGGCGTAAGCTGAAAAGTGTGCTATAAGTTGTTAAATAGAAATATATTATGGTGATCTATAGAATCAAATCTCATCTCCTACCCTATAAATTTGAGATAGACTTAAATGAGAACTTTGGAAAGTGGTGAAATGTCATTTTTAAATCAAATAGACTAATTTATTAAGTAGATTTTAATTCTTCAAAATAAAAGGATCGAGACATCCCTTAATAAAATACATGCCTAAGCATGCGTTCTTGAGAAAGAACTACAACTTTTGTATAGATCATATGCCAACATTTAAGGTTGTCAAAAAAATTAAATTTCAAAATGTTAGAACTTAAAACAATCTTTTAGGACTCCAAACAATTAAATAAAAAATTTATAAACTAAAATAGTGTTGATTGCGTCGAGTTCTGCCATTTTAGTATAATATTATCTTCAACGGAGTCAATATAAAAATTTATATTTTTTTGAAACATACTTCTAGAGGCTGGCCCTTGGAATGCCTGCCACTATATTAATAGTCATTTCATAGGCGAGCATTTTAAAATGTCTATCTGAGGACACTAACCTCTATTAGTTGTCAACTAAGAGAGAGGATCACCACTCTGAAAATAATTAATTAAGACGAGTGTTTGTGTAGAGGCCGGCACTATCATTTGTAATAGTGTTAACAACTTTAGCAAATTTAAGGCCTCATTCGTTTTATCCTGGAACGGCTCAGAATGCGGTATGTTCCGGCCGAATTGATTTGGTCTGATTTGAATACAAGTCATGTTAGGAATGGTTGTTCGATTAAATACGGTCGGAAAACTGATTAAATTCAGGTCATTTTTTTATTTTCTTTTCCAGAAATGAAAATAGACCACTGCATGATTATCAAGCGACTGCATGCATGGCTACATTGTAGCATGCAGGTTCGTCCGTCACCATAGGTGCTACCACTAAGCTAGCACTGCCGTGTGCCCACCCACGCTCGAGGCGTCCCCAATAAGGTGGTTCTCGCTAGCTATTTACCTATGTGAACAGAGAGAACGTGAAAAAATTGAGTAGCCAGCGACGAACTTGTCGCTGAGTTCGCATAGTTCCCAGTGCACCACCATCTCTGTGAATCCCCTGCTCACCTCCGTATATGCTGTCCAGCTGAACTTTTTTTTCTTTTTTTATTCTCAAATCGACAGGCGATTTAGAACCGTTGTTGAGGACGCCCTCATGTGATGCTACGGAAACTCAGTTAGGATCTCCGCGCCATCGCTGGTGACCAGCACGGTGTGCTCGAACTGCGCGCTGAGGCTGCCGTCCACCGCCACAGCCGTCCAGCCGTCGTCCCACACCACGCACTGCGTGCTCCCCATCGACAGCGTTGGCTCTGCATTGCATGGAGTCAGCAGCCATTTGGTGATCAGTAAACTCCAGTAATAAATCTTTGTTCATCTTGCACCAGCAGCAGCAACCGCCGTCATGGATGCATGAATTTTAGGACGTGGCCAAGGCCAATCCCTGAACAATGATAAAAGATCATGGGAGGACAGGAGAGAGGGATCTTGGGACGGATGCTTACCGATGGTGAATGTCTGGCCTGCAACCATGAACCCTGGCTCGTAATCGTCTGTCACGGTTATGGATGTGTCTTCAGGCCGTGCTTGACTGAATTAAATTAACTAGAGTGATCAGAAAACGGTATATGTGTTTAATTACTTACAGGTATGCCATATGATGGGCTCGCAATGGAATATCCTCCCAACGCCGTGCCCAACAAAGGGGTCAATGCCATAGCCATATTTCTCTGCGTGCTCACTGAAACAACCAAAGCAGAGTCACAGTTCATCGCAATGCAAAATCCATTCAACGCAAGCTGTCGTCATCCTTAACAATCAAGTTATATTCAGATGATACGCAGCGGCACCAGAAAGCGCCATACTTATGAAATAAGCTTTATAAAAAAAAAGGCTTATCTGGACTGGACGTCAATGAAGCATCAAAGTTCAAAAGATTCATGCTCACATAAGTATGTTCGATAAGAGAGATCAAGACCTTATTCTCTGGCCAATTTCCTTGAAACTAGCACCATGCTTGCAGGCTGATATGCCGCGTATCATGCACTCTTCAGTGACCTATTACAGACCAGAGAAAAGATTGGTTCACACAACACGATTAGAATTGGCCCTGTTTGGATTCGCTTTATGATAATAGTTATCTAGCTAGGAGTACTAGTTATTATCTGATTTGGTTTAGGTAGTTGGATAGTTGTTATCTATAGTCAAACTAACAGTTATCTAGTCCACTATCTATACCTGTTTGGTCCCAAATAGATAACAATTAGCAGATAACTACCATCTATAGGGATGCAAACAGGGCCGAAGTAGCAGAAGGGGGAAACAGCAGAATCACACCTTCACAAGTTGCTTAGTAGCATCATCGACTTCTCCACACAGGTATGTTCTCGAGGTGTCCCCATGGTAACCCTGGAGCAACAGTCCATGTCACTTTACGACGTCAACATTTACAAATTACTATACTGACTGATCGCATTAGAACAAAGCAACAATGAGAAAAAAAAATAAGATGTCCATTGCAGATGAAAAGAACAGCAGGTAGCACACATACGTTTAAATAGACAGTTACATCAATGTTGATAATGTCTCCATCCTGCAAGGTCATTGGGAGGAAGCATAACTGTTCAGCTCCAAAATTAAGCAAGTTCAGCTATTATATATACCAGTTTCAGGTAGCACATGACTAAGACACTTGTCTTTGTTCAAGAGCTGGTACTAGTTTGCGGTTTGTTCAGCAATTATACCTGTTTCAGATAGCACGTGACTACTGTAAGAAATGTTTCTGACAGACTGCCACTACATTCAGAGCAGTAGAAATTAGAAGAAGAAGAAGAAAAATAAGTGCCCGTGCCCGACCTGTAGCTCGCGTGAGTCGGGGATACCGTGGCAGGTGCACTCGTTCACCGACGTGCACACGCTCTTGGGGAAGCCGCCGTATCCAAGTGGGAGGGTAGGCGCCGGCGTCGACGATCATCTGGTGCACAGCTCTGTCGATCTCATCCGTCGTCACCGAGGGCTGCGCACGTGCACGGCACGGGTCACAAATTTCGTTCTCGACAGGAGGCGAAGGCCAGATCTGCAGGACACACGCTCACTGCTCTACTCACTTTGACCATGGCTCCGGCATGGTGCAGAACTCGAGCGGCGAGCTCGCAGGCGTCCAGCATCCGCATGATGCTCTCGCCGTCGTGCACCTGCCGGTCCGGGCACACGTCCGGGACGGCGTCCGTGCCCACGTAGGGTGGCCGGGGTATGTGGTCCGGCACCGGCAGGCGCGCGCTGACGGCCCCGCGCCGCAGCGGCTCCCTTCTCCTCCCTGCAGCACTTCAGTTCGATCGTGTCAGAGATGAAAAATTCGAGGTGAGGGATATCGCGCGCACGGCCAAGGAATGATCATGAGCACCTGCAGAGGATCCTCGTGCTCGTGGGTTTCGTACGTCTCCGCGGCGTCCTGGATGCAACGCGGAGACGCGCATCAAGGGCGGCGTCACCTGCAAGAGAGAAAGCGGCAAGGTCCAAGGAATTGGTGGGTTAGCTAGGGGGGCCGGATTGATTGATTTAATCAAGAAATGGGAAGCACGCACCTAGACCGCGGCAGCGCAATGCGGTGAGCGGCGACGAGAGGTGCTGGTTGAGATCGGCCGGCGCCGGGACCCTCGCCGCCATGGCCGCGGATGGCGGGAAGTGGGTGACGAACTGAGGATAAGACTAGCGCGGTTGGAGGGACGGTATTCACTGCACCACTTGACTACAAAAATGCCCAGCAGGGAGGTAGGGACAGAAAGTTTCTTTTTTTTCCCGAGTTGCATGGACAGTAAATGTCATGACCGCACTAATAAAAAAATTAACAGTAGAGCGGACTTACATATGATCATATTTCAAAACAAACAAATGTTATTTATAAAAAATGGACAACATAACACAAAATAATTTTAAAAATAAGAGTACGTTAAAGGCCAAATAGAACAGAGTTTTAATCAGGGGGCATCTCGTTTGCTCCACCTCTTTATTAATGGAAAACATGAAAAATATTGTAGATTAATAATATTTATAGAAAATTATTAGTGCAGGAAACATAAATTGTGATGAAACTTTTAAAACAAATCTACTCATATGAGTTGAAATATGCAAAATCGCAAACACTCTCTGTTATTAGGAGGAGAAATAAGGACTTAAATGATACTCCCCCTGTTTCAAATTACAAGACGTTTAAGTTTTCTAGATACGTTGCATTTGCTATATACATAGATATACACTATGTTTAAATACATAGTAAAAAGAATGTATCTAAAATACCTAAAATATCTTATAATTTTGAGCTGATTTAGTATTATATGTATATCTGAGCTTGGATCTTTGTCACTTGACTCACAGCTTTAGGACCCAAAGTGCAGAGTTTGGTTATACAATGCCTCTAGTATGCTTTGGGTAAATTCTCTAGCAAAATGTTTAGGTTTAATGTGAAGCCATAAAATAGTCTTTCACAAGAATGTTGGTTCTACGCCATCATTAGAGTTCTTAGGCACGGATGGAGCTGAGCCCCCCCCCCCCCCCCCCCCCCCCCTTTGTCTGAATGTATGATACAAACTTCCTAGTAGTATATGCTTGTTTGGTAGTGAAACCATCAGAATTGCCAGACCGATTGACTCACGAGAAGCTGTTTCATGTACATGTCGACCTCATCTAGCATCTACGGCAGGACTAAGAAGCGACACTGTGTGATGAATTGTTTATTCCTTTTTCCTCTCTAGTTTGGCTTGAGATGCCCTCCTATATTAGCACCAGACTTTAGTTTCTATATATGACACTATATTTGTATATTCGTAATGGTTCTGTCATTATAAAGTGTACTATAAATATACTACTTTCTCACTAATCTAGCATCTTCTGTTGCTGATAAATTTGTAATGGTAATTTGTCTCCTGTTGGCACAAAATATGATTCACTTTTATATAACTAAAATGATGCCATCAACATCAGGATCAAGGATAAACAAACACATCATGAGCATATTTTATCAAATAGTCAGTTCCACATGTCCATGAGTGTTTGAATGCAGGAATAAATAAATAGAGCAAAGGACAGCCAGTGGGGCCCACATAGGGTGTCGGCCGACGACCCTATGGCCCACCAGCTCTCCCCTCTCGGCCATGATCCAAGAGAAGCACTCTAGAGTGATTTCCAACCCTTGGATCACTCTGTGCTTTCTCTCAACGGCTCACGTGCATAGCACATGGATCCATGGGCCCACACCAAGGGGATAAACATAACAACCACCTCAGAACCAACAACCAACCTCAATGACAAGTGCGACCAACACCAGGGAGGAAGAGGTGGGCCAGAGACCCCAAGGGGGGTCAGCCAACCGCCCCTTGGGCCCACCTGGTCCCTGACCAGTGGGGCCACTTCCAGAGGTCAGAGGAGGGCCCACCTGCCATAGGGTGGTCGGCCGACCACCCCCGTAGGCCGGTTTGTCCCCTCCAACCGCCATACCACTCTACACATGGTGGAAATCACCACCATCCACCAAAAGACGGTTCAAGGGTCGGTTGGATCCAAGGGTGGAGGATTGATGGCCCTGGATCGCTGATGTGGCGATAGAGTAGCCTCCACTCAACCTCCCACTATAAATAGAGGGTCATACCCCCTCTCTACACATGGTGAATAAGCCTACAAGCTCTATTCCTTAGATTGTTCTAGGAGTTAGTCTAGAGTGGGAGTTAGAGTTGAGTCGAGCTGCGCTCGGGATTTCCGGAGTTGTCTTCTGGAAAGTCTGGTATATCTCTTGTATCTTTCCTTCTTTGTAAGACTTTATCTTATTCAATATATATATCTTTCTCTTTACTTTACTTAGTATTTACTTTGAGCATTTCTATACTAGATATAGTCTTGCTATATGCTTTTGCTCTTTAATAGCCTTTATATCCATAGTCTGTGATCCTTGTGACCTTTCCCGTATGCGATCATTGTCTGTCATAGGGTGCTTTAATTATAGATCGTAGTCAAAGTAGTAAGTTGTGTGTAAGCGTGGTGCTTATACATTATCTTATCCTTGGTTATCTCTTGCTGCACGGATTGTTTGTGGTAGCTAGCAAGAGGTGACAGCCTTGGCTAGTCGTTGTATTCCATCACGTGTTTATAGGCAAGTTCTTAAAAGGTAAGGCCCCCGTGAGAAGAGGGTAACGTTCGGGAGGAGTTTTGTCCTCCTACTGATCTATCCCCTTGTCTAGCATACTTGTATTGAGGAGACATACTATAGTGTTTAGACTAGTTAATTGGCTAAGTATATTGAAGTAGAGTGAAGTACATAGGAGTCCCTATACTCTCTCGTTGTCCTCCCACCTAGCTATTCTATCTAGTCCGTTCTAAGTATCATTTACCTTGGCTTATTCATTCATCAACCCCTTCCTATCACATATATCGTTTACCCCCCTATACTAGTTGGTACTAAGTTAAGGTGCTCTCTAGGATCTCTCTCTAATTATCATTTCTAGCCCAACTTTCCCTTGGGAAAATATAAATTACGATACCTTGGAATACTCCTAGGTGAAGTGCTACAACGGTATAATTTGTGCGCTTGCGGATTTATCCAATAGTCATAAGAAATACCAACACCCCCTAATTAGTGATCACGCTATGCCTCTTAGGTAGCATGTGGAATTCTACTGAAGATATTGAAGAATCATGGCCCTAGTGGTTTTGGTGATTAATGATATTGCAAGGTTATTATGGCTAATGTGTGTTTTGTAGAGGCTATAAGTAGCTTAGCCATAGTGACAAATGTGAATGGGCAACTTATGGTTATCTAATGCCCCCAAGATGGATATCATTTCGGATTTCAAAGAGAGATGATGAAGAACCTAGAATGAATAGGTCTAAGTGCCACAAAGGAGATGAAGGGCACTTAGTATAGATAGGGCTTTATTTGATCTTTGATCATACTATCAAGAGGGGTTAGAATGAGTATCTTGACTTAGGAGAGCTTCATGACTTAGGTGTGGTGCACACTTGACAAACTTAGCTCTAAGAAAGCCCTAGATGACCTTAAGATAGCCTAGATCAACTTCCATATTCATCATGACGAAGTTTGGAGTTGAGAGAGTCCTTTTCTGGGCATCGGACGCTGAAGTCCAAGGCAGAAGACGCGGGTCCGTTGGGTCTGTCGCTAGGGTAAGGCGACGGACGCTAGAAACGGACGCTGAGCTGAAAGCTTCAGTGCGTCCGTCGGCCATGCAGAAAGGTTCCAGAGAGGCTCCTTAGCCGACGGACGCGTCCGTTGGCAAGGCGACGGACGCTGGGGTGCGTCCGTTGATTTATTGAGATGAATTTTTCAGAAACCCAAGAGCAACGAGTTTGAGATGGATGCGTCCATTGCAAAGGCAACGGTGTGTCCGATGACTAGGGTTTCAAACAGCAACTAGCCATTGGGTAGGGCATCGGTACGTCCGATGCCAACTTAAACGCTCTGTTTTCTGCGCCTGTGGGCTGACTGTGTGTGGGGGTAGTTATACCCCATTGCTTGCCTCCACAACCTGCCTTTGCTCATTCCAAGTGCTGAGAAACTCCTTGAGAGGTTGGGAGAGAGAGCAAGAGCCCTAGTGAGAGAGATTTGAGAATCCATCCATAGAATCCACTCACTAGTGAATCCAAGAGTTCAAGTGCGCATCCGTCCATCTCATGAGTCTTGAGTGAGTCAAGTGAGAGTTCGAAGCTTGTTACTCTTGGCGATCGACATCACCTAAACGGTCCGGTGGTGATCGGAGGAAGGTGATCGCCAGAGGATTGTCGACGGCCCTTCTCCAACGACTTGTGATCTCTTGTGGGCGGTTCACCAAGCTGGAGTGGCGAAGAACCAGCCCGTAGAGAGCACTCAACCCTTCCGCTGGTTGAGGTGGGAGCAATACCCTTGTGCGGGTGCTCCAACGAGGACTAGGGGGAGTGTCCACTCTTCGATACCTCGGCAAAACATTGTCGTGTGAAGCCTTCTTCTCCCTAGTGAAAGCCCAAGTTTGGTTTTGGCTAATTGACGAAACCTAGTGTACTAACCTTTGTCATTAAGTGATATATATGAGCTAGGTTGGTACACTCCAAGCAATGGAGCTAGATGATGGTCATGGTGATGGAAGTGACCAAAAGATGATGTGCTCCAACATGGAATAATGAAAGAGAGAGAAAACCATGATGATCAAGGCAAAGGTATCACATAGGTTTTTGTTTTGGCACTCAAGACACCATAGAGGGTGTGGGTGTGTTTAGGATAGATAGCCATACTATTAAGAGGGGTGAACTCGATGCAAAACGGTTGTCTAAGTGCCACTAGGTGAATGAATTCCATGCATATGCATTAGGACCTAGTGACCTAACATTTAACCCTTGATAATTGCTTGAAAAATATGCTAACACACATGCTTAAGTGATGGAACACTTGGATGTTAGCACATGGAAGCAAGGGTGAAGAAATAGCGAAGAGAGGAGCTGTCCAGATTGCAACGGACGCTGAAACATGCATCGGACGCTGCTGAAACAATCGACAGACGCTACTGACACATGCGTCGGACGCTGATGAAACAATCGACGGACGCTACGCTCCTGGAGGTCGCGAGTCCGATGGCTGAGAAGATCTATGCACGTTGTGTGTCGGACGCTAGAGAGAGTCCGTCAGTTGGCCAACGGATGCGTCGGTAAAAATACCTCTTTGAAGCCTCTCTGTTAGGGCGACGAACGCTGAGTGAAACATCCGATGGACGCTGTCGAAACACCGACGGACGCTGGCTGAAACATGCGACAGACGCTACTGCAACAAGCGACGGAGCGTCCGACGTAACATAAACAGAGTCTGTTGCTCGCGCAGTTTGAACATAACAGCTAGTTTTGAGATGGGCTGTTGTCAGTGTCTAAAATGGCGGGGTCTAGACGGCCAACAACAAAATTTCTAAGCGTGTCGGAGATCGGATGGTTACGCCCGGAGAACACAAGATTTATACTGGTTCGGGCATGAACGCCCTACGTCCAGTTTGCTGCTGAGTCGTGTTACCGAGCGCGGAGAGCTCGTAGAGGGGAGCTACAAGCTTTGGTGAGAGAGGGAAGTGGATCCCCAGGTCTTGTGCATATGAGGTTCGAGGTTCGTTGTGAGAGTTCACGTGGATGCGAGTATGAGTGTGTGTGAATGAGTTCCGAGAGTTGAGAGAGGGGTGGTTGGAGATCCATTCTCCCCCTTTATACGTAGGGAGAGATGGAGGAGTATAGTAGAGAGAAGGAGAGTGAACGTGGGCCTGGTATAGGCTGTTGACTTGGGGGACGCTCCTGGCTTTTGTTCCCCTTCCTTCCCGGGGAAGGCTTCGTCTATTGGCATGCCGTGGGTCCTGTTCGTCCTTGATGCAACTGTAGCCACGTGCTTTGTACTTGGGGGCGCTCCTATAGCCATATTTGGGCATGGGCAGAGGTTGGCAGAACAGGGCTCGGTGCCCCTACGTTCCATCATACAGGGACGAATACACCTTAATCCCTGTTCAACTGTTCGTCGGAGGGATGGTGGACGTCGATCGATAGTACTAGAGCTTGTACCGCAAGGATTCTATAAGGGAAGGCATGGTGTTCCATGCCTGTAACCCCCATCCCCAAGGACGAGTCTCTACTGTGGACCTTTTGTCTACAGGCTAGAGTGCACCATGGATCGGGGAGGCCTTCTAGGTCAGGTGACATCACGGATGACGTTACCCCGGCTCAGACGAGGCGGAAGAGCCCCCGAGGGTGGATGGCGTCACAGATGACGTCATCTAAACTCAGACGGGGTGGAAGATCCTCCGAGGGAGTATTATTGCCTTAGCCGGTTCGGGCGGGGAAGCCCCTGAGGACAGATTACGTCACGGATGATGTCGCCCCCACTCGGATGAGGCGGAGGAGCCCCCGATGAAGTGTCGTTGCCTTAGTCCTTCGGGCGAGAAGCCCCTGAGGGTAGATGTCATCACGGATGACGTCAACCCTGCTCGGACGAGGCGGAAGACCCTTCGAGGGAGTACAACCCTTTTGGTTTGGTTAAGGCGGCAAGTCCCCAGGAGTGATGACGTCACCCTGGCTCGGGCGAGGCGGAGGAGCTCCTGGGGATGATTTTGTTTTTGTAGAGTGCAGTAAATTGGGTACCCTATTTCTAGGTATCCGACAGTAGCCCCCGAGCCTACGATGTAGTGAAGGACTACACCAGAGGCTTCCGAGAGAGCTTATGTGGTTTGGTTAGATTTTGGATTCCGGTGGGTAGCCCCCGAGACCTTAGGAGAAAGATTTTTTCTCCTAAGGGCTTATTCGGTAGACGTATACAGTGTTTGGCCCTTCGCCCCTTTCGAGACGTGAGGAGCAGAAGAGGACTGCCCCGCCCGTACGGGGTCAGAGCCTTCATTGCACGCCAGACCTGCTAGGGGCGTACTGTTGTACTTGGGCTGACGCAATCTGAAGTGACGAATCGGGGCCGCACAGAGCTGTCTTTTGGTATGAGCGTTTGTCTGACCGGTCAACGTCGGGTCTGTATCGACCTGGTCAGACGGTGCCTCTCTTGACCCAAAAGTAGATGCACCGTGCCCTCCCGTTTTAGGGTGTTGTGAATGTGGCGCCCCCGTGAGGTCAAATTTTCGAAAGACTCACCTCACACCTGCCGTCTGCCTGGCCACTTATGGCTCTATGGCGCCCCTACTGAAACGGACACTGTTGTATAGTGCGGTTTTAACTCGGGGAGGCGGAGCGCTGTGGCTTCATGGGTTGGCTATTGTATGAGTGCCCTGGCGGACTATAAGTAGGGGCTGCCAGCCGCGGGATGTAATAAACAATCCCCCAGCATGGCTTGCCTTTCCTTCTTCCTCCGAGGTCTCATTGGAGATACCCTTGAGCTGCCCTGGCGAGCGGTCCTTTGAGAGCATAGCGAACTCAGGGGAAGTTCTGCGTTGGCGGCGCCACTGCCTCGTGTTGTTGCGCAGGAGAGGTCGAGGGTGACCCTGTGAGATTCGCAGTTCTTTCCCTCGGTCTCTTCCTACGAGACGGTGGTGCCCCGTCATCGTCTCCCTTCGCAGGGGGCCGAGGGTGCGTCTACTAGAAAGACTGTGCGGTTCGCCCGTGCAGTCTTGTAAGCTAGACATTCCTTGGCCCTGCTGGTGGCGACGCCACTGTCGGGAGACGGTGAGTCTGTGGGTCGGTTTGTCCGGTTGCGCTGGCGTGGGACCGTGATGGTGTCACCGTCCGAGGCCCTGGAAACCAGGCAGGCGTCACCCGCGCGCCAGCGTGGGGGTACCCTGATCATGTAGCACCTGTGTAAGAACTGGTGTTGCATGCCTAGTTGAGCCTCGAGGCGGTGGCCCTGAATGCCCTCCGGTGCTGGTGAAGGCCTCCCCGAGACCGGGAATGCGTTACCGTGTCAGAGGGCAGTTGGGTCCTAGGCGCGATGAGCGGGGCACAGTCCGGACAAATGCTTGAACAGCTCGTCAAGCCCTTGTCTAGCTGCGTAGTCGATCACGCAGGTCTTGGGAGTGGTGGTGCTGCCGCTGTTCTATCCGGGGAGGCGAAGCATCGGCAGTCGGCTTGTCGGAGGCTGGCCTAATAGGCAGCTCCTCGGAGCGACGCTATTGATCTGCACAGGGCATTGGGTGCCCATCCTGTGCCTCTTTCCTTCGGCCCCCGTCCGGGATCCCCCTTCAGTCCACTTTGTAATCGCCTTCGTGCGTGTGTACATCTGCCTTGTTTGTCTTGTTCTTCCTTGCCCTGGAATGGAATGTAACTATTTGTGATGGTTAGTACACGTAAGATGTTATTTTTTCTTTGCATTTACCTGGTTGGACCTCTTACGCACGAGGCTTGCCCCATGGTGCGGCGCCAGCCCCTGAGTCTTTACCTGTTGTAAAGAAAATTGTCTCGGATCTGTGTCGTCTTTTTGTTTGTTCCCCGCGCATCTCTCCGCGAGAAGGGGAAATATGAGCCGAACCATGCTATCCTCGAGGCGGACGAACCATGGCTGCTTGTCGAGTTACTAGCGGGCAAATCTGAGTGGGGTGCTCGGTTTCTGTTCGCTAGGGTTCCGGCTCGTGGCCCATGTCGTGGCTCACCCCAGATCGGTTTCATCTAGTAGCCGGGTCCATTCGATAGGTCCCGGGGGCCTGTTTCCTTCCTTCGATAGGAATACCATGAACCAATCATCCATAACGACAGACTCAAATACGAAATCTGGGAACGACCTTGGCATCCGATTGCCTGGTTAATGACGCTAGCGGGTCCATTCCCTATTCGCCCTCGCTCTATGGTCCTGAGTCGCCCGTTTTGACCCCCGCTGGGGTGGCCTGCGTATCTCTGGACCGTAACGGGCTATCAAGGGCGTCTATAGCCCCGATCCCTTTTATCTTACCTGGGCCCAAGGGCGTGGTGCGTAGGCATCCGTCTGATTTCAGTAGACGTCAGTTGAGTCGGGTCGGAGGTCGGACTGAGCATTGTTTGCATCTTTGGGTAAATGCGGCCCTGGCACCAGGTGACTTTTGCTGGCTGCGAGCTCTCTGGTGTTTCTACGAATGTCAGAAAATATGTTCTTGCGACCTAGGGAACAAACCGAGCGGGGGTGGCTTTGGAGTGAAAAAATCGGAATGAAGGGAAGTTTTTGATAGAAAAAACTGGGGGGAAGAGCCCCTGCCCAGCCCCCCCCCCCCGAGCGAGACATAAACCCGCAAATGGGCACGTGTCTCGCTCAACGTTCGGACTGAGTACTGCTCGCGCCGTGCATACTAGATCTTTTACGGCAAAGATACATGTGTATACATATTTTCGGAGGGGGAGCGTTCAGGGATAGAAACGACGTAGCTTTTCGATGTTCCAGGCGTTGGAGAAGACCTGGCTGTCAGGCCCTACAATGGCGATCTTGTAACTTCCAGGACGGAGGACCTCCACCACGACGTAGGGCTCTTCCCATGGTGGTGTGAGCTTGTGCTTGTCCTTGTTGCTCTGCTTGAGTCGAACCACTAGGTCGCCGACATTGAACCCGCGCTTTCGTACTCGGCGGTCGTGATACCTTCTTAGGGCTTGCTGGTACTTGGCCGAATGTAGGAGGGCGATGTCCCTAGCCTCGTCCAGCTGATCCACGGCGTCCTCCACGTTTGCCTGGTTGCCTTCTTCATTGTAGGCCTTTACCCGCGGCGAGCCATACTCCAGGTCGGTTGGGAGCACGGCTTCCGCCCCGTAGAGCATGAAGAAAGGGGAGCATCCGGTCGCTCTGCTTTGTGTCGTCCTAAGGCTCCAGAGGACGGCTAGGAGCTCCGCGACCCAACGGCCTCCGAACTTTTTGAGCCAATTGAAGATCCTCGGCTTGAGCTCGTGCAAGATCATTCCGTTGGCGCGCTCGACCTGCCCGTTTATTTGGGGGTGTGCGACAGCCGCCCAGTCCACTCGGATTTAACTCCTGTCACAAAAGTCCAGGAACTTTTTCCTGGTGAACTGGGTACCGTTGTCGGTGATGATCGTGTTGGGTACTCCGAACCGATGTATTATGTCTGTGAAGAACAGAACTGCCTGCTCTGATTTGATCTGGGCTAGAGGGCGTGCCTCGATCCACTTCAAGAACTTTTCGATGGCGACGAGTAAGTGGTCAAAGCCCCTAGGCGCCTTATGCAGGGGTCCTACTAAGTCCAAGCCCCAGACCGCGAAAGGCCATGTGAGGGGGATGGTCTGTAGGGCCTGCATGGGCAGGTGAGTTTTCCTGGCGTAGAACTGGCACCCTTGGCAGGAGCGTACCACCTCTGTGGTGTTTGCGAGGGATGTTGGCCAGAAGAAACCTTGGCGGAAAGCTTTTCCGATGATCGTGCGGGGGGCTGCGTGGTGACCGCACTCCCCACGTGTATGTCCTTCAGCAGGCTCACACCCTGCTCTGTGGGGATGCAACGTTGTAAGATCCCCGTGGGGCTGCGCCTGTAGAGCTCCTGGTTGATGATGACAAAGGATTTAGTGTGTCGCACGATGCGGCGTGCCTTATTTCTATCATCCGAAAGCTGCTCCTGAATTAACCAGTTAAGGATGGGCACTCTCCAGTCGGGAAGGGGATCGTCGTTGATAGCTGGTGAGTTGTCCGTGCCGCTTCACGTTTCTTCGATGTCCATGACCTCCTCTGTGGATGTTGCTGGGGCCTCGGCTCTGGGATCCGCGCGCCAGATGATGGAGGGCGTGTGGAGGTCGCTGGCAAAGACTCCAGAGGGAACGACCCAACTTCGCGAGCTCATCCGGCGCCTCGTTATACTTCCTGGCGATGTGGTTGAGCTCCAGGCCGTCAAACTTCTCTTCCAGGCGGCGGACCGCCTGGCAGTATGTCGTCATCTTGGGGTCGTTGCAGTTTGATTTCTTCATGACTTGCTCGACTACGAGCTGGGAATCACCTCGTGCGTCGAGCCTTTTGATGCCTAGCTCCGTCGCTATGCGTAGCCCGCTTACCAGGGCCTCGTATTCTGCGACGTTGTTGGACGCCGGGAAGAATATACGGATCATGTACTTGAGTCGAACCCCGAGCGGGGAGACAAAAACCAGGCCGGCGCCGGCGCAGGTTTTCATCAGCGACCCGTCAAAGTACATGACCCAGCACTCTTGGTTCTCCAGTGTCGGCGACAGCTGGATTTCGGTCCACTCGGTGACGAAATCTGCTAGGACCTGGGATTTGATGGTCATCCGCGGCGCATAGGTGATGAACTCTCCCATGAGCTCGAGACCCCACTTCGCCACCGTCATGTGGCCTCGCGACTCTGTATTACCTCCCGAGAGGGTAGGATGATACAATGGTGACGTGGTGGCCGTCGAAGTAGTGAGCCAGCTTCCTTCGCGTGATGAGGACCGCGTAGAGGGGCTTCTGAATCTGAGGGTATCTGGTTTTAGTCTCAGATAATACCTCGCTAATGAAGTACACTGGACGCTGGACTTTCAGAGCGTGACCCTCCTCCTCCCTTTCGACGATGACGATGGCGCTCACCACCTGGGTGGTAGCGGCAATGTATAGGAGGAGGGCCTCGCTCGGTATTGGCAGAACGAGTATGGGTGCGCTCGTAAGGATCGCCTTGAGTCTGTCCAGGGCCTCCTGGGCTTCGGGGGTCCAGGTGAAGTGCTCGGTCTTCTTGAGGAGTCGGTAAATGGGGAGGCCTCGTTCGTCGAGGCGTGAGATGAAGCGGCTTAGGGATGCGAGGCACCCCATGACTCATTGCACCCCCTTTACATTGCGAATCGCCCCCATGCTAGTGATGGCAGAAATTTTATCGGGGTTGACCTCGATACCTCGTTCGGAGACAATGAATCCAAGGAGCATGCCACGCGGCACTCCGAACACGCACTTCTCAGGGTTGAGTTTGACGCGCTTGAGTTTCAGGGCCTCGAACGCTGTCTCGAGATCGGTGATCATGGTCTCCGCCCGCTTGGACTTTACTACAATGTCATCCACGTACGCCTGGACGGTCCTCCCGATGAGGTCCCCAAAAACTGAGTGCATGCACCGTTGGTACGTGACTCCCACGTTTCTGAGGCCGAATGGCATGGTGACGTAGCAAAAGGATCCGAATGGCGTGATGAAAGATGTCGCGAGCTGATCGGAGTCCTTCATCTGGATTTGATTGGTACCCGAAGTACGCATCGAGGAAAGATAGCATTTCGCACCCCGAGGTGGAATCGACAATCTGACCAATGCGAGGGAGGAGGTACGGGTCTTTGTCGCACGCCTTGTTCAGGCTGGTGTAATCAACACACATTCTCCATTTCCCATTCTTCTTCTTGACTAATACTGGATTAGAAAGCTATTCGGGGTGGAATACCTCTTTGATGAACCCGACTGCCAAAAGCTTGTGGAGCTCCTCGCCGATGGCCCACCGCTTCTCCTCGTCGAAACGTCGCAGGCGTTGTTTCACCGGGCGGGCGTCGGGTCGGATCCTCAAGGCGTGCTCAGCTATGTCCCTCGGTATGCCCGGGACGTCCGAGGGACTCCACGCGAACATATTGCCGTTCGCGCGGAGGAAATCAACGAGCGTCGACTCCTGTTCCGGGCCCAGGGAGGCGCTGATGCGCAACATCCGGCCATCCATACTAGATGAGTTCAACAGGATCTCTTTTACCCCCTCGAGGGGGGTGAAGTTCCCCACGCCTTTAGAGTCGGCTCCTTCACTACTTGTTGTTTCGGCTGTCGCCGCCAGTCGTGGGAAACGTGCCGCGGCCATGGCATTCTCACAACTATCCACATCGCACTGGTATGACTCCGTAAGCTCAGAGGTGATCGTGATGACTTCGTGGGGTCCCGGCATCTTGAGCTTGAGGTAGGTGTAGTTGGGGATGGCCATGAACTTCGCGTAGCATGGCCTACCCAACACCGCGTGGTACGCATCGCAGTAGTGAGCGACCTCGAAAGTAAGGAGCTCGCTACAGAAGTTATTCGATTCCCCGAATGTCACGAGCAATTCGATCTACCCAAGGGGTATGGTCGGCTTCCTATGGATGATTCACTGGTAGGCAACCCCCTCTAGGAGGAGCTTCTTCCTTGGTACCTTTAGGACTTCGAAGGCGTTGTAAAACATGATGTTGAGGTCGCTACCTCCATCCATCAATACCTTGGTGAAGCGTACACCCCCTATGATCGGGTCCATGACGAGCGGGTAGCGGCCCGGATGGGTAACACGGGTCGGGTGATCGGCTCGACCGAACGTGATGTCCGACTCCGACCAGTCGAGGAAGACAAGAGATGTCGGGGTGGCCTTAAAGACCTCGCGCCACTCTTGTTCCCGTCGATGCTTATAGTCGTCGGTCCCCGAGCTGCTGAAAATCATCAGGCATTCGTTCGTGGGAGGATTGGGGCCATTGCGATCCCCGCCCCCTTGTTCAACGATTGCGAAATACCAGGCCATCTTGTCACACTGTTGGAGCGTGTGCCTGACCGGCATGCCATGGTATGGGCATGGTTTGGTGAGCATGTCGTCGAACTTGCCCTCCTCCTTCCCGCCGCAGGGAGGAGGAGCCTCGCGATACGTCGATGCGACCGCGTTGTTGCCGCCGCGCTGCGACCTGTCCTTTGCTTATCTGAGGCGGAGGGTTGTTCCGACTGCCCCTCTGGCCGGTGCATAGCTCGTGACGATGCCAGGGGGGTATCCGAAGGCTGACCGATGTTGTCCTTCCTCGAGTCGTCGCCCCACACCGCAGGGCTCCTCGAGGTATGGACGCTGGGGGTCTGAGGACCGCGGGACGCACCGCAGCATGGGCGGCGTAGCTCCCGTCTTGTGGGCCGGTATGTTGGGTCCGGAAGAGAGCAGGTGCCCTCCCACGAACTGCGCCACCACATTGGCGAACGCGTAGTAGAGGTTGTGTAGGGGCTCCTGGGTCGGTTGGGGCCCCATCAGAGCGTCGAGCTGGCGCTCGAA
Organism: Microstegium vimineum; assembly: GCA_022036555.1. Classification (NCBI taxonomy): domain Eukaryota; kingdom Viridiplantae; phylum Streptophyta; class Magnoliopsida; order Poales; family Poaceae; genus Microstegium; species Microstegium vimineum. The sequence goes on along the minus strand of CM039135.1, from coordinate 12,439,883 downwards.
CTGAGGATAGTCGGCCCGCTGGACGGCTGTCCCGCAAGCGACTTGCTCCTCGGAGGGAGGCAGGTTGAGATGGGCCGTGGATGCCGAGATGGCGTTCACGGCTACCTCAGAGGAGACCATGGGGCGATGGAGGACCAAGTCGGCCTCCTGCACGTGGCACTAGAAGTCCAGGCTACCAAAACAAACAATGGAGCCCAGAGCAAAATCAACGCGGCGAGAAGCCATCCGATACTCGAAAATATGGGTGACACACAAAGCCCCCTACCTGGCGCGCCAATTGTCGGTGTCTAAAATAGCGGGGTCTAGACGACCAACGAGTAAATTTCTAAGCGTCTCGGAGATCGGATGATTACGCCCAGAGAACACAAGATTTATACTGGTTCGGGCATGAATTCCCTATGTCCAGTTTGCTGTTGAGTCGTGTTACCGAGCGCGAAGAGATCGTAGAGGGGAGCTACAAGCTTTGGTGAGAGAGGGAAGCAAATTCCCAGGTCTCGTGCGTATGAGGTTCGAGGTTCGTTGTGAGAGTTCGCGTCGATGCGAGTATGAGTGTGTGTGAATGAGTTCCAAGAGTCAAGAGAGGGGTGGTTGGAGATCCATTCTCCCCCTTTATACGTAGGGAGAGATGGAGGAGTATAGTAGAGAGAAGGAGAGTGAACGTGGGCCTGGTATAGGCTATTGACTTGGGGGACGCTCCTGGCTTTTGTCCCCCTTCCTTCTCGGGGAAGGCTTCGTCTATTGGCATGCCGTGGGTCCTGTTCGTCCTTGATGCAACTGTAGCCATGTGCTTTGTACTTGGGGGCGCTCCTGTAGCCATATTTGGGCATGGGCAGAGGTTGGTAGAACAGGGCTCGGTACCCCTACGTTCCGTCATACAGGGACGAATACACCTTAATCCCTATTCAACTGTTCGTCGGAGGGATGGTGGACATCGATCGGTAGTACTAGAGCTTGTACCGCAAGGATTCTACAGGGGAAGGCATGGCGTTCCATGCCTGTAACCCCCATCCCCAAGGATGAGTCTGTATTGTGGACCTTTTGACTACAGACTAAAGTGCACCATGGATCGGGGAAGCCTCCGAGGTCAGGTGACGTCACGGATGACGTTACCCCGACTCGGACGAGTCGAAAGAGCCCCCGAGGGTGGATGGCGTCACGGATGACGTCATCTAGGCTCGAACGGGGCGGAAGATCCTCCGAGGGAGTGTTATTGCCTTAGCCGGTTCGGGCGGGGAAGCCCCTGAGGATAGATGACGTCATGGATGATGTCGCCCCCACTTGGACGAGGCGGAGGAGCCCTCGATGAAGTGTCGTTACCTTAGTCCTTTTGGGTGAGAAGCCCCCGAGGGTAGATGTTATCACGGATGACGTCAACCCTGCTCGGATGAGGCGGAAGACCCTCCGAGGGAGTACTGCCCTTTTGGTTTGCTTAAGGCAGCAAGTCCCCGGGAGTGATGACGTCACCCTGGCTCGGGCGAGGCGGAGGAGCTCCCGCGGATGATTTTGTTTTTACGAAGTGCAGTAAATTGGGTACCCTATTTCTAGATATCTGACATCTGCCTATTTAAAGGGCTTGGTCGGTTCAAGCTCCATCTATTGGCACTCTAATTTGGTGATACACCTTGTGAGCATACTCCCTCACCTCCCATTCATTCTCTTGCTTGATTGTGCATCCAAAGTGAGATTGGGAGAGATCCAAAGTGCATTTGCTTAGAGTTTGAGCATCTAGTGGCACTAGAGATCATTGGGCAGCGGATTCGCTTGTTACTCTTAGTGATTGCTGTCACCTAGACAGCTTGGAGCTGCGGAGGAGCTTTGGCACGAGTTGATGTTTGTTCGTTGCCATGTCCCGGTGATTTGTGAGGGGTTCTTGCGCCTATTCCCCGCGGGAGTTCGCGAAAGGTGAATTTAGTGGATTGCTCGTGTCATTGAACTACTGATGTGAACTAGGGTTCCTGATCTTCCGAAAGGTTCTGGTAACTCTCAGTTTGGTGGAAACGAGACACAAGTCGATCCGGCTTCCGAACAACACGATCCGAAACCCCGCAATCGCAGCACCACGTCTCCTCTGGTTATCAACCGGCGTTGCATGGTTGACCTCGCCAAGAAGGCTAAGTCCTTTGCCTGCGAATCGATGAACACAAGCAAGAACAAGGAAGAATGCAACCAAATTGTAGATGTATGATTAATCTCACGAGTTGGGGTCTCACAAACCGATGTAACGGCGAAACTGTTCTTGACAGAATAATCTAAGCAAAACCCAAAACCTAACGAGAGCGGTGGTGGCTGGTATTATAGGTCTAAGGTTCGTGTCCGCCACTGGACACGCCCCCCCCCATGTGGGCTCAACGACGATACACGGCCCAACGGATCAAAACAGTGACGCAACACCGGAATAGATTCTGGACGCTGAATTGTTTCAACGATTCCCGATAACTCAGAAAGAATTTGTACCTCAAACTAACTCCATTGGTTTCCTTATCAAATTATCTTTCCAACCATAGTTGGATCACCGAAAACGGAGTCCGTATGCATCCTGCACGTCCGTTTTACTCCTTGCTGGTCCTGGACTCCAAAACTGACTCGAAGTCGACTTGGCTTGGGCCTCCAACTTGACTTGGGCGTCCTTACTGGTCCTCCACGCCTCCAATCCCACCCTTATGTATCCCTTGGTCCTCTCCATGATTCCTAAGTACAATATAATCATTAGGTAGCAATCTATTCTCAAAATTATATAAAGACTTGCTTAGGAACGAGCTCACCTCTAAATTTAATTGTCGAGCACGAGCTCTTGTGATTGGACCTTGAATGTCCAGCAGAGGATCATCGTGTTCATCCAAAGGAGTGACGTCCTCATCATCCTCCCCCTCTTGAATTGGAGTCGTCCTCGACTCAAGGTCATCTTCTTCTCCCAAATATGGCTTCAAATCTGAAATGTTGAAAGAAGGACTAACCCTGAACTCGGGTGGCAACTCAAGTTTGTATGCATTGTCATTTATTTTTTCAATAATTTTATATGGACCAGCAGCTCTTGGCATTAATTTTCACTTACGCAGCTCTGGAAACCTATCTTTTCTCAAATGTAACCATACTAAAGTACCCAGTTCAAGTTTAACTTCTTTTCTACCTTTACTACCAGCAATTCTATATTTTTCATTCATCTTTTCAATATTTTCTTTAGTGGTTGCATGCAACTTATGAATAAATTCAGCACGTGCAGTAGCATCACTATGTGTTCTTTCATTGGTAGGTAAAGGCAAAAGATCAATTGGAGCGCGAGGGTTAAAACCATACACTACCTGAAAAGGACTTACCTTGGTGGTAGAATGTGTTGCCCGATTGTAAGAAAACTCCACATGAGGCAAACATTCTTCCCACATCTTCAATTTTTTCTTCAAAACAACTCTCAACATGGTTCCCAAAGTATGGTTCACAACCTCTGTTTGTCCATCAGTTTGTGGGTGACAAGTTGTTGAAAACAACAGTTTTGTACCCAACTTATTCCATAGAGTACGCCAAAAGTGACTCAAGAATTTAGCATCGCGATCTGAAACAATAGTAGAAGGCATACCATGCAAGCGAACAATCTCTTTGAAAAAGAGGTCAGCAATATAAATGGCATCATCACTTTTATGACATGGTAGAAAATGTGCCATCTTAGAGAATCGATCCACAACAACAAAAATACTATCCCTCCCCTCTTAGTCCTAGGCAATCCCAAAACAAAGTCCATCGAAATATCTGCCCAAGGAATAGAAGGAACAGGAAGAGGCATATACAAACCATGTGGATTCAAGCGAGACTTAGCTTTTTGACATGTGGTGCAGCGTGCTACAAACCGTTCAACATCTCTCTTCATTTGTGGCCAAAAGAAGTGTGTCGCCAAAATATCAACCGTCTTCTTAGCACAAAAATGGCCCATCAGTCCTCCTCCATGCGCTTCCTGCAACAACAACAAACGAACGGAACCAACTGGAATGCATAGACGGTTAGCTCTAAATACAAAGCCATCATTAATCACAAACTTGTTCCATGTACGAACCTCTTTACAATTCAGCAACACATCTTTAAAATCAGGATCAATCACATATTGTTCTTTAATTGATTCAAGCCCAAAAATTCGACAATCAAGTTGAGACAGCATAGTATATCGTCTAGACAAAGCATCAACAATTATATTATCTTTCCCTTTCTTGTGTTTGATAATATAAGGAAAAGATTCAATAAATTCAACCCACTTAGCATGTCTACGATTCAGATTATTTTGAGAACGAAGATACTTAAGCGATTCATGATCTGAATGTATAACAAATTCCTTAGGCCATAAATAATGACGCCACGTCTATAAAGAACGTACAAGTGCATACAATTCCTTATCATACGTAGAGTAATTAAGAACATGGCCATGCAATTTTTCGCTAAAGTATGCAATGTGCTTACCTTCTTGCATCAACACACCTCCAATGCCAACTCCACTAGCATCACATTCTAGCTCAAAAGTCTTACCAAAGTTTGAAAGTTGCAGCAATGGCGCATGTGTTAGCTTGTCCTTCAAAGTTTCAAAGGACTCCTCTTGTGTCTTATCCCATTTGAACATCACACCTTTCTTTGTCAACTCATGCAAGGGGGCAGCAATGGCACTAAAATCCTTGACGAAGCGACGATAGAAACCTACAAGACCAAGAAAGCTTCTCACCTGGGTGATGGTTTGGGGAACCGACCAGCTCTTTATGGCTTCAATTTTTTGCTCATCCACCTGAATTCCCTGTGGAGTAACAACATAACCAAGAAAAGCGACTCGATCCGTGCAAAAGATGCACTTCTCAAGGTTACCAAATAAATGTGCATCGCGCAAAGCATTAAAAACAGCACATAAGTGATCCATATGTCCGTCCAAAGACTTGTTATAAATAAATATATTATCAAAATAAACCACCAAAAATCGCCCAATGAAAGCTCTTAAAACTTCATTCATCAATCTCATGAAAGTATTAGGTGCATTAGTTAAACCAAAGGGCATTACTAACCACTCATATAATCCAAATTTAGTTTTGAAAGTTGTTTCCATTCATCTCCATGTTTCATTCTAATTTGGTGGTAGCCACTATGCAAGTCAACCTTTGTGAAAATTACAGAGCCACACAACTCATCAAGCATGTCATCAAGTCTAGGAATAGGATGACGATATCCAATAGTAATATTATTAATGGCTCTATAATCAACACACATTCGCCAAGAACCATCTTTTTTAGGAACCAAAATTACTGGAACGGCACAAGGACTAAGGCTTTCATGTACATACCCGCGGTTCAAAAGCTCTTGGACTTGTCACTGAATTTCCTTAGTCTCCTCGGGGTTGGTTTGATAAGCAGCACGGTTTGGCAATGTTGCTCCCGGAATCAAATCAATTTGATGCTCTATTCCTCTCATAGGTGGCAGCCCCGGGGGTAACTCAGCTGGAAAACGTCCTCATACTCCTACAAAAGGTTAGTGGCAATAGGAGGTATCGAACTAGCAACATCATCAAGCAAAAACAAGGCTTGTTTGCACACCAAAGTATAGCAAATATCATCATTAGAAATTTCAGCAAGGTCAGTTTTTCTTGCTAGCATAACTGCACCCTTCAATTTAATTCCCATGGTCTTAGAAATAAGTGTCAATTTATCCGTTTTAGGTGGGTAAACTGATTTAGCAACTTGTTCATTTTCAGATTTAGCATTGCTCAAACTAGAAGCCCGATCTGTATCAGCTTGTACAATTTCAGCAGGGGTCATAGGAACCATAGTATTTTTTTCCTTGATGCATAAAAGTGTATGTATTACTTCTACCATGGTGTATAGCATCATTATAAAATTCCCAAGGACGACCCAATAAAAGTGAACAAGCCTCCATAGGTACCACATCACAATCGGCATAATCAGAGTATAAACCGATGGAAAAAGAAACTCTGCAAGTTTGGGTTACCTTAGCCTTTGCAGCATCATTAAACCACTGAAGATTGTATGGATGGGGGTGTTGTCGTGTGGTCAAGCCAAGCTTCTTAATCAAATCTGAACTCACCAAGTTATTGCAACTATCTCCATTGATGATGACACATGCTCGCTGATTGTTGATTGTTGATGACGAAGAAAATTTGGAACAAGTTATGGCGTTGCAGCTTCTCTGGTTGTTGTACCTTTGTGTTGAGCACTCGCTGCACAATAACGCTCATGTAGGTCGATGTATCACCCTGTCCCACAAATTCATCGCTCTCGTGCACAACTGGTTCTTCTGCATCATCTTCCTCAACGTTCGAGACGCTGATGTAGCCATCTTCCACAGCAATGTATGCCCGCTGACTTGGGCATTCCCGCTGTATATGACCGAATCCTTGGCAGCGGCAACACTGAATGTTAGAGGCGCGTCCTGTGGATGCAACAGAAGAGGCATTCGTTGTTGATTCCTGCAAAACAGAATTTTTACCTGCGCCTGAAGGTAGTGTAGTCGTCGGTTTTGATGTGGTAGCTCCTCCAACCGATGATTGTTCGATGGTAGGGGTTCCCTGTAAGTGGATGTCTTGGATAGCCCCAATGATGGTCCTGAGCGTGGCGTGTATGTGTTGCCAGACTTGTACTTACCCTGCTTGTCACGTCCCTCTAACTCCTTCTCTGCAAGCATAGCAAACTGAAACAACTGGTTGACAGTGTTAAAATCTTTATAATCAACAATATCCTAGATTTCTCGTCTCAACCCCGAATAAAATCGGCACATAGAATCCTCGGGTCCTTCTACTACACTACAATGCATCAAGCCCTTTTGAAGCTCACCATAGTAATCCTACACTGATATATCTCCTTGTTCTAAACGCATCAATTTTTTACGCAGGTCCCTATGGTAAGATGAAGGAACAAATCTATCACGCATAGCAACCTTAAGTTCTTCCCATGAACGAGGTGTTTTACCATCAGCAGCTAAAGCAGTCCACCAAATAATAGCAAAATCTTTAAACTCACTGGTGGCTTGTCTAACTCTATGTTCTTCGGGTACTTGGTGGGCACTAAATTTTTGTTCTACTGTCATCTCCCAATCAAGATAGGCCTCAACATTATAATATCCATCAAAATAAGGTACAGTAAACTTTACCTTAGCATAAGGATCGTCAGGAGCACGATTATGGTTACCTCGATGGTGGCGGCGGTTGTGTCGATTCCCACCCATAAGACGACGCCTGAGTTTGTTTTGTAATGTTTCCCGGTTATCAAGATTACCATCGACATCATACACCTCAAGATCATCGTCATCACTGTCATTCGCATCATTATCAGGAGCCTTAGCAGGGCGATCTTCCAAGGTAGCTACCCTGTCGGTTATTTCTTATATCCGTCTATCCAACCGCTCCAACTGGTTAGCAAGCTTGAGTTCAAGCATTGCCTCAGTGACAGCCTTGACAACAGTCTCCTTCATGTCCTTATTGGCTTTGTCTACAATAGCCTTTAGCTGATCTTGGCTGACGCAGTCATTGAAGTCCTTGGGCTGCCCGTCATCTGACATTGTAGACACAAAAACAGGAACAAACAGTGAAGGTTATCCCTAATAATCGTACTACGCAGGTTGAGTGGTGCCTCTCAAGATGACAGCAAAAGGAAACACCTTACCAAGGTCTTACCAGTGTTCTTACTAGCAAGGCAAAAGATACCTAGAAGATGTGAAACCGTGATTGCAGGTGTGCAAACCTTTGCTGTCAAGAAGAATCTGTGGAGCTTGGAAGGCACAAAAAGTGACAAATGTATATGTGGAACACAAGTCAGAAACAGATAGTAATGCTGAATTATAGTCCCAAGTGTTTACTCTTGTTGCCGGCCTAAATGCTCCAAGTACCAAGTGTGTGATGATCAACAAAAAGGAGGAACAAGTATGATGGATAGTGAGAGCAAAGGAAACAAGGCACAAAACAGCACACGCGATCACAAACTCAACACTATGGACTCTGAAACTGAAATATGCAAAGGCTATGGCGCGGAAGGGTTGTAGGATAGGAAAACGGTATGGCACTGGACTATGGGACGAAGGCGTAAACACTCGAAACTAAAGGATAGATATGAACCTGACGGTATACCTGAAGCTTTGATTACCACTTGATGTGAACTAGGGTTCCCGATCTTCCGAAAGGTTCTGGTAACTCTCGATTTGGTGGAAACGAGACACAAGTCGATCCGGCTTCCGAACAACACGATCCGAAACCCCGCAATCGCAGCACCACGTCTCCTCTAGTTATCAACCGGCGTTGCATAGTTGACCTCGCCAAGAAGGCTAAGGCATTTGCCTGCGAATCGAAGAACACAAGCAAGAATAAGGAAGAATGCAACCAAATTGCAGATGTATGCTTAATCTCACGAGTTGGGGTCTCACAAACCGATGTAACGGCGAAACTGTTCTTGACAGAATAATCTAAGCAAAACCCAAAACCTAACAAGAGCGGCGGCGGCTGGTATTATAGGTCTAAGGGTCGTGGCCACCACTGGACACGCCCCCCATGTGGGCTCAACGACAATACACGGCCCAACGGATCAAAACAGTGACGCAACACCGGAATTTATTGTGGACACTGAATTGTTTCGACGATTCCCGATTACTCAGAACGAATTTGGACCTCAAACTAACGCCATTGGCTTCCTTATCAAATTATCTTTCCAACCATGGTTGGATCACTGAAAACGGAGTCCGGATGCATCCTGAGCATCCGTTTTACTCCTTGCTGGTCCTGGACTCCGAAACTGACTCGAAGTCGACTTGGCTTGGGCCTCCAACTTTACTTGGGCGTCCTTACTGGTCCTCCACGCCTCCAAACCCACCCTTATGCATCCCTTGGTCCTCTCCATGATTCCTAAGTACAATATAATTATTATGTAGCAATCTATTCTATAAATTATATAAAGACTTGCTTAGGAACGAGCTCACCTCTAAATGTAATTGTCGAGCACGAGCTCTTGTGATTGGACCTTGAATGTCCAGCAGAGGATCATCGTGTTCATCCGAAGGAGTGATGTCCTCATCAGCTACCACCACTTGTGGGTAGGTGCTTGGAGCGCCTTGTGTTGGGCTAGGCATTGGAAGCCTATTAGCTTGCGCACCACCAAAGTGATTGGTCGACACAACGGGGACTAGCGTGCCGGCAAGCACGTGAACCTCGGGAGAAAATCATTGTGTTCACTGTCTATTATTTGTTCTCCTGGTATTCATTTGGTAATCATATTGTGATTCTTTTCCTCTTGCCGACATTGGTAACTATCTCTATCTCTTGCATTACTTTCACATATTCTTGTATAGTGGTAGTCATAGTTGCTAGTAGTAGCTCACTAGCTTAGAGAGTAGTGACTTAGCTTGTTGTTTGACATAGAGATCATAAGTTTATAGAATTGCAAATAGGTGGCTTGCATTACCTTTAGAGCTAGAGCAAACCACATTATCGCTTTGTTATTTACTAACAATTTGCTCTAGTGTTTTTGTAGAATTTTAATTAGGCTATTCACCCCCCTCTAGCCATTTAGGACCTTTCAAGTGGTATCAAAGTCGTGGTCACCATATTATCAAGGCTTAACAACCTTTGGTGTTAGTGATGGCTCAAATATCATTCAACCATGTGGGGGGCAAACCACCTATGTTTGATGGCACTTCCTTTGATTATTGGAAGAGAAAGATGAAGATGCATCTAGGCTCAATACATGAGAAGGTATGGAGTGTGACCGAGAAGGACTATGTCATTCTTGATGAAGATAGTCCCACACCTAGAGAGCAAGAGAACCGACAATGCAACACTATGGCTCTCAATGTGATCTACAATGGCATTGACTCAAAAGTGTTTGAGCAAATCAAAGATCTTCAAAAAGCAAGTGATGTATGGAAGAGACTTGAAGATACATATGAAGGCACTTCAACGGTAAAGAATGCCAAGCTATACATGCTCAAGGACGAGCTATCTCACTTCAAGATGAAGGATGATGAGTCTATCCTGGAAATGTTTCATAGGCTCCAAGTGATCATCAATGACCTCAAGAGCTTGGGTGAGAAGGTGAAGGATGATGATTTCTCAAACCGGTTTCTTGGTTGTTTGTCCAAAAGATACAAAACCTTGAGGCAAATACTTAGGAGAGATGGTTTGAACAAGATAACTCCAAATGAAGTACTTGGAGAGATCATGACCGAAGAACAATACAATGATAAAGTGAAGAAGAAGAGGTCAAGGAAGAAGAGAATAAAAATAAGAGCTTAGCATTCAAGGCTTCATCATCCAAGAACAAGGGAAAAGCAAAAAAGCAAGAATCTAGTGATGATGAAGATGCAAGTGACATTGATGATGGCTCTCTTTGTGCGCAAGTTTGGAAAATTCATGAAGAAGAAGGGCTATAGTGCTAGAAAAAAGAAGAGACAACTTCAAGAGCAAGGAATATGTGAGGAAATGCTATAAGTGCAAGAGCACCGATCACATGATTGCGGATTGCCCCAACAATAGTGATGATGATGAGAAGAAGAAGGGCAAGCATGACAAGAAGGAGAAGAAGCTATCATTCACCAAGAATAAGAAGGGTGAATCATACATGGTGACTTGGGATAGTGACGATTCCTTCGATGAAGAGTCTAGTGATGATGAGAGGAAGAAGTCCAAGAAGAAGGCATTGGCAAGCATTGCTATCAACAGCAAGCCATCTATCTTCGACACTCCATCATGCTTCATTGCTAAGACAACTAGGGTACAATATCATGATGATAGTTATAGTGATGATGATAGTAGTGATGATGAGGAGGAGTACTCCAAGGAGGAACTCTTAGACATGATGAAGCAAACTTATGCTTGCTTTGAAACAAAGAGGAAGGAGTGCAAAGAATTGAACAAGAAGCTTAAGGCTCTTGAACAATCCTTTGATGAGCTCAATGGATCTCATGAGAGGCTAATGTAAGCCCATGAGAAGCTTGAGAGGACTCACAAGAATCTTGAAAAGGCTCACTCCTCCCTCCTTGATCAAAACAAGGAGAAGGTTGTTTCATCATGTGATATTGGAGTAGCTTGTGATATTCTTGATGAATAATTTTTCACTCCTATCATTGTTGCACCAACCGACACTAGCACTTCCACATGCACATCTACTAGTGATAGCTCAAAGGATAATGCTACACTAGTGATTGAAAATGAAAAATTGAAAAATGATGTTAATGAACTCACTCATGCTTTGGGTAAGGCATATGGTGGAGATGCCTGCTTGCTAAAGTGCTTGGGTAGCCAAAGATTCTCCCTTTGCAAAGAGGGATTGGGCTATACCCCAAGAAGGGCAAGTCGGCCTTTGTAACTCCAAAGCCTAGCTTTGTGAGAAGTAATGGCCGGTTTTGCAACAAATGCAAGCAAGTGGGGAATGTTGACCAATATTGCAAACTTAACATGAGTCAAACAAAGTTTCCTAAAGCTACTTCTATGCACTTTGATTCTTGTTATATGCTTACAAAAAGTGCTAAAGGTATCATGGCTAAGTATGTTGGCACACCCATTGTTGGCCCAAAGAAGAAGGCAATTTGGGTGCCAAAATCCTTGGTCACTAACTTTGGAGGACCCAAACAAGTGTGGGTTGTAGAATCACGGACCCTTGTGTTTAGGCGATTAACGACAATACTAGATCACCTTGACTAACGTGTGTTTTGCAGAGACAAAGTCATATATGTTAGGTCATGAGTGATGTATTTTGAATGGGCTTAATGGATATTCATGCCCCAAGATGGAAATCGTTTCGGTTGCAAAGGATGGAGATACTCGACGAAGACTAGGCTAGTTCTTAGTGCCATAAGGTTGAGAAGGGCACTAAGTATAGCTAGGGCTTTTGTTTTTCCTTTGACCGTACTATAAAGAGGGGTATGAGGTTAGTAGCTTGATCTAGGAGAGTTTAGGAAAGTGGGTATATGCACACTTGTCACAACTAGTCCTAGAGACCTTGCTTTTAGCCCTTGACAAACCCTAGAAGTGGTAGGAGCAAAATCCCTTGAGAAACCTCAGTGAAAACGGTTGAAAGAGAGGGAGAAAGAGGCTCCGGACCACTCTGCTAAGTGGGCACCGAACCAAGAGAGTAGTCCGGTGGTCCCTGACTTAGACAGATTCTCAGCTCGAGGAGCTCCGGACCACCCATCTGGAAAGCACCGGACCATAGGAGAGTAGTCCGGTGGCTTGGTTCAGAGAGTCAGAAGGCTCCGGACTAGTCCGACGGCTAGTCCGACGCCGCTTGACAGGAGTTTGGTCTATGCAGAGAGCTCCCTGGCTCCGGACCAGAGCGTTGGACCAGGGCACCGGACCAAGGAGAGTGGTCCGGTGGTGTGTAAAAGAGAGATAGGTTTCCACTCAGAGAGCACCGAGGCTCCGGACCAGAGCGTCGGACCAAGCAGAGTAGTCCGACGGTGCCTGAGTTTGGAACGAGAGTGAGCTCCGGACCAGTGTGCATGGTCCGGTGGTGTGAGCTCCGGACTAGTCCGGTGGCTACGCAGAAAGAAGAAAAAGTGAAAAACGGCTAGTTTTGGAGGTGGGGACTATTTATAGTTGACTCCTTGGACCTTAGAGTTCTACTTGGCCATTGTTTCAGCTAGTGACACCTTGAGAAATCTTTTGGAGAGCCAAGAGTCTAGAGAGGGAGAGATTAGAGAGAGTTCATCTTGTTCTTCCCTCCTAGAGTGATTAGGAGTGACTTGTGTGCATCCATCCACCTTCCTAGCCTTGAGTGGGTCAAGTGAAGGTCTTGTGCTTGTTACTCTTGGTGTTCGACAGCACCTAGACGGTTTGGTGATGTTCGGGTGAAGTGACCGCCGGGAGATTGTTGGCGGCTCTTCTCCAAGCTCTTGTGACCGGTTGTGGGCGATTCACCGAGCCGGAGTGGCGAAGAATCAGCCCGTAGAGAGAACTCTACCCTTGCGCGGGTAGAGGGGGAGCGATACCTTGCGAGGTGCTCCAACGAGGACTAGGGGGGTGTGTCGACACCTCGATACCTCGGGAAAAATCGCTGCGTCCATGAGATTTTCTTTTCCCTAGCTCTTTACTTTTCCGTCTTGTTTTTACATTTCCTACTAGAATTGCTTAGGTTGTTTTCTCTTCCTATGAACTGCTACCGCTTTCTAGTTAGGACACACGGACGGTAGGCACTAGGGGGTGATTGGCATTTGATAGGTTTTTATATTTGCTTTAGAAATTTAAAACAAGCCCAATTCGCCCCCCCCCCTCTTGGGCATCTTGATCCTTTCAATTGGTATCAGAGCCTTGTTGCTCTAAATTAGGCTTCACCGCCTAGAGCAAGATGTCCCATGGGGATGGACCGCCACCCATGTTCGATGGGGATGACTTTCTGTATTGGAAAGTGCGGATGGAGGCCTACCTTGAGGACGTGGATGTCGGCGTTCACAAAGCCACCACCCAAGGTGGATCGGTGTTCGCCGAGGACCCATACTTTGAGAAGAACAATGCCAAGGCAAAGAATATTCTTTTCCGTAGCATTTGCAAGGATGTGTTCAACCGTGTGCGGAATTGCAAAACCGCGCATGAGATTTGGACAAACATTTGTGCTCTACACAAGGGCACTAAATGTGAAAGAGAAGAGCGCTATCACCTTATCATTGCTAAGTTAAATGCTTTCACCATGCTATCTCATGAAAATGCTAATGAAATGTATTCTCACTTGAATGTACTTGTAGAGGAGTTGAATGGCCTTGGACTCTCTCAAATGACACTGGCCGATGTGGTGCGCAAGATACTTTGTGTCCTTCCAATAGACAAGTATAGCCACATCGTCACGGTTCTTCATCAAGGCGATCTCTCCGCAACTACACCAACGCAAGTGTTGGGCAAGATCAATGCTCATGAGATGTACATGAAGATCAATGATGGAACTTCATCATCCTCCAAGAAGAAAGAGAAGGAGGAAAAGAAGGACTTGGCTCTCAAGGCATCTTCCAAGGAGAAGTGCAAGATTCAATATGTTGTTGAGAGCACAAGTGATGATGATGATGAAGACAACATCGCTCTCATGGTGAAGAAGACCGCCAAGATGTTGAAGAGGCTAAACAAGAATGGAGTCAAGTTTGACTCAAAGAAGAAGAAATTCTTCACAAGCTCTTCAAGGAAGCCAATCTCCCAAATGAAGTGCTACAATTGCGGCACTCTTGGTCATCTAGCCCATGCGTGTCCCGAAGAGAAGAAAGACAAGTTCAAGAACAACAAGTTCAAGAACTTCAAGAAGAACAAGGGCGGAAATGATGACTCAAGTGATGATAACAAGAAGCAAGACAAGCCATACAAGAAGAAGAAGAACTTCAACTTCCACAAGAAGAAGAAGGATGGCAAGGCTTACATTGTGGGTGATTGGCTCACCGACATTGATGATTCAAGCGACTCCTCCGATGATGAGAGTGAAGAAGAGAAGGTGGCCGCTTTGGTGATTGGTTCTTCGATTCCACTGCCACCTCCTCCTTCATCGCAGGGCTCATCCTCTACACACCTATGCCTTATGGCTAAAGGTGACAAGAAGGTACAAAAAGAGGATGATGGTGATGACCTCTCTAGTGATGATAGTGATGATGAAGAAGCACCTTCCTATGATGAGCTAATTAAAATTTGCAACAAATATGCTAGCATCATAAGGAAGTACAAGAGTAAAAATGACAAACTTCTTGAAATCAAAGAAAACTTGCATGATAAGCTTGATAACTTGTCTAGTGCTAATGATGATTTGAAGCTTGAGATTAACTCTCTCACATCTAGCACTAGGGAGCTCAAAGCCTCTCTTAAGCAAGCAAATGAGAAACATGATAAGCTTGAGAGGTCATCCCAAGAGCTCCTCACAAGGTTTAACTTGCTAAAAGATGACTACAATCAAGTGAAAAGTGATCATGGCACACTAGTGGTAGCAAATGAATTACTTACTCAAGATCTTACACATGTTGCTACTAACCCGTGTGCTAAGTGTGCAAGTGCTACCTCTTGTGATATCGAGCTTGATGATGTGGCTCTTGAGCAAAGTGCAAAGTGCAAGGGCAAGAGAGTGGTAGAAGCCGACAAGTATGATGATTATGTGAAGATGAGTGAAGAGAACTCAAAGCTCAAGGAAGAGCTAATCAACCTCAAGGCAAACAAGCCCTTCACCATCAAGCCGGCTCAAGAAGAAGACAAAGATGCTATCACCTTGATCAACTCTCTTCAAGAAGAAATTGCCAAGCTCAAGAATTACAAGACCAAGCTTACAAGTGGCCTTGAAAAGTTCACCAAGGGCCACAATCTCCAAAGTGAGCTTCTAATGAGCACCGTCATGAAGAGTGACAAGACCGGTATTGGATACAAGGAGAACCAAGTGATGAAGGCCAAGGTCAAGATTGAAGCCAAGAACTACTACAAGAACAAGTACAATGACTACAATCAAGAGAAGCCAAAGCCGAAGCCTAAGAGGTGCTTTGGATGTGGACAAATTGGTCATCTATCATTTCAATGCAAGACTCCACTTCCCAAGACCTTGCCCAAGCACACTAGGCCATTTGCTCATGATGCTCACTATATCATCAACAAAGATTCCAAGGGTAGACCACTTGTGGTGTTTCTTGGACCACCAATGAAGAACAAGCCTAGGGTTCTTTGGGTTGCTAAGGAGTTGGTTGACAAGACAATGGGGCCCTGCACTAAGGGGGTTCCCAAACAACAAGCTTAACTCCAAGTTGCTTGTGTGTAGGTGAACTACAAGACCGGTGGGAGCCATTGGGTAATTGATAGTGGTTGCACTCAACACATGACCGGCGACCCCCGGATGTTCACCACACTTGATGAGGATTGTGCAAATCAAGACAAGATTACTTTTGGGGATAATTCAAAGGGCAAAGTTCAAGGCTTAGGCAAAGTGGCTATCTCCCAAGATCAATCAATCACAAATGTCTTGCTAGTAAAATCATTGAGCTTCAACTTGCTATCGGTTGGTCAACTTTGTGATCTCAGGTTTCATTGTCTCTTCACACAAAATGAGGTGATTGTGACCAAGATTGAAGATTCATCAATGATATTCAAAGGGTTCCGACACAACAACCTCTACTTAGTGGACTTCACTTCCAATGAAGCAAACTTGAAAGCGTGTCTATTCTCCAAGAATTCTTTGGGTTCGCTATGGCATAGAAGATTAGCTCATGTGGGCATGTCAACCTTGAAGAAGCTAGTCAAGAAGGAAATGGTTAGAGGAATCAAGGATGTGGTGTTTGAGAAGGACAAACTTTGTAGTGCATGCCAAGCCGACAAGCAAGTGACAAACACTCATCCAACCAAGGCTTTCATGTCAACCTCAAGAGTCCTAGAGTTGCTACACAGGGACTTATTTGGCCCTACCACCTATGCTAGTCTTGGAGGAAATCTCTATTGCTTAGTGGTAGTGGATGACTACTCTCGGTACACTTGGGTGTTCTTTCTTCAAGACAAGGGAGAGACACAAGGCATCTTCAAGAAGTTTGCTACAAGAGCTCAAAATGAATTTGATGTGAAGATCAAGAAGATTAGAAGTGACAATGGCACCGAGTTTGTGAACACAAAGATTGAAGATTATTGTGATGAAGTTGGGATCAAGCATGAGGTGTCCGCCACATATACTCCACAACAAAATGGTGTAGTAGAGAGGAAGAACCGAACACTCATAACTCTAGCAAGGTCTATGCTTGATGAGTACAACACTCCCGAGAAGTTTTGGGCGGAGGCAATCAACACCGCTTGCTATGCGGCAAACCGTCTCTTCGTCCAAAGGCTATTAAAGAAGACCCCCTATGAGCTTGTCAATGGGAAGAAGCCGGATATTTCATTCTTTCGGGTGTTTGGATGCAAGGTGTACATCTACAAGAAGCTCCAACACTTGGGTAAATTCCAACGGCGGTGTGACATTGGTTTCCTTGTTGGTTATTCACTTAAATCCAAGGCATATCGTGTATTTAACAAAGCCACTGGCTTAGTTGAAGAAACGTATGACTTGGAGTTTGATGAAACTAATGGCTCCCAAGGAGCGCTTGAGGATATTGATGTAGGTGATGAACCCTTGAGGGAGGCAATGAAGAATATGCCAATTGGTGCTATCAACCCGCAAGAGGTGGAAGAAGTTGAAGATGAAGCAAATCAAGATCCTTCTCCACCTCACACGCCTCAAGTTGATGAAGGAGATCAAGTGAGGGAAGCTCAAGAAGACACTCACATTCCTCAAGATCAAGCCGTGGCCGAAGCAAGCAATGTTGAAGCACCACATCCTCCTCCTCAAGAAACAAATAGAAAATCAACATCCATCCTTCAAGCTCACCCCCATGATCAAATCATAGGGAGTCCATCAAAGGGAGTAATGACTCGCTCTAGACTTGCATCTTATGTTGAACATCACTCGTTTGTTTCCTTTGTTGAGCCTACTAGTGTAGAAGAAGCACTTGCGGATCCGGATTGGGTGAATGCCATGCATGAAGAACTCAACAACTTCACCCAGAACCAAGTGTGGACACTTGAAGAGAAGCCAAAGGATGCAAGAATCATTGGCACCAAGTGGGTGTTTAGGAACAAGCAAGATGATCAAGGCGTGGTTGTGAGGAACAAAGCAAGATTGGTGGCAAAGGGGTTCTCTCAAGTAGAAGGACTCGATTTTGGAGAGACCTTTGCTCCGGTTGCAAGACTTGAAGCCATCCGTATCCTTTTGGCGTATGCTTCACATCACAAAATGAAACTCTTTCAAATGGATGTGAAGAGCGACTTCTTAAATGGTTTCATTAATGAACTTGTTTATGTCTCACAACCTCCCGGGTTTAAAGACCCAAACTTGCCTAATCATGTGTATAGGTTGTCCAAGGCACTCTACGGTTTGAAGCAAGCTCCAAGAGCTTGGTATGAGAGGCTATGGGACTTCCTAATCAAGAAGGGCTTCAAGATCGGGATCGTCGACACTACACTATTCACCAAGAAGCTTAATGGAGAGATCTTTGTTTGCCAAGTATATGTCGATGACATTATATTTGGGTCAACAAACCAAGACCATTGCAAGGAGTTTGGTGACTTGATGTCCAAGGAGTTCGAGATGTCAATGATTGGCGAGCTAACCTTCTTCCTCGGCTTTCAAGTGAAGCAAATGAGAGAAGGGACCTTCATCTCTCAAGAAAAGTACACTTATGATCTACTTAAGAAGTTCAAGATGGAGGATTGCAAGCCAATCAAGACCCCAATGCCTACTAATGGGCATCTCGATCTCGATGAGGGAGGTAAACCGATTGACCAAACTCTTTATCGCTCTATGATCGATAGTTTACTTTACCTCACCACATCTAGGCCGGATATCATGTTTAGTGTGTGTATGTGTGCTAGGTTTCAAGCAAACCCTAAGGAGTCGCATCTTTGTGCGGTTAAAAGAATCCTTAGGTACTTAAGGCACACCCCTAGCATGGGTCTTTGGTATCCCAAAGGAGCTCCCTTCCAACTAGTTGGCTATTCCGATTCGGATTATGCCGAGTGCAAGGTTGATAGGAAGAGTACCTCCGGCGGGTGCCACATGCTAGGAAGATCACTTGTTTCTTGGTCCTCAAAGAAGCAAAACAGTGTGGCATTGTCAACCGCCGAGGCGGAATACATTGCCATGGGAGCAAGTTGTGCACAAATCTTATACATGACCCAAACACTCCTTGATTACGGCGTGTTTTTAAAAGAAGTTCCACTTTTGTGTGATAATGAAAGCGCCGTAAAGCTTGCTAACAACCCGGTTCAACACTCTCGCACCAAGCACATTGATATTCGCCATCACTTTCTTAGAGATCATGTGTCTAGGAAAGACATCACACTAGTTGGAGTTAAGAGCGAAGATCAATTGGCGGATATCTTCACTAAACCACTCGATGAGACAACCTTTTGTAGGTTGAGAAGCGAGTTGAATGTTCTTGATCACTCTAACTTCACTAAAAGATGAGCTTGTGTGAATCATGCATTCATATGTAATATAACATGTTAATTTGGTAATGCACATAGGCTTGGCTAACGCGGTTAAGATAACCGCCCTCAAAGCGTGTGACAAAGCTTAACCGCGGTTTAAACTTGCAAGCAACCTAGATTCAAATTCCGTTTTGCATTGCATATGCATGAGTGTTGTTTCTTCGTTTCTTTTTGGTTAAGTTTATTGGTCATCATTAGGTTCAACACTTAGGGGGAGCAATTCAATGCTCTAGCTTCAGCTAATACCCCTCTAGTGCCCCTAAGGTGACCCTTGGAGCTTTATTGAACTATTTTCTTATGAAAACTAATTCTAGCCTATGGCAAACTACTTCTAAAATTGAGGGTTTGAGAGATGGTTCTTATGTTAAGTCGAACAAGTGTTCCTCTTTGCTCTTTTATGTTGGTACTTGGCTAAGAGAAAAGATTGGAGAGAAAAATAGGAAAATTCAGAGCAAAATTAAGCACCGGACCACCCTCCGGACCACCCTGCATTGGTCCGACGCAGTGGTTCGACGCCCTATCCCTCACTGCATAAATCGTCTCCAGCCAAAGAATCCGTCGGACCAGTGTCCGACGTTGCACCGGACCAATGTCAAGTTGTCCGGTGCCTCTGTCATTCTAATTTGTTAACCGTCGGACCAGTCCGGTGAGTCGTCCGGTGGTCGGTTGCTCTCTGGATTCCCTTCTCTGGTATCGTCGGACCAGCCACCGGACCAAGCAGAGTGGTCCGACGCTTCAAAATTTTGCGATAACCCCCCCGCACCCCCCTCACGCGTGCACGTCTGTTTCTCCACTTCCTTCATTCAGCCGTCCGTACGCCGTCACGCCGCCGTCGCTGCAGCTCTACCCTAGCCTCGCCGCCGCGCCATTGCCGCCGGAGATCCTTCTCCTTCTTAGCTCCGCCGCCTACCATCTCACCGCGCCACTGCTCTCCACCGCCCTGCACCACCATTACTCCACTCCACCGTCGTCCTCCACCTCGCCGCCGGCAAGCAGCTCCGCCCAAGCTCCACTCTTCTCCCTGCCAAGCTGAGCCACTTAGGGTTTCCCCCCACCATCTCCATTGTCCTGAAAATTCAAGGGCTAGGGTTGCCCTAACCTAGGGTTTGGGGTGTCGACATTCGTCCTCGACCGAAATCAGGTTTCGACGCGTTCGCCCTCGAATGAACTTCCTTCGTCGTCATCGTCTTCGACGTCCTCGTTCGCGACCGTGTTCGCCTTCGTCGTCGACATCTTCGCCTCTTCGTCTCGCTAGGGTATGGTTTCGGTTTACGATATCGCGTTTTGTCGAGTCGTTAATTGAATTATGCCCTAGGTTTATTCCTTGAAAATCCATATTCAATCCAAACCACTAAATTCAATTGTCAATTGTAATTCGCAGCTGGTAAACTTCGTTCGGAGAGTGCTTTGGTACTTGAGATTGCTCTGAATAGTTATGCTCTCTTACCTCAGGTATATTGTCAGCATTTCATTCTATCACTCATCTAGATGCTTGCTTCTATACGGTTTCTTGTCTCTAGATGTTATATATGCTTATATATACCCTGTCTATTCTATCCAGCAGCAGTCAGTGGCAGTTGAACTCGGGGCAAAGCTCGCGAGTAAGGATTGAGGCAAAGCCTCAAGAGGTTCAGTCCAGTGGCTTGGAGGCCCCTCTGTCAGTGGTACTTTGTTTGATCAGTTGACAGTTGTTACTTGCAGCGATCAGTGTTTCTTGTGACAGAGATCAGTGGTTCTTGAGGCAGTATACTTGTGATCTGTCAGTGGTTGCTTGTCAGTGGGCAGTGATTCTGTGATTGTTTCAGTATGACTCGCAGCACTCGTGCTCAGGCAGCTGGGTCTGGTGGTGATGCTCCTCCTCCTCCACGTCCTTCCAGAGACAAGGGCAAGAAGCCAGTGATTGAGAAAGCTAAGAAGAAGAAGCGCAAGCTTACAAAGGCTGAGAAAGCCGAGGCAGTGGCCGATGCAGCGGACCGCGCAAAGTGAGGCGGTCGCCGAGGTACCGTGAGACTCGGCACCCCTCCGTGGGATCTTCCCACTTCTCCTCTAGCTGGGTCACACACTGAGGACATTCCACAGGAGCCAGAGCTTGTTACAGAGGCCCTGGGTACACCGTTGGCACCTAGTTCCTGGGGGCGCTCCACCCGCTCCCAGTCCGCTCAGTCACCTCAGTCAGCGGCTCCCACAACAGCTTCAGCCTCAGTTCACCTTGATCTGAGGAATCTTACAGCGAAGCAAGTGAAGAAGCTCAGATTTGTTGCTTTAGAGAAGTGGTGTCCGGATCAGAGAGACCCCAGAGCCTCACCAGGTTGGCATACACCTCTCATGGAGGATTTCTACCGAGCAGCTCAGTTGACCAGCATTCAGATACGACCACACAGGGTTTGCTCCCTAGAGAGCATAGTTGAGCTAGCAGGTGAGGAGATCAGGCCGTTCTTGACCTACCAGCCGGGACTCGCCGATTTACTCGGGCGTTCTGGTAACTATATAGAGTGATGGGTTAGAGAGTTCTATGCTTCAGTTTGGGTGGATCCGGAGCACAAGTTTGTGCAGTACACCTTCAGAGGCGAGAGGTACATGCTTTACTTGACCAGACTCAGAGAGATCTTTCGCTTCCATCAGGAGGGTGGTGAGTTTGACCTGCACTACGAGTGTTACCGAGGAGCTTCAGTGCCTCGCAGAGCTCGAGGAGGCCGTACTTTGTCAGTGCAGGAGGTGGCTCCTCTATTCAAGCCACCTTTCTCAGAGGGCTCCAGGCGTAGCCCAGCAGAGCTCAGGCCTACAGTTCATAGATTGAACGAGGTGCTCCATCGTACTCTGCTACCTCTCACGGGGTACAAGGAAGGATTGACCAACATGCAGCAGCTTCTCCTTCAGACCTTGGTATCTCAGACACCATTTGATATTGCAGACTTTCTAGTGTCAGAGATAGAGGATGTGATAGCAGATGGCATGAGGGCCGACGACAGTTTCCCTATGCTCACTGGATCTCTGCGATTATTGCTATTGAGCTAGAGGGAGCACACCCTGGACTCCGTGCTCTATTGGATCAGTCGCCTACTTCTTTCCCAGATTACAGAGTCCTGGGGTCGTTTGACAGCCGGTTTGGAAACCGGGTCCTCCGTCTTGTCAGAGAGAGGATAGCACCAGCTGACAGGGCAGAGATTGATGATCAGGATGAGGCCATTCGTGGTGTTGAGCAGTAGGAGCTACATGGTCTAGATACGGGAGCTGACGTGACTCCAGAGGATACTTCTGACAGCTCAGACGCAGATCTCCAGCCGGTTCCACAGATGCCCCCACGGGCGCACGACACTAAGGCTGACGGTTCTGCCTCTGCCACCGAGACGATGATGCTCAAGCTCCTTGACAGGATGAATGAGCAGCAGAGCTCTCTCGTCACTGCAGTTACACAGGTCTAGCAGAGACAGGACGAGATGCAGCGACAGTCGAGGAGCGTCACTTCGAGATGCAGCGACAGATGCTTGCCATGCAGCTAGAGTCCCAGCGACTTCAGTTACAGTCACAGCAGCTACAGCAGCAGAACATGGCATTTATGGCACACATAATGAAGTGGACTGGCGCTCCTCCTCTAGAGTTCCCTGCAGCTCCACAGATTCAGATGATGAGCACTTCTTAGCCCTCACAGTCAGTTGGGCGGCTTGGAGGGCCCCAATTCTCAGTAGGACCTTCAGTTGGCCCCTCAGTGGCCCCTGCGAGCTCTGCTGGTCAGTCAGTCACTCCCACCCCAGCCATACAGTCCAGTGGACTTCAGGGTGCTAGATTGACCACCTCGTTCCAGTCACCGGCGACTCAGGTGACTCAGTGGTTGGACACCTTTGGACCTACTCAGCAGTTCACCCCTCTCACTACAGGTTTCACTCCTCTTACCGCTACGATGGGTGCTACTGCTAGAGATCTGTCAGCGTCCTTCAGTGACATTACCAGTCAGCCGTCCCCCACTGGTCCTCAGCTTGCAGCAGAGGTCGAGGCCGAGCTTGTAGCACCGACAGCTGATCAGCACCGCTCCTCCGTAGCTTCCTCAGAGGCTACCCACGACAGTCGGGCTCCAGCCGTGTCTACCCCTCCGACAGCTGCAGTCGCTACCGATGCTACCGTTGTCACCTCTACTCCAGTCCAGCCTCAGCAGTCTCCGGTTCTTCAGGCTCCAGACGAGTCAGTGCATGAGGCACCACCGGTCACAGCAGCTCCTGAGGCTCCCGCAGAGACACTAGCACCGGTTACCGCTCCTTCTACTTCTCCAGCTACTGCTCCCGAGTCTTCAACCGCAGCAGCCCTGTCAGCTTCCGACCCCCAGACCGCTTCACTACCAGCTACTGACACTCAGGGGGAGGATTCAGATGATGAGACATATCTGGCAGCTTTCAGGGTCCTCGACCGCTCCACGGCTGCTTCCACTCCACCTCCAGACGCTTAGTTTAGGTGTTTCGACGCCAAAGGGGGAGAGGGAGAGTCGAGTAGATGGGCTAGCTTTAGGGGGAGCTAGTAGAACTCGTTCTTTTGTTGTGTATAAACTCTATTGCATCATGCATCACGCTTACCGTCTTATTGCATTGTATGATATGTGTGATGGTTGAGACTTGATGGTTGTGTGACATGTGTGGAAACTCCTTTTTATATATCATGTCACTTGGTTATGCTATGTTGCTTCCACGCTAATCTCTGATCTTTTGGCTATAGCATATCCTTTTTGAAATCAAGTACTATGCTCATTTTGATATCTATTGTGCTTGTCATGGCTTGAATGGTTAGGCATGCACTTGTCTTTCTTATAACTAACCCATGCTTATCTCATGTCAAGTCATGCTTTCTCTTATCAAAATTCACTCTTTATTCTCTACTCGAGCTTGTATTGTCGTCAATCACCTAAAAGGGGGAGATTGTAGAATCATGGACCCTTGTGTTTAGGCGATTAACGACAATACTAGATCACCGTGACTAACGTGTGTTTTGCAGAGACAAAGTCATATATGTTAGGTCATGAGTGATGTATTTTGAATGGGCTTAATGGATATTCATGCCCCCAAGATGGAAATCGTTTCGGTTGCAAAGGATGGAGATACTCGACGAAGACTAGGCTAGTTCTTAGTGCCATAATGTTGAGAAGGGCACTAAGTATAGCTAGGGCTTTTGTTTTTCCTTTGACCGTACTATAAAGAGGGGTATGAGGTTAGTAGCTTGATCTAGGAGAGTTTAGGAAAGTGGGTATATGCACACTTGTCACAACTAGTCCTAGAGACCTTGCTTTTAGCCCTTGACAAACCCTAGAAGTGGTAGGAGCAAAATCCCTTGAGAAACCTCAGTGAAAACGGTTGAAAGAGAGGGAGAAAGAGGCTCCGGACCACTCTGCTAAGTGGGCACCGGACCAAGGAGAGTAGTCCAGTGGTCCCTGACTTAGACAGATTCTCAGCTCGAGGAGCTCCGGACCACCCGTCTGGAAAGCACCGGACCATAGGAGAGTAGTCCGGTGGCTTGGTTCAGAGAGTCAGAAGGCTCCGGACTAGTCCGACGGCTAGTCCGACGCCGCTTGACAGGACTTTGGTCTATGCAGAGAGCTCCCTGGCTCCGGACCAGAGCGTCGGACCAGGGCACCGGACCAAGGAGAGTGGTCCGGTGGTGTGTAAAAGAGAGATAGGTTTCCACTCAGAGAGCACCGAGGCTCCGGACCAGAGCGTCGGACCAGTGCGTCGGACCAAGCAGAGTAGTCCGACGGTGCCTGAGTTTGGAACGAGAGTGAGCTCCGGACCAGTGTGCATGGTCCGGTGGTGTGAGCTCCGGACTAGTCCGATGGCTACGCAGAAAGAAGAAAAAGTGAAAAACGGCTAGTTTTGGAGGTGGGGACTATTTATAGTTGCCTCCTTGGACCTTAGAGTTCTACTTGGCCATTGTTTCAGCTGGTGACACCTTGAGAAATCTTTTGGAGAGCCAAGAGTCTAGAGAGGGAGAGATTAGAGAGAGTTCATCTTGTTCTTCCCTCCTAGAGTGATTAGGAGTGACTTGTGTGCATCCATCCACCTTCCTAGCCTTGAGTGGGTCAAGTGAAGGTCTTGTGCTTGTTACTCTTGGTGTTCGACAGCACCTAGACGGTTTGGTGATGTTCGGGTGAAGTGACCGCCGGGAGATTGTTGGCGGCTCTTCTCCAAGCTCTTGTGACCGGTTGTGGGCGATTCACCGAGCCGGAGTGGCGAAGAATCAGCCCGTAGAGAGAACTCTACCCTTGCGCGGGTAGAGGGGGAGCGATACCTTGCGAGGTGCTCCAACAAGGACTAGGGCGGTGTGTCGACACCTCGATACCTCGGGAAAAATCGCTGCGTCCATGAGATTTTCTTTTCCCTAGCTCTTTACTTTTCCGTCTTGTTTTTACATTTCCTACTAGAATTGCTTAGGTTGTTTTCTCTTCCTATGAACTGCTACCGCTTTCTAGTTAGGACACACGGACGGTAGGCACTAGGGGGTGATTGGCATTTGATAGGTTTTTATATTTGCTTTAGAAATTTAAAACAAGCCCAATTCACCCCCCCCCTCTTGGGCATCTTGATCCTTTCATGGGTACCTAAGAAGAACTAATTTGTTTTGTAGGTTAATTACAAAGCCGGAGGAAGGCATTGGGTGCTTGATAGTGGGTGCACTCAATCAACTCCAACACAAATGATGGCATTGATAGTATTACTTTTGGTGATAATGTCAAGGGAAAGGTCAAAGGGCTTGGTAAGATTGCAATATCCAATGACTTGAGCATATCAAATGTCTTGCTAGTTGAGAGCTTGAACTTCAATTCGCTATCCGTGGCTCAATTGTGTGATCTTGGATTCAAATGCATATTTGGGGTAGATGATGTTGAGATCATTAGTGTAGATGGTTCAAACTTGATCTTCAAAGGTTTTAGATATGAGAACCTCTATCTAGTTGATTTCAATGCTAGTGAAGCTCAATTGTCAACTTGCTTGCTTACTAAATCAAGTATGGGTTGGTTATGGCATAGAAGACTTGGTCATTTTGGCATGAAGCAATTGAATAGATTGATCAAGCATGACTTAGTAAGAGGCTTGAAAGATGTTGTGTTTGAGAAAGACAAACTTTGTAGCTCTTGTCAAGCCGGCAAACAAGTTGGTAACACTCATCCAAAGAAGAGCATGATGAGCACTAGTAGAGCATTTGAGTTGTTTCACATGGACTTATTTGGACCAACAACGTACACTAGTATTGGAGGCAACAAGTATGGATTTGTGATAGTGGATGATCTTACAAGATACACTTGGGTATTCTTTCTCAATGACAAGAGTGATACATTTGCTACCTTCAAATCTTTTGTCAAGAGATGTCACAATGAGTTTGAAACTATCATCAAGAAGGTGAGAAGTGACAATGGAAGTGAATTCAAGAATACAAGAGTTGAAGAGGTATGTGATGAATTGGGAATCAAGCATCAACTTTTGGCCAAGTACACTCCTCAATCAAATGGCCTTGTTGAGAGGAAGAATAGAACATTGATTGATATGGCAAGATCTATGCTTAGTGAGTACAATGTGAGTCAATCCTTTTGGGTTGAAGCTATCAACACCGCTTGCTACTCTAGCAACCGGTTGTATTGTCATCCATTGATGGAGAAGACACCATATGAGCTATTGAATGGAAGAAAGCCCAACATTTCATACAATTAAAAGGGGGAGATTGAAAGTGCATCTAGCCCTTTAGTGGGTTTTGTAAATTGAATGACAATACAATTAAAGGTCTAACAAGTTTGCTAAGTGTATCAAAGGTTTAACCAGAAAAGCAAACTTGATGGTATTCCACAAAGTGTTGAGATGAAGGTCAAATTGTGTATAGTTGTATTGGAAGATCATGGGAATAATCTAAGTCAAGCAAAAGACAACAATGCAAATAGAATCAATGAAATGGCCTCTATGTTGTGGGATATCATAGTATCATGTGAATGCAAGCATACTTGACAAATGGCAAATGAGACATGAGTTGATAGTTATGGATTGGTCTCTATATTGGCTTGCTTTACATGAACAAAAAGAGTTGGATAGTGGACTAGTGTTGATCAAGGATAGAATAATGAATCAATAGTGCATTAGTGAGAAAACACCAAGCAAAGGTCAAATGACAAAGGAGACAATGTATATTGGATATAATATGGTCTCTACTTTAGTTTGCTTGTATGTACAAAGATTTGGAGAATCACTTTGCATTAATATGATCAAGCTAGAAGTATGAAGACAAAGATTGAAGTGAGTGATAGGAGTGTCAAGCCAAAATCAGGAAGATCTAAGGAATTGTGAATTGGCTTGACCATATTGATATGTAGTCTCATATATCAAAGCTTGATTGATCTCAACATTCATATCTACAAGATATCAAGCAAGGATCACAATATTGTAGAAATGGTTTTCAATCGGTGCTTAATATGGTGTGACATGAGTATGGCTTGATAGGGTGAAGATAGCAAGGAAAGGACTTCGAGGTACTAAGCAAAGGTGAAGGTCAAGTAGACCGATGTACTATGGCTAAGGTGAATAAGAGAGTACTTGCATTGAGTCGAAGTACTAATCAAGCTATGAGGAGTCATATTATGTTGAGGATCAATTTATTAGTGGAAGTGACTTGAAGCCATGGGCTGAATTCATATATGTTGGAAATATTCAAGTCACAAGCTCTAAGGTGTGTTTGCTCAAAGAGATGAGATAAGGATGATTGCAAACACATGCTCAAGGTATTACAAGAATGAGGACAATACATTCAATGGTGCAGCCCCAAATTATCAAAGGATGCGGTGACCAACTCAAAAGCATTTAAATCATTTGATGTTTGAATTTGAGTTTAGGAAATGTCGTACTACAAAGGGGATGCGATATGCATGCTTAAATGTGCAACCAAGTGCTCAAATTCCACCAAACATCCTCTCATACCTTGCCCAGACTCCCTGCAAAACAGTTTTTCATTCGGAGCATTTTTGGGCAGCGCAGCGGTGCTGTTCCCCTGAGTAGCAGTGCTGGGAGTCCAGCAGTGCCGGGTTGTAGGGCAGAAGTGTCGGACCTGTCCGGCAGTGCCGGGCTGTAGCCCAGCAGTGCCGGGACTTAAAGTTACCGTTGGACAGCATGAAGTATTTCTATCCCCTCCCTGCTGCCCCCAACGGTCATCTCGACCATTCCCTTCACCAGTGCAAAAACAGAAAGCTCTCTTCCTCTCTCTAACTCCATTGGAGCCCCTCAAGCTTCTCTCTTTGATTCCTCTCCAATCCTTTGAGAAATTGAGCCTCCAAACTTCATTAGAGAGCAGCCCAAACTGTTCTTCATTGCCTAGAGCACTTGGTTCGCGTTCAAGCCGGTGGATTGCATTCGTTACTCTTGGAGCTTGCTCCTAGCCGGCTAGAGCGTCGCCCGTGGAGCTTGCCAACTTGTGTGGCAGCCCCGGGAGGTTTGTAACCATCCATTGCAGCTAGTAAATCACCCCTCACTTCAAGAGTTCACTCTTGATTTGAGAACGAGGGAAAGGCAAGCCTTGTGTGGCGAGCCTAAGCCTTGTGTGGCGAACCTCAACAACGTGGACTTAGGCCAGCCTTGGTGGCGACGCTGAACCACGGGATAAATCTTGTGTCACTTGTATTTGTGTTGTTTGCCTTACTTACATTTGTCCTCAAGGTGATTTCTAGGGTTTGGTCCCGATCTACTTGGTGGGTGTGTTGCTACCACTTTCAAGTGGTGCTAGAGGTTCCCTACACCTCTAGGAAGGTTTTCATTCAAGCACAATTTCCATTCTAGTTATACATTTTGAATTGTGCTCAGTTCTGTCCTAGAGGCCAGCACTGTCGGGCTTTAGAGCAGCAGTGCCGGGCACACCCGGCAGTGCCGGACCCAAGGCCGGCGGTGCCGGACCTGTGCTGACAGAAAGTTTGCAAGTTTATTTTAAACAGGCCTATTCATCCCCCTCCCTCTAGTCCTGCTGGGCGACATCAAGGTCCTTTCAATTGGTATCAGAGCTTGGCTCTCTATTTCGGGCTTAACCGCCTTGAGAGAACGATGTCAACAAGTGGGGAGGTATCTCTAGAACTTTTACTTTTAGATGGCTCAAATTATGCATCTTGGTCTGCTCATGTACTTGATGTTTTTAGGACCATGGGTCCTCATATAGAGCAGATTGTAGATGTGAGCATTTCACCTCCTAGTGATGATTTGGACTATCTATCTAGAGAGGAAGTGAAATGCTTACAATACAATGCTCAAGCTACTAATGTATTATTTAGTGCTTTGAGTGAAGATGTACTTGATGCTATCATATTTGGAGATGGTGAACCACTAGAGGATGCTCATCTCATTTGGACTACTCTCAAAGAAAGATATGACAAGTCTAAATGTGATGAGAAGTTGCTCTCACTGGAGAAATCACTTGAGGAGTGCTCAACTTCACCAACACATGTAGAGCCTCAAGTGATTCTCTCAAAAGGTCTAAGTGATCATGCCACATTCACCTTCTCACCGACATATAACTTAATCGAAGGTAATAAAATTGTTGGTGAGGACATTGCTCTTACATGTGGTACTTCTACTTCCTCTAGTTCTTGTGAGACTAACATATTGAAGGAAGAAGAAGCTCATGATCGGTGGAGGCCAAATGATGAATCCACCTCACTAAGAAGCTCAACTCTCTATGTCACTTCTCATGTGAGTCTTATGGCAAAGAAAAAGAAGAATGTGACAAGTGAGAGTGAGAGTGATAGTGGAGAGTGAAGATGGAAGTGATGATGATGAGATCACTCAACACCTTGCTCGGCTAAGCAAGAAAGACAAGTTGATGGTGATGAAGCTCATGGAGAAAATAAATGAGCAAGAAGAAACACTTCACAAGCAAGATGACTTTTGCATTGAAAAGATCAAATGCTTGGAGAAGTTGACCAAAAAGCATGAAAAGCTTAGGTGCTCTCATGCTAGTTTGGTCGAAAGGTATGAAAACTTATCAATTGAGCAAACTCATACTATTAACTCTCTATCTTGTGTTGCTCAATTAGAAGATGAGAATTATATGCTCAAGGAGAAATTGGAAAGGCTCACTAGCAAGAATGAGAACTTGCAATAAAGCCATGATGGGCTCTTGTGCTCTCATGAGAGGCTTATAGAATCTCATCTCATGCTAGATATTTCTCATGAGGCTATGATAACATCGGTAAAATCATATCAACCTCACACCCACAAATGCACATGTACACAAGTTCAATCTATTTTATCATGTGCTAACAATTGTTGCTCTCAAGCAAGCCAATCTTCCATTGAGCATGTATTTGTAGAAAGCTATGATGACTCTATCACAAAAGAAAATGAACAGCTCAAGGAAGAGGTTGAGAGGTTAAGAAGGGACTTGATTCATTGCAAGGGATCAACCAATTCATGCACCAAATCCCATCAACAAAATCACAAGTCCAACAATGGGTTTGAATGTGTGCAGTTTGAAAGGAAGGAGCAGATTGGTACAGATCAGCATGCACAGATGGTGGCACAAACAGCAGCCCCGAGCAGCACAACCACCTAAGGGCGGCAGTGCCGCGGTGAAGGGCGGCAGTGCCGCGCCCCGCAAAAATGGGAAGGCTACCAATCCAACTCCTGATCAGACTAAGCCTAAGAACATGGTGCCCAGGCAAGAGCAGGTTTCCCAAAAGCCAAAAAAATCAATGTGGATCACTCAAAACAAGGTGCGAGATATATCAAAGAAGACTCACATCACTTGCTTCAAGTGCAAGAAAGAGGGTCACCATGTGAGAGATTGCACTATGAAGAAAGAAGAGAAGGACATGAGTAAGATCCAAGAGAAGAAAAAGATGGCTCATGTTAAGTGCTCCAACTTGGGACACAATGCCTCTATGTGTTCCAACAAGGCTGATGACCAAGCAACACTTTCAAAGAAGAACACAAGAATAAACAATAGGAAGTGTTATGGATGCAATGAGAAGGGACATGAAATTGCATCATGCCCCTATATGAATGATGAAGGCTTGGCATCATCAAGAAAGAGGCTCACTAGCAAGGTAGCAAGCAAAAGGCAAGAGAAGAAGGACAATAAGAACAAGAGACGCCTATGCTACACTTGTAGAACAAAGGGACATTTTGGTAAGGATTGTCCCATGGGTAACACTCTTAAGCTTAACTCATCTTTTGATTTGAATATGCTTAGGAGGCCCAAAAATGACACTTGTGCTAGAAAGGTGATTGGTTCACCACATGCTAGCACAAAGGCCATTTGGGTGCCTAAGTCTCTTGTGACTAACCTTGATGGACCCATCTTGGTATGGGTACCAAATTGTGCTTGAAGTGTTGTAGGTACTTAAAGGTGATATGAAGTTCCGGGGTGCTTGAGCAAGTTGATTGAAAAAAAAATTCACTCAAGCTATCAACCAATTCATATTGTCCTTCTTATATGGTTGACCCGAAGATGGATTTATGGAAATATCTCAAACTTCATACACCTTGGTAACTAGTATCTAACCCTTACTAGCTACCCACTTGACTTGTGTAGTCTCTAGCAAATTCACAAATGTGTGTATGTTTGTGAATGAGTAGAGTGGCTAGAATATTCTAGTAAATAATTCACTTTCCATATGATGCTTTTAATGGCTCTCTAGTAGAGAAATTTCTTATGTTGTAGGTTATGAAGTATAGAGACATGAGATCATTAAGTTGTTGCTGCACCAAATTTCTGCTGACATACTCTATGAAGAAGTGCAGCACACACACTTGTTGGAAATCAGCAGGGCGGTAGTGCCGCCCCTCCTACCTTAGTAGCAACTGAAATCCGTCCAAGCTATGGATGAAGCCTACAACATGTTCATAAGCAAAGTGAAGATGAAGAGACCACATCATCCTTTACATTCATAAGGGTGGTAACAACTAAATCTCAAGTGCATGTTATTTTTACATTTTACTCCTTTGTGTCTTGTGTAGCCACTTAGAGAAATAAAGCACTTGAGGTTATATATATTGGTTGTTGTTCATGGAAAAAGAATATGATTAAAATTGGATTGATCATCCACACCAAGTAACATAGATGACTTGAGTTTCCTTTGTGGACTTCAAACCAAGAATTTCAAGATGAAGAAAGCATACTTTGAGTTGGTTTGAGGGATTCAAATACTTGGCTCACATTGAAGAATACAAGTAAATTTCAAGAAGGCCAAGAATGAAGAATCAAACTCAATTCAAGTAGAGACACTTATCACTCACAATTCAAAAACTCTCTACTTGATGAATTCTTGTCATATGGTAGATTGGCAAAATATCATTCTCATATTATGGCCATCTATATGCTCTAATGGTTGTAAGTATTCATTGGCATATTTCAATTTGATTATCCTTTTATTGCCATGACCTATACATAGAGTGAAATCCTAAGTTCTTAATTGAATAAAGTGCTATGTAAGAAATTCACATACTTAGAGCACTTATCAAAAGGGACTTTACTCTATGACTAGAGTTGTGAGACTAATGTTTCTCTCTAAGTGATATTTGTGTAGTCTCGCTAGCTAATTGAGAATGTGTTTCTCAAATGGAGTGTGCTATCATAGGAAGGTCATCAATCTAAAACTATGTGATGTATTCTCTCTCTAGTTGATTTGGAGTTGATTTATCTATGTTAGTCACTCACCATAATATGGCTTAAACCTACCCTTTGGACTTAATTGACCAACCATGCACATTCACATTTCTATTCCACTAAAAGGGTGTGCATGAGGCTTTGAGGGAGATTTAATCCATGCTATGAGGTTTCTCTATTTTGGTAGCCTACTTGTCATCCACATATAAAGGGTTACTAAATGAGAAACTAGTGCTTGTGTTACTAATGACCTCTTGTATTTAAGCTTGTTTATAGAAAATCAAGAAGAAGAGGTTGTTCTTGAATTGGATGAATCACAAACCTAAAGGTTACTCTTCACCTAAAAGTTCATCGGGCTTGCTGGTGAAAAGCTTGCTACTGCTTCTCTATGGGGTCCGGCAGTGCCGGCCTCTGGTCCGGCAGTGCCGGCCTCTGGTCCGGCAGTGCCGTGGTCAGGCACAGAGGCTGGACCATGGAGCACTGCTGGCTCATCTTCTTCAATTCTTGGAGCAGTAGCATCAACACCTTGAGGTTCCACATCTGTGACCTAGACTTCTTGTGGCCTAATGTCACCAATGGCCATGTTCTTGATTGCTTCACAAGGATGTTCAAACTCTAATGACATGGTCTGAAACTTTGCGAACATGCTATACACATCTAGTACTTGTTGTTTAACAATTGGCATGATGATTGGTTTAGAAGGAAATCAGTTTTGAGTTGAAATCTGTCAGCCTCAGCATGCAGTTTCAGACTTGAGTAGTTTTGGTAGAAAATATATTTAACTGCTTAAATGGTGTTCAAATGGGCTAAAATTTCTACAAAAGTTAAAGGACATGTATATTCATACCTCTATCAAGTTTCATCAATAGTGGACTAGTATTTTGAGAGATATGAAGCTTTTTCTGAAGAGGACAGAATCTGAAAACTGTGTGTATTTCAGACATTGGCAGTTATTGCAGAATTGATTTGACTGATCAAATTGAGTCCAAATGAGCTGAAATTTTGAAAGCAGCTAGAGGACTCATGGATGCATATCTCTACTAAATTTCATGCATATTGGACTGATGGTCTGACAGATATGAATTCTTTTTTAAAAAAAAAAGACAGATTCTGAAAATTCAGTGTTTGGAATTGAATTGCAAGCTGCTTGAAGGACAATTCAGTTGGAACATAGTGTAAACTTCTCCCTTGACCCTAGGATCATTGATATGCATGAGTGTACTTTGTGTACTCTTGTGTGAAAACATTGAGGGGAGTTTAGCTAATATCTTGTGGGACAAATGGCTTCTCTCAAATTCATGATTATGTTGTCTCACACATTGAAGAAACAAGGATGGGTAGTTCCTTTAGATTCTCTGGTTGCCTCACATTTATTCTTGGAGGTCTTGGTCTTTATAAACCAAGAGCTTCTGGTTTAAGTGTTGAATGCCCCAATCCTTGGTGGAACCAGATTTCAATGAGTTGGAGAAAATAATTGAATTGTGGACCTTCATTGTTAATTCTCCACTCTATAGCTCATCAAGTGCTCATGATCCATCACATTGATTGTCCAGGATCTTATCAACAAAAGTGGTAACTCCTAGTTCATAATTTGCAAGTTTCATGAATTTTACCATTTGCTCTCTATGTGAGTTTCCTTAGGTAAAGAAAGAACTAGGAACCTAATATGGATCTTGGATGATCATGAAAGATCTATGTGACCATATTTCTTCAAGTGATACCTATGACCATCCAAATCATCTATTCTCACTTATGATGGTCATATTAATATGGTGATATATCTACCTTGGTGGTGGTATGTTCTCTTTGGCATAAGTTCAATTGTTGCAATCTTATCATGCCTTGACCAAGATATAGAATGAATCCCTCTAGACTCCTAAACCAATTCTAGTGCATTTCACAAGTAATTTGAGTACTTGATGCACATATTGAGGGGGAGCTCATTCTATGCCTTGTGTCTTTGAGACTAACCTTTTCTTCTAGTGAATTTGTATAGTCTCTCGGTGAGAATGGGTTTCTCATGAGTATGCTACACTAACTCAATCCAATTTGGTAAATTTGTCTCTCATACTCATTTGGATTGCAATTTTACCTTGTTAGTAGCTACTCTCCATAATATAGCTTAAATTCCCTTGTTTGGACTTAAATGACCAAAAGTTCATATGTTCTTATCTTCCACACATATATGTATGCACTATCAAAAAGGGGGAACTTAGTCTATGTTATGGGGTTTTGCAATTAGTGATCTACATGCCTTCCACATCCAAAATGGTCACTAGTTGTGAAACTCTAGCTTGTGCAATTTAATGTCATCCCTTGTCTTTGTAAGCATTTACTAGGTGATATCTATGTGACATTATGAGATACAAGCATCCATTCCAATTGGCATCAACTTGTGAAGATTCCTTCAATTGGTGTCATACTATGAAGATTATATTTCAATTGATATTGATGGACAATCTTTCAATTTGGTATATCAAGAAATATGTCTTCAATTGGTATCTCAAAATGACAACAAGAGCTAGCAATGGACTCTAAACTAAAATCAAGCACAAGTTTGTGATGTTTCCTTCAAGATGATGATAAAGATAGATGGACACAATTGAGATATGTTTGCTTAAGCAAGTGCCAAGCCCATCAAAGCACTAAATTCAAAATAATCATCATGATGGAGATTATGAGGCTTAGAAGAAAGGTATATCACTCCATGAACTCTTGTACTACCTTTATGCATCTAGGCCCTTACATGCTAGTGTGTGCATGTGTATACAATAATTTGAGCCACACCATAAGTTTGTTCTTGTGGTGACGATTAGAGAATGAGTTAGATATTTGGTTGATACCTCTTGTGGTGATAGCATGAGTTTGTCTTATAATAAAACTGTCATCTAAGTGAGGTATGAGCCAAATATGCTATCTTCTCAATAATCTTGACTTAATTTGTTGCATACTTTGTTTGGTAGCAAACATAGAAGAGAAATCTTATATGCCAAAACCTTAATCTACCTCTTACCCTCACTTGTCTACCTTGATTTCTTCCTTTTTGGTAGAGAGATCCTTTTTGGAGATTAATGCCAAAGGGGGAGAAATGTTAAGAGTGTAAGGGGTATAAGATTTTTTTTAAGAAAGATTAATCTGTAAAGGGGAAAAATATGTTGTGTGTGCAAGTATAGTTGTGCTGACTGCCACAGGTGCGGTAGTGCCGCTCTCAGAGCGGCAGTGCCGCCCAGTGTAATCTCAGTATTTTTTATCTTTGTTGTGTATAACTGTCATGAGCATCACGTTTATCATGATGACACCTTGCACCCCACAGATGCTATGATATAGGAGAGTTCTCACACTTGTTCTTAGATATGTGCATTTGGCATTTGAGGCCAAATTTGAATTCCATTCAATGCACACATTTAGGGGGAGCTCACTATATCATAGGATCTAAAATCTTATCATTTTTCAACCTCTTGTAAGCTTTAATTGTGTTGTCATCAATCACCAAAAAGGGGGAGATTGAAAGTGCATCTAGCCCTTTAGTGGGTTTTGGTAAATTGAATGACAATACAATTAAAGGTCTAACAAGTTTGCTAAGTGTATCAAAGGTTTAACCAGAAAAGCAAACTTGATGGTATTCCACAAAGTGTTGAGATGAAGGTCAAATTGTGTATAGTTGTATTGGAAGATCATGGGAAAATCTAAGTCAAGCAAAAGACAACAATGCAAATAGAATCAATGAAATGGCCTCTATGTTGTGGGATATCATAGTATCATGTGAATGCAAGCATACTTGACAAATGGCAAATGAGACATGAGTTGATAGTTATGGATTGGTCTCTATATTGGCTTGCTTTACATGAACAAAAAGAGTTGGATAGTGGACTAGTGTTGATCAAGGATAGAATAATGAATCAATAGTGCATTAGTGAGAAAACACCAAGCAAAGGTCAAATGACAAAGGAGACAATGTATATTGGATATAATATGGTCTCTACTTTAGTTTGCTTGTATGTACAAAGATTTGGAGAATCACTTTGCATTAATATGATCAAGCTAGAAGTATGAAGACAAAGATTGAAGTGAGTGATAGGAGTGTCAAGCCAAAATCAGGAAGATCTAAGGAATTGTGAATTGGCTTGACCATATTGATATGTAGTCTCATATATCAAAGCTTGATTGATCTCAACATTCATATCTACAAGATATCAAGCAAGGATCACAATATTGTAGAAATGGTTTTCAATCGGTGCTTAATATGGTGTGACATGAGTATGGCTTGATAGGGTGAAGATAGCAAGGAAAGGACTTCGAGGTACTAAGCAAAGGTGAAGGTCAAGTAGACCGATGTACTATGGCTAAGGTGAATAAGAGAGTACTTGCATTGAGTCGAAGTACTAATCAAGCTATGAGGAGTCATATTATGTTGAGGATCAATTTATTAGTGGAAGTGACTTGAAGCCATGGGCTGAATTCATATATGTTGGAAATATTCAAGTCACAAGCTCTAAGGTGTGTTTGCTCAAAGAGATGAGATAAGGATGATTGCAAACACATGCTCAAGGTATTACAAGAATGAGGACAATACATTCAATGGTGCAGCCCCAAATTATCAAAGGATGCGGTGACCAACTCAAAAGCATTTAAATCATTTGATGTTTTGAATTTGAGTTTAGGAAATGTCGTACTACAAAGGGGATGCGATATGCATGCTTAAATGTGCAACCAAGTGCTCAAATTCCACCAAACATCCTCTCATACCTTGCCCAGACTCCCTGCAAAACAGTTTTTCATTCGGAGCATTTTTGGGCAGCGCAGCGGTGCTGTTCCCCTGAGTAGCAGTGCTGGGAGTCCAGCAGTGCCGGGTTGTAGGGCAGAAGTGTCGGACCTGTCCGGCAGTGCCGGGCTGTAGCCCAGCAGTGCCGGGACTTAAAGTTACCGTTGGACAGCATGAAGTATTTCTATCCCCTCCCTGCTGCCCCCAACGGTCATCTCGACCATTCCCTTCACCAGTGCAAAAACAGAAAGCTCTCTTCCTCTCTCTAACTCCATTGGAGCCCCTCAAGCTTCTCTCTTTGATTCCTCTCCAATCCTTTGAGAAATTGAGCCTCCAAACTTCATTAGAGAGCAGCCCAAACTGTTCTTCATTGCCTAGAGCACTTGGTTCGCGTTCAAGCCGGTGGATTGCATTCGTTACTCTTGGAGCTTGCTCCTAGCCGGCTAGAGCGTCGCCCGTGGAGCTTGCCAACTTGTGTGGCAGCCCCGGGAGGTTTGTAACCATCCATTGCAGCTAGTAAATCACCCCTCACTTCAAGAGTTCACTCTTGATTTGAGAACGAGGGAAAGGCAAGCCTTGTGTGGCGAGCCTAAGCCTTGTGTGGCGAACCTCAACAACGTGGACTTAGGCCAGCCTTGGTGGCGACGATGAACCACGGGATAAATCTTGTGTCACTTGTATTTGTGTTGTTTGCCTTACTTACATTTGTCCTCAAGGTGATTTCTAGGGTTTGGTCCCGATCTACTTGGTGGGTGTGTTGCTACCACTTTCAAGTGGTGCTAGAGGTTCCCTACACCTCTAGGAAGGTTTTCATTCAAGCACAATTTCCATTCCAGTTATACATTTTGAATTGTGCTCAGTTCTGTCCTGGAGGCCAGCACTGCCGGGCTTTAGAGCAGCAGTGCCGGACCTGTGCTGACAGAAAGTTTGCAAGTTTATTTTAAACAGGCATATTCACCCCCCCCCTCTAGTCCTACTGGGCGACATCAAGGTCCTTTCATAGTGGTATCTAGTTCTCTCAAGTAGTTCTCAAGTGGTTTCTAGGCATTTATGGTGCTAAGGATGGTATAAAAGTGCACTCCAATTGGTATCACGCTTCAAAGGTCCATTCTTTATACCTTAGCATCATTTGGTAGTAGTAACTCTCCCACAATTCATATCCATACATATGTGATCAATTTGAACCAAACTTATACATCACATATGTAGGGGAGCTAATACTACCAAAGTTGAAATATTTATTCAATATAATCATCTGTGAAAGGTTGTCATCAATTACCAAAAAGGGGGAGATTGAAAGCCCAAGTTTGGTTTTGGCTAATTGATGAAACCTAGTGTACTAACCTTTGTCATTAAGTGATATATATGAGCTAGGTTGGTACACTCCAAGCAATGGAGCTAGATGATGGTCATGGTGATGGAAGTGACCAAAAGATGATGTGCTCCAACTTGGAATAATGAAAGAGAGACAAAACCATGATGATCAAGGCAAAGGTATCACATAGGTTTTGTTTTGGCACTCAAGACACCATAGAGGGTGTGAGTGTGTTTAGGATACAAACTCAACACTACGGACTCTGAAACTGAAATATGCAAAGGCTATGGCGCGGAAGGGTTGTAGGATAGGAAAACGGTATGGCACTGGACTATGGGACGAAGGCGTAAACACTCGAAACTAAAGGATAGATATGAACCTGACGGTATACCTGAAGCTTTGATTACCACTTGATGTGAACTAGGGTTCCCGATCTTCCGAAAGGTTCTGGTAACTCTCGATTTGGTGGAAACGAGACACAAGTCGATCCGGCTTCCGAACAACACGATCCGAAACCCCGCAATCGCAGCACCACGTCTCCTCAGTTATCAACCGGCGTTGCACGGTTGACCTCGCCAAGAAGGCTAAGTCATTTGCCTGCGAATCAAAGAACACAAGCAAGAATAAGGAAGAATGCAACCAAATTGCAGATGTATGGTTAATCTCACGAGTTGGGGGTCTCACAAACCGATGTAACGGCGAAACTGTTCTTGACAGAATAATCTAAGCAAAACCCAAAACCTAACGAGAGCGGCGGCGGCGGCTGGTATTATAGGTCTAAGGGTCGTGGCCACCACTGGACACGCCCCCCATGTGGGCTCAACGACAATACACGGCCCAACGGATCAAAACAGTGATGCAACACCGGAATTTATTGTGGACACTGAATTGTTTCGACGATTCCCGATTACTCAGAAGGAATTTGGACCTCAAACTAATTCCATTGGCTTCCTTATCAAATTATCTTTCCAACCATGGTTGGATCACCAAAAACGGAGTCTGGATGCGTCCTGGGCATCCGTTTTACTCCTTACTGGTCCTGGACTCCGAAACTGACTCGAAGTCGACTTGGCTTGGGCCTCCAACTTTACTTGGGCGTCCTTACTGGTCCTCCACGCCTCCAAACCCACCCTTATGCATCCCTTGGTCCTCTCCATGATTCCTAAGTACAATATAATCATTAGGTAGCAATCTATTCTCAAAATTATATAAAGATTTGCTTAGGAACGAGCTCACCTCTAAATGTAATTGTCGAGCACGAGCTCTTGTGATTGGACCTTGAATGTCCAGTAGAGGATCATCGTGTTCATCCGAAGGAGTGATGTCCTCATCAGCTACCACCACTTGGGGTAGGTGCTTGGAGCGCCTTGTGTTGGGCTAGGCATTGGAAGCCTATTAGCTTGCGCACCACCAAAGTGATTGGTCGACACAACGGGGACTAGCGTGCCGGCAAGCACGTGAACCTCGGGAGAAAATCATTGTGTTCATTGTCTATTATTTGTTCTCCCGGTATTCATTTGGTAATCATATTGTGATTCTTTGCCTCTTGCCGACATTGGTAACTATCTCTATCTCTTGCATTACTTTCACATATTCTTGTATAGTGGTAGTCATAGTTGCTAGTAGTAGCTCACTAGCTTAGAGAGTAGTGACTTAGCTTGTTGTTTGACATAGAGATCATAAGTTTATATAATTGCAAATAGGTGGCTTGCATAACCTTTAGAGCTAGAGCAAACCGCATTATCGCTTTGTTATTTACTAACAATTTGCTCTAGTGTTTTTGTAGAATTTTAATTAGGCTATTCGCCCCCCCCCCCCCACTCTAGCCATTTAGGACCTTTCACCTAGCTCTTTACATTCCGCACTTGTTCTTACTTTCCATACTAGAATTGTGTAGGATGTTCTTCCATTCCTTGACTTGCTATCGCTTTCCTAGCTAGGATACACATTCGGTAGGCACGGGTGAATTGACATTTGTTTAAGATTTCATATTTGCTTTAGAAATTTGAAATAAGCTCAATTCACCTCTCCTCTTGGACATCTTGATCCTTTCAGATATGGTGAGCAAATTGTCGACAACACCTTAGAAATGACATCGCAATCTTGAGTGGTACTATTGAATCACATACAAAAGGGGGTGATCCAGCGAGGGGGCAGGGGTACACCACCCTCGAAGCACCTGATAACAATTTGTTTAGAGTAAAATCTATTATTGGTCTTTAAACTTGTACCGTTACGTCCTTACGGTCACTAAACTCACAAATTCATCCTTTAAGTTATTAAACTTGTTTTACTATGTCATCTTAGTTCTTAAACTTGCAAATTACTTGTTTAGTCCTCAAACTTGTTCAATTGTATCATTTGAGTTCCTAAACTTGGTTTTGAGTCTCGTCTAGATCAAAATAGAGCGATCTAGAAACTATATACAAATAAATAATTCATATTTTTCATATGAACTCAAATGAAGACAAACTTTGTATGAAACTTGTAGTTATCGATGTGATCTACAACTTTGTAGTTGAAAAGATTTTCAATTAAACTTATTTAGGATCCCAAAATATTATTGTAAATTTTATAGATTTTGAAATTTTAAATTTTAAATTAAATTTTTGGACATTAAACAACTTTCAACCACAAAGTTGTAGATCTTATTAAAAAGTATAAATTTCGTATAAACTATGTCAATATCCAAGATTGTTTTATAACTTTAAATTTAAAATTTCAAAATCTATAAACATACAACAATATTTTGAAACAATAAACATTTTAATTCAAAACTTTCAACTACGAAGTTATAGATCGCGTTGAGGACTACAAATTTTATATAAAGTTTATTTTTATTCGAGTTTATTTGAAAAGTTGTGAATTATTTTTGGATATAATTTTTTAGATCGTTCTGTTTGGACGAGACTCAAAATCTAGTTTAGACACCGGGATGACACGACTGAATAAGTTGAACAAGTTTGAGGACCTAAACGTTTGATTTGTAAGTCTAGGGACCAGGATGACCCAACTGAATAAATTTAGGGATCGAGATAACGCAAATGAACAAGTTTGATGATCTAAATGATCGATTTTCGAGTTCAGGAACTGGGATGACACAACGGTACAAGTTTAGGGCCGATGAACTTTACTCTTTATTTTATATATGGTTGAAGAGGAAGGGAATATAGAAAAACAAAAAAATAGAAATAGAATGAAAAAAGACTAGTAGCAAGCACATCCGCCAATACACATACCGTGTAGTTTTTTCCTTATAAAAAAACCCTTTGTATAGAGCCAGTTTATAAGTGCATGATTATATGAGTTGCGTTTTGGGGACTATAAGATGGATTATATAAGCTAAAATGTTTGTCATATCCGTTATTGTAAGAATAAAGGGAGAAGTTAAAATGAGCTTATATAATTGTCATAATAAGCTGGAGACTCAACAATATATAAGTTGGTTTAAAACCTGAATTATTTGTTGAACACATAGATCAGAGTTCTCACCATTATAAGTATTTATTAAAGCAAAACAACTCATTCATTTATTAAAGTTAAAGATACGGA
Organism: Microstegium vimineum; assembly: GCA_022036555.1. NCBI lineage: Eukaryota > Viridiplantae > Streptophyta > Magnoliopsida > Poales > Poaceae > Microstegium > Microstegium vimineum. The sequence goes on along the minus strand of CM039135.1, from coordinate 12,397,685 downwards.
AGTATTTGTGACACATGTAGAAAGCTACAATGGTGAGAAAGAATTTTTTTAAAAAAAACATCTAAAAAAAACTGCTGCTATGTTGGCCTCTGATCAGAAGTTGAAATTGACAGGTGGGGCCCCGGATCTAACCCCGCCCATGTCATCAAATTTTGAATCTGGGAGCCCTTCCTCTTGTACCTCCTGCGTGCACCTGGTGCATACGCCAAGTAACTCTGACGACCCGTACCTACCAAGTGGACTGGAAGGAGACCAGCTCATGAACTGGGTCTCCGCAGATAGAAGAACGAACCCAGCTCTCCCGGCTCCCCCATCCTTTTCCTCGGCACCCGCCGCCTCGGCTGCTCTGCTCCTCCATTCCGTTCGCCTTCGAAAACCACCCACACCACACCACAAGGAAACCGAAGTGGGCAACAGAGGAGGGAGAGAGAAGGGAGATGGCGGAGGCGACGGCGTACGAGGAGCAACGGCGGAGGCAGATGGAGGCGAACAAGCGGAAGCTGGAGGAGCTGCAGCTCCACCACCTCTCCGCCGCCGTCAGAGAGGCCGCCGCCGCCGCCAAGCCCTCGCCGGTGTGTCCCGGTTTCTTTTCTCGGCCGACCGCCATGATGACCGCGCTCCTTCTTGTATCGCTAGATGTTTTCTTTTCTGTGGGTTTACTTTATATATATCCCAATCGGATCTTCTGCAGGCCAAGAAGCGGAAGGCGCGGGTGCCGCTTGACGCCGCCGACATCGTGATGGAGCCACTACGGCGGTCCGGTAGAGTCGCCAAACTCCCCGATAAGCCCGTGTACCGCGAGGTTTGTGTGAAAGGGTCATCGAAATCACGAAAGATTTCGTCTTTTCCCCTTTAGTTTCCAGGCTTTGAAAACGAACTGATCCAGGATTTCGTCTTTGAGGTGTGTCTGTACAGGAGGTTCCAGCTTTCGCGAGGACGATTAGGAGGTGCGCGCTTGGATTCCTTCTCGCCAATCAGTCAGTCAGGAATTGTATGTAGATCATTAATTTTGGTTTGGTTTGGTTTGGTTTGTCTTCGTTCTTGAGTGGCAGGACGAACGTCAGAAGGGATCTGGTCAACCGGGTGTACGCAACCGACGATGAGAGGAGCTACGCCATCTCTAAGGCGGAAGAGCTGGAGCAAGAGCTGGACTCCAGGTTCCCCATCTTCATCAAGCCCATGACCCAGTCTCATGTCACCGGGGGCTTCTGGCTGGTAAAGTAACGGAAGCTTCAGTTCGGCATGTCCTGCTGTTTTCGATTGTTATTCATCCCCCACGAGGTAAATTCTTGTCTGGTGGGCTTGCGAAATCGCAGGGCCTCCCGACTGATTTCTGCCGGAAACAATTGCCCAAGCGTGACGAGCGGATCACCCTGGTGGATGAGGATGACGTCGAGTCCGAAACGCTCTACCTCGCGATGAGGACAGGCCTCAGCGCTGGATGGAGAGGGTTCTCCATCCAGCACAAGCTGGTTGATGGAGATTGCTTGATCTTCCAGCTGATTGAGAGGACAAAGTTCAAGGTGAGTAAGATAAGTTTTGCATAGCAAGAATGTGTCTGAATCATCAGTGGAACTTGCATTATGGCTGACTGTTGAAGGCAACTGTAACAGTAACTGAAATAAATATATGTTGTTCCAGTAATTTATATATCTTTAGAAATAAATAAATATATGTCTTGTTTCAAACTTGGCCTTCTTTGCAGGACGTAATTCACATTTGTACAAAGGCACTCTAAATATATGTTGTTCCAGTACCATCTCTCTTAAGGTCTAATTCTATAGGTATTGTAATGCTGACCAAGCAATTTCTGTTGTGGGAATGGTGCAGGTCTACATAATTAGAGCAAGTTCTTACTACGAAAGTGAGAACTGATGAAACTAGTATAGTAGCTTGTAATGTGGTGATTGGAGCACAGGTAAAATTTGACCTTCATTGTTTGAAATGGTCTGATGAGTGTTTTATGCTTTCTATTTTTTTTTTGGGCAAATTCTCCCATTTCCATGTTGGGTTTGGACTTTCAGCTTTTGATCACCAAACTTCAACGCATATAATTTCACCACCATCAATTGTGAAAATACATGGAACTGTGCTGCTTTAGTGAGATTGTCTTGATATCTCAAAATAAACACATTGCAAAACCAATTGATTTTTTCTGGAACAAAAAATAAATAAATAAATATATATATATATATATATTGGGTGGATGGATTCTTTTTGTCCAAGCTATTTGATCAATGCCTAATAGGCATGCAAACAATGCATGAACTGAGCAGGTACTAGATGGTCTGTTGACTCTTTGAACTTGTCGATTTATTTGTTGTACAATCAGATTCTTCCTACCATTTTCCCCTTTCCTTTCCAGATACATTTCATTATTGGTATTTGAACTCTGTGATCCCCCTTTTACACAATTTCATTTCTGAACTCTGTGCTCCACCTTTTACACAATTTTATTTCTGCACTTAAAAAAAACGTTACTTTTTCCGGTAATTTAGCAAGATAGCTGGTTTGTATAGTTTTTGTTGGAAGGCATACACTAATAACTTGGCGCATTGTCTACCTATTTAACTGTACTTCCATTGTAAGTGAGTCTCCTTGTTTGACTTCTGACTGCTTGGTAGAAATTAGTGAATATATTACACAATTTTTAGAATGATGAATGCCTGTCATCATGTTAACAGGTTTCCTTTTTTTATTCAGTGAGTTTTGGAGGTGGATGAGTTGGACAAGCTCGCATCTGGAAATTGCTGGGTACCTTGAACCTTTTGAGCGCCAGAAAGTTAGCTGACTCCCTGTTCGCATAACCCAGTGTCTACCAATTGCAAATTTGTGCACTTCTTGTGCTTACCACTTGCACGGTTCAGAAACCTGCACTATGTAGGGGGGTGTTGATAGCAATGGACCTCATTTTGTAAATGATCGATGCTTGTCCTTGTTTCTCATGGATCCATTTTAAGTGTTCAATCTAGCAAGTGACCACCATATATTGCCTTTTTTGTGGTGCCAATGTACAAGTTGGCTGATAAGCCGGCTGATGTTTTTTTTGTTTGTTTTTCTGTGAGACAAAAACACTGTTTTGGTGGCTGATAAGCCAAGCGAACAGGCTTTTGTGGGCAGATAATTGTGGAGGTCAAAGGGGGAAGAGGTGAGAGGGCTGCCACCATTGACCCATAATCGCCGCTGGAGAAGTAGGCATAGGATGCAGCGGTGGCACAAGAAGACGGAGGGAGGGTAGGCGCTAGAGAGGCTGACCAAACAACGTAGAGGAAGTCAAGTTTCTTTGGTTCTTTTTTGATTAAACCTGACTATATTCCTCTCTTTATATATTGCTTGAACTTATTACCTTAACTTATCATCTATAACAGAGTGTGTTTTTTTAATGCTAACAGAGTGTTTTTCACTTACAACAAATAACATCAGTCAGTTTATAAATCACCAAAATAGAATAAGTCACATCTAAACTCAAAATTGGGAATTGAGTCCTTATAGGACGAACTCAAAATCATATCTATTCATTCACTAGAAGAAGCATGTCACATCTAAACCGACTCTTAGAGCATCTCCATTGGCACAGGCGAGGAGCATGACTAAAAAGATAAACAAACCTCTACCTGCATACTGTACCTCGCTACGTGGGTCACGTGGACAGAGACAACGAGTTTTTCCTAAAAAAATTGCACATACAGTATGGATGCTGCTTTAGTGCATACCTTCCTGGTCTGTCCAACAACAGATATCAAGCTGCCTTCCATGGTCTCCATGGGCCTTGTTAATCATGGTCCGTCATCAACCATGGATGTTGGATTGTTTTATTTATATATGCATGGATGTAGACGAGGAAGCGTATGCACTGAAGAAGTATGCATACCTATGCATGTGATTTTTTTTTTTAGTTTCATAGGAGTACATACCAGCTGAGCCACGAGTTCCTCATCCACGTTCAATTTTGTAAAACATTTATTATCGCTCACCACGTATCAAATAGCTAGCTCGTAGTTACTTGTTGGGATATCTTAGGGCAGTCACAATACAAGAAATTTTTAGTAGTTTCTATAGTTTAGAACATTGCACCAAAAAATTATTCCTCCCAATACAAAATTTGCTATAGCATATGACATATGTAGCGATAGAAACTATGTTTGCTCTCCCAATGTAATTATAATAGTTTCTTATCCATCGATAACCGTGAAGAACTGATTTCATAGTTAGACTTGGTTTCTTAGATTTCTACTCTCTTCTCATTAAATCACTTGCCACATCAGTAAATTGCATACGTGGCAGTGCAATTAATACACTAGTACACAACGGTACTATACAGGCGGTTTGGAACGCATTTGTACAGGCGTTTTTCTGAACCGCCTGTGTGAAAGGTCTGTAGAAATGGGTCATTTCTACACAACCGCCTGTAGAAATGTTTGTCCAGAAATGATTTTTTAAAATAGAAAAAAAGAAATAAATACTGGGAGAGGCTGAGAAGTGAGCCGCCCGTCGTCTCCGTCGAAGTCGCAAGTCGCAAATTTTTTTGCCTCGCGCGTATCCTCCTCTACAACTCCACCCATAATTGTGTTTAGATTCCGTTTTACTTTCTCATATTCTATACTAAACCGAGTGTAAACTGATTGTTTGATGAAAAAGTTGTAAACTACAAAGTTTCATAACTTTTTGAGATCTACAACTTTCATGTAGCAAGTTTTTCCATCCGAGGTCGTTTACAAAATTTTGAATTTCAAATTTGACACATTCGAACGTATTTTTTGATGACAAGATGATTTCAAATGAAAAAGTTATCAACTACAAAGTTTCATAACTTTTTGAGATCTACAATTTTCATGTAGAAAGTTTTTCCATCTGAGGTTGTTTACAAAAAAAAATCAGGGTCGGTTCCTTAAGAAAACCGTATGTAGAAATAGGGTATATTTACAGGCGGTTTTCCTAAGAATATCGTCTGTAAAAATCAATTTCCAGTGACGGTTCGTAACCGTTTAATTTCTACTGACGGATGATAACACAAACCGTCTGTGCTATTTTTTTAGGGCGCTAGCAAAAACCATTTTTATACTAGTGATATCTATAAAAACTATCGAGTCTGCATTGTGAGTGCCCTTGTAACTGTATGAATCCTTTAAGATAGATGTTGATAGGTTTGGAAGGAATGTAAAAAAGAAAGCAACCACCCCTTGAGGCGCCCCACTTGTTGTACTTGGCTAGGGTGCTAGTGGCCTTGACCCATCTATCATAGTGAGCCGGCTTGAGCCAGAAACTGGTGGCTAGGAGTCCTTAACTTGACACTCATACTAATGTTGTGTTTTTTTTCTAGTTTGTGCATTAGAGTTGGGTACTTTAGATAAAACGTCATGTGGTTGGAGTAGCCATTCTTTTCCATTCGACTGATAATTTCTACAGTTGATAAGTCGGTTGATAGTGTTTTGTTACGAGAGAAAAATACTATACCATAGCTGATAAGCCAGATTGATAGGTTCAAACAATCCGAACGATTATAGTTGTAGTTGTGCAAGCAGCACTAGTAGCGTGAGAAGGACGATCTTTCCCACACACATCCACATTTGTTGGTAAGGCCTTGTTTGGATGTAGATATATTTATCTCAATTCATAGTGGATTGGATGGAAATTAAATTTAAGTTTTACTCCTATCTACTCTAACATATGTAAATTTTGACATATACATGTACATTTGACGCGTACGTATCTACTTCAAACCATATGCATTACCACTCCAACGCAATGGTTTGAAGTAGATACATCTGTCTATGTATTTACCTCAACACGTACACATGTGTTGAAGTAGACTGAAGTGGATTTTAACTAAGTTTCACTGCAATTCACTTCAATATATACGATGTATACGAATTGAGATAAATATATGGAAATCTAAACAAGTGTTAAGATGGTTTTGACACACTTTGTAAAAAGAAGACATTCAATTTTTGTTAGTTTTCTTTACTCGTTATATTCCAAATTATACTTTACTGTGGTCTTATTTAAAGTTAACTTCGAACAATGTTTTTATTAAAGAATACATTAATACCTATAAATTTAAATAAATATTCCGCCAGACTATGTTCATGAAGAATTTCGTTAAAACTAATTTACAATTTGATTTGTATAGTTCTGCAGTTACAACCGTTGCAGGAGTAGCGCAGCCGAGAGGAGCCTTAACATTCTATTTTGGTATATTTTCTATAAAATTGGTTAAATAATAGATAATGTAACTTAAACAATGTAAAACAGATTTTTTAACTGATAGAGAACTTTAAATTTACTACCCTTGTGTAATGATTCAGGTCAACTTAATTATTCGTTCTGGTATTCGAAGCCAGCTTTACTGTGAGAATAATGCCCTATTTTAACTGATATATAAAATTGGTTAAAAAATAGAGAATTCTACTAAAAAAATAAACTACTCCTGGGTAGTGATTCAGGTCAACTTAATTATTAATTATGGTTTTTTTTTACTGTAATAGTAAGAATAATTCCCTGTTTTAATGTTGATCAATGGATAAGAATAAATCCTGGAATAGATAGCTCTCGTCGGTACCGCTTTCATGGAGGGGGAAACGCCGGAGCCAGCGGCGCCGGCAACCTTCCTCCGGGGTGAGGAGGGGGCGTCCCCGGATTCGGTGCGCGCTAGGTTCGAGCGCATGATCCGGCGCGTGCAGGCAGATGTCTGCGCGGAGCTCGAGGCGGTCGAGGGCGGCACAAGCAACGGCGGCGGAGGCGCGCTGTTTCGGGAGGACGCTTGGACACGTCCTGGAGGCGGCGGCGGTATTAGCCGTGTCCTCCAGGGCGGCCGTGTGTTCGAGAAAGCCGCGGTGAACGTCTCTGTGGTCTATGGAGTGATGCCTCCAGAGGCATACCGCGCGGCGAGACCAGAAGTCGCGGCGGCGGCGGCTGGAGGGGAGAAGGCCGGGCCAGTGCCCTTCTTTGCGGCTGGTGTCAGCTCGGTAAGTAAGATTCCTGTTCTCAGCATTATCTCAAACCGATAGCGTGTTCAAAAGTTTGCATTTTCTAGCAATTTGCTGTGTCACCCGTGTTATCGTACAAATGTTCAGAAATTCAGTACAAGAACCATCCAAGTTAAGAAAATTTGTTTGGAAAGATTTCGAGAAAGCAAATAAATGTGCAATTTCTGTTTCGAACTTTAATCGAAATGTTCAGAAATTCAGTACAAGCACATCCAAGTTAAGAAAACCTCTTGCTTTGGAAAAAATTGGAGGAAACAAATGTGCGATTTCTCGTTGTCTCTTTTTGTTAAGGTTCTTGTTTTGCTTGTCAGGTCATCCATCCAGTAAACCCATTTGCTCCAACAATGCATTTCAACTACCGGTATTTTGAAACAGAGGCACCTAAAGGTACTACATGTGATGACAATTGAAATGAACTAAATTGCTACATATCCTGAACTTAGCGCAATATCATATACTATTGTGGATGATGCACCCTTCTTTGTAGATGCTCCTGGTGCACCTAGGCAGTGGTGGTTTGGAGGTGGTACTGACCTGACACCTTCGTATATCATAGAAGAGGATGTCAAGCACTTCCACTCTGTCTGTCAATACCTTCTTCTCCACTTGTTTAGAACATAAATATAGTTGTATATGCTTTAATTTGGCCAAAATCAGCTTGTGCAAAAAGTTGTTGTGTTGACATTTGTTAAGTTGCTGTATGCTTGGTGCATAACTCATTTGCGCTTTATTGGACCCTTTCAGGTTCAGAAACAAGTGTGTGATAACTTTGATCCTAGCTTTTACCCTAGATTCAAAAAGTGGTGCGATGACTATTTTTATATCAAGGTTAGTTTGTCAAGCTGTTTTTTTTATTCTACTGATTCTTGTGATTTTCTTATCTTTCATTTTTTTTTTGTAGTTCTCACTGACACATGGCAGACCTCATGGTTAGACTTGATTTAGTCATCCAGAACAAAACATGGAGATGATTATTTGTCTTTGACTGCAGCATCGTGGTGAACGGCGTGGGGTGGGAGGAATATTTTTTGATGATCTTAATGACTATGATCAAGAAACACTTCTTCGCTTTGCCACAGGTGTCATAACTCATACCATCTCTTGTAGTATTGTTGATTAAAGGGGAACATGATATAAATTCATCACTTGAGTGCATGTCAATCATCACTTCTAATTGTTGATTGAAGTTGCGCCTGTTGAGTTGCCTTTTTTTATCTCCGCAGATTGCGCAGACTCAGCTCTTCCTGCATATATACCCATCATAGAACGTCGCAAAGACACTCTGTTTACTGAGGAGCACAAAGCATGGCAACAGCTACGTAGAGGTCGCTATGTGGAATTTAACCTTGTGAGTGCCTTCACATTCAGATGATTTTATTCTTTGTGTTTACAACTCTTCGGTGGCTTTTACACTTGCTTTTCGTGAAGGTTTATGATCGAGGAACCACATTTGGGCTCAAGACTGGGGGGCGGATTGAGAGTATCCTTGTTTCTCTTCCTCTTACCGCACGGTGGGAGTATGATCATGTAAGCTGAGAAGCTATCTTACTCACCCACAATTGCTAAGATGTCTGGTTATTGCTTTTCTAAGGCACTAGAACAATGAAACAAAGTAATTTTTGGGTCGTTCTGAAACACATGTTTGCAATTTAGTATTTGGTTGTATTGTGTTATGGTGAATCGTTTGGATCTGGTTCTTGCTGTTGTAAGGCTCTAGAATATTGATGAAAGAATGGATAGTTTTGAAATACATACACATTTGTAATTTAGTATTTAATTATACTGTGTTATGGCGAATCATTTGATTGGAGGAAGTTGTTATTTTTTTTTTCCATTTGCATTGAGGTACCTTAAATTTGGGCAAGTTTCTAATATGCTATTTATTTACAGAAACCAGAAGTAGGGAGTGAAGAGTGGAAACTTCTTGACACGTGCATGAATCCAAGGGAATGGATCTGACTTGTTCAGAAGTGCTTGTCCTTTCTTCACCTTAGTGTTAATAGACCACTTTGATCTTGGTATGTGGATTTTTTCTTTTACAGCTAGTGTGATTTCCTTAAGTGAGCTTAGCAAATATTTACATACAATATATATGCCATCCGTGTCTATGAATAAGCAATCACATATCATTTGTCCAGGCAAGAAGAGAAAACACAAAATACCATGGCACCAAATTATTTTCCGAAGTCCTAGCCACAAAAGTATATTTGTGGTTGTGTCCTAGCAAATTATTTTAATTGTTATCGTATCTTATTGAGATCGAACATTCCATTTTAGTTTGTGTAGACGTAACTTAGAGCAGAATAACTTTTTTTTTGTGTGTGACAGGAGCGATGCAACTTTTGTACTACTGCTTTTGACATAGATTTATAGAGTTAGGAATCTCAATGAAAATTTTTTAAGTGAAACTGTAGAGATCTTTTATAGAGGTGCATATACCTCACTTTAAATAAAAATACCCTCTGCAAATAAAATTTGACTGAGCACAAGTTTTAGTTTTGACCACGAATTTGACAGGAACGTCCTGCAAGTACTTCTCATAGCATATCTAGCGGTTCTCTCTGTATAATCAGTCCAAATTTGATCTGGAAAATGCTATATATTCTTGCATACAAATCACAATTGTGCTCTGCTCAAAGGGTCTTATTAGGTTTCAGAGGCAACATGCCTAACCAAATATTGGCCATGGCCAAATTGGGGGGCTACAAACTAGTGTTTGGTTTTTGACCAAACCAAAGTTGTGTCACTAGCCAAACGGCCAAACTAGAGCTAAAACAGTGAGCATGACATAGAGGGCCCACATGTTAAATTTATTCAGTGTCAGTCAAAACATCAGTGGTCGGCTGAGGAGTTGGGTTGCTGGACAACTAGGGGAGACCCAATGCATTTGGCACGGCTAAATCTGGGCTTGAACAAATGGGTGCCAAATTGCATGGGAAGGGCCAAAAATTGGCTGGACAATTTGGCAATGGAGGATCTGTCAGACTATCCATCTATGTAACAGTAATATTACGTTTGTGCAGCAGAGCAGGTGTACATGGAAATTAATCTCTGACATCTCGTGGTGTCAAATCGTGACTCTTGAGACTAAGCAAAGTATCATGGAGTTCCTTGCAGTTCTGGCAAGACCTTCACAAGGTGAAACACCTTTTTCAGTGGGGTGCAATTTATAAACTGAAAGTTTCATAGAGTTGACATCGGGCTGCTCCGCTGGTGAGAATAACCATGCAGCGGATGGCCCACAATGGCTGTGTCCAGCCAGAGACCCATTGTCTGAGTGTAATTTCTTTTTTCTTTTTGAATTGAATGCTGCGTGTAATTTATTTGATAGTCTTTTTCATGTGAGAAATACCAAGCCATACTGTCATACGAATGGTGTAAGCCTAACACCTGTGTTTTGAGAATTTAAACTTGTTCACCGAAAAGTTGAACGTTGGAAAGTGTATAATCAGCTTGAGATAAGAATATGCAAATATGTGTAAAGTAATCCAAATTTATTCCAAATTCAAACATCAAAATTTTTGGAAGCTTGCAACAAGGGGCCCCATATTGCTTTTTGAGGTTTTATGAGCCTGTTTGGGACTGCTCCACGAACTCTGCTCCACAAACTCTACTGTAGAGCAGCTCCTCCACGAACTGCAGGTTTTCGTAGAGCACCTCTTTAGGTGCTCTCACAACTCCACCTTTTTTCTGGAGATGTGTACGTAGAGCTGAACCGTTTGACTAACAAACATGGAGCAGAGCTGAAAAACGTGGAGCGGAGCAATCCTAAACAGACCCTATATGAGTTTTATTATTCAGTTTTGGTTATCGGTCCAATTGGATTCGTGCATTCATATCCGAACATCCTTTTGTTTTGCCTAGAAAAAAGTTCCAAAAACAAGAAATTAACTTTGTGCCGAATTTGAAGTGATTGCTCGTTTTTTTAGAAGCTGTTTGCTCGATTGATGGAGGCCTCCCCGAGACGAGGGACATGAGCCTACATGAAGGATGGTGAACTCGCGAGTCGCGACTTAGGCCCGTTTGAATGCCATGAGATTCTGAGAATTCAGATAAAAAATATTTTCGAACTTCAATATGTCAATTCATATTAGAATTTCTAATCAAACCCTTTGTAATAAAAGATTTAGTCCCTACAAATTATATAAAACTCTTATCGAATGGCTTGTTTCATAGGAACTTTGGAGGAATTTTACCTAGAGGTTGAACCTCATGGAAAATTTGCTGTGTCACTCTCTCTCGTTGAATTCCTATGTTTTTTCCATGCGTTCTCAATCTTATAGTTTTCTGTGTTTCCTCGGCCCTGACTCGATTGAGAAACGGATGTTCCACACGTGGAGCAATTTACATTCTCAGATCCGACCTAGCAATAGGAACCAGGGTGATCCATAGGGTTGAAGATGTCAGGTATTTCTATTCTTATGCTTTTAAAATCTTGTTCTTGAAAGAAACCCTAAAATAATTTTATTACTTTAACTAATATACAGTAGATTTTTAAAATCTTAGAACTGCATGTTATGATTCATTTTAACTAAAATTTTATCTTTCTCAAATAAGCAAAAGATTTATAATCTCTATATCTTTACTTTTAAGGGAGAAAAGTTTGAAATTCATGTGAACAATACCTCACATTATTGCCGGTAAACTACTATTACCTCCGTCTCTAAAACAATACAATTCTTATTTTTCGAGAAATCAAATAATTTGAACTTTGATTAAATTTATATAAAAAATACTAATATTTATAATATGAAATTAGTATCGTTAGATTATTTATAAAATATATTTTTATAATAAAATTATTTAGAAACATAAATACTAATACTATTTAATATAAAGTTGGTTAAACATGACCCACGGCTCCTATAGGTACATTCATTTTAGGGACGGAGGTGGTATGGCACATCATATCAGCTGACGATCGAACTGACGACGCCTACTCCGGCGCACGGCACGCGAAGCAGGCAGGTTGACCTTGCTGAGGGATTGTCCGCTGCTTGTCGCCAGAACCTGAGATGGCCACCGGGCAGACCCACAGATGCCCACTCCGTCCGGCGGTTCGGCGAGTCCCTGCACTCATGCAATGCTGCTCTGTTGGTGTCTGAGCAGTCAAAAGCCTGCAGGTCTATCTAGTCAACAGTAATTGAGCCTCATCTACCGCCACCGCCACTGCCACGGTTCACAGCAGCTCAAAAGCGAGTACTACCTCCGTACTAGAAAGAAAGCAATGCGTGTCATTAGGGGCCGTTGGCCGGTCTCCCACCGGCTCCGGCTATCGAAAGGGTTTTGGTCCTTGGATGGAATACACGAATAATTTGACATCATCTATTTTATAAGCCCTGATATATAAATCTAGTACTAGCTCCACAAATAGGACCTACAAATATAAAAAGATGAACCTTTCTCTAAGTTGGTTCCCTTTATTTGTCAATTTATTGGTTTTCTGGATGTGCTTGGATACTAGCCATCGGTAGCCACGCCACAGATGCGACAGAATGTGGCTCGCCACATACGGTGGCATAGAAATTGGCCGCCATAGAGTGTGGCGTTTTCACTAAGAGAAAAAAAACTGTCAAACACCTGTGGCTGCCTAACTTGTGTCCCCAACCAAACATCACACGGATAACCTGTGGCGCGCCACATCCTTGGCTTGACGAGCAGAGGTGAGGAACCAAATAGCCCCTCTATTCTGTGGAACCTGGTTTCATTCTTTGAACCTGGATCTTTACATAAGCACCTCTACAGTGTATAGGTCCTAGATCTATAGAAGCATTTAATGTATCGAACCACCTAAGGAACGAACATTGTGGATTCTCTTAGCGGTCGTTTGGCTGGACTTCCACCGGCTCCGACTCTGCCACTGTAGGGTGCCGGAGTAGAGGCGGAGAAGCTAAAATATTTGGCTCCATGCGCTCCGGTTGTGTTGAGAGGGGAAAAGATAAGAGAGAGAGAGAGAGATTTTACAAATAATGTCGCTACAATGGTTGCTATAGCAGGCGAATCTATATCAAACAGGCCCTCAGATTACTTCATATTTGATTAGGTTTTTAATAAATACTATTCAAAATTATAGATTCAAATTAATTTATTAGGAAAATACATTTTGTAATTAATTTAACGATGTTTATTTGATATAAAAACTATTATACTTTTTAATCTATAATTGATCAAACTTGGCATACTAAACCGTGATACTATTTCAGAATTGTACAATATTGTTTTATTAGGAACAAAGTAGTACTGGTACTATTGCCAAAACGCTCAACAAAAAGCAACTCCTCCTATGTTATGCTTGTTTGAATGCATCAACTAAAGTTTAGGATGTGTCATATTAGGTGTTTGGATACTGATTACGAGGACTAAATCTGAGATAATTATATAACTAATTGCAGAAGTCGTGGTTAATTCACGAGACAAATTTATTAACCTAATTATTCTATGATTACACATTATCAACATTGACTAATTAGACTTAATAGATTCATGTCCGTGTAATTAGTTTTATAATTAGTTTATGTCTAATACTTCTAATTAGTGTCAAACATCCGATGTGATAGAGATTAAAGCTTAGGAGGGTGTAATCATTGTTCTAAATTCAATCAAGACTTTATTTAGCATAGTTCCACTTCATCACTAAAGTCCTTTTTTCTTCAGCTCTAGAAACAACTTTGCTGGTGGAACTGGAGTTGTTCTCATAAACAATTTGCAAAACAACTTTTCCTCATAGATAGAAATGTGTTTATAATACCTTGTTTGGGCTGCCTCATTGGCAAAGTAAAAGTACAGCAGGCTAGAAAGCGAAAGTCAGTCAAAAACCCAAAAGGACCTTAAAAATGATTGCAAGATGAAAGACGTACATTGAAAAAATCGCACTTTTTTTTTGTCTTCGGCTGTGTTTAGATGGGAAAAAGTGAAGTGTAAAAATCTTGTAGCACTTTTCGTTTGTATTTGACAATTAGTGACCAATTATGGACTAATTAGGCTTAAAAGATTTGTCTCGCAAAGTTAAAGCAAACTGTGCAATTAGTTTTTAATTTCGTCTACATTTAATACTTTATGCATATGCCGCAAGTTTGATGTGACGGAGAATCTTTTTTTTGTATAGTGTCAAAATTTGGTCTTTTTATGGGAACTAAACACAGCATTCACCGCGATACAAACTTTTTAACGACAGTTACCATATGCTCGTCTTTGAGTTTGCTCTCAGTGCAAATCTTCTGGCCTATAATAAGTGTTCTAGTTTCAATAATGTAGCTCATATTTATTGTTGTTCAGATATTCAGACCAACTTATAATTATTGTCATTTCAAACATAGTATCTTACGATAAAAAAAAGTATAAGAGATTTGCTACACATATACACGGGATATCTCTCCATTTAACGCTACTGCGCCAAAATATACTCTTGACTCAACAAAGTCGAAGTTGCATTTGTATCAAATATTTTTCTTATGCAGATTTTTCCTTAACTGTTGTGGTGGGTGCCACAGAATCAAATTATTGACAATTGTATAAATAAACCCACGAGATGTTTTTGTTGACGTGGCATATTAAAAGTCTATATAATCTCCTAACTTATCAATGGTTGATTGCACGATCCTCTTAACTATAAAACATGATGTTATAAAAAACATATAATTATTAATATTTCAAATTTAATATCTCTCCATCATCAATCTTTTAAGAGGTAAAATTTCAGTTTTCTTGGTCCGTAATTTTTTTTCTGGTTATCTAGATGGAAGTCGTAAAAGATTCACATTCACAACACGTCACGCCTATGCCCCATGCGTCTTTGCTTTTCCAGCCAGCTCCGCTAGCTTTCCCTCGAATCAGACCAAAAGAAAAAAAAGAAGAATATTACCTAAAACAGGACTTCAGGATTGGGCAAAGGTTAGAAAAGGCCCGACGATGGCTGCTTACTGCTCCACATAACTATCGATGAAGACATCAGACTCATGTATCGTGTGGGTCCCACAGAGATTATCGAATATATATAAAATAAAAATACCAAATCGATATAGCTAAACAGTGACCATGCTTGATTATATCTTTTCTAATCTAATTCATAGAACGATTACTAAACAACTCTCTCATTATTCACAACAAAGAAAGGTTTTCCCCATGTTTAGCCAACTTTTTTAAGACAAGAGCAACTCCAACAGTTTGATAATTTTGGTTTGACAAAACATGAAATTTGTCAACTCTGAAATAGATATGTCAAAGCAAAAAATATGCAATCTCCAACAGTTCCCTATAATGACTTGGAAAAAACAGAAATTATGGACCAGTGCCCCCCCCCCCCCGCCTAGTGTTCCGCCGTGAAAAAAAAGGAAGGAAAAAAAAAGACCGACGCCCACGGTTCTGTCGTGAAAAAAAAGAAGGAAAAAAATTGTCTCCCCCTTTTCACGGTCGCCAAATTGCCAAGTGTGGGCTCCTATTTACGACTTTGACAAAAATGACAAGTTCAAATGCCAAACTATTGACCACTAGTTTTTTAGTTTTTTTGGCAAAATTAGATATGCCAAGTCTAAATGCCCTGTTGGAGTTGCTCTTAGTAACACGTGATGGATTAGACTATGCATATCCCGTTGTAACGCGAGGACAATTTTGCTGGTGATAAGAGCAACTCCAACAGTTTGACAATTTTAGTTTGGAAAAATATGGAATTTCCCAACTCTAAAATAGATATGCCAAAGCAAAAAATATGCAATCTCCAACAGTTCCCCATAATGACTTGGCAAAAACGGAAAAAAAAGAAAGGAAAAAAAAAACCTGCCGCCCAGTATTCCACCGTGAAAGAAAAGGAAGGAAGAAAAAAAAGGGCGCCGCCCTGTGTTCAGCCGTGAAAAAAGAAAGAAAAAAAATTGCCTCCCCTTTTCACAGTCTCCAAATTGCCAAGTGCGAACTCTTATTTGCAACTTTGACAAAAATACTAAGCCCAAATGTCAAACTGTTGATCACCGGTTTTTTTAGTTTTTTTGGCAAAATTAGATATGACAAGTCTAAATGGCAAACTGTTGGAGTTGCTCTAACAAAAATAGAAAAGTTGCTAAAAACGTGTACAGACTGATGAGAGGACACACACCTCTCCATACAATGCGCGCTATGACATCTCTCCACTTAAAGCTAGGACATTTATTAAGTTATATTTAAGATGTATTCATATTTTAACAGAAATATTTGACGTATCTTTTTATTAATAGTGTAACATACAATTCTTTGATTAAAAAAAATCTGAACATCTTAAAAGTTATAAGGCTTAAATATTAACATCATCCTGTGAAGGTCAGCACCATTACCCAATTAAGATCCTTTTTATGGCATTGTAGTACTACGCACTGTCTACGCTGTTGTACTATACTTAAGATTGTAGACTGATGAGATCTAAGATCCTTTTTTTATAAAGAAAAAATTGTTAATAAAAGATATACCAAACACAAGAGTGTTAATTTGATCTGGCTTTTGGATCGCACGCGGACGGCCAACGGCATATGGCTGGCCGTGGCCTGTTGGGTACACATTAGTGGCCAGGCAGGGCTTTAGATACAGGACTAAAGTTTAGTAAGTGTCATATGCTAATTATAAGGATTAAACATGCGTTAATTATAAAACTTATAATTACATAAAACGTGACTATTTCACGAGACGAAGCTATTAAATCTAATTAATTCATTATATTAACATATGTTTACCGTGGCATCACATTGTTAAATTATGAACTAATTTGGTTTAATAGATTCGTCTCACAAAATAGTCTCAATCTGTGCAATTAATTTTGTAATGCACTATCAAAATCTAAAAGTTTTTATGATAAAGCTGAGTTTTTCTCAAATACGTAAAAAATTTTGCACATTTTTGTATTAAGATAGAAAGTTTGATACACGACACGCTTCTGACGAGCGCCTTATTAGGAGGTATACAGGATTGCCGCCATAAGCTGGACCATCCTAACAAACAAGTACACATTTCGATATTACATAAATGATAGACAACCGAGATAAGGGCAGCGACACAACCTAGGTAAGTGGCTTGCGCTTCCGCTGCTGCCGGCGCGACTCTTTTCGGCCGCCCTGGAAGAGCGCTTCAACGTTGGAAGCGTTAGCCATAACTTCGTAGAGTGCCTCATATGTATTTATCACATACGCGCTTGGCGTTGATAGACCCATGACCAAAACCATTCGCTTGCATGATTAAACCTCATCTCGCTTGAAAGCAGGCAACCTAGAGAGTCCTTGAGCTGCTAGATGCTTGCTCCGCCATGGCAGCACCGCCTTCGGAGATGGTGCCTTGGGTGGCTCCGAATCAGCGGGAAGGCCCTCTTAGTCGAGGCGTAACTAAGTTGGAAAGATAGTGCTGGCCCCAAAAGCAGAAGCACAAGAAGCGACGGGTCCGACCACGGCTGCTACTCAGGAGTCCCGCGAGAGGGGCCGCCGCCGCCAACGCACGCCCGCCGCCCGCCGCCTCCGCCGCTGGTCCCCCTCCCTTCCCCTCCGGCATCTCGCCGGGGGCTGAAGGGAGTGGGGATCCATTGTTTTTAATAAGTTTCTCTAGTAGATCGAGTCCTTAGGGTTAGGGTTTCTCCATGCCAAAGTTCTTGGTATTGGAGTTTTATCTTCTCCTTCTGCTCTTCTCCGGCAATGGTGAAGGAGAAGGGTGGAATCGTCTTCTCCATGACGGCTTCGTTGAAGATGAGGGTGACAACTTCAGCGTCACCATCTTCATCGACATGACGACATGGAGATCTTTGTTTCCGGACGGCGGCATCAAGACGGAGATGATGTCGCCGCCATGGAATAATTTTCTCCGGTCTTTTCTTCGTTTTGTTGTGGTTAGATCTGGCCACAATGAAAGACTAGGGAGAATATCCTTCAGATCAGTCTTCCTCATTCTTCGGTGGCAAAAAAAAGAAGAAGGAAGACACCAGCAAGAAGAAAAAGATCCTCAATTCCACCTACAGGAATGTTGGCTGTCGTTCGTTGGGTATCTATTCTCAGGCTTGCCGCTATTGCTGGTGCCGAGTATTTGCCTGTGCGGTCATCTATACGAAGCGTAAAAAAGGATTGGTTTTGAGATTCGGAGCTTATAACGGTGTGGGTATATTTTAGATGAAAATCAGTTTCTGGATATATCTAGTGTAATCCAGAGTGCTGGTAATATGTTTATGTACCCAGCTATTATATAATATAATTCTTCTTTCGTCACAAAAAAAACTAAGTTCGAAAGATTCGTCTCACAAATTACAGATAAACTGTGCAATTAGTTATATTTTTTACTTAGATTTAATGCTCCATGCATGCGTCCAAAGATTTGATGTGACTGAAAATTTGCTATTTTAAAGTGGATCTAATCCAATAAAGTTAGCACTGTAGCGTTTCGTTTGTATTTGATAATTATTGTTCAATCATGAAGTAACTAAGTTTAAAAGATTTGTCTCGCAAATTACAGATAAAATGTGCAATTAATTATATTTTTTACTTGGATTTAATGTTCTATGCATGCGTCCAACGATTTGATATGACTAAAAATTTAAAATTTTGAAGGAGATCTAAATAGTGTTATGTGATAGGGTGTTGGTTCCGCTCGCAGTCTGCCGCGTTGAGAATAGGCTCTGAGGCCTGACGCATGAGCGTGCCTTGTCTGTCTGACCACCCAAGAATTGAAGCCACGGCCAATAAAAACAGAAATACTAAGTAGTATGTACATGCTGAGTATGTATTATTTAGATCGTTTATGTGTGTTTTGAGATTTATGTTATAACTTTCTCTCCTATTTTTTATATTCTCTCTCTTCCAGTGTTTCACACTCTAAAATAAATATCTCGAATGACATATGCTGAACACATGTGTGCCAAAAGTCCATAGACCAATAAAAGGTCCCGACCGCCCGAAAGCTAGTAGTACTGCAGACTGCGAGGCTACATCCTACTGTATTCATCAGCTGTGAGTTTATGGCAAGTTGGCAACTCTTTCATCCCCTGTGTCTGTCCGGCGACCGACCACGCGCTACGTACCTCGGTTGTCAAGCAAATCGCGAGACACCCACAACCCCACCCCCACCCTCACCCTGTCGGTCAGCAGCAGCAGGTAGCCTCTTCCCCATCGGCCACCGCCTCCCCTTGGGGTGCAAGCGCCCACGGAAAGTGTACAGAAATTCCGGGAAACCGGCCGGCCGGCCGGAGTGTAGTACTAGTGAGTAGTACAGGTACCTACTCCGATCCATCCCGTGGTAACCGCGAACACACACGGCGGACCGCCGGCGTCTTTCCTCGCCTCCAGCAACTTGGATCACGATCAATCACGGACGTTTTCATTCCTCTACGACGCTGGGCATCACAAAACAACCAAAATAATATAAGTCGGTTTATGAGCCATAGAAACCATCAATTAAACAGGACCTTAACTAAGCAATAATTTGTTGGGGTGATCGTTTCTGCGGCTGATAAGTCGATTGATGTTATTTTTAGTTGTTTTATTGCCATAACTGATAAGACACTTAAATTTGATTAGGCTCAAAGACGGTCTTCAATAGTAGACCCAAACCTAAAAATAGGTCTCAAACAATTGTTTTCCCTATCAAAAACCTCCTCCAACAGCTTAGCCAAATGCCGCACCCATTTTGCTTACCCGCGCGAAGGGTACGTAAAAAAGCGTTCCCTCTCTCCTCGCTATGCAGATGTCCGGTGGTGGCCCACTCGCCTCCGGCTCCTGCCCATGGATGACTGCGCCGTCAAGGTGGCCCGCTCGCTGCCTCGTCGGAGAGGATGGGGAGGAGGCGCACGGGACCTCAGACGCGCGGTCGTCCTCCTCGTCGAGATGCAGGTCGCCGTGCCGTCCTCAGCTGTGCCTCCATGGCTGGCACAAGTCACCTCGGCTGCACGGTGGGGAGAGACGGGGAAGGGAAGGGAAGGGAAGGGAAGGGAAGGGAGGGAGGCCGCACAGGGGAGGCAGCTCGCCGGAGGGAGGCTGGCGGCGCTGTCTGCGCGCGGCTCGTCCTTCCGGCAACGTGGGAGGACGCGGACGGGATACCTCTACCTCCTGCCCATGGATGACCGCGCTGCCGAGGTGACCTGCTTGCTGCCGCGTCGGATATGCTGGGGAGGAGGCGCACGAGACCTCGGTCGTCATCCGCGTCAAGATGTAGGTCGCCGCGGCGTCCTCGGCTGCTCCATGGCTGCACGGTGGAGAGAGGGGGGGAGGGGGGAGGGAAGGGAGGGAGGCTGGTGGCGCGGTCTGCTCACGGCTCGTCCGTCCAGCGGTGCGGGAGAACACGGACGAGAGCGGCGGGAGGTGTGGCGCCGATGAGCTGCGAAGAGCGGCGGCCGCCGCCGAGCTTGGCAGGGGAAAATGGGGATGAGGATGCGTCGACTGTTGGAGGGAGCTTCGTTTTGGGGCACACACACCCTTGTACTGGAGGTTACCCAAACTAGACAATACCTCTCGCATTTGCCTTCCCACCGTTGGAGACCGTCTTAAGGTCATGACTCGCCATGATTACCTTGCTTTATTTGAAACCTGTGAGCCTGAGTGCCTGACATAGCCTCGTACGAAGGCATGACTGACCATATCGTGTGCCTATATAAAATGGGGACTCAGATTGGGTAACTTTCCTTCGACGTAACTTGCGGCCCTGTATCCAGCGTCAAAGCGTCATCCGATGGCTGCCACCGTTTCCAGCACATTTTTTTCACTTTTCTCTCAGGCTGGCCGCTGCTGGCGGGACGGAGGTTCACACGCCACGACGCACTGCTGCAACTCCCAGACCGCTCCTCGCGCCGCCGTGGGTAGCTGCGCCACTGCTGCACCACACCGCCATTCACGCCTCCCTGGAGCTGGAGGGGGAATTGAAATCTCGAGTTGCGTCACATTTGCAGCATATTGATGTCTGCTTTATGTTGTTGAGACATTCCTTCAGTTAATCGAGAATACCACTTTGCACAGAAACAAATCCATTTTGGCTCTTGAAATACATCAGATTTAATGGAGAACAACGCTGTAAAGCCTCCAACATGATGATTTCTAATCAACAAACAAGTGAGCCTATCTGAACTGCATGTGAATACTTTTTGAAGATTGGATTGCATACACAAAGCTTCATCTGACACTATCTGAACTAGTGCTCCGCTGATTATATTTTATATATTTAGCACATTTAACCTTTAGATTACAAACTACACATCCACAAACTACTTGTACTAGTTCAATTTCAGGTGTTTTTCTGCTTTCTCATGTAAAGTCCCTACAGAGCTCCTCGACGTCGATGGTGTGCTGGGCCAGCAGCATTGCTGCCGAGCGGCGTCTCTGCGTAGTTCGATGGCTCTGCTCCTTCGGCCGGGCAGCAGGTGACGGAAGCTCCTCTGACGGCGGGAAGCGGGCGTTCAACGCAGACCATAGGAAACAAGCGTGACGCATGGACTCGGCGTCGGTGTTGTACGGTTCGGTGGCTCGGCTCCTCCAGGCGACAGGCGGCGGGCGGGAAGCAGGTTCCGTCGGCCATGGGAAGCCAGCGCGTCACGCGAATAAGCCGGCGACTCCCTACTATCTTTACGGGAAAAGTGAAAAAATCTGCCGGAAACGGTGGGAGCCGTCGGATGGTGCTCTGACGCTGGATAAAAGGCCTCAAGTCACTTTCCGAAGTAAAGTTACCCAATCCGAGTCCATAAAATTGATAACATTTCAATCCGTATGAAGGACCGAGAATGGCGACCAGAGGGGGGGGGGTGAATGGGAGCCTCAAATTTCTCTCGAAATATTCGGGCCACTCTTCCCAAAACCAAACCTAGTTGTTGGGTGCCAATTGAAGGACCGAGAACGGCGATCAGAGGGGGGGGGTGAATGGGAGCCTCAAATTTCTCTCGAAATATTCGGGCCACTCTTCCCGAAATATTCAGACGAAAACGGAGAAATGAGAGCTCACCGGCAGTGGATAAAAACTCACCGGAAACCCCAAAGACCAAGTTCTCAACCTCTATAGAAAAGAGGCAAGAACCTAGGGAAAACAGGCGAAAACAGGAAGCCACAGAGGCTCCGGACCATTTGAGACTGAACCACCGGACCAATGACGAATGGTCCGGTGAGTAGTCCGACGCTCTCACCAGCCGAGACCAAAACGAGCAGAGAGCACCCGACCTCCGAACCACACCTCCGGACTAGTCCAACGCCTCCACCACCGGACCAAGGAGAGTGGTCCGGTGCTCACCTTTCACACCTCCAAAAACGAACAGAGAGAGCCTGACCTCCGGACCAGACCGTCGGACGACACCGTCGGACGACACCGTCGGACTATACACTCTGGTCCGACTCGTAGCCGACTCCCACAGCAGAGCCGCCGGACTACTTGTCAATGGTCCGGAGCTCAAAAGCAGAGTGGTCCGGAGCTAGGTCCGACGCCCTTCGCTGCTTGACACGGCTGAAGTCAAGACCACCGGACCACTTGCTATGGTCCGGAGCTAGGGGAAAGTCGTCCGGAGCCTAGTCCGACGCTCACGAGCAGAAACTCTGAAAACGCGAAAAACGAAAAACTCTCCATCAAATATTCCCAAAACTCAACCAAAAGATCACCAACTGCAACCAAACTTTGTAGGCATGATCCTAGTGCAGTTGGGGAGCTATCTCGAAGAAATCATCGCTCAATTTGGGTCGGATAAACGGGAACACCAGATTTGGAGGAGAAAAGGGAAAAACGAAGAACACGGCAAAGAAATCGCCCGATCTGCGTACTCGAGAGATTTGAGGATGGATCCTTCAGTGCAAAGAAGCTTCTCTCGAATACGGACAACTCGGTTCAAACGGATTCGCAAGAGCTACTCCCTACAAAGAGAAATCATCTCGGGAAAAGAGGGAGCAACAGCAAAAACGCGAAGAACACAAGCAAAACGGGACGCAATCACGAAATCGAAGCCGCCATGGCTTATGGAGGTTACGGCCTCCGATTCCTCGCAACAAAATCGAGTTCTTACAAAGGTTGATGAAATTAACCTAGGGATCTCATGAACTAGAGAGAGGTTAGAGAGAGAAAGAGTTGGGGCAAAGTGATTAGGGTTCAAGAGATAGGATGAGGATACCCCTTCATCCTCTATTTATTAGAGGCTTTGGCTATTTCCCAAAGACCCCCTTAGATACAATGAGTGAACTACCTAGCCTAAGCATTGCAGTCCAAGCTCCGGTAAATATCTCCCTCGATTTGAATGGACGGCTCCGCTTCCTGCCAGGAGTTGCCGTCCCCTCGACGCAACCTCCAGGATTCCGCCACGTGCCATCCCGCTTCCTCGGAAGCTCCGCCCGGGTTTTGAGGCCCAAACCCGCGAAACCCGCCACCGGTAGCTTTCGGCTCAACTACCGAACCCCGAGTTTTGCGGCCCAAACTCGGAAACCGACGCGGATGGTTTTGAGGCCCAAACCACCAAACCACTCGACGCGAGCCACCTTGTCTTCGCCCGGTCGGACTCCGAGTCCCCCGAGCCTCCGCTCGACTCGCGCGTCCACCGTCTTGACTTGGTCGACTCGGTCTACCTCCATGTCTTCTCACACTCGCCGGTGCCAGGCACTAGCCACCACAGCTAGTCCGCCGGCGCCCATGGTCCCTCAGTCCAAGCCCCGCTTCCGCCCTTCACCGCTCTCAGTCCATCGGCACGGCAAGCCTCTACTCGACCTTCTCCACGCCATTGACCACTGTCACTAGGCATAGTACCTGCACACCACAAGCCGATAGACAGGCACACATTTGCTTTCGCAAAGGATTAGTAATAACCGCTCAAAACTGAAACACCCAAGTGTTGATCAATCACCCATCACAAAACTGAACATCATGGGCACATATAAACCATGTGTTCGCAATCTCCCCCTTGATGAGTGCATTGTCAACACAAGTGCATTTCAGATTTGTGCCAACAAGGTAAAGCTCTCCAAATGACCAAAAGCTAAGAAAGCCAAAGCGGGGTCACTTGAGAGAAGCAAAACGCATCCAAAACTTGGTTCCCAAAGACATGGGTAACGGCTCGACGCAACCAAGCAAAACAAAGCTAGCCCTCAAGAAGAGGCAGAAACGGGCTCAACACCGCTAGCAAGCCAAAGATACCAATCAAAGCTCTCAAAGCTCAGAATACCAATTAAAGCACTAAGGGAGCTCAAAGATACCAAACAAAAACGCATAAAGCTCAAGAAGCCAATCGAAACCTGTCGGAGCCAAAACACAAGCTAGACCCTCCAGAAGAGGCAAAGGCTCAACACATCTAGCAAAAGCTCCCCGTGGGCAAAAACAACACAAGATACCAAGGAAGGGTGAAAAGAGCCAAAGAAGCAAGATTTTCACAAAATGCACATTTTCTCCCCCTTGATCAGATATCTCTCCCCCATGCTTTCTTCCCACAATGCACAACTCTCCCCCTTAAGTGTAGATGGAGTGAAATGCACATCTCTCCCCCTTGTTGACACATGAAACTCATCAAAGCTCAAAACTCAAGAACCGGCCACAAATGCCATGATATGCAAAATGAGTGCAACAAACTTCATATATAGAGCTAAGACAATGAAAGGATGCTCTAAGTGATGTGATCCTATGAGAATAGGAAAAGCTCTACGTGCCCAACTAAGACTCAGGTTGAGCTAAAGATCACTTTAGAAGCTATTTTAGAGAACATTACATGTGTGAGCAAGGAATGGGTATCACCTCCTAGAGACAACTAGACATGGCAAACAAGATAGGACCTATCTCAAAGCAATCTCATGTATAGCAAGTAAAACTATCCCTAGCAAAGTTCATACAACAAGCCAATGACCCAACTGAATGAATTTTTCAAATTTCAGAGTTTTGCAGCCAAATTTCAGTTTTAGGCACATTTAAGTTGTATGCGAGTGGTTGTAAGCAAAGTGATGCCACTACTTACCAACCGGGCGAAGTCAAAGTACTTAACACACCGGTTTTGGTCATACATGACACCGCTCAAGTATCAACCCATATGGGAAGCAGTCTCGAACACACGGTGAAGTGCTCACAATGCAGACCCAACTCGATCTTTCCAATTCACAAAACAGAGAGCAATTTCATTTTAGATCACTTTTAAGCATGGTGCTCAATGGAAGTGAATGAAACAATGAAGAGCCATAGATACAAGCTATATATAAGGCCGCCAAGAAGGATCTTCAAAAGCCTACACATGCTAGTGCCATTTCAGAGGTGACATGGGGAATGAAAATCAGTTTTAAAGCTTTTCTAACTTAGCTCTATTGCATATCAAGAGATCAAAGAGAGTCTAAGTTAGGCAACACCATAGACACATAAAGCACCTCAAACAGAGCATAGATTCATTATATCGGCTATAGGTATGAAGCTTAGAATGAACTATGTCACAAATGCAAATGAGATGCAAAAAGCAATGACACTAATTAAAAGAAAAGACAAAAAGAATCAAAAAGAAAAAGATACACAAAGAGATTCCCTCAACTAAAAAGGGAAGCAAACACCCAACTCACCCCGAAGGCGAGAAAACACAACTTGATCTAGAGGTTTAGTGAGAATATCCGCAAGCTGGTTTTGGGTATCGACATGCCGGAGGTCAATGTCGCCCTTCTCATAGTGATCTCTCAGAAAGTGGAAGCGAACATCAATGTGCTTGGTCTTAGAATGAAGCACGGGATTTTTGGCTACACTAATGGCACTCGTGCTATCGCAAAGCAGAGGCACTTTAGTAAGCTCAAGACCAAAATCCTTCAAAGTCGCAATCATCCAAAGCAACTGCGAACAACAGCTAGCCGCGACAACGTACTCAGCTTCGCACGTCAACTGTGCCACGCTAGACTGTTTGCGAGAAGACCAAGACACCAGAGAAGATCTGAGAAATTGGCAAATCCCAGAAGTGGACTTCCGATCAAGACGACAACCGGCGAAATCGGCATCAGAATAACCACAAAGCATAAGAGAGGAGGAGGCAGAAAACCAAAGTCCAAATTCAGGAGTGAAGCGCAAGTACCTCATGATGCGTTTCACCGCCTGCTTGTGCGATGTCTGTGGGGACACCTGAAAGTGAGCACATAGGCAGACGGCGAACTGAATGTCCGGCCGGGTCGCCGTCAGGTACAGAAGCGACCCGATCATGCTGCGGTACTCCGTCTGGTCCACCGCTTCTCCTTCCTCATCCGCATCCAAGGCAGTAGTAGTTGACATAGGCGTCGAGAGGGGCTTTGCCTCGCCCATGTCAAACTTCTTCAAGATATCCTTCGTGTACTTGCCTTGATGCACAAACGTCCCTTCTCAAGTTTGCTTGATTTGCAACCCGAGAAAGAAGGTCAACTCTCCCATCATGCTCATTTCAAATTCCCTGCTCATAAGATCTGCAAACTTGGCAACAAGAGCATGAGAAGAACCACCAAAGATGATATCATCCACGTAAATTTGGACAAGGAGAGTGTCTTTGCCTTGCTTGAGGAGAAACAACGTCTTATCTACCGATCCCATTTTAAAATCCTTAGCAAGCAAAAAGGTTTTTAGCCTATCATACCATGCTCTAGGTGCTTGTTTCAAACCATACAAAGCTTTGTGAAGTTTAAAAACATGGTTTGGAAACTTGGGATTTTCGAAACCGGGAGGTTGTCTAACATACACTTCCTCCTCTATGTAGCCGTTTAAGAAAGCACTTTTAACGTCCATTTGAAAAAGTTTAAAACCCTTAGAAGCCGCAAAAGCTAAAAGGATTCTAATGGCTTCTAAACGAGCTACGGGAGAAAAGGTTTCCTCATAGTCTATTCCCTCCTTTTGACAAAAGCCTTGCGCTACCAACCTAGCCTTGTTACGCACTACCACCCCATCCTCACTTTGTTTGTTTTTGAAAACCCACTTGGTTCCTATAGGGTGGCAACTTGGTGGTGGTGGCACTAAGACCCAAACACGGTTTCGCTCAAAGTTCTCTAACTCCTCATGCATGGCATTAACCCAATCCGGATCCATCAATGCGTGTCCAACATCTCGGGGCTCAAAAGACGCGACAAAAGCTGAATGAGCAAAATGAGACATACGATATGACCTGGAGCGTGTGGTATGCTCGTTGATGTCGTTGATCATAGTCTGGGGAGGGTGGCGATGCTGAATGTGTAGCGGTGCCTCACGTGAAGAAGTCGCCTCCCCCTCGACAGCAGCTGGAGCTCCCTCAGGTGCAACGGGCACTGACTGAGGAAGCTGCTCGAATGACCCCCATGTAGAGGAAGTAGAAGGGTCCGGGCCGTGAGCCGAAGTAGACGTCACAGGGTCGACTGGGGTAGCCGGTGGAGTCGGCTCGGGATCACCCCAATCGGCGTCGTCCTGCTCCTCCTCCACAAAGATGCTGGTGTTCACCTCATCATCACCTGCAAGCTCAAAAGCAGTGGAAACACAGGGCATAGTTTCATCGAATGTAATCTCACTAGTCTCCATCACTCGGTTAGTTTCTAGGTTAAGTGCACGATAAGCACGAGAGTGAGTAGAATAACCAAGAAAGATACCGTCAGATGACCGTGATTCAAATTTATCCAACTTACCGCCCTTTTTGAGGATGAAGCACCTGCACCCAAACACCCGTAGGTGACTTACCTTGGGTGGTCTCCCGAAACACAACTCATAAGAGGTCTTTTTCTTGAAAGCCCAGAGAAAAATGCGATTGGAAACATAGCAAGCAGAATTAATTGCTTCGGCCCAATACCGCCTAGGAGTCCTATGCTCATCGAGCATCGTCCTGGCCATCTCAACAAGGGTCCGATTCTTGCGCTCAACAACACCATTCTGCTGGAGAGTGTAAGGAGAGGAAAACTGGTGATCGAGACCCAAAGAAGAGCAAAGAGATGCAAATTGAGCATTCTTGAATTCTGTGCCATTGTCACTGCGAATAGCTCTCATGGCATGCTTAGGTAGCTCATTTTGCAATCTCAAAATCAGATGACGCACATGCATAAAAGCCTCATCGTTACTCTCCAAAAAGAACACCCAAGAGTACCTCGAGTAGTCATCAACGACTACAACCACATACCACTTCCCTCCTTCCGACCTAACCCATGCTGGACCAACTGTGTCCATGTGTAAGAGCTCGCCGGGTTGTGAGGTCATAATTTGAGTTACGGGAGGATGAGAAGCAGCAACCATCTTGCCATGCCTGCAAGGGTGGCAAACCAAATCCTTCTCGAACTTTAGCTTAGGCAATCCTTGGATAAGGTCCATTGAGCTAAGCCTTGCAAGCAAGTCAAAACTCAAATGTCCCAATCTCCTATGCCACTTCCAAAGCTCGGAAGAAGAACCGGCAAGAAGACAACAAGAAGGTCCGGAAGAGATAGAAAAATCCGCACGAAAAACCTTCCCGAAGGGTAAAATCCGGCAAACAAGCTCACCACGAGAGTCCAAAATCCGAGACAAGTTTGGCTTAATGCTCACTTCAAAACCGTCTTCAAGGAGTTGCGAAACCGAGAGAAGATTAAAATGCAAATTCGCAACCAAAGCAACATCCTTGAGGACAAAAGACGAATTGACTTGGATGGACCCTCGGGAGACAACTTTACCTTTACTCTTGTCCCCGAAGGTGATGTACTCGGTGTGGCGCACGGGGTCGAGGCTGGAGAACCACTTGGCACTTCCGGTCATATGGCGTGAACATCCGGAATCCACAAGCCAAGTCTCCTCTAGTCCTCCTTCCTACATCAATAGAAAGACATAGGGTGAGCAAACGGCACAACACTGGGGTTAGTAAACTGTGAAGGATACCAGTGTTGTCCCATTTGCCCAAAGAAAGGGTTAGGAGAAAAACCAAACATCTCCTGCCCCACGGGAGGATAGCGATCACCACGATAGGGAAAACATGGTCCGCTAAGGAAGGGTGGAGTAAAGCCACCGCCATGAGGCCCGTAGTCATATGGGTCACGACCGGTACCCCGCCGGGCACGATCACCACGTGGTCTCGCCTCCTGAGGCCTAGCACCTTGAGGCATTGTACCTCTAGGCCTAGAAGTGCGCCTCTGAACTTCCGGTTCACGCACCCCAACTCGTGGGTGGTACATGTCCCGGTTGTTCAACTCAACCTGCCTCCGATCATCTCTCTTCCTCCTAAAGCAAAACTCAGCCAAGTGTCCATCCCGCTCACAATACTCACAATGGTACCTCACCACATTCTTGGTAGGCACACTCTTGTTGGGTTGGGTGGCTCTCGCTTTCTTAGGAAGGGGATCACTAGAGATGTCTGGCAGTGTGTCAAGTGGGTTGCGAAGGTGGTTTGGTTTGGCAATCCACACTTTGCGTCTGTGGAGTGGTTTTGGGTGGCTCTTCAAACACACCATCTCTCACAGGAAACTTGGAGGGGTCGGTAGGCTTAGGTGGAGTGATCTTGGTCAGCTTGGGTGTTGTGGTGGATTTCTCATTCTCGCTCAA
Organism: Microstegium vimineum; assembly: GCA_022036555.1. NCBI lineage: Eukaryota > Viridiplantae > Streptophyta > Magnoliopsida > Poales > Poaceae > Microstegium > Microstegium vimineum. Next base: position 12,368,325 of record CM039135.1, on the reverse strand, counting down.
ACCACTGCACTCACCGATCTTACTGAACAAGCTATCATCCTTCCCACCTACAGCAAAGCCTACTCCCATGCTGCCAGCTCGCTTGCACTGGCTAAGCATCATCCCCAACTGTGGCTCTCGGCAAGACACCCAGCTCAAGATGGACCGAAGGTATGTGTTTTCTTCCTCGACACGCATCTTGTCGTGTCTGCACGATGCGATCTCAAGCTCCAAAGCCTCAAAGCGATTCGACTCTCTAGTGCTATCTGAGCTGACCTTCTCTAACACAGCAATCCTAGCATCCTTCTGTGCCAGCTCAGAATGCAAGCCTAAGCAAGACTTGCACGCACCAAGTAAGCTAGGCCTAGCCTTCAGCGCACTAATCTCCTCAAATAGAGTGCCATACTTGTCCTGAAGTGTGATAAGATCAGACATGTGGATGGCACAAGCATCACACTCTACCTCCTCGGTAACCACCACTTGTGCCTTGGCAAACTCCAGCTCATGAAGCGTACTAAGGTACTTTTCTTTGAAATCGTTCCTCTCACAAGCGGCACGCTTGAGCAAAGCATCCTGACTGAGCAAGGTATCGTTCAGAGACTCAAGCTCGAGAGAGAGGGATTCGATGGTGGGTGATACCTCGGGTGTGTCGGAGTCGTAGTCGAGACCATCCTTGTACTTCCCAACCTTGCCTTCTTCAATCGCCATGGTGCAAAAGCCACCGTGCTTGGCGTCGGCGTAGAAGCAGAGGCCGTTGAGCTTGTCCTCAACCTTTCCCTTCGACTCATCGTCGCTTGAGGAAGAGCCCCCGTCGGAGGAGGCATCGATGTCGCTGAGGGAGGCGAGGAAGGCTCGGTGCTTAGCCTTCACCTTGTCGATCACCTTCTTGGAGGACTTTCGGTTGTAGCCGCCCTTGGCCTTGTGCTTGTCCTCAAAGCGGTGCTCGCGCTTGTCCTTGCGCTTGGTGAAGTCACCCGCAGCTTTCTTGGGGCAGTTTGCGATGAAGTGATCCTCATCACCGCAACGGTAGCACCCCTTGGCTGAGCCACCACGCCGACGGTTCAAATGGTTGTTGTGAAACCGTGAGAACTTGGTGATGACCAAAGCCAGCTCATCATCTCCAAGCGCCTCCACTTGTTCCTCTATCACAGACATCAAAGACAAAGCGAACGAAGAGTGTGAAGGGTTAGAGGAAGAAGAAGACACACCGCCGGGGCCGGAAACCAACGCCATGGATGGGTTCGACGAGTTTTCAAGCTTGGCCCGGGTCTGGTGGTCAATCTCCGAGGACTTGAGCTTGCTGAATAGCTCGTCCACGGTCAGGGCGTCATAGCCCGGTGACTCCTGGATGGCAGCCACCTTCATCTCCCATACCTTCCGATCAAGAGCATGCAAAAGCTTGATAGCCATCTCATGATCATCATAAGGCAAGTTGGTCCGATTAGCACGCATCTTGTTGACGATAGATTGGAAGCGAGTGAACATCCCGTCAACAGATTCACCGGCCAACTGAACGAAGTTCTCGTACTCCCTACGGTACGTGTCGAAGAGTCTGGACTTGATCTGAGGGTTGCCCTCATGATATCGCACAAGTGTTTGCCAGATCTCTTGTGCCGTAGTGAGACTCGAAACCCGCTCAAACTCAGGAAGAGACAAACTCGAGAAGAGGATGCTACGGGCTCTTGCGTTTGAAGCATGTTGCGTAGCTTGAAGTTCGGTGATCCGAGCGCCAAGAACCACGTAGTCCTCATTCTCAAAAATCTCCCAAATCTTCGAATCCAGCCCTTGAAGGTAAGCGGACATGCGCACCTTCCAATAGGCGAAATTCGTTCCATCGAAGAATGGAGGTTTGCCAACACCTCGCTCCATGTCGCCTTCGCGGATCAAGAACCGTGTAAGGTGGAATGATCCTTAACCGGCTCTGATACCAATTGAAGGACCGAGAACGGTGATCAGAGGGGGGGGGGGGGGGTGAATGGGAGCCTCAAATTTCTCTCGAAATATTCGGGCCACTCTTCCCGAAATATTCAGACGAAAACGGAGAAATGAGAGCTCACCGGCAGTGGAGGAAAACTCACCGGAAACCCCAAAGACCAAGTTCTCAACCTCTATAGAAAAGAGGCAAGAACCTAGGGAAAACTGGCGAAAACAGGAAGCCACAGAGGCTCCGGACCATTTGAGACTGAACCACCGGACCAATGACGAATGGTCCGGTGAGTAGTCCGACGCTCTCACCAGCCGAGACCAAAACGAGCAGAGAGCACCCGACCTCCGGACCACACCTCCGGACTAGTCCAACGCCTCCACCACCGGACCAAGGAGAGTGGTCCGGTGCTCACCTTTCACACCTCCAAAAACGAACAGAGAGAGCCTGACCTCCGGACCAGACCGTCGGACGACACCGTCGGACGACACCGTCGGACTATACACTCTGGTCCGACTCGTAGCCGACTCCCACAGCAGAGCCGCCGGACTACTTGTCAATGGTCCGGAGCTCAAAAGCAGAGTGGTCCGGAGCTAGGTCCGACGCCCTTCGCTGCTTGACACGGCTGAAGTCAAGACCACCGGACCACTTGCTATGGTCCGGAGCTAGGGAAAGTCGTCCGGAGCCTAGTCCGACGCTCACGAGCAGAAACTCTGAAAACGCGAAAAACGAAAAACTCTCCACCAAATCTTCCCAAAACTCGACCAAACGATCACCAACTGCAACCAAACTTTGTAGGCATGATCCTAGTGCAGTTGGGGAGCTATCTCGAAGAAATCATCGCTCAATTTGGGTTGGATAAACGGGAACACCGGATTTGGAGGAGAAAAGGGAAAAACGAAGAACACGGCAAAGAAATCGCCCGATCTGCGTACTCGAGAGATTTGAGGATGGATCCTTCGGTGCAAAGAAGCTTCTCTCGAATACGGACAACTCGGTTCAAACGGATTCGCAAGAGCTACTCCCTACAAAGAGAAATCATCTCGGGAAAAGAGGGAGCAACAGCAAAAACACGAAGAACACAAGCAAAACGGGACGCAATCACGAAATCGAAGCCGCCATGGCTTACGGAGGTTACGGCCTCCGATTCCTCGCAACAAAATCGAGTTCTTACAAAGGTTGATGAAATTAACCTAGGGATCTCATGAACTAGAGAGAGGTTAGAGAGAGAAAGAGTTGGGGCAAAGTGATTAGGGTTCAAGAGATAGGATGAGGATACCCCTTCATCCTCTATTTATTAGAGGCTTTAGCTATTTCCCAAAGACCCCCTTAGATACAATGAGTGAACTACCTAGCCTAAGCATTGTAGTCCAAGCTCCGGTAAATATCTCCCACGATTTGAATGGACGGCCCCGCTTCCTGCCAGGAGTTGCCGTCCCCTCGACGCAACCTCCAGGATTCCGCCACGTGCCATCCCCGCTTCCTTGGAAGCTCCGTCCGGGTTTTGAGGCCCAAACCCGCGAAACCCGCCACCGGTAGCTTTCGGCTCAACTACCAAACCCCGAGTTTTGCGGCCCAAACTCGGAAATCGACGCGGATGGTTTTGAGGCCCAAACCACCAAACCACTCAACGCGAGCCACCTTGTCTTCGCCCGGTCGGACTCCGAGTCCCCCGAGCCTCCGCTCGACTCGCGCGTCCACCGTCTTGACTTGGTCGACTCGGTCTACCTCCATGTCTTCTCACACTCGCCGGTGCCAGGCACTAGCCACCACAGCTAGTCCGTCGGCGCCCATGGTCCCTCAGTCCGAGCCCCTCTTCCGCCCTTCACCGGTCTCAGTCCATCGGCACGGCAAACCTCTACTCGACCTTCTCCACGCCATTGACCACTATCACTAGGCATAGTACCTGCACACCACAAGCCGATAGACAGGCACACATTTGCTTTCGTAAAGGATTAGTAATAACCGCTCAAAACTGAAACACCCAAGTGTTGATCAATCACCCATCACAAAACTGAACATCATGGGCACATATCAACCATGTGTTCGCACCGTACATCACATCAATACAATACTCTATCTGAAATAAGTTTATTATGAAAATATATTCTATAATTAATCTTGTACTACCATGGTCCTAAAAAGAATATAAGTATAATATATGTGCTAGTTAAAATGATTTACGTTTGACTAAATTTCTTGTAAATAATATTTATATTTATTACTTTAAATTAGTTTATTACCAAAATACATTTTGTAATTAATCTAATAATATGAGTTTGATCTAAAAAATATTTATACTTTGTAATATATAATTAATCAAACTTCATATACTAACTATTATATTGTTCTACAATTATTTTATTTTGGTGACCGATGTAGTACAACTTATTGGATCAAACTTAATATTTATTGACGACAATGTATTAGGTGCAAACTACAACCTTTGTGAAAACTCGTGTAATTATGGTAAAAACATTCGTCTAAATTCAAAAAAAAATCACACATGTAGATGATATGATGATACACAACTTTGTAAAATATCTTGTCCAAACTCGACTTCATTTGTGAGATATAAAAATTAGAAATTTCAAGCTAGAAATGTGTCTAGATGATGGGTTAGAAATTTGTTATTTTTATATCTAACAAAGGAAGTCGAGTTTGGACAAGATATTTTATAAAATTATGTACCATTGTATCATCTACATGTGTGATTTTTTGTGTGAATTTAGATAATTTTTTTGTCATGGTTTGCACGGGTTTTCGCGAAATTATGACAAGGATATTGTCGGTGTTTCGACCCAGGGGATCGATCACCAACTAGTAAATTTGTATATTGCGTGCTCCCTCTCCCAGATGTGATGCAAGAAGAACACAAAGTTTATCCTGATTCAGGCAAAGAAGGCCCTACGTCTAGCAAGAGAAGGGGGTACTTTATTATCTTGCACTGAAGTGCTCGTACAGGGGGGCAGTACAAGCTGGTTTACACGAGGGTCCTCAGAGCGAGCCGAGGCCTAGAATTAGCAGAGCTACTCTAGGTGAATTGGTTGATTGCTTGATATGTTGATCAGGCGAGTGAGTGGTTGGTGTTGTGTTTGGTTCTGGTGAGAGTTCGTATAGGAATGTGAGTAGGGTTGATGATTGACCTCTTCATCCTCATGTTCTTGTCCCCTCGCCGTGCCGTCGTCCCTCCAGCCTCTTTTTCTACTATCCCAGCGTCCCCTTTTATAGGCCAAGGGGAGGCTTAGGAGTACAGGGGCCTAGTACATATCGGTATGGGAGGCGTGTCCGTGTGCCATGTCTGTGACGAGACGTCGATCGCTGTAGCGGCATGCTCCTCCTGTACTTCTGGTGTTCCAAGGCATGGTGATGGCAGACCGGTCGTCGCCGGACGGCATGGCGTGGAACCTGCGAACTCCACAGTTGAAGCGGGACGGATCAGATGGGCCCATGCCGTAGCAGTTGGGGATGAGGGTCGAGCCCTCGGGTCGAGGGGTATTGGGGCCTGCGTGACCCTGACACATTCCTGAGAACGCGGTCGAGGGCTGCCTCGCCCAAAATTCGAGGGGGTGCTCCGTACTCGAGGCGTGGCTGCAGTAGTTGTACGGTCGACGGGTAATCCGGGTATGGGTGATGACTTGACGGATTTGACCGAGGTAGTGAGTGCCCATGGAGTTAGGCGGGGACTGACCCCAGCATAGGATTCCCTTTATCCCATACGGGGAGCAGGTGAGCTGATCGAGCCTCCTGTTCGGGGGTCATTCGTTCGACCCCCTGTCCGTCACTTCGGGGGGTTGGAGTCGAGGGGGATTCGATCGACCTCTCTCCGTCATCTGAGGGGTCGAGGTTGGGGGGCGCTCGTTCGATCCCCCTTTCAGTCGGTCGAGGGGTCACGACAGAGGGTCGTTCGTTCGATCCCTTCTCCGTCATTCAGGGGATCGATGTCGAAGGTCACTCCACCTACCATCCCTCTGGTAATGGGCTGGCCCATGGCCTGCCCTTTCTGCCGGTGGGGTAGGCCTTCGCCTGACGGGCCTTCCTCCATTGCTTGGTCGACCATCGGATTTCGCCTGGATGTTTAGGCATTAGATTATCACAGGTTAGGGTACCCCTTACCTTTGTACCCGACAGTAGCCCCCAAGCCTCTATGCGGATAAGAAGAATCCACATATGGGCTTTTAGCGATGATCTGCAGAGTTAGTATATGGTTTGATTCTCCGTGGATTATCTGGGGGGAATGAGGTTAACCGGAGGCGTGTCTGCCAGGCTTTGGACGTTTTCAACCCTCTTTCGTCGAGGGGTGTTGTGCATAGTCAAGCCCCCGAGCCTCGTGCGGCTGGGCGTTGCTACTTCTTAGCATCCTTCTCACTGATCCTTGCGCTCGGATTGTGGGGTGAAGAGCGTCGAGCTATCATCGTTCGGACGAGCCTCGAAGTCCGCTGTGAGCTGGTAACGGGGAGATCCAAGTGAGAACTCGTTCCTCGTTCGATAGGGGTCGATAGAAGCCCTGAGGCGTCCTCTTTAAGCAAAACCATATGGGTTACCAAGGTGCCGACTCCATTCGCTGAGAGTTGGTGGCTCGATGCCTCCCGTCGGGGGGATCCTTTGGTACTACCAGGTTTTGCCTTCGATATGTCCCGGGGGGTCTCGAGAGTTCGTTCTCGAGCGGGGCCTCGTGTTGGCTCCCCCTGGTTCATCCCTAACTCGGGTACTCGAGGGCGGCTGTCGAACCCTGTTCGAGGGCCAGCCTTCGCCCCCTCAAGATTTTAGGGGTAGACCGGAGTCCGTTTTACTTCTCTGGGAAGGACCGTTCGAGGGTGACTGTCGAACCTGCAACCGTGGGGCCAGCCATCGACCCTCGAGGCTTCGAGGGACGAGTCAATGTCCGTTGCTTTCCTCCGAAGGTAACGCTCCACATTCCCTGTCGTTGGTCGTGGGTGCCCCTTTTTAGGAGATGTCCCTTCGTCTATGCACGGCATGTTGGGAATATGCCCTAGAGCTAATCATGTAGATGATTATATTCCGATTGTATCCATGATTAATAAAGTGTTCTTTGAATATCCATTATAGACAACTAGTATTGATTGACAATTATGTGAATTGTTTGTGGAACTCAATTACCTGAATGGTTATTCTAATAGTAGTCCCTGGTCGGCATTCTTGTAAGAGCACACTTGAATATTAGACCAGCACATGTATTAGTTGATGGCTATGTTTCACAAGTCATAGACATAGAGATGTCAAACTAATAATGTGGGCACATGTGAGACATGTAGGCTGGACTGACCCAACAAGAGAAAGTCTCTATTCATGTCATGTACGTTATGTCCTTAGACCTGAGATTGTGGTATGTACTCAAGATGTGAAACGATCTACTTAGAGACTATCAAACGCTATTCCGTTATTGGGTAGTTATAAAGGTGGTCCTTGGGTGGTTGGGAAACATGCTATGAGACATAGACAATCAAGATGGAATTTGCCCCTCTCTTCGTGAGAGAGATATCACTGGATCACTCATGTGATTGGATCAACAAATGCATGGCCATGCTTGGGTTAAGTGTTAACCCACGGGTTGAACTATATATCGAGTGGCGAAGGGAATAACTTGTATATAGTCATAGTGGTTCGTCTGATATGATCATAGCATATGCATAGGAGTTGACACGCCTTGCTAGAGGCCGCTATCAACTATTGGTCGAGTAAGAGTACTTGGGCCATGTCTATGTATGCGTGAGCCCATAGGGTCGCACGCTTAAGGGGCTGGAAGCCTAATTCGGGTTGGACCCGAATTAGACTAGGTTTAGGGTTTCTAATGGGCCTCCACCGTGGGAGCTCGTTAGGACGCCTATATAAGCAAGGGGTGGGCGCGGGGCGAATTGATCCACGCCTTTTTGGCAGCCGCCGTCGCCTCTCCACGCTCGCGCCTTTTGCTCCTCGCGGACCTAGCAGTCCGGAGGCGCAACGCTTCCTCCCTGCACGTGTGGGATTCCTCGGAGGTGCTGCATTTGGAGCACAAGGACGAACCGCGTGAAGGGGACGTTGAGACGGACGACCACGCAACTGCACTGCCTGCTGCGACGCGCACGACTACATCAAGTCGTCTTCCGCTGCACCTGCGCGTCTAGTGGTAATCCCGTAACTTGTAACTAGCAGTAGATCCTGGTTTATGAGGTCGAAAAGTTTTGTTTTCCGGCTAGCGTAGCAACCTCGTATTCCATCATGGTAGGCGTGGAGGGTGGAGAGAACCCCGACGTCGTGACAGGTGTCCCTTACCCTATGGATCCCTGAGGAGAGTTAGGTGGGCTCATTTAATGCAGAGATTTACCTGCCTTTTCGACGGATCTGCCCGTTGCGTTTCCGTTCATATATACGGGGACAAGGCTTTGGCTTTCTCAAGTTTGCCATTGCCTTCCTTGCCTCTTCGTTCCCGCCCTTGCCTTCGTCGTCCCCTGAGCTTCGCACCTGCGCGTGTGAGTGAGGAGAGAAAAGATCGGGAACACACCTTCAACACCTGCCTCCGAACGCATCCGCTTCCCCGCTACCATGGCCAACTACACCCTGCGCAGCCTCGACGCTTGGCTCCCTTCGACGGTGACCGCAGAGCGGTTGGGAGAGCTGGCGGGGAGCGGCCTTCTTCGGCCTGTCACTTCGGCGGACCGTCCGAAGTGGATGGCGCCGCCGGAGTCGGATTACGAGCCCAACCCACTGGAGGAGTCCCCCTTGGAGGAGGATGAGGATGAGGAGTCAAGCGGTGGCGAGGTTATTAAGGTTAGCGACATGATGTAGTGGCATCGGGATGCGACCATTACTTCGATTCTGATGGATGTCACCTTTGTGCAGGAAGAGGAGTCAGAGGAGGAGGAGGAGACGCCCGCGCAAGGGGCGACCACTGGTAGCGGAGAGGAGAGGGGGTCAACATCGAGGTCGGCCCGACTGCTGGGATCGAGTCGGGGGGTGAGCGCCCCGCAGCTCCCCAGGGTGAGGTGGCGTGGCGAACACGCAGCCATTCGTCGCAGTCCCCATCGAGTGCGCCGCTGGCCCCTCCTCGGTCCAGCGCCCGGTCCTCGGGCCCCTTGACCCAAGAGGAGACCAAGGTGGCGGCGACGAGGGCACCATCGACCCCTGTCAAGACCACGACGTCGGCAGCGTCAACAGCCCCCGCCGTGTCCAGCGGCGGCAGTGGCGGTGGGAGTGGCTCCCGAGGTGCCGCCCAGAAGCCCCGAGCGGCTCGAGGTCTGCTAGTCGGGCCCCCATGGTCCCGCTGGGGTAAGCCCCTTTTCCTTTGGTTTTGGATTTTACCTGTGTCGATTATACTCCGCGTTTACCGTTGCGAGTGTGTCCTTTTTTCAGGGTGAAGCGCTCTTTGGAGGCCGCGCCCCCTACCCCGGCCAAGAAGCGAAGGGTGGAGGCCACGTCCAGGATGGCGACTGGGGCCGGCTCTGCTGGCCCATCCCCCTCGGTCCCCACTTCCAGCGCGGAGTGGGTGATCCAGGCGCGGGAGGCGATGGGTTGAGGGTATGCGCAGGCGGCCGCGGAGTGGGCTCGAGCGGCGGAGGAGGCAGGTCGATCCATCGCCTCGACCGGGTCCGTCGAGCAGGCGGGCGAAGCCGTGCTCACCGCGCCGTCGGAGGAGGCCTCACCTATGACCTCGGAGGGAACGGGGCTGGCGCCCGCGGCGGCCGTGGCGGAGGAGGTCCAGCCGGCGAGTTCGATGGGTGCGGGATCGGCGCCAGAGGTGGCCGTGGTGGCGGGGGTCGAGCCCCAACCCTCCGCTGAGGTGGAGGTGGTGGACCTAACCACCACCGGTGAGGAGGAGATGCCGGCGCAACCGGCGCCGTCGCGGTGGCTCGAGTGCCTCGTGGCACTGGAGGCGCGCCAGAGGCTCGAGTGCGAGGAGAAGGCGCGACAGGAGGGAGGCGTACAGCCGAGCCCTCCTCTCCCTCAGTTGGCGTTGTCTGAGGGGGAAGATCGTGCCGCGGCCCTGTCCTTCGCGGCTCCGGCTGCCCCTTCGTCAGGCGCGGGAGAGGCGGAGATGACGGCGGAGGCCACGGACGGGGAGATGGCTGGGATGGTGGCGGAGCTGGTGGACCCAGCGGAGATGGCCGCGGTGACGGCTTCCAGGTCGGAACCAGAGGGGATCGTCGTTGCGGCGCAAGGGAGCGGCACGCCGGACGTAGCCATGTCCGAGGCGTTAGCTCGGCCTCAGCTCGAAGTCGGACAGTCGTCGTCTCTAGGTGCTCCGCCCCCTGACCTAGTCGATGTGGAGGGAGGGGACCATGGTGAGCCTGCCATCCTGGGTACTAACGTGTGTTTTCTTCACCGCGCAGGGTTATTCTCACAGCGGGGACCTCCTCCGCCTAGAGGCGATGATCCGGAGGGGTCGACGGCGACGCCGCAAGACGACCTCGAGGCCCGGAGTGCCCAACTCGAGGGGGCGAGCCCCTTCCCCACTCTGGAGGAGCGGGTGATTGTCCACGGGGGTGACCTCGAGATGGGCCAGGGCATTATGCGGGAGGTCAGGGATAGGATCGACCGCCACAGCAAGTTCTGAGGGCAGGAGCCCCTCGAGCTGGCCGACCCCCAAGACCCAGGGCGCACCTTCCTCAAGCTCGACGATCAAGCCGAGCTCGGGGAGTGGGAGCACCTGGAGGAGTTCCGGGCATGGCTGGCCCATGGAGGTAAGCCTCGTTCTTTCTCTTTGATCTTGCCTTGGTTATCTTGCTGTCCTTTTTTTGATGACTTTCCTTTTTATCCCTGTCAGATGTTGAGGGCGAGGTCATATGACAAGTCCCAATTCATCCTCCGGTCGCAAGAGCAGTGGAAGCAGCTCCCCACCCTTCGCGCGTCGCTGGAGAAGGCGGAGGCGGAGGCCGCCCAGGCGAGGACCGAGGTGGCCACTACGCGTGGGGAGTTCGAGGCCGCCCAGGGGGAGGCCTCTCAAGTGCGGTCGAGGGCCGACGCCGCCCTCAAGGAGGCCGCCGAGGATGGGCAAGAACGGGACTCCTCCCGGGAGGCCCAACGTAAGGTTGAGGAGGAGGCCGCCGCGCTGAGGGAGGAGTTGGTCCAGGCGACGGGCCGTACCCGGCTGCTCGAGGGCGACTTGGCGGAGGCGGCCACCAACCACGCCTCCCTCGAGGAGCAGGTCCAGGGGCTTCAGTCGGACGTCGACGCCGTCTCCTGGGACCACGACGCGCTGAACGTCGCGGAGCAGAATGCTCGGGCTCGAATTGCCACCCTGGAGGAGGACGAGGCTGCCAAGGCAAGGGCCCTCAAGGGCACAGGTAAGCTTATCGAGGACCTCCGGGCTGAGAGGAGCGACCAAGCCACGGCCCTCGCCGACGCCAGCCGCCGACTTCAAGAGGTCGAGCAGGCCTACGTCACCCTGGAAACGCACGCCCGGGGTGAGTTTTTTAGAATCATTACTGAGCTTGCTTGGTCTCGACCCTTCCCCTATTTTTGGTTTTGACGAAGTCTCTTATTTGTTTCGACAGCCTTCGAGGAAGACAAGACCAGAGCCCATGAGGATCTGACTAGTCTCCAGAGCCTCCACTGGGCGGAGGCGGCCCTGAACGAGAGGCTCGAGGGTGCCATCTCCACCTTCTGTGATGACATGGGGGTCGATCCGGAGCCATCGGTTGTGGGCGACGCGCGAGGAGACTCCCTCTTGCGCCGTTTCTACTCCATGACCCGTGGGGTGACGGAGCAGGTCCGTGCTGCTCTTCACGTAGGCGTGAAGCGGGCGCTCACGGTCATCCACTCATGCTACTCCTACGACCTCAGCGTCGTCGCTCATGGCTTTGTCGTCGACTCGGAGCTGAGTGACGAAGCTAACATGGCGAGGTGCCATGAGCTGATTGATGCCGCAGAGGTGCCTGGTGGTGAATTGGCGAAGCTCTTCGAGCCTGAGGTGCTTCCCCCGATGGATAGAGACGGCCTGTGAGCCAGATATGGACAAGAAGGTCCATGTAATAGGTTAGTTTTTGCAACACTTTGATGTCGAGCCCCTAGGGGCTTCAGAACCTTTAATGCGTTTTATTTGAGATGCATCTGGGTGCTTTTATTTATCGAGTTGTCTCTGTTTCTCTTTGCCTGAGTTTGTGCTTTTAGACTAAGCGTTCGACGCGCGCTTGTATCCCTCGAGGGGGGGAGCGAGTGGGGGTACCATAGCCCAGAGGGCGTAGGAGAGCCCCCGACTCGACGACCCTCGACCCTTAGGGAGTTCGAGGCGTTCTTAGCTTAGTTACGGAGCGTACTCGGGGCGAAGATGGAGAGGGAAGCGTCGAGTTTTGAAAAAACGTTCGGGTTTTTAAGGGACTTAGGGAGGGGGTCCCCCCCTGTCAGCCCTCGAGGGAGGCTTGACTTTGCAGGAGCGAAGTCGAGGCTACCTCAGAGTTATGAACGAACGTGAAATGTATTTCGAGAACACTTTATTCATTCATGATGCGATAGATGTACATAATGCAGAAAATGTACGAGGCCTAGAGGCCCTAGGGGTAAAAGCAACGTAGCTGTTCGATGTTCCATGCGTTGGTGAAGATTTCGCCCTTGCTATTCTTCAGCTTGTAGGTCCCTGGCTTTAACACTTCTGCCACGATGAAGGGTCCTTCCCATGGTGGCGTCAGTTTGTGACGCCCCTTGTTGCTTTGTCGGCGGCGTAGTATGAGGTCACCGACGTCGAGGACCCTTTTGCGTACGTGCTTGTCGTGGTAGCATAAGAGCATCTGTTGGTACCTTGCTGACTTGAAGAGGGCCATGTCCCGGGCTTCCTCGAGCTGGTCGAGGGAGTCCTCTCGGGTTGCTACGTTGGCTTGTTCATTGTAGGCCTTTAATCGAGGGGACCCGTACTCGAGATCAGTGGGGAGGACGACCTCGGACCCATAGACCAAGAAAAACGGGGAGAACCCCGTAGCTCGGCTTGGCATTGTTCTGAGACTCCATAGGATAGAGGACAACTCGTCGACCCATCTCTTTCCATGCTTGTTTAGTCGGTCGAAGATCCTTGGCTTGAGTCCCTGCAAAACCATGCCATTGGCGCGCTCGACCTGGTCGTTAGTTCGAGGGTGGGCAATTGCAAACCAGTTCACCCTGATGTTGTGGTGATCACAGAAGTTCAAGAACTTTTGGCTGGTGAACTGCGTGCCGTTGTCGGTGATGATGATGTTGGGGACCCCGAAGCGGTGGATGATGTTTGTGAAGAACAACACGGCTTGTTGGGATTGAATATTGGTGATGGGTCGAGCCTCGATCCATTTTGAGAATTTGTCTGTGGCCACGAGGAGGTGGGTTTGGCCACCTTTTGCTTTCTTTAAGGGGCCGACCATGTCGAGTCCCCATACAGCAAACGACCAAGTTATGGGTATCATCTGCAGAGCTTGGGTCGGGAGGTGTGTTTGCCTAGCGTAGAACTGACATCCCTTGCAAGATCGGACGAGTTTGGTGGCATCGGCGACAACTGTCGGCCAATAGAAGCCTTGTTGAAAGGCGTTCCCTACTAGAGTCCTTGGTGCAGCGTGGTGGCCACAAGCCCCCGAGTGTATGTCCTTTAGCAGTGCCCTCCCCTCCTCGATGGTGAGGCATCGTTGGAGTATACCAGTAGGGCTGCACCGATACAGCTCGCGGCCATCCCCGTACAAGACATAGGTTTTGGCACGTCAGGCTATGCGTTGGGCTTCGGTGCGCTCCTCTGGGAGCTCGCCTCGTATCAGATATTCAAGGTAGGGCGCGCGCCAGTCCGTCGATGAGGTTGGGGTTGCGATCGTTCCGTCGATCTCCATGACTTCATCCCCATTCGAGGGGGGATTCATCGAGTGGGAGGGGTCGATTTCTTGTTCGAGGGCGGGAGCCCCCGAGCTTAGATCGACCGATGGCTTGTGAAGATCCTTAGAAAAGACGTCAGGAGGAACCATACCTCGAGTGGATGCGATTTTGGCTAGCTCATCAGCGGCTTCGTTGTATCGGCGGGCGATGTGGTTGAGCTCGAGGCCGTGGAATTTGTCTTCGAGCTTTCGGACCTCTCTGCAATAGGCTTCCATCTTATGATCGTGGTAGCTCGAGGCTTTCATCACTTGGTCAATCACCAGCTGCGAGTCCCCTTGAACGTCGAGGCGCCGGACTCCGAGATCGATGGCGATGCGCAGACCGTTGACGAGGGCCTCGTACTCGGCTACGTTGTTGGAGGCGGCAAAGTGAAGGCGGATGACGTAGCGCATGTGGATTCCTGAGGGAGATATGAACTGCAGTCCAGCGCCCGCTCCCGTCTTCATCAACGATTCGTCGAAGTACATGGTCCATAGTTCGGCCTGTATTTGTGCCGGGGGCAGTTGGGTGTCGGTCCATTCTGCGATGAAATCCGCCAATATCTGGGACTTGATGGCCTTCCGAGGGGCGTAGGAGAGAGTCTCCCCCATGAGCTTGACCGACCACTTGGCTATTCTTCCTGATGCCTCCTGGTTTTGGATTATCTCCCGAGAGGGAAAGAAGAAACCACAGTTACCGGGTGGCCCAGGAAATAGTGCGGGAGTTTTCGTCGAGTGAGGACGATGGCGTATAGCAGCTTCTGGATGTGGGGGTATCTCATTTTGGTTTCTGAGAGTACCTCACTTAGAAAGTAGACGGGCCTCTGCACCAGCAGGGTGTGTCCCTCCTCTGCCCTCTCGACCACTATAGCCGCGCTGACTACCTGGGTAGTTGTAGCAACATAAAGTAGGAGCGACTCAGCGGGGATTGGGGCCACCAAAATAGGCGGCGAGGTGAGCAAGGATTTGAGTTTGGAAAGCGATTCCTCGGCCTTGATGGTCCATGCGAAATGCTTTGTTTTCTTAAGGAGGCGATAAAGGGGAAGTGCTTTCTCCCCGAGCCGCGAAATGAATCGGCTGAGGGCAGCGAGGCACCCTGTGACCCTTTGTACGCCCTTAAGATCCCTGATCGGGCCCATCCTAGCGATCGCGGCTACCTTCTCAGGGTTGGCCTCGATCCTGCACTGGGAGACTATGTACCCTAGGAGCATGCCTCGAGGGACCCAGAAGACACACTTCTCGGGATTTAGCTTTATATGATTAGCTCTGAGACACCCGAACACGATTTCAAGGTCCTTGACTAGGTTCTCGACTTTCTTGGATTTGACTACGATGTCATCGACGTAGGCCTTGACGGTTGGTCCTATATGGTGTCCAAAGACATGGAGCATGCATCGTTGGTACGTGGCCCCGGCGTTTCGCAAGCCGAATGACATCATGAGGTAGCAAAACATGCCAAAAGGGGTGATGAAGGAAGTCGCGAGCTGATCGGACTCCTTCATCTTTATTTGGTGATAGCCAGAATATGCGTCGAGAAAGTAAAGAGCTTCGCATCCCGTAGTGGAATCAACTATTTGATCAATACGTGGTAGTGGAAAAGGAACCTTAGGACATGCTTTGTTTAAACTAGTGTAATCTACGCACATTCTATCCTTTCCATTCTTTTTCTTGACCAGTACAGGATTAGCTAACCACTCAGGATGATGAACCTTCTTGATGAACCCGGCCTTCAAAATCTTGTCGACCTCCTCCCCGATGATTCTGCACTTCTCCTCGTTGAAGCGGCGCAACCGTTGCTTCACCGGTTTGGATCCGGCTCGGATGTCCAAGGAGTGCGCGGCGACATCCCTCGGAATGCCCGGCATATCCGAGGGACTCCACGCAAACATGTCAGCATTCGCGCGGAGAAAGTCGACGAGCACGGCTTCCTATTTGGGCTCGAGAGTGGCGCTGACCGTCAGCACCTTCCCATCCGCGTGGTTGGGGTCGAGCGGGATGGTCTTGGTGTCCTCCGCAGGCTCAAAGTTGCCGGCGCGTCGTTTGGGGTCGGGGATCTCCTTGGAGAAGTCGTCGAGGGCCGCGAGGATGGCCGATTCATCGACCGCCTCGGCGCTTTCTACGCACTCAACGTCGCAGTCGTAGGCGTGATCGTAGGAGGTGTCGACGGTGATGACTCCCTTGGGCCCCGACATCTTTAGCTTGAGGTAGGTGTAGTTTGGGATTGCCATGAACTTGGCGTACCCAGGTCGACCGACGATGGCGTGGTAGGTGTCGTGGAATCTGACCACTTCAAAGGTTAGTTCCTCGCTCCTGAAGTTCGAGGGGGTGCCGAAGCAAACAGGCAGCTTGACGCGGCCGATCGGGAGTGCCTTCTTCCCTGGGACGATCCCGTGGAATCCCCCCACGCTGGGCAGGAGCATGGTTCTCGGGATCCCCAAGAGGTCGAGGGTTTCGGTGAAGATGATGTTGAGGCTGCTCCCCCCATCCATGAGTACCTTGGTGAGGCGGGTGTTGAGTATGATCGGGTTGACGACGAGTGGATAGACCCCTGCGTCGGGGACGTGTTTGGGGTGGTCATCCTGGTCGAAGGTGATCGGTACATGCGACCAGTTGAGGTATCGGGGGCCCCGGGCACGAACGGAGAAGACTTCCCGACGCTCACTCTTGCGCTGACGCGCACTGAGTCGGGTCGAGGGTCCCCCGAAGATCATGAAACAGTCGAGAATCTCGGGGAAACCCTCCTCCTTGCCATCGCCCCTGTCTTGTGGGTCCTCCTGCTTGTCATCTTTCTTGAGGCCGAGAGAGTCATAGTACTTCTTGAGCATGCGACAGTCCTCGAGACTATGGTTGGCCGGCCCCTTGTGATAGGGGCAGGGCTCTTTCAGCATTTATCGAAGATGCCCCCGTCTGGAGGGGGACCTCGAGGCTTCTTCCGGTCTGCCGCAACCACAAGATCGTCAGGATTGATGTTACGTCGACCCTGTTGGTTCTTCTTCTTCTTGTTGTTGCTGTCCCTCTTGGGCCCATTGCTCGAGCCACCGGGCTCGTCCGCCATGGCTTTCCCCTTGTCTGGGGATCCACAAAAGAACGCGCCAACGGCCTCTTCACCGGCTGCGTAGTTGGCGATGATGTCCATGAGCTCGTTGGCGGTCTTGGGGGTGTTTTGCCCTAGTTCCCGTACTAACTCCTTGCACGTTGTCCCGACGACGAACGCCATAATGACGTCATGGTCGGAGATGTGGGGTAGCTCGGCTCGTTGCTTGGAAAATCGTCGGGTGAATTCATGGAGGGTCTCTCCTGGTTTCTGCTTGCATCTGCGGAGGTCCCAAGAATTTCCCGGCCGCACATAGGTACCCTTAAAGTTCCCCTCGAAGATCCTGACCAGGTCAGGCCAGCCATGGATCAAGTCCGGGGGAGCTCCTCGAGCCACCTTCGAGCGGTGTCGGAGAGGAAGAGTGCGAGTTGCCGAATGATGACGTGGTCGTTGTCGGCACCTCCTAGCTGACACGCTAGCCTGAAATCAGCAAGCCAGAGTTCTGGTTTGGTCTCACCGTTGTATTTGACCAGGTTGGCGGGTGGACGGAAGCGACCCGGTAAGGCGGTTCGCCGGATCGTCTTGCTGAAGACTCGTGGCCTCGGTGGTTCCGGGGACCGGCGTCGATCCTCGTCGCTGTCGTAGCGCCCACCTCGATGAGCACTGTAACCTCGAGCCTCGGCATCACCGTGTCGGCGTCGTTTGTTGTCGTTGATGTCATGTCGCGCGTCGCGCGGCTGTCGATTGTCGAGGATGCGGTCTCAAACCGGTTGTCGCCCTGCTTGGCCTCGGGGTGCCTTGTCCTGGTGGACAAACGCTTCTCGGTCTTGACGAGAGAACATGTCCTGTCGCTCGGAAGCAGCTCCTCTGTGCCTTGAGGCCGAGCTCTCCGCCTGTTGTACGGCCGCGGTCTGGAGGAGCCGCTGAATTTCATCTCTAATACGTTGCGCTTGGGGTGTCGAGGGTGCCGACATGTCACGGAGCAGCATTGCGGCTGCCACGACATTCTGACAAGCGCGGTTGTAGACGTGGGGCTCGTTTGCTCCTTCCTCGACGATCCGCTGATGGACGTCACGGGCCCTGGCGCGGGCCCCTCCACCCTGTGGGTGCTCGCGACCTTGCTCGAGGGTATGCCTGAGCTGATGAAGTCGTAGGCGCTCCTCCTCGAGCTTGGCGAGTAGCTCTCGGACCTGCGCGATCTGGGCGTCCTGAGGCGGAGCGGCTTTGTTCTGAATCGGTGGACTGGCGCCTCCTGCTCTCGTGGCTGCGGCGTCGGTGATGTCGTCCTGGGAGCCAACTTTTCCGTCTAGGTGGAAGCACTCCCGCGTGGGATCGTAATCCTCATCAGGGGAGTCTGGATCAGGGCGGCTTTGGTAAAAGTTGGGGAAAGATCCCCTGCGCTCCTCCTCCAGTCGTTGTCGTATTGTGCCCAAGTTGTAGTACCCGGGGGTTGGGGTTCGTCGCGACTCCGGGTACTCGCCTGGTGGAGGAGTGGCGCTGGGGTTCACGGTCGCACGTAGCAAGTCCCCTGGGGACCCGTGTTGTGCCCGCATTCGCGACTCTACGAAGGCAGAGAAGAGTCTGGCGTTGTTGTAGAGCCCATGCAGAAGTAGGTTACGTGGTGGAGCGGCCGAGCACGTTAGAGAGGCCTTGGGGACCCTCCAAGATGGCTGTATGACGAAGACGGAGTCGGGCTCGGCGAGGCGGTCTCCTCCGATCTCCAAGCATGGGTCAAACAGGATCCCGAAGGGAGGAACTATGTCGCCAGCTGAGACCGGGGGAGTGGCGTCAGGTGTCACGTCATCTGCGCAGCGAAGGCTGTGGCAGCGTCACTCGCGCCTCCTCCTGGCCGCAGTCGAAAAGCGTGAGTGGTGGGACCGTCGTGAGGTCTTCCCTGGCCCTGATGTATCGGAGCCGTTGCTATCCGCACCACCTCCAGAAAGTAGAACCATATCGTGGCCGTGGCCCAGGGAAAGGAACTCTAGGCTCCCGAACCAAATGATGGTGGCGAACGGAAGTGGTGGAACGGTGGACTCCATCTGGAAGAGAAATCGAGGGTTGATCGACACGCAAAGCCCCCTACCTGGCGCGCCAACTGTGGGTGTTTTGACCTAGGGGGTCGATCACCAACTAGTAAATTTGTATATTGCATGCTCCCTCTCCCAGATGTGATGCAAGAAGAACACAAAGTTTATCCTGGTTCGGGCAAAGAAGGCTCTACGTCCAGCAAGAGGAGGGGGTACTGTATTATCTTGCACCGAAGTGCTCGTACAGGGGGGCAGTACAAGCTGGTTTACACGGGGGTGCTCAGAGCGAGCCGAGGCCTAGAACTAGCAGGGCTACTCTAGGTGAATTGGTGGATTGCTTGACATGTTGATCAGACGAGTGAGTGGTTGGTGTTGTGTTTGGTTCTGGTGAGAGTTCGTACAGGAATGTGAGTGGGGTTGATGATTGACCTCTTCGTCCTCGTGTTCTTGTCCCCTCGCCGTGCCCTCGTCCCTCCAGCCTCTTTTTCTACTATCCCAGCGTCCCCTTTTATAGGCCAAGGGGAGGCTTAGGAGTACAGGGGCCTAGTACGTATCAGTATGGGAGGCGTGTCCGTGCGCCATGTCTTTGACGAGACGTCGATCGCTGTAGCGGCATGCTCCTCCTGTACTTCTGGTGTTCCGAGGCATGGTGATGGCGGACCGGTCATCGCCGGACGACATGGCGTGGAACATGCGAACTCCACATTTGAAGCGGGACGGATCGGACGGGCCCATGCCGTAGCAGTTGGGGATGAGGGTCGAGCCCTCGGGTCGAGGGGTATCGGGGCCTGCGTGACCCTGACACATTCCTGAGAACGCGGTCGAGGGCTGCCTCGCCCAAAATTCGAGGGGGTGCTCCGTACTCGAGACGTGGATGCAGTAGTTGTACGGTCGACGGGTAATCCGGATATGGGTGATGACTTGACGGATTTGACCGAGGTAGTGAGCGCCCATGGCGTTAGGCGGGGACTGACCCCAGCATAGGATTCCCTTTATCCCATACTGGGAGTAGGTGAGCTGATCGAGCCTCCTGTTCGGGGGTCGTTCGTTCGACCCCCTGTCCGTCACTTCGGGGGGTTGGAGTTGAGGGGGATTCGATCGACCTCTCTCCGTCATCTGAGGGGTCGAGGTTGGGGGGTGCTTGTTCGATCCCCCTTTCAGTCGGTCGAGGGGTTGCGGCAGAGGGTCGTTCGTTCGATCCCTTCTCCGTCATTCAGGGGATCGAGGTCGAAGGTCACTCCACCTACCATCCCTCTGGTAATGGGCTGGACCATGGCCTGCCCTTTCTGCCAGTGGGGTAGGCCTTCGCCTGATGGGTCTTCCTCCATTGCTTGGTCGACTGTCGGATATCGCCTGGATGTTTAAGCATTAGATTATCACAGGTTAGGGTACCCCTTACCTTTGTACCCGACAGATACATTCCCTTTATTGACTCCTATTTCTTTTCAGAGCGAGAGAGTATTTATTTGTCATATATGTAACAACTATAACAATTAAACATGTCGGAAATTGAAGTTACTTTCTAGGGTCATAACTCACCATGATTACTTTGTTTTTTTAAAAGAAATCTATAAGCCGTGACATGGCCTCGTATACATTTGAGGGCATGACCATATCATATGCCTATATAAAACGGATAACGTTTCAATCCATGTAGTATTGGAACATGTAGTACTATGTGGTTTACAAACATGGAAATGTGATTTATTTGATTTAACTGACCAAAAGTGTCGCTGAGAGTTGCCTTCAAAAAGTAATGATTTTTTGTTGGCTAGGTAAGTCTGGAGGAGATTCGTCTGGTTATTAATTAGAAGCATGTGGCTAAGAAGGCTAAAGAGTGAATACAGCTATAACTATTTTTGTACTTCCACAGATTGATTCAAAAAAAATGATCACGTTCGTAATTTAATAAGAAGTAATAAATATTTATTCATGTTTAATTGAATAATTATATTTTACATACTAATTCTGTGTGAGAAAATATACACGATATCGGTACAACATTTTAATACACACGATTAGTATACCACTTTGACTCACTAAACATATGTGCATGTATAGACCATCTTATCTTTTTAGATATATAGTAAGATTGAAAAACTTTTCTAATAAAATGACTCTTATACATATATTTATATTTAACGTAAAAGTATTTTACATAATTTGGTGAAAAGTATTGCCATTTATAATATTCTTATTACGATTCCTTTTTTCCTATGTATCTTAAGTGGTCACGGATCCTCCCTCCGTATCATAATTAGATGGCGTTTTAGACAAACTTTGAGTCAAACATTGAGAATATAAATGATTAATAACTTTTAAGTTGTTGAGATTTCAAATGTGAAAATTATATGAATAGATTTGTCTTGAAAAATAGTTTCATAAAAGTATACATATATCATTATTCCATAAATATTTTTATAAAAATAAGAGGTCAAAATTGTGTTTGAGAGACCGTATCACGGTAAAAAACGTCCTCTAATTAGGATACAGAGGGAGTCCTTGATAGAGAATACTAGAATAGGGAATCCAGAGTTTGGTAACCTTTTGCTTGTATTTTTTTTTTCCAAATACATGTAAGCACACTGGTACTGCGAGATACGTATTTCAGGGAAGCCTCATCCCCAAACAATAACATCGAGCCATGGGCCTATATTTGTGGAAGTCAAAAACAGACGAGGCCTCTTCAATTTCTGCATTTAGTAGTCTCTTCAATTCAATTTCCTACCTAGAACCAGTCTCCGCCGGCGATACTGTAGAAAGCTCAAGATATAAAATCCTTCCCACCCTCAAAACAGGGCCATCATCCCGCCCTCGTAACCACCACTCCGCAGTTGCCAACCTCCGTCATGGTGTCGCCGCCGGAGCCGGTGACCACGCGGGTCAGCGTGGGCGGCTTCGACTCCCACTTCACCTCGCCGCGCCAACTCGCCGACTACCTCGAGGCCGTGGCCGGTCGGGTCTGGCGCTGCCGGCTCAAGACCTCCTGCACGCCGCCCAACTCCTACCCTGACTTCCAGTGCCTCCTCCCCGCCGCGGCCAACGCGCACCAGCCGCCGCCGCCGCGTTCGTCCACGGCGCGGCGACGCCGAGCCGCGGACGACGAAGACGTCGCGTTCCAGGCCGCGCCGACGCCGTCGCCGTACAGTCTGGTGCCCCCGCACGCCTTCGTCCACTTCGTGCACCCGGAGGCCGCGCGCCGCGCCGCCAGGTCCGGGCTCCTCGTGCGCGCCCCCTCCGCCCAGAACAAGGACACAGCGGCGCGCCGCCAGAACGCCAAGCCGTTCCGCTTCACGGACTCGCGCGTCGAGGTCGGCAACCTCTGGGCGCCGGACGCCTTCGTCGCCTCGTGGCGCTGCCCGGAGGACTCCGGCACCAGCTCCGGCCTCGACTTCGTGGTCGACCCGTTAGACGACAGCTGCCGGCTGGTGTTTTCCCGCGACACCGCGTTCGCGTTCCCTGCCACCCGCGGGGCCGCCGTGCTGCTGCGCTGCGACTTCAAGATGGAGTTTTCCGTCGACGACATCGCCGAGGTCCTGGTGTTCCCGACTGATGACTCGCTGCTGCTCCGGCTCTCGGCCGCGCCCCTGCTCTACTACCGCACGGCGGCCGATGGTGTCCACCAGTCGGTGCCTTTTGACCTGCTCGATGACGACGACGACGACCCGTGGATACGGACCACCGACATCACCACTAGCGGAGCCATTGGCCGGTGCTGGATGTACAGAATCTCGTTCAAGGCGTGGTTCTGGCCAAAGATGAAGAACGCGCTGGCCTACATGAAGGAGGAGAAGAGGGTGCCGGCCGTGGTCTGCGACATTGGGTGGCCGGGGTTCAGGGTGCACGACGAGCCGGAGTTCGGGAAGCCAATGCAGGACCTCTTGTTGTGCGTGCAGTACGTCGAGGATGTACACTTTCCAGTTTTATTCTTGATTAATGTGCTGCTGCACAAGGGGATACTGAACGCACATCAGCTCACGTCCACATTCTTCGGCTTGCTCAAGAGGGAAGAGGAGCATGTCAATGTGGCTGCACTGACGGAATTGCTAGGAGAAAATTCTCAGGTGTTTGATGTATGCCAGAGGCTGGACAATGTGCAGGGTAAGGTTGCCAAGAATCCTAAGCTACTCTATCCACGCAGCAGCAGCAAGGTGGGCACTGGTGATTATAATGCTGTGGTGCGGAGGCTGGTGATCACTCCCACCCGGGCATACTGTATGCCACCACAAGTGGAGCGCTCTAACCGTGTCATTCGGCACTATCATCATGTGGCTGACCGGTTCTTGAGGTAACTTTTATGGATGAAGGTATGCAGCTTCTGAACACCAACGCACTCAACTTCCATGCCGCACCGATTGTCCAGAACTTGGTGTCAAAATCGTTTCAGCACAAGACATCAATCTATAGGCGTATCCAGACGGTTATGACAAAGGGTTTCCATTTGTGTGGTAGGAAGTACTCTTTCCTTGCATTCTCAGCGAACCAGATGAAGGACAGGTCAGCTTGGTTCTTCGCGGAGAACGGAACGACAACTGCCGCAACCATTAGAGAGTGGATGGGACAATTCGCAAGTAGGAATGTTGCAAAGCATGCTGCTCGAATGGGGTTGTGCTTCACATCTTCATATGCAACAGTTGTGATGCGACCGGATGAGGTTAATGAATTTCTTGAGGATGTCGAGCGTAATGGATATGTTTTCTCTGATGGAATTGGCAAGATCACGCCGGACCTTGCTATGGAAGTAGCGGCAAGGTTGCCACTGACGACAGATAGGTACCCTCCATCTGCATACCAGATTAGATATGCAGGATTCAAGGGCGTTATAGCTGTTTGGCCAGGACAAAATGATGGGATACAGCTTTCCCTTAGGCCAAGCATGAGGAAATTTGAGTCTACCCACTCTGTGATAGAAGTAGTATCCTGGACAAAATTCCAACCCGCGTTCTTGAACCGGCAGATCATAATATTGCTCATCTCCTTGGGTGTCCCAGAAGCTGTATTTTGGGAAATGCAGGAAGAGATGCTTACTAATCTCGACAGGATTTTGTTAGACAGAGAGATTGCTTACCAGGTTGTAACAAACAGTTGCCCTGAGCATGGAACCATCGCAAGGCTGATGCTGACTTCTGGATTTACTCCTGCAACTGAGCCACACCTGAAGGCAATGCTCTTGGCTATAAAGTCCTCACAGCTGAAGGGTCTTTTGAAGAAAACAAAGATTTTTGTGCCCAAGGGCAGGTGGTTGATGGGCTGCCTGGATGAACTTGGAATCCTTGAGCAGGGGCAATGCTTTATCCAGGCTTCATCTCTGTCAATGAACAATCGTTTCATGAAGCATGGTTCAAGATTTTCCTCAGCAAACAAGAATGCAGATATAATTGTAGGTACAGTCGTGGTTGCAAAGAACCCATGCCTTCATCCAGGGGATGTCCGTGTTCTTGAAGCAGTTGATGTGCCTGAACTGCATCACCTTGTTGATTGCTTGGTTTTCCCAAAGAAAGGTGAGAGGCCACATGCCAACGAAGCATCCGGGAGTGATCTTGATGGGGACGTCTACTTTGTCACATGGGACAAAAATCTTGTGCCTCCTGGGAACAGGAGCTGGAAGCCTATGGACTACTCTCCTGCTGAAGCAAAACAGCTAAAACGAAGAGTCCTCCGGCATGTAAGTTCAATATATATTCTCTGCACGTGCACAATTCTTTCATAACTGTTTGTTCAGTTAGATGTCTTTCCCTGTCATTTCTATGTTTCTTTTATTAGTTCAGTAGTTTTCTGTAGTACTTTGCATTATATATGTTGCTGATACTAAAAACATATGTCTTGCAATGCCTTAGGAAATTGTAACTTGCAACGGGTATCTTGTTTGAGACCAAATAGTTCACTTTTCCTTGGATATGGATCTATGATGTTATTCCATTCTAGTCTGTTCTGCTATTGGCTTTCACAAGAATTCTGAAAAGGCAGACCAGTTCGGGCATACTTACCATATATACTCCCCTTTCTGATCTGGATAGAATTAGGAACCAAGGAAGTTTAAATCCTTGGCAAACATAACTTCAAGTGATGCTGATTAAAATTAGTTCATTAACCTTGTCTTGCAAATTGGAAGGACATATTTTTGTCAAAAAGTATTATTCTCGTTACTGACAAAACGTGAAAGGGATATTTCTCAATTAGTGAACTTAAGTTGTTGATCTATATTAGCACTAGATTGCTCGATTACAAATGATCACATCTTCATTTAGTCCTTTGAAATAGTCATTACTTCCAACTGTTTAATTTACCTGCTTAACCCCAACACAAAATCAACTCATTTAGCTGATTTTTTTTTTGAATTGGATCAGCTTACCACTAACGAAAGTTTATCCTTTTTTCTGTTTCTCCTTAAATAAGTTATATGTTTTTGGGTTGAATTTGTTGGAATAATACACTGTACCATGTTACAGAAATTCTTTTGTGAATATTTCCAGTTTTAATATTTTTTTCACATCTCAAATGAAAACAATCAAGAACCTCTTTCACCTTGATTTTTAAAGTTCAACTAGTGAATCATTATCCAGTTGATCCGAAGCATATTAGTAAAAAATATGACTTTCACCTTTATACCATCTAGTCTAGTTCCTAAAAACTGCTTCTTTTTTGGTTTGTGCATAAATATTTATTTGTGTTACATTTCATTAAAAAGATGTGGTTCTTGTCACAGGATCTCATTGATTTCTTCTTGAAGAATATGGCAAGTGAGAACATTGGTCGGATAAGCAATGCTCATGTTGTCCATGCTGACATTAGCAAGTACGGAGCAATGGATGAGAAGTGTATTCAGCTAGCTGAACTAGCAGCCACTGCCGTGGGCTTTCCCAAGACGGGCAAAATTGTTAGAATGCCGCCATCCCTTCGGCCAACAAAATACCCTGACTTCATGGAAAAGGAGGTTGCTATCTCCTATAAATCAGAAAAGATCATTGGAAAGCTTTATCGGACGGTAAGATATTATATCCTTGGAATGCCCTTGGAAGGTTTGATCAAAGATGGCATGCCAACTTACGATATCGACCTGGAAATTCCTGGTGCGTCTCATTTCTTCATAGATGCCTGGCAATGTAAATGTGCATACGAATCGCGGCTCAATGCGCTGCTCAGTCAGTACAGCGGGTGCACCGAAGCAGAGCTTGTGACAGGGGTGATCTGGTCGCTTGCTGATGGAAGGAAAAGGAAGAAGCATGAGGCACACGAGAGGTTCAGCCATGCATATCCTGAACTACACCAGGAGTTCCGACGTGTCTTTGAAAACATTGCAGCAGATCAAGACATGATGTCTGATGAAAAGAAAAATCTGGTGTATGAGATGAAGGCCTCCGCGTGGTACCAGGTAACGTATCACCCAGAATGGATCAGATTCTCAAGGGATAAGGAGCCGCATAGTGAGGAAATGCCTGCACGACTCAGCTTCTCCTGGATCGCCATAGATTTCTTGGCGCGTATAAAGATGAGGCGGCGCGGACAAGCGAAGCATTTTAGTTGAAGCTGAAGCAAGACCACTCTGCCACTTCTCATTGCCCACTAATCCCACATGAATTATTTTACGATTGTAGTAGTATCTCGCCTTAATGGACTTCTCTACTATTATCCTAAATTAGCTCCAGTTATATTATATATAGCTCTATTCTCTGTATATGCATTATATTCATCTAGTACAACTGTTTTGTGACTGAATCATTGAGCTTAGTGAACCTAATGCTTATGATATCAGCTATCTACTTAATATCCACATATGCAAATAATATTATCAAGTCCTGTTATCGAAAACTTTGAAGCCTGTGCAATAGACATGCTCAGTCACCCTTTATCGACCAGATATTTCCCTAGAGTGCTATTGTCTGCCTAATGGAGCTTAGACATAAGAGTACCCCTCATTTAAATTAAGGGGAAAAAGAATACAAGACAATGTTAGGCCTAGACTACTCGATCATATATAGAAATATAACAAGAAATATGTATACACAAACGTACAAATATTCAAATAATCATTGGACGTCTTCGTTAATTCTAAAGGGCACACTTATTATGTATTGAGCCGGGCGGCCTAGCAGCAGCTCGTGCGTGGCAGCGTGCAGCGGCACGACTTGCCTAGGGGTTGCCACGCGTGGAGGTCAGCGGTAAGTGGCGACTCGCAGGCCGGTAGCACTCCTTGATTTAGGGATGATTTATGTCTCGATATGTTCTATTCGATTCTCGATTCTCAATTCGGTCTAGATGCCTATGGTAGTTTTGATTTGGTGGGATGTTTTTTTTTTCTTTCGTTTGAGTTGGCCTCGTATTGGTTGGATTGGCTGGCTTAGATTTCCAGAGTTGTAACTTGTAAGTCCCTTCCTAGTATGTCTAATTTTTTTTTATTTATACGATCTCCACCAACTTTATAAGTAGTAGTCAGAATAAAAAAACTTTATAGACAAAAAATGACTAAAATTTTATCTCTTTATTATTAGAAAAAAAATATAGAATAGATAGATATAGATATAGATAATACTTTTTTTTTCTAAAAAAATACTTTCTATATGTTCTATATGTGCAGAATAAACTTATATGTTCTCACCATTCGGGTGCCTTCATCGTGAAACCTTTGATCCTTTCAAGACCATGGCAATGTTTATTCGTTCCCTTCCAGGAGCCTATCAGCAGGCCAACGGCAGAGCAAGTCAGTCTGGACATTCGGTTTAAACCGGTAAATCGATTCGGTTTGTTCGGTTGCTGCAAATTTCGGTTTCCACATATCATCAACCGATCGGTTTCCTATAGAAACCAAAACCGACGAATTCGGTGTCGGTTTGCTCGGTTCGGTTTCCACCGAATACACCGAAGCTAGCACACGACAGGCAGGGAGATGAACACCAAAAAAAACACAGGCTTCGCAGTCCTCAGATGCCGCCACAGCCGGATGCGCTGTGCCAGCCGTCGCCCGGTGCCGCAGCCGGGATGCGCCGTCGCTCGCCGCTCGCAGCGGCGTCACCCCGCTCTGCGCTCGTGCTTGCGCAGTCGTGCAGCGCCGCCGCTCTCGCCTCCCAGGTGTGTCGCTCGCCTGCTCGGTGCTCGCAGCCTCGCCCCGAGTGGGGCTGTGCACGCGCACAGAGTGCGGAGCACCGCCGCTCTCGCCTCCCAGGTGTGTCGCTCGCCTGCTCGGTGCTCGCAGCCTCGCCCCGAGTGGGGCTGTGCACGCGCACCGAGTGCGGAGCGCCGCCGCTCTCGCCTCCCAGGTGTGTCGCTCGCCTGCTCGGTGCTCGCAGCCTCGCCCCGAGTGGGGCTGTGCACGCGCACCGAGTGCGGAGCGCCGCCGCCGCGCGTAGCCTAGGTTAAGGTTTGGGACTTGGGAGGAGGCGGGAGCCGTGGGGGCGTCAGGCGTGGGGCTGCGGTAAGTGGGGGCGAGTGTGTGGGTGTGGTGTGGCCGCCTGGGCGCCTGGGCCGCTGTGCGGCCGGGGGGGGGAGGATGAGGATGCAGAGCCTCACTGGGACGAGGCGTAGTTGGGCTGGCAAGTGGGAAGGGCGGGATGCGCTGTGCCTGTTCGGTTTCCTAAGCGGTTCGGTTCGGTTTGAGGGAGAAACCGAAGCCGAAGCCATAGCCGAAGTTTCAGGATCCAAAAACCGAAGCCGAAACCAAAAACCGATATTTCGGTTCGGTTCGATTTTCGATTTCCGATTTAAATGTGCCCAGGCTGAAGAGCAGGTCTCGACCAACAACTCTTTCTCTCCTCGCCACACGCGCCTACAACAGGCCATAGATGACCTGCGAGCTCGGGCTTCTCTTCCCTCATCATTGGTGTGTCCCGTTGTGCTGCTTGTTCTAGCGATGGCTAGGGCGAAGCACGGCCGGGCGGCGTGGCCGGCCATGGAGCATCTTCGCCTGGCACGGACCGCGGCTCGGTGGCGTGGACATATGTGACCTCCCGTCACACTCGTGTGCACAGACAGCATGCTTCCGTCGCTCCATCGCTCGCACAGAAGCACAGGGCAAGAAGGCGACACCCACTCAAATCGATTTTTTTTAATTTTTAACCCTATTTAAAAACTAATTTTAAATCTAACATAGTGTAACTTAATTCTTTAAAAGTAACCTTTTGGCCGCGCTAATTGTCGTGGCGCAGCCAAAACATGCTGCGAAATCTTGCCGCGCCACCTCCTACGGCGTGATAGTACTGTAGCGCCATGTCATTCAGGTTGACGCGGCACTTTTTTTATAAGATTTCGGATGAAAATAACTTTTATATGAAAATTGTAGCTCTCAAAGAGATCAGAACTTTATAGTTTTAAGTTTTTAAATTAAAGGTCGTTAAGATACTCAAAACAATTAAACAAAGTTTTAAAGGTATATTAACCGCGTACAAGTGTTTGCCGTCTTGGAAAACTCGTATTTTTGCTATAAGGTGTCAAATGGAGAAACTTTGTATATGAAAGTTATAGATTTTGATGGGATCTACAACTTTATAGTTTTGAGTTTTTTCTTTTAAGATCGTTAAGATGCTTAAAAATTTAAATAATGTTTCAGCAGTATATCAATCGCGTACACGTGCTTGTAGCTCTTAAAAAAGGGTATCTTTCTTCTACGGTGTCAAATGAAGATACTTTATATATGAAAGTTATAGTTTTTGATGGGATCTACAACTTTATAGTTTTGAGTTTTTCCTCTTAAGATCGTTAAGATGCTTAAAAAATTAAACAATTTTTCAGCAGTATATTAATCGCGTATAAATGCTTGTAGCTTTTAAAAAACCGTATCTTTCTTATATGGTGTCAAAAAGAAGATACTTTGTATATGAAAGTTATAGCTCTGGATGAGATTTACAACTTTATAGTTTATTAAAGTGTTTTATTTTAAAGTCGTTAAGATATTAAAGCAAATAACCTAAATTCCAATATTATATGAATCGTGTACCAGTGTTTTTTTACTTTGAAAAATCATATCTTTCTTGTTCCTTGTAAAGTTTAAAAGAAAAGAACCATATTAAGGTGAAAAAATGTCGAGAGAACATATTTATACTAAACGGCAAAAGAAATGTTTTATAATCACAAGATTTATTCCAGTTCTAAAACTGCGTAAAGGCGAGGTGCATATAAAGTACTTCATTTCCTTTATCTTTGACTCCTTAACATAGAATTTTATTTCGTTTTGCATGATTTGTATTTAGATTTTGTTTTTTTTTGCATGTTAACGAGGTGCAATTAAAGAGATATTACAGCAAGTCTAATTCTATTTTGATCATTAAAAATAATTTAGATAAATAAATATTACAGATGAAACTAACATGGCGTAATGGGGTTGGAGATGGAGGCACCACCTTTTATAAATTCGACTACATAACTTATTCAAATTATTATTATTTTTTTAGTCGAAGTTGCGCTCGACTAAAGTGCGGCGCTTAAATTACACTCAATATATTTGGCTAGCTTTGACACCAAAATATATTAGAGCAGTGCAAGATCCAAACTTAATGTGGCGTGTCTCAAGTGTGTTACAGCAAGACGTGACAATAAGCTAAATAGACCTACATACGAGATAGGAACATAAAATTTTGAACTTTATTAGACCTCGTTAAATTACAATTAATGATTACCTAACTTTTTAATATTTTTGAACGTGTTAGTAATCTAAAAAAACTCAAACTATAAATTTTTATACCTTTTCGAGATATATAACTTTCGTATAAGAAATATCTCCTTTCACACCATATAAAGTTGTAAATCTCATCAAAAACTTTCATATATAAAATATCTTAGTTTGATACAGTATAAGAAAAATACGATTTTTTTTAAAAAAGCAACAAGCACTTATACACGAAGATTAATATACTGAAACATGGTTTAGTTTTTTAAGCATGTTAACGATCTTAAAAGAAAAAAACTCAAAACTATAAAGTTGCAGATCTCATCAAGAGTTATAACTTTTATATATAAAATATCTTCATTTGACACCGTATAAATAAGATACTATATTTTAAAAGATACTACGTGATTAATATACTACTGAAACATTGTTTAATTGTTTTAACCATCTAAACTATCGTAAAAGAAAAAACTCAAAACTATAAAGTTGTAGATCCATCTATAACTTTCATATACAAAGTTTCTTCATTTGACACCTTATAACAAAGATACGAGTTTTCCAAGGCGACAAACACTTGTACGCGATTAATATACCCTTAAAATTTTGTTTAATTTTTTTAGTATCTTAACGACCTTTAATTGAAAAACTCAAAACTAGAAAGATGTAGATCTCTTCGAGAGCTACAGTTTTATATAAACATTATTTTTATCTGAGATAGTATGAAAGAGATATAATTTTTTTAAGTTTGCACCTTGCTGCGCCAGCCTGAATGGCCCGGCGCTAGAGTACTGTCGCGCCATAGGAGGTGGTGCGGCAAGGATTTCCACGTGGAAATCGTCGTCCGACGTGGCAGATTGTGCCACACCAATGCATGTGGTGCGACAACATGTTTTGACCACGCCAAACCAATTGGCGCGGCCAAAAGGGTTAGTTTTAAAAAATAAAGTTACTCCGTGTTAGATTAAAACTAGTTTTTAAAAAGGGTTAAAATAAAAAAGAATCCCTCCAATCCATTCGTAGTCGCTCCTCCTGATTCTTCTAGCCGTCGATTCGTTCTTGCTTAGCTGTCTTCTACCCCAAACCGAGAAGATGCTTTGAGTGTGATCAAGTTGGTGACTTTGCTTATGATTGTAAGACTCCACCACTCAAGACCTTGCCCAAGCACACAAGGCCCTTTGCTCATGATGCACACTTTGTCGTCAACAAGAACTCCAAAGGTAGACCACTTGTGGTGTTTCTCGGTCCCAAGATGAAGAACAAGACTAGAGTGCTATGAGTTGCTAAGGAGTTGATTGACAAGGCTATGAGACCTCGTCAAGTGTGGGTTCCTAAACAACAAGCTTAACTCTAAGTTGCTTGTGTGTAGGTTGTTGGTATTTCTTATGGCCATTGGATAAATCCGTAAGCGCACAGATTATACCGATGTAGCACTTCATCGGGAGTATTCCAGGTATCGTATTTTCCTCAGGGAACGATAGTGATCTAACTAGGATTAAAGATATGTCCTATAATGGATCAAGGGAGACTATGATAACTGGGTTGAGAGGTTTGATGTAGCAAAGATATCTAACAAGACAAAGCTGGTTATACTGGCTTTATCAGCCCTTCTCTTGCAGGAGGTGATGGGATAGATCAGAAAGAGAGCAAAACTCTAACCGGACCGCACCATCATGTTGTATTGAGGCCCTACCTTTTAAGAACTTATCTTACACACGTGGTGGAATACAAAGACTAGATAGAGCTGTCACCTTCTACTAGCATCCACAAACAATCCGTGCGATAAGAGGTTTACAAAGGTAAGATCTAGTATAGACACCACGTCTACACTATTCTTACTACTTTAACCCCAGCTAAGGACTAAAGCACTCTACTTAAAGTAAAGCGATGAACAAGCGCGAAAAGATGTATAACATCTATGCCAGAAGTAGAATATCGAATACTATAAAGAACTCAGATGTATCACTTACAAGTGCTGAACTTACAAGAGAATCGCATCCGCTGAGGTACAACTCGGAGAAGACGCCAGACAGGCCCGGCTCTCCTCCAGGATCTCCTCACTCTCCTCCAACTAGCATAGCACTACTACTAAGGAGTAGTTTCTCCAATGAGGCACGAGTGAGAGTGAGGGCCTAGGGGGCCTATTTATAGCTAGAGGTAGAGTAGGGGCTACTCCGGTGCCACGTCAGCGATCCGCGCCACTTCCATCATCCACCGTAGGATCGAACCGTCATTAAAACCGACTTAGATCAACAGGGAAAATCAAGTGGATGCATGGAGGCATGCAGGGAGTCGGTGGGGAGGTCGGTGCACCTTTTGGGCACCTGACCTGGTTCGGCCGAACCCAATGGCAGGTGGGCCCTGCCACTTTTCCCTCAGGAGGTGTCCCCACAGCACAGGGATCATGTGGGTGGCCTGTGGGCCCATAGGGTGGTTCGGCCAAATGTCTTTTGTGGCCAAATGGGCTCATCTTTCGCAGGTGGCTTCTAGACGTAATGCCCATCATGATGGTGTATGCTTTTTGCACATTTTCCATACTTGAAAATATGTCATGTTGGGCCCATGGATCCTCGTGCTTTGATCCAGAACCGTTGAGAGGTAGCACACTTGGATCCAAGGGATAGAAAGTGCTTTGGAGAGTGGTACTTGGATCATAAGAGGCTTGAGAGGTCTAGTGGCCCCACAAGGTGGTCGGTCCACCCCCTAAGTGGGCCCACTAGCTCCCAAAAGTCCCCATTTGTCATTACCTGCACTCAAATAGTCATGGGACATGTGGAACTAGTTATTGGGTAAATTATGTTCATGCTATTTTTGTTTTCCTTTGAATATGAGGATGTTGACGGTGTTTTGATGGTGATAAAATAGCTTGTAATTACCGTCAACAAGATCCCCCATACTTACCTCTTTGCTCGTCCTCGAGTAAAGGTTAAAAGATAACAAGACTATGCTATTCTCAAAGTATAAAGCAAGCATAGAGATTTATTCAAGACACTTTGTTATACAAGTGGGATATGTGGTATTGACTAACATATATCCTTAAGAAATTGAGAAATGGAACAGCTCTCAAGGCAAAGTCATCTTTCCCAAATCATATTTTAGTACTTGGAGTTTTTGATAAAATTTTCAAAAGAAAGCTCATAAGTCATCTTACTCCTCTTATAGCACTCTAGATCGCTCAAGGTGTATGATTCCTTACCAAGGCATGAAGTTGCCTTCTTTTTATCTTCCTACTTCTAAAAGGCTTATGTGAAGCTTAGGTAGGGATAAACAATGTAGCATACTTACCTTGCATGTATTCTAAAGTCAAATTCCGGATCTAAGGAGAGAAATGTCATACTCTTGGATCAAGATGTGCAAGTGTGTGGAAACATGGCGAATGATCAAAACTCCTTTATAAGATCTCTCTTTCCTAACTTATTATTTTGAGACATAGCTATCTTTTTATTTTTCTATGAGCTTTGGAATGCTCTCTTTTTTTTAATGAGCTTTGATGTGCTCATCATTATTTTTTTTTCTATGAGCTTTGATGTGCTCATCATCATTTTTTTATATTTTTTTCATAATTTTGCATAGTCTATGTCTCATTTACTATTAGTATAGTAGAGAGAGATTTTTCTACTAGAACATGGAGCATGAATCTATGTGGAAGCTGTAAGGCATGTTTCTGCGTACTTCCAGTGTAGAAGCAGCATGTATATGTGGCGTGTACGTTGTTGGTGTCTAAAATGGCGGGGTCTAGACGGCCAACGAGTAAATTTCTAAGCGTGTTCGGAGTTCGGATGGTTGCGCTCGAAGAACACAAAGGTTTATACTGGTTCAGGCATGAACACCCTACGTCCAGTATGTTGCGGGGTCGTATTACCGAGCACGGAGAGCTCGTAGAGGGGAGCTACAAGCTTTGGTGAGAGAGGGAAGCGCCTTCCCAGGTCTCATGCGCATGAGGTTCTTGGTTCTGGTGGGTGCTCGCGTGTGTGCGAGTTTGAGTGTGTGAATGAATGTCGGAATGTCGAGAGAGCTAGATTGGGGCTTCATTCTCCCCCTTTATACGTAGGGAGAGATGGAGGAGTATAGTAGAGAGAGGGGCAGTGATCGTGGGCCCGACTTGAGCTGCTGCCGAGGGAGGGCCTTGTCTTCATCCTGTCTTACTTCCTGAGGAAGATTGCGCCAGTAGACACATGTCCGAGTCTTGTCCATCCTTGTTGCGCTGTAGCCATGCACCTTGTGACCGGGAACCCTGCTGTCCCCTTTTCTGGGCATGGGCGGGGGCTGTCGCATAGGACCAGGCACCCCCACGTTCCGTCGTACAGGGCTGATGACGCCCTAATCCATGTTGAAGTGTCCGTCGGAGACATGGCGTGGATGTAACGCATAGAGGTCGTCGGTTAGGAAGCACAGGACCTTGTACCGCAGGATGGACAGGGGTCGGCATGGCGACTCATGCCTTAAGCCCTATGCCTGAGGACGGAGGAGACAGTGGACCTTTTGACTATATGGGCTAGGGCACCCTAAGCTGTGGATGGCGATGAGATCTCCGAGGGCGAGGGATGTCACGGATGATGTTCGCTGGGCTCGGACGAGGCGGAAGAGCCCCTGAGGGTAGATGACGTCACGAGCGACGTCACCTAGGCTCGGGCGAGGCGGAGGAGCCCCCGAGGGTTGATGACATCTTGGATGACGCCACCTTGGCTCGGGCGAAGCGGAAGAGCCCCCGAGGGTCGATGACGTCTCGGATGACGCCACCTTGGCTCGGGCGAGGCGGAAGAGCCCCCGAGGGTCGATGACGTCTCGGATGACGCCACCTTGGCTCGGGCGAGGCGGAGGAGCCCCCGAGGGTCGATGACGTTTCGGATGATGCCACTTTGGCTTGGGCGAGGTGGAAGAGCCCCTGATGGTGATTTTGTTTTTGTGGAGTCTGGTAAATTTGGTACCCTATTTCTAGGTATCCGACAGTAGCCCCCGAGCCTTCGATGTAGTGAAGGACTACACCGGAGGCTTCCGAGAGCGCTTATGGTGGTTTTCGTTGAGTCTTTGGATTCCGGTGGGTGCGCACGAGCGCAACCGCCGGGTGTAGCCCCCGAGGCCTTAGGAGGGAGATGTTTCCTCCTAAGGGCTTATTCGAAAGTTTTGTACAGTGCTTGGCCTTTAGTTTCCTTCACGAGGCGGGGAGGGAGCGGACTGCTCCGTACGTCAGTGTCAGAGCCCTGGTCGCACGCCAGTCCTGGTGCAGGCTGCACTGTTGGCCTGGGGCCGACGCGTCTTGAGACGACGAGTCGGGCCTACGCCGTGCTGTCCTTTTGGCCTGTACGGTCGATTTACCGGTCCAAGACATGTTTGTCGGATTCCGTGGTCTGACTGCGCCCCCTCTTCCTGTAGCCCGAAAGTGGGCGTGCCGTGTCTTTTCCATTTGAGGTGCGTGGTACCAGGGCACTGCTCACTCTGTGGTCAAGATTCCGAACGGCGCGCCCTGAGCTTGCCCTTTGTTTGGCCATTTATGGCCCCGCTGCACCCTCTTGAAGTGGGTGCTTCGGTACAGTGCAGTGTGGTTGGGAGGCGGACGCTGTAGCCCCACGGGCCTGCTGCTGCATGAGTGCTCTGTTGGGCTATAAATAGAGGCGACCGCTTATGGGAAGATCCACATCCACACAGCATGTCCTGTCCCAGATTCTTCCTCCGAGGCCTTGTCGGAGAGTCCCTTGAACCGGCCTAGCGAGCGGCCCTTTGAGAGCAAAACCGAATTCAGAGGAAGTTCTGCGGTGGGGGTGGTTGCATCCCTCTTCACCTAGTGGCTGGATTCAGAGGAAGCTCTGCGAGGTGTGCATAGCTTCCTCTTATCCTTACCACCGGGTGGAAGAGAGGTGTCACCACCTCCTGCACGAATCGCTCCGGGGGGCGGAAGGTGTGGAGTCCATCCTTTCGGTTGGATCCTGTTTTCCGCCTTCTGGGGGCGACGACGTGCTTCCCCTCCCCAGGGGGCAGTCAAGGATGTGTCCACTGGAAAAGTCATTTCGGTTTTCGAATGACTCTAGGAGTTGGCTCATCCTTGACTGCTGGTTGATGGTGATGCCACCGCTGGCGGGGTATGCGGACTCAGAGCTGTCGATGCACGGCGGGCTCGGAGCCGCTTGCCAACGGTGTTCTCGATCGCGGAGCAGCTAGGGCGACTTAGCTATAAAGTGCCCAACCGCCTCCGGAGGAGGGACATGGCCTAGGGTTTCCTGAAGACGAGGCAATAGCTGTTCTCCCACAGCTGCAGCGTGCCTGGTCTAGGGGGCCCGTGGGTTGTGGCGCCGTCGTCCGAGGCGATCTTGTACCTTAGGCAAATTTGCCCCGAGCCCCGTGTCTAGGTTGCCTGACTGGATACAAGATCGGTCGGATGGTGGTGTGGTATTTGGTGTAGGTGCCCTTTCGGCACCCCTAGCTTTCGGCCCTTTGGCCTGGGATTTCCCTTTAGTCCACCTTGTAAACGTTTTCGTGTTTTTGGTGTCTGATGATCGGACTTATCCCCTTGTGGCTCTTAGAGAGCGTGTAACCCCTGCAAAGATCAATATAAATATGTGGATCTGAAATGAAAAAAGGTGTTTGTGTTTACCTATGTGGACCTCTGACGGGTGAGGCATGAGGCCTCCTTTTCCCTCTCCGTTTATCCGGTTGCCAGAACCGGTAGGAGGGGTGCGGCGGTAGCCCCCGAGTCTCTACTCGGGGTAGAGAAACGTCTCGGTTCTCTCCCGTCTTTTCATGCGTTACCCGCGTATCTCTCCGCGAGATGGGGGGATGTGAGCCGGACCATGCTATCCTCGAGGCGGACGAACCATGGATGCTCGTCGAGGTAATAATGGGAAAATTTGAGTGGGGTGCTCGGTTCCCGTTTGCTGGGGTTCAGGTTTGTGACCCATGTCGTGGCTCACCCCAAATCGGTTTCATCTAGTAGCCAGGTCCGTTCGATGGGTCCCGGGGGCCTGCTACCTTCCTTCGGTATTAATACCATGAACCAATCATCCGTGAAGACGGACTCAAATACGAAATCTGGGAATGACCTTAGCATTCGATTGCCAGGCTAATGACCACTAGCGTGTCCATTCCTATTCGCCCCTCGCTCTGTCATCCTGAGACGGCCATTTCGAACCCCGCTGGGTCGGCCTTCGTTTCTCTGGACCGTAGTGGGCCGTCGGGGCATCTATAGCCCCTATCCCTTTAGCTTACCTGGGCCCGCAGGCCGTTGCCACTGGTCGCGCCACGTGTGCGTCCCTCCGATCCCTGCGTTAGTTGGTCGAGCTCGGATGAGCCGGAGGTTTCGTTGCATTGTGCTGGGGACGCATACGAAAAAGATCTTGCGTGCGCGACATGGTGGGCCTGAGGTGGATCCTGTAATGATGATAGATATGGGATGCGGGATTCGAAGCGAGAGGAGAGTCGGATGTTGTCAATTACCTGCCGTCCTGCGCAGCTCCCGGTATTCCAGCGTACAGTGGAGTGAACGTGACCGAATGGCCGCATTTAATGCGTCTCGGGTCATGGGGTCGTGCGCGTCAGGAGCTGTGGAGGCGCCGTTCCGTATTCCGGTCCCTTATAAATATCTGAGCATCGCGTCATCCCCCGTGAGCCCTGCACTATTCGCCTCTCTCGCCGCTTCTTCTTGCTCGCGCCAGATCCTTTGAAGCTAGGGTTTGCATCATAGTGCGTTCATCTTAGCCACGCTTTGCGTCGCGCCGCGCGCCGCTTCCCGGGAGGACTTCAGATGGCTAGAGCGCCTCCGGAGAAGAGCTGGCCCGTTGCGAGGCTGACTACGAGCGGGCGCTCACGCTGGTGGATGCGGGGATGCTGCACCCGGAGCTCTCCGCCGACAATGATGCCGAGTGGATCGTCCCCACCGGCGTCGACAGGCCGGACCCGCCGAGCGGGTATGTGGTCTCCTTCTTGTCGTTCCACGAGCGCGGGTTCGGGACGCCGCCATCTCGCTTCTTCCGGGGGGTCCTTCACCATTACGGGATTGAGGCTCACAATCTCAATCTCAACTCCGTCCTCCATCTCGCGGCCTTCGCGGTCATGTCGGAGGGGATGTTGGCGACGGAGCCAGACTTCAACTTGTGGAGGTTCTTCTTCAAGGCAATGGTGTTCCTCCTTCATTCTGGAGGGGTGAGACGGGTGCCGTCGAGCGGAGGGTGCGCCATCAGCCTCCGTTCCTCCAACTCCCACCTTTACATGCCAGCGCGAACGAGCTCGTCCAACCGGGGATGGCACTCACAGTGGTTCTACATTCGGAACCACCACGAGGCGCCACTCCCGGAGTACACGGGCCGGCGTTTTGCTGAAGAGCCCCCTAGCTGGAATGACGACTTGACCCCGGAGGAGCTTGCGGGGATAATGCCATATATCCGGAGCTTGAGTCGGCTCCGTGATGCGGAGCTGAACCTTTCGGGTGTCGTCGCGCAATTCTTGCAGTGCCGGGTGCTCCCGCTCATGGCGCGGGTGCGTGCGCTGAACGAAATGGTTCCAGGGGCGTCGCGTGAGGGGGTCGCCATGGCGGCGGTGGACCAGAAGCTAGCGGACGTGGTCGAAGTTGCCGGGAGGCTGCTCGGGGACGCCCTGGACGAAGATGGCGCTTACCGTTGTCCATCGATGCGCCCTGACCTCAACTTCGTCGAGCTGGTGAGTCGAGACCGTAATGTAGTGTTTCTTCTCCGCACTCCCTTTATTTCGTGATGACAACTCGCACGCCGCTCGCCCTTTTTCTGCAGGGGCCTCTCTCGATAGCTCGCCACGTGGTCGCGCCTCTTCCTGCTCCGCCTGTGCTAGGCGCGGAGGACATGGATTGGGAGGCCCTCGGGGAGGATGACGATGATGATGACGACCAGGACCGGCGTCTTCTATCGGAGGTGGTCCCTGCGCTTCGGATGGCGGGGATAGAGCGTCAGCCGGCCGCGGCCGCGACCACGGTGGTGGTACCGCCGGTGAGGGTGCTCGGCATGCATCTGGCCCCTGGTAGTTCTAGGGGCGGTGCTGCCAGCGGCACTCCGTCCACTCCTTCCCCGAAGGTGGTAGTCATCGACGACTCTCGGGATGAGGATGGCCCAGATGTTACCGTGGCTATGGACGTTGAGGAGGTCCAGGCGGATGCGACGCTGGGGGACACCGTGGTGACGGCCGGCGCGGGGGAGGCGAGACATCCGGACGGCCTAACTCCCCGTGGCGGGTCGCCTCGTGACGTTATGGTCCCCCATGTCGTCCATAGAGGAGGAGTTGGTGGCCGCGCGGGCGTCGAAAGCTGTTCTCCCCCAGTCCAGCACGACTTCGCAGAGCGCGTCGGCTAGCGCTGGGGGAGAGACCGCTCCTGGGGCCCTTTTCCAACTTGGCGCTGACCACCGCTCCTTTGGGGATGCTGACCCGATCGCGTGGGTCAACCGGGAAAACCCGAGGGAGCTAGTGTTCGTGCTGGACGACAAGCGAGAACTTTGACACTGGCAACGTGTTGCGGGCTCTTGCCGGGAGCAAAGCCGCCGCGTGGCGCGTGCGGTGGAGGAGCTTTAGCGGTCGGTTGCGTCGCTCGACGGCAATCTCTCTCATCATGGCAATGTGAGGAGCCATTTGAACGTAAGCGTTATTCCTTTTGTTCCGGTCGACTTCCTGACATCCCTTTCTCCGCAGATCCTAATGGCGACGAGCGCCGAGAAGTCCGAGTTCCTCCGCCGTGAGGTTGGGCGGTGGGATCCCGGGTCATGGGCAGCGGCCGGGGATACCAACGTGGCCGAGATCCTCCTGACCACTCGTCGCAGAGTGGTCAAGTTGAAGGAACGATTGGAGGCCTCAGCGACGAGGGAAGAAGAAGCCCGGGCGTCAGCGCGCTGGAACGCGGACGACGTCGAGCGAGTCGAACTGGAGCGGGATGTCGCCTGCACTGGTGCCGAGGATATCCGCAAGATGCTGACGGATGAGCGCGCGACGCATCAGGCCGAAGTCGAGCGTCTGATGTCCGAGCATGACGCCGAGGCGGAAGCGCAGCGCCGGGCCATCTCGGCGCTGAACTCCATGGAGGAGGAGCGCAACACCATGCGACGCCAGCGTGACGTCAATCGTCAGGAGCGAGACGGCGTCGTGGCCCGCTTCGAGGACCTGTCCAACCGGGCGCGCGAGCGCAATATTGACGCCGACCGGAGGATTCTGGAGTTCTCCACCCGGGTCGGTGAGCTGACAACAGTTGCCTCACAGCTCCGCGCAACGCTCGCCGGTCTAGAAGGAGAGAACGCAGGTATGTCTCCTCCGCATTGTGTAAAGTTTGTTTTTAGAGGTTGAGGTCCTCTTTCTTGTTGCTTCAGCGTTGCAGGTCGACGCGCAGGAGGCACAGGCGTTACGAGAGGCTGTGCATGGGGTTTGCGACCTCTTCGGCGTGGTAGCCGTCGAGGGTGGCCTGGCGGCAGCCAGGACTCGCGTCGGCCTGCTCTGGGAGAGGGGCCAAGCGCGGATCCGGGAAGCCCTGTGCATCGGGGTCCACCGCATGATGGCCATCGCCGCCTGCCTCTACGACGCGGTGATCCCCGCGCTCGTCAGCTTAGGGTACCCCCTGACGCCCCAGAGGACCTGCTCGACCGGATCGAGGCCGATGCGGAGGAGCCTACAGCGATCCTGGCCGCCAAGCTTGACGACGTTGTGTTCCCGCTGCCGGAGGAGTGACCCTGCGTGGTCAGAGATCAGGGCCAAGGGCCCTTGTAACAAACATTTTAAGTTATCTTGTGATGTGCCTCCGGGAGGGCTTTAGACGACTTTGACGACTCTTTGGTGAGCTTATTTTAAATTTGTTTGCTTGTTGGTTTTCACATTTGCCTTTTGCTTGGGCTACTTGCCCGACTTTCCCTGGGAGGAGCTTTGATCTGTTCGGGTGTGAGGTCGAGTGGTGATACTTGGCTCCGGGGAGCCAGAGTATTTCGCGGCCCTGTGGCACGGTCCAGCGAGATCTCTTCTCTCGGTGGGGGAGATGGGGCTTTCGCCTAGCGGGTTTGGCGAAGCGGTTTTGAGCGAAAAAGTTTTTGGAGTGAAAGACAGGGGGTTACCCCCTTCCCAGCCCCGAGCGAGGTGTGTTCTGGCGCGCGCCGAGAGTGCACCTTGCTAAGCAGTCGATCCGAGAGTTCCCGCGTTTTTATTCCTCGAACTTTTTGCTCTTAAGAAAGGATTACATGCGTATGTACATGGTGATAGGTATACTAGAAAGTAGTAGAAAAGTGACATAGATGTTGGTGCCGTGGGCGTCCGAGCTCCTTGGGTCCTAGGGGTCGACGTCCATCTTGTCAGCGGCTTCGATCGCTGCCACCAGCTCCTCGCTTCGCACCTTGGCCATGGCGTTCTCGCAGCAGTCCACCTCACATTGGTACGCCACCTTGACGTCGTTGGAGATTGTGATGATGCCGTGCGGCCTCGGCATCTTGAGCTTGAGGTAAGTGTAGTTGGGAACGACCACGAACTTCGCGTAGAACGGCCTCCCCAACACTGCATGGTAAGTCCCTCGGTAAGCCATGACCTCGAAGGTGAGATACTCGGTCCGGAAGTTGTCCGGCTCCCTGAACGTGACGGGCAGGACGATCTGCCCCAGGGGTACCGTTTGTCTCCCGAGGATGATTCCCTAAAAGGGAGCCCCCGAGGATCGAAGCTTCTCCCTATGTAGACCTAGGTCTTCGAAGGCATTGTAGTACATGATGTTGAGGCTGCTGCCCCCGTCCATCAGTACGGTGAATCGCACGCTCCCTATGATCGGGTCCACGACGAGTGGATAACGACCCAGGTGAGGAATGTGGCTCGGATGGTCATCTCGGCCGAACGTGATGTCGGGCTCCGACCAGTCGAGGAAGGCCGAAGTTGCTGGGGCGATAGCGAAGACCTCGTGCCGCTCCTTCTGCCGGCGCTTGCAGCTGTAGGCCTCTGGACCTCCGAAGATCATGAGGCACTTGTTGACGCGGGGGTAGGAGTCTTCGCAACCCTCGTCCCCGTCCTGGCCCTCTGATTCCTTTGGCTCGTCCTAGTTAGGGACGGCCTTGAAATACCTGGCCATCACGTCACACTGCTGGAGAGTATGCTTGACCGGCCCGTTGTGATACGGGCACGGCTTCGTGAGCATGTCTTCAAACTTGCCCACCTTCTTCTCGCCCTGGGGATGGGGAGGCTTGCGGTCTGCCGTTGCGACAAGGTTGTCACTGCCGCCACGCTGCGGCTTGCCCTTCTTCTTGTTCCTGTTCTGGGCATGGTTCAAGCCGCCTTCGCCGGCGGTCTCGACTTCCTTGCCCTTTCCCTTGTCGGGGTGGAATATTGCACCGACCGCCTCTTCTCCCAACGCGTAGCTCGTGGCGATGTCGAGGAGTCATTCGGTGGTGCGGGGGTTGCTGCGGCCTAGCTCGTGGACAAACTTTTTGTAGGTCGTGCCTACGAGGAAGGCCCCGACCACGTCTGCGTCGGCCGTCGTTGGGAGTCTCGTGTCATGGAGGGACTCGTCCACCTTCTGTCTGCAACCGCAGAGGTCCCACGGATTGCCTGGGCGCGTGTAGGTGCCTTGGAAATTTCCGTCAAAGGCCTAGTGCAGAGACTCCCACCCATCGATGGTGTTGGGTGGCAGATGCTCGAGCCACATGCGGGTTGAGTCCGAAAGATGAAGGGGTAGGTTGCGGATGATGAAGTCGTCATCGTCCGTGCCGCCAGCCTGACAGGCGAGGCGGTAATCGTCGAGCCAGAGCCCGGGGTTCGTTTCCCCGGAGTACCGGACGACGTTGGTTGGTTGTCGAAAAGGGTGCGGGAACGACGTGCACCGGATGTGATGAATGAACGCCAAGGGGCCCGGTGGCTCCGGCGTGGGAGGCCGGTCTTCATCACTGTCATATCGGCCGCCACATCGGATGTGGTAGCCTCAGCTTGCGCCGTCCTGCTTGGCGTGCTTGCGCGCGTTGGGCCGGGGTGGGACGCCGGTGTTCGACCGGTGCGGGATCCGGATGGACCAACCCCTCGCGGTCGCCGGGAGCCGTGCCGACTGGGTGGCCGGTGCTGAGCCCACGCCTCCGTGGCGCGGAGCTCTCGGCCTATTGTTCTGCGGCCCGCTCCAGAAGGGTCTTCAGCTCGTCGTGAGCGAGCTTGCCGTCGGAAGCATCTGGGATCGGAAGGTTGCAGAGCAATATCCTTGCTGACGCGATGTTCTGGCTTGCCCGCGTGAACTACGACGTGCCATGTTCATCGTTGATGATGCGGTGGTGTACCGCCCAGGCCTCCCTGCGAGTGCGAGGCTCCACGGGATACCTGGCAGCTTCGCGCTCGAACGTCACCTTTCGCTGCCGCTCCGCGACCTGTTGCTCTATGTTGCGGAGGTCACAGAGCTGTTGCTGCCAGGCCTCCGAAGACTGCGGGTCGGGCCTCGGCTGGGGTACCGGCACACCCGTCTGGCGGACGGGCGTGTGGCTGTCGTCGTCGTTGTCCCCTTCTTCGATGAGGGTGGGGTCGACGGCGGTTGCGGGTGGAGGTGCGTCGCACATGAAGCACTCGCGGCCATGGTCCTCGTTGGGATCACTCGAGTCGGAGTCAAGCAGATAATCGCTGGCTTGGAGGAAACCGTGAAGCGCCTTCTGATCCTCCAGACCGTCGAAGTCCAGGGGTCCCAGGGATCTGTGCTCCCACGACTTGAGCCGGTGTAAGGTGTGGCCTCCGAGCGCGTAAGGAGACCGGAGGTGGAGCGAGAGTGGTGGGACACGAGCCCCATTTGTCTCCCTTCCGTGGGGTCAGCATGGAACCACACGGCCACCATCTCCGCATACGATGCGACGACATTCCTCATGCCGAAAGGTTGCGCCTCCGAGACGGGTGTTTTAACACGCCCCGGGGAGAGCGGCTGCCCTCCCGCGAGCTGCGCCGTCACGTTAGCGAACGCGAAGTAGAAGTTGCGCAGAGACTCCTAAGTTGGCTGGGTTCCCTCGGGAGTGTCGAGCTGGTGCTCGAACAGAAAATGATCGGCCCGCGGGACGAAGGCCCGACGATCGGCTTGTTCCCCGGAGGGAGACAGACGGAGGTGGGCCATGGATGCGGAGATGGCGTCCATGGCTACCTCAGAAGATGCCGTAGGGCGACGGAGAGCCAGGTCAGCCCCTTGCCCGTGGCACTGGAACTTTAGGCTACCAAAACAAATAATGGAGCCCAGAGCGAAATCAACGTGGCGATCAGCCATGGGAAACTCGAAAATACGGGTGACACGCAAAGGTCCCCTACCCGGCGCGCCAACTGTCGGTGTCTAAAATGGCGGGGTCTAGACGACCAACGAGTAAATTTCTAAGTGTGTCGGAGTTCGGATGGTTGCGCTCGGAGAACACAGAGGTTTATACTGGTTCAGGCACGAACGCCATACGTCCAGTGTGTTTTTCGGCCCATGCCTTAAGCCCCATGCCTGAGGACGGAGGAGACTATGGACCTTTGTTGACACCGTTTTTCGGCATGTGTCAAATGAGCTAAGATTTGTGTT
The DNA here is from genome assembly GCA_022036555.1 of Microstegium vimineum. NCBI lineage: Eukaryota > Viridiplantae > Streptophyta > Magnoliopsida > Poales > Poaceae > Microstegium > Microstegium vimineum. Next base: position 12,323,500 of record CM039135.1, on the reverse strand, counting down.
GATCAGCAACCGTTTTCCATCGGCATCATGAGTCAGTATTGCCGATTGGAGTGTGCTGTGGGATGATTAAGTGTGTTGCCGATGGAAGCTGGGAGTTTCGGATGTTGCCTATAGGAGTTGAATGGCTCACCAGAGGTCGAATGCAAAGTTGCTGATGCCGATTGCCGATGAGGAGATACCGATTGCTGATAGGGATTGATTGGTGAAGACAAGTTGCCAGTACAAGGTTGCCGATCGGGAAGTATTGCCGATGCCGATGGGCATGGAGTGCCGATGAACGCAGGGTGACTTAGCGTTTGATGTTAGCAGAAGATTACCGGTGGCCAAAAAAGGAAGTTGCGGATTGAAGGAATCTGCCGATGGAAAGTTTTCGTCGAGGGGAAGACATAAGGAAACTGGTGATTTTATACCAGTATTATTATAGCAGTTTGAGTCCGACTCTTGCATGAGTTGTTTGTTTTCCTTTAAAACAGGTGTGTTTGTTTAGGAAAATAATATTGTTATTTTAGATCCGACTCCTGCACGAGTCAGTTTCCTTAAAGATAGGAGTTTGTTTTAGGAAAGATACGGGTCGTGTCTTTGTACAACTCTCCATGCGGGTAAAGATATCAATCATATCAAATCAAATCAATTTACTCTTATTCTACTTTTACTGCAATTTACCCTTTTTTGCATTAGTCTTATTTTATCAACGAGTTCTTCAAGCTTCGACGGGCTGCATCACTCTGATCTCCGTCAAATCCTTGTAAGTTCCGCGTGGGAGTACCTCTGAGCTTTGACATCCGGGCGTATCGCTCTTGTCTCGTTCAGCTCAGCTCTAGTTATCCAGATCAAGCCTCAATCTCAGCATCCGGGCGCATCGCCGTTGCCTAGATTGAATCTTGTTCTAGTTATCGTCCTTGTCGATTAACTGGTCAAATCGACTGGCACGCCTCCGGATATCGAAATTCGGGTATAAGCCCGAGGTGTTCGCAGATCCTGATGCTTTTTGTGTCAACACCTCTTTTGGGGCGCCCAGTGGGACCCGATTAATCAAATTACACATCTATCATGGGTGATAACTCCGACGTTAACCAGAGGAACATCATTGAAGTCTCCAAGGCCGATCTGAAAGATGATCAGAAGCTGGCCATGGAGCGGGCTATGGAGGAGTACAAGCAATTATATCTGAAATCCTTCAGCCTAAGCAGGAGCGGTGAAGCAATCCAGAAGCAAGATCCGCCGTTGCCACGGCAGGTCACATATGACGCCAATCCTGGTAAGTTACAAGAGATGGTTAATTCTGCTCTAAGTCAAGCATTAATTGGCCACTCCAGCGTGCTGTCCAATATTGTCTACAATGCTGTCATGCAATCATTCAAAGAAGGACATGCACCTCAATATGTTGGTCCAGCGTATCATCAACCTGGATCGGCATCTATAAGCCCATCGACAGCCCCAATGGCGTCTTCTGCTCCTGTAGAACCGTCTACCGATGTGGCTACACCGCTAAGGCCGAGCCCTGATAGCGTCACCAAGCTCCATACAGATCCAGTGGCGTCGACAATTTCAGGACCTGCTATCCAGAGTCAACTAGCTCCCACTAACTGGTGGGGATACGGTATGCCTCCAAATCTATCTGCTGGTTCTAATCTGGTGCAGGGAGATAGCTCAGCTTGGAAGAGCTCTATGGCGTCGGCAACGCAGTCACAACCGGTGGCCCCTATGATGCATTACTCTGCGCCCTCTCCGACTGTGCAAGTGTCATCAGAAGATTTTCAAGTGATTCCTAAGATACCTCTGATGCCACCATCGGCAAGCCCTATGCCGATGCAACACGCTATAGCACCTGGAAGCCAACCTATGGTTGCAAATCCTCAAGTTGGGGCGCTGGTTCCCCAAGGTAATCTGATGATTGATTGCTCCAGGATACAAGAGCAACACACTTCAATTAGCTATCAGCCATCGGTAAGTCACATGCCGATGATTTACAATCCTGGATGGGCCAACCAACCGCCAGCTCAACAGCCCGGCGTGTCAATGTATCATTATGGAGGCCCAACAAACACTCAGAGTGGACCATCGGTACAACAACCAATGAATACGATGACTCAACCTAATCTGCCAAGTGTGCAAAACTATCCATCGGTAAATCTACCGATGCATAGTGTTCAGATGACTAGTGCTGCGCCCGCGACTTCTCCGCATCATCTTCAAGAGGCGCATCAGCCGGCTCCACCAGTCAACAACCCGCCAATGAGTCGGCAAGAGCAGGATGCATATTGGGCCGATAAGATCGCCAAAGTTATGAAAGAACAATTCGACATTAAACCCAAAGTCAATACATATTCTTATCGGACTCCGTATCCTCCAGCATATGGCTTGATTCCTCTCCAAAATCGGTACAAAGTGCCTGATTTTACCAAGTTCTTCGGCCAAGACGACACATCAACAATGGAGCACATCAACCGCTTCATTATCCAGTGCGGAGAAGCTGCCAGCAGGGAAGAATTGAGGGTGAGATTGTTCTCTTCGTCATTATCTGGATCGGCATTTACATGGTTCATATCACTGCCTCCAAATAATGTAATCAGATGGGCCGATCTAGAGAGGCAATTTCATAAATACTTCTTCGCTGGCATACATGAGAAGAAGCTTACTGATTTGGTCAAGATGAGGCAACGCAATGACGAATCGGTGGAGAACTTTGTTCAGAGGCTGCGGGACATGAAGAACAAGTGCTACAGCCTGGTACTTGATGATCGGCAACTGGCAGATTTGGCCTTCCAAGGATTACTGCCGCACATCAAGGACAAGTACGTGTCTCAAGAATTTGAAAGCCTAAGTCATATGGTGCAAAGAGTTGCCAATCAAGATATCAAAACTTTTGAACCCAGGAAGACTTCGAATAAAAAGGTGACCTTCGTTGGGCAAGAAGACTCTAGATCCGATGAAGAACTAAGTATCAGCGCCGCCGAATGGGTGAAGGATAAGAAATTTGTGTCTTGTCCGTTCGGCCAGAAAGAAGCTGAAAGATCCACCTTTGATATTACCAAGGCCGATAGGATGTTTGACTTATTACTTCAAGAAGGGCGGATCAAGTTGGCACCTAATCAAGTAATTCCATCGGCCGAAGAGCTCAAGAAGATTAGGTACTACAAGTGGTATAATGCAACCTCGCATAGTACCAATGACTGCAAAGTATTCAGGCAGCAGTTGCAGTCAGAAATTGAATCTGGACGAATCCAGTTTGAAAATTCTAAGGTCCAGAAACCGATGAAGATTGATTAGCACCCGTTTCCAAATAATATGGTGGAAACCAGTGGAAAAACCAAAGTGCTGACATCGGAAGCTGCCAGGAAGAACGCATCGGTAGATCCTAACCATCAAGTGACTGAGCGTGATGAAAGGAGGTTTGCCGATGATAGAAAGGGCAAGAAGGTTGCCGATGAAGGTGGCAGTGCCAATAGGGCTCCTGGTATTGTAATCACGCATAAGCAGCCAAGGCGAGACTATCGGCAATCGCGGGAAGAGCGATATTGGCAAGAAGAAGAAGAGCACCAGGAATGGCTTCGGCATAAGGACCACTGGAGGTGTCCCTTCTTCATTCACTGTTGGGAAGAAGGCATCAAGCTGCCTACTGCCGATAATTGTCCCGAATGCAATGGGTACTACACCGCCGATCGGTCAGGTAAGAAGCCTCGTGTTGATGATCGGGCATCCAGGTACGCCAAGCCACTCAGAGAGAAGAGGTCGGCGCATGACCGACTGGGGGGCAAGCTTAGTGCCCATAACAGGCTTGGCAGACGTGTTGATCAAGAGGAGCTGGAGGAGATGGCCAATGCGAGAGTGCCTGACGAAGAAATATTCTCCAGAGATCCCAACATCGGAAGAAGTACCGATGCAAGCGGTGGAAAGCAGCACCAGCCTGTCTGGAAGACTAAGCTTCCTTAATGGTGCCCCAAAGGTCTAACAAAGACTCAGAAAAGGAGGATTCAATGCGAACGCCGCAATGACCTGTATGATAATGAAGAACCCTCAAAGGAAAAGCAGTGGAGGCCAAAGCATAAGGACATGGATCCATCGGCAGAAATCAATATGGTCGTCATGTTGCCGATGGAGTTCATGGCGCCTGTCAGCGATGATGAGGAGACTGCTGAGATGGCATAATTGGTGCTGGATCCAATGACAGCCGTCTTTGAGAAGCCTGCCGACGATGAGAGGCAACACCTGAGGGCTTTGTTCGTTAAGGGCAAAGTAGATGGACAGCCTGTGACAAAGATGTTGGTGGATGGTGGCGCGTCGATAAACATAATGCCATATGTCATGTTTAGGAAGCTTGGAAAAGGCGACCAAGACTTAGTCAAAACGGACATGAAGCTCAAGGATTTTGAAGGCAATGTGTCGACAGCAATGGGAGCTGTATGTGTTGACTTAACTATCGGCAGTAAAACTTTGCTGACAACATTTTTTGTAATCAGTGGTAAAGGCACCTACAACTTGCTCCTAGGAAGGGATTGGATCCACGCTAATTGCTGTATTCCTTCCACCATGCATCAAAGCCTTGTACAGTGGATCGGGGACAGAATTGAAGTCATCTGAAGTGAAGCCCCATCTACTATTGCATCGGCAGAATCGGAAACTTATGAGTAGACCAGGTGCATATCCGGTGAAGCTTGGGACAAAGAGTTCCTCAAAGTTGCCGATTACCGTATTACGCCGATCCAAGCAGTCGGTCCTGAAGAAGAGTTTTAATGGATCGGTTCGCTGATGATGGAAAACTGGGACATGGCTTCACATCCGCCGATGATTTACTTGAGATAGACATCGGCGATGGTAGTAAACATAGGCCTACTTTTATTAGTGCTAAGTTAGATTCCCAATGTAAACAGCAGTTAACCAATTTATTAAAGGAATATAAAGATTGTTTTGCTTGCGATTATACAGAGATGCCTGATTTAGACCGATCAATAGTTGAACATCGGTTACCCATCAAGTCTGGTTTCCAACCACATCGGCAACCTGCGCGCCGATGCAATCCTACTATTTTACCCAACATCAAGGCGGAGATTACAAAGTTAATCGAAGCTGGATTTATTCGGCAATGCCGATATGCCGAATGGATTTCTAATGTGGTTCCTGTATATAAGAAAAATGGAAAACTTCGTGTTTGTATTGATTTAAGGAATCTCAACAAGGCTACGCCGATGGATGGCTACCCGATGCCCGTTGCCGATCTGCTGATCGATGCTGCTGCTGGACATCAAATCATTAGCTTCATGGATGGTAATGCTGGGTATAATCAAATATTCATGGCTGAAGAAGACATATCCAAGACTGCTTTCAGATCTCCAGGTCATGTCGGTTTATTTGAGTGGGTTGTCATGACTTTTGGCTTAAAGAATGCCGATGGTTAAGTCCAATAGTAGGTTTATCAGAGAGCAATGAATTTCATCTTTCATAAGTATATCAGCACGATAGTCGAAATCTATATTGATGATGTGGTGGTTAAGTCCAAAGATTTTGGGAAGCATCTTGCCGATTTGCGAAAAATATTGGAATGCACAAGGGAGCATGGGTTGAAGATGAATCCTAATAAATGTGTGTTTGGTGTATCGGCAGGACAGTTTCTGGGCTTTATGGTGCACCGAAGAGGTATCGAGAACGGCAGAAAATCTATTGATGCAATTAACAAAGTGGTTGCTTCTACAGACAAGACTTAGCTGCAGTCCTTGATCGGCAAGATTAATTTCATTAGAAGGTTTATATCTAACTTATCTGGTAAGATTAAATCTTTTAGTCCATTGTTGAAGCTGAAAGCCGATCAAGAGTTTATATAGAAAGAAGAACAACAGTTAGCCTTGGAGGAGATTAAAAAATATCTGGTAAATCCTCCAGTCTTGGTTCCACCTCAGCACGGGATGCCTTTCAGATTGTATTTGTCTGCTGATGACAGTGTTATCGGATCGACTTTAATTCAAGAATTTGAAGGAAAGGAACGTGTGATATATTACCTGAGCAGAAGGTTGGTGGATGCTGAAACCAGGTATTCGACCATAGAGAGATTATGCTTATGTCTGTATTTCTCTTACATCAAATTGAGGCATTATTTATTGTCGGCCGAATGCACTGTTATCTGCAAAGATGATGTGGTCAAGTACATGCTGTCAATGCCGATATTAAGTGGACGAATCGGTAAATGGATTCTGGCACTTTCAGAGTTTGATTTAAGGTATGAATCGGCTAAGGCTGTTAAAGGTCAAGTGATGGCAGATTTTGTTACTCAGCATTGCAATGTGGTAAGCTCTGTGGAGATCGCTCCTTGGACTTTGTTTTTTGATGGGTCTACGTGCAAGGACGGAGCAGGTATCGGTATTCTCTTAATTTCACCCCGAGGACGGAAGTATGAAATTTCGTTGCCGATTGTTGCTACTTCAACCAACAATCAGGCTAAGTACCAGGCTTTACTTAAGGGGTTGGAATTACTCAGGGAAGTACGTGCCGATGCTGTTGAAATCTTCGGTGATTCTATGTTGGTGATTAACCAATTGCTTGGGACATATGAGTGCCGAAGTGAAGCTTTAATTGCAGCCCATGAAAGGTGTTTTCAATTATTAAAAGAATTCAAAGAGTACCGCCTTGAGCATATTCCTAGATTGCATAACGAAGAGGCCAATTGGTTAGCACAGAATGCTTCAGGGTATCAGCCGATTCAAGAAGCCGTAGCATCGGTAGCAGTTGCCGATGACTGGAAAAAAGAGATTGCCGATTACTTAAGGGATCCGTCTAGGAAAGTTGAAAGGCGTCTAAGGTTCCAAGCCACTAAGTATGTGCTCCTTGACGATGAATTGTATTATCGGACGATTGATGGAGTTTTGCTCAGATGCCTTAATAAAGAGGAATCAAAAGAGTTGATGGGTAAAATTCATGAAGGTGTGTGTGGGGCACATCAATCGGCATTCAAGATGAAGTGGATGATTAGGCGGAATGGATATTATTGGCCGACAATCCTTGAAGATTGCTTTAAATATTTCAAAGGGTGCCAGGATTGTTAGAAGTTTGGTAACGTACAGAGGGCACCTGCATCGGCAATGAATCCTATAATCAAGCCTTGGCCGTTTAGAGGATGGGCTATTGATCTCATCGGCCAGATTTATCCACCATCAAGTAAGGGGCATAAGTTTATACTTGTCGCTACCGATTACTTCACTAAATGGGTTGAGGCAATTCCTTTGAAGAAGGTGACATCGGCAAACATGGTGGATTTTGTTAAAGAACACATTGTTTACCGATTCGGTATTCCTCAAAGTGTTACTACCGATCAAGGAACCATGTTCACATCGGGAGAGTTTGATGAGTTTGCTGCTAGTATGGGGTTCAAGGTGTTAAACTCTTCTCCTTATTATGCTCAAGCCAACAGTCAGGCTGAAGCGACTAATAAGGGAGTTATTAAGCTTATCAAGCGCAAAATTGAAGAGAACCCTAGAAGATGGCATGTGGTGTTAAATGAAGCCTTATGGTCATATCGGATGGTTTGTCATGGTGCAACCAAAGTCTCACCGTATCAGTTGGTCTATGGACACGATGCTGTCCTGCCTTGGGAAATTAAAACTGGCTCTAGGCGATTATCTTTTCAAGATTAGTTGACGACCGATGATTATGCTGCTCTAATGAAAGACGAGTTAGAGGATTTAGCAGGTCATCGGTTGAGGGCGTTGATCAACATTGAGGAGAATAAGAAGAGGATTGCCAGATGGTATGACAAGAAAGTAAAGGTAAAAGAATTTGCCGATGGCGATTTGGTTTGAAAGTTGATTTTACCGATTGGGACTAAAAGTTCTAAGTTTGGAAAATAGTCTCCTAATTGGGAAGGTCCTTATCGGATAAAACAATCTGCTCCTCGCAATGCCTATATTTTGGAAACTCTCGAAGGAGTTGCATTTTCTAGGGCAATCAATGGTAAATACTTGAAGAAATATTACCCTAGTATTTGGGTAGACGCATAGTGCTCAGTTGAATGCCGATGAAGGAAAAAGTTATATAAACATCAGTAAAAGCGTGCTGGCGTTATGTTACAAAGCCAAAATCAAGTGTTACTGATTACATTTGCCGATGTAATGAAATTTAACAAGTTACAACAGGGATTGGATAACTGATATCGCACGCAGGCGAATTTGTTCTATCTCTTCCATCTCCCTAGCATCTTCATCGGCAGATCCTTCAACCGACTTGATCTTTCTTTTCAGAGCGATGGCTTGTCGGGCATTACTGTCCCTCTCTTGTCGCAGAGCTTTGATGGTATCAGGAAGTTGGGCTCTCCTCTGGCTGACTGCATTCAAGGCTTCTTCAACCTTTCTTTGTTCAGCTTGCAGCTCTTCCTTTCTCGCCGATAATTGGATGAATTCCTGTTCAAGATCAGTGCCAGAAGCTTCCACTTGGCCGATGTTTTTGTGCTTCTCATTGGCAATTTGCTTAAACTGAAGCATTTCTTCCGTGAGTTTGGATTGAGCATTCCTGTTGGCAATACGGCTTGAGACCCGTTGGTATTGAAGTCGGTGGCTCTCAAGGAAGGCTGCTTGGAGGAGGATCTCTTCTGCATCGGCAGGTAGTTGGCCTTGGAGATCCTTGAAGGCTGTCCTTACTGCAGTTGAATCTTGGACGAGCTGGGATGTATCTTGTTGCAGCAAGGAAAGCAGTGCTTCGAGTTTGGATTTGACCTCTGCCGATAGAGCTGGAGCAGAGCTTTCTTCGTCCTCATCCTCATCGGGGATGTCGATAGCGAAGGAGAATAGGTTGTCTGCTCGAACGGGGCCTTCTTGGTGTTCATCCTCGTCCTGGAGGTTGAGGCCGAAGGAGAATAAGCTGTCTGGGGAGTCTTGGGCCTGAAAAGGAAGAAGTTATGATATGCCAATTATAAGGTTATGTTACAGGTTTTAAGTGACCAACTTACCATTTTAAAGCGGATTCCTTGCCTAGGACTTGGCATGGTAGATGGTCCGGCCTCATCCTGGAGATCGGCAGCAGTTGCCGATGAGTAAGCCTCTGCTTGGGAAGCAGTTGACGCCGTTGGTACTAGCGGCGTTGTTGCTGGCGTCGCTTCCGATGTAGTAGCTGGCTCCCATGGTGGCGACACCATTCTCTCATCGGGAATTTCAGCTGGTGAAAGTGCCGATGCCGATGTCGCCTCCGCTGTTGCAGCGGGTGGTGTTACCTCCTGATCGGGGATATCGTCCAGTGGGTGATCCGGGGTAGGAGCCGGTGATGGTTCTGCCGTTGGCGCGTTGGCAGTTGGTGATGCGATTGGAGTCGATGGCAAGGATGGAGTGGCCAATCTCAAGCGCCTTTTCTTCCTTGGCACGACAGCGGGAGATCCAGCCCGTTTCGATGAAGCCTAGGGGGCATCGGCAACAGGGCTTGGAGATGCTTGTGTGCTTGGAGCAGCTACCGATGACCTCATTGCCTGAAATATTAGTAGAAGTTATACAAAATAACCCGTTGCCGATGAAACAGTATGTAATCGGTATGAGTGAAGATGAGTTTACTGCAAAAACCCGCGTCAAGGCAGCAGCAGCAGCCGATGTAGCCTTGGTTTTTGCAGGCGTCGGTTTGGGTACCTTCTGGAGGGTGAAGGCAGCTAGTGTAGGGGCATTATTGCCGATGAGTGATATGGGATTCATCATTCAGAGATTAAAGGGCTTGCCACTCCTGCTCATCTTAGGAATCGGATCGTCAACCTGTTAAGCATAAGGGGTCAGATGCCGATGATAAGAGTAAAGTAATGAGGAATGCATCGGAATGAAAAGCTTACTGCGTCGTCGGGAATGACATGATTGACGTCAATTATATTCCGATAGTAGTGCGATGACTTGGCAAATAATTGATACCTCCATTCTTGCCACCAGAATTTATATTCATTTGTGATGAAGGATGTTGGTGACCAGGAGGATAAATCAATATCTGACGTATCGGCATTGGGAGGAAGATTGACGATTTTGTTCCAGTCTATAGCACTGGAGATGGTCTGCCTTGGTTTTACCACCTTGGAATAGCAGCGCTTGATCGGCAGTTGGCCAAATGCTAGTTGTCTTGCCGCCGCCGATGGGTAGTAAAACTCGAAACATGGAGGGGTGTTCTTCCCGGATCCGAAGATATTGACTGGGATGGCTCAGGGAACGATATTGGCCTTCATGATTATGTGATTTTGAGGCACATTCCCATCGGTAAGATTGAACAACATCGGAAATTGATTGTTCTCATCAATGTATGGCCACCAGAGCCGTTCTGAAGCAGGGATTCTGTTGTAAAATTTCTGAAAGAATAAGCCGAACTGTTCTGCATCGGCATCGGTCCCTGGCAACACTACGATGGCCTCTCCAAAGTTGAGTGGAGGGCGAGTTGCTGATTCATCATCCCTATACTTGCAATCTTCCGATATGTCCCTTGGGAATCATTGAGCGAACAGGTCAAACTGAAGGGCTTTGTACATATGTGCGTTCAGCCACATGTTGATGAACCACCAGGGACCCCCGAGGTTGCCGATGGGCTCGCCTAGCAGTAACTTCTTGGAGACTTGATGTAGAAGACGGTATACCGATCCAAGAAGATATCTGCCTAGAGGAAGTCTTGTTCCATCGGCAAGGAGTTCAGCTGCCAGAAGATGCATAGTAGTGGGTCCGACTACCCTGCCGCAGAAGATGAATTTTTCCAGCCACATATTCAGAAATATAGCATGCTCCCTCTGGTTTACCGATCCTGTCTTCTGGTACTCCTGGATATAGCCAGTCCAGCCGCCGATGTTCCGAGTGTTCACTTTGTACTCGGCCTTCCTGTTGAACAGGGTAAAGGTATCGGCAGAGGAGACATCGAGACCTGTCAACATGTGCACATCGGCAAGTGTGGGAGTGGCTGGTCCATGCCTGAATAGGAAGGCGTTCATGGTGTCAGACCAAAAGTAGGAGGCCGCCATCAACATATTCTCATTTTTCTCCATATCGGCAATGGAGAGCCTGATGCACTGATCCAGACTGCGCTCTGACCAATAGACTTGCTGTGTTCTAAAGACCCTAAGGTACCAGTTCTTCCACCCTTTGGTGGGCTTGGGCCATGACCGGAAAACATCCTTCCATAATCCTAAACCAAAGCATTCAGATCTAAAAGGAATCCGGTTGCTTTCCGCGTTGATCATGTAACTAGGATCAGGATTCCCCATTGGGCCTAAGCAGGTGAAGCTGGATTGCTCGAGAGGGATTAAGAGATTGTTGTACAGTTCCTAGGTTTTGAAAAGAGAAAAAGAAAGATCAAAGGAAGAAAAAGGGGAAAAATTACGGGATTCATATAGACAAAGGAACTAGCAGGAGATTCGATGAGGAGGAGAATGGATTTACCTTGGGGATGTCGACTTGGATCGCCATTGGAGCTGAGGAGTTCTTGCGGATTGTGCTTGGCTTGAAGAAGGTACTGTTGCTCGAGCTCGAATGGGTGTTCTTCGGAGGCGCCGCCGGAGGTTGAAGACGAAGGCAGATGTAAAAGTGAAAGTAGACTCAGGGTGAAAAGGCAGATTGGGTCCTAGTAACTTTTATAAGCTTACTCAGGGGTATTTTGGGATTTCGGTTCACACTGTGCAGGAATGTGGAGAGGCCTGCGGTGGATGCGCGCGATAATCAAGGAGATATTGTCAGATTTGCAACTATTTGTGCTGTAATCGAGAGATTTTATTAATAAATTGCAGTTCTGCGCGCGGAGATCGAGGAAGTTGTGCAGTTATCTCGAAGGTAACGGCTACAGTAGAGAGAATTTCAGCGCGTAAAGTATTATACACTTTGAAACTGGGGGGCATGTGTTGACACCGTTTTTCGGCACGTGTCAAATGAGCTAAGACTTGTGTTGATCAGCAGCCGTTTTCCATCGGCATCATGAGTCAGTATTGCCGATGGGAGTGTGCTATGGGATGATTAAGTGTGTTGCCGATGGAAGCTGGGAGTTTCGGATGTTGCCGATAGGAGTTGAATGGCTCACCAGAGGTCGAATGCAAAGTTGCTGATGCCGATTGCCGATGAGGAGATACCGATTGCTGATAGGGATTGATTGGTGAAGACAAGTTGCCAGTACAAGGTTGCCGATCGGGAAGTATTGCCGATGCCGATGGGCATGGAGTGCCGATGAACGTAGGGTGACTTAGCGTTTGATGTCAGCAGAAGATTACCGGTGGCCAAAAAAGGAAGTTGCGGATTGAAGGAATCTGCCGATGGAAAGTTTTCGTCGAGGGGAAGACATAAGGAAACTAGTGATTTTATACCAGTATTATTATAGCAGTTTGAGTCCGACTCTTGCATGAGTTGTTTGTTTTCCTTTAAAATAGGTGTGTTTGTTTAGGAAAATAATATTGTTATTTTAGATCCGACTCCTGCACGAGTCAGTTTCCTTAAAGATACGAGTTTGTTTTAGGAAAGATACGGGTCGTGTCTTTGTACAACTCTCCATGCGGGAGTATAAATATGTGACCAAGGGCTGCGTGTAAAGATATCAATCATATCAAATCAAATCAATTTACTCTTATTCTACTTTTACTGCAATTTACCCTTTTTTGCATTAGTCTTAGTTTATCAACGAGTTCTTCAAGCTTCGACGGGCTGCATCACTTTGATCTCCGTCAAATCCTTGTAAGTTCCGCATGGGAGTACCTCTGAGCTTTGACATCCGGGCGTATCGCTGTTGTCTCGTTCAGCTCTGCTCTAGTTATCCAGATCAAGCCTCAATCTCAGCATCCGGGCGCATCGCCGTTGCCTAGATTGAATCTTGTTCTAGTTATCGTCCTTGTCGATTAACTGGTCAAATCGACTGGCACGCCTCCGGATATCGAATTTCGGGTATAAGCCCGAGGTGTTCGTAGATCCTGATGCTTTTTGTGTCAACAACCTTTTGACTATATGGGCTAGGGCACCCTAGGCTGTGGATGGCGATGAGATCTCCGAGGGCGAGGGATGTCACGGATGACATTCGCTGGTCTCGGACGGGGCAGAAGAGCCCCCGAGGGTAGATGACGTCACGGGCAATGTCACCTAGGCTCGGGCGAGGCGAAGGAGCCCCCGAGGGTCGATGACGTCTCGGATGACGCCACCTTGGCTCGGGCGAGGCGAAAGAACCCCCGAGGGTCGGTGACGTCTCGGATGACGCCACCTTGGCTCGGGCGAGGCGGATGGGCCCCCGAGGGTCGATGACGTCTCGGATGACGCCACCTTGGCTTGGGTGAGGCGGAGGAGCCCCGAGGGTCGATGACGTCTCGCATGACGCCACCTTGGCTCGAGCGAGGCGGAGGAGTCCTCGAGGGTCGATGACGTTTCAGATGATGCCACCTTGGCTCGGGCGAGGCGGAAGAGCCCCTGATGGTGATTTTGTTTTTGTGGAGTCTAGTAAATTGGGTACCCTATTTCTAGGTATCCGACATACCTGATCTTGATCTTGGGAGCATGATAAGTCTCTCAACAAGGGTCACAAAACTTAACCAAACTCAACACAAAGCAAGCAGCTTATGTAAAAAGCTTATATCATGAAAGAGCATATATGGTTGTGGTAGGAATTTTCTCACTATAGAGGAGTAGTGACATTATGGTTTTATGAAGTTTTCAAAAGTTAAACTCCAAGAACCTTAAATAGATAGGGTATGACTCATGAGCCGAGAACTATATCACATTAATCAACAACTTAGTCAATATGGTTCCCTATCAAGATATTTTCCCACTAGCATAAGCAAAAGCAAGAATTCATCTTTATGACGCTTTTACCCTTAGAACGTCATAGATCATGTCACTTTTCAAATTTTAGTTTCAAATGTGATCTTCTTGTTTTTCTTCAATATTAAAAGGAAAATAAATTAAGCAATTCATTTTATGAAGAAATAAAATTTTATTTTATTTTATGATTATTAAATATATATTTTTTATATTTTTTTATTATTACTATAAGAGAAATTAACTAAGTGATTACTTTCAAGAATAAATTATTTTTATTTTATTTTTATTAAAAGATAAAATGAGTAAACAAAAGAAAAGCATCGAGGAAAATGGGATAGACATGTCAAACCAGTCAGAATAGACGTATGAAGTTGAACGGATGCTTGTTGGTGGGTCCAGGCCCTAGAAGCACGTTCGGCCGAACGTCTTCAGAGCCGTTTGGCCACTTCGAACTCTGCATTTAGATCCCTTACCTCTGAATGTTGATGTAATCTAAACTTTTTGAATTTTGGCCTCCAACATGGTTTGGCCGAACCACAAAAGTGGTCATTTTGGTCCAATTTTTTTCTGGTACGTGTCATAGATGTGCTCAGCATGATTCATTGATCCTTTTGGTGTGTTGACAAGTTGGAGTGTCGACTGACCTCCCCCATACTTGTTTCAGCGCATACTGTGACACATGACAGAGAAAGATTAAATGAAGGGGTTCTGCTGGGGTAAGATACTAGCAGAACCAAGAGCTTCATTTGTCATTGATAGCTTTAGGCACATGTTCATTGATTCAAGAGTGACATACTATCATGCCTAAGTATCTTGTTGCTATAAAGGGCTAAGGTGATCCAAGGGAGAAGACGGAGAGAGAAGGTCCTTAGCATAAAGGATGACAAGCCTTCATGCTCTCTTCTATTAGGGCCATGAGGCAAGTTGTGCCGATGGCTCTAGAGGATTACTAAGGAGAAGGATAGGCAAGGAGATCCTCTCTCTCAATGGCTATGGTTAAGCGTTTGAACTTTGCATTAGTGATAATGCGAAGATCATTAAAGCTATCTTCAAGACCGAGTCACGTCATTGTCTCCTCAGAAACTCTTTCTTCTAAGTTGGTAAAGCTTTCTTTGGAAACAACACGAAGAAACTTTTCCATATCGCTCTTCTTCTTGGTGGAACCATGGTGAGGTCAAGGAAGGTAAGAAGGGAAGGAAAAAGAGATGGAATTTCTACTGGTGGTGAAGAAGAACAAGGTAGAAAGGAGGAAGAAGGAGAGGAGAGGTTAAGAAGAAGAGAAACAACGTTCAAGGCCTTCGTTTCCGCTCGGATCGCGATGAAAACCAAAGGGGAGCATTGGCCCGACATTTCTGTGCAGCGGGGTGTTTCGAACGAAAGAGCCAGGTTTCGAACTTGTTCGGGTCAGGTGAGTCAGCTCGTGAAGTTTTGGGTTGTTTGGCCCAAAGAGAGGTTCAGCCGAACCACTTTAGATGCCAAATGGGCCGACCTTTCATGAGGGGGGAGTCAAGGCTAAGTCTAGACCATTTCTAAGGTCCTTTTCGAAATTTGAACAGAAGAGTTAAAACATGTAGATTTTAGTTCTAATTTGAGATTAAGAACAAAATCTATCATAGCAGTTTCTTGCTCAGGAATTTTCATGCTCATGTAAACTTTACTGACCATTTACCTTTAAAGGTGTTGTAGTCGTAATCTCGAAGCATGACGATTCCTTGCGTCATGACATTGATTATGACGAATGGTCTTTCTTCTATGAATCGTCGTGTTTACTCAGACCCTTTCCTCCATTCATTTCTTCTCTCCTACGAAGGATTAGTGGACAACACATACCCGAAGGAATTCACAAATAATTTGAAACAAGTGCATTGTTGTCATGGGAATAGATGACATCTTTTATGCTATAGAAAAGTTGACTTTAGCATTTTAGCATAGAAAGAGATGCTCCTTCATTGTTCACCAATTCTTTAAAAGTTAAGCAAGGTTGAGGCAAAGATGTGCAATATTATTTCATTACTACCTCAACCCTTGATTTGTCTCTATGAAAGATCTCATGACTTAACCATCAAAATTTTGAAGTTATCATGCATTGGTTAGTCCAAGAGCACAACCAAATTCCATACAAGTTTACTTTAGGTTCATTAATCAAACTTGACACCAAGTCTAATTTGATTAAGGAAGGCTATTTAAACTAAGCACCACACTTAATTTAAAGAGCTTTTGGAAACACGATCAATATTCCAAACCAAAGCATACTCATAACAGAACCAGGAAGCATGAAGACATCCAGAGATTAAAAAAGGAGATAGGATCATGGATGGTGAACCAGATGAGCATTTGCAGATTTTTTTTATTTTTTATATGACTTAGCAAGATGAGCAAGGTAAAAATAGAAAGCAAGGTAGAGACAACCAAACAAAATTATGAATGAAGCAAGACATGAATTTCTTAGTGAATTCCACTCCCCCATACTTGGATTTTGCAATATTTTACAATGTGAAAATCCAAGTCTAGGATGTGAAATTTTCTTTTAAATGTGCTTCATTATTGAAGTATGTTTGGTTGGACATACCTTGTGTTTTGCTCCATCGTTCTTTTTGTTCAAACCTGAAATGGTTAGTGACAAAAATACCTGAAGGAACACTTTCACAAATATTCCCTTAATCTCTTTTTACAAAGTTATTTTATTCATTTTAGAATTTTGAGAAACTAGAAATATTTTTATTTTTGTTTTATATTTTTTAAGCAAACCTTTAATAGAAAAGAAGAAAGCTCGGGTTATCTCCCGAAAGTGCTTAATTTTAAGACATAAGCTTTTCTTTGGGAAACCTTCAAGTTGCAACTCATGTTGGTGAAGCGGTTTCCCCTTCAACTCCAACATTTTCAAACCTATCCTCAAGACCAAAACCACTATGAGATTTGCAGAATTTATGGTAGACAAACACATCTACAACCAACCTTGCAAAGATTTTAGAAACCAAAAGCATGAAGAGGTTGTAGATCATGTGTGTAGTGATGGTAGAGGGAAGGATTGATTTGAGAGATTTATTATTTGAGCATGGATTTGATTGGAAGGTCGGGGAATAACTTCCATGCTCATTGACATCATTCTCCCTTTCAAGGAGTGTGTGAGCACTTTCTTTCTCATGACATTTCAACTCATCCTCAAGGCTTGAATGGGTCATGGTTGTTGGCGATATTGACATTAGCTCACCCCTTGGATCAAGAATTGGTTTGGATTCTAACCCTTTGATGAGAGGTCGGGAAGACCAAACGGATAGATAATCTTCGCCTATTCTATGACCAAGCTTCTCATTTCCTATTGTGTTCTCCAAGATTCTCATGATTGGCCTTCTGATAAAGGTGAGATAAAAGGAAAGTCCATGAAGGTCAAAGATATGAAAATCTAGGAAGATCTTGAGATCATAAACCACCACAAGAACATCATGGAGGACTCCTAAGCAATCAAGGATTTGACCATTGGGGAGTCTAAGGTGTTTTTGTGATTGCGATAGATGATCCTTTGATGATGTTGGAACATGGAAATGAGGAATGATGTTGATCCCGAGGCTAGGATCGTAGCCAATTTCACCATTAATGCCCAACACTTGACATGATATTCTCCTCACATGTGTGGGCGTTTTAGTGACTTCCTTTGAGGATTTGGCCTCATCCAACCATCCTTGACTTACAATGGTAGACAAAGGTTCTAACCGTTGATTATGCTCCTCTTGGTTAGATTTATGGCCCTCATGGCTTCCAGGCCTCGGGTGTCTTAATGAATTCCCAGAATCATTAAGTGGGTCATCATAAGACTTGAATGAAGAAACACATGGGGGATCATCAGGATCAAGGATGGTTCATAAGATACGTCAGATGTGGGCATAGAGAAGGAGAGGCTAGATTTGGTTTCTAAACACTTTAGTTCTCCTTCTATAAGCTCACTCGTCATTCCTTCATCAAATATCCCAAGATTTTCCTGATGTGCCATGCATGAAGTCGAGGCACAGGATGATGTTGATTTGGGAGGTTTTTTAAGAGATCCCTTCATGAGAGGCCTAGAAAGATGTTTCTTAGAAGGTCTCTTTAGGAAATGATTATTTTGGGCATTCCCAAAACCAGCAAGATCATATGAAAGGTTAGCCTCAAACTCGATGGAATGATTTAGATGTTGAATTTCTTCTTCCCTCGAGATTTGTGGTATTTGTGGTTCAGGATTGATGGCAGAATCTTTGGATAAGAGTGGTGACGATTCGACTATCAAGATTTCTTTTATAGGGGCTAGTTTTTGTTCTTCCTCGGGTCCTTCATTATAATCGTTAGTAGAGGAAGTGTCAAGAATCTTTGCGAGAAGATTCTTCCCTGCACTAACGGATAAACACAGGAAGGCTCCCCCGGAAGTTATATCGAGAAGTTGTGCGGAAACTTTGCTAAGACCGCCATAAAAGTGTTGTAACAATGTTGGCTCGGTTATAACAAGATCAGGGCCAGATGATGATAGCTCTAAAAGACGGGCCCATGCCGCACCTAGAGGTTCTTTCTCCTTTTGTGAGAAGTTGATGACCTCTTTTCGAAGACGAACAACACGAGGAATAGGGAAGAAAGCTAGGCGGAATTTGGATTGTAACTTTTCCCATTCTCCGTTTACACCATCTACGTGGCGAAGGTACCATCGTTTGGCTATTCCCGTCAAAGAGAACGGAAATAGCTTCCACTTAAGGGTACCTCACCTTATCCCTTGGATGTTGACACATGAACATAATTGTTCAAATTCACGTAGGTGAGTGTATGGATTTTCATCTTCATCCCTAGAGAAAGATTGTTCCCGAACTTTGGCTATGAAGTTAGGGCGAAACTCATAGCTGGGTGAAAGGATGGGATGTGATGATGGTGGTGGTTCCAAACTATGGCCCTTTGGAAAAGCAAGGTGAGAGATGGATGGTTCGTTCATGGTGTATATGAAAAGGATAAAAAGAAAAGAAAGATAAACAAGGATAATAGGACCAAAGGGTACTAGTTAAAAGCTACCGTTCCCCGGCAACGGCGCCAGAAATGCTTGTTGGTATTTCTTATGACTATTGGATAAATCCGCAAGCGCACAGATTATACCGATGTAGCACTTCACCGGGAGTATTCTAGGTATCGTATTTTCCTTAGGGAACGATAGTGATCTAACTAGGATTAAAGATATGTCCTATGATGGATCAAGGGAGACTATGATAACTGGGTTGAGAGGTTCGATGTAGCAAAGATATCTAACAAGGCAAAACTGGTTATACTGGCTTTATCATCCCGTCTCTTGCAGGAGGCGATGGGATAGATCAGAAAGAGGGCAAAACTCTAACTAGACCGCGCCATCATGTTGTATTGAGGCCCCACCTTTTAAGAACTTATCTTACACATGTGGTGGAATACAAAGACTAGATAGAGCTGTCACCTTCTACTAGCATCCACAAACAATCCGTGCGATAAGCGGTTTACAAAGGTAAGATCTAGTATAGACACCATGTCTACACTATTCTTACTACTTTAACCCCAGCTTAGGACTAAAGCACTCTACTTAAAGTAAAGCGATGAACAAGCGCGAAAAGATGTATAATAGCTATGACAGAATTAGAATATTGAATACTATAAAGAACTCAGATGTATCACTTACAAGTGCTGAACTTACAAGAGAATCGCATCCGCTGAGGTACAACTCGGAGAAGACGCCAGACAGGCCCGGCTCTCCTCCAGGATCTCCTCACTCTCCTCCAACTAGCATACCACTACTACTAAGGAGTAGTTTCTCCAATGAGGCACGAGTGAGAGTGAGGGCCTAGAGGGTCTATTTATAGCTAGAGGTGGAGTAGGGGCTACTCCGGTGCCACGTCAGTGATCCGCGCCACTTCCATCATCCACCGTAGGATCAAACCATCATTAAAACCGACTTAGATCAACGGGGAAGATCAAGTGGATGCATGGAGGCATGCAGGGAGTCGGTGGGGAGGACGGTGCACCTTTTGGGCACCTGACCAGGTTCGGCCGAACCCAACGGCAGGTGGGCCCTGCCACTTTTCCCTCAGGAGGTGTCCCCACAGCACAAGGATCATGTGGCCCCATAGGGTGGTTCGGCCGAATGTATTTTGTGGCCAAATGGGCTCATCTTTCGTAGGTGGCTTCTAGACGTAATGCCCATCATGATGGTGTATGCTTTTTGCACATTTTCCATACTTGGAAATATGTCATGTTGGGCCCATGGATCCTCGTGCTTTGATCCAGAACCGTTGAGAGGTAGCACACTTGGATCCAAGGGATAGAAAGTGCTTTGGAGAGTGTTACTTGGATCATGAGAGGCTTGGGAGGTCTAGTGGCCCCACAAGGTGGTCGGTCGACCCCCTAAGTGGGCCCACTATCTCCCAAAAGTCCCCATTTATCATTACCTGCACTCAAATAGTCATGGGACATGTGGAACTAGTTATTGAGTAAATTATGTTCATGCTATTATTTTTTTCCTTTGAATATGAGGATGTTGACGGTGTTTTGATGGTGATAAAATAGCTTGTAATTACTGTCAACATAGGTGAACTACAAGACCGGTGGGAGTCATTGGGTAATTGATAGTGGTTGCACTCAACATATGACCGGCGACCCCCGGATGTTCACTACACTTGATGAAGATTGTGCAAGTCAAGACAAGATTACTTTTGGTGATAATTCAAAGGGAAAAGTTCAAGGGCTTGGAAAGGTTGCTATCTCCAATCATCAATCTATCTCAAATGTCTAGCTAGTACAATCATTGAGCTTCAACTTGCTATCGGTTGGTCAATTGTATGATCTTGGTTTCCATTGTCTATTCACTCCAAGTGAGGTGGTTGTGACCAACAAAGATGACAAGGCATTGATCTTCAAGGGATTTCGGCACAACAACACCTCTATCTAGTGGACTTCACTTCAAATGAGGCTAGTTTGCAAACTTGCTTGTTCTCCAAGAATTCTTTGAGTTGGCTATGGCATAGAAGATTAGCACATGTGGGCATGTCAACCTTGAAGAAACATGTCAAGAAGGAGATGGTTAGAGTAATCAAGGATATGGTATTTGAGAAGGAAAAGCTTTGTAGTGCATGTCAAGCGGGCAAACAAGTTGCAAACACCCATCCAACCAAAACTTTCATGTCTACCTCAAGAGTGCTAGAGTTGCTACACATGGACTTATTTGGACCCAATACTTATGTAGCTTGTGAGGCAATCTCTTTTGCCTAGTGGTAGTGGATGACTACTCTCGGTATACTTGGGTGTTCTTTCTTCAAGACAAGGGAGAAACAACCGACATCTTCAAGAAGTTTTCTACAAGAGCTCAAAATGAATTTCATGTGAAGATCAAAAAGATTAGAAGTGATAATGACACCGAGTTTGTGAACACCAAGATTGAGGACTATTGTGATGAAGTGGGAATCAAGCATGAGGTGTCTGTCAATTATACCCCACAACAAAATGGTGTTGTAGAGAGAAAGAACTGGACAGTAATCACTCTTGCTAGATCAATGCTTGATGAGTACAATACCCTCGAGAAGTTTTCGGCCGAAGCAATCAACACCGTATGCTATGCGGCCAACCGGCTATTTGTCCAAAGGCTTCTCAAGAAGACCCCCTATGAGCTTGTCAATGGTAAGAAACTGGATATGTCATTCTTCCGAGTGTTAGATGCAAAGTGTACATCTATAAGAAGCGTCAACACTTGGGCAAGTTCCAAAGGCGTTGTGACATTGGTTTCCTTGTTGGTTATTCGCTTAAATCCAAGGCATACTGAAGAATCATGGCCCTATTGGTTTTGGTGATTAACGACAAAGAGAGTTTATTATGGCTAATGTATGTTTTGCAGAGGCTATGCGTAGCTTAGCCATAGTGATCAACATGATTGGGCATCAATGGTTATCACTTAGCCCCCAAGATGGATATCGTTTCGGTTTTCAAAGAGACATGATGAAGACCCTAGAATGATAGGCTAAGTGCCATAAGGAGATGAAGGGCACTTAGAAATAGATAGGGCTTCTATTTGATCTTTGACCATACTATAAAGAGGGGTTGAGACTAGTAGCTTGACTTAGGAGAGCTTCATAACTTAGGTGTGGCGCACACTTGACTTCCTTAGCTCTAAGCAAGCCTATGGTGACCGTAAGATGGCCTAGAACAGCTTCCGTATTCACCGTGATGAAAAACAAAGTTGAGAGGAGTGATCTCTAGGCGTCGAACGCTGAGTGCAGAGGCGTCGGACGCTGTCTGACGCGCCAGATACTGGCGTCAGATGCTAGGGTAGCGTCCGGCGTGCTAACAGAGAGCTCCAGAGACGTCTATTTTGCGACGGACGCGTCTGTCGCGTGGGCATCGGACGCTGCAGAGCATCCACAACAACGCTAGGAGAGCAGCCAGTTGGCATCGGACGCTGAGCCGCAGCGTCCGTCGCCTACTGACGTATACAGTAACTAGCCATTGGGGCAAGCGACGGAGCGTCCATCGCCAACTTAAACGCAGAGCATTTTTTAGCCCGAGGCAGTTTTGTGTGTGGGTTATAAAAAGCTCCACCACTTCTCTCCCACCTTGCCTTTGCTCATTTCAGTTGCTAAGTTGCTTGAGAAGGTTGGGAAGAGAGCAAGAGCCCTATAGAGAGAGTGATTCGCGAATCCATCCATCCTCTCCTCTAGTTCCTCCAATAGTTCAAGTGTGCATCCTCTAGTTGTGAAGCTTGAGTAAGTCAAGCGAAGATCGAAGCTTGTTACTCTTGGTGATCGACATCACCTAGACGGTCCAGTGGTGCCTCGGAGGAAGGTGATCGTCGGAGGATTACCGGCGGCCCTTCTCCATCGACTTGTGATCGGTTCTGGGCGGTTCACCGAGCCGGAGTGGCGAAGAACCAGCCCGTAGAGAGCACTCTACCCTTGCGCGGGTAGAGGGGGAGCTATACCCTTGCGCGGGTGCTCCAACGAGGACTAGGGGGAGTGTCGACTCCTCGATATCTCGGCAAAACGTCGCCGTGTCACTTTGTATCCCTAGCTCTTTATTTCCGCATTACTTACCGCATTGTCCTTCTTTCATTTGAATTGCTACCACTTTCTAGTTAGGGCACACTACCGGTAGGCACTAGGGGTGATTGGCATTGCTAGATTTTCATATTGCTTTAGAAATTTGAAATAAGCCCAATTCACCCCCCTCTTGGGCATCTTGATCCTTTCAATTGGTATCGGAGCAAGGTTTGCTCTAAATTAGGCTTCACCGCCTAGAGCAAGATGTCCCATGGGGATGGACCACCTCCCATGTTCGATGAAGACGACTTTCCTTATTAGAAAGTTCATATGGAGGCCTATCTAGAGGCCATTGACGTTGGCATGCTCAAGGCCGCCACAACGGGGGTTCCTACTTTCCGGAGGACCCTTACTTTGAGAAGCACAATGCCAAGGCAAAGAACATTCTTTTTCGTGACATTTGCAAGGATGTCTTCAACCGGGTGCATAATGCCAAAGATGCATTTGAGTTGTGGACCAGTATTTGTGGTCTTCACGAAGGCACAAAGAGTGAGTGTGAGGAACGCTATCACTTGGTCATGGCAAAGCTCAATTCCTTTACTATGCTTGCTAATGAAAATGAAAATGAGATGTATTCACATCTTAACATTCTTGTAGAGGATTTGAATGGACTTGGGCTCAACCAAATGGCGCTGGTCGATGTGGTGCGCAAGATACTTTGTGTCTTGCCAATTGACAAGTATAGCCACATTGTCACGGTTCTTCATCAAGGGGATATCTCCGCCGCTACACCAACACAAGTATTAGACAAGATTAATGCTCATGAGATGTACATGAAGATTGGTGATGGTGGCTCTTCATCCTCCTCCAAGAAGAAAGAAAAAGAGAAGGAGGAGAAGAAGGACTTGGCTCTCAAGGCATCCTCCTCGGAGAAGTGCAAGATGAAATTTGTGTATGAGAGCGCAAGTGATGATGAAGATGATGACAACCTTGCCCTCATGGTGAAGAAGACAACCAAGATGTTGAAGAGGCTAAACAAGAATGGAGTCAAGTTTGACTCAAAGAAGAAGTTCTTCACAAGCTCTTCAAGGAAGCCCCTCTCCAAGATGGATTGCTACAATTGTGGCAAGCTTGGACACTTGGCTCATGCTTGCCTCGAAGAAAAGAAAGAAAAGTAGAAGAACAAGAAATTCAACAACAAGTTCAAGTACAACAAGGGCAACAAAGATGAGTCAAGTGATGAGGAGAAGAAAGATGACAAGCCATTCAAGAAGAAGAAAAACTTCAACTTCCACAAGAAGAAGAAGGATGGCAAGGCCTACATTGTTGGTGATTGGCTCACCGACATTGAAGACAAAAGTGACTCATCAGATGATGAGAGTGAAGATGAGAAGGTGGCCGCTTTGGTGATTGGGTCTTCTACTCCACCGCCACCTCCTCCATCATCTCCGGGCTCATCCTCTACACACCTATGCCTCATGGCCAAAGGTGATAAGAAGGTACAAAAAGAGAAAATTGAGGATGAGGCTAGCTCTAGTGATGATGAGTTTGAGGCACCTTCCTATGATGAGCTAATTGAAATTTGCAACAAATACACCAAGCTCATTAGGAAGTATAAAACTAAAAGTGAATCACTAGAGAAAGCTAATGGAAACTTGCATGATAAACTTGATGACTTGTCTAGTGCTAATGATGATTTGAAGCTTGAGAATAAATCTCTCACATCTAGCACTAGGGAGCTCAAAGCCTCGCTCAAGCAAGCTAATGAGAAACATAATAAGCTTGAGAGGTCAACACAAGAGCTCCATACAAGGTACAACTTGCTAAAAGATGACTACAACCAAGTGAGAAATGAACATGGCACACTTGTGGTAGCTAATGAATTACTTACAAATGATCTTGCTACACATGTTGCTATTAACCCAGTTTTGTTAAGTGTCATATAGATACTTCTTGTGAGGACTTGCTTGATGAAGTTGCTAGTGAGCAAAATGCTAAGTGCAAGGGCAAGAAGATAGTTGTGGCCGAAAAGTATGATGACTATGTGAAGATGAGGCAAGAGAACTCCAAGCTCAAGGAAGAGCTAATCAACCTCAAGGCCAACAAGACCTTCACCATCAAGTCGGCCAAGCAAGATGACAAGGATGCAATTACCTTGATCAACTCTCTCAAACAAGAAAATGCAAAGCTCAAGGTTGAGAAGATCAAGCCTGCAAGTGGAATGGAGAAGTTCACCAAGGGCCACAACCTCCAAAGTGAGCTCTTGATGAACACTATCATGAAGACCGACAAGACCGGTATTGGGTTCAAGGAGAACCAAATCATGAAGGCCAAGGTCAAGATTGAAGCAAAGAACTACTACAAGAACAAGGACATGAGCAACAACTATGACAAGTGAAAGCCCAAGCCCAAGAAGTGCTTTGGATGTGGACAAGTTGGTCACTGTGAGTTCCAATGCAAGACTCCACCTCCCAAGACCTTTCCCAAGCACACAAGGTCATTTTCTCATGATACACACTTCATCATCAACAAGGACTCCAAGGGTAGACCCCTAGTTGTGTCTCTCGGTCCTAAGATGAAGAACATGCCCAAAGCGCTATGGGTTGCTAAGGAGTTGGTGGACAAGGCTATGGGACCTCGCCAAGTGTGGGTTCCCAAACAACAAGCTTAACTTCAAGTTGCTTGTGTGTAGGTGAACTACAAGACCGGTGGAAGTCATTGGGTGATTGATAGTGGTTGCACTCAACATATGACCGGTGACTCCCGGATGTTCACCACACTTGAGAAAGATTGTGAAGTGCAAGACAAGATTACATTTGGGGACAATTCAAAGGGCAAAGTCCAAGGTCTAGGCAATGTGGCAATCTCAAATGATCAATCTATATCAAATGCCTGCTAGTGCAATCTCTAAGCTTGAAATTGCTATCAGTTGGACAATTGTGTGATCTTGGTTTCCAATGTCTCTTCACTCCATGTGAGGTGGTTGTGTCCAAGATAGATGACAAGTCATTGATATTCAAAGGGTTTCGGCACAACAACCTCTACTTAGTGGATTTCACCTCAAATGAAGATAGTTTGCAAACATGTCTCTTCTCCAAGAGTTCTTTGGGTTGGTTATGGCATAGAAGATTAGCTCATGTGGGCATGTCAACTTTGAAGAAACTTGTCAAGAAGGAGATGGTGAGAGGTGTGAAGGATGTGGTGTTTGAGAAGGACAAATTGTGTAGTGCATGTCAAGCCAGCAAGCAAGTGGCCAACACCCATCCCACCAAAGCATTCATGTCAACCTCAAGAGTCCTAGAGCTACTTCACATGGATTTATTTGGACCTACCACCTATGCTAGCCTTGGAGGCAATCTATTTTGCTTGGTGGTAGTTGATGATTACTCTAGGTACACTTGGGTGTTCTTTCTTCAAGACAAGAGAGAGACTCAATCAATATTCAAGAAGTTTGCAACTAGAGCCCAAAATGAGTTTGATGTGAAGATCAAGAAGATAAAAAGTGACAATGGGACCGAGTTTGTGAACACCAAGATTGAGGATTATTGAGATGAAGTTGGGATCAAGCATGAGGTGTCCGCCACCTATACCTCACAACAAAATGGTGTAGTAGAGAGAAAGAACCGGACACTAATCACACTTGCAAGATCAATGCTTGATGAGTACAACAACCCCGAGAAGTTTTGGGCCGAAGCAATCAACACCGCATGCTATGTGGCCAACCGGCTCTTTGTCCAAAGGCTTCTCAAGAAGACCCCCTATGAGCTTATGATTGGGAAGAAATCGGATATTTCATTCTTTCGGGTGTTTGGATGCAAAGTGTACATCTACAAGAAGCGTCAACACTTGGGCAAGTTCCAAAGGTGATGTGACATTGGTTTCTTACTTGGCTATTCAGTTAAATCCAAGGCATATCGAGTATTTAACAAAGCCTCCGGCCTAGTTGAAGAAACATATGACTTGGAGTTTGATGAAACTAATGGCTCTCACGAAGAGCATGAGAATCTTAATGATGTAGGTGATGAACCCTTGAGGGAGGCAATGAAGAATATGCCCATTGGTGCAATCAACCCACTAGAGGTGGAAGATGGTGAAGATGATGCAAATCAAGTACCCTCTCCACCTCACACGCCTCAAGTTGATGAAGAACAAGTGAGGGAAGCACAAGAAGATACATTCATCCCTCAAGATCAAGCCGAGGCACAAGGTAGTGATGTTGATGCACCACAACCTCATCCCCAAGTGATTGATAGAAGATCCACACCTATGCTTCAAGCTCATCCACAAGACCTCATCATAGGGAGTCCATCTAAGGGGGTAACAACTCGATCTAGACTTGCTTCTTATGTTGAGCATCACTCTTTTGTTTCCTTTATTGAGCCTTCTAGTGTGGAGGATGTACTTTCGGATCCAGATTGGGTGAACTCCATGCATTAAGAGTTGAACAACTTCACCCGGAATGAAGTGTGGACACTAGTAGAAAAGCCCAAAGGAGCAAGAATCATTGGCACCAAGTGGGTGTTTAGGAACAAGCAAGATGATCAAGGCGTGGTTTTGAGAAACAAGGCAAGATTGGTGGCAAAGGGGTTCTCCCAAGTTGAAGTCTTGGATTTTGGGGAGACCTTTGCACTGGTTGCAAGACTAGAAGCCATTCGTATCCTTTTGGCATATGCTTCACATCACAAAATGAAACTTTTTCAAATGGATGTGAAGAGTGCCTTTCTAAATGGTTTCATTAATGAACTTGTATTTGTCTCACAACCTCCCGGGTTTGAAGACCCAAATTATCCTAATCATGTGTATAGGTTGTCCAAGGCTCTATATGGATTGAAGCAAGCTCCAAGAGCTTGGTATGAGAGGCTAAGGGACTTCCTACTCAAGAAGGGCTTCAAGATCGGGAAAGTGGATACGACACTATTCACCAAGGTGCTAGATGGAGAGATCTTTGTTTGCCAAGTATATGTCGATGACATTATATTTGGGTCAACAAACCAAGATCATAGCAAGGAATTTGGTGCATCGATGTCCAAGGAGTTTGAGATGTCGATGATTGGCGAGCTAACCTTCTTCCTTGGCTTCCAAGTGAAGCAATTGAGGGAGGGCACATTCATATCTCAAGAGAAGTACACTCATGATGTGCTCAAGAAATTCAAGATGGAGGATTGCAAGCCAATCAAGACCCCAATGCCTACTAATGGGCATCTCGACCTTGATGAGGGAGGTAACCCGATCGACCAAACTCTTTATCGCTCAATGATCGGTAGTTTACTTTATCTCACCGCTTCTAGACCAGATATCATGTTTAGTGTGTGTATGTGTGCAAGGTTCCAAGCTAATCCTAAGGAGTCGCACTTAAGTGCGGTAAAAATAAGCTTAAGGTACATAAGGCACACCCCTAGCATTGACCTTTGGTATCCCAAAGGAGCTCCCTTCGTACTTTGTGGCTATTCCGATAGGAAGAGTACCTCCAGCGGTTTCCATTTGCTAGGATGATCACTTGTTTCTTGGTCCTCTAAGAAGCAAAATAGTGTGGCATTGTCTACCGCCGAGGTGGAATACATAGTCATGGGAGCAAGTTGTGCACAAATCTTATACATGACCCAAACACTTCTTGATTACGGTGTGTTTTTAAAAGACGTTCCACTCTTGTGTGATAATGAAAGCGCCGTAAAGCTTGCAAATAACCCGGTTCAACACTCTTGCACCAAGCACATTGATATTCACCATCACTTTCTTAGAGACCATGTGGCTAGGAAAGACATATCACTAGTGGGAGTTTCTAGCAAAAATCAATTGGCGGATATCTTCACAAAACCACTCGATGAAGCAACCTTTTGTAGGTTGAGAAGCGAGTTAAATGTGCTTGATCACTCTAAGTTCACTAAAAGATGATCTTGTGTGAACCAACCTTGCATCATGTGTAATATAATTATGTTAATTAGTAATGTTGTCGGTGTCTAAAATAGCGGGGTCTAGACGGCCAACGAGTAAATTTCTATGCGTGTCGGAGTTCGGATGGTTGCGCTCGGAGAACACATAGGTTTATACTGGTTCAGGCACGAATGCCCTACGTCCAATGTGTTGAGGGGTCGTATTACCGAGCACGGAGGGCTCGTAGAGGGGAGCTACAAGCTTTGGTGAGAGAGGGAAGGCGGTTCCTAGGTCTCGTGTGTATGAGGTCCTTGGTTCTTGTGGGTGCTCGCGTGTATGCGAGTTTGAGTGTGTGTGAATGAATGTTGGGATGTCGAGAGAGCTAGATTGGGGGTCCATTCTCTCCCTTTATACGTAGGGAGAGATGGAGGAGTACAGCAAAGAGAGGGGGAGTGATCGTGGGCCCGACTTGGGCTGCTGCCGGGGGAGGGCTTTGTCTTCATCCTATCTTCCTTCCTGAAGAAGATTGCGCCAGTAGACCCATGTCCGAGTCCTGTACCGCAGGATGAACAGAGGTCGGCATGGCGACTCATGCCTTAAACCCCATGCCTGAGATCGGAGGAGACTGTGGACCTTTTGACTATATGGGCTAGGGCACCCTAGGCTGTGGATGGCGATGAGATCTCCGAGGGCGAGGGATGTCACGGATGACCTTCGCTGGGCTCGGACGGGGCGGAAGAGCCCCCGAGGGTAGATGACGTCACGGGCGACGTCACCTAGACTCGGGCGAGGCGGAGGAGCCTCCGAGGGTTGATGACGTCTCAGATGACGCTGCCTTGGCTTGGGCGAGGCGGAAGAGCCCCCGAGGGTCGATGACGTCTCGGATGACGCCACCTTGGCTCGGGCGAGGCAGAAGAGCCCCCGAGGGTCGATGACGTCTTGGATGACGCCACCTTGGCTCGGGCGAGGCGGAAGGGCCCCCGAGGGTCGATGACGTCTCGGATGACGCCACCTTGGCTCGGGTGAGGCGGAAGAGCCTCCGACAGTCGATGTCATCTCGGATGACGCCACCTTGGCTCGGGCGAGGCGGAGGAGCCCCCGAGGGTTGATGTTGTCTCGGATGATGCCACCTTGGCTCGGGTGAGGTGGCGGAGCCCCCGAGGGTTGATGACATCTCGGATGACACCACCCTGGCTCGGGCGAAGCGGAGGAGCCCCTGATTGTGATTTTGTTTTTGTGGAGTCTGGTAAATTGGTACCCTATTTCTAGGTATCCGATAGTAGCCCCTGAGCCTTCGATGTAGTGAAGGACTACACTGGAGGCTTCCGAGAGAGCTTATGGTGGTTTGGTTAGATTTTGTGGATTCCGGTGGGTGCGCGCGAGCGCACCCGCCGGGTGTAGCCCCCGAGGCCTTAGGAGGGAGATTTTTCCTCCTAAGGGATTATTCGGAAGTCTGGTACAGTGCTTGGCCTTTCGTTTCCCTCATGAGGCAAGGAGGGAGCGGACTGCTCCGTACGTCAGTGCCAGAGCCCTGGTCGCACGCTAGCCCTGGCGTGGGCTACACTGTTGGCCTCGGGTCGGCGCGTCTTGAGACGACGAGTCGGCCCTGCGCTATGCTGTCCTTTCGGCATGTACGGTCGATTGACTGGTTGAAGACCTGTTTGTCAGATTCCGGGGTCTGACTGCGCCCCCTCTCTCTGTAGCCCGAAAGTGGGCGTGTCGTGTCCTTTCCATTTGAGGTGTGGTACCAGGGCACCGCTCGCTCTATGGTCAAGATTCCGAATGGCGCACCTTGAGCCCGCCTTCTATTTGGCCATTTATGGCCCCGCTGCGCCCTCTTGAAGTGGGTGCTTCAGTACACTGTGGCGTGGTTGGGAGGCAGTCGTTGTAGTCCCACAGGCCTGCCACCACGTGGATGCCCTGGCGGGCTATAAATAATGGCGGCTGCCTGCGGAGAGATCCACATAGTCACAGTATGGCCTGCCCTAGATTCTTCCTCCGAGGCCTCGTCGGAGAGTCCCTTGAGCCGCCCTGGTGGGTGGCATTTCGAGAGCAGCACCGGGTTCAGAGGAAGTTCTGCGGTGGGAGCGCCACCGTCTCGTGTCATCGGATGGGAGATGTCGGGGGGGGCACTTTTGCGGCATGCGCAGTTCTTCCCCGTCGTCTCATCCCACGGGATGGTCGTGCTCCCTTGCCGTCTCCCGTAGCAGTGGGCCAAGGATGCGTCTAGCGGAAAAACTGTGCGGTCCGCCCGCTCAGCTTTCTAAGCCAGACGTTCCTTGGGCCTACTAGTGGAGATGCCACCGTTGGAAAACGGTGGTCCTGCGGGCTGGTGAGCCCGGTCGCGTCCGGGCGTGGACGTGTCAGTGCTGCCCCCCGAAGCCCTAGGTATCGGAAGGTGACAGTCCGTGCATACGCACGGGGTTGCCTTGATCATGTAGCACATGTGTAACCACTGGTGTTGCATGCCTAGCTGGGCTTCGGGGGTGTAGCCCTGAACGTCCCTCGGTGCTTGTGAACGTCCCTCTAGGGCGGGGTGTGTCGCCGGACCGACGGGTGTTCCGTGGCCTGGCGTTCGAAGCGTGACCCAGAAAAATGCTTGACCAACTCGTCATGCCTTTTTCTAGGGACGTAGTCGACCGCGCAGGTCTTGGATGATGGTGGTGCAGTCGCTGCCCCATCACAAGAGACGAAGCAGGGGCAGTTGGCTCGTTGGGCATTCGCTTGATAGGCAGCCCTCGGAGCGACGTTACCGGTGTGCGCAGGGCGCTTGAAGCTTGCCCTATTTCCATTTCCTTTGGCCTTCGGTCGGGATCCCCCTTCAGTCCACCTCGTGTTCGATTAGGTGTATGACTTATTTGGTCTGGCCCTTGTGGTACCTGAAAAGTATGTAACCTTCGCAAGGATTAGCGTATAAGAATGTGATGCTCATTTGTCGTTTTTACCTGTGTGGGCCTCTGATACGTGAGGTTTGGTGCGCCTTTTTTCCCTCTTTGTTATCCAGTTGCTTGAACCAGTAGGAGGGGTGCAACGGCAGCTCCCGAGTCTCTACTAGACGTAAAGAAACGTCTCGGGTCTGTGCCATCTTTTCGTACGTTCCCCGCGCATCTCTCCGCGAGAAGGGGGAGTATGAACCGAACCATGCTATCCTCGAGGCGGACGAACCATGGATGCTCGTCGAGGTAATAACGGGAAAATCTGAGTGGGGTGCTCGGTTCCCATTCGCTGGGGTCCTGGCTGGTGGCCCATGTCGTGGCTCACCCCAAATCAGTTTCATATAGTAGTCGGGTCCGTTCGATGGGTCCCGAGGGCCTGCTGCCTTCCTTCGGTAGGAATACCATGAACCAATCATCCGTGGAGACGGACTCAAATACAAAATCTAGGAATGACCTTGGCATCTGGTTGCTAGGCTAATGACCTCTAGCGTGTCCATTCCCTATTCGCCCCTCGCTCTGTTTTCTTGAGACGGCCGATTCGAACCCCTCTAGGTTGGCCTTCGTATTCCTGGACCGTAGTGGGCCGTCAGGGCGTCTATAGCCCTTATCCCTTTAGCTTACCTGGGCCCAGAGGCCGTCCTCGTTGGTGTCGACGCGTACACGTTCGTCCGATCTCTGGACGCGTCGGGTGAACCGTGTCGGGGGTTGGACCGAGCCCTGCTTGCGCTTGAGGGTAAGCGTGGCGTTGAGCCTGATGTCCCTGCGAATGTCAGAAAAAAGGTTCTCGCGCGCGAGCAGGGACAGAATTTGAGCGAAAACGGTCGAACGCGGGGAGGAGATCGGGATAAGGCAAGATTTTATTGAAAAAATCAAGGAAAAGAAAGCAACCCCTTTATCCAGCCCCCGAGTAAGGAGTGCGACCCCGGGCGGGCAACGCGTCTTGCTTACCGTTCGGGCTGCGTGTTGCCCGCATGGGGTATATCGAACCTCTTCTAAAGAAAATATACTAACGCGGGCGTATGTGATTCGGGGGGAAACGTTAGGGATAGAAGCGACTTAGCTTTTCGATGTTCCAGGCGTTGGAGAAGACTTGGCTGTCGGGACCCACGGTGGCGATCTTGTAGCTTCCTGGGCGGAGGACCTCCACCACGACGTACGGTCCTTCCCACGGCGGCGTGAGTCGAAGCACCAAGTCGCCGATGTTGAATTCGCGCTTGCGGACGCGGCGATCGTGGTACCTCCGGAGGGCGTGCTGGTACTTCGCAAAATGTAGGAGGGCGATGTCCCTTGCTTCGTCTAGCTGGTCCATGGCATCCTCCATGTTGGCTTGGTTGCCCTCATCGTCGTAAGCCTTGACACGCGGGGAACCGTACTCCAGGTCGGTGGGGAGCACGGCCTCCGCTCCATAGACCATAAAGAAAGGGGAGCTGCAGTGGCTCTGTTCTGGGTCGTTCTAAGGCTCCAGAGGACGGCTGGCAGTTCTGCGACCCAACGGCCTCCGAACTTCTTAAGCCGGCTGAAGATCCTTGGTTTTAAACTGTGCAGGATCATCCCGTTGGCGCGCTCGACCTGCCCATTCGTTTGGGGGTGCGCTACGGCGGCCCAGTCTACTTGGATGTGGTTCCTGTCACAGAAGTCCAGGAACTTCTTGCCGATGAATTGGGTGCCGTTGTCGGTGATGATTGTGTTGGGCACTCCGAATCGATATATTATGTCTATAGAGAACATGATTGCCGGCTCCAACTTGATCCGGGCGAGGGGGCGTGCCTCGATCCACTTCGAGAATTTGTCGATGGCGACGAGAAGGTGGTCAAAACCCCCGGGGCCTTGGACAGTGGTCCCACCAGGTCCAGACCCTAGACCGCAAAGGGCCATGTAAGGGGGATGGTCTGCAGCGCCTGTGCGGGCAAATGAGACTTGTTGGCGTAGAACTGGCACCCTTCACAGGCGTGTACTATCTCCGTGGCGTTTGCTACGACCGTTGGCCAATAGAATCCTTGGTGACGATCATGCAGGGGCTACGTGGTGTCCGCAGTCCCCCGCGTGTATGTCCTCCAGCAGGCTCACATCCTGCTCCGTAGGGATGCAACGCTGCAAGACTCCCATGGGGCTTCGTCTGTAGAGTTCTTGGTTGATAACAATGAAGGACTTGGCGCGCCGTGCGATGTGGCGTGCTTTGTTCCTATCGTCGGGGAGGTGCTCTCGGACCAGCCAATCCAGGATAGCTATCCTCCAGTCGGGGGGAGGGTCGTCGTCACCGATCGGTGCGTCATCCCTGGCGTCGCGCACCTCCTCGACGTCCATGACCTCCGCCGCGGTAATCTCCAGGGTCTCGGCCCCGGGTTCCACATGCCAGGTGACGGGCGGCTTATGAAGGTCGCTGGCGAAAACTCCGGGCGGGACCGTACCCCGGCTAGAAGTCAGCTTCGCGAGCTCGTCCGCCGCCTCGTTGTATCTTTTGGCGACATGGTTGAGCTCCAGACCATCAAAATTTTCCTCCAGGCGGCGGACCGTCTGGCAGTATGCTGTCATCTTCGGGTCATGGCAGTTTGACTCCTTCATAACCTGTTCGACTACGAGCTGGGAGTCGCCCCGCACATCGAGCCTTTTAATGCCCAACTCCGTCGCTATGTGTAGCCCGTTTACCAGGGCCTCATATTCCGCGACGTTGTTGTACGCTAGGAAGAACATACGGATCATGTACTTGAGCTGGACCTCGAGCGGGGAGACGAAAACCAGGCCAGCGTCGGCACCGGTTTTCATCAGCGATCCATCGAAGTACTTGACCCAGAAATCCTGGTTCTCTGGCGTCGGTGGCAGCTGGATCTCGGTCCACTCAGCGACGAAATCCGCGAGGACCTGGGATTTGATGGTAGTCCGTGGTGCATAAGATATAAACTCCCCCATGAGCTCCAGTCCCCACTTTGCCACCCTCCCTGTAGCCTCGCAGCTCTGTATCACCTCCCCGAGGAGGTAGGACGACACGACAGTGACGTGGTGGCCATCGAAATAGTGGGCCAGCTTTCTCCGTGTGATGTGAACCGCGTAAAGGAGCTTCTGGATTTGAGGGTACCTAGTCTTGGTCTCGGATAGTACCTCGCTGATGAAGTATACCGGCCGCTGGACCTTCAGCGCGTGTCCCTCCTCCTCCCTTTCGACGACGATGACGGAGCTCACCACCTGGGTGGTGGCGGCTATATATAGGAGAAGGTCCTCGCACAGCGTTAGCGGAACGAGGATGGGTGCGCTCATGAGGATCGCCTTGAGTTTGTCCAGGGCCTCCTGCGCCTCGGTGGTCCAGGTGAAGTGCTCGGTCTTCTTGAGAAGTCGGTAAAGGGGGAGGCCTCGTTCGCCAAGGCGCGAGATGAAGCGGCTCAAAGACGCAAAGCATCCCATGACCCATTGTACACCCTTCATGTTGCAGATTGCTCCCATACTGGCGATGGCGGAGATTTTATCGGGGTTGACCTCGATGCCACGCTCGGAAATGATGAAGCCGAGGAGCATGCCGCGCGGAACCCCGAATACGCACTTCTCGGGATTGAGCTTGACGCACTTGAGCCTCATGGCCCCGAACGCTATCTCGAGGTCTGCGACCATGGTTTCTGTCTGCTTGGACTTCACCACGATGTCGTCCACATATGCCTCAACTGTCGTGTCGATGAGTTTCCCAAAAACCGAGCGCATGTACCGTTGGTACATGGCTCCCACGTTCCTGAGTCCGAAGGGCATAGTGACGTAACGGAAAGAGCCGAACAGCGTGATGAAGGATGTCGCGAGCTGGTCAGACTCCTTCATCTATATTTGATGGTAACCGGAGTAAGCGTCGAGGAACGAAAGCGTTTCGCACCCCGAGGTGGAATCGATGATTTGATCGATACGCGGCAGAGGGTACGGGTCCTTGCCGTATGCCTTGTTCAGGCTGGTGTAATCTACGCACATTCTCCATTTTCCGCTCTTCTTCTTAACTAGCACTGGATTAGATAACCATTCGGGATGGAATACCTCTTTGATGAATCCAGCTGCCAGAAGTTTGTGGAGCTCCTCCCCGATGGCCTGCCGCCTCTCCTCATCGAAATGGCGTAGGCGTTGCATCACAGGCTGGGCCCCAGATTGAATCATCAAGGCGTGCTCGGCCACGTCTATCGGTATGCCCAGAACGTCCGCCGGGCTCCACGCGAACATATCGCCATTCGCACGGAGAAAGTCCATGAGCGCCGATTCTTGCTCCGGCTCTAGGGAGGCGCTGATGCGCAACACTCGGTCGTCCGTTTGGACGGATCGAGCAGGATTTCTTTTACCCCCTATAGGGGGGTGAAGTTTCCCGTGCCCTTAGAGTCGACCCTCTCATTGCTCGCGGCCTCGGCTACCATCACCAGCTCCGGGCATCGCACCGCGGCCATTGCCTTCTCGCAACTGTCCACGTCGCACTGGTACGCCTCCGCGAGCTCGGAGGTGACCGTGATGACCCCTTGAGGGCCTGGCATTTTGAGCTTGAGGTAGGTGTAGTTCAGGATGGCCATGAACTTTGCGTAGCACAGCCTTCCCAACACCGCATGGCAGGGCGCGTCATAGTGGGCGACCTCGAAGGTGAGGGTCTCGGTCCGGAAGTTATCTGGTTCCCCAAATGTAACGGGCAAGTATACCTGCCCGAGGGGTATGGAAGGCTTGCCGGGAACGATTCCATGGAAGGCAACCCCCTCCAGGCGAAGTTTTTTCTGAGGTACCTTTAGGGCTTCGAAGGCGTTGCAGAACATGATGTTGAGGTCACTGCCCCCATCCATCAACACCTTCGTGAAGCGTATGCCCCCTATGATTAGGTCCACGATGAGTGGATAGCGTCCCTGATGGGTGATGCGCTTCGGGTGGTCGATTTGCCCGAAAGTGATGTCGGTCTCCGACCAGTCGAGGAAGACAGGAGCCGTCAGGACGACCGTGAAGACCTCGCGTCGCTCCCGCTCCTTCTGAAACTTGTGGTATCCGGTCCCCGAATCGCCGAAGATCATGAAGCATTTGTCCTCATGGGGTGGGAAGTTGTCGCGACCCCTGCCCCCGTTTTCTGTGATTGAAAGATACCTTGCCACCTCGTCGCACTCCTGAAGAGTATGTCTGACCGGCACGCTGTGGTACAGGCACGACTTGGTGAGGATGTCGTCGTAGTCACCTCTCTTCCCATCGCCGTGGGGAGGAAAAGGAAGCCCGCGACCCGCCAATGCGACCGCGTCGACGTAACCGTGTCGCGGCCTGCCCTTTCCCTTGCCGGAACGGGAGGTGACGCCGACTGCCTTTCCGCCCGGCGCATGGGTCGCGGCGACGCCAAGGAGGTGTGTGCAGACTGACCGCCGCTGTCCCTTCCAGGGCCTCCGTCCCGAGCCGCCGGAGGCTTGGGAAACGCGGGTCTCCCCGCGGCGTGAGCGCTGAAGACCCCGCTTCGCGTACGGGCGTGTTGTGCCCGGCAGAGAGCGGCCGTCCTCCCGCGAGATGCGTCGTTGTGGTGGCGAATGCGGAGTAGAGGTTGCGTAGAGACTCTTGAGTTGGCTGGGGTCCCTGGAGAGTGTCGAGCTGGCGCTCGAGCGGAAAATGATCGGCCCGCGGGGTGACAGCCCAGTGAGCAGCTTGTTCCCCAGAGGGAGACAGATAGAGGTGGGCCATGGATGTGGTGATGGCATCCATGGCTACCTCGGAGGATGTCGTAGGGCGACGGAGAGCCAGGTCGGCCCTCTGCCCGTGGCACTGGAAGTCCAAGCTACCAAAACGAATAATGGAGCCCGGAGCGAAATTAACGTGGCGATCAGCCATCCGAAACTCGACAATACGGGTGACACGCAAAGTCCCCCTACCTGGCGCGCTAACTGTCGGTGTCTAAAATGGAGGGGTCTAGATGGCCAACGAGTAAATTTCTAAGCGTGTCGTAGTTCGGATGGTTGCGCTCAGAGAACACAGAGGTTTATACTGGTTTAGGCACGAACACCCTATGTCCAGTGTGTTGTGGGGTCGTATTACCGAGCGCAGGGAGCTCATAGAGGGGAGCTACAAGCTTTGGTGAGAGAGGGAAGGCGGTTCCCAGGTCTCGTGCGTATGAGGTTCTTGGTTCTGGTGGGTGCTCGCGTGTATGCGAGTTTGAGTGTGTGTGTGAATGAATGTTGGGATGTCGAGAGAGATAGATTGGGGGTCCATTCCCTCCCTTTATACGTAGGGAGAGATGGAGGAGTACAGCAGAGAGAGGGGAGTGATTGTGGGCCCGACTTGGGCTGCTGCCGGGGGAGGGCTTTGTCTTCATCCTGTCTTCCTTCCTGAAGAAGATTGCGCCAGTAGAGACATGTCCGAGTCATGTTCGTCCTTGTTGTGCTGTAGCCATGCACTGTGTGACCGGGAACCCTGTTGTGCCCTTTTCTGGGCATGGGCGGAGGCTGTCGCACAGGACCAGGCACCCCCGCGTTCCGTCGCACAGGGTTGATGACGCCCTAATCCCTATTGAAGTGTCCGTCGAGGACATGGCGTGGATGTAACACGTAGAAGTCGTCGGTTTAGGCAGCACAGGACCTTGTACCGCAGGATGAACAGAGGTCGGCATGGCGACTCATGCCTTAAGCCCCATGCTTGAGGACGGAGGAGACTGTGGACCTTTTGACTATATGGGCTAGGGCACCCTAGGCTGTGGATGGCGATGAGATCTCCGAGGGCGAGGGATGTCACGGATGACGTTCGCTAGGCTCGGACGGGGCAGAAGAGCCCTCGAGGGTAGATGACCTCACGGGCGACGTCACCTAGACTCGGGCGAGGCGGAGAAGCCCCCAAAGGTTGATGACGTCTCGGATGACACCGCCTTGGCTCAGGCGAGGCGGAAGAGCCCCCGAGGGTCGATGATGTCTCGGATGATGCCACCTTGGCTCAGGCGAGGTGGAAGAGCCCCCGAGGGTCCATGACATCTCGGATGACGCCACCTTGGCTCGGGCGAGGCGGAAGAGCCCCCAAGGGTCGATGACGTCTCGGATGACGCCACCTTGGCTCGGGCGAGGCAGAAGAGCCCCCAAGGGTCGATGACTTCTCGGATGACGCCACCTTGGCTCAGGCGAGGCGGAAGAGCCTCCGAGGGTCGATATCGTCTCGGATGACGCCACCTTGGCTCGGGCAAGGCGGAGGAGCCCCCGAGGGCCGATGTTGTCTCGGATAACGCCACCTTGGCTCGGGCGAGGCGGAGGAGCCCCCGAGGGT
Organism: Microstegium vimineum; assembly: GCA_022036555.1. Classification (NCBI taxonomy): domain Eukaryota; kingdom Viridiplantae; phylum Streptophyta; class Magnoliopsida; order Poales; family Poaceae; genus Microstegium; species Microstegium vimineum. The sequence continues at coordinate 12,284,773 of CM039135.1, read as the reverse complement.
TGATGATGTCTCGGATGATGCCACCCTAGCTCGGGCGAGGCGGAGGAGCCCTTAATGGTGATTTTGTTTTTGTGGAGTCTAGTAAATTGGGTACCCTATTTCTAGGTATCTGACAAATGCACATAGGCTTGGCTAACATGGTTGGAATAACCGTTCTTGAACGTGTGAATAAGTCCAATCATGGTTTAAACTTGCAAGCAACCTAGATTCAAATTCTTGTAATGCATTGCATGTGCATGTGTTGCTTGTCATTTCTCTTTGGTTAAGTTTGAGCATCCGCTGGGTTCGTCCACTTAGGGGAGCATATCAAGCTCAAGATGTTTCTATACCCCTCTTGTGGCCCTATGATGTCTCCGTGGAGCTTCCTTTCAACTATTTTTGAGCTAAAACTAAAGTTAAATCCTATGGCAAAATATGTGAAAATGAGTGTTTGAGAGATGGTTATCATATCAAGTCCAATCAGGTGTTATTTGGATCTTATTGGGATTGGAACTTGGTTGGGAGAAAGGCACAAAAATCTGATTTGAAAAATTCTATTTTAAAAGCGTCGGACGCTGCCGACGGACGCTCGGCGACAAATGCCTCAGCGTCCGCCGCGATCGTCCGGAGATTGAAAGCCACTCAGTAAAGGACCGTCAGACGCTCCCTAGCGTCCGTCGCAGAGGCGTCAGACGCGTCTGGCGCCCCATGGAGCTCTCTAGTCCTCTCTGTTCGAGCGACAGACGCTCCCCAGCGTCCGTCTCCAAGGCGTCAGACGCATTTGTCGCCAGAGGGAGCTCTCTATTCCTTTCGGTTAGCGCGCCGGACGCTGTGACCTAGCGTCCGTCGCCCACGACGGAGCGTCCGTCGTGAACTAACCGAGCGCATATTATTTTGAAAACTTCTCTTATCCCTCGGTCGGTTTCAGTTTCTTCCGTACGCCATCGTTCTAAACCTAACCGCCGCCGCTCCCTCACGCTCCCCTGCTCTACCCAGTCAGTGTCGTCCCTCCCCGGGGTCTCCCGCCGCCGGTGAATCCTGTGTCGCGCCACAACCACTTGCCGCAGTCCAATTCAGCGCCCTCCGCTCTCCCTCTCTACACGTGTGATTTAAGCCACGCAGAGGTCCTTTTAGCACTGCCTTCAGCTCCCTGTTCCCCGTGGTTCTCTGTCCCAGTGTTGTCGCTGCAGTAGTGCTGCGAGTGGATCAGATCCAAGCTCAGAGGATCTCCCCTTATTCTAAGTGAAGCAGGTGTTGTTCCACCTCTTCCTCCTTTAGTCTCTGGTCCTCAGAGCTTGTTTCTGTTTCTCTCCCTACATTCCACCTAAGCCTAATTATCCTCAAATTTTTTTCTAGGGCTGCGGTTGGAAGACCAAATTGACTGAGGTTCTTACCTTCTCTATTCTATGTTGGTCACTTTGGCAGAGGTATGGCTGGACAGATACGACTCATTTACTTATCCCAATTCATGCTTCTATAGATGTACTCTTCTCTAGACTATATGCTTATTGTTATATACTCCTACCTATCTATCATACAGGTGACAGTTTGGGCAGTGACAGACAACTCGAGGCAAAGCCCGCGAGTAAGGAACGAGGCAAAGCCTCGAGAGGACAGTCGAGGGCCGTCGTGCCACTCTTGCAGGTCTTGGTTAGATTGTTAGAGTTTGATTGTGTTGATCAGTGATTTGTTTGGGGATTGCTTGGTAGTTGTTTGCTTGATAGTGTGACAGTGCTTTCAATGCCAAGGACAAAGAATGAAGGCCCTGTTCCTAGCAGTGGTGGTGACCCTCCACCTCCACCGCGTCCACCCACCAACCGGGACAAGGGTAAGAAGAAGGTTGTGTCAAAGAAGAAGAAGAGACCGTTGATGGATCCAGACTCAGTGGCAACGATTGCAGTGGCAGAGGCAGCAGAGATTGCTAAGTAGGGTGGATATCGCGCCGGTTTGAGGATCTCTCCTCGTCGTGGAGCGCGTCGTGAGTCCCCCTCTCAGGCAGAGGTAGAGGCAGAGTCCCCAGAGACTCTAGAGGCTAAGGACATAGAGCAGACAGACCCTTCGGGGCACTCGTCAGTCCAGGAGCTTATGGCTTGACGAGTGACACGTGCCCATGGATCGGAGCCCCCTCCTAGGCCCGATGGACCACGGCGCAATGACAGGCCTCCTCTATGCTCCAGTTTGCCAGATCTAGTGAGGCATCAGGTCACCGTACTTTCAGCGAAGCAAATCCAGCAGATGCGGTTTGCCAACTTTCAGACTCGGTTCCCAGCTGAGCGTGATCCTCGAGCCGGCAGAGACTTCTACACGACCGTGCATGAGGACTTCTAACGAGGGTATGTAAGCACCCGTGCTCCCCTCCGTGCTCACCGGGTGTGCCCTCTGTAGTCGATCATAAAGGTCGGTGGTCCAGACATAGCCCAGCACTTAGAGTATCTCCAGGGGCTGATAGGTCTGATTGGCAGAGTGGGGAACTACCAGGAGGATTGGGTCAGGAAGTTCTATGCTTCACTTTGGGTCTCTCCGGATCACAAGTTCATCCATTTTTCCTTCAAAGGCAAGGATGTGAGGATCTATGACACATGGTTCAGGGAGATCTTCCACCTAGAGGAGTCTGCCGTCAGGATCCACAGTCTGTGCTACGGGGATTAGGAGGCTCCTCGTCGTCCTCACGAGGGGGTAGTGCCGTCAGTAGACTTTGTTCGTCCCTGCTTCAGAGAACCGTTTGGAGAGGGTTCCAGTCGGGGTGTTTGTGACTTGACACCGACTGCCCGTACTTTGAACGAGGTGCTTCGACGGACTATTCTCCCCAGAGTTGGAGCTCGCGAGACGATCACTAGGTTACAACTTTGGCTCCTTGCTCATATTGTCCAGATGGTCAAGTTTGACTTATGGGACTTGATAGTCAGCGAGATGGAGGACATCATTGCATCTGGCTTTAGAGGGCACTGGCAGCTTCAGTATGCACATTGGATCTCTTTTCTACTAGTGTCCCGTGGAGGTTTCCCAGGCTAGCTACTCACTTTCACTCGGTCAGACACAATCTTCCCAGAGTATAACATGGCACAGCTGGTGAGTCACAGTGGCAGAGGTCGGTTGAGGCGTCAGGGTCCTCATACCAGATAGACAAGCATTCCACCTGCCTCAGAGGAGCAGTAGGATGCTACAGTTCAGGGCCTTGCAGAGGCTAAGATGGCAGAGCTCGATGCAGAGATTGATGCAGCTGCGGATGATACCTATCATGATGATCTACCCTCTGACAGTTCATATGAGGATTACCGGCCCATTCCAGAGTTCACACCTAGGTCTCACGACCATGAGGCCGATGGGTCCGGTGCAGCTATAGCCCCACCTCAGGCACCTCAGAGCTCACCATCCTCTCCCTTCTGACCAACATGCAGCAGGAGCAGATCAGACACGCAGAGGAACAGGCAGGCAAAGGAGGTTAGGAGACTCACCGCTCAGCAGTTAGCAGCATAAGCCGAGTCTCAGGCACGTCGGGACGAGTTTCAACGCCAGTTTCTTTCCTATCAGATGCAGCAGGCTCAGATTCAGAGGACGCAGACTCAGATTCTTGAGAGGCTCCTCAGTTCGAGCTCCGGGCAGACCTTCACTCCTCAGTTTCAGTTGCCCGGCGTCTCTCAGCAGCAGTTCTCCTCACAGCCAGAGCCGGCACCTCCTGTTGTGATGCCGACTCGAGCTTTATAGCCCAGCGGGCTTTAGGGTCAGGCACCGGCTTCTCCTGCCTTCCAGACACCGCTGACTCAGGTGTCCGCTTGATTAGCCTCCCCCGGCGAGTTCCAGACAGGCTTCACACCTACCTGGGGACTACCATAGCAGAGGCATCTCATGATATTTCCGCTTCCTATTTGGAGATCATTGGCGAGCTCTCACCAGTTGGAGCTCAGCTTGGCACTCCGCTTACAGACAGAGGTACAACAGCTCTAGACTCTCAGCCACCTGCGGATGACCCTCCGGTGACAGGCACCCATCTTTCCTCAGTTGCCTCGTCGGAGGTTGCCCCAGACTGCTCTACACAGACCATGATGACTCCTCCTCTGCCTATTGTTCAGACAGATGCTACAACAATTGCAGCAGAGGCCGTTGAGTCACCCGCACCAGCTCAGCCACAGGAGCAGGCAGAGGCAGTCACCGTGGCAGTATCTTCACCAGTTCACTCCTAGGGTCAGCCAGCTGAGTTAGTTGCAGCAGTCTCTCTTGTGGCTCTGGCAGTGACTACTCCCCTGCGCCTCGTGTCTTCACTCGTCGGGCTCCTAGACCCGCTATCGTCGAGGCCGGACCGTCTAAGGCTTCAGTTCAGGATGATGAACCTTCAAAGCCCCAGGGGAGCTAGGAGAGATAGTGACATCTTCTGAACCAGTAGCTCTAGTTCCAGGGGTCACCCCAGCTGAGCCTACACCTGCAGAGACAGAGGCAGATGGTCAGTCAGATGATTCAGATCTTTAGGACTTCATCTTGCTTGATCGCAAGGCTGCAGCTACTTTGGCTCCACCCCCAGCTCCAGATCCTTAGTTTTTGGTGCTAGATGCCAAAGGAGGAGAGAGGGTCGAGTATTAGAGATAGGGGAGGGATTTGGCTCTTTGACATGTTTTATTTCCCCCATTTTCATGCATCATGTCTACATTATTGCACTTGTGAGATACTCATGTGATGTGGTTGTGTGACAAACTCTTTTTATTCATTAATATATCTTGTGAGTTGTCACCTATTCATGATATGTCTCATGATCAAATGTAATTGAGCTTCCGCGCCCTACTCCGATCTATTTGTGAGAATATCATGAGGTAGTCCGATTCCATTTCGTATCTATGAGTACATGTGTGTGGCTTGGCTTGGATGAGCAAGTATCTGTTCTCTCTCTTTCATTAACCCTTGCTCAACTTACCAAGTCACTTGAAATCCTAACCTTTCAACTCTTATATCTTATACTCGAGGATTATTGTCGTCAATCACCAAAAAGGGGGAGATTGAAGAATCATGGCCCTATTGGTTTCGGTGATTAACGACAAAGAGAGTTTATTATGGCTAATCTATGTTTTGCAGAGGCTATGTGTAGCTTAGCCATAGTGATCAACATGAATGGGCATCAATGGTTATCACTTAGCCCCCAAGATGGATATCGTTTCGGTTTTCAAAGAGACATAATGAAGACCCTAGAATGATAGGCTAAGTGTCGTAAGGTGATGAAGGGCACTTAGAAATAGATAGGGATTCTATTTGATCTTTGACCGTACTATTAAGAGGGGTTGAGACTAGTAGCTTGACTTAGGAAAGCTTCATGACTCAGGTGTGGTGCACACTTGACTTCCTTAGCTCTAAGCAAGCCTTTGGTGACCGTAAGATAGCCTAGAACAGCTTCCGTATTCATCGCGATGAAAAACGAAGTTGAGAGGAGTGATCTCTAGGTGTCGAACGTTGAGTGCAGAGGCGTCGGACGCTGTCCGACGCGCCAGACACTGGCGTCGGACGCTAGGGTAGCGTCCGGCGTGCTAACAGAGAGCTCCAGAGACGTCCATTTTGCGACGGACGCGTCTGTCGCATGGGCGTCGGATGTTGCAGAGCGTCCACAACAACGCTAGGAGAGCAGCCAGTTGGCACCGAACGCTGAGGCACAACGTCCGTCGCGTGCTGACGTATACAGTAACTAGCCATTGGGGCAAGCGACGGAGCGTCCATCGCCAACTTAAACGCAGAGCATTTTTCAGCCCGAGGCAGTTTTGTGTGTGGGTTATAAATAGCTCCACCAATTCTCTCCCACCTTGCCTTTGCTCATTTCAGTTGCTAAGTTGCTTGAGAAGGTTGGGAAGAGAGCAAGAGCCCTAGAGAGAGAGTGATTCGCGAATCCATCCATCCTCTCCTCTTGTTCCTCCAATAGTTCAAGTGTGCGTCCTCTAGTTGTGAAGCTTGAGTGAGTCAAGCAAAGATCAAAGCTTGTTACTCTTGGTGATCAACATCACCTAGACGGTCCGATGGTGCTTGGGAGGAAGGTGATCGCCGGAGGATTGTCGGCGGCCCTTCTCCATCGACTTGTGATCGGTTGTGGGCGGTTCACCGAGCCGGAGTGGCGAAGAACCAGCCCATAGAGAGCACTCTACCCTTGCGCGGGTAGAGGGGGAGCTATACCCTTGCGCGGGTGCTCCAACGAGGACTAGGGGGGAGTGTCGACTCCTCGATACCTCGGCAAAACATCGCCGTGTCACTTTCTATCCCTAGCTCTTTCTTTCCGCATTACTTACCACATTGTCTTTCTTTCATTTGAATTGCTACCACTTTCTAGTTAGGACACACTACCGGTAGGCACTAGGGGTGATTGGCATTGCTAGGTTTTCATATTGCTTTAGAAATTTGAAATAAGCCCAATTCACCCCCCCCCTCTTGGGCATCTTGATCCTTTCACATACCGTATATTTAACAAAGCCACCGGCTTAGTTGAAGAAACGTATGACTTGGAGTTTGATGAAACTAATGGCTCCCAAGGAGCGCTTGAGAATCTTGATGATGTAGATGATGAACCCTTGAGGGAGGCTATGAAGAATATGCACATTGGTGCTATCAACCCACATGAGGTGGAAGAAGTAGAAGATGGGGCAAATCAAGAACCTTCTCCACCCCCACACGCCTCAAGTTGATGAGGAACAAGTGAGGGAAGCACAAGAAGATACATTCATCCCTCATGATCAAGTCGAGGCTCAAGCTAGTGATGTTGATGCACCACAACCTCATCCCCAAGTGATTGATAGAGGATCTACACTTATGCTTCAAGCTCATCCACAAGACCTCATCATAGGGAGTCCATCAAGGGGGTAACAACTCGATCTAGACTTGCTTCTTATGTTGAGCATCACTCCTTTGTCTCCTTTGTTGAGCCTACTAGTGTGGAAGATGCACTTGCGGATCCAGATTGGGTGAACGACATGCATGAAGAGCTCAACAACTTCACCGGGAACGAAGTCTGGACACTAGTAGAAAAGCCCAAAGGAGCAAGAATCATTGGCACCAAGTGGGTGTTTCGGAACAAGCAAGATGATCAAGGCGTGGTTGTGAGGAACAAGGCAAGATTGGTGGCAAATGGGTTCTCTCAAGTTGAAGGCTTAGATTTTGGAGAGACCTTTGCCCCGGTTGCAAGGCTAGAAGCCATACGTATCCTTTTGGCATATGCCTCACATCACAAAATAAAACTCTTTCAAATGGATGTGAAGAGTGCCTTCTTAAATGGTTTCATTAATGAACTTGTCTTTGTCTCACAACCTCCCGGGTTTGAAGACCCAAATTGTCCTAATCATGTGTATAGGTTGTCCAAGACGCTCTATGGATTGAAGCAAGCACCCAGTGCTTGGTATGAGAGGCTAAGGGACTTCCTACTCAAGAAGGGCTTCAAGATCGGGATAGTGGATACCACACTCCTCACCAAGAAACTTAATGGAGAGATCTTTGTTTGCCAAGTATATGTCGATGACATTATATTTGGGTCAACAAACCAAGATCATTGCAAGGAATTTGGTGACTTGATGTCCAAGGAGTTCGAGATGTCCATGATTGGCGAGCTTACCTTCTTCCTTGGCTTCCAAGTGAAGCAATTGAGGGAGGGCACCTTCATATCTCAAGATAAGTACACTCAAGATGTGTTCAAGAAATTCAAGATGGAGGATTGCAAGCCAATCAAGACCCCCATGCCTACTAATGGACATCTCGACCTTGATGAGGGAGGTAAACCGATTGACAAAACTCCCTATCGCGCTATGATCGGTAGTTTACTTTACCTCACCGCATCTAGGCCGGATATCATGTTTAGTGTGTGTATGTGTGCAAGGTTTCAAGCTAATCCTAAGGAATCACACTTAAGTGTCGTAAAAAGAATCCTTAGGTACATAAGGCACACCCCTAGCATTGACCTTTGGTATCCCAAAGGAGCTCCCTTCCAACTAGTTGGCTATTCCGATTCGGATTATGCCGGGTGTAAGGTTGATAGGAAGAGTACCTCCGAAGGGTGCCATTTGCTAGGAAGATCACTTGTTTCTTGGTCCTCAAAGAAGCAAAATAGTGTGGCTTTGTCTACCGCCGAGGCGGAATACATAGCCGTGGGAGCATGTTGTGCACAAATCTTATACATGACCCAAACACTTCTTGATTACGGCGTGGTTTTAAAAGAATTTCCACTCTTGTGTGATAATGAAAGCGTCGTAAAACTTGCAAACAACCCGGTTCAACACTCTCGCACCAAGCACATAGATATTCTCCATCACTTTCTTAGAGATTATGTGGCTAAAAAGGACATAACACTAGTGGGTGTTAGGAGCGAAGATCAATTGGCGGATATCTTCTCGGTCTAGCTTTGGCCCCTCCCAGTCACCACAGCTCGGGCTGCCCAGTTCCTCTCAGCAGCAGTTCACCTCACAACCCAAGCATAAACCAGTGGTGGTAGTGACTCCAGCGTTTCAGCCTAGTGGGTTTCAGAGTCAGCCACCAGCTTCGCCAGAGTTCCAGACACCGGTGACACGGGTGTCCTCTTGGTTAGCTTCCCCGGGTGACTACCAGACGGGTTTCACTCCTTCTCGGGGGACAACCATTAAGGAGACTACAAGGCACTTCTCAACCACTTACAGTGAGATGACATACAAGGCTACCCCTGACAGAGCAGTTCTTCAGACTCAGACTACAGAGCTACTTCCGATGATGGGCACTCACCCTTCTTCAGTTGCTTCCTCAGAGTTAGCTCCAGACAGCTCAGCTCAGACAGTGACGACCCCTCCCTTGCTGGTTACTACAGATGTTATATTTATTGCTACCGAGGCAGGGCAATCCCAGGCTTCAATTGAGCCTTAGGGTCAGTTGGCACCAGTTGTTGTAGCAGTGACCCCTCCCTCACAGCCTCAAGTCTACACTCATCGGGTCGTTGAGCCCGCTACTATAGAGGCAGGACCGTCTGAGGCCCCCGCATAGACTGTGTCACCGTCAGAGCCTCAGGGGAGCTAGGAGAGTCATCAACAGCTTCTCACTCAGTAGCTCTAGTTCTCGCGTCTACTCCTGTTGAGCCTACCCAGACCGCTTCTCCTTTAGTGCCAGCTACAGAGGGTCAGGCAGCAGAGGACAGTGATGATAGTCCCGACTATACTCAGTTTGACTTTCGTGCTTGCGGCCCAGCTGCTCCACCTTCAGATGCTTAGTTTTTGGTGCTAGACGCCAAAGAGGGAGACGGTTCAAGTATGATAGATAAGGGGGGATTTGGTTCTTACTTATGTGACTTATATTCCCCGTACTCATGCATCATGTCTACTTTCATGCATTGTATATATGTGTGATTCTTGTGAGATACTTATGTGTGTGACATACTCATGGTTTTCACTAATATATCTTATGAGTTGTCACCTTGGTTCATGATATGTCTCTATACTCTAATGATTGTGCTTCCGCGACATACTCTGATATCTCTTTGAGCATATCATGAGGTACTCTTGCTATTCATTTCATATCTATGAGTACATGTTGTGTCTTGGCTTGGATGAGCAAGTTTCATTCACTCTAATTCACTAACCCTTGCTCAACCCAACCAAGTCACTTGAAATCCTAACCATATCTTCCAAATATTATACTTGAGGATTATTGTCGTCAATCACCAAAAGGGGGAGATTGAAGAATCATGGCCCTATTGGTTTTGGTGATTAACGACAAATGAAGATTATTATGGCTAACATGTGTTTTGCAGAGGCTATGCGTAGCTTAGCCATAGTGATCAATGTGAATGGGCATCAATGTTTATCACTAAGCCCCCAAGATGCATATCGTTTCGGATTTCAAAGACAAGATGATGAAGACCCTAGAGTGATAGGACTAAGTGCCATAAGGAGATGAAGGGCCCTTAGTATAGATAGGGCTTTATTTGATCTTTGACCGTACTATCAAGAGGGGTTCAGACTAGTAGCTTGACTTAGGAGAGCTTCATGACTTAGGTGTGGTGCACACTTGACAACCTTAGCTCTAAGCAAGCCTATGGTGACCGTAAGATAGCCAAGAACAACTTCCATATTCATCACGACGAAAACCGAAGTTGAGAGAGACGTTTTTCTGGGCATCGGATGCTAAAGAGGTGTCCATCGGACTCAGTCCGTTGTGACAGACGCTGGCGACGGACGCTAGAGTGAAACCCTAGCCGCGTCCGTCGCCAACACAGAGAGGTCCAGAAATGCCTTTTTCGCATCAGACGCGTCTGATGGCAAGCCATCGTACGTTGGCGAGCATCCATTGGATTTATTGCCATAAACCCGAGAGCTCGCAGTTGCATCAGATGCTAGGGAGTAGCGGCCGTCGCCAAGCAACGGAGCGTCCATCGGGTGGATTAATTTGTTTTTCCAGAAACCCGAGAGCAGCGAGTTTGCAACAGACGCTGGGGAGCAGCGTCCGTCTCCTTGCATCGGAGCGTCCATTGGCTTAGGGTTTGAACAACAACTAGTCGTTGGGCAGGGCATCGGAGCGTTTGTTGCCTAGGCATCGGAGCGTCCAATGCCAACTTAAAGTGTATGTTTTTCTCAGTCCGAGGGCAAGTTGTGTGAGGGGGTATTTATACCCCATCCCTTGCCTTCCCAACCTGCCTTTGCTCATTTGAGTTGCTAAGAAAACCCTTGAGAGGTTTGGGAAGAGAGCAAAGACCCTAGTGAGAGAGATTTGCGAATCCATCCATCAATCCACTCACTAGTTCATCCAAGAGATCAAGTTGTGCATCCACTCTAGTTGTGAGGCTTGATTGAATCAAGTGAAGATCAAAGCTTGTTACTCTTGGTGATCGACATCACCTAGACGGTCTGGTGGTGCTCGGAGGAAGGTGATCACCAGAGGATTGTCGGCGGCCCTTCTCCATCGACTTGTGCATCGGTTGTGGATGGTTCACCGAGCCGGAGTGGCGAAGAACCAGCCCGTAGAGAGCACTCATCCCTTATGCGGGATTGAGGGGGAGAAATACCTTGCGAGGTGCTCCAACGAGGACTAGGGGAGTGTCGAGTCCTCGATACCTCGACAAAACGTCTTCGTGTCAAGATTTCTATCCCTAGCTCCTTTCATACCGCATTTACATTCCGCAAGTGTTCTTACCTTTCCTACTAGAATTGTGAGGGTGTTCTACCTTTCTATGCCTTGCTACCGCTTTCTAGCCAGGACACACTACCGTAGGCACTAGGGGGCGATTGACATTTGTTTAGGATTTCATATTTGCTTTAGAAATTTGAAATAAGCCCAATTCACCCCCCGTCTTGAGCATCTTAATCCTTTCAGAGCACATCTAGGATAACATCTTAGACTAGCATCTTGGCATATGCTTGGCTGATTCACATCCTATAAATATGTATTCCCAACCTCTCAGGTTGGCATGTCATTCAGTTAGGGAAGAAATAAAACAAGGAAAAATTGTCCCAACTTTTTATCCTCTTCTCTCCATGAGAGTAAGAGTTCTAATCATCCCAAGAGTTAGAATTTAGTGACTAACAACACTGACAACACTTCTTACACTTACTTTTTATTCAGTTAAACTAATTTATGGAAAAGTATAACAAGCTATAACACTTCCCTAGCACAAAATGTAGATTGCTATCGTAGTTTTATTATAACATTAAAATATAGCGTTAATAAGTTGTCAGATCTCTTTGCAGGCTAAATACACATGCATAGATTCAATCATCAATCTCCTAAACTAACTACAACTAAAGAGTCCAGATCTCTTCGTAAGCTAAATACAGAGATGCAATCAGAAAAACAATTTTTGAGTCATGTTTAGCAAAAAAAGCAAATACTGCAACTAACTTCTATAACATTGCATAAAATAAATATTAGATGATCATGAAACTTTGCACCATAGAATTCAACAATACCAGTAACGTTAAAATCGTAACGAATATAAAGGACAAATTAAGGGCAAAGGCAAGAACATATCTGGTACTACGTACCTACATATACACTTATGTGGCCCACGAGAAGAAGGAACATACCAGAGTCCAATAGCCGCAACCGTAGAAGTTGCGCCCCTACATCGGACCATGCATTGCCACAATGCTTTCTTTACAGACCACACCACAGTAGCAGGCGAGCGATGTTGCCATCTCACTCTAAGGCTGAGGAAGGAGCGGCTCTGTCATGGGCACCAATGAATCAGTGATTCCAAGTATGGCACCCCGCCGCATGAGCTCGACAAGAAAGTGAGCTGTGTTCAAAGCATCATCCAACGTAGTGGAGTCGTCCCTCCTACCGTAGCCTAACTGCATCCAGCAGGTTAAATCGGACCTTGCCAACACCAGCAGAGAAGGGCAACCTATGATTTATCCACTAATCAAAGTAGTTATGTTTCTCAATACCTTTAAAGCGGCATTCCCCATACAACATAGTGCGGCAATCCCAATCGCCCCAGGTCACCACGGCGAGGTTTCCCACCTTAGCCCCTTGTGCATCTAGCCACATATCGTGGAGATTTAGCACCTCTGCTAGACTGACTTCGTCGTTGACGTCTTTTAGGCTGATTCATGTGAGATCTTGGCAGAAATCAGTGAGTTGGGATGATATACCGGACGGACATAGGTACGGAAGGCCGATAACACACATCCGGTGGCTCCGTCCACGAGGATGGACGGGAACTCGATGATCTCCTACGGTTAGATCACCGAACCTTCTTAGCACTTGGACTCGAAGTCAATGACCAAGAAGTGATCTAACATCTTGTTGATGGCGGCGGTGGCGATGGGAGGCTAGGGTTGGGCATGGAGCGGACCGACGGTGACGCTCGCGACGGGAGGCTGGGGTTGGCACGGAGTGGGGGAAATCGTCGATGTCAAGCTCATCGCGTCGGCGACGGGAGGCTAGAGTTGGGCGTGGAGAGGACCGGCGGCGGCGCTCGCGGTGGGAGGGTAGGGGTTGGGCGTGGAGCGGGCGAAATCGTCGATGTCAAACTCGGCGCGTCTCGTGTGGATTATGGCGGAAATCTGTATCGAGAGTGGAGACGAGGTCGGAGAGATGCAGAGAAGGAGAGGGTGCTAGATCAAACGAGATTAGATCGATCGATTGATTGATCGGAAGGAGAAGTTGTCGTGGTTATGATTTTTCCTTTTTTTTCTCTTTTTAAAGGCGGCGACGAGGTTGGAAAAGGGGAAACCTACCGTGCACCGCCTAATCCGCATCGGACCGAGCAAACTAACGGGCCAGACAAAAAAGGCCTACACCACGCTTGCGGAGAAATTGGGCCAGATCGGCCCAATAGAAAATGGGTTGAGCAAAAAATTAGTAAAAATCGAGGAAGAAAGGAGAAGTGCCCCCAAAAAAATTCTTATCAATAGCCCCATGAATCTTCTCTACATATAGATTATTTTTTTATTTTTATTTTTTTAGAATTACACATTACACAATCTAAAGATGATGGCCAACACCTCCGAAGTACTGAGCCGATAGATCTTAAAATTCACGAAGCCATCACAGCCGTCTCGGTGTCGACAAAAACGTCATAACGCTGTTAAATCCTAGAATAAATCTAGAAAAATACGAGCATCAGACCAAGTCAAGGATTTAAATCCAAATAAGCAGGTTTCACCATAAGGAACATTATTAATTGATCTATGACTAGTTAGATTATGTATTCCTGCATAATAATAGCCAGAAATTACAGATTTATATTGTTGTTTCTGCATGTAACCCTCGATATATTCAGTTTTTACAACGTTCTTTTTATAATTCAACATAGACCATCTAGTTATTCATATTTTAATTGTACTTTGTTTATTTTATAAGTGTCATGCTTTATTATCAGCAAGAAGCTGCAGAAAGGGATATGCCCTCCATGTAGGGAGGAGCTGATTACATGATCTTTCCTAGTGCAAGTTATAGCCGAAACTTAAGAGTACAAAGTTGAAGAACTGAAAGCTTAAGGACGTGTTTGATTTCGCTTATAATCGGAAAGAGATGGAAATAAGCGAAAATCCCACCCAAACATCATCGATTATTTTAGATTGTGTAAGAATTCAAGAGGTGAAAAGAATCCTAAATGAACTAGCACCTGCGTTTTGCGGACCGCGAGAGCGACGGCACGTTTCCCCCACCGCGGCCACTTTTCCACTCGATACCCTTCCTCTCCCTCGCGTCTCTGTTCTCCTCGCCTCAGCCGCCGCTGCCCGGTCTCCCGTCCGTATCCCAACTCGGCGCCACTCCCTCCCACCTCGGCGCTCCTCCCCCGCTCGGAGCTCCTCCTGGCGCTCCTCCCTCCCGCTCGGCGCTCGTCCCCCGCTCGCCGCTCCTCCCGTCGCTCCTCCCTCCCGCTCTGTGCTCCTCCGATGCTCTTCCCTTCCGCTCCCTCCCTCCCTCCCGCTCCCCTTCGGCTCCCTGCGACTCCGCTCCCCTCCTTTCTCTTTCTTGGCTGCCCAGCCAGCCCTGCAATCCATCTTCTCAATGGCCGAGTAAGTTAGGGGCACATATGTCCTTTCACTCTCTTGATTCCTACGTAATCAGAATTGCCAAACATGTTTGATTTTTTCTACCGAGATTTTTTCAACCGCAGCTTATAAAAAGATCTCGATTAGATTATAAACAATTCTCAGGTAAGCGGTGCCAAACACGGCCTAACCGACCAAAAGATGAGTTGTGGTGTTCAAACTCCATTAATTTTGGGGAATTGAGAAATAATATATAAGTGTGGTTAGGATAATTAAGAAATAGTATATGATTTCTGATGTACAATTTTTTATTAGAAGATATGGCCTTCTTTATTCCTTTAATTTTTTTTGGAGTTGAAAAAATATCATGTTTTTGTGAAGATTGTTTTCGAGAAAATCAAACCTTTGACGCAAGTGGAAGTCAATCTAGTGTGTCTCAATAGCATTGTTCACAATATTATTACAAATCATGCAAAGATAAGCGAAATAAGTCTATGAAATTAGAACCTTTACCACCAAATGTTCTATACTTAGAGAGTGCATATTTATTAGCCTCGAATATAATTTTACAACCATCTCGACACAATTGAGAGCTATAATTAGATTCTTTTTTATGGAGGGGACATGTTGCACGTTCTTTCATAGCATTGTCTTTCCCGAAGTAAACTTCAGATTGACTGTATCAATACCAAGAACATGCATGTTCGATCCATTTCACATGAGCAAGCCTCCAATCTTGCTGACCTGATAAGAAGAAAACAAAGAAATATCAGCACATACATGAATATTGGCACCATCATCCGTTCACCACCCAGGCGAATGACAAACCAAAAAAATAGTAGTAAAAAAATTACCATACCCATATGTTCCTCCTTTAGTTTGGCTATTAACCATATTTGTATATTTCTTCTCCCGATGAAATTTACGGTTTGGGAACGCACTTGCCTAATGCTCTTTGCTCCCACAAACAAAATATCCTCCTTTGCCCTTCTTAAAATTGGTTGTTTGTGTCAAGGGGTTCACAGCGCAATGGAAATGGCCATTGGTTGGGGGGTTCAAATCCTGGTGCGACACATTATTCTGGATTTATTCTAGGATTTTCTGGCGCTATGCATTAAGTGGTAGGCGACGTTCCCGTCGATAGCGAGGCGCCTGTGGTGACTTCGTGAACTTTAAGATTTGTCGGCTCAGTCATTTGAAGGTGCTCACAGGGGTCGGGTTTGCATATGTGTGTTCATAGGGGTGAGTGTGCGTGCGTGTTGAACGTTTGCGTTGTACTGGGTAATCTCAAAAAAGAAAAAAAATGGTTGTTTGTTTTGGCTTCGAGTCGTTCTATTGCTTGTTCTTCTTATTATTACGAGATGTAAAATTACTTTTCTTCTGCACCATACTGGCTGCAGAAGTCTCTACTCTCCTTTTTCGTGTGTGTCTTTTGCTCTTGCTCTCTCTCTCTCTTCAACATCAAGAAATCCAATAAGTTCAGTAACGCTAAAATCTTTTCACTTATGTTCTAAAGATGTAGAAAAATTCTTTCAAGAAGGTGGTAGTTTAGCGATAATATTGTGGGCCAAAAACTTGTCAGGCAACAGTGCAACACACAGGGAAATTGTTTGAGTTCTTTAGCTAGTGTTGTATCTCATGAGTTTGTTCCACTACTGAACGTTTATCAATCATCTTATAGTTATACAGCTGCTTCATGATGTATAGCTCATTCCTAGCATCAGAAACGTCAAACGAAGCCTAAGAGCATCCCATAATTCTTTGGTTGTGGCACAAATGATGTAATTGTCCTCATACTTGCTATGAATCGCGCTAATCATGGCGCCTCGAAACGGGTTGTCGATTGCCGCGGGCTTTTGCTCCTCATCGGGAGAAAGTTGTTTAAGCTTCCCCTGTGCGGCGTGATAGAAGTTCATTACAGTAAGGCACAATATCATTTTCGGGTGTCACCTCTTGTAATTTGATGCATCAAATACACCCGACTTTAACGCAACCGCTAAACCACTAATAGAAAATTACCTATAATCAGGTTTTTGAATTGTTAAAAAAAAACTAGACATTTTCATGTTTAATTTAATCCAGAAAAACATTAGCAAATTTATGACATCAAATATGTGCACTTGTGTGATATTGCTACTTTCAGATATTATCACAAGGCATATGAACAACCTATACATTAAAATAAGATGTTGACAGGGATAGAGATATACCATACGGAGGGACATGTGTTGGACAACTGGAGGCACTAGTGCTCCATTCTCACGCGTTTTCATCGCGAGTTGGTTGAAGTCGTGGACCTTAGTCGATGCAGGTAGATGTACACAGTGCAGTCCAAGGATCGTCCTCGATCTGGTGACAGCAGGAAGAAGATGAGCGCACACCTGAGTAGATGACTCCTATGCACAATGGTTTCGGAGGCCCACTCTTCCAATTCTCTATACTTGCGGAGGATTGAAATGGAGAAGAACCGGGGAGCCACTTTGTAGGGAAAGTGACGGTGTTTATAGAATGACCGGATCTGATTGTTGCGGGGAAGGAAAGTGTTAGAAAGTGAATGCAAATGAACAAGTGATTGGAAGAATTGTCTTTGTTTCATTGATCTCTTAGATATAACATATGAAAGGGTGTCACGAAGGGACACCACTGTTGAAAGGGGTGTCACGAAGGAACACGACTGTTCCCAAAGGACATGCCCTTTGGGACTAAACTAATTGTCTAATCCTATCTGTTGATCTTGTACTTGATGGATGAGATCACTTCGTGAAGAGACGCTTGTTCGTGAAGAGGTGCATGTTCGTCAATAGGTGTCATTTCACAACAACACTCCCCCTTGATCAAATCTTTCTTGAGATCAATGCAAATGTAAACTGAAATTCCTTGAAAAACCCTATGGGAAAAATCTAAGGAACATGCATGTATTGATATGCCATAAAAACTCCTTTAAACCTTATTTGGAAAAATAAGGAGAAAATAACATATATGTGTGATTTAAATAAATCACTATGTCATTGGTATCCCATTAAAAACCCTAGTGGGGAAAATATTGGAGATACGACATAATGATAACTCTCCCAAAAACCTTTTAGGAAAAATATGAGTAGTTTAAAGTGATATGTCGTTAAAACTCCTGTAAAAACCCAATTGGAAATTAGGAGAAAATATGACGATAGATTATTGGTATTGCCTCTTGGATAACTCACATGAAAAACCTTTTTCAGGGAAAACAATGAATGAGTTGTGAGGGCAATATGTGTCTTTGATATTTCCAACAAAACCCCGATGGGGAAAATAGAAAATATGACACATTCTTGTATTGATATTGCCTCATTAAAAACCTTTTATGAGAAACCTTTGTGAGGAAAACTCATAGAGGGAAAAGAGTACAACATGATGTTTGAACATGTTATAACTCAGAAGAAAACTCCCCCTGAGCCTTGCGACTCTCGAAGTCACTAAATACCAATTCCATGAAATGTGGATGTAGGTATGGACTTAGTGATTGAATCTGCAACATTATCGCAAGACTACTTTTGCAAGATGTTTATTTCCCAATATGTTGTAATTTATGGGGATAAAACATTTGGACAATATTTATCATATTGCTTTTATATGACCTGTTTGCATCTTGACAATACAAGCAACCTTATCTCTCTAGATAATGGTTGGTGATCTTATGGAATCACATTGGATCACTCTATGAAGTCATCCATATAGGATGCTTAAGAATGATAAGTGGAAGTAACCATTGGAGTCAAATTTGATGACTTGTGTGAGGAGACTCCACCATAATAAAATCAGTATGTGATCTGGCATGGGGGATTAAATAGCCAAGATCTTGATATTCTATTTAGGTCATATCTTAATTAATTTGATAATAAATTAAAGCCCTTTTAGATGGGGGTAAAGGGGGTCATTCTTCTTCCGCCGACGTCCTTCACGTCTTCTACGGGTCGCGGGACTGCCTCGTTTCCCGCGTCGGGCGAGGCGGAGTCACGTCTACCCGCGACACGTCTGCCTACCTGGGTCGGCAAGGTTGTGAGTTACGCGCCCTTTCTTCGTGGGCCTGCGACGATTTGCCCTTGATGGGCCTCTCATCCTTTCTCAGATGATTATTGATGGGCTCTTAGTCCGTTGTTTGTTTTTGAAAGTTTATCGTTAAATTAGGTATCCGACAGTTGTATTAATTAATGTAAAATAAATTTGAAAACAAGATGAGTCTTGTATGGAAAATGGTGTGAATCTCATATTTATGCTAACACTTGGAGGTAGTCATCATAATGATGTAGACCTCTAATAATATGGACATCATTAGTATGTACCAGATGCCAAGTAGTGTATGCAATTTGTGTATACACATTTTTAAGGTAATCATCAAAAGTTGATGTAGACCTTAGTTAATCCATAAACGAATTGGGTATGCACGTTGAGGATAGTCACTAAGTTGTGGACTTAGTGTAGATCCCGTAGTAGAAACTATTGTGCTACCTTGTGTATGGCCAATAGGGATGTGGATTAATGGTAGTCATCTTGTGAAAATATGTAGACCGTATATTCCAATTTGTGATGTTGGGTACACACGTTGAGGATAGTCACTAAATCATAAACTTAGTGTAGATCCCACAGTAGTAACTATGGTGCTACCTTGTGTATGACCAACATATAACGTGGAATATTAATTTGTGTTATATAAATAATGAGGTAATACACTTGATCGATTTTGCATTAAAATATAAGCACTATGAGCCTTAAATAAAGCATAAATGGGCTTAACATGAAATGAAAATTGCAATAACAAAGTAATTACAATAAATGTCGTGATAATAATATTAAATGTTTATTGGGTTTGCCAATTTAGACAAACACTAATGTAATAATATCGTATGTTTATTGGGTTTGTTAATTTGGACAAACACTTTGAACAATGTAATAATAACACATGTTTATTGGGTTTGTCAATTTGGACAAACACTTTGAACAATACAATTATGATAGTATGTGTTATTGGGTTTGCTATAGAGTAAACTCTTTAAACACTACTAAAAACTTCCAGAAAATATTGGACTGGAATATATGAATTTAGTAAACTCATCTGTAGCAGTATATATTATGGTGTAAATTTTGATAACGCATGGTCTGAAAAAATATTTATTTACACGAGGTAAATATTTTGCATCATAATTCATTTTAAACAGAGTCTAAAATGTGTATTTACATGAGGTAAATATAGTACGCTACATACATATTAAAGCCTATCCAGTTTAAATATAAAATGATCAATAGCAAAATATTGCAAGATTATTATCGTTAGAAGGATATTCGTTTATTGGATTTGCCATATAATGAGACAAATACTTGAACAATAATGGACATTTTACAATAGTAAAATATCACGAGTATAATTATTATTAGTCATAGACTAAATATAATTATACACCAATCCATATTACTGTCAAATTTACAGCACATAATTACTAGAGACTATCAAAGTCCTTTGCGAATTTGTGCTCAAATTAATAATTAAATAAAATAGTAAATTGGGTGGCTAGGCCAATAAATTAAATTTTGGGCCGGATCGACAAAATCTGGCTGGCGCTGGGGGTGGTGCGAGGAGCGAACAGCGAAGGGTCGCGTCGGGCTGCCTCGGGGAGCAGTCGGCCGCCCCCACCTGTCACGGGCACAAGGGCGCGTGGGGCCAATTTGCCGAAGGACGAGGCCGCCGGGGACGGATCGATCTCTCAACCGTCGTGCTGGCCGTGGCCGTGATGGGCCTAGCATCAAGACGGTCGCTGCGGCCCCGCTCATGTGGCGTGCCAAGGGCTGCAACCAGCCACCGCCACCGCCACTGCCACGGGGTCTCCGGCCATGAAGCATGTGGCAGTGCGTGGACCCGTGGATGAAGGAAATCGAATCCATCCACTGCAATGCAAATACGAACAATACCAATGAATGCCTTACTGTTGTTGATTTTTGTTTGTTGTAGAAACAAGACATCGATAAATGTCAATAGGGCGTCATGTGCATCCTCTGATATTCTGGAACTGCAACCGCTTCTTCCTTTAAAGAAAAGGCAGAGAGAGAGAGAGAGGCAATTTCGAACAAGGAGAGATAGAGCTATTTGCCCTTGGCCGGTGATGGTACAGACTAGGCAGTAGGCACCATGCTTCATCTTCCTACTTGTTCGTAGAGCAATGTTTCACTACGGCAATGTTCCACGCAGAGGCCTGCCTGCATTTGCAGTTGTTGAGAGCAATCGTGCTGATAAAAAGTGAATGAAAATGAATGAATGATTGGAAGAATTTATCTTTGTTTCATTGATCTCTTAGATATACATATGAAAAGGTGTCACGAAGGTACACAACTTTTCAAAGGAGTGTCACGAAGGGACGTAACACGACTGTTTCTAAAGGACATGCCCTTTGAGACTAAACTAATTGTCTAATCTTATTCGTTGATCTTGTATTTGATGGATGAGATCACTTCGTGAAGAGACGTTTATTCGTGAAGAGATATTTGTTCGTCAATAGGTGTCGTTTCACAACAGAAAGAAATGGCAATGGACAAATTAGATCTCATGAAGAAACTCCCATAACGGATCATGAATTTCATTCCTTCCCGTAATGAATGCTGAAATCAATCTTACTAATTGATTTCATCTGACCAAGTGGCAAAACAACACGGCTCGACTCGACAACGACATCGTGACACTAAGTCAATCTCCCTTAATTTTTTAATTGGTGCACATCTAGTCCACCTATTTAAGCTAAGTCAATCAAAAGTCAAAATCTCATGTAGGACTAAACTATAATACAATATAACATTTATTGAATTGTTAAATATAATATGGGACAGACCTATTTATTCAACGAGTGGAGGCCATCCGATCCCGTGACGCCCATTCCCACAACTCCATCTCTCTCCTCCGAGGGCAGTGACGTGGTGGCGGCCGAGCTCACTAGCGCCAACGAGGTAGGCGAACCACTCCTCCTGGATCTGCTTTCTAGGTGTCGGGTACGAAGGTAAGGGGTACCCTAAACCCTTCGATAAATTAACGCTAAACATAGCAACCATTTTTAAGGCAAGGATCAGCCTACTGTCCGGTAAGACGCGGCCCATCAATCGAGGGCCCCCGCTACATCGACTGCGGAAACCAGCCACTGGCCCGGCTCTACCTCGACGACGGACGAGGGGTCGGACGAACGACCCCCCGGCTCTACCTCGACGACGGACGAGGGTCGGGCGAACGACCCCCCGGCTCTACCTCGACGACGGACGAGGGGTCGGGCGAACGACCCCCCGGCTCTACCTCGACGACGGACGAGGGGTTGGGCGAACGACCCCCCGACCTCTACCTCGACTTCGACCCCCTCAACCTGTCGACGCCTCGACCTTCCAAGCGCCGTCGACGGACGAGGGCTCGATTAACCCAACCACTCCGGCATGGGTAAAAGTAAACCCACCTGACGACATGGGCGCCTGCGTCCACTGTCAAATCCGCCAACTCCCCGTCCAGTCCCCGACTCCCGACGACTGTGCCGCCACTGCCGCCACTACGCAAGTACGGACTTCTACAGTACCCCTCGGAAAGTGAACAGTGCGACCCTCGACGACGGCTTCGGGAACGTGATAGAGTCATACGGGGCTCGACCCCCCCCTCCCCCCGACCGAGGGCTCGACCCCCTCCTCTTCAACAACTCCGGTACGGAAGACGTCCCATCCGCCCGTCCCGCTTCGGCCATGGGACTCGCGCCCGCCTGCGAATGTTGTACTGCGACGACTTCTAATGATGCCACGACCGGGGACGCCTGAAGGACGGGAAGACCACGCCGCCACAGTGCTCGATGTCTCTTCGCCAACACTGTGCCGTGGATGCGCCGCCCATACTTCTACTATTAGGACCCTGTACCCTCGAGTCTCCCCCTTGGTCTATAAAAGGGGGACGCCGAGGTAGATGAAAGGGGGACTCTTCAGAGACTTCTTTTTCCAGGTTTCTCTTTGAGGACTCCAATCCGACTTTGGTTCTCAAGGACCCTAGACCACACCACACACACAGCCGCTCGATCGACCCCTCGGGTGGCCGACTCAGTGTAACACTGCTTGTACCCCCCCTGTACGAGCACGCTTTGGGTGCGAGATAATACAAGTCACCCTCCCCCGCTGGACGTAGGGCCTTCTTTGCCCGAACCAGGATAAATCTTGTGTCCATCTTGCATCACGTCTGAGAGAGGGAGCACGCAATATACAAATTTACTCGTTGGTGGTCTTGACCCCCGGGTCATAACACCGACAGTTGGCGCGCCAGGTAGGGGGATTCGCGTGTCGATCAACTCCGAACTACTCTCTCAGATGGATTCCACCATCCCACCGTTCCCGTTCAACACCGTCATCTGGTTCGGCAGTCTAGGGTTCGTTTCTACGGACCAGGGCGACTTCATAGTCTTTCCTTCCACCCGTGGCCTAGACGTCAGCAGTTCCGCTGCACCGGAGCCAGCTAGGATCAGACGACGGCCCCTCCGCTTGCGACTCTGGCCTGCGATCAGGAGGAGGCGCGAGCGACTTCGACGCGCTCGCCGTCGTGCGAGCTCTAGGGTGCCGGATACCGTTCCCTCGGTCCCAGCTGGCGACACGGCCCCCTCTCCTAGGGGTCCGCTTGACTCACACTTGTGGGTCGAGGGCGGGCGTCTCCCCGAGTGGGACTTCGACTCTTCTGCGTCATCATCCCCGGAGGCTCCCGTGGCTTCTCCGACACCTACGACCCCATCACCACCGCGCGACCCGTTCCCGTACGGGCTCCGCAGCAGCGCCGGGCTCTACTCTGCCTTCGGAGGGCAGCAAGTACATACCTACGACGAGTCTCCATGGACGCCGTCATGGGCGACGATCGATCCCGTCACTACCCCTTCACTGGGCGAGCCAGAACTACCCCGTACGTGGGGCACGTTACGGCGGCGCCTGGAGGAGGAGGAAACAGACAGGCTCTTCCCCCACTTCTACCACGCCGACTTCGACTCAGACTCTCCCGACGAGAGTTACGACTCCACTCGGGAGTGCTTCCATCTTGACGAGCAAACCGTCCTTCAGGACGACGTCGACGAGACAGCGGACACCGAAGAAGGGAGGGGGCCAACGCCACGCCACCTCGAGAAGCCATCCCCCCAAATCCCGATAGAGCCGATCCACCCCCCGACATCCAGATTACGCAGGTCCGAGAGCTCCTCGGTAAGCTCGAGGAAGAGCGCCTGCGTCTTCAGCAGCTTGAACGTGCCCTCGAGCGGGATCGAGGGCGTCCTCAGGGTGGAGGAGCTCGCGAGCGGGCCCGGGAGGTCCACCGGCAGATCGTCGAGGAAGGGAACGCCGAACCCCGAGTCTTCAACCGCGCCAGCCAGAATGTTGTAGCAGCCGCGATGCTGCTCCGCGACATGCCGGCGCCATCGACCCCCCAGGCACAACGTATTAGGGAGGAAATCCAGGGGCTACTCCAGACTGCGGCCGTCCAGCAGGCGGAGAGCTCGGCCTCTAGGCGTCGAGGGGCTGCCTCTGAGCGGCAAGCAGCGCCCCCTCGACAAAATCGGGAAGCCTCTGTCCACCAGAACAAGGCGCCCCAGGGCCAGGTCTAGCCATGACCAGTCCGGGAACGCCTCGTCGACGACCTCCCCCCTCGAGTGAACAATCGACGTCGATACGGCGACGCCGAGGCTCGAGGCTACAGCGCTCACCGAGGCGGGCGCTACGACAGAGACGAAGATCGATGTCGGTCTCCGGAGCCACCGGGGCCTCGAGTCTTCGGAAGGACTATCTGGCGGGCCTCCCTGCCCGTAACGCTTCCGTCCACCCACCAGCTTGATCAAGTACAACGGCGAAACCAAGCCAGAGCTCTGGCTTGCCGACTTCAGGCTGGCATGCCAGCTGGGGGAGCCAAAGATGACCTCGTCATCATCCGGCAACTCCCATTGTTCCTCTCTGACACCGCTCGAAGGTGGCTCGAGGAACTACCCCCAGACTTGATCCAGGACTGGTCCGACCTGGTTCGGATCTTCGAGGGCAACTTCAAGGGCACCTACGAGCGGCCGGGCAACTCCTGGGACCTTCGCGGCTGCAAGCAGAAACCAGGAGAGAGCCTCCGCGCCTTCACCCGCCGATTCTCGAAGCAGCGTACTGCACTGACTCACATTTCTGACCACGAGGTCATCACGGCGTTCATCGCCGGGACAACCTGCAAAGAGTTGGTGCGGGAGCTGGGGTGAAACATCCCCAAAACCGCCAACGAGCTCATGGACGTCATCGCCAACTACGCGGCTGGCGAGGAGGCCGTTGGCGCATTCTTCCAGATTCCCCCAGCGAAGGGGGAGGGCAACGCGGACGAACCCGGGGGCTCGGACGATGGGCCCAAGAGAAACAAGGGGCTCAGGAGGAACAACGACGGCAACGGTGGCCGGAAGAAGAAGAAGAAGAAGAACCAGCCGGGCCGGCGCAACGTCGAGCCCAACGTCGAGCACGACGACGACCCCGACGACCTTGTCGCTGCAGCGGACAAGCGGAATCCTCGAGGGCCCCCTCCCGACGGGGGCGTCTTCGACAAGATGCTGAAAGAGCCCTGCCCCTACCATATGGGGCCGGCCAACCACCGCCTCGAGGATTGCCGCATGCTTCGAAGGCACTTCGTCCCTCCTGGTCCCAGGAGAGACGACGGCAAGGAAGACCCGCCCTGTGACGTCCACGTCAGGGGCGATGTTCAAAAGGGAGGCTTCCCCGAGATCCACGACTGCTACATGATCTACGGGGGACCCTCGACCCGCCTCACCACGCGCCAACGCAAGAGGGAGCGTCGAGAGGTCTTTTCCGTTCGGGCCCAGGCCCCATGATACCTAGACTGGTCCCACACGCCGATCACCTTCGATCAGGACGACCACCCCGAGCACATCCCCAACGCAGGGGTTTACCCGCTCGTCGTCGACCCGATCATCCTCAACACCCGCCTCAGCAAGGTGCTAATGGACGGGGGGAGCAGCCTCAACATTATCTACGCCGAGACCCTCGACCTCCTGGGAATCCCGAGGACCATGCTCCTGCCCAGCGCGGGGGGGTTCCACGGAATCGTCCCAAGGAAGAAGGCACTCCCGATCGGCCGCGTCAAGTTACCGGTCTGTTTCGGCGTCCCCTCGAACTTCCGAAAGAAAGAGCTGACCTTCGAGGTGGTCGCGTGGCGAGGCACCTACCACGCCATCATCGGTAGACTGGGGTACGCCAAGTTCATGGCGGTCCCGAACTACACCTACCTCAAGCTCAAGATGTCGGGGCCCTCGGGGGTCATCACCGTCGACACCTCCTACGAGCACGCATACGACTGCGACGTCGAGTGCGTGGAAAAAGCCGAAGCCCGTGAGGATTCTGCTATCCTCGCGGCCCTCGACGACTTGTCCAGAGAGATCCCCGACCCCAAGCGCCACGCTGGCAACTTCAAGCCGGCGGAAGACACGAAGACCATCCCGCTCGACCCCGGCCTCGAGGACGGGAAGGTGCTGACGATCAGTGCCACCCTCGAACCCAAATAGGAAGCCGTGCTCGTCGACTTTCTCCGAGCGAACGCCGACGTGTTCGCGTGGAGTCCCTTGGACATGCCGGGCATCCTGAGGGAAGTCACCGAGCACTCCTTGGACATCCGAGTCGGGTCCAAACCAGTGAAGCAACGCCTGCGCCGCTTCGACGAGGAGAAGCGCAGGATCATCGGGGAGGAGGTCGACAAGCTTTTGAAGGCCGGATTCATCAAGGAGGTACATCATCCCGAGTGGTTAGCTAATCCCGTGCTTGTAAAGAAAAAGAATGGGAAAGATAGGATGTGTGTAGACTACACCAGTTTAAATAAAGCATGTCCTAAAGTTCCTTTTCCTTTACCTCGCATCGACCAAATAGTAGACTCCACTTCGGGATGTGAAACCCTTTGCTTCCTTGATGCGTACTCCGGCTACCACCAAATAAAGATGAAGGAGTCCGATCAGCTCGCGACCTCTTTCATCACTCCTTTCGGCATGTTTTGCTACCTCACAATGCCCTTCGGCTTGCGGAACGCCGGGGCCACCTACCAGCGATGCATGCTCCGCGTCTTCGGGAAACACATAGGGCCAATCGTCGAGGCCTACGTCGACGACATCGTGGTCAAGTCCAGAACCGTCGGAAACCTAGTCGGAGACCTCGAGATTGCGTTTGGGTGTCTCAGGACTAACCGCATAAAACTAAATCCTGAGAAGTGTGTCTTCGGGGTCCCTCGAGGCATGCTCTTAGGGTACATAGTTTCCCAACGCGGCATCGAGGCCAATCCCGAGAAGGTAACCGCCATCACGAGGATGGGCCCGATCAAAGACCTCAAGAGCGTGGAAAGGGTCACTGGGTGCCTTGCCGCCCTCAGTCGCTTCATCTCGAAGCTCGGAGAAAAGGCCCTGCCCCTTTATCGACTCCTGAAGAAGACGGAACACTTCGTGTGGACTGCCGAAGCTGAGGAATCCCTCTCGAGGCTCAAGGCCTTGCTCACCTTGCCCCCGGTCTTGGTCCCCCCGAGCCGGGCCGAGCCCCTCTTGCTCTACGTCGCAGCAACTACCCAGGTAGTCAGCGCGGTCTTGGTGGTCGAGAGGGAGGAGGAAGGACACGCCCTGCCTGTTCAGAGGCCTGTTTACTTCGTGAGCGAGGTCCTTTCCGAAACCAAGACGAGGTACCCCCACATCCAGAAGCTGTTATACGCGGTCGTCCTCACTCGGCGAAAGCTCAAGCACTATTTCCTGGGCCATCCGGTCACTGTGGTTTCATCTTTCCCCCTCGGAGAGATAATCCAGAACCGGGAGGCATCGGGAAGGATCGCCAAGTGGTCCGCCGAGCTCATGGGGGAGACCCTCTCCTACGCCCCTCGGAAGGCTATCAAGTCTCAGGTACTGGCGGATTTCGTCGCCGAGTGGACCGACACCCAACTACCCCCGGCGCAGGTGCGGAGCGAGCTCTGGATCATGTACTTCGACGGATCACTGATGAAGGCGGGAGCAGGTGTAGGATTGCTATTCGTATCACCCTCAGGGGTCCATATGCGATATGTCATCCGCCTCCACTTCCCCGCCTCCAACAACGTCGCCGAGTACGAGGCCCTCGTCAACGGCCTGCACATCGCCATCGAGCTCGGGGTCCGACGCCTCGACGTGCGAGGGGACTCTCAGTTGGTAATCGACCAAGTGATGAAAGACTCGAGCTGCCATGATCCTAAGATGGAGGCCTACTGCAAGGAGGTTCGAAAGCTCGAGGACAAGTTCTATGGCCTCGAGCTCAACCACGTAGCCCGTCGGTACAACGAGGCTGCCGACGAGCTGGCCAAAATTGCGTCTACTTGAGGGACGGTCCCCCCCGACATCTTCTCGAGGGATCTGCACACACCGTCCGTCGACCTAGGCTCGGGGGCTCCCGCCCTCGAGCAAAGGGTCGACCCACCCCCCTTGACCGATCCCCCCTCAGGCGGGGGAGAGGTCATGGAGATCGACGGGGCCGTCACAGTGCCAACCCCTCCGACGGATTGGCGCGCGCCTTACCTCGAGTACCTGACGCGAGGCGAACTCCCGGAAGACCGCACGGAAGTCCGCCGAGTAGCTCGACGTGCCAAAACCTACGTCTTGTACGGGGACAGCCGCGAGCTATATCGACGCAGCCCGTCGGGTGTACTCCAACGCTGCCTCACCCTCGGGAGGGGAGGGCACTGCTGAGGGACCTACACTCGGGGGCTTGCGGCCACCACGCGGCGCCGAGAACCCTGGTAGGAAATGCCTTTCGACAGGGCTTCTACTGGCCCACGGCAGTCAACGACGCCACCAAACTCGTCCGATCCTGCCAGGGATGCCAATTCTACGCCAGGCAGACTCACCTACCCGCTCAAGCTCTTCAGATGATACCCATAACTTGGCCGTTCGCAGTATGGGGGCTCGACATGGTCGGTCCCCTGAAAAGAACCAAGGGTGGGCACACTCACCTTCTCGTGGCTATCGACAAGTTCTCGAAACGGATCGAGGCTAGGCCCATCGCCAACATCCAGTCTCGGCAAGCCGTGCTATTCTTCACCGACATCATCCACCGCTTCGGGGTCCCCAACATCATCATTACCGACAATGGCACGCAGTTCACCGGCCAAAAGTTCCTGGACTTCTGTGACGATCACCACATCAGGGTGAATTGGTCTGCAGTTGCCCACCCTCGAACTAACAGTCAGGTCGAGCGTGCCAACGACATGGTTTTGCAGGGCCTCAAGCCAAGGATCTTCGACCGGCTGAACAGACATGGAAAAAGATGGGTCGAAGAGCTACCCGCTGTGCTATGGAGTCTCCGAACGACACCGAGTCGAGCTACGGGGTTCTCCCGTTCTTCTTGGTCTATGGGTCCGAGGCCGTCCTCCCCACCGACCTCGAGTACGGGTCCCCTCGACTGAGAGCCTACAGCGAGCAAGCCAACACAGTAGCCCGAGAGGACTCCCTCGACCAGCTCGAGGAAGCTCGTGACATGGCCCTGTTCAAGTCGGCCCAGTACCAGCAGACGCTACGACGCTACCACGACAAGAACGTGCGCAAAAGGGACCTCAACGTCGGCGACCTCGTTCTGCGCCGTCGACAGAGCAGCAAGGGGCATCACAAGCTGACACCACCTTGGGAGGGACCCTTCATCGTGGCAGAGGTGCTGAAGCCCGGCACTTACAAACTGAAGAACGAGAAGGGAGAGCTCTTCACCAACGCGTGGAACATCGAACAGCTACGTCGCTTCTATCCCTGAGGCCCCAGGGCCTTGTACATTTCCGCATTTATGTACAAATTCTCGAATGAATAAAATGTTCTCGAAACACATTTCACGTTCGTTCATAGCCCGAAGGTAGCCTCGACTTTGCCCGGACAAAGTCGAGCTCCCCTCGGGGGCTGGCAGGGGGGGCACCCCCCTCCTAGGTCTCCGAAAAACTCGAACGCTTTCTCTCGAAACTCGACCCCCTCTCGTTTCTTCGCCTCGGGCACGCTCCGTAACTAGGTAAAGGCGCCTCGAACCCCCTAAGGGACGAGGGTGTCGTCGAGTCAGGGACCCACCTACGCCCCAGGGCTACGGTATCCCTACTCGCCACCCCCCTTCCAGGAATAAGAGCGTGCGTCGAATACTTAAGTTCGCGAGCGTCGACTCAGGCAAAGAAAAGCAGGGAGAGCCCGAGAAGTAGAAGTAACGAGACGAACCCATCCGCAGCACTAAGGTAGCCTCGACTTTGCCTCAGCAAAGTCGAGCCTCCCTCGGGGGCTAACAGGGGGGAGGGCACCCCCCTCCTAGGTCTCCGAGAAACTCGAACGTTTTTTCCAAACTCGACTCTCCCTCTCGTCCTTTCCCTCGAGTACGCTTCTGAACTAAGTAAAAACGCCTCGAGTTCCCTAAGGGTCGAGGGTGCCGTCGAGTCAGGGACTCACCTACGCCCCAGGGCTACGGTATCCTTACTCGCCACCCCCTTTCCAAGGATAAGAGCGTGCGTCGAACACTTAGCTCACAGGCGTCGACTCAGGCAAAGAAAAGCAGGGAAAGCTCGAAAAAATGAAATTAACTCTGTGCACATCGATCAAAACACATTATATACAAAAAGCCCTCGGGGGCTTGGCGTTGTATCGGTACAGAGGCCTAACTATTACATGGACCTTTTTTGTCCAGATATGGCTCGCAGGCCCGCAACCACCCGTCGACATCTCCCAAGGACTACTCGTCCGCCGAGGGGATCACGTCGGGCTCGAAGAGTTTCGCCAGCTGGCCTCCGGGCACCTCCGCGTGGTCCATCAGCTCCTGACACCTCGTGTCGTTCTACTCCTCGGTCAGATCCGGGTCGGTGGCGAACCCGTCGACAACAAGGTTGAGATCCACGTCGTAGAAGGAGTTGACGACCGCGAGGGCCCGCTTCACCCCCACATGCAGGGCGGCTCGGACGTTCTCCGTCACCCCCCGCGTCATGGCGTAGAAGCAGCGCAGCAGGGATTCCCCCCGAGTGTCCCCCTCAAACTCCGGCTCCGGCTTGACCGAGAGGTCGTCGCAGAAGGTGTTGATGGCGGCCGAGAGCGTCGTGTTGAGGTTCACCTCGGCGCTCAGCAGGCCCTGAAGATTGTCCAGGTCCTTTTGGGCGCGGGCATTCTCCTCCGCAAGCTCTGCAGAAACAAGCACATAACGATCAAAACCCGAAAGCAGAAAAAGGGTTGAGACAGGACAGACCCCCGCAAACACCCGAAACACTCACCTTGGGCCTGCACATCCAAGGCGGAGTAGGCCTGCTCGGCCTCCTCGAGCTGATGGCGGACGGCGTCAAAATCAGAGGACTGGTCCCTGACTTGGGCCTAGAGACCCTCGATGGTCTTGTAGGCCTCCCGAGGGCCTCCTTCTGCTTCATCGCCACCATGCCCAAGGAGGTCGCGCGGGTCCGAGCCTTCTCCTCCGAGGCGGCCAGAGCGTCGCGCTCGCGGAAGACGGCGTCGAGGTCTCCCCTCAGCCAGACGGCCTCCTCCGTGGCCTTACGCTGGGCCTCGACGGCGGCATCCCGCTCCTGCCCAACGGCGATAGTCGACCGAAGGGCATCATCGAGCTTCGCCTGCGCCGACGACAAGGCCTCCCGGGCTTCCTTCTGGACAGCCTCGTAGCCGGCCTTCGCGTAGGCGACCCTCGACTCGGCATCCTTCTGGATAGTCGCCGCCTCCGCCTTCGCGCGAGCGGCCTCATCCCTCGCCTTCTCCAGAGAGGCGTGGAGGGTCGAGAGCTGGCCCTATACCTAGAGAATGTACCGGGACTTCCGTACAACCTCACCCGCAGCGACTGACAAGGATAAAGACGAAAATCGTCAACAAACGGCAACCAGGCAGTGCAAAGCGCTATCTAAGGTGGAATAGAACCTACCTCCATCCCCTCGCGTATGTCCGCGGCGGCGACCTCCGCAGCGCGACGCACCGAGTGCTCGAACCAGCCCCGGAGCTCCTCGACGTTCTCCCACCGTCGAAGCTCAGACTGGTGGTCGAGCGTGAGGAAGAGTCGCTCGGGGTCTCGAGGGTCCGCCACCTCGAGAACCTCCTGGCCCCACGCTGCGCTGCGGGCGGCGATCCTCTGCTCCATCGGCCCGTGACGCCAATGCGCAGGTCCCCCCTCCTTGGTAATCGGAGAGGGGCGAGGCTTCCTCCTCGGCGCCACCTCGCGAGGACGTCGACGGCCCTGCGCGATGAAGGGCTCCGAAAGGTTAATACCTAGCGAGACAGACCCACCGCGTCTCGAGCGAATCAAAGTGCAACTTACCTTGAGACGCTGACCCCCCAACCTCGAGGGGAGGCCGAGCCACCTCCGGCTCCGCCCGAGGAGCCGAGACGATGGCCAGATCCGCCGGGTCCACCAACTCGGCTACCATCTCGTCCACTTGGGCGGGGGTGGATTCCATCAGCATCCCGCCCTGAGCCGGCGCGGACGGGCCCTCGACGCGCTCGAGCTGGAGTCGAGCCTCCAGCGCCGCCAAACCCTTGGGCCAGCGCCCCGGCGTCGGGTGAGCCGGGGCCTCCCGCTCGGTCGCCGGAACCTGGGCCTCGACCACCTCCACCTCCTGGGCCGCGCCCGCTGTTAGTAGGAGCTCCACGCCCCCCGGGGCGCCGGACGCGACCCCTTCCGACGGCCGCGAGGCTCCGCCACCGTCGCTTCGACGGCTACCACCGGCGGTGGGTCCGCCTCCTCTGCCGTTTGGGTAGGCGCCGAGGCCCCCTGTGCCTCCCCCCGCGCAGCCACCTCCGGGGCCATGGCCGCCTGTGCCGTCTCGGGGGCGACCGTTGAAGGGGCCGGGGCTGCCGAACCAACCTCGACAGCGGCTTGCACCATAGCCCCCGTCTTTAGCTTCTTGGCAGGGGAGGGGAGCGCAGCTCCCAGCCGGCGCTTCGACCTGAAAAAGGAGCACGTGCGCGATAATAAGCACGAGTCCTCACCGACGAAAAAAGGAAAAACGCACAACAACTACGAACTAGACTTACCCTCTCGGAGCCCGACGCTTCAGCTCAGCGCTCGCCGGGCTGGTCGAGCTCTGGGATGCCACTGCCTGGGGGCGGGGGTCGAGGCGGCACTCGCCACCTTCTCCTGAGCAGGGGCCGGCGACGCCACCGTCGGTTTCTTGCTGGCCCCCACCCGTGCCGACGGGTCCGATGCCCGCGCGCTCGACGCGGTGGGCTTCGGGGGCTCGCTCGATCGACTCTTCAACGGCGACACCACCCTCGCCCTCTTGCCGGTCTCCGCCTGCGCCGGCCGGCCCGGCACCCGGGCGGTCGACGCAGCGGGCGTCGGGGGCTCGCTCGATCGACCCCTCGACGAGGGCCGCGGCGTCTGCGACCGCGTCCGCCGCGGCGCGACTTCTTGCGAGGCCACGGGGCGCTCCGCCCGTGGCCCAACTTCAACAGGAGGGGCCGACTTCGAGGTCGACCCCCCCTCCCCACCGGTAGCAGTGGCCGCTTGCTCAGGCGCCGTCTCCTCATCCTCCCCCTCGTCCTCCTCGTCCTCCTCGTCCTCCTCCTCCGAGGGCGACAACTCCTCATCGAGGCCCAACCGCCTCTGTTGGGCCCGACGCTGCTTCCTCAGCTCTTTCTCTAGAGCCTTCTTGGTCTTCCTCTCCTTCTTCTTGTCCTTGTCGGCCTTCTGCTTCTCCGCGCGGAGGCGGTTCGCATCCCTCGTGGCCCGGTCCTCCGGCACCGGGGAAGCGAGCGCTTGTAGGACACATTCCCCTGCGGGACGCAAGGTGGTCAGAGAACAAGTAGAGAGGACAGGAGGGGCGGGCGCGAGGACTTAAAGTAAAGGAAGGATCTTACCAGCTCATAGAAGCCCTCGTCCGGCTTCATGGGGACCTTCGCGACATCCTTGAGGCGAACCCCCCCGCGAAAAAGCGGCGGACGCGGCTGACCACGCGGTCTGGGGTCAACTCCTCCTCGACGAAGCGGCACCCCGACAGATCGACCCCCGGACCCATCTCGTCGAGGCGGAGGGGTCGAGCCATCAGCGGCAGAACCCCCCGTCGGTGGAATGCCGACGCAGCAATCTCCGCGGTAAGGCCCTTCTCCTTCAGACGCCTGAGCGCGTCCAGCAAGCCCTTGAGGTGTCTTTGCTTGTCTGTCGGGACGCCGTACCTCCAGCGCTCGGGCTCGGCGCTGAGTGTCCTCCCAGTGTACGCCGGGAGCAGACCGTCGTCGTTCCTCAGGTAGAACCACCCTGAATGCCACCCGGAATGGCTCGAGGATGGGTTCGCAGGGAGCCAGAGTTCAGACCGCCTGGCGTAGATGCTGCAGCCTCCGGCCCTGACCTCCCGACGGACGCCCTTGCTGACCGAGGTGGTGAAGAGGTTGGCCTTGAAGATATGGATCCACATATCCCAATGGGGCTCGATCCCCAGATAACCCTCGCACACCGCGGCAAAGACCGCCGCCTGGCTGACGCCGTTAGGAGTGAGGTGCTGGAGCTCCACTTCATAGTGGTGGAGGAGCGCGCGCAGGAAGCGGCTGGGTGGAACCCCCAGTCCCGCCCGGTGGAAGGCCTCGAGCGACACCACGTACCCCTCCGGCGGGTTGGGCTCGGCGTGGTCCGGCGGCGGAGCTATCCACTCCGGCCTCTCCGTCGAGGTGACGGGCCGGAGAAGCCCGCTCTCCACTGACCCCTCCAGATACGACTGACGGACCGAGGAACGAGGCCAGGCGCCGGTGCCGAAGAGCTGGAAAGTGGCCATGGGAACGGTGGGTTGCTCGGGTTTGGAGGTGGAAGGTACGTTCCCTATCTTTCTCTTTCTCTCTCACTCGCGCAGATTTCCTGCTCGCGGGACGCCTAAGGCAGAGGCGGAGAGAAGAAGGCGAGGAAGACGAAGGCAAGGAGGCGGGGAAGGCAAGTGCGCGTAAAGGGCACCGGATGCCTCGCCCTGACTATTTATACGCGGAAGGCCAACGGACGGATCCGGCACAGGCAAGAGAATCTCCGCATTTAATTCGCCTGTACTTCCTTCCTCGTATTCCCTCCAGGATAAGGCATAACGTCCCATCATCGGGTTCCGCGCCGCACTCCGCGCTGTAACCGCACTGTTGCGCCGAACGGACACCGCCTAAAAAGGCGCGCGGACGGAAACGTCGCCTTCGAGGGTAAGGAATCTTGAGGCAGCAAGAGCTGGCCCTCGAAAGAGGGTTCGACAGCTACCCTCGAGTGCCCGAGGCCAGAAATGACCTCGGGTTAGGACCTCGGTCCGCCCCCAAAATCTCGAGGGGACAAAGGCCGACCTACGAACGGGCTCGATAGCCCCCCTCGAGTACTCGAGGCATGATAAGGGCCTCGGGTCGTCAACTGCAGATCATACATGGCCTCGAAGGGATAAAGGCTGGCCCGTCCGGGGGTTCGACAGCCTCCCTCGAGAGCTCCGACACAGGTATGTCCCCAAGTTCAATACAACAACCACCTGCTTTTCCCCCCGGCGGTCCACAAGGTCGGACTCCTCCTCCTGAGGATAGCGTCGGATGACGAACCATCCGTCAAATCTTGAGGGAGCGAAGGCTGGCCCTTACATAGGGTTCGACAGCCGCCCTCGAGTACCTGAGGTTAGGAAGGACCCATGGTTATCGGACTCCGGTCCACCCCCAAATCTTGAGGGAGCGAAGGCTGGCTCCACGAACGGAGTTCGACAGCCGCCCTCGAGTACACGAGTCAGGGATGTCCCCGGAGGCTCGAGAACGAACTCTCGAGATTCCCTGGGACATATCCGAGGCATACCTAGGAACACCTAAGGATCCCTACGCTGGGAGGCATCGAGCCACCAACTCCTATCGAACGGGGTTGGCACCTTGGTGGTCCACATGGTCATGCTTAGCAAGTCGTACGGCTTGCTTAACAATGAGAACGCCTCCGGGCCGCTAGTCGATCCCTATCGAACGGGGTCGAGTTCTCACTCGGATTTTTACCCGTACAGGGCACCATTTCTAATGGACTCATGCCCGAGAACAGCTCACCGAGGACTTCGGGCTCGTCGTCCTAACGAGGATAGCTCGATGCTCTTCACCCCACGATCCGAGCGAAAGGATCCGTGGGAAGGACGCTACGAGGTAGTGAAGGCCTAGCCATTCGAGGGCTCGAGGGCCCGACTACGCACGGCACCCCTCGACGAAAGAGGGTCGAAAACTCGTAACCTGGCAGACAGAGTCGACCTCTCGGGCGGGGCGCTCTGACTCCAGTGGTGCTCGAGGGAGCGAAGGCTGGCCCTCGGTAGGGTTCGACAGCCGCCCTCGAACACTTCTCTTTGCAGGAAAAGGAACGGGATCGACCCCTCGACAGGGTGCCGCGTCTCCAGGTATCCTTTAAAGACCCCACTACATAACGTATTTTAGCCCCCAGAGGAGTTCTAAATCACTCCTCTGGGGCCTCGGGGGCTACCCCCGCGGGGTGCGCTCGCGCGCACCCCCCGGAGATTCGGATTTCTCACTAACCCTGCAGGCCGAGGATAAACCCTCCGGACAATTCTTGCTCCCCCCGAGAAACGCGTATCATAGCCCCCAGAGGAGTTCTAAATCACTCCTCTGGGGCCTCGGGGGCTACTGTCGGGTACGAAGGTAAGGGGTACCCTAAACCCTTTGATAAATTAACGCTAAACATAGCAACCATTTTTAAGGCAAGGATCAGCCTACTGTCCGGTAAGACGCGGCCCATCAATCGAGGGCCCCCGCTACATCGACTGCGGAAACCAGCCACTGGCTCGGCTCTACCTCGACGACGGACGAGGGGTCGGACGAACGACCCCCCGGCTCTACCTCGACGACGGACGAGGGGTCGGACGAACGACCCCCCGGCTCTACCTCGACGACGGACGAGGGGTCGGGCGAACGACCCCCCGGCTCTACCTCGACGACGGACGAGGGGTCGGGCGAACGACCCCCCGGCTCTACCTCGACGACGGACGAGGGGTTGGGCGAACGACCCCCCGACCTCTACCTCGACTTCGACCCCCTCAACCTGTCGACGCCTCGACCTTCCAAGCGCCGTCGACGGACGAGGGCTCGATTAACCCAACCACTCCGGCATGGGTAAAAGTAAACCCACCTGACGACATGGGCGCCTGCGTCCACTGTCAAATCCGCCAACTCCCCGTCCAGTCCCCGACTCCCGACGACTGTGCCGCCACTGCCGCCACTACGCAAGTACGGACTTCTACAGTACCCCTCGGAAAGTGAACAGTGCGACCCTCGACAACGGCTTCGGGAACGTGACAGAGTCATACGGGGCTCGACCCCCCCCCCTCCCCCCGACCGAGGGCTCGACCCCCTCCTCTTCAACAACTCCGGTACGGAAGACGTCCCATCTGCCCCGTCCCGCTTTGGCCATGGGACTCGCGCCCGCCTGCGAATGCTGTACTGCGATGACTTCTAATGATGCCACGACCGGGGACGCCTGAAGGACGGGAAGACCACGCCGCCACAGTGCTCGATGTCTCTTCGCCAACACTGTGCCGTGGATGTGCCGCCCATACTTCTACTATTAGGACCCTGTACCCTCGAGTCTCCCCCTTGGTCTATAAAAGGGGGACGCCGAGGTAGATGAAAGGGGGACTCTTCAAAGACTTCTTTTTCCAGGTTTCTCTTTGAGGACTCCAATCCGACTTTGGTTCTCAAGGACCCTAGACCACACCACACACACAGCCGCTCGATCGACCCCTCGGGTGGCCGACTCCGTGTAACACTGCTTGTACCCCCCCTGTACGAGCACGCTTTGGGTGCGAGATAATACAAGTCATCCTCCCCCGCTGGACGTAGGGCCTTCTTTTGCCCGAACCAGGATAAATCTTGTGTCCATCTTGCATCACGTCTGAGAGAGGGAGCACGCGATATACAAATTTACTCGTTGGTGGTCTTGACCCCCGGGTCATAACACCGACACTAGGGTTCTAGCAAGCTCCCCCTTATCTTCTCCAACTCCAATGGAGTATAGAATGGCCGGCCTAGTGGAGGCAAGTTGGCTAGGCAATGGGGATGGTCGATGGGCGGTTTAGGGGAACTAGCGACGGTAGAGACAGCTGGGCTAGGTCGAGGTGGGAAGGCTTGCCAAAGCTAGAGATGTCGGCGGTGGGGAGGGGAGGAGGGCGGCTGTCGCGGGCACTAGGGTTCAACAGGAATGGCGGCAAGGGTCACTAGGTATAAGATGAACGGTGGAAAAAAAAACATGTGTGGGAGCAAGGGCAAACCACTCAGAATGTCATATGAACTTTGAAATAAAAAAACAGGTGGGAGGAAGGTCAAAACACTTGAATGTCATAGACATCCAATCAAAAGGATATTTTCAGATGCGAGTTCCAATTTATTGTCAGTGACTAACGTGAAAGCAAGGTCTGCATGACTTTAATCCCGTTCAAGTAGTCTATTAGTATTAGTATAAACTTCCTCTTTATTACAGAACATATTTTTTTTTTGTTTTTTAACCCTAAATCCATACAATCAATGCAATCTCGATGTAGTAATTCAATATCAAGCCCATCAAAAGTTCACAGCAGCCGTGAATGCCGGGCATCTTTCAAGCAATGCAGTTAGTGTGATGAAATACAAATGGAGTTAACAAACCAATGCAAGGGAGATCGAACCCTTCAGAGATTCACATGATGTTTCAGTCAGTTCAGAGCTGCGATCAGAGCTGATCTCAAATGTAAAAGACAGTACAGGCCATGCCAAGTGACCACATAAAATAAACATCCACCAGGGATTACTGTGAAATTAAATCATACAATACGCTCCAGCTCCCTCGCGTAGCTGAGCGTCTGGTTGATGAGCTGCAAGGATGGGATCTCCTTGCAGGGCTGCGACTCCTTCGCCTTCTGGAAGAAGACGGCACCATTCTTAATCTCCCATTCTGGGTGCTCCTGTTAACAATGTTCACAAGATTAGACATTACAGTGAATATCATATGATTTCACATTGAAATACACTCAAAAAAAGGAGGAAGGAAATTAAGAAAACTAAAATTACCTCTGTGATGTACTCGTGCAGATCTTGGTCAGAACTGAACATAAGCATTTGCTTTGCATCACTTACAGATAGGGAATCATATCCCTTTTCGCTGCACCCAGCGATCT
This sequence comes from Microstegium vimineum, assembly GCA_022036555.1. NCBI lineage: Eukaryota > Viridiplantae > Streptophyta > Magnoliopsida > Poales > Poaceae > Microstegium > Microstegium vimineum. The sequence goes on along the minus strand of CM039135.1, from coordinate 12,246,268 downwards.
CATCTCTGTGAGAGCAGAAAAACACAATAGTATCTCAATTAAAATAAAATCAAACAATCAAATAACCAGGAGTAACAGAAGCCCACTCACCTAACTGTTTTGGCGAGAAGGTCCATGAAGTAAACGTAGGTCTCATGTGGCACAGCCTGCCGGGCACTTAACACTCGGTTGTAGGCACCCTCCATGAAGGATTGCTCAAGCTCTACCGCATGCTTGATGCAAGGATGCTCAAGTGCCTTGACAGGTAGAAGCTCCAGCTCAGTGTGGAACTCGGCAATTCTATTCTGAACCAACAGCCTCAGAAGATTGAGTCCCAAAATTGGGTACTCCTCTGGTGAGGGGGGAATTATGCCACTGCATATATCAATAAATAAATATCATTTAGTGTTAAATTTACATTGTTTAGCATAATACTATTCTGGCATGCTCCTTTAAAAAAAAGAGGAGGTCCTGTTCGACCTGTATTCATAGTTAATTATGAATATATTTTGGGTGCTAGAAAGGCAAGCCTACACAGAATTACCAATTTGAACTCGTTTTAGCAACTTCAGTGCATTAAAAACTAATAAACGCTGACTGAATTAATGCTTAAAACTACATGATAATCTGATGGATCGGACCGAAACGTCAGGTTTACTAGTCACTTAGACTAGTCAAACTACTCAAGTCCTTCAGGGGGACCACTAGTTTAGTATCTCAATTTACAAATGCAGGCACATCAAATTTTAATATTGCTTGTGTATATGAAAAATATGCCTTTCACAGCCAGCTTTAAACTTTTATCACTCAACGAATCACATGAATTCAGTCTAAAGAATATAGAAACCAAAGTAATAAGGGCAAATAAAATCAACCAATTGGGTGACAAGAAACTAACCATGTATCCATGTAATAAGGCTTGAGCTGGCAGAAATCACGTTCAAATGCATCTTGGTCCTCAAGTTTCACACTCAAAACAACAGCATGCTCATAAATGTCCCCTGAAATGTTTTGTGTTTGAGTTTAAAACTTGCTCTGTTGAAGGATAACTAGAAGAACTGCATATGAGTTTATGGGACATCTTACTTGCCTGTATGGAAAAATATGCTTGTGTATATGAAAAATATGCCTTTCACAGCCAGCTTTAAACTTTTATCACTCAATAGTTATCTTTTGTACTACTAGATTACTACTAAATAGCTTAGTCATAAGGAAGAAAACATAAGCTAAGAACAGCTTATCTTGCCTGTATGCGTGCAAGAATGGAGATGAAACAAATCATCAAACTTTTGCATCAAATGTGATATCCATTATGGTGCTAAACATTAATCCATGAATTACCGATTTTGCATATACTAGAGCACTTATGGGATCACTACTAGTGCAGAAACATGAGGGCCAGGGCCATCTTACTTGCAAGTTTGAGCTCCTCCACAGCGTTAGGTGTCTGCTGAAACGAGGGCGGAAGGCTGGGGAATTTGGTGAGATGGACCTGCAAAAGTGAAGTGTTTCACATGTAAACAACAGGGAAATCCAAAGGTAACACATTGAATTCTCGCAAGCTTCTCCCACTACAAATATAACTAAACCTGAAGTTGCTACAGGGCAGATCTGTACACACTCGGATCTCTAATTAAAGTAAGAAGGCACAAGGGGGCGGGACAATTTCTTTTTTTTTATGAAAAGCTGCTGAACTGTTTAGTCCTTTCTCCCTGTAAACCGCTTCGCGGTGCAAACTACTACGGCACGAATGGCATCCACGAAACAAACCCTAGTAATAGAAACTAAATTGAAAGAGGCCCAAACACGGCGAAACCTATCGCACCGGCGTCTCCGGATAAGGCTAAGCCGAATTTTTTTTCCAAGAATAACAGGTATCCCTCTTAACCATCGAGCCACAGGTAAAGATTGCATCTTTCATGGCGTCAGCCTGAAATCCCACCCCCAAACCCCATAAACGATAGCCGCGGAATCACCCCGGAGAAACTGAAACATGGGCGAGACAGATCCAGCGAGGCCGGCTACCGCACCTTGAGCTGCGAGAGGAGGGTGACGCAGGCGTCGAGATCGTTGCGGGCGTAGGCCGCCTTGAAGCGGGCGAACATCTGGGTCACCTCCGTCATCTTCGGATCCATGGGCGTTGGCTGTGGCGGCGGCGTCCTCTGGAGGCTGGAGAGCTCTCTCTCGGTCGCGGTGATGTTTGGGGACGGACCAAGAACTTTGCTTGCGCGTTGGGTTGATGCTTCTCCTTGGCCTTTATTTGGTTGGGCCGGGTTTGGACTCGGAGCCGGGCCTGGGGGCCTGGAGCTGGAGGGACGTTGCTTCTAAACCGTCACGGACTCAGGTTGGACCTGCACGGCTGCACGCTACGGATGCAGCACTGGCAAACTCCATGAGTGGCGGCGGCGAGTTCAGTCGGGAGGCGAGTATGCCTCGGGAAAAATACATTGCCGGCTCCTCAGCCTCTCGGGGTTTCCCGTTTTTTTCCTTTCGTCTTTCTTATTTTTCTCTTTTGCTTTTCTTTTTTTTTAAGTTTTTTATGTTTCTTTTTTTCCTTCCTTTTTTCCCTTTTGTTTTTCTTTTACGTGTACTACAGGTATGCAACAGAGCACGTATTTAGTGTTAGTAATAATAATAACAATAAGATTCTTCTATGCATTATGCACCGTAGCTAATGTGATGTTTTTTATTTTTTATTTTTAAATTTATCTTATTTTTTTATTTTGTTTTTTTTTACGTATCACGAGCACACGCAACCAAGTACGTGTATGATTAAGGCAGCCACAAAGGCTTGTAGTGTCTCTTTTTAACTCCCTTCTTTTCAAGCAACCACCAAGATAAAACCAAACACTAATAAAAAGTAGGTAATACAATTTTTTCATAGCACCTCACAAACAAGAAATTAGTGCTTCAATGAGCAATACCCTGGGCAAAAAAAAAATCGATATCCGAACCCGGACCCGAATTACCCGAACCCGAGGTACCCGATCCTAAATTCGGATAGTGATTTTGATTACCCGAAATTAGTTTGAGTAATTCGAGTAATATCCTCCGGTACCCAAACTACCCGAACTACCCAAATTACCGATGAGAGTGAATGCTGCAAATGAAGATGAGTTTGTTGCCGATGGAAGCTGAACGATAAAGTAGGATTGTTGCCGATAAGGGTTGATTGGTAAAAGCAAGTTGCCAATAGAAGTGAAGAGTTGCCGATTGGAGGATATTACCGATAAAGAGATAGTGCCGATGGGCGTAGGGTGACGTGGCAGTTGACGTCATGAAAGGATCAAGATGCCCAAGAGGGGGGTGAATTGGGCTTGTTTTCAATTTCTAAAGCAAATATGAAAACCTATCAAATGCCAATCACCCCCTAGTGCCTACGATCCGTGTGTCCTAGCTAGAAAGCGGTAGCAGTTCATGGAAATTAAAAGCAACCTAAGCAATTATAGTAGGTAAGATAAAAACAACACGGAATGTAATGTGGAAATGTAAAGAGCAAGGGAAAAGAGATTCTCAGTGACGCCGCGATGTTTTCCCGAGGTATCGAGGTGTCGACACACCCCCCTAGTCCTCGTTGGAGCACCTCGCAAGGTATCACTCCCCCTCTACCCGCGCAAGGGTAGAGTGTTCTCTACGGGCTGATTCTTCGCCACTCCGGCTCGGTGAATCGCCCACAACCGATCACAGAAGCTTGGAGAAGAGCCGCCAACAATCTTCCGGCGATCACTTCCTCCGAACACCACCAAACCGTCTAGGTGCTGTCGAACACCAAGAGTAACAAGCACAAGACCTTCACTTGACCAACTCAAGGCTAGGAAGGTGGATGGATGCACACAAGTCACTCCTAATCACTCTAGGAGGGAAGAACAAGATAAACTCTCTCTAATCTCTCCCTCACTAGCCTCTTGACTCTCCAAAGGATTTCTCAAGGTGTCACCAGCTGAAACAATGGCCAAGAGATGTCCTAAGGACGAAGGGGGCAACTATAAATAGTCCCCACCTTCAAAACTAGCCGTTTTTTACTTTTTCCTCTCTCTGCGAAGCCACCGGACTAGTCCGGAGCTTACACCACCGGACCAAGCACACTGGTCCGGAGCTCACTCTGACTTCCAACTCAGGCACCGTCGGACTACTCTGCTTGGTCCGACGCCTTGGTCCGACGCACTGGTCCGGAGCCAAGGTGCTCTCTGAGTGAAAAACTTCTTCTCTTTTTCAAACCACCGGACCACTCTCCTTGGTCCGGAGCCCTGGTCCGACGCTCTGGTCCGGAGCCAGGGTGCTTACTGAATGAACTCAACCTCCTGTCTTGAAGCGTCGGACTAGCCGTCGGACTCACCGTCGGACTAGTCCGGAGCCTTCTCTCTCTAACACGAGCCATCGGACCACTCTCCTATGGTCCGACGCTTTCCAGACAGGTGGTCCGGAGCTCCTCGAGCTAAGATTTTGCCTAAGTCAAGGACCATCGGACCACTCTCCTATGGTCCGACGCCTACTTGGCAGAGTGGTCCGGAGCCTCTTTCTCCCCCTATTTCAACTGTTTTCGTTGAGATTTCTCAAGGGATTTTGCTCCTACCATTTCTAGAGTTTTCCAAGGGCTGAAAGCAAGGACTCTAGGACTAGTTATGACAAGTGTGCATATACCCACTCTCCTAAACTATCCTAGGTCAAGCTACTAACCTCATACCCCCCTTTATAGTACGGTCAAAGGAAAAAACAAAAAGCCTAGCTATACTTAGTGCCCTTCTCAACCTTATGGCACTAAGGACTTGCCTAGTCTTCGACTTGTATCATCATCCTTTGCAACCGAAACGATTTCCATCTTGGGGGCATGAATATCCATTAAGCCCATTCAAATTGCATTACTAATGACCTAACATAAACAACTTTGCCTCTGCAAAACACACGTTAGTCATAGTGACCTAGTATTGTCGTTAATTACCTAAACACAAGGGTCCATGATTCTACAATCTCCCCCTTTTAGGTGATTGACGACAATACAAGCTCGAGTAGAGAATAAAGAGGAAATTTGATAAGAGAAAACATGACTTGATATGAGATAGGTATGGGTTAGTGATAAGAAAGACAAAAACATGCCTAACCATTCAAGCCATGACAAGCACAATAGATATGATTTGAGCATAGTACTTGATTTCATAAAGGATATGCTATAGCCAAAAGATCAGAGATTAGCGCGGAAGCAATATAGCAAAACCAAGTGACATGATATATATAGATAAAAGTCCACACATGTCACACAACCATCAAGTCTCAAACATCACACATATCATACAATGCATAAAGACGGTAAACGTGATGCATGATGCGATAGAGTTTATACACATCAAAAGAACGAATCCTACTAGCTCCCCCTGAAGCTAGTCCATCTACTCGACTCTCCCTCTCCCCCTTTGGCGTCGAAGCACCAAAACTAGGCGTCTGGAGGCGGAGTGGAAGCAGCCGTGGAGCGGTCGAGCACCCTAAAAGCTGTCAAATATGTCTCATCATCTGAGTCCTCCCCCTGAGTGTCTGATGCTGGAAGTGAAGTGGTCTGGGGGTCGGAAGCTAACAGGCCTGCTAGCGCTGCTGTCGAAGACTCTGGAGCAGTAGCTGGAGTAGTAGTAGAATCAGTAACCGGTGCCAGTGTCGCTGCGGGAGCCTCAGGAGCTGCGGTGTCCGGTGGTGCCTCATGCACTGACTCGACTGGAGTCTGAAGGACCGGAGACTGCGAAGGTTGTACTGGAGTGGAAGTGACCACTGTAGCATCGGTAGCAACTGCAGCTATAGGTGGGGTAGACACGGCTGGAGCCCGACTGTCGTGTGTAGCCTCTGAGGAAGCTACTGAGGAACGGTGCTGATCAGCTGTTGGTGCAACAAGCTCTGCCTCAACCTCTGCTGCTATTTGTGGACCAGTGGGGGACGACTGCCCTGTAATGTCGCTGAACGACGCAGATAGATCTCTAGCAGTGGCACCCATCATAACGGTAAGCGGCGTGAAACCAGTAGTGAGAGGGGTGAACTGCTGAGTGGGGCCAAAGGTGTCCAACCACTGTGTCACCTGAGTCGCCGGTGACTGGAACGGGGTGGTCAATCCGGCACCATGAAGTCCAGTGGACTGTACGGCTGGGGTGGGAGTGACTGTCTGACCGGCAGAACTCGCAGGGGCCACTGAGGGGCCAACTGAAAACTGAGGTCCTCCTATCTGCCCAACTGACTGAGAGGGCTGTGAGGTACTCATCATCTGTATCTGAGGGGCAGCTGGAAACTCAATAGGAGGGGCGCCGGTCCACTTCATCATGTGGGTCATAAAGGCCATGTTCTGCTGCTGCTGCTGAGACTATAGCTGGAGGCGCTGTGACTCTAACTGCATGGCTAGCATCTGACCCTGCATCTCAAAGTGGCGCTCCTCAGACTGCCTCTGCATCTCATCCTGTCACTGCTGGACCTAAACACAAGGGTCCATGATTCTACACGTCAATAGAAGACTACCGATGGCATTAGAAGGAAGTTGCAGATTAAATGAATCTGCCGATGGAAGGTTTCGTCGAAGAAGATAGATAAGGAAACTGATGTTATTATACCAGTATTGTGATAGGAGTTTGAGTTCGACTCTTGTACGAGTCGTTTTATTTCCTTAATAATAGAGGAGTCTGTTTAGGAAAGGATTATTATTATTTGGGTCCGACTCCTGCGCGAGTCAGTTATTTCACTAAGAATAGAGTGTTTGTTTAGGAAGGTATGAGTCGTATCCATGTACAACTCCCTATACGGGGGTATAAATATGTGTCCAAGGGCCACGTGAAAAGGATCCAATCATATATCAAACAAATCTATTATTCTTATTTACTTTTTTCAGCAATTCTACTTTTATCGCATTAGATCTAGTTTACCTACGAGTTCTTCAAGTCTCGACGGGCTGCATCTCCTCGATCTCCGTAAACCCTTGCAAGTTCCGCGTTTGAGCAACCTGAGCCTTGACGTCCGGGCGCATCGCTGTCGTCTCGTTCAGCTGTACTCTAGTTATCCTGATCAAGTTTGAGCCTTGACATCCGGGCGCATCGTCGTTGTCTCGTTCAGATCTTGTTCTAGTTATCGTCCTTGTCGATTAACTGTTCAAATCGACTGACATGCCTTTGGATATCGAATTCGGGTATAAGCCCGAGGTGTTCGCAGATCCTGACACTTTTTGTGTCAACACCTCTTTTGGCGCATCTGGTGGGACCAATTATACATCTGCTATGGGTGATCATACCGACGTCAATCCGAGGAACGTCATCGAAGTCTCCGAGGTCGATCTGAAAGATGATCAAAAACAGGCTATGGAGCGGGCTATGGAGGAGTACAAGCAATTATATCTGAAGTCCTTCAACCTAAGCAGGAGCGGCGAAGCCATCCAGAAGCAAGATCTGCCGTTGCCACGGCAGGTCACATTCGATGCCAATCCTGGTAAATTACAAGGGATGGTTAATTCTGCATTGAATCATGCGTTAATCAACCACTCCAATGTGCTGTCCAATACTGTGTACAATGCTGTTATGAAATCTTTCAAAGAAGGACAGGCACCTCAGTATGTTGGTCCAGCGTATCATCAACCTGGATCGACATCTATAAACCCATCGGCAGCTCCAATGACGTCTTCCACTCCTGTGGATCCGTCCGCCGATGTGGCTACACCACCAAGATCAAGTCCTGAAAGCGTCACCAAGCTTAGTACAAATCCAGTGATGTCGGCAATGTCGGGACCTGCTATCCAGAATCATCCAGCTCCCGCCAACTGGTGGGGATATGGTATGCCTCCAAATTCATCTGCTGGTTCCAGTCTGGTGCAAGGAGATAGTTCAGCTTGGAAGGGCTGCGTGGCATCGGCAATGCAATCATAGCCGGTGATCCCTATGATGCATTACTCCACGTCTTCTCCAACTATGCAAATGCCATCAGAAGATCTCCCGGTGGCGATTCCTAAAGTACCTCTAATGCCCCCATCGGCAAATTCTGTGCCGATGCAACACAGTATAGCAACTGGGAGTCAACCTATGGTGGTAAATCCTCAAGCTGGAGTACTAGCACATCAAGGTAACCAATTTGTTGATTACTCCAAGGTATAGGAGCAGCAGGCGCCAGTTAGCTATCAGCCATCGGTAAGTCACATGCCGATGATTTATAATCCTGGATGGACCAATCAGCCGCTAGTGCAATAGCCTGGCGTGCTAATGTATCATTATGGAGGCCCAGCAAACACTCAGAGTGGAGCATCAGTATAACAACCGATGAGTATGATGCCACAGCATAACCCGGTGAGTGTGCAAAGTTACCCATTGGTAAGTCAGTCGATGCACAATGTCCAGATGACTGGTGCTACGCCCATGCCAACTGCTCCGAATCATCTTTCACCAAGACCTGAAGGGGCGCATCAGCTGGCTCCACCAATCAACAATCAACCAATGAATCGGCAAGAACAGGATGCGTATTGGGTCGATAAGATTGCCGAAGTGATGAAAGAGCAATTCGGCATTAAACCTAAGGTTAATACATATTCTTATCGGACGCCGTATCCTCCGGCATATGACTTAATTCCTCTCCCAAATCAGTACAAGGTGCCTGATTTCACAAAGTTTTCTGGCCAAGATGACACTTCAACGATGGAGCATATCAACCGCTTCATCATTCAATGTGGAGAAGCGGCCAGCAGAGATGAACTGAGGGTGAGATTGTTCTCATCATCATTGTCTGGATTGGCATTCACATGGTTTATTTCATTGCCTCCAAACTCTGTGATTACTTGGGCCGATCTAGAAAAACAATTTCACAAGTATTTCTTCGCGGGCGTGCATGAAAAGAAGCTTACCGATTTGGTCAAGTTGAGGCAGCGTAATGACGAATCGGTGGAAAGCTTTGTCCAGAGGCTGCGAGACGTGAAGAACAAGTGCTACAGCTTGGTGCTTGATGATCGGTAATTGACAGATTTGGCTTTCCAAGGGTTGCTGCCGCATATCAGAGATAAGTATGCGTCTCAAGAGTTTAAAAGTTTAAGTCATCTTGTGCAGAGAATTGTCGATCAAGGCGTTAAACCTTTCGAGCCTAGGAAGACTTGGAACAAGAAGGTGTCCTTCGTTGGACAAGAAGAAGGTTCTAAGTCAAATGAAGAACTAAGTATTGGCATTGCTGAATGGGTGAAAGATAGGAAGTCAGTATCTTGTCCGTTTGGCCAAAAAGAAGCTGGGAGGTTCTCCTTTGATATCACCAAGGCCGATAGGATGTTTGACCTATTGCTTCAAGAAGGGCGGATCAAGTTGGCGCCTAACTAGGTAATTCCATCGACCGAAGAGCTCCGAAAGATCAGGTATTGCAAGTGGCACAATGCGACTTCGCATAGTACCAATGATTGCAAAGTATTTAGGCAGCAGTTGCAGTCAGAAATCGAATCTGGGCAAATTAAGTTTGAAAATTCTAAAGCCCAGAAGCCGATGAAGATCGATCAGCACCCGTTTCCAAATACCATGGTGGAAACCAGTAGAAAGACTAAGGTGTTGACATCGGAAGCTGCCAAGAAAAGCGCATCGGTAGACCCTGAACATCAAATAGGTGCGCATGAAGTAACAGGGAGGAAGTTTGCCGATGATAGAAAAGGCAAGAGAGTTGCCAAAGATAGCAGTAGCGCTGGGAGGTCTTATGGCGTTGTGATCACGCATAGGCGGCCACAACAAGATTATCCGCAATCGCAGGAGGAACGATATCGGTGGCAGGAAGAAGAAAGGCACCAAGAGTGGCTTTGGCATAAAGATCATTGGAGGTGTCCCTTCTTTGTTCATTGCTAGGAAGAAGGCATCAAACTACCCACTGCTGATAATTGCCCTGAATGTAATGGGTACTATCCTTCCAATCGGTCAGAAAAGAAACCCTGTTTTGATGATCGGGCATTAAGCTATCACACACCGATCAAAGAGAAGAAATCAGCGCATGATCGGCTGGGGGGCAAACTCAGCGCACATGATAGGCTTGGTAGGCGTGTTGGTCAAGAGGAGCTTGAGGAGATGGCCAATGCAAGAGTACCCGATGAGGAGATATTCTCTAGAGATCCAAACATAAGGCGTGGTGCCGATACAAGCGGTGAAAAATAGTACCAGCCTGTTTGGAAAACTAAGCTTCCTCAATGGTGCCCCAAAGGTCTGACAAAGACTCAGAAAAGAAGGATTCAGCACGAACGCCAAGGAGATTTATATGACAGTGAGAATCCCTCAAGGGAAAAGTCTCCAGTCAAGCAGTGGAGGCCAAAGCGCAAGGATAGGGATCCATCGGCAGAAATCAATATGGTCGTCATATTGCCGATGGAATTCATGGCACCTATCAATGCTAAGGAAGAAGCTGCTGAGATGGCACAGTTGGTGTTAGATCCGATGATAGCTGTCTTTGAGAAGCCTGCCGATGATGAAAGGAAGCACTTAAGAGCTTTGTTCATCAAAGGTAAAGTAGATGGGCAGCCCGTGACGAAGATGCTGGTGGACGGTGGGGCATCAATCAATATAATGTCATATGTCATGTTCAGGAAACTTGGGAAAGGTGACCAAGACTTAGTCAAGACGGACATGAAACTTAAAGATTTTGAAGGCAATGTGTCGCCAGCTATGGGAGCCGTATGTGTTGAATTAACCATCGGCAGTAAAACTTTGCCAACAATGTTTTTCGTGATCAGTGACAAAGGCACCTACAACTTTCTCCTAGGAAGGGATTGGATCCATGCTAATTGTTGCATTCCTTCTACAATGCACCAAAGCCTCGTACAATGGGTTGGAGACAAGATTGAAGTCGTCCGGAGTGAAACTCCGTCAATTGTTGCATCGGCAGAATCGGAAACTTATGAGCAAACCAGGTGCATATCAGGTGAAGCTTGGGACACGGAGTTCCTCAAAGTTGCCGATTACCGCATTACACCGATCCAAGCAGTCGGTCCTGAAGAAGAGTTTTAATGGATCGATTCGCCGATGATGGAAAACTGGGACAGGGGTTCACATCCGTCGATGATTTACTAGAGATAGATATCGGCGATGGCAGTAGGCCCAGACCAACCTTTATTAGTACTAAGTTAGATTCCCAATGTAAACAACAGTTGATTGATTTATTAAAGGAATATAGAGATTGTTTTGCTTAGGATTATACAGAGATGCCTGGTTTAGACCGATCAATAGTCGAACATCGGTTGCCTATTAAGTCTGGTTTCCAACCACATCGGCAACCTGCGCACCGATGCAATCCTATGGTATTACCTGATATTAAAGCTGAAATTACAAAATTAATTGAGGCTGGATTTATTCGGCAATGTCAGTATGCCGAATGGATTTCTAATGTGGTTCCTGTGTATAAGAAGAATGGAAAACTTCGTGTTTGTATTGATTTCAGGAATCTCAACAAGGCTACACCGATGGATGGTTATCCGATGCCAGTTGCCGATCTGTTGGTTGATGCCGCTGACGGACATCAAATCATTAGTTTCATGGATGGTAATGCTGGATATAATCAAATATTCATGGCTGAGGAAGACATAAACAAGACTGCTTTCAGATGTCCAGGTCATGTCGGTTTGTTTGAATGGGTCGTAATGACTTTTGGCTTGAAGAACGCCGGTGCTACTTATCAAAGAGCAATGAATTTTATCTTTCATAAGTACATCAGCACGATAGTCGAAATCTATATTGATGATGTGGTGGTTAAATCCGGAAATTTTTAGAAGCATCTTGCCGATTTGCAAAAAATCCTGGAATGCACAAGGGAGCATGGGTTCAAGATGAATCCTAACAAGTGTGCATTTGGTGTATCGGCAGGCCAGTTTCTGGGTTTTATGGTGCATCAGAGAGGCATCGAGATCGACAGAAAATCTATTGATGCAATTAACAAGGTAGTTGCTCCCACAAATAAGACTGAGTTGCAATCCTTGATCGGTAAGATTAATTTTATTAGAAGATTTATATCTAATCTGTCTGGAAAGATTAAGTCTTTTAGTCCGCTATTGAAATTGAAGGCCAATCAAGAATTTATATGGAAAGAAGAGCAGCAGCTAGCTTTGGAAGAGATTAAGAAATGTTTGGTGAATCCTCCAGTCTTGGTTCCACCTCAACACGGGAAACCTTTCAGGTTGTATTTGTCTGCCGATGACAGTGTTATCGAGTCAGCCTTAATCCAAGAATTTGAAGGAAAGGAACGTGTGATTTACTATTTGAGTAGGAGATTGGTGGATGCTGAAACTAGGTATTCGGCCGTCGAAAAGTTATGTCTTTGTTTGTACTTCTCTTGTACTAAGTTGAGACATTATTTGCTATCGGCAGAATGCACCGTCATATGCAAAGATGACATGGTTAAGTATATGTTGTCGATGCCGATATTAAGTGGAAGAATCGGCAAGTGGATTTTGGCGCTATCCGAGTTTGATTTGAGGTATGAATCGGCTAAAGTAGTTAAAAGTCAAGTGATGACTTATTTTGTTACCCAACATTGCAATGCAGTAAGCGTCGTGTAGATTGCTCCTTGGACCTTATTCTTTGATGGATCTACATGCAAGGAAGGAGCAGGCATCGGCATTGTCCTAATTTCACCTCGGGGACAAAAGTATGAAATCTCGTTGCCGATTATTGCTACTTCGACTAATAATCAGGCTGAGTACCAGGCTTTACTGAAGGGGTTGGAATTACTCAGGGAAGTACGTGCCGATGTTGTTGAAATCTTCGGTGATTCCATGTTGGTGATCAATCAATTGATTGGAACATATGAATGCCGAAGTGAGGTTTTAATTGCGGCTCATGAGAAGTGTTTGCAGTTGTTGAAAGAATTTAAAGAATACCGCCTTGAACACATTCCCAGGTTATATAATGAAGAAGCTAATCGGTTGGCACAGTATGCTTCAGGATATCAGCCAATTCAAGGAGTAATGACATCGGTAACGGTTGTCGATGACTGGAGGAAGGAAATTGCCGATTACTTGAGAAATCCGTCAAGAAAGGTTGAGAGGCAGTTAAGGTTTCAAGCTACCAAATATGTGCTCCTTGATGATGAATTGTATTATCGGACCATTGATGGAGTTTTTCTCAGATGCCTTAGTACAAAAGAATCGAAAGAGTTAATGGGTGAAATTCATGAAGGAGTGTGTGGAGCACATCAGTCGGCGTTTAAGATGAAGTGGATGATTAGGCGGAATGGGTATTATTGGCCGACGATTCTTGAAGATTGCTTCAATTACTTTAAAGGGTGCCAAGATTGTCAGAAGTTTGGTAATGTCCAGAGGGCGCCTGCATCAGCAATGAATCCCATAATCAAGCCTTGGCCGTTTAGAGGATGGGCTATTGATCTCATCGGTCAGATTTATCCGCCATCAAGCAAGGGGCATAAGTTTATACTTGTCGCTACTGATTACTTTACAAAGTGGGTTGAAGCAATTCCTTTGAAGACGGTTACGTCGACGAATGTGATAAGTTTTGTAAAAGAGCATATCAAGGAACCATGTTTACGTCGGGAGAGTTTAAGGATTTTGCGATCGGTATGGGGTTCAAAGTTTTAAACTTTTCTCCTTATTATGCTCAAGCTAATGGTCAGGCCGAGGCAACTAATAAGGGGATTATCAAGCTTATCAAGCGCAAGATTGAAGAAAACCCTAGGAGGTGGCATATAGTGTTGAATGAAGCTTTGTGGTCATATCGGGTGGCTTGTCATGGTGCAACTAAGGTTTCGCCATATCAATTGGTCTATGGACATGATGCTATCTTGCCTTGGGAAATTAAAACTAGTTCTAGGCGATTATCTTCTCAGGACCAATTGACAACCGATGATTATGGTACTCCTATGAAGGATGAGTTAGAAGATCTAGCGAGTCATCGGTTAAGGGCTTTGATCAGTATTGAAGAGAACAAGAAGAGGGTCGCCAGGTGGTATGACAAGAAAGTAAAGTTGAAAGAATTTGCCGATGGTGATCTGGTATGGAAATTGATTTTACCGATTGGGACTAAGAGTTCTAAGTTCAGAAAATGGTCTCCTAATTGAGAAGGTCCTTATCGGATAAAACAGTCTGCTCCTGGTAATGCTTATATTTTGGAAACCCTCGAAGGGGTTGCGTTTCTCAGAGCAGTCAACGATAAATATTTAAAGAAATATTATCCCAGTATCTGGGTGGATGCATGAAACAATACAAGGTGTAAATGCCGATGGAATAAGAGTCATGCAGAACGTCGGCAGGAAGCATGTTAACATTATGTTACAGATAAAATCAAGTATCAGGTTAATAGTTGCCGACACAGTATAAATTACAGCAGGGATTGAATAGATGAAATCGCACGCAGGCAAATTTGGTTTGCTTCCTCTATTTCCCTAGCATGGTCATCGGCAGAACCTTCAATCGGCTTAGTCTTCTTCCTCAATGTCAGGGCCTCGCGGGCAGCGGTATCCCTCTCTTGTTGCAAGGCTATAGCGACACTGGGAAGTTGGAGTTTCTTCTGGTTAGCCGAGTTTAAAGCTTCGTCAACTTCTTTCAACTCGGCTAGCAGCTTTTATTTTTGTGCCGATAGACGAGTAATCTCTTGTTCGAGCTCGACGCTGGAAGCTTCTAGGCGGCCGATGTCCTTGTGCTTCTCATCCGCAATCTGTTTGAACTTGAGTATTCCCTCTTCGAGTTCCGCCTGAGCACTTCTATCGGCAATGCGGCGTGAAGCCTTTCGGTATTGAAGCTGTCTGCTCTCGAGATATGCTGCTTGGAAAAGTGTCTCCTCGACATCGGCGGGTAGCTGGCTTTGAATTTCTTTGAAGGTTATCCTTACTGTGTTGGAGTCGTGGACTAGTTCGTATGTGCTTTGCTGCAGTAAAGATAACAGCGCTTCAAGTTTGGCCTTCACTTCTGCCGATATAGCGTTTGCTGGTTGGGTAGAGCTTTCTTCTTCATCGCCATCTTCTGGGAGGTTGATAGCGAAAGAGAATAGGTTGTTTGGGGAGTCTTGGGCCTGAAAAAGAAGATTAGGGCTTGTCAAGCATGAGTTTGTGTTGCAAGTGTTATGACAGTTGGCTTACCATCTTGAAGTGGATCTCTTGCCTGGGACTTGGAAAGTCAGCTGGCATAGCGCGGTCTTGAGGATCGGCAATGGTTGTCGATGAACTTGCCTCTGTTGGAGGAACAGTTGG
This sequence comes from Microstegium vimineum, assembly GCA_022036555.1. NCBI lineage: Eukaryota > Viridiplantae > Streptophyta > Magnoliopsida > Poales > Poaceae > Microstegium > Microstegium vimineum. The sequence continues at coordinate 12,231,142 of CM039135.1, read as the reverse complement.
TGCTGGTGATGCTGTTGCTGGTGATGTTTCCGCTATTAGGACTGGCCCTTGTGGCGATAGTACTGACCTTTGGCTGGGAATTTGGTCTGATACTGATGCTGGTGCCGATGCCGATGTTGTTTCCGTTGTTTCATCCAACTCATGTGGTGATGGTACTGTTCCCTGGTCGGGAATCTCAGCCGATGGTTGATTGGGGATGGACGCCGATGCTGGCTCTAGTGTTGGTGTATCGATAGGAGTTGGTGATATAGATGGAGTGGCTAGCCTCAAGAGCTTCTTCTTGTTTGGAGCAACAGTTGGTGAACCGGGGCGTTTTGATTGTGAAGCTCGGGGGGCATCGACAGCGTGAGTCAAAGAAGCTTGTACATTTGGAGCAGCTGCCGATGAACCCGTTGCCTGCAAAGGATTTTTGGTGCAAGTTAAATAAAGTGAACGTTGCCGATGAGGGTTTGTAATCGGTTATAAATGAAATAAGAACTTACTGCGAAAGCTTGCACCAAGACAGCGGCAGCAACCGATGGAGTAGTAGTGGTGCTAGTTGTTGTCGGCCTGGGCTTGAGGGTGACCTTAGGTACCCTTTGAGGGGTGAAAGCAGCCAACATAGGAGCCTTGTTGCCGATGATTGATATGGGGTTCATCATTCGAAGATTGAAGTGCTTGCCGCTCTTGCTCGTTCGAGGGATTGGATCGTCAGCCTGTTAGTAAAAGAGGGTCAAATGCCGATAGTAGAGGTAAATAATAAGAGATGCATTAGAATGAAGAACTTACTGCATCATTGGGAATGATGTGATCGGCGTCGATCAAATGCCGATAGTAATGCGACGACTTGGGGAATAGTTGATTTTTCCATTCTTGCCACCAGGATTTGTATGACTCCGTGATGAAGGATGTTGGTGCCCAAGAAGATAAATCAATGTTTGATGTATCGGCATGGGGAGAAAGATTGATGATCCTATTCCAATCCATGGCGCTAGAGATGATCTCTCTTGGTTTTATCACGTTGGCATAGCTGAACTTGATCGGCAACTAACCAAATGCCAACTGTCTTGCTACTGTCGATGGATAGTAAAACTCATAAGTTGGAGAAGTATTCTTCCCGGTCCCAAAGATGTTAACTGGGATGGCCCGAGGAATGATGGTGGCCTTCATGATCAACTCATTTTGTGGTATATTTCCATCGGTAAGATTGAAGGAAAGTGGAAATCTGTTGTCCTGATCAATATAAGGCCACCAGACCCGTTCTGCAGCTGGAATCCCGTAGTAAAGTCTCTGAAAGAACATGCCGAACTGATCCTCATTGGCATCGGTTCCTGGCAATACGATGATGGCCTCCCCAAAGTTGAGTGGGAAAGGGGTTGCCGATTCATCATCATTAAATTCATAATCCTCCGATATGTCCCTTGGAAATTGTTGATTGAATAAGTGGAACTGGAGGGCTTTATGCATGTGTGTATTCAACCACATGTTGATGAACCACCATGGACTGCCGAGGTTGCCGATGGGCTCGCCTAGCAATAGCTTTCTGGATACCTGATGAAGGAGGTGATATACCAAACCAAGGAGATATCGACCAAGAGGAAGTCTTGCTCCATCGGCCAGAAGCTCTGCTGCAGGAAGGTACATAGTAGTAGGTCCAACTGTTCTGCCACAGAAGATGAACTTTTCCAACCACATGTTCAGGAAGATGGCGTGTTCCCTCTGACCTACCGATCCAGTCTTCTGGTTTTCTCGAATATATCCAGTCCAACCACCGATGTTGCGTGTGATTACCCGATGTTCGGGTTTCCTACCGAAAAGATTGGAGGGATCGGCAGAGAAGACGTCGAGGCCGGTAAGCATGTGCACATCGGCAAGAGTGGGGGTGGCTAGTCCATGTCTGAATAAGAATGTGTTCATTGTGTCAGACCAAAAGTAAGAAGCAGCCATCATCATGTTCTCGTTCTTCGCCATATCGGCAATAGAAAGCTTAATGCATTGGTCCAGGTTGCGCTCTGTCCAGTAAACTTGCTGTGTTCTAGCCATCCTGAGATACCAATTCTTCCAACCTTTGGTGGGTTTGGGCCATGAGCGGAAAGCATCCCTCCACAACCCTAGGTTGAAACACTCAGATCTAAAAGGGATGCGATTGGTCTCTGCATTGATGAGCGCAGTAGGATCGGTATTCCCCATTGGGCCCAGGCAGTGAAAATGTGATTGATCGAGAGGGATCACTATTTTGTTGCGTAGTTCCTAGATTCAGAAAACAGAAGGAAAGCAAAAGGAAAATTATGGAACAATGCAAAAAGGGAAATAGAGAGATGCAAAGCGAAGGAAGGAGGAATCACCTCAGGAACGTTGAAGTTGATCGCCATTGAAGCAGAAGGAATTCTTGTGGTTCGCGCTCTGATGAGGGAAGGAGACGCTGCTGCTTGAGGATCACCGGAGTGTTCTTCGGAAGCGCTGGTGAAATGAGGGAGTAAAAGTGAATGCGAGCTCGGGATGAAGAACAGATTGGATGGTGGTAACTTTTATAAGCCTGGTCAGGGGTATTTTGGAATTTTCTTTGCACTGAGCAGGAATATGGAAGGATATGCAATAGATATGCGTGACAATCGAGGAGTTATGAGATTGGATTTGTAACTGTTCGTGCTACAGTAGTAGGGCTCTGTTGGTGACTTGCGGTTTTGCGCGCGGTAATCGAGGAAGTCGTGCAGGTATCTTGGAGGGAGAGATCGCAGTAGAGAGAATTTCGGCGCGTAAAATATTCTATACTCCGAAATTGGGGGGCATGTGTTAACACCGCTTTTCAACATGTCAAATGGGCTAAGACTCGCATTGATCGATGATCGTTTTCTATCGGTATTAGAAGGTCATCGGTTAAGATTACCGATGAGAGTGAATGCTGCAAATGAAGATGAGTTTGTTGCCGATGGAAGCTGAACGATAAAGCAGGATTGTTGCCGATAAGGGTTAATTGGTAAAAGCAAGTTGCCAATAGGAGTGAAGAGTTGCCGATTGGAGGATATTACCGATAAAGAGATAGTGCCAATGGGCGCAGGGTGACGTGGCAGTTGACGTCAGTAGAAGACTACCGATAGCGTTAGAAGGAAGTTGCGGATTAAATGAATCTGTCGATGGAAGATTTCGTCGAAGAAGATAGATAAGGAAACTGGTGTTATTATACCAGTATTGTGATAGGAGTTTGAGTTCGACTCTTGTACGAGTCGTTTTATTTCCTTAATAATAGAGGAGTCTGTTTAGGAAAGAATTATTATTATTTGGGTCCGACTCCTGCGCGAGTCAGTTATTTCACTAAGAATAGAGTGTTGTTTAGGAAGGTATGAGTCGTATCCATGTACAACTCCCTATATGGGGGTATAAATATGTGTCCAAGTGCCACGTGAAAAGGATCCAATCATATATCAAACAAATCTATTATTCTTATTTACTTTTTTCAGCAATTCTACTTTTATCGCATTAGATCTAGTTTACCTACGAGTTCTTAAAGTCTCGACGGGCTGCATCTCCTCGATCTCCGTCAACCCTTGCAAGTTCCGCGTTTGAGCAACCTGAGCCTTGACGTCCGGGCGCATCGCTGCCGTCTCGTTCAGTTCTACTCTAGTTATCTTGATCAAGTTTGAGCCTTGACATCCGGGCGCATCGCCGTTGTCTCGTTCAGATTTTGTTCTAGTTATCGTCCTTGTCGATTAACTGGTCAAATCAACTGGCACGCCTTTGGATATCGAATTCGGGTATAAGCCCGAGGTGTTCGCAGATCCTGACGCTTTTTGTGTCAACACAATGTATTTAGAAAATCAAAACGTCTTATAGTTTTGAAGAAAGAGAGTACTTTTTTCTGAACATACAAATCCAAATTTGTAACCAAATAGTATCCCTTAACTTGATTGCAATTTGTACTATCATATGCCTATAATATTCATTGTAACTTTACGACCCGGCAACGCCAACGGTTTGTGCAATCTGTTCTTGCTATCGGTGCATTTGAGGGTTCCCTCAAACACGATAGGAGAAACTCAGCATGGTACAAAACACAATGGTGTACCTCATTTATGCATCCTATCTTTTCTTTTCTCTTTCATTTTAAAACGATACTATAATTTATGTCTATTTTTACATCACGGTAGTTTGAAATAAAAAAATAATATAAGTATTATGTCACATACATTCAATATGGGTCTTGAATTTAACATTTTAGACGTCATAGTTTGAATTCAAATTCACACTTTACAGAAGTCATTTAAAAAAACGTTAAAACATAATCAATATGGGTCTTGAATTGTTGGACTAACTGTAATAAATACTAGCGTACAGTTTGTTTAAATATTTGATCTCATATTTAAGAGTAGAAGACATTTTTCTACCCAAAATTGTGCTACCATGCAGGATTGTAAAGATCAGAGGCCCCTCAAACATCTTCCAAATTTGAGAGAGAATAGAGGAGATTCATAATCAGATGAGGAAGTTGTATGCCATCAGATTGTCATACAAATGAAGACAGAAAATAGATGGGTGAGTGTTTGCCCTTAAGTTAGAGCATCTCCAAGAATATCCAATAACTTCTTCCTAAAACTATGATGTTTTCAAATTTCCAAAAAAAAAATATTGGAAGAAGTAAATAAGGTCATCTTCAAGAGTTTCTATTAATTCACTCCTAAACTATAGAAAACAATTTTACATCAGGATCCTATACTATTTCTAAATTATTTTAATATTTTTTATATATTCTTTCTCTCTTGTACATTTACACCAGAAATCATTTTCTACTATTTATTCTTTTCCTTCCACCTTTAAATTGAGGATACACGTGACTCAAAAACGCGTAACTTTACGTTGAACAGAGAGGATGGATTAGGAGTTGTTGGAGAGGGGTTTTTCTCATTTGACTAAAAACCTAGAATTAGGAAGGAATTTAGGGAACACTTGGAGATACTCTTAGTGCTCTCAATACAGTCAATAGGATTTGGCTCCATAAATAAGACAAATGGATAGGGTTTTCGGGCTTGGTGGTTGGCAAGCATATGAGCAATAGCCTACAAGGTAGCCTTTCTAGGCAGTATTAGATAGGAAGACAGAGATATGTAGTATACTATCTCCGTCCCAAATTATAAATTATAAGTCATTCAAGAATCTTAGAGAGTAACAAATTCAATTTTAACCAAATTTAAATAATACTCCCTCCATCCCAAATTATAAGACGTTGACTTTTTTGACTCAAAGTTTGATCACTCGTCTTATTCAAAAAGTTTATGCAAACATAGTCAAATTTAAGTTATTCTTGTAAACCTTTTGTTAATAAACCACGCTATGCCAAAAGAAGTGATATTTTGTACAAATTTTTTGTATAAGATGAGTGGTCAAACTTGGTGTCAAAAAAGTCAAGCGTGTTATAAATTGGGATGGATTGAGTAACTTTCATTAATTATTTTTATAGTATACCTATTTCATATTATAAATTTGTGTTTCTTTCTATAATTTTTAGTTAAATTTAAAGTGTTTTGACTCTCCAAGATTCTCGGAATGACTTAAATTTGGAAGAGAGAGAGAGAGCAAATGTTAAGTGAAGAAGAGACATGTCAAAAACCTTTAAACTAAGGAAAAAAAGTCTACTTAACCCTCTCACCTATCTAGTGTGGTCTACTTCACACCTTGAACTATAAAACCAGGTATTTTACCCTAGAACTTTTTAAAACTGGTTAAATTACCCCTCAGACGGTTTTGGATAGTGGTTTTGCTGCAGTAACAGTGGTTTTGTCTTTTTTTATTTATTTTTACTAAATCTTTGAAAAATTATAATAAATCACAAAATGGAACATCAAATTTTGTTGAACTCCACATGAGTAGATCTATACAATGGACATATAATACGATATGTTTTAGTACAAAATTTTTGTTGTAGCTATAGATTAATTGAAAAAACTAATTTTGTCTATAATTAGTTGAAATAATTCATAGTTGTATCTTCCATGGTCCAATTATAGTGAAATTTTTATGGTGAGCTAGTTATTGTATGCTTAAACTATATAGTAAAAAATTCATATTCATTAGACCATGTACAACTTAGTTATAAAGCATAACTTTAACATAGAAAAAAATCTAATTTCATGCTTGTTAAATCTATTATTTATCTATAACTAAGTTATACATGGTCCAATGAGTATGAAAATTTTACTATAGTTCAAACATACACTAATTAGCTCACCATAAAAATTTAACCAAATTTGGACCATAGAAGCTACATCTACGAATCATTCCAATTAATTACAAACAAAATTAGATTTTTTTCAATTAATGTAAGGCTACAACAAAAACTTTGTACTAAAAATATGTCTACTGTGTAGATCTACTCATGTAGAGTCCAACAAAATTGGATTTTCTATTTTATGATTTTTTTACGATTTACTTTGATTTTTTAAAGATGAGAAAACAAATAAAAAAGAAAAATACAAAACCACAACCACCATCCAAAACTGTTTGAAGGGGTAATTTGACCGGTTTTGAAAAGTTCAGAGAGTAAAATATCTGATTTTATAGTTGATGGTGTTAAGTACATCACGCTAAATAGGTGATGGGATCAAGTAGACTTTTTCCTTTAAACTAACGGGAAGAGAAGCTTAGCTAAGTTCTTTCAGCGTCATAATGCCCGAGAAATGCAACTATTATGTTTCTCTCGACAGGAGAGAGAGCGCATACCACTTCAAATTGAATAGCGTGCATGTGCAAACACTAAGGTTCTGTTTGGTTTCCATAAGTCAGATGATTTATAAGTTCAAAAATAAAAAAATGACTTATTTTGCCAAACACTCCAACTTATAAGTTCATAAGTTGTTCCACCCCAACTTACTTATAGACTTATAAGTCACCCCTTTTCACATAGAACCACACTATTTTTGTTTGAGAACCACACTTCAACTCATTTCCTGCCTGACTTATAAGTCATTGGAAACCAAACAAACATGACTTATAAGTCACTGATTTTAAATCAGCTCAGCTGACTTATGGGAACCAATCAGGACGTAAGGCTCCCCAGATTGTACGTGAACTAGTACTGCCTACACTCCAAACACATCACACGAGAAAAATGAGTCAACTAATAATAATAAACATCTCCAAAGTCATGATGTGATATCACAATAGTTAGCTTGTAGATCCACCATAGCATTCCACATATGCATACAGTTGCTTGTCTGCTAACAAGCTCCAACTACTTACTAGTTGAAGCCTAAACTCAGAACCGGTTCATGAACCATGTCTACCAGCACATGGTATCACCATGATTGTCTTCATGGATCAATAGTCTGCCTACTGACTGAATTTGAATGAATAAATGAGATATCAGATGGACCTGAACGTCACAACTGAAGCATCTATGGCATCTTAGTGTCTTTTATACCTCTAAGAGTTTATCTCCAGTGCTCAATATCTGTCTCAACAGAATTCAGATGCAACCTGCTAGGCAATAACCTCAATAGTTCACCCTCCAGTCACCAGAAAAATGATGTCACACAGCAATGTAGAGCAGTTATGAAGGTTTCTAATGCCAAATCTTGCAGCATGCATCCTTCTGTTGTGCTTGGGAGGGCTTCTCCTTGATGCAGATAACATCCATAAATGCATCAACCAGTTGGGCAACCAAGCTTGTAGGATCACCGATAAGAGCATCTACGAAGGCGCCCACGATTCGCCTGTCCTGTGCTGTTGCCTTCAGGCTGAACCAAGTGAGGAACTTTACACGGAAGTCATTGTCCATGTGCCCTTCATGCTCCAGCCACCTGACCACCTTCACGCAGTACTCATACTGCTGCTCCATATAGTTCTTGGAGGCTGAATCTGGGGTACCAATAAGCAAGTCAGGTTTACTTGGAGCTTCGGAAGGAGAGGAGTTGGAGCTTGCAAATGGTAAAACTTCAGAAGTTGGCGGCAACTGGCTTTCATCGTTGTCACTTGCACCATATAACCTTGCAACCTTAGCCCGCTTGGAATACCGCTCACATGATAAATTGTTCTCACTTGAATTTGTAGAACCCTTAGGTGAATCATATTGAATGGTTCTCTGATGATTCTGCACATTCAAATCCTTTTTCTGATGCTGCATTGAATCCTCTTTGAGGCACATGCTCTCAGAGTTCTGAGTTGAGCACTGGCTGCTACCATGGTCCAGGCTGCGTGTAGTGCATTTTGCCTCCCACTCAGTAAACCCCTGTATGCTGCTAAAAGGCAAAACCTTGAAGAAGTATTCAGTTGAAGGGCTCAGACCAGAAACCAGGCTCCTAGTATTTGGCCTCAGTATGTGGCATGTGGGCTCTGATGAATAGCTGCAAACCTTGGCACTTCGGTGCCAAACTTTGGAACCATCAATCTGCTCCTTACCAATGTTATCCTGATAGTTCAACACAATAACCACAGAAAATGGAGTGATTTCATCAAAACAGATTTGGGGCTGGGCACCTGAAAAGATAAATGTCATCTGTTCAGACACGAAGTTGTATGTAACCTGTATGTTTTGTAAGGAAGACTTTTTTATACTAATGTTTCATTTTTTTGGATAACAAACACAACTAATGCAAATTCTTCAAGGAAGACTTCTAAGCATGCAAAATGCAGTTTAAACAAGGAAGTCAGCTATAAGACAATATTACCTAGGAGTTTTGGACCATTATTCGACTCAAACTCCAAGATGTTATCCACTGTAGAGTCCACAATTTCTAATGCACTGGAACAAAGCTTCTGAACTTCAGCACCACAAGAAAGCCGATTGACGATGCCACGCCCCGTGATCACAGAAACCTGATCCAATGCACCACCAACTTCTTTTTCAAGTATTTTTGCAGCTGAACTGATTATGGTTGCTATATCCTTGTAACTTTCAGACCCTTTTACCATTTTATGGCTCAATGACAGCCGCTCACAAAGCACATCAACTCGTCTTGCCTCCCTAGCAATGGCAAGATGCTTCTGCAAACTCCTGCAGTAGGTAAGAAGTAAAATATGTACATGAAGTTTCAATAGGCAGAAGAGGCATGTCTGTGACCATAATATTTATAGCATTTAAAAAATCTCAAGTTCATTTTCCTGTACTAACATTTGTCAGTACTTATTGAAGGAACAAAAAGCATACTTTTTGGTTATGATAAAAACTACCAAAAGAAGAAAGTACTGAAATACAGACTCTGATATTAAGTTTTGGATGGTCAGACATAAATAAGAATTAGGTTAACAAATAGAGATTATAGTTTTCCTATGGCATGTTAATGAACCAAAATAGTCAGAAGGATACCTCATTAGCCAGTTGATTTTCCCACAGCCAACACAGTAGAAACTACAGTCTAACTTGTTACACCCATTCTTGATAATGCCAACCTTTTTATTCTTTAGAGCACAGTTTAGGTGACAAGAGACACCACATGAATAACCACTGTATGGGTTATCAGAGTTGCAAACCAACCACAAGCTAGGGTCTTTGTTATCATCATATTTCTTGCAAATGCAGCAAGAGCAACGTTTGCAATATTTATCTCCCGCATTCCGTGTGGCTTGGCATGCAACATTACTGCACACCACTGAACTACCAGGATGAGCATCTCTGCGTATTGATGAATTAGAGTTTGCAGTTTTGAGTGGTCGTGATTGTTCCTCAGATTCCTTCATTTGTGTTTCATCTTTGTTATCCTTCCCTAATAACATAACATTTGCATTATCATCCTTGAGTTGTCCATTCTTTCCACCATTTCGTGAAACTAATTTCAATAGATAAGCAATCATCTTAGCCTTTGGGACATTGGTATACTTCCTCTCTTTGCCCAGCTCAAGACAAATAAGCTCAAGAAGTTCCCTACGGGTCCAGCACTGAAGAATCTCCACGGCACCTTGCGGCCATCTTGCAACTTCGTATACTAATTGTCTCTTGCCCATCAGGCTCATCCCATTTTGTTTTTCTGGATCCATCACAATTCCTGGATGAAAGAATTACAAGACATAGCAGCTAAACAGTATTCAAATTGTATGAATCAAGTATATAAATACAAAGGAAGCAGTATTGTGAATATAAATGAAAAAAAAGAGGGAAAAAAGGTATATCCTTTTATAATTTAATCTTTACTACAACAAAATAAGCATTCTTGAGAAGGTACATCATCAACAAACTATACGCTATCCAACAATATATTCTTACGATAACCATCAATCTGTTGCTTCTCAATGCTAAAAACACATCCATATTTTTTTAGATCAGCACATTTCATTGTAGCACTGATATGATACAGTTAAGTTCACGCATGCTCTTTAGTTGCAGTAAAACATGTGTCATCATGGTTCGTGCACTATATAAGTTCCTCGCTGTTTGACAAATTGAATGGATATATAGTACTGTATCATTTAGTGTAGACATAGCTAGAGAACATTTCTGGTGCGTGCTCCTAGGCATGTGATGGCCTTTTCTGATGTAGATCCCACCATAGCCATCAACTAAATAACTACATTATAGCAATTAAGTAACTCATAATCAAACTACACCAGCAAGCATGGAGGAGGGCTCACATTCATTCCAAACAGCCATCCACTAGATCAGTTATCACCAATGAAGAAATGAATGACACCTCATATCCTATGGAGGTGCAAAACTCACTCTACTGATTTGCATTCTCTCGTTTACATTTCTAATTTCGTTTTTACCCCCTATGATCTGATGTTTCTGAATTTTTATATATCTGTTGTTTGTAAATATATGTAAGTTTTGCAATATTATTTTTCTAATCTCTTCAAATTTTTACCAGATCTAATCTAATCTGTTCTTTGGTGCAGGCAAAAAGAGAAAGCGATTACGCTCTTCCGTTGATTCCATTGAATCATAGATGTCATCGATGAACCAGCTGTTTCCAAGTAATGACTTTTATGGCTATTAAGGCAACTGTAAAGAAATACATCACAATACTTCAATTAACTTTTCTGTATCTTATAATCTGCAATCACACAGATAATTGAATTATGGAAATAAACAACAGAAAATGTTGATGCTTATGTTATTCTATATGAAGGAAGTCTGAAGACACTGGGTCACAGAGCACGCACAGAGGTGCTGCATAGTGCATACTCACCAACCATGCGGCCAGCAGGTCTCATTCCCACAACTCCAGCATTAATTTCTTACATTATTTACATTTTTTTACTTTTATAAATTGCCAGACTTAATAGTATTGTATTCCTTTTGCATTATCTGCCAGCTGCATAAATACGAATTTGTGGCATGAACTAGCTGGGTATATTAACTCAAATGTTTGTTATTATGATCCACATGTGAATTAGAGTCAGGCAAAATATGTTCTATGTATACTTCTTAGTCAATTCATGCTATGAACCTTAGTTCATATGGGGGATAGGGAGGATAACCATTGCCAAGAGGAAGGCCGGGCAAATAGCCATAAAATTCAATCCAATGGCATCTACGACTAGAACATTTGGGGGTAATTGGATTGTTTGTTGTTCATTGCTTAATCCTTCCATGGCTGATTACAGGGTATAAATAGGCTACAGGAGGTAATGAGTCTTTTCTAGCTCCCTGAATTCCAGCCTAGCCATTACTCACCATTACTCTCCTAAATCCCAGCCTAGCCACTAATCCCTGCTGTCCGCTTCTGGCTGCTGTGAATGCGCCCCCTCTGCTGTGTTCCTGGTGGCATGCAGTCGGTCCCCGGCTGCCCCATATGACGATTCAGGGAAGATCAGTTCCTTGAGATTAACAATGGCGGTCAAAGCCGGCTTGTACTGTTCAAAGAATAACAAGACATTGATACTAAAAATAAGAAAATTTATATTTATATTGATTCTAATTTAAGGATTTTATTGCTGAAATTGTTGCGTTGGTATTCTGGTCAATTTCAATGTTTTGTTTTTTGAATGTTGCTTTTATATATAATTTTTGGAGGGAGCATTGTTTAAGGCAATTATGAATAATGGATGCATTTTTACAGTTTATATTAATTTCCTAAGCTAAATAATAAAATATTCAGGTACAATAATAGTACTTAGATATGCAAAATTACACCAACGCAACACACATGAGGAACATCTCATGACCATTTAATGATGCAAACCAATAGAATACTTATACCTCTAAATAAAGAGTATTCTCGTTTCCCTCTTTTATCAGTAATTCAATTGGGTGATAGTTCTGGGCAAGAATTTTAATAATTTATGTGCACACAAGAAAATATGTGCATCACTTGCTTTCAGATATCACTTATTTACTTCTACTGTTCTATACACCATTAACATGTGAAATCTTAGGTGACTATCAATTTCATATACCACTGTAGTAGAGTAACAAATTTAGAGAGGCAAAATGATGCACTCTCAGTGTAAAATACAAGGTTAAATACATGATTTTTTTGCTCTTCAAACTAAAACAAGTGTACAGTTTCCTAGGTCCAATCTTGAGAAAAAAATTTAGTATCTTGAGCTGACTATCAGGAAAGAAAAATAATATTGGCAGTTGATGCTACTTCACTCTATTTGTTCTTAGAAGTAACCACGATATATAATATGGCAACGTATCATATGCAACCCAGCTTCGTATGCAACCTATGCAACCATCAATTAAGGCCACAGGATCTAGATCCAACGACTGAGGTTTTTTTCACTTAAACCCTCCCATGTGGATACACACGGGTTAGATTTAAACCCACAGGTGGAGGGGTTTAAGTGAAAAAAACCTCAGACGTTGGATCTAGATCCACTGGCCTTAATTGGTGGTTGCATAGGTTGCACACGAAGCTGGGTTGCATATGATACGTTGCCATAATAACTTTCACATGTAGCATAACTACATTTCATAAAACTATATTTGAGTAATCTTAAACCTTCTAGCCTGCAAATAGAAAATTGGTGCATCTTAAATTATTTTGCATATACCATTTAAAGGATTAGAAATAAAAAGGGCACCCAAACATCATACAATCCAGTGAATGTTTACAATCCCTTAATATTACTGTATTCACCTATCTCTGGACTCAGGTGCACAAAGAAAGTCATTTTAGATCACTTATTTCTAAGAGCAAAGAAAAAGAAGAGTAAGTGAAGCTAGACAATGTTCTTAAGGCGGTGAGGCGAGGTGACACCATATACGAGTCAAGAAAGAATAGAAGCAGCAAAACAACAAGGGAGAATGGAAGAAAAGGTGGAAGAAAAAGGACACGGAAAAGGAAAAACAAAAGGGGAAAGGGTAAGAGACAGGAGGAAACTGGCCCAGCCAACCATGCAGCCCATATCTTACCCCTCCAATAGTACATTAAACAGCCTGAGGCCTCAGGTGGCCAGATGCTCTCGATGAACCCTACCAACTCCCATAGCAGCGCCGCCGTTCACTCCCCGTCTCTACCATAGCAGCGCCGCCGCTTGCTCCCCGTCTCTCCCATAGCAGCACCGCCGTTCGCTCCCTGTCTCTCCCATAGCAGCGCTGCACTCCCTTCCCCCTCTTCTTCCTCTCCCCGCCAGCCATCAGCCGCTCACAGCAACTTCCCTGATGGTCGGATGGGTCTATTCTTCCACTCCCCTTCCAGATCATCTGTCGCACAGCTCCCTTTCTAGATTGGACGCCACCACTGCTGACCTCGGTTTGCGCCAGCCACTAGAGTCAAAGCTGCCAAGGATGGGTAAGCTGCCACTGCTTGGTCTTCCGTTCCCCTCTTGTTCTTCTTTTCTTTCACACTGCTTTTGCTAAGGTGAAGCAGAAACCTAGAATGCCAAAACCACACAAGTGCTAGGCAGCAGACGCTGCTTTAAGAATGAAGCTAGATTCTCTTCAGCTCTTCAAAAATACGCCGCTGTATGAGGTACATCTATGTCTTTTCTATAAATTCAAAACTTATGAGGCACATCTATGCCGTTTATATAAACGAGTCCTGTCTTGAAAAGAATTTCATAAAGTAAGATTTAATTTCAATTGCATAACTAGATATGTATAGACTAGGACTTCCTATTTATACAACATCACACATTACCTCAAACATGATAGGATCATCAAAATTGGGCCTTGGTCAATTATTGCAAGCTCATACCTCAATTCGGTGATCAAATTGTTGGATATTTCTATAATAATCCATAATTACTATTACATCTTAAAAATTCATTCCAAGATTGCAACACAAAGCATTACCGAGTTTTAGGAAAATGTAGAAACTAACAGCCCAACAGATCACAATTTCAAACACTGGCCTCAAATGAAAGTATCACAGAACAGATTGAAAAGAATGAAGAGTGAAAAGTGAAATGAGGGATTAGGGTCCTTGTCACCTTGCACTGCCTTAAGGGTTTAGAAATTCTCATCAACTTGGCAGCTCTGTTGCATGGATACGTCACTGGGAACCCGTATCGCGTGTCGGATACGTATCCGATACGGATATGCGTCCGATAGGTCACCGATACGTATCTACTGAGTATCGGAATTTTTGCTATTTTCGCCAATATTGAGTACGTCGACCGATACGTATCTACATCTTCGATACAGCCCAGCCCATCAAGGCTCCCTTATCTCCCGACTCCCTCTGGTCCTCGATACCCTAGCCTCCGATGTCCGCTCCTCGCGCCGCTTCTAGGGAACACGCGCGGACTCCGCCCCTACCTCCGCTCGCCGGCTGCCGTCGCCTAACCTCCTCCTTGCTCGACGGCGACAAGCCTCTGTCCCACTCGCCAGCTGCCAATGGCGAGTTTCAGCCCCCACGTTGGATCCAGCGAACTCCCGTGAGTTCATCCCCTTCCTATTTCCCGATTCTTCCATCCGTGAATTATTGTTGCTTGGTTTCTTTGCTCCCCATTTCCTCTTCCCCTTCTCGATGTATTCTATTTCTGCAGTTCGTGACTTCTTGTTCTTGGTACTTGATTGCTTGTATGCAGTAGATGGCGTCTCCAAATATGAATATTGCTACTAACGCGAGTGCAAGTGCTAGTGTAGGATCTGCGGCCATAAACGCAGCAGATACAAGGCTCCACTTTGGGATCATGTCACCATTCTAGAGAAGCCTAGAATTGGTGGAGGAAATACTCGAGACTATGACTTTTAAGACCTGCTGTGTTGTGATAATAGAACATAGTAGTTAATTAGATTTCAACATTTTATTGTTATCAATTTTGATTTGTGTTATTATTATTTTTTATTTTAATAAATAGTAAAATGTATCCCCGGATTTTTTAGAAAATTGCCATATTCGCATATCCGTATCCTTCTGATACTGATACATGTATCCGTATCCGTGCTGCATAGCTTGGCAGCATTTTAGGGATTATGGATCCTCAACACCACAACTGCCAATCTTGGCAAGCTTTCGCACAATGTGCCACAATGAAGAGAAGCTTCTTTGAGAGTTCATTCAGGAAATGAACTCTTATTTCTAAAGCAGCGAAAAGACGTAATTGACTGACCTGTGTTCTATTAGGCAGGTTAGGAGCTAGGTGGCAGTATCTTGGCACCTAGCACCTAAAGTGACAATGAAGTACCCAGGTGTCCAACTAGCTTGTGTGGGCAGCAGCCATAGGCAGCAAGTTTGTGTGCAACTACATCCAGCATTGAATTATTCACTTCACAATGCTCATATAACCGCCAAACAACGTGTAACATTTATTGTCCATATTATTAGTCATGTTACAGAATACATGACTAAAGGTTTTAGACTAAGCCGGACTAAAACCGAATACATGAAATGCGACTTTGGCACAACTGCACAGGATGAGGGAGATGTGAGTTTGGAAGGTCAAGTCGTGCCTAAAAAGGACACCTTCCGATATCTGGGATTGATGCTACAGAAGGATGGAGATATTGATGTAGACGTTAGCCATAGAATCAAAGCAGGGTGGATCAAGTGGAGACAAGCTTCTGGCGTTCTATGTGACAAGAGGGTACCCCAAAAGCTAAAAGGCAAGTTCTATAGGACGGCTATTAGACCGGCAATGTTGTATGGAGCCGAATGTTGGCCTACAAAGGCTCGACATGTTCAACAAATGAGTGTTGCAGAAATGCACATGTTGCGTTGGATTTGTGGTCACACAAGAATGGACCGAGTTCGGAATGATGATATACGGGATCGCCTAGGGGTAGCACCAATCAAAGAAAAGCTTGTCCAACATCGGTTGAGATGGTTTGGCCATGTCCAGAGGAGACCGCCGGATGCACCAGTGCGTTGTGGAGTTCCAAGCCAAGCTAATAATACAAGGAGAGGTAGAGGAAGACCGAAGTTTACATGGGCGGAGGCGGTGAAAAGGGATTTAAAAGCTTGGGATATATCTAGAGATCTATGTTTGGATAGGATTGCCTGGAAAGAAGCTTTCGAAGTGCCGGAACCATGACTTGGGTATCTTGTTGGGTTTCAACTCTAGCCTACCCCAACTTGCTTGGGACTAACAGGCTATGTTGTTGTTGTTGTATTTTTAGTCATGTTAATGTTACCAAAAATGCCCTGGTTTTGCAAAATATAGTCTCCAAAAATTCCAAGTCAAACCCAAATCATAGTTTATCTGTTATTACGCAGGCTTGTGATCTCAAGTTCTAGATGTTTATGTTTAGAAGTAAAGTTTGGTTAACTGCATCAACATGTTCCTATGATTAGCGGAGCTGTCCTACCATATTGCTTAACATTGCAACAAGGAAAACAAGAGGTGTTGCCTAATGAAAGCTTAACTGAGCTTGTTAAGAAGACCGACATGTATTAGAGGGCAAATAACAAATGCATCAATAGGCACTAGAAGCCTCGTCAAGACAATGATACAATAGAAGCAGAAGAAAGACGATACAGGAACAAATTTATATATAATCGAACGGCATTCTCCATCTGCAGGAGCATAGTAGTGAGCTTACCAGCCAGGCAGAAGCCGCACAGTCGAACAATGCTGCCACTCGCCACTTCAGCTAGACTTGGTTAGCTGCAGAACATAACAAAGTGGAGGAACATCACTTCGGCGCATCGGACACACGTACAAAGCTCATAGATGGTAGAAACAACCAGCAAACCAGCAGCATTGTACAAAAGGAAACCACTGAGGTCAATGCCGAGGAGAACGAGACCCCCAATCGAAGCACAGAAGGAGGTCACCGATTAGGTTAGCACCCCCAAAGCGAGCGCAGGGTAACTGAGGCAACCAATCTATCGGCCGCAATCTGTACGGATTGGGGGCTCCCGTCCGAGGGAGGACGATTTTGGTTTTGGGAGGGGTTGGATTCAATTGCTCAGCCCTCTTCAAGAGAGGATGGGGGAGGGGAGAGTTGAAAATCGAGCAGGAGCTTACCGGATCTCCTCCGCGCGACGCCATTCCGGGGCCGGCCAGTAGCAGTTGGGCGGGCGGGAAATCGGAGGCGGCGGCGCGGGTTTGGAGGAGGAAGGGCAGGCCGCGGCCGTGCTCAGCGGCGGTGATGGTCCCCTCGGTAGTCCGCCAGTCCGGAGATGGTGCCGTGACCCGTCGTGGTGGTGGTGCGCGAGGCTTTTGAGACGGAGACGGAGACGAGACGAGTGGGCCACGCCAACGCCAACGCCAACGCCACGGGGAGGCAGCAGGCCAGCAGCAGCAGCAGCAGTCTGTGGTGGGCCGGAGAGGAAGCGTGGACCAAGGATGGTGTAGGCCCACTTCGCAGTCGAAAAAGGTAGCCCGTGCTGCCCAGCGCATCTCGAGGATCGAGGGTACAACGGTACTGCTCCGTCGAGCCACATGTCAGCTCAAGGATTTCTTGATGATCCTAAAAAAAAACAAAGCTCAAGGAATTCTTTTCCGTTTTCTGCGCTTCTCTATTTTTCCCCATTTTATGTGCTCATCTTTTTTTTTCTACCAACAAGGAAACATTTACAGATGGAACTGTCCTGCTCCTGCCATGTAGCAACACGAAAGAAAGAGCATGTTCGGCTTTACTGGTACGCTATGTTAGGTTGAACTTATTAGACAATAAGTTCTACTTTTTAACTATAAAATAATATCTTTTTCTCGCAACAAATCAATCAACATAGCCCTACCTTACTATGAGTGGCATGCACAGCTATAGGATATAGCCATTGTCCCTGAACCCAAAGACTCCATTGTCCCTGAACCCAAAGTCTCCGATCAGGCCACCTGATGCATGGAGTGAGCAGCGTCACCCAAACATCTTCATCTCTGTCATGCCCTTCAATTGAAAGGATTATTTGTCTTTTGGAGTGTATGCATTAATTATGCAGATCTTTAGCATCTTCATTTGTGTCATAAGCCCTTCAATTGAAAATGATTATTTGTGTTTTAGAGTATATGCAATTATGTGTATTCTATCTTTTTTTAAGAGCAGTTCTAACAGCTTTTCTACATTCAACCTTATTAATAGGAGATTTTTTGTTAAAAATAGCCTCCAACAACTTCTTTAATTAGATCTTCAAATATTGTCTCTCTAGCAAAATCAATAGAGAGTGAGGTTGGCTCTCTAGAGGGTGCATGAGATATAGAAAAGTTGTTGCCAAGTAGAAAGATATAAAGAGCGATTATTATTTTAAAAACTCTCCAAATGATGATTTAGAGAATGAGTTTTAAAAAAAACTCTTGGAGATGCTCTATGTATCTACTTGGTAAGTATAGTGCATATCAATATTTTCATACTTCACCAGTCTTTGAAATTATGAGTTCTAAAATTTATACTAAAATATAAGACATTATATATGGTGCCCATGCTAAAATTTTGCAAATTTTGTTAAAAAAATAAATCATAATCTAAGGAGAAACTTATAAATTGGGTTTAATCCATGGTACATGTGTCATTTGAGTATTTTTCTAATTTTTTAAGACTTAAAATATATTGTGAGTGAGTATGTATTTATGTTACAAATGCTATGAATCACGACCTAGATTGATTTTTTATAAGGCAAATATCAATTTTCCTTTTTATTATTAGTAGTAAGTTCTACTTCTAGAGTAGTTAGGAGAGGTTCAAAAAGTTCAAACGCTGGAAAATTAAAAAAAATTAAGTTCTACATATTTAAGCAGAGGCACCGAGAGTTTCAAGGTGTGCAAACCTTAGACCTAAATCTAAAGTAAGCACTAAACCCTAACTAGCCGAAGTACTAGCATAGAATTTTTTTCCTAATAACCTAATCTTTTCTTAAGCATTTCCGGTGTCTAGAGTACTAATAGATAAGCCTCAACTAACTAGCAACTCACTTCAGCTCCAACATACCTCATTTAACCGGTTAGGGGAGGGTGTAAATAGCCTAAAAACACACAAACTAATCATTGGACTCAACACAAAAATACTGAGCACAGATAGCTCCAGTGTCCCACCCCTGTCATGTAGACTAGTTGTTAACCGGCAGTTGGAGAGCTTAAACTCAAATAGGAAGTAGGGAGCTCCAGTGTACCACCGAGGAGAGATGGGATTTATTGATCCATGTCTTTGAAGACGGGCCTGACACAAAATATTTTGGTCATGCCAATGGGACACAAACACGAGGGACGCGCTTTGGCACGATGGGCTGCATGCACTTGGGTCGTGTTTGGACCGAAGCAAAGACTTGTATCATACTAGCACTATTCGACATGACTTGTGTGCCTAGAGATTGAAGGGACCATAACAATGGAGGTAGTCAACTTAAAATTAAATGGTCAACTAAAAGATACTTAATACAAAACATATGCAATATATATATATATATATATATATATATATATATATATATATATATATATATAACCCGACGTGACTTGCGTGCCTAGAGATTGAAGGGGACATAACAATGAAGGTAAAATAGGCAACTTAAAACAAAATGGTCAACTAAAACATACTTAATACAAAACATATGCAATAAAAGTGTTTGTTATCACTACTATAAAAGAGCTTTGCATTGTAGGTTCCAAATCTATCAACTAACCTAGCAAGCTAGACTAGGAAGGTAAATCACACAACCAAAAAAATGCAAGTCAATGCAAAAGTTTAATTGAGATAGAGAATGCAAACTCTCAATAATGTTATTTTTATCAAGGTATCGAGAATCTCATGCTCCCCCTGGTTCTTGTTAGAGCCTCTTACAATGATGTACTTGCAAGGCATAAGCTCTCGGTCGGATACCCCTCAATAACCTTCTGGACGGGCTTCCCCATGAGCAAGTGGGTCTCAATTATGTTCTCTCAAAGATGTTCCCCATGAGCTTCTCAACAAATCATCATGGACCTTATTCCCTCTAGACAAGCTAGGCGACCAATAATTGTCACTCAATTATCAAAACAAAACTTATGACTCTCACTGGTAGGTTCGGATGGACTACCTATGATGGATAATGGTGCCAAAATCCACAAGTCTAGCTTCACTAGTTTTGCGATTATGGATTTTTTCTAATGATTATGCACATGATGTTGATGATTAACCAAATCCAGTGTGTGTCTCATATAAAGTTAGATGAAGACCAACATTATATCGAAATAATATAGTTCAATGACATTTACAACACTTAGTTAATATTATATGTTTTTAGAGGGCAAAACATTTTAAAAAAATAGGCTTTGAAATTCCAAATTTCTAGTTTTTTGAATGACCTTGGATATTGACATGGCCTATATAAACGTAGTAGTTACCAATTCAATCTACAACTTTATATTAGATAAATTTTTATCTGAAGTCACTTAGAGTTCCAAATATTATTTTCTTGTCTTAGATTTCATATTTATAATTTTCAAATGATTTCAAAAATTGGCATGATATGTATCAAAGTCGTTTGAAAATTTTAAATTTCCAAATATCATAAAATAACTACAATATAAACCGCATTGGTAAATGAAAATTTATATTGGCGATGTCAACATCCTAGATTGTTCAAAAATTATAAATTTTGAAACTAAAAAAACTGAAATTAAAGGAAAATTTTATGTTAGATGAAAACTTTTTAACTAAAGTTGTAAATCTTTTTTAGCTCTATTATTTTGATTCATTTTCATTTGACTTCATATACAAATGTTACAGTTTTTTAGATGACTATTGGGGGATGAGGTATAACATCCATTAGTACAAAAGCCTACTATACAGGCGGTTCGGAACACATTTGTACATGCGTTTTTCCGAACCGCCTGTGCTAAATGGACCATTTCTACTGGCGGTTGCTTGAGCTTATGGTCGTGGCCTACTATATTGCTAGCAAGGGGCATAATGCCAATTTTAACTTCTATCTCCCACTCACTCTTGAAAACTATTATTTTAGTAGTTACTATAGTGTCTAAGCTACTCCCTCGTTATTCTTTTATAATAAGGTGTATGATGATGTTCCACCTTTTGCTCCAATATTCCGGAGTATCACCGTGTGCCAATGGTAACATGGTCAAAGGAGTTAAAAATAACGATAAAAAATAGGTGATGTTATTTTAAAATAAAATTTAAAATAGATTAAAAACAAAAGCGCCCGACTTCCTATATCAACAAAAAGAGAGCATCTAATCTGAATTACTTTTGGCTTCAATTCTTAGATCTAAATTAATACTCCTATACTAAACTAGAAAGCAACTTACGGCCGGTGTTGCCCTGCGGCTAGGTTAGTGCTGAAGCATGGTAGAGCCATAAAAGCACAACTCATCTATGCCAATTTTTAGATTTATTTATTTGTTGTAAACTTTGTTATTAACTTTGACCAAAAAATCAATTTAAAAAACTTTGACCCAAGAAACACAAGAATCATTGCTTTTACCGATAAATAAATAAGAGTGAAATACATCGTGAGTCCTTAAACTTTTTCTAACTTCTCAACTAGGTCCATGTACTTTTTTTCGCTCATCTAGGTCCATAAACTTTCCCCACTTCTCACCTAGGTACCGGTACTTTTTTTTTCAAGTCATCTTGGTCCATGAACTTTTCACCACTTCTCAGTTAGGTCCAAATCAGGTCGCTGGCGCCACAGGCTCTTTTTTTTTTATAAAAAAATCATAAATAGGTTCAAACTTTGTGAAACTATAATAAATTATAGAAAAATCATAAAAAGGAAAATACAATTTTGTTAGACTTTATATGAATAGATCTATACAATAGATATATAATATGACATGCTTTAGTTTAATGTTTTTGTTGTAGTTGTAGATCTATATATTTTGTGTTTAATTTATAGTTATAGCTCATTTGATATGCTTCTCGTTGTATGCAGGAGCTACGATAAAAATTTCAACTGCATTAGACCAGGTATGACTCAGCTTCAATACACCAAGTATTTATTAACTATTAAGTAAGCATAAACAATAACTTAGTCATATGTTCTCTTCTGAAGCTAAATTTTTTATCATAGCTCAAGCATATAATAAATAATATATCATAAAAATCTCACCATAACGGGAGCACAACAGCTACAGTTATGAATTAAACGTAAAAACACATAGACCTACGATATCACAAAAACTTTTAAACTAAAATATGTCATATTATATATCTATTGGATAGATCTATTCATGTGAAGTCTAACAAAACTGGATTTGACTTTTTACGATTTTTCTCTAATTTTATCTATTTTTTTAAAATTTCTACTAGTTTATAAATTTATATATATGGCGCCACATCATTGGCCATGTAGGCAGCAGAGTTCAATATGGACTAATTTGGACCCAAGTGAGAAGTGAGGAAAAGTTTATGGACCCAGAGTAGCGGAAAAAAAGTACCTGGACCCAGGTGAGACGTGGGAAAAAGTTTATGGACCTGGATGAGCGAAAAAAGTACCTGGATCCAGATGAGAAGTGGTAAAAAGTTTAAGAACCCACAATGCATTTCACTCAATAAATAAATACTTCATACTATTTTTTCTTGTTGTCTCATTTTAGTGGCATTTTCTCGAACTGTGTTTAGTAAGGCAAACATCAATCTATGTCTAGATATTACAAAATCTATTATTTTGAGAATGAAGGAGGGAGTAGGCTAAAACCAGGTAGTAGTTTTTTTTATCACAATACGCACTGTATATATATATATATAATATATATATATATATAATATATATATATATATATATATTATCAAGGAAAGCACAAATACATGTACTCTGATGTACACGTACGAACACAAACACAAACGCAGACGATATAGGGAAGGAAGCTACCACATCCAAACTGCACAATGACCCTCAGCCAAAAAAGAAAAATATAAGAAAGTCCTTGAGAGCCTTACTGTCTACCAGAGTCGTCGCCTTTTGCCAACTTCCATAATCGACCGTGTCGCTAGAAAAAGCCAAGACGAACAACCACATCTGCAGGACCAGGAAAGCACAAACGTCCATAGGCTTTGAGAAGAACCACAGTAGTATCCCGCAACGAACAAAGAGAAGAGCCCTATAGCAAACATCGTTTGGGGATACCTATTTTGCAAAGCTGAGCTTGGATGTGGCCATGCCATCGGAGACTGACCGAGGCAAGAGGTACAATTTGAGATCCCGTCTGACGTCCTCTCTTCTTTGAACTTGGCAAGAGGCTCCAATTTGAGATCATATATGGCGCCAGAGGCGGCCCCTAATTTACAAGGTATCCATGGAAGCCCTGCCACCCCTACCATCAAACCTAACTTATATTACAAGATAATATAAGTATATTACAAGATATTATCTTGTAATATAAGTTAGGTTTGATGGTAGGGGTGGCGGGGCTTCCATGGATACCTTGTAAATTAGGGGGCGTGTTATAATATAATTGTAACAGTCTACATGAGCATCCAGTCTATTGGCCTTGTATATTGTAATCATAGCATAGTCTGTCTAGGATTAGTACCGTACTGGTAATTGTATATGTTAACCGGCTATATAATGAAGGTCACCCCCTGATTAGGGTGTGCGGTGTTTCTATAGGGCGCCTCTGGCGCCATGATCTCTATAATTATACTCACTCTCCTCCTTCATATCAATGAAAGCCAGTAATGGATCTTTCGAAAAAAAAAGATCCCAACGTCTCTTTTCTTAACTTTGTGAATGGAAGGGCTAGCGCTGGAATGACTGGCTAGTTCATTCAAGTTTATGTGATACTCTAGAGAACATCTTTGGTAGTACAATAGCCTAAACGAAAAATGGAAAATTTCATATCAACCGTAGAATCTGGAACATTTTTACTTCTTTCTCTTTTTATTTTTTTGTTTTTCTTTCTTTTACTTCAAAGCCCAATTCTAAAACATTTGTAAATCAAGTTTTGAAAATTTTCAACCTCCATTCAAGACAATAAATCAAATGCTCCAACATGAATGCACAAACATGTTTCTACCTCCTCATAAAATTTTAATTTTGATGAAAAGTTTTATTTCCTAAGTTTTCATGAGCACAATTATACAAAATAAATTATTTTCAACCTATTTTCAAGAAAGCCAAATTTAGGGTGTTTAGCATCCATCCGGAGCGACAAGCTCCGTTACTGGTTCAGTTATGATTTGAGAAGTTTTTTCTCAACCTGTGCTATTGTCAACACTCAACAACAAGCCATGTGATGAATGGATCAAAATAGACATAAGAAACTCATTCTAGCTTATGCTGTAAATGATATGTCTAGGGTCTAAGTTAGTTTAGGCCTTTAGGGAGTACCTGTGTAAATAGTGTGGTATGATATATGCTTATTTAATTTGTAATGGATAGGTAGTGTATGCTCGATTTAGACAATAATAAGAGGGCACTACGTCAGAAAAAAAATTGCACAGCGTTGCCAAAAATGTCTCTGTGGCGGATACCATTCCTGCCTGTCACGGTAACTCTCTGGACAGCTCTACGTGCCCGGCAGCCAACCGCAGTGGGCGGCATAAAACGACGTTGCGGTTAATACTGATTAACTACAACGGTCGCCCTAATGTGACCGTCACGGTTAATAAATTTACCGCATCAGTCAAATTAGGGCGACCGCTGCGGTTAATCAGTATTAACCGTAGGGGTCATTTATAATGTCTGCAGCGGTTATGTCTTTTTATAAATAGCTACAGTTCGACCTTCTTTTTCCTCACGGTTTCTCTCTTTCAAAACTCGTAGGGGAGAGACTTTTTCTGAATTTTTAACCAAACCATTAGATTGAGGTTTTGAGCGGTGATTTGGAGGAGGACATCATAAAAGGTATTTAAAAGATCCCCATGGTCTTTTCTCTCTCTTTTCCTTGCTTTTTGACATATCTAGATCTAGATTCATGGAGGAAGGAGAAAGCTTGTGTTTTGTTTATCTAGATTCATAATATTATATGCCTAAAAGATTTTTAAAGGTTCCCATACTCTTTTCTCTCTCTTTTCCTTGCTTTTTGACCCCTCTAGATATATATATATATATAGATTTAGATCTAAATTAATGGAGGAAAGAGAAAGCTTGTGTCTTTTTTTTATCTAGATTCATACTTTTATATGTCTAAAAACTTTTGTTGTTGATGTGTATGGTTTACAGGCAATAAGGATAGGTCAGAATGGATGTACAAGATTATTAGAGTACTTGATCTATGATATCTCACCGAAGTAAGGAAATTTATTACCGCTGCGAGAGCTCACCGTGATAGATCGAAGCAGATGACAATCGTGTGTCCGTGTTCTCACTGCAAGAATCTGACAGGCTTCACCGACCATGGCAAGCTGCAATCTCATTTGATTTGGTTTGGTTTCATAGAGAATTACACAGCTTGGACTCTTCACTACGAAAGTGTCGACCTGAGTGGTGATCGTGCATCTGGAGTGAGCTCGACATCGACGACGGCGAACCAAGAGCCACATGCACCAAACATCTCATGTTCAACCACAACAGCGCCAGCCTACAACGACAATAATGTTTGTGATTACATCACGGTGGAGGATCTACTCGAGTACACCAACAACCGGCGGATCACAACGATCAACTACCGGATCTTGTCCCCCTGAACCGGAAGATCCGAATGACAACGGAGATGGTGACAAGGACGATGGAGGGGACAAGGTTAAGGGCAAGGAAAAAGGAGATGGTGATGGCGGAAACAAGGACAAAGAAAAAGGTGATGGCGAAGGCGGGAGGAGAAGGGAGAAGGAGATGGCGGGGAGAAGGGCAAGGGCATGGACATGGGCACAAACTCAACCCCTCCTCCAAATATTCCACATGCAGTCCCACCGAGAACTCCACTTGCAGACCCACCTGCGGACCCACCGAGAAGTCCAGAGGCACCAATGGGGGACAAAGAAGCGCTAGGGGGGCAACAAGGCATGAAGGAGGCACCATGGAGCCCACCAAGGAAGGATCCAGACATGAGCACCAAATCCCTGCCGTACACTACTACATTCGAAAGGTACGGTATCGTGATGCATGATATCCTGTTAAACTTTCTATCCCATAAAATGCTAGTAACCTTTGTTTCCCATAACTCTCTTAACCATTCTTTAGGCCTGCAAATACTCGCCAACAGCTATTTCCGGAGATGGAAGACTATCCTGACAACTATGAGCGTGAGAAGTTCTTGATTCCTAAGGCACAACTCATAGACGAGGAACTGTGCGATACAAGGAAATTTCATCTGTGGTATATGGAAGCGGCAAAAGCCGGGATGTCAGGTTTTACAGTCAATATTCCCATGGAGTACTTCTACTTGCCCAAAGCTATTACTTTTCCCGTAGACTTCCGCGACATGTATAATCTATTACCAGAAGAAGACCTGGACATTATCCAAATCACCCTATTCAATCTGTAAGTCTCATTATTAGATTCACAGATTTCAGCAATACTAATGGTTAACTATATACTTATTATGGCACGATAACTTTTCTGTGCAGGACGTCGGTGATAGTAAGCAAAAAAAAAGAAACACTCTGTTCTCTACCTCTCTCCAATGCATATTGCTGAGAGAGTCATCAAAGGGTATGAGATAACGGACCCAGCGTTGACCGTTGAAAGGTCTAGGTATGGCTAGAGGGGGGGTGAATAGCCTAATTAAATTTTCTACAACAACACTTAGCAAACTTGTTAGAATAAAACACGGCGAAAAGCAAGTTTGCTCTAGCTCTACGGTTAGGCAAGCCACCTACCATTTCTAGTTACTAGCAAGATATGTTATATGTCACACACAAGAGCTAGATAACTAGTGATGCTAGACTAAGCTACACAAGCTAAGCTATAGGCTCTACTTTGCAAGAATGTAAAGAATGTAATGCGAAGCTAGAGATAGAAACCAACGTGAAGCGATAAGCCAATAGATAACCAATCAATCACAAGATGAATCCTCGGTAGTGAGACAATGAGACACAATATTTTTTACCGAGGTTCACTTGTTTGCCAACAAGCTAGTCCTCGTTGTAGCGATACGCCCACTTGGAGGTTCACGCGCTAATTTGCAATCCAAGACAAAGCCGTTCAAGGGTGCCGCACAACTAACACAAGATGGGGATCCCCAAGCTACGCGGAATCCACTAGAGATACCTTTCGCGAATCTCCCGCGGGGTAGGTTAAAGAACCCCTCACAATCCACCGATCGGATCCGGAGACAATCATCTTCCTCCGCTCAACGATCCTCGTCGCACCAAGCCGTCTAGGAGATGTCAATCTCCAAAAATAACAAGAGCTCCGCGATGACGACGATCACCAAGTGCCACTAGTATGCAATCAAAGAGCAATGCACTTGGATTCACTCAATCTCTCTAGAATATGTCAAATATGTTTAGAGGAAGAGTGGTGGGCTTCTCACAAATGAACACAAGAGTGTGAGTGATGAGAATGTGCAAGAAGTTGCCCTAAGGGCCGGCCATATAGCTATATATAGCCCTCACTCACAACTAGCCGTTTTGCCCTCAAAACTGCCTCTCTGCGCCACCTCCGGATGCACTTTTCACATAGGGTCCGGACCATCAACAGCGTCCGGACCGCTTCACCACCGAGCCCCAACAGCTCAGAGCCAGACTCCGGTCACAGGGTCCGGACGCACCCGAGGTGCAGTCCGGACCATAGCACATGCGTCCGGTCGAGCCCCTGGTTCAAACAACTTCTTCTCGCGCGCACCGCAGCGCGCCACGTGGATCCGGACGCACGCAACAGTGCGGGTCCGGACCAACGGCTCCAGGGTCCGGAAATATATTTTCACGAACCCGAGAGCAGGCCACAGCTCCTCTGCACCTCCGGACGCAAGTCCGGTTCACCAACCGGACCAACAGCCTGCGTCCGGATGCCTTCTCCAGAGAGGTTCCAGAGAGCGCCAGACATCGGACGCGCGTCCGGATGCCTGCGTCCGGACGACAAACGGCGTTCGGATTCTCTCCTCTGCCAGGCACGCTAGGGTATGCCTCCGGACCCATCACTGATGGTCCGGATCGACCATGTACCCTGCGTCCGGACCATTGTCCGAGGCTCTTTTGAGCTGCCCAACACTTCTCCAACTTCTCCAAGCTTCCAAGAGCCAACACTAAGTGATCTCAACACTTGTGCACGTGTGTTAGCTTTTAGTTCACATTTATCTTGGATTTAGTTGGTTGTTTCCACTAGTTCAATTGATTTTAATGCAATGCATATGAACCTAGTGGCACATGATAACCGTAATCATACTTAAGAGCTCCCTCCTTGATAGTACGGCTATCTATCCTAAATGTGATCACATCCTCTATGATGTCTTGATCACCAAACCAAAAATGGTTCCTAGCTTTCACTTTTGCCTTCACACCATTTTCCTTTTCACCACCATACTAGAGCTTGTGCCATCCTCTCTTGATCCACCTTGCTCCATCACATGGTATGTGCCAACCTATCTCATGATTCACACTTAGAGATCAAGGTTAGTACTTAGGTGGGTTTCATCAATTACTCAAAACCAAAACACATGGGGACTCTCAATCTCCCCCTTTTTGGTAATTGATGACAACCCTTTCATAAAGATATGAAATATAATCATTTTTTAACTTGAGTTGCTTGTCCAAGCATTTTAATCAAAGATTCAAGATTTGGACAAGTTACACAAATTCGGTTTTGGTAGTTATTAGCTCCCCCTACATATGTGCTTCATGAGTTTGGTTCAAGTTTTGCACATATGTATAGATAGGCATTGTGGGAGAGGAAATAGCTACCAAATGATGATAAGGTGTAAGAGTTAGACCTTTGAAGCGTGATACCATTGGAGTGCGGAATTTAGAATCACCCTTAGCACCATGATTAGCTAGACACCACTTGAAAACAATAACTAGAGAACCTTGTGAGATCAACATTAAGAGTAAGGTTTCTACAGAATGCTTGAAATTACAAGGGTCAAAGCTAATCAACCTATGCATGCTAGTTGATCAATCATCATTCAACTTGTATTACTAGCAATCACCACACAAGCATGTATTTTGAATTTAAAGTGCTTGTGCAACAATACATATGAGGATGCAACATTCAAATGCAACAATAGTGTTCATGAGCTTGCTCCCCCTATTTGTATGTTCTCTTTCAAAATTGATTTTTCATTTTCTCCCCTTATCATGTTTCTCCTATTTTATATCTTTTCAAAAATCTCCCCCATGATATATCTTTTACAATAACTTCTCCCCCTTTGTCATCCAATTGACACAAAAAAGGTGGGACCAATTATAGATATTCAAGTTTTAGCTCCCCCTTAGTGTGAGATAGGGTGAAAGATTGTTTTTAACTTTTGATTGATCTAAGCTACTTTCCCAAGATATTTAATTCGGTTTAAACCATAGACAAGCTTCTGACATAGAGCAAACACTAGGATTGCAAGCACATCAACATGTCATATACCACCACTAGATCATATCAACTCATAGAAGCTATAGTGGCACCATATAAGCATCAAAGACATTTTAGTTTTCATGAATAAGCATAGAAGCATCAGTTATGTCTATATGCTCTGCACAAGTCCTAACAAGGTATGCATGAATGCTCTCAAATCAACTTTTACCTTGCATTGTTGGAGTAGAGGCATGTCATATAAGTGGGGGTGCATCAACTCATGTTGGAGAAATAAAGTATATTCAACTCATTCCTTAGTTTGTAAAACCTTTTCTCATCTAGTGGCTTGGTAAAGATATCGACCAATTGATCTTCGGTGCCAACACTAGTGATAGAAATGTCCCCTTTCAATTGATGATCTCTAATAAAATGATGGCGGACATCAATATGCTTTGTTCTTGAGTGTTGAACCGGATTGTTGGTGAGCTTGATTGCACTTTTATTATCACATAGCAAAGGCACTTGCTTGAATTTGACTCCAAAATCATTCAAAGTAGCTCTCATCCAAAGTATTTGTGCACAACAACTCCCCGCACTAATATACTCGGCTTCGGCGGTAGAAAGTGCCACACTATTTTGCTTCTTTGATGACCATGAGACTAGTGATCTTCCAAGCAATTGACAAGTGCCTGATGTGCTTTTCCTTTCTATCTTGCAACCCGCATAGTCTGAGTCGAAGTATCCAAGTAACTCAAAGTTTGATCCTTTAGGATACCACAACCCAACATTAGGTGTATGCTTCAAATATCTCAATATCCTCTTTGTGGCTTTCAAATGACTCTCTCTAGGAGATGCTTGAAACCTTACACACATGCATACACTAAACATGACATCCGGTCTTGATGCGGTCACATAGAGCAAGCTACCAATCATTGATCTATATAGCTTTTGATCTACCATGTTGCCACTAGCATCACCATCCAAATTTCCATTTGTTCCCATGGGTGTACTAATAGACTTTGCTTCATCTAGATTGAACTTCTTGAGCATGTCCTTGATGTACTTGCCTTGACTAACAAAAGACCCATTCTTCAATTGTTTGACTTGAAGACCAAGGAAGTAACTAAGCTCTCTAAGCATAGACATCTCAAATTCATTTGCCATCATATTGCCAAACTCTTGATTGATTGACCCGAAGATAATGTCATCCACATAGATTTGCAACACAAACAAGTCCTTCCCAATCTTCTTGGTGAATATGGTAGTATCAACCTTGCCCATAATGAATCCCTTAGAGAGGAGGAAATCTCTCAACCTCTCATACCATGCTCTTGGAGCTTGCTTCAAGCCATATAATGCCTTCCTTAGCTTGTACACATGGTTGGGTTTCTTGTCATCGTCAAAACCGGGTGGTTGCTCAACAAATACCAATTCATTGATGTACCCATTGAGAAATGCACTCTTCACATCCATTTGATAGAGCTTGATGTTGTGAGCACAAGCATAAGCCAATAGAATTATTATTGCTTCTAGCCTTGCCACCAGTGTATATGTTTCTCCAAAGTCAAGACCCTCAACTTGAGTGTACCCTTGTGCAACTAGTCTTGCTTTGTTTCTCACCACTATTCCATCTTGATCTTGCTTATTGCGAAAGACCCATCTAGTGCCAATAACATTGTGGTTCTTTGGTCTCTCAACTAACTCCCAAACTTGATTTCTTGTGAAGTTGTTGAGTTCTTCATGCATAGAATTTACCCAATTAATATCTTGCAAAGCCTCTTCAATCGTGGTTGGATCAATAGATGATACAAAAGAATAGTGCTCACAAAAAGAAGTCAATCTTGATCTTGTTTGTACACCACTAGTGATATCTCCAATAATATGATCTATAGGATGATCTCTTGCAATAGATGTAGGTTGGAGTATTGGAAGTTGATTGCTTGTACTTGGTTGATCATTGGGTAGAGTAGATGAACTAGCCTATTGATCTTGAGTTGGAGAGGATGAACTAGCTTGATTTTCATTGAGTTGCACATTCGATGGAGGATTCATTTGATCTTCAATATCTTGTTCATCATCCACTTGCTTTGGCCGAATGTCCCCAATATCCATGTTCTTTATTGCATTGGCCAATGGTTCTCCTCTCACATCATCATGATTGTCATTCTCATCTTGAGAGCCATTTGTTTCATCAAACTCCACATCATGTACCTCCTCAACTATGCCATGAGTAAGATTACATACTCTATAAGCTTTGCTTGTAGTTGAGTAGCCAAGTAGGAAGCCTTCATCACATTTCTTCTCAAATTTGCTCAATCTTGCACCTTTCTTCAAGATATAGCATTTGCATCCAAACACTCTAAAGTATGCAATATTTGGCTTTCTTCCATTCAATAGCTCATAAGGTGTCTTCTCAAGCATCTTGTGGCAATATAGTCGGTTGCTATAATAGCAAGCCGTGTTGATAGCTTCGACCCAAAAAGAATCACTCACATTATATTCACTAAGCATAGATCTTGCCATATCAATTAGTGTCCTATTCTTCCTCTCAACAAGCCCATTTGATTGAGGTGTATACTTGTCCGAAAATTGATGTTTGATTCCATATTCATCACATAGCTCATCAACTCTTGTATTCTTGAACTCTCTACCATTGTCACTTCTCACTCTATTGATAGTTGTTTCAAATTAATTTTGGCATCTCTTGACAAAGATCTTGAATGTATCAAATGTTTCACTCTTGTCACTCAAGAAGAATACCCATGTATATCTAGTGAAATCATCAACTATCACAAAGCCATACTTATTTTCACCAATGCTAGTGTAGGCGGTTGGTCCAAACAAGTCCATATGCAAGAGCTCAAATGGTTTGCAAGTACTCATCATGCTCTTACTAGGGTGAGTATTTCCAACTTATTTGCCGGCTTGACAAGAACTACATAGCTTATCCTTTTCAAAGACCACATATTTCAAGCCTCTAACTAGATCATGCTTGACTAGTTTGTTCAATTGCCTCATTCTAACATGACCAAGCCTTCTATGCCATAACCAACCCATGCTAGATTTGGATAGCAAGCAAGTTGACAATTGAGTTTCTTTGGCATTGAAATCAACTAAGTATAGATTCTCATATCTAAATCCTTTGAATATCAAGTTAGAGCCATCTACACTTATGATCTCTACATCATCAACTCCAAAGATGCATTTAAAGCCTAGATCACAAAGTTGAGCTACGGATAGCAAGTTGAAGTTCAAGCTCTCTACTAGCAACACATTGGATATGCTCATGTCATTTGATATAGCAATCTTACCAAGCCCTTTGACTTTCCCTTTGCCATTGTCACCAAATGTGATAGATTCAATCCCATTGCAATCATTTGGCTTGATAGAGTTGAACATTCTTGAATCTCCGGTCATATGTTGAGTGCACCCACTATCAAGCACCCAATGCCTCCCTCCGGCTTTATAATTGACCTACAAAAAGATTCAATTCTTCTTAGATACCCATTGTTGTTTGGGTCCTCCAAAGTTAGTGATTAAGGACTTAGGTACCCAAATAGCTTTCTTCTTTGATCTCTCATTGGGAGTACCCATGTACTTAGCAATCACACCTTTCTTACCCTTGGTAAGCACATAACTAGAATCAAAGCGAATAGATGCACTTGTAAATTTTATCTTGCTTTGGTTTATTTTGCAATATTGCTCATCATGCCCTACTTGCTTGCAACTAGAGCAAAACCGACCATTGCTCTTCACAAAAAGAGGCTTTGGAGTTGCAAAGGCCGCCTTGCCTCTCTTGGGGGTATAACCAAGTCCCTCTTTGCAAAGAGAGAACCTTTGACTACCCAAGCACTTAAGCAAGCGGACGTCTCCACCATAGGCATTGCCTAATGCTAGAGTGAGCTTACCAACCTCCTTCTTAAGGGTCTCATTCTCAACCATTAGTGTAGTGTCACAAATGACAACATCACTAGTAGAAGAGGTAGAGTTAGATGTGCTACAAGAAGGGTTAGTTGGGGTGATGATGATGGGTTCATAGAATGATTCATTGATTATGTCACAAGTTATTCCCATGTTACTTGTTGAAACATGTTCTTTCTCATTTTGCTCAACAAGAAGTGAATGAGCCTTTTCAAGCTTAGAGTGAGCTTTTTCAAGCTTAGAGTGAGCTTTGCCAAGCTTCTCATGGGCATCTGTTTGCCTCTCATGAGTAAGGTTGAGCTCATCAAAGGATTGCTTGAGAGAATGATTCTCTTTTTCGCAATGCTTTGCACTCCTTTCTTGTGAGGAAAAAGTGAGTCTTAGCATCTTCCAACATTGCAATTAGTTCATCTTTAGTGGGTTCATCATCATCATCATCACTAGAATCACACTCATCATCGGATTATACCTTAGTTGGCCTAGCCATGAAGCATGTTGATGGAGTGTCAAAGAGAGAGATCTTGTTCTTCATAGCAATGCTAGCAAGAGCCTTCTTCTTGCTTGATCTCTTCTCATCTTCACTTGAATCACTATCCCAAGTGACAACATATGAGCCTCCCTTCTTTCTTTTCTTGAGAAACATCTTGCTCTCTTTCTTTTCTTTCTTCTTGCCCTTCTTCTCATCTTTATCATCACTACGACGAGGGCAATCCGAAATGAAATGATCTTTGCTATTGCATTTGAAACACCTCTTGTCATTGCTCTTGCTCTTGAAGGAGCTCTTCTTCCTTCTAGATCTATAGCCCTTCTTCTTCATGAACTTGCCAAACTTCTTGACAAAGAGGGCCATTTGTTCTTCATCATCTTCATCATCATCATTGCTTGAGCATTCATCATTGCTTGATTCATCACACTTTGTTTTGCCCTTTGATGATGATGTGGCTTTGAATGCCACACTCTTCTTCTTCTCATCTTTCTTGTCATCCTTCTTTTCCTTGTTCTCTCTAATCTTGTCCTTGTCTTCTCTAAAGGTGTCATCGGTCATCACCTCACCAAGAATGTGTCGTTGTGTCCAATCCACTTCTCACCAATAGAGTGACTAGCATTTCAAATCTTGAGGGAAGACTTCTTAGGAACTTGAATGAGAAGTCCTTGTTCTCTACCTTCTCTCCAAGTGACTTAAGGTCATTGACAAGCACCTCAAGCCTATTGAACATCTCGGGCACGTTCTCATCTTCCTTCATCTTGAAGCTAACAAACTTCTCCTTCAAGATATAGGCCTTTGCTCCCTTCATGGATTGAGTCCCTTCATATGACTCTTCTAGCTTCTTCCAAGCCTCATGTGCACTCTCCAAGTTTTTTATTTGCTCAAAGACTTCCTTGGAGATTGCCTCATGTATTGCACTCAAGGCAATATCATTGTTTTGGAGCTTCTCCTCTTCGGCCGTGGTGGGTGCCTCTTCATTTACCACCTCAAACTTCTTGTCGACCACCAACCATATCTTCCGGTTGATTGATTTAAGATAGGTGGTCATCAAGGCCTTCCAATAGCTATAATTGTTGCCATCAAACTTAGGTGCCCTCTTGGTGTTGTTGATTTGAGCCATTTTAACACCGTGGGATGTTAAGCCTTTGAGTACGGTGTACTAGCTCCGATACCACTTAAAAGGTCTAGGTATGGCTAGAGGGGGGGTGAATAGCCTAATTAAATTTTCTACAACAACACTTATCAAACTTGTTAGAATAAAACACGGCGAAAAGCAAGTTTGCTCTAGCTCTACGGTTAGGCAAGCCACCTACCATTTCTAGTTACTAGCAAGATATGTTATATGTCACACACAAGAGCTAGATAACTAGTGATGCTAGACTAAGCTACACAAGCTAAGCTATAGGCTCTACTTTGCAAGAATGTAAAGAATGTAATGCGAAGCTAGAGATAGAAACCAACATGAAGCGATAAGCCAATAGATAACCAATCAATCACAAGATGAATCCTCGTAGTGAGACAATGAGACACAATATTTTTTTACCGAGGTTCACTTGTTTGCCAACAAGCTAGTCCTCATTGTAGCGATACGCCCACTTGGAGGTTCACGCGCTAATTTGCAATCCAAGCCAAAGCCGTTCAAGGGTGCCGCACAACTAACACAATATGGGATCCCCAAGCTACGCGGAATCCACTAGAGATACCTTTCGCGAATCTCCCGCGGGGTAGGTTAAAGAACCCCTCACAATCCACCGATCGGATCCGGAGACAATCATCTTCCTTCGCTCAACGATCCTCGTCGCACCAAGCCGTCTAGGAGATGCCAATCTCCAAAAATAACAAGAGCTCCGCGATGACGACGATCACCAAGTGCCACTAGTATGCAATCAAAGAGCAATGCACTTGGATTCACTCAATCTCTCTAGAATATGTCAAATATGTTTAGAGGAAGAGTGGTGGGCTTCTCACAAATGAACACAAGAGTGTGAGTGATGAGAATGTGCAAGAAGTTGCCCTAAGGGCCGGCCATATAGCTATATATAGCCCTCACTCACAACTAGCCGTTTTGCCCTCAAAACTGCCTCTCTGCGCCACCTCCGGATGCACTTTTCACATAGGGTCCGGACCATCAACAGCGTCCGGACCGCTTCACCACCGAGCCCCAACGGCTCGGAGCCAGACTCCGGTCACAGGGTCCGGACGCACCCGAGGTGCAGTCCGGACCATAGCACATGCGTCCGGTCGAGCCCGTGGTTCAAACAATTTCTTCCCGTGCGCACCGCAGCGCGCCACGTGGATCCAGACGCACGCAACAGTGCGGGTCTGGACCAACGGCTCCAGGGTCCGGAAATATATTTCCGCAAACCCGAGAGCAGGCCACAGCTCCTCTGCACCTCCGGACACAAGTCCGGTTCACCAACCGGACCAACAGCCTGCGTCCGGATGCCTTCTCCAGAGAGGTTCCAGAGAGCGCCAGACATCGGACGCGCGTCCGGATGCCTGCGTCTGGACGACAAATAGCGTCCGGATCCTTTCCTCTGCCAGGCACGCTAGGGTATGGCTCCGGACCCATCACCGATGGTCCGGATCGGCCATGTACCCTGCGTCCGGACCATTGTCCGAGGCTCTTTTGAGTTGCCCAACACTTCTCCAACTTCTCCAAGCTTCCAAGAGCCAACACTAAGTGATCCCAACACTTGTGCACGTATGTTAGCTTTTAGTTCACATTTATCTTTGATTTAGTTGGTTGTTTCCACTAGTTCAATTGATTTTAATGCAATGCATATGAACCTAGTGGCACATGATAACCGTAATCATACTTAAGAGCTCCCTCCTTGATAGTACGGCTATCTATCCTAAATGTGATCACATCCTCTATGATGTCTTGATCACCAAACCGAAAATGGTTTCTAGCTTTCACCTTTGCCTTCACACCATTTTCCTTTTCACCACCATGCTAGAGCTTGTGCCATCCTCTCTTGATCCACCTTACTCCATCACATGGTATGTACCAACCTATCTCATGATTCACACTTAGAGATCAAGGTTAGTACTTAGGTGGGTTTCATCAATTACTCAAAAACAAAACACATGGGGACTCTCAACCGTGCGATAGAGGCAAAAGAAATATGACGACAATATAAAAGAGGAGAAGATATTGTCAAGGTACATAATAGAAGTGATGAAGAAGCTCCACCCGGATGGGCCACACTGTATCATGGCGGCTTACCACTTTGGGTAAGTCAAAATTGTATATAGAGCTAAGTGGATAGGATCATAAACTCACATCATCGTCGTAACCTGTATTTTGTTTCAATGGTGTAGCAAGGGCCAAGTCGATGGCCACTGGGTTGCATTCATCATCTATCTTCAAGATGGTAGGGCATGCATATTTGACTCCTTTGTGGGTAGCAAACAAACAAAGATACAAGGCCTTCGAAGATTGCTTGAAAGCGTAAGTCAACAAGCTTTTTATCATTTATAATTATATCGCACGTATTCAAAGTTTTGCTAACTAACACTAATGCATTTCGTATAGTGCTTACAGGGCATACCTAAAGGAACCCTAATGCTGGGATCGAAGAAGTGAAAAGTTTGAGAAGAAACATACATACCACTTAAAGATCCGACGCGAATTCTATGTAAGTATTTCAAAGATTTAGTCACATTTTCCTATATATGTATTGTTCTAATGCTTCTGATCGTGCAGTGCGCTAAACAACCTTATGGATCAAAGGCATGTGGCTTGTACACCTGCTCACACCTAAGACAGTGCAAGGAGTACACCAATAGCTGGAAGAAGCTCAAGGCGGGAGTCAAGCATTGGGAAAGCATTAAGAGAGCCTGTCTTGCTTTCAAGCAACTCAAACTAGACATCTGTAAGTTTCTACTAGATAAATGTGTGCTCGAAGGGCAAGAATTCTTTGACGACGAGGATAACCTGGCGGTTCTACCTGAGTTCGAGAAGTTTAGGAAATGGGAGACCCTGCTCCGTCCCACGGATTACAAACACCAAGTTGAAATTTGAAATTGATATGTAATCCTTGGTTTCATTTATGTATATGGTAGATGAGGACAACTTATGTGTTTGTGTATGAATGTTTGTGTATATATGTGAATTTGAATTTGTGTATGGATGTTATATGTATATATATGATGTTTATCTCTGCTATGAAATCTGGTTATTATATGCAATCTGTAAATATTGAATTCAGATTCCGAAACAACATTTTTGTTTTTTTAATAAAAAAATTAATAGTGGCGGATATTATAAACTGCCCGCTGCGGTTATTGCATATACTGCAGCGGTTGACTTAAGTGACTGCTACGGTAAATGACATTAACCGCATCAGGCGATGTAGGGTGCCCGCTGCGGTTAATTGTTTTTTGAGGAAATTCCTTATTTGACACTAAAAAAATTTGTTGTTCCTAATTTATCACCTAAACTTCAAATCTTCCTTATCTATCCTCGTTTGAAATTTTTATTCCTAAACTGACACTACCGTCACTTTGAGCATCTAATGGTGTTAACTCAAATGTGAAAGGACGATTTTGCCCCTCCTTCAATTTCCAATCCGGGACACCATTCTCTCTGGTACAATACTGTTTTAGCGCCATTTTTTTTCTTTTTAACATGGCTGTTGTTCCATGTAGTATAGATTTTTTTCAGCCATTTTTTGCATAGACTGCATAGATTTCAAACAACATCCACACTAAGGACCTATCTGCTATTTTAGAAAATATTGTTTCACAAGTAGGTCCTTCTTCCTCGTTCCTCCTCTGGATTCTGGAAGCACACTGCCATTCCATGGCAATTGGCAACCATGGCTGCGTAGAGGAACTGGCAGGCCAGGACAGGCGGCCGGCGCGGCGTTGGCCTGTGCCTACCTGTGGGCCATTGGCAGGGTCCGGTGGCACACGGAGCCGACATCGGCTGGCCAGAGCTGCGCGCAGGGGATGGGCTCGGCCAGCAGCTAGCCGGGGAAGCGACGGGTGGACGCGGGGGACGCGGGGAGCGGAAGGGTCGCGCTGGTCCACGACGGCCGCGCCGGGCCTGGCCGGAGGCGCCACGCGTGCTGCCCGCGGTGGCCTGGTCGGAGGAGCCGCGCCGCCGGCCTCCATATGGTGTTCGCGTGCGAAAGAAGAGAACACACTTTTTCTGTACCAATTAAAGACAGGGCCATTCTCGTCTTTTTGCATGTAACACTTATGCTAGTTCACGGTGGAAGCTGTCTAAATGGACGGAAGTGTCAATTGGGGAACAAAAATTCTAGTCAAGGCCAGAAAAAGAAGACTTGAAGTTCGGATGACAAATTAGAAACAACAAGTTTTTTTAGTGTCAAATAAGAAATTTTCTCTTGTTTTTTTGTAGCGGCACTGGTGACCGTCAAGGTAAATGTCAGACCCTGTCATCGTAGCGGATGTCTTTGCCCGCTGCAATTAAGCTGTTTTGACCGCCACGAAAAAGCTTGCTGGCGTAGTGGGAGTGGATTAATGACTGCGGAAGCTAACTGCAATTCATCCAAAACATTGCAAAACAACTTTGGTTTTAGTCATGAGACAATATGTTTCTTCTAAAACTAGTAAATGTAATATTAACAACATGTAAATTGCTAAAAAATATCGAAACAGGTAAAGAAACCATCGCTTTGCTAAATCTTCCTTTCAGTTTGAATCAGAGGGACACATGGAACAATTTACACTCTACTCATATGTGGAACATGCCAATTGTCAATCATAGCTGTGTCCATTCCATTATTCAAACGTACATAGTAACAAGAGTTATGTAGGCAGGTAAATAATACAAGCACAAGATGCCCTTATTTATTACAGACGCTTCTTCTCTACTAATAAGAGTAGAGGATCCAGAAGGAGGGGGCATACATAAACAAACATACATACATACATACATATATATATATATATATATATATATATACACACACATGTGCCATGCGATGATCCGATCCTGAAGCTAGGCCTCGATCAAGCTGATGACCCTATCGCATTCTTCGCCCACAATATGTTCCCATACGGCAGCATGTGGCAGACCGGAGCGCCGCCAGGCTTGGTGCCGAGCAACTTGAAGGCCATGTGTTCTGGGCTCCATCCCGACGTGTCGGTGTGGCAAACAGTGACCACGTCGCTGCCAGCGCCATCGATGTCCACCATGTACGCCCTGGCTGAGCCTGTGGCGTGGCATACGTAAACACTATATGGATAGTCCTGGTCATGGCATGCCACGAAGCTCGAACCCTCCACAGGGCGCACACCTCTGATGGTGTATGCTTGCAGGGGCGCTCCTGAAGAGGCAGAATGGAGGTTATTGGCTTGATGTCGCTGCTTCCAAGCGTTGCTATGGCGCCGTCGACTAGGGCTTCCAGTGACGTCGCACAGAATGGGTCCTCCTCGCCTCGGGGTGGCGACACACACATGTCTAGAGTCAGTTGCATGTTGGCTGCCTGCACAGAGTCCGTGGGGATACCGAGTTGAGCTAGGACATCCAGCAGCGACGGCGTTGAGAATGGGATGGAATCCGCCACATGGCGTGGCAACAGCCCAAGCGGTGGAGTCACCGCTGGCGGGAAGTACAAAGTCATGTTCTTGCCCACGTGCAGTGCCTCCTCGTGGAAGAAGAACACAGCCTTGACCGCAGCGAGAATGGTGTTGTCATCATCAATAAATGTCCTTGGAGACGAGTGTTTGTGTGAACCTTTCGCAGGGTGAAACAGAGGGGATGAGCGATAGAACGGAAAGTCACGAGACAGCCGTCCAGTGTTGTCTTCATCGGATGGCATCTCAGACGAGGGCTTAGATGAATAAAATATCGGAATGAGCCGGGACAACCGCCCAGTGTTTTCTTCATCGGATGGTATCGAAGACGAGGGCTTAGATGAATGATAGAACGGAAAGCGGCGGGATAGCTGCCCAGTGCTATCTTCGTCAGATGGCATCTCAGACGAGGGCTTCAATGATTGATAAAACGGAAAGCGACGAGACAACCGTCCAGTGTTGTCTTCATCGGATGACATCTCAGACGAGGGCTTAGATGAATAAGATATTGAAATGTGCCGGGACAACCGCCCAGTGTTTTCTTCATCGGATGGTATCGAAGATGAGGGCTTAGATGAATGATAGAACGGAAAGCGGCGGGATAGCTGCCCAATGCTATCTTCCTCAGATGGCATCTCAGACGAGGGCTTAAATGATTGATAAAACGGAAAGCGACGAGACAACCGTCCAGTATTGTCTTCATCGGATGGCATATCAGACGAAAGCTTAGATGAATAAAATATCGGAATGAGCCGGGACAACCGTCCAGTGTTTTCTTCATTGGATGACATCGAAGATGAGGACTTAAATGAACGATAGAACGGAAAGAGTCGAGATAACTGTCCAGTGTTATCATCCTCTGAGGACATCGAAGTGGAGCGCTTAGATGAATCATAGAAGGAAACAAACGGGACAGCTGTCCTGGACCTTCTGCATCTCCATGCTTTGCTTGGTTTACGGAGTTATCTGCACCATAAAATTGACCATTATAAGTTATTTTTGATTTTTTTATACATCAATTTTGCTATTTATTTATATATAATGTATATCTAAATATATAATTAAATCTATATACTAATTAAATATCAAAGCCACTTAAAATTTAGAACAGAGGGAGTAAATGAGAGCAGTGGGCGCATGCATACCTGGTTGTAGGAGCTTGAGGATGGTGTCCGGGAGCGGAGAATTCGGCAGCACCGTGCTCCAGAACTCTTCGGCCTCCGACTGCGCTGCATCGCACAGCTGTCCAACCTGATCGAGACAAGATAAAATTGCATTTGGTAACTTATTCCCAATAACCGACAGTGCAAGATAAGACGACGATGAATGCACAAGTCACTGGATTTTGTTGTA
This sequence comes from Microstegium vimineum, assembly GCA_022036555.1. Classification (NCBI taxonomy): domain Eukaryota; kingdom Viridiplantae; phylum Streptophyta; class Magnoliopsida; order Poales; family Poaceae; genus Microstegium; species Microstegium vimineum. The sequence continues at coordinate 12,189,271 of CM039135.1, read as the reverse complement.
TATTAGTACCACGAGTAGAGCAGTGGCAGTGGCGAGTAGTGCAGCAAGGAGCCGCGCCATGGGAAGTAGCTACTTGAGATAGTATCGACCGCTGATGATGATTCAATCCAGCTCTTGTGTTCGAAGGCGGCCGATATGCGGATACTTATAGCCGATAGATCAGGTACAAGCAAATTATTGAGAGTATAGCTCAGCTGATTAAAATTGTTTATTGTGAGAATTTTGTTTATTCGCGTTGGGTTGTTGAAATAGTAATGGAAATGCAAAGGAACGTACATGATTGCGGGAGTATGCTATCATGTATGCTATCAGTTAACAGCTAGGATTTTTTTTAATTTTAACATTTTTTCAACTAAATATAAAACTAACACCGTTGTACTTTTTTTTTTATTACTAACTCTTTTGACCGCTCCATTATTTATAGAGTGACATTTCTCCTTTGCCGCTCCATGCATGATGGAGCGGCGACAGACAAGACCGGTCAAAGGCGTAGAGGTGAGCCCACCCTTGTCGCTCCATGATCTGTGGAGCGGCAACTGCCGCTCCCCCGCCACGGAGCGACAACCTGGCGCTCCTTTGGTCATGGAGCGGCAGAAAATGTCTGCAGCTGGAACTGGGCTCGGCTGAAAAAGCTGCAAAGCTGTCAGTACTTCAAAGGAGTGAGGCTAGACGTGCTGCACTGGGCATTGATGCAGCCGCATGCAGGGGAGATAGAGGAGAGAGGACATGGTGGGTCCCACAAATTCAAGTAACTAAAAAAGTTATAACTTACAAACCAAAAATGCAAATTAAATTTCGATTATACCATTAAATTCGTTTTAATAAATACTTCAAAACAAGATCTCACACAGATATATTTAGATAAATTTTATTTATAAACATATGGGCTCTACTGTTTGTAGTCCATATAGAAAAACCAGACTAAAAAAGCTACTGCCTAATAGTATTAGTAGAACTAGTACAGCTACTGTACTCCTACTCCGTACTAGGACTACAGCTGAGCCTATTGTGTAATACTCCGTATGCATTTTGATACCTACTCCCTCCGTCCCTAAACCGTATTTTCCACCGTACAACTACTCTATTATGTAATTTACCACCGTATTTTTTATAAATCAAGTCAAATTTGTGATACGAACACCTAGCAATTTAGGGACGGAGGGAGTAGGTATCAAAACGCATACGAAGTATTACATAATAGGCTCAGCTGTAGTCCTAGTACGGAGTACGAGTACAGTAGCTGTACTAGTTCTGCTAATACTAGTAGGCAGTAGCTTTTTTAGTCTGGTTTTTCTATATGGACTACAAACAGTAGAGCTCACATGTTTATAAATAAAATTTATCTAAATATATCTGTGCGAGATCTTATTTTGAAGGATTTATTAAAACGAATTTAATAGTGTAATCGAAATTTAATTTACATTTTTGGTTTGTAAATTATAACGTTTTTTTAGTTACTTGAATTTTTGGGACCCACCATGTCCTCTCTCTCCTCTATCTCCCATGCATGCGGCTGCATCGATGCTCACTGCAACACGTCTGGCACCACTCCTTTGAAGTAATGGCAGCTTTGTAGCTTTTTCAGCCGAGCCCAGTTCCAGCTGCAGACATTTTCTGCCGCTCCATGACCAAAGGAGCGGCAGGCTTGCCGCTCCAGAATCATGGAGCGGCAAGGGTGGACCCACCTCTGTGCCTTTGACCGATCTTGCCTGTTGCCGCTCCATCATGCATGGAGCGACAAAGGAGAAATGTCGCTCCATGAATGATGAAGCGGCCAAAAGGGTTAGTAATAAAAAAAGTGCAACAGTGTCAGTTTTATATTTAGTTAAAAAATGTTAAAATTAAAAAAAAATCACAGCTAGCGTGAGACTCTGTACACATTACAACGCAGACACTCAACACACACGCATACTCGTCCAAGTTCACGAAGTCACCACAGGCGTCTCGCTAGGCGCTGTCGACGGGAACGTCACCTACCACTTAATGCGTAGCGCCGGAAAATGCTGGATTGGAATAAATCCAGGATAAAGTGTCGCACCTAGGATTTGAACCCTGGGTGGGAGGGCCCCAACCAAGATTTTTTTTTAATTTTAACTATTTTTTATTTAAATTTAATTCTAACTTTGAATTAATTTTTTTTAATACTAATCCTTTTGGCCGCTCCATCATCCATGGAGCGGCATTTGTCCTTTGCCACTCCATGCATGGTGGAGCGGCAAGCGGCAGAGATCGGTCGACGCGCGCGAGGTGGGCCCTTCTTGCCGCTCCATGATCTGCGGAGCGGCAAGGCTGCCGCTATCCCAGCGATGGAGCGGCAAGGGCGGGACCACCGAACCGGTACTTTGGCTGTTTCCCTCTCTCTGCCTCTCTCGCTCTCGCATTTGGTGCTGCGCCCGCCTCCTCCGCCGAGCCCGAGCCGCCCGTCGCCCGCCGCGCCCGCCCGCCTCCTCCGCCTTGTCCGCCGGCCTCAGGAGCGGCTCCAGGCGCGCCGCCCGCCGCCCCGGGTCCCGCCGGCACCGCCGCCCGCCGCCGTCCCCGGGCCGCCGGCGGCACCCGACCTCCACTGCCCGCCGGCCGCGGCCCCACGCCCCTGGCCTGCACCGTCCGCCGGCCCCCACGCCCCCGCCAGCTGCTCCGCGAGCGCCTCTGCCACGGCCGTCGTCGCCCCACCGGTTTTCTCGTAGTGTGCCAAGGTACTTTTTATCGTGTTGGTTTATACTGTTTTTAGGTTAGTTTATTAGTTAGGTTAGTTTTGTTAGTTAGGGATTTAGTTTACAAATTAGTTTAGTTAGGTTATTTATATGGTTTAGTAGCTTATAAATTAGTTTAGTTAGACTATTCTTAGTGACATTTTGTAGATTAGTTAGGATAATAGTTGTTAGTTATACAATTTATATAGACTATTGTTAGTTTATTAAGTTAGTATACTTATGTAGATTCTAGTTATTTATGATTTATTGTTAGGTAGCTAATAACTATAGTGGCCAATAAAATCGACCATTTGATAAACTTCGGTGGGATGGTTTTGTAGATGGATTGTTCTGTTCGGGTTTTCTATGGTGGAAGTGTTAGGAAACAAGATGGTGTTTTTGAGGATATGGAAGATGAGTTAGAATGGTTTGATGATCCACCGACCTTCACTGACCTGTGTGCTCGCTTGAGTTCAATGTTTGGTGGTGATTTGACAATTAGGGACAGATATGACAATGGGACAAAATATAACAATTATTGTTTGATGTGCTTGTCTTCCTCTGCTCACTGGACCCGCTACAATAGGATCCTCCAAAGTTGTAATACACACATGGCTGAGGTGGTTGTTGAGAATGGCTATATGTTGGAGGATGTTGATGAGAGTGTTGGAGGCGGTGACGAAGAGTTGGGTGTACAAGGAGATGAAACTCCGGATAACATGGACATGGACGGTCAGTTGACGCAAGAGCAGTTTGATACCCATGTAGAAGGTCGTATAAACAACGACTATGACCCCCTCTCGTTTGACCATGACGAAGCTGAGTCTGAGTCTGAGTCTGAGGATGAAGGGGGTACACCTGTTCAGAGGACTTATGTGCCTCCTAATGCAGTACCAGCTCATGCCACACCCTCATATGTTCCTGTGTCGGCACTTCATGCAATGCCGACTCATGGCGCGCTGGTCCATGAGTTACCAAAGGGTGGTGCACCCTATTATGATCCATGGGGCAGGGTTAGCGAACCGATTCAGTATGTTCCACCTCCCCCTTACACACAGAATGAACTAATGCAGTTGAGTGAGGGTGGTGTACCATTTACTGGCGTTCCAAACTACAGAGATGTCAGCATGACACATATGGCAGTTTGTGACACGGGTTTACAGACGGCAAGGCAGTCGGTGCATAACCCTCAGACCCTAATTCTTAGTAAGGGCATGAACTTCAATACAATGGCAGAAATGAAACCTTTTCTTTAGGACTATGCTGTGTTTCACCACAGACCTTACAAAGTCACTCATTCTGACAAAGACTTGAGGTATACAATTATCTGTAAAGCAGGTTAGCCATGCATGTGTTAGCTTAGTGCGAGGAAGAAGCGTGATGGGAAGTGGAAGATACAATCGGTGGTCCAACCCCACAAATGCTTGTCTAACAGCGCGAATGAAACACATCCGCAACTCACTGCACGTTACCTTGGTCGACGTATTCTGGCTATTGTTGACAAGGACAACGATGTCTCAGTGTCAATGTTACAGTTGAACATATTTACCCTTGTAAAATACCATGTGAATTATGGCAAGGCTTGGCGTGCTAAGCAGATTGCACTTGCGATCCGATGGGGTAGTTGGGTGGAGGCATACAATCATATACCCCGAATATTGAGTGCAATGCAGTTCTACAACCCAGGTCTGAAATGGTTTTTGGATGAGACCCGTCTGAGGCCTCTCCATAACCCGATGAGGCTTGTACTAGATTGGGTTTTTTGGTCGTTCACACAGTCAGAGTGGGCTTTCCAGTTTTGTAGGCCTGTGGTACTTATTGATGGCACTTTTCTCACCAGAAAGTATAGGGACACTTTGATGATGGTTGCTGCTGTTGATCCTGAGAATCAAATAGTTCCTCTTGCCTTTGCTTTGGCAGAGGGAGAGAACAATTCGTCGTGGTCATGGTTCATGAGGCTTGTACGTACACAGGTCTTTGGTGTGACTCGCACTATATGTGTGATCTCAGACCGACATGCAGGTATTCTTCATGCTGTCAATGAGCATATCGAAGGATTCCCGCCCATAGTGCATAGATGGTGCATGCGTCATTTTGGCGCTAATTATTGGCGGTGACAAAGGAACGAGGTATGTGAGAAGGTTAAGGCACTATGTAATGTATGTACAAAGTCTCGGTTCAAGGAGACATTGAAAGAGCTAGACAAAGTAATGAACGAAGCCGATAGATTATGGTTATATGACCAGATGGAACAGAAGGAAAAGTGGGCAAAAGCTTTTGACGAGGGTGGTTGGAGGTATGGCATCATGACCACCAACGCATCTGAGTCTTTCAATAATGTGTTTCGTGGAGTACGAGGGTTGCCCGTATCAGGTGTTGTTGAGTACTCGTTTCTGAAGTGCAACGAATACTTTGTGAAGAGATGGCAGCTTGCGCAAAGAGATATACTTGAGACTGGGGTGTGGGGACACGCAGCACAAGAATTTATTGAAGAAAAAGAATATTCCAAGCAGCAGACCGGTGAGCCGTATGGAAATAACAGTTATATCTATAGTGTTAGAGGGATCGGTGGCACAACTATGGGCGGAGAGCGTTATGGTGGACGCAACTACCGCGTTGATTTAGAGACCGTTCAGTGCAGTTCTAACGTCCCACAAATTATGCATGCCCCTTTCTCTCACATTGCGAACACATGGTGGATAAGTACCCATGAATGTCCGGCTTTGATGATGAGTGATTGACCAACACTTGAGTGTTTCAGTTTGAGTGGCTTACCCTAACCCTTTGTGAAAGCAAATGTGTGCTTCTCTATCGGCTTGTGGTGTGCAGGTGCTATGCCTAGTGACAGTGGTCAATGGTGTGGAGAAGGTCGAGTAGAGGCTTGTCATGCTGATGGACTGAGAGCGGTGACGGGCGGAAGCGGGGCTCGGACTGAGGGACCATGGGCGCCGACGGACCAGCTGTGGTGGTTAGTACTTGGCACCGGCAAGTGCGAGAAGACTTGGAGGTAGACCGAGTCATCCGAGTCAAGACGGTGGACACGTGAGTCGAGCGGAGGCTCAGGGGACTCAGAGTCCGACTGGGCGAAGACAAGGTGGCTCGCGTCGAGTGGTTTGGTAGTTTGGGCCTCAAAACCATCCGCGTCGGTTTCTGAGTTTGGACCGCAAAACTCGGGGTTCGGTAGTTGAGCCCAAAGCTACCGGTGACGGGTTTCCTAGGTTTGGGCCTCAAAACCTAGGCGGAGGTTCCGAGGAAGCGGGGATGGCACATGGCGGAATCCTGGAGGTTGCGTCGAGGCGACGGCAACTCCTGGCAGGAAGCGGGGCCGTGCATTCAAATCGAGGAAGATATTTTCCGGAGCTTGGACTGCAATGCTTAGGCTAGGTATTTCACTCATGTATCTAGGGGGTCTTTGGGAAATAGCCAAAGCCCTGTTAAATAGGGGATGAAGGGGTATCCTCATTCTATCTCTTGCATTACTCTCTTTCCCACCTATTCCTAGATTTTCCCTTCCCTAGCTTCTTCTTGCTTCAGATCCACCGTGTCATCGGTGTAAGAACTTGTGATTGTTGCGAGGAATCGGAGGCCGTAACCTTCGTAAGCCATGGTGGCTTCGTTTTGATTGATTGTGTCCCGTTTTGCTTGTGTTCTTCGCGTTTTGCTTTTGCTCCCTCTTTTCCCGAGATGATTTCTCTTTGTAGGGAGTAGCTCTTGCAATTCCGTTTAAACCAAGTTGTGCGTAATCGTGAGGAGCTTCTTTGCACCGAAGAAATTCTCCTCAAACCTCACGAGTGCGTAGATTGGGCGTTTTCTTTGTGGCATTCTTCGTTTTGCTCTTTTCTCCCCAAATCCGAGTGTTCCCGTTTATCCTCTCCAAATTGAGCAATGATTTCTTCGAGATAGCCCCCCAACTGCACTAGGATCATGCCTACAAAGTTTGGTTGCAGTTGGTGATCATTTGGTTGAGTTTAGAGAAGATTTGGCGGAGAGAAGTTTGTTTTCGCGAGGAACAGTTTTCTGGTTGTGAGCGTCGGACCACTTCCCTTCTATGCTCCGGACCATAGCGAGTGGTCCGGTGGTCTTGACCTTTCCCGTGTCAAGCAGCAAGGGGCATCGGACCACCCTCCGGACCTCCCGGTTTTTGAGCTCCGGACCTTTGCCGACTGGTCCGGTGGCTCTGCTGAGGAATGCTACCACACGTCGGACCACTCTGCTTGGTCCGACGGGGTAGTCCGGTGGTCTGGTCCGGAGGTCGGTAGCTTACTAGACTTCTTGGTGAGTGAGCACCGGACCAGTCTCCCGTACCACCGGACTAGTCCGGAGCAGGTAGTCCGGAGGTCGGGTGCTCCCTACACTTCTCTGTCTCGGCTTGGCCAGCGTCGGACCATAGCTCCGGACTACTTGCCATAGTCCGGTGGCTCTGTCCCATCTGGTCCGAAGCTCCCTGTTGGTTCCAGTTTTCTCCCGTTTTGCCTAGGTTCTTGCCTCTTTTCCCTAGGGGTTGAAAACCTGTGTTTTGGGGTTTCTGGTGATTTTCCTCCACTGCCAGTGAGCTCTCTTTTCTCCATTTTCGTCTGGGTTTGGTTTTTGGGAAGAGTGGCCCGAACATTTCGGAGAGAAATTTGAGGCTCCCATTCACCCCCCTCTGGTCCACCTTACACGGTTCTTGATCCGCGAAAGCGACATGGAGCGAGGTGCTGGCAAACCTCCGTTCTTTGATGGAACAAACTTCACCTATTGGAAGGTGCGCATGTCTGCTTACCTCCAAGGGCTTGATACGAAGTATTGGGAGATTTGTGAGAGTGCTGACTATGTGGTTCTTGGCGCTCGGATTAATGAGCTTCAAATCACGCAACATGCGTCAAACGCAAGAGCCCGTAGGATCCTCTTCTCGAGTTTGTCTCTTGCTGAGTTTGAGAGAGTTTCGAGTCTCACTACGGCATGGGAGATCTGGCAAACACTTGCGTGATATCATGAGGGTAACACTCAGATCAAGTCCAGACTCTTCGACACGTACCGTAGAGAGTACGAGAACTTTTCTCAGTTGGCCGACGAATCTATTGACGGGATGTTCACTCGCTTCCAATCTATCGTCAACAAGATGCGTGGTAGTCGAGCCAACTTGCCTTATGATGATCATGAGATGGCTATCAAGCTTTTGCATGCTCTTGATCGGAAGGTGTGGGAGATGAAGGTGGCAGCCATTCAGGAGTCACCGAGCTATGATGCCCTGACCGTGGACGAGCTGTTCAGCAAGCTCAAATCCTCGGAGATTGACTACCAGACCCGAGCCAAGCTTGAAAACCCGTCGAAACCATCTATGGCATTGGTTTCTGGCCCCGACGGTATGTCTTCTTCCTCCTCTGACCCTTCACACTCTTTGTTCACTTTGTCTTTGATTTCTATGATAGAGGATCAAGTGGAGGCTCTTGGAGATGATGAGCTGGCTTTGGTCATCACCAAGTTCTCACAGTTTCACAACAACCGTTTGAACCGTCGGCGTGGTGGCTCAGCCAAGGGGTGCTACCGTTGCGGTGATGAGGATCACTTCATCGCAAACTGCCCCAAGAAAGCTACGGGCGACTTCACCAAGCGCAAGGACAAGCGCGAGCACCACTTCAAGGACAAGCACAAGCCCAAGGGTGGCTACCACCGAAGGTCCTCCAAGAAGGTGATCGATAAGGTGAAGGCCAAGCACCGAGCCTTTCTCACCTCCCTCAGTGACATCGATGCCTCCTCCGATGGAGGTGCTTCTTCGAGCGATGATGATTCCAAGGGAAAGGTTGAGGACAAGCTCAACGGCCTATGCTTCTACGCTGACGCCAAGCACGGTGGCTTTTGCACCATGGTGATTGAAGAAGGCAAGGTCGGGAAGCGCAAGGATGGCCTCGACTACGAATACGACTCCGACACACCCGAGGTACCACCCACTATCGCATCCCTCTCTCTCGAGATTGAGTCTCTGAACGACACCTTGATGAGTCAGGATGCTTTGCTCAAGCGTGCCGCGTGCGAGAGGAACGACTTCAAGGCTAAGTATGTTAGCATGCTGCATGAGCTAGAGTTTGCTAAGGCGTCAATGGTGGTTACTGAGGAGGTAGAGTGTGATGCTTGTGCCATCCACATGTCTAGTCTTGTCACTCTCCAGGACAAGTATGACACTCTACTTGAGGAGGTCAGTGAGCTGAAGGCTAGGCCTAGCTTACTTGGTGCGTGCAAGTCTTTCTTAGGCTTACGTTCTGAGCTGACACAAAGAGATGCTAGGATTTCTGTGCTAAAGAAGGTCAGCTCAGATAGCACTAGAGAGTCGGAACACTTTGAGGCTTTGGAGCTTGAGATCGCGTCGTGCAGACACGACAAGATGCGTACTGAGGAAGAAAACACATACCTTCGGTCCATCTTGAGCTAGGTGTCTTGCCGAGAGCCGCAGTTGGGGATGATGCTCAGCCAATGCAAAAGGGCTGGCAGCACAGGAGTAGGCTTTGCTATAGGTGGGAAGCACGATAGCATGTTCAGTAAGATCGGTGAGTGCAGTGGTTTGAGCGAGAATGAGAAACCCACCACAACTCCCAAGCTTACAAAGATCACTCCACCTAAGCCTACCGACCCCTCTGAGTTTCCTGTGAGAGATGGTGTGTTTAAAGAGCCACCCAAAACCACTCCACAGAAGCAAGTGTGGATTGCAAAACCGAACCATCTTCGCAACCCACTTGACACCCTGCCAGACATCTCTAGTGATCCCCTTCCTAAGAAAGCTAGAGCCACCCAACCCAACAAGAGAGTGCCTACCAAGAGTGTGGTGAGGTACCATTGTGAGTATTGTGAGAGGGATGGGCACTTGGCTGAGTTTTTCTTTAGGAGGAAGAGAGATGATCGAAGGCAGGTTGAGTTGAACAACCAAGACATGTACCACCCACGAGTTGGGGTGCGTGAACCGGAAGTTCGGAGGCGCACTATTAGGCCTAGAGGTACAATGCCTCAAGGTGCTAGGCCTCAGGAGGCGAGACCACATGGTGGTCGTGCCCGGTGGGGTACCAGTCGTGACCCATACGACTACGGGCCTCGTGGCGGTGGCTTTACTCCACCCTTCTTTAGCGGACCACATTTTCCCCATCGTGGTGATCGCTATCCTCCCATGGGACAGGAGATATTTGGTTTTTCTCCTAACCCATTCTTTGGGCAAGTGGGACAACACTGGTATCCTTCACAGTTTACTAACCCCAGTGTTGGTCCATTTGCTCACCCTATGTCTTTTTATTGATGTAGGAAGGAGGACTGGAGGAGACTTGGCTTGTGGATTCCGGATGTTCACGCCATATGACCGGAAGTGCCAAGTGGTTCTCCAGCCTCGACCCCATGCACCACACCGAGTATATCACATTCGGGGATAAGAGTAAAGGTAAGGTTGTATCCCGAGGGTCGATTCGAGTGAACTCTTCTTTTGTCCTCAAGGATGTTGCTTTGGTTGCGAATTTGCATTTTAACCTTCTTTTGGTTTCGCAACTCCTTGATGATGGTTTTGAAGTGAGTTTCAAGCCTAATCTCTCTTGGATTTTGGACTCTCGTGGTGAGCTTGTTTGCTGGATTTTACCCTTCGGGATGGTTTTTCGTGCGGATTTTTCTATCTCTTCCAGACCTTCTCGTTGTCTTCTTGCTGGTTCTTCTTCCGAGCTTTGGAAGTGGCATAGGAGTTTGGGACATTTGAGTTTTGACTTGCTTTCAAGGCTTAGCTCAATGGACCTTATCCAAGGATTGCCAAAGCTAAAGTTCGAGAAGGATTTGGTTTGCCATCCTTGCAGGCATGGCAAGATGGTTGCCGCTTCCCATCCTCCTGTGACTGAGGTCATGACCACTCGACCCGGCGAACTCTTACACATGGACACAGTTGGTCCAGCTCAGGTCAGGTCGGAAGGAGGGAAGTGGTATGTGGTTGTAGTCGTTGATGACTACTCGAGATACTCTTGGGTGTTCTTTTTGTAGAGTAAGGATGAGGCTTTTCCACTTGTTCAAGATCTGATTTTGAGATTGCAAAATGAGCTACCTAAGAATGCCATGAGAGCTATCCACAGTGACAATGGCACAAAATTCAAGAATGCTCAATTTGCAACTCTTTGCTCTTCTTTGGGTCTCGATCACCAGTTTTACTCACCTCACACTCCCCAGCAGAACGGTGTTGTTGAGCGCAAGAATCGGACCCTTGTTGAGATGGCCAAGACGATGCTCGATGAGCATAGGACTCCTAGGCGGCATTGGGCCGAAGCACTCAGTTCTGCCTGCTATGTTTCCAATCGCATTTTCCTCCGAGCTTTCAAGAAGAAGACTTCTTATGAGTTGCGATTTGGGAGACCACCCAAGGTAAGTCACCTACGGGTGTTTGGGTGCAGGTGCTTCATCCTCAAAAAGGGCGGTAAGTTAGATAAATTTGAATCACGGTCTTCTGACGGTATCTTTCTTGGTTATTCTACTCACTCTTGTTCTTATCGTGCACTTAACCTTGAGACTAACCGAGTGATGGAGACTTGTGAGATTACCTTTGATGAGACTATGCCTGTGTTTCCACTGCTTTTGAGTTTGCAGGTGATGATGAGGTGAACACTAGCATCTTTGTGGAGGAGGAGCAGGATGATGCCGATTGGGGTGATCCCCGAGCCAACTCCACTGGCTTCCCCCATCGACCTTGCGACGTTCACTTCGGCTCACGGTCCCGATCCGACTACTTCCTCTACATGGGGGTCGTACGAGCAGCTTCCTCAGTCGGTGCTCGTTGCACCTGAGGGAGCTCCAGCTGCTGTCGAGGGGGAGGCCACTTCGTCCAGGCAGGCTCCCCGCCACATCCAGCGGCTGCACCCGCCGGAGAACATCATCAGCGACATCGACCGTCGAGTCACACGGTCTAGGTCCTATCTCTCTCACTTTGCTCAGTCGGCTTTTGTCGCGTCTTTTGAGCCCCGAGATGTTGGACACACTTTGATGGATCCGGATTGGGTTAATGCCATGCATGAGGAGTTAGAAAACTTTGAGCGAAACCGCGTTTGGGTCTTAATTCCTCTACCACCTAGTTGCCACCCCATAGGTACCAAATGGGTTTTCAAAAATAAACAAAGTGAGGATGGGGTGGTAGTGCGCAACAAGGCTAGGTTGGTAGCTTAAGGCTTTTGTCAAAAGGAGGGAATAGACTATGAGGAAACCTTTGCTCCCATAGCTCATTTAGAAGCCATTAGAATCCTTCTAGCTTTTGCGGCTTCTAAGGGTTTTAAACTTTTTCAAATGGATATTAAAAGTGCTTTCTTAAACGGCTACATAGAGGAGGAAGTTTATGTTAAACAACCTCCCGGTTTCTAAAATCCCAAGTTTCCAAACCATGTTTTTAAACTTCACAAAGCTTTGTATGGTTTGAAACAAACACTTAGAGCATGGTATGATAGGCTAAAAACCTTTTTGCTTGCTAAGGGTTTTAAAATGGGATCGGTAGATAAGACGTTGTTTCTCCTTAAGCAAGGATAAGACACTCTCCTTGTCCAAATATACGTGGATGATATCATCTTTGGTGGTTCTTCTCATGCTCTTGTTGCCAAGTCTGCAGATCTTATGAGCAGGGAATTTGAGATGAGCATGATGGGAGAGTTGACTTTCTTTCTCGGGTTGCAAATCAAGCAAACCCGGGAAGGGACGTTTGTGCACCAAGGCAAGTACACAAAAGGATATCTTGAAGGAGTTTGACATGGGTGAGGCAAAGCCCCTCTCGACGCCTATGTCAACTACTACTGCCTTGGATGCAGACGAGGAAGGAGAGGCAGTGGACCAGACCGAGTACCGAAGCATGATCGGGTCACTTCTGTACCTGACGGCGACCCGGCCGAACATTCAGTTCGCTGTTTGCCTGTGCGCATGTTTTCAGGCGTCTCCACGGACTTCGCACAAGCAAGCGGAGAAACGCATCATGAGGTACCTGCAATTCACTCCCGAATTTGGTCTTTGGTTTTCCACCTCTTCCTCTCTTGTGCTTTGCGGTTACTCTGACGTTGACTTTGCCGGATGTCGTCTTGATCGGAAGTCCACTTCTGGGACTTGCCAGTTTCTCGGGTCTTCATTGGTTTCTTGGTCTTCTCGCAAACAATCTAGCGTGGCATAGTCGACGTGCAAAGCTGAGTACGTTGCCGCGCCTAGTTGTTGCTCTCAGTTGATTTGGATGATTGCCACTTTGAGAGATTTCGGTCTTGAGCTTACTAAGGTCCCTCTGCTATGTGATAGCACGAGTGCAATTAGTGTGGCTAAAAATCCAGTGCTTCATTCGAAGACCAAGCACATTGAGATCCGCTTTCAATTTTTGCGTGATCACTACGAGAAGGGCGACATTGACCTCTGGCATGTCGAGACCAAAAACCAGCTTGCGGATATTCTCACTAAGCCTTTGGATCAAGCTGCGTTTTCTCGCCTTTGGGGCGAGTTGGGTGTTTGCTTTCCTATTTAGAGGAGAAAAGTTTTGTGTATCATAGTTATTTTTGTCTTTTCTTTGTCTTTCTTCTCAATTGGTGTCTTTTTAGTGTTTAGTTGGTGTCAATGCATTTTGCATCTCATTTGTATTTGTGACATAGTTCATTTTAAGCTTCATACTTATAGCCAATATAATGAATCTATGCTCTGTTTGAGGTGCTTTATGTGTCTATGGCGTTGCCTAACTTAGACTCTTTTTGATCTATATGATATGCAATAGAGCTAAGTTAGAAAAGCTTTAAAACTGAATTTAAATTCCCTATGTCACCTCTGAAATGGCACTAGCATGTGTAGGCTTTTGAAGATCCTTCTTGGCTGCCTTGTATATAGCTTGTATCTATGGCTCTTCATTGTTTCATTCACTACCTTTGAGCACCATGATTAATATCTAAAATGAAATTGCTCTCTGTTTTGTGAATTAGAAAGATCGAGTTGGGTCTGCATTGTGAGCACTTCACCGTGTGTTCGAGACTGCTTCCCATATGGGTCGATACTTGAGCGGTGTCGTGTATGACCAAAACCGGTGTGTCAAGTCCTTTGACTTCGCCCGGTTGGTAAGCAGTGGCATCACTTTGCTGACAACCACTCGCATACAACTTAAATGTGCCTAAAACTGAAAATTGGCTGCAAAACTTTGAAATTTGAAAAAAAAACATTCAGTTGGGTCATTGGCTTGTTGTATGAACTTTGCTAGGGATAGTTTTACTTGCTATACATGAGATTGCTTTGAGATAGATCCTATCTTGTTTGCCATGTCTAGTTGTCTCTAGGAGGTGATTCCCATTCCTTGCTCACAAATGTAATGCTCTCTAAAATAGCTTCTAAAGTGATCTTAAGTTCAACTTGATTCTTTGTTGGGCACGTAGAGCTTTTCCTATTCTCACAGGATCACATCACTTAGAGCATCTATTCATTGTCTTAGCTCTAAGTATGAAGCTTTTTCACTCATTTTGCATTTCATGACATTTGTAGCCGGATCTTGAGTTGTTGATGTTTGATGAGCTACATGTGTCAACAAGGGGGAGAGATGTACATTTCATTCCATTTTCAGCCATCTACTTCCAAGGGGGAGAAAGAGTGAATCTCATTGGTTTAGAGCTCATTTGGTATCTTGAGTGTGCTTTTGCCCAGGGGGAGCTTTTTCTAGATGTGTTGAGCCTTTGCCTCTTCTGGAGGGTCTAGCTTGCTTTGTTGGCTCCGACAGGTTTCGATTGTTTCTTGAGCATTAAGGGACGTAAGTGGTTTCAATTGGTATCTTTTGAGCTTCCTTAGTGCTTAAATTGGTTTTCTGAGCTTTGAGAGTTTGTGATTGGTATCTTGGACTTGCTAGCGGTGTTGAACCCGTTTTTGCCTCTTCTTGAGGGCTAGCTTTGTTTTACTTGGTTGCGTCGAGCCGTTGCCCATGTCTTTGGGAACCAAGTTTTGGACTCGTTTTGCTTCTCTCAAGTGACCCCGTTTTGGCTTTCTTAGCTTTTTGGTCATTTGGAGAGCTTTACTTTGTGGCCCAAATCTGAAATGCACTTGTGTTGACGATGCACTCATCAAGGGGGAGATTGCGAACACATGGTGGATAAGTATCCATGTATGTTCAACTTTGATGATGAGTGATTGATCAATATTTGAGTGTTTCAGTTTGAGTGGCTTACCCTAACCCTTTGCGAAAGCAAATGTGTGCTTGTCTATCGGCTTGTGGTGTGCAGATGCAATGCCTAGTGACAGTGGTCAATGGCGTGGAGAAGGTTGAGTAGAGGCTTGCCGTGCCGATGGACTGAGAGCGGTGATGGGCGGAAGCGGGGCTCAGACTGAGGGACCATGGGCGCCGGCGGACTAGCTGTGGTGGCTAGTACTTGGCATCGGCAAGTGCGAGAAGACTTGGAGGTAGACCGAGTCGGCTGAGTCAAGACGGTGGACGCGTGAGTCGAGCGGAGGCTGAGGGGACTCGGAGTCCGACCGGGCGAAGACAAGGTGGCTCGCATCTAGTGGTTTGGTGGTTTGGGCCTCAAAACCATCCGCGTCGGTTTCCGAGTTTGGGCCGCAAAACTCGGGGTTCGGTAGTTGAGCCCAAAGCTACCGGTGACGGGTTTCCTGGATTTGGACCTCAAAACCTAGGCGGAGCTTTCGAGGAAGCAGGGATGGCAGGTGGCGGAATCCTGAAGGTTGCGTTGAGGCGACGACAACTCCTGGCAGGAAGCGGGGCCGTCCATTCAAATCAAGGAAGATATTTTCTGGAGCTTGGACTGTAATGCTTAGGCTAGGTAGTTCACTCATGTATCTAGGGAGGTCTTTGGGAAATAGCCAAAGCCCTGTTAAATAGGGGATGGAGGGGTATCCTCATTCTATCTCTTGCATTACTCTCTCTCCCACCTATTCCTAGGTTTTTCCTTCCCTAGCTTCTTCTTGCTTGAGATCCACCGTGTCACCGGTGTAAGAACTTGTGATTGTTGCGAGGAATCGGAGGCCGTAACCTCCGTAAGCCATGGTGGCTTCGTTTTGATTGATCGTGTCCCCGTTTTGCTTGTGTTCTTCGCATTTTGCTTTTGCTCCCTCTTTTCCCGACATGATTTCTCTTTGTAGGGAGTAGCTCTTGCAATTCCATTTGAACCAAGTTGTGCGTAATCGTGAGGAGCTTCTTTGCACCGAAGGAATTCTCCTCAAACCTCACGAGTGCGTAGATCGGGCGTTTTCTTTGTGGTGTTCTTCGTTTTCCTCTCTTCTCCCCTAAATCTGAGTGTTCCCGTTTATCCTCTCCAAATTGAGCGATGATTTCTTCGGTATAGCCCCCCAACTGCACTAGGATCATGCCTACAAAGTTTGGTTGCATTTGGTGATCATTTGGTTGAGTTTAGAGAAGATTTGGCGGAGAGAAGTTCGTTTTCGCGAGGAATAGTTTTCTGGTTGTGAGCGTCAGACCACTTCCCTTCTAAGCTCCGGACCATAGCGAGTGGTCCGGTGGTCTTGACCTTTTCTATGTCAAGCAACAAGGGGCGTCGGACCACCCTCCGGACCTCCCGGTTTTTGAGCTCCGGACCTTTGACGAGTGGTCTGGTGGCTCTGCTGAGGAACGCTACCACGCGTCGGACCATTCTCCTTGGACCAACGGGGTAGTCCGGTGGTCTGGTCCGGAGGTCGGTAGCTTACTGGACTTCTTGGTGAGTGAGCACCGGACCAGTCTCCCGTACCACCGGACTAGTCCGGAGCAGGTAGTCCGGAGGTCGGGTGCTCCCTGCACTTCTCTGTCTCGGCTTGGCCAGCGTCGGACCATAGCTCCGGACTACTTGCCATAGTCTGGTGGCTCTGTCCCATCTGGTCTAGAGCTCCCTGTTGGTTGCCGTTTTCTCCCGTTTTGCCTAGGTTCTTGCCTCTTTTCCCTAGGGTTGAAAACCTGTGTTTTGGGGTTTCCGGTGATTTTCCTCCACTGCTGGTGAGCTCTCTTTTCTCCGTTTTCGTCTGGGTTTGGTTTTTGGAAAGAGTGGTCCAAACATTTCGGAGAGAAATTTGAGGCTCCCATTCACCCCCCCTCTGGTCGCCGTTCTTGGTCATTCACACATTATGACAGCCTGTAAGATGCGCGGATTTGACTACCTGTCTTCGAGGTTTAGGTCTCCATTGTACCTTCGGTCGAACACCATAAGAGTTTGGGAGAAGAGTTTTGAGCCATATCTTGACCCTTCGCAGTGGCCCCCATTTCATGGACCTCAGTATGCCCCCGATCCAGACCTTAAGAAGTTAGGTAAGGGTAGAAGAAAGAAGAAGCGTCTAAAGGGAGACATAGACGCTATGAGAGGGTACTGATGAGGACATGCCACATTCGGATACAACCACAACCATAGATTACAAGGTGAGCTCATTCCTACATTTACACAATGGTTCTTGGTACAACTCACTTGGTTCCATATGTATATGTCAATATTTTCTTGTAGATACAAACATGTCTCAATGTGCATGGTCTTCAAAGTTCAACATTCGGTTTGTTGGCAGCCCAACAACAATTCATTGGGAAGGCCATAACTCATCCATCCAGAGCGCGATTGAGGTCAATGAGGACTTGATGGAAAGAGTATTTGATAAGCTTTCAAATAGATCTGGTCCCACCTTAATATCACGACACTCAGCTACTATTTCTGCGGGATGCTACGACGTCGTCTTGGGCTTGTCATGCAACCTTGGGACCCTATCCCAAGTAGGACCACGTCCCAAACATGTGGAGAACCACTCAAAGATGGTCCAAGACGTCCTCCTCCTTGGCCACCACCTTACGAGGGCAGCAAGGTCGTCCAATCTAAGTTGGAGGCCCAATCCAATTCGAGTTCGAGTCCATCTCGGTTCCAGGAGCAGCCAATGGTAAAACAGATGCCCAGGTCACATACGGACTCCGTTTTCGATGAAACACATATGGATGGAAAGATAATTTGATAAGGAAACCAACCCAATTGGTTTCATGTCAAAATTCCTTCGTTGTCAACGGAAATCGTCGAAACAAGTTGACGTCCAGAATCTGTCCAGACGCTGCGTCGTCGTCTTTTGGGCCGTTGGGCTTTGTAACAAGTTGGCCCACCTTAGGGACGTGAGTGGATGCCCTAGGACGCCTCTTAGACCATATAATCAGCTGCCGCCGCCTACGTTAGGGTTTGGGTTTTGCTTTAGATCAATCTGTCGTTGAACAGTCGCCGTTTTCGGTTTTTGAAACCCCACATTCGTGATCTTAATCATATATCTGCAATTGTCACTTCGCTTGAGTTGCATTTTATCTTTTTCTTGCTTGTGTTCTTCGACTCGCAGCAGGGTCTAGCCTTCTTGGCGAGGTCAACCGGTTTGTGACACGGTTGATAACTAGAGGAGACATGGTGCTAAGGTTGCAGGGTTCGGTCTTTATGATCTGAAACCAGATCGGTGTGTCTCTCTCAGACCAAATCGATAGTTACCTTGAACTGACGGAAGATCGGGACCCTAGTTCACATCAGGTACGGTGATGACAGGTATGGAGGGGGAGAGTTCAATGAGACATGGGGTCAAAATTTGTGCAGGATTTGCAAACGACCAGGGCATAAGGCTAACTTTCATAGGGGATCTGGACAACAGGTCTGTTTATATTATTTTCTCTAAATAATACATGTTGTTTACTAGAATTTGCACTTAGCCAACATATTAGTTTATATTATGTTTTCAATTTGTTATTATGCTGATATTATGTTTGGACCTGCACTAACTTGTTTTAAATGTATGGCAAACAGGATGGCTCCAGTTCAGCACCACCAGCAGCACGCGCTCCTTGAGCAGGAGTACGGCAAGGATCACCGTGGTGCTCGCCACAAGTACGGCGCCATGGACGAGGAGGTGCTGCTTCTGAGGGCACACACTCACACCAGGCAGCTTCAGTGGGACGAGCGTTTCACGCCTTACATACAGCATGCCGGCTTCATGGAGATAGTACGTGTTGTACTACGGGAACTTCCTGTCTTGAACCCCTCACTTCTTAGTGCAGCTGTTGACATGTAATCACCCTTGTTCATTTATATCACTCATTGTATTTGTGTCAGTTCACTTAGTATTTTTTCTGTGCACAGATGCAGGCCCGAGACTCATACGTTCCACCTTCCTTGCGGGGAGATGACCATCACACTACAAGATATGAAGGCGATTATGTGCCTTCGTATTGACGGCCTCTTTGTGACTGGCATTGTGGACAGCGACAACTAGAGGGACAAGGTGGCCGGCTTCTGTGGCCAGGCTCCCCCTGACGACGAGCAAGCAAAGAAACATAAGTAAGCATCTAAATTACCTTCTTGTACTTGTGTTTATTTGATTTATTTGCCTCTAATTGTCTTCAAAATTTGTAGGAAATGTTCTGGTGTCACCTCACTGTGGCTCATCGACAACTTCAGCTATGAAATTCCCGAAGATGTTTCGGAGGATACAGTGGACAGGGCAACTCGGGTGTGGCTGTGGCACTTCCTCGGTACGTTCTTGTTTCCAGACACGTCCGGTAACGTGGTCAACTGGATGTTCTTGGACATACTAGCCCAACCAAGGGAGAACATTGGCAGCTACAGTTGGGACAACGCTGTTTTGGCTTGGACGTACAGGCAGTTATGTAATGCCTGTCGTAGTACGGCCAAGAACCCATCCCTAGGGGGTGCTCCTACCTCCTGCAGGTCTAGTTATGGGAGCTATTTCCCGTGGGGCGGTCCAAAATACCTTGAGTTCCTGTAAGTACATTTATATATTATGTAACCTGCAATTACTTTTGTCTTTCGAAATCACTAACACATGAATGTATTTGTAGGATTGGGATGCCGAGCAAGGTTTGCCCACAGCTTTGTGGGTTTGGAGTGAAATTGAGCTGGTCACGGGAAACGCAGAACGGAAGTACAAGGAGTACACCGACATGTTTGATACCATAACACACGTGTAGGTTCATTCATTAATATATTTTGTATGGTTTATACTGTTTGCACAATATTTATATTATACCTGATTTTTTCGTATTATATGTAGGTTGGATGGGAGCCTTGAGACCGCAAAGAGTATCGTGATTTGCTTAGTCCACTGTGCTGGGAAGAGAAGGACGAGTATCGGTCCGACTGCCCGCTTATTTTCTTTCATGTGGTTGAGATGCACTATCCGTACAGAGTTTGCAGGCAGTTTGGCAGACTTACAGCGAACCCACCATCGTTGTACTCCACTATCCGTAGAAGGGGTTGTTTACAAAAACCTGAAGCTAGAGCATCGCCCCCCTACAGATAGCCCGCTAGAGTCATTTGTCCGTGTAAGCATATAACATTCCTTTTGTTTTACTTCTTCTTGAAGTTGATAGATAAATATATCTAACTTAAATTTGTCACCATGCAGAAAATGAGTAAGTACTTGAGGAAGATGTCTCAGAAGATGAGTTGCGTGACCGATGATTGGGTGCCTCCAGATATGCCTCCTCGTCCTTCTCGTGCTTCAGCTTCTACCTCTCAGCGGACGCCAGGTGGTTCTTTGGACCCCGTTACTGGTTCCAGTTCGAGTACACACACCGACCTATAGTACCGGCAAGACACAAGTGTATGGGGACGTGGAGGTCGACAAAGTCTCAGAGGGCGGCTCAGACTTAGACTCCGATGAGGCACCGGGTTATGAGCACCATGAACCATCTGAGCAGGGTACGTCTCTGCATGGAGCTTTTCAGTACATGCCATCTCAGCAGGGGTCATCTCAGCAGCAGTGAATGTATGAGCAGCAGCAGGGGCCGTCTCAGCAGCAGTGGACATATGCCCAGCAGGGGCCGTCTCAGCAGGGCCCATTTCCACAGCAGCAGGGTCCATTTGCACAGCAGCAGGGCCCGTTCCAGTTCTAGCACGGCACTTTCCAGTTCCAGCAAGGGCCTCGGCAGGTTCCTTTGCAGCCCAGCTCTTACCCGCCTAGCAACTACGAGCAGAGCCCGTTCCAGCATATCCCGTTCCAGTAGGAAATCGGTCAGTCCCAGCTATATGATGCACCGTTGGGGACCCAAGGAGAGGAACAGGTACAATTTCCTAATTTATTTTCCCTAAAGCTTTACTAATAATGCAAAACTTGAACTTATATTTATCTTCATTTCATTTGCAGAGATCGATGAACGTGCAGGGGACGGGTCAAGCACAGGGACAAAGGCAACACCAACGTCAGCGGGACCGCACTGACATTGGGACGCCGAACATGTTGCCGACCAATCCAAAGAGAAAGAGGCGACCAAAGAACCCTTACACACCAGGCCCTTAGAGTGCACGTAAGTATAAACTACCATGTAAGTCATGTATGCATATGTCTTGTATGTTTTTAACAATGACTTACCTGTACTGTAGGTTGGAGGGTCACGAACAACGCTACTGGAGGACGGAGGACGAGGATGGAAGACCTATGTTTTTATTTTTTTATTGCCGTACTATGAAACAATCAAGTTGTACTATGAAGACCTATGTTGTTCAACCATATGTAGTTCTGAATGATACTCCCTCCTTTCCAAATTATAAGACGTTCCAAGAATCTTGGAGAGTCAACGTATCTCAAGTTTGACCAACAATTATAGAAAAAACTATAAAGATTTATGATATCCAATAGACATAATATAAAAATATAATTGATAACAAATTTAATGATACTTATTTGACATCATAAAATATTATTATATTGTCATATAAGTTTGGTCAAACTTAAGAAAGTTTGACTCTCCAAGATTCTTGGGAAGTCTTATAATTTAGGACGGAGGGAGTACACACCAGGGCCTCACACTTGTGTTGAATGATGAATTATATTGAGTTCGAACTTTGATTCAAATGTTTCAATGCCATTTGTTTTGCCGCTCCATACATTTCAGTAGTATTTGTATTGATTATACAAACAGTTTACCTAATTCAATGTGGCAAACAAAACTGTGTCAATGTCTTGGGGTTTCTGGTCATGTCTGGGCTGTTTTGTGGTTTTCTGGGCTGTTTTGTGAATTTATGGCTGCTGCGCCATGGCTGAGGGAGCGGTAAGGCTGCCGCGCCATAGCTGGGGCAGCCAGAAAACCACAAAACAACCCAGACATGACCAGAAACCGCAAACGTTCTAAAATTAGTCTAAAAGCGTAGAGTTCTAAAATCAGCTAGAATCGACTAAAAGCGTAGTACCAACATACAACTCCATACTAAATGGTGATGAATCATAGCAAAGAGTGTCATATGATGATAAGTAGTACAATAGTGACAAATAGTCTTGGTTATGTTGCAATTTAAATAGTACCAACATACGACTCCATACTAATCCGATGATAGATAAAGTGTAGACCTAACACTCGTCGACCGAGGCCCAATCCTCCACTACCACTTCTTTGCTCTTGCTAGACTCATCCTCAGCTTTCTGCCGATGGTAAGCGGCCTCTGCATCATCTATTTCACCTAAAGCCTGAGAGAAAAAGTCATCCTCGGCCCCGTCCTCCTTCAACCCAGCCTCGGCTAGAACGATGAGTTCACTGAGCCTGCCATAAGCAGGGTCATCCTCATCGTTGGCCTCGTCCTCCTTCAACCCAGCCTCCGCTAGAGCGATGAGTTCGCTGAGCCTTGCATGAGCAGGGTCAGCAGGGTCATCCTCCTCCTCGGCCTGAGCATCTAGCACAATGGGACGGTGCATAGTACCACCAGCTCGACTGTGTCTCTTTTGACACTTTCTCTCCACGTGCCTTGCACGAGCAGCGTCTGCTTCGAAATTTCTGGTGCATCCCATCTCTACAAGTCAAAAGTCTATCAAGTCAACAAAATAATTCTATTTAACTTCGACATTAGAAACTAGTAATGCACAAAGATTGCAAATACTTACTGGCACATAATGAAGCTATATTGTCGTTCACAGACTTCATTAATACTCTCTCCTCCTGAGATGCAGCCTTCCTAGCTCTTTCCATCTCCATTCTCGCATTACTCTCAAATACTCACTTGTTCCACGCGACACTCTGAGGGCTCGGAATACCGTTGACTCTAGCTTTCTCACGCATATCCCTCTTCCGATTATTGATGAAATGTTTGACGTAATTAGGACCAAATCCATTAGCCTGTCCAAATCTTTTCCTCCCCTGAATATCCTCGAGGAATTTTTTCTTGCTAGTTGAACCTTCCCACATGCATTTCCGAGTACTCTGTTCAAATAGTTAGATAAATTAATCCAAAACAGATTGAAGTACGCTTCAATTTAAGGAGTCAACAAGCGAACCTCATCGTAGTCAATCATATGCCCATAGTAGTGGCCAATGCCTAGCTCAGAAGGAAGTAAACCGTATTTGGATTACACACCACATTGGTACGTCACAACAGGTTTAGGGGGTTCCTGCACCGTCTCCACATGCCTCTGCTTTTCCGTTCCCTTTTTCTTTGTCTGTGGCCAAAGATCCTTAGGACCATAGAGCCATTCCCTGAAACTACACCTAGGCATACACAAATTCTACAAAACAATAGGTAAAAATGTATTAATACATGAAAACATAAAGATATGACATTTTCCAACTGATACGAGAGCTTATCACCATACGACAACTTACCTTATGCTTGAGAGCACAAATGAACTCATTCGAGTTGTTAGGGTTGATCACTACTCGCTCTCCGCAATCGCACCGAGGAGGCGACTCCAGACGTCTAGCTGCTGCGTAGGTCCTCTGTTCATTCGCCATTGGAGGAGGGTTAGGCGGGGGTGGAACCCACCGCTTGAAGCGATCCGCGGTGTTATGAAAGTTTCAAGTAGAGAAAAGCAAGATCCTAGGATCACACTTTTCTGGACCATCAATCCACTGAAAGAAAAAACACCTAGTATGGTCCTACAAAACAAAATTGTATGAAATGAAACTGTGACTGAAAAATTTAAAATGATGAACTAATTGATGACAAAATTACTTACGGAAATGCGGCTGCATGTGTAGAAGCAACGAACTGCGGTGTCCGGCTGTCTCGACTGTTGGATATCGGCCGGAAGACCACAATCACAGTTAGGGACCGGAAGTTCAGGAGGAACGGGGCCATCCTTGCTAGAACTCTCAATGTATAATTCCCTAGGTCGACCACGCTTTTTCCAATGCTCCGTACGATACAGGTCTTGCATCTGCCAACATCAAATAAAAAAACCATACGTATGTATCAACAAAATGACATATAAAAACAATACCATGTACTAATAAAATTTCCTAACTAGTCAACTACAAATACCATGTACAACTTAATAAAGTTTACTAACTAGTTTACTTAATTAATCGAACTAACTCAACTACAAATATCTATGTAACTAACCTTATTAATCAACTAACTCTATATATCTAACAAAATTTTCTAACTAACTAAGGTAACCTAAGGTAAACTAAACCCTAAAGTAATGATACTAAGGTAAGTTAGTAAAGTAAATTATGCTACTAACCTTTACACCACGTCGGAGGAGGACCGCTCGGGAGGGAGGTGCAGCTGGGGAGCTTGGATGGTCAGCCGGCGGGCGGCGGAGTCGTGAGAGTCGCCCTTGGCGGCTCCTAGGCCGAGCAGCAGCAGCAGCAGCAGCACAACAAAACAGGGGCGAGAGGGAGAGGGAAGAGAACTTCACCGGTTAAATAGGTCCCGCCCTTGCCGCGCCATGATTGTGGAGCGAACCGGCCAACACGCCTGTCGTGAGAGTCGCCCTTGGCGGCTCCTAGGCCGAGCAGCAGCAGCAGCAGCAGCACAACAAAACAGGGGCGAGAGGAGAGGGAAGAGAACTTCACCGGTTAAATAGGTCCCGCCCTTGCCGCGCCATGATTGTGGAGCGAACCGGCCAACACGCCCACGTTAATTAATTAACTTGCGCAAAAAAAAAGGATGTGCAACCAAGGAGTCAAACCGGCGATCCCAGTCGAGAGAGCACTACCTGCAACGCAATAACCAACCCAACATTGATTTGTTCTTGCCACAAATGCACTCACAACCTTATTTGATAACGCTATACATGGAAAAAAAACCTATAATTAACCATACAGTATATGCAAGTATTTCATATATTAGTATTTTTATTGCAAATACCAATTAGAGTTTCAATATTAAATATTTTCATTCTAGTAATTGTCAATATCTACAGGTTTTTTAATTATGAATAGTGATTACAGTGTCAAGATTTTAGTATTTTTGTTTCTTATCAGTATTTTTATTACGAATACTGATTATGATGTCAATATTCTTATCAGTATTTTGTTTAATATCTTCAAGTATATCTTTAGTATTTATCATTATCTTCGAGTACCAGTATCTTAAGTATTGTTAGTATCTAAAGTAGTTTTTTCGTCTTACAGCCTAACTATAGCTTCAATAGTTCTCAATATCGTCAATTATTTTGTCAGCAGCTTGACATATCTTCTACGGTAGAAAATAAATAGGATAGAAATAAAAAAACTGAATATTAACACTACTCGTAATAAAAATATTGATAGTATTAACAAATACTGACAACTCCTGGGATAAAAATACTGAATGTTGACACTCTAATCAATACTCGTAATAAAAATATTGATAAATACTAACAAATGCTGACAACTACTAAAATAAAAATGCTAAATACTGACACCCTAATCGGTATTCTTAATAAAAATACTGTTAACAAATACTAACAACTACTGAAATAAAAAAACTAAATATTGACACCCTAAAAATACTCATAATAAAAATACTGATAAATACTAACAAATAGTGACAACTACAGAAATAAAAATGCTAAATACTAACATCCTAATCGGTATTCTTAATAAAAATACTGATAAGTATTAACAAATACTGAAATAAAAAAACTAAATATTGACACCCTAATTAATACTCATAATAAAAATATTGATAAATACTAATAAACAGTGACAACTATAGAAATAAAAATACTAAAACTGACAACTTAATCGGTATTCTTAATGGTGCAGCAGAGCTGCTTGCATGCTCCTAATAAATATATTTGTGGTTGCATTTCTTTCAAGTTCCAACTAAAGTCCCAAACGGTCAGAGGAGTAGATTTTTTTTTGTTGCTGTTGTTTTCATAAACAGGCTGGCGGGAGGCGGGGTGGGCCGATCGGGCAGGCTGGCTGGTGGCAGGTGGGCCAATCGGGCATGCTGGCAGGCTGGCGGGAGGCGGGTGGGCCGATCGGGCGGGCTGGCTGGTGGGCGGGAGGCAGAGGTGGGCCGATCGGTGGTGGAGGTGGACTGATCCGGCTGGTTGTTTGTAGGTGGGTGTAGATTTCTACACCTAGGGTGTAGAATAACATATATATATATATATATATATATATATATATATATATATATATAATATTCTCTTACCACCTATGTATTCTATCATGCGGTAGCTACAACCACTCAAAACAGAGCAAACACCTGCTGAGCAGAGCACGAGGGATGCAGACTTGCTTCTTTTTTCGTTTGACCGACACCACATGGATACGTATTAGAGATGAGAGTTTGCATGTGCGTGGGACCACTAGTGGTCACCCATTTTCCCATAAAAGGCTCGCAGCTAGAGACTAATGTTTACGAGCCGATGAAAAATTCTATAAGAAATACTAATATTTACCCACTGATTCTCATTTTTTGAAGAGTGAAAAAATAAGTTTTAATTATTATTTTGATCAAACCTAAAAATTAATTTCTCTCAAACATATTTTCTTTTTACTATAACATAAATGCACTGACTCAGGAACATGTACGTGGGGCCTAGGTGCCACTTATTGTTAGTATAAAATATAGTCGATATGGGGGTTTGTTTTATAGATAAAATCATTACAAATAATCTGATGCTAACAAAACGAAAATTAGTCATGTGTTTTAGAAAATAATATCGCTTAAGCTTTTGCATGCATGCGGTTATTTGATGCTAAAAGTGACATGATAGGAGTGAGGAGGTGAGAGAAATATGAGAGTGGAGAAAGGAGACAATGGTTGTAGATGTGTGAGTGCATAGCTCATTCGAGATTTCATGTTGGGCCGGTGGATGTAGTACTTTCTAAATAGGATTTAAAAGTTATAAACTCTATATTAAATAAAATTGATATCAGTTTATGTAAAAAAGTATCATCAATCTAATGGTATAAACCATTTTCTAGTCAAAACTTACCCTAAAAAAATATCATGGAAAAACTAAAAAGAACCTAGTTTGCTTGCATGTGGGCTCTCTTGTTGTGTAATGAAAGTGACGTGAGCGGACTGATGTGAGAGAAATGCGATTACTTGCTGCAGCTGTACCACTCCCATGCAAAATTGTACTTGTTTCCTGAAAAGACCAAACAAGGTGCACCAACAGTCCTTTACTTACTACAGCCGGAAGGCCTAATTAATCTGCCCGTTCACTCATCCATGTGGCAAAAATCTAAAGGATGCGCAGCTATCACCCTAGGAGGATAGCTACCCTCCATGTGTAAATAATCCATACTAATATATATATATATATATATATATATATATATATATATATATAAAAGGCGTGTTTGGATGAAGCCCTGGCCCTGGAGCGCTGGCCAGGCAAGCGTATCTGACCTCAGGCGCTCGAAATTTAACGCTTAGGAGTGATGCCTGCCTGGTCTGACCTCAGGCGCTCGAAATTGAACGCTTAGGAGTGATGCCTGCCCAAGGCAGCTTTCCCACGTTGCCATCCAAACAACTTCGCTTGTATTTCCTAAAAATATTTTTGACTAAATATATATTAAAAAATATTAATATTTATACTACATAATTAGTATTATTAGAAAGATCTTTAAATCTAATTTTTTAATAAATTTATTTGGAGATATAAATTATACACATATTTTCTATAAATCAAGTTAAATTTACGATACCAATAAATATACGTGTGTGTGTGACCACACGTGTTGTCACGTGGTTTATTGTTTATCTTTGTCTGTCCCAGTCCCAAAATTGGTGGTATGCAGTCTTGATCACGCGAGTCATGCGTGCCGTAGTTTATGTTTGCGTCGCAATCCCGGGATCATATTCGCGAGTCACGCGTGAGTCATATTCGCAATCAGTTGTTGGCGTGAGGCCCCCGTGAGGACTAGAGAGAATTTCAAACCAAGGGTGCAATCACTGAGTAATTAATAATTTCGTATTTGGTATTGCTAGTTAATAATTATAAAGAGCATCTCTAGGAGTCGCCAAAATCCTTAAGTTTTTCTAAGTCACCAAAAATAATTGAAAGCAATGAAGAAGTGTTTTTTTTCAAACTTTTTAAAAAGTACCTCCTAAATGGATATCTTGTCTCTCTCGTGCAGCTCTGCCCTAGCAAGAGCCGCTTGTCCTGGCCTGACTCTTCCTCCTTCTGCCTCTCGCCGAAGACCGAAGGAGTAGAGATTCATCATTTTAATAAGTTTTCTAGTCGATCGAGTCTTTTAAGTTTAGGTTATTTTTATGTCAAGTTTTTTGGTAATTTATGATTTATCTACTCCTCTTTCCTAGTGACGGCGAGGGGTAGGTGCATTCATTTCCTCCACGGTGGCTCTATTGAAGATGAGGATAATAGCTTCCGTATCAGTAACTTCCTCGGTATGACGACATGGAGATTTAGTTTTTTGAATGACAACATCAAAGGCAGGGATGATGTTTTTGAGATAGAATAATTTTCTCTGGTCTCTTTGTTTTATTGTGGTTAGATCTAACTACGGTGAATAACTAGAGAGAATAAGTTTCAAATTAGTTTTCTTTCTTCTTTGCTGGTAGAAAAAAGAAGAAAGACACAGAAAATAAGAAATTTCTCAACTCCGCTTGCAGGAATGTTGGTCGTTATTCGTTGGATATCTGTTCTCAGGACTTTTGTCAAGTATTTGTATTGGGGATCAAAGTACCAGGGTACCGAGGCCCTCCTAAAGTACAACCAACCGGATAGAAGCCCAACTAAATAGAAAGGTCGAAGCCCACCAAGTTGATCCCAAGAGAGGTACTCTCTGATTCGTTCGACCCCCCAGGGTTGAAAACACCCAACGTAAGCAAACACCGATTCGCCCGACCGCCCTAAAGGTCGGTATGACCCACTACGACGATCCCTAAATCGCCCGATCCCCCAAATTGTTGGGAAGGCCTCGTGGAGACCTCTCCCGACTTGCTCGACCCCCCGAGGGTCAGAAGGACGGCGAGGGTGTGTCTCTGATTTGCCTGACCTCTAAGGGGCTTACGCCTCACCCGAGGGATGCCCTCCCTCATCGGAAAGACTGGGGCGGGGCGAGCAGGGAGAGACTCCTCCCATCCAACCACTCCCGTACGACGGCGACCAGATCCCCTATGCAGGGAATGATCTCGGTCATTCCTGTACTGGAGCATAGTGATTCCGACTGACACGATACAGTGCGGAGAGCTCCTGGCACTGTGTCACCAACTCCTTACGTTGTCGTCACGTCCTCCAGGACACCCTATCCCTCGTTTCTCCGCCGAAGGGAACGACCACGTCGACGAACAAGGAAGTGCCCACGCCATCCCATAGGGACACCACGACATCAGTAGCCATCAGAACCACACCTATGCACCCTCCCGAAATCAGTCAATAGGGATGTAGGGGTCTACAACATGCGAAGAAGGAGCCTGAAGCAAAGATGTCTTTCTCTTTCTTCTTTTTCTATTAACGACAACAATTATCGTCTCTCACCTGTAACCGAGGAGTCCTTGAACTATAAAAGGAAGATCCAGAGTTTCATAAGCGGGAGGACACTTCCTCACACACATAGACATTGAACACTCATATAGAGACCTGGGAACTTGACCTCTCTCTCTCTCTCTCTCTCTCTCGCCACCCTTGTAGGTGCTACAAGCAACGAGCTAGCAACGCTGAGTCGCTCACATTGGATGTAGGGACATTCGGCCCGAACCAGTCTAAACCCTTGTGTTTGTCTAGCTCACCATTCATGCCCAGGTGCGTAGATACAATTTTACTAGTTGGTGTTAGATACCCCTAGTACGAAACACTAATAGTTGGCACACCAGGTAGGGGAACTCTGCGCGTCGCATCAGGCTTCAGATGACCAGTGACCCATGCTCCCCCTCCGCGTTGCCCTTCGGCTTGGGGACCTATGTATCATCACTGCCCCCACCCAAGGGGGTCGGCAGCCACGTTCGCTTCACTTTGGGATCTCACATTCGATTTGGGAGCTTAGACTTCCTTTACATGGGGGTGGACTATGACGTAGTCTTGCTTCCACCCTCTGTCCCTGTCAACCCTAACGACAACAACGTCGAGTCCATTGTCGAGTCGATGGGGAACCTACTCCTGTGCTAGGGAAGGTGCTTAACCTCCCCCCATCGACTACCACTGGCTCGAGCACCAGCTCGACGCCTTGCTGGGTGTTGACGATGGATAACGTCAATATTTAATATAACTATAAACATGATAAATAGATCAAGCATGAAGAAAATATAGAAGTATAGGGCTTTAACTAACAAATTCCATGAGTTTTGGTATATTGTTATTTTCTAGGGACTATTCCAGAAAACTGCAAGGAAGGATTTAATTATCAGAATAATTATCGGAATTATCCAGCGGTGGGATATCTTCCATAATATTCAGGAAGGATCCAGAAGAAACCAGAGCGAAGGGGGCCTGAGAGGCTGACATGTGGGGCCGGGCGGCCCCACCCTGGCCGCCCAACCACCCCGGGGCAATCTTCTACGAGCTTCTCGAGTGTAGGTTTGATCCACAATATCCAGCCCTAAGTGAAGTCAGTTTGATCCAACAGGGGCGATGTTGCACCCACCAGGATATAAATAGATGGGCAGAACCCCCCCCTCCCTGAGGGCATTCAGTTCATTCATTCAAGTCATTTGGAGATCTAGTCATCCAGAGACACAAAACCTAGTTCATCTAGAGCCTCTCTAGTTCATAGCACAACTTAGTTAGATCAAGAGTAGAGGAAGTCAAGATACGTCAACCGATCTTAGACTCCCGACGTTGTCAAGAGTTTGGAGTCTGGTACAGTTCTTGTTCTCTTCTCTCTTATTGTAATATCTGCATTTGTACGATATTTATGGACAACATTATTCTTCATTATTATGTTCTTGTTTACATTATTCATTGTCTACTCGATCGTATGGTGAGTGGTAGGCAGTATGTAGATGTGGTGCATAGATGCTTTGCTTATCTGCGGATGACCCCATTTACGATGGGTCATGGACGTGACAGGTCCATTGAGTCCTTTGTAGGCCTCCCCCCATGCAGTGGTTTGGTAGGGAGGGATTTTCAGGTTGAGGATATATTCGTATATCAGAGGTTTCTGAACTCAACTTTTCCTGTTCATGGCCCCATTATGGTTGAGAACATTGGTAGTATTACTTAACGATGACTGCTAGATGTACTTACACTAAATGACGAAGCTTTGACTGTAACTAGAATACTTAGGAGTTATTTCTTTATTACTTCTATTGGATGATGCTTGTGTAGTGACTAGAGAACTTTAAGAACATTATCTTTATCATTATTATTATCATGACTGATCAATGCCTATTATATATATATTTATATACCCCTGTTATGAGTAGAGTATGTCGTTGGTTAATCCCTTCATTCATTGCATATAAGTGTTATCAAGACTATAGATTATCAGTTTAACTAGACCTTCCCAGAGGTATAAATATAAATCGACAATCTGGTAATACTCTAGGTAAAATGCTACAATGGTGTATTAATCTGTCCGCTTGTAGAATCATTTGTTCTTTATAATTTCATATTCGATCATCATTATTCATTTCTACCTAGTCACATAAAATAATAGATTATTTCATAAGTACCATTAATTATTCCTAGCTCTATAATTGGGGATGACAACCTGGTTCCATGCTTAGGAGTATAAGGTAAAAGATAGTGGCTAGTTGCTAAATACAAGTTAATTTCATACCATGCATTTATGTCGCCATTCCAAGGATAGGGAGTAATCTCTATTTTTGGTGTGACACTATTGTTGACGTCAAAAATGGGGCTTCTGACGTCAGTACTGCGTAGGGCCTGCGGAGACCGTGCAGCAGCAGAGCTTAATCTCCTGGACCCCTTAAGCAGCTCAGGCCACTTCGATGATCGATTCCAGGCGTGCCAGTCAATTTGACCTGTAATTGACAAGGAGATGAAAACGTCAAATTATGGAATCTGCCGGTTGTTGCAAGACAGTTCCATGAGTGTGCGACTCTCATATAGCCGATGAATGTAGGAGATTGACTACAGAGTCAGCTCCCGAAAGGGTAATACATAACAGTGGTGCACAAACACCTGTCACAAGATATCAAACACAAGGTACGTAAATAGCCGATCATGCGATGAGATTAAGGTAAAGATGCGATGCATGCAACATTATCGTCATCAAACTACCAAATCTACTAAGTATACCAGATAAAGATTAACCATCAACAGAGGTGTGTTCCCATGCAGCCATGATGACAATTAACCTGATAACCTGACCAATCTACTAGCATTGGGGTGTTTCCATGCAGCCATAAAAGTAAACAAATCAAGCCACGTCTAGTATACTTAATAGATCTAATAGATCGGAACAACAAAGTACACACATCGTATGATTGAAGCATAACCAGATCAGGTATACTAGCCGATATGGGATCCATGAAGCTTGAACAAGATCCATGTATTCAACACCGGACGGATCTAAGTCTGGACAAACATGACTCCACACATATGGCATTGGGGTTCGTAAGATGCAGCCGTATCATATATGTTTAGCCAGATCCAACCACACTCAAACCAATCTAATGACCGAGTACATATCTCGAACCCGCAACATGTAACAACCGCAACTAATGAATTATCCGATATGATCTTAGATCTATCGCCTCTCTAAATGTAAAGAAAGAGTGCAACAGAGGAAAATAGATCTAGATAGAAATAAAGCACGAGCCAATCCATTAGATGAGATTGGGCATGATATTGTAGCAAAAGATTGAACAAAGCATAACAGTCAATATCGATAACTTGATGAATCTATTAGATAGCCAATCTAATAGAGCCGATAACTAGCCTAAAGCCATGATTCATGTGAGATTGAAGCAATACAACCCCATGAACAATAGATTCAAACCGATAACTAGCTCATACCGAGCTTGCACGAGTTACACAATACAGCCGTACAAACGAGACATAAACCAAGGCTAGACTTACAAGCAAAACCGAAGGTCGATCTAGTCGATGCAGCCCAATCCGTCGAAGGTTCACCGAAATCTACTCTACTCCTACTCCTAGGGGCGGCCGAAGGCCGGAAACTAAGGACTATGTTGTATGTTTGATTGATTGGATGTCCTTCTCGTTAAGACAGAGGTGAAAACACTCGAAATTAAGGGTAGATATGAACTTGACGGTATACCTAAAGCTTTGATACCACTTGATGTGAACTAGGGTCCCGATCTTCCGTCAGTTCAAGGTAACTATCGATTTGGTCGGAGAGACACAACGATCCGGCTTCATATCACAAAGACCGAACCCTGCAACCTTAGCACCACGTCTCCTCTGGTTATCAACCGTGTCACAAACCGGTTGACCTTGCCAAGAAGGCTAATCCCTGCTGCGAGTCGAAGAACACAAGCAAGAACAAGATAAAATGCAACTCAAGCGATGTGACAATTGTAGATATATGATTAAGATCACGAATGTGGGGTTTCAAAAACCGAAAACGACGAATGTTCAACGACAGATTGATCTAAAGCAAAACCCAAACCCTAACGTAGGTGGCGGCGACTGATTATATGGTCTAAGAGGCGTCCTAGGGCATCCACTCATGTCCCTAAGGTGGGCCAACTTGTTACAAAGCCCAATGGCCCAAAAGACGACGACGCAGCGTCTGGACAGATTCTGGACGTCAACTTGTTTCGACGATTTCTGTTGACACCGAAGGAATTTTGATATGAAACCAATTGGGTTGGTTTTCTTATCAAATTATCTTTCCATCCATATGTGTTTCATCGAAAACGGAGTCCGTATGCGACCTGGGCATCTGTTTTACCATTGGCTGCTCCTGAAACCGAGATGGACTCGAACTCGAATTGGATTGGGCCTCCAACTTGGATTGGACGACCTTGCTGCCCTCCTAAGGTGGTGGCCAAGGACGAGGACGTCTTGGACCATCTTTGGGCTGTTCTCCACATGTTTGGGACGTGGTCCTACTTGGGCCAGGGTCCTAAGGTTGCATGACAAGACCAAGACGACGTCGTACCATCCCGCAGAAATAATAGCTGAGTGTCGTGATGATTTGAAGACATTGCCGACGTGATATTGAGGTGGGACCAGATCTATTTGAAAGCTTATCAAATAATCTTTCCATCAAGTCCTCATTGACCTCAATCGCGCTCCGGATGGATGAGTTATGGCCTTCCCAATGAATTGTTGTTGGGCTGCCAACAAACAGAATGTTGAACTTTGAAGACCATGCACATTGAGACATGTTTGTATCTACAAGCAAATATTGACATATACATGTGGAACCAAGTGAGTTGTACCAAGAACCATTGTTTAAATGTAGGAATGAGCTCACCTTGTAATCTATGGTTGTGGTTGTATCCGAATGTGTCATGTCCTCATCACCTGGGTCCCTCAGTTTCCCTTTTGGTGGACCGTAGGGCCGCATCCGCCTGCGCCGGCGAGCTCCACGCCGGAGTCCATGGAGGACCACCGCTCAGCCCCTTGTTCCAGACCAGCGCCTCCCTCCTCCCCTCTCTTGTTCTATCTGAACCGTCGGATCTTGACCCGGCGGATAGGATTAGAAGATACCCCTTCGACCTGGTATCTTGCTAAAGAGCCCCTGGCAAGATTCAAGTCTTAACCCGCCGTCCTATGGCGCCTTCCAGGTTTACGCGTTCTCCTCTGAAAAGCGTAACATCCATCGGATCTGTTTTTATTTCAAAATAAATGAAAAAACACTTATTTACATAATTTCCACTCATTCAAATGCTTATATTTTACTCGTTTTAAATCCGTTTTGATCCGTTCAAGTGGCGTTAGATTCGTAGTAAAGTTATCTATAGTTAGTACCACTATTAGTTAATTTTGAAACTGTATAAATTCATGAGTAGATTTAATTTAATATCTTTCTATATGAAACCTTATTTAATTCATAACTTCGTCGTTTTAGCTTTGTTTTCCGTGCACGAAACGTCGATGTGATTGCAGCGATACGTAGATTGGTTTTATAAACTTTTTATATTATTTTCTTACTGTTGGTGTACTATTCTAATTATAATTTTGTTTGCTTCGTGTATGTATGTTCGTTGGTTGCATGATGTTGTTTGACGATCGGTATAGACATTGAGCAACCGGTTGAGGAACCGGAGCCTTTCTTCGATCAAGAACAGCAGGACCAGCAGGAGTTCTTCGAAGAAGGCAAGTATAACATGGGATTATCCTTGATGTCCTATTCATCATACATTAATAATTCATATGCATGCTATCCCTTGATCACCATAGATTTAATCTAGTCTTGTTATCCTGATACCTTGTGACCTACAATTTGATCCACTATATATGATTAGTATTGCTAGTGCTCAAACCAGATGTACATGATCTTAATGTGATAATGACTATATGCAATAATGATAAAACTCGCTTTTTAGCAACATTGGATTATAGGAGCTTATCTGGGGGCAAAAGCTGGGATATACACTACAACCACGGGGGGCTATATGGCTCTGGCTTTAGCTCAGTATGGGGACCTTTTCTAGCTCGTTCAGTGGTTACCTTTATGGCACAAATAGGAGCGTGCCAAGACGGGTATAGTGTGGTTCCTAATCTATGGGCATAGCCGCGAAGGAGTGTGACCGTAGACAGGTTGGCTCTACATCCCCCTGCCACGAACCTTGCAGCCCTAACTTGTTAGACGAACCCTTGGAAGGCATCATAGTGTACCCTGCCCGCTCACCTTGGCAGTGTTTTGAGAGTAATTAACACGGACATCTAGGCAACACGACTCGTGGGTAAAGTTGTACACCTCTAATCAGAGTTAAAAACTATCATGATAGCCGTGCTCACGGACACGAACGGCTTGGAAAACTCACAAAATTATTGGGTTCTTATTTCTATGTGGCTTATGCAAGTATTATTTATTTATTGCATCGTTGTCATTTACTTTATGATCATGGATATTTGAGCTTATGCAAATTACCTTGGCAATTGTTGATATTAATATGAACTTGACATACTTAAAATGCTTACCGCTATGAACCATTGAATATCCTTTTTGAGCTTCATGAACCCCATGTTGTATTTGTTGAGTACGTATGTGCTCACCCTTGCATTCAAACATCTCAGATGAAGATTGGATTCATGATTACCGCAATGAGTACTAGTCTTGATGTCAACCAGTCAACTAGTCCGTTTGGAGCTTCCGCAAATATCGTCGTCTAGCTTCAGTTTTATTTGTTTAAAGCTATGTAATGAATATTTATTTCGCTATGTAATAAGCACTGTGATGGTACTTTTTTTAATTTTTCAACTCATGTGTGTGACTTTTCCTAGGGTGCACATGAGCCTTTTATGCACTTGTTTTTGTTCTTAAAAACGGGTGTGACAAATTGGTATCAAAGCATGTGTTGACTATAGGACGCAAGCCTAGTTAGAATGGTTGTTTTTAGAGTTCTTGTTTCGCTTGTTAATGCTTTCTACTAAAGCCTTATTATTTACTAAAAGTTTTAATGCTTCTTCAGTTATATTCTATTGTGAAAATTTTGCTTCTATCTGATCTATGTCTAAACTCTCTGTAGATGCCTCCCTCTCGCCAAGGCAAAAGGATGACAGCTGCGGAGTACCGTGCCTTGTTCACTGCTAGGGAGCCTCAACCAACTGAAGATGTGGAGACTTCCTATGAAGAGTCAAGAGTGGAAACCTTTCAGGATGAGGACATAGAGGAAGAAGTTCAGATGGAGCCAACACCAAAAACGTTCCTTTGACAGGGTTGACTGAAGAGACCCAAGTCATACAGCCGAACCATCACTATCCTTTTTAGGATCTGATAGAGATGCTTCTGGAAAACTGCTTGTATGAGATGCAAGCCACATTGGAGTACCACTGCACGGAACACAAGCATCCTCAAAGGCCATCCCAATGGCATGCAGAGCTTTGGGTTTGGGAAGTTGAGAACAATCGGCGTTTGGTGAATGCCACCTTCAGGACCAAGGTGAGCCGATCGTCTCCTAGGAAGGCTATGGAGGATGTTGCTCGTGAGGAATTCACCAGCTATCACGGTCAATATCGGGATCGACATGGCACGTGTGATAGTGGTTTTAAGCATCTTCATTTCCTTGTGCCAAGTAGAGGAACCTGGTACATGGAACCTGCAGATGCTTCGAAACCGAAGCTGCAAGCATTGGTGAGGTTTGGTCGTGAAATGACAACTGTGGTAGATGAGTTGAAAGATGAGCTGCTTTATGAGAAGGAATTCAATGAAAAGCTTTGTGAGGAGAATGAAGCATTAAAGGCTCATATAGCTCAACTCCAGCCATGAGAGAAGACCCTCAAGTCCTTCGTCTATCAAGATCTATCCATAAGTTTTAGGCACCTTTTATGTAATAAAGAACGATAGTAGTATCGCAGTCGAGTTTAATTAAATCGAGTCCTTGGTGCTTTGTGAACCATTTGTGTTTGGTTTATTTGTTATAATGACTATGAATGATTTGGATTTTTGTAATTCTTGCTGGAACCTTGGGGTTATACCTACAAGTTTCCAAAGTTTAATAATAATTAATCAATGTTATACATATAGTTGAGTTGGGTTTATCCTGTGTTGTCCTTGCTGTTTTCTAGAGCAGTCTACAATGTTTCTGTTATATCTCGAGATCTGATCATGCACAATTCATGAAATTTTTCTGGGAACAAGTACAGTTACCAATGTTTCATTTCCAACTGGAATCACCTTCATAGCTGTTATATTTTAAGAGATATGCCTGTTGCAAGTTGAGGTTTCTGCGCAGTCTGGAACCTGAAATAGAATCTGTTCTTTACTATGTTACGCAATTCTAACTTCTAAATCTGGGAATTCCAGTGAAGATAAAGTTGTAGAGAATTTCGATACCTTTCCAGAAAGTCTAGAACCAACTCCATTGGATATATGTAACTCGAATTATGACTGTTTTACTGCAGGGTTGTCAAAATCTCTCGTCCAGAAAATTTCAGTTTTGCATGTAATACGATTTTGATGGTGTAAGAAATGTTATAAACATAATTATTTGTGTTTTGGAACACAAATGACTCGTACCAACAGGAACCCACCACCTCCACCGGCACCCATGACCACAGAAGAATTGATGGCAATGCAGGGGCAGCTGATGCAGACTATGATGCAATTTATGCAGAACCCGCCTAACCAAGCTGCAGCTCCAGTCAACAAGCGCCAGGAATTCCTTCAAGGTCATCCCCCGTTGTTCTCTAACGCTGTTGATCCCTTGGAAGCAGATGACTGGTTGAGGACAGTGGAGAAACAGCTCAACATTGCTCAGTGCAATGACCAGGAGAAGGTGTTGTATGCTTCTGGTCAGCTTCAAGGTGGACCTCAGACATGGTGGGAATCTTACCAAGCTGCACGTCCCGCCAATGCTCCTACTGTCACTTGGGATGATTTCTCCACGGATTTCAAGGCTCGTCATATTCCAGAGGGAATTATCGAGCTCAAACTGGAAGAATCCTCGTAATCTCAGGATGGGGCAAATGTCAGTCAGTGAGTATCATGATCAATTCTCTCAGCTGGCTCGTTATGCTCCTAATGAAGTGAGAGATGATGCAGATAAGCAACGCCACTTCCTCAAGGGTATCTACTATGATCTGAGGCTGCAGTTTAAGGGCAATGTTTACCCAAACTTTCAAATTTTGGTGAACCGTGCTATTTTGCTCGACAACGAGCGCAAGGACATGGACAGGAAGAGGAAGATGAGGACACAACCTTCTGGAAGTAATACTCGTCCCCGTTTCAACTCTCATTCTGGTTCTCAACAGAGGTACCAAGGGCCTGTCAGCCAGTGGAACCGCAACCCAGGCCAGCAGAGGCCTCAGTACCAGCAGGGGAATATACAGAACCAGCAATGGTCACCTTATCAGTTTCAGAGTGGGCCTCGTACTCCTCATCAAGGTACCCCTAGCTCTACTCCTCCTAAGAATAGTGCACCTCAACCTAGCACTCCAAGAGTAAGCTACCGATGTGGAGATCCTGGACACTATGCTCATAGTTGTCCAAAGAAGCAAAACCCGAACAATAATAGTGGTAGCAGAGGAAGACCCCAAGGAACTCCTAACTCTGGAAGGGTGAATCATGTTTCTGTTGCTTCAGCTCAGGAGGCCCCGGAGGTCATGTTGGGTACGTTTGACATCAACTCCATTCCCGCCTTTGTTCTTTTTTATTCTGGAGCATCACATACTTTTATTTCTCAAGCATTTGTTACCATACATAGTATACCCATGATAGTTATGAAAAACCCCATGATAGTAAGCTCACCCGGGGGACCTATACAAGTTGCTCATATATGCCCCTCAGTTAATCTAACCTTAAGGGGGGTAGACTTCCTGATTAGTCCAATAGTGCTGAGAAGTTCTGGTATTGATATGATCATGGGTATGGATTGGATGAAAGCACGTCAGGCAATAATACATTGCAAAGAGAAGAAGGTGTCTCTTACTAAACAGAAGGATGGTGAGATCATGGTTAATGTAGTTGTGCAGAAACCAAAGGTAGGCACAGTGAACCAAATTGAGAATGAACCTAATCAAGATGACTCAGTGGTGAATGAATTTTAGGATGTCTTTCCAGATGAACTGCCAGGTATGCCACCTGACCGAGACATTGAATTTCTTATTGAGTTATTACCTAGTACAACACCCATAGCTAAACGTCCATATAGGATGGGGGTAAAAGAACTAGAAGAACTTAAGAAACAAATAAAAGAATTGCAAGAAAAAGGTTTCATTCGTCCTAGTTCATCACCATGGGGTGCACCAGTTATCTTTGTTAATAAGAAGGATGGTGGTCAGAGGATGTGTGTTGATTATAGATCACTCAATGAGGTTACAATCAAGAACAAGTATCCTTTGCTTAGAATTGATGATTTGTTTGATTAGTTGAGAGGTGCTTGTGTGTTTTCTAAGATTGATCTTTGTTCTGGCTATCATCAATTGAAGATTCGTGCTAGTGACATTCCAAAGACAGCTTTCACCACAAGGTATGGCTTGTATGAGTATACTGTTATGTCATTTGGATTGACCAATGCACCTGCATACTTTATGTACATGATGAATAAGGTGTTTATGGAGTACTTGGATAAATTTGTGGTTGTGTTCATTGATGATATACTAGTGTTCTCTAAAACTGAGGAAGAACATGCTGAACATCTGAGGTTGGTATTGCAGAAGCTTAGAGATCACAAGTTGTATGCTAAGCAAAGAAAGTGTGAGTTCTGGCTGAAAGAGGTTTCTTTTCTTGGTCATGTTGTCTCTAATGGAGGTATTTCTGTTGATCCAAGCAAGGTGAGAGATGTAATGAATTGGAAACCACCAACTAGTGTTACTGAGATTCGCAGTTTTCTTGGTTTAGCTGGTTACTACAGAACATTCATTGAAGGATTTTCAAAGCTTGCTATGCCTATGACTTCCTTGTTAGAGAAGAATGTAAAGTTTGTGTGGTCTGATCAATGCCAAGCTAACTTTGAAGAGTTGAAGAAGAGGTTGACTACAACACCTGTATTGATACTGCCAGATCTGAGTAAGAGTTTCTCTATCTATTATGATGCTTCTCGTATTGGTTTGGGATGTGTTCTTATGCAAGAAGGTAGAGTTGTTGCTTATGCATCTAGGCAGTTGAGGAAACATGAATTGAATTATCCTACTCATGATTTAGAACTTGCTGCTGTAGTACATGCTTTAAAGATTTGGAGACACTATCTGATTGGGCATAAGTGTGACATATATATACTGATCATAAGAGTTTGAAATACATCTTTACCCAGTCTGATCTGAACTTGAGACAGCGTAGATGGTTAGAGTTGATCAAGGATTATGATTTGGATGTTCATTATCACCCAGGGAAAGCTAATGTGGTTGCAGATGCTCTCAGTAGGAAGAGTATGGTTCATGAGTTGCTTGTGCTAGCTATGCCACAGGAGTTGTGTGATGAGTTTGCACGTTTGAACTTGGATTTTTGTGTCAATGCAACAGAGATAGTGATGGAACCTACACTTGAACAAGAGATCCGTAACGGTCAGTTGGAGGATGAGAAGCTGAAGGAGATAGCAGAGAACCTAGTAATTGGTAAGTCACCTAGTTTCCGCATGGATGATAATGGAACTTTGTGGTTTGGTAATCGTTTGTGTGTACCTAATGACAACGCCTTAAGGCAAGTGATTTTGCGTGAAGCTCATGAGTCTGCTTATTCTATTCATCCTGGTAGTACTAAGATGTATATGGATGTGAAAGAGAAATTTTGGTGGGTTGGATTAAAAAGAGATGTAGCTGAGTATGTGGCTTTGTGTGATACTTGTCAGAGAGTAAAAGCTGAGCATCAGAGACCTGCTAGATTGTTGCAACCTATGAAGATACCTGAATGGAAGTGGGAAGAAGTTGGTATGGACTTTATTGTTGGGTTACCTCGTACACAGAGAGGTTATGATTCTATATGGGTAATAGTTGATCGTTTGACCAAGGTAGCTCACTTTTTGCCAGTCAAGACTAAATACAATGGTGCTCGGGTAGCAGAGTTGTATATGGGACGCATAATATGTTTGCATGGAGTTCCAAAGAAGATCGTGTCTGATAGAGGTACTCAGTTTACTTCAAATTTTTGGGAAAAGGTACATAGTGCTTTGGGAACTAAGTTAACCTTTAGTACTGCTTATCATCCGCAGACAGATGGTCAAACGGAAAGGACTAATCAGATATTAGAAGATATGTTGAGAGCTTGTGCATTGCAGTATGGTACTAGTTGGGATCAGAGTTTACCCTATGCAGAGTTCTCTTACAACAATAGTTATCAGCAGAGTATCAAGATGACACCATTTGAGGCATTGTATGGTCGTAAGTGTAGAACACCATTGTTTTGGAATCAGACAGGTGAAACGCAAGTGTTTGGGGCTGATGTACTTAGAGATGCTGAGGATCGTGTGAGAGTGATACGGGAAAGTTTAAGAATAGCATAGTCTAGACATAAGAGTTATGCTGATAATAGAAGGAGAGAGTTGTCTTTTAATATTGGTGATTATGTCTATCTGAAAGTATCACCAATGAGAAGTGTGAAAAGGTTTAACATGAAAGGTAAGCTAGCACCAAGGTATGTTGGACCGTTTAGAGTTTTGGCCAGACATGGTGAGGTTGCTTATCAGTTAGAACTACGTGAGAATTTATCTGGAGTTCATGATGTGTTTCATGTGTCACAACTTAAGAAGTATTTGCGAGTACCAGATGAGCAAATACCTCTAGATGATCTTAATGTTGCTCATGATCTGACTTATGAAGAATATCCGGTTAAGATTCTTGAGACAACAGAAAGAGTAACCAGGAACAGAGTAATTAAGATGTGTAAGGTTCAGTGGAATCGGTATTCAGAGGCAGAAGCAACTTGGGAAAGAGAAGATGATCTGAGGAAATCATACCCGTAGTTGTTCGAGTAAGCCAGCTAATCTCGTGGACGAGATTCATTTAAGGGGGGTAGATTTGTAACACTCCAAAATTTGCACTGTTTTGAAAAGCATGAATTAACCTAGATATGCTTTTATTTCATTACATTTAATATAATTGAAAATATAAGTTTTGATGAAATTAAAATTTTATCATGTAGAAACATGTTGTGCATTCATGCTGGAGCATTTATATTTCTGTGTTGAGTGGATTTGAAAACCTATTTAAACCTGTTTTTGAAAATGTTTTGGAAAATGGCTTTGGAAATCAATTCTGGAAAATGGAAAATCCTCTTATTTTCTCCTTTTTTCCCTTTCTCCTTTCGGCCTGGTGGCCCAGCCAGCCATAGATTTTCCTTTCCTCCTTTGGGCCGCGCCCCTTCTTTTTTCTCTAGCTCGGCCCAACGCGCAAGGGAGCTTTCCCCTCCCTCTCTTCTCTTTGGGCCGGCTCGGCCGAGGCCCAGTGCGGGAAAAACCCACCCCTTTCTTCTAGAGCCGCTGACACCGTGGCCCCGCACGTCAGCGCTCCTCCATTCCTCCTTCCTTTCTGGCTCGGACGAAACTGAGCAGTGCCGCGAGTAAAGATTCAATCAAAGCCATTTTCTCCGGAATTCTTGCCAAATTGATTCGTGCGTGTCTTTAAGACGTCGTCACCCTCCTCCTCTCTCCGTTTCTCCTTTTTATGCACCCACGACCTTCCCGCAAGAGCAGAACCGCTGCAAGCTTGAGCATAGCGCCGCCATCGCCATTGGCATCCGCCCGAGCCCCTCGGTAGCGCACTAACCCTCATCTTCCGTCAGAGCAAGGTGCCGTAACACACGAACCTTTTCCACCCCTCGATTTCTCATTTCCCTGTCCTCACCGCCATTCTGCCATTCACAGTTCACGGAGCACCGCCTCGACGCGTCGTCGGCCGCCTCAGGAGCCTCTCTGCCCATGCCAAGCACCCAGGTGGATTCCCCTTTCCCTCCTCTATCTCCCGGGTCCCTCAGTTTCCCTTTTGGTGGACCGTAGGGCCGCATCTGTCTGCGTCGGCGAGCTCCACGCTGGAGTCCATGGAGGACCGCCGCTCACCCCCCTGTTCTAGGCCAGCGCCTCCCTCCTCCCCTCTCTTGTTCTATCTGAACCGTCGGATCTTGACCCGACGGATAGGATTAGAAGATACCCCTTCGACCTGGTATCTTGCTAAAGAGCCCCTGGCATGATTCAAGTCTTAACCTGCCGTCCTATGGTGCCTTCCAGGTTTACACATTCTCCTCTGAAAAGCATAACATCCATCGGATCTGTTTTTATTTCAAAATAAATGAAAAAACACTTATTTACATAATTGCCACTCATATTCAAATGCTTATATTTTACTCGTTTTAAATCCGTTCTGATCCGTTCAAGTGGCGTTAGATTCGTAGTAAAGTTATCTATATGTTAGTACCACTGTTAGTTAATTTTGAAACTGTATAAATTCCTGAGTAGCTTTAATTTAATATCTTTCTATAGGAAACCTTATTTAATTCATAACTACGTCGTTTTAGCTTCGTTTTTCGTGCAGCGATACGTAGATTGGTTTTATAAACTTTTTATATTATTTTCTTATTGTTGGTGTACTGTTCTAATTATAATTTTGTTTGCTTCGTGTATGTGTGTCCGTTGGTTGCATGATGTTGTTTGACGATCAATATAGATGTTGAGCAACCGGTTGAGGAACCGGAGCGTTTCTTCGATGAAGAACAGCAGGACCAACAAGAGTTCTTCAAAGAAGGAAAGTATAACATGGGATTATCCTGGATGTCCTATTCATGATACATTAATAATTCATATGCATGCTATCCCTTGATCACCATAGATTTAATCTAGTCTTGTTATCCTGATACCTTGCGACCTACGATTTGATCCACTATATATGATTAGTATTGCTAGTGCTCAAACCAGATGTACATGATCTTAATGTGATAATGACTATATGCAATAATGATAAAACTCGCTTTTTAGCAACATTGGATTATAGGAGCTTATCTGGGGGCAAAAGCTGGGATATAAAGTACAACCACGGGGGCTATATGGCTCTGACTTTAGCTCAGTATGGGGACCTTTTTTAGCTCGTTCAGTGGTTACCTTGATGGCGCAAATAGGAGCGTGCCAAGACGGGTATAGTGTGGTTCCTAATCTACGGGCATAGCCGCGAAGGAGTGTGACCGTAGACAGGTTGTCTCTACATCCCCCTACCACGAACCTTGCGGCCCTAACTTTTTAGACGAACCCTTGGAAGGTTTCATAGTGTACCCTGCCCGCTCACCTTGGCAGTGTTTTGGGAGTAATTAACCCGGGCATCTGGGCAACATGACTCGTGGGTAAAGTTGTACACCTCTGATCAGAGTTAAAAACTATCATGATAGCCGTGCTCATGGACACGAGCGGCTTGGAAAACTCACAGAATTATTGGGTTCTTATTTCTATGTGGCTTATGCAAGTATTATTTATTTATTTTATCATTGTCATTTACTTTATGATCATGGATATTTGAGCTTATGCAAATTAACTTGGCAATTGTTGATATTAATATGAACTTGACATACTTAAAATGCTTACCGCTATGAACCATTGCATATCTTTTTTGACCTTCATGAAGCCCATGTTGTATTTGCTGAGTACGTATGTGCTCACCTTTGCATTCAAACACCTCAAATGAAGATTGGATT
Organism: Microstegium vimineum; assembly: GCA_022036555.1. NCBI lineage: Eukaryota > Viridiplantae > Streptophyta > Magnoliopsida > Poales > Poaceae > Microstegium > Microstegium vimineum. The sequence continues at coordinate 12,144,313 of CM039135.1, read as the reverse complement.
GATGATTACCGCAATGAGTACTAGTCTTGATGTCAACCAGTCCCTTTGGAGCTTCTGCAGATATCGTCGTCTAGCTTCAGTTTTATTTGTTTAAAGCTATGTAATGAATATTTATTTCGCTATGTAATAAGCACTGTGATGGTACTTTTTTTTAATTTGTCAACTCATGTGTGCGACTTTTCCTGGGGTGCACATGAGCCTTTTATGAACTTGTTTTTGTTCTTAAAAACAGGTGTGACACTGAGTGCTGCCATTGTCGACGAAATACGCGTCGCAGTCTACCTAAGGGGTACCCCACGGTAGTAGATTGTAGGCGGAGGTGTGGCGACGGCGATCAAGCGTAACACAGAGAGCGTAGACACGGGGATTTAGACAGGTTCGGGCCGACAAATCACCGTAATACCCTACGTCCTATGTTTTGGTGGCTGGATTGATCTTGTGTATTAGGTTACAAGATCTGTAGTTGATCTGAGAGATGTCTAAGAGATTGTTTTTGAGGGGGGGTCAAGGGATTCGAGTCTATCTACTAGAATCTTCCTTGGCGAGCAAGGCTTCTCCGGAGTCCTTGGCGAGCACGGTCGGCTGGTCGCGTGCCGCAAGGCCTCGCGGCTGGGCTGTCTCTTGGTCGGTAGGCCCATAAGGTCCCTGGGGATACGCTGAGGTAGTATCCCCAACAAGTCCCCGAGCACGTTGCATTCTTCAGTCGAGCCCACAACGTCATCCTCGGAGGTGTTCAGCTGGTCGCCATCATGTGAAGCGATCGTCATGGAGCCCCGACCAGCATGGCTGGTCAAGGTGCTGCTCGGAGAAGTCTCCCGGCCAGGTCGATCTGGTGGAGAGCGTCGCGGCTTGATGGGCGAACTGGTTGCCTCGCCGAACGCTGTGGTTGCTTGTCGGATGAATGTGACGTGCTGAAGAAGAAAACTTTTTGAGAGGTCCTTCCCTGGTGAAGTGTACCTACCCACTTAGGCTCTACAAAAACAACACAGGAAAAAACAGCAGAGCTTTGCCGAGAAGAAAATTAGTACATTCACCGCAAGGTGAAGTGTACCCACATAGTCCCCGAGCATGGTAGCAGGTGAAGTATGCACGTGGTGCCATGATTTATGAAACGGTGTAGTAGGTATGTATTTGAAGCGTGAGTTATGAAAAAAACGACCGTAAATACCTGCAATCCCCGAGCCTGATGTAAGAAACTGTGGGCTTCTTGTATCAGGGTCGTTTTGAATTTTATTCGCAGTCCGCGGGTGTTGTCCTTTCGGGCGTCGTTCTCTGGTGCCTTGGTCGTAGTCCCCGAGTTTTTTTTGTGGGCGGCCTTATCATCCTTGTCGTCCGGGTTACTGTAGGCGCCCTGCTGCTGCTGCGTAAAAAATGACATAGACACGCGTCCAGTCCCCGGGACTGTAGCACTGTTCAAAAGAAATAATTAGCCACAAAGCATAAGGCGAAAGGTAAACAAGATTAAATGGGCCATGATTTTATGTCTGGTTTTATCGGCCCGTTTGTGCAGTGCAAAAGGTAGTTGGCGTGGCGGTTCCATATTCGATGATTGCGGTTTCCCAAAAAACCTGGAAGTCAAAGCGTCGCGCCGCTTGGTATAAAAGCTACTCCGGCGGTTTGATAGAACGGGAAGGGTCGCGTTTCTTTGCCTTAGCTCGATTGGGATTCCAATAGCCGGCGATTCGGTGCCATATATCATTTGTGATTCTGATCCACCTTGTTCATTGATCCTTACTCTTGTCTTGTGGAAAGTTTGGGTCGTTGGTAGGAGAGTTCGTCGACGCTAGGGTTTGGTCGGTGGAGATGGAGGGTGGTGGCACGCGCCTTGTAGTGGGTTCTTCCGCCTTGCTGGCTATGCCGGAGGACTTGGTCTTCCGGATTCTTCTTCTTGTGATCGGTGACGACGACAATGTGCATGAGTTTGTGAAGATTCGCCCAATCTGCCATCTCTTTTCCGCTTTTGCGATGATGCTTCAACGATTCGGCTCGTGTCTCTTTGGCGTGTTCAGGACTATTGTCGGCCCTACTACCCTTTCTTGGAGTCTGCCTTCGTGCAGCGCTTTCTTGATGTCGACAATCATGAGGCTTTGTTCTTCCGTGGCCTGGAGCGGTTGATGGTGTTCGGGCGAGACCCTGGCGGGCAGCATCTTATCGGTAGGGCGGTGGTTGCTGGGGATGATGTTGCGATGTACTTCAGGGACATGATGCTGTTTTATGGTGATTCGGCGAATCCGGAGGCGTGTGCTATCCTTGATTGTATCCGCGGAGGTGCCCTGCCAGATGGTCGTTTTTGCGACCGATTCTTGCATCGTCTTCGGGAGCGCTCTTGTGATGATATGCATAGGATCAGGTGGTCTCTGGGTGTCCGTGCGCCTGAGGATGTTCTTGATTTAGTCGTGGTCTTCGCTCCTCATCAGTGTTCCTGGAATGAGTGTTGCCGCTATGGTGATAATATGCCTTGGGTCATCATGTACTGTAGCTTGGAATGTCAGATTCGTCATGAGTTTGAACTTTGGACTAGGGGCATTAGTGATGTGGTTGCTTATCGCATCAGTAGGATGAAGTTGTAACTATTGGGATGTCTTGTCTTTGTGTGTGGTCTTCTTTGTCTTGAGATTTCGACTGTACTCACATGTTCTATTTTGTTGTGGGTTGGCGACAATTAGTGTCTTGCGTACCAATATTCGGACGTGTAAGTGAAAACTATAAAGTTGTGATATATCCGGGGCGGTGAGCTTTTGTTTCACTTGTATGTCCTGCCGTGCCAACTATGTCGTGAGCCGTAGCGATGGATCGTTCGGCCTTGGGTCTCAAATGGTCCAGATCATAGGGCTAACACCACTTCACACATAGGATACATAAGGACTCCTAAGGGGGCAACGCTGCTGGCAATCCGCGGCGCAGAGGGCGAATAGCTCATGCATGCTTTGGATGATGCCAGAGACATGTCCCTTTTCCGAGAGGTTCAATCGTGGCGTGCCTAGGACCTGTGGAGACCGTTCCTGCAGACGCTGGGCGAAAAAAGCCATGCTGCTTGTAGAGTCGTCGACCGTACCGTGGTCGTGTACAGATTCTGGGCGCATAGCCTTCATGGCTCCCAACCCAAATGATGCCACCCGGTTGATGGGGAAGTATTATTTGGGAGGTCGTAGCGCTTAGGGTAGCTACTTCTATTCGCTATGACCTGTTGTCAGACCAGCTTCAGGGGCTTTCTGGTTATGGCCAGGCTATTTGGAGAAAACGCCTTGCTACATTTTGGCGAGGTCGTCCAAAACTGTGGGAGTGTGTTGGAGAGGTCGTCGATCGTTGAAAGCCATGCCGCTGTGGTCGCTGCATGTTTTTGATAGTGATACGGTCTGTTTGGAGCGGTTTCTTTGTGCCGTGGGCGTTTTGGGAAGGTCGTCCTACGTCGTGAGCGATTCGCGGAGGCTATCGTACGCCGTGAGCGTTTTATTCACGGGGCAAGTTTAGGTGAGACGAGAGAAACGAAGCACTTTTATTCATTGTGTGGGGAATAAATAGTACAAACTTTGTTGGACTATGCTTATACTATCACATCTTCTTGCGCTGCTCGGAGCTGGGGGCCTCTTATGTTTGCTCGTTGTCGGGGTTGGGAGTGGTCGCTGCTTGTTCTGCTTCCTTCTGTTTCTTCGTGGCCGGGTTGTCTCCGTCTTCGGGGTTGTACGTGTCTGGAACATAGGGCTTCTTGACGGAGTTTATCGTCTGTTGTTCGCATTCGTAAGCGATCTTGAGGTTGGTACGAAAGCTGAGGATGCCTTGCTGAGTCGGGATCTTGAGTACCATGTAGGTGTAGTGGGGAACCACCATAATCTTGGCTAGTGCTAGTCGACCAAGTATCGTGTGGTAGGCCGTTTTGAAGTCGGCGACGATGAAGGAGATGTATTCCACCCTGAAGTGGTCTTGATTGCCGAACTATACCGGGAGGGTGATCCATCCCACCGGTGTTGACGCCTTATTCGGGATGATCCCCCAAAAGGAGAAGTTTGCAGGCATGAGGTCCTTCTTGGAGTACTCGAGCTGGCGGAAGGCATCGGCGAATATTATGTTGAGAGCGTTGCCACCGTCGACCAGTACCTTCCTGAAGAGGCATGTGGCGATGGTTGGATCGACGATGAGGGGGAAACGACCAGGGTATCTGTAGTCTATCGACTCGTCTTCTCCGGAGAAGCTAATGGGTTGTTCCGACCAGTCTAATTGGCGAGCATTGTTCGAGCCCTCGCCTGTTGCAATTACCGAGTATACGTCTTTGCATACCTAACGACGTCTCCTTTCTCCTTCGACGACCATAGCCCCTCCAAAGATGGAGTATGTCATTGACGGTGGGTGAAACTCCGCCGCTGGTGGTTCTTGGTCTTTTCCTTTGTCGGGGTCGTCCGTCTTTGCTCTCTTGTCGTTTCTTCCCTTTACTGACGCCTCGAGGAGATCACAATTGCGCATGGAGTGCTTGGAGTTCTTGTGTATGGGGCATGGGCCGTCTAGGATCTTATCATAGCTATCGTCGTAGTTCTTTCTGGGCAGAGTGTTTGTGTTGGCAACATAACAGTTGTCTCGCCTGTGGTCGTACTTCTGCTGGTAACACTCGGGTTGCTAGGGCGGTAATCCCGGTGATCATCGGCCCTTCCATCGCTGCGGTAGTCTAACCGGCGATCTTTGCCCCTTCCGCGCTCTGGAGAGCGGGAGTAGCGTCGCCTACTCTCCCTGCTTCGTGCGGCGTCGTCTTGGTTGGTGTAAGGATTCGCGATCATCATGAGTTCTTCTATGGTTTTCACGTTCTTTCGTGCCAACTTGTTTCTGAGATCATCGTTCCGTAGGCCATTGGAGAAAACGGCGATGGCTTCCGGATCAGAGATGTCAGCGATGTTTAGGCGTTTGTCGGAGAAGCGTCTGATTTACTCTCGAAGACTTTCTCCAGGTCATAGCGTGTCCATGGTTGGACGCATGTGGCTTTGTACGTCTTGATGAAGATTTCCTTGAGCTGCTCCCAGATATCGATGGTGTCTTCGGGGATCTTCTGGAGCCAACTGCTGGTCGAAGTCGACAGCATCACCGGGAGGTAGTTGGCCATGACATCTTGGTTTCCTCTCGCGACATGTACGATGATCTCGTAGGTGGACGCCCATTGCTCTGGGTTTGCCTTGCCGTCGTACTTGTCAACCGACGTCACTCTGAAATTCAGGGGCCACCAGATGGCGCGTAGGCGAGCAGAAAGGGGTCGCAAATTCCCGAGAGGTGGTGGCGCCCTATCTCGCTGATGATCGTCGTTGTAATGCGGAGATCTGCGTCGGTACTCCCATGGGGGGCTTCGTCGTGCCGGCTCCGGCGATCGTTCATTGTGCGTGTTGCCGCGTTCCTCATCTTCTCGCAGCGGGGGTCTTCGCCTGTAATCCCGCGGAGGGCTTCTAGAGTTGTTTCTGTTGTAGGATTGGTCGGAGAATTCATTTTGGCGAGCCGCTTTGTTTACCTGGACCACCGTCGCCGTTAGGTGGGCTCCTATCTTCTTGGTCTCTGGTGTGGTCGGGAGTTTAGACAACTCGTAGGTTGCGGCGGCCAGATTGGCGCTTGGGGTGGGGTATATCGGAATGTCACCTATCTAGTCGAACTCGTGTTGGAGATTACGTCCTGGCATGTGACCACCGTTTCTTCGATCCCTCTCGCATTGTTCACGTGCGAGTCGTTCACGCTCGCGACGCTCGTCCTCCTGCTTTTCTTGCTCGATGCGCTCTCGTTCACGGCGTTGTGCGTTCTCGATGTTGTGCTGATCCCTTGCGATACGAGCAGCCTCCGTCTCGTTGTCGCGAGGAGCGCTATCGGCGGAGACGTGGAAGACCATCCCCCCGAAGCTCGAGGGGAACTCTAGGATTTCGATGGTCAATCCAGAGGGATCAGGTGTTTCGGGCCTCGTGGTAGCGACTGAAACCGTGCCCCCGAGGGACGCTGACTGGTCGGAGTTACTGGGGATCGGGGAGATGATGGGTGCCGGGGGGATCTAGTCGAAGACTGGATGCGACATCTGGCGTTGAAAAAGCGTCGCCTGATTGCTGAGCCCATAAGGCGTAGTTGGAGAGATGTGGACACCTCTGGTCGCTGCGGTCGTCGCCTTTGCGGTTCGGTGGTTGCGTGGTCGGTGACCGTGGTGGCCGGGGAGCCGACGTCGTACCGCCTGGACGAGGTTGATGCACTCGGTGATGCTGGCGTTGGAGCGGTCGATGGCGCTGACTAGGTCGTCGACGCTAATCTTCTTCCGCGGGCGACGTGTCGACGTGTTGGGGCGGTGCGCGAGCAACAGCGCGTCTGTCCGCCAAGGGGTAGATCCGATGGTCCAGGAGATGCATCCGATCTGAAACACGGTGCCGGCCGTCGGCCGGACCATCGAATCTGGGAACGTAACCGCTTGACGAGCCATGACGTCGATGCACACACCCCCTACCTGGCGCGCCAACTATCGACGAAATATGCGTCGCAGTCTACCTAGGGGGTACCCCATGGTAGTAGATTATAGGCGGAGGTGTGGCGACGGCGATCAAGCGTAACACAGAGAGCGTAGACACAGCGATTTAGATAGGTTCGGGCCGGCAAATCACTGTAATACCCTACGTCATGTGTTTTGGTGGCTAGATTGATCTTGTGTATTATGTTACAAGATCTGTAGTTGATCTGAGAGAGGTCTAAGAGATTGTTTTTAAGGGGGGGGTCCCTGCTCGCCTTATATAGCCGGGGAGCAGGGTTACAATTTCCATATCCTAACAGATTGCGATCGGTCCCTTATGGCAAGGGATCCGAGTCTATCTACTAGAATCTTCCTTGGCGAGCAAGGCTTCTTCGGAGTCCTTGGCGAGCATGGTGGGCTAGTTGTGTGCCGCAAGGCCTCACGGCTGGGCCGTTTCCTGGTAGGTAGGCCCATAAGGTCCCTGGGGATACGCCGAGGTAGTATCCCCAACAGCCATAGATCTGAATCTGCTCTGCCGTCGAACCATCGTGACGAGATGGCTTCCCTGGATATCGTCCCTGAGGCATGGCCCCACTGTGCTTTGCTTTATCATCCTTTTTGCTTGAAGTTTTCTACTTCTGCTCCCGACTTGAACCAGGAATTCGAGAGCCATGTTCTAATTTTGTTGGCCGACCAACCCGACTATTTCTTCCTTGGCCCCATGGGTAATCCAGATCCAACCCATGTCATCGTGGCTGAGATCAATAGGATACCTTTCAAGCAGTCTACCATGGTGCCACACCAATGGGACCAGAAGACTTCGTTCAGGAATTGGCCTTCCACCATTCCAGGCTGGAGGGACTGGTTCGTGAAACTTTCCAACCATAGGAATACTCATTGGAGAAAAATTGAACAGTGCCTGCCTCTTTCTCTCTCCAATATGAGGAAGAACGAACCTTTGCTTCAAGCAGCTTGTTATTTCTGGTCCAATACTTATAATGCCTTTATCTTCGGCCACGGGCCAATGACCCCTACCCTGGCCGACGTTCACATGTTGACCGACCTCAATATCACAGGAGATATACATCCTTATCGCCTAGCCACCAAATCTTCAATCTCGGTGAAGAACTTCAAAACTGGGGGTTGGGGTCAATATATCAGAAATAGTGAATCTACCCCAGTTACTGACCACGAGCGTATACTCTTCTTGAACATGTGGCTAGACAGATTCCTCTTCTGCGACCAATCATGCACACCCACCGGCAATTATCTGTCTCTAGCCAAACACGTTAATTCTCAAAGTGATATCCCTTTGGGCAAGTACCTGCTTGGAGCCCTCTATCACCTCTTGAATTAAGTGTATCGACATCTGGTGAAGAATGAAACCATCCCGACCATCACAGGACCATGGTGGTTTCTCCAGCTTTGGCTCAATTTGCAAATGCATAAGATTGTTTCTCTCAAATCTTGCATCTCTCTCATTCCCTCTGAAGACCTTCCTAGAAAAAGACGAGGAAGATCTATCGGAGAAAGAAAAATTCGGCCGATGTGTAACATTTGGTGAAGCAGCATCAGCCGTTGTCATTACTAAGACCACCGGAGAATTCTTCAGGCTATTCTACAAAGGCTTTTCTGCGGACATCTTGGAATGGTTTGCTTATTTGGAAGTCTCAGCTTTCAAACTCCCCTTCACCTTCAGATTCCATGAGTGTTATGCGGACCAACACTCCATGTTGATCTTTAATGATCTGGTCAAACCTTGTTGCTGCCCACCGAAGTCTGACACGTCCGAGAAAAGCCGCCCATCTCATACAAGTTTTACAATCCCTCCATTGCGGCAAGGCAAATGGGATTCAGTCAATTGCCCCCGAGCTTCTTCTTTGCAGACAGACTCCGTACGAGGGAACCCGTGCTTTCAGGACTAGAATTCAACTGGATTATTCAGCTCGAAAGGTCTCTCCCCCCTATTCTCACTAGAGATCATATTTGCCGGACCTTCGCCTCTTATCTGTTTGTCACTTGGTGGCGTCAGTGGAGTCAGCATCTTTTCAGTGAGGCTGTAGCTATTTATTGCTCAACGTTGGATCCGGAGTTCTACCCCACTCCTGAGGTATCATACCTCATCCTGCGACGTCCTGGCTCTTTTCATATCATCTTCTCAAACTTATTTTGCAGGACCTTGAAAGGCTTAGTCCTCCTCCAATGGCCTATGATCAATGGTGTCCCAACCCCAGACTTGGTTGCGGAGCACAATCCCTGAAAGTGCTGATGAAGAGGAAGGCGGATGAGTCGTCCGATCATGAGCCTCTGAGATCCTTCATGAAAAATGTTGGCTCTCAAAACTCCACGAATACCAAGAAGCCAAGAACTACTAGAACCACGGCTAGGGTGGTGACAATATCAGTCAATGGTCGTTTGAACGTACTAACCGATGCTGCTGCTACGGAGGTATGCGGTCCTCTGTACGCTTCTCTTGTCGAAACACGACCGATGATTCTTTGACTCTATAGGATGAGGAACGAACCAACCGTCTTCAAGCCGAACTCAGTGCTGATATAGGAATGATGTCTTCATCAAACGACACAACATCTTGCGGCGGCCAAGGTACTCCGCGTTTTAGCCGATAAACCCCTTATTTTATTTGCTTTACCAATCTGCGTAATCTCTAGGACACTCCCCTGAAGACTCGTTGGTTGCTCCTGCTTTGGAGGTTGTTTCATCCGATCAGGTGCGACGCGAGGCTCACTAGCTCGTTGCATGGTCTATCGATAATAATTTTCATGTGTCGTTGCAGGGACAATCCTGCCACATCCTGGCTCCTTTTTCTCTGGACGACTATGTTCTTCCCGATGAAGCCGACACTCCATGAAGGACCGAGAACAGCGATCAGAGGGGGGTGAATGGGAGCCTCAAATTTCTCTCGAAATATTCGGGCCACTCTTCCCAAAAACCAAACCCAGTTGTTTGGTGCTCAACCTCCCCCGAGCAACCCCTATGCAGCGGGGATTCATACGAAATCAGAGAAATGAATGCTCACCGGCAGTGGAGGAAATCTCACCGGAAACCCCAAAAACCAACTTCTCAACCCTAATGGAAAAGAGGCAAGAACCTAGAGGGTTTCAAACGTCGGGGCCAGAAATCAACGCCATAGAGGGTTTCAACGGGTTTTCGAGCTTGGCCCGGGTCTGGTAGTCAATCTCCGAGCACTTGAGCTTGCTGAACAGCTCGTTCACAGTCAGGGCATCATAGCCCGGTGACTCCTAAATTGCAGCCACCTTCATCTCCCACACCTTCCGATCAAGAGCATGCAAAAGCTTGATAGCCACCTCATGATCATCATAAGACAAGTTAGCTCGATTAGCACGCATCTTGTTGATGATAGATTGGAAGCGAGTGAACATCCCGTCAACAGATTCGCTGGTCAACTGTACGAAGTTCTTGTACTCCCTACGGTATGTGTCGAAGAACCTCGACTTGATCTGAGGATTGCCCTCATGATATCGCAGAGTGTTTTCCAGATCTCTCTCGCCATAGTGAGGTTCGAGAGTCTCTCAAACTCAGGAAGACACAGACTCGAGAAGAGAATAGTACGTACTCTGCTGTTTGCGTTGTGTTGAGAAATCTGGAGAGGGTCAACACGAGCCGCAAGAACACGATAGCCCTCATTCTCACAAATCTCCCATATGTTCGAATCAACTCCTTGTAGATAGGCGAACATGCGCACCTTCCAGTAGGAGAAGTTCGTTCCATCGAAAAACGGAGGTTTGCCAACACCTCGCTCCATGTCGCCTTCGTAGATCAAGAACCGTGTAAGGTGGATTGATCCTTAACCGGCTCTGATACCAATTGAAGGACCGAGAACGGCGACCAGAGGGGGGTGAATGGGAGCCTCAAATTTCTCTCGAAATATTCGGGCCACTCTTCGCAAAAACCAAACCCAGTTGTTGGGTGCTCAACCTCCCCCGAGCAACCCCTATGGAGCGGGGATTCAGACGAAATCGGATAAATGACGAAATCGGATAAATGAAAGCTCATCGGTAGTGGAGGAAATCTCACCGGAAACCCCAAAAACCAAGTTCTCAACCCCTATGAAAAAGAGGCAAGAACCTAGGCAAAACAGGTGAAAACAGCAAACCAAAAGGAGGCTTCGGACCACTTTAGCCTAGACCTCCGGACCAATGTCCAGTGGTCCGGTGGCTGGTCCGACGCCTTCACACGCTGGGACAAAACCACGCAAGGAACACCTGACCTCCGGACTCGAAACCCCGGACTAGTACGACGCCATCTCTCGAGCAAGGAAAGAAGTCCGGTGCTCACTCATGCCTTTGTGCGAAACAACACAGTAAGGACCCTACCTCTGGACTCAACCGTCGGACCACCACCGTCGGACTAAACAGGTTGGTCCGACGCGTGGGGCTGCTCAGCTGACTCCCTCAGCAGAACCACCGGACCATTTGTCGATGGTCCGGAGCTCAAAAACTGAGTAGTCCGACGCCTGGTCCGGAGCTCTCTCGCAGAGACGCTGGACTGTAGCCTGCCTGACCTATGACCACCGGACCAATGGAAGTGGTCCGGAGCCTAGTCCAGAGGTCCCGAGCAAAACTGCTGAAGCCCGTGAAACTGGTTTTCTCTCCACCAAATCCTTCCAAAACACAACCAAATGTTCACCAATAGCAACCTAATTTTGTAGGCATGATCCTAGTGCTATGGAGAAGCTATCCTGAAAAATCATCGCTCAATTTGGTGTGAGAAAACGGGAAGAAGAGATTTGGGGGAAAAGAGAGAAAACGAAGAACGCTGCAAAGAAATTGCCCGATCTACGCACTCGTGAGGTTTGAGGAGAATTCCTTTGGTGAAAAGATTCTCCCCACGATTATGAACAACTTGGTTCAAACAGTTTTTGCAAAGCTACTCCCTACAAAGAGAAATCATCTCGGGAAAAAGAGAGAGCAAAAGCAAAACGCGAAGAACACAAGCAAAACGGGGACACAATCAAGAAAACTAAGCCACCATGGCTTACGGAGGTTACGACCTCCGATTCCTCGCAACAAACTCAAGTTCTTTACAGAGGTTGGTGAAATCAACCTAGGGATCTCAGGAACTAGAGAGAGGGTAGAGAGAGAGAGTTGGGGAAGTGATTAGGGTTCAAGAGATGGGATAAGGATACCCCTTCATCCCCTATTTAACAGGGCTTTGGCTATTTCTGAAAGACCCCCCTAGATACATGAGTGAACTACCTAGCCTAAGCATTGCAGTCCAAGCTCTAGAAAATATCTTCCTCGATTTGAATGGACGGCCCCGCTTCCTGCCAGGAGTTGTCGTCACCTCGACGCAACCTCCAGGATTCCACCACGTGCCATCCCTGCTTCCTCGGAACCTCCACCTAGGTTTTGAGGCCCAAACCTAGGAAACACACCATCAGTAGCTTTGGGCTCAACTACCGAACCCCGAGTTTTGAGGCCCAAACTCGGAAACCGTCCTCGGATGGTTTTGAGGCCCAAACCACCAAACCGTTCGACTCGAGCCACAGTGTCCTCGCCCGATCGGACTCCGAGTCCCATGAGCCTCCGCTCGACCCGCTCGTCCGCCATCTTGACTCGGTCGACTCAGTCTACCTCCATGTCTTCTCGCACTCATCGGTGCCAAGTACTAGCCACCACATCTAGTCCGTCTGCGCCCATGGTCCCTCAGTACGAGCCTCGCTTCCGCCCTTCACCGCTCTCAATCCATCGGCAAGGCAAGCCTCTACTCGACCTTCTCCATGCCATTGACCACGGTCACTAGGCATAGCACCTGCACACCACAAGCCGATAGACAGGCACACATTTGCTTTCGCAAAGATTAGTAGTAAGCCACTCAAACTGAAACGCTCAAGTGTTGGACAATCACTCATCACAAAGCTGAACTACATGGGTACTTATCCACTATGTGTTCGCAATCTCCCCGTTGATGAGTGCATTGTCAACACAAGTGCATTTCAGATTTGAGCCACTAGATAAAGCTCTCCAAATGACCAAAATCTAAGAAAGCCAAAATGGGGTCACTTGAAAGAAGCAAATCGCATCCAAAACTTGGTTCCCAATGACATGGGCAACGACTCGACGCAACCAAGAAAAACAACACTATCCCTCAAGAAGAGGCAGAAAACGGGCTCAACACCGCTAGCAAGTCCAAGATACCAAACAAAGCTCTCAAAGCTCAGAATACCAAATGAAGCATCAAGAGAAGCTCAAAGATACCAATTAAACCTCATAAGGCTCAAGAAGCCAATCGAAACCTGTCGGAGCCAACAAAACAAGCTAGATCCTCCAGAAGAGGCAATGGATCAACACATCTAGCAAAAGCTCCCCCTGAGCAAGATACCAATTGAAAACCTATTGAAGAGCCAAAAAAAGATACCAATTTAAACGCCTTAAGCCAAAAGAAGCACAAAAACTCCCCCTTGACCAAAGAAGCTCTAAACTAATGAACCCAATGAGATGCACTCTATCTCCCCCTTGGAAGTAGATGACTAAAAATGGAATGAAATGCACATCTCTCCCCTTGGTGAAAGGTAGGTATGAAATGCATGATTTCTCCCCCTTGTTGACACATGTAGCTCATCAAAGCTCAAAACTCAAGAGCCGGCCCACAAATGCCATGATATGCAAAATGAGTGCAACAAGCTTCATACTTAGAGCTAAGACAATGAATAGATGTTCTAAGTGATGTGATCCAGTGAGAATAGGAAAAGCTCTACGTGCCCAACAAAGACTCAGGTTGAGCTAAAGGTCACTTTAGAAGCCAAAATAGAGAAGATTACATGTGTGAGCAAGGAATGGGTATCACCTCCTAGAGACAACTAAACATGGCAAGCAAGATAGGATCTATCTCAAAGCAATCTCATGTATAGCAAGTAGAACTATCCCTAGCAAAGTTCATACAACAAGCCAATGACCCAACTAAATAAATTTTTCAAATTTCAGAGTTTCGCAGCCAATTTTAGTTTTAGGCACATTTAGGTTGTATGTGAGTGGTCGTAAGCAAGGTGATGCCACTGCTTACCAACCGGGCAAAGCCAAAGAGCTTGACACACCAGTTTTGGTCATACACGACACCGCTCAAGTTCCACCCATATGGGTAGCAGTATCGAACACACGGTGAAGTGCTCACCATGCAGACCCAACTTGATCTTTCCAAATCACAAAATAGAGAGAAATTTCATTTTAGATTAATTTTAATCATGGTGCTTAATGGAAGTGAATGAAACAGTGAAGAGCCATAGCTACAAGCTATATACAAAACAACCAAGATGGATCTTCAAAAGCCTACACATCTAGTGTCATTTCAGAGGTGACATGGAGAATTAAATTCAGTTTGAAAGCTTTTCTAACTTAGCTCTATTGCATATCAAGAGATCAAAGAGAGTCTAAGTTAGGCAACACCATAGACACATAAAACACCTCAAACAAAGCATAGATTCATTATATCGGCTATAGGTATGAAGCTTAAAATGAACTATGTCACAAATGCACATGAGATGCAAAATGCAATGACACCAAAGAAAAGAAAGAAAAGATAAATAAGATCCAAAAAGAACTATGATACACAAAGAGCTTCCCTCAACTAAAAAGGGAAGCAAACACCCAACTCGCCCCGAAGGCGAGAAAACGCAGCTTGATCCAAAAGTTTTGTGAGAATATCCGCAAGCTAGTTTTGGGTCTCGACATGCCGGAGGTCAATGTCGCCCTTCTCGTAATGATCACGCAAGAAGTGAAAACGGACCTCAATGTGCTTGGTCTTAGAGTGAAGCACAGGATTTTTGGCCACACTAATTGCACTCGTGTTATTGCAAAGCAGAGGCACCTTAGTAAGCACAAGACCAAAATCGTTCAGATTGGCAATCATCCAAATCAATTGAGAGCAACAACTAGCCGCGGCAACGTACTCAGCTTCGCACGTCGACTGTGCCATGCTAGACTATTTGCGAGAAGACCAAGACACCAAGGAAGACCCAAGAAACTGGCAAGTCCCAGAAGTGGACTTCCGATCAAGATGACATCCGGCAAAGTTGACATCAGAATAACCACAAAGCGCAAGAGAGGAAGAGGTGGAAAACCAAAGTCCAAATTCGGGAGTGAAGCGCAAGTATCTCATGATGTGTTTCACCGCCTGCTTATGCGAAGTCCGTGGGGACGCCTGAAAGCGTGCACACAAGCAGACGGCGAACTGAATGTCCGGCCGAGTCGCTGTCAAGTACAGAAGTGACCCGATCATGCTTCGGTACTCCGTCTGATCCACTGCCTCTCCTTCCTCATCCGCATCCAAGGCAGTCGTAGTCGACATGGGCGTCGAGAGGGGCTTTGCCTCGCCCATGTCAAACTTCTTCAAGATATCCTTCGTGTACTTGCCTTGGTGCACAAACGTCCCTTCCCGGGTTTGCTTGATTTGCAACCCGAGAAACAAAGTCAACTCTCCTATCATGCTCATCTCAAATTCCCTGCTCATAATATTTGCAAACTTTGCAACAAGAGCATGAGAAGAACCACCAAAGATGATATCATCCACGTATATTTGGACTAGGAGAGTGTCTTTGCCTTTTCTTGAGAAGAAACAACGTCTTATCTACCGATCCCATTTTAAAACCCTTTGTTGACACCGTTTTTTGGCACGTGTCAATATGATCTAAGGATTGTACTAATCGGCCAAGGCTAGTTGCCGTTCCTTATCGGCATCGGGATATTATCGGTTAGATTGCCGATGAAGGCAGGAAGAACATTGCCGATGAGAGCCAAAGCCTGTTGTTGATAAGGACAGGGATCTGTTGCTGATGAAGACAGGGATTTGTTGCTAATGGAGGCAAGAAGATGTTGCTGATGAGAGCCAAAGCCTGTTGCCGATGAGGACGGAAAGCTGCCGATGGAAGCAGGATGAGGTGGCTGGCGTCAGCAGAAGACTGCCGATGGCAATAGAAGGTTGCAAATTGGAAAAAGTCAGCGGATGTTGCTGATGAAGGATGACATGGCTAACGTGAGCATACAATTACCGATGGCGCTAAAAGGAAATTGCGGATCAGAAGGATGTGTCGATGGAAAGTTTCATCGGGGAGAAGACATAAGGAAACTGGTGATCTTATACCAGTATTGTTATAGAAGTTTGAGTCCGACTCTTGCACGAGTCGTTTATTTCCTTTAAAATAGAAGAGTTTGTTTAGGAAAATATTATTGTTTGAGTCCGGCTCCTGCGCGAGTCAGTTATTTCCTTTAAAATAGGAGTTTGTTTTATTTAGGAAAGGTACGAGTCGTATCTATCTACAACTCCCTCTGTCGGAGTATAAATAGGTACCCAAGGGTGCTGTAAACGATCATATCCAAGCATATCAAACAAATCAATTACTTTTTATCTTATTTACCTTTCCAGCAATTTACCTTTACTGCATTAGGTATTAGTTTATCTATGAGTTCTTCAAGTTTCGACGGGGTGCATTTCATCGACCTCCGTCAAACCCTTGCAAGTTCCGCGTGGGAGTAATTTGAGCTTTGACATCCGGGCGCATCGCTGTTGTCTCGTTCAGCTCTGCTCTAGTTATCTTGATCAAGTCCGAGTCTTAACATCTGGGCGTATCGCCGTTGTCTTGTTTTGATGTTTTTCTAGCTATCGTCCTTGTCGATTAACTGATCAAATCGACTGGCACGCCCTCAGATATCGAATTCGGGTAATAGCCCGAGGTGTTCGCAGATCCTGACGCTTTTTGTGTCAACACCCTTAGCAAGCAAAAAGGTTTTTAGCCTATCATACCATGCTCTAGGTGCTTCTTGCAAACCATACAAAGTTTTGTGAAGTTTAGAAACATGGTTTGGAAACTTGGGATTTTCGAAACCGGGAGGTTGTTTAACATAAATTTCCTCCTCTATGTAGCCGTTTAAGAAAGCACTTTTAACGTCCATTTGAAAAAGTTTAAAACCCTTAGAAGCCGCAAAAGCTAGAAGGATTCTAATGGCTTCTAAATGAGCTACGGGAGCAAAGGTTTCCTCATAGTCTATTCCCTCCTTTTGACAAAAGACTTGAGCTACCAACCTAGCCTTGTTGCGCACTACCACCCCATCTTCACTTTGTTTATTTTTGAAAATCCATTTGGTACCTATGGGGTGGCAACTAGGTGGTGGAGGAACTAAGACCCAAACGCGGTTTCGCTCAAATTTTCTAACTCATGCATGGCATTAACCCAATCCGGATCCATCAAAGCGTTTCCAACATCTCGGGGCTCAAAAGAAGCGACAAAAGCCGAATGAGCAAAGTGAGAGATATAGGACCTGGACCGCGTGACTCGACGGTCAATGTCGCCGATGATGTTCTCCGGCAGGTGCTGCCGCTGGATGTGGCGGGGAGCCTGCCTGGACGAAGTGGCCTCCCCCTCAACAGCAGCTGGAGCTCCCTCAAGTGCAACGGGCACCGACTGAGGAAGCTGCTGGAACGGCCCCCATGTAGAGGAAGTAGTCGGATCAGGACCGTGAGACGAAGTGGACATCGTAGGGTTGACAGGGGCAGCCAGTGGAGTTGGCTCGAGATCACCCCAATCGGCGTCGTCCTGCTCCTCCTCCACAAAAATGCTAGTGATCACCTCATCATCACCTGCAAGCTCAAAAGCAGTGGAAACACAGGGCATAGTCTCATCGAAGGTAATCTCGCATGTCTCCATCACTCGGTTAGTCTCAAGGTTAAGTGCACGATAAGCACGAGAGTGAGTAGAATAACAAAGAAAGATACCGTCAGAAGACCATGATTCAAATTTATCCAACTTACCGTCCTTTTTGAGGATGAAGCACCTACACCCAAACACCCGTAGGTGACTTACCTTGGGTGGTCTCCCAAATCACAACTCATAAGAAGTCTTCTTCTTGAAAGCTCGGAGGAAAATGCGATTGGAAACATAGCAAGCAAAACTCAGTGTTTCGGCCCAATACCGCCTAGGAGTCCTATGCTCATCGAGCATCGTCCTGGCCATCTCAACAAGGGTACGATTCTTGCGCTCAACAACACCGTTCTACTGGGGAGTGTGAGGTGAGGAAAACTGGTGATCGAGACCCAAAGAAGAGCAAATAGTTGCAAAGTGAGCATTCTTGAATTATGTGCCATTGTCACTGCGGATAGCTCTCATGGCATTCTTAGGTAGCTCATTTTGCAATCTCAAAATCAGATCTCGAACAAGTGGAAAAGCCTCATCCTTACTCTCCAAAAAGAACACCCAAGAGTACCTTGAGTAGTCATCAACGACTACAACCACATACCACTTCCCTCCTTCTGACCTAACTCGAGCTGGACCAACTGTGTCCATGTGTAAGAGCTCGCCGGGTTGTGAGGTCATAATTTGAGTTACGGGAGGATGGGAAGCAGCAACCATCTTGCCATGTCTGCAAGGATGTCAAACCAAATCCTTCTCGAACTTTAGCTTTGGCAATCCTTGGATAAGGTCCATTGAGCTAAGCCTTGCAAGCAAGTCAAAACTCAAATGTCCCAGTCTCCTATGCCACTTCCAAAGCTCGGAAGAAGAACCAGCAAGAAGACAACGAGAAGATCCGGAGAGATAGTAAAATCCGCACAAAAAACCTTCCCGAAGGACAAAATCCGGCAAACAAGATCACCTCGAGAGTCCAAAATCTGAGACAAGTTTGGCTTAAAGCTCACCTCAAAACCGTCCTCAAGGAGTTGCGAAAACCGATAGAAGGTTAAAATGCAAATTCGCAACCAAAGCAACATCCTTGAGGACAAAAGACAAATTGACTCGGATGGACCCCCAGGAGACAACCTTACCTTTACTCTTGTCCCCGAAAGTGATGTACTCAGTGTGGCACACGGGGTCAAGGTTGGAGAACTACTTGGAACTTCTAGTCATATGGCGTGAGCATCTGGAATCCACAAGCCAAGTCTCCTCCAGTCCTCCTTCCTACATCAATAAAAAGACATCGGGTGAGAAAACGGACCAACACTGGGGTTAGTAAACTATGAAGGATACCAGTGTTGTCCCACTTGCCCAAAGAATGGGTTAGGAGAAAAACCAAATATCTCCTGCCCCATGGGGGAATAGCGATCACCACGATATGGAAAACATGGCTCGCTAGAGAAGGGTGGAGTGAAGCCACCGTCACGAGGCCCGTAGTCATATGGGTCACGACCGGTACCCCGCCGGGCACGACCACCATGTGGTCTCGCCTCCTGAGGCCTAGCACCTTGATGCATTGTACCTCTAGGCCTAGAAGTGCGCCTCTAAACTTCTGGTTCACGCACCCCAACTCGTGGGTGGTACATGTCCCGGTTGTTCAATTCAACCTGCCTCTGATCATCTCTCTTCCTCCTAAAGCAAAACTCAGCCAAGTGCCCATTCCGCTCACAATACTCACAATGGTACCTCACCACACTCTTGGTAGGTATTCTCTTGTTGGGTTTGGTGGCTCTAGCTTTCTTAGGAAGGGGATCACTAGAGATGTCTGGCAGTGTGTCAAGTGGGTTGCAAAGATGGTTCGGTTTTGCAATCCACACTTGCTTTTGTGGAGTGGTTTTGGGTAGCTCTTCAAACACACCATCTCTCACAAGAAACTCAGAGGGGTTGGTAGGCTTAGGTGGAGTGATCTTGGTAAGCTTGGGAGTTGTGTTTGGTTTCTCATTCTCGCTCAAACCACTGCACTCACCGATCTTACCGAACATGCTATCGTCCTTCCCACATATAGAAAAGCCTACTCCCGTGCTGCCACCCCTTTTGCATTGGCTAAGCATCATCCCCAACTGCGGCTCTCGGCAAGATACCCAGCTCAAGATGATCTGAAGGTATGTGTTTTCTTCCTCGGTACGCATCTTGTCGTGTCTGCACGACGCGATCTCAAGATCCAAAGCCTCAAAGAGATCTGACTCTCTAGTGCTATCTGAGCTGACCTTCTCTAGCACAGCAATCCTAGCATCTCTTTGTGCCAACTCAGAACGCAAGCCTAAGCAAGACTTGCACGCACCAAGTAAGGTAGGCCTAGCCTTCAGCTCACTAACCTCCTCAAGTAGAGTGCCATACTTGTCTTGGAGAGTAAAAAGACTAGACATGTGGATGGCGCAAGAATCACACTCTACCTCCTCTGTAACCACCACGTGTGCCTTAGCAAACTCTAGTTCATGAAGCATGCTAAGGTACTTCGCCTTAAAATCGTTCCTCTCACACGCGGCACGCTTGAGCAACACATCCTGACTCATCAAGGTGTCGTTTAGAGACTCAAGCTCGAGAGAGATGGATTCGATGGTGGGTGATACCTCGGGTGTGTCAGAGTCGTAGTCGTAGTCAGAGCCATCCTTGCGCTTGCCGACCTTGCCTTCTTCAATCGCCATGGTGCAAAGCCACCGTGCTTGGCGTCGGCGTAGAAGCATAGGTCGTTGAACTTGTCCTCAACCTTTCCCTTTGACTCATCATCGCTTGAGGAAGCACCTCCGTCGGAGGACGCATCGATGTCGCTGAGGGAGGTGAGGAAGGCTCGGTGCTTGGCCTTCACCTTGTCGATCACCTTCTTGGAGGACCTTCGGTTGTAGCCACCCTTGGGCTTGTGCTTATCCTCGAAGTGGTGCTCGCGCTTGTCCTTACGCTTGGTGAAGTCACCCGCAACTTTCTTGGGGCAGTTTGCGATGAAGTGATCCTCATCACCGCAATGGTAGCACCCCTTGGTCGAGCCACCACATCGTCGATTCAAACGGTTGTTGTGAAACCGTGAGAACCTAGTGATGACTAGGGCTAGCTCGTCATTTCCAAGATCCTCCACTTTCTCCTCTTTCATAGACATCAAAGACAAAGCGAACGAAGAGTGTGAAGGATTAGAGGAGGAAAAAGACATACCGTCGGGGCC
The DNA here is from genome assembly GCA_022036555.1 of Microstegium vimineum. Lineage (NCBI taxonomy): Eukaryota > Viridiplantae > Streptophyta > Magnoliopsida > Poales > Poaceae > Microstegium > Microstegium vimineum. The sequence goes on along the minus strand of CM039135.1, from coordinate 12,124,012 downwards.
AGAAACCAACACCATAGAGGGTTTCAATGGGTTTTCAAGCTTGGCCCGGGTCTGGTAGTCAATCTCCGAGGACTTGAGCTTGCTGAACAGCTCGTCCACGGTCAGGGCATCATAGCCCGGTGACTCCTGAATTGCAGCCACCTTCATCTCCCACACCTTCCGATCAAGATCATGCAAAAGCTTGATAGTCATCTCATGATCATCATAAGGCAAGTTGGCTCGATTAGCACGCATCTTGTTGACGATAGATTGGAAGCGAGTGAACATCCCATCAACAGATTCGCCAGCCAACTGTACGAAGTTCTCGTACTCCCTATGGTATGTGTGGAAGAGCCTGGACTTGATCTGAAGATTGCCCTCATGATATCGCACAAGTGTTTGCCAGATCTCTCTCACCGTAGTGAGGTTCGAGACTCGCTCAAACTCAGGAAGACACAGACTCGAGAAGAGAATATTATGTGCTCTGCTGTTTGCATTGTGTTGAGAAATCTGGAGAGGGTCAACACGAGCCGCAAAAACACGGTAGCCCTCATTCTCACAAATCTCCCATATGTTCGAATCAACTCCTTGTAGATAGGCGGACATGCGCACCTTCCAGTAGGAGAAGTTCGTTCCATCGAAAAACGGAGGTTTGTCAACACCTCGCTCCATGTCGCCTTCGCAGATCAAGAACCGTGTAAGGTGGATTGATCCTTAACCGGCTCTGATACCAATAGAAGGACCGAGAACGGCGACCAGAGGGGGGGTGAATGGAAGCCTCAAATTTCTCTCGAAATATTCGGGCCACTCTTCACAAAAACCAAACCCAGTTGCTGGGTGCTCAACCTCCCCGAGCAACCCCTATGGAGTGGGGATTTAGACGCAATCGGAGAAATGAAAGCTCACCGGCAGTGAAGGAAATCTCACCGGAAACCCCAAAAACCAAGTTCTCAACCCATATGGAAAAGACGCAAGAACCTAGGCAAAACAGGCGAAAACAACAAACCAAAACGAGGCTTCGGACCACTTTAGCCTGGACCTCCGGACCAATGACCAGAGGTCCGGTGGCTGGTCCGATGCCTTCACACGCTAGGACAAAACCACGCAGGGAACACCTGACCTCCAGACTCGAAACTCCGGACTAGTCCGACGCCACCTCCGGACCAAGGAAAGTAGTCCTGTGCTCACACCTGCCTTTGCACGAAACAACACAGTAAGGACCCTGCCTCTGGACTCGACCGTCGGACCACCACCATCGGACTAAGCAGGTTGGTCCGACGCGTGGGGCTGCTCAGCTGACTCCCTCAGCAGAACCACCAGACCATTTGTCGATGGCCCGGAGCTCAAAAACTGAGTAGTCCGACGCCTGGTCTGGAGCTCTCTCGCAGAGACGCTAGACTGTAGCCTGCCTGACCTATGACCACCGGACCAATGGAAGTGGTCCGGAGCCTAGTCCGGACGTCCCGAGCAGAACTGCTGAAGCCCGCGAAACTGGTTTTCTCTCCACCAAATCCTTCCAAAACACAACCAAATGTTCACCAATAGCAACCAAATTTTGTAGGCATGATCCTAGTGCTATGGAGAAGCTATCCCGAAAAATCATCGCTCAATTTGGTGTGAGAAAACGGGAAGACGAGGTTTGGGGGAAAAGAGAGAAAACGAAGAACGCTGCAAAGAAATCGCCCGATCTACGCACTCATGAGGTTTGAGGAGAATTCCTTCGGTGCAAAGATGCTCCTCACGATTACGAACAACTTGGTTCAAACGGTTTTTGCAAAGCTACTCCCTACAAAGAGAAATCATCTCGGGAAAAAGAGAGAGCAAAAGCAAAACGCGAAGAACACAAGCAAAACGGGGACACGATCAAGAAAACTAAGCCACCATGGCTTACAGAGGTTACGGCCTCCGATTCCTCGCAACAAACTCAAGTTCTTACAGAGGTTGGTGAAATCAACCTAGGATCTCATGAACTAGAGAGAGGGTAGAGAGAGAGTTGGGCAAAGTGATTAGGGTTCAAGAGATGGGATAAGGATACCCCTTCATCCCCTATTTAACAGGGCTTTGGCTATTTCCCAAAGACCCCTTTAGATACATGAGTGAACTACCTAGCCTAAGCATTGCAGTCCAAGCTCCGGAAAATATCTTCCTCGATTTGAATGGGCGGCCCCGCTTCCTGTCAGGAGTTGTCGTCACCTCGACGCAACCTCTAGGATTCCGCCATGTGCCATTCCCGCTTCCTCGGAAGCTCCGCCTAGGTTTTGAGGCCCAAACCCAGGAAACCCGCCCCCGGTAACTTTGGGCTCAACTACCGAACCCCGAGTTTTGAGGCCCAAACTCGGAAACCGTCCTCGGATGGTTTTGAGGCCCAAACCACCAAACCGCTCGACCGGAGCCACCGTGTCCTCGCCTGGTTAGACTCCGAGTCCCATGAGCCTCCGCTCGACCCGCTCGTCTGCCGTCTTGACTTGGTCCACTCGGTCTACCTCCATGTCTTCTCGCACTTGTTGGTGCCAAGTACTAGCCACCATAGCTAGTCCGCCGACGCCCATGGTCCCTCAGTACGAGCCTCGCTTCTGCCCTTCACCGCTCTCAGTCCATCGGCATGGCAAGCCTCTACTCGACCTTCTCCACGCCATTGACCACTGTTACTAGGCATAGCACCTACACACCACAAGCCGATAGATAGGAACACATTTGCTTTCGCAAAGATTAGTAGTAAGCCACTCAAACTGAAACGCTCAAGTGTTGGACAATCACTCATCACAAAACTGAACTACATGGGTACTTATCCACTGTGTTCGCACTTCACAACCGGTGCAGGCTGTCTCGCTCCCCGACAACGTGAAGACCCAACTCATTAGGTCGTTGGTTCCTCTTTTGTTAGTGAGTACTTTGTCTTTGGTATGTGATGCAGAGGGAGTCCAAGAAATCTTTCACTTAGTTGAAGATGTCGTGCCACCTGATCTAAAGGATGTGTTGACCGTCGTTGCTTACATAAAGCAGCGCAAACCGGCCTTCCTCCGAGCTCAATCCAGGCTCACGGAACGTGAGATTCAAGCCGGTACGCCTAACGAAGAACGCCGCTGTCTTTCTGATATGCTAGAGGAGAAGAGCATGATAGACCAGCTGAGGACTCTTCCCGATGACATCAACCACACCTTGGTGGTCTTGAGGACTAAACAAGAGTAACTCTTGTCCATGCTCAAGACTGTTGAGGACACTATCGCCCGGGAGGAAGATAAACTGGCCAGGATTCCTGCTGATCTCCACAATCATCAACAGAAGATGACGCTCCTTCATTTGAGACTCCAATCCATCCATTCCAAGCAGCGTCTGGTACTAGGTGCCGAAGAAGATGACCGTCGGGTACTGGCCAAAGTAGACCAATTCCGCCTAGACGCTTTGGAGACCGTCAAACTGGCCTTAAGTATGTAATCATGTCTGTTGATACTGCACCTCGTGACTGTGGCTACCCTGAAATGACTGCAACCTTTATTAGTGGATTGCACCACTTATTTGAGTAGTCAACCAATCGTTTAGTCGTCTGTTCATGAATCATGTCGGCCGCTCCGGCCGATTCCCACTGTGATGGATTTTTCTCCAATCCACCGATCGGTCGCTCGCGCACTTATTGGCACTGGCGCCTTTAAATAGGGACTAGGTCTTCCGAGGCGATAGGTAGCGTGTTTTTCCGTCCATCCTCCTCATTACCGCGACGCCGACTCCTAGGATGAACATTTGTGGGGCCCCCTTGTCTGGTTCGGTCCAAGAGGCGAACCCCGACTAGTCCAATCCCTCTGGGGCCGTTGAACCGAAGGTCAGCTCGTCGGTAGTTGACGATGGTCTGCAAGGCGCTCTCCAGGATGGACGTCCTTTTCTCGATGGAGCATCGAGAATGCGCTCGCCCAGGGGAGGAATTGATGGCCATGAAGGCTTCTCTTCACCATGTCATGGTGTCGTTCGGGTCCTCTTCAGCATTGACTGCAGAGGAGGTCGCCAGCGTGGAGTTCATGGTACCTCCTGCGTCTACGCTTACACTATAGGGACCCCTTCCTTGGTTCTTCAGGTAGCCTCAAATTGACGAGGAAGGCATTCATTGAGGTGGTTCCTGCAGACGAGCCGCTGACCCGCCTTTTCCCGGGGCAGGCCGTGATCCGTTTGCGAATAGATCTGGCCCCAAACCCATCAGTCAACAGTGAAACCTGCCGGCTTCCTCCGCATTGTTCGGCCGTCTCTGGTAAATGCAAGCCTCCAGTATTGTACACACCATGTCCTTTTTCCTCTTTTATTACTTTTGCTATAAAGGCGACGTGTGTCACATCGGCTATCGCCAACTGTTTGCCAGCTATTCTTCTACTAGAGACGATGAGTACTACATTGGCTACCCATTACCATGCTCGTAGTGACGCCAATTTTCGTCCCCCGGGACGATCATTTGGAGGACGCCTGATCGGCTTCTAGTCAAGACTGGACCCCGAAGCTCCGAGCCGAATACCCCTCGCACCCTCTGGATTTTCCAACCTTCAGGATTCGGCTTGGGTGTCGTCGTGCGCCGGCTTTGGTTTTTCATCATTCAGCTTGTCGGTCGACGCAAGTCTTCTGCCCAGCTTTCCTCCATTGTCGTTTATCACTCTGCTTCGTCCAAGCTGACCGCCAGCTGTTAACATACAATGTTGAGAGTGGTAAGGTCTTCTTGCAACCTTCTACCTGAAAAGCAGTCAAAAGCATAGTCTTCCAAAACCCAATGAGCAGGGTCGACGGTTGCTATGGAAATCGAATCATCAGCCAGAATGACCTCCAGTTTTTCACTGTCCAGCCATTGCATCGCGATCTGATGCATCGTGGATGGGATGCAGCAATTGGTGTGAATCCAGTCCCTACCTAGGAGCAGATTGTATGAACTATCTCCGTCAATGACGAAGAAAGTCGTCAGTAGAGTCTTACTGACAATCGTTAATTCTACCTGCAGAACTCCCTTGGCTTCAGATTTCCTCCCTCCGAAGTCACCGAGCGATAGATTTGTGCTGAAGAGCTTCTCGGATTCCAGTCCTAGTTTTGGTATGATGTGGGCTGGCATCAGGTTGATTGAGGCACCACCATCAATTAGTATTCTCCCGACGAACCTCTCGTTGATGTATCCTTGGATGTACAGTGCCTTTAGGTGCATATGCTTGGTGGGTTTGCCGAAGACTGTCTGGAATTCACACGTGAGCATACCGGTCTATCTTCCAAACTCCGACTCATCAAAGTCGGAGTAGACTTCGATGTCTGCTGGTGTTTCGAACCCTATAGGCAGGAAGAAGTTAGTGACGTGACCCGCTACATCGTGTCGCCGCCTGTTGGCCCTCTGGTGTCGGAACCTCCTTTTCTGGGTCTTGGTCTGCCTTTTGAGATCATGGGATGCTTGGTGTTCGTCGAGCTGGCCTGGCCGAGACTGAGCACGGTCTATGCTGACAACCTCAGTACTGGGCCAACCACGAACACCATCTTCGATTACACGTCGATTCCCTTCCTTATATTCCACTTGTCCTCGAGTGAATCGGCCGTTAGTTTCGAGCCTTTTGTATTCCTCGAAGCGTTCATTGCATCCGGGACAATTCTCCCTCGTAGGCAACTCCAGATCCTTGTCGAGGCAGTACATGAAGAACAAGCAATTCTCATGCACGTCGATCGGCTCTACAGCTCTAGAATGCTCCGCTATTGGTCTCTTTTCTTTGTCTTCTTCGTTCTGACGCCCCCACATGGCCTGGGCAGCGGGCAGACACTTGGCGCCAGATGAATCGACTATCCCTTTCAAGACATGCAAGGCCCCTAGTTTTCCCATCCTTCGCAGGATTTTCTCAAATTCTTCCTCGGTCACCAGGGAATCTGGACCGAGGGCCTTCAACTTCTCATCTCGGGTTGGATGTGAGAGTTTGGTTTTGCCTTTGTCCATGTCTGGCGATTGTGGTCCCACTGGGCGTGCCAAAATGTGTTGATGCCAAAAATGGGGCTTCTGACATTAGCACTGCGTAGGGCCTGTGGAGATCGTGCAGCAGCAGAGCTTGATCTCCTGGACCCCTTAAGCAGCTCAGCCCACCTCGATAATCGATTCCAAGCGTGCCAGTCAATTTGACATATAATTTACAAGGAGATGAAAACGTCAAATTATGGAACCTGCCGATTGTTGCTAGACAGTTCCATGAGTGTGCGGCTCTCATATAGCCGATGAATGTAGGATATTGACTAAAGAGTCAGCTCCCGAAAGGGTAATACATAAAATGGTGCACAAACAGCTGTCACAAGATATCAAACACAAGGTACATAAATAGCCGTTCATGCGATGAGATTAAGGTAAAGATGCGATGCATGCAACATTATCATCATTGAACTACTAAATCTACTGAGTATACCGGATAAAAATTAAACATCAACAGAGGTGTGTTCCCATGCAGCCATGATGTCAATTAACCCGATAACCTGACCAATCTACTAGCATTGGGGTGTTTCCATGCAGCCATAAAAGTAAACAAATCAAGCCACGTCCAGTATACTTAATAGATCTAATAGATCAGATCGACAAAGTACACACATCGTATGATTGAAGCATAACCAGATCAACTATACTAGCCGATATGGGACCCATGAAGCTTGAACAAGATCAATGTATTCAACACTGGACGGATCTAAGTCTGGACAGACATGACTCAACACATGACATTGGGTTCGTAAGATGCAGCCTTATCATATATGTTGAGCCAGATCCAACCACACTCAAATCAATCTAATGACCAAATACATGTCTCGAACCCGTAACATGTAACAACCGCAACTAATGAATTAGCCGATATGATCTTAGATCTATCGCCTCTCTGAATGTAAAGAAAGAGTGCAACAGAGGCAAATAGATCTAGATAGAAATAAAGCACATGCCAATCCACTAGATGAGATTGGGCATGATATTGTAGCAAAAGATTGAACAAAACATAGCAGACAATATCGATAACTTGATCAATCTATTAGATAGCCAATCTAATAGAGCCGATAACTAGCTTGAAGCCACGATTCATGTGAGATTGAAGCAATGCAGCCTCATGAACAATAGATTCAAACTGATAACTAGCTCATACCGAGCTTGGACGAGTTACACAATACAGCCGTACAAACGAGATATGAACCAAGTCTAGACTTACAAGCAAAACTGGAGGTCGATCTAGTCAATGCAGCCCAATCCATCGAAGGTTCACCGAAATCTACTCTACTCCTACTCCTAGGGTGGCCGAAGGTCGGAAACTAAGGACTATGTTGTACGTTTGATTGATTGGATGTCCTTCTCGTTACCTAACCCTTTCTATTTATATACCACATAGCATAACCCTAGCGTAAAGCCAACCACTGGCCGAAGTAAGAAAACCCGGATGTCTTGGGCCTCAATCATCGATGTAGCCCACCGAACGTATCTCAACAGCCGATACGCGTCATCCCCTCCGAGTCAGTTTCCTTAACCAGCCTCCTGGGTCCACCTGCGTGCAACACATTTCCCCGTCCTTGATCTTTTCTCGCATTTATCTAATCGCGCCAAAATATGGTGTTAACAACTATCTAATGTCAACACTCGGGTTGCGTCCCTCGATGGAAGCGCTCCATGACCGTGTCATGGGACCTGATCTTCTCCTTCGCCAACATCATGTCTTAGCTCGCCGGAGGACCTCTGCTCTCTCTAGACCTGATCTCGCCGACTGTGTCATAGGAAGGACCTCGCCGCCTCACCAACGCCACAAGATCCGGAGGCTGGCCCGCGAAGGCATGCACTGACATGGCGATCGTCAAAGTCGTTTTTGCGGCTGACTTCAACCATCACCTGCAGTCCATATTGGAGATTCTGCAAAGCTCCGGGATGGCCTCGAACGTCCGCTTGGCCGAGTCTAACGAGAGCTAGGATGGTGTTGACTTCACCGGTCTTGACGACCCACAATCCCTATGTCGCTTCCTTGGCGGATTCGACTACCTCCTTGAGGATCCCCATGAGAGCACCAAGGCGACATGACCCCGGGTGCCTCTGCTCCATGTGTTGCTCCACCCGAAAGGCGTCCACCCATACCTCCTCCACAGAGGCTAGCAACACTCCCCATGGGGCAGCCGCAATCCCTGCTGGAGCAGCTCCAAGAGCTCGAAAGGAAGCTCGAGGAGGGGCGAGAGAAGCTCGCATAGTAGCGAGCATCGCTCAACCAGGAGCTCGAATGCCATGATGAGCACAACCCTGCCCGATGAAGGGCGCGCGAGGTGCATGCCGCATCTGCAAAGATGACGGAGGTGACCGTCCTCCGCACTTCGCTTGGGTGAGTCAAAACATCACCGTCGTGATTATCCTTCTTTGAGGGATGCCTGAGCCTTCGACTCCCAAGGGATGTTGTGCCCTTCTGAAGAGCTCCGCGCCCTCCTTCGACATCACCGTCCCATGAAGAGCTTTGCGCCCTCCTCGAGCGTGATGTTGTGCAGCAAGCCAAATGCTCCACATCTTGGCAACATGGGCTCGAGGCAAACAACGTCACACCGTCGACACCTCGGGACAGGGTGGGATCGGTCCGCCCGGAACGACCCTAACCAATGGGGCAATCTCCACCTATCCTCGACTATCGCGATGATCACGCACGCGATATCATAAACGCGCATAGGGGATGGTGTCGGGACGGAGCCGACCAGGCCTACCACCCCCACCGGGGCGATGGCTACAATAGCAGCAAGGACCAAACCCCAACCCCAAACCCCAAGCCCCGTGCCTCTAGGGCCTCGCTTCTCCAACCGCAACGTCCATAGCGTGCTGTTCCCGAAGCATTTTCAAAAGCCCACTAAGGGCGTCCGCAACGGGGTGGATCAAAACGCTAGCGATGTGAGCAATGAAAATAATAAAAAAAAGAGAACTAGACTGAAAGAGCGTGCAGGCTGTGAGAGAGCCTTTCTTGAGAGCTATGCGAGACTAGCGATTTGGTACTCGCTAGCGCGTTCAGATTTCTCCTTCTCGGTCAATCAGATTCATCCGATGCTAGCGATTTGGCTCCCGTTGTGGACGCCCTAACATCACCAAGTACTCGTTGGAGATAGTGGTGGAGCTACCTGCTTGACCGGCTATAATTAAAATCTTCTTTTTAAACTAAAAAACCTGATCTCAGCTACTGCCCCTACACCCGGGCTCCCCACCCTCCTCTCTACAGTCCCAATCGATTCTATTCAGGCAGCCGCACGTCCCCCGGGCGCCCACGACCCCGGCAACCGCACGTCCCGCCGCCTCAACGCCTCCTCCCCGGCCCCCTCCACGTCTGCCTACCCTCCCCATCACCCGGCAACCGCGTGTCTGCCCCCGACGCCCACGACTCCGGTGACCGCGCGTCTCGCGGTCCCGCCTCGACGCCTCCTCCCTGGCCCCCTCGGCGGCGCCCGTCCCGCGCCCCGGCTGCCCGCCCTGGTGGTGTCCGCGCACGTGCGCCCCGGCGGTGCCGCGCTCCGGCTGCCCGGCGGCCCCGCGTCTCGGCGGCGACCGTCCCGCGCCCCGGCGGCCCCGCGTCCCGACAGAGCCCGTCCAGGCGGCGGCCCGCGCGTGCTTCCGCCCTCCCCCGGCGGAGACCGACTCCACAAGTGCCAGTCCGTCACCGACATCCCTCGCCAAGGCTCGTCAAGTTCGTCCGTGTCCCTATTCACCTCTCCTCTTTCCCACTCTAACCAATCTCTAATCTAGGATTTCACTTGGTGGTGGCACTCTTGCAGGCCTGGGACAGTGGCTGTTGTCTGCATAGCAGCCGGAAGCAAGGAAGAAGCTGGGCAGCAGAATAGATGAACGCGGCTGCCTGCGTAGCAGTGCTGTACTGCTGTTGCAGTATCAAGGTATTCTCTCATCTACCGATTTATAGGTTATCTTGTGTGCTCTGAATTTGGCTATGACTGATACATTAAAGAATATTAAGTGGTGTCAGTGTTAGGTTCAGTAAACAAATGACGTAGACACAACAACAGATAAAAGGGATCCATTTGTGTATTTTATTCATGTCTTTATGTTAATTTCCTAAACCGTTTCATTATTTGAATGTTCTGCTTCTGAATTTCAGCTTTGTTTTATTGCAGGCGTTGAGGAATGCCAAATTTTGGATTTAGATTACTTTATAACTGTAGAGAAACTTCAATAATTGCATGGTAATAAAAACTCGCTCTTTCTCAGCATGGTCAAATTCAGTTTAGATTGCAACACCCTTCACAGTAGTGTTTGGAGTATGACCACATATATTCCAAGAAGTGGATTCAAGGTAAGTTTTTCCAGTTAGCCATGTGCATCTTTGTTTTCTTTATATATTGCTTATATAATATATATCCTTGCCAACAAAGTTCTACCCAGGTCTCCCAAGTTCCTCTCTGCATGTGAATTATTTGTTGTGACAAAGTTTTCAGTGTCAGTGACATGTGTCAAATTTGAAATTGGCTTGAGATGTTTGTTTGATTTATTTATCTTTTCTAGGCATTCTTGTGTAATTTAAAATTGTACCTCATGGTTCATTTAGTTTATAACACTAAGTACACACTGACCGCTAGATAAGATTTGATTAGGATGATGGACATCTGTTTTTTTTTTTGCCAAAGAAAAAAAATCCTGATAAAGAAATATATGGGTTAGTATAGAAGTGTCAAATATTTACTGCAATGTTTCAGTTTCCCATGAGGCGTCTAAATTTTGATTGACAAACCATCTGAGGTGTAATAATTTGTTCCTTTTATGCAGGTGCTTCCCATATGCAACAAGTTGCAGAGCCACGTGAGATCTTTGGGTCTCTGCCTTGTTTTTCCCGCACCCCTAAATTTCACTCATGCAGCAGTTTGTCAAATTTTTTCACTGCATTGGTATGGTCATGCATCTTCTTGGTTTATGTCTTTTGGCATTCTGGTGCTGTGAGAAGTTTGAAAAGTTTGGTAAGTATTTTGTACATCTATTTGGATGTATTTATGTCTTGGCATTCTGGTGCTGTGAATCGTGAATCCTTGAGTAAGATTTTCAACGTGTTACAGTGACATCTTCCTTCCTAATTCTGATAGAAACAATTTATCTTGCTCTTTTGGGATAAGTACCTAAGCACTTGTTAATTAATTATGGTTTTTTATGATGTTGTCTAATTTCCGAGACAAAGTTTACCGGAGAAAATACACTACATACTGAAACAAATATGCTGGGTTAAATTGCAATTCTTGTCTTATACACAGTAACTCATAATTGGATTTTGCCGACGGAGAGTTTGAAGAAAAGGCAATTTTACGGTTTGTGGAGCTCAGCAAGTTTCCCCTAATTACTATATTCACTGAACTCAGTTCGGGCAAAGTATATTCAAGCCCTATTAAGCTATAGGTTAGCACCCTCTGCCTTTTCTCTACTTTGCTCATCAATCAGTCAAATCACATGTTTAGGATCCCAGGTGTTCCCAAATTTACAAAAAGGGTGCTAGCTATTTATGTTTCATTCAACTGCAATAAACCATTTACTGTAGAATGACCAAAAAAATATAGTAGACTTATAATCCTTATGAAAACCTTGTAGATAATGTTTACGGTGAAATAAACATGCTTTTTTACGGTGTTCCAGATAATGTTTATATATGTGCACACTGCTAAAAGAGTAGTGGGGGTGTATTGTATTCAAATATAAACATGGGCCTGACTGATTTGTACACCAGATCGATTTTTACTCTTTAAAAACAAACTTTAATGCTTTATGCAAAAAAATAGTCACCGTTGCCCATATTATATATGGATAGAAATGTCTGTATGACCCACTTGCACACGGCGTGGTTGTTGAAATGTCTCAGATGATTCATTTTTTACATGTATTTTGGTTCTTGTAATCCATATAGCTTGGCACCTATCAGTTGAGTACCTTGGAGTTGCTGTATTTTCATAATTGACTAAAACTTTGTAATACATATATCTCAGCACAAGCATGAAGGGCTAGAGGACATCCGAGGCTTGCATGTTCTGGAGGGATAGCCATTTCAAGAAGTTGGATGGGTCCTGTACAATCCAGCCAAGGTTTGTTGAGAAGCCCGTGTCTTTTGACAGTGTTGTGTAGGGCATTTGTATTAGATCAGCAGCAAGCACAAAACAAGGTACATGAGAATGACTTTGATAGCAGTAGCAGAGCAATCCTAATAGATCAAAAAATTTCCTGTAGCAAATAGCAATAGCCTCAGCGGCCACAGTGCAGGCCGAAAGGTGGCCCAATCAAGTGTGATGACGTTCTCTGTTCTTTGCAAGTTCTTGCCACAACGTCCGGCGCAAACTAGCTGCTCTCGGGTTTCTGGGAAAATATTCCCGGACGTTCGCGAGCGTCCGACGCCCATGCGACGGACGCGTCCGTCGCAAAATGGACGTCTCTGGAGCTCTCTGTAACGCCGCCGGACGCTAGGGCGTGCATACGTCATCGTCCGGCGCCAGCGTCTGGCGCGCCGGACAGCGTTCGACGCTCAGAAAGCAGCTCCCTCAACTTCGGTTTTCGTCGCGATGAATATGGAAGTTGTTCTAGGCTATCTTACGGTCACCATAGGCTTGTTTAGAGCTAAGGAAGTCAAGTATGCACCACACCTAAGTCATGAAGCTCTCCTAAGTCAAGCTACTAGTCTCAACCCCTCTTAATAGTACGGTTAAAGATCAAATAGAAGCCCTATCTATTTCTAAGTGCCCTTCATCACCTTATGACACTTAGCCTATCATTTTAGGGTCTTCATCATGTCTCTTTGAAATCCGAAACGATATCCATCTTGGGGGATAAGTGATAACCATTGATGCCCATTCATGTTGATCACTATGGCTAAGCTACGCATAGCCTCTGCAAAACACACGTTAACCATAATAATCGCTAATTGTCGTTAATCACCGAAACCAATAGGGCCATGATTCTTCATCGTGCAAGCTCAAGCTCCGGGATGCCAGTCACAAGGAGGCGACCAGAAATCCCCCTTATTTGGTGCAAGGAGTGTGGACGGGCTGAGGTGGTGGAGCGGCTGTCTACTACTGTAACCAATCCAAATCGTATTTTTTCGTGTGCCCTTATCACAAGGTTAGTTAGTCCCAACAATATTATTGTTTTTCATTTGTTTGGTGCACTGATTTGCTTTTGTTTTTCTGTTTAGAGAGATGGATCTGGTTGTCCCTTTTTCTATTGGGAGGATGAATATTTGAAGTTGTTGCGAAGGCTAAAGAAAGCAAAAACACAGGAGCATGTAGATGAAGTTCAAGGGGAGTTGCTATCCAAGGAGGAAGGAGGTGCAGATTCAATCAAGAACTTGTTGTTGTTGTTGTTGTTGTTGTTATTGTTAGTGGTTGCAGCTAAGGAAATAGAACACTTGTTGAAAGTTTTGCTGTTTGTGTGTGGATGTGGACTTGTAGCCCTCATTTGCCTACTGATTGTAGTACTGTTTTGGTGAATTGATGTATTCTAATAGATGTATGCCATGAAATGTATTCCATCTTATGTATGTCATCAGTCCCCTTGCAATGGATATGTTTCACCTCATGGTGCCTAATGGACTTTCATAGTAGAATGCACATAGTACAATAATATTGTCTGAAATCGATACAATAATTAGCTAAACCATCAGGCTACTACTCTTATAGAGTTTAGCGCAAACTTATAGCATATAAGTAAGCATCCATCATGTTTGGTGCATTCCTTATATTACAAGCCAAACTTAATAAACTATGTTACAGCCTGCAAGTAATCAGATCAACCCTATGTTTAAGGTATTCCCAAAAGCTATATCCAAAAGTGAAACCTATGTTTCATTCACAACAGACTAGGTAAACAAGCATGACTGCTATTGCTTGTTCAAACTGCAGAATTTTTCTTCTTGCAAGGTTGCTTAGGAGCAGAAGCATCAGCCTTCTTAGGTGTATTCTTGCGCTTCTTAGCAGCAGCACACCCTTCTTTTGTAGATGTAGTCAGGATAGTTGGCCTAGTTGTTGGTTGATTGTTATCAACAAATGTTGAAGAAGGCAAGGGTCCATGGTCTTGTGACAGTTGGGTTTCATTTGTCACCTGCATATAAGAGGGTTGATTATTTTTAGCCCATGTCATAGCTCTAGTTTGGTATGTAAGACAATACACCCTATTCTTTACCTGCGACAACATTTGTGACAACATAGGTTCTTCAACCTGCACTGGTTCAGTTGGGGGTTGGACTAGCTCTTGTGTGAAATCTACATCATGGCGTGTGTCCAGTGGTGGAGGTTGCCTTCTGATTGGTTGTTTGGGCCTGATGCCTAGTTTCTTTAGTGAACAACCTTTCACATTGTGGTGTGGCTCATGGCTCCAGCTACAATGTATGACCACTCCATTTCTTGACATTGTTGGACCATTTTTACCCTAGACTTCATGTGGTTGCTTCCTCCTTGACTTTGGGGGTCTACCTATCTTCTTCTCATAAATAGGAGGCTTTACAGTTGGACCATTCATCTTCTCCCAGTTAGACTTGTCAGCACATGGCATTATATTGAATCCATATACAGTGTTGTAAGTTATAGTACTATAACAAGATGGAATGACATCTTCAGTAGCTATTCTTTCATGCCTCAAATAGGAGATGGCATGACTGCAAGGAATGCCAGTCAGGTTCCACCTTCTACAGTCACAAGTCTTGGCATTTATGTCAACTGTATACTGGTACTCCCTCTCTTTCACTTCAAAGATCCCTCTACCAGCAGGTAATACATAACAAAGGTTGGCCCATTCAGAGTTTCTTAGGATTTTCTTCCTAATTTTGGGACAAATGGGTCCTGGCCACTTCTCCATCACATCTTTCTGCTTGCTATAAATCCTAGTCATCAGTTGCTCCTTGATCTTTGTAATCATGCTGAGTATGGAGAGTTCTCTAGCTTCTAGTATATAGTTGTTAAACACTTCACAAGAATTGTTTAGCAAGATATCACATTTAGGGAACTCACTAAAAAAAGCTCTAACACAAGTGTTAGGGGCCATCTTTAACCATTTGAAAGCATCCTCATCTAACACTTTCATTTTATCCATATTTCTATTCCCCTCGACAACAGAAGTTGATCTAGCACATGCCCAAAGTTGGTTCTTCAGATTCTCACCTTTGAAATGTACCTGAAAGTTGGAGTACAGGTGTCTCACACAGAATCTGTGCTCTGAGTCTGGAAAAATCTCTTGAACAGCAAGTATAAGCCCCTAAAATTCACCAAAGGGCACATGTTAAATTACATACAGTTCAACAAATTACAAACTTTGAGTTCAACAAATCAATGAGATAGAATATACCTTCTGTTTGTCTGTCATTATGGTCCAAGGATATGTGTTGTTGATACCAAGTTCTTGTTTAAGTGTCTTCAGGAACCATATCCATGTATCCTTTGCCTCTACCTCCACATATGCCATTGCTACAGGGAATATGGAGTTATTTGGGTCTACACCAACAACAGTTAACAATTGTCCACCAAACTTGGTCTTTATGTGACATCCATCAAGACAAATCAATGGCCTACAACCACTAAGGAACCCCTTCTTGCAGGCATCAAGTGAGAAGTACATGTGACTGAAATGCCCTTCATTCAAACCAACATAAAAGATACTCCCAGGGTTAGACCTCCTTAACTCATTTCCAAAATCCCATAGCAAGTTAAATTGCTCTATCTCATCTCCATATATATGGTCCAAAGCCATCCTCCTAGCCCTACCTAGTTTGCTCCTTGATGGTGTCATGTTCCATTCCTTTTGCACTATTCTAGAAAAACTACCAAGTGTCATCTTTCCATCTGCTCTGAATGACTCAATGTATTTCTCTGACAACCACTTGGCTATGCATCTCTTTAGATACCACTCCTTCCTACAATTGTGATCTGGCACATATGTCTTCACCATGAATGCATTAGCTCTGCTATCCAAAGAAGCATACAAACCACAGGGGCACCCTGCAGCACAATGAGCTTTAATCCTTGTCTTGTCATTTCTTGGCATCTTAATGTTAACTCTGTGCTTCAAGCTGTATTCAGTGATTGCTTTTCTTAGTAGTTCCACAGTGGAGAAGACCATGCCAACTCTGAAAGTTGGGTTCACCAGATGATCAGGGTTGAAAACTTTGAATTTCAACTTCATTTCCTTTTCACCATCTGACTCACCATCAAAATCAAAGTTATCTTCATCACTGTTGTCTTCTGTTTGGGTGGGAATAGATGGGCCTGCTGCTAGGTCTTTGCCCTTGCTCTTCTTTTTTCCCCTTCCTGTACCCCCATCTATGACTTCATCTACATTGTCCGCAAACAAGTCATCATCACCATCTTCTAAGTCATAGTCACTATCAATGTAATTTGAATCTTCACTGTCATCATCAGACATGTATGCACCAACATTATCAAGGCTTGCAACCTCTATATTACTATAGAATTCTGGTAGTTTGTCCCCAGATTTCTCAACATGAATGACCTTCATAGGACTGATAACCTTGGGTACCTAAACAGTTGGGTTTAAAACTACATCATCCCAGTGCGTAAAACCTATGTACTTGTAGTGGTCAAAATAAATCACAAAGTTCTTCACCTTATTTGCAACTTGTGCCATTACCATACAATGTTCATCAGACAAAATGATCCCAAGTCCATCACTTAAATCTTTCCCAGGAAGTAACCAATGCACACTCAAATTTTCACTCAGACCATAATCTAGCTGGAAAATCAGATCATCTATCCATGCATAGCACCATAACTCTACTTCCAAGTTGTCATACCATGTCACTTTACCATCTACATAAGATTTGTTGGCACCTTGACCACGGAAACAACCTCCATGATGTACTTCTAGTGAAAATTTGTTCAAACCAGAACCTACATTACACAAACATGAAACTTGATTGAACAATTTCACACTGCAAACCTAGCTACAAACAAAATATGCGCTGACAAGATGCATTCAAACCCTACAAATCGCTATTTCACACCAACAGTAACCAAACTAGACAACTCAACTAAATCCAAACCCTAACTATTAAAAAATTGGCACAAAAATTGCACAATAAGCAGTCATCTGTGTCATGTGGGGGAGGTTCGTCATTCCTACAACACTAATTAGTGAGATATGAGGTCACAGAGAGACTCACCATATTCTGGTGGAGGTTCTCCATCCTTGCGGAACCTAGGAGCCATGCTTGACGGGATTCAGATGCACCTTCCTTCGCACATGCCACCTCCCTCCACACTCGCGTCGCCTTCCTCTACCTCGACGTCGCCTTCCCTGCTCACGCCGCCCGCCTTCCTCCGACGCCGCCTGCCTCGCTCCTCGTAACTCCGCCGCGCCCTCCCGAGTCCCGACTGAAAGGTTGCGGGGTGAGGAAAGAAAACACCCACCCAACAGGGGGCTCCTGAAATATTAGGCAGCCCACATGCTAGTCCAACAAGGGCCCAGCAGACACGTTGACAATCTAGGTGGCAAAACAGCTTTCCCATTCCCGGTTTGGACATGCAGTGACACATTAATCAAGTTTAGGGGCCCGAATTTCTGGTTTCCAGAGTTCATGCACCTGCATGAGAACGCAGGACAAGTTTATGGACCCCAAGTGGATTTCACTCTAACTTTATTATACCCTGTTATACATAAGTATTTTTCGGATTGTATACATGATCATATACAATTATGTGAAAGTTAAACTATAAAAAAAATATCGTTGTTTGGTTTATTTTATATACATCTTTGAAATAAAGTCGTGGCGTTAACACAGGTATTATACTAGTTAGTATAATACACTTATTATACATTTGTATTTATGTAAAAAAGTAATAAAATCACCTGCATGACTGCATCACGCCATTACAGAAATAGGAAAGCCTAGGTCGCGGCCCACGATGCAAGAGTCCAGTACATAGCATTTAGCTTTTCCTATTCTAATCTTGATCTTGATCACCAATCCGAGATTTGGAGGTAGCTGCCGCCCTGATAGCTAACGCCGACGCGGTACCGGTGAGGCGTGACGCTATCACTGTAACAGGTGCCCTCTGCCTTGTCATGCTCCTCCTCTGATCAGTTGTACTAGCACAGCACAGGGGACGCTCCGCTGCGCCGGTTCTTGTTAAGCATTTGTTGCAAGCGATAAAGAGAGTTAGTTTTTTATATACTGAAACAATATAAGTACAATAGCATGGATAAGGACTCAAAATTGATGTTAGGGTATACTAACAGTACAATATAAAGATGCATGAGCCTGGTAGAAATATTACAAACTCTTTATTGTCAAGATTGATATGAATCACCATACAATACACATTTTATAGTGTTTGATCGTTCCTTGTATAAAACAAAAGATAGAAAATAAATGAGAAAAAAGAGAATAAAAAACTTAAATAAATTTCGAACTAAAAAATAATAACATATTTTGGAAAGTAAAAACAAAAAAAGATAAAAAAATGCCTCTAACAGTTGAATATAAAACTATATTGGCCTGATAGAAAGGCTACATGCTCTTTATTGCTATAATTGATATAGACTACCACACTAAATGTACTTCGATGCCGAAGAGTCATGGTCCCTTGTGTTTAGGCGATTAACGACAATACTAGTTCACTATGACTAACGTCACGTTAGTCATAGTGACCTAGTATTGTTGTTAATCGCCTAAACACAAGGGACCATGATTATTGAATCTCCCCCTTTTAGTAACGTGTGTTTTGCGGAGGCAAATTCATTTGAGTTAGGTCATTAGTGATGCTATGAATGGGCTTAATGGATATTCATGCCCCCAAGATGGAAATCGTTTCGGTTTCAAAGGATGAAGATTCAAGTTGAAGACTAGGCTAGTTCTTAGTGCCATAAGGTTGAGAAGGGCACTAAGTATAGCTAGGGCTTTTGTTTTTCCTTTGACCATACTATAAAGGGGGGTATGAGGTTAGTAGCTTGACCTAGGAGGTTTTGGGAATGTCGGTGTATGAACATTTGTCACAATTAGAAGAGGCATGCCAGAGAGAAGGCTCCGGACTAGTCCAACGGCTAGTCCGATGCTTCAAGGCAGGAGAGTTTTCCAACTCAGTAAGCACCCTGGCTCCGGACTAGTGCGTCGTACCAGGGCACCGGACTATGGAGAGTAGTCCGGAGGTTCTTGAATCAGATGAGTTTGCAACTCAGCGAGCACCCTGGCTCCGGACCAGAGCGTCGGACCAGGGCGTCGGACCATAGCGAGTAGTCCGACGGTGCCTGTTCTCAGATGGGATTCGAGCTGAGTGTGAGCACCGGACCAGGTGTTATAGTCCGGTGGTATAGGCGTCAGACTAGTCCGGTGCCTTCGCAGAAAAGAGAAAAAACAAGAAACGACTAGTTTTGGAGGTGGGGACTATTTATAGTTGCCCTCCTCTTGCTTAGGATCTCTCTTGGCCATTGTTTCAGCTGAAGGAACCTAGAGAGAGTTCTTAGAGAGCCAAGTGCCTAGAGAGGGAGAGATTTGAGAGAGTCCATCTTGTTCTTCCCTCCTAGAGTGATTAGGAGTGACAAGTGTGCATCCATCCACCTTCCTAGCCTCGAGTTGGTCAAGTGAAGGTCTTGTGCTTGTTACTCTTGGTGTTTGACAGCACCTAGACGGTTTGGTGGTGATCGGAGGAAGGAGATCGCCGGACTATTGTTGGCGGGCCTTCTCCAAGCTTGTGATCGGTTGTGGGCGATTCACCGAGCTGGTTTGGCGAAGAATCAACCCGTAGAGAGCACTCTACCCTTGTGCGGGTAGAGGGGGAGCTATACCTTGCGAGGTGCTCCAACGAGGACTAGGGGGAGTGTTGACTCCTCAATACCTCGGCAAAACATCGCGTGTCACCGATTCTCTATCCCTAGCTCTTTACATTTCCGCATTACCTTTCTGTTTGTGTTCTTTCAATTCCTACTAGAATTGCTTAGGTTGTCTTTCAATTCATGTCTTGCTACCGCTTTCTAGTTAGGACAAACGTCCGGTAGGCACTAGGGGGTGATTGGCATTGTTAGGTTTTAATATTTCTTTAGAAATTTAAAAGAAGCCCAATTAACCCCCCTCTTGGGCATCTTGATCCTTTCAATTGGTATCGGATCTTGGTTGCTCTCAAATTAAGATTTACCACCTAGAGCAAGATGTCCCACGGGGATGGATCCCCTCCCATGTTTGATGGAGACGACTTTCCTTATTGGAAGGTTCGTATGGAAGCCTATCTAGAGGCCGTCGATGCCGGTGTTCATAGAGCCACCACTCAAGGTGGTTCGGTGTTCGCCGAAGATCCTTTCTTTGACAAGAACAATGCTAAGGCTAAGAACATCCTCTTCCGTGGCATTGGTAAGGATGTGTTCAACCGTGTGCGGAATTGCAAAACCGCGCATGAGATTTGGACAAACATTTGTGCTCTACACGAGGGCACCAAATGTGAAAGAGAAGAGCGCTATCACCTCATCATTGCTAAGATAAATGCTTTCCCCATGCTATCTCATGAAAATGCTAATGAAATGTATTCTCGCTTGAATGTGCTTGTAGAGGAGTTGAATGGCCTTGGGCTCACCCAAATGACACCAGTCGATGTGGTGCGCAAGATACTTTGTGTCTTACCAATAGACAAGTATATCCACATCGTCACGGTCCTTCATCAAGGTGAACTCTCCGCAACTACACCAACACAAGTGTTGGGCAAGATCAACGCTCATGAGATGTACATGAAGATCAATGATGGAAGTTCATCCTCCTCCAAGAAGAAAGAGAAGGAGGAGAAGAAGGACTTGGCTCTCAAGGCATCTTTCAAAGAGAAATGCAAGATTCAATATGTCATTGAGAGCGCAAGTGATGATGATGAAGACAACATCGCTCTTATGGTGAAGAAGACCACCAAGATGTTGAAGAGGCTAAACAAGAATGGAGTCAAGTTTGACTCAAAGAAGAAGAAATTCTTCACAAGCTCTTCAAGGAAGCCAATCTCCCAAATGAAGTGCTACAATTGCGGCACTCTTGGTCATCTAGCTCATGCTTGCCCCGAAGAGAAGAAAGACAAGTTCAAGAACAACAACAAGTTCAAGAACTACAAGAAGAACAAGGGTGACAATGATGACTCAAGTGATGATGACAAGAAGCAAGACAAGCCATACAAGAAGAAGAAGAACTTCAACTTCCACAAGAAGAAGAAGGATGGCAAAGCTTACATTGTGGGTGATTGGCTCACCAACATTGAGGATTCTAGTGACCCCTCTGATAGTGATAGTGAAGATGAGAAGGTGGCTGCTTTGGTGATTGGTTCTTCGCTTCCACCGCCACCTCCTCCTTCATCACTGGGCTCATCCTCTACACACCTATGCCTCATGGCTAAAGGTGACAAGAAGGTACAAATAGAGGATGATGATGATAGTGGTGACTCAAGTGGTAGTGACGATGATGAAACACCATCCTATGATGAGTTAATTAAAATTTGCAACAAGTACGCTAGCATCATAAGGAGGTACAAGGGTAAAAATGACAAACTACTTGAGGTCAAAGAAAACTTGCATGCTAAGCTTGACACCTTGACTAGTGCTAATGATGATTTGAAGCTTGAGATTAACAATCTCACATCTAGAACTAGGGAGCTCAAAGCCTCTCTTAAGCAAGCTAATGAGAAACATGATAAGCTTGAGAGATCAACACAAGAACTACACACAAGGTATAACTTGCTAAAGATGACTACCAAAATATCAAGCAAGAACATGGCACACTAGTGGTAGCAAATGAATTGCTTAATCAAGATCTTGCTACACATGTTGCTACTAACCCGTGTGCTAAGTGTGATAGTGCTACCTCTTGTGATATCTTGATTGATGATGTGGCTCTTGAGCAAAGTGCTAAGTGCAAGTGCAAGAGAGTTGTTGAAACCGACAAGTATGATGACTATGTCAAGATGAGAGAAGAGAACTCAAAGCTCAAGGAAGAGCTAATCACTCTCAAGTCTAACAAGCCCATTGTCATCAAGCCGGCTCAAGAAGAAGACAAGGATGCTATCACCTTGATCACCTCTCTTAGAGAAGAAATTGCTAAGCTCAAGAATGACAAGACCAAGCTTGCAAGTAGGTTTCAGAAGTTCACCAAGGGTCACAACCTTCAAAGTGAGCTCTCGATGAACATCGCTGTCAAGAATGATAAGACCGGTATTGGGTTCAAGGAGAACCAAGTCATGAAGGCCAAGGTCAAGATTGAGGCCAAGAATTACTACAAGAACAAGTACAATGGCTACAATCAAGAATACTCAAATCCCAAACCAAGAAGATGTTTTGAGTGTGGTCAAGTGGGCCATTTTGCTTATGATTGCAAGACTCAACCACCCAAGACCTTGCCCAAGCACACTAGGCCATTTGCTCATGATGCTCACTATGTCATCAAGAAGGACAACAAGGGTAGACCACTAGTTGTGTTCCTTGGTCCACCAATGAAGAACAAGCCTAGAGTTCTTTGAGTTGCAAAGGAGTTGGTTACCAAGGCTGTGGGGCCCCGCTTTGACTGGGTTCCCAAACAACAAGCCTAACTCCAAGTTGCTTGTGTGTAGGTGAACTACAAGACCAGTGGAAGTCATTGGGTGATTGATAGTGGTTGCACTCAACATATGACCGGTGACTCCCGGATGTTCACCACACTTGATCAAGATTGTGAAGGGAAAGATAAGATTACCTTTGGGGACAATTCAAAAGCTAAAGTACAAGGTCTAGGCAAAGTGGCAATCTCCAATGATCAATCAATATCCAATGTATTGCTAGTACAATCTCTAAGCTTCAACTTCCTTTCCGTGGGTCAACTTTGTGATCTTGGATTCCATTGTCTATTCACTCCAACCCAGATGATTGTGACAAAGGTTGAAGATTCATCAATGATATTCAAAGGGTTTCGGCACAACAACCTCTACTTAGTGGATTTCACCTCAAATGAAGCTGAGTTGCAAACATGTCTATTCTCCAAGAGTTCTTTGGGTTGGCTTTGGCATAGAAGATTAACTCATGTGGGCATATCAACTTTGAAGAAACTTGTCAAGAAGGAGATGGTTAGAGGTGTGAAGGATGTGGTGTTTGAGAAGGACAAGTTGTGTAGTGCATGTCAATCCGGCAAGCAAGTTGCCAACACCCATCCCACTAAAGCATTCATGTCAACCTCAAGGATCCTAGAGCTACTCCACATGGACTTATTTGGACCTACCACCTATGGAAGCCTTAGAGGAAATCTCTTTTGCTTAGTGGTAGTTGATGATTACTCTAGGTACACTTGGGTGTTCTTTCTTCAAGACAAGGGAGAGACTCAAGCAATCTTCAAGAAGTTTGCAACTAGAGCACAAAATGAGTTTGAAGTGAAGATCAAGAAGATAAGAAGTGACAATGGCACCGAGTTTGTCAACACCAAGATTGAGGACTATTGTGATGAAGTGGGGATCAAGCATGAAGTATCCGCCACATATACTCCACAACAAAATGGTGTTGTAGAGAGGAAGAACCGGACGCTCATAACTCTAGCAAGATCTATGCTTGATGAGTGCAACACTCCGGAGAAGTTTTGGGCGGAGGCCATCAACACCGCTTGCTATGCGGCAAACCGCCTCTTCATCCAAAGGCTATTGAAGAAGACTCCCTATGAGCTTGTGAATGGGAAGAAGCCGGATATTTCATTCTTCCGGGTGTTTGGTTGCAAAGTGTACATCTACAAAAAGCGCCAACACTTGGCTAAATTCCAACGGCGGTGTGACCTTGGTTTCCTTGTTGGATATTCGCTTAAATTCAAGGCATACCGTGTATTTAACAAAGCCACCGGCTTAGTTGAAGAAACGTATGACTTGGAATTTGATGAAACTAATGGCTCCCAAGGAGCGCTTGAGGATATTGATGTAGGTGATGAACCTTTGAGGGAGGCAATGAAGAACATGTCAATTGGTGCTATCAACCCGCAAGAGGTGGAAGAAGTTGAAGATGAAGCTACTCAAGCTCCTTCTCCACCTCACACGCCTCAAGTTGAAGAAGATCAAGTGAGGGAAGCTCAAGAAGACACCTTCATCCCTCAAGATCAAGCCGAGGCCAAAGCAAGCAATGTTGAAGCACCACATCCCCCTCCTCAAGTTCATTATAGAAGATCAACAACTATCCTTCAAGCTCACCCTCATGATCAAATCATAGGAAGTCCATCAAAGGGAGTAATGACTCGCTCTAGACTTGCATCTTATGTTGAACATCACTCATTTGTTTCCTTTGTTGAGCCTACTAGTGTTGAGGACGCACTTGCGGATCCGGATTGGGTGAATGCCATGCATGAAGAACTCAACATCTTCACCCGGAACCAAGTGTGGATACTTGAAGAAAGGCCAAAGGGTGCAAGAATCATTGGCACCAAGTGGGTGTTTCGGAACAAGCAAGATGATCAAGGCGTAGTTGTGAGGAACAAGGCAAGATTGGTGGCAAAGGGGTTCTCTCAAGTAGAAGGACTTGCGGTGTTTCATCAATGAACTTGTATATGTATCACAACCTCCCGGGTTTGAAGATCTGTTGACACAAAAAGTGACGTACTGCGTCTCACACACAGCAAGCCGGAAAGCGTGACTTCAATTGGGTGCCCGGATGCTTTGGGAACCGAAAACGTGTCAGTCAGTTTGACATGAAGCTAACAAGGGATGAAAATCATTAGATATAAACTGGAACGTGCCGGATAATACCAGACAGTTCCATATGTACGGCCCTGAAGCCACTTACAACGACATACAAATATGAAAGCTATTTGCCAATAGGTTTTATGGAATATTCGGCTAAAATAGACAGAAAGTACGTAAACCAATGATTGCCGAATGCGCATGCATGGGAAAAGGACGTATAAATGATTCATGGTTGAATGTGGATTAAAGCATAACCAAGCTCGGCAATCAGCCGAATTGGGGTCCATGATGAAGGAAACACGTAAGAAAACATGATTAAACTAATCTAAAGCCAGCATCTGCCGCACGATACCTAGCATTATCAAAGCTTAAACATGGATAGCATGCATGAACCCGCAACACATAACAATCCGGATTCAAACTAATTCGGCTATTATAGGTATAAGATCTACTTGTAAAATCAACATGAAAGCAATAATTCATTGCAACATAAATAGATCTATATAAGAGCCGAACCGTATCAATCTAGATTGGGCAAAAGAGTGTCTGCAAATATATAAAGATTATCTAAAACATGCAACATGATAACTTAATGAAACAATCCTCACTTGCCTTAATTATCGCAATTGTCGTTATCAATTCGGCTCTCACTTGCCGCCTTCGTCGCTCTGATGGAAACCGCCCTTCTTTCTGATTAACCGATTGCGCGACCGATTGCCGAATCCGGGAATTAACCGACCGCATGGACTTTGCCGAATGCTCTGAGCATCCATCTCCGCCGACTCACTGCGCACTGGCCCGCCTTGTCATTGTGCAAAAATCCGGTGTTAACACATGCCCCCTCAATTTTGGAATAAAAGTCGTTTATCCTGAAATTGACCGTAAGCTTCTTTTTTCCCCCTTAGGTTTATACTGTTCAACATCGCAGCCACCACCCAAGAAATTCATAGTTTGGTATTCTCAAATCTGCATCGAACCCCCAATGGTGACCCAGGACGAGATCCCAGAGGTAAAACCCCAACTCATTTTTTCGTGTATTCGGCAATCTTCAATCGGTTTTCCTGCTTCTCTTCCAACTCACCCGCTTTCTTTATTCCATTGTTCTTGGAGTACAAGAACGAGATTTTGATTCCATATGCCACAAATCCCGATTCCTATCTCCTTGGTCCCATGGGCAATCCTGACACAACTGAGATCATCGAGAAGGAAACTTTGAGGATTCCTTTCAAATCCGGAGTCACTCCGCCAAATCAATGGCCAAACACCTTCAAGACTTGGCTGCTTCCTCCAATAGCTGGATGGCGAAACTGGTATCGTAGGATGTCGAGCAAGAACAGTAGCAGCTGGGATAGTCAAGACATCAACCACTGTCTAGAGCTATCTCTAACAGAAATGCCCAGAAACGAACCTCTCCTGATAGTAGCCTCCCATTTTTGGTCGGACACCATCAACGCTTTCGTCTTTGGTCATGGTATGATGACTCCTACCTTAGCCGATGTGTTCATGATGACCGGCTTAAATGTCTCCAAATCAGTACGCCCTTGTCAGTATAAGGGCAAAAGTAACCAGAGAGCTATTAAATCAGGAGGTGGATGGGTTGGATACATCCAAACCTACATGGAAGCAACTAGTATTGTCTCTGAAAAGGAAAGCAGAGCCTTTATAAACATGTGGCTATGCAAGTTTACCTTCTGTGGAAGATCCAATGAGCCAACCCTGAATCACATGATAATGGCTGAAGACTAAGCTGTAGGTACACTAATTCCCCTGGGTAAATACCTCCTAGGAGCTGTATACCACATGATGCATCAGATTTCTACCCAAATGTACCATGGCAAGGGGATTTCCTATGTGAGTGGCCCTTGGTGATTTATTCAGATGTGGCTGCAACTCTACATGCATCAATCAGTATCTGTACCTCTTCACAATTTAAGCTTTCCTTCGGTTAATTATGCTGAGGGCGATCCAGCAACAACCAAGAGCTGCCAAACTTATGGGGAAGCATCATCATCCATCAGCATTGACATGGATATTGGTCACCTCTTCAAACTGTTCTTCAAAGATTTCAACAACGTTCTCTGGCTACCTTACAGAGAAAACGATAACTTGACCTTCCCTTATAAATTCAGCTATGAGTCTGGCTGTTCTGATAAGGCATCTACTTCAATTTTCAACTCCTTTATCAAGCCATGCATCGTACCAGCCGAATTTCATCATGGGAGAATGGTGCAGGCCATCTATGAATTCTACAATCTCAATGTGGCATCTAGGCAATTAGGATGTGGAAAGCTGCCCCCAAGACCCTTCTTTTCATCAATCATAAGGTACAGGGAGCTGATCACCAATGAAACAGAAGCCAGAAAAGTCTTTGAGCTTGAAAAAGATCTGCCAACATGTGAACCTTCCCCATTTGGACTGGTGGATGATGCTCACTCCCTTTTCTCTGCCTGGTGGCAAGAGTGGCATAATCACATTTTTAACATACCAGTCCACCCTTATGCCAAGACTTATATTCTCAATTTGCTCTTGAGAGTGAGGTAATCTCATTGCATTAGTCATTTCTTGTTTTTGCATTCATCCCTTATTCTGAAATCTGGCCATGTATAGGATTTTGAGCCCATTCCTCCCAATAAAGCAGTGGAGTATTACAAAGCTGGACCTAAACCTGCATTGGGCTACAATGCCCCCACTTTAAAAGTCTTCATGAAGACCCTTGCAGTGTCAGTTACTGCCTCTTTAGAAGAAAAAGGCAAGAGGAAAATGCTTGAAGACATTCATGTGACCAGGAAAGTGAGGTCCAAGAAATCTGAGAGATCTCTCAAGGTATGAGTTTTACTCAGTACTAAACTTCATTTTGGAATAAAACTGTCTGTTCTTATATTAACCATTTTCATTGCAGCCACATGTCAATACCCCCAGACCAAGCAATGTTCCACCAACAGCAAACATTTCTCTTACCGAAGAAGTAGAAACCCAACCATCGGCAGAAGTTCATGACACTAAAACTGCTAAATCCGAAAGCATTGATGCTCAAGAAACTGTTGAGTGTATTGGTAATATCATTCGGCTAATCACCTTCCTCTTTCATATATCATTCAATTCCTGCTCATGTCTCTGTATTGTTGGAAACAAACAAAATTTTATATAATTTAGCAGGAGAACACTCTTCTAGTCCAGCTCCAAATTCACCTCCTCAGGGCATCCAGTCAAGTCAACGAAGCCACATCTTGAGGCTCAATCAACACAGCAAGTAACATACTACTTTAAACCATCCCTTTCAACAATTTTTACCCAATCGGCTAACATTCTTCCCTTTCAAGAATACTGCCAAGCCAACCACTAGCTTCTCCTTCACCGTCGATGACTTCATCAGTGAACAAGGTGAAGAGGCTATCTCCCAGCAGGCCTTATTAGAGGAAAACCAAGCTCGACTATAGGATATAGCTAATCTGATGAACAAAGATATCAACATTTTGGTCCAAGATTCAGATCAGATAAAGGACATCCTTGAGCTTATTAATCAAGATATCCCATCTGCTCTCAAGGCCTCTTTGGAGTCTGTAGCCAAACTCAATGATTATTTTGGTATGGTGAAGAGAGCAAACAAAAACATAACTTCTAGGACTGCCTTGCAGAATAATAAGTTCCCGAAGAAACAAGAAGTCAAAGCCTTATACTCCAATCTCCAGTCTGATAAAGACTCACTGGTGACTCTAGAATCTAAGCTGAAGTCATGAAGGATGAGAGGATCAGATTAGAAGCTCAACTATCTGAACTGAATGTCAAGATTCAATCCCATGAAGATAAGATGACATCTTTGCCGAAATCCATAGAAGCAACTTCATCAAAAATATCGGTCATCCTGAAGGAAAGTCAACAACTCAAAGCAAGGCTATCCAGCATCCAAAGCTATGAGGATGAAGACAAAACAGTATTGGATGATGTTAACCAAATCAAGAATGAAGCCTTGGATGCCGTCAATCAGCTTCTGCACCGGTAGAGATATAGCATGTAATAGATTGAGCGTAGTATATCTCTAAACAATTGATCATTTTCACTGTCTTGCGCTTTATATACTCGTGTTCATATGATAGCATAATCGGTTCTGCTGCTCCTGATTAAAGCATAGCCGATTCATGTCTGGCTCTCAGATAGCCGACTGCTTTTAGCGTAGGAGTGTAGCTGAGCGACTTTTGACATAGCCGATCGTTATTGGTTTAAGAACATAGCCAAGCGACCTCTGATATACCCGAGCCTGGCCCATTCCACCAACAGCCCATCGAATGGGAACAACCCTAACTCGCCTCTTGGTATTCTTACTCAGCCTATAAATAAACCTTCCTCCCCTTTTCAACGGTTCCAATCAAACTCTTGCCTTCGTCTTCATCCTTTCCACTGAAACCAATCCAGAGGAAACCCTAACTCACACAATAACAAATGGCGGGAGGTGACAACCGCGGTAAGAGCCCCGCCGAAGGAGCACTTGAAGGGAGCCGGACATGGCGCAATCGGCAGCGCGGGTAAGAATCAGTTTCTTGCCCCCTTGCATTTTGTTCTATGTTTATTATGCTAGCCCTGAATCTCCATTCTTGTTCATCAGGATCAATTCCATCTCCACGAGCCACAACATTCCTCTCCCTACGGCGGCAGCAGGTCAACCGGGGAGTCCAACGTCGGTCTCCTTTGGGTCTTCAGACTCCTATCACTCTTAGCAATGGGACTTAGGTTCGGGTTCGGATGCAGATGCCCCCTACACCCATGCGGAGGCGGACAACTTCAGGCGCGAGAGGGACGAAACCCGAGGAGAACTGGAGAAGATCTCCAAGCAGTATGGTGTTGACCAACTTGAGTGGGAGGACTAGCGGAAGCAATTCAGCGACGCCATCACGGGTTAGCCGAAAGCAATCCTGTTTTGTCTTCTCTTTTAATCCCGTTTGCTCATCTGATTTGCATCTTCGTTCAGCGCTTTCTACAGAGAATGAGCGTCTGAAGGCCACGGCAAACAGGATTACCGACAAGGGGTGACCGCCGAGGCGCGTCTTGATAATGCGGACGACCGCATCAACCAAGTCGCCATCCATGGTGTGCACCACGGCGTGGCCCTGGGGCTGTCGGCAATGACTACCCAGCGCGGTGAGGACTTCTTTGTCCAGCCAACCGGCTTCCATGATCAAGTGCCTCCGGAGAATGTCAAAAACATCGATGATCTTCTGGAGAGTTATGAAGATCATGCGACCGCCCTTGCTGTAGTCACAGACGCCCAGTCGGTTATCAACAGGTTGTTTGATGCGTAGTTTGTATTTAGGAACCTTATGTAAAGAACCTCCTCTGTGAAATATTCAGAATCTCTACTGGTTCTCCCTTTATTTTGTGAAGTTTTTCTGAGAACAACTGATCCAGAAAAATGCTTGTATGATGTTTTTATATTTTGCTCTAAAGGCGACACATGCCATGTCGGCTATTCTCTGAGTTTTTCATAGTATTTTTCGGCTAAAGGATATATTACCGTATCGGCTATCTGTGCATCAGACCCTTTAAGTCCGTTTATGCACCAACCTCAACACTGGGATGAAATCTCTTAAGAAACCTTCCATTGATAGCTCTAGCAAATTCCTCCCCCAATAAAGTTTTCAAGATATACGCATTGTCAGGCGCGCATCTTACCACTCGAAAAGGTCCTTCCCAATTTGGAGACCATTTATCGAACGCTCTGTCCTTGGTCCCGATCGGCAATACGGTTTCCAAACTAAATCTCCTTCTGCGAATTGTTTTTCCTTAACCTTCTTGTTATAATACCTGACAACACGCGCTTTATTCTTCTCAATATTTTCTAATGCTCTGAGACGAACTAAATGCAAATCTTCTAATTCGTCCATCATCATATTTTTGTAATCTTCTTTCCTCAAATTATTCTGCAATGTAACCCGTCTTGATCCTGATTGCAATTCCCAGGGTAGCACAACCTGATGCCCATAAACCAACTCATAGGGAGATGCTTGAGTAGATCCATGGCAAGCCATTCGATAGGCCCACAGAGCCTCATTAAGAACCGAATGTCATTTCTTCGGCTTTTTATCAATCTTCTTCTGAATAATTTTGATCATGATCTTGTTTGATGCTTTAGCTTGGCCATTGGCTTGTGCATAATAAGGGGAAGAGTTGTACAATCTGATTCCCATTTCTTCGGCAAAATCACAAAACTCGGATGAAGTAAACTGAGTCCCTTGATTTGTTGTTATAGTCTGAGGAATCTCGAATCTGTGAATTATATGCTCCTGAACAAAATTGACCATGTTTTTCGATGTAACCTTCTTCAGGGGAATAGCTTCAACCCACTTTGTGAAATAATCTGTGTCCAACAATACAAACTTATGTCCTTTGCTAGAGGGAGGATGAATTTGACCGATCAAATATATGCCCCATCCTCAGAACGGCCAAGGTTTGACAATTGGGTTTAAGGCCGACGCTGGGGCTCTCTGAATATTACCAAATCTCTGACAGTCTTGACATCCCTTGTAATACTCAAAACAATCCTCAAGTATGGTTGGCCAAAAATAACCAGTCCTCCTTATTATCCATTTCATCCGGTAAGCCGACTGATGTGCACCACATACTCCTTCATGCACTTCATACATCAACTTTCTAGACTCCTCTTGATTCAAACATTTGAGGAGCACTCCATCTATGGACTTGTAGTATAACTGGTCATCAAGGAGCACGAACTTGATAGCCTTATACCTAAGTTTTCGGGAAACATTCTATGATGGATTTTTTAAATAATCGGCAATTTCGTTCCTCCAGTCATCAATTACCCGATCTTCATCCAAAGCATGAATTTCCTGATCCTCTCGGTACCCCGAAGCACTTTGAGTCAGCATGTTTGCTTCTTCATTCTTCCCCCTAGGGATATGATGCACGGTGGCTACTTGGAAACTCTTTAGAAGTTCTCGGCACTCTTCATAATATCCCTTTAACATATCACTCTTGCATTCATATTGGCCGATCAGTTGGTTAATTACCAGCTCAGAATCCCCGAAGACTTCAACAGCAACGGCCCTCACATCGACAAGTAGTCGGAGCCCTCTAAGCAATGCCTCATATTCTGCTTGATTGTTAGTAACCAAGGAATCAATAGGGATGACATACTCAAAGGTCAAATCACTGGGAGAAATCAAGAGAACACTGGCTCCACCACCTTTGCTACAAGATGAACCATCAAAAAACAAAGTCCATGGTGCAATGGTTACCATGTCAGCAGAGGGATCACGGTGTTGGGTAACAAAATCAGCAATGACCTGACCCTTTACTGCTTTTGCCGATTCGTATCTTAAATCAAATTCTGATAGAGCTAAAATCCATTTGCCGATTCTTCCATTTAAAATTGGCATCAATAACATGTGCTTTATCACATCGAACTCAGAAACTACCACACATTCGGCATTTAACAGATAATGCCGAAGCTTAGTACATGAATAAAACACACATAAGGAAAGCTTTTCTATAGCCGAATACCTTGTCTCTGGATCTAGTAGTTTTCGGATAAGGTAAGCTATTACTCTCTCTTTTCCTTTGAACTCTTGCATGAGGGCCGACCCTATCGTCAGGTTGTCGACCGCCACGTACAACTTAAACGACTTGTCAAGCTGCGGAGGTACCAATACGGGTGGTGCCTTCATGTACTCTTTGATCTCATCGAAAGCCCTCTGTTGTACGTTGCCCCACACGAACTCTTGATCCTTTTTAAGCTTCAATAGCGGAGAGAAAAGTAACACTCTTTCTGACAAGCTAGAGATGAATCTTCTCATAAAATTAATCTTGCCCACCAATGATTGTAACTCTGTGAGATTGGTTGGAGGTACCACCTTGTCCATTGCTTCCATGCTCTTCTTGCCGACTTCGATCCCTCCTTTATGAACCAGAAAGCCTAAAAACTCACTAGCCGAGACTCCAAAGGCACACTTATTCGGATTCATCCTCAAACCATGTTTCCTAGTACACTCCAAGGTCTTCCTCAAATCGGCCAAATGACCCTCATGGTTTCTAGACTTAACTACCACGTCATCAATGTAGATTTCCACAATCTTGCCGATCAACTCATGAAAAATGTAGTTCATAGCTCTTTGATAGGTTGCATCGGCATTCTTCAAACCGAAAGTCATGACAATCCATTCAAACAAACCAATATGACCAGGGCACCTGAAGGCTGTCTTTTAAATATCCTCTATTGTCATGAAGATCTGGTTATAACCGGCATTACCATCCATGAAGCTGATGACTTCGTAACCAGCCGATGCGTCGACGAGAAGATCGGCAATTGGCATCGGGTAGCCATCCATAGGAGTGGCTTTGTTGATATTTCTAAAATCAATGCAGACCCTCATGTTCCCATTTTTCTTGTATACTAGGACTATGTTTGAAACCTAATCTGCATATCTGCATGGCCGAATGAAGTTTGCCTCCAATAATCGTTCAACTTCTTTCTTCACATCGGCCAATACCTCCTCTTTGTAAATCTTCCGAGGAGGTTGTTTGAAAGGACGGTATCCCGGCTTGATCGGCAATTTATGCTCAACGATGGAACGATCCAGTCCAGGCATCTCTGTATAATCCCAAGCAAAACAATCTTTAAATTCTTTTAGCAGGTCTATCAGTTTCAACCTATGCTCTTGGTTTAAATTTGCACTGATAAACATCGGCCTTGGTCTATCATCATCACCGACATCTATCTCCTCTAACTTATCGACCGACATGAAGCCGCGTCCCAGCTTCCCTTCGCTATCATCGATCGTGTTCCCCATTAAAAATTACTCTTAGAGTCAATTGCTTGGATCAGCTATTGGCCCTTGCCCGAGACATTCACAGGACCTTCTCCCCAAATCTTTCCAGAGAAACAATCGAAGCCATCATACTCCTAGTAGAGAGGCTCTGTGGCAGCAACACTTACCAAATCATCGGCCTGAACAATCTCCACATCATCTCCAACCCATTGAATGAGAGCCTGATGCATGGTTGAAGGTATGCAACAGTTAGCATGGATCCAATCTCTTCCCAGTAGTAGGCTATATGCCCCCTTGCCGTCTATGACAACGAAGGTAGTGATCAGAGTCTTTGACCCAATCATCAATTCGATGTGCACCGCCCCTTGAGTGTCGGAAGGGTTGCCAACAAAGTCTCTGAGTACCAAATCTGTCTTCAACAGTTCCTCATTGGTCATTCCGAGCTTCCTAAAGGTAGTATACAGCATGATATTGATGGCAGCTCCTCCATCAACCAACATCTTGGTCAGGGGCTTGCCATTGATGTACCTCTTCACGTAAAGCGCCTTCAAGTGTCGATGTCTAGCTGGTTTGACGAACACTGCATGTTGAGTCGGGATGAGTTGGGCCATCAGGTTCTGATACTCGCCCTCATCATCGTCTGAAGACACTTCCTCTCGGATATCTTGGTCTTCGGGAGCTATAAATTCTGATGGACTGAAGAAGGCCATGTACGTATCAGCTGAACGGTTGTGTTTATGGGGTCTTCCCTTAGGGCGCCATGTCGGCTTCTGTTCGGCAGTTACTTGTGCTACTTCTCTGTTCCTCAAATGTTGCACTCTCCTTTTCTGGCTTTTCTTCAGCCCTGGTGGACACCACTGCCCGTTCTGCCATGCATACTCTCGGTGCTCTCGCTCATCAGAACGAACTCACTCTTGATCAACAAACCTCTTACCTTGCCGATCCTCTGAGTCGCTTATTTTTACACACCGATCGTCCCCAGGAGCATGTGCTCCAAGTCTTTCATGGACCGGACGGCGGTTGACCTAGGACTGCCTATACCCTGAATACTGATCACTGCATTTGGGGCAATTATCTATAGTAGGCAGCTTTAGGCCTTCATTCCAATAGTGTTTGAAAAACGAGCATCCCCAATGAGACTGCTCCTGCTCTCTCAAGCACTCTCGTTCCCTCTGATACACTTCTTCCTCATGCCTCTGACGTTCCTCTATGAACCTCTGCTCCTCATAATGCATCCGCCTCTGATGCCGCTCTCGCTCCCGTTGCCACTTGTTTAATAGGATCTGCGTTGTGACCCTGGGTTTGGAAGCCTCCCCTCCTTCAGTTCGGCTACTCTGGAACTGTCCTCGTTGCCGAAGTTCCTTTTCTGTAATCTACCGATCAGGGTCAATGGCACCAGTCTTTTTCACTCTATTTGAGGTCAGCACTTTCATCTCGCTCTTGCCCTTGGAGTCTTCCGCGGCAACCATATTCATAGAGAAAGATACTGTGTTTTGTGCAAAAGGGTTAGCATCAATCTTCATCTTGCCGTCAAACTTCAAATGTCCTTCCTGAATAGCTTTCTGGATCTTCATTCTGAACACCCGACAATCATTGATAGCATGGGAGTTGATGTTGTGGTAGCCGCAAAACCTCGTGTCCTTTACTCCTTCAGGACGCAGCATAGGGTGTCCTTCGGGTAACTTGATGCGTCCTTCCCTGAACAGCAACTCGAAAAGCCTGTCTGATTTGGACACATCAAAGTCGTAGGTACCTTTATGTTGCCTCAACCACCGCTGATTAACTTGAGTCGGTTCTTTTGCCCAGACCAGTTCGGCTACAGCGATTTCATCTTCATCCTCAAACTCTGCCACCTCTTCCAGGAAACTCTGATACACTGTATTAGTTATGTCACCCTTCTGGAAACGGTTATCCCTTCTGAACCCTTGAGCCTGGTTATTCATCATTGCTAACCGTTGTGACGACTGACCGAGGTCCTCGAAGTCCATACCGAACAGCTTTTCTCTAATGTTCGGCTGCATGCATGCCACTGCCATCCCTGGCAACTGGTCATCTGGCAAGTTCAGAGAATAGCAGAGATTCTTAGTTTCCCTAAACCTACAGAGATACTCCTGGGGTGTCTCATTAGCCCTCTGTCTCAAGCTCATTAGATCGAATAGCTTCTTCTCATTGGTGCCTGTAAAGAAATATGCATGGAATTTCTTCTCTAAATCCGCCCAGCTGCCGATGGAGTTCGCCGGCAACGACGCGAACCACGTGAAGGCTGGTCCTGTCAGAGACAAAGGGAAATACCGAATCCTCCAAGCGTCATCTGTGGATGCTTCTCCCAGCTGCATCAAGTATCGAATGACGTGCTCTATGGTGCTGGTGTCATCTTAGCCAGAGAATTTGGTTAGATCTGTGGGAGCCTTAACTCTCGGAGGGAGAGCTACTCGGTTGTACCACTCTGGATAAGGGGACTGGTATGCATATGACTGGTTCTTCGGCTTCAAGCCAAACTGATTCTTCATCATGTCCGCCATCCTATCCATGATAAGATCGACCCTGGGATGCTGAGCTTCCCGTGCATGCCCCTCAAATGGTAGCCCTGCCAGGCTCCCGTATCCAGGATTCGAGAGAGCATTGATGGCGTTGTAATCGGCAAATTCTTGATACCCTGCCCATACATGCTCTTTTGCAGCCTATTTGCTATTGGGGATATCCTGAGAGCCAAATGTGGGACGTTCCCTGACATGCTAAACACAAGCTGGCCGTGAGTCACGGGATATTGCTGCTTCTGGTGAGGATCCATTCCAGCAGCTTGGACCATGTCCGGCACTCCTCCTCCCTCAGCGGTCTTCTCCTAGTACTTGGGCACATGGAACAACGTCTCCCCCTATATCGGATCGTGAGTCTCCTCAAAGAGTTTGTCGACGGCTGGTCCAAACATGCTGACCATGATCTGGCAAAAAGTATTCAAGAAAGCTGTATGGTGATTTGTCATAGTTTCACTCATAGCTTTGTAGATCACCACACCGATTCTACGAGCCTCCTCCTCATCCGTGCAATCAGATTGATTCGGGAGGAGGGTTCTTGGGAGAGCTTGTTTCTGGATAACTTTGTTGCTTTTGTTCTTCGAGAAAGACATCAAGCATTTGTTCTGAAACTCGTCGCATGCCTGCTGGACAGTACTCCTCATGTAAATCTGGAACGTGCCGGATAATAGCCTGCTGGACAGTACTCCTCATGTAAATCTAGAACATGTCGGATAATACCAGACAGTTCCATATGTACGGCTCTGAAGCCACTTACAATGACATACAGCTATGAAAGCTATCTGCCAACAGGTTTTATGGAACATTCGGCTAAAATAGACAGAAAGTACGTAAACCAATGATTGCCGAATGCGCATGCATGGGAAAAGGATGTATAAACGATTCATGGTTGAATGTGGATTAAAGCATAACCAAGCTCGGCAATCAGCCGAATTGGGATCCATGATGAAGGAAACACGTAAGCAAACATGATTAAACTAATCTAAAGCCTGCATCTGCCGCACGATACCTAGCATTATCAAAGCTTAAACATGGATAGCATGCATGAACCCGCAACACGTAACAATCCGGATTCAAACTAATTCGGCTATTATAGGTATAAGATCTACTTGTAAAATCAACATGAAAGCAATAATTCATTGCAACGTAAATAGATCTATATAAGAGCCGAAATGTATCAATCTAGATTGGGCAAAAGAGTGTTTGCAAATATATAAAGATTATCTAAAACATGCAACACGATAACTTAATGAATCCAATAGATTTTGCCAAATCTATGAGAGCTGATAACTATCTTGCTTATGCTAAGCATATCGAGCAAACACCTGCCACACGGTATTTACTTGTAAACAAAACATAAGTAAAGACTTCCTGATCATTAATCAAAGATCCGCCACACGATCATTGATAACAAACAAGACTACTTGCATCAACATCTAAATCCACCGCATGATACTAGACATGATAACAAGGTTGTCAAGACTTACGGAGGTCGACGGATCGATGATTCCTATCGAAGAACTTGACGACACGACAAAAGGACTCGAAGTTGGCACGGGGCCGGTTGTATTGATTTGGTTGTGAACACTTTTTTACAATATCTAAGGGTTTATATTTATACCCTGGCTATGACATGAGTCCTAAGAGGACACGACCACAAAATATTAAAGGAAGAAACATAATATCTTGACTTTAGTTCCCTTTGGAGCCTCCATTGCCTTAATTATCGCAATTGTTGTTATCAATTCGGCTCTCACTTGCCGCCTTCGTCGCTCCGATGGAAACCGCCCTTCTTTCTGATTAACCGATTGCGCAACCGATTGCCGAATCCGGGAATTAACTGACCGCATGGACTTTGCCGAATGCTCTGAGCATCCATCTCTGCCGACTCACTACGCACTGGCTCGCCTTGTCATTGTGCAAAAATCCGGTGTTAACAAGATCCAAACTTGCCTAACCATGTTTATAGGTTGTCCAAGGATCTCTACGGATTGAAGCAAGCTCCAAGGGCTTGGTATGAGAGGCTAAGGGACTTCCTACTCAAGAAGGGCTTTAAGATTGGGATCGTCGACACAACACTATTCACCAAGAAGCTTAATGGAGAAATCTTTGTTTGCCAAGTATATATCGATGACATTATATTTGGGTC
Source organism: Microstegium vimineum (assembly GCA_022036555.1). Taxonomy (NCBI): domain Eukaryota; kingdom Viridiplantae; phylum Streptophyta; class Magnoliopsida; order Poales; family Poaceae; genus Microstegium; species Microstegium vimineum. The sequence goes on along the minus strand of CM039135.1, from coordinate 12,085,982 downwards.
AACAAACCAAGATCTTTGCAAGGAGTTTGGTGACTTGATGTCCAAGGAGTTCGAGATGTCCATGATTGGCAAGCTAACCTTCTTCCTTGGCTTCCAAGTGAAGCAATTGAGGGAGGGCACCTTCATATCTCAAGAGAAGTACACTCATGATCTACTCAAGAAATTCAAGATGGAGGATAGCAAGCTAATCAAAACCCCAATGCCTACTAATGGACACCTCGACCTTGATGAGGGAGGTAAACCAATTGATCAAACTCTCTATCGTTCGATGATTAGTAGTTTACTTTACCTCACCGCATCTAGGCTGGATATCATGTTTAGTGTGTGTATGTGTGCTAGGTTTCAAGCAAACCCTAAGGAGTCACATCTATATGCGGTTAAAAGAATCCTTAGGTACATAAGGCACACCCCTAGCATTGGCCTTTGGTATCCCAAAGGAGCTCCCTTCCTACTTTGTGGCTATTCCAATTCGGATTATGCTAGGTGTAAGGTTGATAGGAAGAGTACCTCCAGCGGTTGCCATTCGCTAGGAAGATCTCTTGTTTCTTGGTCCTCTAACAAGCAAAACAGTGTGGCATTATCTACCGCCGAGGCGGAATACATTGCCATGGGAGCAAGTTGTGCACAAATCTTATACATGACCCAAACACTTCTTGATTTCGACGTTATTTTAAAAGATGTTCCACTCTTGTGTGATAATGAATGCGTCGTAAAGCCTGCTAACAACCTAGTTCAACACTCTCGCACCAAGCACATTGATATTCACCATCACTTTCTTAGAGATCATGTGGCTAGGAAGGACATCACACTAGTTGGAGTTAAGAGCGAAGAGCAATTGGCGGATATCTTCACAAAACCACTCGATGAAACAACCTTTTGTAGGTTGAGAAGCGAGTTGAATGTGCTTGATCACTCAAACTTCACTAAAAAATGAGGTTGTGTGAACCATGCATTCATATGTAATATAACATGTTTAATCTTTAGTAATGCACATAGGCTTGGCTAACACAGTTAAGATAACCGCATTCAAAGCGTGTGACAAAAGCTTAACCGCGGTTTAAACTTGCAAGCAACCTAGATTCAAATTCCGTATTGCATTGCATTTGCATGAGTGTTTCTTGTTGCTTCCTTTTCGGTTAAGTTTGATCATCCTCTAGGTTCGTCACTTAGGGAGAGCATTCAAAGATCTAGCTATAGCTAATACCCCTCTTGTGCCCCTATGGTGATCCTTGGAGCCTTATTGAACTATTTTCCTATGAAAACTAAGTCTAGCCTATGGAAAACTATTTCTAAAATTGAGGGTTTGAGAGATGGTTCTTATGCTAAGTCCAACAAGTGTTTCTTTCTGCTCTTTTGTGTTGGTACTTGGCTAAGAGAAAAGATTGGAGAGAAAAATAGGAAAATTCAGAGCAAATCAAGCACCGGACTACCCTCTGGACACTCGGCATGGTCCGACGCTTAGTGGTCCGATGCTTTGTTCCTCCCTGCGTAAAATCTTCCAGTCAGCAAAATCCGTCGGACAACTAGTCCGACGCTCCTCTGGACTATTGGCCAAAGGTCCAGAGCCTCGGTCAATGCCAGTCTTCTTAGTCAACAGACCTCCGGACCACTTCCATTGGTCCGACGGTCCGTCCGATGCGCTGGTCTGAAGCTAAGGTGCTTTCTGTGTGGTTTCTATTTTCTTCCAAAACCGTCGGACTATGGCAAGTCGTCCGACGCTCGAAATTTTTTTGTTATTCCCCCCGCGGGTGGATCTGTTCTGGCAGTTACCCCTCTATTGTCTTCCGTACGCCACGCCGCCTCCACGCCCTAGCTCCGCCGCTCACCCGCGCCTGCGCTCTCGCATCCCTCACCGCCGGTGAGCCCCTCACCGGAGCTTCGCCACATCGCCATTCCCCTGCTCAGCCCTGCTCTGCCTCATCCACTCGACTCCTGCAGCAGAGCCCCCAGCCCCCTGCACCACCGCAAAGCACGCCGTCGAGACCCTCCCACCGGCGACCACTCCACCACACTGCTCCACTATCCCTTCCAAGGAACCCCTCTCCTAGGGTCTACCCCTCCTTACCATTGCCAACCAAGAATCAGTTCCCACCCTAGGGTTTCCCTAAAACCCAGGGTTTGGAATTCGTCGTTGATTCGTTCAAATTCGTCCTCTTCATCGATCGTCGACTTCGCTTCATTGTCTCTCTAGGGTATGGTTTTGTTTCATGGCTTTGCGTTTTGTCGAATCATTGAACAAGTCATGTCCTAGATGTTTTATCCAACATTCACTCAATTCATTCCAAATCACTAAATCTAAATTGTCAATTGTAATTCTCAGTTGGCGAATCATCCTTGTGGAGTGTGGTTTGAAGCTTGATTTGCTTTGATTAGATAGGCTCGCTTACCTCAGGTACCATGGCAGTCATTCACTCTAATTCTTATCTAGATGATTGCTTCCATACGGTATCTTATCTCTAGCGATTATATGCTTATATATATCTATCTATTCTTTCTAGCAGCGGTAGTGGTAGTTAAAACTCGGGGCAAAGCTCGCGAGTATGGATTGAGGCAAAGCCTCACAAGGGTCAGTCCAATGGCTTGGCAAGCCTCTCTTGATAGTTGTGGTTGATCAGTTGACAGTGGATCTTGTGACTTGTCAGTTGGCAGTTGTTTCTGGCAGTTGACACTTGTTAGTTTGAGCAGTGGTTCTTGTCAGTGGGCAGTGTTTGCTTTGTTGATCAAATATGGCTCGTGGTTCTCGTGCTCGTGTCAGTGGTTCTAGTGATGACACTCCTCCCCCTCCACGTCCTTCTAAGGACAAAGGGAATAAGAAGATGGTCGAGAAGCCAAAGAAGAAGAAGCGCAAGCTCTCAAAGGCCAAGATGGCCGAAGCAGTTGCAGATGCAGTGGACCGCACAAAGAGAGGTGGTCGTCGAGGTTCTGTCAGACTTAGCACTCCTCCACGGGTTCTACCTTCTACCCCTCCAGCTCAGTCAGAGACCGAGGCAGTTCAGGCAGCGGAGACAGAGCCCGTCATCGAGGCTCTTGGCACACTGCTGGCACCTCTTCCCTGGGGGTGTGCCACTCGCTCTCAGGAAACTTAGACTACACCGCCACGTGGTGCCAGTGCTTCAGCAGCTCCTACTTCAGCTTCAGAGTCAGTTCACCTTGATCTGACAGATCTTACTGTGAAACAGGTGAAGAAGCTCAGGTTCGTAGAGCTTGAGAAGTGGTGTCCTGGTCACCGAGACCCCAGAGCCTCCCCAGGTTGGCACACACCCCTCATGGAGGACTTCTACAGGGCAGCCCAGCTTGCACACATTCATATTCGACCTCACAGGGTTTGTTCTTTGGAGAGTATTGTCACTATGGCTGGTGAGGAGATCCCACCCTACCTCACGTACCTTCCGGGACTCGCCGACCTCCTTGGTCGTTCCGGGAACTACGTTGAGCATTGGGTGAGAGAGTTCTATGCGTCAGTGTGGATTCCTCCATGTCACAACTACAATCAGTTTACCTTCCGATGAGAGCGTCACAGGTTTTATTTGACAGAGATCAGAGCAACACTCCACCTGACTGCCTCCGACTACTGTCTCCATGATGATTGTTACGACATTTGCCCCTTGCCCGTCGAGCTCGCGGTGGCCGTGCTCTGTCCGTTGAGTCAGTTGCTCCTCTCTTCTGGCCACCATTCGAGGAGGGTTCTCGTCGTACACCGGCAGAGCTATGACCCGTCGTTCACCGTTTGAATGAGGTCCTATGACGCACTTTGTTGCCTCGCACCGGGTAGAAGGTAGGGCTAACCAACATGCAACAGTTCCTTCTTTGGGCCCTCGTCTCTCAGACAGAGTTCAATGTTGCAAACTTTATCGTGTCTGAGATAGAAGACGTGATTGCAGATGGCATGAGGGCCCGCAGGCAAATGCCCTATGCTCATTGGATTTGTTCACTCATCGTCCTGCGGCTTGCTCCTTCTACTCCTGGAATGTGTGATTTGATTGACCAGACTCCGACTACATTTCTAGAATACAAGACCATCTCCTCCATTGACTGTCGGTTTGGCAACCGGGTGCTACGATAGGTGCGCCTCAGGACGGCAATAGCAGATAGGGATGAGGTGGATGCTCAAGATGATTCTATCAGAGGCGTTGAGCAGCAGGAGCTCCATGACCTGGATACTGGAGCTGATGTTACACATGAGGACACGACGTTAGACAGCTCAGATGTAGACTTCCAGCATATACCTTCTATGCCCCCATGGGTTCACGACTCTGAGGCCAGCGGCTCTAGCTCCGCCACCGAGACTATGATGTTGAAGATACTGGACCGGATTCAGGAGCAGCAGGGTTCCCTTGTGACTGCCGTTACATAGGTCCAGCAGAGACAGGACGAGCTCCAGAGGCAGTCTCAGGAGCGACATGAGGAGCTGCAGCTACAGGTTCACCAGAGACACCTTGAGGTCCAGCAGCAGATGCTCGCTATGCAGCTCGAGTCCCAATGCCTGCAGCTCCAGGCCCAGCAGTTCCAGACTTAGAACATGGCCTTCATGGCCCATATGATGAAGTGGACGGGCATGCCTACAGTAGAGTTCCCTGGTGTTCCACAGACACAGATGATGAGGCAAACTGAGCCATCACAGTCAGCTGGCCCCTCAGTGGCCTTCCCAGCTCTTGGCCCCGTAGTGGCCTCCCAGCAGTCAGTTGGCCCCTCAGTGGCCCCGCCAGTGTCAGCCGAGCTCTCAGTCACTCCCAGCCCCGCCGTACAGTCCAGTGGACTTCAGGGTGCCGGAATGACCACCCCGTTCCAGTCTCCGGCTACACAGGTCATTCAGTGGTTAGACACGTTAGGCCCGACTCAGCAGTTCACCCCACTCACTACCCAATTCACTCTGATGTCTGCTCACTTGGGTGTCACTACTAAAGATCTTTCAGCGTCGTTCAACGACCTTACCGGACAGTCGTCCCCCACTGCCGAGCAAATAGCAGTAGAGCTACAGACGACACGGCAGCTACACCGACAGCGGGTCAGCACCGCTCTTCAGTCGTTTCGTCTGAAGCCACTCACGACAGCAGAGCTCTAGCAGTCTCTACTCCACTAGCTGCTATCGTGACTGATGCCACAGCTGTCACCTCTACTCCAGTTCCGCCTGAGAAGCCACCGGTTCGTGAGACTCTAGGAGAGTCAGTGCCAGGGGCACACCCGGACACCGCAGCTCCAGAGGCACAGACAGAGTCAGTGGCAGTTGATCCTACTCCTGCTCCAGCCCCAGCTCCCGCTCCAGAGTCCTCAGAGGCCGAGGTTGAGGGCACGTCAGCTCATGTTCCCCAGACCGCTTCACTTCCAGCATCAGACACTCAGGGGGAGGATTCCGATGAGGAGACCTACTTGTCAGAGTTCAGGGTGCTTGACCGCTCCACGGCTACTTCCACTCCGCCTGCAGACGCCTAGTTTCGGTGCTTCGACACCAAAGGAGGAGAGGGAGAGTCGAGTAGGTGGACTAGCTTTAGGGGGAGCTAGTAGGATTCGTTTCTTTTGATGTGTAATATACTCTATCGCATTTTGCATCACGTTTACCGTCTTTATGCATTATGTTTGTGTGAGATGTTTGAGACTTGATGGTTGTGTGACATGTGTGTGAACCTTATATATATATCATGTCACTTGATATAGCTATTTTGCTTCCACACTAATCTCTGATCTTTTAGCTATAGCATATCCTTTGAAATCAAGTACTATTCTCAATTCATATCTATTGTGCTTGTCATGGCTTGAATGGTTTAGGCATGTATATGTCTTTCTTATCACTAACCCATGCCTATATCATGTCAAGTCATGTTTTCTCTTATCAAAATTCACTCATTATTCAATACTCGAGCTTGTATTGTCGTCAATCACCTAAAAGGGGGAGATTGAAGAATCATGGTCCCTTGTGTTTAGGCGATTAACAACAATACTAGGTCACTATGACTAACGTGTGTTTTGCAAAGGTAAATTCATTTGAGTTAGGTCATTAGTGATGCTATGAATGGGCTTAATGGATATTCATGCCCCCAAGATGGAAATTGTTTCGGTTTCAAAGGATGAAGATTCAAGTTGAAGACTAGGCTAGTTCTTAGTGCCATAAGGTTGAGAAGGGCACTAAGTATAGCTAGGGCTTTTGTTTTTCCTTTGACCGTACTATAAAGGGGGGTATGAGGTTAGTAGCTTGACCTAGGAGGTTTTGGGAATGTCGGTGTATGAACATTTGTCACAATTAGCCCTAGAGACCCTGCTAATAGCCCTTGAGATGGTAGGAGCAAAACCCCTTTGAGAGACTTAGCGAAAAGAGTTGAAATAGGGGGAGAAAGAGGCTCCGGACCAGATTGCCTAGGAGGCGTCGGACCAAGCAGAGTAGTCCGACGGTCCTGACTTAGGCAACAACTCTGAGGAATGAGCACCGGACAACCTGTCTAGAGGTGCACCGAACCATAGAGGATTGGTCCGGTGGCCCTGTCAGAAGAGGCATGCCAGAGAGAAGGCTCCGGACTAGTCCAACAGCTAGTCCGACGGCTAGTCCGATGCTTCAAGGCGGGAGAGTTTTGCAACTCAGTAAACACCCTGGCTCCGGACCAGTGCGTCGGACCAGGGCACCGGACTATAGAGAGTAGTCCGGAGGTTCGTGAATCAGATGAGTTTGCAACTCATTGAGCACCCTGGCTCCGGGCCAGATCATCGGACCAGGGCGTCGGACCATAGCGAGTAGTCCCACGGTGCCTGTTCTCAGATGGGATTTGAGTTGAGTCTGAGCACCGGACCAGGTGCTATAGTCCGGTGGTATAAGCGTCGGACTAGTCCAGTGCCTTCGCAGAAAAGAGAAAAGGCAAGAAACGGCTAGTTTTGAAGGTGGAGACTATTTATAGTTTCCCTCCTCGTCCTTAGGATCTCTCTTGGCCATTGTTTCAGCTGAAGGAACCTAGAGAGAGTTCTTGGAGAGCCAAGTGCCTAGAGAGGGAGAGATTTGAGAGAGTTCATCTTGTTCTTCCCTCCTAGAGTGATTAGGAGTGACAAGTGTGTATCCATCCACCTTCCTAGCCTCGAGTTGGTCAAGTGAAGGCCTTGTGCTTGTTACTCTTGGTGTTCGACAGCACCTAGACGGTTTGGTGGTGATCGGAGGAAGGAGATCGCCGGAAGATTGTTGGCGGCCCTTCTCCAAGCTTGTGATCGGTTGTGGGCGATTCATTGAGCCGGAGTGGCGAAGAATCAGCCCGTAGAGAGCACTCTACCCTTGCGCGGGTAGAGGGGGAGCTATACCTTATGAGGTGTTCCAACGAGGACTAGGGGGAAGTGTCGACTGCTCGATACCTCGGGAAAACATCGCGTGTCACCGATTCTCTATCCCTAGCTCTTTACATTTCCGCATTACCTTTCTGTTTGTGTTCTTTCAATTCCTACTAGAATTGCTTAGGTTGTCTTTCAATTCATATGTCTTGCTACCGCTTTCTAGTTAGGACACACGTCCGGTAGGAACTAGGGGGTGATTGACATTGTTAGATTTTAATATTGCTTTAGAAATTGAAAAGAAGCCCAATTCACCCCCCCCTCTTGGGCATCTTGATCCTCTCAGATCCGTAGGATCGTACATGTATAGAACAAAAGATAAAACAAAATAGGAATACTACAGACTCTTTATCGCTTGCTTTGATTGACGTAGATCACACTACATGCACTTCGCTGAATAGGATAATGTATAAAATAAAAGATAAAAAATAATTAAGATAAAATAAAGTAAAAATAAATAAAAGTAGAACTAAAAATAAAAAAATAAAAAACATAATATAAAAATTATAAATTATAAAAAAAATACAAAAATACAAAATACAAAATAAAAAAAATGTGATGTCGATAAACAGTACCAGAGGCTATGTGCGGCCTCCAATTTATTCACGGTTGGGAGATATCTTATTCGTCTACGGTTTGCATGGCCGGATACTCATAGATGGGGATTCACTATTTTTTTAAGTAAAATTTAATGTTTTGCTCTTCATCTTTTTTTTAGAAAATTATTGTCTACTTTTGTAGATATTTACCGCATAACAGCTAGTATTTATTTATTTATTTGGTATTGTGTTTTATATTATTTGTGCTGTTAGATGAGAAACTTAGATTTTGCATCTCTTTTGGATGATTGTCGGTATTTACCGCATAACAGCTAGTATTTATTTATTTATTTATTTGGTATTGTGTTTTATATTATTTGTGCAGTTAGATGAGAAACTTAGATTTTGCATCTCTTTTGGATGATTGTCTAGTAACTTTCAATGAGTAGGATATTCTCTTTGGAGTTGATAAAAATGATATAATAAAGATATTCATGTCTCTTCGAAGCGTTGAATGTTGTCAAAAAAAAGCGTTGAATAAAACAGTCGGAAAATAGGATTGTAACTATCTAAGTCTCTGGTACTCCTTTTATGTCTATATTTGAATTATTGGGGTAGCTTTTGAACTATTTATAGTGTATTTAGTGTGGATAGTTTTAACTCAATCCATGAATTTAAGCCGTTATTGTGTTACTTAGTGCATGTATACCAAATCTTATTATCAATTTTATAATTATTACCGAATTACTAAAATGGGTTTACCGAATTGTATATGGAAATTTTTGGGCGACATATCCTCTAATAAGATCCTAGATTCGCCACCGGTTCGAGATGAACCCCGAGCTCTGGATCGACGACAACCTGTCTTGCCTGTCAAGCGTCCTCCCACCACCTTGGAGAAGGGCAAGTGTTGTTACAAGACCATGGGGAAGAAACGGAAGCTTGACAGAGCCTGCAAAGAGGCACTTGCAGTGGTACAGGCAGCTGAGCGTGCATAGAGAGGTGATCGCCGAGGAGGTATTTGGATTGGTGTTTCAGACGCACCTCCACCAGCAGCTGAGCCAGCATAGCAGAGGCACCAGCATAGGAGCAGACTGAGGGAGTGGAGACCGAGGCAGTCGAGAAGCATCTAGCTGAGGAGCGACCGCATTGATCGACTCGTGCACGAACCGAGGTGTCACCCCGAGGGACCAAGACGAGGCATCCGTCCTCCACCCATACCACGTGGCCCTCCACCACTGGTCCGCTATGACTTGAGGGCCGCTATGGCTAATAGCGTCTCCAATAATCTAGCTTATTGATAGCTCATAAATTTTTTAATCACTAAATAATGCAAGAGATAAGAGACTAGCGTGGAATTAAGAGATAGTCTCATAACACTCTTCTCTCACAACACGATATTTAAGATAATCTCTCTCCACTATATGAGTTAGCTTAAGACTTAGTAGTAGCTTATACCGTTGGAGAGGCCCTACGAGGTTGGTTTGTGGCGGTAGACATGTTGTGTCAGAGAGAGACCCAAGAGCATCACCGGAGCGGGATTCTACACACCCATGTAGGCCTTGTTTGAATACGTGTGTATCTTCTTCAAACCACATGTGTTGGAATGTATTTGAATTAATATACACTCCAATACACTCCAATCCATGTGGTTTGAGACCGATACATACGCATCCAAATAAGGTCGTAAGAGGACTTTTACCCGGCTTACGTCAATAGGAGGGCACTCATTCGCTCTCAGAGAGTGTGCTCGCTAGAGGCGATTGTCTTCCATATAAGGCTTTATATTCTCAACTGTATTTTTATCATTTGTTTATTTTATATTAGATTTTATGGTCATTAGTAGATTATTTAATTAAAATTTAATAGTATCAAGTTTGTATTACAACAATTAAGTTATTAATCAAATTATTGGTCAAAGATTATAAATTTTGATTCTTAATATGTACAAAATGTCTTACAAATTGTACAGAAGGGAATAGAGTGATACATCAGTACCAACGACCAAGAGAGCGTTGCATCCAATGGATATTAATCCACCGTGACGGTGTCTCGATATTTGGGTTAAACTCATTCACGCTTAAAAAAGGATGTGAAGAGAGTAATACTAGAATTAAATAGCGTCTTCTAGCAAAGATAATATTGACTACTAACTCCGTTTTAAATTAATTATAGTTCATTTAACTTTTTAACCTTAAATTTGATTATTCGTCTTATATTTAAAAATTTATGTAAAATATAACTTTTTTTTTGTTATGACCTACTTTATTCGTAATAAAAGTTCTTCAATCATGACTTAAATTTGACTATATTTACACAACTTTTTTGAATAAGATAAATGGTTAAATTTAGGATAAAAATCAAACAAACTACAATTTAAAATAGATGAAATGATATCCATTAAAAATATTATCATTTATTGAGTAATGACCATCAACAAAGATATCCCCTGAAATTTCACCGAGATAGTTCTTCCTTCTCTTACATACTACTCCGTACCTCTTGCATACCGCATCGGAACACTGCATTAACTTCGACGTCTTGTGCTTGCACTGCTTGCCCATCGCTCTTTCTCAGAAAAGCTGAACCTCATCTCCTCGAGCAGACGAGCATAATTGATGAACCTTGCGTTTCCTGAACTACCAACGTTCCAACTCCAACGCTGGTGTAAAGATTATAGTAAATGGAAAGTAGGAAACACCATGCCTATACTAGTTGAACTAATAAAGCTTCATGCCTTCATCACTCACAATTGCAGGACGATGCCAATATGACATTGCATGGGACTAGTGGCCTAGTCACCCTAGTGGGGCCAGTCTATAGGGCCTAGGTTAAGACTGACCGCACCGCATCCTGGAAAGGCTCCCATATCCAACCTCGGTCAGCTTTTACCGAAAAACAACGCGCAGCGCATGCTCTATCGGCGAACTGTATCGCACGTGCTCCGCCACAGACAGAGGGATGGCAAGACCTGCGCGTACGCTGGCATGGGAGGAATCAAGCCTGCGCTGGTAGGGCCCAGGGCCTCGGTTGGCGTGCGTTATCATTTGAACTAGCTAAAAAATATTATAATTCACAAACTAAAAAGCTAAATTAAATTTTGTTTGCACCATTAAATTTATTTTAATAAATATTTTAAAACAAAATCTCATATGAATATATTCCGATAAAGTTATAAATAAGCTCTAATATTAGTAGCTGATATGGAGTACGGGATATAGAGGATGATGAGTGCAGAAAAAAGACGTATAGAGGAGAGAATCTTGATGACTAGGACAGATAAAGGATAAATTTAAAGGAACATCAGTGCGGATAGTCTAAGTGATATTTATGCTGCTATGCCTCCGTCTTTCATGCTTGCTTGCCGGCAAAATTTTAATACCTATGTTCTCAAAAGTTAAATAGTATTCATTTATGATCCTAAATTTATTTATTATAAAAATATATTACGTAAGTAAACTAATATTTATATTTTTTTATCTATAATTAGTTAAATTTGGTATACTAAACCATAATATTATTCTAGAATTGTATTCCTTTTGTTTGTAAAAAAAAAGAATTGTATTCTTTTAGTGTCAGATGGAGTACTTGTTAGCGAACTTGTTTTTGTTTTCATGAGCGGCCCAGGCCCCGGCGACCTTGGGCCACTGCCCCGGTCATGGGTGTCAAATTCTGTTATTATTTAAAATTGTTGTGTGGTTTATATGCTTAAGAAGTCTAATCCATCATTTAGGTCTTGTTTGGATGATGCACATATATCTACCTCTCAAATCACATGGATTAAAATAAAGTTAGTTGAAATACACTCAAACACATGTGGTTTGAGGGAGATATATGCGCATCTAAATTACAAACAAGCCCTTAGCCATTAAATTAACTGGACTTATAACAAGCTTTGGGTCCGCTACTACCTGAAAATATGTAGTATGTCAAAATCATGTAAACATCATATGAGTTCTGAGTTTCCAAATTAAAAAAAATAGTTTCATTTAGTTAGAGGTAACCAAGATATACTAACGACTCGCTCCGTCCCTTTTAACTGTCATTTTTGCTTCCCAATAAACAACTTAAACTAAATATAATAAAAATATTAATATTTATGGTACATATTATTATCATTAGATAGACCATCTAATCTAGCTAGTTTTATAATAAATTTATTGGAGATATAAACGTTGCTAATATTTTTTATAAATGTAATATAACTTATCGACATACAAATCATAGCGACAGATATATAGGAATAAAGGGAGTATATGCAATTATATACAAGACAATATACATTCACTAGTACAAAATTTCTTATGCGAGACGGTGGGTTTTCTTGATCGGAGGGGTCACATCTTCCGCTGCCTCCATTAAGCGAGGTTCGGCTGCCTCCGTCCGTGGAAGACGGTCGTCCAAAATATTTGCCTCCGTTAATGCTTAACCGGGGCGGTCATCGTAACGCGTCCCCTCCATTAATCGATTAATGGAGGCGGGCGGCGTAACACGACCGCCTCCGTTAATGTTTATTAACCGATGCGGTTTAGTTACATTTGCCCGCCTCCATTAAGTTGTGCCTATTTAATGCGACAGCACCGCCCCCTTCTTCCTCCTCTCGACGGCTCCTTCCATTTTTTAGGGTTTTAAATTTGAAACCCTAAAAAATAAGGAAAACTTAGGGGGAGAAGTTTTGCTCTTGATTTGTTGGAGGATGACATCCCAAAAGGTACACATGCTCTCCAAACATCATTTACCCTCCTATTTGGGCTCTTTGAGATCTAGTCTAGATCTAGATTCATGGAGGAGAGAGAAAACTGCTATTTTCTTTACCTCTAGATCTAATATCTTCTTTCTAATCCTTTGTTCTTTGATGGTGACATGATTTGTTGAAGATTGAACCCTAAAAATTAAGGAAAACTTAGTGGGAGAAGTTTTGCTCTTGATTTGGGAGAAGTCATCACAAAAGGTAAACACATGCTCTCTAAACTTCATTTTACCCTTCTATTTGGGCTCTTTGAGATCTAGATCTACTGCACTTTGTTTATCTATCTTCTTTGTAATACTTTGTTCTTTGACGGTGGTCATATATGATTTGTAGGGGGGCAATATGGAGTGGTCTGAATGGATGTACTAGATAAAGAGAATGGAACCACAATACCTCCTTCATGTCCTGAAGTTTATTGCAGTTGCGAAAGCTCACCGTGAGCGTCTGGATAGGACGACAACTACTTGTCCGTTTCGGCGACCAGAGGGGGGGTGAATGGGAGCCTCAAATTTCTCTCGAAATATTCGGGCCACTCTTCCCAAAAACCAAACCCAGTTGCTGCTTGCTCAACCTCAAAGTCTCAAAGCGATCCGACTCTCTAGTGCTATCTGAGCTGACCTTCTCTAGCACAGCAATCCTAGCATCTCTTTGTGCCAGCTCAGAGCGCAAGCCTAAGCAAGACTTGAACGCACCAAGTAAGCTAGGTCTAGCCTTCAGCTCACTGACCTCCTCAAGTAGAGTGTCATACTTGTCCTGGAGAGTGACAAGACTAGACATGTGGATGGCGCAAGCATCACACTCTACCTCCTCGGTAACCACCACTGACGCCTTAGCAAACTCTAACTCATGCAGCGTGCTAAGATACTTAGCCTTGAAATCGTTCCTCTCGCACGCGGCATGCTTGAGAAAAGCATCCTGGCTCATCAAGGTGTCGTTCAGAGACTAAATCGAGAGAGAGAGGGACTCGAGAGTGGGTGGTACCTCGGGTGTGTCAGAGTCGTAGTTGTAGTCGGGGCCTTCCTTGCGCTTGCCGACCTTGCCTTCTTCAATCGCCATGGTGCAAAAGCCACCTTGCTTGGCGTCGGCGTAGAAGCATAGGCCGTTGAACTTGTCCTCAACCTTTCCCTTCGACTCATCATCGCTCGAAGAAGCACCTCCGTCGGAGGAGGCATCGATGTTGCTGAGGGAGGCGAGGAAGGCTCGGTGCTTGGCCTTCACCTTGTCGATCACCTTCTTGGAGGACCTTCGATGGTAGCCGCCTTTGGGCTTGTGCTTGTCCTCGAAGTGGTGCTCGCGCTTGTCCTTGCGCTTGGTGAAGTCGCTCGCAGCTTTCTTGGGGCAGTTTGCGATGAAGTGATCCTCATCACCACAACGGTAGCACCCCTTGGCTGAGCCACCATGCCGATGGTTCAAACGGTTGTTGTGAAACCGTGAGAACTTGGTGATGACCAAAGCCAGCTCATCATCTCCAAGAGCCTCCACTTGATCCTTTATCACAGAAATCAAAGACAAAGCGAACAAAGAGTGTGAAGGATCAGAGGAGGAAGAAGACGTACCGCCGGGCCAGAAACCAACGTCATAGAGGGTTTCGACGTGTTTTCAAGCTTGGCCCGGGTCTGGTAGTCAATCTCCGAGGACTTGAGCTTGCTGAACAACTCGTCCACGGTCAGGGCATCATAGCTCGGTGACTTCTGAATGGCAGCCACCTTTATCTCCCATACCTTCCGATCAAGAGCATGCAAAAGCTTGATAGCCATCCCATGATCATCATAAGGCAAGTTGGCTCGATTAGCACGCATCTTGTTGACGATAGATTGGAAGCGAGTGAACATCCCGTCAACAGATTCGTCGGCCAACTGAGCGAAGTTCTCGTACTCTCTACGGTACGTGTCGAAGAGTCTGGACTTGATCTGAGGATTGCCCTCATGATATCTTAAGAGTGTTTGCCAGATATCCCGTGCCGTAGTGAGACTCGAAACCCGCTCAAACTCTGGAAGAGACAGACAAGAGAAGAGAATGCTACGGGCTCTTGCGTTTGACGCATGCTGCGTAATCTGGGCATCGGTGATCCGAGCCTCAAGAACCACATAGTTCTCATTCTCACAAATCTCCCAAAACTTTGTGTCAAGCCCTTGGAGGTAAGCCGACATGCGCACCTTCCAATAGGCAAAGTTGGTTCCATCAAAGTAGGGAGGTTTACCAGCACCTCGCTCCATGTCACCTCCGTGGATCAAGAACCGTGTAAGGTGGATTGATCCTTAACCGGCTCTGATACCAATTGAAGGACCGAGAATGGCAACCAGAGGGGGGTGAATGGGAGCCTCAAATTTCTCTCGAAATATTCGGGCCACTCTTCCCAAAAACCAAACCCATTTGCTGGATTCAGACAAAAACGAGCAAATGAAAGCTCGCCGGCAGTGGAGGAAAACTCACTGGAACCCCCCAAGAAGAGTTCGCAACCCCTATGAGAAAGAGGTAAGAATTCCAAGCAAATCATCCAGAAAAGCAGGCGACGGACACTGGAAGACAGTGCGACGGACGCTCCAGGGCAGGGCGTCGGACGCTGGCGATGGACGCTTAGGTGACCGTCCGTCAGCCTTCCAGAGAGCTTGACAGAAGCTGAAATACTACCGAGGCGATGGACGGTCGGCGACGGACGCTGTGAAGATCGTCTGTCGGCCTACCCGAGAGCAAAACAGAACTGCACAACGCACAAGACGCGACGGACGCTGGGTGACGGACTCTAAAGAGCGTCCGACGCCAAAACCGAAGGACACAGAAAAGCCGAGCGATGGACGCTAACGTCAGCAAGTACCAGCGTCCGACGCAAACTGTCGGAGCGTCCAACTCCCCCGACAGAAACGCATAAAACGTGAAACTCGATTTTCTCTTCACCAAACCTTTCCAAATCCGCACCAAATGATCACCAACTGCTACCAAACTTGGTAGGCATGATCCTTGAGAAGTTGGGGAGCTATCCCAAAGAAATCATCGCTCAATTTGGGTCGGTTAAACGGGCACAAAAGGATTTCAGTAGAAAACCCCACAACAAAGAACAACGCAAAGAAAATGCTCGATCTGAGTGCTCGTGAGGTTTTAGGAAAATTCCTTCGGTGAAAAGTTGCTCCTCACAAGTACCAAGAACTTGGTTCAAACGGAATTTGCAAAGCTTCTCTCAAATAAGAACTCTCATTTCGGGAAAAAGAGAGAGCAAGAGCAAAAACGAAGAACACAAGCAAAAACGCGGGACACTATCAAGTAATCAACGCCTCCGTGGCTAACGGAGGTTACGACCTCCGATTCCTCGCAACAATCTCAAGTTCTTACAGAGGTTGGTGAAATCAACCTAGGGATCTCATGAACTAGAGAGAGGGTAGAGAGAGAGAGAGGTGGTGCAAATGATTAGGGTTTTAGAGATAGGATGAGGATACCCCTTCATCTGCTATTTAACGGGGCTTTGGCTATTTCCCAAAGACCTCCCTAGATACATTGAGTGAACTACCTAGCCTAAGCATTGCAGTCCAAGCTCTGGTAAATATCTCCCTCGATTTGAATTGACAGCCCCGCTTCCTGCTGGGAGTTGTCGTCGCCTCAACGCAACCTCCAGGATTCCGCCACGTGCCATCCCCACTTCCTCGGAAGCTCCGCCTAGGTTTTGAGGCCCAAACCCAGGAAACCTGCCACCGGTAGCTTTGGGCTCAACTACCGAACCCCGAGTTTTGCGGCCCAAACTCGGAAATCGACGCAGATGGTTTTGAGGCCCAAACCACCAAACCACTCGACGCGAGCCACCTTGTCTTCGCCTAGTCGGACTCCGAGTCCCCTGAGCCTCCACTCGACTCGCGGGTCCACCGTCTTGACTTGGTCAACTCGGTCTACATCCATGTCTTCTCGCACTCGCCGGTGCCAAGTACTAGCCGCCACAGCTAGTCCGCCGGCGCCCATGGTCCCTCAGTTTGAGCCCTGCTTCCGCCCTTCACCGCTCTCCGTCCATCGGTATGGCAAGCCTCTACTCGACCTTCTCCACACCATTGACCACTGTCACTAGGCATAGCACCTGCACACCACAAGCCGATAGACAAGCACACGTTTCTGCTTTCGCAGAGGTTAGAGTAAGCCACTCAAACTGAAACACTCACGTGTTGGACGATCACTCATCATCAAAGCTGAACATACATGGGTACTTATCCACCATGTGTTCGCACTGTAAAAACATGAAAGCCCACAAAGATGGCAAGGTGCAATCTCATTTGATCATATTTGGTTTTGTTAAGGATTACACGGTTTGGACTTTTCATGGCAAAATGGTAGTAGATTCAACTGTGGAAGATGCATCTGGAGGGAAATCAGTCAATAATAATAATGCAGAGTTCGTAGAAGCACGAGCTGAACCATCTTCCTCCTCGTCGGTGCCGGCAGCCGCAAGCGATGACAATGCTCGTGATTACATCACGATTGATGACCTTTTCGAAGATATGGGTGGTGCTTACGACGATGGAGGTGATGAAGACGCTGTTGTGAGAGACGTAGAGGGTACGGAGCTAATGGAGGAAATAGCTAACCGGCTTGATGAAGATGACCTTATGTTTGGCAACCCTCGATGGCTTGAGAATTTTAGGGAGATGAAGCAGGCTGCATTGGACCCTCTTTATAATGGTTGTCCAAAGAATTGGACGGCGCTGCATTTTAACCTCACGATGCTGATGTTGAAGGCTAGGCATGGCTGGTCTGACACTGGCTTCAATGACCTCATGACTGTCCTTTCTGACACATATCTAGA
This sequence comes from Microstegium vimineum, assembly GCA_022036555.1. Classification (NCBI taxonomy): domain Eukaryota; kingdom Viridiplantae; phylum Streptophyta; class Magnoliopsida; order Poales; family Poaceae; genus Microstegium; species Microstegium vimineum. The sequence goes on along the minus strand of CM039135.1, from coordinate 12,068,614 downwards.
GGAAAACAAGGTCCCCGCAAATACATATCGAGCGAAGAAGTTGATCCGACCATTGATGATGAAGCTTAGAAAATTCGATGCCTGCCCTAACCACTACATCCTTTATCGAGGAGAGAAGCATGAGAAGTTGGATCGTTGTCCAAACTGTGATGTGAGTCGATATAAGAGGAATGCTGTTGTCGGGTGGATGAGAACGACAAAGGACCTATGGGTGGGTCGAAGAAGAAGAAGGTGGCGAAGAACAACCAGTTATCGGCTCAACTAGACGAGGAAGAATTGGGTTATATGCAGAGAAAAAGTCCTGCACTATCGATGTGGTACCTGCCTATCATTGATTGTCTACGAGCTATATTCGAGAACCCTGAAGATGCTAAGCTGATGTCCTGGCATGCCTCTAAAGATCGCATGAGAGACGATGACAAGCCGTGTCACCCTTCTGATGGCAAGCAAGCTTAGGTTTGCGCTGAGTACTAACGGAATGAACCCAGAGTTCCCAGAGTTTGGCAAAGAGGCACGAAACCTTAGGTTTGCACTGAGTACTAACGGAATGAACCCGTTCAGTGACATAGTAGCTCGCACAACACTTGGCCGGTCATCCTGACCATGTACAACCTACCCCCTTCGATATGTCAAAAACATAGGTACCTTTTGCTGACCATGTTGATTTCTGGACCGAGACAACCCGACAATGACATAGATGTGGTGAAAGGTCTAGGAATGGCTAGAGGGGGGTGAATAGCCTAATTAAATTTTCTACAACAACACTTAAGCAAACTTGTTAGAATAAAACACGGCTTTAAGCAAGTTCGCTCTAGCTCTACGGTTAGGCAAGCCACCTACCAATTCTAGTTGCTAGCAAGATATGTTCTATGTCACACACAAGAGCTAGAACACTAGTGCTACTAGACTAAGCTACACAAGCTAAGCTAGAGGCTCTAATTTTCAAGAATGTAAGGAATGTAATGCAAAGCTAGAGATAGAATGGTTATACCAACATGAAGAGATAAGCCAAAAGATAACCAATCACAATATGAATCCTCGGTAGAGACAAGTTGACACAATGATTTTTTACCGAGGTTCACTTGTTTGCCAACAAGCTAGTCCTCGTTGTAGCGATACACCCACTTGGAGGTTCACGCGCTAATTGGCAATCACAAGCCAAACCCATCACCAGGTGCCGCACAACCAACACAAGATGGGGATCCACAAGCTACGTGGAATCCACTAGAGATACCTTTCGCGAATCTCCCGCGGGGTAGGTTCATGAACCCCTCACAATCCACCAATCGGAGCCGGAGACAATCACCTTCCTCCGCTCAACGATCCTCGTCGCACCAAGCCGTCTAGGAGGTGGCAACCTCCAAGAATAACAAGAGCTCTGCGATGATGACGATCACCAAGTGCGACTAGAATGCAATCAACAAAGCAATGCACTTGGATTCACTCAATCTCTCATGAATATGTCAAATATGTTGTGAGAGGTGAGTGGTGGAGCTTCTCAAGCAAGCACAAGTGTATGAGCGAAGTGAGAGTGCAAGAGATTCCCAAAAGGGCCGGCCATACAACCTTATATAGCCCACACTCAAACAGTAGCCGTTTTGCCCACAAAACAGAGCTTCTGCGTCCACTCCGGATGTGCTTTACACAGGGGGTCCGGACCATCATCAGCATCCGGACCCACCTCCTGCCGAGAGCCAACGGCTCTGCTCAGACCTCCGGTCGTAGGCTCCGGACGCGCGCAAGGCACCATCCAGACCAACAACTCTGCATCCGGTGCCCCTGTCAGTTCAAACGGCCGCTTTCCCGCCTGTGCCACAGCCTACCACGTGACTCCAAACTCTACTATTCATACGGTCCGGACTCACTATTCCCGGCGTCCGGAAATATTTTCCGAGCGCCCGAGAGCTCCACGGAGCCAGCAGCACCTCCGGACCCTCGTCCGGTTCACGGTCTGGACCATCAACCTGCGTTCGGACCCTCCACACAAAGAACAACAGAGAGGGCAAGCTCTCCGGACGCATGTCCGGTGCCCTGCATCCGTACCTCAAATTGCGCCCGGTTCCTCTGCTAAGCCAGGCACGCTAGGGTATGCCTCCGGACCCATCTCTGATGGTCCGGACCGGCCATACACCTTGCGTCTGGACCTCTGTCCGAGGCTCTTTTGAGCTTCCAAACACTTCTCCAACTTCTCCAAGCTTCCAAGAGCCAACACTAAGTGATCCAAACACTTGTGCACGTGTGTTAGCTTTTAGTTCACAATTATCTTAGATTTAGTTGGTTGTTTCACTAGTTCAATTGATTTTAATGCAATGCATATGAACCTAGTGGCACATGATAACCGTAATCATACTTAAGAGCTCCCTCCTTGATAGTACGACTATCTATCCTAAATGTGATCACACCCTCTATGATGTCTTGATCACCAAACCGAAAATGGTTCCTAGCATTCACCTTTGCCTTCACACCATTTTCCTTTCCACCACCATGCTAGAGCTTGTGCCATCCACACTTGATCCACCTTGCTCCATCACATGGTATGTACCAACCTATCTCATGATTCACACTTAGAGATCAAGGTTAGTACTTAGGTGGGTTTCATCAATTACTCAAAACCAAAACACAAGGGAACTCTCATGTGGTCCTAGAGCCGCTCATGGAAGATATGCAGAAACTGTGGGAAGAAGATGTTGAGATCTTCGATGCGTCCGTAAATAAGTTCACTCTAAAAGCCATAATCTTTGTGTCCATCACTGATTACCCTGGTCTCTTTTCGTTGTCAGGGCAGATAAAAGGAAAGACTGGTTGTACTATTTGCATCGACGATACTTGCTACATTTACCTCAAGGGATCTACCAAGATGGTGTATATGCATCACAGACGGTTCATTATCAAGAAGCATAGGTATCGAAAGGATACGATGATTAAATACTTTGACAACAAGACAGAGCCGCAACTTGATGAACCTAAATGAGCAAGTTATGGGGAAAAGGTATTTAGCATGGTCAAGGATATGGATCAGGTCGAGTTTGGAAAGAAGAAGAAAGATGCAACGGGGACAAAAACAAGGAAGAGATAGCGGGCTGATGAGAACAAAGAAACATCTCCCATCATTCCATTTAAGAAGAAGTTGATTTTCTTCAAGTACCTGTCGTATTGGAAAACACTTAATACACCTCATGTGATCGATTGCATGCACTTGGAGAAGAATGTATTCGATAACACTTAATATACCATGAAGAAAAAGACAAAGGATGGTCTAAAGTCACGGATGGATCTTGTCAACCTAGGTATGAGGGATGACCTTCATCCTAAACCATCCACGTAGAATGGGAAAGTTGATCTTCCATGTGTGGGCTACAACCTGACAATAGACGAGAGAAGGGATATGTGTCAGTGGCTTAAGTGTGTCAAAGTGCCAACAAGTTTCTCTTCCAACATTAAGATCCTAGCCTCGATGAAAGACCTCACATTGTCCAACTACAACTCACATGACTGTCACGTCATGTTGACAGTGTTTCTTCTGATTGTGATCAGGGGCATCGGTCCAGAGTACGTGAAAATGGTGATCACACGAATGTCCTACTTCTTTAATTGTATTACCCAGAAGATCATCGATGCTCACGAGCTGTCTGTCCTAAAACAGTTCATCGCGGAGACTATTTGCTAGCTCGAGATGTGCTTCCCACCGTCTTACTTTGATATGATGCCACACCTAATGATGCACATGGTTGATCAAATAGAACAGCTAGGGCCTGTCTACCTGCATCAGATGTGGACCTACGAGCGATTCATGTCAACACTCAGCAGATACGTCCTGAACCGTGTTCACCCAGAGGGCTCTATGATCAAAGCCTATACAACCGAGGAGGCTGTGAACGGCTGCACTATATATATTCGAGATTGGAGGGCGATCGGGCTACCCGTCCATCAACACGAAGGCAGAACCTCTGGGAAGGGGTGCATGGGTCAAAAAGTTCGCACTGATGTACCATACGAGACCATTCAACAAGTTCATCACAGCATCCTTCATCAGTTAGTGGTCATGGAACCCTATGTTGAGAAACACCTGGAAGAGATTCGCTGCGCACATGGAAGCACCCGCTGCCTCCACGGCAACATCTTCAAATACAACTGATAGTAAGAAGGTCATCCGAGTAAGAGGACAACATGGAAGGCACAAGAAGCATGACAATGTGCATATAATAGCCCAGGTGGGACCTCAAGGAGAGCCCTTGCCGCCAACAGCGATCCTTGGCAAATTCAGCAACTAGTGCTTCGTTTTAGTTAGGGAGAAGGTAGAGATCACCTACCAGAATTGGAAGGAGGTCCCAGTAGAACTCAAGCAGTACGTGTGGGACGAGATGCTGAAGCGCTTCAATTATCCAGAGAACTCTGATATGGAGAAGTGAAGGCAACATGTGATGGTCGTTGCAGGAAAGGCACTGCGAAACTTCAGGTACACTAACAAAGGCAAACTTCTATATCTACTAGTGTTACTGCTGCTCTATCTACTACTACTGCTCTACTGCTCGATGATACAAAGCGGTGCAGTGAGACAATGTGACAACCGGCTTCTAGAGTGTTTTGTCATCACTCTCATCAAACTGTGTGACACGTGCATACCCAAGAAAAAGCGTAGTTCTGTTTTGCTGATGATTGGGTTGGACGTGTCTCACGGTTCCATGTTTGTGATGATTTCAGTTTTGCTACCTATGGTAAGGGCGTCCACAACAAGGATTCCAAATCGCCTGTCGATTTGAGAATAAAAAAAGAAAAAAAGGTCCAGCTAGACAATGTATATGGAGGCGGACAGTAGAGTCAGAGAGACAGTGCTGCACAGGGAACTATGTGAGCTGAGCGACGAGCTCATCGCTGGCTACTCAACTCTTTGTGTTCTCTCTCCATCCACGTAGGCAAATAGCTAGCTAGAACAGCTTTGTTGGGGACACCCTAGGGGTTGTCACATTAGTCAATGATCAGTGATCACCATAAGCGTTGGAAGACTGCTTCGTGCAGCAACCCGCTATTTTGAGAGCAATTATTTATAAACAAACATGTCCCTAGTGTACTACTACTATTCGTAGTCTATACTACTACTACTACTAGTAGTAGTATTACTACTACTAATACTTCTTACTTTAGGTACAAGATCAACAAGGATTATGTGCAGAAAGGGATTTCATCCTGCACCCGTTATAACTATGTGTTACCAGAAGTTTATGAGTAGTTCATCAAGAAGAAAGAAACCCCAGAAGCAAAGGCAAAGAGTGAGTAGTTCTCTGAGCTTGCTAAGCGGAACCAGCACCATCACCACATGGGCATGACATGATATGCTGGTAAGAGACCCAAGTGGAGAGCACAAGAACATGCTTTAGCTGAGGCTGGGATACCGGACCCGTATGAAGAATTGGATGTGAGGTCCAAAGACTTCCTTAGAGGCCGAGAGCCGAAGAAGCTACAAATGGGTAAGAGAAAGTTCCACGAGCTGCATATTGAGGATGCTGAGAAGAGGATCTTCGAGGTCGCTGCTGCAGTCAAGAAAGGGGAGTTCGAGCCTCGTAGAGAGAAGGACATACTTTCTCAGGCGTTAGCCAACCCTGAGCACCACGACCACATCCGTGGCATGTCCTCAAGAAAGAGCTGGAAGACCGTGGAGTCCTGGCAATCTGACGCCAACACTCACACGAGGCAGAGGTACAAGGAAGATCTCATCCAGAAAGGCAGGGATGAGGCAATCCAGAAGATGATCAACAAGTCTGTGCTAGACGCATTCACGAGCACGGACCCTAGGATTGTGGAGATGAGGAGGAACATGTTTCGCCAGGATGGCATGCTACCACAAGCGGGTCCACCCAATGCACAATGTCTGGTAGATGTAATTGTAGAAGACACTTTTTGCATATTACAGATGCCCTTCGGACGGGCCGGGAAGAAGAAGGACGTGGCACAAGGAGCAGTACACCCTCCCAACAGCAATACAACGTACGATGGAAAGCCCAGCCCGTCTGACTGTCCCTTGGTGGACGTGGCCTGGGTGAACCCGGAATTCGAGCAAGAAGAATTTGACTATCCGACTCAAGATGGTATCGCGTTGATAGGCCCTGCACTAGGTTCGACCGTGCTGTGGCACAAAGCGGATATTTTGCTCGATGTATCGACGCCGGCTTCACAACATATACAACCTAGGTCATCGTCCCGACCGAGTGGCAGACCGGGTGACGACGACGACGATAATGGCGATGCCAACAGCGGCAACAGTAATGCTGGTGGTGGAGGCAGCACTCCTCGGGATACTCAACCTTTCGACGACGACCATCAGCACGGAGGCACAGGGGCAGGTACTGGCAATGTGACACCACCGTCTGGAAGTGGTTCAAACAAGCGCCCAACATGTCCTCCCGTGCCGAGGAAGCCTGAAGATGGAGAGGAATGTCCTCCCACACCGACAAAAGGCTGTGGAAGAACCGGCAGGGGAGGACATACCTTCGAACCACACCAAGTCCAGTTGGGCGGCCTATCAAAAGGCCAACAAGTACCCATACTCAACTACGTTTGAAAGGTTTGCTTAGTTCATCTATAATTCAATTAGAGTACATGCATAGTTCATCTAACATCTAAAGCTTCGAGTACATGTTACAGGCCGAAAACACCAATACAGATCTAGGTTCAGTCAGATGATTGCCCTGAAAACTATACCCATGGCAAGTTCATGTTGACCTTGGGCGAACTCGTTGCAGAGCCGTGGAAGGTCAGGAGGTTCCACCTGTGGTACATGCAATCGGTGAAAGTTGGCTTGCGTGATTTTCTAATCAAGATTCTGGCAGACCTATTCCACTTGATGGAAGATTGTCATGTCGTCGTAGATTTCCATGACATGCATAGATTATTGAGGAGAAAGGACCTTGACATACAACAAGTCACCTTGTTTTCCATGTAAGTTAGTTACGACTTTTACACACACCACTGCATGTTTGGGAGTACTTTAGTGAATATATGAATACTAATAATGTCATGAGGGACTTCTCCTTGTAGGTTTCAAGCCCATGCATGCAAACTAAAGGGCATGAGTACCATCTATCTCAATCCGATGTTAATTACTGAGTGATCCCTCATGGGTTATGTTATACCTGACGAAAGTGAAAACGTAGCGAAGTTGTCCGAAGAGGAGAGAAAGCAATACAAGAAAGATGATGTCAACGAGTATAAGTACCGGGGGGCATTGTACATACTACACGCCATGAAGAAGCTCAAGGGACGTGGGTGTATCTTGGCCGCCCACCAGTTCGGGTAAGTCAAATTGAGTATTCTTACATATGTAGTTCATGGGATCAAGAGTAGTTATATATATTTAATCATGTCAATTTTAATTCGTGTGAATGGTGTAGCCATGGAATCATGGGCCACTAGATTGCTTTCATAATCTATCCTCAGGATGGAAAAGCCTGTATATTTGACTCCCTACAGAATACAAACAAAGAAGGCTACAAGCATTTTGAATCTTGTTTGAGATAGTAAGTGATGATACATACCCATTTACAGTTAACATAGATGTTCAAATTAATTGTTGTTGACTCTAAGATTTCCATAAAACGCTTACAAGAAGTACTTAGAAGATCCCGAGTGCATTGATTGAAGATCTGAGAAGAAAAAGAAAACATTTAGCCCAAAATTGCAACTCAGGCGTGAGTTTCCGGTAAGTAATTGTATTTCGTCCTCCTTACTCCTACTACTACTCTCCTCCTACTACTACTATCCTACTACTACTACTACTACTCGCCTTACTTATACTACAACTCTCATAATACTACTCTCCTTACTACTCTCGTTACTACTCTCGTTACAACTATACTACTTACTACTCTCTTTACAACTATACTACTCACTACTCACTACATAACATACACTACGTACTCACTACTATATATCCTGCAGTGCGCCAAACAACCTGAGAACTCAGTTTTGTGTGGCTTCTATGTTTGTGAGTATCTGAGGTCATGCGCCAAATTTAACATGAGCTGGCGGCAACTCAAGACCGGAATAGATTATTGGTTGGAGAAGTCGGATAAGGTTGACCAAACATTTAGTCAAACGGTCACCAATATTTGCATGTTTGTTACAGAGGCCGCGCATGAAGGGCGAGATCCATTCTTCCACACCGAAAGCAACCTAGCTACCAATCCAAAATACAAGGATATAAGAAATTGGAGCAAGGGGGGATAAATCTCACTGATTACAAGTTGTCAGATGTAGTGTAAGAGTTTAGTGGCTGAAAAATAATTTACATGGTTGTAATATTGCTAACTTCGAATTCGAACTTGTGTATATGTACATGTGGATGTGTTGGACAACATCTATATATTAACGTGTTATCAGTTTCTTTTTGTGTTTCTATATGTACTTCTGCTTGCATTCTTATACATATACATATATCTTTGTTTGATTTGGAAAAATATAATTCAAATTCAAATGAGATATGGCGCCAAATTTATTTTTTTTTTAATGTTGCAAACATAATAGAGGCGGGCAAATAAAAAATGCCCGCCTCAGTTAATCGATTAATGGAGGCGGGTGCGTTACGATGACCGCCTCTATTAATGCAATTAATGGAGGCGGTCGGGTTATGGCGCCCGCCTCCGTTAATAGTATTAATGGAGGCGGGTGGTTTGACCGCCTTGGTTAATCATTGATTAACCGAGGCCTTCCATTGGAGGCGGTCGTGTTTGCCCGCCTCCATTAAGCAAAAACGACTATCACCATTAAGTGATGTGTACTAGTGATTGTTGAACCTGGAGTTATTCGATGTTGTGTTAGACATTTTTGTTCAATCTTTAGTGCTCAATTTAGGTACGGTGAGGGTTCTTTGGGTTGGGTGAGTCACTTGCTTCTAATCAAGGGTGTGTTTAGAACTGGTCCGCTCTAGCAATTTTAGATCCACTTCACTAGCTTCACCATATAGCAGCTCTGTTATAAAGTTGGTGGGGGCAGGTGTACCAAGTTTTGAAGCCAAAGTAGGAAAAGCCAAAGCTGTTTTATACTTTTATGCCTACAAATCAAAGCCACCCAAACGTGGTTTATACATCACTGGAAATTAGTCAACAAATTAGTAACAATTACATTAAATGTCACTAGACAAGGGCACTTGGTATTCTTATATTTTGGAAAAAAAACACGAAAACACCTCTCCAACAACTCCTTAAATCGACTTGGTATATTTACCAACTTGGTAAACATCGGCCATGGGTGCGTAAATCTCTGCACTCGATGTTCACTGCGTATCGGCGAAATCTCTGTACGTCTCTTTTTTTTACTCCACGATTTTTTTCGGTGCTCACGTAGCTTTCCTTTTCTTTCGTTTTTTTTTCTTTCGTACGTTTTTTCATTTGGACGGACGTACATTATTTTGTATACCTCCTCCGCTCTTCATCGTTACGAGCCGGTCGTGCTCCTCGTCACGGGTCTGCCTCGCCGTCACGCTGAGATGGATTACTAGCTGGCGGGCCTTCTTTTTTTCAAGTTTAGGAAGTTGGAATAGCAAATTGTTGGAGAGAAGACTTTTTTTCACTTGTCAAATATTTTAGCAACTTGCTAAACAACATGATTTGACAAGTCAATTTTAGAGAGTTATTGAAGATGCTAAGCCTAGTCATATCTGGAGAAACTGGAGCCCTCACTATAGCAGAACGCATCTTTAGGGGTCACTGCAGCCCATTAACAGGGGCGGTTTGGCCAGCCGCCCCTAAGCTAGCTACCGTCACTACAAATTGACGATTTGTAGAGGCATTTAGCAGCTGCCCCAATAAAATGATTTATAGGGGCGGTTGATGATTTGTAGAGGCGGTTAATCAATTTTCAGAAACCATGAAAAAGGTAAAAAAATAGCAAAATATTTATTTGAATCCGGAGAGGCCTCCCACTACTTAGTCAGCCGTGTCCAACCATCAAGACATGGTATTTTTTGCTTGAAAAGCAATGGCGCAACGCATCGGCTAGGAATCGAACCTGGGACCTCCCCTCGCACATGCCATCTCATCTACTACTACACTTCACACTCACTTATGTCTATAATACATTTTTATTCTACTCATATTATTCCAAACCAAATTTAAATTAAAGTTTTGTGCCCCTAAACGAATTCAAATTAAAAAGTTGTCAACTACAAACTTGTATAACTTTTCAGGATCTACAACTTTTGTTTTGGTTGTTTCTCCATCCGAAACTGTTTAAAAAATTCAAATTTCAAATTGGGAAATTCAAATGTAGTTTACCAAGACAATGATTTCAAATGAAAATGTTGTCAACTACTAAGTTCTAATACTGATCAAGATCTACTAATTTTGGTTCGGTCACTTGGTTTGATCAATTCAAATTTTGAAATTCAAAAAATGACAACTTCAAATAAGATTTTGGGAGATCAAATGATTTCAGCTAAACAAGTCATCAACAACAATTTTGTAGCCCTCAGCAAGGTCTACAACTTTTGTTTTGGTTATCTCTCCATTCGACGAAGTGGTAATATACATTAATTGTTCACAAATTCATAAGTCTCTCATTTAGTTTATGAAGCTACACTACTATAAAAATGATTTACCGCAGCTTCACACTTTTGCCCTCCGTGGTGGACGTCTTTTTTTGCCCGTCACGGTAAATCCCACGATTTACCGCGGCGGACAATTTTCATTTACCGTGACGGGCATTTTTGCCCGCTGGGTAAATTGATTTACCGTGGCGGTCATATTAAGATGTCTGCCACGGTAAATCAATTCACGCAGCGGTCGTCCTATAAGGCCTGCCATGGTTAAGGCCGAGGCCCATTAGGCCAAGGGCAAGGCCCGATAGCCGCACCGCATATATAAACAACAGTGTTAGGGTTTACTCCCACCCTCATCCCCTCCCTCGCGCAGCCCTCTCTCTCCCTCAGCATCTTTCCTAATGGGCCTCTGAAAGGTCTAGGCCTATCCTTGGATTTTGGTAATTAATGACAACACTTGTGATCTAGCCTTTCCATTTGAGTGTGTGAAAGACATTGGTTATAGATCACAATATGAGATGATTATTGACATCGAATTATATTGCAAGTATGTTGGATTGTTCAAATCAAGCATAGCAAGCAAGTGAAGACCGAAGCAAGACTTGGCTGCGACGGACCGTGTACGACGCAATGGTGAAGGGCAAGCTAGTGTGGCTTGGCTCCAAAGGACCGAATCAACGGTGAAGAGCAAGTGTCTAAGGTTGATGGACTTGAAGTCTATGTGATAGTTTGAGTGATCTACATCATCTATGAAGATCAAGCCAAAGATTCATTGGTCATATCAAGTGACTTGGTAAAGATGTCAAACATAGCCTTTGCAAGTATCAAATTGTGGATCTTACTTCTAGGCAAGGCAAAGGTATGAAGCATAGGGTGTTTCATTTCACAGACCATATGGTGTTTTAGAGAAGATTAAGATGATTGGATTTAAGATAGATAGCCATACTATAAAGGGGGGTAAACATGCTCTGCATTACGGTTATCTAGTGCCACTTGTGAGCTCTAACGTGTGAGATACAATTAGTGGTATAACATGTGACTTAGAGAGCACCTAGTACTATCTTGGATATGCTTTGGGAGTTTCTATGATGGTTGGTTTCATATGCCAAAGCATATGTGAAAAGGTGCTTGAAAAAAGAGCTTTTACTGGGTAGTGGTGCTCACGTGGAGCCTACCTAGTGAGGTAGTCTGAAGCTTGAGGGCTTGGAGCTACCAAGAGGAGCAACAATCTTAGAACTCACCTCAACGTGGATTAAGTGACCGGCAAGTCACCGAACCACGATAAAAACATCGCATGTCATCCTCTCCATTGTGGTTTGCTTATCTCAACACAAGTTTCTTTCTTTGCTATATATCATACTTGTGTTGTTTAAGCTTGTGCCTTGTTTACCGCTTTATTCAATATAGAGATCATAGCCTTGTCTTTCTTTGATCACTAGAATTGTATAAGTTTGTAATTGCAACTAAAACTTGTAAGCTTCCGAATTATCTTTGATAAGTTTAGCGATAAAATTTGAAAACGACTATTCACCCCCCCTCTAGTCGGCCATTTCGATCCTACAGCCTCTCTCACTCAGCAGTGTTAGGGTTTCCCCACGCAGCCCTCTCTCTCCCACATCCATCCCCTCCCTCGACGGCGCGCGGGGTCTCGGCGGCACGCGGAGCTCGGGGCCGTGGCGGGCGCACAGCTCGGGGCAGCGCACGACGCACGACGCGCTGGGCTACAGCAGTGGCGAGCAGAGCTTGGGGCGGCCCGCAGGATCTATGGCGGCGGTGCGCAGACCTCGGCGGCGCGTGGGGCCACAACGGAGCAGCGGCGTCGGTCGTGTGGAGCCACGGCGGCGGCGCAGATCTAGGCGCTGGGCCGCGGTGGCACGAGGGTTGGGCTCGCTAGTGGGCTCGGGAACGGGCTCCCCGGTGAGCTTTGGATTTTTTTTGGTTTTTGGAAACGATTAACCGAGGCGGACATCCTAACATGGCCGCCTCGGTTAATCGATTTACCATGACGGGCACAGGTGTCCGCTGCGGTAAAGTCACGATTTACCGTGACCTTTCAACTGCAGCGGACGCGATTGCCCGCCACGGTAAATCCAAAACGTCCGCTTGGCAAAATAGATTTTGTAGTAGTGCTATAGGAGAGAGATATTATTTATGAATAATATCTATGACCATTTTATCGGATAACAAAATGACCCAAATAAAAGTTGTAGATTTTGATTAGTTCTATAACTTTGGTGTTGATGACTTCTTCAGCTTAAGTCATTTGATGGTTCAAAATGTTGTTTCGAGTTATAATTATTTAAAATTCAAAATTTTAAAGCTTCTCAAGAAAATATGACCAAAATAATAGATACAACAACACAATAAAATGGAGGAATTGCTACAAATCCTTTTTGTAGTAGTGCCTGCCAGTGGCCCATTTCTGTACTGTTAGGATGGAAAGAAAATTTCGAAACATGACGGATGGACTCCATGAATTGCATTCAATAAACGAGCAGTAGTTGAGTACAGCAATTCTTCATTTCATGGTACTACTATACTACTATATCTGAAGGGATCGAAGTTTTGCACCCGCCACCCATTTTATATATACGATGATATATGCAAACTGCCTTTAAGCTCGCTCCAGCTCAAGTTTCCAACATACGTTCGGGATCTCTCGCCACGACCGCCGCGTCGCAGCGCGCCATGGTTGTCGAGGCCGTCTCCGCCGGCAGCCCGCTGGCCGTCGCCGTGGCCGGCAGCAGCAGCAGCATGGTGGCCGTGCACAGCCCCCGGCTCTCGACCGTGGTGCCGAGCTCGGTGACCGGGGATGAGGTGAACTACGAGCTGGCGGACGCCGACTTGCTCCACAAGCTGCACTACCTCCGCGCGGTGCACGTGTTCCACGCGCCGGCGTTCACCATCGAGGAGCTGAAGGAGCCCATGTTCCCGTGGCTGGACATGTACTTCCCCGTCAGCGGCCGGCTCCGGCGGCGTCAAGCGGCCGACGGCGACGCCGAGGAGGCGGCGGCGGCGGCGGCGGTGGGGCGGCCGTACGTGCGGTGCAACGACTGCGGCGTGCGCATCGTGGAGGTCGACTGTGACGCCACCGTGGAGCAGTGGCTGGAGGCGGAGGCGGAGCACGGTGGGCTGTGCAAGGCGCTGGCCTACGACAAGGTGATCGGGCCGGAGCTCTTCTTCTCGCCGCTGCTCTACGTGCAGGTATCTGCATCTTGCATTCTTGCTAAATCATGCATTATTGGTCGGTCTCTCACACATCTAATTAAATAACTAATATCACTTTAATTTCTTGCAACTCCTCACTCCACACATATATAGGAAATGTCGCATGAATGTGGCAAGTAGTTACAGTGTATAGTACAGTAGTATGTACGAAGAACGTACTCGATCTCATCGCTTCTATACACCGTGCGCTCATTTATTTGTTGGAAAGTTGGAATATATATAATGTGGGAATCTTACATAAACAATTGGTGATAATTAGTGTAGTTCCGTTGTGATTTCCTTATAACGACTCGTATGGATAAAACGTCATTTGCTAATTAAAAGAAATAAAAACTACATATATATGCATGATAGAAATAAAAACTACATATAAATGCTACTTTTTTCATGATATAATACTTTTGTTATGCATCTCGATATAGTGTGTAATAAGCGTTATAAATCTAACAAAAGCTAAAATATTTTACAATTTGGAATAGCGTGGAACCACTTGTTTAATACATGGATCATAATGTTTTCTTAAACGTGGCTACTATACGGCAGGGAAATGCCGGTCTGAACTTTATATAAAATATATCAAGGATTGGGACATATATAAGAGCTTTGGAGGTGGTTATGGACTCTTAGAGGGAGCAATGTAAAAGACGTGCTCACGTTACATAATTACATTCTTGGAGTATTTTGGAAACAAAGAGTATGAATAGAAAAAAAAACATAAGAATAATAGAATGAATAATGAATAATTATAGGATTCCAAAACCGGGGAATAGATATTTTGAGCAGTTTGTTAATACAGGAAAAAGAAATACAGGGTGAGCTATAGCATGGCAAGAGAGGACCAACATTTGTTTTGGGAATCCTGGGATCCAAAACAGGATAGATCGAAGTCTGAGGGTGATGGCATAGTTGAGCGGATCATGATGCCATGTTCGTTGCGCAGAAAATTTAGCTTATGCTGAATGTCGAACATGATCGATGTCGATATACAGTATGCATTCAAACAATGGTGGTTGATTCGTATAGATGCGCAATATGTTATTCGGTTCTTTACGGTAGGTGCATTGCTGCTGCAGAGGACATCCCATTTAAGTTTCAGACACGGGCGCTCATGCACATGGAGCCAGTGAAGTGATGACAGACTAGTAGCATACACTGTTGTGTCCCTTGTCCTTTCAAGTACTAGTACTAACCAACCAACCTTCTCATCTCAAAAATAAACTACGAGCAGACAATTATTGGCTCCAACCCCATCTTGGAGTTATGCATGATTTCGGCTTCAACTCCGTTTTTATCTATCATCTCAAAATAACCTACGAGCAGACAATAAAAGTATTATTTTTGACTTTAAGGCCTTGTTTAGATTCAAAATATTTTTGAATTTTAGCACCGTAGCATTTCATTTGCATGCAGCAACATACATATGAATGAAGTTTGTAAAGTGCATACTCTATACTATGTATCACTTCAATTATTGATTATTGACGATCTCACTCAGGAAGACAGGAAATGCAAAAGTCTTTTATTGGCATTAATACTAAACTGAAAGCGGCAAGTGATTGAACAGGTGACGAGCTTCAAATGCGGCGGGATGGCCCTCGGCTTCACGTGGGCGCACCTCATCGGAGACATCCCCTCCGCCGCCGCCTGCTTCAGCAACTGGGCGCAGCTCTTCAGCGGCAACAAGGCCCCGGCACCAGCCCTGCGAGACCCACTCGCCATGCCGCCGCCGGCCCCACGTGCCAGCGTGACGGCCCCGCCGTCGTCGGTCAAGGCCACCGCCGCGCCCGTCGGCGACCACTGGGCTGTCCCCACCACCCGTGACATGGTGCCCTTCTCCTTCCACGTCACCGAGCAGCAGCTGCAGGGCCTCCTGCTCAGCGCGCCCAAGGGCCACGTGGTGGGCCCGTTCGAGCTGGTCTCCGCGCTGATGTGGCGGGCGCTGGCCACGATCCGAAGCCCCGAGGAGGAGGACGCGACGCGCACGGTGACCGTCGTGAGGACTGGACCGGGCGGCGGCCACCGCCCTGGGCTGGCCAACGAGCACCGCATCGGCCACGTCGTCATCGCGGCGACCGGCGGCTCGTCTCCAGCGACGGCGGACGTCGCTAAGCTGGCAGCGCTGCTGGCCGGCGCGCACGTCGACGAGGCCAGCGCGGTCGCGGCGGCGGCGTTCGCGGGCGCGGAGGACGACGCCGACGTGGTCGTGTACGGCGCCAACCTGACGTTCGTGGACGCCGGGGGCGTCGAGGTGTACGGGCTGGAGCTCGCGGGGCGGCGCCCGGCGCACGTGGAGTACGCCGTGGACGGCGTCGGCGACGGCGGCGCGGCCGTCGTGCACCGCGACGCCTCCGGGCGGGGCCGCACCGTCGCGGCCGTCCTGCGCCGCGGCGAGGCCGACCGCTTCCGTGCCGCGATCCGTGACGCGCTGCGCGTTGCTTGATGGTGATGATCTTGCGGCCGTCTTGTGGTTTTCAGGCTCAATAAATTGAAGGATCTTGTAGGATGCATGTACTCTTGTGGCGCATGTGTTCGCCTGGAGTATCTTCGATGGATGCCTGCATTCCATTTCTGTGCGTGTGTTTATGAACTTCCTAGATGTTGAAGCTTCGACCTCTATATGTAATGCGTACGTGTTTATTATGAACTTCTGTAAACTGCAATCTCTGTAATAGCCTTGAGACAATGTATCTTTTTTACCTGTTCTTTGTCCCAGCTTGTATGGTGCACGATTAGGGATAGGTTAATTTGAATGGTACTACTTTCCCACTTTTATATATAGCTGGCGAAAATATTGTAGCAGGTCTATATGCGTATAAAATATGCTAATAAAATAAGAAATGTAGTAGCACAGTAATGTGCTACATGGCCATGGCTTTATGAGGTGAGATAAATTAAGAAAAACAAAATAGACAAACATATATGAGTTTCATAGAATCATAGACTAGACTTAATAAAAAATAATAATTAACATGAATACTCTTTTAATTGATATAAAAGGAAAGTATTTTTAGCCACCAACACAATTTATCCTTGTTATTAGGGTGGCACAGATATAGCTTCAAGATTTTTCTAGCTAGTCATCCCTAGCTCTAGAAATTAGGTCCATGCATGTACCTAGGATATTTGGTTGAACACATTTTTTTTATTATTTTAGATCAAATAGAATTTTTTTTAAGACTATCAGTTGACATGTTTAGTTTTATCCAAGTCTTTAAGAATTTTGCCAATCAAAAGATGACAGTTTACCAATAAATTTTGGTAGACTACACAGAGAAAGTCTGTCAAATTAAAAATTAAAAAATCAGACAACCAATAACAGAGTTTTTTAAACCCAACATCCAACAGCAGGGAACAAATAAACAGTCAAATCTTGTCCAAATTTTAAAAAAAGACACATTAAACCAAAAACAACAAGGATAAGCATCCTTAAATCCAACAATATACATTAAAAACAACTAAAAAAATAAAAAATTGCAAATACAAAAAAAAATTGCAATGACAAATATATGTCAACAACTTCAAAACATCTTATGATTAACAAATACAAGAAACTCTTAAAAAATAACCTTATGACAACTTGCAGGCCATCTATTAAAACAGAACATCCATCTGAAGACTACCACAAGCCATGCTCTGATACAAATAAAAAACACATATAAGCAGAGGCATAATCAGCTATGAACATCATAAATGCACAAATCGCAAAAATCAAATGCACAATCTGAGTAACAACTAACCTAAAAGAAACATCAAACCATTACACACAATCCTTAACTCAACAACAACAAAACCAGTAGTACAACTATCTATGCCTGCAACTCAGTTAATGTACCAAAACCATTCTACAAAATAGCAGCTCCAAGTATACTACTTTATTGAAGATGCAGCAAAACCACCAGCAGCAAATGCAATACCCAAGTGTCACAAATATCCAAACCTCAAGCAAGCACCATGAGAAATATGAGAAAAAACAACACTAAAGACAATGAATCAATCATTCTAGACCTAAAAAAACATCTGACAACTAAACAAATCATAAAAATGCAACTACAAAAATAAAACAACAGCTGCTCAAATATACTATCCAAAAATGAAATACACAATCAAAACATCTGTTGCAAAAAAAATCTCAACTATGTCTCACCTACAGAGCTGCTAGGATAAATCATCAACCTGAAGACTACCTAGCGGACTATAGAAAATATTAAACCTATAATAAAAAAAATAATGGCCAAGTAACTCAAAGACTTGATGCCTTGGTAAAAAATGACTCTAAAAAAGATCTAGGTAGATCTAAAGACAATAAATCTAAGAAGACCATTCAAAAAAGAAACATACATAAAAAAGGAGTAAACACTACTACATAATCGGTTTTTCGTGTCGGTCAAAATCAGTTTTTCGCAGCGGGCAATGACGTCCGCTGCGATGACAAGGCCACGGTAAATGAAGCGTTTACCGTGGCGGTCACTGGTGCCCGCTGCGAAAAACCAATTAACCGCATTGGGCAACATAAACTACCCGCTGTGGTTAATGCTATTTACTGCAGCGGACACCCTACAATGCCCGCTGCAGTAAATGCTTTAACCGCAGCGGGCAGTTTATAATGCCCGCCACTATTAATATTTTTTATTAAAAAAAATAAAAATGCAGTTTCAGAAACTGAATTCAATATTTACATATTGCATCCAGATTTCAAAAGCAGAGGTAAACAACATATATATATACATATAACATCCATACACAAACATCCATACACAGTTCTCATAAGTTGTCCTCATACACAAAAGAAACCAAGTTTTACTTATCAAATTCAAATTTCCACTTGGTGTTTGTAATCCGTGGGACGGCACATGGTGTCCCACTTCCTGAACTTCTCGAACTCGGGTAGAAACGTCAGGTCACCCTCATCGTCGAAGAATTCTCGCCCTTCGAGCACACAGTTTTCTAGTAGGAACTTACAGATGTCGCCCTTGAGTTGCTTGAAAGCAAGTTGGTCTCTCGTAATGCATTCACAATGGTTGATTCCCTCCTTGAGCTTCTTCCAGCTGCTGCTGTACTCCTTGCACTGCCTTAGGTATGCGCAGATGTACAAGTCACATGCCTTTGATACATAAGGTTGTTTAGCGCACTAGACGATCGAAACAGAAACCCTTAGAACAATACATATATAGGAAAACATGACTGAATCTTTGGAATACTTACGGGGAATTCACGTCGGACCTTTAAGTGGTATGAATGTTTCTTCTTGAACTTTTCACTTCTTCGATCCCATCATTGGGGTTCCTTCGAGTAGATCCTCCACCGTGATATAATCACAATCGTTATTGTCGTTGCAGGCTAGCGCTGTTGTGGCTAAACATGAGACGTGTGGCGCACGTGGCTCTTGGTTCGCCGTCATCGATGCCGAGCTCACTCCAAATGCACCCCCACCACTAGGGTCGACACTTTCGCCGTGCTGAGTCCAGACCGTGTAATTCTCTATGAAACCAAACCGAATCAAATGAGATTGCACCTTGCCATCGTCGGTGAAGGCTGTCAGATTCTTGCAGTGAGAACACGGACACGCGATTGCCATCCGCTTCGATCGGTCACGGTGAGCTCTCGCAGCGGCAATAAACTTCCTCACTTCCGTGAGATACCGCGGATCAAGTACTCTACTAATCTTGTACATCAATTCTGACCTATCCATATTGCCTGCAAACCGTACACATCAAAAACAAAAGCTTTTAGGCATATAATATTATGAAACTAGATAAAAAAAGACACAAGGTTTCTATTTCCTCCCTTAATCTAGATCTAGATCTAGAACTATAGCTAGAGAGCTCAAAAAGCAAGGAAAAGAGAGAGAAAAAAGCATGGGAACCCTCTAACAGCTTTTAGGCATCTAATATTATGATTCTAGATAAAAAAAACTTAAGTTTTCTCTCCTTCCTCCATGAAACTAGATCTAGATCCAAAGAGGTCAAAAAGCAAGGAAAATAGAGAAAAGAGACCATGGGAACCTTTAAAATACCTCTTATGATGTCCTCCTCCTCCTCCAAAACAATACTCAAAACCTCAATCCAATGGTTTGGTAAAACATTCGGGCAAAGCCTCGCCCCCCACGAGTTTGGAAGAGAGAAGAGAGAAGCCTTGAGGAAGAAGAAGGTCGAACTGTAGCTACTTATAGAAAACATAACCGCTACGGACTTTATTAAACGATCGCTGCTATTAATAGAGATTAACCGCAGCGGACGCCCTAATGTGACCACTGCGGTAAATACATTAACCGTGGCGGTCCCATTATGCCGCTCGCTGCGGTAAATGGTTAACCGCAGCGGGCGCTTAGGCTGCCGGCCGAGCAGAGCTGTTGCAGGGAATTACCGTGGCGGGCAGGAGGGGTGTGCGCCACGGAGGGCTTTTTTTGCAACGCTACGCAAAATCGATTTTGACGTAGTGAAATGTGCATCAATGAGCTGCTGCTTATATGAAAAAACACTAGTACATAATCGCTTATGCGAGATGGTGGCTTTTTTTTATTAGAGGCGGGCAAAAATTTCAACCGCCTCGCTTAATGCCTGGGTTAACCGAGGCCGTCTTTTTTTATTAACCGAAGCGGTTGCAAAAAAACCGCCTCGGAAAATAGATTTACGGAGGCGGGCAAACGTAACTTGTCCGCCTCGGTTAATATATATTAACCGAGGCGGGCATTTTAATGCAACCGCCTCGATAAATCATTAACCGAGGCAGGCATTTCTTACTCAACCGCCTCGGTAAATGCCTAGCCCAGAAAAAGCCCATGAGCACACCGCTTATTGGGCTTATATAAATAGAGGAGTTAGGGTTTCTCTCTCACTTCTCTCTTTCTCCCTCCCCTTCTCCCTCAGCCCACCGCCCCCGCCTGAGCGGCTCCCTCCCGAGCGGAGCGGCTCCCTCCCCCTCCACGCGACGGCGCCCCTCCCCTCCGCGCGAAGGTGCCCTTCCACGATGGCGCCCCCTCCCCGACGCGGGAGCCCCCTCCCCTCCCGGGGCTCTACCCCGACGCATGGCAGCACGACAGCACGGCGGCGCGGCGACCCCGACGACCCCCCTCCCCCACGCGGTCCACCCTCCCCTCCCGGCTCTACGTACGGCGGCCCCGACGACCTCCCCTCCCCCTCCCGGCTCTTCCCCGACGCGCGATGGCGCGACCTCGACGGCGGCGTGGCACCCAGATCCGCCCTCCCCAGCGGCGGGATCTGGGGAGCTGCGGCGGCGGCAACACGCGGATGGGCTTGGCGGGCCCATGGATGGGCTCGCCGGGCTTATCCACTTTTTTTTCTTTTTTTTGTTTTTTTATTTGATTAATGGAGGCGGGTAGTTCTCGGTTAATCACTGATTAACCGAGGCCTTCCATTGGAGGCGAACGTGCTTGCCCGCCTCCATTACCAAAAACGCCCGCCTCCAAAAAGTGTTTCTGTACTAGTGAAAGAAAAAAAAACACCACACAAAAGCTCACAACCCATAAAGAGATAAAAAGCAAAGGACTATCAAAACAAACAACTCATACTACTAATAATGAACAAATGGGCCAAGCCAGACATAGTAAAAAAGTCCTACCTACACAAAGGCCTATGAGCATCTCCAAGAGTTTGTTATATTTTACTTGGCAAATCTCGTGTTTTGCCAAATCCTAAAATAATATGGCAAGTAAGAAAAAAGTCACTCTCCAATAGTTTGTTATTTTGTACTTGGCAAAGTGAAAAAAAGACACACAAAACTTTTTTTATTTTCAAGAGAAGAGGCGGCGGTGGGAGAAGAGGAGATGCCAAGCTGACTCAAGTTGGCATATTTACCAAGCGAGGAGGAGAGTATTGGAAGCTAATTTTCTTGTTTTGCCAATAATAGATGAATGCCAAGTGGAGATAGCAAACTATTAGAGATGCTCAATATACACTCTACACATAACGGGAACAACAGTCAACTAAAGAAACCAAAAGTCAACTAAGCGATCAGTCCTGCTCCTACTCTTGCGCACGACTCTCAGCCACAATGGGCTTGCTTAGCATACCACCTCCCAAAATCCAATGTTGCGGCCTTTTTCTAGCTTTATTACACCCCAGCACCTAACATTGTTTCTTCTCCCTTTCATTTCGTCACGGCAGCACAGCCAGGGTGACGAGTCAGCCTGGGCACATTTTCACCGAAAACCGAACACCGAACCGAACCGAAACCGAACCGAAATGTTGGTTTTTCGGTTTCCAATTATGTAATGTTCGGTGTTCGGCTTCGGTTTCGGTTTCTATTGCACACCGAACCGAGGAACCGAGGCACCGAATTAGGCCTCAGAACTTCTATTGCAAGCAAACTCAGCACTCAGGTCATCCAACCCACCACTCCAGCCCAACAGTCATCCAGCCCACCACTCCAGTCCACCAGCTGACTCCCTCTCCCTCTCGGCCTCTCGGCCTCTCCCTCGTGACCTCGTCGTACGAACCGAGTGCCCGAGCCCGAGTCCTCTCCTAACCGGCTAACCCTAACCCAGCCTCCTGGGAGCCGGCGGATTGGAGGCGGCGGGGGCGCCGGGCGGCATCTGCGCACCCCGCACCCGACACCCAGCATCGCCGCATCGATTGCGGCGTGGCACGCGGGCGATGGAGGATCAGAGGCGGTAGGCGGCGGGCGGTGGCGGCGCTGCGCCCCACGTACCCAACCGACCAACATCGCTGACGTGGCATGACGCTGACGCGGACGTCGGTCCTGAGGTGGAGTGGAGGCGCCGGCGTGTCCGCATGGGACAGGGGCAGGCGGCCACAACAGTCTGGGCGGCAGTCGAGCAGCCGTCAATCTCTGTCATCGGTTTTTTCGGTTTAAACCGAAAAACCGAATTAAAAACTGAAACCGAAATTGTCAATTTTTGTTTTCTTCACAAACCGATCGGTGCTCATTTCTTAGAAACCGAAGTTCTAGGAAACCGAACAAACCGAACCGATATGTCGGTTTAAACCGAACGCCCAGGGTGAGTGACGAGTCCATCTTGAAGAGGACAGTCGGAGCCCCTCCCCCCGACTGATGGCGGCATGAACGTCTGGACCTCGGTGGACACTGGTGGCGGGCACCCCTTCCTCTGTTTCGGCTCCCAGCAGCAACGTTACCATCTACCCCCCTCCCTCTCTTCTACCTCACCGCTGCCGGAGGAGGCCCCCGGGAGACCCGCGTGGCCCCTAGGATGGTGGCGGCGAGGCCCTCGGTCCAGGAGTGCGTGCTCCTCCGCCGTGCGGGGCGACACTCGTTGCTCAGTCCATGGCGGCAGCTGCTGCGCGCGAGGCAACGTTGCGATGGTGTGGGCGCGACGGGAGGTGCATAAAAGGTGCCCGTCGCGCGGATGAGCGACTTCACCGGTGACGTCCCGATATACCTCCTGCAATGCCGTGATGTCCTCCGGTGGCGCGCCTCTATGGTCGGATCAGGGATCCCAGTGCGCCGGGCATGGCTGCAACTACTGGATGTGGTGGGAGCGACTTCAGGGGGTTCATCGTTGCCACGACATTGGGGTTCAGGCTGCCATGGCTAGGCCTGAGGCCCTGTGGCACGGCCAAACGACATCGGCGTATGGCTGGTGGACGTGCACGATAGAGCGTTGTTGGGCTTCAACGACTTTACATGCTGTTGCGGTAGCTGTCGGCCTAGGCGATTACTACATCTGCCATATTAAGACGGAGGCGTCAATCGATGGCGTAACAACTCGTCTATTGGTGGGCAGTGGCAGTACTACCATGTTTCGACGGCGGTGACATCTGTGGGCGTCACTTTCCTTGCTGGAGGCGTCATCTTGAGGATCTCTCTGGGTAAAAACCCATCTCCAGTTCTCTAGTGGGGCGATGATGGCGTCTGCGGATGTTATTTTTCTCGTTGGAGACGTCGCTCTTGGAAGATATCTTGGATTGTCGACTTTGGTGCCGGCATCGACACGGTGGTTCCCTTGCAAAAACACCATATGTTTGTGATGTTGCCAGGATGCTACATCCGGTGTCTTCAATAGTGGTCGGTGTCTAACGATCTTTCAGTACCCTAATTAGGTCTGATAGACGTGTTTTGGCGGCATTGTCTCGACGTTGGTGGTCATATTTTTGTGGAGTTGACATCACGGAGCAAGTCAGTTGTCACGTAGGACTACTCGTGTTCCTTGTTGGAGATGTAATTTTCTTCTGTTAGTCTCTTTTATTTTATTTTTCCGGTTGTAATAGTTTGGCCTGATGCATTCTCGAGTAATTTCCTTTATCTAAAAAAATCTGCCCCACACCGCAGCGCGACGAGCTTGGCCGCCCCAGCCAGCGTTGTTGCAGACCCCCAAGCGCGACGCCGAGCTCCTCGGGGGCCGGCAGTTGTGCTTCCTAGGACTGCTGCTCTAGCGTGGCAGCGGTGGGCAGAGCGGCAAGCCACAACGAAGAAGAAAGCAAGCGGTGAGAGAGATACGCAAAGGTGAGTCGACCTCGTGCTTCCACATCGAAGCGAGCCTAGCTGCAAAAAACGGACTTCATCTCCATTTCCTGGGAGCCAAGAGAGAGAGAGCGTCTTTTGCACCAGACCGGCCTGGCTCGCGAGCGGGCTAAGAATATCAAACATACGAGATTGCAGCCCAAAAGCGCAGGAACACCCTAGGATCCCATATCAACCAGGCCCCAAGCCCCCAAGGCATCTCTGTGAGTTCACTGGACTTTATGCTGAGATAAAGATCATGGAGCGCTATTTCGAAGTAAGATGGATCAAAACAAGAAAGAACAATGCTTCTATTTCATTTAGTTTAATCCACTATAGTATTAGTAGCAGTAGTGATTGCTAATGACTAAATTATTTGTTATGTTATCTTTTTTTTTAGATAATGGATAAAAATATCTGACCTCTAGATATAAGCAGACGGAGGAAGGATTAAAAGTAAGATATGGCGAAGTTTGCAATATACTCCATCCGTTCTAAATTATAAGTCGTTTTGGTTTTTTAGATACATTGCATTTGTTATGCACATAGAAAAATCAAAATGTCTTATAATTTAGAACATATTTAGGGCATGTTTGGTACAGTTCAGTTTCACTAGTGAAGCTGTTTTTTTAGAAAATAACTTTATAAACAACTCTCTTTGTGAAGCTGAGCTATTTTGAAAAAAATATTTGATAAAATAGTTTCACCAACAACTTTATGCATACATGTAAGAGAGAAAGGAGGAGAGAGTTATGATAAGCTACTATTTTCAGTTTCATCCCACTTCATATCTTTGTGAGAGGGGAAGAAAAATAGCTTCATGGGTAAAGCTATTTTGAAAATAGATGTTTTGCAAAAAAAAAAAATAGTTCACAACAGCTTCATGAAGTTGTTGTGAGCTATACCAAACAGACCCTTAGCGGATAACAAAGATAACAATGCCCGCTGCCTCTGTCACTCTATGTCTCTATAGCTGGATGGTGGCGTGGGAGCATCGTTGGCTCGTGCACTTCGTGTCACAGGGACAGGGCATCGGCAATAGCGTCCATGGATGTGCATGTGGTGAAGATGGTTATGGCCACACGTGAGCCACGGTAACACGCATCATTTGGTCCAAATAGAATAACGATTCACTTAGCCCAAGTCTCTCCTTTCTCGTGCCGAAGAAGCCAGCTCTCAGAGTCAGTCATGGACCCATGGTGAACGCCAAACATGAACGCATGACCTGCGATTTGCAGTGGATATTTATGCCGGGATCGAGGTATGGCAAGAGCCATACCTTGCCATATCGGATCCTCCGTCAATGTACACAACCCATTATTACAAAGTTTTGGATGAAATAAAAAGAGAGAGTCATAGTCTTATAGATCGACCAGGATGCTAGTTCAAACAATATAAATGTTTCCATCATTTATTGGATATTTCTAAAGCAATTACTTCCAATGTCTCGCTCATCGTTGAGAGCGCGTTCTTGGCTGTCTCATCATGCTGCAGCTGAGCCCAAGAGTGTAACAAGTACGCTCCCCTGAAAATTATCTGCATAATAGAGTTAGATCTCATTTGATTAAAAACAACATCCACTACGCCAAAATCGATTTTGCACAGCATTGCCTAAAAGCCATTCGTGGCGGACTGTTATTTTGCCCGCTGCGAAAAATCTTAGGCTTTCCCGTGGCGGTCTTTTTTTTTACCGTGGCGGACATTTTTGTCCGCTGCGGTAAATTGATTTACCGCAGCGGACATGTTAAGATGTCCGCTGTGGTAAATCGATTTAACAAATGAGGCCCAAAAGGCCCGGGCGAGGCCCGATAGCCGCACCGCGTATATAAGCAGCAGTTAGGGTTTACTCCCATCCCCTCCCTTGCGCAGCTCTATCTCTCCCTCAGCACTTCAGCAGTACCAACAGAATCGGAGCTCACGGAGTAGCGCGGGCGTCCTTGGCGGAGCGAGGGCTTGGGCGACGCTCGGCCCTCGGCGGCGCGCGGGCGGCCTCGGTGGCGCGCGGGCGTCCTCAGCGGAGCGCGGGCCCTCGGCAGCGGCGGCGGTCCACGCTCCTGCGCCAGCGGCGACGGATCTGCGGTGGGGGCTCGGAGGGATGCAGAGACGCCGGATCCACGTAAGCAGAGACGTTGGAGGAGAGGAGGGCACAACTGCTTCTTCGGCGGAAGTGGCGGCGAATCCGCCCCCACACGTTGAGCTCACCTCTGCTCCAGGTTGAGGACCCGCCCCCAGCTCCGGCGACAACCGGATCTGGCGAGGAGAAGCATGGGCTGTGAATGGGCTCACCAGCGGGCTCAGAGATGGGCTCGCTGCTGGGCTAATGGTTTTTTTTGTTTTTTTAAATGATTTATCGCAGCGGGCATCTTATCTTACCAGCTGCGGTAAATAGATTTACCGCAGCGGCCAAAAGCACCCACCACGGTGAGGCCACGATTTACCGTGACCTTTGAATCGTGGCAGACGGTTTGCCCGCTGCGGTAAACCGAATCCGCCCGTCACGGAAAATACTTTTTGACGTAGTGATCATTACGACATCTCCAGATAGCCCAAAACATGGCAGCCACCCCCACCCAAATCAAATTTCTAATCTTTTTATTTTGATTAGTTAGCCAAGTACCGAACATGTGGCTGATTGATTTTGGTGGGTCAAACTAGTAGCAAAAAAGATAATCCTCCATATCATTTTGGTAAGGGGACAATCTAGGAATAAATGTTGGATAGTTTCATTCACATTACAGCAGATGTACTTTTAACTCTCTTTCCATTTTTTTTCTAGCAAGATTGTCTTTGGTTAGGACGACATCCCTTTGCAGGAACCAAAGAAAGATTTTAATTTTTAGAGGTACTTTTATGTTCCAGATCTTCCTATGACGAAAAAGTGTTTGTGTATCTATAAGATAGAGATACATGGAGCAGACAGAGAATAATCCCGATTTGGTTAAACTCCATCTAAAATAATCTGAATCATCCACCAATTCGACACGGGAGATCCGTGCTACTAAACTAAGTCATTCTGTAAGTTTATTATCCACCAGAGCCCTTCTAAAAGATATGTTTAGTGAGCTAGTAGTCATTACTTTTGAGACTGTTGCGTAAGGATCCATCACTATATTATATAAAGATGGATAGCTAACTTTCAGATGCTTATCACCTACCCATATGTCGTCCCAAAACCTAGTGTTGGTTCCATCTTTATGTCATAGAAGGGTTTTTTTTGTCGATATTTAAACATCTGGATGAAATCTGCGAGGAACATGATGTCATAAACAAGCAGCAGCGTGCGTTTAAGCGTCTGTTGCTTATTTGTTTTCTGGGACTACATACTAGTCACCGTGCAATTGTATGTGAGAGTCTGTACTTAGCAGATTGACTAAAACCGTGACGTTTCTGTTATGCTGAGTATCCGGAGCAAACCTTGAGGCTCACTTGTGAGGAAGGGATCCAAATGCTGAATTGAAGGTAGCTTCAAATTAACCATCTGCTTATTATTGCCTTGATCCTTGTCCTGACAACCCGGCTTACAGCAATTCTGACAACACAAGCGGCTCATGGCTCCACCGCACACGGTTTGCAATTGCAACAGGAGTAGGACTCCAACTCAGATTCCCTTTACGCCCCTCCTCCGGCCTCTGCCTGTTTCCGACTCCGGCACGATCTCGCGGCGTCCGCACATATAAACGCCGCCTGCGTTTGATTACCAAAACCAATCGATCGAACTCGAACAAGCTCGATCGTATAGCGGCGATAATGGAGAAGCTCGCCGCCATGATGGCCTTCTGTGAGGCGCCGCTCGACGGCACCTTGGTTCCGCCGGTGGCAGCCGGGTACGGCTCCTCCGCGACCGGTGGCAGCAACGTGGTGGACGAAGCCGCCAAGAAGTGGCCGGTGGAGAGGCTCGTGGCAACGATGGCCTTCTGTGAGGCGCCGTTCGATGGTACCTCGGCTCAGTCGTCGTCGGGTGCCGCTCGGGGCAGCAGCACGTAGAGCGTAGGTGTCTCTGTTTACCGCGATGGTACCTTCAATAAGGAGATTTGTTTTTCTTCTTTGAGCAATTCATCCGCGGACAGCAGAGAAAGTAGGTGTCTCTCTCTGTTTACCGATTACTCGTAGCACGTTGAAGCTTGTTATAAGAGCACAACAGTTACTAGACTTTTGCTATAGAATTTTATTGAAATAATCCCAGTATTCATCAAAGGGTTTATCGTTCGATTATTGCATTGCAATTATGTCAAATCCAATAATTCATGCTCGTGATACTTGAGAATTGTGGCACGAAACCGATCTAATCAGGTTTGAATCGTTCCCAACAGCGGTGTAGCTGCATATATATCTCGAGTTCTTTCTTTTGCCTGTGCCTTCTGGGACGTCAACTTGCTCATTTCTTCCGCCAAAAGAATAAACCAATTCAAAATTCCGACACAGGTAAGTTCAAACAAAATAAATCCGACACATGCAAACAACGGGCATAAAATTGGAGGCCCAAACTACATGAAACATAAAGAAGGCAGAACTACATTCAATTTCAGCACTACCAGATCGAAGAGTAGCAAATATAGGTGTCTTTGCTTACGAATTACAGATTTACAGTACCTTGAATTCGTAGACTGCTGAAATTTATCATAAAGGTAGCACCGTAGCAGGTAACAAGGTACTGGAATTTTGCTAAAGATTGAACAAACAATGCGAGTATTCAACGAGTGACGAGTCAGTTCTTCAACTTCCTTGTCTTCATGTCAATTTCATGCTCTTGAGATTCGACAACTTCCACGAAACCGTTCTGAACAACATATTTCTTTCTCTGCACCTTCTGGCACATCATAACGAGAAATTTCAATATTTGACATCAAATTCATTTGTCTCGTAACCTTTCACATCCAATTCGTCTGACTTTCAAAATTTGACACTGGAACTGCGAATTGTTTCGATTCAAGGGATTTCCATGATATCGTTTCTTTTTCATTTTTCTTTAATATGTTCATCTCTCCTCGGCACCTAAAAATACCAAACTACCCCTCCGCATCCCGCAGCTTCCTCTCACTGACACATGGGACCCACTCGTCAGCTCCATCTTCCACCTCCCGCACCTAGATAGGCAAGGAGAGGGAGAGGGCGAGCTTGGCCCCGGCGGCGCGGCAGCCCTGCCCGTCCACAGCCCTATGCCGCTCCTACATCGCCACCAGCGAGCCCACTCCGCTGCCCTCTTCCTCCCATCCCCGGCCACCCTTCGTATCCTGACGTACTGCTGTCGAGCTGCAACAGCCACACCTATATGGTAACCGGTGGAGGGCGGGGCCTGCGTATGGGGAGGGCCCACCACAACCGGTACAGCCGGCGTAGCCTGCGCGCGGGGAGCAGACGGATGCATACTCCACCTCCTGTGTGTGCGTGCTCTGATGAGCGAGGGGTGTTTGGTTTTTGGGTGGGGAGAAGTGAAACGATTAAAGGAAAAGGAAAATATGAGAAATTGGTTGAAATCCCTTGAATCGAAACACTAGTACACAACTGTACTATAGCGGCGGTTGTAAACACATTTTTACTGGCGTTTTTTTGAACCGCCGGTGGAGAGGCTAGTAGAAATGGGCGATCTCTACTGGCGGTTGCTTGTGAACCGCTTGTAGAAATTGATTTCTACAGACGGTTTTCTTAAGAAACCGTCTGTAGAAATATTTGTCCAGAAATCGGTTTTTAAAAATGAAAAAAAATTAAAAAAAATTGGTTCTTAAGCAAGTCGTGCATTATTTTCACGTAAAATTCTCAAACACGCTCCGCCGGGGATTTGAACCTTTGAACCTCAAACCTCAGTCTCGTGCGATACCTCCTTAATCACTCCACCCATCTGTCACTTGTGCCTAGATTCATTAGTACTTCCTCATATTCTATACTAAACCGAGTGTAAATTGATTGTTTGAGCCACTAAACGAATTCAAATGAAAAAGTTGTGAACTACAAAGTTTCATAACTTTTCGAGACCTACAACTTTCATGTAGCAAGTTTTTCATCCGAGGTCGTTTACAAAAATTTGAATTTCAAATTTGACACATTCGAACGTATTTTTCGATGACAAGATGATTTCAAATGAAAACGTTGTGAACTACAAAATTTCATAACTTTTCGAGATCTACAACTTTCATGTAGAAAGTTTTTCCATCCGAGGTCATTTAAAAAATCAAAAAAATCAGAGAAAAAAAATCCGAGGTCCAAAATCGCCTGTGCTATTTTTTTTGGGGCGCAGCCAAAAATCGTTTTTCTACTAGTGAAATAATTCGCAGTTCCAGTGTCAAATTTCAAAAGTCAGACGAATTGGATGTCAAATGTTGCGAGGCAGACAAATTTGATGTCAAATATTGAAATTTCTCCATCACAACTTTTTTCTTCTAGAAAAAAGAATAAAACGCTTACTCGATTGGCTGGAGAACAATGGGCCTTTAACAGGAGGCCCAAATTCCAAACAAGAGGCCTTTAAAAGATGTCAAAGTTAGAGTAAAAGTCAGTCCATGAAGTTGGTCGGTGGTGCCATCTAGGTCCCTGAACTTATAAAGTGCTAATTGTGGACCCTTAAACTTGGTCGATTGTGTCATTTAAATCCCTGATGTTGTAAGGTGGTCATCACGGGTCCCTAAACTTGGTTGGTAGTGTCATCTAGGTCCCTAAACCTAGTTTTAAGTCTCGTATGGGTCCAAATAGGACAATCTATATAAAAAATAATTTATAACTTTTGCATATGAACTCGAATAAAGACAAACTTTATATTAAAATCATAG
Source organism: Microstegium vimineum (assembly GCA_022036555.1). NCBI lineage: Eukaryota > Viridiplantae > Streptophyta > Magnoliopsida > Poales > Poaceae > Microstegium > Microstegium vimineum. The sequence goes on along the minus strand of CM039135.1, from coordinate 12,037,660 downwards.
CTCTTGATGTGATCTACAACTTTCGAGTTGAAATCTTTTTGAATTGAAGCAATCTTGAAATTTTAAATTTCAAATTTTGAAAATCTGTAAACTTATAATAATATTTTGGAACACTAAATGACTTTAAATAAACATCTTTTAAACTATAAAGTTGTAGATCGTATTGGTAACTATAACTTTCATATAGACCATGTCAATATCCAAGGTTGTTTGATAATTTTAAATTTTAAATTTCAAAATTTGTAAACATATAACAATATTTTGGGACTCTAAAAAGTTTTATTTGAAAACAATTTCTACTAGAAAGTTGTAGATCACATCGAAAGCTTCAAGTGTTATTTGAAGTTTGTCTTCATTCGAGTTCATATTCAAAGGTTATGAATTGTTTTTCATATAAATTCTTATTTTCAAATGATCATGCTTGTGTGATGATTGCTAGTAGTTTTAATTGAATGATGATTGATCAACTAGCATGCATAGGTGATAGTTAGATACTCTAACATAAAGTTGAACTAATGGTTTCAAGTAAGTGTTGTTTTCAAGTGGTATATAACCTATCATGGTGCTAAGGATGACTGAAAATTATGCACTCTGATGGTGTCACACATCAAAGGTCTATTCTTAACACCTTAGCATCATTTGGTAGTTATTTACTCTCCCACATTTTCTATCCATGCATATGTGCAAAACTTGAACCAAACTCATCTAGCACATATGTAGGGGAGCTAATACTACCAAACCGAATTTGCGTAACTTGTCCAATTCTATTTCCATTGAAAACATGCTTGGACAAGCAACTCAAGTTCAAATTGATTATATTTCATATTTTTGAAAAGGTTATCATCAATTACCAAAAGAGGGAGATTGAAAGCCTGTGTTTGGTTTTGAGTAATTCATGAAACCTCTTGTGTGCTAACCTGTTGTTCTCTAAGTGAATGCATGAGATAGGTTGGTACAAGCCATCTGTTGGAGCTCAAAGGATCAAGGTGACAATGGGGAAGCTCAAACATGGAAGGATGAAAGTGGAATTGAAAATGGACTCAAGGCAAATCTATACATAGGAGTCATTTTTGTTTTTTTTTATCAAGACAATATAAAGAGTGTGATCACATTTAGGATAGATAGTCGTACTATCAAGAAGGGAGAACTTGCTAACGATTATGGTTATTGAGTAAAACCAAGAAATACCATAGAATGAAGAACCTTGATCCTCCACAAAGTTCAAGGCCATCGAAGAGGTCATTCTCAGCCTTGACGACCCTGCCAAGGTCACCAAGATTGGGGCACATCTAAACCCTAAATAGGAAAGCACGCTCATCTCTTTCCTGGGTGTGAACGCCGATGTGTTCGCATGGAAACCTGCTGGCATGCCGGGAGTACCTAGGGAGAAGATCGAGCACTCCTTAAATGTCTCGTCGACTGCCAAACCAACCAAGCAAAAGCTTCGACGTTTTGCACCAGACAAGGAGGCCATTAGGGTAGAAATAAAATGTCTTCTAGCAGCTAGATTCATTAAATAATTGTATCATCCAGAGTGGCTGGCAAATCCATTCCTTGTTTGTATGAAAAATAAGGAATGGAGAATGTGCGTTGATTACACCAATCTTGTCAAGCATTACCCTAAATACCCTTTTGGCCCACCTCACATCGACGAGGCCATAGACTCAACTGCCGGATGCGAACTCCTATCTTTTCTTTACTACTACTCTGGCTATCACCAAATCGCTTTAAAGCAAGAAGATCATATCAAAACGTCGTTTATAACGCCTTTTAGTGCATATTGTTACATGACTATGTCTCTCGGACTGAAAAATGTCGGGGCAATATACCAACAAGCTATCGAGACATGCCTCCAGAAGCAGATTAGTTGGAATGTCGAGGATTATATCAATGATGTCATAGTAAAAACTAAAATCACCAACAACCTCATCGCTGACCTCGAAGTGATATAAAGGATTTAGTTGTCAAAATTTTCCTCATTATTTCCTCCATTGCATGGGAACTTTTTTAAGCACCTGTGTGCCTTATTGTATTATTTATATATCAATTATATTTTGTATATGATATATAATTTGACTTACAAAAATCTCATCAATACTCCCTAGTTGCACATGGAATTGCTTTAGAAAACAGGTGTATCTGTTCACAAAAAAAAGAGAAGAAAACACGTGTATCGTACCATTTCTACTAGTGTCTTTGGTCTTTCATCTCCAAATTTGACCAAGTTTATATAGAAATACCCCAATATTTATAACACAAAGTTTACTTATTCACATTTACTATAGAACATGTCTTGATAGTGCATTCTTTGGTATTATACACATTAATGTATACTCTCTTCATTCTAAATTGTAGGTCGTTCTTGATTTCCTAGTTACATAGCTTATACTAATATGTATATGTGTACATAACATCTATCTAGGTGTATAGCAAAAGAAATGTATCTATAAATTAAAAGCTAGAATGATTTATAATTGAGAATGGAGGAAATATATTTTTCTATAAAGTTGTTAGACAAGATTAGGCTTAGAGACAACACTAAAGCAACAAATATATATCCTGAGGAAGTTGATATTTCTCTAAGAAATCGGTACCTTCTCCTGACATTACAGATGCATAGTAGTATGTTTTGGTTTGAGAAAGACCACAGTTTACACTGAAAACGACTCACCGGTTTATCATTTCCTTTCATTTACAATTACACATGCATCGGTAAGTGAACACACGAGAGAAAAAGAAAGGCCAGGCCGGCCGGGTCGTCGTCGGCTGCATGCTGGTGCCGAGATGCTAGCTGCATGCCATATAGGTCAAAGGCTCAGAGCAGTCGTCGGGTACTGGTCACGACTGGCGACGCGAGAGACAACAACATCATTTTTTTTTGGCAAAGCATGCGTGTTGCATATGGGTCGGCATAGAGCGCTAGGATCGTCCTTGTCTCTGTGTCACTATCACGTTGAACAATGCAAATTCTAAATTTGATATGCTGCATAACATATATATTATATATATATATATATATATATATATATATATATATATATATATATATATATATATATATATATATATATATATGCTATGCAATTTAATGGAAGCAACCAATCAACCCTATACTGCTTGCGTACTAACCTTACGGTACGACACTTTCTTACGGGGACGCCGGGCTGTTAAAGCTTTGGAACGCAGGATTATCATAGAAGCCCATTAGGAATATAATCAATTTTAAAAGAGTCAATTTAATTTCACATGAAAAACAAAATATTTGTCTCGTAAACAAAAAAGAAAAACAAAGGATTTGTAGAAAAAACCCACGTTCCAAAGTGGGTACGTACGGTCTTATATATTACATGGTTTCAAGAAATCTAACCAACAACTGTAGGTAGGGCATATGACGACTTTCTATCTTTTGACATATTGTTGGATGCAAATCCATATTGTTAGGGTGTGGTGATGAAACTATAGATCGACGTTAGAAAGCCGCAGCAAGATAGTCATAGGTTGGCACTGCTAGCTCTCATTTTTACAAGTTCTTTTTTTTTTTGCGACAATGATTCTGGTATTTAATCATGGAACAGCATGGTTACAATCCTCAGTCATCAGACGAGCAATGCAAGGCGGGGCTGATTGCCACTCACCCACCCTGAAGCTCTCTGAGACTCTCTTTGCTAGAGCATGGGCTACATATGCATGATTACAAGATCTATGAACATACATCAAGGAAAAATCAGTAAAGATACTACTAAGCTCTCTAATATATTTCCCTGATGATAGGATAAATGCGTGATCGTTGCAGCTCTCCCATCTCCCAAAGCTTCACTAGCTCTTGGTTGTCTCTTTCAAACTGAACTCTCTGAAAGCCTAGCCCAGCGGCAAGGGTGATGCTTTCTTTACATGCAGTGGCTTCCATCGTCAAAGCATCTAGACTGAAATCATGCCACTGCGCCCTCCCAGCTCTGAAAATTCCTACCTGATCCCGAATGACAGCTCCTGTTGCCCCTTGGCCAAGGCCTGGATAAAAGGCTCCATCGAAATTACATTTAACCCATCCTTCAGGTGGAGCTCTCCACTTCGGCTTAACAGCTCTGATAGTCGATTGGTTTGGAGGCCTTGCAAGCTGCCATAGATCGTTTGCTAGATCAGCGTCCATTGGACGATTTTCCTCAGTGGATGTTTCGCTACACCATGGCGGTGTTTATTCCTCTGTAGCCACAAAACATACATTCCAATGGTGAAAAAACTTCGCTCAGAATCAAAGCAGAAATCCTCCTTTAGAACGTCACTTGCCCATGTGTATGGGTGTAAGTCAGGCAGCTTCACTCCTGTCAATTGATTCAACTCCCTCCAGAACATTCTTGCTGTCGTGCATTCAGTTAGAGTATGTTTGATATAGTTTCCCTGTCTGAACCACAGACTTCACAGAAAGTAGTCGATTCGATATGACGGCGATGGAGGATATCCTTAGTTGGAACGAACTCATGGAGGACTCGCCACCAGAATACTCTAACCTTTGGTGGGACTTTCAATTTCCAAATACGTTTCCAAGATTCGTCACTTGAAGCACTGGCCTCAGTGGGCTGTGGCATCGCCAACTTTCTGTAAGCTGACTTGACAGTATACTGACCATGTTTTTCTAGCTCCCACGCCCACCAGTCATCATCCCGTGATCTAAGAGGAGTCTTGAGTATTGCCCTAGCATCAATTGGTAGGAACGTAGCACTAATGATGTCTACGTCGCACTGTCCTTCACCTGTCATAAGATCTGAAACAAAATTCACTTCCTGATCAGTGCTTGGGGTGATAGGTTTCGCATCAAAATGCAAAGGTATCCACCGATCATGCCAGATATTAGTCGATGTACCATTCCCTATCCTTTTGATTAGGCCCTTCTCTAGAGTCTCCCTTCCAGCAAGGATTGATCTCCAGGTATGGCTAGCATGTTTCTTTCTTGTGCAATTCAAGAAATCGCCATCATGGAAATATCTGCCCTTTAGTACTCTAGTACACAAGCTGTCGGGTCGGGTTAGGAGCCTCCAGCCGCTTCCCCAACATGGCTTTGTTGAACAGATGCAAGTCACGAAAACCCATCCCCCCTTCCGACTTGTGTCTTATCAGATCCTCCCACTTGAGCCAGTGTGTCACACCCAAATTTCAAGGACGAAATAGGATGCATAACATTATGTGTGCCCAGAAATAATCCACACATAAGTTCACAAATTACAGAGTACCATCACAGAGTTTAATTCATATCGAACATATATCCATTACAAGAGTAAATAAAACCAGTAAGATAAACTAGCTCTTGTGGCTCCATTCCACAGGGAAAGGTCAACTGGTTGACCAAGCCTAGAAGTCTTCGGGAAACTCCTCATAGCCTCCTGCTTCTGTTACCCATCCGGGATTTTTATCCAAAATTGAAAAGAAAACAAGCGTGAGTACACTCGTACTCAGCAGTATAACATGGGGTTATGAAGCTCAACAGGCTTACACTGGCTTACTGCATTTAGCACTTTTAGTTGGTCAAGGTTTTATTAGCAAGTATCATTAGGTTATGCTTAAGCCCCAAATTATCCCACTTATACCACTGCCAAAGTTTAAAGAATCATAACCATCATCATAAAAGTGGTGACAACAGGAACATAAGTGTGGGTCAAGTTAATTAATTAATCCGTCGGTTTTCCGGCCGCTCGTGACCGTGAGCACGGCTGATATATCAGTTTTAACACTCTGCAGAGGTTGTGCAACTTTACCCGTGAGTCGTGATGCCCCGATTGCCCGGGTTAATTACTCCCATAACACTGCCAAGGTGAGTGGGCGGGGTTCACTATGAAACCTTTCATAGTATCTCGTCTAACAAGATTAGGGCCGCTAGGATTGGCAAGGGGCGATAGAGCTCCCCTTCCGAGTAGCATAACGACCCGCAGCCTACGCTCAAACTCGGACAGAGGCCGCACTATAACCAGCTCGGCAAGAGCCTAATGCGCCCTTTCGGGTAACCGCTAACGAGCTAGAAAAGAGCCTACTACTAAGTTAAAGCCAGAGCCATGTAGCTCCCACGGAAGCACTGTCAGTCCCAGCTTTTGCCAACAGTGAGTTATTAAAAGGGTTATGTTCCAATTGTCATAACAAGATCACCAATTCATTCATAGCATTTTAACCTTTGGCAGGGATCAAGTATTCGTTTATGTAAAGCACTAGCCATCTATCCATATGCATAACCCATAGGAATCAAGGTAAAGGGTTTCAACTCTAGGGAATTAACTACGGGTATCAAATTAACACATGCGCATGAATTGATAATTATAGTGAATAGGATAACAAGGAAAGTCCCATGCTATACTTGCCTTGGTTCTCAAAGTCCTGCTGGTCAAAACACTCCTGATCAAAGAACTCTTGATCACCAACAAACTCCTCACTGCCTGAACTCGATCACGACATTGCAACAACACGCATTCCAATTGCATACATACAAAGCAAACACAACTAATATTAGAACAGTACACCAATACAATAAACAGAGTTAAAAAGTTTATAAAAAGATACTACGCATTGCTACGATCATTTCAACACGAATTTCACGAAAATCGGATTTAAAACGCAAAAGATATGAATTTAACTGGTTCTCTAGGAGCATTTTTAGTATTTGAATTATCATGGAAATAAAATAATTCAAACATGAACAACAGATGTTTTAACATGTAGAGAATTTCATTACGAACCTAACGCAACTCGAATCGCCCAAAACGGAGTTAAAATGAAGACTTTATAAACAATTTAATGCAGTGGCAAAACTGTAAATAGGAAATTTCCATTTTTAGATTAAACCGAGAAGGAATACGTTTTCTGAACCGAGAAGACGTAAACCCGGAAATGCGCCAGCGCTGCGACGCGGGTCGGTAGAGCTGCCACGCGGCGGCCCGGGACTGGGCGGGTCCACGGACACAGCCGTACACCGCGCCAGTGCTGTGGTCCACTGGTCCACCGTGGACCGGGGCTCATACCCCTTCGGGGTTCTAATCCTGACCGCACAGAAACGATCCAACGGCGCAGGGCAGATCCAAGGGAGAGAGAGGGGGTTCGGTGGCCGGAGCAGAGGTCGGGCGCGGCGGCGCCATAGCTACAGAGCGCCGGGCTCGCCGGAATTCCACCGGAAAAGCTTGTCCGGCGTCCATTTCGACTGCCGATCACAAGGGAAGAAAGAGGGGGACGAGGCGAAGCTCATGGCGTACTCGGTTGGACGCGGGAAGACAGACAGAGGCGGTGCCATGGTCCCCGGCGGCTCTGGCACGCCGGCGAACGCGGGGAGGACTTTCCCGACTGCCGCGGCTTCAACCAACTACACCGAAACGATCTACAGACTCGTGCGAGTGTAACAGAGAGTGCGGTTGAGGCTGTGTGTCACCGGAACAGAGCCGTCCGCGGCGGCGCCATGACCAAACTCAAACTGTGTACGCGGCCGAGACAGTACGGTGCTCTAGAAACCAAATTGAAGGCATGGGGAGTAGCGGGGTGTCAGTGCGATGCTAAAGAAGTGCTCGAACGCGACTGAAAAGCGGCCGGTGTGTGCTGCTCGCGGTGGCGCCATGGCCGGCGGCACGGTTCGCATGCGGCCAGTGCCACAGAGGGCACAATTCGCCGAATTAACAGCTCGGGAGGGAGAAGAAGTGAAGGCGAAGCTCACCGCGACTTCAAAAAGGACGGAGATGGCTTGGGATGGCTTGACGGCGAAGAGCGGCGGTCGGCGTCGCGACGGCGTTCCGAGGGCTCCCCTTCCACGGCGCGTGTTCTGTGCCCACCGAAGAGACGCAGAGAGAGGGATTAGGCTACGGAGATACGCGGGGCGCTCGCGGTTACGAAACAGGTCTTACCGCGACGAATTGCGGCCCCCGGTGCGGTGTTTTGACGACAACCGCGGCGGCCGCGGCGAGGAGATGGCAGATGGGAAAGGGGGAGAGCAGGGCGCGGTATTCGGCTTTATAGTGCAGAGCAGAGGCGCGGGACGTGCGGTGCCGTTGCGGCATCGTGGGCGAGATGCGAGGGTGGGTGCGGGCGTGCAGGCGGTTGCCATCCGCGGCGCGCTCGTGCGTGAACTCGGCCGGACGGAGCGGAGGTGGGAGGTTGGGGACAGCCCTGACGCATGGGCCCGGTCGGTCAGAGAGAGAAAAAGGGGGAGAAGAGGGAACGGGCGGTGCCGACAGAGGGGTCCCACCCGGCAGAGAGAGAAAGAGAGAGCAGAGACAGGGAGTCGGCGCCGACATGTGGCCCCTGGCTGTCAGCGACAGGAAGAGAGAGGGAAGGGAGAGGTGGCCGGTTGGGCCGGCCTCTGCTGGGCCGTGTGGAAGAAAGAGAGAGAGGGAAAGGAATCGGGCCGTGGCCGCCAACTGGGCTGGGTTTGAGGCCGAACAGAAAGAGAGAGAGAGAGAGATCAACCCATTTCCTTTTTCTTTTTATTTTCTCTTTTCCAAACTCATTTCAAAAACAAATTTGAAACCATTTGAATCTTGAGCTTTGTAAATTCAAACAAACAAAGAAAATATGCAACTACATGAATGCATCAACAAGTTTCTAAACTAGAATAAGTTTTATTTGCAAGAATTTTAATAATCCACTAAATGAAATGTTCACACCAATCCAAAATTAAGTCATTTTCTATTATTTGAAATTCAAATCAAACTTTGGGTGTTACACAGTGGATGCGGCGGCTATCTCAAGAGCCCCCCCCCCCCACCACCAATAGTTTGCAATGGTGGAACACATTTTCTTGCAAATAGTTTTTGACAGGAGAAAACAGCTCATCGAAAACGTTGGCATAGCTTGTGCAACTGACCTGAGAAAGGACCTCCCTTCCTGCACTACTTTATTCACTGCCACTCCATGTGCCAACGAGCCCCTTGATTCTTGTTGGCAAGATTTCAAATGCTTCAGAGGTGGAGCGACCTAGGGCTGTTGGAAGACCAAGATACCGATCAGACAAAACTTCAGTAGCAATATGCAGTTCTTCCTAACCTCTTCCTTCACCTCCTCCACACAATTCTTACTGAAAAAGACAGCCGATTTATCTCTATTTACCAACTGTCCAGAACCTCTACTATAAGTATCCAAAACTTGTTGAAGTCGAGCAGCCCCCCTTCGCGATGTTTCTGAGAAAACGATACAATCATCCGCAAAGAGCAGGTGCGATACCCATGGAGCGTGAATACCCACGTGAACACCTCTGGATAAATGCATCGGAACAACTGACTTTAACATAGAGGATAGTCCTTCCGCACATAACAGGAAAAGGTACGGCGAGATAGGATCCCCTTGCCGTATCAGTCGTGTAGGACTGAAAACACTTGAAAGAGATCCATTAACCTTAATAGAAAAAGAAACCGATGTCACACACCTCATCACTAATGAGACGAAGGTCTCATGGAAACCCATCTTCATCATGATCTGTCGCAAATATTCCTACTCGACACGGTCATACGCCTTCGCCATGTCTAGCTTTACTGCGCACACCCCAGCTTTACCTTTTTTCGCTGGAGATAATGAGTGCACTCGTAGGCCACGAGCACATTATAAGTGATTAACCTGTCCGGGACAAAGGCACTTTGCTCCTCCGCCACGATGTCATCAAGTATCAGTCGTAAGCGATTCGCTAGAACCTTGGAGTACACTTTGTAAATCACGTTATAGAGTGATATTGGCCTGAATTGCACTACGTCAAAACAGATTTTTGGTGTCAGTCAAAATGAGTTTTTCGCAGCGGGCAATGGCGTCCGCTGCGATGACAAGGCCACGGTAAATGGAGCGTTTACCGTGGCGGTCGCTGGTGCCCGCTGCGAAAAAACCAATTAACCGCAGCGGGCAACATAAGAAGCCCACTGCGGTTAATGCTATTTACCACAGCGGGCACCCTACAGTGTCCGCTACAGTAAATGCTTTAACCGCAGCGGGCTATTTATAACGGCCGCCACTATTAATATTTTTTATTAAAAAAATAAAAATGCAGATTCAGAAACTGAATTATATAATTTCAAATTGCATCCAGATTTGAAATTGCATCTAGATTTCAAATCAGAGATAAACATCATATATATATAACATCCATACACAAATACATTTGTTGTCCTCATACACAAATAAAACCAAGGATTACATTTCAAATTCAAATTTCCACTTGGTGTTTGTAATCCGTGGGACGGAGCATGGTGTCCCACTTCCTGAACTTCTCGAACTCAGGTAGAACCGCCAGGTCACCCTCATCGTCGAAGAATTCTTGCCCTTCAAGCACACAGTTCTCTAGTAGGAACTTACAGATGTCCGCCTTGAGTTGCTTGAAAGCAAGACGGTCTTTCGTAATGCGTTCCCACTCATGACTCCCGCCTTGAGTTTCTTCCAGCTACTGGTGTACTCCTTGCACTGCCTTAGGTGTGCGCAGGTGTACAAGCCACATGCCTTTGATCCATAAGGTTGTTTAGCGCACTGCACGATCAATACAGAAGCATTAGAACAATACAATAAGAAAACATGAATGAATCTTTAGAATACTTACAGGAAATTCATGTCGGATCTTTAAGTGGTATGAATATTTCTTCTTGAACTTGTCACTTCTTCGATCCCAACATTGGGGTTCCTTTAGGTATGCCCTGTAAGCACTGTACGAAATGCATGAGTGTTAGTTAGCAAAAATTTGAATACGTACGATATAACTGTAAATGATCAATAAGCTTGGTGACTTACGTTTTCAAGCAATCTTCGAAGGCCTTGTACCCTGGTATGCCCTATAAGCACTGTAAGAAAAAGTTGGCTCAGACTGAACCCATGGCCATCCAAGTTTAGGATTGGGGGTATTCGATCATCATAGCCATTGCCTCAGCATATTTATGGGTTTTCACATCATTGCATATGCCATTGCCTCAGAACAAGTATAAAAGTAAAATTTCACATCATTGCATATGCCACTGACTAAGTAGAAGTAGAAAAGTAATATTTCACATCCTTGCATATGCCACTACCTCAGTTAAAGTAGTAAGTTGGTAGAGACGTAGTAAAAGTAGTAGAGTACAAGTAGTAAGTAGACAGACAAGTAGTAGAAGGAGACCACAGTAATAGCATCATTCCTAGTGGCATATATGCTCAGTGTACATCAAAAGAGACCATAAAGCATCACAGGTGTTGGTATTTCTTATGACTATTGGATAGATCCACAAGCGCACAGATTATACCGATGTAGCACTTCACCGGGAGTATTCCAGGTATCGTATTTTCCTCAGGGAACGATAGTGATAACTAGGATTAAAGATATGTCCTATGATAGTCAAGGGAGACTATGATAACTGGGTTGAGAGGTTCAAGATAGAAAGTACTCTAACAAGGGATAGCTGGTTATACTGGCCTTATCCGCCCTTCTTGTGCAGGAGGCGATGGGATAGATCAGAAAGAGGGCAAAACTCTAACTGGACCGCGCCATCATGTTGTATTGAGGCCCTACCTTTTAAGAACTTATCTTACACACGTGGTAGAATACAAAGACTAGATAGAGCTGTCACCTTCTACGAGGACCCACAAACAATCCGTAGGATAAGCGGTTTACAAAGGTAAGATTGAGCTTAGACACCACGTCTAGACTTATCTTACTACTTTAACCTTGGCCTAAGATTAAAGCACTCTACTCAGAGCAAAGCGATGATCAAGCGTGAAAAGTTGTATAACAACTAAACCAGATTTAGAACATTGAATACTATAAAGAACTCAGAAGAAGTCACTTACAAGTGCTAAACTTACAAGAGACTCGCATCCGCTGAGGAAGAACTTCGGAGAAGATTCCCGACAGACCCGGGGCTTTCTCCAGAAGGCTCCTCACTCTCCTCCAACTAGCATAACACTACTGAAGAGCTCCGCTAAGAGGCTAGAGAGTAGTTTCTGCAATGAGGCATGAAATGAATAGAGAGCTCTAGAGGTCTATTTATAGCTAGAGGTGGAGTAGGGGCTACTCCGGTGCCACGTCAGCGATCCGCGTCACCTTCATCAAGCACCGTTGGATCCAACCGACTTCAGAACCACCTAAGGACCAAGGGTGTTGATTTCCATCATGTGGGGAGTGGGTAAGTCGGTTGGGGAGGTGAAACTGCCATATGGTGGTTCGGCCGAACCACCTTGCTGCCATGTGGGCCCTTTGCCCCTTCTAGATGGTGGCCCACTGGTCAGGGACCAAGTGGTGGCCAGGTGGGGCCCACCTTGATGTCGGCTGAACCCCATGTGGGGCCTGTGGGCCACCTCTGCCTCCTGGACACTGGTCCCACCTGTCATATGCCTTGGATGTTGGTTCTAAGTTGAGTTGTCACGTTAATCTTCTTGATGTGGGCCCATGGATCCTTGTGTTGTGAATCTAGACCATTGAGAGGTGAATACACTTGGATCCAAGGGTAAGGAGTATTCTTTGAGGGTGTTACATGGATCATGGGGGCTAAGGATGCCAAGTGGGTCCATAGGGTGGTCGGCCGACCCCCTAAGTGGGCCCACTGGCTCCCAAAAGACCCCATTTGTCATTACTTGCATCAAATAGTCAAGGGACATGTGGAACTAGTTATTTGACACAATATGATCAGGTTATGTTTGTTTTCCTTTGAGAATGAGGATGGTGACGGTATTTTGATGGTGAAAAAATAGCTTTTAATTACCGTCAACAAGATCCCCCATACTTACCTCTTTGCTCGTCCTCGAGTAAAGGTTAAAAGATAACAAGATCATGTTATTCAAAGTATAAAGCAAACATATAGATTCATTCAAGACATTTTGTCATACCAATGGGATATGTGGTATTGGCTAACATATATCCTTGAGAAGTTAAGAAATTGAACAGATCTTCGAGGTAAAGTCATCTTCCCAAATCATATTTTAGCACTTGGAGTTTTTGATAATTTTTTCAAAAGAAATCTCATAAGTCATTTTACTCCTCTTATAGCACTCTAAGTCACTCAAGTTGTATGATTCCTTACCAAGGCATAAAGAGTTTGCCTTCTTTGTATCTTCCTAGTTCTAAAGGCTTATGTGGAGCTTAGGTAGGGATGATCAATGTAGCAAACTTGCATCACTTATATTGTAAAGTCAAAACAAGGATCCAAGGAGAAGAATGTCATAATCCTAGATCAAGATGTGCATGTGTGTGGACAAAGGTATTTGTCTAACATGTACTCCTTAGCTATGTATATGATCTCTCTAACTTTAAGATTACTTGAGACATGGCTGTCATGATAAGATTTTTTTTAGAATTGAAGAGCTTTGCTCATCATCATTTTTCATTTATGATAGCCATATCTCTTTTTGGAAGAATATAGGGAGAGATCATAACATTTATTTCAAGAGTATTTATTGGATGATCATGGATCATGTAAATGAAAGGCATGTTTTGCGTACTTCCAGTGTAGAAGTAGCAGAAATATGTGGCGTGCGTGTGATCTTGATCTTTGAACTATGACATAATTCTCAACAAGGGTCACAAGGTTTGACAAAACTCAAAGAAAATACAAGAAGCATTTGAGGAAGGTTTTGAACTTGCATAAATGTTTATGGCTTTGGTAGGGTTTTTCTTACTATAGAGGAGTAGTGACATTATGATTTTATGACATTTTCAAAATTAAACTCCAAGAACTTTAAATAGAAAGGGTATGAATCATGAGCTAAGACTATATTAATTAACAACTTAGTCCATATGATCTTCCTATCAAAGTGTTCTTCCCACTAGTATAAGCAAAAAGCAATAATTTGTCTTTATGACACTTTTGCCCTTTAAAATGTCATAGATCATGTCACTTTTTCAAAATTTTAGTTTTTGGATGCGATCTTCTTGTTTTATTCAATATTAAAAGGGAATTTAAACTAAGTGATAAGTTTCATGAAGAAATTATTTTTATTTCATTTTTATTCTTGAAGGGAAAGTGAATAAACAAATGAAAAAGTATAGAGAAAAGGGAGAGACGTGGCAAACTAGTCAGATTTGACGTTTGAAGTTCAAAGGATGCTGGCTGGTGGGTCCAGGCCCTAGAAGCACGTTCGGCCGAACGTCTTTGGAACCATCTGGCCACTTCGAACTCTGCATTTGGATCCCTTACCTCTTAATGTTGATGTACTCTGAACTTTTTGAATTTTGGCCTCCAACGTGGTTTGGCCGAACCACAAAAGTGATCGTTTTGGTCCAATTTTTTTCTGGTACGTGTCATGGATGTGCTCAGCATGATTCAGTGATCCTTTTGGTGTTTTGACAAGTTGGAGTGTCGACCGACCTCCCCCATACTTGTTTCAGAATATGCTGAATTCAGTGACACAGAAGACATCAAATGCAGGGGTTCTGCTATGTAAAAATACCAGCAGAACCAAATATTTTTCATTCAATTCAAATTCTTGTAGGCACACGTTACATTGATGAAAGGAAAATGAACAAAATATTTGGAAAATAAACCTAAGTGCCTATCTTATTTGTGGACTAGTGATCTATGGAGATGGAGGGTCAAAGAGATCCTCTCTCTCGATGGCTTGCGCAAGACGCTTGATCTTCGCATTGGTGCTAATGCGAAGAGCCTTGAAATTATCCTCTAGATCAAGACATGCCATCCTCTCCTCTGCTAATTTAGTATTATTTTCTCTAAGCCTAGCCACTACGCGGAGCAACTTCTCCATATCACTCTCTTCATCTTCGTCCTCGAACTATCCTGGAGGGCCGGAGATGGATGGTGTCTTGCTAGTCCGCCGGACGGACTTGCGAGACTCCTCCGTCTCAAGCGATCTGCGCACCCCCCTCCTCTCCTCAGAAGTGAGACGAGGGATGAGCACCTTGCCTCTCCCTGGTCCTCCTTGAGCCTGCTGAATCCGCATCTCTAGAGGTGTTGATGGCGAGTATGAGTGGGTGTAACCCGTACTCGTGTCGCCGTCGGTGGAGGATATGGGCGTCTTCTTCAGCCCAATTTGACCGGTTGTCGGCCTTTTGGGCGTCCCCGGTCGCGCAGCGGGCTTGTTGAGGTTGCGGCACGGAGACATTGACCGAGCGATGGTCCGCATCCGCTCCGAGCTCCACTGCCCGGTCGGCCGACCCCCTAGAGGGGGGTGTTGGCAGCGCGGGCGGTGGTGCCATGGCCAGAGGTGCCACCTCACGACGATCATGGCGTCGGAGTTGATGAGGTCTCGGGTCTTGGAGGGACTTTCGTCGCTAGGAACATGTGGCAACTTGCCATTGTTGCGTGGTGGAGCCATGGGAGTGATCAAGGAGGTGTGGAGGATTGCAAAGGGTAATGGTGGTGTTGCTGGTTGTGAAAGAAAACAAGGTGGAAGGAGGAAGAAGAAGAAGGAGGGGTGTTAACAAGAGAAGAAACAACGTTCAGGGCCTTCGTTTTCGCTCGGATCGCGATGAAAACCGAAGGGGAGCGTTGGCCCGACGCTCCTGCACGACTAGGCGTTTGAACGAGTTTGAACCATGTTCGGTCAAACGCTTTTTGAAACTTTTTGAACAACAGTGCCAGGTTTCGAACTTGTTCGGGTCAGGTGAGTCGACTCGTGAAGTTTCGGGCTGTTTAGCCCAAACACAGGTTTGGCCGATCCACTAAAGTGGCCAAATGGGTCGACCTTTCACGAGGGGGGAGTCAAGGCTAAGTCTAGGCCATTTCTAAGGTCTTTATCGAAATTTGAACAAAAAAGTTAAAACATGTAGATTTTAGTTCTAATTTGGATTAAGAACAAAATCTATCATATCAATTTCTTGTTCAGGAATTTCATGCTCATAGAAAACTTTAAGGCGTTGGCCATTTACCTTGAAGATTTTGCCGTCGTCGTTCTGGAGTGTTATGGCTCCATGAGTCGGACGTTGACGACGAGGTATGACCTTTCCCATTTGCTTTTCAGTTTTCCGTGACCGAAGAGCTTGAATCTTGAGTTGAAAAGCAAGACTTTGTCTCTTGGGTTGAATTCCTTGACTTTGATACTTTTGTCATGCCATTTCTTGGTTCTCTCCTTGTATATCCTGGCATTATGGTATTCTTTCTCTCTCCATTCTTCCAATTCAGAGATTTGCATCTTCCTGAATTTTCCAGCAACTGGCAGATCCATGCTCCATTTCTTGATTGCCCAATGTGCTTTGAATTCCAATTCCACAGGCAAATGGCATGTCTTCCCGTATACAAGTTGGTATGGTGTCATACCAATGGGAGTCTTGTATGTGGTCCGATATGCCCAAAGTGCCTCTGGTAGCTTATGCTTCCAAGCCAAATCCATCTTATCCACGGTCTTCTGCAGAATGTTCTTGATTTGTTTGTTGGATGTTTCTGCTTGACCACTTGTTT
Organism: Microstegium vimineum; assembly: GCA_022036555.1. NCBI lineage: Eukaryota > Viridiplantae > Streptophyta > Magnoliopsida > Poales > Poaceae > Microstegium > Microstegium vimineum. The sequence goes on along the minus strand of CM039135.1, from coordinate 12,021,350 downwards.
GAGGATGGTAAGGGGTTGCAACATTGTGCCGGATTCCTTGATTAGTGAGGAACTGGCGAAAGCCCTTGTCAATGAACTGAGATCCCCCGTCACTTATGACTAACTTTGGGGTTCCAAATCTGGGGAATATCACTTCATGGAACATTCTCTTTGAATTGGCTGCATCTGCTTTATGGCAGGGTAATGCTTATACCCACTTGGACACGTAATCCACCGCGACTAGGATGTACTCACACCCTTTTGACGGGGCAAAGGGTCCCATGTAATCGATGCCCCATACATCAAAGAGCTCGACTTGTAGGTTGTTAGTGAGTGGCATAGCATCTCGAGCATTGATGTTCCCGTGCTTCTAGCACCTTGCACATTTCCTGACATACTCTTGAGTATCCTTGTACATGTATGGCCAGAAGAACCCACTCTGCCAAATCTTGGCATGAGTTCTGAATGCTCCATAGTGACCTCCATACTCTGCTCCGTGGCATCTTTCCATGATCTTGATTTCCTCCACTATAGGTACACATCTTCTTAGCAATCCATCATTGCATACTCTATAGAGGTATGGCTCATCCCAAAGATGCACTCGACTCTCTTGAACTAGTTTCTTCATATCTGCCCCTGGTAGTACATGGCCTCCAACCATAAATTTGACTATATTTGCATACCAGGGGTTGGAGTCCATCACCTTGAGGAGTGTGTCATCTCTGAGGAAATCATCGATGGGCAAATTCTGTGCTTCTTTGAATTGCATTCTAGACAAATGATCGGCAACAGAATTTTCTACTCCCTTTTTATCTTTTATTTCAAGATCAAATTCTTGGAGTAGCAAGATCCATCTTATTAAACGTGGTTTAGAATCTTTCTTAGTGAGCAAGTACTTAAGAGCAACATGATCTGTATAAACAATGACTTTAGCTCCTACTAAGTAAGATCTAAACTTGTCTATAGCAAACACCACGGCCAACAACTCTTTTTCAGTGGTTGCATAGTTTAGCTGTGGCCCTGTCAAGGTTTTGCTAGCATACGAAATAGCATGATGCTTCTTATCTTTGGTTTGGCCTAACACCACACCGATAGCATAATCACTAGCATCACACATTATTTCGAAGGGGAGCTTCCAATCAGGGGGTTGAATGATTGGAGCTGAGATGAGTGCTTTCTTGAGGATATAGAAAGAATCTAAGCACTCATCATTGAAGTCAAAGGGTGCATCTTTGGCTAGCAAGCTTCTTAACGGACGGGCAATTTGAGAGAAGTCTTGCATGAACCATCTATAAAAGCTAGCATGGCCAAGGAAGCTACGAATTCCCTTGACATTCGTTGGAGGTGGAAGCTGCTCTATGACTTTGATCTTAGCTCTATCCACTTCTATCCCACGTTCGGACACTCTATGTCCTAGCACTATGCCTTCACGAACCATGAAGTGGCATTTTTCCCAGTTCAGGACTAAGTGCTTTTCTTCACATCGCTGTAAGACTCTGTCTAGATTCTCAAGGCAATCATCAAAAGTCTTTCCATAGACGGATAAATCGTCCATGAAAACTTCCATGATTTCTTCGATCATATCGAAGAAAATGGACATCATGCACCTTTGGAAAGAAGCAGGAGCATTGCATAGGCCGAAAGACATTTGCCTATATGCATATGTTCCATAGGGGCATGTGAAAGTGGTCTTACTTTGATCATCGGGGTGGATTGGTATTTGATGATATCTCGAATAACCATCAAGGAAACAAAAGAAAGAATGTTTTGCAAGCCGCTCCAACATCTCATCGATGAAGGGTAGCGGGAAATGATCTTTCTTTGTAGCCTTATTAAGTTTTCAGTAATCTATACACATTCTCCAACCCGTGACGGTTCGTTGAGGAATCAACTCGTTCTTATCATTTCGAACGACCGTCATACCTCCCTTCTTGGGCACTACTTGCACGGGGCTAACCCACTCACTGTGAGGAACGGGGTAGATGATCCCCGCGTGCAAGAGTTTTAAGACCTCTTTATTTACTACTTCTCTCATCGCATTATTCAGTCTACGCTGAGGTTCTCTAGAAGGAAGAGCCTCAGGTTCTATGGGGATGCGATGTGTGCAAAGAGCGGGACTAATACCCTTGAGATCTTGAAGAGAATAGCCTAAGACTGATTGATGCTCTTCTAAGATAGTGAGGAGTTTGAACGTCTCTTCAGGAGAGAGTTTGTCATTGATGATTACAGGGGCCTCATGATCATCATTTAGAAAAGCATACTTTAAACCAGCTGGAAGAGGTTTAAGTTCTATAGAGGGCTTAGATGAGGGTTCGGATTTCTCCAGATCTATGGGTTCGTTTAGATCGTCTTCTTCCTGGATGAAATCTTCGGCTTCTTCTTCTAGATTAGGATGAGATGATTCTAGAAGAGATGCAACCATCACTTCCTCTATGGGGTCAGATTCTGGGAGTGATTCTGTCATGGTGTTCATGGAATTGGTGAGCGGAATCGAGAGCTTGATGCTACTCCCAAGATGACCCTTAATACTTCCATCAAGAGATCCATCAAGGAATCTCATGAGTGGATGTCCAATTAACAAATCGAATTCCTCTATATCAAATATGAAGTAATTTAAGAGGATATTAACTTTGTTAATTAGCGTAGGAATGGTCTGTGTGATCCCACAACTCTCAATCAATTGTCCTGAAGAAAGCTTCAACAACTTGTTGGTTGGAGTTAGTTTTATATTGCCTAAGAGAGCATTAGCTAATGATTTAGACATAATGCAAACTCCTACGGCAGGATCATAAAGAGAGTCTAACTTGGCTCTATCGATCTGAGAAGGAATGATGGTCGAGGAAGACATAATTCTAATTGGTTCGAATGAAGCTTCGGCCTCTTCTAACCACTCATGACAGAAGCAAGCTCTTGAATCGTCTCCTGAAGGTATGCTTCTTCTATGAGACTAGGGATGTGGCGGTTCGGAGATTTTTTAGCATAAGACTTCTTTTGCACAGATTGATTCGAGGCATTCCCAAAATCAGAAAATAGATTAGCCTGGATATCAAGGGGGAATTCCAAGGGGTGAATTTCTTCTTCCCTTGGTGGTTCAGGTTCGATAACAAGATTTTGAGGTGTAGAGGGAAAAGTTTCGGCTATCGATGTTGTTTCTTCTCTGGGGGTTGGTTTTTGTTCTTCCGTGGGTCCTTCATAATATACGTTAGTATAGGGTGTTATCAAGAATCTTTGTAAGAAGACTCTTCCCTGCACTAACGGGTAAACACAAGAAGGCTCCCCCGGAAGATATGTCAAGGAGTTGCGTAGAATCTCTGCTAAGGCCGCCATAAAAATGTTGTAACATTGTAGGCTCGGTTATAGCGAGATCAGGGCCTGAAGATGCTAGATCTGTCAGACGGGCCCATGCATCACCTAGAGATTCTTTCTCTCTTTGTGAGAAATTGATGATCTCTTTTTGAAGACGAATGACGAAAGGGATAGGGAAGAATGCCAAACAGAATTTAGGCATCAATTTTTCTCAATCTCCTTTTGCGTCATCTACATGGCGAACATACCATCGTTTGGCTATTCCCATTAAGGAAAATGGAAATAGCTTCCACTTAAGGGCACCTGGCCTCATCCCTTGGATGCGGACACATGAACAAAGTTGTTCAAAGTCTCATATATGAGTGTAAGGATTCTCGTCTTCGTCCCCAGAAAATGGTTTTTCCTAAACCATCGCTATGAGACTCGGGCGAAGCTCATAACGAACGGCCAGAACGGCCTGAGATGATTTAGGTGGCTCCAAGCTAGCGCCTGTTGGAGCACCATATTCGATAAGCGGGGTTTGATCCATATGTGTATGTGGAGTGAAAAGATGAAATCAAACAAAAGATAAAATAGGACCAAAGGGTAGTAGTTAAAAGCTACCGTTCCCCGGCAACGGCGCCAAAAATGCTTTTTGGTATTTCTTATGACTATTGGATAGATCCACAAGCGCACAGATTATATCGATGTAGCACTTCACCGGGAGTATTCCAGGTATCGTATTTTCCTCAGGGAATGATAGTGATCTAACTAGGATTAAAGATATGTCCTATGATGGTCAAGGGATACTATGATAACTGGGTTGAGAGGTTCAAGATAGCAAGTACTCTAACAAGGGATAGCTGGTTAAACTGGCCTTATTGGCCCTTCTCTTGCAGGAGGCGATGGGATAGATCAGAAAGAGGGCAAAACTCTAATCGGACCGTGCCATCATGTTGTATTGAGGTCCTACCTTTTAAGAACTTATCTTACGCACGTGGTGGAATACAAAGAGTAGATAGAGCTGTCACCTTCTACTAGCACCCACAAACATCCGTGCGATAAGCGTTTTATAAAGGTAAGATTGAGCTTAGACACCACGTCTACACTTATCTTACTACTTTAACCTTGGCCTAAGATTGAAGCACTCTACTCAGAGCAAAGCGATGATCAAGCGTGAAAAGTTGTATAATAGCTAAACCAGATTTAGAACACCAAATACTATAAAGAACTCAGAAGAAGTCACTTACAAGTGCTAAACTTACAAGAGACTCGCATCCGCTGAGGAAGAACTCCGGAGAAGATTCCCGACAGACCCGGGGCTTTCTTCAGAAGGCTCCTCACTCTCCTCCAACTAGCATAACACTACTGAAGAGCTCCGCTAAGAGGCTAGAGAGTAGTTTCTGCAATGAGGCATGAAATGAATAGAGAGCTCTAGAGGTCTATTGTTGACACCGTTTTTCGGCACGTGTCAAATGAGCTAAGACTTGCACTGATAGGTGGCTGTTTTCTATCGGCATCAGAGAGGTCGTCAGTCGATGTTACCGATGAGGGTAGGTGCTGCGAAAAGGTTAAGTCTGTTGCCGATGGAAGCTGGACGTTTCTGGCTGATAAGGATGTTGCCGATGGGAGCTGGATGATTCTTGCCGATAAGAATTAATTGGTGCAGACAAGTCACCAGAACTGCAAGGTTGCCGATCGAGTGTTGCTGATGCCGATTGCCGATGAAAAGATGTTGCCGATGCCGATTGCCGATGGGCAAATGGGCACAGGGTAACATAGTGGTTGATGTCAGCAGGGTATTGCTAATGGCAAAAGAAGGAAGTCGCGGATTGAAGGAGTCTGCCAATGGAAAGTTTTCATCGAAGGGAAGACATAAGGAAACTGGTGATTTTGTATCAGTATTGTTATGGAAGTTTGAGTCCGACTCTTGCACGAGTCGTTTATTTACTTAAAAATAGAGATGTCTGTTTAGGAAAATATTATTGTTATTTGGGTCCGGCTCCTGCGCGAGTCAGTTATTTCCTTAAAATTAGGAGTTTTGTTTAGGGAAGGTACGAGTCGTGTCTCTGTACAACTCTCCATGCGGGAGTATAAATATGTTCCCAAGGGCTGCGTGAAAAAATATATGATATCAATCTATCAAATAAATCAAATTACTCTTATTCTACTTTACTGCAATTTACCCTTTTTGCATTAGTCTTAGCTTATTTACGAGTTCTTCAAGCTTCGACGGGCTGCATCACCTTGATCTCCGTCAAACCCTTGCAAGTTCCGCGTGGGAGTAATCTGAGCTTTGACATCCGGGCGCATCGCTGTTGTCTCGTTCAGCTCTGCTCTAGTTATCCTGGTCAAATTTGAGTCTTGACATCCGGGCGTATCGCCATTGTCTTGCTTGGATCTTGTTCTAGTTATCGTCCTTGTCGATTAACTGGTCAAATCGACTGGCACACCTTGGATATCGAATTTCGGGTAATAGCCCGAGGTGTTCGCAGATCCTGACGCTTTTTGTCTCAACATCTATTTATAGCTAGAGGTGGAGTAGGGACTACTCCGGTGCCACGTCAGCGATCCGGGTCACCTTCATCAAGCACCGTTGGATCCAACCGACTTCATAACCGCCTAAGGACCAAGGGTGTTGATTTCCATCATGTGGAAGTGGGTAAGTCGGTTGGGGAGGTGAAACCGCCATATGGTGGTTCGGCCGAACCACCTTGCTGCCATGTGGGCCCTCTGCACCTTCTAGATGGTGGCCCACTGGTCAGGGACCAAGTGGTGGCCAGGTGGGGCCCACCTTGATGTCGGCCGAACCCCATGTGGGGCCTGTGGGCCACCTCTGCCTCCTGGACACTGGTCCCACCTGTCATATGCCTTGGATGTTGGTTCTGAGTTGAGTTGTCATGTTAATCTTCTTGATGTGGGCCCATGGATCTTTGTGTTGTGAATCTAGACCATTGAGAGGTGAATACACTTGGATCCAAGGGTAAGGAGTATTCTTTGAGGGTGCTACATGGATCATGGGGGCTAAGGATGCCAAGTGGGTCCATAGGGTGGTCGGTCGACCCCCTAAGTGGGCCCACTGGCTCACAAAAGACCCCATTTGTCATTACCTGCATCAAATAGTCAAGGGACATGTGGAACCAGTTATTTGGCACAATATGATCAGGTTATGTTTGTTTTCCTTTGAGAATGAGGATGTTGACAGTATTTTGATGGTGACAAAGTAGCTCTTAATTACCGTCAACAACAGACATGAATTCAAAAGAGACCACAGTAATAGCATCACAGGCAGTGGCATATATATGCTCAGTGTATATCAAAAGAGACTATATAGCATCACAGGCATGAATGCAAAAGAGACCACAGTAATAGCATCACAGGCAGTGACATATATATGCTCAGAGCATATATCAAAAGAGACAATATAGCATCACAGGCATGAATTCAAAAGAGACCACAGTAATAGCACCAAGAACCGAGGAGAAGGTAGTTCAAGCAAACTGAGGGGGTGGATCACCGAGGGGGAGAGAGCACCAAGCACCGAGCACTGGCGAGATGACCGCCGAGGGCACCAAGCACCGAGAGCAGCGAGGGCACCAAGCACCGACGGCGGACCATCGAGAGCGGGCGAGCACCGGCGAGCGGACCTCCGAGGGTGGGGCGGCGAGGGTGTAGTGGACCACCGAGAGCACCAAGCACTGGCGGCGGACCACTGAGGGCGGCGAGAGAGCGGAGCGTCGAGGGCGAGCACCGAGGCCGATGAGAGGGGCACCGAGCGGAGCGGAGCGGAGAGCGGGGAGCGGGGAGGAGCACCGGCAGCGGCGGCGACGTTGGATTTGGGCAGCCCTTCGGGGAGAAGAACCCTAACCGCAGCGATGAAGAAGACCCGCGGGGGGGGGGGGGCGCCCCCTATATATATAAAACCTTAACCGCTGCGGGCAGTTATCAAAGCCCGCTGCGATAAATATTAACCGCAGCAGGCGGCTTATAATGCTCGCTGCGGTTAACCAAGTTCGGGAATCATCACCGCCCAAAGAAGACCTTGTGTCCCCCGATCTGCTGAACTGTGTCCTAGGGATTTTGGTGTTGTAGATGACCCACTCCCAAAGGACTCAGTTGCTGCTCCCGCGAAGGACTGCAGATGTCGCTTCCTCTCCTTGGGTGCCCGGAGTTACACGTCATAGGGCAGGATGCCGTGTTTATCACGGGCCACCGGGTGTTGGTATTCCATCTCCGAGTGGCCGATTACCCCACAACCGAAGCAATAATACGGAAGCTTTTCATATTGGGCATGGAACCATTTTGGTTCTTCCGACTTGCTCATGCGAAGGAGAACACCTCGTCGCACATGCCTGCCAATATCAATGGATATACGGGCGCAAAGAAAAGCACCACTAGCCTTCCCGTCTTTATCAACATCCATCTTAATCACCCTGCCGATCAAACTCATAGCCCTGAAGCCTCGTGTCTGATTCATCCATCCCAGGGGTAAATCTAGGATCCGCACCCACATCTCCATACAATTGAATATGATCTCTGATGCACTAAGCCTCACATCATAATTCTACAGAATCACCGTGTACCTCCCCACCATCCATGGTGTGCCAGCCAAAGCCCGCTCCATATCCACACTGCAGCCAAAATCCACCACAAACAGGTAATCGCCTTTCTCCCCGATCGCACGGAGTTTGATACCAATTGGGTTACCCCACGCCGGCTTCATCGCCGACTGCACCGTATTCACATGGGCTGGTGCCGGAGAGAGCACCTTGCCCACTATCACCCATTCTGCCATCGATGGTTCATCCTCCATCTCATTGTCACTGAACTCTGCAATGGCCTCCTCTTCCTCTGTCAGGTTGAGCTGCCTTAACAGGTCCGTCACATTAGGGTTCGGGGTAGCGCCCCCATCCCCCTTACCTCCATCCGATGCCATCAGCAAGATCGGAGGATAAAAAAAGGTGTACTGTGCGTGGATCAACACGCTGACACATGCAAAATCACGACATAAAGATCCTAAGCGGCGCTCAAGTCCCTAGAGGAAAATTTTTTGTGTACGGCGGCGCCAGAGCGGCTAACTGACGGTTTGTGGTGGTCGTCGTCGACTGGAAGTCGAGGACGGGGCGTGTTCGCCATGACTGAATGGTCGCCGGTGTAGCAGATCAAGGTCGCCGGAGTTGGCAGCCTAGATCGTGGTGGTCGGGAGTGGAGTCGCCTTCAGGATTGTCTGGGCGGGAGATCCGAAAATTACGGCCAATATTTCGTGTCGTGTCCAGAATCGAGAATGGACAAGTTCTTGTAGTCTTCTTCAATAACATGCAGACCTCCTACATCACATGTTTTCCATGCATGGTATTGGCAGCTGGTCCTGACTCCCAGGTTCCACGATAAGTGTTTCCAACTCTTCATGCATCATGCATGCACCCACAGAGCTCATCCAGTGGTCCGTTGTCTCCCATACAGTAGCCATCCTTTGCTTTCAGGTTGTGTTTCTCTAATAATAGTCTCGATCGGTGATGAAGGACTAAGGCGACTAGATGGGGTGAATGAAAACTAGTCAAAATTTCTTTCAAAATGGACATTGCTCAAACAACTCTACAAAACACCAAATCTTGCCCACATGGTGCGAACGAGCTGGTGGATGAATGTTCTTGGTGAAGACTAGAGAACACAGCGGGACATTCACAACAGCAAAAAACCAAGCGCTACACCAAAACTCAAATCCAGAGCTTTCAACTTTCATAACGAAGCAAGGGTCTGACTCGAAATATGAAGCAAGAGTCTGACTCGAAATCCTTCGAGCCAACTGGTGACTTGAGTATTGAGAAAAGTTTCTATACACCCTTGAAAACCCACGGAACAAGCGGTACATGAAATGGAGAAAATGGGCAACGACACAGCCCTGTAGGGTCGACCTGGCTAGGTCCCTAGGGGCTAGGGTGGCTTGGCCATGTTTGCAAACCCAGGGCTAGGTCCAGAGCTGACCTAGCCAACTTAGGTGGCCAGTCTAGCCAAGTGCCTGGTTTGGCCACCTCTTGTTGTCTAGAAGCACGAAAACTTTCCTCCAGAAGTTCAAATTTAACCAAATCAACTCCGATTGAGATGAAATTTGGCAGGGAGGTAGAGGACGATGTCACAAAAATATACCCATGAGCACCAAGCCAAAAGACCAAGTGAACTCCATAGACCAGGGTTTTCTAAACTTTCCTCAAAATCCCCAATATTGAGCTCATGAGGAATCTAGTCAAGCCGACTTCCAGATATGTTCCTCATATGTCATAGCTCGTATTCAAACACCTAGATCGGTCCCAAGTTCCCAAAAAAAATTACCCAAATTCCTAGAGAAAGGGTTCAGGAGAGGAAAAACCAAAACGAAAACACCAACTCAACAAGAACATAGATCAAGGCCACGATTTTCAAGACAAACTGGAGATAAGAAATGTAAAATACTGAGTCTAGAATGAAAGCCTAGAGAGATGGCTAGATGGGGGTGGCCACTATCTTCTTTATAGAGCTATTACAGATTTCCACACGCTAGTACATAATTTGGCTAAACCACTTAACCCATGGAAAAATGGTCCAACTCAAGATTTATCCATCGGATGGCCACAAGCTCTTCATGACTTTGCTTTTTCTTGATGCATGATTTGCGATGACACCACATATCTCCTCATGTTCCTGCTAGAACTCCAACCAGGTTTTGAGGACCAAATGCGAGAAACCGTCCCACTAGTGGTTTGGAGGCCCAAACCACCAAAACACCTAGAGATGCATATCCGCTATGCCTCCTCCACAATGATCTCGACATGTGTCTCCATCGTCCTTGACCTTCCCATCACCAAGTCCTTGAGCACATTGACTTGGTCAACACAATTTACTCCACTTCATGTGCTCTCACTTGTTAATGCACCCAGGTGTCAGCCACCATGGTTAGTCTTTTGGCCATCTCGGTCTCTTAGTCAAGGCCTCATATACATCGTTCATCGTTCCTAGCCCATGGCACAAACCGTCTCTATTTGACCTTCTCCATGCCCGTTGATCGTCTTTGTACTCCACATCTGCACACCAACACATCCAAGAGACATGGTTGCACATGCACTCATGCAACAGTTAGTCTCAAAACACAAACAATGTCAAACATCGCTAACAATCACTCATCACAAACTCGACACACCGTGGCACATATTAATCTTGTGTTTGCAATCTCCCCATTAATGAATGCATTGTCAACACCAACACACAAAGATGATTCAAAAGAAAAAAAAAGAAAAAGAAAAAGAAAAAAAGGTAAGGCTCGCTTCAATGACCAAATGTCAAAGAAAATCCAAAATGTGTTAATTTGAAATAAGCAAGTCCTAGTCCCCAAATACATGGGTGACGACTTGACGCAACCAAGCAAAACATAGCTAGTAGTCCTCAACAAGAGGCAAAACATGCTTTATATGACCTGGCAACGATAGATTGTACGAAAAACTTCATAACTTTCTCATATGAGTTCAATGAAGATGAACTTTTATACCAAAGTTTTAGTACTCATGAGATCTACAACTTTGTAGTTGAAAATCTTTTCATTTTAATTAGTTTTGACACTGACATATTTGATTCGCAAGATCATATAGAGTTAATATGAAAGTAAAGGAATTCATATTGTATAGTCACAAGAGAGTTTGTACTCATAGGGAATGATCTCGAATGGAGAAATAACCAAAATAAAAGTGTGTAAACCTCAAAAATTTATGCAACTTTTTTGTTTTGAAGTTGTTTTTTTTAACCGAACAGTAGGGGAACTCCCTACCTTTTTTTTTCTTTTCATTAAATGAAAGAATGGGGCTTAATTACAAAACAAAAAGAAGAACAGAAAGTAAAGAAGAAATTACAGGGTATCTAGACCCAAAATAAAAAAGCAAAGAGTTCTAAGGGATGCTATCTCTCCAAAAACTAAGGGATGCTTTCTTGGCTGCTTTGGACTTTGAGCACACAAGTCCAACTTCAGTTTTAAACTGTCTCTTCGAAAGATCCAAATTTGCTTGGTCATTGTCAAAGATGACTCCATTTCTTGTTGTCCACAGAACCCAGCAACCAGTAATAATGATTTCTCTGAAAATTCTATTGTCAAAGTCCTCTCTTGCTTTTAAAATCATATCTAGTGGGCTAAGAGAGAGATCCCAGTTAATTGCCAGGGTGGACCAACAGTCACGGCTAAAATTGCACTCAAAAAAGAGATGGAAACTTGTTTCTTCACAACCCAAAGAGCATAAAACACAACTGTAATCATCCAATTCCATATTTTTCCTTCTTAAGATGTTTCGTGTACTCAACCTGTCTCTTAGGAGCAACCAGAAAAAGAATTTATGTTTTCCAAGATTGCTTGAGGCCCATAGCTATTTAAAGAGAGGAGATGCTTCAATGTTTCCAATCAAGATTGCATAGCCCTTTCTGCTGCTGTAGATTCGGTTTCCCCAAGAGTAACTCCAGAGGTTATTCTCATTAGTCCAACAATTTTCAGCCTCTATAATATTGAGAAGATCTTCATATTGTGAGGCAGCTTTAGTAGAGAGTGGAAGGCTGAAAATTGTGCTGACATTCTATTGCAGGAAGAACTCAATGGAGCACTTGGGTTTCCTGAAAAAGGAGAGTAATTGAGGGAATATGTCTTTGAGTGGCTGTTCAGACCAATGATCAGACCAAAGGGAAACATAATCTCCTCTGTTTGGTTTGCAAATAGAGATGTTTTGAAATTTTGCAAACAACTTAATTATGTCGTTCCACCAAAAGGACCCAACATGACTTCTAGCATGTGGGGGGGTCTTTGTGTTTGAATAGAGCTTGTTCCAGGTTAAATTTACCCATGGCAGCTCTGCTTTGTTATAGAATTTATCTAGGAACTTCATTAACAAAGCTTCATTATGTGATTGAATGTTGATGATGCCTAGTCCCCCTGATTCTTTGGTCTAGAGGCGGAGTCCCAAGCTGCCAGACAAGAGCCCCTTCTGTTAATGTCACCTTTACTCCAAAGGCAATGTTTCCTGAAGATGTCAATCTGTTTGATAACTTGTGGAGGGATTTTGAGACTACACATATAGAATGTTGGCAAGGCCGAAAAACAGAATTGAGTGAATTGACCCCTGAAAGTCTGTTTTCAATTCTTGAGAGCAATGGAGTAGATTCAAGAAAAGTGGGTCTTGTTGTACCAAGGGGAAGGCCAAGGTAAGTGAAAGGCATGTTGCCTACCAAGCAACCAAAGGTATTAGCCAAATGCATGGCTCTATTATTGTCCATATTGACAGGGACAAGGAAAGACTTCTTGAAATTAACATGAAGCCCAGTGGAATCTAAGAATGATGTCAACAACCCCTTGAGATTAGAGCATCTTCAACAACTACTTTAAACAACTTGTTATCCTTATAAATTTGGCAAAATCACAAAATTCCCTCTCCAACAACTCCTCAAACCAACTTGCTATTTTTCCCAAGTTACTATTCACGGCCTCCGCGTGCCTATATTTAACAAGTTGCTATCCAACTTGTTATCCTTATAAATTTGGAAAAATCACAAAATTCCCTCTCCAACAACTCCTCAAACCAACTTGCTATTTTTCCAACTTGTTATCAGTCTCCCGCCTTTCCTTTTCTTTTTTTTCAAAAGTTTGGCAAGTTGGAATAACAAATTGTTGGAGAGAGTGGTTTTTTCCACTTGCCAAATAATTTAGCAAGTTAATTTTTCCAAGTTGTTGGAGATGCTCTTAAAGAGCACCCTGACATCTCCTGGAAGAATAAGGAGTGTATCATCAGCATACTGGATAATGGGATAATCACCTTGGAAATTCTCATGGATGGAGTGTTTGAGAATACAAATGCTCCAAGCTCTATTAACTATTGTTTGCAAAAGATCAGCAGCAAGAACAAACAAAAGTGGTGAGACAGGGTCACCTTGTCTGACCCCTCTTTTACAAATGAAAGGTTTCCCTGGAATACCATTAAGTAAGGCAGAAGAAGTCCCTGAGTCCAAAATATTCTTTATCTAGCCCATCCATTTCTCAGTGTAGCCTTTGTGTCTGAGTACATCTAGGATAACTTGATGTTCTAATTTATCAAAAGCCTTTTCAAAAACAAGTTTCAGAATAACGATCTCTTTTTTGGACTTATGGCACAGGTGAAGGAATTGAAATGACCATGCTAAACAGTCTTGAATGGTTCTCCCTCTGATGAAACCATACTGATTGGCATGGACTAGCTGAGTCATCACTGTTTGTAACCTCAGAGATAAAATTTTGGTAATGCATTTGAAGGTGTAATTCAGTAGTGAAATGGGCCTGTAGTCATCAACACATTCAGGATTATCTTTCTTTGGGATAAGGGTTATAATAGATGAATTTATGCTTTTGAGATCAGTGTTTTGTGAACTGAAATCTCTGAGAAGCCTGATGAAGCCCTCTTTTATAATGTTCCAACACTTCTTGATAAAGAACCCGTTAAAGCCATCAGCACCTAAAGCATGGTTGTTTGGCAGACCTTTAATAACGAAGTCAATCTCCTCTTGACTGAATTCTGCATCTAGTCCCTCCAAAGGGATTGCATCTAAAAGATAACTGAGATTGTAGGAGATCTCACTAAAATCACTATAGCCCAATCTCTGTTTGAAGGAATTCCAAAGTAAATTAGCTTTTTGGTCATGATCCAAAATAATGTCACCCTCATCATTTGTCAGAGAAACAATAAAACTTATCTTATGTGAAATGGTTGCCATGGTATGAAACAAGTGTGAGTTTTTGTCCCCTAAAGTAACCCATCTCACAGTGTTTCTCTGCTTCCAATAAACCCTTTTTGATTCCAGCAAAAGAGCTAGATGATTTTTAACAAGACCTCTGAAAGTTGATTCCAATCTTGATAACCTTCTTTGTTCTTCTAAACCATCCAGCAATAAGAGAAATCAGTTACTATTGTCAATGAGCTTATTGAGATTAGATAATTTCCTGCTCCAGGCTTTGAGTCCAACTCTGACTTGTTTCAGTTTTGCTGTCAGGTTTTGGGCAGCATTGGCAAAACAAAAGGGGAATTGTTCCAATGGAGACTAACAGTATCAAAGAAACCTGGATGTTCAACCCAGTAATTTTCAAACCTGAATAAGTTAGACTTGGGGATGTTACTTCCAATATGAAGAACATAGGGTACGTGATCTGAAATTGGTTTAGAGAGAGGTTGTACAAATGTTGCAAGGAAAGTCATAGTCCAAGAGACCGATGTAAAAACCCAGTCCAGCTTGACCAAAAGTGGGTCGTCTTGCATGTTGCTCCAGGTGAAACTTCTACCACTAAAGGGTATCTCTAGCAGACTCAAATTAGATATGAGTCCATTAAACATATAGATCTCAGTGATGTCTCCCCTGGCTTATTTCTATTGTCTGAGTGTCTGATAAGATTAAAGTCCCCACCAAGGACCCAATCTTGAGAGGTCAAGGAGTCCATATTTTGTAACCAGCTGACAAAGCTGGCTTTGAGAGGGGCACTAGCAGGTACATAAATGTTTAAGACATGAAAGACTTTATTAGACAACCTGTCAATGAACTTGACAGTTATACTAGAGGAGTTTGTTTGAATAGTATCACCCTCGAAAAAGCTGCTATTCCAAATGGTTAAGAGACCACCAGAAGCCCCTAGAGAGGGATGGAAGGTGAATTTTTCTAGAGTTCTAGGACAAAACTTTTTTGATATAAAAATTGTCAAATACTTCTCTTTTAGTTTCCTGAATGCAGAGAATGTGACAAGAGCTTTCATTTATTTTATCCCTTAAGGCATCCCATTTTTCCTGGGAGTTTATTCCCCTGATATTCCAGAACAAGATTTTGAATGTTACTGTCCATCTACAAACTTGGGGGAAATAACTTTGTTTGATCAACCACTTTCCAAACAACAACAGGAAATAAGGCAGATTCAAAACCAAGTAAGGTAAAAGGTTCAGATAAATAACTGATAAACTGATCCAAGGGGTGCTGAAACACCACTTACACATATAAAGGTTCTTATTGGCATCAAACCAGAACTGGAAAGCAAGATAGGACCAACTGGTAAAAGAGTGCACTAAACAAGGACCAAGTGCACACCCAAACTCCCTAGACAGACTAATCATCTAAATCATCATTGTCTAGGAGTGTAGCAGAGACAGCCTCAGGCTGAATCTGGAGGAAGCCCTCTGCAATGCCATGGATGATGTTCTTGGAGAGGTATGGTGCAGGGCCTGGTATGGCTTCCAGTGGCTCTGGTTCCACCACTTCCACAAGGATGACAACCTTCTTAGCACTTTCTTTGTCTTAAGCCTCCCAGGTTCTTGGCCACCCTCTTGCTCCTCCTCAGGAAGCTGTCATCAAGTCTTTCTTTCACCTTAATTGCTTTCTTGCTCCTAGGTGTCTTGAAGATGGCAGGAGGGCCATCCAACATTTCTATATCATCATCAGTTTCCTTTTCTTCTTCCTCATATAAGTAATCCCTTGCTATTTTCTCCAGCCTCTGTCCACCTGAAACGATAAAGATGCCCAAGAGGGGGGGGGGTGAATTGGGCTTGTTTTAAATTTCTAAAGCAAATATGAAAACCTATCAAATGCCAATCACCCCCTAGTGTCTACCGGTGTTGTGTCCTAGCTAGAAAGCGGTAGCAAGGCATAGAATTGAAAGACAACCTAGACAATTATAGTGGGAATGGAAAGAACAAGACGGAATGTAAATGCTGAAACGTAAAGAACTAGGGAAAGAGAATTCTTGACACGCGATGTTTTCTCGAGGTATCGAGGAGTCGACACTCCCCCCTAGTCCTCGTTGGAGCACCTCGCAAGGTATAGCTCCCTGTCGGATACCTAGAAATAGGGTACCCAATTAACCAGACCCCATGAAAACAAAATCACCATCAGGGGCTCTTCCGCCTCGCCCGAGCCAAGGTGACGTCATCTAAGATGTCATCAACCCTCGGGGGCTCTTCCGCCTCGCCCGAGCCAAGGTGACGTCATCCGAGATGTCATCAACCCTCGGGGGCTCCTCCGCCCCGCCCGAACCATGGTGGCGTCATCCGAGACGTCATCGACCCTCGGGGGCTCCTCCGCCCCGCCCGAGCCATGGTGGCGTCATCTGAGACGTCATCGACCCTCGGGGGCTCCTCCGCCCCGCTCGAGCCAAGGTGGTGTCATCCGAGACGTCATTGACCCTCAGGGGCTCCTCTGCCTCGCTCGAGTCAAGGTGGCGTCATCTGAGGCGTCATCGACCCTCGGGAGCTCTTCCACCCCGTTCGAGCCTTGCAAACGTCATCCATGACGTCCCTCGACCTCATAGATCTAACCGCCGTCTGCATCCTAGGGCATCCTTGCCCACATAGTCAAAAGGTCCACAGTCTCCCCCGTCCTCGGGCATGGGGCTTAAGGCATGAGACGCCATGCCGACCTCTATTCACCCTGCGGCACAAGGTCCTGGGCTGCCTAACCGACGACTTTTGCGTGTTATCTCCACGCCATGTCTCCGACGGACACCCCAATAGGGATTAGGGCGTCATGAGTCCACTGTGCGACGCAACGCGGGGGTGCCTGGTCCTGTGCGACAGCCCCCGCCCATGCCCAGAAAAGGGGACAACAGGGTTCCTGGTCACAAGGTGCATGGCTACAGCACAACAAGGACGAACAGGACTCGGACGTGTGCCTACTAGTGCAATCTTCCCCAGGAAGGAAGACAGGATAAAGACGAAGCCCTCCCTCAGCGACAGCCCAAGTCAGGCCCACAATCACTCCCCCTTTCTCTACTATACTCCTCCATCTCTCCCTACGTATAAAGGGAGGGAATGGACCCTCAATCTAGTTCTCTCAACATTCCAACACTCATTCACACACACTCAAACTCGCACACACGCGAGCACCCACCCGAACAAAGAACCTCGTACGCACGAGACCTGGGAATCACCTTCTCTCTCTCACCAAAGCTTGTAGTTCCCCTCTACGAGCTCTCCAGGCTCGGTAATACGACCCCGCAACACACTGGACCTAGGGCATTCGTGCCCGAATCAGTATAATCCTCTGTGTTCTCCGAGCGTAACCATCCGAACTCCGACACGCTTAGAAATTTACTCGTTAGCCGTCTAGACCCCGCCATTTTAGACACCGACACTCCCCCTCAATCCCGCGCAAGAGATGAGTGCTCTCTATGGGCTGATTCTTCGCCACTCCGGCTCGGTGAATCGCCCACAACTGATCACAAAAGCTTGGAGAAGGGCCGCCAACAATCTTCCGGCGATCTCCTTCCTCCGATCACCACCAAACCATCTAGGTGTTGTCAAACACCAAGAGTAACAAGCACAAGACCTTCACTTGACCAACTCAAGGCTAGGAAGGTGGATGGATGCACAAATGTCACTCCTAATCACTCTAGGAGGGAAGAACAAGATTGATTCTCTCAAATCTCTACCTCACTAGGCACTTGGCTCTCTAAGAACTCTCTCAAGGTTCCTCCAAGTGTAACAATGGCCAAGAGAGCTCACTTGGACGAAATGGGTAGCTATAAATAGTCCCCACCTCTCCAACTAGCCGTTTCTTGTTTTTTCTCTTTTCTGCGTAGCCACCAGACTAGTCCGGAGCTAAACCACCAGACCATTTCTCCTAGTCTGGAGCACACACTCAGATCCAAAACAGTGCTGAAACAGGAACCACCGGACTACATGCAATAGTCTGGTGCCTCTGTTCCAGAGCCTAGGTACATACTGCGTGGATTTGAACGTCTGCTGAGCACCGTCGGACTAGCCGTCGGACGAACCGTCGGACTAGTCCGGAGCCTCTTCTCAGGCTCACTCAGGAAGCCAGGGCCACCGGACCAATGGTCATTAGTCCGGTGCCCTCCGGACAGGTGGTCCGAAGCCTCTTCCACAGGGCTCTGCCTACGGCAGGATCACCGGACCACTTCCATTGGTCCGGAGCCTTTTGCACCCCTTCCTCACTTCTTCTCACCAAGTCTCTTGAAGGGGTTTTGCTCCTACCAACTTAAGGTAACTCAAAGGTTGATAGCAAGGTCTCTAGGACTAGTTGTGACAAATGTGCATACACCGACATTCCCAACCTCTCCTAGGTCAAGCTACTAACCTCATACCCCCCTTTATAGTACGGTCAAAGGAAATACAAAGTCCTAGTCTATACTTAGTTCCCTTCTCACACCTTATGGCACTAAGAGCAAGCCTAGTCTTCACCTTGTAGCTCAATCCTTTGAAACCAAAAACGATTTCCGTCTTGGGGGCATGAATAACCATTAAGCCCATCCATCTAGCTTCACTAATGACTTAACTCAAATGACTTTGCCTCTGCAAAACACATGTTAGTCATAGTGACCTAGCATTGTCGTTAATCGCCTAAACACAAGGGACCATGATTCTTCAATCTGCCCCTTTTAGGTGATTGACGAGAATACAAGCTCGAGTATAGAATATGAGTGAATTTTAAAAGAGAAAACATGACTTGACATGAGATAGGCATGGGTTAGTGATAAGAAAGAGAAATACATGCCTAAACCATTCAAGCCATGACAAGAACAAAATATATGAATTGAGAATAGTACTTGATTTTAAAAGGATATGCTAGTCAAAAGATCAGAGATTAGCGCGGAAGCATTAGCCTAACCAAGTGACATGATATAGATATAAGAGGTTCACATACATGTCACACAACCATCAAGTTCTCAAACATCACACGCATATATCACAAATGCATAAGGACGGTAAACGTGATGCATGATGCAATAGACATTAACACAACAAAAGAAACGAATCCTACTAGCTCCCCCCTAAAGCTAGCATACTCGACTCTCCCTCTCCCCCTTTGGCATCTAAGCACCAAAAACTACGCGTTGGGTGGTGAAGGTGGAGCAGTCGCGGCACGTTCAAGAACCTTGAAGTCTGAAAGATATGTATCATCATCAGAATCCTCCCCCAGAGAGTCTAGAGCTGCAAGTGGAGCGGTCTGGGACGGGAGCTGAAGTGCCTGCTAACTCGGCCTCGAAAGTAACTGGAAGTGTCTCTAAGGCTGGAGTAGTAGGAGTCTCTGCCACGGTAGCTGCCTGTGCCTCTGGAGCTGACTCTCCTGGAGTCTCAAGAACTGGTGTCTGCTCAGGCTGGAGGGGAGTAGATGTGATAGCTGTGGCATCGGTCACGATAGCAACTGTAGGTGGAGTAGACACTGCTGGAGCACGACTGTCGTGAGTAGCCTCAGACGAGCAACAGAGGAACGGTGCTGACCAGCTATCGGTGTGACTAACTCAGTAGATGCAAGCTTTGTTGCTATCTGCTCTCCAGTGGGGGACGGCTGGCCTGTCATGTCGCTGAACGACGCTGAGAGATCACGAGCAGTCAAACCCATAGAAGTTGTCATCGGTGTGAAACCGGTAGTGAGGGGAGTGAACTACTGTGTCGGGCCTAGGGTGTCCAATCACTGTGTGACCTGTGTCGCTGGTGACTGGAACGGGGTGGTCAATCCGGCACCCTGAAGTCCACTGGACTATACGGCGGAGGTGGGAGTGACAGATGGTCCGGCTGACACTAAAGGGGCCACTGAAGGGCCCGTTGTCTACTGAGAGCCCGCAATGGGGCCTATAGCCTGTAAAGGTGCCACTGAGGGACCAAAAGACTGAGTCTAGCTCATCATCTGAATCTGAGGCGCAGCTGGGAGCTCAAGGAGAGGGGCACCTGTCCATCTCATCATATGGGTCATGAAGGCCATGTTCTGTGCCTACATCTGCTCGGTCTGAAGTTGTAGCCTCTGTGACTCGAGCTGCATCTGAATCATCTGACGCTGCATCTCAACATGTCGCTGCTGGACCTGAGTAACAGCTATCACAAGAGACCCCTCCTGCTCTGAAATGCGATCGAGTATCTTCAAAGCAAGGGAATCTGAAACAAAGCCCGAACCACCAGCCTCTGAGTCATGTGCCCGTGGGGGCATAGGTGGAATAGGCTGGTAGTCGGCGTCGGAATTGTCTGAAGAGGTGTCAATTGTTGTACCTTCGGCCTCTTGAGCCTCTAAGTCCTCAAGCTCCTGCTGCTGGATGCCTCTGATGGCCTCATCCTGGGCATCAACATCACCCATATCTGCTGGTGCGGTCCTGAGTCTGACCTGACCAAGTGCACGGCTGTCCAGACGACTGTCCACTGAGGAAATGATCTTGTACTCTGGGAACTCATCCTCAGATTGATCCATGAGACAACGAATGTCGGGGTTGGACCCCTCCAGATGAATACATAGGATAGAGCTGATCCATTGAGCATAGGGCATCTGACGCCGAGCTCACAATCCATCTAACACCACTTCTTCTATCTCTGCCACTAAGAAATCGGCAATGTCAAACGGTGTCTAGGTGACAAGAGCAAGAAGCAGGTACTGTTGGAGGTTTGTCAGACCTTCCTTGTAGCCAGTGTGAGGCAACAAGGTGCGACGAAGAACCTTGTTCAACCGATGAGCTAGTGGAGTGAGCTCAGCTGGAGTGCATGGACTGCCTTCCCCAAAGGGGTACCTGAAGATAGGAGCAACTCTCTGAGCTGACGGAGTGAGACCACCTCTGGCACGGCGTGGCAACTAGAGACCTCTGTAGCAATCATCGTGAAGACAGTAATCTAAGGTAGCGAGGTGAAGAGTCTCTCTGATCTGAGTCAAATACAGTCTATATGGACGGCCTCTGAAGGTATACTACAAGAAGCGGTGAGTAGGCTCTATCCAGACTGAGGCATAGAACTCTCGAACCCAGAACTCAACATAGTTGCCGGTCCGTCCAAGGAGATCGGCAAGTCCCGGAAGATATGTGAGATAGGGACAGATCTCCTCTCCAGCTATTGTCACTATGTTCTCTATGGAGCAAACTCTGTGAGGGCGAATCTGGATACTGGTACGCTCAGCTGCTGTGTAAAAGTCCTCCATGAGTGGGGTATGCCAACCCGGTGAAGCTCTAGGATCATGCTGATCAGGGCACCACTTCTCAAGCTCAACGAACCGAAGCTTCCGAACCTGCTTCGTTGTAATGTTCCTCAAGTCGAGGTGAAGTGTAGGCTCTATAGCAGGTGTAGCAACAGGGGCATCTGCTAGAGGTGCACGGTCACCACGCTTCGGAGCCTCAGCACGGGTGGAAGGCTGAGAGGTCCGGGAGCAGGTGGTGCGGCGAGAAGGAGCCACAACTGCAAGAGTCTCACCGGCGGGCTCTGAATGCACTGCTAGTGCTAGTGAAACTGCTGTCTCTGACACTGAGGGTGG
The DNA here is from genome assembly GCA_022036555.1 of Microstegium vimineum. Lineage (NCBI taxonomy): Eukaryota > Viridiplantae > Streptophyta > Magnoliopsida > Poales > Poaceae > Microstegium > Microstegium vimineum. The sequence continues at coordinate 11,999,837 of CM039135.1, read as the reverse complement.
AGCCCGCGGAGGGGAGCCAATACAAACTATGCCCCGGCTACCACCTCGCTTTGCGCGGTCAGCTGCATCCGCCACGGCTTCGGCCTTCTCGGCCTCTGTGAGCTTGCGCTTCTTCTTCTTAGGCTTCTCAACTAGCTGCTTCTTCCCCTTGTCCTTAGGAGGACGACGAGGGGGAGGAGCATCATCACCACCAGAACAGAGGAGCATGACCCATCTCTGATGATCAAGAAACCCACTGACACTGTCAATAGCCAACTATGAGAATCACTGCTAGAAAACCAGTGTCAATTTGTCAACTGCAAGTATCAACCACTGAACCACTGACAAAGGGTTGGACTGATCCTCGTGAGGCTTCGCCTCAATCCATACTCGCGAGCTTTGCCCCGAGTTTTACTGCCATAGACTGCTGCTAGAAAGATAGATAGGAGTATATAATCATATATTAGTTCTAGAGATACGAAACCATATGGAAGCAAGGACTTTGGATAAGAATGGAATGAAAAACTACCATGGTACCTGAGGTAAGTGAGCGTATCTAATCAAAGCAAATCAAACTCCAAGATACTCTCTACAAGGGGGTTCACCAACTGTGAATAACAATTAGTGAAGGTATTTAGTGATTTGGAATATGAGTTGAAGGGTCAAGGAAAATTGCTAAGGAATGAGTTGATCAATAGCTAGACAAAACGCTAAAACCACGATCAAGAACATACCCTAGGTCAAGATGAAATGACAACAACGAGACGGATTCGGCAATGGACGAACGCATCGAAACAAACCCAAACCAAGGGTTAGGCAAACCCTAGGGGGTGAAGTCTCTGGTTTGGTGAGTTGGGGAGAAAACCACGCAGGGGAGCCCTTGGCAGGGTGGAGTGCTGAGGGAATAGGTGGTCGCCGGTGAGAGGAGTCCTCGGCGGCGAGATTTGCAGTGGCGGCATGCCGCTGTGGTGGCGGTGGGTGAGCTACTGGAGGCTGCTGTGGTCGAGCGCGTTGGGAGCAGAGGCAGGCGAGGTGCACTGGTGACAGCTCGGCGTAGAACTCCGGCGAGGAGCTCACCGGTGGCGAGGAGGGCGCGGGTGAGCGGGCGGAGTAAGCGGCGGAGAGGATGCGGAGGCGCGGCGTACGGATGAGTGAAAGAGGTTAACTGCCAAACAGTGGACCCAGGGGGATAAACACAGATTTTCTGAGCGTCGGACCAGATTGAATGGTCCGATGGGGGTTCGACGGGTGGTCCGACGGTGATGAACACGATTTACGTAGGGAGCACCCAAGCTCCGGGCTCTGGTCCGGAGGGCACCGTCGGACTATTGAAAGTAGTCCGGAGGTGTTTGACTGAAACTGTTGACTGCGCACATGTGCTAATCTTCTATGCCAAAGCCAACCCAAATAATTTTTGGAGAATAGACAAGTTTGCAAGCTAGCCTTATTGGAAGTGAAGTCCACTAAGTACAAGTTGTTGTGCCGGAATCCCTTGAATATCAATGAAGAGTCATCAATCTTGGTCACAACAACCTCACTTAGAGTGAAGAGACATTGGAATGCGAGATCACACAATTGACCAACCGATAACAAGTTGAAGCTCAAAGATTGCACTAGCAAGACATTAGATATTGATTGGTCTTGGGAGATAGCCACTTTTCCTAAGCCTTGAACTTTGCTCTTTGAATTATCCCCAAAAGTAATCTTGTCTTGATCAGAACAATCCTCATCAAGTGTGGTGAACATCCGGGAGTCACCGGTCATATGTTGAGTGCAACCACTATCAATCACCCAATGACTTCCACCGGTCTTGTAGTTCACCTACACACAAGCAACTTGGAGTTAAGCTTGTTGTTTGGGAACCCACTCAAAGCGGGGCCCCATTTACTTGGTAACCAACTCCTTAGCAACCCAAAGAACTCTAGGCTTGTTCTTCATTGGTAGACCAAGAAACACTACTAGTGGTCTACCCTTGTTGTCCTTCTTGATGACATAGTGAGCATCATGAGAAAATGGCCTAGTGTGCTTCGGCAATCTTGGGTGGTTGAGTCTTGCAATCATAAGCGAAATGACCCACTTGACCACACTCAAAGCATCTTCTTGGCTTGGGCTTTGAGTACTCTTGATTGTAGCCATTGTACTTGTTCTTGTAATAGTTCTTGGCCTCAATCTTGACCTTGGCCTTCATCACTTGGTTCTCCTTGAACCCAAGGCCGATCTTGTCATTCTTCATGACGGTGCTCATCAAAAGCTCACTTTGAAGGTTGTGGCCCTTGGTGAATTTCTCAAGGCCACTTTGAAAGGTCCTAGATGGCTAGAGGGGGGGTGAATAGCCTAATAAAATTCTATAAATCACTAGAGCAAAAGTTAGATAACACTTAAGCGAAGCTTTTTGCTCTAGCTCTACTTGGGGTGCAAAACCACCTATCCAATGCAATTCTAGTTAACTAAGTGCTTGTCAATCAATAGCAAGAACCTAAATCACTTAGCACAAGCTAGCAAGAACAACTACTAAAGAAGCTAACTAGACAAGATATGAAAGAGTAAAAACAAGAGAGGAGGTGATTGCTTATACTGATGCCTTGTGTAGAGAATATATCAATGAATACCCAATCACAATATGAACACCAAAAAGTGGTTGGGATACAAGATGAGAATTGATTTTTCTCCCGATGTTCACTTGGTTGCCACCAAGCTAGTCCCCGTTGTGTCGACTACTCAAGTGGTGATTCGGTGACTAATAGGCAATGACAAGCCTAGCCCACTAACTCGGGCGCCACAAGAATCCACCCAAATAAGAGTAACTCAATGACACGAGCAATCCACTAGAGTTACCTTTTGGCTCTCCGCCGAGGTGGGTACAAGCCCTCTCACAATCACCGAAGTCGGCTGCAAACAATCACCAATTGCGCCAAAGCTTCTCCACAATCGCCAAGCCGTCTAGGTGTTAGCAAACACCAAAAATAACAAGAAACCACGCGGCGATGACAATAACCAAGTGCCACTAATATGAAATGCAATGATCAAAGCACTTGGATCACTCAAACTCTCACAAGTATGCAACAAGAGTGAAGAGAGTGAGTTGGGGGCTATCTCAAGCAAGCACAAATGTCTCAAGTGAATAGAAGGTGCAAGGGTAAGCCCTAGGAGCTGGCCACATCACTTAAATAGCCATCCAAACTGAGCTAGCCGTTTTGCCCCTTTCCACAGCTTCCTGCAGGCATCCGGACGCTATTTGCATGGGGGTTCCGGACCATTGTGTGTGCGTCTGGACCCTCCTTCCATTTGAATTCGGCCGTTGGCGCCCTTCCTGCTGCTGACGTGCGGCATCCGGACGCGTGCAAAAGTGGCGTCCGGACCCTGTTTTCTTCTGCGTCTGGACCCTCCTCTAGAGAGAGTCCAGAGAGCACCCTCTCTCTCCGGACCCGCGTCCGGTGTCCATGGTCCGGACCATGCTTTGCATCCGGATCATCTGAACAGAGGAGTCCAGTGAGCGCAGGACTCTGGATTCACGACCGGAGTCAGCGTTTGGACCATTATCAGCGTCCGGACCATCTGTCCAGAGAGGCCGAGCCTTAGGGTTTGCCACCGGTTGCATCCCTGATGGTCCGGTTGGCCTCTGCCCTGCGTCTGGACCTTGCGTCCAGAGCCTCTCTGAGTGGAAAACCGAGCCACTTCTTCTTCTCCAAGCTTCCATGTGCTAACACCTTGTGATTCATGCCTTTGTTCACCTGTGTTAGCTTTTACAATATAGTTCATGGATTTTAGTTCATGTTTGTGTCACTTAGGTTTGTTTTATATGGATATGCAATGCAAACCTAGTGGCACATGATAACCGCAATCGACACGAGTTTTCCCTTCTTGATAGTACGGCTATCTATCCTAAAGGTGATCACACTCTCTATAGTGTCTTGATCACTAAAACACAAAAATGGCCCTATGGATATACCTTTGCCTTGGGTCCACTTTGTTTTTCTCTTTCTTCTTTTCCTTAGTCATAGAGCACTTGATCCATCATGATCTTTCATCTAGCTCCATGTCTCAAGGTGAACCACCCTATCTTGATCATATACTTAGTTCAAGGGTTAGTCTATAGGTTTCATCAATTACTCAAAACCAAACATGGGCTTTCACATTTGTAAGCTTTGTCTTGTCACTCTTGAGCTTGACAATTTCTTCTCTAAGAGAGGTGATCAAGATGATAGCATCCTTGTCTTCTTCTTCCTTAGTCGACTTGATGGTGAAGGGCTTGTTTGCCTTGAGGTTGATTAGCTCTTCCTTGAGCTTTGAGTTCTCTTCCCTCATCTTCACATAATCATCATACTTGTCGGCTTCAACAACTCTCTTCCCCTTGCACTTAGCACTTTGCTCAAGAGACACATCATCAAGCAAGATATCACAAGAGGTAGCACTATCACACTTAGCACATGGGTTAGTAGCAACATGTGTAGCAAGATCTTGATTAAGCAATTCATTTGTTACCACTAGTGTGCCATGTTCTTGCTTGACATTGTTGTAGTCATCTTTTAGCAAGTTATACCTTGTGTGGAGCTCTTGTGATGACCTCTCAAGCTTATCATGTTTCTCATTAGCTTGCTTAAGAGAGGCTTTGAGCTCCCTAGTGCTAGATGTGTGAGAATTAATCTCAAGCTTCAAATCATCATTAGCACTAGACAAGGCTTCAAGCTTAGCATGCAAGTTTTCTTTGATATCAAGTAGTTTGTCATTTTTACCCTTGTACCTCCTTATGATGCTAGAGTACTTGTTGCAAATTTTAATTAGTTCTTCATAGGATGGTGTGTCTTCATCATCACTATCACTACCACTTGAGTCACCACTATCATCATCATCCTCTTTTTGTACCTTCTTGTCACCTTTAGCCATGAGGCATAGGTGTGTAGAGAACGAGCCCAGCGATGAAGGAGGAGGTGGCGGTGGAAGAGAAGAACCAATCACCAATGCGGCCACCTTCTCTTCTTCACTCTCATCACTGGAGGAGTCACTTGAATCTTCAATATCGGTGAGCCAATCACCCACAATGTAAGCCTTGCCATCCTTCTTCTTCTTCTTGTATGGCTTGTCTTGCTTCTTGTCTTCATCACTTGAGTCATCATTGCTGTCCTTGTTCTTCTTGTAGTTTTTGAACTTGTTGTTCTTGACCTTGTCTTTCTTCTCTTCGGGACAAGCATGAGCTAGATGACCAAGAGTGCCGCAATTGTAGCACTTCATTTGGGAGATTGGCTTCCTTGAAGAGCTTGTGAAGAATTTCTTCTTCTTTAAGTCAAACTTGACTCCATTCTTGTTTAGCCTCTTCAACATCTTGGTGGTCCTCTTCACCATGAGAGCGATGTTGTCTTCATCATCTTCATTTGACTCCTCAACCACCAATTGGATCTTGCACTTGTCCTTGGTGGAAGATTTGAGGGCCAAGTCCTTCTCCTTCTCCTTCTTCTTGGTGGAGGATGAAGAGCCACCATCACCAATATTCATGTACATCTCGTGAGCATTGATTTTGCCCAACACTTGTGTTGGTGTAGATGTTGAGAGATCTCCTTGGTGAAGCACGATGACAATGTGTCCATACTTGTCGATTGGCAAGACACAAAGAATCTTGCGCACCACATCCGGCGGAGACATTTGGGTGAGCCCAAGGCCATTCGATTCCTCTATAAGAATATTAAGACGTGAATACATCTCATTGGCATTTTCATTGGAAAGCATGGTAAAGGAATTTAGCTTAGCCATGACCAAGTGGTAGCGCTCCTCACACTCACACTTGGTCCCCTCGTTTAGTGCACAAACGTTTGTCCAACCACCATGTGCGGTTTTGCAATTCCACACACGGTTGAACACATCCTTGCAAATGCCACGGAAAAGAATATTCTTAGCCTTAGCATTGTTCTTCTCAAAGAAGGGATCCTCGGCGAACACCGATCCGCCCATGGTGGCGGCTTTGTGAACACCGACATCCACGGCCTCAAGATAGGCCTCCATCCGCACTTTCCAATAAGGAAAGTCATCCCCATCGAACATGGGTGGCGGTCCATCCCCATGGGACATCTTGCTCTAGGCGGTGAAGCCTAATTTAGAGAAACCTTGCTCTGATACCAATTGAAAGGATCGATGCCCAAGAGGGGGGGTGAATTGGGATTGTTTTAAATTTCTAAAGCAAATATGAAAACCTATCAAATGTCAATCACCCCATATTGTCTACCGGTTGTGTGTCCTAGCTAGAAAGCGGTAGCAAGGCATAGAATTTAAAGACAACCTACACAATTCTAGTGGGAATGGAAAGAACAAGACGGAATGTAAATGTTGAAATGTAAAGAGCTAGGGAAAGAGAATTCTTGACACGCGATGTTTCCCCGAGGTATCGAGGAGTCGCCACTCCCCCCTAGTCCTCGTTGGAGCACCTCGTAAGGTATAGCTCCCCCTCAATCCCGCGCAAGGGATGAGTGTTCTCTACGTGCTGGTTCTTCGCCACTCCAACTCGGTGAATTGCCCACAACCGATCACAGAAGCTTGGAGAAGGGCCGCCAACAATCTTCCGGCGATCTCCTTCCACCGATCACCACCAAACCGTCTAGGTCCTGCCGAACACCAAGAGTAACAAGCACAAGACCTTCACTTGACCAACTCAAGGCTAGGAAGGTGGATGGATGCACAAATGTCACTCCTAATCACTCTAGGAGGGAAGAACAAGATTGATTCTCTCAAATCTCTCCCTCACTAGGCACTTGGCTCTCCAAGAACTCTCTCAAGGTTCCTCCAGGTGTAACAATGGCCAAGAGAGCTTACTTGGACGAAATGGGTAGCTATAAATAGTCCCCACCTATCCAACTAGCCGTTTCTTGCTTTTTTTCTTTTCTGCGTAGCCACCGGACTAGTCCGGAGCTAAACCACCGGACCATTTCTCCTTTTACACCACCTTCCTCACTTCTTCTCACCAAGTCTCTTGAAGGGGTTTTGCTCCTACCAACTTAAGGTAACTCAAAGGCTGATAGCAGGGTCTCTAGGACTAGTTTTAACAAATGTGCATACACCGACATTCCCAACCTCTCCTAGGTCAAGATACTAACCTCATACCCCCTTTATAGTACGGTCAAAGGAAAAACAAAGTCCTAGTCTATACTTAGTGCCCTTCTCACACCTTATGGCACTAAGAGCTAGCCTAGTCTTCACTTTGTAGCTCAATCCTTTGAAACCGAAAATGATTTCCATCTTGGGGGCATGAATAACCATTAAGCCCATTCATCTAGCATCACTAATGACTTAACTCAAATGACTTTGCCTCTGCAAAACACACGTTAGTCATAGTGACCTAGCATTGTCGTTAATCGCCTAAACACAAGGGATCATGATTCTTCACCACCAATCTGAGGATGTAGCACAAAGGCAAGATGTACTATGATTGGGGTGTCATTAAAGTATGAAGGGATAAAAGTATCATGATCGATGTAAAGAGAAGAAAGATTTCTCAGGAAACATGAGGAAGGGATGGATGGAATGAAACATAATACTTTTTTTAGGAGAGAGGGGACCACAGTGATCAGCAGATCATTCCTGGAGGAGGGGCCTAGACCAACAATGACAGACTTGAGTGAAGCCCTCCTGAATTCAGCTGCTGCAGTCTGAACAAGATCCATGGTTGAACTGACAGCCACAGGAGTACTGACACGAACCTGTGGGGCAAGATGTTGCTGCCAGCGACTAGGACCATCATCCTGAGAATTCATTCCATTCTCTTCATCTTCATTTGAACCGCCAGGGTTGACATCAGGGTTAACTGGTGGAGCAGGACCTGTCCAACGGGGTGCCTGGAAGGGTTGAGGGTGGAAGGGGCCACTCATGACAAATCCTTCCTCATCTTGAAGTTCAGGGACATTCTGTTTCTTCAGAATGAAGCATGGCACGGTCCAGGATCTAGCCTTCTGGGGTAGGCCAGCATTGATCATGATGGAGTCAGGAATCTTGGCATCATCGTTGAGGTAGACCTTCGTGACCACTCGGGCGAGATTTTCAGTTTCGTGCCACTACACTAATGTGCCAAAAACCTGAAACAGCTTTGGCAACTCCAACCGAGTTTTTCAAATCCTCCGGAAAGGCAACCAGAAGGACCCATGCCTCGCGATCAAGATCGAAACTACGAGCGTTGGCTGCCTCATCATGCTTGATCAGAATCATTGAGTAGCTGCCAAAATTGAACACAGGACCCAGGAAACGCTCCCTTTCTAGCGCAGAACTGAATCTAATGTAAGCATCTCCAAGAGCACAAGGGCTGATCTAAAAAACTCGAACCTGATATGCCTGAAGGAAGTAGGCGCGAAGGGCAGTGACGAGTTGCTCGAAGTCATCTTTGTGAACGGGCGGAGTGAGCTTCATGATCGCCAGGTCTTCATTGTAGAGCGTGTAGCAGCCAGTCACGAACACCTCCAGATGAAGAGGTGAACGGGGCATCGGGTCAGCAATGGAGAAACCCTCCGGCATCAGCGAACGGGGGTCAACCGCCCAGTTCGCCATTGATGATTTGGGGTTTTCAGGCAGAGGTAGTACAGTAGAGGGAGGCTGCGAGACGGAGACGGAGGGAGCGAGGTTCTGCGCACCGTCAGAGTAAATAGGCAGCCGTGACCCTCCAACTTCAAAACGGGCAACCGGCCTATAACGCCGTAATTTTTGCAAGCAAAAAGAGGAAGTATGTCCTTAATTGTAGCAGCGGCTGCACCTGAAATCTTGGGTGCATGACTTCCTAAAATGACCAAGGCCCAAACATTTAGAGCAACGTGGGCCACTGGAAAGCCCAGGCGTGAAAACCGGCTCAGAGACAGAATAATTTGAATTCAAATGGATGGCATCAGTAGGCCTTCAAACCTCTTTATGACGCGTTGAAGAACAGGATCCATCCTTGGCAACCCAGCGAAGAACACGTCGAGGTTGAGAAGATCTAGGGGGGCGCCTGTGAGGGTTGTAGAGATCCGTGGGGACATGCTGATTAACAGCAAGGGGGGGATCACCAGGGAAATCAACAAAATTGGATTGATAATTGTTTGGATAAGTGAGACGCAAGAAGATGGACTTCTTGGGAGCAGCCTTGCTCCTGACAGCATCAGCGTAGGATGATTTGAATTCTTTTTTATGTTTGGAACCAACAGTTGTCCAAGAAGTTGATTCTTTAGCGCACCACTGATCAAACTCTCTGATCCAATGAGGCCCCCCATTGCTCCAAAGGAAGAAGAAAATGGCAAACGTTTTGCAAGAGAAGCTTTTTAATTTATGAACCATGAAACCCACATTCTTGCAAGAAACCCAAAAGCTAAACATCCATCCCGAGAGATGAGCAACATTAAACTGAGTGTCTGAGCCTCCAAGACAACTTTGGAGGATCAAACCCACCGAATCCTCATTGAGACGAATAGCTGAGCGACCAAAGCTCACAACCAAACGGAAGCTCGTGGGGGACAGAGGAGATGGTGGACTCACTAGAGACCCAAAACGTTGGAGGGCCAACTTAGCGAAGTCCAGACCAGGTTCGATGCAGAGCTCCAAAAGACCAGCCATGGCAGGGACGAAGCATCAACGAGGAACACCATGGGTGAGGGGGAGGAGCGCACCGAGGCGAGAGGGAGGAGGAGCCATCCCGAACGTCCTCTCTCCTGATTCGACTTGATTCTTTTGAAGTTGTTTTGATGCTGAAATATTTGATTCACAAGATTGTACATAGAGTTAATACCAAAGTAATTCATATGTTGTATAGTCATAAATGGGAGTGTAATGAGAGGGAACAATCTCAGATGAAGAACAAATAGGGAGGCTGAATATCTTAAATGGACACAAGTATCTTACCAGTAGAGTGGCTAGGGGATGAAAGCGAAGCCTCAGGCCATGGTTTTGAGCACCGTTGGTTGTGAAGCGCGTGTTTTTCGTGTGAAAAAAATCGTGTGACTTATGATGAGCCCCCTCCTAGTATGAAAAAAGTTTCGCTATTTTTTTAGCCTGTTTTTGGGTTTCGTAGAAACCGGCAGTGATGAGCCACCTCACCAATGCTGCTTTCGTAATACCAGTTCAAAAACCCCGACAGTGATAAGGTTTTTGGACCGGTAGTGATGTGCTGTTCTAGGTAGTGTATAATCATTGTTTAGGTATGTCAAAAATACTAAGATACATTCATTTATTTTGATCCAGATTTCTTTTCAATTGATGTATAACAAATAAAAATGGGGATGGTGCTCCTAAACAAATTTTATAGCCATGCATTTATGGATCAACGAAGATGGCTCAAAGCTCACTCTGCTATGTCACCGGAAGCATGAAGAAGCCATAAAGGACGATATCATGCATGTTTTCAGCACGCTCCAGGAACACCACAACCCTGTAGGAGTTCATGACAACTCATCAAAAAGCAACTGCTAATCCTTTAGGTCTTGTGTTGGAAAAATGCAAGTGATTACGCATTTTAATTTTGTGTGCCACAAAAGTAAAAAAAAAAAAGGTTAATAATTTAGATTCAAACAAGAACTGAAGCCCAAACAAAATCAATGGTACGGTCAAGAGAAAAAGTGATGAAAGGAAAATTGGCATACCTATTGCGGGTGCTTGGAGCAATCTTGCACTCTCTAGGATAAGTTCTTCCTCTTTCTTATATCCAAAATTCTGGAAAAGCCATATGATTTGAAACATTAATAAGCACTATGATAAGTCATGTATTCAGATAATGAAATTTGATCCCCTTCAAGGTATATTACGGACACTTTGTACTGTATTTGATTAACATTATTTAATTGATCAGACTTACGCTTGCTGTAGAAAACAACATCAGGAAGCTACCACCAACATGAGGATAGAACTGCAGATATACAAGTGCCCTATTGTCAGAGATAGCACTACAGTAGGCACCTCTTTGTAAAACAAAATCAGTTAGAACATGTCCTAAAATAAGTCAAAAGTCTTGTTCGCCAACAATGCGTATGCCCTCCCTGACGAAATGCATACAAATGGCCAACGAAACGATCTTAGGAGCATTGTGTACGTTCTCGTAGAGGCGTACAATGTGCACCTTTGTAGGTGTTCCCCACTTTCCCGTGGAGAGGGGGTAAGAGTGCCACAGCCATGCATGTACCGAGATGCTCGTGTTGCGTTATACGTATGTATTTATTTAAAACATAAATTTAAGTTATCTGAGGCCTTGTTGCATATATTTAATATAGTTTATATTTTAAAGTTATAGAGTTGCATTAGCTTTCAACATTTAGTGCAATGTTATATTTAGTTTTCAACTTTTTATTCATGTGTTAAATTAAAACTGTGGTGCTTATTTTATATTTTATTCATTTTTCTTATTTTATTACAAGATTCTAGATTCTAGGATACACTCTTAGTTCTTACAATTGTCGTTTAGCTTGAATGATGACACTTAAGATGTTACATTTGTCATATCTATCAAAACATAAAGTGTTTAAAATTGAACCATAATTAATGTTAGCATGACAAAGTATTTAAATCATATAAAGTGAATTGTCAATGTCATTGCTACCTAGCTCCTTTATTTGTTAAAGGAACATTTTTCATATCTGCTAAGCTATTAAAATAATTTTTTATTCTTTTATATATTGTATGTATGTTTACTTGGTCTAAATTGTGACCATCGTAGAATTATTTGTGTACTTTTAACTTAAAATACTAAAATTTTATATATCATACTTTATGAATATTGAATTAATTTTCATAATAGTTTGTATTAGTATGTACTTGTTGATTTAATGGAGAATTTATATTTTCTATATAATTGCTAATGTGAATAATTCATGTACAAACTAAAATTATTACTTTATATTGTCTTTTATAGTATCATATATAGGTAATTTGAATGTAAATTTATGGTTTAATTTGAATTATATTTAGTTATGACATCCACGGACAACTTATTTCAAAAATAGGGGGGATTTAGTGAGTTTTTAATTATGTTTTGTACCAGTAGGGGTGGGTAATTTAGATGTACATTTAGGGAGTTATTCTGAATTATCTTTGATAATAGCAAAAGTGAGTAGCTTAGATGCCAAACTTTTAACTGTTGTCCCAAAATGACCGTCAAAAGTGCAACACAAGCACCGTGATGTCCACAATCCAACTAGTGGGTGGATATTCCCTAAGAACACAGTAGAACACCATGAAAGAGCAAGAATCGCTTTCTGAACAGAAGAAGAGAAAATGAGATACTCAACTTTTATGAGAAAGAAGCGGGTCCCGAATCTAAAATAGTCAAATCAACTTCTGATGATGATACCTAGATAGGTTCTTTGGAATGGTAGAAGTGTAACGCAAGAGACGGAACGTAAATCTGAGTTCAAACACATAAATTGTGGAAGGAACAGGTTGTTGTCGCACGCACCGGACACGTTCGGGGCTGCACTAGAGACCTCCGGTATTCACGGCCAAGAATCGGGCACAATCAGTAAATACCGGACACGTCCGGTACACTGGACATCACTATGTAGTCAGCCTCGTACAGACGAGAAACGAACGCGTGTCTGTATGACCATTTCTACAGACGCGCGTAGGAAAGACACATCGGTAATAAAAACGGAAAAAAATCGCAAACTTTACACGCGTCTGCAATATCGCGTGCTGAACTGCCCAAATTTCACAGACACGCGGCCACCAGCATTCAGGGCGCGCCGCAGGTGCCCGCGCGGTGGAGAACCGCCGGAGGATGGTCGCCGTCAAGCAATCCCTCGAGCGCAGCCATCACCAGCACCAGGCCGTCGCCGCTGGGAAGCAGAAGGAGAACGTCGCCGTCGTGCCCCCGGCGGCGGCGACCCGGCCTGCGGATGTCGCGCGCCTCATGTGATCAGCCAGAGCCTACAGCATCGCCGACCTCCACATGCACTGGCGCTGGCCTGTCGAGGCCGACGATCGATGAGGGCGCGCGCCGTGTCGCCGTGTGTGTTGTGCATGCATGGCCACGTCAGGGGACGGCGGCCAGAGCTCACCTGCGACATCGTCAAGACTTGAGCAAGCCACCAGAGAGAGGAAAAAATTAAGAGGTTCACAGGTGCACAGCGGCATCACAAAGCAGCCCGGCGTAGCGCTCTTACTCCAATGGTGCTCTCGACGGCGGCGGCGGGGCGTTGCCGGCCGGGAAAGAACAGAGAGGAGGCGACAAAAGCTAAGGAGGGGAAGGGAGCGTTGCGTCCTCTTTATGGCTTTGGCTAGTGCAAGAGAGAACGGACGAGACGTACGTGTGGGAGCGGGCACAGAGCGAGGGATCGAGCGCGCGGAGCGTCCGCGCGTGAGGAACAGAGGGAGGTGGGAGGAAGAGCTGACTGATGGGGTCGGGTAGGCAGTGAGAGAAAGGGAGGGAGCGGTTGGGTGGCCTGCTGGGCCACGCGCTCTGCTGGACCGTGCAGTGGGGAAGGCGGGGCCCAGGTGGGAGAGAGGGGAGGAGTGGAGGAAAAGGGAGTTGGGCTGGGCCACTCGGGCTGGCAGAGGACGAAGGAGGTAGGGAAGGGTTCTTTTCAAAGCTATTTTCAAATAGAATTTTGAGCTCATTTTGAACTTTTGTGAAAACCACTCAACCATTCAAAACAGATGCTACAGCATGAGCGCTCAAGCATGTTTCTATATCTAGGTCAGATTTTAATTTGATATTAAAATTATTATTTCCCTATGTTTCATGAGCACAAAATTATTTAATTAAAGCATTTTAACTCTATTTCAAAAGATGCAAAATTTAGGGTGTTACACAACAATTCAAATTCAGCCAAGATGACTAAAATATCAGGATGCATCATTGAGTCATATAGGTAAAACCAAAGCTAATGTGCAAAAGCACAATACTACAAAAGAAGAAACCACCACCACATCCATGTTTTGCAACTAAACACCACCTCACATCAATGTATGATCTCTATTGTTGTCAGAACCAAAGCTAAAGATTATAGTCTCCTCTTCATTACCTTTTTTTCTGGCCCATTTTAAGTTTGGGCCAAATTCCGGCCAGGCACGCACGAGGCCAGGCTAGGCGCAGGGCCCGTCACCAGTGTTGGGCCATGCATGCGCTGGGCCGGTTGCCATGGACAAGCCGGGATGCACGCGGGTGCTGGGCGACGGCGCTGCCGTCTTCGGCGCCGCCGCTAATGGAGGCCGCCGGCGCAGGACTGATGCGCCGCAAAAGTCAAGCAACAGGAGCGGTGATGAGCAACAGGAGTCCGTCAGGAGGAGCCCGACTACAGAGATTCAAGATGTGATTTTTTTTTGTCTGATCCTGTTGGTGGCTGGTGGCAAATGGAGATGGCCAATTCTTGGATACTTGTGCATCAGTGCAATTTGTGATGATGTATATGAACCCGATTTGTTCAATCACTTGTAATATTCACACATTGAGCTGCATGTTGAATTAATTAAAGCAGATTATAGCTAGCTAGCTGAGCGTATGCATGCAGCGCAGCTTCTTGCAGGGATATATATATGTACAGTTGCTTTTCCATCCCTCGATCATGTACGTATGCGTACAGCAGTCCCCCCTTGCCGGCCTGTTTCTTCTTGCATCATAAATTAAAGCTGGAAAAGAAGGGAGCGAGATATATATATCTGATCGAGTAATATATATATTCTGTGTTGCTGAAGAGGATTTTATATATAGCTAGTATTTAGATCGATGTATATATATGTTTTATATAGTTGTGTAAAATGCAATTCAATTAATTAATCATGTACGCAGTCTGTTCTTAATCTTATATATATATATATATATATATATATATATATATATATATATATATATATATATATATATATGACTACTGCTGTTTTACAGGAATTTGAAGTGGTGAGCACAAAAATCGTCATAGAAGACATTAGGGAGAAGATCGCTATGTTCATTGTGTCACAGATCATTAACAAAAAAAGGCGAGTTTCATGTGAAACAAGTTTAATTGGTTACATATCCATGCATTGGAAGGCTAGCTAGCTAGCTAGGTGCATGTAGCGCATGTATGGATGATGTTGTAGTGATTTCTGGTCTGTGTTTGTGTGGTTTGCACACATTTGCATGCATTGATCGATCATCACGTGATGATAACGATATATATATAATGTACAATTCTATTTGTTTTGTTGACTTTAGAAAATCATTCATGTATGTACAATTAATTCGATTGTATTAAATAAATTTTTTTGGGTCTGTGAGCTCGATAATTTTTTGCGAGCCGATGTAATTAATTATATATATTTTATCTACAGTAGTATATCGTCAAACTACTGACACGCAAAACACGCGTCTGTAATATTACACGTACAGACGCGCAAAACACACGTCTGTAGAAACTACTGCAGACGCGCATTAAACAATAAGCGTCACTAGAATGTAGGCACAGACTCGTGAAAATTACCTATTACAGACGTTCGTACAAGAAGGCGTCTATAATAACCAATATTAGAGATGCGCTTTTGCTCGTCTGTAATAGTACTTTGGTTCAGACGTATTTTTATGCGTCTGTAATAGTCTAAACGTGTGTATGTAAAACCCTGTTTTTACATAGTATCATAGAGCGACTTTGGGACAAAAAAAACAAAATCCTATCAAACGATGTTAAAAAATTATGAAATTTGAATCATAGATTCTAGACACCTAGTGGAAAGTCTCCACCAAATTTCAACTCCAACTCAATTTTCAAATACCCGACACGTCCGGTATGAATATTGGACACATTCCATATGGTCTAGCAGTTTTCTGGAAACTTCGAATTTAAGACCAAACCTTAACCAAATCAACTCTAATTGATCCCAAATTTATGAGCAAGGTAGCTACAAAGCTACTTCAAGAAAATCATTCCCTTTGATGCCTCACAATTTCCACTACACCACAACACCAAATCACCGTCAGACATCTGACGCTAAAAATAATTCGAGAATCGATCAAAATCCAAAAAACATTGTTTTTTCTTCCCAAAAGCTTAATTCATCACAATCTTTGAACTCGTGAGGAATTAGATGATTTCTTTCGGTGGAAAGATTTAACTCACGTCCTAAATCATTTCCATTCAATCGGTTTGAATAAACTCAAGATCCAAACCAAAATGTTAAATGGAGAGAGGAGGAAAAACCAAAAACATGAAGAACACAAACTTGCAAAGAATTTTCCCAAACACCCACAGGGCACAGTGAGGTTACGACCTCAGTTCCTGAACATGAGTTCACCGATGAATTATAGAACCATCTGCAGATCACAATGTCTAGAGAGACTAGAGAGGACTAAAAAGACTAACGGTTATGATAAGGATGAAGTGGGCAGTGTTTTCCTGTTTATTGAGGCTTATTACATTTTTCACTTAGTCCTATGCTTACTCTATTAACTACTAAGCGAACCAACTAACTTTGAGGCATTTGGCACAACCCTCTCTAATCATCTGATCTGACGGCCCTTTGTCCTGCCCGCACTTGTCATCATCTCGACGTAACCTCCAAAATTTTCGCCACGTGCCACCCCATTCCTCATCAGAACCCCTACCTGGGTTTTGATGCCCAAAGCGAAAAATTGTCCACCAGTGGTTTTGCGGTCCAAACCACCAAACCCGCTCGCGAGTAGCGTACTTCATATGCATCCCCGCTTTTCGACACGTGTTATTGCGTCCTCGACCATCCGGCCGCGAAGCCTTGCAGAGCCTTGACTCGACTAGCTCGATCGTCGTCTTGACCTAGTCAACACAATCACTCCTCCATGTACATGTGCACTTGTCAATGTCCCCAAGTGTCAACAACCGCGGCTGGTTGTCGGATACCTAGAAATAGGGTACCCAAATTACCA
The DNA here is from genome assembly GCA_022036555.1 of Microstegium vimineum. NCBI lineage: Eukaryota > Viridiplantae > Streptophyta > Magnoliopsida > Poales > Poaceae > Microstegium > Microstegium vimineum. The sequence goes on along the minus strand of CM039135.1, from coordinate 11,983,060 downwards.
GACTCTGAAAAACAAAAACCACCATCAAGGGGCTCCTTCGCCTCGCCCGAGCCAAGGTGACGTCGCCCGTAACGTCATCCACCCTCGGGGGCTCCTCCGCCTCGCCCGAGCCAAGGTGGCGTCGCCCGTGACGTCATCCCAGAATCTTGTTTTGGTCCCATCTTTAATATCGAAGGATCCTTCAGATAAGACCTCATCTTTGATGCACATGAGGCATCTCCAAAAATGTGAATCATGGGGTTTAGCTGTCACTTGGGTAAGTGTCTTGGACCTAAGGTATTTGTTTGTAAGTATGGACTGCCACATTCCGTCGGTGTTAATTGGATTTACCAACCACTTAGCCAATAAACATTTATTATATTCTTCATCAATTATATTTTTATAATATACCTATTTAATGACATAAATCTTTATAATTTTCTCTATAATTTTGATCAAACTTGATATTCCTTTGACTTTTCAAAATTTTTGAAATGGAGGGAGTAACTTTGATGGCGTCACATTTCAAGTTTGAACATATAGAAGGCTAATGTATAAAGCATCTCGGCACCAGGACCACACACAGTTGCGAAGCATCCATCCGTCGTCACTCGTCAAGCAGTGAGCGCGACACTAGATACACACACGTCCGTCGTGCAGCTCGTGTATCATGCTCTCGAAGCGCGTGTACGTGCATATATAGACGAGAGAGCGAGCGAGCGATGGAGACCTGCATGTCGTTTTGGAACCGCGTATCTACCGTGTGTGTGCCATATAAAGACACATCATCCAGAAAATGTGGCTGGCAGGCAGCAGATGCAGCACCAAGCAAAGCATCCACGCACCGGGCCGGCCGACCGGTACACGAGTAGCAGCTAGCAGGATCGGACGGAGGCCCACACGGCCTGGCCTCTGCCTCTCCAGGCTCCACGGTAAACTCCACCCGCTGACACGGCCGGCCCCACGTCGCCTCGCCGGGGCTATAAAGCGCGGCCGCGGCCCCTCGCGAATGCTCCGTGCCTGCCTTCCATTTCATTCCCCAAGCGAAACCCTCCCTGTCGGCATTTCCAAGCGCTCGCGGCTCGCCCCCATCCGCTCACCGTTTCCGGATCCCGATCCAGTCTCTCCCGAAAGATGGCTCCCACGGCTGCGGCGGCGGAAGTTACGGTGGCCAAGGGGCCGCAGCAGCACACGGCGGGGAAGGCGGTGGTGGGGCTCGCCGCGCACGACGCGTCCGGGCATCTCGCGCCGCTCACCATCACCCGCAGGTATGTCGTCGTACGAGCTCACGCATGCATTACATTCATCGATCGTACGGTACGCGCGCGATATGACGATGATGATGTCCTTCTACAACGTTCTAGCTAGATCCCATGCCGGTTGAAGGCCTCCACAAAGGGAAGGGGGGGGGGGGGGGGGGGGGGGGGGGCTAGCTCTGGGTCTCTCTCTCACCACGCTCCGTCCTCGCTCGCCGATCGATGTATACGCCGCCGGTGGCCTGCCTCGGAGATGTATATTGTGCTCTGCGCCAGTCTGTATTTAGAGCCGCTCCTCGATCTGATTGGCGCAGGCCACTGTAAACATCTCTACCTCCGATCCGATCCGCCGGCGACGGTCCCCCCTCGCACGCACGCACAAACGGACGACATATGTGACACGTGCTTTTGGATCTTATTTTGCGTCTCCGTGAAACAGACTTCTTAATTTCTACTCCGTACCTCTTAACATAAGAGTTCATTAACCAGTTCATCTGCCAGATTCTGTAACGGTAATATTTCTACATGCGCCAACTAGCAGTATTATAATAAGGGGCGCCGTTCCACGAAAATATACTAAATCTCCATGTTTCAAATAAAATTCATTCACTTTACCTTATATATATATATATATATATTGGCCCTAATTAAAATGATGATTCCCATGCATGTACAACGTTCATATCCTTTTATGCATGCAGCTTAATTCATGTCCAGTTTGGATTCCTATAGACAGTACGTAGTCGCGTTATCAGCTAATATTTATCATTTTATTAGATTCCAAACAGATATAGATAATGAATAACTAGCAAATTGTTAATTTAATTTAGATTTAGATTACAACTATCTATCCCTCTAGTGGAACCAAGTTCAACTGTAGCCAAATTCGTCCGACGGATAGATGGCCAACCAGAAGCCACATGTGTACTGTAAGTGGGTCTTCTGGGGAATAGTAGAGCTAGGAGAGAATACTGTCATTTGGAGATGACCCTAGCACCTCTCATTGTCGATTGGTATCCTTCAGTTCGATTTGGATATATATCAGGACATCATGTGATGGCACCAATTATATTGCCAATTGGTGGAAGGTGCCTCGCTCATACAGTATATGGCTAGCTCCAGAACTTCCAGTCTTTTCAGAGTTTAGCTTTTCAGATTAATTCATGGTCCGGAAAAGAGATACGGATAATTTGCACCTATGACAATCGTCACGCTGGAGATAGATCGTCTTTTGTCCGAACTTATATATAAACGTTGGTCGATAAATACATTCATGCATGGCTAGTACTATGAAGATTTGTTCTGCAGTACTGAGTTAATTCTGTCACACATAGTACTATATATATATATATATATATATATATATATGTATGTATGTATGTATGTATGTATGTATGTATGTATGTATTTGTATATGTTATATATATGTGTTATATAATAGGGTATATATAGGTAATAGAGTAGCTAATTGTTCACTTTAAATTTAGAGATACAAGTATCCCACTAGTTGGACCAAATCAGATAACGAGCTGTTGGGGTCAATGTAGTCAGATTCGTTTCGTTTCATGATTGAACATGCATGTTTTCTGCAGTACTATATATGTGTATTATACTGTATTGTATATACGTGTGTTGAATTACACCATACACACGTGATACGTATCATGCAGGAGCACTGGAGACGATGATGTAGCGATAAAGATTCTGTACTGTGGGATGTGTCACTCTGACCTGCACAGCATCAAGAACGAGTGGAACAACGCCATGTACCCCATGGTGCCTGGGTGCGTGCGTGCGTCGTCACTTCTCTACACCTTGTTTGAGCATTATCATCATCATCATATCATGTTGTTCTGAATTCTTAACACGTTCGTGTACACGTACTGGATCATCGTGCGTGCAATGCAGCCACGAGATCGCCGGAGTGGTGACGGAGGTTGGCAAGAACGTGACGAGGTTCAAGCCGGGCGACCGCGTCGGCGTGGGCTGCATGGTGAACTCGTGCCAGTCGTGCGGCAGCTGTGCCGAGGGCTTCGAGAACACCTGCCTCGGGGTCGGGGGCATCATCTTCACCTACAACTCCGTGGACCGTGACGGCACCGTGACCTACGGCGGCTACTCGAGCGCCGTGACGGTGCACGAGCTGTTCGTGGTGCGGTTCCCGGACGCGATGCCGCTGGACCGAGGCGCGCCGCTGCTGTGCGCGGGCGTCACCGTGTACAGCCCCATGAAGCAGCACGGGCTGGACGCGCCGGGGAAGCACGTCGGCGTGCTGGGGCTAGGCGGGCTGGGCCACGTCGCTGTCAAGTTCGCCAAGCAGGCGTTCGGGATGAAGGTTACCGTCATCAGCACGTCGCCGGAGAAGAAGCAGGAGGCGCTGGACCGCCTCGGCGCCGACGCCTTCGTCGACAGCAAGGACGCCGAGGAGATGAAGGCCGCCGCGTGCTCCATGGATGGCATCATCAACACGGTGTCGGCCAACATCCCCTTGGCGCCCTTCATGCGCCTGCTCAAGCCCAATGGCAAGATGATCATGATCGGCCTGCCCACAAAGTCTCTCGAGATCCCGCCCTTTGATCTCATCATGGGTACGTCGTCCTCGTGCGCCAAAAAATTCATTAAGCTGATCCATCCATTATTTTTCTGAATGAAATCAGTCAAATAGTTAATAATCGTTGTACATTGCATACATATGCAGGGAACAAGACCCTGGCGGGGAGTTGCATCGGCGGCATGAGGGACACGCAGGAGATGCTGGACGTGGCGGCGAAGAACGGCGTGATGGCGGACATAGAACTGGTGGCCGCCGACTACGTGAACACGGCCATGGAGCGCCTGGCCAAGGCTGACGTCAGGTACCGCTTCGTCATCGACATCAGCAACACCCTCAAGAACTCAGAGTGATCGGCGACACTGTCAGCTGCTGCGCTGCTTGTACCTTCTCGGCTATACGATGAACCGTTCAATTTTCCCTGTCAGTGATATATTGTAGCAAAGATGGACGTAAATGTAGTATGATGATTACCTTCACATATGCATGTTATTGAGGCTGGATGTTTTGCTGCTTGTTGCCGTAGAACGTGATTCATTTTTTTTTCTTTTCTTTTTCTTCGATAATTTGTTACTCCGATCCTAGATAATTAAACGTAAGGTCCTTTGAAACCATAACTAAATTAAATACACAAATAGTAATATATATAGCCGATGAAACAAACTTTCCAAAACAAAAGCAAAACAAAAACCGGGGACCACAAATAACAAAGAGATAAAGAGTGGGATGGTTTCTTACAGTCCACACACACTGAAGAGTTTGTAGTTCCAATTCAAGACATTGATTCACGATTGTGATCGATAAAAAACACATATAGCTAGCATGACACATTGACGCCTTTTACATTGAGAAGCTGTCTCTCTCGGACATGAGCAACACCAAAGGTTTTAAGGTCGTGTTTAGAACTCTTTCACCAACTCTGTTCCACCAATTGCATTATGGAATAGCTTCATGAAAAAAAAACTAGAGCTTCTCGAGTACATCCCTATATGCACCACAAATAAGGAGTTAGCCCTCAACTTCAGTTTTTTCCATAGCGCAGATCATAGAGTTGTACATGTGTTGCTAGCGAAGTTGAAAACAAAGCTGAAAGAGTTAGAGCGGAGTACCCTAGGTAGCCCCACACACTAACAGGCCAGGCCTAGTTCAAATGAAGGGTATCATAGTTTGGTAACAAAAATGAAGGGTATAATTTGAATACCCACCACTTTTACCAAACTATTAGTACTTACATTATGAACACTTTCACGATTGTCTACGTATCTTAAATATAATAGTAAATTATGTGTTGTATCTTCGATTTGTTATAAGATTAGTACTACTGCTATGTGATTCTATAATTAATTATACATTTGAGAAAAAAAAAGCTAAAATTAGGCTGTAAAAAATTCTCACAATGCTAATTTATCATAAAATTAGTATACATTTAATGATGATTTATTATAAGATTAGAATAATTCTCACAACTTTTTACAGCATTATGGGAACTTCTTTATAGCGTGGTTATGAGTACTACTATCTATGTGATTCTCTAATTATTTTTTCATTTGTAAAAAAACTAATTTTTTGCTGTAAAAAGTTCAACTGGCGGAGGCAGAACCACATGATACTAGAAGTCCATAACCACGCTCTAGGCACCTCAAGATCACGTGTTTCCTTAATTTCTATCGGTGTCTTCTTCCGTTGATGTTGGTTGATGTTGATGAGGGGATGTTGTTGACTCTAAATCTGGTCACCACGCCAGTGAAGGCTAGACCATCTAGGGTTGCACATGGTTAAGATACACATTGAAAAAAATAGATCTAAATGACGGTGAGAGTGATCGACTAGCAGGGTCGGCGAGGCTGATTCGATGCTAGTTCTTTGTTTGTGAAGACCCATGAATGCCTCCCAGGATGACTCATCCGAGAGACACACAGTGGGAGTGACCTATGATGGACAACATCACCTAGAGCACTAAGCAAATCTTGGTGAGAGACGCGCTAGAAAAAAATGGGTTGAAAGAGCTTGAGATAGAAAAAAGGTAACAAGTTAGAGTAGATTGATTTTTTATCTATTGGATAGATGGTTCTCTCAATCGAACATGATAGAGAGGGTAGTTTTATCCTGGTAATAAACGTAATCCACATGCAATCTAAAACTTTACCACAACTTCGGAGGAATTCCCAAAAAAATCATGATTTGGCTTTTGACATTATTTGAATGTTTTCAAACCCTACATGAAAAGAATCACATGTAAGAATTTGCACTAGAGCACCTAAAAAATAATTGATGGGGTTTTTTAGTTTGAAATCCACTACTTACCATGTGCCTAACACGAGAGATGTTTCGGTTATTAAAGTTATTTTTCCTTTTAATTTAAGTTTTTTTTGAGCCAAACTAAGTTTAACCTAGTTGTTTTGGTTCTACATTTTTTTGAAATAATGTTTTAAGTATATACAAATAAATATTATTGCCAACAATAACCCAAAAATTCTATAAAAAGTTTTGTTTTATGCCATTTTTTTGGCCATGCTAGGGTTTTTTCTCATTGCAATGCACAAACATATTTTGAGTAAAACTAATTTGATGCTATTTATGTTTATACATCTTTGTAGGTTTTTTGGAGTCAAAAAATGATTTAGAACAAATTTTAAAGTAGACTATAACTTAGAACCAAGGGGGTATGAATTTATGCCAAATTCATAGAAATTTCACCATTGTGTCTCATGTGCATGCATTACTCACATTTGTTTGTGAGCCTTCTAATAAGCTCTTAGGACTAAAGCATTGCACCTCCTTGTAGGCACTTTGTGCGCAATATATGCTCTACATAGTTTTGATCTCTTAGGATTGAGGCATATTTCGAACCAAGGAAATAATAGAGAAATTTTAGATGATTTGAGTTCTATAGGAAAATTTTTCTATGAACTGCTTTGTAAGTAAGGGTCGATTGGAACATATTCTATGAAGTAACTATGGAATGACTTATTTCTATGAAATTTTGGGGGAATTCTACCAAGTGTGTTTATTGAAAACTTTATTTTGTGTCATTCTCTTTGGCTGAATTATATTTTTTATGCGCTCTATCTAAACATTTTATCTTAAAGCTTCATGTATTTCTTAATGCATAGGATTCAAGATGTTAGGATCCTTCTATTTTCATGTTTTTATAATCTTTCATTACAAAGAGAAATACCTTGATAGGAAGGGTAATACAAATTCTGCTCGGCTGAGATATTCCACCAATTGGTAGTTTTCTTCATCGTATGAAGAGTAACTACAGGAGTGGTTGCTGCTACAACCACTACCGAGCAATAAAGGGAATGTGAAAGGTCTAGGAATGGCTAGAGGGGGGTGAATATCCTATTAAAAATTCTTCAACATCACTTAAGCAAACTTGTTAAAATAAAACACGATTTTAAGCAAGTTTGCTCTAGCTCTACGGTTAGGCAAGTCATCTACCAATTCTAGTCACTAACAAGATAACTACTATAGCACACAACTAGCTAGCAACCTAGAAAGCTCGAAACAAAGTTATACAAGCTAAAAGAGCTAAGCTACTCAACTTTGCAAGAATGAAAGAAAGTAATGCAAAGCTAGAGTTAGGAGGGTTATACCACCGCGAAGAGATGAGTCAATAGATAACCAATCACAATAAGAATCCTCGGTAGAGACAATGTGACACAAGATTTTTTTACCGAGGTTCACTTATTTGCCAACAAGCTAATCCTCGTTGTAGCAATACACCCACTTGGAGGTTCACATGCTAATTAATTGGCAATCACAAGCCAAACCCGTCACCGGGTGCCGCACAACCAACACAAGATGGGGATCCCCAAGCTACGCGGAATCCACTAGAGATACCTTTCGTGAATCTCCCGCGGGGTAGGTTCAAGAACCCCTCACAATCCACCGATCGGAGCCGGAGACAATCACCTTCCTCCGCTCAACGATCCTCGTCGCACCAAGCCATTTAGGAGGTGGAAACCTCCAAGAATAACAAGAGCTCCGCGATGACGACGATCACCAAGTGCCACTAGTATACAATTCGAAGAAGCAATGCACTTGGTTCACTCAATCTCTCATGAAATGATCAATTATGTCAAGAGGATGAGTGGTGGAAGCTATCTCAAGCAAGCACAAATGTGTGAGTGAAGTAGGAGTGCAAGAGATGCCCCAAAGGGCCGGCCATATCACTTATATAGCCCTCACACAACAACTAGCCATTTTGCCCTCAAAACAAAGCTTCTGCTCCCTGTCCGGATGCTAGCAACAGTGTGGGGTCCGGACCATCAACAGCGTCCGGACACCCCCACACAGCAGAGACAACTCCTCTTTTCCTCCTCCGGACGCGGCCTCCGGATGCGCGCAACGCGCCATCCGGACCAATGGCCACGCGTCTCCGGACTCTACTATTCACAGAGTCCGGACCACCGTCCAGAAATATTTCCAAGGACTCCCGAGAGCACCCGAGAGCTCCCTCAATATTTCTTCTCCTCCGGACTCATGTCCAGATCCCTGTCCGGACCAACACTTGCGTCCGGATCAGATTACACAGAGACAATAGAGAGGGCCAGAGCTTCGGACGCATGTCCAGATCCCTGCGTCCGGACCACAAACAGCGTCCGGACTGCTCTCCTCAGCTGAGCCGACCTAGGGTATGCTTTCGGACGCACACGCGTTAGTCCGGGCAGCCATTACCCTAGCGTCCGGACCTCTGTCTGAAACTCTTTCTGGCTGCCCAAACACTTCACCAACTTCTCCCAAGCTTCCAAGGACTAACACTAAGTGATCTCAACACTTGTGCACGTGTGTTAGCTTTTAGTTCACATTTATCTTGGAATTAGTTGGTCGTTTCACTAGTTCAATTGATTTTAATGCAATGCATATGAACCTAGTGGCACATGATAACCGTAATCATTAGCAAGAGCTCCCTCCTTGATAATACGGCTATATATCCTAAATGTGATCACACCCTCCATGGTGTATGATCACCAAACCGAAAATGGTTCCTATATCACCTTTGCCTTGACACTATTTTCCTTTACACCACCATGCTAGAGCTTATGTCATCCTCACTTGATCCACCTTGCTCCATCACATGACATGTACCAACCTATCTCATGATTCACACTTAGAGATCCAAGGTTAGTACTTAAGTGGGTTTCATCAAATACTCAAAACCAAAACACATGGGGACTCTCAGGATGTTCCTTAGGATCCATCCAAAATGCAACAACCACATACCAAAACCTAGAAGGCATCAGATACAACCTAGACTGAAAATAACAATGCAACAAATAAAGCCTAGAAAAACTGCAGCAACCTAGTCAACCTAGAAAAAAGGGACAGTAAAAAAACCTTGAAAAAAGGGAACAAAATCTACTTTGCCTCCTTCAACTATCACATGGTAAAGAAGGAAAAATTCTAAAAAATATTAATATTTTTATATCTTATGAACACTTAACATAATCATGTTGTCACAAAGAACATATATTTTTTATTTTTACACACTTTTCATTATTTTAAACTATTTAATAAGCATAGATCTGAATAAGTCTATAAATAAGTCATCCATGATCCAATAAGCAATCAAATATACAATGATAAGTCCACCATAAAAATTTCATCACAATAGGATCACAAAAATTGTAGCTATGAATTCATCACTAAAAAGCATAGATCTAAATCTATAGCAGAAATTTTATACTAAACTATACTATATCATATATTTACTGTGTAGATTTACTCATGTGGAGTAAAAAAAACTGGACTTTCCATTTTGTGACTTTTCTGTAATTTACTATGATTTTTCAAAGATTCAGACGAAATCTGTACCTAATAATAAAGAGGCAAAATTTCTAGCCATTTTGGGTCCATCCATTCTTTTTAGGTTCACCTTCTTCTAACTATCGGACACTGAAGAGTTTTTATGTATGAACTTATATATATAACTTGTATTTATATACGAGTTAGAATAACTCTTGTCTAGCACGATATAGAGTTCGATTACAACTAGGGGTATATAAAGGATTAAGATGCCCAAGAAGGGGTGTGAATTGGGCTTATTTCAAATTTCTAAAGCAATATGAAATCCTAGCAATGCCAATTACCCCCTAGTGCCTACCGGTAGTGTGTCCTAACTAGAAAGCGGTAGCAATTCAAGGAAAGTAAGGACAAAGTGGTAAGTAATGCGATATGAAAGAGCTAGGGATAGAAAGCTTGACACGACGATGTTTTGCCGAGGTATCGAGGAGTCGACACTCCCCCTAGTCCTCGTTGGAGCACTCGCGCAAGGGTATTGCTCCCCCTCTACCCGCGCAAGGTTAGAGTGCTCTCTACGGGCTGGTTCTTCGCCACTCCGGCTCAGTGAACTGCCCACGACCGATCACAAGTCGATGGAGAAGGGCCTCCGACAATCCTCCGGCGATCACCTTCCTCCCAAGCACCACCGGACCGTCTAGGTGATGTCCATCACCAAGAGTAACAAGCTTCGATCTTCACTTGACTCACTCAAGCTTCACAAGTAAAGTGGATGCACACTTTGTCTCTTGGATGAACTAGAGGAGAGGATGGATGGATTCGCGAACCACTCTCTCTCTCTCTCTCTAGGGCTCTTGCTCTCTTCCCAACCTTCTCAAAAACTTCAGCAACTGAAATGAGCAAAGGCCAAGTGGGAAGGCAAAGGAGGAGCTATAAATAGCCCACTCACAAAACTGCCTCGGGCTGAAAACGCTCTGCGTTTAAGTTGGCGACGGACGCTCCGTCGCATGCCCCAACGGCTAGTTCCTGTACACAGGTTTGGGCAACGGACGCTCCGTCGCAAACTGACGGACGCTGATCTCCAGCGTCCGATGCCCCTGGCTGGGGCTGGCTGAAAACATGCCCACTGGAAGGCCGACAGATGTTGTCGCAGCGGCCGACGCCTCGGCGACGGACGACATCCGTCGCCCTCTGAAACTCTAGGGATTGCACTAGGCGGCCGACAGACGCTACGTCATGCAGGCGTCAACGTCCGACGCCAGCGTCCATCGTGACGGATAGCGTCCGGCGCCTTCGGACTCAGCGTCCGACGCCCAGTCAACTTCTCTCTCAACTCCGGTTTTCGTTGCGATGAATTCGGAAGTTGTTCTTGGCTATCTTACGGTCACCATAGGCTTGCTTAGAGCTAAGGAAGTCAAGTGTGCACCACACCTAAGTCATGGACCTGTCCTAAGTCAAGCTACTAATCTCAACCCCTCTTAATAGTACGACCAAAGATCAAATAAAGACCTATCTATACTAAGTGTCCTTCATCTCCTTATGGAAATTAGCATGTCACTCTAGAGACTTCATTATGCATCTTTGAAATCTGAAATGATATCCATCTTGGGGGCAAAGTGATAACCATTATAGCCCATTCATTTTGATCACTATGGTTATGCTACGCATAGCCTCTGCAAACACACGTTAGCCATAATAATCTTTTACTTGTCGTTAATCACCGAAACCAATAGGGCCATGATTCTTCAATCTCCCCCTTTTTGGAGTATAAGATATAAGAGATGAATGGTTAGGATTTCAAGTGACTTGGATAGGTTGAGAAAGGGTTAGTGAATAAGAGAGAACAAATACTTGCTCATCCAAACCAAGCCACACACATGTACTCATAGATATGAAATGGAATCGGAGTACCTCATGATATTCTGACAAATATATCGAAGTATGGCGCGGAAGCTCAATTACATTTGGTCAAAGAGACATATCAAGGAAAAAATAGACCTCTATTTTTGCCGCAATAGCCCGAAATAGCTTGAAAAAAATTGTGCCGCTATTTGCATTCATGCACAATTTTGCCGCTAAAGTCCGCTAATTACGGTTTATAAAACGCTAAACACCTTGGCCTTAGCTCGCTATTTAAAACATTGAGACATATCATGAACAAGTGACAACTCACAACATGTATTAGTGATAATCAAGAGTATGTCACACATAGGAGAGTATCTCACAAACATCAAACATCACACCATATATACAAATGCATGAAAAGTAGATATGATGACATGAGTACGGGGAAAGTAAATCACACAAGTAAGAACCAAATCCCCTATCTCACAACTCTCCCCCTATCTCTGATATACTCGACCCTCTCTCCCCCTTTGGCGTCTAGCACCAACACTAAGCATCTGGAGCTGGGGGTGGAGCCGAAGAAGCTGAAGTCTTGCGATCTAGCATGATGAACTCCTGAAGATCTGAATCATCTGACTGACCATCTGCCTCGGTCTCTGCCGGTGTAGGCTCAGCTGGGGTGTCCTCTAAAACTGGAGCTGCTGGCTCAGAAGCTGTCACTATCTCTCCTAGCTCCCCCTGAGGCTCTGAAGGAGTAGCGTCCTGAGCTAAAGCCTCAGACGGTCCGGCCTCTATGATAGCGGGTCTAGGAGCCCGATGAGTGAACACACGAGGCGCGGGGGAAGTAGTCACTACCAGAGGTGCAAGTGTAATAGCTGCAACAAGCTCTGCTGGCTGACCCTGAGAGTGGAGCGGTGAGGACACTGCAATTGCGACTGCTCCGGCATCCACTGCCAACTGACTCTCTGGCTCAACTGCCTCTGCTGCGACGATAGTAGAATCCGTCTGAACGGCAGCACGAGGAGGAGTGGTGACTGTCTAAGTCGAGCAGTCTGGCGCTGCCTCCGACGAGGCGACAGAAGACAAGTGAGTGCCTGCCGCCGGAGGGTGCTCCTCTGAACGTTGAGCCTCTGGAATTGCTATTATAGGGGAGTCCTCTCCGGTGATCTCTCTATAGGTAGCTGTGAATCCCCGTGTAGTCTCCTCAATAGTAGGCCCCGGGTAGGAGTGAATCCGATCTAAAAGTCACCGGGGGAAGCTAGCCACGATGACACCTGAGTCATCGATGTCTGAAACACGGGCAAAGCTGGTGGCTGACTCTGAAGCCCGCTGGGCTGTAATGCTAGAGTCGGAACTACCACTGTAGGTGTCTCAGTCTGAGACATGTGTTGCTGCTAAGAGGTCTCAGGTAGAGCTATCTGTGGTGTGAGGGACTGACCGGAGCTGGACCCGAGGAGCCGACTAAGTAGCTCTGTCTACTGTCACTGCACCTCGGCCTGCTGCCTCTGGAAGGCCAGAAACTGCATCTGGAACTCGTCTTGCTGGGCTTGTGCATGTGCCTGAGCTTCCAACTGCTGAGTTGTGAGCCTCCATACCTCCTCAGCCTGCCTCCTCTGCTCCTCTGCCTGTCGTGACTGCTCCTCCTGCATCCTCATAAGGATGGTGAGTATAGTAGCCTCTGAAGAACCTGAAGCTGGAGCAAGAGCTGCACCTGACCCACCGGCCTCATGGTCGTGAGACCGGGGTGCGTACTGTGGAATAGACCTGTAGTCCTCATCCGAGCTGTCTGAATCAAGATCCTCTCTGTAGGTGGCATCAGCCGCTGCATCTATCTGCGCATCGAGGTCTGCTAGCTCTGCATGTGCAAGTTGCTCAACTGTAGCGTCTGTTTGCTCATCTGACTGTGGTGGCACTCCTGTCTACCTGGTGCCTGGACGGTAAGCACGGCTGGGGCGAGGTAGGTTCCCGTGGATGACCAACTGGCTCATCGAGTACACTGGGAACTTAGTGGCTGACCAGGTAAGAGTGACTCGTAGTGCTGAAGAGCTAGTCATGGCAACTATCAGATAAGAGATCCAATGTGCATACTGTAGCTGCCAGTGACCTCTGAAGCCTGCGGCTATGATGTCCTCTAACTTATTGATGATCAGATCCCATAAGTCAAACTTTTCCTTCCTGATAATAGGAGCAAGAAGCTATAACTGAAGACGTGTAAGTGTGTCCCGAGCTCCAATCCTAGGTAGGATGGTACGCCTCAGTGCCTCATGGAGAATCTGAGCAAGAAGTGTGAGGTCTCGCGGTGTGCGGCTCGAACCCTCTGTGAAAGGCTGCTGGAAGCACGACCTCACATAGTCTGTAGATGGCACTATCCCGTCGTGAGGTCGATGAGGTGCCTCCTGATCCCCGTAGCATAGACTGTGAATCCTCGTATTAGAGGCCTCTAGGTGAAACAGCTCTCGGAACCGAGTAGTAGTGACTCTGAAGTCGCGACCCTGGAAGCCGAAGTGGAAGAACTCGTGGTTAGGTGAAATCCACAGGGAGGCGTAGAACTGAAGAACCCAGTCCCTCTGGTAAGTGCCAGAACGTCCCATCAGGTCAGACAATCCCTGTAGATACTGCAAGTACTGAGGAATCTCTGGACCACCGACACCCTCTATATGTGCAAGTGGGCAAACTTTGTGAGCCCGAAGAGGAGCGTCTATCTCGAAGTAAGCTCTATAGAAATCCTCGTGAATGGTAGAGTAAAAGTTACATCCAGCATAGGGATCTCGTTGACCCAGGAACCAAGACTGGAAGTTGACAAACCAAAGTGACTGAGTCTGCTTGTGAAAGACCTTGTTTGGTTTTGGTTAATTGATGAAACCTATGGACTAACCCTTGAACTAAGTGTATGATCAAGTTAGGGTGGTTCACCTTGATCTATGGAGCTAGATGGATGACTATGATGGATCAAGTGCTCCATGGACTAAGGAAAAGAAGAAAGAGAAAAACAAAAATGGGCTCAAGGCAAAGGTATATCTATAGGGCCATTTTTGGTTTAGTGATCAAGACACTATACAGAGTGTGATCACCTTTACGATAGATAGCCGTACTATTAAGAAGGGAAAACTCATTTCGATTACGGTTATCATGTGCCACTAGGTTTGCATTGCATTCAAATAAAATGAACCTAAGTGACACAAAAAAAATTAATTCCAAGAAATATATTGTAAAAGGCTAACACAGGTGAATAAGAGATGAATCACAAGGTGTTAGCACATGGAAGCTTGGAGAAGAAGAGGTGGCTTAGTCTGGCACTCAGAAGGGCTCCAGACACAGGCAAAAGGCAGTCCAGACCATTGGACATGCGACCGGAGGCATACCCTAAGGCTCGGCCTCTCTGGACAGAAGGCCCGGACGTAGATGTTGGTCCGGACGCGGACTCCGGACTCAAGTCCGGATGAAAGTTGCTCTCTGGTTGCTATCTACGTAGCGACCGGACGCTGTTGTGCGTCTGGACATAGGACTCCGGTCGCGGGTCCGGGCATTTGGAGCTCTCTGGACCGGCTCTGCGTAGGGTCCGGACGCATGGCGCATTGGTCCAGACCCCGACTGTTTACTGCGTCTGGAGGTCGCACGTCAGCACCAGAAAGGGCCCCAACGGCAGAATTTGAAATGGAGGAGGGTCCGGACGCACACGCGATGGTCCGGACCCCCCATGCATCTTGCGTCCGGAGTCACGCAGAACTCAGTGGAGAAGGGGCAAAATGGCTAGTTGTTTTGTGGAAGCTATAAATACGTTTTGGCCGGCTCAAGAAGCACACTCTTGCATCTCTCATTCATTTGACATACTTGTGCTTGCTTGAGATAGCCCCGAACTCATTCTCTTCACTCTTGTTGCATACATGTGAGAGTTTGAGTGATCCAAGTGCTTTGATCATTGCATTGCATCTTAGTGGCACTTGGTCATCATCATCGCCGCGAAGTTTCTTGTTATTCTTGGTGTTTGCCAACACCTAGACGGCTTGGGCGATTGAGGAAGCTTCGGCGCAATTGGTGATTGTTTGCGGCCGGCTTCGACGATTGTGAGAGGGCTTGTACCCACCTCAGTGGAGCACCAAAGGGTAACTCTAGTGGATTGCTCGTGCCATTGAGTTACTCTCATTTGGGTGGATTCTTGTGGTGCCCGAGTTAGTGGGCTAGTCTTGTCATTGCCTATTGGCCACCGAATCACCACTTGAGTAGTCGACACAACGGGGACTAGCTTGGTGGCAACCAAGTGAACCTCGGGAGAAAAATCGATTGTCATCTTGTCTCTGGGCTACTCTTTGGTATCCATTGTGATTGATTATCTACATTGACATTCATATATCACAAGGCTTCGGTATATCAATCACCTCCTCTCTTGCTTTTATATTCATTCATATCTTGTCTAGTTAGCTTGCTAGTTAGCTTCTTTAGTAGTTGTTCTTGCTAGCTTGTGCTAAGTGCTTTAGGTTCTTGATATTGATTGTTAAGCACTTAGTTAACTAGAATTGCATTGGATAGGTGGCTTTGCACCCCAAGTAGAGCTAGAGCAAAAAGCTTCGCTTAAGTGTTATCTAACCTTTTGCTCTAGTGATTTGTAGAATTTTTATTAGGCTATTCACCCCCCTCTAGCCATCTAGGACCTTTCAAGTGGTATCAGAGCCGTGGTCAATGCTATTATCAAGGCTTAACAAACTTCGATGTTAGTGATGGCTCAAATATTATCCAACCATGTCAGGAGAAAACCGCCAATGTTTGATGGCACCTCATTTGATTATTGGAAGAGGAAGATGAAGATGCATCTAGGTTCAATACTGTACGGTTATGAGGTTGCTACGCTAGCCAGAAAACAAATTTTTTCTACCCCATAAACCAGGAACTAGTGCTAGTTATAGATCACGGGGTTACCACTAGACGCACAGGTGCAGCGGAAGCGACTTGATGTAGTCGTGCATGTCGCAGCAGTGCCGTGTAGTTGCGAGGTCGTCCATCTCAACGTCTCCTTCTCGCGGTTCGTCCTTGTGCTCCAGATGCAGCACCTCCGAGGAATCCCACACGTGCAGGGAAGAAGCGTCACCCCTCTGGACTGCCAGGTCCGCGAGGAGTACTAGGCACGAGCGTGGGGAGGGAGATGGCGGCTGCCAAAGGACGTGAGTATCTTGCCTCGCGCCCACCCCTTGTTTATATAGGCGTCCTAATGAGCTCCCACGTTGGAGGCCCATTAGCAACCCTAAACCTAGTCTAATTCGGTCAGGGACAACTTTAGAATAACCATACAAGTAAATGAGTTTCACAAACAATTCACATAATTGTTTATCGATACAAGTTGTCTTTAATGGATATTCATTGAACTCATAACATGTCATGGATACAAGGAAATACAATCATCTCTATGATTACCTCTAGGGCATATTCCCAACAGTCTCCCACTTGCACTAGAGCTAATCTCGAAGATATCTAATACCCATAGCCTTCACGTGCGCCTCATGCATAGGCTATGGAAGAGCCTTTGTCAAAGGTTCTACAACATTCAAATCCGTATGTATTTTGCACATCTTGATCTCATCTCGACCGACGAACTCTCCAATGAGATGAAACTTCCGTAGTATATGTTTGCTCTTTTGGTGATTCCTAGGCTCCTTAGCCTGCGCTATCGCCCCATTGTTGTCACAATGTAGATTCAATGGGCGAGATGCATTTGGAACCACACCAAGCTCGATGAGAAACGTCCTCATCCAAACACCTTCCTTTGCAGCGGCAGAAGCTGCAATGTACTCGGCTTCTGTTGTAGAATCAGTCACCGTCTCCTGCTTGGAACTTTTCCAACTTATAGCACCACCATTTATTGTGAACACAAAACCTGATTGAGATTGTGAATCATCCACATCAGTTTAGAAGATGGCATTGGTGTAACCATTTACAACGAGCTCCTCCTGACCTCCATAGATTAGGAACACATCTTTAGTCCTTCTCAAGTACTTAAGGATGTTTTTAACAAGCGTCCAGTGACTCTCACCTGGATTAGCTTGGTACCTGCTCGCAACACTTAGAGCATATGAGACATCTGGATGAGTACATATCATGGTGTACATAATGGAACCAACGACCGAAGCATATGGAACCTTACTCATGCGCTTCTGCTCATCAGCTATCGTAGGACACTGCTTCTCGCTAAAACGCATACCATGTGACATAGGCAAGAACCCTCTCTTGGATTGTTCCATGTTGAACCGTTTCAACACCTTGTCAATGTATGTATCTTGGCTTAATCCTATAAGCCTCTTTGATCTATCTCTATAGATCTTAATGCCCAAAATATATGTTGCTTCTCCTAAATCCTTCATAGAAAAACTATTATTCAGTGAAGTCTTTACGGATTGCAACATAGGAATGTCATTCTCAATCAATAGTATGTCATCCACATACAAGATTAGAAATACAACAGCGCTCCCACTTTCCCTCTTGTAAACACAAGGTTCTTCTTCATTCTGACGAAAGCCAAACCCTTTGATCACTTCATCAAAACGAATATTCCAACTCCGAGATGCTTGCTTTAATCCATAAATGGATTTCTTTAGCTTGCATATATTTCCAGCATTTTTAGGATCAATAAAGCCTTCGGGTTGTATCATATACACGTCCTCTTCCAAATTTCCATTTAGAAAGGTTGTTTTAACATCCATCTGCCAAATCTCATAATCGAAATAAGCAGCAATTGCTAGAATGATCCGGATAGATTTAAGCATCGCTACCGGCGAGAATGTCTCGTCGTAGTCAACTCCTTGAACTTGCCGAAAACCCTTTGCAACAAGTCAAGCTTTATAGACGTGAACGTTTCCATCCATATCATTTTTCTTTTTATAGACCCATTTGCACTCTATGGGTTTAACCCCATCAGGCGGGTCAACCAAGTTCCAAACTTGATTGTCTCCCATGGAATCTATCTCGGATCTCATGGCACTTTGCCATTCCTCGGAATTTGGGTCCATTATTGCTTCCGCGTATGTCGCAGGTTCGTCATCGTCTAACAACAACACTTCCCCACGTGCCTCACGGATTCTTGCTGACCTTCGTGGTAGTGGAGGTGTTTCTCTTGCCACAGGTATCTCAACTTGTTCTGCTACATTAGCATCACTCATAGAGTTATCCCCTATTGGCTCATCTTGAACTTCTTCAAGATACACCTTTTGTCCACTCTTCTCTTTATTGAGAAACTCTTTCTCTAAGAAGACACCGTTCCGAGCAACAAACACTTTGCCCTCTGATTGGTTGTAGAAGTAATACCCTAAAGTTTCCTTTGGATATCCCACGAAAAAGCATTTGTCCGACTTGGGTGTTAGTTTATCTGACATAAGTCGTTTGACATAAACTTCACAACCCCAAATCTTTAGAAAAGACAAACTGGGACTCTTACCAGTCCACATCTCATGTGGTGTCTTAACTATGGACTTAGATGGTACCCTATTCAATGTGAAAGCGGTTGTTTCTAGAGCATATCCCCAAAATGAGAGTGGTAGGTCTGACTGGCTCATCATAGACCGAACCATGTCCAACAAAGTCCGATTACGTCGCTCGGATACGCCGTTTCTCTGAGGCGTTCCAGGTGGCGTAAGCTGTGGAACAATTCCACAACTCTTTAGATGATTGCTAAACTCATGGCTCAAATATTCGCCTCCACGATTAGATCGCAAGGCTTTAATTTTCTTACCATGTTGATTCTCTACTTCATTCTGAAATTCTTTGAACTTTTCAAATGTTTCAGACTTATGTTTCATTAAGTAGATATATCCATATCTACTAAAATCATCAGTGAAGGTTATGAAGTATTGAAATCTGCCTCTAGATGTCGTACTCATTGGTCCACATACATCAGTATGTACAAGTTCCAATACGTCTACCGCCCTCTCAGGAAAACCTGTGAAAGGCAACTTGGTCATCTTACCCAATAGCCAAGCCTCACATGTCTCGTATGATTCAAAATCAAACGAAGTTAGAAGCCCATCTGAATGGAGCCTCTTCATGCAATTCTCACTTATATGGCCTAAACGACAATGTCACATATAAGTAGGACTTAACTCATTAACCCGAGGCCTTTTAGCATTAATATTACAGATAGGTTCATCATCAAGATTTAAAATAAACAACCCATTCACAATGGATGCAAAAGCCACAAACATGTCATTCTTTGAGATCACACAACCATTGTTTTTACTCGCAAATGAATAACCATCCTTCATCAAACATGAAGGTGACACAATGTTTCGACTTAAACTAGGAACAAAATAACAATTATTCAATTCCATGATAAATCCTGACGGGAGGTGAAGTTGCATCGTCCCAACGCTCAACGCAGAAACTCTTGCATTGTTGCCCACACAGAAATCAACTTCTCCTCTTTTCACGCTTCTACTTCTTATCATTCCCTGCATCGTATTGCAAATATGAGCAACCGATCTGGTATCAAATACCCAAGAATTCATATAAGAATCAACGAGAAAATGTCTGTAACATAAACAACAAGTGTATAAGCAACGGGAGTACCTTTACCACCGCCATCCTTCAAGGATTCCAAGTACAACTTGCAGTTCCTTTTCCAGTGACCTTTCCCATTACAATGAAAGCATTTAGCTTCAGCAGCTTGTCCAACAGCCTTGGGTGCAGGAGGAGGGTTTGGCTTAGAGATCTGATCTTTAGCCATCGCCTTCTTCTTCTTCTTCCAAGCCCTCTTCTTAAAGTTAGGCTTGTTTTGGACAGCCATCACATCGCTACTGCTAGCACCTTTCTTGATATCAGCTTCTGCTGTTTTAAGCATGCCGCACAATTCATTCAAGCCCTTCTCCGCCCCATGCATATGGTAGTTCGAAATGAAGTTCCCATAGCTAGGCGGAAGAGACGCAAGTATGAAATCAGTGTCCAACTCTGGGCCCATTGGGAAGCCTAGCTTCTCCAATCTCTGAGTGTGACCAACCATCTTGATCACATGTGGGCCAACTGCTGCGCCTTCTGCAAGCTTGGTTTCGACAAAAGCCTTGGAAACATTGAACCTTTCAGCCCTGGCTTGAGTCTGAAACATATCATTAAGCGCCACAATCATATCGTACGCTGCATGATTATTATCAAATTGCATCTGGATATCTGGCTCCATGCAAGCGAGCATAAGGCAACCCACTTCAAGATCAGCATCACATGCTTTCTTGTAAGCGGTTTTCTCTGCAGCAGGTGCATTATCAGCAGGCTCATCTGGTAATGGGGTGTCTAGAACATCTTCCTTTTTCTCAGCCCTAAGAACAATTCTCAGGTTGCGGATCCAATCCGCATAGTTTGTTCCATTCAACTTATCTTTCTCAAGAATTGAACGCAAAGTAAATGGTTGATTACTGGGAGCCATCTACAACAAAAGTAATGCAAAATACTAAGACAATGTATCCAAGACAGGGTAAATCATATTAAACTTTTAATAGAATCTACTCCCACTAAAATCAATATCCCTCTATTGAAACTTAGTGATTCAAGACCCGCAACTAACAAGTCTACTAGTGAGCTTTAGCATCACCGCTAGGAGACATGGTAGATCAGTAAGCAACTCCTTACTAATCATATCACATATGACTCTTGTTGTTGGGTGGCATCTCTATGCTTGTGTTACCAACAACTAATTCTCCAAGGTCCCTAACCATTAGGATAACCTTGTTCAAGTAACCAAACCTTCTGCTTGTAAGTGTCCGACACAAACCTGTCTAGTCAAGGAAAACCAGTGGCACCCTAATTTCATAGACCCGCCACCGATCGTACGAGACATGTGATAGTGCAAGGTTTGGGGAAGCATTATGACTTAAACATTGTTGAGGGATCGTTCTACTTCACTACCGCATATGTAGACAAAAACATTATCGCATGTGAAAGTAGAACATCGTAAGAACGACATAAACACAGATTTGACTTGGTATAGCCCATTATTCCTTTGAAGATCTCCATCTCCATCAATCTGTTCATCATGGTGATCGTCATCTCCATGATTGAAGTATGCCATCCTCCGTGATGAGTCCACCAAGACTATCTATCACTACCGTAACATAGTGAAATAAAATTACATAGTCGTAGGATCATCACAGATTGGCACGCAGGCCATTACATATGAATTGACAATATATGTGGCTCCAGCCATATTGTCTTAATCATGACGTGCAAGCCATGAATTAATTACATACATGCATCACATACACATAAGGGCTATACCAATCACGAATACCTGCAAAACAGAGTTAACCGATTCCGACGTCTAAACTTAAAACGCCGAAAACTCAATTTTCTAGGCCGAATTTCGCAAATCTAATTTTCGCAAAAATTTTCGGTGCACGATTTTCGTTTAAGGTTTTTCTCGTTCCGAGGTCGTATGCAAAAGTTATGGCCGTTTTACCGAACAACACTTTTCTGCAAATTTCCCTCCGACGGCGGATCCAATCCGCCGCCGCCTCCGCATCTCATGCGCTTGGAACTTGACCTAGGTCCGATTCGATCAATCTTATTAATCTCCAACTCACTGTAATTGGGTTTACATGTATCACTTAACTCGGATGGCGGAATCCCGACCGGTACGAGTAGATCGCTACAATACCAATGTGGCAAGATCACGAACCATGATCAGAGATTGATCCAAAACCATGCATATCTCCATATGCACACACCCGAATGTATAACGAGGCAACTAACGGCTTTGATACCACTGTAGGGTTATGAGGTTGCTACGCTAGCCAGAAAACAAAATTTTTCTACCCCATAAACTAGGAAGTAGTGCTAGTTATAGATCACGGGGTTACCACTAGACGCGCAGGTGCAGCGGAAGCGACTTGATGTAGTCGTGCGCGTCGTAGCAGTGCCGTGCAGTTGCGAGGTCGTCTGTCTCAACGTCTCTTACTCGCGGTTCGTCCTTGTGCTCCAGATGCAGCACCTCCGAGGAATCCCACACGTGCAGGGAAGAAGCGTCACGCCTCTGGACTGCTAGGTCCGCGAGGAGTACTAGGCGCGAGCGTGGGGAGGGCGACGGCGGCTGCCAAAGGACGTGAGTATCTCGCCCTGCGCCCACCCCTTGTTTATATAGGCGTCCTAATGAGCTCCCACGTTGGAGGCCCATTAGCAACCCTAAACCTAGTCTAATTTGGTCCAACCCGAATTAGGCTTCCAGCCCCTTAAGCATGCGACCCTATGGGCTCACGCACACATAGACATGGCCCAAGTACTCTTACTCGACCAATAGTTGATAGCGGCCTCTAGCAAGGCGTGTCAACTCCCATGCATACGCTATGATCATATCAGATGAACCACCACAATTAAATATACATGTTATTCCTTTGCCTCGTGATATTTGGTTCAACTCGTGGGTTAACACTTAACCCAAGCACGGCCATGCATTTCATGATCTAATCATTTGAGTGATCCAGTGATATCTCTCTCATATGGAGAGTGGCAAATTCCATCTTGATTGACTATGTCTCACAGCATGTTTCCTGACAAAACCGAAAGCTACCTTTATAACTACCCAGTCATGGAGTAGCGTTTGGTAGTCCTAGGGTAGGTCGTTTCACATCTTGAGTACATACGACAATCTCAGGTCTAAGGACATAATGTACACGATGTGTATAGAGACAATCTCATGTCGGGTCTGTCCAGCACCATGTCCCACATGTGCCCACATTATTAGTTTGACATCTCATGTCCATGACTTGTGAAACATAGTCATCAACTAATAATGTGCTGATCTAATATTCATGCACATTCTAGCACAAACTCCGATCAGGGACAACTTTAGAATAACCATACAAGTAAATGAGTTTCACAAACAATTCACATAATTGTTTATCGATACAAGTTGTCTTTAATGGATATTCATTGAACTCATAACATGTCATGGATACAAGGAAATACAATCATCTCTATGATTACCTCTAGGGCATATTCCCAACAAATACATGAGAAGGTGTGGAGTGTGACCGAACATGACTTTGTCATTCTTGATGAAGCCACTCCCACACCTAGAGATCAAGAGAACCGGCAATGCAACACCATGACACTCAATGTGATCTACAATGGCATTGATTCCAAGGTGTTTGAGCAAATCAAAGATCTTGAAAAGGCAAGTGAAGTGTGGAAGAGACTTGAAGATACATATGAGGGCACTTCAACGGTAAAGAATGCCAAGTTGTACATGCTCAAGGACAAGCTATCTCACTTCAAGATGAAGGATGATGAGTGTATCCCGGAGATGTTTCATAGGCTCCAAGTGATCATCAATGATCTCAAGATCTTGGGTGATAAGGTGAAGGATGAAGACTTCTCAAACTGGTTTCTTGGTTGTTTGCCCAAGAAATACAAAACCTTGAGGCAAATAATTAGAAGAGATGGTTTGGACAAGATCACTCCCAATGAAGTTCTTAGTGAGATTATGACCGAAGAGCAATACAATGAAGAAAGTGAAGAAGAAGAGGTCAAGGAAGAAAAGAAAGAAAAGAAGAGCTTAGCTTTCAAGGCTTCATCATCCAAAAGCAAGGGAAAAGCAAAGAAGCAAGAGTCAAGTGATGATGAAGAAGCTAGTGATGATGATGATGAGATGATGGCCCTCTTCGTGGGGAGATTGAAAGACCTTTTTTGGTTTTGGTTAATTGATGAAACCTGTCGGTGTTATGACCCGGGGGGTCAAGACCACCGGCTAGTAAATTTGTATATTGCGTGCTCCCTCTCCCAGACGTGATGCGAAGACAACACAAGATTTATCCTGGTTCGGGCACAGAAGGCCCTACGTCCAGCGGGGGAGGATGGATTGTATTATCTCGCACCGAAGTGCTCGTACAGGGGGGGGGGGTACAAGCAGGTTTACACGGAGGTGCTCAAGATGAGCTGAGGCCTAGGACTAGCAGGGCTACCCTAGATGGTCGGTTGACTGCTTGAGAGGTCGATCAAGCAATCGGGTGAGTGGTGTATGCGGGTCAGAGCTTAACCGAATGTGTGTTCGTATTGTCGATACGAATGCGCCTTCGTTTTCGCCCTCCTCGTTCTTCTATCCTGGCGTCCCCTTTTATAGATCAAGGGGAGGTACGGGAGTATAGAGTCCTAAATTGTAGCGGCATGGGAGGCGTGTCCGTGGCACCATGCTGGCGAAGGGACGTCGATCGCTGTAGCGGCGTGGCCTTCCCGTCCTTCCGGTGTTTTGGAGTATAGTGATGGCGGACTGGACGTTGCGGCACGTCACGGCGTAGCAGGGTTGACCTTCTGTAGACGGGTGCGAGTCCCACAGCTGAGGCGGGACGGAGCGGATAGGACGGGTCCCAGGCCAGAGTGGTCGGAGACGATGGTCGAGCCCCTGGTCGAGGGGGGGTCGAGGTCGGCGTGATCCTGTCGTATCCCTGCGACGTGGCTACAGCGGTAGCACAGTTGACGGAGGTCCAGGGCATGGGCGGTGAGTCGATGGATTTGACCGCGGTAGTGGGCGCCCATGGCGTTAGGCGGGGGCAGGTAGGCGCATCGGATCCCCTTTAACCCATACCGGGAGCAGGTAAATCGGTCAAGCTTCCTACGCGCGGGTCGTTCGTTCGACCCTCTGTCCGTCATTCAAGGGGTCGAGGCGGAGGCAGAGGCGGAGGCAGAGGCGGAGGGGTCATTCATTCGACCCCTGTCCGTAAGTCGAGGCAAGGGTGGGGGGTCGTTCGTTCGACCCCTGTTCGTCAGTCGGGGCAGAGGCGGGGTTCGTTCATTCGACCCCTGCCCGTCAGTCGGGGCAGAGGCGGGGGGTCGTTCGTTCGACCCCAGTCCGTCTGTTTTCCCAGTAATGGGCCGCCCACGACTGGTTGTTGTCGCCGGTGAGGGAGGCCTTTGAGTGATGGGCCTTTCTCCATTGACTTAAACAGCTGATCAGACCCTGTCTTAAAAATGGTTGCTATGTTGAGCGTTAGTTTATCGTAGGTTTAGGGTACCCCTTACCATTGTACCCGACAAAACCTATGGACTAACCCTTGAACTAAGTGTATGATCAAGTTAGGGTGGTTCACCTTGATCTATGGAGCTAGATGGATGACCATGATGGATCAAGTGCTCCATGGACTAAGGAAAAGAAGAAAGAGAAAAACAAAAATGGGCTCAAGGCAAAGGTATATCTATAGGGCCATTTTTGGTTTAGTGATCAAGACACTATAGAGAGTGTGATCACCTATAGGATAGATAGTCGTACTATTAAGAAGGGAAAACTCGTTTCGATTGCGGTTATCATGTGCCACTAGGTTTGCATTGCATTCAAATAAAATGAACCTAAGTGACACAAACAAAATTAATTCCAAGAAATATATTGTAAAAGGCTAACACAGGTGAACAAGAGATGAAGCACAAGGTGTTAGCACATGGAAGCTTGGAGAAGAAGAGGCGGCTCGGTCTAGCACTCAAAAGGGCTCCGGACGTAGGGTCCGGACGCAGGCAAAAGGCAGCCCGAACCATTGGACATGCGACCGAAGGCATACCCTATGGCTCGGCCTCTCTGGACAGAAGGTCCGGACGCATATGTTGTTCCAAACGTGGAATCCGGACTCGCGTCCGGATGAAAGTTGATCTCAGCATAGCGAATGGACGTTGTTGTGCGTCCGGACGCAGGACTCCGGTCGTGGGTCCGGGCATTTGGAGCTCTCTGGACAGGCTCTGCGTAGGGTCTGGACGCACAGCGCATTGGTTCGGACCCCGACTGTTCACTGCGTCCGGAGGTTGCACGTCAGCACCAGGAAGGGCGCCAATGGCATAATTTGAAATGGAGGAGGGTCCGAACGCACACGCGATGGTCCGGACCCCCAATGCATCTTGCGTCTGGAGTCACGCAGAACTCAGTGGAGAAGGGGCAAAATGGCTAGTTGTTTTGTGGAAGCTATAAATATGTTTTGGCCGGCTCAAGAAGCACACTCTTGCATCTCTCATTCATTTGACATACTTGTGCTTGCTTGAGATAGCCCCGAACTCATTCTCTTCACTCTTGTTGCATACTTGTGAGTTTGAGTGATCCAAGTGCTTTGATCATTGCATTGCATCTTAGTGGCACTTGGTCATCGCCATCGCCGCGAAGTTTCTTGTTATTCTTGGTGTTTGCCAACACCTAGACGGCTTGGGCGATTGAGGAAGCTTCGGCGCAATTGGTGATTGTTTGCGACCGGCTTCGACGATTGTGAGAGGGCTTGTACCCACCTCGGTGGAGCACCAAAGGGTAACTCTAGTGGATTGCTCGTGCCATTGAGTTACTCTCATTTGGGTGGATTCTTGTGGTGCCTGAGTTAGTGGGCTAGTCTTGCCATTGCCTATTGGCCACCGAATCACCACATGAGTAGTCGACACAACGGGGACTAGCTTGGTGGCAACCAAGTGAACCTCGGGAGAAAAATCGATTGTCATCTTGTCTCTGGGCTACTCTTTGGTATCCATTGTGATTGATTATCTACATTGACATTCATATATCACAAGGCTTCGGTATATCAATCACCTCCTCTCTTGCTTTTATATTCATTCATATCTTGTCTAGTTAGCTTGCTAGTTAGCTTCTTTAGTAGTTGTTCTTGCTAGCTTGTGCTAAGTGCTTTAGGTTCTTGATATTGATTGTTAAGCACTTAGTTAACTAGAATTGCATTGGATAGGTGGCTTTGCACCCCAAGTAGAGCTAGAGCAAAAATCTTCGCTTAAGTGTTATCTAACCTTTTGCTCTAGTGATTTGTAGAATTTTTATTAGGCTATTCACCCCCCTCTAGCCATCTAGGACCTTTCAAGTGGTATCAGAGCCAGATAGAAATTCACCTCAGCAAGGGGGAAAAGACAAGTCCTTCTAGGGGAGGAGGTGACCTCGGATGGGTCCTCCTTGCGGCCAAGATAGGTAGAGCAGTGATCCCTCTGCGGCTGAAACGCACGAGCAGAGGGAAGAAGCAGGGGCGGTGGCTCTAGAAGAGACGGGAACTGCGGCGAGCTATGGCGGTGCAGGCTAGTCGGCGGCGGGAGGCCACCGGGGAGGGGTGGCGCTGACTGGAAAGAGCAGGGGTGCGCGAGCACGAGTGCTGCGGCGGAGAGGGCGCGACGGTAGTTTAGAACAGCTGCGATGGCGTACAGAAGTGACTGAACCGACCGAGAGGGGAAGAAGAGATTTTAAAAAGTTTTGCGCCTGTTAAGTTCGCGATGGACGCTCCAGATCTGAGCGATGGACGCTCCGTCGAAGTGCGACGGACGCTGGGCAGCGTCCGACGGCATCGTCCGTCGGGCTTCCAGAACGGGTGTGGAGCTCTTCGACACATTAACCGCGTAGGACGCTCCGCGACGGATGGTTGGGAGCGTCCGTTGCCCCGCAGACAGACAACATTTTATCTCTGGACGGTCGCTACGGACTCTGAGGCATTTGTCGCCGAGCGTCCGTCGGCAGCGTCCAACGCCTTGAAAAATAGAGTTTTTCAAATTAGATTTTTGCGTCTTTCTCCCAACCAAGTTCCAATCCAAATAAGATCCAAATAACACCTGATTGGACTTGATATGAGAACCATCTCTCAAACTCTCATTTGAATGTAGTTTGCCATAGGCTTTAACTTTAGTTTTAGCTCAAAATAGTTGAATGGAAGCTCCAAGGAGACATCATAGGGCCACAAGAGGGGTATAGAAACATCTTGAGCTTGGAATGCTCCCCCTAAGTGGACGAACCCAGGGGATGCTCAAACTTAACCGAAAAGGAACGACAAACAACACATGCACATGCAATGCATTACAAGAATTTGAATTTAGGTTGCTTGCAAGTTTAAACCATGATTGGACTTCTTCACATGTTCAAGAATGGTTATTCCAACCATGTTAGCCAAGCCTATGTGCATTACTAATTAACATGATTATATTACACATGATGCAAGGTTGGTTCACACAAGATCATCTTTTAGTGAAGTTAGAGTGATCAAGCACATTCAATTCGCTTCTCAACCTACAAAAGATTGCTTCATCGAGTGGTTTAGTGAAGATATACGCCAGTTGATTTTTGCTAGAAACTCCCACTAGTGATATGTCTTTCCTAGCCACATGATCTCTAAGAAAGTGATGGTGAATATCTATGTTCTTGGTGCGATAGTGTTGAACCGGGTTATTAGCAAGCTTTACGACGCTTTCATTATCACACAAGAGTGGAACATCTTTTAAAACCACGTTGTAATCAATAAGTGTTTGGGTCATGTATAAGATTTGTGCACAACTTGCTCCCATGGCTATGTATTCCGCCTCAGCGGTAGACAATACCACACTATTTTTCTTCTTAGAGGACCAAGAAACAAGTGATCTTCCTAGCAAATGGCAACCGCCGGATGTACTCTTCCTATCAAGCTTACACCCGGCATAATCCGAATTGGAATAGCCAACAAGTTGGAAGGGAGTTCCTTTGGGATACCAAAGGCCAATGCTAGGGGTGTGCCTTATGTACCTTAGGATTCTTTTTACCGCACTTAAGTGCGACTCCTTAGGATTAGCTTGGAACCTTGCACACATACACACACTAAACATGATATCCGACATAGAAGCGGTGAGGTAAAGTAAACTACCGATCATCGAGCGATAAAGAGTTTGGTCGATCTGGTTACCTCCCTCATCAAGGTCGAGATGCCATTGGTAGGCATTGGGGTCTTGATTGGCTTGCAATCCTCCATCTTGAATTTCTTGAGCACATCCTGAGTGTACTTCTCTTGAGATATGAAGGTGCCCTCTCTCAATTTCTTCACTTGGAAGCCAAGGAAGAAGGTTAGCTCGCCAATCATCGACATCTCGAACTCCTTGGACATCAATGCACCAAATTCCTTGCTATGATCTTGGTTTGTTGATCCAAATATAATGTCATCGACATATACTTGGCAAACAAAGATCTCTCCATCAAGCACCTTGGTGAATAGTGTGGTATCCACTTTCCCGATCTTGAAGCCCTTCTTGAGTAGGAAGTCCCTTAGCCTCTCATACCAAGCTCTTGGAGCTTGTTTCAATCCATATAGAGCCTTGGACAACCTATACACATGATTAGGACAATTTGGGTCTTCAAGCCTAGGAGGTTGTGAGACAAAGACAAGTTCATTAATGAAACCATTTAGAAAGGCACTCTTCACATCCATTTGAAAGAGTTTCATTTTATGATGTGAAGCATATGCCAAAAGGATACAAATGGCTTCTAGTCTTGCAACCGGTGCAAAGGTCTCCCCAAAATCCAAGCCTTCAACTTGGGAGAACCCCTTTGTAACCAATCTTGTCTTGTTCCTCACAACCACGCTTTGATCATCTTGCTTGTTCCTAAACACCCACTTGGTGCCAATGATTGTTGCTCCTTTGGGCTTTTCTACTAGTGTCCACACTTCGTTTCGGGTGAAGTTGTTCAACTCTTCATGCTTGGCGTTCACCCAATCCAGATCCGCAAGTGCATCCTCCACACTAGAAGGCTCAACAAAGGAAACAAAAGAGTGGTGCTCAATATAAGAAGCAAGTCTAGATCGAGTTGTTACCCCCTTGATGGACTCCCTATGATGAGGACTTGTGGATGGGCTTGAAGCATAGGTGTAGATCTTCTATCAATCACTTGGGGAGGAGGTTGTGGTGCATCAACATCACTGGCTTGAGCCTCGGCTTGATCTTGAGGGATGAAGGTATCTTCTTGGGCTTCCCTCACTTGTTCTTCATCAACTTGAGACACGTGAGGTGGAAAAGGTTCTTGATTTGCATCATCTTCACCATCTTCCACCTCTAGTGGGTTGATTGTACCAACGGGCATATTCTTCATAGCCTCCCTCAAGGGTTCATCACCTACATCATCAAGATTCTCATGCTCTTCTTGAGAGCCATTAGTTTCATCAAACTCCAAGTCATATGTTTCTTCAAATAGGCCGGAGGCTTTGTTAAATACTTGATATGCCTTGGATTTAAGTGAATAACCAACAAGGAAACCAATGTCACAACGCCTTTGGAACTTCCCAAGTGTTGGCGCTTCTTGTAGATGTAAACTTTGCATCCAAACGCTCAGAAGAATGATATATCCGGTTTCTTCCCATTCACAAGCTCATAGGGGGCCTTCTTGAGAAACCTTTGGACAAATAGCCGGTTGGCCGCATAGCATGCGGTGTTGATTGCTTCGGCCCAAAACTTCTCGGGGTGTTGTACTCATCAAGCATTGATCTTGCAAGAGTGATTAGTGTCTGATTCTTCCTCTCTACTACACCATTTTGTTGTGGGGTATAGGTGGCGGACACCTCATGCTTGATCCCAACTTCATCACAATAATCCTCAATCTTGGTGTTCACAAACTCGGTGCCATTATCACTTATCTTCTTGATCTTCACATCAAACTCATTTTGGGCTCTAGTTGCAAACTTCTTGAATATTGATTGAGTCTCTCCCTTGTCTTGAAGAAAGAACACCCAAGTGTACCTAGAGTAATCATCAACTACCACACCAAGCACAAGAGATTGACTCCAAGGCTAGCATAGGTGGTTGGTCAAAATAAATCCATGTGGAGTAGATCTAGGACTCTTGAGGTTGACATGAATTCTTTAGTGGGATGGGTGTTGGCCACTTGCTTGCCGGCTTGACATGCACTACACAATTTGTACTTCTCAAACACCACATCCTTCACACCTCTAACCATCTCCTTCTTGACAAGTTTCTTCAAGGTTGACATTCCCACATGTGCTAATCTTCTATGCTATAGCCAACCGAAAGATCTCTTGGAGAATATACATGTTTGCAAACTAGCTTCATTTGAGGTGAAATCCACTAAGTAGAGGTTGTTGTGCCGAAACCCTTTGAATATCAATGACTTGTCATCTATCTTGGACACAACCACCTCACTTGGAGTGAAGAGACATTGGAAACCAAGATCACACAATTGTCCAACCGATAGCAAGTTGAAGCTTAGAGATTGCACTAGCAAGACATTGGATATTGATTGATCATTGGAGACTGCCACTTTGCCAAGTCCTTGTACTTTGACTTTTGAATTGTCCCCAAAGGTAATCTTGTCTTGCCCTTCACAATCTTCATCTAGTGTGGTGAACATCTGGGGGTCACCGGTCATATGTTGAGTGCAACCACTATCAATCACCCAATGACTTCCACCGGTCTTGTAGTTCACCTACACACAAGCAACTTGGAGTTAAGCTTGTTGTTTGGGAACCCACACTTGGCGAGGCCCCATAGCCTTGTCAACTATCTCCTTAGCAACCCATAGCACTTTGGGCTTGTTCTTCATCTTAGGACCGAGAAAGACAACAAGTGGTCTACTCTTGGAATCCTTCTTGATGACAAAGTGTGCATCATGATCAAAAGGCCTTGTGTGCTTGGGCAAGGTCTTAGGAGGTGGAGTCTTGCAATCATAAGCACAGTGCCCAACTTGACCACACTCAAAGCATCTTCTTGGCTTTGGCTTTGCTTTCTCATAGTTGTTGCTTGTAGCCTTGTTCTTGTAGTAATTCTTTGCTTCAATATTGACCTTGGCCTTCATGAGTTGGCTTTCCTTGAACCCAATACCGGTCTTGTTGGTCTTCATGATAGTGTTCATCAAGAGCTCACTTTGGAGGTTGTGGCCCTTGGTGAACTTCTCCATTCCACTTGCAAGCTTGATCTTCTCAACCTTGAGCTTTTCATTTTCTTCTTTGAGAGAGTTGATCAAGGTGATTGCATCCTTGTCATCTTGCTTGGCCGACTTGATAGTGAAGGGCTTGTTAGCCTTGAGGTTGATTAGCTCTTCCTTGAGCTTGGAGTTCTCTTGCCTCATCTTCACATAGTCATCATATTTTTCGGCCCCAACTACCTTCTTGCCCTTGCACTTAGCATTTTGCTAACTAGCAACTTCATCAAGCAAGTCCTCACAAGAAGTAGCTATATCACACTTAACAACTGGGTTAATAGCAACATGTGTAGCAAGATCATTTGTAAGCAATTCATTAGCTACCACAAGTGTGCCATGTTCATTTATCACTTGGTTGTAGTCATATTTTAGCAAGTTATACCTTGTGTGGAGCTCTTGTGTTGACCTCTCAAGCTTATCATGTTTCTCATTGGCTTGCTTGAGTGAGGCTTTGAGCTCCCTAGTGCTAGATGTGAGAGTATGGTTCTCAAGCTTCAAATCATCATTAGCACTAGACAAGGCATCAAGCTTAGCATGCAAGTTATCTTTGATTTCTTGGAGTTTGTCATTTTTACCTTTGTACTTCCTAATGATGCTAGAGTACTTGTTGCAAATTTTAATTAGATCATCATAGGATGGTGTGTCATCATCATCGCTGTCACTACCACTAGAGTCACCACTATCATCCTCAACCTCCTTTTGTACTTTCTTGTCACCTTTAGCCATGAGGCATAGGTGTGTAGAGGATGAGCCCGGTGATGAAGGAGGAGGTGGCGGTGGAGTAGAAGAACCAATCACCAAAGTGGCCACCTTCTCATCTGCACTCTCACTATCGGAGGGCTCACTTGAATCTTCAATGTCGGTGAGCCAATCTCCAACAATGTAAGCCTTGCCATCCTTCTTCTTGTGGAAGTCGAAGTTCTTCTTCTTGTAAGGCTTGTCTTGTTTCTTTTCATCATCGCTTGAGTCGTCTTGTGCACCCTTCTTCTTGTAGTTCTTGAACTTCTTGTTCTTGAACTTTTCTTTCTTTTCTTCGGTGCATGCATGAGCTAGATGACCAAGTATCCCACAATTGTAGCACTTCATTTGTGAGATGGGCTTCCTCAAAGAGCTTGTGAAGAATTTATTCTTCTTTGAGTCAAACTTGACTCCATTCTTGTTTAGCCTCTTCAACATCTTGGTGGTCTTCTTCACCATGAGGGCGATGTTGTCATCATCTTCATCATCACTTGCACTCTCATACACAAATTGCATCTTGCATTTCTACGAAGAAGATGCCTTGAGAACCAAGTCCTTCTTCTCCTCCTTCTCTTTTTCTTTCTTCTTGGAGGAGGATGAAGAGCCACCATCACCAATCTTCATGTACATCTCATAAGCATTTATCTTGCCTAATACTTGTGTTGGTGTAGCGGCGGAGAGGTCCCCTTGGTGAAGAACCGTGACGATGTGGCTATACTTGTCAATTGGCAAGACACAAAGTATCTTGCGCACCACATCGGTCGATGCCATTTGGTTGAGCCCAAGTCCATTCAAATCCTCTACAAGAATGTTAAGATGTGAATACATCTCATTTACATTTTCATTAGCAAGCATAGTAAAGGAATTGAGCTTTGCCATGACCAAGTGATAGTGTTCCTCACGCTCACTCTTTGTACCGTCGTGAAGAGCACAAATAGTGGTCCACAACTCAAATGCGTCTTTGGCATTACGCACTCGGTTGAAGACATCCTTGCAAATTCCACGAAAAAGAATGTTCTTCGCCTTGGCATTGTGCTTCTCAAAGTAAGGGTCCTTCGCAAAGTAGGAACCCCCCTTTGTGGCGGCCTTGAGCACGCCAACGTCCACGGCCTCTAGATAGGCCTCCATATGAACTTTCTAATATGGAAAGTCGTCTCCATCGAACATGGGAGGTGGTCCATCCCCATGGGACATCTTGCTCCAGGCGGTAAAGCCTAATTTAGAGAAAACCTTGCTCTGATACCGATTGAAAGGATCAAGATGCCCAAGAAGGGGGGTGAATTGGGCTTATTTTAAATTTCTAAAGAAATATGAAATCCTAGCAATGCCAATTACCCCCTAGTGCCTACCGGTAGTGTGTCCTAACTAGAAAGCGGTAGAAATTCAAGGAAAGTAAGGACAAAGCGGTAAGTAATGCGGTATGAAAGAGCTAGGGATAGAAAGCTTGACACGACGATGTTTTGCCGAGGTATCGAGGAGTCGACTCTCCCCCTAGTCCTCGTTGGAGCACCCCACGCAAGGGTATTGCTCCCTCTCTACCCACGCAAGGGTAGAGTGCTCTCTACGGGCTGGTTCTTCGCCACTCCGGCTCGGTGAACCGCCCACAACCGATCACAACTCGATGGAGAAGGGCCGCTGACAATCCTCCGGCGATCACCTTCCTCCCAAGCACCACTGGACCGTCTAGGTGATGTCGATCACCAAGAGTAACAAGCTTCGATCTTCACTTGACTCACTCAAGCTTCACAACTAAAGTGGATGCACACTTGGTCTCTTGGATGAACTAGAGGAAAGGATGGATGGATTCTCGAACCACTCTCTCTCTCTCTAGGGATCTTGCTCTCTTCCCAACCTTCTCAAGAAC
This sequence comes from Microstegium vimineum, assembly GCA_022036555.1. Lineage (NCBI taxonomy): Eukaryota > Viridiplantae > Streptophyta > Magnoliopsida > Poales > Poaceae > Microstegium > Microstegium vimineum. Next base: position 11,948,444 of record CM039135.1, on the reverse strand, counting down.
TTCAGCAACTCAAATGAGAAAAGACCAGGTGGGAAGGCAAAGGAGGAGCTATAAATAGCCCACTCACAAAACTGCCTCGGGCTGAAAAACACTCTGCGTTTAAGTTGGCGACGGGCGGTCCGTCGCATGCCCCAACGGTTAGTTCGTGTACACAGGTTTGGGCGACAGACGCTCCGCCGCAAACCGACGGATGATGATCTCCAACGTTCGACTCCCCTGGCTGGGGCTGGCTGAAAACATGTCCACTGGAAGGCCGACGGACGCTATCGCAGCGTCCGACGCCTCGACGACGGACGACGTCCGTCGCCCTCTGAAACTCTAGGGCTTGCACTGGGCGGCCGACGGATGCTATGTCATGCAGGCGTCAGCTTCCGACGCCAGCGTCCGACACCCAGTCAACTTCTCTCTCAACTCCGGTTTTCGTTGCGATGAATTCAGAAGTTGTTCTTGGCTATCTTACGGTCACCATAGGCTTGCTTAGAGCTAAGGAAGTCAAATGTGCACCACACCTAAGTCATGAAGCTCTCCTAAGTCAAGCTACTAATCTCAATCCCTCTTAATAGTACGACCAAAGATCAAATAAAGACCTATCTATACTAAGTGCCCTTCATCTCCTTATGGCACTTAGCCTATCACTCTAGAGACTTCATTATGCATCTTTGAAATCTGAAACGATATCCATCTTGGGGGCAAAGTGATAACCATTATAGCCCATTCATGTTGATCACTATGGCTACGCTATGCATTGCCTCTGCAAAACACACGTTAGCCATAATAATCTTTTACTTGTCGTTAATCACCGAAACCAATAGGACCATGATTCTTCAGTATATTAGTGTGTCCGTGTGATCGTGGGCAAGCAAGAGTCCGTATCACTCACGTTAGGAATAAGCCTGCTATACGATAACCAAATAGATCTCTGTGATCCTAAATATGAATAGGAAATTCTAATCTAAATAGAAAAGAAATATAATAAGAGAAACATTTTTGGAACCATATGTATGACATCTTCAAATAACGTGAATATAACTAGGAATACTAATCCTAATCTAAATAAATTCAAATACGAGATATTCCATCGAATTATGATAGTGTTTGTTTTGAAACTAGGTATTGTCCGTCATATACGAACCCAAGTCGATCATGTCGTGTCAAAAATGGAAAAATATATAAATCGGATGGTCAAGGTGGGTGCTAGGGCTAAAAAAAGGAAATTGGAAGAAAGTGCCACTGACTATAAAACAAAAATAGAATAAGATCAAAGAGAGATTGGAAAGGTGGTTTTATGGTTCTAAAAGAAAATCAAGGAGGACGCAACATACTCATCAGAAAGGGGAAAAAACTTGATTAAACCACTGGAAAAAGAGAAAACGAGACTTACGACTACGTCAAAAAGAAAACTGAAGAGAAAGGTAAAGATAAAGACTAGATATATCATCATTTGTCACTTTTTCTTTCGTTATATTCATGGAGACAGAATGTAGGTAAAATTCACATAGTTGAATCCAATGTATATACAAAGTATAAAATAGTAAAAGATGAGAAGGAGAAGAACTTGACTAAAACTCTAAAGTTAAACTTGGGGTAAAAAAAGTTAAACTCCTCATAATTTAGGATGGAGGAAGTAGCTATGTTGCATGTGTTTCTCCCGTTGCAACGCACAAACAATTTTGCTAGTAAATATAAAAGGAAAAAAAGAAAACCACCTAGAGAAGCAGCCAGACATGCCATATGTCTGGTTTGAAAAAATGAGTGAGGAGTTATGTCTGGTGAGTGAGGAGTTATGTCTGGTTTTCTAATAATCTAGGGGCACCACTAGCGTCCAGACGTCCGGCTCCAGCCAGCGTCTGGACGCACCTCGGGCTCGTTCAACTATCTGATCCCGCACTTCCCGACGTCGCTTTTTCACCACGCGTGCCCGACGCCAACCCTCGACTGGACGCTAGCGCTACTGCCCTGTCCCGCGTCTTGTGTCCCATGCATGTCCGTCCAAATCCAGTCCCACGTTCCGCCACGATCTGCCCATCTCATCTGCTGCTCTTGCCCGCAAGGCCGCAAGGACGCGGCGGCCGTCCGCGTCAGTGGTGACCACGTTTGCCTTCCCGTGCTTGACATCAAGGTGAGCCAATAGAAAAGGAGAGGAGGAAGATGCAACATTCGATCGAGTTTTAAAACATCTAGTTGCAACAAATGCAACATATGTGTGAGAACAAATGAAACATTTAAAATATACATATGAAACACTAAAAAAAACACTTGAAAACACTCGAAAACCTTTGCAACATGTACACAACATCTGGATAAAAACATTTGCAACATATGCGTGAAATATGCGCAACTTTTAGATAAAACACAGTTGCAACATAAGTGGACGACCATTGCAACATATGCAACATCCGGATATGGTTTTGCAACATACCTATGAAATCCTTGCAACATACATCCAAAACTACTGAAACACACGAAACATACATTTACAACATGTTCTTTTAGCACAATGTCACCTTACTGCTGGGATGAATGGAGCTCGTCCTTGTGGAGCTCAAAGCCATGGTGCTCGGAAGTCTCGCCGATGCCGGTGCGAAGTTCGTCGATGGTAGGACCTCGGTAGTTGCCGCTACAGACAGATGGAGCGTAGCTGCAGACGGGAGACATGAGTCTGGAGGGCGACGCCAGTGAACGACGCAGGCAGAGTCCATCCCTCATTGGTGGGCGGCGCGGGTGGAGAGCGAGGGCGGCGTGGGCGAGCGGAGTTCGTCCCGCAATGGCGACACAGGTGGAGAGTGGGGGGCGCGTGGGTGAGTGGAGTATGTCCCTCAATGGCGGGCGACACGAGTGGGGCGAGGGCGGTGAGCGACGCAGGCATGGTCCATCAGACCAGAGCGAGGCACAGGGGGAGGCGAGCAACGCCAGCGGAATCTGTCCGCGCAAGGGCGGCGCCGGCGAGCAAAGTTGCATCCTACGACGGCGTGCGACACAGGCGGGAGTGACGCCGACGAGCGAAGATCCGTCCTGTGATGGCGGACGGTGGTGCCGGCGAGCAAGCAGGCGGAGTCCGCCCCGAGCAGCGGCGACACGGTCTAGCGGAGTCATCCGTGCCGTGGGGCTCGCGGCGCGGGCAGGGGCGAGACGAGTGGATGCATGCGAGCGGCGCGCGCAGTTGCAGGATGGGCTGGTGGAGGCGACAGCGCGCTGGGAACTGTCTGGATGGAAACAATGCGACAAGCAGATAAGGCCGTAGAGAGAGACGAGTGGATAAGGACGTGCGGGCAAGCTAATCGTTATCCAATCCTCACGCGCCGTGTCCGGAAAACAACGAACGTTCTAATCTAAGCATTACCGATAATTTAGAGAGTAATTGATGATTGAGAGAGACAAAGTAGACTATTTTTCTTTTAAAAAAAGTTACAACCTACTATTATCAAAAAAAAGTTTTCTTTATAAACACATTCCGAGGCCCAATACCATGTTAGAATATTAGGCAATTTCCATATCATTTTAATTTCATAAATTAACATAATGATGATGACATATAAAAGATTATATAAAGTTGAGATCATGACATCAACCGTATTCATAACCATATAAAACATGTTGATATCAAAAGCATGTACACATGATATATATAGCATAACATAAAAGCAAGACATATATATGATAACAACAACTGCTACTGGACTGCATATGAAACGACGATACAGACCTACTGAAACGTATACGTAGAAACATATGAAACAACATAACAGTAACACTGAAACATATATGCAGGACATGAAACTAGCAGGAACAGGGAGCATACAGATTACGAAACGACACAGCAGAGCATGTGAAACAGACTCGCTACAACTGATGAAACAACATAGATAAACTATTGAAACATATAAAAACTGTACGATGAAAAACAGAGACGTGACGAGATGAACATACCCGCCCATCCGCGCAGCGTCTGATGTACCAGAACCTTGACCAACCTCGATGGTCATGATGTAGAGGACGAAAATGTACTGTCCACCGGGAAGAAGACGACGACGCCGTGTACTCCAGGAAGAAGACCACGACGACGGCGGCGGCGGCGGCAACCTCTAGGAATAAGACGACGACGGTGAACTGCGGGAGCGTCTCCTCCGGAAAGAAGACAACGGACGTCGATGGTGAGGAAGAAGAAGATGACGACGATGAACGACGACGACGTTGGGCAGTCGCGATGACGCTTCCCAAAAACCTAATTGCCGATCCCCGTGCAAGGTCTCGAACGACAAGGGCTCCGGAGGCACCTACCCTCTCGCTCTTCCGTACGCGCGGAATTACGAGATAGGAATGCAACTAGCAGCGGAACTGTGTCTGGAATATTCCGACCGTTTAGAGTTGGAACCGGGTGGGAATATATCTCCCGCAGGGGAGGCCAAGGTGCTGCGCAGGCTCCTGGCGCGCGGGAGACTGAAGGACGAGACGCGCATGGAGGCATGCATGCGTGGGAGAGGGAGAATGCGCAGGATTCTAGCCATCAAACCAAAATAGAAACTTCCGTAACTCTCTCCCATTACCAGCATGCATGCACGTGACATGGAGTGAAACTCTCTTAATTAATGAAAAGATGAAACTCTTCTCGCAATTATTGGAAACTAAAAAGGCAATACGTCACGCCATGTCCGCTCGCCTGCCTACCACGTCTCTAGGACTTTCCCGCTACAAATAACAGTCAAGCACACAATTACATTCCATAGAGCTATTGATTTATTGAATAAATAAATAGGTCAGCCCATAATAAATCCAACATACCATGCCAAGATGCAGGCCGCCAGGTTTGGGGCTCCGGCGGGTGGGGTTGGCAGCAGGCCCATGTTAGTAGCAGAGGAGGAAGAAGATAGAGGAATCGGAATTGGAGGCGGGAAGCAGAGCAATAGGCGAAGAAGAGACGAATCTGATATTCAGATTAAGGAATAGTTCATTACAAAGTTCCTTCATGCCCTTCTTGCAAGAAGGTGCTACCCTTTATACAACTAGACAGACTTGCCACATGGCCTTCGGGCCCAAACACCCGACTGCTCTTGACGTGGACCGAGCTGGTCTTCCTGCGAGGCCCATTTCCAATTCATCATCTTGCTCTCCCGGCACACTTCCTGTAGGAGGCACCGATGGAGAGGCAATGGTCCATCAGACATCCTGACAGCCCACAGGCCCATGGCGCCATCAGCCGTTACGATTGGGTTGGACGTGCCATTCCAACCGAGCCTTTCGTTCTGTCTAATCCTCGCCGCCGCCGCCGCCGTCGTCTTTATCCCTCGGAGATTCCCCCTTCCCGCCTCTCCGGCCGCCGCAGGTACGCCTGGCCCCGGGGCCAATCGCTTCCTCCCACCGCAGGTACCTCTATACGGATTACTCACCTGATCTGTCTGTAGCTGTATGCTGTATGCTGCTTGCTGCAATCCTACCCTGTCTTCTTCCATCGCCCCCAGCGGCCCAGCGTGCGGCGCAACCCCCCACCCAGCGACGACTGGGCCGGCCTTCGCTGCCTCCCTACTTCGTCCGCTTCGCCGGGGCGACGAGCACCACCATACGCCCTCCCCTTTGTCTTCTCATCCTGCTGTGCGAAACCTTGCGCCCAAACCCTAACATCCTATTCGTATTCGGATCTGAATCTTATTACAAGTGTATTATGCCTACAAACTTCGATTGCTTTGCAAAAATTATCGGTTGTACACCCATTTCCTTTACTGGGTCCGCCCCTGATTCTATCTGCCCTATTTTTTTTTCATTTTTGGTCCCATGTTACGTAGTTGGCAAAATCCCTTAACTTGTGCATCTTTGCCTTCTTCTTTCTCTATTTTAGGTTACCAAATACGGTGAACCCTGTGTTCCAGTGGAATTTTGCACCTCATTGTACTTTGAAGGCAAATAAAGTCAATTCTCCAATCTGAAGGCGAAACAGGGAGTGCACGTATTTGTCATAAAGTTTGCTCAGCTGCTGTTGGACATTGAAGAGCACAGTGGTGGTTGTATGCCTGAAAGGATTTCTTTGTAAATTTCCCCTGTATCTGGCTCTGTTAGCACCATTATTTTCCTGGTGTTTGGCAACCATGTCAGAGAGCGAGTTAGCTGTAATAAAACCAGAGGTACATCTGCCGTTGCAGTTTCTGTTAATTAGAGAGTAAATGTTGTGTTCTTATCTTGATTGGGCCTAAATCAAGTTTATTGGTGAACTCTGACAGGCATTGAAAACTTACATCTGGCTTCAGTGCTTTGATGGCTCCATACAACAAGTGGAGGAAGAAGTTGCAATGTTCTGCCCTATGATTTGTCGGGAAATAATGAAAAATGGGACAGGGTCATCTAAGAATCATGCTATAGTTCTACCGGAAAGAGTTAATCCGGCAAGTTTGAGTTTGATTCTTGATTATTGTCGGTTTCATCAGGTCGCTGGGCGCTCAAACAAGGTTTGCTGCACTTTATATTCATCTTGAAATTTTTGTTTGTTGAATCTATATTTTCTCCAGCATATCTTAGCATGGAGTTCCTACATTTGCAGGAGCGGAAGTCATTTGATGAAAAGTTTGTCCGGATAGACACAGAAAAACTCTGCAAGTTAGCTTCTGCAGCCCTTGGTCTGCAGTTAAGGCCACTAGTTGATCTTACTTGTGGAGCGCTTGCTCGAATCATCGGAGGAAAGACACCCGATGAAGTTAGAGATATTTTCCATTTACCAGATGACTTAACAGAGGTAACGGTACCACTTATAGTTGTGTATAGGAAAAAGTTCTCTTGATCTCCCTGAGTACAATTCCCCCATCTGGAGCTAAAAAAAAACAGATTTCATCAACACGAGCTCAGCTTGATAAAGCGAACCATATCCTTTTAGATGTTGACACATTTAATACTTATTTGGCAGGAAGAGAAACTAGAGCCACTAAAAAATATAAATGATGATCCTACGATTCGTTTATTGAACCGATTGTATGCAAAGAAGCGGAAAGAACTGCAGGAACGCCAGAAACTAAAGGTATTTTTCATTCATTGATTTACTATGTGTTGTGTTCAATGATATATCTGTACTTCATCAGGCTCTTTGTGTTTTATGATTGTTTCTGAGGTTCACTTTATTTCAGGATGTTCAAACACAAGAAGAGCAAAAAGATGAGAGATCTTTGGATGAGTTACTGTGTTTTATAAATGGAGATGGAGGTTAGTGATTTTTATCGAATATTTGAAAATCTTGACACAGAACAATCAGAGTGTGTGATGCCCCTACACCATTTGGTGTCGTGCCCACTGCACAAAATAATGTCCTACATCAAAATAGAAATATTAATGTTGTGTCCAGAAAATATCAGTTTTTTTGGTGTTTTTTCAGAAAGAAACTAAATTTGAGTTCCAAATGGCAAAATTGCACACTTTTTTACAAGTTAGATTGTTCTTCCATCAAACCAGTTGATTAATATTGAACAGTCATAATACAACAAAAAGTTGTTGCCCTGGACCAAGCATATTTACCAACTATGGATGAACTTCATAAGTAGTTTTAGCCACCGCTCAAGACTATTACAGTGGACTATTTTTGTGTCACGAGGTTTTGTAGAATCAGCGATCATGGTGGTATTTTTCCCATCGAAGTTAATACCTTTTTGCCTTTTTTATTGGTAGACTGGTTGCTTATATTGAAGCAAAAATCAACTAGGCATGGTAGGGGCAAGAGAGTGAATATTTTTGTTAAGTTGCTACCTGCCCCATCTGCTGTATCCTTATGAAATTACCCCCCCCCCCCCCCCCCCCCGCCTCCCCAACACAACACAACACACATAGCTAACCCTCTCCCCAAAAAAGGCTGCAAAAGCATGTCACACAACAATTGTTGGATGAATTCGTTGTATTTTTTTTATTAAAAAATCTATTGTGCTTCATGTAACCATTTTACAGATTCCAGAGGTGGGAAAGCTTCTAAGAATAAGAAAAAGAATAAAAGAAGGAATGATCAAGCTAAGAATCCCGCAAAAGCGAACTCGGAACCTGCAAATAAGGTGAGAGTTCAACTTAAATTATTTTTTCCTTTCTGGGGGTAACTTTATATAGAATGCTGTATTTCTTATATATTTTTCCGGGGGTCAGGAGGGAGCTTCCTGTGTGGTTCCGTGCAAAACGGATAATGGTAACGTTTCTATGCATCCTTGCCAAAGTCCAAATTTGCAAGATGATACCGAGTACCCTTTCGACAATGATGACCTTGATGATGGACTTGATCCGGCAATGAGGGAAGAGATTGATAGGTGAGGGCATGAGATATCTTATGGGTTGATGCATGTAGGCACTTTTGTTGTGCTACCAACCTGTTTCTCTATTGAAAAAACCTGTTTTGTACACAATACAGCAAAGTTGTTAATGTTTATTACATGCTGACATTTAATAAGTATAAGTTGATTTCTGGACTGAAAATTGATGGGTTCGGTTAAATGCTTCCACTCATCATTCGAGTTAGCTTTTGCTTGAACTTGCGGCAGGGCCGTCGATGGGCATGTGCGAGGTGGGCAACCGAACAGGGCCCCACCTCACATCCTGCAGTCCAATACCCAACAATTCACCATGAACCTCAGGCTGTAGAACCACTGAACCAATAGCATTAATGCGTGAAGCCAACTCCTATTCCTGCCTTGGTTTCTGACTCGGCAACTTCCCCTGCTGCTATGCTCCTACCATTGGCCAATTGCAACCGCCATGGCACCATTTTGCCGTAAGTCACAATGATTGCTATCTATTTTCTCTTCCTACTAGCTAGAATTAAAGCTGCTATTTTTATTTTATTTGTTAATTATGTCTTGACAAATTGTGATGTAGGAATCATGTATTGGCAAATTATGTCCACTAAAAAATTTAGGGCTCTAGTGTGTATTTCCAACCAAGCCCCCAAATTTCTGGAGACGGCCCTGACTGGCGGTTGCTGCTTGTGCCCGTCGCTTGGTCCAGGCTGTGTTTAGGATGCTATTAAACCATTTACTGTTGACATGCATGAAACAGTGCTCTGTTTTGATATAACAAGCGATTGTTCTTGACATACAGAGAAGTGGCGGACTTTGCGATGAAGTTGAACCTAGCTTGGTCCGAAAGAATGATTTTGGGACAGGACCAACGAATGGAGTCGCATGTTGATACGCGGTGGTAATGGTTCTGTGGCAGCAATTCTCTTAGTTTTTCTCCGCATAGAATTTTCTTGATGAGGTTTTTTTGCTGTTAGAGTGGGCAGAAAACCTTAGGCAGGAAGGAGTTTTGTTCGAGAGATACAGGATGAAATTGCCAGGTGCAATAGTCATGTTGTGTGATTTGTATGTACCCTGCTCTTCAAGAAAGTAGTGTCCAACCATGTGTTACCCAAAAAAAAAAGGTGGAGTGACTTGTGAGTGTAAAAACTAGAAGTTTTGAATCTATATGTATGTTCATTAATTTTGACAAATCTTATCCTTATGAATGAATAAAAGGGAACATGCTGTGTTGCTGGCAGTTGGCGGAAACAATGGGTTGCTTAGCCATATACTGTTGGTTTCATATTGCTCCAAAAAAAATTTTCTACCCCATGCTTGTTGAGTTATTTTTACCGAGTAAATTCAGTCAAAAAGTTCAAATACTTTCTTTTTTTATGTCAAAAACCTATCGATTTTTTTTTTGCCAAACACCTATCTTTTTTCTTTTTTTTTTTTGCTAAATATGGTAGTTGTGGACTGTTGGATAACTCTGTCAAAAAGTTTGTGAAATGATGGTATCTAGGTACTCCAATTCTCAGTCAACAAGTTTGCCAAATATGGTATTTGGGAACTGTTGGGTAGTCTTGGATTCAGTCAAAAAAGTTTCCAAATATGGAATTTGGGAACTGCTGATATTCTTGGATTGATAGTGATGCCCTTGAATGGTCATGTCTCTTTATTTTTTTCATATGTTCATAGGTACACACAAAAAAAGAAGATATTGTTCCGTATCGACGAAAGAGACCTGCCAGCATTACACCACGTGCACGCCCTGGGTGCTACTAGCACCCTATCAAATGGCATTAGAATTCGCCGAGATCCATATCTATCAGCTTCCTTGCCTATGTCATACCTCGTCGACGCTCAGCTTGCCTCGTCTAGACCTACACATATACCCGAGAAAGGCAGAACTTTGCATGAAGTAATTTTTTAAAATAGGAGAAAAACGTGTAGCTTTCCATTTCGAACGATTACAAGAACATAGCTACTTTCTCAAAGAAAAAAAGGGGCAGGGTACAAGAATGGCCAGGGCCTTTGGCAGCCGAGTCTGTTTCGACAGCTCTTTGGTCCTGCAGTTGATGATGAGTCTGTGCCCAGTTTGCCAGGGAGCCGTCGCCGCCTGCAGATGCCATAGAATGGCCATTGCATGCAGCTTTCAGTATTAGGATTGCGAGATCTTCACTGTTTCAATGTGACAAGAATAAATCATCAAACAATAAAATGAAAAGGGCGGCGAGTGATAAATGTTCCTTACACAACGATCGTGCAGTTTACAAGGTAGAGAACCACCGGATTTCATCCTGAAATTTCCACTGTTCAGGACACTGTGGAAAACCACCAGCTCAACGTCGGACATGCCCGATCATCATATTATTACAACACTTTTTAAATAACCTATAGAAAATACAGGTTGAGACCTGAGAAAGAGAGGGACTACGTTTCGAATTAGAAAGTAGGTAAAACGGTGTCAGTTGTCTAGCACATACGTATCTGTATATAACAAACCCAAGATTCCCCAGGTGGTGCAGGGCTCGCCATTCAGCAAGCGGTTTCCTTGTCAACCACTGGCATGTCAACTGTTGCCGATATATCTTTCCTTCAGAAATCAAGGCTCCACACACTTGGGTTGGGTATAGCTCAGTGCCTCCAGTAGATCCTAGATCCAAAAGTTCTATCGAAGGAGTCACCGGAACTGATGCACACAAGCACCACTTGCTAACCATGTCTCCCGACTACATTGTGCCAACACTGCACTGCTGTTCTCAGATCACTTGCAGTCTATACAGGCACTAAAATTGTAGAAAACAATATATTATCCTTCAGACAAATTAACTATGGCTCAAAGCGGGGATCAGATCAGCAGATTGAACAAAAAAATAATGATGCAAACTTGGGAGTGGTTGTTTAGGGATTTTCAAGCATTTCTAGCTAAGATAATAGCATGCTGGCAAGATATAGTACTGTAACAGAGTGACGAATGAAATGTGAAACATACTCACAATCTGTTCAAGCATTTCTCTTTTTCGCAACTCTAACTTGGAGAATTAGATGGACATCTCTCTTGAATATGGACCTCAGTTCTTCATTGGCTTCAATACCAATTCTCCTGACAGATTTGTCCCATATCAGATATATTAATACATCAGGAATAGTCCTAATAATGTAGATGTTAATTGGCAAAATACACAATCTGCCATTCCAACATAGTAGCAACTTTTTTCCACAACAGAATGCCTCACCCTATTTTAGAGCCATTTTTACCAACAAGAATCTGGCGATGGCTTTGCTTTGGTGCAATGAAGTGCTGCTCTACCCTAAGAGAACCATCTTTTAGCTCCTTCCAACCCATCAGACGATGCTCAATTACATAGGGGATTTCCTGTAAAAGGTGGGTCAGACATGAGATATAAATTCCATTTGAATTCAAATTTCATTGTAGAATTCCTGTAGCAGGTCATTAACATATCCCATTTGAATTAAAGAGAACCAAGTTGCATATTCGAAATGCAAAGGAATTACTTGGTGGATGTGATGCAGCATCTTCTCCCGCACAACCTCCAATGATATTGTTTTCATTACCTCTTCAGTCATTACAGTTGGTTCTTCATCCCAAGGTCTTTTTACTGCCTACAAAGCAAAGGCATAACTAGAGTATTGAAGTTACATAAGGATTGATAGCGCTAAACAATTAGTAAACAAACACAGAATTATAAAAGATTCCGTTCTAATTTTCAAGGGGTAATAAAAGTAAATTACTTCCTCAGTCAAGAATGTTGTAGGATGAATGCATGCAATATACCTTTTAAACTTCAAACCAAGTAGTAATTTAAATGTACATAAGAGGCTATATAAAAAGGGTGACCACTAAGTCAATCAACTACAGAACATTGATACAAGTCTATTTTTTAATTGCCAAACAGAGAGAACATAGCTCATTAGCATCACATAGAATAATCAACTAGACCATAGTTATGCAATGCACATCAAAACATCAGCAAAATGGTACTACAGACTGGCTAGTTCAGATCCTTGTTGCAAATATTACACAATCTATACAAAGAGGAAGAACCTCACAGAATGACAGACTTGTAGTTCTTGTTTATATTGTATTAGTATTTGAACACTTCCATACGACAATGGCATTGAAGTTCTAGAAATACATCATAAAGAATTAACAGTCAAAATTCAGTTTTGGACATCGTAACAAATCAAACTTCACCTTATAACAACAACAGAGGGGTATTATATAAGCACAATAACTTCGCATATAACTCAGGAAGTTCTACTCTTCAAGATTCAGAAAGGTAAGGCAGACTGACACTGGCAGACGAACAATAAGTATAGAAGAAAATACCTGGTCCATCAAGTACTGTACAAGGTCTTTCACTCCCTTGCCTTTTAGCCCAGATACCATGAAGTAACTAGCATTACCAGAATTTCAATAAGGCAAGTGGAATTGTAGAATGACAAGGTAAGCCTACAGAAGAATAAGGAAACCTTTCATATCCAGGAAGATCTTCAAATTCTTTTGCAACTTTAAGGAGGTCCTTCTTGTCTTTCACCAGGTCAATCTTATTCATGCACAATATACGCCTCTGGTTTGGGTTCACTTCTGTACCCAAGCGTTTGATTAATTTTATAACACGTGAATCAGGCCTGCATAAATGAACACATAGTTTAGAAGTGCACTTATCATGAGTTCTAACATGAAATATAAATAAAAAAAATGTGATGAAGACTTACAGAGTAAGATGCCTACTGACATCGAACATGACTATTAGTAAATCATAGAGGTTAATTGAGCTCCAGGCACTCTCCACACGAACTGTGACATCCCTATAAGGAAATCCATGGTGCCCTAACATGAGCCCTGGGGTGTCAAATAAGCACTGCAAAGAATTTTATTAGCTGAATACAAGACGTCTGTACATCTAGTACTGATAGGCATACAAAATTAGAAGTAGGTTCTTGTTTTTGTGTGTTATATTAATGATTCTACGATGGATAAATTAAGAAAACATGATTCAGCCTATTTTTTTTTAATTTAGATAGAACTAAATAGAAACAGATCAAGCCATGAAGATGCACCGCTATCTCACATGAGAGGATTTGTTACACAATTAATATCTTGCATGGTAGAAATAAAACACAAATAGTTTCATATACTATTTGAGGCAACACATGTCCAAATATCAGTTAACTGCAAACACAAAACACCCTAGCTATGTTAAGGAAATTTCAAGGAAATTATGTATGGTCAAGTCAAAAGTTGAAGATGTGGTTTCATTTCCTACTAGCCTGCCAGCATAATAATAAATCAACTTAATAAAATGACATACAATCTGTGTGTTCCCTTTTGTTAGCACCCCCAAAATTTCATGAGTCGTAGTATTTGTCTTGCGGGAGACTGCAGCCACTTTTGTCCCAACCTGACAGATCCAAAGATAAAGGCATCATAAGGTATTCATTTCGATCAGCTAATGGCTTTGCTGAACTACAAAGTTACTATAAGAAAATTGTGTCAATTGTACCATCCATTATTAGTTTATTACTGATTGGTTAAACAATCCAAGTTAAAATGCAGAGACTGGTATAAGTCATACATATATATTCTCAAGGGGTGGAAGCACAAAGGATAATGTGTTGAACTGTGCATGAACTGAACAGCAGAACAACTGGAAATGTCAGAGTCTAAGTGTGGAACTAATACTGTCATCAGCTCATACCCACAGCAACAGAAGCATTACAGAATTATATTAACCTATGATCGATGCCTAGTAGAAATACCTGCTAACAGCTAGTACTAAAGTACTTGATGCCATCTTTGCCAATGAAGGTAAAGTTAGGTGAAACAAAAAAACATTCTTTTAGAAACAGTTCGTACCATGGTATTTGTGAGCGAGGACTTGCCGGCGTTGGGCGCGCCGACAATGCCAACGGAAAGCGACATCTGGTCTTCTTCCCTGACCTCCCCGAAATCCTCTTCGTCCTCGTCGGGCGGCTCCATCGCCGCATCGAGCAGCGCCAGCGCCACGTCCCGCGAGCGGTCCTCATCCTCCTCCTCAACGGCCGCCGCGCCCATCCCCTTGCCAAAGAGCGCCTCGTCGGCGCGCGCGCGGAGGGAGGGGTCAAACCGGAGCTTCCTCAGCGCGGCGACGGGATTGTTGATTTTTCGGGAGGGAGCGGGGCCCGGCGTCGGGAGGGCGTAGTCGGCGCTGTCGAAGTCGGCATCGGCAGCCGGGGCCGCGGCTGGGGCGGAGTCGGAGTCCGAGGACGCGGCCGCCGAGGAGGTGGAGAGGAGGCGGAGAGGGGTGGGGATACCGGGAGCAGGGTTGAGGGATAGGGTTTGGAGCGGGCGGACGGCATGGAGGAAGCGGCGCATGGATGCGGCGGAGGAGAAGGCGGCCGCAGCGGCGGCGCGACGGCGGAGGGTTTAAGGGAGGGGTATTTTGGGGAAACGCGGAGGTGCGAGGACGCCGACTCGCGAATGAAGAAGAGGTGGAGTGGCCGGCGAAGCGGCCTTTGGGCCGGGCCGGTTATTGAGCAATTGCCTGACAGAAAAAAAAATCATACTATCTGAATTTTCTCTTTAGATCTAGCAAACATAACCGCGTGTTGCAATGAGAGAAAAAAATTTAATGTTAATTAAAAATACATGGAAGTATTGCATTTTATTTTCTATTTAGATTTGGATTAGAATTAGAATCCCTATTCATTTGATTTGGATGTATTTCATCATGAGTCATATTGGAATAAGAATTGTATAGAAAGCTAGTTGTTTTCGGGGCCAGATCATATATTTGACCCAATAGGTTTTAGAATCGAACTCCGTATCATATTAATCAAGAGCTATTCAATTTTGTATAAACATGAGTTACATATATAGAATTATAAATAGATCTCTGCTCCTGCCATTTACTATTTAGATTTGGATTAGGATTAGAGTTCCTATTCATCTTACTTAGGTATTCTATTTGGATTAGAATAGGATTTTTAACTATATTTGTGTCCAAACCCTATAATAAAAATAGGAGGGTTGATATCTGCATTCACGGAGTTAGTTAGGGAATGTCATACCATGGAGAAATTTTGGCTCTTTATTATTAGATATAGATATAAATATAAATATAGACTAGCAAATATGCCCGTGCGTTGCAACGAGAGTAAAAAAAACTAACATCCAGAGTGAAAATAAACAAAGTCTAAAACTTAGTATTATATAGAGCTGCTTAGTTTCGACAATCCACAATTGACATTGAGTCCCTTACCGATGCATAAGAGCACCTCGCCTAGATTAGCCTCGATTTCGGCTCCCCAACGTGGTTGTCGTGCTTTTGGAATGACATCTCGCAGTGGTAGTTCCGTGCGGTAGATTTGGCCGTCACCCGGCCATCCTCGTTGAAGTGGAAGAACATGTTTTGCTTCTCCCACCCGGATGCCAGTGTCGACAACGAGAGAGCTTTCGAGTATTCGTGCGTTGTAACGGGAGAAATATAACATAACTATTTATGTTTTCTCTTTTTAAAAATTTGATAGCCATAATTTATTTTGTGACAACATCCAAAATATAAGCAAATATTGATAATAATATGACAGTCTATAATTGTGATTATATGAAATTAAAAAGGTCATGGTAATTTTTTTGTCATAATGTTATGCACAAACGTATTTGCTCATAAACATAAGTAAATCGTAAATACTTATATCCATGACAACGTAAAGGTGTCCTACTACTACTATCAACCAAATTTGGACACGGCTGAGAGTCTCCATGTGTTTGGTTTTGAGTAATTGATGAAACCTACCTAAGTACTAACCTTGATCTCTAAGTGTGAATCATGAGATAGGTTGGTACATCCCATGAGATGGAGCAAGGTGGATCAAGTGGATGGCACAAGCTCTAGCATGGTGATGAAAAGAAAAATGATGTGAATGGTTGAAGGCAAAGGTGAAAGCTAGGAACCATTTTCGGTTTGGTGATCAAGACATCATAGAGGATGTGATCACATTTAGAATAGATAGTCGTACTATCAAGGAGGGAGCTCTTGCAAATGATTACGGTTATCATGTGCCACTAGATTCATTGCATTGCATCTAAAATCAATTGAACTAGTGAGAACAACCAACTAATTCCAAGATAAATGTGAACTAAAAGCTAACACACGTGCACAAGTGTTGAGATCACTTAGTGTTAGCCCTTGGAAGCTTGGGAGAAGTTGGTGAAGTGTTTGAGAAGAAGAAGAGGCTCCGGACGCTAGGGTTTGGTGCTGTCCGGACCATCGGTGATGGGTCCGGAGGCATACCCTAGCTCAGCTTTGCTGAAGTCAGAGATCCGGACGTTGTTGCGTGTCCGGACGCTGGATCCGGACGTGCGTCCGGAGTCAGTGTGCTCTCTGTTGGCTCTGTGTGATTTGATCCGGACGTGTGTGATAGTCCGGACAGGAAACCGGACATGCGTCCGGAGGTGCTGGTTGCTCTCGGGCGCTCTCGGGTGTTCTAGAAAATATTTCCGGACGCTCGGTGCAGTGGATCCGGACCCTGTGAACAGTGGCGTCCGGAGCCACATGGCGAGCTCCGGCGCGGGCGGGAAAAGAGCCGTTTGAATAGGCAGGCGACCGGACGCAGGCGCGTTGGTCCGAACGGCGCGTTGCGCGCGTCCGGAGTGGTGAACAGAGGAGCTGTCTCTCTGCGTGGGGGCGTCCAGACGTTGTTGATGGTCCGGACCCCACACTATTCCTTGCGTCCAGAGGTGGCGCAGAAAGCGTTTTTTCAGTGGGAAAATGACTAGTTGTGAGTGGAGGCTATATATAGTTGTATGGTCGGCCCTTTGGATCATCTCTTGCACTCATACTTCACTCACACATTTGTGCTTGCTTGAGATAGCTTCCACCACTCATCCTCTTGACATAATTGATCATTTCATGAGAGATTGAGTGAACCAAGTGCATTGCTTCTTCGATTGCATTCTAGTGGCACTTGGTGATCGTCGTCATCGCGGAGCTCTTGTTATTCTGGGAGATTGCCATCTCCTAGACGGCTTGGTGCGACGAGGATCGTTGAGCGAAGGAAGGTGATTGTCTCCAGCTCCGATCGGTGGATTGTGAGGGGTCTTGAACCTACCCCATGGGAGTTCGCAAAATGTATCGCTAGTGGATTGCGCGTAGCTTGTGGATCCCTATGTTGTGTTGGTTTTGCGGCACCCGTTGACGGGTTTGGCGTGTGATGCCAATTAGCGCGTGAATCTCCAAGTAGGTGTATCACTACAACGAGGACTAGCTTGTTTGCAAACAAGTGAACCTCGGTAAAAACTATTGTGTCTCATTGTCTCTCTACCAAGGATTCATCTTGTGATTGATTGGTTATCTCTTTGCTACTCTCCACGTCGGTATAACCTCTCTAACTCTAGCTTTGCATTACTTTCTTTACATTCTTACAAAGTAGAGCCTCTAGCTTAGCTTGTGTAGCTTAGTCTAGTAACACTAGATTTCTAGCTCTTGTGTGTGACATAGGATTTATCTTGCTAGTAACTAGACTTGTGGTAGGTGGCTTGCCAACCCTAGTAGTGCTAGTGAAAACTTGCTTTACGCCGTATTTTATTCTAACAAGTTTGCCTAAGTGTTGTTGTAGAATTTTTAATAGGCTATTCACCCCCCCTCTAGCCATATCTTGACCTTTCAAGTGGTATCAGAGCTAATACACCGTCTACAAAGGCTTAACATCCCATGGTGTTAAAATGGCTCTTATCAACAACACCAAGAGGCCACCCAAGTTCGATGACACCGATTATAGCTATTGGAAGGCATTGATGACCACCCATATTAAATCAATCAACCGGAAGGTATGGTTGGTGGTCGACAAGAAGTTTGAGGTGGTGAATGAAGAGGCACCCACCGCGGCCGAGGAGGAGAAGCTCCAAAATAATGACATTGCATTGAGTGCCATCCATGATGCAATCTCAAAAGAAGTCTTTGAGCAAATCAAGAACACTAAGAGTGTCCATGATGCATGGAAGAAGCTTGAAGAGTCTTATGAAGAGAATCAATCCATGAAGGGGGCCAAGGCATACATCTTGAAGGAAAAGTTTGCTAGCTTCTAGATGAAGGAAGATGAAAATGTGCCCGGAGATGTTCAATAGGCTTGAGGTGCTTGTAAATGACCTCAAGTCACTTGGTGAGAAGGTGGAGAACAAGGATTTCTCTTTCAAGTTCTTGAGAAGTCTACCATCAAGATTTGAGATGCTAGTCACTCTATTAGTGAGAAGTGGATTGGACACAATGACACCAAACCAAATTCTTGGTGAGGTGATTACCGATGACACCTTTAGAGAGGACAAGGACAAGATAAGAAAGAACAAGGAGAAGAAGGATGAGAAGAAGAAGAGTGTGGCATTCAAAGCCACATCATCATCAAAGGGCAAAGCAAAGTGTGAAGAATCAAGCTATGATGAGTGCTCTAGTGATAGTGATAATGATGAAGAGAAGATGGCTCTATTTATCAAGAAATTTGGCAAGTTCATGAAGAAGAAGGGCTATAGAGCAAGAAGGAAGAAGAGCTCACACAAGTTCAATGAGAAGGATAGAAGATGCTTCAAGTGCAATAGAAAGGATCATCTCATTGCGGATTGCCCTCATCATAGTGACAATGAAGATGAGAAGAAGAGCAAGAAGAAAGAGAAGAAAGAGAGCAAGATGTTTCTCAAGAAGAGCAAGAAAGGAGGATCATATGTTGTCACTTGGGATAGTGATTCAAGTGATGATGATGACTCAAGTGATGATGAGAAGAGATCAAGCAAGAAGAAGACTCTTGCAAGCATTGCTATGAAGAACAAGATCTCTCTCTTCGACACTCCATCGACTTGCTTCATGGCTCGGCCCACTAAGGTACAATCCGATGATGAGTGTGACTCTAGTGAAGATGATGATGATGATGAACCCACTAAAGATGAACTAATTGAAATGTTGGAAGATGCTAAGACTCACTTTGACCTCAAGAGAAAGGAGTGCAAAGCATTGCGAAAAGAGCTGCAAGCTCTCAAGCAATCCTTTGATGAGCTAAATCTTTCTCATGAGAGGCTAGAGGAAGCTCATGAGAAGCTTGGCAAAGCTCACTCTAAGCTTGAAAAGGCTCACTCATCTCTTGTTGAACAAAATGAGAAATAAAATGTGACATAATCAATGAATCATTCTATGAACCCATCATCATCACCCCAACTAACCCTTCTTGTAGCACTTCTAACTCTACCTCTTCTACTAGTGATGACTTCACTTCGGATGCCTCACTAATGGTTGAGAATGAGACCCTTAAGAAGGAGGTTGGTAAGTGCGAACACATAATGGATAAGTACCAATGTATGTTCAGCTTTATGATGAGTGATCGTCCAACACATGAGTGTTTCAGTTTGAGTGGCTTACCCTAACCCCTTGCGAAAGCAAGTCTGTGCATGTCTATCGGCTTGTGGTGTGCAGGTGTTATGCCTAGTGACTGTGGTCAATAGCGTGGAGAAGGTCGAGTAGAGGCTTGCCGTGCCGATGGACTGAGAGCGGTGAAGGGCGGAAGCGGGGCTCGGACCGAGGGACCATGGGCGTCGGCGGACTAGCTGTGGTGGCTAGTGCTTGGCACTGGCAAGTGCGAGAAGACATGGAGGTAGACCGAGTCGACCGAGTCAAGACGGTGGACGCGCGAGTCGAGCAGAGGCCCAGGGGACTCGGAGTCCGACCGGGCGAGGACAAGGTGGCTCGAGTCGAGTGGTTTGGGCCTCAAAACCATCCGAGGACGGTTTCTGAGTTTGGGCCTCAAAACTCGGGGTTCGGTAGTTGAGCCCAAAGCTACCGGTGGCGGGTTTCCTAGGTTTGGGCCTCAAAACCTAGGCAGAGCTTCTGAGAAAGTGGGGATGGCACATGGCGGAATCCTGGAGGTTGCGTCGAGGCGACGACAACTCCCGGCAGGAAGCGGGGCCGTCCATTCAAATGAGTGGCTGAGAGTTACCGACTTGGATTACAATGTCTTAGGGCTAGGTAATTTGGTCTTGTATCTAGGGGGTCTTTGGGAAATAGCCAAAACCTCGTTAAATAGAGGATGAAGGGTTATCCTCATCCTATCTCTTGAACCCTAATCATTTGCCCCAACTCTCTCTCTCTCTACCCTCTCTCTAGTTCATGAGATCCCTAGGTTGATTCCACTATTGGGAATATGCCCTTGAGGTAATCATAGAGATGATTGTATTTCCTTGTATCCATGACATATTATGAGTTCAATGAATATCCATTAAAGACAACTTGTATCAATAAGCAATTATGTGAATTGTTTGTGAAACTCTTTTACTTGTATGGTTATTCTAAAGTTGTCCCTGATCGAAGTTTGTACTAGAATGTACATGAATATTGGATCAGCACATTATTAGTTGATGACTATGTTTTATAAGTCATGGACATGGAGATGTCGAACTAATAATATGGGCACATGTAGGATATGGTGCTGGACAGACCCGACATGAGATTGTCTCTATACACATCATGTACATTATGTCCTTAGACCTGAGATTGTCGTATGTACTCAAGATGTGAAACGACCTACCTTGGGACTACCAAACGCTACTCCGTGACTGGGTAGTTATAAAGGCGACTTTCGGGTTTGTCAGGAAACATGCTGTGAGACATAGTCAATCAAGATGGAATTTGCCACTCTCCATGAGAGAGAGATATCACTGGATCACTCAAATGATTAGATCATGAAATGCATGACCGTGCTTGGGTTAAGTGTTAACCCATGAGTTGGACCAAATATCATAAGGCAAAGGAACAACATGTATATTGTATTGCGGTGGTTCGTTTGATATGATCGTAGCGTATGCATAGGAGTTGACACGCCTTGCTAGAGGTCACTATCAACTATTGGTCGAGTAATAGTACTTGGGCCATGTCTATGTGTGCGTGAACCCATAGGGTCGCACGCTTAAGGGGCTGGAAGCCTAATTCGGGTTAGACCCGAATTAGACTAGCTTTAGGGTTGCTAATGGGCCTCCAACGTGGGATCTCATTAGGACGCCTATATAAGCAAGGGGAGGCACGGGGCGAGTTAGACTTATGTCCTTTAGCAGCCATCGTCGCCCTCCCCACGCTCGCGCCTAGTACTCCTCGCGGACCTAGCAGTCCAGAGGGGTGACGCTTCTTCCCTGCACGCGTGGGATTCCTCGGAGGTGCTACATCTGGAGCACAAGGACGAACTGCGAGAAGGAGACGTTGAGATGAACAACCTCGCAACTGCATGGCACTGCTGCGACGCGCACGACTACATCAAGTCGCTTCCGCTGCACCTGCGCGTCTAGTGGTAACCCCGTGGTCTATAACTAGCACTAGTTCTTGGTTTATGGGGTAAAAAATTTTATTTTTTGGCTAGCGTAGCAACCTCATAACCCTACATCCACCAACCTTTGTAAGAACTTGAGTTTGTGGCGAGGAATCGGAGGTCGTAACCTCCGTAATCCATGGTGGCTTCGATTTCGTGATTATGTTCCCGTTTTGCTTGTGTTCTTCGCGTTTTGCTTTTGCTCTCTCTTTTCCCGAGATGATTTCTCTTTGTAGGGAGTAGATTTGCAAAATCCGTTTGAACCAAGTTGTTCGTGTTCGTGAGGAGCTTCTTTGCACCGAAGGAATCCACCTCAAACCTCTCGAGTGTTTAGATCGGGCGATTTCTTTGCGGCGTTCTTTGTTTTGCCCTCTTCTCCCCCAAATCCGAGTGTTCCCTTTTATCCTCTCCAATTTGAGCGATGATTTCTTCGGGATAGCTCCCCAACTGCACTAGGATCATGTCTACAAAGTTTGGTTGCAGTTGGTGATCATTTGGTTGAGTTTTGGGAAGATTTGGTGGAGATAAATCCGTTTTCGTGGAAAACAGTTTCCTGTTCGTGAGCGTCGGACCACTTCCCCTCTAAGCTCTGGACCATAGCTAGTGGTCCGATGGTCTTTACCTTTCCCGTGTCAAGCAGCAAGGAGCATCGGATCGCCCTCCGAAACTCTTGGATTTTGAGCTCCGGACCTTTGACGAGTGGTCCGGTGGCTCTGCTGAGAAACACTACCACGCGTCGGACCACTCTCCTTGGTCCGACGGGGTAGTCCGGTGGTCAGGTCCGGAGGCAGGGTCCTTACTGGATTGTTTTGGGCAGAAGCTGGAGTGAGCACCGAACCACCTTCCTTGGTCCGAAGGTGGCGTCGGACTAGTTAGGAGCCTCTGGTTACAAACTAAATTTAAGCAAGATAAAATTTACACATGCATCTATTCGCTTTGATTCTAGTTATTTGCTTACCAAGGGCAAGAAAGGTGTGATTGCTAAGTACATGGGTACACCCAATGAGAGCTCAAAGAAGAAAGCTATTTGGGTACCTAATTCCTTAGTCACTAACTTTGGAGGACCCAAGCAAGTATGAGTACCTAAGAAGAATTGAATTGTTTTGTAGGTCAATTATAAAGCCAAAGGGAGGCATTGGGTGCTTGATAGTGGGTGCACTCAACATATGACTGGAGAATCAAGAATGTTCAACTCTATCAAGCCAAATGATTGCAATGGGGTTGACTCTATCACATTTGGTGACAATGGCAAATGCAAGGTCAAAGGGCTTGGTAAGATTGCAATATCCAATGACATGAGCATATCCAATGTATTGCTAGTAGAGAGCTTGAACTTCAACTTGCTATCTGTAGCTTAACTTTGTGATCTTGGTTTCAAATGCATCTTTGGAGTTGATGATGTAGAGATCATAAGTGTAGATGGATCTAACTTGATATTCAAAGGATTTAGATATGAGAATCTATACTTAGTTGATTTCAATGCCAAAGAAACTCAATTATCAACTTGCTTGCTATCCAAATCTAGCATGGGTTGGTTATGGCATAGGAGGCTTGGTCATGTTGGGATGAGGCAATTGAACAAACTAGTCAAGCATGATCTAGTTAGAGGCTTGAAGGATGTGGTCTTTGAGAAAGATAAGCTATGTAGCTCTTGTCAAGCCGGCAAACAAGTTGGAAATACTCACCCTACCAAGAGCATGATGAGTACTTGCAAACCATTTGAGCTCTTGCACATGGACTTGTTTGGACCAACCGCCTATACAAGCATTGGAGGAAACAAATATAGCTTTGTGATAGTTGATGACTTCACTAGATATACATGGGTATTCTTTCTTAGTGACAAGAGTGAAACCTTTGATACATTCAAGATCTTTGTCAAGAGATGTAAAATTGAATTTGAAACAACTATTAAGAGAGTGAGGAGTGACAATGGGAGTGAGTTCAAGAATACAAGAGTTGATGAGCTATGTGATGAATATGGAATCAAACATCAATTCTCGGCCAAGTATACACCTCAATCAAATGGGCTTGTTGAGAGGAATAATAGGACACTCATTGATATGGCAAGATCTATGCTTAGTGAATACAATGTGAGTGATTCTTTTTGGGCCGAAGCTATCAACATGGCTTGCTATTATAGCAACTGACTCTATTGCCACAAGATGCTTGAGAAGACACCTTATGATCTATTGAATGGAAGAAAGCCAAATATTGCATACTTTAGGGTGTTTGGTTGCAAGTGCTATATCTTGAAGAAAGGTGCACGATTGAGCAAATTTGAGAAGAAATGTGATGAAGGCTTCCTACTTGGCTACTCAACTACAAGCAAAGCATATAGAGTATGGAATCTTACTCATGGCATAGTTGAGGAAGTACATGATGTGGAGTTTGATGAAACAAATGGATCTCGATGAAAATGACAATCATGATGATGTGAGAGGTGAACCATTGGCCAATGCAATGAAGAACATGGATATTGGGGACATTCGGCTGAAGCAAGTTGATGATGAGCAAGATATTGAAGATCAAGTGAATCCTTCATCCAATGTGCAACTCAATGAAAATCAAGCTAGTTCATCCTCTCCATCTCAAGATCATCAAGATAGTTCATCATCTCTACCCAATGACAAACCAAGTATAAGCAATCAACTTCCAACACTCCAACCTACATCTATTGCCAAGGATCATCCTTTGGATCATATTATTGGAGATATCACAAGTGGTGTACAAACAAGATCAAGATTGGCTTCATTTTGTGAACACTACTCATTTGTATCATCTATTGAGCCAACCAAGATTGAAGAAGCTTTGTAAGATATTGATTGGGTGAATGCTATGCATGAAGAACTCAACAACTTCACTAGAAATCAAGTTTGGTAACTAGTTGAGAGACCAAAGAATCAAAATGTTATTGATACAAGATGGGTCTTTCACAACAAACAAGATCAAGATGGAATAGTGGTGAGAAACAAAGCAAGACTAGTTGCACAAGGTTACACTCAAGTAGAGGGTCTTGACTTTGGAGAAACATATGCACTGGTGGCAAGGCTAGAAGCAATAAGGATTCTATTGGCTTATGCTTGTGCTCACAACATCAACCTCTATCAAATGATTGTGAAGAGTGTATTTCTCAATGGGTACATCAATGAATTGGTATATATTGAGCAACCACCCGGTTTTGAAGATGACAAGAAATCCAACCATGTGTACAAGCTAAAGAAGGCATTATATGGCTTGAAGCAAGCTCCTAGAGCATGGTATGAGAGGTTGAGAGACTTTCTCCTCTCTAAGGGATTCATTATGGGCAAGGTTGACACTACCCTATTCACCAAGAAGATTGGGAAGGACGCTAGGGTTTGGTGTTGTCCGGACCATCGGCGATGGGTCCGGAGGAATACCAAAGCTCAGCTTTGCTGAAGTCAGAGATCCGGACGTTGTTGCGTGTCCGAACGTTGGATCCGGACGTGCGTCTGGAGTCAGTGTGTTCTCTGTTGGCCCTGTGTGATTTGATCCGGACGCGTGTGATAGTTCGGACAGGGAACCAGACATGCGTCCGGAGGTGCTGGTTGCTCTCGGGCGCTCTCGGGTGTTCTAGAAAATATTTCCGGACGCTCGGTGTAGTGGATCCGGACCCTATGAACAGTGGCGTCCGGAGCCACGTGGCGAGCTCCGGCGCGTGCGGGAAAAGAGTCGTTTGAATCGGCAGGCGACCGGACGCAGGCACGTTGGTCCGGACGGCGCATTGCGCGCGTCCGGATGCCGCGTCCGGAGTGGTGAACAGAGGAGCTGTCTCTCTGTGTGGGGGCGTCCTGACGTTGTTGATGGTCCGAACCCCACACTGTTCCTTGCGTCCGGAGGTGGCGCAGAAAGCGTTTTTCAGTAGGAAAATGGCTTGTTGTGAGTGGAGGCTATATATAGTTGTATGGCCGGCCCTTTGGGTCATCTCTTGCACTCATACTTCACTCACACATTTGTGCTTGCTTGAGATAGCTTCCACCACTCATCCTCTTGACATAATTGATCATTTCATGAGAGATTGAGTGAACCAAGTGCATTGCTTCTTCGATTGCATTCTAGTGGCACTTGGTGATCATCGTCATCGCGGAGCTCTTGTTATTCTTGTAGATTGCCATCTCCTAGACGGCTTGGTGCGATGAGGATCATTGAGCGGAGGAAGGTGATTGTCTCCGGCTCCGATCGGTGGATTGTGAGGGGTCTTGAACCTACCCCACGGGAGTTCATGGATATTCATGCCCCCAAGATGGAAATCATTTCGGTTGAAAGGATTAAGCTACAAGGTGAATACTAGGCTAGCTCTTAGTGCCATGAGGTGTGAGAAGGGCACTAAGTATAGACTAGGGCTTTGTTTTTCCTTTTACTGTACTATAAAGGGGGGTATGAGGTTAGTAGCTTGACCTAGGAGAGTTTGGGAATGTTGGTGTATGCACACTTGTCACAACTAGTCCTAGAGACCCTGCTAATATCCCATGAGATGGTAGGAGAAAAACCCCTAGAGAAGACTTAGTGAAAAGAGTTGAAACAGGGGGAGAAAGAGGCTCCGGACCAGTCTGCCTAGAAGGCGTCAGACCAAGGAGAGTGGTCCGACGGTCCCTATCTTAGGCAAGTTTTAGAGACAAGAGCTCCGGACCACCTGTCCAAAGGAGCACCGGACCATAGACGAGTGGTCCGGAGGTCCCTGCCAGAGGAAGAAAGCCTCAGAGGAGGCTCCGGACTAGTCCGATGGTGTGACCGTCCTCTAGTCCGATGCTTCGAGGCAGAGAAGATGTTGGGTCCAGTAAGCACCCTGGCTCCGGACCTCTGCATCGGACCAGGGCACCGGACTAAGGCGAGTAGTTCGGTGGTGCCGAGCTCAGCTAGATCTTGGAGTCCAGTAAGCACCCTGGCTCCGGACCAGGGCGTCGGACCAGGGCGTCGGACCATAGCGAGTGGTCCGACGGTGCCTGCTTTCTAGTAAGTTTTGAACTACGAGTGAGCTCCGAACCAGTCGCTATGGTCCGGTGGTGAGGCTCCGGACTAGTCCGGTGCTTTCACAGAAAAGGGAAAAAGCAAGAAACGACTAGTTTTGGAGGTGGGGACTATTTATAGTTGCCCTCTTCGTCCTTGAGAGCTCTCTTGGCCATTGTTTCACCTGAGGAACCTTTGAGAGAGTTCTTGGAGAGCCAAGTGCCTAGTGAGGGAGAGATTTTAGAGAGTTCATCTTGTTCTTCCCTCCTAGAGTGATTAGGAGTGACTTGTGTGCATCCATCCACCTTCCTAGCCTTGAGTTGGTCAAGTGAAGGTCTTGTGCTTGTTACTCTTAGTGTTCGACAGCACCTAAACGGTTTGGTGGTGTTCGGAGGAAGTGATCGCCGGAATATTGTCGGCGGCTCTTCTCCAAGCTTCTGTGATCGGTTGTGGGTGATTCACCGAGCCGGAGTGGCGAAGAATCAGCCCGTAGAGAGCACTCTACCCTTGCGCGGGTAGAGGGGGAGCTATACCTTGCGAGGTGCTCCAACGAGGACTAGGGGGGTGTGTCGACACCTCGATACCTCGGGAAAACATCGCGTGTCACCAATTCTCTATCCTTAGCTCTTTACTTACTTGCATTACTTTCCGCCCTGTTCTTTCAATTCCTACTAGAATTGCATAGGTTGTCTTTCCTTTCTTTGGCTTTCTATTGCTTTCTAGTTAGGATACACATTGCGGTAGGCACTAGGGGGTGATTGGAATCAATAGGTTTTAATATTGATTTTGAAATTTAAAAGAAGCCCAATTCACCCCCCCCCTTCTTGGGCATCTAGATCCTTTCAATTGGTAGCAAAGCAAGGTTGCTCTCAAATTAGGCTTTACCGCCTAGAGCAAGATGTCCCATGGGGATGGACCGCCACCCATGTTTGATGGGGATGATTTTCCATATTGGAAAGTGCGGATGGAGGCCTACCTTGAGGCCGTGGATCTCGGTGTGCACAAAGCCGCTACCGTAGGTGGCACCGTGTTTGCCGAGGATCCCTTCTTTGAGAAGAACAATGCCAAGGCAAAGAACATTCTTTTCTGTGGTATTGGCAAGGATGTGTTCAATCGTGTGCGGAATTGCAAAACCGCAAACGACGTTTGGACTGTCATTTGTGCGCTACATGAAGGGACCAAGTGTGAGTGTGAGGAACGCTACCATTTGGTCATGGCTAAGTTGAACTCCTTTACTATGCTTACTCATGAGAATGCTAATGAGATGTACTCACGTCTTAATATTCTTGTAGAGGAGTTGAATGGACTTGGGCTCAACCAAATGGCGCTGACCGATGTGGTATGCAAGATCTTGTGTGTCTTGCCCATTGAGAAGTATAGCCACATCGTCACGGTACTTCACCAAGGAGACCTCTCCGCCGCCACACCAACTCAAGTCTTGGGCAAGATCAATGCTCACGAGATGTACATGAAGATTGGTGATGGTAGCTCTTCTACTTCCAAGAAGAAAGAAAAGGAAGAGAAGAAAGACTTGGCTCTCAAGGCATCCTCCAAGGATAAGTACAAGATTCAATATGTTATTGAGAGCGCAAGTGAAGAAGAGGATGATGAAGACCACATCGCACTCATGGTGAGGAAGACCACCAAGATGTTAAAGAGGCTTAACAAAAGTGGAGTCAACTTTGACTCAAAGAAGAAGAGATTCTTCACAAGCACCTCAAGGAAGCCAATCTCCCAAATGAAGTGCTACAATTGTGGCAATCTTGGTCACCTAGCTCATTCTTGCCCTGAAGAGAAGAAAGACAAGTTCAAGAACTTCAAGAATAAGAACAAGTTCAAGAAGAACAAGGGAGGCAATGATGACTCTAGTGATGATGACAAGAAGCAAGACAAGCCATACAAGAAGAAGAAGAACTTCAACTTTCACAAGGTGAAGAAAGATGGCAAGGCCTACATTATGGGTGATTGGCTCACCGACATTGATGACTCTAGTGCCTCCTCCGATGATGAGAGTGAAGATGAGAAGGTGGCCACTTTGGTGATTGGTTCTTCTCTTCCACCGCCACCTCTTCCTTCATCACCGAGCTCATCCTCTACACACCTATGCCTCATGGCTAAAGGTTACAAGAAGGTAAAAATAGAGGATGATGATGATAGTGGTGACTCTAGTGGTAATGATAGTGACAATGAAGAAGCACCTTCCTATGATGAGCTAATTAAAATTTGCAACAAGTACGCTAGCATCATAAGGAAGTACAAAGGTAAAAATGACAAGCTACTTGAGATCAAAGGAAACTTGCATGATAATCTTGACACCTTGACTAGTGCTAATGATGATTTGAAGCTTGAGATTAATTCTCTCACATCTAGCACTAGGGAGCTCAAAGCCTCTCTTAAGCAAGCTAATGAGAAACATGATAAGCTTGAGAGGTCAACACAAGAGCTCCACACAAGGTATAACTTGCTAAAAGATGACTACCAAAATGTGAAGCAAGAACATGGCACACTAGTGGTAGCAAATGAATTGCTCGATCAATATCTTGCTACACATGTTGCTACTAACCAGTGTGCTAAGTGTGATAGTGCTACCTCTTGTGATATCTTGATTGATGATGTGGCTCTTGAGCAAAGTGCTAAGTGCAAGGGCAAGAGGGTTGTCGAAGCCAACAAGTATGATGACTATGTCAAGATGAGAGAGGAAAACTCAAAGTTCAAGGAAGAGCTAATCACTCTCAAGTCTAACAAGCCTATTGTCATCAAGCTGGCTCAAGAAGAAGACAAGGATGCTATCACCTTGATCACCTCTCTAAGAGAAGAAATTGTCAAGCTCAAGAATGACAAGACAAAGCTTACAAGTGGCTTTGAGAAGTTCACCAAGGGTCACAACCTTCAAAGTGAGTTTTTGATGAGCACCGTCATGAAGAATGACAAGACCGGCATTGGGTTCAACGAGAACCAAATCATGAAGGCAAAGGTTGAGATTGAGGCCAAGAATTATTACAAGAACAAGTACAATGGCTACAATCAAGAATACTCAAAGCCCAAGCCAAGAAGATGCTTTGAGTGTGGTCAAGTGGGTCATTTCCCTTATGATTGCAAGACTCAACTACCCAAGACCTTGCCCAAGCACACAAGGCCATTTGCTCATGATGCTCACTATATCATCAAGAAGGACCACAAGGGGAGACCACTAGTAGTGTTCCTTGGTCCACCAATGAAGAACAAGCCTAGAGTTCTTTGGGTTGCAAAGGAGATGGTTACCAAGGCAATGGGGCCCCACTTTGAGTGGGTTCCCAAACAACAAGCTTAACTCCAAGTTGCTTGTGTGTAGGTGAACTACAAGACTGGTGGAAGTCATTGGGTGATTGATAGTGGTTGCACTCAACATATGACCGGTGACTCCCGGATGTTCACTACACTTGATGAAGAATGTGAAGGGCAAGACAAGATTACCTTTGGGGACAATTCAAAAGCTAAAGTTCAAGGTCTAGGCAAAGTGGTAATCTCCAATGATCAATCAATATCAAATGTCTTGCTAGTTCAATCACTAAGCTTCAACTTGCTTTCCATGGGTCAACTTTGTGATCTTGGATTCCATTGTCTCTTTACTCTAACCGAGGTGATTGTGACCAAGATTGAAGATTCATCAATGATATTCAAAGGGTTTTGGCACAACAACCTCTACTTAGTGTATTTCACCTCAAATGAAGCCAAGTTGCAAACATGTATATTTTCCAAGAGTTCTTTGGGTTGGCTTTGGCATAGAAGATTAGATCATGTGGGCATGTGAAAGCCCTTGTTTGGTTTTGGTCAATTGATGAAACCTATTGGACTAACCTTTTGCCTAAGTGTGTAGACAAAATGGAATTTGCAAGGTGTTAGTCCATTGGAAGATTCAATGATGATATTCGGTGATTATAGCACTCCAAAGCTTCATTCAATGGATAGCGGCTCGACTCATTGGTTAAATAGTTTTTACCTTTACTTGAGTCATAGGGAATGCCGCACTATCAAGACGGGTGCATTATAATCTAGTTACATGGGGATAAAAGTGCTCATGTCCTTAACTTATGCGTTTGAGAGATACCTTGCACTCACAGACACTTAGAAGAGTTTTTTAGTGGCTCTCTACAGAGCCACCGTAGTACTGGTCTCCCACCGGTACTACCGGTATGGATCGATGGTACCGAACAACAGCCGGTGGGAGTTTCTCGCATGCGAGGGCATCACAGTTTTTGTACTACCGGTAGTACCGGTGAGCCACCGGTAGTACCGGTAGGCTAACTCTGCGCAAGTCTAGAAGGCTCCAACGGTCATATTTGTTGGACCGGTAGTACCGGTGAGACACCGGTAGTACCGGTAGTGTTCTGGAGCAGCGAGTATAAAGGCCGCGCCCCTTCTCTTTTGGAGGTGAGCCACTCATTCTAACTCGCCCCAACTCTGAGAAAAAGGCTCCCAAGCACAAGGCACTCCTCCCCTCTCTCCCTTCATGCTCTAGGCTTCAAACCCTTGCAATACTTGAGCTAGAGAAGTGAGATTAGAGAGTGAGGAACATCGATTCAAGACTTGAGCACTTGGTTCCTCATCTAGCCGGTTTGGATTTGTATTTGTTACTCTTGGGTTCTTGAAACCCTAGCTAGCTAGGCGTTCTTTGTGTTGCCCATATTGATTCTTGGTTTGATTCTTTGTGAGGGCATACAAAGTGTTTGTAATCCTCATTCGATCTTAGTGGAAACCTTGGAAACTCTTTGTGTGGGCCTCAAGGAAGAGGCAAGGAGGTGAAAGAGACTCTGACCTTCGCGGTCACCTCAACAACGAGGAGTAGGAACTCTTGTGTAGAGT
This sequence comes from Microstegium vimineum, assembly GCA_022036555.1. NCBI lineage: Eukaryota > Viridiplantae > Streptophyta > Magnoliopsida > Poales > Poaceae > Microstegium > Microstegium vimineum. The sequence continues at coordinate 11,917,068 of CM039135.1, read as the reverse complement.
TGCCGAACCTCGGTATAAATCGTGAGTCTCGTGTGCTTGTTGATGTGGAGATAGCTTCGACTATCCTTGTTCTTCGTGTTCTTCTTCTCTCTCCTCATTCATAGGTTTGGAAGGGCCGATCTACAAATTGGTAAGGATTCAAGCCAAGGGAACATCAACATCAACATCAAATTGGTGCGGGGAAAAGGTTGGATATGAAATCCAAGGTGAATTCCTTGGTTTATTAGTGAATCCCGACAGGCACCGGTAGTACCGGCCAGGAACCGGTAGTACCGGTCAGGTATTTCCTGCAGCCTCTCAAGTTCATCTTGTTCTATCTTCTTACTAGGGTGTTAGCTTGTGTGTGGTTTACATTCTTTGATTATTAGTCCTGTGAATAGGTGCCTGGCTTTATTCTTTCTAGAGCTAGTGCAACATTGCTTTATCGCCATCTAGTTTACTAACCTCTTGCTTAAGTGTTACTCGTAGAATTTTTTATAGGCTATTCACCCCCCCTCTAGGCATCTAGGACCTTTCAAGTGGTATCGGAGCCGTGGTCACCGCTATTATCAAGGCTTAACAACCTTCAGTGTTAGTGATGGCTCAAATACAATTCAACCATGTGTGGAGCAAACCGCCAATGTTTGATGGCACCTCATTTGATTATTGGAAGAGGAAGATGCATCTAGGCTCAATACATGAGAAGGTGTGGAGTGTGACCGAATATGACTTTGTCATTCTTGATGAAGCCGCTCCTACACCTAAAGAGCAAGAGAACCGACAATGCAACACCATGGCTCTCAATGTGATCTACAATGGAATTGATTCCAAGGTGTTTGAACAAATCAAAGATCTTGAGAAGGCAAGTGAAGTATGGACAAGATTAGAAGATACATATGAGGGCACCGCAAAAGCTCAAAGCTCAAAGCTATACATGCTCAAGGACAAGCTATCTCATTTCAAGATGAAAGAAGATGAATCAATCCCGGAGATGTTTCATAAGCTCCAAGTGATCATCAATGATCTCAAGGGTTTGGGTGAGAAGGTCAAGGATGAAGACTTCTCAAACCGGTTTCTTGGTTGTTTGCCCAAGAAATACAAAACCTTGAGGCAAATAATTAGGAGAGATGGTTTGGACAAGATCACTCCAAATGAAGTGCTTGGAGAAATCATGACCGAAGAGCAATACAATGAAGAAAGTGAAGAAGAAAAGGTCAAGGAAGAAAAGAAGGAAAAGAAAAGCTTAGCATTCAAGGCATCATCATCCAAGAGCAAGGGCAAAGCAAAGAAGCAAGAATCAAGTGATGATGAAGATGCAAGTGATATGGATGATGAGATGATTGCCCTCTTTGTGAGCAAGTTTGGCAAGTTCATGAAGAAGAAGGGCTATGGTGCTAGAAAAAGAAGAGATAATTTCAAGAGCAAAGAGCATGTGAGAAGATGCTACAAGTGCAAGAGCACTGATCACATGATTGCGGATTGCCCCAACAATAGTGATGATGATGAGAAGAAGAAGGGCAAGCATGACAAGAAGGAGAAGAAGCTATCCTTCACCAAGAAGAAGAAGGGTGAATCTTATATGGTGACTTGGGATAGTAGTGACTCTTCCAATAATGACTCTAGTGATGATGAAGGGAAGAAGTCCAAGAAGAAGGCATTGGCTAGCATTGCTATCAACAACAAGCCTTCCATCTTCGACAATCCATCATGCTTCATGGCTAAGCCATCTAAGGTACAATCTTGTGACGATAGTGATAGTGATGATGGTAGTAGTGATGATGATGAGGAGTATTCCAAGGAAGAACTAGTAGATATGATGAAGCAAACTTATGCTTTCTTTGAGACAAAGAGGAATGAGTGCAAAGAATTGAACAAGAAGCTTAAGGCTCTTGAACAATCCTTTGATGAGCTCAATAGCTCTCATGAGAGGCTAATGGGATCCCATGAGAAGCTTGAGAGGACTCACAACAAGCTTTAAAAGGCTCATTCCTCCCTCCTTGAACAAAACAAGGATAAGGTTGTTGTATCATGTGACATCGGAGTTACTTGTGATATACTTGATGAATCATTTTTCACTCCTATCATTGTCACCCCAACCGAAACACAATGTAGCACATCCACTAGTGAGAGCTCAAAGGTTGATGCTACACTAGTGATTGAAAATGAAAAGTTGAAACATGATGTTAATGAACTCACTCATGCTTTGGGTAAGGAATATGGTGGAGATGCCCGCTTGCTAAAGTGCTTGGGTAGCCAAAGGTTTTCCCACTACAAAGAGGGTTTGGGCTATACTCCCAAGAAAGGCAATGCGGCCTTTGTAACTCCAAAGCCTAGCTTTGTGAGGAGCAATGGTCACTTTTACAACAAATGCAAGCAAGTGGGGGCATGTTGAACAATATTGCAAACTTAACATGAGCCAAACCAATTTTGCTAAATCTACTTCTATGCACTTTGATTCTTGTTATATGCTTACCAAAAGTGCTAAGGGTATCATGGCTAAGTATGTTGGCACATCCATAGTTGGCCCAAAGAAGAAGGCTATTTGGGTGACAAAATCCTTAGTCACTAACTTTATAGGACCCAAACAAGTGTGGGTACCTAAGAAGAACTAATTTGTTTTGTAGGTAAATTATAAAGCTGGAGGAAGGCATTGGGTGCTTGATAGTGGGTGCACTCAACACATTACCGGGGATTCTAGAATGTTCAAATCAATCAAATCCAACTCCAATGATGGCATTGATAGTATTACATTTGGGGATAATGGCAAGGGCAAGGTCAAGGGGCTTGGTAAGATTGCAATATCTAATGACTTGAGCATATCCAATGTTTTGCTAGTTGAGAGCTTGAACTTCAATTTGCTATCTGTGGCTCAATTGTGTGATCTTGGATTCAAATGCATATTTGGGGTAGATGATGTTGAGATCATTAGTGTTGATGGCTCAAACTTGATCTTCAAAGGCTTTAGATATGAGAATCTCTATCTAGTTGATTTCAATGCTAGTGAGTCTAAATTGTCAACTTGCTTGCTCACTAAATCAAGTATGGGTTGGTTATGGCATAGAAGGCTTGGTCATGTTGGCATGACGCAATTGAATAGATTGATCAAGCATGACTTAGTAAGAGGCTTGAAAGATGTTGTGTTTGAGAAGGACAAACTTTGTAGCTCTTGTCAAGCCGGCAAACAAGTTGGTAACACCCATCCAAAGAAAAGCATGATGAGCACTAGTAGAGCATTTCAGTTGTTGCACATGGATCTATTTGTACCAACAACCTACACTAGCATCGGTGGAAACAAATATGGATTTGTGATAGTGGATGATCTTACAAGATACACTTGGGTATTCTTTCTAAATGACAAGAGTGATACATTTGCCACATTCAAATCTTTTGTCAAGAGATGTCACAATGAGTTTGATACTACCATCAAGAAAGTGAGAAGTGACAATGGAAGTGAATTCAAGAATACAAGAGTTGAATAGCTATGTGATGAGATTGGAATCAAGCATCAATTTTCGGCCAAGTACACTCCTCAATCAAATGGCCTTGTTGAGAGGAAAAATAGAACATTGATTGATATGACAAGGTCTATGCTTAGTGAGTACAATGTGAGTCACTCCTTTTGGGCCGAAGCTATCAACACCGCTTGCTACTCTAGCAACCGGTTGTATTGTCACCCATTGATGGAGAAGACACCTTATGAGCTATTAAATGGAAGAAAGCCCAACATTGCATACTTTAGAGTGTTTGGTTGTAAATGCTACATCTTGAAGAAAGGCACAAGACTTGGGAAGTTTGAAAAGAAATATGATGAAGGGTCCCTACTTGGTTACTCAACCACAAGCAAAGCCTATAGAGTGTGGAATTAGGCTAGTGGTATACTTGAGGAGGTTCATGATGTTGAATTTGATGAAACCAATGGCTCTCAAGATGATCATGAGAATCTAGAAGATGTGAGTGGATCTCAATTGGTAAATGCTATGAAGAATATGGATGTTGGTGATATTAGGCCAAGACAAGTGATCGACATTGAAGATGACAAAGATCAAGTGCTCAACTCACCTATCAAGCAAGCTAGTGATTCTCAAGCACAAGATCAACAAGTTGCTAGTTCATCTCAACCAAGCTCAAGCAATCAAGTTCCTATCCTTCAACCAACCAACATTGCAAGAGATCACCCCATTGATCAAATAGTTGGTGACTTTACAAGTGGTGTTCAAACAAGATCAAGATTGGCATCCTTTTGTGAGCACTACTCCTTTGTGTCATCCATAAAATAAACAAAGATTGATGAAGCCTTACAAGATGTTTATTGGGTCAATGCTATGCATGAAGAGCTCAACAATTTCACTAGAAACCAAGTTTGGGAACTAGTTGAAAGACCAAAGAACTACAATGTGATTGGCACAAGATGGGTATTTAGGAACAAACAAGATCAAGATGGTATAGTTATGAGAAACAAAGCAAGATTGGTAGCTCAAGGTTACACTCAAGTTGAAGGTCTTGACTTTGGAGAAACCTATGCACCGGTTGCAAGATTAGAGGCAATAAGAATCCTATTGGCCTATGCATGTGCACACAACATCAAGCTATACCAAATGGATGTGAAGAGTGCTTTCTTGAATGGATACATCAATGAGCTAGTATATGTTGAGCAACCTCCCAGTTTTGAAGATGACAAGAAGCCCAACCATGTGTACAAGTTGAAGAAGGCTTTATATGGCTTGAAGCAAGCACCTAGAGCATGGTATGAAAGATTGAGGGACTTTCTTTTATCCAAAGGGTTCATCATGGGGAAGGTTGACACTACTCTCTTCACCAAGAAGCTTGGCAAGGATCTATTTGTGCTCCAAATCTATGTTGATGATATCATATTTGGTTCAACCAATCAAGATTTTTGTGAAGAGTTTTGCAAGATGATGGCAAATGAGTTTGAAATGTCAATGATTGGTGAACTTAGCTACTTCCTTGGTCTTCAAATCAAGCAATTGAAGAATTGCACCTTTGTGAGTCAAGGCAAGTACATTAAGGATATGATGAAGAAGTTTGGCTTAGAAGATTCTAAAGGCATTAGCACTCCTATGGGCACAAATGGACATTTGGATAGTGATGCTAGTGGCAACATGGTGGATCAAAAGTTGTATTGGTCTATGATTGGAAGCCTACTCTATGTGACCGCTTCTAGGCCGGATGTGATGTTTAGTGTATGCATGTGTGCAAGATTCCAAGCCTCTCCAAGAGAATGTCACTTGAAGGCTACAAAGAGAATATTGAGGTACTTGAAGCATACACAAGATGTTGGATTGTGGTATCCCAAGGGGTCAAACTTTGAGTTACTTGGATATTCGAACTCCGACTATGTGGGATGTAAGATTGATAGAAAGAGCATATCGGACACATGTCAATTGCTAGGCATGTCACTTGTATCTTGGTCATCAAAGAAGCAAAATAGTGTTGCACTCTATACCGCCAAAGTCGAATACATAAGTGCGGGTAGTTGTTGTGCTCAATTTCTTTGGATGAAAGCAACTTTGGATGACTTCGGAATCAAATTCAAGCAAGTGCCATTGCTATGTGACAATTAAAGTGCGGTGAATCTAACCAACAATCCGGTTCAGCATTCAAGAACCAAGCACATTGATGTAAGGCACCACTTCATAAGGGATCATCAACTCAAAGGTGATATCAAAATCACAAGTGTTGGCACCGATGATCAACTTGCCGATATATTCACCAAGCCACTTGATGAGAAGAGATTTTGAAAGCTAAGGAATGAATTGAATATTCTTGATTACTCAAACATGTGTTGATGCACCCCCATATATATGACATGCCTCTCCTTCGAGCAAAGCAAGGTACAAGTTGGTTGACATGTCATTCATCCATTATTAAGACTTGTTAGTGCATCTAGACATCAAGTCATTAGGCTCATTCATGAAAAACAAATGAATTTGATGCTTATATGGTACCACTATCGCCTATATGCTTAATATGATCTAGTGGTAGCATATGACATGTTTGTGGGCTTGTAATCCTAGTGTTTGATCTAGAATATGAACTTCAAATGTTTAGCTCAACATGGGAAAGATAACCATTCTAGGATGTGTGAACAAGCTTGTCCATGGTTTAAACTGAGTTAAATACCTTGGGGCAAGTAATCTAGATTGAACCACAACTAAGCTTCTCTCCAATAATCAATAATTTGAGCACATCTTTTATGATAATAGATGACAAAGGGGGAGAAGTAAGTAAGTAAGTAGACACAAAGATATATGAAATTTTTTGAAAATAAAAGCACACAAGTAGGGGGAGCAAGCCTATGAACTTGGTTGTTGCATTTCTATGTGCATTCATAAGTGCTTGCTTGCATATGTATTTATATTCATGACATGCTTGTGTGGTGAATACTAGAGACTTAAATGATATGGTGCTTGAAGAACTAGCATGCCTAGGCTTTTATATTCTCAAATAGTATCTAGTTCTCTCAAGTTGTTTTCAAGTGGTCTTCTAGGAATTCATGGTGCTAAGGATGGTATATTGGTGCACTCGATTGGTATCACACTTCAAAGGTCCATTCTTTATACCTTAGCATCATTTGGTAGTTATTAACTCTCCCACATTTCTTACTCATACATATGTGCCATGCTTTGTACCAAACACAACCAAGCACATATGTAGGGGGAGCAAATACTACCAAAATCGAATTTGTGGTGATTGTTCATTTCTATCATGATTCAAAATGCTTGGACAAGCAACTCAAATTCAAATCCTTTATTCTAAAAATATCTTTGTGAAAGGTTGTCATCAATTACCAAAAAGGGGGAGATTGAAAGCCCTTGTTTGGTTTTGGTCAATTGATGAAACCTATTGGACTAACCTTTTGCCTAAGTCTATGGACAAAATGGAATTTGCAAGGTGTTAGTCCATTGGAAGATTCAATTATGATATTCGGTGATTATAGCACTCCAAAGCTTCATTCGATGGATAGCGGCTCGACTCATTGGTTAAATAGTTTTTACCTTTACTTGAGTCATAGGGAATGCCGCACTATCAAGAGGGATGCATTATAATCTAGTTACATGGGGATAAAAGTGCTCATGTCCTTAACTTATGCGTTTGAGAGACACCTTGCACTCACAGGCACTTAGAAGAGCTTTTTAGTGGCTCTCTGCAGAGCCACCGGTAGTACTGGTCTCCCACCGGTACTACCGGTAAGGATCAGTGGCACCGATCAGCAGCCGGTGGGAGTTTCTCGCATGCGAGGGCATCACAGTTTTTGTACTACCGGTAGTACCGGTAGGCTAACTCTACGCAAGTCTGGAAGGCTCCAACGATCATATTTGTTGGACCGGTAGTACCGGTGAGACACCGGTAGTACCGGTAGTGTTCTGGAGCAGCGAGTATAAAGGCCGCGCCCCTTCTCTTTTGGAGGTGAGACACTAATTCTAACTCGCCCCAACTCTGAAAAAAAGGCTCCCAAGCACAAGGCACTCCTCCCCTCTCTCCCTCCATGCTCTAGGCTTCAATCCCTTGCAATACTTGAGCTAGAGAAGTGAGGTTAGAGAGTGAGGAACATCGATTCAAGACTTGAGCACTTGGATCCTCATCTAACCGGTTTGGATTTGCATTTGTTACTCTTGGGTTCTTGAAACCCTAGCCAGCTAGGCGTTCTTTGTGTTGCCCATATTGATTCTTGGTTTGATTCTTTGTGAGGGCATACAAAGTGTTTGTAATCCTCATTCGATCTTAGTGGAAACCTTGGGCACTCTTTTTGTGGGCCTCAATGAAGAGGCAAGGAGGTGAAAGAGACTCCGACCTTCGCGGTCACCTCAACAACGAGGAGTAGGAACTCTTGTGTAGAGTTGCCGAACCTTGGTATAAATCGTGAGTCTCGTGTGCTTGTTGATGTGGAGATAGCTTCGACTATCCTTGTTCTTCGTGTTCTTCTTCTTTCTCCTCATTCATAGGTTTGGAAGGGCCGATCTACAAATTGGTAAGGATTCAAGACAAGGTAACATCAACATCAACATCAAATTGGTGCGGGGAAAAGGTTGGATCTGAAATCCAAGGTGAATTCCTTGGTTTATTAGTGAATCCCGACAGGCACCGGTAGTACCGGTCAGGTATTTCCTGCAGCCTCTTAAGTTCATCTTGTTCTATCTTCTTACTAGGGTGTTAGCTTGTGTGTGGTTTACATTCTTTGATTATTAGTCTTGTGAATAGGTTCCTGGCTTTATTCTTTCTAGAGCTAGTGCAACATTGCTTTATCGCCATCTAGTTTACTAACCTCTTGCTTAAGTGTTACTCGTAGAAATTTTTATAGGCTATTCACCCCCCTCTAGACATCTAGGACCTTTCAGCATGTCAACTTTAAAGAAACTTGTCAAGAAGGAGATGGTTAGAGGTGTGAAGGATGTGGTGTTTGAGAAGGACAAGTTGTGTAGTGCATGTCAAGACGGCAAGCAAGTTGCCAACACCCATCCCACTAAAGCATTCATGTCAACCTCAAGAGTCCTAGAGCTACTCCACATGGATTTATTTGGACCTACCACCTATGCAAGCCTTGGAGTAAATCTCTTTTGCTTAGTGGTAGTTGATGACTACTCTAGGTACACTTGGGTGTTCTTTCTTCAAGACAAGAGTGAAACTCAAGCTATCTTCAAGAAGTTTGCAACAAGGGCACAAAATGAGTTTGAAGTGAAGATCAAGAAGATAAGAAGTGACAATGGCACCGAGTTGTAGAGAGGAAGAACCGGACGCTCATAACTCTAGCAAGGTCTATGCTTGATGAGTACAACACTCCGGAGAAGTTTTGGGCAGAGGCCATCAACACCACTTGCTATGCGGCAAACCGCCTCTTCATCCAAAGGCTATTGAAGAAGACTCCCTATGAGCTTGTGAATGGGAAGAAGCCGGATATTTCATTCTTCCGGGTGTTTGGTTGCAAAGTGTACATCTACAAGAAGTGCCAACACTTGGGTAAATTCCAACGGCGGTGTGACCTTGGTTTCCTTGTTGGATATTCGCTTAAGTCCAAGGCATACCGTGTATTTAACAAAGCCACCGGCTTAGTTGAAGAAACGTATGACTTGGAATTTAATGAAACTAATGGCTCCCAAGGAGCGCTTGAGGATATTGATGTAGGTGATGAACCTTTGAGGGAGGCAATGAAGAATATGCCAATTGGTGCTATCAACCCACAAGAGGTGGAAGAAGTAGAAGATGATGATAATCAAGATCCTTCTCCACCTTGCGCGCCTCAAGTTGAAGAAGATCAAGTGAGGGAAGCTCAAGAAGATACCTTCACCCCTCAAGATCAAGCCGAGGCCGAAGCAAGCAATGTTGAAGCACCACGTCCTCCTCCTCAAGTTCATGATAAAAGATCAACACCCATCCTTCAAGCACACCCCCATGATCAAATCATAGGAAGTCCATCAAAGGGAGTAATGACTCACTCTAGACTTGCATCTTATGTTGAACATCACTCATTTGTTTCCTTTGTTGAGCCTACTAGTGTTGAGGACGCACTTGCGGATCTGGATTGGGTGAATGCCATGCATAAAGAACTCAACAACTTCACCCGGAACCAAGTGTGGACACTTGAAGAAAGGCCAAAGGGAGCAAGAATCATTGGCACCAAGTGGGTATTTAGGAACAAGCAAGATGATCAAGGCGTTGTTGTGAGGAACAAGGCAAGATTGGTGGCAAAGGGGTTCTCTCAAGTAGAAGGACTTGATTTTGGAGAGACCTTTCCCCCGGTTGCAAGACTTGAAGCCATTCGTATCCTTTTGGCGTATGCTTCACATCACAAAATGAAACTCTTTCAAATGGATGTGAAGAGCGCCTTCTTAAATGGTTTTATAAATGAACTTGTCTATGTCTCACAACCTCCCTAGTTTGAAGATCCAAACTTGCCTAATCATGTTTATAGGTTGTCCAAGGCTCTCTACGGATTGAAGCAAGCTCCAAGAGCTTGGTATGAGTGGCTAAGGGACTTCCTACTCAAGAAGGGCTTCAAGATCAGGATCGTCGACACAACACTATTCACCAAGAAGCTTAATAGATAGATCTTTGTTTGCCAAGTATATGTCGATGACATTATATTTGGGTCAACAAACCAAGACCATTGCAAGGAGTTTGAGATGCAATGATTGGCAAGCTAACCTTCTTCCTTGGCTTCCAAGTGAAGCAATTGAGGGAGGGCACCTTCATATCTCAAGAGAAGTACACTCATGATGTGCTCAAGAAATTCAAGATGGAGGATTGCAAGCCAATCAAGACCCCAATGCCTACTCATGGGCATCTCGATCTCGATGAGGGAGGTAAACCGATTGACCAAACTCTCTATCGTTCTATGATCGGTAGATTACTTTACCTCACCGCATCTAGGCTGGATATCATGTTTAGTGTGTGTATGTGTGCTAGGTTTCAAGCAAGCCCTAAGGAGTCGCATTTATGTGCGGTCAAAAGAATCCTTAGGTACATAAGGCACACCCCTAACATTGGCCTTTGGTATCCTGAAGGAGCTCCCTTCCTACTTTGTGGCTATTCCGATTAGGATTATGCGGGTGTAAGGTTGATAGGAAGAGTACCTCCGGCGGTTGCCATTTGCTAGGAAGATCACTTGTCTCTTGGTCCTCCAAGAAGCAAAACAGTGTGACATTATTTACCGCTGAGGCGGAATACATTGCCATGGGAGCAAGTTGTGCACAAATCTTATACATGACCCAAACACTTCTTGATTACGGCGTTGTTTTAAAAGATGTTCCACTTTTGTGTGATAATGAAAGCGTTGTAAAGCTTGCTAACAACCCGGTTCAACACTCTCGCACCAAGCACATTGATATTCGCCATCACTTTCTTAGAGATCATGTGGATAGGAAAGACATCACACTAGTTGGAGTTAAGAGCGAAGATCAATTGGCGAATATCTTCACTAAACCACTCGATGAAACAACCTTTTGTAGGTTGAGAAGCGAGTTGAATGTGCTTGATCACTCAAACTTCACTAAAAAATGAGATTGTGTGAACCATGCATTCATGTGTAATATAATCATGTTTAATCTATAGTAATGCACATAGGCTTGGCTAATGCGGTCGGGATAACCGCCCTCAAGCGTGTGACAAAGCCTTACCGCGGTTTAAACTTGCAAGCAACCTAGATTCAAATTCCGTATTGCATAGCATATGCATGTGTGTTGCTTGTTGCTTCCTTTTCGGTTAAGTTTGATCATCTTCTAGGTTCGTCACTTAGGGGGAGCATTCAATGCTCTAGCTTCAGCTAATACCCCTCTTGTGCCCCTATGGTGATCCTTGGAGCTTTATTGAACTATTTTCTTATGAAAACTAAATCTAGCCTATGGCAAACTATTTTTAAATTGAGGGTTTGAGAGATGGTTCTTATGCTAAGTCCAACAAGTGTTTCTTTATGCTCTTTTGTGTTGGTACTTGGCTAAGAGAAAAGATTGGAGAGAAAACAGGAAAATTCAAAGCTTTTTGAAGCTCCGGACCACCCTCCAGACCACTCGGCATGGTCCAACGCTCAGTGGTCCGGTGCTCTGTCCCTCACTATACTCAAATTCTCCAGCCACAAAATCTGTCGGACCATAGGTCCGACGCTCCACCAGACCATAGGCGAATGGTCCGGAGCCTCGGTCAGTGCAAGGTCTTTAAGTCAATGGACCTCCGGACCACTTTCCTTGGTCCGGAGGCTCGTCCGACGTGCTGGTCCGGAGGTCGGACCCTTACTGTGTTGTTTCTATTTTCATTCAAGTCCGTCGGACCACCCGTCGGACCCCTCCTCCAGACCATGACAAGAGGTCCGATGCTCGAAAAATTTGTAATATCCCCCGAAGTGTGTTCTGTTCTGGCAGCGCGTTTTCTTTGTCTTCCGTACACCGCGCCGCCCGTGTTCGCCGCCGCTCTCGCCCGTGCTCTGCCCGCTCGCCCGCGCCGCCCTTGCCACCGGTGAGCCCTTCACCGGAGTGATGCTGGCCTCCACCGCCCCTGCCTGCTCTGCCCCATGCCTCCTCAAGCTTCCTGTAGAGCAGCGCCGCCGCTTGCCGCCTCCACCGCCACTCGCCGTCGAGGCCCCACTCGCCGGCAACCAAGTCCACCAAAGCTTCACCTCCACTGTGCCACCCCCTCACCCTGCCTAGCCTTCACCTTGCCATTGTCATCCTTCAAGAAGGGATCTCCCCCCTAGGGTTTCCTAAACCTAGGCTTTGGGTAATTCGTCGTCGATTCGTCTTCGACAACTGCGCTTCATTGTTCCTAGGGTATGCTTCTGATCATGGTTTTAGCGTTTTGTCTAGCTATCGATCATCCCGTGCCTTAGTCTATTCAAACTTAAATTCACTAACTCAAATGTCAATTGTAAATTCGCAGTTGACAATTCATCCTTGTGGAGTGTGGTTTGGACCTTAAATTGCTTTGATTAGATACGCTCTCTTACCTCAGGTACCATGACAGTTATTCATTCTATTCTTATCTAGTTCTTGCTTCCATACGGTATCTCGTCTCTAGTACTATATATGCTTATATACTTATATCTATTCTATCTATTCTATCTAGCAGAGGCAGTGGCAGTATAAACTCGGGGCAAAGCTTGCGAGTATGGATTGAGGCAAAGCCTCACAAGGGTCAGTCCAGTGGCTTGCAGGCCCCTCTGTCAGTTGATACTTGCATTTGGTTGTGACAGAGGGAGTTGATCTTTGGCAGTGGTTCTAGCAGTTGGTAGTGGTTCTTGATTCATTTCAGTTGATCAGTGGGCAGTGGTTTCTTGTCAGTTGGGCAGTGCTTTCTCTTGTTGTCAGCTATGGCTCGTGGTTCCCGTGCTCGTGCTAGTGGTTCTGGTGATGATACTCCTCCCCCTCCGCGTCCTTCTAAGGACAAGGGGAAGAAGAAGATGGTTGAGAAGCCTAAGAAGAAGAAGCAAAAGCTTATAGAGGCCGAGCAGGCCGAGGTAGTGGCAGATGCAGTAGATCGTGCTAAGCGTGGTGGTCGAAGGGGTTCTATTCGTATTAGTACACCTCCGAGGGTTCTACCTTCTACACCACCCGCTCAGTCAACGACAAAGGCACTTCCAGAGGAGCCCGAGCTAGCCACCGATGTTCTTCCGATACCATTGGCGCCAGCTTCCTGGGGATGGGTCACACGTTCCCAGGCTACTCAGTGAGCGCCTTAGCAGCTCCTACTTCAGAGTCAGCCTCTGCTCACCTTGACCTGAGGGAGCTCATAGCAAAGCAAGTGAAGAAGCTTCGGTTTGTTCAGCTAGAGAAGTGGTGCCCGGATCAGCGTGACCCTAGAGCTTCCCGCGGATGGCACACTACCCTTATGCAGGATTTCTACAGGGCAGCACAACTCGCTTACATTCAGATACGCCCTCACAGAGTTTTCTCTTTGGAGATCCTTGTAGAGATTGCTCGTGAGGAGATCCGCCCCTACATTGAGTATCTTCCGGGCTTCGCTGATCTCCTTGGTCGCTCCGGAAACTATATTGAGAGGTGGGTCAGGGAGTTCTATGCTTCAGTGTGGATTGAGCCAGATCACCGCTTCTTGCAGTACACTTTTAGAGGAGAGCGTCATAGGCTCTATTTGACACAGCTCAGAGAGATACTTCACTTGACAGGGACAGCCGACCAACTTTCCCTTCACTATGATTGCTATGGAGGAGTTTCCTTGCCACGCTGAGCTTGAGGTGGCCACGCTTTGTCAGTTCAGGAGGTTGCTCCTCTCTTCAGGCCACCCTTCATAGAGGGTTCTCGTCGTACCCCAACTGAGCTTCAGCCTACCATTCGTCATTTGAATGATGTTCTACGGCGTACCCTGCTGCCTCCCACCGGCTACAAGGATGGCTTGACCAACCTGTAGCAGTTTCTTCTACAGGCCCTCGTCTCACAGACACAGTTTGATATAGCAGACTTTCTTGTGTCAGAGATTGAGGATGTGATTTCAGATGGGATGCAGGCTCATCGACAGTTTCCCTATGCACATTGGATATGCGCTATCATTGCTATCATGCATGAGAGGACCGAGCCCGGACTTCGTGCTCTGCTAGATGCGTCTGAGACTTCTTTTCCACCTTACAGAGCACTAACTTCTATTGATTGTCGGTTTGGGAACCGGGTGCTTCAGCTTGTGAAGCAAAGGACTGCACCAGCAGACAGAGATGATGTGGATGCCCAGGATGATTCCATCAGAGGCGTTGAGCAGCAGGAGCTCCATGAGTTGAACACCGGGGCAGCTGCTACACCTGAGGATACTACTTCCGATAGCTCAGATGCAGAGTACCGCCCCATTCCTGAGATGCCTCCACAAACACACGACGCCGAGGCTGGTGGCTCTGGCACTGGTTCCACTTCGGAGATTCTTATTCTGAAGGTTCTGGACCGGATTCAGGAGCAGCAGGGCTCACTTGTGACAGTTGTCACCCAGGTCCAGCAGCGATAGGATGAGCTTCAGAGGCAGGCTCAGGAGCGCTATGATCAGCTACAGCGACAGTCTGAAGACAAATACTTTGAAGTGCAGCGACAGATGCTCCAAATGCAGTTGGAGTCACAGCGTATGCAGCTACAGTCCCAGCAGATCCAGCAGCAAAACATGGCCTTTATGGCCCATATGATGAAGTGGACTAGTGCTCCTCCTCTTGAGTTCCCTACACCGCCGCAGATACAGCTGATGAGTCAGTCTCAGCCCTCACAGTCAGTTGGCCCTGCAGTGGCCCCTTTTTCAGCTCTTGGCCCCGTTGTGGGCTCTCAGCAGTCAGTGGGTCAGTCAGTGGCCCCTCTAGTGTCAGCCGGTCCGTCTGTCACTCCCACTCCCGCCATACGGTCCAGTGGACTTCAGGGTGCTGGATTGACCTCCCCGTTCTAGTCCCCGGCGACACAGGTCACACAGTGGTTGGACACCTTCGGCCCGACTCAGCAGTTCACCCCTCTCACTACCGGCTTCACGCCGATGTCTGCTACGATGGGTGCCACTGCTAGAGACCTTTCAGCGTCGTTCAGCGACATCACAGGGCAGCCGTCACCCACTAGTCACCAGGTAGCAGCTGAGATAGAGGCCAAGTTTGTGACACCGACAGATGGTCAGCATCGTTCCTCCATTGCGTCATCAGAGGCTACTCTTGACAGTCGTGCTCCAGCAGTCTCCACTCCTCATGCTATCGTGACCGATGCCACCGTTGTCTCCTCCACTCCAGCTCCGCCTGAGCAGCCACCGGTTCTAGAGACTCCAGTTGGGTCAGTGCCTGCGGCACAACCAGAGGTAGCAGCTCCAGAGGCACCCTCAGAGACTGTGGCAGTTCCTACTCTTGCTCCAGCTACAACTCCAGACACTTCGGCAGCAGCGTTAGTCGGCTCGTCAGCTCCGGTCCCCCAGACTGCTTCACGTTTAGCTCCAGACACTCAGGGGGAGGACTCTGATGATGATGATCTTGAGGATTTCCGCCGACTTGACCGCTCCATGGCTGCTTCCACTCTGCCTCCAGACGCTTAGTCTTTGGTGTTTTGACGCCAAAGGGGGAGATGGAGAGTCGAGTAGATGGGCTAGCCTCAGGGGGAGCTAGTAGGACTCGTTCTTTTGATGTGTAATATACTCTATCGCATCATGCATCACGTTTACCGTCTTTATGCATTTGTGAGATATGTGTGTGATGTTTGAAGACTTGATGCTTGTGTGACATGTGTGTGAACCTTATATATTTATATCATGTCACTTGGTTATGCTATTGTTTCCACGCTAATCTCTGATCTTTTGGTATAGCATATCCTTTTGAAATCAAGTATTATGCTCAATTCATATCTTTTGTGCTTGTCATGGCTTGAATGGTTTAGGCATGTTTATGTCTTTCTTATTACTAAGCCATGCCTATCTCATATCAAGTCATGTTTCACTAATCAAAATTCACTCTTATTCTCTACTCGAGCTTGTATTGTCGTCAATCACCTAAAAGGGGGAGATTGAAGAATCATGGTCCCTTGTGTTTAGGCGATTAATGACAATGCTAGGTCACTATGACTAACATGTGTTTTCAGAGGCAAAGTCATCAGAGTTAGGTCATAAGTGATGCTTATTGAATGGGCTTAATGGATATTCATGCCCCCAATATGGAAATCGTTTCGGTTGAAAGGATTAAGCTACAAGGTGAAGACTAGGCTAGCTCTTAGTTCCATGAGGTGTGAGAAGGGCACTAAGTATAGACTAGGGCTTTGTTTTTCCTTTGACCGTACTATAAAGGGGGGTATGAGGTTAGTAGCTTGACCTAGGAGAGTTTGGGAATGTTGGTGTATGCACACTTGTCACAACTAGTCCTAGTAGTCCTAGAGACCCTGCTAAAAGCCCTTGAGATGGTAGGAGCAAAACCCCTAGAGAAGACTTAGTGAAAAGAGTTGAAACAGGGGGAGAAAGAGGCTCCGGACCAGTCTGCCTAGGAGGCGTCGGACCAAGGAGAGTGGTCCGACGGTCCTTGTCTTAGGCAAGTTTCGGAGACAAGAGCTCCGGACCACCTGTCCAAAGGAGCACAGGACCATAGACGAGTGGTCCGGAGGTCCCTGCCAGAGGAAGAAAGCCTCAGAGAAGGCTCCCGACTAGTCCGACAGTGTGACCGTCCTCTAGTCCAACGCTTCGAGGCAGAGAAGATGTTGGGTCCAGTAAACACCCTGGCTCTAGACCTCTGCATCGAACCAGGGCACCGGACTAAGGCGAGTGGTCCGGTGATGCCGAGCTCAGCTGGATCTTGGCGTCTAGTAAGCACCCTGGCTCCGGACTAGGGCGTCGGACCATAGCGAGTGGTCCGACGGTGCCTGCTTTCCAGTAAGTTTTGAACTGCGAGTGAGCTCCGGACCAGTCGCTATGGTCCGGTGGTGAGGCTCCGGACTAGTCGGTGCTTTCGCAGAAAAGAGAAAAAGCAAGAAATAACTAGTTTTGGAGGTGGGGACTATTTATAGTTTCCCTCTTCGTCCTTGAGAGCTCTTTTGGCCATTGTTTCACCTGAGGAACCTTTGAGAGAGTTCTTGGAGAGCCAAGTGCCTAGTGAGGGAGAGATTTAAGAGAGTTCATCTTGTTCTTCCCTCCTAGAGTGATTAGGAGTGACTTGTGTGCATGCATCCACCTTCCTAGCCTTGAGTTGGTCAAGTGAAGGTCTTGTGCTTGTTACTCTTGGTGTTCGACAGCACCTAGACGGTTTGGTGGTGTTTGGAGGAAGTGATCACCGGAAGATTGTCGGCGGCTCTTCTCCAAGCTTCTGTGATCGGTTGTGGGCGATTCACCGAGCTGGAGTGGCGAAGAATCAGCCCGTAGAGAGCACTCTACCCTTGCACAGGTAGAGGGGGAGCTATACCTTACGAGGTGCTCCAACGGGGACTACGGGGGTGTGTCAACACCTCGATACCTCGGGAAAACATCACGTGTCACCAATTCTCTATCCTTAGCTCTTTACTTACTTGCATTACTTTCCGCCCTGTTCTTTCAATTCCTACTAGAATTGCATAAGTTGTCTTTCCTTTTTTGGCTTGCTATTGCTTTCTAGTTAGGATACACATTGCGGTAGGCACTAGGGGGTGATTGACATCACTAGGTTTTAATATTGCTTTAGAAATTTAAAAGAATTCCAATTCACCCCCCTCTTGGGCATCTAGATCCTTTCACGTGTGATGCCAATTAGCGCGTGAACCTCCAATTAGGTGTATCGCTACAACGAGAACTAGCTTGTTGGCAAACAAGTGAACCTCGGTAAAAAATATTGTGTCTCATTGTCTCTCTACCGAGGATTTATCTTGTGATTGACTGGTTATCTCTTTGCTACTCTCCACGTCGGTATAACCTCTCTAACTCTAGCTTTGCATTACTTTCTTTACATTCTTGCAAAGTAGAGTCTCTAGCTTAGCTTGTGTAGCTTAGTCTAGTAACACTAGGTTTCTAGCTCTTGTGTGTGACATAGGATTTATCTTGCTAGTAACTAGACTTGTGGTAGGTGGCTTACCGACCCTAGTAATGCTAGTGCAAACTTGTTTTACGTCGTGTTTTATTCTAACAAGTTTGCCTAAGTGTTGTTGTAGAATTTTTAATAGGCTATTCACCCCCTTTAGCCATATCTAGACCTTTCAACGGCTAGAGAGTCTCGTTCAATTTTTTCCCTTGCGCCCGTGTTCTTCGTTTTTACCTTTATTACGGTTATAGAGTCACGTTCAAATTTTTTTCCCTTGCGCCCGTGTCCATACATATGTACCTTTGTTTGGTCTTGTTACCTTTACTACTGGACGAGAGTTCGGTTCATTTTTTTTTACCATCCAGAATGGGCCGGACTAAAAGTAGGTGGAGAAAATTTTTGGCTCTTTATTATTAGAAAAAAGAAGAAATTTTGGCTCTTTATTATTAGGTATAGATATAGATAAACTCTAAAACTAAACATCTTACCTTTAACTTTTAAAACTTCTCAAATTACCTTCCTATCCTAATTCTTAATAGTTTTGAAGGTCATTATCTTTTTTAGTTACAAAAATTGGTAAATATTGCATATGATAAAGGGGAACGTATCCTGTGCAAACCACAAATTCATAAAAACCCGTGCAAACTATGGTAAAAAGTTATTTAAATTCACAAACAAAATTACACATGTAGATGATACGATGAAACATAACCTTGTAAAATATCTTGTCCAAACATGACGTTGTTTGTTAGATATAAAAATAACAAATTTCTAGAAAATTATCTGGACATCTTTCTGGCTTCAAATTTCTTATTTTTAATAACAAATTTCTAAAAAATTATCTGGACATCTTTCTGGCTTCAAATTTCTTATTTTTAATAAAAATTTCTAAAAAATTATCTGGACATCTTTCTGGCTTCAAATTTCTTATTTTTATATCTCACAAATGAATTCGTGTTTGGACAAGATATTTTATAAATTTGCATGTGTGATTTATTTTGATGAATTTAGACGAAATTTTTGTCATGGTTTGCACGGATTTTCAAGAAGGTTGTGGTTTGCACCCTGATACGTTGCCATGATAAAGTTCTTTAAAGCACATAAAATGTTTCTAAACTTTTATATTTTTTTTAAAAAATATTATAGATATATCTAAAAAATATTTAGATCTCATAAAAAAGTCTTTGCTTTTCAAAAAATTGATTGAGCTCTAGAAAACTAGAAAAAAAAACTATATAGAAAATTCCTAAAAACAATCTAATCAGTGTATAAACATGTTTTAAAAACTTTACGTGGAAAAGAATGAGATGCAACTAGCATGAATGCAACTGGAGTACTAGCTAGTGATGTGGATCTCCCATCCAAGAGCATCTCGAGAAAGAAGATACTCCCTTCGTACTAAAAAATAAAGTTGTTTTTTTAGCAACATAATCCCCGAACATAACTTTAATTTCTTATTTTTATAAAAATATTTATCAAAAGGTGATATATGTATGTTTTAATGAAAGTATTTTGAAGACAAATTCATTCATATGATTTTCACATTTCCAAACTTAACAACATAAAAGTTATTAATGATTTATATTCTCAATGTTTAACCTAAATCTTATCTAAGCAACTTTATTTTTTTAGTACGGAAAGAGTATTAAATATTAGATATTAATATCTAGAAATATCTATTAAAATGTCTATTAAGATTATAGTCTGTGTGGAAGTACAAGTAAATTAATTTGAAACTTGCTAGAGCAACAAAGTTTAGAAGTGCCCCACCTGGTCACAATTTTCCTAGTAAAAGAATGTTGTCTAGAAGTCTACTAACTCTGTTCATCTTCTTTGTTATCGATCGGAGTGTACTGTTCCACGTTATGCCGCTCCGGCAAAATTCCAGTGTGGTAAAACACGGAATTTAGTGGACGGCAACCGGTAAACCAACATCCTGAGAGAGGCATTACGTATGGATTCAAATCTTGCACAAGTTCCCCTCCAAGGGGGAAAAAGTTATGGCAAAAGTAGATTAAAAATGCGCGGAAGCATCATGTTCTGTTCACCCCTGTTAACCATTGGCTCTGCAAGGAGGCAGGCAACTCACGCCTATTTCCTCTTCCTCAGGTTATGTGTATCTCCGCCTTCTGACCTTCTGATCTCAGCTTGCAACTCCTTTGCACCTATTCACTTTCAGTCAATTCTGCAGAGAATGGAATCTATGCATCAACGACATACACGTCAACGGCTAAATGTCTACGTAATACAACATCATTCCGTTAATGACGCATAATCAAATCAAACCTTTCGGTGTAACGACTTAATTAAACTACCAGTGTCATATTCAGGAATAAATACTCATAACTTCTACGAAGGTACAAGGGCATATGTCTGGAACCTGTCATTTTCCTGGAGGACAGAGCAACCATGACAGCCACAAAAGTACAATAATTATTGTATGGAAAAGTTTGAAGCCAAGGTTTGAAAAATCTTCAACTCTAAATCACTTCTATCTTGTACCATTCCTGGGCTTAAACTGATTCTTCAGTGTAAAAATTTCCATGGAAGTTTAATCCAACAAAAAGGAGGGACCAGGATAACAATTATATATGTACACCGCCGTTCCCTCCAAAAGGAAGTCGACCCTTCTACAGATATTTAGCCCCCAAAGATGATTCGAGAACAACTACTGTCCACCACCATTTCATTCTTGTATATTACTACACCTATTTGGTTGGCATCCTCATGGGAGCACACCATTAGCAAGATTCACATTTTGTCCTTAACTGGTAGACTTCTCTAGCAATGTCCTTCAACTCTAGAACTTGGTCACATCCAGGCCTTATTTCTCACCTCTCTGTGCACCAAAATTCTGGTTGTTGGAGATTCTACAGAAATTGATGTGTAGTAGTGGCTACAACAAAATATACCCCACTGGCCATAAACTGCATCCGGGGTCCTTAGCGGAGAATTACAGTCCGCCTCAGCATCTCTGAAGATGTATCTATGCCCATTTGGCGAGCAATGACATGAGTCCTGCGCCGAGGAAAAGAGCGATGTATGTTGCCAGCTGAAGCTTCATGTTTGTTTGCAGCCTTGGGTCGCTGAAATCTGCTGCTAGGAGATCTACCAGGGACATATAGATCAGAATCCCTGCTGCAGCTGCGTTGAAGACCCCCTCGACGACCAGGGCGGTGGCGCTGTGCTTGCTGTAGCTGGAAGTGATGGCGATCCCCAGCGCAATGCCCATGGGAGCGGTGAGGGAGAAGAAAGTCGCCATGATCACGGTCGCTCTCGCCTTGAACTTTGCCTGGAGTTACAAGAAGTTATAATTAGTTACGCTAGTATAACAAGTTTAAAATTTGTTTTTTTTTCATTTATGTTCAGTGAATGATGAAGATTGAAGGGGTTCAAGCTTGCGTCATAGTAATCTCTGGAACATAAGATTCCAGTTAAGGTACAGGTTAAATCTGAATTGTTCGTTTGGATCGGCACCTAAAATGAAAGGTGCCTGAGTCACTGACCAGCTCCAGTTCCAGTTCTGAAAACCCAACCCAATAAAAGCCACCGTCAAACTGACAATTTCAGTTATCCTTGACCTATTACTGTTAGCACGTGAAGCTGGTACGGAGAAAATGGCAGTATCTGTTCAGTTGAGAGTTATGAACCATGATTATTTCAATGATTGATGGTCCTACTGGCTACTTCTTGGTCCTCTCCTCACTTTGTACAATGTCTCTAGTGATAAGATAAGCCCAGCCTCTGAGTACACTACAAATATCTCGGTCTATTTGTCACCTTTTGCGCACTTCTGTCAGTGGCTATGGCTGTCATGCCACCTATGCGCCCTCCAGTATCTGATTAAAAAACCTCTAAATTTATGTCCCTGAGTGATGGTCACACTTCACTTCACTTCAGTGTAAAGCAAGTGTAAACAGAGAAGAGAAGGTTACATTAATTACATACCTGAACAATGCAGCCGCCAAGGCCTATGCCCTCAAAGAACTGGTGGAAGCTGAGAGCTCCAACGAGGGGCCTGATGGTGGACGGCCTCAGCGAGGCGCCCAGGGACACTCCGATGATCACCGAGTGCACCAGGATTCCCAGCTCCAGAACCTGCACCACCACCACCACAGAGTTTCACTTATGGCTATTGATTGGGTAATACTACTGCCTACCATGTTGGTTGAAGAATCTGCAAAGTGGGAGGGGGGGACTTGATCGTGTGGCTGGGGAAGAAGGCATTGTTCTATTCCTCTTCCTCTTGTCAGCAGCAGGATTCTCTGCCTTTAGCACCAACGGCAGGGACAACGTCCCCTTTCTCCGATGGAGACAGTACAGAAGCCTATGAGTAGTGCTAGAGCTATGCACTGATTTGTCTTTTTCATTCACGAGCACGGATTTGATTTCCATTTCCAATCAATCAGCCCAAGAACATGGATGAGCTTTTCTACGGCAGATAATGAGGACTACTGTACTATGCTGAGTACGGAGTAGTTACTCTGTTGGTATCCAGAGTAGTGTTTCAATCAATCAGTTTTGACTGCTAACAACTACTACTACTGTCATTTATCAGAGCATCTTATCATTTCAAAGTAGGTATTGATGGATTGTGTTTAGGGAAAAGGACACGTTTTTGTATCTTCATCCATGGCATGGCTTGGGGGCGTGTGTTCTTGTTGAGGAAGTGGCCCAAAGCGGGTATTCGAAATGATTGGTGCCAAATCATAGTACGTCATCATATCTTTTTGTTTAATATGTATCCTGTCTCAATCGAAGTTGGAATGTTTGTTTCACTAGCATGCCAGATTACTGGAATCTTTGATCAGATTTGTTTCTCTTTTGTGTTTTTCATTAGAACATGAAAAAAGGAGCGATTTTTTTTTAAAAAAAACTGAAGTTCCGAACCGCTATTGAGAAAAGGGAAGGTGTTCGTTCAACTCACCTGAGAAATCACCCTGTGCCTGATGGACACGGCGACGGAGGAGGCCTCCTGAGGCGAGAGCGGGCCGTGTCCTCCGTTGTCGTGGGAGTGGCCGTGCGCGTGGCCATGCGTCGCGTGGGTGTGCACGTGCAGGTGGCCCGCGTGCCCGTCCCCGTCCCCAGCGGCGCCCTCCTCGTCCCCGCCGCGGTGCAGGGCGCCGTCGGCGGGGTCGTCGACGGGGCGGGCCTTGCGGAAGTGCGAGCGCTGGTAGTATCCCGCGGCGACGGAGTCGACCATCATGGTGACCATGGCGGAGCACATGGCGACGAGGCCGGCGTAAGGGAACCCGCCGGCGGCCTTGTTGGCGCCGCCGCCGAGCGCGTCGAAGGCGGTTGGCAAGATGTGCACCATGCCGGTGGCGAGGATGACCCCCGCGGCGAACGCCTTGACGGCGAAGAAGACGTCCCCGTCGGGGCGCAGCGCGGAGGCGGAGCGGCCCAGGAGCGGGACCAGCACCCCCGCCGCGCCTGACGCCAGGATGGATGCCACCGCGATGAGCTTTAGCCGCAGCGCCCCGCGCGCGTCCTCCTCCTTGATGATCGCTGATGACGCCGCCGCGACGCCGCAGTCGCACCCCGCCTGCGTCGTCGATGCGGCGCCGACCGGGCCGGGCGTCGTCGTGGCCAGGACGAGGAGCAACAGCACGGCGAGCCACGCCAGCGACGAGGGAAGACGAGCCCGAGCTCGCGCGGCGTCCATGGCGTGCGCGTGCGCGTGCCTGGCGTTGGAGGAGCGAGGAAGAGGGAGGGAGGGAGTCGGCGCCGCGCGCGCGTGGAGCTTTATAAAGGAAGCTCCCCGCGAGTGTGGTGACATGGTGAGCTCACTCACTCCTTGCACTGCATCGCCGCTTTGGAGCGTGGTGGGCCCCGAGCAGTGTGGACCGTCCGATCCGGGGTGGCGAGACGGCCGTCAGCCGTGCCGTGTGGGGATGTTCGGCAGCTGCAGCTGGCGTTGGTGTTGCCGCAGCCCCTTTTGTCGTGATTGTTTTGGGGGTGGGTTAGCGGATCAGGCTTGCTACCTTGGTGCTACAAAATGGCTCCAAATTTTTGTTTTTTCTTCCCAATAAAATGGTGGTACTCTGTATCTATGCACGTATGTATAAATAATAATAATGGTTGCTACACTACCGATCCCAATACGCTAATTTACAAACTAAACATCTAATTGAACTTTGACTTTAATATTGTGTTTTCTTATAGTAAATGCTCCAAACCAAAAAAAAAAACCCCCCCACGGGTCAATTTAGATAACATTTTGTTAAAGAATATTTTCCTCATAAAGATATGTATGTTCAGAAGAATAACAACGCAAACAACCTGAAATGAATCATAGAACATCATATAGGGACTATGTGAACAATCAAGAACACACCATGCAACATCTCATGGCTACTATATAAGAACATTGCAAAAAAAAATCATATATGAAATATAAATAATTTGAGTAAAAATGAGAATGCATCACCACCGTGAATAATTTAGAATAGAGTGAAATCCACTTGGGGTCCATAAACTTGTCTCACGTTCTCAAGTAGGTCCATGAACTCTGGAAACCTGAAATTTGAGCCCCTAAACTTGATTAATGTGTTACTGCAGGTCCAAAGCGGGAATGGGAAGGTTGTTTTGCCACCTGGATTGCCAACGTGTCTGTTGGGCTCTTGTTGGACTAGCATGTGGGTTGCCTAATATTCCAGGAGCCCTCTGTTGGGTGGGTGTTTTCATTTCTCACCCCGCAACCTTTCAGTCGGGACTCGGGAGGGGCGGCGGAGTTACGAGGAGCGAGGCGGGCGGCGTCGGAGGAAGGCGGGCGGCGTGAGCAGGGAAGGCGACGTCAAGGTAGAGGAAGGCGACACGAGTGTGGAGGGAGGTGGCGTGTGCGAAGGAAGGTGCATCTAAATCCCGTCAAGCATGGCTCTTAGGTTCCGCAAGGATGGAGAACCTCCACCAGAATACGGTGAGTCTCTCTGTGACCTCATATCTCACTAATTAGTGTTGTAGGGATGAAGAACCTCCCCCACATAACATAGATGACTGCTTCTTGTGCAATTTTTGTGCCAATTTTTGAATAGTTAGGGTTTGGATTTAGTTGAGTTGTCTAGTTTGGTTACTGTTGGTGTGAAATAGCGATTTGTAGGGTTTGAATGCATCTTGTTAGCGCATATTTTGTTTGCAGCTAGGTTTGCAGTGTGAAATTATTCAATCAAGTTTCATGTTTGTGTAATGTAGGTTTTGGTTTGAACAAATTTTCACTAGAAGTACATCATGGAGGTTTTTTCTGCGGTCAAGGTGCCAACAAATCTTATGTAGATGGTAAAGTTACATGGTATGACAACATGGAAGTAGAGTTATGGTGCTATGCATGGATAGAGGATCTGATTTTCCAGCTAGATTATGGTCTGAGTGAAAATTTGAGTGTGCACTAGTTACTGCCTAGGAAAGATTTAAGTGATGGACTTAGGATCATTTTGTCTGATGAAGATTGTATGGTAATGGCACAAGTTGCAAATAAGGTGAAGAACTTTGTGATTTATTTTGACCACTACAAGTACACATGTTTTACGCACTGGGATGATGTAGTTTTAAACCCAACTGTTGAGGTACCCAAGGTTATCAGTCCTATGAAGGTCATTCATGTTGAGAAATCTTGGGACAAACTACCAGAATTCTATAGTAATATAGAGGTTCCAAGCCATGATAATGTTGGTGCATACATGTCTGATGATGACAGTGAAGATTCAAATTACATTGACAGTGACTATGACTTAGAAGATGGTGATGGTGACTTGTTTGCGAACAATGTAGATGAAGTCATAGATGGGGGTACAGGAAGGGGAAAAAAGAAGAGCAAGGGCAAAGACCTAGCAGCAAGCCCATCTATTCCCACCCAAACAGAAGACATCAGTGATGAAGATAACTTCGATTTTGATGGTGAGTCAGATGGTAAAAAGGAAATGAAGTTGACATTCAAAGTTTTCAACCCTGATGATCTGGTGAACCCAACTTTTAGAGTTGGCATGGTCTTCTCCACTTTGGAACTACTAAGAAAAGCAATCACTGAATATAGCTTGAAGCACAGAGTTGACATTAAGATGCCAAGAAATGACAAGACAAGGATTAAAGCTCATTGTGCTGCAGGGTGCCCCTGGGGTTTGTATGCTTCTTTGGATAGTAGAGCTAATGCATTCATGGTGAAGACATATGTGCCAGATCACAATTGTAGGAAGGAGTGGTATCTAAAGAGATGCACAACCAAGTGGTTGTCAGAGAAATACATTGAGTCATTCAGAGAAAATGGAAAGATGACACTTGGTAGTTTTTCTAGAATAGTGCAAAAGGAATGGAACATGACACCATCAAGGAGCAAACTAGGTAGGGCTAGGAGGATGTCTTTGGACCATATATATGGAGATGAGATAGAGCAATTTAACTTGCTATGGGATTTTGGAAATGAGTTAAGGAGGTCTAACCTTGGGAGTACCTTTTATATATGTTAGTTTGAATGAAGGGCATTTCAGTCACATGTACTTCTCACTTGATGCCTACAAGAGGGGGTTCCTTAGTGGTTGTAGGCCATTGATTTGTCTTGATGGATGTCACATAAAGACCAAGTTTGGTGGACAATTGTTAACTGTTGTTGGTGTAGACCCAAATAACTGCATATTCCCTGTAGCAATGGCATATGTGGAGGTAGAGGCAAATGATACATGGATATGGTTCCTGAAGACACTTAAACAAGAACTTGGTATCAACAACACTTATCCTTGGACCATAATGACAGACAAACAGAAGGTATATTCTATCTCATTGATTTGTTGAACTCAAAGTTTGTAATTTGTTGAACTGTATGTAATTTAACATGTGCCCTTTGGTGAATTTTAGGGGCTTATACCTGTTGTTCAAGAGATTTTTCCAGACTCAGAGCACAAATTCTATGTGAGACACCTATACTCCAACTTTCAGGTACATTTCAAAGGTGAGAATCTGAAGAACCAACTTTGGGCATGTGCTAGATCAACTTCTGTTGTTCAGTGGAGTAGAAATATGGATAAAATGAAAGTGTTAGATGAGGATGCTTTCAAATGGTTAGAGAAGATGGCCCCTAACACTTGGGTTAGAGCTTTTTTAGTGAGTTCCCTAAATGTGATATCTTGCTAAACAATTCTTGTGAAGTGTTTAACAAGTATATACTAGAAGCTAGAGAACTCCCCATACTCAGCATGATTACAAAGATCAAGGAGAGCTGATGACTAGGATTTATAACAAGCATAAAGATGTGATGGAGAAGTGGCTAGGACCCATTTGTCCCAAAATTAGGAAGAAAATCCTAAGAAACTATGAATGGGCCAACCTCTGTTATGTATTACCTGCTAATAGAGGGATCTTTGAAGTGAAAGAGAGGGAGTACCAGTATACAGTTGACATAAATGCCAAGACTTGTGACTGTAGAAGGTGGAACCTGACTGACATTCCTTGCAGTCATGCCATCTCCTGTTTGAGGCATGAAATAATAGCTACTGAAGATGTCATTCCCGCCTCTTGTTATAGTACTATAACTTACAACACTGTATATGGATTCAATATAATCCCATGTGCTGACAAGTCTAACTGGGAGAAGATGAATGGTCCAACTGTAAAGCCTCCTGTTTATGAGAAGAAGATAGGTAGACCCCCAAAGTCAAGGAGGAAGCAACCACATGAAGTACATGGTAAAAATGGTCCAACAATGTCAAGACATGGAGTGGTCATACATTGTAGCTGGTGCCATGAGCCACACCACAATGTGAAAGGTTGTTCACTGAAGAAACTAGGCATCAAGCCCAAACAACCGATTAGAAGATAACCTCCACCACTGGACACACACCATGATGTAGATTTCACACAAGAGCTAGTCCAACCCCCAACTTAACCAGTGCAGGTTGAAGAACCTATGTTGTCACAAATGTTGTCGTAGGTAAAGAATAGGGTGTATTGTCTTACATACCAAACTAGAGCTATGACATGGGCTAAAAATAATCAACCCTCTTATATGCAGGTGACAAATGAAACCCAACTGTCACAATACCATGGACCATTGCCTTCTTCAACATTTGTTGATAATAATCAGCCAACTATCTTGACTACATCTACAAAAGAAGGGCATGCTGCTGCTAAAAAGCGCAAGAATACACCTAAGAAGAAGGCTGATGCTTCTGCTCCTAAGCAGCCTTGCAAGAAGAAAAAATCTGCAGTTTGAACAAGCAATAGTAGTCATGCTTGTTTACTTAGTCTTTTGTGAATGAAACATAGGTTTCACTTTTGGATATAGCTTTTGGGAATACCTTAAACATAGGGCTGATCTGATTACTTGCAGGCTGCAACATAGTTTATTAAGTCTGCCTTGTAATGTAAGGAATGCACCAAACATGATGGATGCTTACTTATATGCTGTAAGTTTACGCCAAACTCTGTAAGAGTGGTAGCCTGATGGTTCAGCTAATTATTGTATCAATTTCAGACAATATTATTGTACTGTGTGCAATCTACTATGAAACTCCATTAGGCACCACCTCAGCCCGTCCACACTCATTGCACCAAATAAGGGGGATTTTTGGTCGCCTCCTTGTGACCGGCATCCCGGAGCTTGAGCTTGCACGACCAGCCATGGCGCCTAGGAGGGAGGAGAATGGGAAAATGAAGGAGAGTGAAGAAGATTGGTGAGAGGAGAGGGACCAGGGGGTTAAATGCATTTGGTGCAAGGAAAATGGCGGGAGATTTCCCGCTAGAAACGACCAGCAGACATGTTGGCAATCTAGGTGGCGAAACAGCCTTCCCATTCCCAGTTTGGACCTGCAGTGACACATTAATCAAGTTTAGGGGCCTGAATTTCTGGTTTCCAGAGTTCATGGACCTACATGAGAACGCATGACAAGTTTATGGACCCTAAGTGGATTTCACTCTTTAGAATACATAATGTAGCATATCATGATTAATACAAATGCAATATAACAGATACACCTCACAAATACTATATAGCCAAATAGGTAACTTAGACCAATGTACACTTATTTGGGCTACACCTAGTAAAAATCCCATGCAGATAGGGATTGAAACTGATTGAATACGCATGAAATTGGATACGAACATCACTATTTACCATATTTTTTTTATCAAATATGAATACCGATCACAACATCCAAGATAAAATACAAAACATATAGTTTTAATATAGATTCACATTTAGATATCTATTTAATCGTGTTGTCCATGAATATCCATCAAGTGATTTTAGGAAATAAATCATGTAATTAAATAACAAAATATAATAAGTGTAATAAATTCTCTCTATATAAATAATAATAAAATTATATATTAGCCATACCAATTATCATGTTAGTTGTAAATCAATAATCATCTTAGTTACATAATTTTAAATCAATAATCATATGAACTATGTGTGCAACATTAGTATTTAAGGTAAAACGTGGGTTACTAATTACTGGTAGGCACAACTTTTAAATAGTTTCAACCTTTTAAAGTTGAATGCTAGCTATTCAAAAACTACATTACATATCATTGGTGATATATTAATAGAAATTGACATAATCAAAATGTTTGATAATAAAAATAATTCTTTTTATGTCCTTCTTAAAATTATTAGTCATTATTTTAAAATAGTTTTAATAATACATATTATATCTCATTGGTCATATGAACTAAGATTAACATAATTAGTCATATTAAATAATTTTATTAATTATAAACAATTAATTGAATTTTAATTACTAGTTTTTTATTTGTAAATAGGTTAAATGGTATATATTAGTATGATTACAAAATCAATACTATTAATCATTAGTCACACTAATAATTTTGAGATAGTTTTACATAGCACTATATTCTTCATGATACAAATGTTGTTGGAATTTTTTTTCAATATGGATTCAGATATAAAGACATTTAGGGAAAACATAATTAGATACATCCATTTAGTATCAAATCCATATTATAAATAAATTTATATATAGCCATATTACAAGCTGCGAATACAGATTCTAATATATAATTATACTTAGGCCCTATTTGCATCTATCCTTGGAATTAAATTTATTTTAATAATCATAATTTAGACACATATTAATTAAGCTAATATGGTTGTAATGGATTATATTTGCATATTATTGTTCACTATACGAGAGACATGCTTATTTGTTATATTTCTATTGTAGGATCCGAGTGAGTTTGAAGAACATGTTATAATTTGCAAAGTAGAAACATGAAATTGTAATCTATAGAATTAGTTTACATCTCCTATCCTATGAATTTGAGATAGATTTATATGTAAATTTTGAAAAGTAATGTAATGTCAAATTTCAAATTAAATAGCTTAACTTAGTAAAGTAGATTTTAATTCCTCTAAATAAAAGAATCCAAATGACCCCTAAGAGAAAAGGTGGTGGCGCCTTACTAAGAGGTGGATGACACAGACGATTTGAAGAGCAACACAATCTACAAGAAAATGCGTGCAACAAGTAGCTAGCTAGGTTGGAGAACGTCGTTGTACATAATAATAACACAACATGAACAAATTGCGCACGTTAAGATCATCTTTTTATTTTGTCCCTGAATAGGATTCTTGCAACTAATAACGACCGGCCAGTGTGTGGCTAGAACCTCTCAGAAGTGCATGCACGACCATGAACATGATGAATATATACTATACTCCCGCAATTAGTCGGAGCAACTGGTGTAGTAATAATGTGTTTTACAGCAAAGCAAAGCAACGCAACGCAATGCAAGTGTGTGATCTGAGCTAGGAGCCGTACCGTCTGGTGGGTGGGCACCCGGTGCCGTGTGTTGACACCATGTCGTCATCTACCCCTCCCCGGCACATATTTATATATATGATGCTCATCATTCTGGCAGTAGCAGCTAGGCAGGCGTTGCCCACTTTCCCTTTTTGCCTTTAATAGAAGCTCCACGTACGGGATGGGTGCACGCCCCACGCCAATTTTCGGTTGCAACCGCCAGTTTTGTTTTATTCCATTCCATTTCATTTTTTCGGCATGGCCGGGGCGCGCGCACCTGGGGCTTTGCTTCTCTCCTCACATCTCACAATGGTTTTCTAGCCTTCTTGCGAGAGCAAGTGCTAAACTTTAGGCCATTGTAATCCAAAATGTCACGATCTCTCAGACACATGTAGACTATGGCGGTTCCAGCCCGAGAAATGACCTAGGGTGGAGTTCTACTATAAAATTTTGGCTACCAACAACGTCACGCATGTTTTGGCAAAACCTGTAGAATAATTGATAAGAATCACGATGTTACCTTTTAATAATGCCCAAAATTCTAAATCCTCGGATCCAAAAACCTAGTAGCCGAAGCTGTTGTAGCACTATGTAGCAGTATAGCGTGCAGCACTGCAGTTGCAGGCCTGATAAAGCAAGCAGAAACAGGGCCGGTTGCCCGGTTGGGGCTTGGCCATCAGCTAATCCCTAGAGGATGTGGCTGGCCGGCGGCTGAACGCTGGTGGTGAGCGCCGAGCAGACTCAGGTCCTTTGCCGAGTGCATGCGGCACTCGGCAAACGGCACACGGCAATAATGTTAACGGCGAAGGATCATTTGCCGAGTGTTTTTTGTCGGGCACTCGGTAAAGCATAGCGACGCTCGACAAAAAAAAGTACACGATAGCAGCGCCGATGAGCGGGGAAAAAGTATTAGAAACTGGGCCATAGACTTCGCGGCCTCGTCCAACCACATCCAAGTTTCAACCAATCCAAATCAGGTTATAGCAAGTTATTATATATATAGCTAGTATGACAACATGCTAGACGCAACATAAAAGCATGTGTTATAGTCAGTTTAGTCCAGTTTTTTTTGAATCACGTTTAACGCGTGCTTCATTAAGATAAGTGGGGATAACAATACATCTCGAAGTACGAAGGCGAGGTGCCTCGTGTCAACGAGCAAAACTGAAAACTACATTCATCACCGGCTTGACGCTGGCGCAGCTATATTGTACTAAGGAGGCTCAAATTTTGCGACGAGGAACATGTCGGCTGGATTTTAACGACAAACAGAGGCACAAACCTGTTGTATCCTACGATAACCCACTCAGCGGCCTCCAGACCCACGTCCCGCCAAACGTCCTATGATTCATCTCCTTCCACTATGATTCATCTCCTTCCAGATCGTCCAAGAGACCGGCAGTACGAGAGAATCGAAGCCTTCCCTGAACCGCGAAGTGATCCACCAATCAATCACGCGTGATTCGCTAGTCGGACAGATGGACTAGAAGCCCACCCCTCCAAGCAATGGCTTCCAAATTTCCGGAATGAAGACGCAGGCTGAGAGAAGGTGATCGGCAGTCTCTGGATCCTGAGAGCATAGAGCACAGTCGTCGCCTTCTTGCAGTCCATGGCGTCGTTGTCTCGCCGCTGTCCAGAGCCGGCCGTGAAGAACGAGCTCAGAAGAAAAACTTCACTTTCGTCGTTCTAATTGCAAACTCTGAACTCACATTTGAGAGTGCCCATGTAACCCACTATCCTTAAGAAAGTAAGTTGCAATCAGCTGCAAATAATATCCCTATATATACACACAGAGACTTTTTCTTTTCTTTGTGAAACAGAATACATACTCAAACACCACGTGCATCCATGCATGCTTACATCTATCATAATCATCTCTCTATTAAAAGGTATGTCATCTGTAACGGAAACTTAACAATAACATTAATTATTAAATTCTGTTACGAATCTAGCAAAATGAGCACTCATGTCGAGGATCTTGAATTGAGCAGGTTTCACTATAAGAAACCAACAAACATGTTGACTTATGCTTAGTTTGCATATGTACACACTCTTACGCTAAAGCGATATATATATATATATATATATATATATATATATATATATATATATATATATATATATAATATATATATATATATATATATATATAGCATTAAGATAGGAACATGACTAATCATAACAAAAAAAGATTCGATAAGTTCTACTCCTTCCATCCTAAATTATAAGACATCACAAAAAATTAGAAAGTCAAAGCATATTAAGTTTAACTAAAATTGTAGAAAAAATTATAAAGATTTATGATATTAAATATGTATACTATAAAAATATAATTGATAAAGAACATAATGATACTTAATTAACATTATAAATATTATTATATTATCATATAAGTTTGATATTTTACTGCTAGTTAAAAATATTAGAAGAAATTCACCATTTAGCAGTGAATTACGTGAGAGTATACCTGACTGAGACAAGACACTTAAATTACAACGTTTCCCTGATGTAGTATTATTGTACCAACCGAAGTAGAAATTTTTGCTTTGTTTCCGTCAACAGTTAGTTAATAAGCGACAACTAACATGGTTTGTTCTCGTCGTAGAAATAAAACTAGAGGTTGAGTGTCTAGCTTGTGCCCTGTAACAATGCAACTCTGCATGCCAGATATATACTATTTAAGTCACTACATTAATGTTTAAATTTCTGAAAAAGTATTTTACATATCTGGTTTGTCGAATTTGAGATACTTTGACTCTCAAATATTTTTGAAACATCTTATAATGTGGGATGGAGTAAGTCGTTATGGTATGGTTGCAGATCAAACTTTCTCAATTTATACTAGATTTATAAAAAATATATGCAACATTTATAACTCTAAATAAGTTTATTATGAAAGTATATCCGACGATCTATCTAATAATAATTATGTATTATAGATATTACTATTCTTTTATACACTACTACAGATTTCAACATCACTGTCAGGTCTAGAAAAACCGGCAGTGATGAATCTTCATTGCCGGTTCGTGGCAAAACCGACAGTGAAACTCCTCATCAGTGCCAGTTCGTGGCTGGAAAAATCAGTGCAACGTCTCTGCCCTTTCACTGCCGGTTCTAACCACGAACCGACACTGAAGCTCTTCATCACTGTCGGTCCGTGGATGGAACCGGCAGTGATAACCTGGACACTTTCACTGTCGGTTCCAGCCACGAACCGGCACTGATGAGGAGCTTCACTGCCAGTTCATTTTTTTAGATAATGGATATATTTTATACCCGGCTTCATCTACCAACAGGTAGAATCAGGCCAAATTATTACAACAGAGAAAACTAAAAAAAAGAACCGACGAAGGGGAAAAAAATATCCCAACAAGAAACTCTAGTAGTCCTACGCGACAAATAATTTGCTCCGTGATGTCGACTCCACAAGAGTATGACCACCAACGTCGAGACAATGCCGCCACACACGTCTCTCAGACCTAGTAAGGGTACTAAAAGATCGTTGGACACCGACCACCTTGAAGACACTGGATGTTGTATTCTGGCAATGGCACGAAGCACGTGGTGTATATGCAGAGGAGTCACCAACTCGTTGCCGGCGCCAAAGCCGACAACCCAAGGAATCTTCCAAGTGCGACGTCTCCCACGAGGAAATGTGTAACACCCTAAAAAATTACATTCTTTAAAATAGAATTAAAAGCAATTTAAATGCATTTTCTTTTTTTGGTGGACATTATAACCTAGGAAAATAATTAAGATTTCATAAAATAAAATTTATCACAATGGTAGAAACACTTTGTTGCATACATGCTGCTGCATAGTATTTTTGTTTGACTGGTTTTGTCAAGTTTCAAAGAAGAATTCAATTTGTATTTTGAAAATGGTTTGAAATTCTTGAAAAATAAAAAAGGAAAAACAGTTTCCTTCCCCTCTCTCCCCCCCTTTTTCCCTATTCTGGCCCGAGGCCCTTCTCCCTCGGCCCTCTTTCCCTCCCTCCCCGGCCCAGCCTCCTTCCCCCACGCGCAGAGGCCCAACAGGCCGGCCCACATCTCCACCGCACCAGCCGACGCGCTGAACTCCTCCATCTCGTTGACAGGTGGGCCCCACAGGTCAGTCTCTCCTCCCCCTTTCCTTCTTCCTCCTCCCTCCCTTTCCTTCCCCGCGCGACGGCGCTTTCCTTCTGTCGAGCGCAAATCGCCGCCCAAATCCTCCCCTTCCTTCTCTACGGCACACATCCGAGCTATAAAACCCGAGCCCGCACCCCACCGCCTCCATCCGAACCCCTTGAAGCACCGCAGAGCCACCAGAACCGCCGCCGCACGCTAAGCAGAGCCGCCGCCGTCGTTCCTCTGTCACCGAGCCCCTCCGCTCCGTTCCAGCCTCCCCCGAGCTTCGCGTGGTGGTAAGAGAGCCCCTAGGAGCTCGCTCTCCCTCTCCCAACCTCTCTGTTTCGCCGTTCCACGCTCGCCATCGTGCCGAGCCGCTGTGCCACGAGCACCGCCACACGCGGCGTTCAATCGGTTCAACCGACCCCGTAGGGGTGTTCGCCGTCTCCCCCTCTCTCCCGGTCCTTTTCGCGTTGGAAATCGTGGACCGTGGCCTCAGATTGAACTGCGCCGCCCATCTCCGGCCATGGCGCCACCGTTGGCTCTGTCTCCGGCCGCCGCCCTCTCCCCTCTGATCTAATCTGGATTGCCCATCTCCGAACGGACGGATCACAGAGCCTCATACCGGTTCGGCCGACATATTTGCAAAAGAAACCCTGCTGTTTTTAATGTATAAACCCGCCGTCCCTTGGCGTATTCCGAGACTACGTTTTCTCTGCTGCAAGACGTATTTCCTTTCGGATTTTGTTTTAATTCAAAATTAGATAGAAAATCCTATTTACAGAATTGCCACTCCTTTTCAAATGTTTCTAAAATGCTCATTTTAACTCCTTTTCCACCCATTCAAATTGCGTTAGATCCGTATCGACGTAATCTACGTGTTAGTTAGTTCATAGTTCATGTTAGACAACTTTTAACAACTTTTAATCACTTAATCTCTTTTAATCTCTAGTTTAATTTATGAAGCTTGATTAGTTCATATCTTCTTCGTTATAGCTCCGTTTCTCGTGATTCAAACGTCTATGTGATCGTAGTGAGACGTAGATCAATTTTATAAAATTTTAATCTTGTTTTATTATAGTTGGTGTACTGTTCTAATCTATAGCCTTTGTTTGTTTGCATGTTATGCCTCAGTATGATTGTATGTGATGTGGTGATCGAGTATAGACGGTGAGCAGTACGTGGGTGACCAGGAGGTTTTCTTTGAGCAGGAGCAGCAGGAACCTTTTGAGCAAGGCAAGTATTCATGGGATCATCCTTGTTGTCCTAATCACGTTAAACATTAATTCATGTTATGCATGTGTTTCCTTGATATCCTATATAGTTTTACCATAGATTTGTACCTTATACCTTGTTACCCTGGGATTTATGCATTGGGTAGATTAAGCTAGTGCTCTTGAAAAATAACTATGATCATGTAACCTTGACTAATGACTTATGCAACAACGGTAAAATATGCTTTTTAGCAACATGGATTAGGGTGATCTAGAGCACAGTTTTTGAGATGCTCTAGAACCTCTGTAAGCGATCACCCAGGATTTACAGTACAACCATGAGAGCTACATGGCTCTGGCTTTAGTTCAGTATTAGGGTCACTCTCTCGCATGTGGCAGTTCACGAAAGTTGCCATTGACGAGCGGTTGCGGGTTGCGGCCGGAGTGGCTACCGCTGCGTGTGTGTACCATCGAGGGGCTCCCGTATACCCCTTGCCCGTGGATCCGTACTATCTGTTGTATGTCAGCGAGCCCCTTTGAAAGACTTCATAGTGTACCCTGCCCGCTCACCTCGGCAGTGTTTTGGGAGTTATAAACCCGGGCATATGGGTAACACGACTCATGGGTAAAGTGTACAACCTCTGCAGAGTGTTAAAAACTAATATATTAGCCGTGCTCACGGATACGAGCGGCCTAGAATTCTTATGGAACAGAATGACTTTAATCTACCATTTACTCGTTTTCTATTCATTATACTTGTTTACTTGATCATATGGTTATTGGGTTGTTGATTTTATTGATGCTATCCATATGCTAAAATTGTGACAACTTAAAAGCTAATGCAGTTTAACCAGTGTCATACTTTTTGAGCCTCATGAACCCCAGGTTTACTTGTTGAGTACTAGAAGTACTTACGCTTGTTTATTTTCATATTTGGATAAAAATCCCGGATGGGTACCAGATTATCAGAGTTATGAGGAGTATCCAGAGGACTACTAGGTTTGGGGTCAACCAGTTGATGTCCCTGTGCGATGGAGCTTCGTAAGAGTTACCTTTTATTTCCGCTGTTATGTAATAGACATTAATAGATACTTATTCGCTATGTAATAACACCTGTGATGGTACATTTTTGATAATTTGTCGGCTTATGTGTGTGACTGATCTCTGGGCACACATAAGATTTATGCATCTCGTTTTGTCTTTAAAACTGGGTGTGACAGATTGGTATCCGCAAACGGCATCATCGCCCCGCCAGAAAATTGGACATGGGTTTTCACCCGGGAAGATCTGCAAGAAAAACGACGCCTCCAGCAAGGAAAGTGGCGCCCACGGGCGTCACTGCCGTCGAAACATGGTAGTACCGCCATTGGCTACCAATTGCCGAACTGTTACGCCATTGATTGCCGCCTTCGTCTTGATCTGGCCGTCATCGTACACGCCTAGGCCGGCTGTCACCCTTGCAGGAGTAAGGCCGCCGATGCCCAGACACCCGGTGGCTCTTGCTCCGCCAAATCTGCCTTCGGCGGCGGCGCGGCGAATCGCCGATCGCACGGAGGCCGGTCCGATTTTTTCAGACTCCACCTGATCAGGTCGCGAAGGACCAAATCAGCCGAGCTGCAAACGGATCCGCTGCCCACGCAGTCGAGCACCATCGCCGGCCGCCTAGTGTCAACCCTCCTCCGTCGCGGCAGAGACAGGGCCTGCCCCGGCTGGCAGCAAGCGGATCCGGCTGTGGGAGGCCGGGATCCGGTGGCCTTGCGGCCCAGCCGCCCCAACTTGCCAGAGACGGCGATGGGGAGGGGGGAGGTCGAGGATGGGTCGTAGCCGCCCCAGCTCGCCGGAGACGGAGATGAGGAGGGGGGAGGTCAAGAACGAGCCGTAGCCGCTGCACACCGACGGGCGACGACGGCGGCGCGGAGGGTTCACCCCCGAATCACCCGTTTGGGGGAGGTCCATCGCGCGAGAGGAGGCCCCGCCGCCGTCATCCCGGCGAGCCGTGCTGGCCTTGCCGACGGCCTGCTCCAGCGGCGGCGCGGAGGGCGAGGGGAAGGAGGGTGGGGCGGGGGCGGGGGTTCGGCCGCCACCCGAGTCGCCCACGGGGAGCGACACGAGGGCCTGTTGATGACTGATCAAGTATACAGTCCTATACTAGCCAGAATTTTGGGTGGAAGCGACAGTGATGCGCTTGTACACTGATTTTTTTTATTTTTATAAACGATCTCGGATGGAAAAACTTTCTACATGAAAGTAGTAGATCTCGAAAATTTATGAAACTTTGTAGTTGCAACTGTTTTATTTGAAGTCATCTTGTCATCAAAAAATACGTTCGAATATGTCAAATTTGAAATTCAAAATTTTGTAAACAACCTCGGATGGAAAAACTTCCTACATGAAAGTTGTAGATATTGAAAAGTTATGAAACTTTGTAGTTTACAACTTTTTCATTTGAATTCGTTTAGTTGATCAAACAATCAATTTACACTCGGTTTAGTATAGAATGAGGTGAACTAAAACCAAATATAGACACAAGTGAGTCATGGGTGGAGTGGTAGAGGAGGTACCGCGCGAGGTTGAGGTTGCAGGTTCGAATCCCCGCCGGAACGTGTTCGGCAGTGATGTGATCACCTCATCACTGCCGAAGTGGTTGTGTCTGTTCAAAATCCGCCACTGATTAGGCTTTGTGTAGTAGTGATATATAATTGGGTAAAGTTTTTTTAAAAATGACTTGTGAGAAAACAAGAACGACTTCTATTTTAGGATGGAGGGAGTATGTGTCTGTGTTGCTAGTTAGTTTGTTTTAGTTTATATAATGTAGATAGGGTGAAAGGATCAAGATGCCCAAGAGGGGGGTGAATTGGGCTTATTTCATATTTCTAAAGCAATATGAAATCCTAGCAATGCCAATTACCCCCTAGTGCCTACCGGTAGTGTGTACTAACTAGAAAGCGGTAGCAATTCAATGAAAGTAAGGACGATGCGGTAAGTAATGCGGTATGAAAGAGCTAGGGATAGAAAGCTTGACACGATGATGTTTTGCCGAGGTATCGAGGAGTCGACACTCCCCCTAGTCCTCGTTGGAGCACCCGCACAAGGGTATTGCTCCCCCTCTACCCCCGCAAGGGTAGAGTGCTCTCTACGGGCTGGTTCTTCGCCACTCCGGCTCGGTGAACCGCCCACAACCGATCACAAGTCGATGAAGAAGGGCCGTCGACAATCCTCCGACGATCACCTTCCTCCCAAGCACCACCGGACCATCTAGGTGATGTCGATCACCAAGAGTAACAAGCCTTGATCTTCACTTGACTCAATCAAGCCTCACAACGGCTAGGCGACGGACGCTCTGTCGCCCTGTCCAACGGCTTAAGTTGGCGACGGACGCTCCATCGCCTAGGCGACGGACGCTCTGTCGCCCTGTCCAACGGCTAGTTCTGACTCCCTTTTCCCAACGACGGACGCTCTGTCGTAGGGGCGACGAACGCTCCGTCTCCAGCGTCCGACGCTCTGGCTGTAGCTGGGCTGAAAACAGCCCTCATTGGAAGGTCGACGGATGCTCCCCCTGCGTCCGACGCTAAGCCGACGGACAGCATTCGACGGACTCGAAATAGCTCAGCCAGAACATGGCTCTCGGGAAGGCCGACAGACGCACTAGAGTGAACACACCAGCGTCCGACGCCTCGGTCAGGAGCATCTGTCGCCCAGAATTCAGCCCTCTCAACTCCGTTTTTTCTTCGCGATGAATATGGAAGTTGTTCTAGGCTATCTTACGGTCATCATAGGCTTGCTTAGAGCTAAGGAAGTCATGTGTGCACCACACCTAAGTCATGAAGCTTTCCTAAGTCAAGCTACTAGTCTCAACCCCTCTTTATAGTACAGCCAAAGATCAAATAAAGCCCTATCTAATTCTAAGTGCCCTTCATCTCCTTATGGCACCTAGACCTATCATTCTAGGGTCTTCATCATATCATCTTTGAAATCCAAAATGATATCCATCTTGGGGTCTTAGTGATAACCATTGACGCCCATTCTCATTGATCACTATGGCTAAGCTACGAATAGCCTCTGCAAAACACACGTTAGCCATAATAATCTTTAACTTGTCGTTAATCACCGAAACCAATAGGGCCATGATTCTTCAATATCCCACTTTTTGGTGATTGACGACAATAATCCTCCAGTATAAGATATAAGAGATGAAGATTAGGATTTCACGTGACTTAGTTGGATTGAGCAAGGGTTAGTGAATAAAAGTGAAATGTACTTGCTCATCCAAGCCGAGCCACAAACATGGTACTCATGAATATGAAATAGAATTTGAGTACCTCATGATATTCTCACAAAGATATCACAGTTTGGCGTGGAAGCTCAATCAATATGGAATAGAGACATATCATGAAACAAGTGACAACTCACATGATATATTAGTGATAAACAAGAGTATGTCACACAAAACCACACATATCTCACAAACATCAAACCATCACACATATACACAAATGCAAGAAGGAGATATGATGACATGAGTACGGGGAAATAAATCACACAAGTAAGAACCAGATCCCCTATCTCAAAACACTCCCCCTATCTCTGATACTCGACCCTCTCTCCCCCTTTGGCGTCTAGCACCAAAAACTATGCATCAGCAGCATCTGGAGGTGAAGCACCGGACTGTCGAGCACGAAGGTCAAACTGAGTGTAGTCGGGGCTGGAGTCGCTGTCATCATCTACCTGACCCCCGGTAGCTGGAGCTAAAAGAGAAGCGAGTGTAGCCTGTCCCAACTCCCCCTAAGGCTCAGAAGGTGTGGCATCCTGAGCTGGAGCCTCAGACGGTCCTGCCTGTGTGGTGGCGAGTCTAGGAGCCCGACGAGTGAAAACACGAGGCGTGGGGGAAGGTGTCACTGATAGAGCTGCAAGGGTGACTGCTACAACAAGCTCTGCTGGCTGAACCTGAGAGTGAAGTGGTGAGGACACGGCCACTGTGACGACTCCGGCATCCACTGCCAACTGACTCTCTGTCTCAACTCTCCTCTACTGCGACGATAGTAGAATCTATCTGAATGGCAGCACGAGGTGGAGTGGTGACTGTCTGAGTCGAGCAGTCTGGCGCAACCTCCGATGAGGCGACAGAGGACAAGTAAGTGCATGCCGCCAAAGAGTGCTCCTCTAAAAGCTGAGTCTCTGGAGCTTCTACTATTGGAAAGTCCTCTCCGGTGATCTCGCGATACGAAGCTGTGAGGTCACGAGTAGCATCTGCAAGGGTGTTCCCCTGGGTAGGTGTGAATCCGGTCCAAAACTCACCTGGTGAAACCAACCACGATGACACTTGGGTCATCGGCGTCTGAAACGCAGGCGAAGTTGGTGGCTGACTCTGAAGCCCACTGGGCTGTAACGCTAGAGTCGGGATCACCACTGGGGTGTCGGAACCTGTGAAGAGTGCTGTTGTTGCTGGGAGGTCTCTGGAAGTGCCAGCTGTGGCATAAGAGACGGGCCTGAGCTTGACCCAAGAAGTCGACTGAGAAGGTTTGTCGTCTGTCTCTGTGACTCGGCCGCTACTTCTGGAAGAGCAGAAACTACATCTAGAACTCATCCTGGCGGGACTGAGCCTGAGCCTGAGCTGCTAGCTGCTGAGCGGTGAGTCTCCTGACCTCCTCTGCCTGTCTCCTCTGCTCCTCTGCTCCTCTGCCTGCCTGATCTGTTCCTGCTGCATGTTCGTCAGAAGAGAGAGAATGGTAGCCTCTGAGGTACCTCAGGCTGGAGCTGGAGCTGCGCCTGACTCACCAGCCTCGTGGTCGTGAGACCGGAGTGCGTACTTGGGGATAGGCCTGTAGTCCTCGTCCGAGTTGTCTGAGGCAAGATCCTCTCGGTAAGTGGTAGCAGCCGCTGCATCTATCTGAGCATCGAGGTCTGCAAGATCTGCCTGTGCGATCTGCTCAACTGTAGCATTTGTATGCTCCTCTAACTGTGGTGGCATGCCTATGTGCCTGGTGCCTGGTCGGTAAGCACGACTAGGGTGAGGTAGGTTCCCGTGGATGACCAACTGGCTCATCTGGTACTCAGGGAACACTGTAGCGGAATGGGTAAGTGTAGTGATCATGGAGGGTGACCCGGCCCTAGAGACCATCAGATACGAAATCCAATGTGCAAGTGTAGGGATCATGGAGGGTGACCCGGCCCTAGAGACCATCAGATACGAAATCCAATGTGCATACTATAGCTGCTAGTGTCCTCTGAATCTTGCTACTTATATTTCCTCCATCTCACTGACAATCAAATCCCACAAATCAAACTTCTTGCGAACACATGGTGGATAAGTACCTATGTATGTTCAGCTTTGATGATGAGTGATCGTCCAACACGTGAGTGTTTCATTTTGAGTGGCTTACCCTAACCTCCGCGAAAGTAGAAATGTGTGCTTGTCTATCGGCTTGTGGTGTGCAGGTGCTATGCCTAGTGACAGTGGTCAATGGCGTGGAGAAGGTCGAGTAGAGGCTTGCCATGCCGATGGACTGAGAGCGGTGAAGGGCGGAAGCGGGGCTCGGACTGAGGGATCATGGGCGCCAGCGGACTAGCTGTGGTCGCTAGTACTTGGCCCCGGCGAGTGCGAGAAGACATGGAGGTAGACCGAGTTGACCGAGTCAAGACGGTGGACGCGCGAGTCGAGCGAGGCTCAGGGGACTCGGAGTCCGACCGAGCGAAGACAAGGTGGCTCGCGTCGAGTGGTTTGGTGGTTTGGGCCTCAAAACCATCCGCGTCGGTTTCCGAGTTTGGGCCGCAAAACTTGGGGTTCGGTAGTTGAGCCCAAATCTACCGGTGGCGGGTTTCCTAGGGTTGGGCTTCAAAACCTAGGTGGAGCTTCCGAGGAAGTGGGGATGGCATGTGGCGGAATCCTGGAGGTTGCGTCGAGGCGACGACAACTCCCGGCAGGAAGCAGGGCCGTCCATTCAAATCAAGGAAGATATTTTCCGGAGCTTGGACTGCAATTCTTAGGCTAGGTAGTTCACTCATGTATCTAGGGTAATCTTTGGGAAATAGCCAAAGCCCCATTAAATAGAGGATGAAGGGGTATCCTCATCCTCATCTCTTGCATTACTCTTTCTCCCACCTATTCCTAGGTTTTCCCTTCCCTAGCTTCTTCTTGCTTGAGATCCACCGTGTCACCGGTGTAAGAACTTGTGATTGTTGCGAGGAATTGGATGTCGTAACCTCCGTAAGCCATGGTGGCTTCGCTTTTGTGATCGTGTCCCCATTTTGCTTGTGTTCTTCGTGTTTTGCTTTTGCTCTCTCTTTTTCCCGAAATGATTTCTCTTTGTAGAGAGTAGCTTTGCGAAATCCACTTGAATCAAGTTGTTCGTATTCGTGAGGAGCTTCTTTGCACTGAAGGAATTCTCCTCAAACCTCACGAGTGCGTAGATCAGGCGATTTCTTTGTGGCGTTCTTTGTTTTGCTCTATTCTCCCCCAAATCCGAGTGTTCCCGTTTATCCTCTCCAAATTGAGCGATGATTTCTTAGGGATAGCTCCCCAACTGCACTAGGATCATGCCTACAAAGTTTGTTTGCAGTTGGTGATCATTTGGTTGAGTTTTGGGAAGATTTGGTGGAGAAAAGTTTGTTTTCGCGAGGAACAGTTTTTCTCCTGTGAATGTTGGACCACTTCCCCCCTAAGCTCCGGACCAAGGCAAGTGGTCCGGTGGTCTCGACTTTTCCTGTCTCGAACAGCAAGGGGCGTCGGACCACCCTCCGGACTTCTTGGCTTTTGAACTCTGGACCTTAGACGAGTGGTCTGGTGGCTCCGCTAAGTTTTCCTACCACGCGTCGGACCACTCTCCTTGGTCTGACGGGGTAGTCCGGTGGTCTGGTCCGGTGATCGGTAGCTTACTGGTCTGTTTGGCGAGTGAGCACCGGGCCACCTTCCTTGGTCCGGAGGTGGAGCCAAACTAGTCCGGAGCTAGGGTGATCACTATGTTGCTTTGCTTCAACTGGACGAAGCGTTGGACCTGAGCTCCGGACTACTCTCCTTAGTCCGGTGGCTCTGCCCCAACTGGTCTAGAGCCTCTGTTGGTGCTTTTTTTTTTTCCTTCGTTCTTTTTGCGGTTTGTTTCTTCGGGTTCGTGACTAGCTCCGTTGTGTTCCTAGGACATCTCCTAGAACATCCACCCACTTGTGGGTCGTGAGCCTA
This sequence comes from Microstegium vimineum, assembly GCA_022036555.1. NCBI lineage: Eukaryota > Viridiplantae > Streptophyta > Magnoliopsida > Poales > Poaceae > Microstegium > Microstegium vimineum. The sequence goes on along the minus strand of CM039135.1, from coordinate 11,872,918 downwards.
GTTCTTCTTTGGGTTGTTCTTGGGACAAGGGTCAAGATCCTCCGAAAGGATTTTTATTTGGCTCCCATTCACCCGCCCCTCTGGTCGCCATTTCTGGTCCTTCAATTGGTATCAGAGCCAATTAAGGATCAATCCACCTTACATGGTTCTTGATCCGCGAAGGCGACATAGAGCGAGGTGCTGGTAAACTTCCCTACTTCGATGAAACCAACTTTGCCTATTGGAAGGTGCGCATGTCGGCTTACCTCCAAGGGCTTGACACAAAGTTTTGGGAGATTTGTGAGAATGAGAACTATGTGGTTCTTGAGGCTCGGATCACCGATGCCCAGGTTACGCAGCATGCATCTAATGCAAGAGCTTGTAGTATTCTCTTATCTTGTCTGTCTCTTCCGGAGTTCGAGCGGGCTTCGAGTCTCACTACGGCACGGGAGATCTGGCAAACACTCTTGAGATATCATGAGGGCAACCCTCAGATCAAGTCCAGACTCTTTGACACGTACCGTAGAGAGTACGAGAACTTTTCTCAGTTGGCCGGCGAATCTGTTGACGGGATGTTCACTCGCTTCCAATCTATCGTCAACAAGATGCGTGCTAATCGAGCCAACTTGCCTTATGATGATCATGAGATGGCTATCAAGCTTTTGCATGCTCTTGATCAGAAGGTGTGGGAGATGAAGGTGGCTGCCATCTAGGAGTCACCGAGCTATGATGCCCTGACCGTGGACGAGCTGTTCAGCAAGCTCAAGTCCTCGGAGATTGACTACCAGGCCCGAGCCAAGCTTGAAAACCTGTCGAAACCTTCTATGGCGTTGGTTTCTGGCCCCGGCGGTACGTCTTCTTCCTCCTCTAACCCTTCACACTCCTTGTTTGCTTTGTCGTTGATTTCTGTGATAGAGGAGCAAGTGGAGGCTCTTGGAGATGATGAGCTGGCTTTGGTCATCACCAAGTTCTCACGGTTTCACAACAACCATTTGAACCATCGGCGTGGTGGCTCAGCCAAGGGGTGCTACCGTTGCGGTGATGAGGATCACTTCATCACAAACTGCCCCAAGAAAGCTACGGGTGACTTCACCAAGTGCAAGGACAAGCGCAAGCATCACTTCGAGGACAAGCGCAAGCCCAAGGGTGGCTACCACTGAAGGTCCTCCAAGAAGGTGATCGACAAGGTGAAGGCCAAGCACCGAGCCTTCCTCACCTCCCTCAGCGACATCGATGCCTCCTCCGACGGAGGTTCTTCTTCGAGTGGTGATGAGTCCAAGGGAAAGGTTGAGGAGAAGCTTAACAGCCTATGCTTCTACGCCGACGCCAAGCACGGTGGCTTTTGCACCATGACGATTGAAGAAGGCAAGGTCGGTAAGCGCAAGGATGGCCCCGACTACGACTACGACTCCGACACACCCGAGGTTCCACCCACCATCGAGTCCCTCTCATGAGATTGAGTCTCTGAATGACGCTTTGATGAGTCAAGATGCGTTGCTCAAGCGTGCTGCTGTCGAGAGGAACGACTTTAAGGCGAAGTACCTTAGCGCGCTTCATGAGCTAGATTTTGCTAAGGCGTCAGTGGTGGTTACCGAGGAGGTAGAGTGTGATGCTTGCGCCATTCACATGTCTGATCTTGTCACTCTCCAGGACAAGTATAGCACTCTACTTGAGGAGGTCAGTGAGCTGAAGGCCAGGCCTATCTTACTTGGTGCGTGCAAGTCTTGCTTAGGCTTGCGTTCTGAGCTGGCACAAAGAGATGCTAGGATTGTTGTGCTAGAGAAGGTCAGCTCAGATAGCACTAGAGAGTCGGAACGCTTTGAGGCTTTGGAGCTTGAGATCGCGTCGTGCAGACACGACAAGATGCGTACCGAGGAAGAAAACACATACCTTCGGTCCATCTTGAGCTGGGTGTCTTGCCGAGAGCCACAGTTGGGGATGATGCTCAGCCAATGCAAAAGGGTTGGCAGCACGGGAGTAGGCTTTGCTATAGGTGGGAAGGACGATAGCATGTTCGGTAAGATCGGTGAGTGCAGTGGTTTGAGCGAAAATGAGAAACCCACCACAACTCCCAAGATTACCAAGATCACTCCACCTAAGCCTACCAACCCCTCTGAGTTTCCTGTGAGAGACGGTGTGTTTGAAGAGCCACCCAAAAACACTCCACAGAAGCAAGTGTGGATTGCAAAACCAAACCACCTTCGCAACCCACTTGACACCCTGCCAGATATCTCTAGTGATCCCCTTCCTAAGAAAGCTAGAGACACCCAACCCAACAAGAGAGTGCCTACCAAGAGAGTGGTGAGGTAGCATTGTGAGTATTGTGAGCGGGATGGGCATTTGGCTGAGTTTTGCTATAGGAGGAAGAGAGATGATCGGAGGCAGGTTGAGTTGAACAACCGGGACATGTTCCACCCACGAGTTGGGGTGCGTGAACCAGAACTTTAGAGGCGCACTACTAGGCCTAGAGGTACAAGGCCTCAAGGTGCTAGGCCTCAGGAGGTGAGACCACGCGGTGGTTGTGCCCGGCAGGGTACCGGTCGTGACCCATACGGCTATGGGCCTCGTGGCGGTGGCTTTACTCCACCCTTCTCTAGCAGACCACGTTTTCCCTATCGTGGTGATCGCTATCCCCCCATGGGATAGGAGATGTTTGGTTTTTCTCCTAACCCATTCTTTGGGAAAATGGGACAACACTGGTATCCTTCACAGTTTACTAACCCCAGTGTTGGTCCGTTTGCTCACCCTATGTCTTTTTATTGATTTAGGAAGGAGGACTGGAGGAGACTTGGCTTGTGGATTCTGGATGTTCACGCCATATGACCGGAAGTGCCAAGTGGTTCTCCAGCCTTGACCCCGTGCACCACACCAAGTATATTACATTCAGGGACAAGAGTAAAGGCAAGGTTGTGTCCCGAGGGTCGATCCGAGTCAATTCGTCTTTTGTCCTCAAGGATGTTGCTTTGGTTGCGAATTTGCATTTTAACCTTCTCTCGGTTTCGCAACTCCTTGAAGATGGTTTTGAAGTGAGCTTTAAGCCAAACTTGTCTCGGATTTTGGACTCTCGTGGTGAGCTTGTTTGCCGGATTTTGCCCTTCGGGAAGATTTTTCGTGCGGATTTTTCTATCTCTTCCGGACCTTCTCGTTATCTTCTTGCCGGTTCTTCTTCCGAGCTTTGGAAGTGGCATAGGAGATTGGGACATTTGAGTTTTAACTTGCTTGCAAGGCTTAGCTCAATGGACCTTATCCAAGGATTGCCAAAGCTAAAGTTCGAGAAGGATTTGGTTTGCCATCCTTGCAGGCATGGCAAGATGGTTGCCGCTTCACATCCTCCTGTGATAGAGATCATGACCACTCGACCCAGCGAGCTCTTACACATGGACATAGTTGGTCCAGCTCGGGTCAGGTCGGAAGGAGGGAAGTGGTATGTGGTTGTAGTCGTTGATGACTACTCGAGATACTGTTGGGTGTTCTTTTTGGATAGTAAGGATGAGGAGTTTTCACTTGTTCGAGATCTGATTTTGAGATTGCAAAATGAGCTACCTAAGAATGCCATGAGAGCTATCCGCAGTGACAATGGCACAAAATTCAAGAATGCTCACTTTGCAACTCTTTGCTCTTCTTTGGGTCTCGATCACCAGTTTTCCTCACCTCACACTCCCCAGCAGAACGGTGTTGTTGAGCGCAAGAATCGGACCCTTGTTGAGATGGCCAGGACGATGCTCGATGAGCATAGGACTCCTAGGCGGTATTGGGCCGAAGCACTCAGTTCTGCTTGCTATGTTTCCAATCGCATTTTTCTCCGAGCTTTCAAGAAAAAGACCTCTTATAAGCTGTGATTTGGGAGACCACCCAAGGTAAGTCACCTACGGGTGTTTGGGTGCAGGTGTTTCATCCTCAAAAAGGACGGTAAGTTGGATAAATTTGAATCACGGTCTTCTGACGGTATCTTTCTTGGTTATTCTACTCACTCTCGTACTTATCGTGCACTTAACCTTGAAACTAACCGAGTGATGGAGACTTGTGAGATTACCTTCGATGAAACTATGCCCTGTGTTTCCACTGCTTTTGAGCTTGCAGGTGATGATGAGGTGAACACTAGCATTTTTGTGGAGGAGGAGCAGGATGATGCTGATTGGGGTGATCCTGAGACAACTCCACTGGCTGCCCCCGTCGACCCTGCGATGTCCACTTCGGCTCACGGTCCCGATCCAACTACTTCCTCTACATGGGGGCCGTTCGAGTAGCTTCCTCAGTAGGTGCCCGTTGCACCTGAGGGAGCTCTAGCTGCTGCCGAGGGGGAGGTCACTTCGTCCAGGCAGGCTCCCCGCCACATCCAGCGGCAGCACCCGCCGAAGAAAATCATCGGTGACATTGATCGTCGTGTCACGCGGTCCAGGTCCTATATCTCTCACTTTGCTCATTCGGCTTTTGTCGCTTCTTTTGAGCCCCGAGATGTTGGACACGCTTTGATGGATCCGGATTGGGTTAATGCCATGCATGAGGAGTTAGAAAACTTTGAGCGAAACCGCGTTTGGGTCTTAGTTCCTCCACCACCTAGTTGCCACCCTATAGGTACCAAATGGGTTTTCAAAAACAAACAAAGTGAGGATGGGGTGGTAGTGCGCAACAAGGCTAGGTTGGTAGCTCAAGGCTTTTGTCAAAAGGAGGGAATAGACTATGAGGAAACCTTTGCTCCCGTAGCTCGTTTAGAAGCCATTAGAATACTTCTAGCTTTTGCGGCTTCTAAGGGTTTTAAACATTTTCAAATGGACGTTAAAAGTGCTTTCTTAAACGGCTACATAGAGGAGGAAGTTTATGTTAAACAACCTCCCGGTTTCGAAAATCCCAAGTTTCCAAACAATGTTTTTAAACTTCACAAAGCTTTGTATGGTTTGAAACAAGAACCTAGAGCATGGTATGATAGGCTAAAAACCTTTTTGCTTGCTAAGGGATTTAAAATGGGATCGGTAGATAAGACGTTGTTTCTCCTCAAGCAAGGCAAAGACACTCTCCTTGTCCAAATATACGTGGATGATATCATCTTTGGTGGTTCTTCTCATGCTCTTGTTGCCAAGTTTGCAGATCTTATGAGCAGGGAATTTGAGATGAGCATGATGGGTGAGTTGACTTTCTTTCTTGGGTTGCAAATCAAGCATACCCGGGAAGGGACGTTCGTGCACCAAGGCAAGTACACGAAGGATATCTTGAAGAAGTTTGACATGGGTGAGGCAAAGCCTCTTTCGACGCCCATGTCGACTACGACTACCTTGGATGCGGATGAGGAAGGAGAGGCGGTGGACCAGACGGAGTACCGCAGCATGATCGGGTCGCTTCTGTACCTGACCGCAACCCGGCCGGACATTCAGTTCGCCGTCTGCTTGTGTGCACGCTTTCAGGCGTCACCACGGACCTCGCACAAGCAGGCGGTGAAACACATCATGAGGTACTTGCGCTTCACTCCATAATTTGGTCTCTGGTTTTCCACCTCTTCCTCTCTTGTCCTTTGTGGTTACTCTGACGCTGATTTTGCCGGTTGCCGACTTGATCGGAAGTCCACTTCTGGGACTTGCCAGTTTCTCGGGTCTTCTTTGGTTTCTTTGTCTTCTCGCAAGCAATCTAGCATGGCACAGTCGACGTGTGAAGCTGAGTACGTTACCGCGGCTAGTTGTTGCTCTCAGTTGCTTTGGATGATTGCCACTTTGGGAGATTTTGGTCTTGAGCTTACTAAGGTGCCTCTGCTTTGTCATAGCACAAGTGCAATTAGTGTGGCTAAAAATCCCGTGCTTCATTCGAAGACCAAGCACATTGAGGTCCACTTTCACTTTTTGCGTGATCACTACGAGAAGGGCGACATTGACCTCCGGCACGTCGAGACCCAAAACCAGCTTGCGGATATTCTCACTAAGCCATTGGATCAAGCTGTGTTTTCTCGCCTTCGGGGCGAGTTGGGTTTTCCTTTTTAGAGGAGGAAAGTTTTGTGTATCATAGTTCTTTTTGATTCTTTTAGTCTTTTCTTTGTCATTCTTCTCTTTTGGTGTCTTGTTAGTGTTAGTAGTGTCATTGCATTTTGCATCTCATTTGCATTTGTGACATAGTTCATTTTAAGCTTCATATCTATAGCCGATATAATGAATCTATGCTCTGTTTGAGGTGTTTTATGTATCTATGGTGGTTTCTAACTTAGACTCTTTTTGATCTTTATGATTTGCAATAGAGCTAAGTTAGAGAAGCTTTAAAACTGAATTTAAATTCCCCATGTCACCTCTGAAATGGCACTAGCTTGTGTAGGCTTTTGAAGATCCTTCTTGGTTGCCTTGTATATAGCTTGTAACCGTGGCTCTTCTTTGTTTCATTCACTACCTTTGAGCACCATGATTAATATCTAAAATGCAATTGCTCTCTATTTTGTGAATTGGAAAGATCGAGTTGGGTCTGCTTTGTGAGCACTTCACCGTGTGTTCGAGACTGCTTTCCATATGGGTCGATACTTGAGCGGTGTCATGTATGACCAAAACCGGTGTGTCAAGTCCTTTGACTTTGCCCGGTTGGTAAGCAGTGGCATCACTTTGCAGACAACCACTCACATACAACTTAAATGTGCCTAAAACTGAATATTGGCTGCAAAACTCTGAAATTTGGAAAATTCTTTCAGTTGGGTCATTGGCTTGTTGTATGAACTTTGCTAAGGGATAGTTTTACTTGTTATACATGAGATTGCTTTGAGATAGATCCTATCTTGTTTACCATGTCCTGTCTCTAGGAGGTGATACCCTTTCTCTTCTCTCACATGATATGCTCTCTAAAATAGCTTCTAAAGTGATCTTCCGCTCAACTTGAGTCTTTGTTGGGCAAGTAGAGCTTTTCCTATTTTCACCAGATCACATCACTTAGAGCATCTATTCATTGTCTTAGCTCTAAGTATGAAGCTTTCGCACTCATTTTGCACTTCATGGCATTTGTTGCTAGATCTTGAGTTGTTGATGTTTGATGAGCTACAAGTGTCACCAAGGGGGAGAGATGTGCATTTCATTCCATTTTCAGCCATCTACTTCCAAGGGGGAGCAAATGTGCTTTTTTAGCTTAATTGGTATCTTTTTGCCTTGGCTCTTTTTACCCCTTCTTGGTATCTTGAGTGTGTTTTTGCTCAGGGGGAGCTTTTGCTAGATGTGTTGAGCCTTTGCCTCTTCTGGAAGGTCTAGCTTGCTTTGTTGGCTCCGACAAGTTTCGATTGTTTCTTGAGCATTAAGGGACGTAAGTGGTTTCAATTGGTATCTTTTGAGCTCCCTTAGTGCTTAAATTGGTTTTCTGAACTTTGAGAGTTTGTGATTGGTATCTTGGACTTGCTAGCGGTGTTGAGCTCGTTTCTGCCTCTTCTTGAGGGCTAGCTTTGTTTTGCTTGGTTGCCTCGAGTTGTTGCCCATATGCTTTTGTTTGGCATCAGTAAGTGGCTTTGTCATGAGGTGTTTTGAAAGGATGCTTTTAATTGGTATCATTTTTTTGCCTCTCTTTTTAATTGGTATCGTGTTTGCTTATCTCAAGTGACCCCATTTTGGCTTTGGTAGCTTTTTGGTCATTTGGAGAGCTTTACCATGTGGCTCAAATCTGAAATGCACTTGTGTTGACAATGCACTCATCAAGGGGGAGATTGCGAACACATGGTGGATAAGTACCCATGTATGTTCAGCTTTGATGATGAGTGATCGTCCAACACGTGAGTGTTTCAGTTTGAGTGGCTTACCCTAACCTCTGCGAAAGCAGAAATGTGTGCTTGTCTATCGGCTTGTGGTGTGCAGGTGCTATGCCTAGTGACAGTGGTCAATGGCGTGGAGAAGGTCGAGTAGAGGCTTGCCGTGCCGATGGATTGAGTGCGGTGAAGGGCGCGAGCGGGGCTCGGACTGAGGGACCGTGGGTGCCGGCGGACTAGTTGTGGTGGCTAGTACTTGGCACCGGCGAGTCCGAGAAGACATGGAGGTAGACCGAGTCGACCGAGTCAAGACGGTGGACGCGCGAGTCGAGCGAGGCTCAGGGTACTCGGAGTCCGACCGGGCGAAGACAAGGTGGCTCGCGTCGAGTGGTTTGGTGGTTTGGGCCACAAAACCATCCGCGTCGTTTTCCGAGTTTGGGCCGCAAAACTCGGGGTTCGGTAGTTGAGCCCAAAGCTACCGATGGCGGGTTTCCTGGGTTTGGGCCCCAAAACTTAAGCGGAGCTTCCAAGGAAGCGGGGATGGCACGTGGCAGAATCCTGGAGGTTGCGTCGAGGCGACGGCAACTCCCGGCAGGAAGCGGGACCGTCCATTCAAATCGAGGAAGATATTTTCTGGAGCTTGGACTGCAATACTTAGGCTAGGTAGTTCACTCATGTATCTAGGGGGTCTTTGGGAAATAGCCAAAGCCCCGTTAAATAGAGGATGAAGGGGTATCCTCATCCTCATCTCTTGCATTACTCTTTCTCCCACTTATTCCTATGTTTTCCCTTCCCTAGCTTCTTCTTGCTTGAGATCCACCGTGTCACCGGTGTAAGAACTTGTGATTGTTGCGAGGAATCGGAGGCCGTAACCTCTGTAAGCCATGGTGTCTTCGCTTTTATGATCGTGTCCCCGTTTTTCTTGTGTTCTTCGTGTTTTGCTTTTGCTCTCTTTTTCCCGAGATGATTTCTCTTTGTAGAGAGTAGCTTTGCGAAACCCACTTGAACCAAGTTGTTCGTATTCGTGAGGAGCTTCTTTGCACCGAAGGAATTCTCCTCAAACCTCACGAGTGCGTAGATCGGGCGATTTTTTTGTGGCGTTCTTCGTTTTGCTCTATCGTCTCCAAATTGAGGGATGATTTCTTAGGGATAGCTCCCCAACTGCACTAGGATCATGCCTACAAAGTTTATTTGCAGTTGGTGATCATTTGGTTGAGTTTTGGGAAGATTTGATATAGAAAAGTTCAATTTCGCGAGGAACAATTTTTCTCCTGTGAACGTCGGACCACTTCCCCCCTAAGCTCCAGACCAAGGCAAGTGGTCCGGTGGTCTTGACTTTTCCTGTGTCGAGCAGCAAGGGGCGTCGGACCACCCTTCGGACTTCTTGGCTTTTGAGCTCCGGACCTTAGACGAGTGGTCCGGTGGCTCTGCTGAGTTTTCCTACCACGCGTCGGACCACTCTCCTTGGTCCGATGGGGTAGTCCGATGGTCTGGTCCGGTGATCGGTAGCTTACTGGTCTGTTTGGCGAGTGAGCACCGGGCCACCTTCCTTAGTCCGGAGGTGGAGCCGAACTAGTCCGGAGCCTCTGGTCTGGAGCTAGGGTGATCACTGTGTTGCTTTGCTTCAGCTGGACAAAGCGTCGGACCTGAGCTCCGGACTACTCTCCTTAGTCGGGTGGCTCTGCCCCAACTGGTGCGGAGCCTCTATTGGTGCTGTTTTTCCTCCGTTCTTTTTGCGGTTTGTTTCTCCGGGTTCGTGACTAGCTCCGTTGTGTTCCTAGGACATCTCCTAGAACATCCACCCACTTGTGGGTCGTGAGCCTAGTTCTTCTTTGGGTTGTGCTTGGGACAAGGGTCAAGATCCTCCGAAAGGATTTTTTATTTGGCTCCCATTCACCCCCACCTCTGGTCGCCGTTTCCAGTCCTTCACTTCTCCATCCTCACCACATGAGCTAGTAACCACAGCTGAAGGCGAGTAAGTGTGTCCCGAGCTCCAAACCTGGGTAGGATAGTACGCCTCAGTGCCCCGTGAAGAATCCGAGCAAGAGGAGTGAGGTCTCGTGGAATACGGCTCGAAACCTCTCCGAAGGGCTGCTGGAAGCAAGGCCTCACGTAGTCGGTAGACGGCACTATCCCATCATGAGGTCGACGAGGTGCCTCCTGATCACCATAGCACAAACTATGGATCCTCATCTCTGAGGACTCCAAGTGAAAAATCTCCCTGAACCTCTGAGCTGTGACTCTGTAGTCTCGTCCTCTGAAACCGTAGTGGAAGAACTCGTGGTCAGGTGAGATCCACAGTGAAGCGTAGAACTGACGAACCCAGTCCTCCTGGTAGGTGTCAGCTCATCCCATCAGCTCGATCAGGCCCTGAAGATACTGAAGGTGCTGAGCTATCTCTGGACCACCGACACTCTCAATCCGCTGAAGCGGGCAAACACAGTGTGCACGAAGTGGTGCATCTGTCTGGACGTACCCTCGGTAGAAATCCTCGTGTAGAGGAGTGTAGAACGGAGGACTGACATGAGGGTCTCGCTGAGGGGGGAACCAGGTCTAGAATTCCACAAACCGTAGAAGTTGTACCTGCTTCTCCGTAAGCACTCTGACCTGCTGTCTCACGGGGTCTGGCAGACGGGGTCCTGGTGGACTGTCGGGCTGACCTGACCTGTGAGAACGAGTGACCCGTCGAGCCATCAGCTCACCAATAGAAGAGTGGCCCGCGGCCTCTGTCTGCACTATCTCTGTAGCTTGCTCTGCCTCCTCAGTCTCAGTAGCCTCTGCGGGCTCTATCTCTGGACGCGAGGGGGACTCACGACGCGCTCCACGGCGAGGAGAGATCCTCAAACTGATGCGACGTCCACCCTGCTCCGCTAGCTCTGCTGCCTCTACCACTGCTAAGGCTGCCACGGAGTCTGGGTCCATAAGTGGTCTCTTGCGCTTCTTTGAAACAACCTTCTGCTTGCCCCTTCCCCGATTAGTGGGACGCGGTGGAGGTGGAGGGTCACCACCACTACCGGGGACGGGGCCGACGTTCTTCATCCGTGCCATTGCCGGGCATGAGAAGAACCGAACTGTCACTGACAAAGAATCCTCAACTGACAAACCACTGTGTCGGTGTCTAAAATGGCGGGGTCTAGACGGCCAACGAGTAAATTTCTAAGCGTGCCGGAGTTCAGATGGTTATGCTCGGAGAACACAGAGGTTTATACTAGTTCGGGCAAGAATGCCCTACGTCCAGTGTGTTGCGGGGTTGTATTACCAAGCGCAGAGAGAGGGGAGGTTGTCCCCAGGTCTCGTGCGTATGAGGTTCTTAGTTCTGGTGAGTGCTCGCGTGTGTGCGAGTTTGAGTGTGTGTGAATGAGAGTTGGAATGTCGAGTCCCCTAAGATTGGGGGTCCATTCCCTCCCTTTATACATAGGGAGAAATGGAGGAGTACAGTAGAGAGAGAGGGAGTGAACGTGGGCCCGGCTTGGGCTGCTGCCGAGGGAAGCCTTTGTCTTCATCTTGTCTTCCTTCCTAAGGAAGATTGCGCCAGTGGACGCATGTCCAAGTCCTGTTCGCCCCTGACGAGCTGTAGCCATACGCACTGCAACCGGGAACCCTGTTGTTCCCCCTTTCCTGGTATGGGCGGGGGTTGGTCGCACAGGACTAGGCACCCCCGCGTTCCGTCAAAAAATGCTTGATGACGCCCTAATCCCTGTTGGAGTGTCCTTCGGAGCCATGGCATGGATATCACGTGCGGAAGTCGTCGGTTAGGCAACACAGGACCTTGTACCGCAGGGTGAACAGGGGTCGGCATGGTGGCTCATGTCTAAACCCCATCCCTGAGGGCGAAGGGTACTGTGGACCTTTTGACTATGTGGGCTAGAGCGCCTTGGGCCGTGGCGAGCGGTGAAGTCTCCGAGGGTGAGGGTCGTCACGAATGACGTTTGTCGGGCTCGGATGGGGCGGAAGGGCCCCTGAGGGTAGATGACGTCATGGGCGACGCCACCTAGGTTCGGATAAGGCGGAAGAGCCCCCGAGGGTCGATGACATCCGGGCGACGCCGTCTTGGCTCGGGCGAGGCGGAAGAGCCTCCGAGGGTTCATGACGTCTCGGGCGACGCCACCTTGGCTCGGGCGAGGCGGGAGAGCCCCCGAGGGTCGATGACGTCACGGGCGACGCCATCTTGGCTAAGGCGAGGCGGAAGAGCCCCCGAGGGTTCATGACGTCTCGGGCGACGCCACCTTGGCTCGGGCGAGGCAGAAGATCCCCCAAGGGTCGATGACATCACGGGCGACGCCAGCTTGGCTTGGGCGAGGCGGAAGAGCCCCCCAGGGTTGATGATGTCTCGGGCAACGCCACCTTGGCTCGGGCGAGGCGGAAGAGCCCCCGAGGGTCGATGACGTCTCGGGCGACGCCACCTTGGCTCGGGCGAGGCGGAAGAGCCCCCGAGGGTCGATGACGTCTCGGGCGACGCCACCTTGGCTCGGGCGAGGCGGAAGAGCCCCTGAGGGTCGATGACGTCTCGGGCGACGCCATATTGTCTTGGTCAAGGTGGAAGAGCCCCCGAGGGTCGATGACGTCTCGGGCGACGCCATCTTTGCTCGGGCGAGGCAGAAGAGCCCTCGAGGGTTGATGACGTCTCGGGCGACGCCACCTAGGCTCGAGCGAGGCGGAAGAGCCCCTGACGGTGATTTTTGTTTTTGTAGAGTCTGGTAATTTGGGTACCCTATTTCTAGGTATCCGACAGTAGCCCCCGAGCCTTCGATGTAGTGAAGGACTACACCGGAGGCTTCCAAGAGCGTTTATGGTGGTTTGGTCTGATTCTATGTATTCTGGTGGGTGCGCGCGAGCGCACCCGCCGGGTGTAGCCCCCGAGGCCTTAGGAGGTAGATTTTTCCTCCTATGGGCTAATTCGGAAGACTTCTACAGTGCTTGACCCTTTGCTTCCCCCGCGAGGAGAGGAGGGAGAGAGAGTGGGCTGCTCCGCATGTCTGGGCCAGACCTCCGATCGCACGCCAGCCCTGGCACGGGTTGTGCCATTGGCCTCGGGCTGACGCCCCTTGAGGTGACGAGTCGGCTCTGTGTCGTGATGTCTTTCGGCCTGTACGGTCGATTGACTGGTCGAAGATCTGTTTGTCGGATTTTGGAGTCTGACTGCGCCCCCTCCCGATGTAGCCGAAAAGTGGATGTGCCGTGTCTTTCCCGTTCGAGGAGTGGTGCCAGAGCACTGCTCGCTCTGCGGTTCAGACTCTGAACAACGTGCCCTTAGTCCACAGTCTGCTTGGCCATTTATAGCTTCGATGCACGGCTGCACCCCTTGAAGTGGGTGTCGTCGCACAGTGCAATGTGGTTGGGGGCGGAGCTATAGGTTCACGGGACGGCCGTCACGTGAGTGCCCTGGCGGGCTATAAATAGGGGTGGCCGCCTGTGCGAAAACACACATTCTCGCAGCATGGCTTGCCCCAAGTTCTTCCTCCGAGGTCCCATCGGAGAGCCCTCTGAGCCACCCTGGCGGACAGCCCTTTGAGAGCAAAACCGGATTCAGAGGAAGTTCTGCATTGGGGGTGGGTTCATTTCCTTTCGCCCCATGGTAGGATTTAGAGGAAGCTCTGCGAGATACGCGTTGCTTCCCTTTATCCTAACCACTGGTGGAGCAAAAGTTTGTGAACACCCCCTGCACGAATCGCTCCCTAGGATGAAGGGCATAGAATCCATCCCTTTTGCGGAATGGCCTCTGCCCTCTGTCCCGGGAGAGTCGATGTCGTGCGATCCCTCTCCAGAGTCCTTGATCATGGAGCAGCTGGGCGACTTAGCTGTAAAGTGCCCAACTAATTCTGGAGGAGGGGCGCAACCCGGGGCTTTTCTGAAGGCGGGGCGACATCCGTTCTCCTGCTGCCGCCACCCACCCGACCGAAGTGGCCCATGGGTCGTGACGCCGCCGTCCGACATGGTCCTGTATGTCAGGCAGATATTTCCCGGGCCTTGCGGCTGGGTTACCTGACCTTGATATACGGCCGCGTCCGTCAGCGATGTGATGACTAACGGTGTGATATTTCCCTTCAGTCCACCCCCTTTTTTTGGTTTTTGGTGTCTGATGATTGGTCTCGTCCCTTATGGCTCTTAGAGAGCATGTAATCCCTACAAGGGTCAGTTTCTTAAATTTATCAGAAAAGAGAGGTTGCTTGTGTTTAGCTGTACGGGCCTCCGACGCGTGAGGCTTGACCCGTGGTGCGACGCCAGTCCCCGAGTCTTTACTCGATGTAAAGAAAATCGTCTCAGTTCTGTGTCGTCTTTTTGGGTTCGTTCCCCACGCATCTCTCCGCGATAAGGGGGAATATGAGCCGAACCACGCTATCCTCGAAGCGAACGAACCATGGCTGCTCGTTGAGTTACTATCGGCCAAATCTGAGTGGGGTGCTCGGTTCCCGTTCGCTAGGGTCCCGGCTGGTGGCCCATATCGTGGCTCACCCCAAATCGATTTCATATAGTAACCGGGTCTGTTCGATAGGTCCCGAGGGCCTGTTGCCTTCCTTCGGTACGAATACCATGAACCAATCATCCGTAAGACGGACTCAAATACGAAATCGGGGAATGACCTCGGCATCCGATTGTCAGGTTAATGACCGCTAGCGTGTCCATTCCCTATTCATCCCTCGCTCTGTTGTCCTGAGACGGCCGTTTTGAACCCCTCTGGGCCGGCCCTCGTAACTCTAGACCGTTGTGGGCCGTCGGGGCGTCTATAGCCCTTATCCCTTTGGCTTACCTGGGCCCATGGACCGTCGCCACTTGTTGTGACACGTGCGCGCCTCTCCGACCTCCGCGTGAGTCGGCCGAGCTCGTTCGGGTCGGGGGCTCTCCCGAGATGCTTTCGCGCTCGGAAGGCTCATGCCCTGGTTGGGGACGCGTGGGTGAAGTCTGCCACAGCGCGTATGGTTCCCGATATTCCTACGAATGGTGGAAGCGACATGGCCGAGCAACCGCATTTAATGCGGCTCGAGTGGTGGGACCAAGACGTGGCATGGAGGATTGACGGAGTGATGGTTCGTCTTTTGGGTTCCTACAAATATCCTGGCGCGGCGTCATTACCCCCTCCCTCGCGTTCATGCTGCTTGCCGTCTTCGTCTTCTGCCCCTTCCCGAGCCGTTCTGCTTGCGCCTAGGGTTTGTGCCGCCGCACTTCTGCCCTAAACGCGCCTTCCGCCACGACGTGAGTCCTTCTCCGAGCACTCCCCCATGGCTGGAGAGCATCCTCCAAGAAGTTGGGAGCGGTGCTCGTTCGTTCGGGAGCGGGCGCTTGAGTTGGTGCGAGAGGGGCTGCTACGCCCCGAGCGCTCCGCCGGCGATGTCGTCGAGTGGATCGTCCCCATCGGCGCCGACGTCCCAGTGCCTCCTGAGGGGTACGTGGTCTCCTTCCTCCCGTTCCATGAACGGGGGTTCGGGACCCCGCTGTCTCGCTTTCATTAGGGGGTGCTTAACCATTACGGGGTCGAGCTTCAAAACCTCAATCCCAACTCCGTCCTCCACCTCGCGGCCTTCGCGGCCATGTCAGAGGGAATGCTGGGAGTGGAGCCGGATTTTGTGATGTGGAAGCACTTCTTCAATGAGATGGTGTATCTTCTCAACACTGGCGGCGTAAGGTCGGTGGCGTCCTGCGGGGGGTGTGCGCTCAGCCTCCGCTCCTCCAACTTGGCGTCCTATATGCCGGCGCGGACGACCTCATCCAACCGGGGGTGGCACTCGCAGTGGTTCTACATCCGGAACCACCCCGAGGCGCAGCTCCCAGTTTTCACGGGTCGGCGCTTCGGGGAGAAGCCTCCCCGTTGGCATCACAGTCCGACCCCGCGCGAGCTCGTCAGGATACAGCCCTACCTCCAAAGCCTGGTTGAGCTCCGGGACCGCGGGCTAAACCTTGCGGGGGTCGTCGCGTAGTTCCTTCGGCGTCGGGTCCTCCCGCTCATGGTGCGGGCGCTCCCGCTGAACGACATGGTGCCTGGAGCACCGCGTGGGGGACCACCATGGCGGCCAAAGAGCTGAGCTTAGACCGCACAGTCTCGATCATGGGGAGACTGTTGGGGAACAAGTTTACCCCTGATGACATCAGGCGCTGACATCCGATGCGCCCAGATCCTGCGTCTGTCGATCTAGTGAGTTTGTTTTCTCCTTCGTGTTGCTTTCTCTTGCTAGTGACATCCCAGGACTCCTCGGTCTTCTCCCCGCAGGGGCCTCGCTCATCAGCGTGTCATGCAGCCACTCCCCTTCCCGTCCTGCCGGCACAGCGGTTGGCGAACAGGGAGCGAAACGTGCGGCAGCAGGCGGATACCGCCGAGAGGAAGAAGAGGAAGGCCGAAAGGGCGCTGAGGCGCACGGCACTGGAACAACGTCGGGCGAGACAGCGCCGCGCTGGGGAAACAGAAGAGGAGTCCCCCATCGAGTCGGACGAAGGCAGCGGTGGTCCCAGCGGGGACGGCAGAGATGATGATGATGATGATGATGATGATGATGATGATGATGACGAGGGCAGGAATCCTCAACCGGTGGTAGCGTCGGCTTCCCTAGCGGTCAAAACGCTACGCTACCCCGCGGGGGTTGCTTCGGCATCGGAGGTGCCCCTGGTCAGGACACTCGGCGCGCACCAGG
Source organism: Microstegium vimineum (assembly GCA_022036555.1). Lineage (NCBI taxonomy): Eukaryota > Viridiplantae > Streptophyta > Magnoliopsida > Poales > Poaceae > Microstegium > Microstegium vimineum. Next base: position 11,856,631 of record CM039135.1, on the reverse strand, counting down.
CCCCAGGGGGTTCCGGGAGCGGTGTCGCCACGGATGTTCCGGTGACCCCCCGTTCTGCCTCGTCCGGTGGGGTTGGACAGAGCGGGTGTTTGGGCGCCGGCGGCCGCAGCGGGGCGGAGGCGAAGCGGAAGCGCATCTTCTCCGCTGGGTGAGTTCGCTAACCTCGACCTCTTCCTCTACCCTGTCAGTGGGGAAAAGGCTGCCCGTGATTTGCGACGATTGTGTCGAATGTTTCAGGACCGCCGACGGCTCTGCATACGCGGGATGGAAAAAACTGCATCGGAGAGCGCCGTCGGTCGAGGGGGCCGGTCTGGCGCCTGCCCGATTGCGTATTTGGCGAACGCCGCCGAGGTCGGGACCGGGCTGACCCCATCCCGCTCCGTTGTTGCCGGAGGAACGTCGCCAGCCCCCACGAACGTCGGCCCTGAGGCTAGTACGTTGCCTACTCCCCCAGTCGTGGTGGTCATCGACGAACCGAGGGAGGAGGGCAGCCTTGGTGACTATGGTCGTGGATTCCGGGGAGACCCCGTCATTTGAGGGGTCGGAAGACGCGGAGACAGTCGTCGTGATGGGGATGGTCGGCGGGGGCGGCGCCGAACTAGAGGACATGGTTGCCGACGTCGTCACCGCCCCACCTGAGGGGCAGGGTGGCTGGTGCGAGTGAGGAGGAGCCCCTGAGCAGTCCCCTTCCTCCCAACATGCCAGCCCAGGACACTGTGGGTCCCCCGTCCTTCACCAATGGGGAGGTGGTGGCTGCCGAGCGTCGAAGGCCGTCTTCCTCCAGTCTAGAGCGACTTCGCCAGGCGAAACAGCCGAAGCTGTGAGGGAAGACGCCCCGAGGCTCTGTGTTGCCTCCGTCCCGACCGTCGCGCATTCGGAGATGGCGACCAACTCATCTGGTCCGATCAGGGGAACATGGGGTCCCCTGTGTTCACCCTGGATGATCAGCGCGAACTCCATCATTGGAACCGGGTGGCGGGTGCCCGTCAGGAGCTTGGCATCCAGGTCGCGCGGTATGCGGAGCAGATCCAGAGGGCCGTCGCATCGTTCTCCAAGGACTTCTCGCATCATGGAAATGTAAGAAATCATTTTGTCCGTAGACATTGTTTTGTTCTTTCTCGTCGAGTTCCTGATACCTCTCTCTATGCAGATCCTGATGGCGACCAGCGTCGAGAAGTCGGAGTTCCTTCGTCGAGAGGCCAGCCGGTGGGCTCCTGGGACGTGGGCGCCCGTCGGGGCAAACGCCGTGGCGGAGGACCTCGTTGCGACTCGCCGTCGCGTGACGGAGCTGGAGCAGCAGTTGGTCGCTTCGGAGTCGAGCGCGACGGATGCCCAGGCGTTGGCGCAGCGTACTGCTAGCGACGCCGCACGGGCTGAGCAAGAGTGGAACGCGTCCCGTGCTGACGCGGAGGCGGCCCGTCAGGTGTTGGTGGATGAACGCTCAGTGCGCCAGGCTGAGATGGAACGCCTGACAGCCGAGCATGACGCTGAGGCCGAGGGACGACGTCAAGCTGCCTCGGCGTTGAATTCGATGGAGGAGGAGCGTAACACCCTGCGGCGTCAACGCGAGTTTAACGGCCGAGAGCGTGACGCCGCCATGGCCCGCCTTGAGGACTTTTCCACTAGGGCACGCGAGCGCAGTGCCGATGCCGACTGGAGGATCCTGGAGTTCTCCGCCCAGGTGGGCGAATTGACGACGGTCATATCGTAGCTCCGTGCAGCGGTCAACGGCCTGGAGGAGGAGAACGTAGGTACGTTTCCTTTGTCTGCTCGTTCGCCCTGGCGTTGTGCGACATTTGTTTTTTAGAGGCTGAAGTCCTCTTTCATGTCATCCCAGGGTTACAGGCTGGAGCACAAGAGGCGCACGCGCTGCACGAGGCAGTGCACGAGGTGTGTGACCTCTTCGGCGTGCAAGCTGTCGAGGGTGGTCCGGCGGCAGCCAAGCGTCGGCCTGCTGTGGGAGCGGGGCCAAGCGCGGATCCGGGAGGCCCTGCGCATCGGTGTCCACCACACGATGTCGATCGCCGCCTGCCTCTATGACGCAGTGACTCCCGCGCTCGTCAGCGAGGGATACCCCCCAGACGCCCCGGAGGACTTGCTCGACCGGATCGAAGCCGACGCGGAGGAGCCAGCAGCGGTCTTGGCCGCCAAGCTTGATGACGAGGTGTTCCCGCCGCCGGAGGAGTGACCCTGCATGGTCAAAGATCAGGGCCGAGGGCCCTTGTAATAAACAAACTTAAGCTGTTCTATGACGTGCCCCCGAGGGGGCTTTGGACAACTTTTAGTGGCTCCTTAGTGAGCGTCTTGTACGTTTGTTTGTTTTTTGGTTTTTGCATTTTCTTTTTTGCTTGGGCTACTTACCCGATTTTCCCTGGGAGGAGCTTTGATCTGTTTGGGTGTGAGGTCGGGTGGAGATACTTGGCTTCGGGGAGCCAGAGTATTTTGTGGCCCTTTGGCACGGTCCGGCGAGATCTCTTCTCTAGGTGCGGGAAAATCCGGCTTTCGCTTAAAGGATCGGCAAAAACAGTTTTTTTGAACGAAAAAGTATCTTCGAGTGAAAGACAGGGGGTGACCCCCTTCCCAGCCCCCGAGTGAGGTGTGTTCTGGCGCGCGCTGAGAGTGCACCTTGCTAAGCGGTCGGTCCGAGGGTTCCCGTGTTTTTATTCCTCGAACTTTTTGCTCTTAAAAGAAGTTACATGTGTATGTACATGATGATAGATATACAAGATAATAATGAGGAAGGTGACATAACTGTTGGTGTTGTGGGCGTCTGAGCTCTTCGTGCTGTAGGGGTCGACGTCAATCTTGTCAGTGGCTTCGATCGCCGCCATCAGCTCCTCGCTGCGCACCTCTGCCATGGCATTTTCCTAGCAATCCACCTCGCACTGGTACTCCAACTTGACGTCGGAGGAGACTGTGATGATGCCGCACGACCCCGGCATCTTGAGCTTTAGGTAAGTGTAGTTTGGGACGGCCATGAACTTCGCGTAGCACGGCCTTCCCAAAACGGCGTGGTAGGTCCCACGGTACGCCACGACCTCGAAAGTGAGGTACTCGGTCCGGAAGTTATCCTGCTCCCCGAACGTGACGGGCAAGTCGATCTGCCCCAGGGGTACCGTTTGTCTCCCGGGAATGATCCCCTGAAAGGGAGCCCCCGAGGATCGAAGCTTTTCCTTGCGTAGGCCTAGGGCCTCGAAGGCGTTGTAGTACAGGATGTTGAGGCTGCTACCCCCGTCCATCAGTACTTTGGTGAAGCACACGCTCCCTATGATCAGATCCACGACGAGTGGATAACGGCCCGGGTGGGGAACGTGGCTCGCATGGTCATCTCGACCGAACGTGATGTCGAGTTCCGACCAGTCGAGGTACGTTGGCGTTGCCGGGGCAACAGCGAAGACCTCGCACCGCTCCTTCTTCTGTCGGCGCTTGCAGATGTAGGCCTATGGGCCTCCGAAGATCATGAGGCACTTTTTGACGTGGGGGTAAGAGTCGTCGCGACCCCCGTCCCCGTCCTGGCCTTCTGACTCCTTCGGCTCGTCCTTGTCAGGGACGGTTTTGAAGTACCTGGCCATCATTTCACACTGCTGGAGTGTGTGTTTGACCAATCCGTTGTGATACGGGCATGGCTTTGTGAGCATGTCATCAAACTTGCCCATCTTCTTCCCACCTTGGGGGCGGGGAGGCTTGCGGACGTCCGCCGCTGCGACTACGTTGTCGCCGCCGCCATGCTGCAGCTTGCCCCTCTTTTTGTTCCAATTCTGAGCGCGGTTCGAGCCGCCTTCGCTGGCAATCTCGACTTCCTTGCCCTTTCCCATGTCTGGGTGGAAAATCGCACCGACCGCCTCCTTGCCTGACGCATAGCTAGTGGCGATGTCGAGGAGTCGCTCGGTGGTACGTGGGTTGCTGCGGCCTAGCTCGTGGACCAGCTTTTTGCAGGTGGTACCCGCGAGGAAAGCCCCAACCACGTCCGCGTCGGCCGCGGTCGAGAGCTTTGTGCACTGCTGGGAGAAACGGCGGATGTATTCCCGGAGGGATTCGTCCGGCTTCTGCCTGCAGCTGTGGAGATCCCAGGGGTTTCCGGGGCGCGTATATGAGCCTTGGAAATTCTCGACAAAAGCCTATCGCAGGGATTCCCACCGATCAATGGTGTTGGGAGGCAAGTGCTCGAGCCACGTGCGGGTCGAGTCTGAGAGGTGGAGAGGCAAGTTGCGAATGATGAAGTCATCATCGTCCGCGCCGCCGGCCTGACACGCAAGGCGGTAGTCGTCGAGCCAGAGCCCGGGGTTTGTTTCCAAGGAGTACCGGACGACGTTGGTTGGTTGTCGGAAAGCGTGCGGGAACGACGCGCGCCGGATGTGGTGGATGAATACTAGGGGACCTAGTGGCTCCAGCGTGGGAGGTCGGTCCTCATCGCTATCGTATCGACCGCCACATCGGACGTGGTAGCCTCGGATTGTGTCGTCCTGCTTCGCATGCTTGCGCACGTTGAGTGTGTCGCGCGACTCGAGCGTGCACCGTCAGGCGCCGGCGTCCGGCCGGGTCGGGATCCGGGTGGACCGATCCCTCATGGTTGTTAGGAGCCGCACCGACCATGGGGCCGGCGCTCAGCCCGCGTCTTCGCGAAGTGGAGCTCTCGGCCTGTTGCTCCGCAGCCCGCTCCAGGAGGGTCTTTAGCTCGTCGTGGGCGAGCTTGCCGTCAGGAGCATCCTGAATGGGGAGGTTGCAGAGCAACATCCTCGCTGCCACGATGTTCTGGCTTGCGGCGTGCCATGTTCATCGTTAATGATGCGGTGGTATACCGCCCGGGCCTCCCTGCGAGCGCGGGGCTCCGCGGCATCCCTGGTGGCTTCACGTTCAAGATTCTCACGCTCAAACGTTACCTTTCGCTGGCGCTCCGCAAGCTGTTGCTCTACGTCGTAGAGGTCACGAAGCTGCTGCTGCCAGGCCTCCGAGGACTGCGAGTCGGGCCGCTGGTTAGGTGCCGGAACACCTATCTGGTCCACGGGCGTGTGGTTGCCGTCACCGTCTTCGTCCTCCTCATTGACGTGGGTGGGGTCGACCGCGACCGCGGGTGGCGATGCATCGCACATGAAGAACTCGCGGCCGTGATCTTCGCTGGGTCCGCTCGAGTCGGTGTCAAGCAGATAATTGCTGGCCTGGAGGAAGCCGCGTAACGCCTCCTGATCCTCCAGACCGTCAAAGTCCAGGAGGTCGTCGCTCCCAAGGCTCGAGTCGGCGTAAGACGCGGCCTCGGGGCTTGAGGGAAGATCGGAGGTGGAATGAGATTGGTGGGACGCGAGTCCCACACGTTTTCCTTTTGCTGGGTCTGCGTGGAACCACATGGCCACCGCATCCGCGTATGACGTGGCGGCATTCTTCATGCCGAAAGGTTGCACTTCCAAGACGGGCATTTCGTCGCGCATGGGGGAGAGCGGTTGCCCTCCCGCAAGTTGTGCCGTCACGTTGGCAAACGCAGAGTAGAGGTTGTGCAGGGATTCCTGAGTTGGTTGGGGTCCCATGAGCATGTCGAGCTGGCGCTCGAACTGAGGATGATTGGCCCGGAGGGAGACAGATGAAGGTGGGCCATGGAAGCGGTGATGGCGTCCATGGCTACCTCAGGAGATGCCATAGGGCGACGGAGAGCCAGGTCGGCGTCCTACCCGTGGCACTAGAAATCCAGGGTACTGAAACGAATGATGGTGCCCGGAGCGAAACGAACGTGGTGATCAACCATCCGAAACTCGAAAATACGGATGACACGCAAAGTCCCCCTACCTGGCGCGCCAACTGTCGGTGTCTAAAATGGTGGGGTCTAGATGGCCAACGAGTAAATTTCTAAGCGTGTCGGAGTTCGGATGGTTACGCTCGGAGAACACAGAGGTTTATACTAGTTCGGGCAAGAACGCCCTACGTCCAGTGTGTTGCGGGGTTGTATTACCAAGCGCGGAGAGAGGGGAGGTTGTCCCCAGGTCTCGTGCGTATGAGGTTCTTGGTTCTGGTGAGTGCTCGCGTGTGTGCGAGTTTGAGTGTGTGTGAATGAGAGTTGGAATGTCGAGTCCCCCTGAGATTGGGGGTCCATTCCCTCCCTTTATACATAGGGAGAAATGGAGGAGTACAGTAGAGAGAGAGGGAGTGAACGTGGGCCCGGCTTGGGCTGCTGCCGAGGGAAGCCTTTGTCTTCATCTTGTCTTCCTTCCTAAGGAAGATTGCGCCAGTGGACGCATGTCCAAGTCCTGTTCGCCCCTGACGAGCTGTAGCCATGCGCACTGCGACCGGGAACCCTGTTGTTCCCCCTTTCCTGGTATGGGCGGGGGTTGGTCGCACAGGACTAGGCACCCCCGTGTTCCGTCAAAAAATGCTTGATGACGCCCTAATCCCTGTTGGAGTGTCCTTCGGAGCCATGGCATGGATATCACGTGCGGAAGTCGTCGGTTAGGCAACACAGGACCTTGTACCGCAGGGTGAACAGGGGTCGGCATGGTGGCTCATGTCTAAACCCCATCCCTGAGGGCGAAGGGTACTATGGACCTTTTGACTATGTGGGCTAGAGCGCCTTGGGCCGCGGCGGGCAGTGAAGTCTCCGAGGGTGAGGGTCGTCACGAATGACGTTTGTCGGGCTCGGATGGGGCGGAAGGGCCCCCGAGGGTAGATGACGTCATGGGCGACGCCACCTAGGTTCGGATAAGGCGGAAGAGCCCCGAGGGTCGATGACATCCGGGCGACGCCGTCTTGGCTCGGGCGAGGCGGAAGAGCCTCCGAGGGTTCATGACGTCTCGGGCGACGCCACCTTGGCTCGGGCGAGGCAGGAGAGCCCCCGAGGGTCGATGACGTCACGGGCGACGCCATCTTGGCTCAGGCGAGGCGGAAGAGCCCCCGAGGGTTCATGACGTCTCGGGCGACGCCACCTTGGCTCAGGCGAGGTAGAAGATCCCCAAGGGTCGATGACGTCACGGGTGACGCCAGCTTGGCTTGGGCGAGGCGGAAGAGCCCCCCAGGGTTGATGACGTCTCGGGCAACGCCACCTTGGCTCGGGCGAGGCGGAAGAGCCCCCGAGGGTCGATGACGTCTCGGGCGACGCCATCTTGGCTCGGGCGAGGCGGAAGAGCCCCCGAGGGTCGATGACGTCTCGGGCGACGCCATCTTGGCTCGGGCGAGGCGGAAGAGCCCCCGAGGGTAGATGACGTCTCAGGCGACGCCACCTAGGCTCGGGCGAGGCGGAAGAGCCCACGAGGGTGATTTTTGTTTTTGTAGAGTCTGGTAATTTGGGTACCCTATTTCCAGGTATCCGACACACTATGACTGATGAACTGCAATTAACCCACTGTCAATGCCAAGCACAATCCCTGCAATAATGGCTCTGAAAGCCCTGGACTGACACTTTCGAGGCTTTGCCTCGTTCCATACTCGCGGGCTTTGCCCCGAGTTCACTGACACTGTCACACTGCCACTGACCCTACTGATAGATAGATAGATAGATAGAAGTATAACCAATGTAAGTATATAACTAGGGGTGAGAAATTCTATCAGGAAGCATGAGTTGGGTAAGAGCGGAATCATAACTGCCATCCATACCTCTGACCAAGCTGACCAAACAAAATAGAAAGGGTAAGGGATCCTCGATCAATCAACCAATCAATCCGCAACCTAAGATAGGAGTGAATAGAATAGAATGGATGAGTTGGTTGTTGAAATACATGAGCACAAACCCTAAGAGTTTGGATCAGTGCAATGAAAGAGATAGAGCAACACCTTCTGAACTTGGGGGATTGATCCTCTACAGAGGAGAGGGGCACTACCCCTGCAGCTTCCTTAGGTATGGCAAAAAGGGCCTCTGTGTGGCTGAAGCGCACGCGCAGAGTGGGGCAGAATGGTGCGGCGGTGCTGGGAAGAAACAACGGCTGCTGGAGGCTCGGTGAGCGGGGATGCAGGGTGGGGAGACCGCTGGTGGAGGTAACCTCCGGCGAGCTGCAGCACTGGACTGGATCCGCTAGCGGCGAAGCAGCAGGACAGACGCAAGCAGCGGTTAGGGTTGGAGGAAGAGGTGGTGACGGTGTACGAACTGATCTGAAACCCGCTGAGAGGGGAACGGGGTTTTCAAAAATGATATGCACTTGTTAAGTCCGCGGCGGACGCTCCATCGGAGTGCGACGGAAGCTGGGCAGCGTCCGTCGGGCTTATAGAACAGGTGTGGAGCGCTTCGACACATTGACCGCGTTGGACGCTCCGCAACGGACGCTGTGGAGCGTCCGTCGCCCCTCAGACAGGCAACTTTTATCAACGGACGGTCACGACGGACGCTGAGGCATTTGTCGTCGAGCGTCCGACGCCAACTTTCAAAAGATTTTTCAAATTTGATTTTTGCGTCTTTCTCCCAACCAAGTCCCAATCCCATTAAGATCCAAATAACACCTGATTAGACTTGATATGAGAACCATCTCTCAAACTCTCATTTTCAAATAGTTTGCCATAGGCTTAGATTTAGTTTTAGCTCAAAATATTCGGATGGAAACTTCAAGGAGACATCATAGTGCCACAAGAGGGGTATAGAAACATCTTGAGCTTGGAATGCTCCCCCTAAGTGGACGAACTCAGCGGATTCTCAAACTTAACCGAAAAGAAACGACAAGCAACACATGCACATGCTATGCATTACATGAATTTGAATCTAGGTTGCTTGCAAGTTTGAACCGCGGTTAGACTTCACACGTTTTAAGGATAGTTATTCTAACCGCGTTAGCCAAGCCTATGTGCATTACAAGATTAACATGTTATATTACATATGATGCAAGGTTGGTTCACACAAGATCATTTTTAGTGAAGTTTGAGTGATCAAGCACATTCAACTCGTTTCTCAACCTACAAAAGGTTGCTTCATCGAGTGGTTTAGTGAAGATATCCACCAATTGATTTTCGCTAGAAACTCCCACTAGTGATATGTCTTTCCTAGCCACATGATCTCTTAGAAAGTGATGGTGAATATCTATGTGCTTGGTGCGAGAGTGTTGAACTGGGTTATTAGCAAGCTTTATGGCGCTTTCATTATCACACAAGAGTGGAACATCTTTTAAAAACACGCCGTAATCAAGAAGTGTTTGGGTCATGTATAAGATTTGTGCACAACTTGTTGAAAGGTCCTAGATAGCTAGAGGGGGGTGAATAGCCTAATAAAAATTCTACAAATCACTAGAGAAAAGGTTAGAAAACACTTAAGCGAAGCTTTTTGCTCTAGCTCTACTTGGGGTGCAAAGCCACCTATCCAATGCAATTCTAGTTAGTTAAGTGCCTAACAATCAATAGCAAGAACCTAAGACACTTTAACACAAGCTAGCAAGAACAACTAATAAAGAAGCTAACTAGACAAGATATGAAAGAATATAATGCTAGGAAGAGGGTGATTGTTATACCGATGTCTTGTGAAGTAAGAATGTCAATGTAGAGAGCCAATCACAATGAATACCAATGAGTAGCCGGGAGACAAGTTGACAATCGATTTTTCTCCCAAGGTTCACTTGGTTGCCACCAAGCTAGTCCCCGTTGTGTCGACTACTTAAGTGGTGATTCGGTGGCAATAGGCAATGACAAGCCTAGCCCACTAACTCGGGCGCCACAAGAATCCACCCAAATGAGAGTAACTCAACGACACGAGCAAACCACTAGAGTTACCCTTTGGCGCTCCGCCGAGGTGGGTACAAACCCTCTCACAATCGTCGAAGCCGGCCACAAACAATCACCAAATGTGTCGAAGCTTCCTCAATCGCCCAAGCCATCTAGGTGTTGGCAAACACCAAGAATAACAAGAAACTTCACGGCGATGATGATGACCAAGTGCCACTAAGATGCAATGCAATGATCAAAGCACTTGGATCACTCAAACTCTCACAAGTAGGGTTTTTCAAACCGATCGGTAACCGCAGTTACCGACCGGTTACCGACAAACTGCCGCCGAGCGGTTCGGTTTCGGTACCGGTTTGAATTCAAATTTCAAATTTGAAAAAAAAATCGAAAATGCTGAAAAATAGTTCATGATTTATAGAGTCAAATGGTGTACGCGTCAAAATAAATAGCAAACGAACTCCAATTTGAAAAAAATTTGCACCATTCGACTCTACAAATCATGAACTATTTTTAGGAATTTTTTCAGCATTTTCGATTTTTTTTTCAAATTTGAAATTTGGTTTGGGGGGTAACCGTCGGTAACCGCCCAAACCGGTCGGTAACCGGCCCTAACCGACCGGTTACCGACCCCAAACCGTTTGAACTACGCCGTTTGAATTCAAAATGATTCAAAATTCAAACCGTTCGGTTTGGGGGCGGTTTGGGCGGTTACCATCGGTAACCGCCAAACCGCCGGGGAGCGGTTCCCGGCGACCGATCGGGATTGAAAACCCTACTCACAAGTATGCAACAATAGCAAAGAGAGATGAATGGGGGCTATCTCAAGCAAGCACAATGAGTGAGAACGAATCGGAGGTGTGTTGACGGTCCTTAAGTACCAAATTCAACCGTCAACTAAACAAGGAAAAGGATCAAAATGAAACCCATAGCTAGAATTAGGGTTTATGCTAACAGAATTCCATGAGTTTTGGTGAATGTCTGTTTCTGCAGGGGGTTATCAGGAAATACCAAGGAAAGGCCCACATGTCATATTTACATAGAGATAATTATCAACCGCACAATTTTCTATACTTAGGAAGGCTCTAGAAGGAACTGGACCAAGGCGGAAGCTAAGTGGGCCCACACCCAGGGCGCCTGACCTAGGGTCTAGGGTGGCCACCCTACCCCTATGACCAATCACGGTCAATCTCGCGGATCGTGCTCCACCGCCTTTGAGGATGAATCTAAACCACTCGCTTAAGGTCGGTTTGATCCGACGGTCCACATTCATTTGAGGAGGCTATATAAGTAAGGCCCCTGACCCCCTGAGGATATCTCATCTCATTATTCTTCTCCAGAGCAAAAGCTAGGGTTTCAATTAGATGTAGAGAAGGAGAGAGGTCCCTCTAGTTGTCTAGATCTAGTTCTTCTAGTTCTAGTTCATCTAGTTGTAATTAGAGGTGAGAGGGAGGAGGAGAGAGCTAGGAGGAGCCGGATCTGTCGGATCTTCCTCAACATTGTACTTGTGCAGCATCTGGTTCGGAGCAATCTCCAGGTTCTTCATTTATATTTCTAAGTATCTTATTTTAGTTCTTACTTTATTCTATTTATAGGATCTCCGCTCGTATTGAGTGCTCTAGTTTACAATTGGAATTAGAGTAGTAAGCGATAGTGTAGACATGGTGTCTAGACTAGAGTTTACCTGAGTTTGTGCCCAATCCTACGGATAGTTGTGGTAGCCCCAGCGGTGACAGCTCTGTAAGGCCTTTGTAGTCCACCACGTTCGGGTTGGTGTTTCCGTAGAGCTTTTGGCAGCCTCCCCCCGACTACCTTTTTCCCAGTATTTGTCGAGAGTCGGGAAGGTACTGTGGCTCCAAAGTAAATAGAGTATTGTGAGCCTTTGATTAGATATCCCCTTAGAAAACTCTAAAATCTCTGTACCCATTTATTTTATCTATCCTTGGACGCTCTTAGTTCTTATCTAGTACACTTCACGTTCCCCGTGGAAATCGATAGCCTTGGAATACTCACGGGTGAAAGCTACAGCGGTATCCGTGCGCTTGCGGATTTATCTGTTTGCGTTAAGAAATACCAACAAGCTTTCTGGCGCCGTTGCCGGGAAACGGTAGCTGTGCTAGTTTCGAACTATGGTCATCCATCTACCTTTTTGTTTTTCCTTTTTACCATCTTTCTCACCTTACAACATTCACCTTGTCATAATCATAAATATTTTACTCCAAAGGGCGACTTGTTGGAGACTCCACCATACTCACACCCTATTCTTATAAATGGCTATGAGCTTCGCCCTACTTGTATAGCCATGGTTTGGGAGCAATCTTTCTCTAGCCTTGGTTTAGTTTTGAATCAAGTTGAAAATGTGAATCATCCAAGTATAGAGGAGGACCCAAACAAGACCAATTTCAGAGTTACCAATCCAAGTGGAACTTTGAACTTACATGAAGAATCAACCATAGAGATTGGAGAGGAAGATGATATCAATGAGCATAGAATCCTTTTCATAACTATCTTTTTAAACTCATGCTCATATGAGAGATCTCCCATACCCATTGGTCTCTTTATCATTACCACACATGACATCTTCAACACCCTCACCCCTTCTTTTTACAAATGCTTTAAAATGGTGGTTGTCGATGCATATGTTTATCATAAATTTTGTAGATCTCGTTGTGTAAATCTTGAGACAGGTAATGAAGGGGAAACCGTTTTTGTAAAAGCACATCTTAAAATGTTTTCCTAAAACAATCACCTCTGAGATCCTAACATAAGTGTTCACCTTTTTGTTGCCTACCCTTGTAAATTGAGCATAGAAAAATATTATGACATTCCTTCGGGTATTTCTATCACTAACCTTTCCAGGTATAGAGCAGAAAGAATGAAGGAATGACAAACATAAGGTATGTTAATGAATCATCATGCAACATTGAATTACATTCATCCAATCTTGATTTTTGCAAAATTCAAGCTTGGGGGATAACCCATCGTAAAAACATCTTTTGCCATGTTGCTACATCATCTTATTTGTACCTACCTTTAAGGCATACTCTTTCATCTTCACTTGAGTAAATATCCATAATACTTTCATGCTACCTTTGTTTGCTATAGTATATGTTTAGGTTTTGAAGTATATTCATACACTTTAAAAGTATGCATGGTGCTTAGTTTGAAGGTATTTGATTTTACTTCTAAAGGCTTTTAAATTAAGCATGGTGCTTAGGTTAAAATGTCTTCCTAAATTAAACTAGACATGTTTAGGTTGATTTTTGAACCGATAGTATACTAGAGTAGATATTAGATATTTTGTTGGACTAACCCCTGCAGGAAAAACTTTCAATATCAAATTGGGAAGTCCTGAGATGAACTCATACTAAGATGAAGAGAGACACATGAACTTCAATAACCTTCACAAGAAAGACACACCGAATTCATCATGATGAATTCCATGGAGCAAGGAGAAGGCAAGTGACAAAGGACAAAATCTACATCCGCTCAATCCATGGAAGAGGGTGAACAAACTTCAAGACTAGATCAATAAAAAGTTCAAGATCAGAAGAGCAAGGATGAGAGAGGAGTGGAACAAGAAGACAAGTAGTTAATGCACAACCAGTTGATCAAGGGAACCTTCCATGAGGGTTATGATGCCATCATTCTTCAGTGACAAAGGTAAAGGTAAGTAATCATCACTCTATAAGTTTTTCTTTGATTCTGGTATTCACATAAATAAATATCTAAACATATTTGAGCTGCAACTTTACATGATCCAACCTGATAAACTCAACATGTTTGTTCTTTAAAGTTTGATCCTAGTATCACTTCTTAATCTCACAGTCTTTACCATCTAAAATGTTGCACATCCAACCTTGGAAGATGATAATCTCAATGATGTAAAAATAAATTAGATAATCTTTCCATGTGTTCAATCTAATATGCCAAGTGTTTATGAAACACTACATTCATGCTCATCCGCTGGACTAATCACTCATGTCATGGCTAAATAAAATACAACTCATTCTTGCTCAAATATATTTAGGTTAAAGATGAATGAATAAACTTTTGGTTCTGTTGGTGTTTTTCCACCAACAGAGCCCATGCACTTTATCTCTGCCTTGTTTCTATGAGCAGGACACTTCTCCACCATGCCATCAAGAGCATGGGTGGATGACACCCTACCAATGAAGAAAGGAGATCCAAGGAGACCTGTCATTCCAATCTCCATTGGAGCTTACACTTTTGAAGAAGTGGTCTGTGACCTTGGAGCAAGTGTCAACATCATGCCAACTTGCAGATCAGACACTATGTTATCCCAAGGGAGTTCTTGAAGAAGCTGTCTGTAACCTTGGAGCAAGTGTCAACATCAAGCGAAGCTTGCAGATCAGACACTATGCTATCCTAAGGAATTCCTTAATCTGTCAGCATACGAGTTGGACACTCGTTCGTATGGGTAAAACCTTGTGATTGAAGAAACAAGCAGAGATGTGAAAGCACTCATTATCTTGGGATGCTCATTCATAAGAACAGATAATGCCATCATCTACATGGACAGCGCCAAGATCTGTTTCACTATCAAGGATGAGAAGGAGAGATTCACTTTCATGAAGCATACACTCAAGGATCTTACTCATCCTAAGAGGCCATACATCTACGAGGATACAACTGTTGCTACAAGAAAGAAGAACATCAACAATAGAAGGAGGAAGAGTAAAGCTCAAACAACCAAGAGAAGACCCAGATAATTAGCACTATTGATTCAGGGTATGATCAACTCCTTATATCACAATACCTCGCTAAGCTGGGAGATCCAGGAGTACCTACCATTGATTGCAAGATCAAGGGAAGTACATTCTACAAGATATTATGCACTATTGGATCAAGCAGTGACAATGTCTAAGGTGGCCTACCAACATGTATATGATAGTAGACCACTATACTAGACATATGTGCAGCTACAGCTAGCAGACCAATCATTCTGATTTCTGGAGGGAATAACAAAAGACATCATGATCAGAGATCACTATGTTCCCACCAACTTCATGGTGCAAGATATGGGAGATGAAGATAAAGTCCACCTCATTCGAGGAAGATCCTTCCTCAACACCACTAGTACAATCATCTCCATGAAATCATGAGAGATCCATTTCCAATTTCCTGAAGAGAAGAAACAAGCCACCAAGGATAGATGGATAGACTATCTGGGAGAATTAACAAGATATGAAGATCAATTCAATAATAAAGATAAGAGTTCTCCTGAGAAAGAAGTTGTACCACCAACAGAGGATGTATCACTTGCTACAAAGGAAATAGAAAGCAGAACCTCAGACTAAGGAAGTGTGGAAGAGGAAAGAGACTTCATCGGAAACACCAACACAAGAAGAGAAAACATTCAAGTATTCATCAAGAGTGGACCATGCTCCTTAAGACATTTGAACCAGAAGAGAGGTCCGGTTCGACAGACCTAAATCTCCGAACCTTAGCCAGAAGGTAAACTCGGTAAGGTATCTGCATATTTATTTTCCTCTACATTGCATTGTTGCACTCTAGCATATTTACTTTCCATAAATATTTTTTTAGTTATATTTATATGTATCATTCTTAGTATAATCCATTGCATAATCATCTTAATCATAGCATATCTATATTATTGCACTGTATTACAAAAAGAAAAACCTTTAAGCCCCACATGAAGAAGTCTTCCAACTACTTACTGTGGAGGCATAAAAAATTATTGCATTAGTCTTTTGCATATAAAATTTGAAAATCTAAAAAATATATTTGAATATTCAAATTCTGCAAAGCTCTAGACAATCAAGGCATAAATGGTTTACCGCTAACGCTTAATCTGTTCCACAAGCTTTGTTGTCTATTTTGAGTTTAGCAGGATTTAGAAAGACTAGACAGGATTAGATAACTTCATCTACTTTGAGAAGTACAACTACATCAACTATTATCTTTGAAGTCTCAGAGAAGTGAAGTAAGTCTGCACTCTTTAAACGAATGACTATGTCAACATCCAGCTTGGGGGAGAGCACCCCCATGTACCCAGGTAAGTATCCTTATTCACTTAGATATTAGTTACATAAATAAATTCAAAAAAAATGTGAGCACATGAAGGTTCACACTTAATCACAAGAGTTACAACTTAGATACTTTTCATTGTCTACTTTATCCTTAATAGAGTTTCCTATTTAGTAATAATAATAAGTGTGTTTAGAAGTTGTTAATAGTAAAATGAAGAACTCTGAAGATGACTCTATGGAAATGATGAATAGTTGTTCTGTCGTAATTTCTTTCAAGTACCTAGTTTTCAGCCTTAAATTCTCCTGAGTTTTAGATATAACTGTTTTGACATGAAAATTTGCTCTGAACTTGAAACTTGTGGGTTGCGAATGCTTGAGCTAAGTCTAGGTAGTTGATAGATATGATATGAGAAAGTCTGAGCTGCTATTTATCTTGTTCCTAGCAATACTAGAGTTCTGGAGAATTTCTTTTTTGAAAATTAAAAATATTACATGATGAGTCTCTGTATGACGAGAGCTTGAATCCTACCACAACCATATATACATGCCTGGTAGATTAGGAAAACCTTCACTATCATATTTACTGCTTGTATTTGCATTGAGTTTTATCAAGCTTTGTTGACCCTTAGAGACTTGTCATGCTTTTAAAATCAAGATCACATACACTCCACTCATATATGCTACTTCTATCCTGGAAGTACGCATCCACATATATGTCATTCAGATCCACCAGAAAAATGCTCTACTCCTACCTTGGGAGTAAGTAACCAAAAATATCCCAGTTCTCCACCTATCCATATATCCCATTACCACATATATAACTGCTCCAAGGATTTCCTTGTTATCATCTCTCAAAAATGTTATTATAGAAAGAGACTTGGGGTTGTCAAAAAAAATATAAAGAGAGTAAAACATGGACAAGTGTCCTATCAAAACAATGGGTACTTAGATGCACACCTCTCTAAAAAAAAGAGCAAGCCCAAGTTCTCTCAAAATTCCAAGTTCCAAAAGAGAGATGTATGTATTCAAGGAGCAGAGTAAAATTAGGTTTCCATCATACACCCTCATATATCCACCATACACCATTATCCACCCTCATATATCCACCATACACCATTATCCACCACATATCCACCCTCATACATCAACCATATATCCCATACACATGCACATCTTGATTTGATTGTATGCCCGGTTTCTCTGGATCCATTGTTTGACTTTACAATATATGCTTTGCAAGTATGTATGCGTTGTTTCTCCCCCACCTATGAACTCCATATATTGCCCATTAGTTATAATGTGAGAGAGATAAGGCACATTATTACTTTGTCTGTTCCAAAAATAATACATATTCTGAGAGAGAAGGCATAACACATTTGTTTCCTTGGTGAGGATCCAAAAATACCACATATAGAGAGACTTGAGAGGGTCATACAAAAGAGACTTTGAGTTTTATTTCGAAAACTTTGCAAAACTCTAGGATGAAGGTAAAGTGAAGAGCTTGAGACATAGTGCTTGGCTTGGTCATTCTACTTTTCAATTGCTCAAGACCCAAGTGATGGCTATAAGCCCCATGGTTAAAGGTAATATGGGTAAGTTTGAAAGTCAGAATAGTTTACTCTAATCTAGAGGAGAATTCTTGTTTGAACGCATGTGTACTTTTAAGGCGTGAAAGTATTGTAGCAACTCCTGATCCATCACTGAGGCTATCTTTGCTCAGGGACGAGCAAAAGGTAAGCTTGGGGGAGTTTGTTGACGGTCCTTAAGTACCAAATTCAACCATCAACTAAACAAGGAAAAGGATCTAAATGAAACCCATAGCTAGAATTAGGGTTTATACTAACAGAATTCCATGAGTTTTGGTGAAAGTCTGTTTTTGCAGGGGGTTATCAGGAAATACCAAGGAAAGGCCCACATGTCATGTTTACATACAGATAATTATCAACCACACAATTTTCTATACTCAGGAAGGCTCTAGAAGGAATTGGACCAAGCCGGAAGCCAAGTGGGCCCACACCCAGGGCGCCCGCCCTACCCTGTGACCAATCACGGTCAATCTCGCGGAAACTCCACCGCCTTTGAGGATGAATCTAAACCACTCGTTTAAGGTTGGTTTGATCGGACGATCCACATTCATTTGAGGAGGCTATATAAGCAAGGCCCCTGACCCCCTGAGGATATCTCATCTCATTATTCTTCTCCAGAGCAAAAGCTAGGGTTTTAATTAGATGTAGCGAAGGAGAGAGGTCCCTCTAGTTGTCTAGATCTAGTTCTAGTTCATCTAGTTGTAATTAGAGGTCAGAGGGAGGAGGAGAGAGCTAGGAGGAGCCGGATCTGTCGGATCTTCCTCAACATTGTACTTGTGCAGCATCTGGTTCGGCGCAACCTCCAGGTTCTTCATTTATATTTCTAAGTATCTTATTTTAGTTCTTACTTTATTCTATTTACGGGATCTCCGCTCGTATTGAGTGCTCTAGTTTACAATTGGAATTAGAGTAGTAAGCGATACTGTAGACATGGTGTCTAGACTAGAGTTTACCTGAGTTTGCGCCCAATCCTACGGATAGTTGTGGTAGCCCCAGGGGTGACAGCTCTGTAAGGCCTTTGTAGTCCACCATGTTTGGGTTGGTATTTTCGTAGAGCTTTTGGCAACCTCCCCCCGACTACCTTTTTCCTAGTCTTTGTCGAGAGTCGGGAAGGTACTGTTGCTCCAAAGTAAATAGAGTATCGTGAGCCTTTGATTAGATATCCCCCTTAGAAAACTCTAAAATCTCTCTACCCATTTATCTTATCTATCCTTGGACGCTCTTAGTTCTTATCTAGTACATTTCACGTTCCCCATGGAAATCGATACCCTTGGAATACTCACGGGTGAAAGCTATAGGAGTATCCGTGCGCTTGCGGATTTATCTGTTTGCGTTAAGAAATACCAACAAGGTGCAAGACAGAGCCCTAGGAGCTGGCAAAAGCCACTTAAATAGCCATCCAAACTGAGCTAGCCATTTTGCCCCTTTTTCTGAGTTCCGCATGTCTCCGGACGCTGCCTGTATAGGGGGTCTAGACCATCCCGTGTGCGTCCGGACCCTCCTCCATTTGAATCCTACCATTGGCGCCTCTTTTTTGAGCTGACACGTCACCTCTGGACGCTCGCAACAGTAGCATCCGGACTCCCTGTGATCTGCGTCCGGACTCTACTCAAAGTCGGTCCAGAGAGCTCCTCAGCTCCGGTCATGCGTCCGGTGTCCAGCATCCGGACCGCACTTAACGTCCGGATGCTACACGGAGAGCATCCAAATCCTCAAAACTTCCGGACGCGAGTCCGGATTCAGCATCCGGACACGCATTTGCGTCCGGACCTTCTGTCCAGAGAGGCCGAGCCTTAGGGTATGCCTCCGGTCGCACAGCCATTGGTCCGGACGACATCTTGCCAGCGTCCGGACTTGCGCCCGGAGTCGTTCTGAATGCAAGACCGAGCTGCCTCTTCTTCTCCAAGCTTCCATGTGCTAACACCTTGTGATCCAACACTTGTTCACCTATGTTAGCTTTTACAATATATTTTCTTGGATTTTATTTAGTTCTTTGTGTCACTTAGGTTCATTTTAGATATGCAATGGAAATGACCTAGTGGCACATGATAACCGCAATCAACATGATTTTTCCCTTCTTGATAGTACGGCTATCTATCCTAAATGTGATCACACTCTCTATAGTGTCTTGATCACTCAACCGAAAATGGCTCTATAGATATACTTTTGCCTTGAGTCATTTCCAATCCATCTTTTCCTTGTCCATGGAGTACTTGATACATCATGATCATCCTTTAGGCTCCATGTGTCAAGGTGGATTACCCTATCTTGATTGAACACTTAGCAATAGGGTTAGTTATAGGTTTCATCAATTAACCAAAACCAAACATGGGCTTTCAATCTCCCCCTTTTTGGTAATTTATGACAACCTTTCTCAAAGGAATATATATAATGAAAATTCCACTTTGGTAGTATTAGCTCCCCTACATACGTGATATATGAGTTTGGTTCATTTTGATCACATATGCATGAATAGGAATTGTGGGAGAGTGGATGCTACCAAATGATACTAAGGTGTGTAGGATGGACCTTTGAAGCATGATACCAATCAGAGTGCAATTTGAAACCATCCTTAGCACCATGAATGCCTAGAAACCACTTGAAAACAACTTGAAAGAACTAGATACCATTTGAATACCCTAAGCATACTAGTTCTCCAATCATCATATCATTTAAGTTTCTAGCATTCACCACACAAGCATGTCATGAATATAAATATATGCAAGAAAGCACTTATGAATGCACAAAGATATGCAACAACTTTATTCATAGGCTTGCTCCCCCTACTTGTGTGCTTTTCATTTTTCATCAAAAATTTTATTCTTTTTGTCTACTTACTTCTCCCCCTTTGTCATCTATTATCATAAAAGATGTGCTCAAAAGGATTGATTATTGGAGAGAAGCTTTAGTTGTGGTTCAATCTAGATTACTTGCCCCAAGCTATTTAACTCGGTTTAAACCATGGACAAGCTTGTTCACAGATCCTAGAATGGTTATTTTGCCCATGTTGAGCTAAACATTTGAAGTTCATATTCTAGATTAAACACTAGGATTGCAAGCCTACAAATATGTCATATGCCCACTAGGTCAAATAAAGCATAGAAGCAATAGTGGTACCATATAAGCATAAAATCATTTGATTTTCATGAATGAGCCTAATGAATTGGTGTCTAGATGCACTAACAAGTCCTAATAAGGATGAATGACATGTTAATCAACTTGTACCTTGCATAGCTCAAACGAGAGGCATGTCATATATGTGGGTGCATCAACACATATTTGAGAAGTCAAGAATGTTCAATTCATTCCTTAGCTTGCAAAACCTCTTCTTATCTAATGGCTTGGTGAATATATTGACAAGTTGATCATTGGTGCCAACACTTGTGATTTTGATATCACCCTTGAGTTGATGATCCCTTATGAAGTGGTGCCTTACATCAATGTGCTTGGTTCTTGAATGTTGAACCGGATTGTTGGTTAGCTTTACCGCACTTTCATTGTCAATGACACTTGCTTGAGTTTGATTCCAAAGTCATCCAAAGTTGTTTTCATCCAAAGCAATTGAGCACAACAACTACTCGCACTTATGTATTCGGCTTTGGCGGTAGAGAGTGCAACACTATTTTGCTTCTTTGATTACCAAGATACAAGTGACATGCCTAGCATTTGACATGTGCCCGATGTGTTCTTTCTATCAATCTTGCATCCCACATAGTCGGAGTCTGAATATCCAAGTAACTCAAAGTTTGACCCCTTGGGATACCACAATCCAACATCTTGTGTATGCTTCAAGTACCTCAATATTTCTTTGTATCCTTCAAGTGACTTTCTCTTGGAGAGGCTTGGAATCTTGCACACATGCATACACTAAACATCACATCTGGCCTAAAAGCGGTCACATAGAGTAGGCTTCCAATCATAGACCGATACAACTTTTGATCCACCATGTTGCCACTAGCATCACTATCCAAGTGTCCATTTGTTCCCATTGGAGTGCTAATGCCTTTAGATTCTTCTAAGCCAAACTTCTTCATCATATCCTTGATATACTTGCCTTGACTCACAAAGGTGCCATTCTTCAATTGTTTGATTTGAAGACCAAGGAAGTAGCTAAGTTCACCAATCATTGACATTTCAAACTCATTTTCCATCATCTTGCCAAATTCTTCACAAAATTCTTGATTGGTTGAACCGAATATGATGTCATCCACATAGATTTGAAGCACAAATAGATCCTTTCCAAGCTTCTTGGTGAAGAGAGTAGTATCAACCTTCCCCATGATGAACCCTTTAGATAGAAGGAAGTCCCTCAATCTTTCATACCATGCTCTAGGTGCTTGCTTCAAGCCATATAAATCCTTCCTCAACTTGTACACATGGTTGGGCTTCTTATCATCTTCAAAACTGGGAGGTTGCTCAACATATACTAGCTCATTGATGTAGCCATTTAAGAAAGCACTCTTCACATCCATTTGGTATAGCTTGATGTTGTGTGAACATGCATAGGCCAATAGTATTCTAATTGCCTCTAATCTTGCAACCGGTGCATAAGTTTCTCCAAAGTCAAGACCCTCAACTTGAGTGTATCCTTGAGCTACCAATCTTGCTTTGTTTCTCACAACTATACCATCTTGGTCTTGTTTGTTTCTAAATACCTATCTTGTGCCAATCACATTGTAGTTCTTGGGTCTTTCATCTAGTTCCCAAACTTGGTTTCTAGTGAAATTGTTGAGCTCTTCATGCATAGCATTGACCCAATCAACATCTTGTAGGGCTTCATCAATCTTTGTTGGCTCTATGGACGATACAAAGGAGTAGTGTTCACAAAAGGATGCCAATCTTGATCTTGTTTGAACACCACTTGTAATGTCGCCAACTATTTGATCAATAGGGTGATCTCTTGCAATGTTGGTTGGTTGGAGAGTTGGAACTTTGTTGCTTGAGCTTAGTTGAGATGAACTAGCAACTTGTTGATCTTGCACTTGAGAACCACTAGCTTGCTTGATAGGTGAGTTGAGCACTTGATCTTTATCATCTTCAATGTCAATCACTTGCCTAGGCCGAATATCACCAATATACATGTTCTTCATAGCCTTTGTTAATTGAGATCCACTCACATCTTCTAGATTCTCATTTTCAACTTGAGAGCCATTGCTTTTATCAAATTCAACATCATGAACCTCCTCAAGTATACCACTAGCCAAATTCCACACTCTATAGGCTTTGCTTGTGGTTGAGTAACCAAGTAAGAACCCTTCATCACATTTCTTGTCAAATTTCCCAAGTCTTGTTCCTTTCTTCAAGATGTACCAAACACTCTAAAGTATGCAATGTTGGGTTTTCTTCCATTCAATAGCTCATATGGAGTCTTCTCCATCAATGGGTGACAATATAACCGGTTGCTAGAGTAGCAAGCGGTGTTGATAGCTTCAGCCCAAAAGGATTGACTCACATTGTACTCACTAAGCATAGACCTTGCCATGTCAATCAATGTTCTATTCTTACTCTCAACAAGGCCATTTGATTGTGGAGTATACTTGGCCGAGAGTTGATGTTTGATTCCAAGCTCATCACATAGCTCTTCAACTATTGTATTCTTGAATTCACTTCCATTGTCACTTCTCACTTTCTTGATGGTAGTTTCAAATTCATTGTGACATCTCTTGACAAAGGATTTGAAGGTGGCAAATGTATCACTCTTGTCATTGAGAAAGAATACCCAAGTGTATCTTGTAAGATCATCCACTATCACAAATCCATACTTGTTGCCTCCAATACTAGTGTAGGTTGTTGGAGAAAACAAGTCCATGTGCAACAACTCAAATGCTCTACTAGTGCTCATCATGCTCTTCTTGGGATGGGTGTTACCAACTTGTTTGCCAGCTTGACAAGATCTACAAAGTTTGTCCTTATCAAACACAACATCTTTCAAGCCTCTTACTAAGTCATGCTTGATTAATCTATTCAATTGCTTCATCCCAACATGACCAAGTCTTCAATGCCATAACCAACCCATACTTGATTTAGTGAGCAAGCAAGTTGACAATTGAGATTCACTAGCATTGAAATCAACTAGGTATAGGTTCTCATATCTAAAGCCTTTGAAGATCAAGTTTGAACCATCTACACTAATGATCTCAACATCATCCACTCCAAATATGCATTTGAATCCAAGATCACACAATTGAGCCACGGAGAGCAAATTGAAGTTCAAGCTCTCAACTAGCAAGACATTTGATATGCTCAAATCATTGGATATTGCAATCTTACCAAGTCCCTTGACTTTTCCCTTGCCATTATCACCAAATGTAATACTATCAATGCCATCATTGGTGTTGGAGTTGATTGATTTGAACATTCTAGAATCCCTGGTCATGTGTTGAGTGCACCCACTATCAAGTACCCAATGCCTTCCTCCGGCTTTGTAATTTACCTACAAAACAAATTAGTTTCTCTTAGGTACCCATACTTGTTTGGGTCCTCAAAAGTTAGTGACCAAGGATTTTGGCACCCAAATTGCCTTCTTCTTTGGGCCAACAATGGGTGTGCCAACATACTTAGCCATGATACCTTTAGCACTTTTGGTAAGCATATAACAAGAATCAAAGTGCATAGAGTTAGTTGTAGCAAACTTGGTTTTGCTCATGTTAAGTTTGCAATATTGGTCTACATGCCCTACTTGCTTGCATTTGTTGCAAAACCGGTCATTCCTCCTCACAAAGCTAGGCTTAGGAGTGACAAAGGATGACTTGACCTTCTTGGGGGTATAGCCCAATCCCTCTTTGCAAAGAGAGAATCTTTGGCTACCCAAGCACTTTAGCAAGCGGGCATCTCCACCATATGTCTTACCCAAAGCATGAGTGAGTTCATTAACATCATTTTTCAATTTTTCATTTTCAATCACTAGTGTCGGTGTTTAGAAACTACCAACTAGTAAATTTGTACACGTGTCGGGTTCCAAATGGTGAGACAAAGAGACAAGAGGTTTATACTGGTTCGGGCAAGAAATCCCTATGTCTAGTGTGGAGCTGCTCGCGTTCCTTATCTCTGCTTGGAGGGGGTTTACAACCTGGGTCGGGAGAGGGAGTATGAGTCCTAGGTCTCTGAATGCTTCGGTGAGTGAGTGTGTTACTTGGTAGTTGTGTTCTTCGATATGTGTTCGATGATCTGGTGTCGTCCCCCATGTTCTCCTTTTATAGTCGCAAGGAGCGCAGGGGAGTTACAAGCATGCGTCGAGAAGTATCTACATGGGTGTCCGTGCCTTATCCTTGCCTTCCTCTGGAAGGATGTTGGACACTCATAATAATATATTCCTATTGCCCTTGTACTTGGTCGGGGAGATGGTGTCGTGTCGGCCCCTCGTCGCGCTGCCAAAGAATACGGGGGGTCCGGTTGAGCCCGTAGTAGGATAGAGGCATGGGCATCCGTTGTACCGTCGGCAGGTACATCGTTGTACCTTTTCCCACTTCTTTTAGTATACGGCAGATTCCTCCACTCTTGGCCAATGGACTCCGTTACTCCGTGGGCCCTACGTACTCAGTGTACATCCGTTTAAAGAGTTTGAGTAGGGGCCCGGCGGTGTGAGAGACTAACGCCGCTTCGGGAAAGGCATGATTCTTATCTGTTCAGGAGTCCTGCTCCGTCCCATCCCGATTGGGGAACTCAACATGTCTCTGTTTGGGCAGGGGCCAGAGCATTATCCTACGCGCCGGATTATACGGGGTGTACGGTTATGTACCTTCGATCTTATCTCGCGAAGGATGCACCGTCAGCGGCTAAGGGTGATCGGCTGCTTCCTTCTAGACAGGGGTAAATGAGTCATTCTTCTGTCGTCCTCCCAGTTCTTCTAGGAGTTGCGGAGCCGCCTCGCTTTCCACATCGGGCGAGACGGAGGCATGTCTGCCCGGGGTGCGTCTGCCCAAGGCATGTCTACCCACCTGGGCCGGCTAAGCCGTGAGCCCCGCGCCTCTTCCTTCGTGGGCCGACGATGACTTGGCCTTGATGGGCCTCTTGTCTTCTCGTAGATGACGATGGATAGATCCTTTATTCGTTGATTGTTTTTTTTTGAAATCTCATCGTTAAATTAGGTATCCGACAACTATTGTAGCATCATCCTTTTAGCTATCACTAGTAGATGTGCAAGTGAAAGTGCTACATTGTGTTTCGGTTGGTGCAACAATGATAGGAGTGAAAGATGATTCATCTAGAATATCACAAGTTACTCCAATGTTACATGATGCAACAATCTTATCCTTGTTTTGATCAAGGAGAGAGGAGTGAGCTTTTTCAAGCTTGTAGTGAGTCCTCTCAAGCTTCTCATGGGCTTCCATTAGCCTCTCATGAGAGCCATTGAGCTCATCAAAGGATTGTTCAAGAGCCTTTAGCTTCTGGTTCAATTCTTTGCACTCCTTCCTCTTTGTCTCAAAGCAATCATAAGTTTGTTTCATCATATCTACTAGTTCCTCCTTGGAGTACTCCTCATCATCATCACTACTATCATCATCACTATCACTATCATCATGAGATTGTACCTTAGTTGGCTTAGTCATGAAGCATGATGGAGTGTCAAAGATGGATGGCTTGTTGTTGATAGCAATACTATCCAAAGCCTTCTTTTTGGACTTCTTCCTCTCATCATCACTAGAGTCATCATCGGAAGAGTCAAAGCCTTCTTCTTAGACTTCTTCCTCTCATCATCACTAGAGTCATCATCGGAAGAGTCACTACTATCCCAAGTCACCATATAAGATTCACCCTTCTTCTTCTTGGTAAATGATAGCTTCTTCTCCTTCTTCTCATACTTGTTCTTCTTCTTTTCATCATCATCACTATGATTGGGACAATCCGCAATCATGTGACCGGTGCTCTTGCACTTGTAGCATCTCTTCTCATATTCTTTGCCCTTGAAGTTATCTATTATCTTTCTAGCACCATAACCCTTCTTCTTCATGAATTTGCCAAACTTGCACACAAAGAGGTCCATTATCTCATCATCATCGTCACTTGCATCTTCATCATCACTAGATTCTTGCTTCTTTGCTTTGCCCTTGCTCTTGGATGATGAAGCCTTGAATGCTAAGCTCTTCTTTTCCTTCTTTTCTTCCTTGACCTCTTCTTCTTCACTTTCTTCATTGTATTGCTCTTCGGTCATAATCTCACCAAGAACTTCATTGGGAGTGATCTTGTCCAAACCATATCTCCTAATTATTTGCCTCAAAGTTTTGTATTTCTTGGGCAAACAACCAAGAAACCAGTTTGAGAAGTCCTCATCCTTGACCTTCTCACCCAAGCTCTTGAGATCATTGATGATCACTTGGAGCCTATGGAACATCTCCGGGATGGACTCATCATCCTTCATCTTGAAGTGAGATAGCATGTCCTTGAGCATGTACAACATGGCATTCTTTACCGTTGAAGTGCCTTCATAGGTATCTTCAAGTCTCTTCCACACTTCACTTGCCTTCTCAAGATCTTTGATTTGCTCAAACACCTTGGAGTCAATGCCATTGTAGATCACATTGAGTGCCATGGTGTTGCATTGTCGGTTCTCTTGCTCTCTAGGTGTGGGAGCGGCTTCATCAAGAATGACAAAGTCATGTTCGGTCACACTCCACACCCTCTCATGTATTGAGCCTAGATGCATCTTCATCTTTCTCTTACAATAATCAAATGATGTGCCATCAAACATTGCTGGTTTGCTTCCCACATGGTTGAATGATATTTGAGCCATCACTAACACCGAAGGTTGTTAAGCCTTGATAATAGCGGTGACCACGGCTCCGATACCACTTGAAAGGTCATAGATGGCTAGAGGGGGGTGAATAGCCTAATAAAAATTCTACAAATCACTAGAGCAAAAGGTTAGAAAACACTTAAGCAAAGCTTTTTGCTCTAGCTCTACTTGGGGTGCAAAGCCACCTATCCAATGCAATTCTAGTTAGTTAAGTGCCTAACAATCAATAGCAAGAACCTAAGACACTTTAACACAAGCTAGCAAGAACAACTAATAAAGAAGCTAACTAGACAAGATATGAAAGAATATAATGCTAGGAAGAGGGTGATTGTTATACCGATGCCTTGTGAAGGATGTCAATGTAGAGAGCCAATCACAATGAATACCAATGAGTAGCCGGGAGACAAGTTGACAATCGATTTTTCTCCCAAGGTTCACTTGGTTGCCACCAAGCTAGTCCCCGTTGTGTCGACTACTCAAGTGGTGATTCGGTTGCTAATAGGCAATGACAAGCCTAGCCCACTAACTCAGGCGCCACAAGAATCCACCGAAATGAGAGTAACTCAATGACACAAGCAATCCATTAGAGTTACCCTTTGGCGCTCCGCCGAGGTGGGTACAAGCCCTCTCACAATCGTCGAAGCCGGCCGCAAACAATCACCAAATGTGCCGAAGCTTCCTCAATCGCCCAAGCCGTCTAGGTGTTGGCAAACACCAATAATAACAAGAAACTTCGCGGCGATGATGATGACCAAGTGCCACTAAGATGCAATGCAATAATAAAAGCACTTGGATCACTCAAACTCTCACAATTATGCAACAATAGCAAAGAGAGATGAGTTGGGGGCTATCTCAAGCAATCACAATGAGTGAGAATGAATGGGAGGTGCAAGAGAGAGCCCTAGGAGCTGGCCAAGCCACTTAAATAGTCATCCAAACCGAGCTAGCCGTTTTGCCCCTTTTTTCTGAGTTCTGCGTGTCTCCAGACGCTGCATGTATAAGGGTCCAGACCATCGTGTGTGCGTCCGGACCCTCCTCCATTTGAATCCTAACGTTGGCGCCTCTATCCTGAGCTGACACGTCACCTCCGGACGCTCGCAACAGTAGCGTCCGGACTCCCTGTGATCTGCGTCTGGACTCTACTCAGAGCCGGTCCAGAGAGCTCCTCAGCTCCGGTCGCGTGTCTGGTGTCCAGCATCCGGACCGCACTTAGCGTCCAGACGCTACACATAGAGCATCAAAATCCTCAAAACTTCTGGACGCGAATCCGGAGTCAGTGTCCAGACATGCATTTGCGTCCGGACCTTCTGTCCAGAGAGGCCAAGCCTTAGGGTATGCCTCCGGTCGCATAGCCGTTGGTCCGGACGACATCGTGCCAGCGTCCGGACTTGCGTCCGGAGTCCTTCTGAGTGCAAGACCGAGCTGCCTCTTCTTCTCCAAGGTTCCATGTGCTAACACCTTGTGATCCAACACTTGTTCACCTATGTTAGCTTTTACAATATATTTTCTTGGATTTTATTTAGTTCTTTGTGTCACTTAGGTTCATTTTAGATATGAAATGCAAATGTCCTAGTGGCACATGATAACCGCAATCGACACGAGTTTTCCCTTCTTGATAGTACGGCTATCTATCCTAAATGTGATCACACTCTCTATAGTGTCTTGATCACTCAACCGAAAATGACCCTATAGATATACTTTTGCCTTGAGTCATTTCCAATCCATCTTTTCCTTGTCCATGGAGTACTTGATACATCATGATCATCCTTTAGGCTCCATGTGTCAAGGTGGATTAGCCTATCTTGATTCAACACTTAGCAATAGGGTTAGTCCATAGGTTTCATCAATTAACCAAAACCAAACATGGGCTTTCACTTGCTCCCATGGCTATGTATTCTGCCTCGGCGGTAGACAATGCCACACTATTTTGCTTCTTAGAGGACCAAGAAACAAGTGATCTTCCTAGCAAATGGTAACCGCCGGAGGTACTCTTCCTATCAACCTTACACCCGGCATAATCTGAATTGGAATAGCCAACAAGTTGGAAGGGAGCTCCTTTGGGATACCAAAGGCCAATGCTAGGGGTGTGCCTTATGTACCTCAGGATTATTTTTACCGCACTTAAGTGCGACTCCTTAGGGTTAGCTTGGAACCTTGCACACATACACACACTAAACATGATATCGGTGAGGTAAAGTAAACTACCGATCATCGAGCGATAAAGAGTTTGGTCAATCGGGTTACCTCCCTCATCAAGGTCGAGATGCCCATTAGTAGGCATTGGGGTCTTGATTGGCTTGCAATCCTCCATCTTGAATTTCTTGAGCACATCATGAGTGTACTTCTCTTGAGATATGAAGGTGCCCTCCCTCAATTGCTTCACTTGGAAGCCAAGGAAGAAGGTTAGCTCGCCAATCATTGACATCTCAAACTCCTTGGACATCAATGCACCAAATTCCTTGCTATGATCTTGGTTTGTTGACCCAAATATAATGTCATCGACGTATACTTGGCAAACAAAGATTTCTCCATCTAGCACCTTGTTGAATAGTGTGGTATCCACTTTCCCGATCTTGAAGCCCTTCTTGAGTAGGAAGTCCCTTAGCCTCTCATACCAAGCTCTTGGAGCTTGCTTCAATCCATATAGAGCCTTGGACAACCTATATATATGATTAGGACAATTTGGGTCTTCAAACCCGGGAGGTTGTGAGACAAATACAAGTTCATTAATGAAACCATTTAAGAAGGCACTCTTCATATCCATTTGAAATAGTTTCATTTTGTGATGTGAAGCATATGCCAAAAGGATACGTATGGCTTCTAGTCTTGCAACTGGTGCAAAGGTCTCCCCAAAATCCAAGCCTTCAACTTGGGAGAACCCCTTTGCCACCAATCTTGCCTTGTTCCTCATAACCACGCCTTGATCATCTTGTTTGTTCCTAAACACCCACTTGGTGCCAATGATTCTTGCTCCTTTGGGCTTTTCTACTAGTGTCCACACTTCGTTCTGGGTGAATTTGTTCAACTCTTCATGCATGGCATTCACCCAATCCGGATCCGCAAGTGCATCCTCCACACTAGAAGGCTCAGCAAAGGAAACAAAAGAGTGATGCTCAACATAAGAAGCAAGTCTAGATCGAGTTGTTACCCCCCTTGATGGACTCCCTATGATGAGGTCTTGTGGATGAGCTTGAAGCATAGGTGTAGATCTTCTATCAATCACTTGGGGAGGAGGTTGTGGTGCACCAACATCATTAGCTTGAGCCTCGGCTTGTTCTTGAGGGATTAAGGAATCTTCTTGTGCTTCCCTCACTTGTTCTTCATCAACTTGAGGCGTGTGAGGTGGAGAAAGTAATTGATTTGCATCATCTTCAACATCTTCCACCTCTAGTGGGTTGATGGCACCAACGGGCATATTCTTCATAGCCTCCCTCAAGGGTTCATCACCTACATCATCAAGATTCTCATGCTCTTCTTGAGAGCCATTAGTTTCATCAAACTCCAAGTCATATGTTTCTTCAACTAGGTCGGAGGCTTTGTTAAATACTCGATATGCCTTGGATTTAAGTGAATAGCCAAGTAAGAAACCAATGTCACAGCGCCTTTGGAACTTAACCCAAGTGTTGACGCTTCTTGTAGATGTACACTTTGCATCCAAACACTCGGAAGAAGGATATATTCGGTTTCTTCCCATTCACAAGCTCATAGGGGGTCTTCTTGAGAAGCCTTTGGACAAAGAGCCGGTTGGCCACATAGCATGCGGTGTTGATTGCTTCGACCCAAAACTTCTCGGGAGTATTGTACTCATCAAGCATTGATCTTGCAAGTGGGATAAGTGTCTGGTTCTTCCTCTCTACAACACCATTTTGTTGTGGGGTATAGGTGGCGGACACCTCATGCTTGATTCCCACTTCATCACAATAGTCTTTGATCTTTGTGTTCACAAACTCGGTGCCATTGTCACTTCTTATCTTCTTGATCTTCACATCAAATTCATTTTGAGCCCTTGTTGCAAACTTCTTGAAAATGCCTTGTGTCTCTCCCTTGTCTTGGAGAAAGAATACCCAAGTGTACCTAGAGTAGTCATCAACTACCACCAAGCAAAAGAGATTGCCTCCAAGGCTAGCATAGGTGGTAGGTCCAAATAGATCCATATGGAGTATCTCTAGGACTCTTGAGGTTGACATGAAAGCTTTGGTGGGATAGTGTTTGCCACTTGCTTGCCGGCTTGACATGCACTACACAATTTGTCCTTCTCAAACACCACATCCTTGACACCTCTAACCATCTCCTTCTTGACAAGCTTCTCCAAAGTTGTCATTCCCGCGTGTGCTAATCTTCTATGCCATAGCCGACCCAAAGAACTCTTGGAGAATAGACATGTTTGCAATCCAGCCTCATTGGAAGTGAAGTCCACTAGATAGAGGTTATTGTGCCGAAACCCTTTGAATATCATTGATGAATCCTCAATTTTTGTCACAACCACCTCACTTGGAGTAAATAGACAATCGAAGCCAAGATCACATAGTTGACCAACCGATAGCAAGTTGAAGCTTAGAGATTGAACTAGCAAGACATTGGAAATTGATTAATCATTGGAGATTGCCACTTTGCCAAGTCCTTAACTTTGCCTTTTGAATTGTCCCCAAAGGTAATCTTGTCTTGTCCTGCACAATCTTCATCAAGTGTAGTGAACATCCAAGAGTCACCGGTCATATGTTGAGTGCAACCACTATCAATCACCCAATGACTTCCACCGGTCTTGTAGTTCACCTACACACAAGCAACTTGGAGTTAATCTTGTTGTTTGGGAACCCACACTTGGCGAGGTCCCATAGCCTTGTCAACCAACTCCTTAACAACCCATAGCACTCTAGGCGTGTTCTTCATTTTAGGACCAAGAAACACCGCAAGTGGTCTACCCTTTGAGTCCCTATTGATGACGAAGTGTGCCTCATGAGCAAATGGCCTTATGTGCTTAGGCAAGGTCTTGGGAGGTGGAGTCTTGCAATCATGAGCAAAGTGACCAACTTGTCCACACTCAAAGCATCTTCTAGGTTTTGGCTTTGCTTGCTCATAGTTGTTGCTTGTGGCCTTGTTCTTGTAGTAATTCTTTGCTTCAATCTTGACCTTGGCCTTCATGAGTTGGTTCTCCTTGAACCCAATACCGGTCTTGTCGGTCTTCATGATAGTGTTCATCAAGAGCTCACTTTGGAGGTTGTGGCCCTTAGTGAACTTCTCCATTCCACTTGAAAGTTTGATCTTCTCAAGCTTGAGCTTTGCATTTTCTTCTTTAAGTGTGTTGATCAAGGTGATAGCATCGTTGTCAACTTCCTTGGCCGGCTTGATGATGAGTGGCTTGTTAGCCTTGAGGTTGATGAGCTCTTCCTTGAGCTTTGAGTTCTCCACTCTCATCTTCATGTAGTCATCATACTTTTTGGCCTCAACTACCTTCTTGCCCTTGCACTTAGCATTTTTCTCACTAGCAACTTCATCAAGCAAGTCCTCACAAGAAGTAGCTATATCACACTTAACAACCGGGTTAATAGAAACATGTGTAGCAAGATCATTTGTAAGCAATTCATTAGCTACCACAAGTGTGCCATGTTCACTTCTCACTTGGTTGTAATCATCTTTTAGCAAGTTATACCTTGTGTGGAGCTCTTGTGTTGACCTCTCAAGCTTATCATGTTTCTCATTAGCTTGCTTGAGTGAGGCTTTGAGCTCCCTAGTGCTAGATGTGAGAGAATTGGTCTCAAGCTTCAAATCATCATTAACACTAGACAAGGCATCAAGCTTAGCATGCAAGTTCTCTTTGATATTTTGAAGTTTGTCATTTTTACTTTTGTACCTTATGATGATGCTAGAGTATTTGTTGCAAATTTTAATTAGATCATCATAGGATGGTGTGTCATCATCATCACTATCACTACCACTTGAGTCACCACTATCATCCTCATCCTCTTTTTGTACCTTCTTGTCACCTTTAGCCATGAGGCATAGATGTGTAGAGGATGAGCCCAGTGATGAAGGAGGAGGTGGCGGTGGAGTAGAAGAACCAATCACCAATGCGACCACCTTCTCATCTTCACTATCACTATCGGAGGGCTCACTTAAATCTTCAATGTCGGTGAGCCAATATCCAACAATGTAAGCCTTGTCATCCTTCTTCTTGTTGTGGAAGTCAAAGTTATTCTTCTTCTTGTAAGGCTTGTCTTGCTTCTTGTCATCATCACTAGAATCATCTTGTGCACCCTTCTTCTTGTAGTTCTTGAACTTTTCTTTCTTCTCTTCGGTGCAAGCATGAGCTAGATGACCAAGAATGCCACAATTGTAGCACTTCATTTGGGAGATAGGCTTCCTTGAAGATCTTGTGAAGAATTTCTTCTTCTTTGAGTCAAACTTGACTCCATTCTTGTTTAGCCTCTTCAATATCTTGGTGGTCTTCTTCACCATGAGGGCGATGTTGTCATCATCTTCATCATCACTTGCGCTCTCATACACAAATTGCATCTTGCACTTCTCCGAAGAGGATTCCTTGAGAGCCAGGTCCTTCTTCTCCTCCTTCTCTTTTTCTTTCTTCTTGGAGGAGGATGAAGAGCCACCATCACCAATCTTCATGTACATCT
This sequence comes from Microstegium vimineum, assembly GCA_022036555.1. Lineage (NCBI taxonomy): Eukaryota > Viridiplantae > Streptophyta > Magnoliopsida > Poales > Poaceae > Microstegium > Microstegium vimineum. Next base: position 11,823,057 of record CM039135.1, on the reverse strand, counting down.
CATGAGCATTTATCTTGCCCAATACTTGTGTTGGTGTAGCGGCGGAGAGATCCCCTTGGTGAAGAACCATGACGATGTGGCCATACTTATCAATTGGCAAGACATAAAGTATCTTGCGCACCACATCGGTCGAAGCCATTTGGTTGAGGCCAAGCCCATTCAATTCTTCTACAAGAATGTTAAGACGTGGGTATATCTCATTAGCATTTTCATTAGCAAGCATAGTAAAAGAATTGAGCTTTGCCATGACCAAGTGATAGTGTTCCTCATGCTCACTCTTTGTGCCTTCGTGAAGAGCACAAATAGTGGTCCACAACTCAAATGCGTCTTTAGCATTACGCACTCGGTTGAAGACATCCTTGCAAATGACGTGAAAGAGGATATTCTTCACCTTGGCATTGTGCTTCTCAAAGTAGGGGTCTTCCACGAAGTAAGAACCCACCTTTGTGGCGGCTTTGAGCACGCCCGCATCCACGGCCTCTAAATAGGCCTCCATACGAACTTTCCAATAAGGAAAGTCGTCTCCATCGAACATGGGAGGTGGTCCATCCCCATGGGACATCTTGCTCTAGGCGGTAAAGCCTAATTTAAGAGCAACCTTGCTTTGATACCAATTGAAAGGATCAAGATGCCCAAGAGGGGGGTGAATTGGGCTTATTTCAAATTTCTAAAGCAATATGAAATCCTAGCAATGCCAATTACCCCCTAGTGCCTACTGGTAGTGTGTCCTAACTAGAAAGCGGTAGCAATTCAATGAAAGTAAGGACGATGCGGTAAGTAATGCGGTATGAAAGAGCTAGGGATAGAAAGCTTGACACGACGACGTTTTGTCGAGGTATCGAGGAGTCGACACTCCCCCCTAGTCCTCGTTGGAGCACCCGCGCAAGGGTATTGCTCCCCCTCTACCCGCGCAAGGGTAGAGTGCTCTCTATGGGCTGGTTCTTCGCCACTCCGGCTCGGTGAACCGCCCACAACCGATCACAAGTCGATGAAGAAGGGCCGTCGACAATCCTCCGGTGATCACCTTCCTCCCAAGCACCATCAGACCGTCTAGGTGATGTCGATCACCAAGAGTAACAAACCTTGATCTTCACTTGACTCAATCAAGCCTCACAACTAGAGTGGATGCACACTTGAACTCTTGGATGAACTAGAGAAGAGGATGGATGGATGGATTCGTGAATCACTCTCTCTCTCTCTAGGGCTCTTGCTCTCTTCCCAACCTTCTCAAGCAACACAGCAACTAAAATGATCAAAGGAAAGGTGGGAAGGCAAGTGGTGGGCTATAAATAGCCCCTCTGAAAAACTGCCTCGGGCTGGTGAAAACACATAGCTTAAGTTGGCGACGGACGCTCTGTCGCCCTGCCCAACGGCTAGTTCTGACTCCCTTTTACCAGCGACGGACGCTCTTGCTCCAGCGTCCGACACTCTGGATGTAGCTGGGCTGAAAACAGCCCTCACTGGAAGGTCGACGGACGCTCTCCTTGCGTCCGACGCTAAGCCGACGGACAGCGTCCGACGGACTCGAAATAGCTCAGCCAGAACAGGGCTCTCGGGAAGGCCGACGGACGCACTGGAGTGAACACACCAGCGTCCGACGCCTTTGTCTGGCGCGACGGACAGCGTCCGACGCCTCGGTCAGGAGCGTCCGTCACCCAGAACTCAGCCCTCTCAAGCCCGTTTTTTCTTCGCGATGAATATGGAAGTTGTTCTAGGCTATCTTACGGTCATCGTAGGCTTGTTTAGAGCTAAGGAAGTTAAGTGTGCACCATACCTAAGTCATGAAGCTTTCCTAAGTCAAGCTACTAGTCTCAACCCCTCTTTATAGTATGGCCAAAGATCAAATAAAATTCTATCTAATTCTAAGTGTCCTTCATCTCTTTATGACACCAAGACCTATCATTCTAGGGTCTTCATCATGTCATCTTTGAAATCCAAAACGATATCCATTTTGGGGGCTTACTGATAACCGTTGACGCCCATTATTATTGATCACTATGGCTAAGCTACGCATAGCCTCTGCAAAATACACGTTAGCCATAATAATCTTTAACTTGTCGTTAATCACCGAAACCAATAGGGTCATGATTATTCATCGGGTTAAGCATTGGGTTAGGGGGGGAACTATAGTGACCCTGACCCAATTCGTCCCCTGCCCTCTGGGGGTCACGTAAACACGGCATCAGTTCCCTACACTGGCAAGCTCATATCTATGTTACTCTGTAGCTAATGCCGATTGCATTCACATGTTACGCTAGACATACGAAGCCCGCGTGCAAATCATGTCTCAGTATCAGGACGCTACCATTATCTTGGTTCCATTGAAGTTCAAACAGTTTTTTTTCTTGAACATACAGGAGAGTTACATACTATGATATCAAGAAGAAAAAAGAGAAAGAGCCCTTACAAACACACATCGACACCAAAAAAACCATGCTGAATATACTCCCTTCCGTATCGGAAATAGAAGACGTTTAGGACAGCGATACAGTCTCCAAAACATAACTTTGACCCTTTTTTATAAAAATATTTATGGAAAAGTGATATATGTATACTTTTATGAAAATATTTTTTAAGATAAATCTATTCATATAATTTTTACATTTGTAAACTCAACAATTTAAAAGTTATAGATGATTTATATTCCCAATGTTTGACTCAAACCTTGTCTAAAACGTCTTCTATTTCCGATACGGAGGGAGTATATGTTCATAAGTTATGAGCATATATAATAAGCTATGATTTTATGAATATGATAAACTTAAAATTAGGTGAGATTTAGCTAAAGGAGCAAAAGATTAAAGTTCAAATTGTTTCGCATACAGGTCAAAGTTCAAAGTAGAGTTCTGGCGGATAGCATTAGTCTTGAGTATGTTCGTATCAGTAGTCAGTGCAAGTCATCAGCTAGATCGCATCTGACTCAAGGTGGGAGAAATGCCACCGCCGCCACCACCGTCTCCCGCCGTCCACCACCGCTGGTCCCCTCTCTTCCCCCTTAAGGGAGTGAGGATCATTTTAATAAGTTTCTCTAATAGATTGAGTCATTAAAGTTAGTGTTTCCATGTCAAAAATTTTGGTATTGGAGTTTTATCTTCTCTTTTTCCTCTTCGGCAACGGTGAAGGAGAAGGGTGGAATCGTCTTTTCTATGGCGGCTCCATTGAAGACGAGGTCGACAACTTTGGCGTCACCATCTTCATCGACATGACGACATGGAATAATTTTCTCCAGTTTTTTCTCCGTTTTATTGTGGTTAGATTTGGCCATGATGAAAGACTAAGAAGAATAATTTTCAGATTATTGTTCCTCTTTCTTCGGTGGCAGAAAAAAGAAGAAGGAATACACCAGAAATAAGAAAAAGATCTTCAATTCCACCTATAGGAATGTTGATCGTCGTTCGTTGGGCAGTTGTTCAAAGCGATTAACAAGTTAGGTTTTGAGTTGTACTATTCACAGCGTGAGTTCTATATAATGCATGTAACGAACTATTATACCCAGATTTCATGTAATATAATTCTTCTTTCATAAAAAAAAAGTAATCAGTGCAAGTCTGTTTAGGTCACTCATCTGGCAAGCAAATTGCTGTTTGCTGCTGTCCAGTGGTTGGCTTGGATTTGTGGCAAACAGTGAATCTTATTTGATTGATGTTTGCTGCTGTCCGGTGGTTGGCTTGGCTCTGTGGCAAACAGTGAATCTTATTTGAAGCAATAGCGTGTAGACTCTTTTAAGACATACATGATGGTGACATGCCCTGTTTATGTGTTTCGTATCGGCACTAAGATAAAAGTTTGCATGTTAATGACCTTCGAAAGCATCAAAAGGTGCAAAATGGTATCTCGTTCTCTTCCTGATTTAGGTGTTGTTTGAAAGCGAAGTGTCCAATTAAAATTTAGCTAGCTAAGAATTTTAGAGTTAAACTTTAGCTAGCTAAAAGTTCATCTAACTAAACTTTAGCTGGGTGTTTGAATGCACCAGCTAATAGATTCAACTAAACTTTAGCTACAGTTTTAGCTATACTATTTGGATACATGACAGCTAAAATTAGCTAGCTAAAATTTAGTTGTTACATCCAAACACCCCCTTACAATGGTTGTTCGATCTTAAGTGTACTTTAATTATTTATTCTGTTCTGGGGTATACCCTATGAACTGCTGGAACATGCTCCTTCGAAGCAACAGCTTGGTGAGATCACGCATAGATTCTGACAATGATCTGAAAAGGATTTTTCAGCTATGAATGAAATGCTGCGGTTGTGTAGGCTGCCTTGAGCGAAATCTTAACCTTGAAGAAAGGAGATAGATTGTTTGCAAGGCATGCAATTCAAGCTGCTTGGTGCAGTGCATTTCATCATGTTAAAAGACCCCCAAATCCATCGAATAGTGTACGCAGTTCATCTGTGCAGATGAGTGCCAAGACTAAAGGGGCAGCAGCTGCTGCTGCATTTCTGCTCTTCTACACTCGCCTCTACTTCCCAACCACTGCTCATCTCTACTCCTCAACCACTCCATTGCTTGGAGCCCTCGTTAACCTTACAACGCCTTCCCTTCCATTATACCCACTTTCTGTTGATTCCACCTCTACTCATCATCAGTACGACTGTAAATACAACCCGCTATGCGACGACTTCCCACCGGATTTCCCCCGCCCGACACACCAGCAGTGTCCATCTTCTGTGTCGACCCCAATGGCTGTTGTGAATTCACAACCGTGCAGGCCGCGGTCGATGCAGTTCCAAACCACAGCAGTAAGAGGAATGTTGTGTGGGTCAACAGGGGCATCTACTTGTAAGCAGTTCTCCTTGTTCAGGCTTTTAGATAGAGATCCTTCCCAGAATTCAGCATTGTGCTTTTTACTGAGTGTACTGCTACTGAAGCTGCAGTATTGTTGCAGTGAGAAGGTGACAGTCCCAGCATCCAAGCCCAACATCACATTCCAAGGTCAGGGGTTTGACCTGACGGCGATCGCATGGAACGATACTGCCAAATCGGCGAATGGCACGTTCTATAGCGCCTCAGTCTCTGTTTTCGCATCAGGATTCATTGCCAAGAACATAAGCTTCATTGTAACTGCCTAGATGCTGCACAATGTATTCAGCTAGGTTGCAGGCTTCACCTTCGGTTATATTGATAAATCTCCTTCATTTGACACCAGAATGTAGCACCAATCCCAAGGCCTGGTGCTGTTGATGCACAAGCAGTGGCGATCAGGATCAATGGTGACCAAGCAGCATTCTGGGGTTGTGGCTTCTTTGGAGCGCAAGACACACTCCATGACGACAGAGGCCGGCATTACTTCAAGGAATGTTTCATCCAGGGCTCCATTGACTTCATCTTTGGAGATGCTAGGTCACTCTATGAAGTGAGTGAAGAAATCCTTAAAAAGGATTGCAAAATAATATATTGAATTTACCAACTGCTCTTTTACCTTTTTGCTCTTCAGAACTGCAGATTGATATCCATTGCAGATCCAGTGCCTTCAGGGCAAAGATCAATTACTGGTTCAGTCACTGCACATGCCCGGGTATCAGAAGATGACAACACTGGCTACTCATTTGTCAATTGTAGCATAGGTGGCACCGGTTGGATATGGCTTGGACGAGCATGGAGACCATATTCTCGGGTCGTCTTTGCCTACACATCAATGTCAGACATCATAGCTTCTGAAGGATGGAATGACTGGAATGACCACACAAGAGATCAGTATGCGTCATATAATGTTAGTTCTGATTCTTATCTGCAAAACAGAAAGTACATTGACATCAGCTTTTGTGCAATTTGAACTTTCAGGACTGTATATTATGGAGAGTACAAGTGTACAGGTGATGGTGCAAACCTGGCAGATAGAGTGCCTTATGCTCAGAAGCTTAGTGATGTGCAAGTGTCACCTTACCTGAACACATCTTTCATCGATGGAGATCAATGGCTGAAACCATACTGTGACTCACTAATATCTGCTTGAAGCAAAACTAGGCAAAGAGCTGGGTCACAGACTTGAAAGAGGGAAAATAGAACTCTCATTGTTTGATTTTTCTCACATCATAGTTATAGAATCAAGAATTACAATTGTGCAAAAATAATAAATATTTGGTACATATGCTGTTTTCAACCAATATTACACAAAAGCATGTCATAATCTACATTTGAACAGCACATGAGAATGCAATATGCATTAATGCTAGAGAAAGGAGGCAACTTTAGCATAGCATTACAATATTTGATCCTTGCATAACATACAATAGTTGACTAATATCAACATCCTATTTGCAAGAGTTGTCATGTTGTAATCAAAATTTGGTAGATCTCATCTTCCTCAGACTGCTTCCGACAATTAATATGCCTAGAATGAAATCTCACTTGGTGCATGGAATGTTCTTCCTCTGCATATGGCTTCTAGATTCTCTCCAGCATAAGAGCAAAGCGGAGAAACTTCAACTCCTAGAAGTACAGGCAATGTTTTAACAACAATCAATAAGTTCCCATCTAAAATATTCTTACTTGGTTGACAGGTTCCAAAACACATATATTAAAGCTGCAATTACCTGTCATATACAAGGGCACAGAATGAGTCAAGAAGCCACCTGCAGCAACCACCCATCGGCTATGAAGCCGAAGCAGCATTAATCTGGCGCTATCAGGAGTGTCATAAGTTGCACCATTAGCATTCTTCACTGGCGCAAATTCCTCTTCACGCATAACCTACAAATTTAGGTGTCAGAAAGCTTCAATAAAATATTTCTAAGTGATATTTAAGCAAATAGTTCATAAGAAATCAAACCTCAAAAAGAGCTGTTGAAGGAGAATAGTTGAACACATCAAATATAAATTGTTCAAGCTTTAAGCCTGATGTGTACCCATGGACTGAAGGAATTCTCTTCTCAGCTAGATGGTAACTGTGCACAAACAATGGATAAAATTGTAAGCCAACACTCTATTATTAATTATTGGTTTAAGATTGACAAAAATTACAGGTTCTCTAAGAAAAAAATACAGCAATTACATTATGTATTAAATAAAGGATTAACCGATTAAATGCAACATGAATGGATAAAGTGCAAGAATAAGGAAATTAACAATACTCACATGCTATCCTTTTCAAGACTGTTTGTAACTTGGTTCAGAAAATCCAAAGTGAACATATGCAAGCAGACCTATGAAATAAAAGAAATACACAATTGTTAGTTGTTAGTGCATATATAGTGGAGGAGGGGAGGGATGTAGGAATTATACATTGCTCCAGCAATAACGAAGGCGGCCAGTAGTTTGATTGATTTCAGTTGTCATAGCTGCATCCATTTCACTGTATTCAACTACAGAGAGGGGTCCACCCTTTCCACGCTGAACAAATACTCCAACTTTCTCTTGTGGATATGCCTGAACAGCACAGCACGTAATGTAAACACTCATTGAGATACATATTTCAAGCAAACTGCCAATCTATTAGGCACAGGAAATCTAGGGCCCTACCTTCCTGACAACCTTAGCAGCAGCAGATGCACCTCTGTCAATGAAGTACCCTAGGAATGTTGGATCTGCAACACGGACCTATATAAAATAAATTAATTATTTAATGACAATAAAAAAAAGGAAGGCTCCATGAAATAAAATGCATAAAAAACATACTTACCAATACATTATCAACTCCATAGCAATCTACATACTTAACACCTTTTGCAGCCATATCATCGAGCAACTTTTTAGATTTTAGAGCTGGGTGCAGCCAAAGAAAAAAAAAACAAGCAGAAAGTCATGACTAAAATTAATAGCATACATTTATGATTTATTACCGCGTCATGATTTAGGGGATTACCAGCATATACTCCACCATTGCCATCAGGAGCCTTTGCTACCTGGTTTTCAGCATAATGTTGCAAAAGAAAGATGACATCACTACAGAGATCCACAATCTTGAATCGTTGCTAGTTCAACCCATTCAGTGTAATGGATTGATGCCATAACATTACACTCTAAATTAATTTCTCTTAAATAAACAGAAATAAGAGGTACCTTATATGGTGTCTCCATAATAAATCTTCCATCATGAGATACACATGGAACAGTACCCTGGTGGAAAAATGTTACCTGCGAAAACACAAATAAAATCAGCTGTCATTCTTATAGTAGTATTTAGGAAATTCATGTATTGAAGTCAAAGAATCTCTGATCACAACAAAGAATCATGTAACTTTCTTACTTGATTAGGCTCTAAACCAAAATATCTGTGTACCAGTGAATTGGCAGTGTGCTACCTGGGGCTGCAAGTAGTTAAGAACAGTTTTAGCGAAAGAATGTTTAATTAAATCAAACATAAATAAACTAGTAAAAAAGCGATTAAAACTAATTTACCATCAGTGCATTGAGCAGCCAGCTTCTGAATACACAAAATCCGTTCAGCTTGTAGTTGAAAAAGTGACTTCCGAGATGGAAGCCCGATACCTGAGCAGCAATGGGAGAGGAAATGAACACTATGAATATTGATTAATAAAAAACTTATGGAGTTTTAGGTGTTCCTCAAAAAATGATACCGATCACAAGGAAATTAAGAGAACATGGGATGGTGTAGTATTGTTGTTCTATGTATAATCTACAATGAGAATAAAAGAAATCTATAAAGTAGACATTCACCCAAAAAAAAATTGTTCCTTTTAGGTCTAACTTCACAGCACCAGTTGAAGAAAGAAAAAGTAAGATTCAATGGCTTGGGTGGAAAGACTTACTGAAACATCCCTTAGGGTCAGAACTGCCAAGCCTAGTCCCCTGTCCACAGTTGATACAAAAAACAAAGAGCAAAGTATATGAGCTTTTCCACCATACTGTAGTACATAATATGGACAACCACATAGCAATCTAAGTGAGTCCTAGAATACCTGGCCACCAGCCAACAAAACAACGGCCAACTTCCCCTCTGAAATGGCTCTCAGGCCCCTCCTCCACCACCTTTCTTTGTCCTCAGGAGTTCTGTCATCTACCGTTGAGACACTTGACTCCGGCACAGGCTCGAAGGTCGGGACAGGAGCACCTGTACTTGCATCGAGACGCCATCGAACATTTGAGCACTCACTGGAACCTAGATAGCATACTGAAGCACCCTAAGCAAAAGCTCACCTTGTGATCTAAGCGAGCATCGGACGATCCGATCAATCCTAGGAAGATCTAGGCTCTGAAATTTGAATCATAAAGGGAAGACAGCCGCAGTCAGTCAGGGAAGTTCAGTGACACCAATGCATTCGCTAGGCTTATGAAATAACAATTCAGATCAGTGCTCAAGGGCAACATCAGCTCAATTACGAACATTAGGAGCCCAGGATCACACTCATGCTACAACAGCCACCTTGCCTTTTTTTATTTATTCTATTCACTCTATTTTATATGTGACATAAGTTGCATCCTAAATCCTGTCACAACTGCAACACCAAAATGAATTGTGTCCTCTGGATTAGAGTTCAACAGAAAGAACAGATTTTTACAACAAGTCCTTATTTTTTTTTAAAGAAAACAAGTTTTTGTAACGAATCCTTATTTCAACAGAAAGAACAGATTTATGTGGCTACCTCAATGTCCCGGATGAGGTGATCGCGCTCCTCGGGCGCGAGCTCATCCCAGAAGGCGAAGGCGCCCTCTTGGCCGTAGTCCTTGAGCCTCTCCAGGAGCTCCTGCGGCGGCGCAGCGCCCCACCTCCCTACCGCCGGGGCCGGCGCCCGAGCCGCCACCACCATCTCCGTCATCTCTCAAGCCGCAGCAGCAACCCCACCGAGGAAGAGAGACCACGAGATCTACGACACGACTGGGCAGTGATGATCTACGGCGGGTACGATCCGATCACGGGACCGCCGATTAATTAGGACGAGGCTGACTGATTAGCGTCGTGATTGGATCGTGTCAGCGTGGGATGAGGAGACAGGAGAGGTGCTCTGCACTCTGCACTCTGCACTGCAGTTCGGCGGTCGGCAGATGCCCACATATTCCGTTCCAGAGAATTTTCGAGCCGGGTACTTTAGGGGCAAAATGGTCAAACCACCTCTGTGAAGACCGAGGGCATGTTTAGATCCCATAAAGTTCAAAATATTTTAGGTTTTGGTTTTTCATTTTGCAAAATAGAACTAAACACCACCCAAAATATTTGACAAAAAGTGGTTCATTCCCTATTTTAAGTTTTGGACTCAAGAGGTCAAAATAACCTAAAATTTGCATTAGTTTGTGTGTCACCCTCACAATCCACATCATTGGAATCCAAAATAAGCCAAATTTTGGTTGAAACTGGAATCCAAAATAGTTGGCATTTTGGATTTTGGATTTTAGATTTTGGGATGGAACTAAACAGGCCCCGAAGACCACCTGCTCCAGAAGAAAATTACCCCTATGGATCAGATTTTGTGCCAAAATGTAAACACGAATGTGATACAGTAGTATTTTACAATAATTTCACTGAGGGCCTATTTAGTTCCAACCGAAATTCAAAATTCAAAATCCCAACTATTTTGGATTCTAAAATCCAAAATGCAAAATATTTTGGTAGAGTGTTTAGTTCCGATCAAAATTTGGCTTCCAATGATGGGGATTGTGAGGATGACACACAAACCAATGCAAAGATTCCCTTATTTTAGCCTCTTGAGTCCAAAATCCAAAATGAGGAATGAACTACTTTTTGTCAAATATTTTGGGTGATGTTTAGTTCTATTTTGCAAAATAAAAAGTCAAAACCTAAAAAAATTTGGATTCTATGGGGAACTAAACACCCCTTGAATCAAAGACGCGAAATTGAGCTCACCTTCTAGCCGCAAGAGAGGTCCAAAAGAGTTTTAATATTTGTATAGATATAGATTATATTATATAAGCAAAATAAATTGTTTAAAAGATATAAAATACTCGTGTGTATTTGCATGCGATGTTTTTAGCACACGGAGCATGTATTTTTAATAAGAATGAGAATATATATACTATAAAAGTTCACACGACCACGGCAGAGAAGAGTTTTCTTCAAGAAAAAAACAAAACATCGAGCTACTCAATGTAAAACAAAAACATAAGAAAACATTAAAAAAAAAGGGAAACAAAAAGAACGACCAAATCCGTCGATCAAATAAGCTTTTGTCACCACACGAGAAACTCAGGGGTGTTTGGATCCCCTTAGCAAATTGGTAAATTGACAAAAGAGCAAAAGAATTGGTATTTTTTGGTAAATGGATCCAAACATGTAAAAAAAGCAAAAATTTATCATTTGTCATTTGCCATTTTGGAGTAGTAAATAAAGGTAAATAGAAAATTCTTCCACTCATACTCCTCCCTTCTATATATGACATGTGAATGATAGCGTAATTATTAGGAGTATAATTGTCTTTATATGTGTCATTTGTCATTTACGAAGAGATCAAAACATGTCCTTAAGCATCTTAAAACCTCAAACAACTGGCTCCAAGGTGGAGCACCCAGTTGTTCTACTCCTAGCTAGTCCTAAAGGCTATAAGTGGTCAAAACAACTAATATGTCCAACCTATTTCTAAATTTTCTCAAGCATTTGGGACTATCAACATGCCAAACCGCAATGATAATCTAAAGCAACCAGGGAGCAGAACCAAGTCTCAGGACCGTATAGACGCAACCCTAAAGTAAGTGGTTGATAGTCTATGGCTCTTGTGCATATAGGGTGAAGGTATTTTATCATCTTACGTGTCATGCCTCTACAATCTCTTTGACATCTAAAAGCAACCTAAGAGAGCTATCTAAATGAAGAAATAACCGTTTTTGGGTGCCCATGTCTTCCAACGAAATTTGATTCCTTGAACCTCCGAGACGCATAGTCCAAAGAAGAGGGAAATTCTTCATATAAGACCACTTTTAATGGAAAGTTTTCCCTCCATCACGACAGTCGAATGTGTTTGAGTCTCTCCCGCACCATGCATGTATTGTAACAATCCTTGAAGTGACAGAGCATGACTAATTTCTTTGATCCAGTTCCAATCAGCCAAGGTTTGTAGATAGTTTGGTTGTCCCTGAGTTTCACTAGAATCAAGTCGTGCAAGGCTAAGGTTGTTTCTAGCAATGATGTTCCGTGTATTTTTAACAACACAGATTCAGGTATAATACGAGAATAACGTAGGGCTATTTGGTAAAACATCAAGTGTTTTTTATGGATCAGGAGGGTGCTATTGCTACCCACTAACTAGTACAAAAGGCTGGAACACAGCTTCGTGTATTTGTTTTTAACAACACAGCTTCGTGTATAATACTAGTACGTGCAAGTTCTCAGTCTTCGCGTTGTACTACTATGTACTATCTCTGGCTATGAAGCATGTACCATTTTGTCGAATGTCAACACATTGTCCAGCCAACAATTACTGCAAGATGAGCCAAAAAAAAAAACTGATTCAAGTAGCCAACCACAAGCATCAAGATTCAGCAAACACTACACAAACAGCAGATTAGCGCTTCACAATTCCGCTGAAACATAATTCAACTGTATAGTGAAGCTGCTACATTCACTATCGCAGTTGAAAGATAATTCAGCTTATTCTCTCCTATAGAATACTATTGAATCATCCGAAATCAGCCAGCTTATGTAGCAACCGAACAGCACAATGTCCAGAAGAAACGTTCATCTGCACAATAATTAGAGCCCCCCAGGCCCTGTGTTTTTCAAGTTAGTACTAGCTAGTTTACAACGAATGGGTTTATTAGGCAACTGCACAGAAGCAAAATATGGGAAACAAAAACATGATCCAGATCAGCTACTAGACGGTCTCCATGAAGCCTTGTTGATGGAACCGTACATCATTCAGTTGAGTGTATTAACAGTCTAATAAGGCTAGAAAGCTACTGTCTTTTTACAAAGTGTGTCCTCCGGGATTACATATTCAGATCAGAGCGCTAACAAGAGTGCACGACTATTGCTTTGGGTTTTGCCACTAGCCTTCCCCTCTGATTTGCCTTTTCAAAGGTACAAAATGCTTATGCATTTTTTTTTCCGCTCCCTACACTGAATTCATTGGGGAGGGAACCAACTGCCATTGTAAAAATCATCTGGAGTAGGTGGTGGAAGGTTGACATCGACTTGTGTGTGGTTTCTGGAATTATCAAATACAGAACCTGCACAATTTGGTGCTGGGCCTTTATTCAAGTCTTGTTGCTCTGGGAAGTAGTCTGTGACGGCCGTTGTGTCGTCGAGAACAGGAATGTCACCTGTAAGGGTCTTAAAAGCAAACTCGATGCAAGGATCTGACCAGATGTTTCCAAAAAGGGATTGAAAGACCGACCCAGACTGATCAGAAACTGTTTCAGTTGGGGCAACCTGTGGCGGCAACACAGGTTCTACTGCTGCTGCATTGTGGAATCTAACATTTGCTGGAAAGCTTGCAACAGGTACTCCATTTATTGGCATGGAAACCGATGGGGCCTCACTTTCAACATTTTTCCAGAAATCTGTAGTAGGGACTCCGCCGTTCTGTTCAGGAGCCCAAGAGAAACCAGATTGCAGCATAGAATTTTCATCATAATTTGGTTGCAAGTGATTGGTAGTGCTTTCCAGATCAATTTGTATTCGAGCCCCACTTTCTGATTGGCTTAGCTGAGGTTGCTTGGACAAATTTTCCTCAATTATCTGCATTTGAGTGACACAATGTACTTGACTTAAATATAAGTGACCATCAGTGTTTTCCTGACTGGCCTGTATTTGATTTGCAATGTCAGCTTTACTAATATGCGAACAATCAGTTCTGTATTCCTCAATACCTTGTACTGGAATGACTGTGTCTGTTAGGCTTGATTGTACTTGATCAGCAATGTATTCCTGATTGGTCTGTGTTTGATTTGTAGTATCAGCTTTGCTCAGCTGTGAATAACCAGTAGGATATTCCTGAATAGCCGGTACCGGAATGACTGTGTCTGCTAGGCTCAACTGTACTTGGTCAACAGTGTTTTCCTCATTGGCCTCAATTTGGCCTGTAGTGTCAGTATTGCTTGGCGGTGAGTGACCTGCTGTGCATTCTTCCATATCCCCTAATGAAATAACAGTGTCAGCTGGTAGGCTTGGCCGGAATCGATTCTCAGTGAATTCCTGATCTATGTTTATATGATTTATGTCTGGCTGGCTTGGCTGATCTATAGTGCACTCCTGTGTGATTTGTTTTGGAATCAAAGAATGTGTGGGCACAGATTGTAACTGATTGGTACTGTTTTCCTGGTTTTTCTGTGTAGGATTCAGAGTATCCAATCGGCTTGGTTGTGAATGAATGGTAGTGTTTTCCTGTATAGCCTGCATTCCATTAGCAGACACTTGGCTCAACTGTAACTGATTGAAAGTGCTTTCCAGGTTACCATGTATCTGATCAACGGAGCCTGATTGGCTTTTCTGTGTCTGATCAATGGCACTCTCTTCTATAGTCTGTACCCGGTCCACATAATTTATGCTAACCATTTCATCTTCATGTTCGATGCTTACTTCAAGCTGAACATTCAATGCAGCTAAGCGGGGCGACGCTCGAACAGGAGTCACAGCAGAATTGGTTTTGCGCTTCTTGGATTTCACCTCTGCATTTGGTTCTTTCCTTTTAACAGATTTGGTTTGCCTTGAACCATTATGTGCAGAAACCGGTTGAGCACTCGTGTGTTCTGAAGTGTCAAGCTTGTTGCCATACCCTTGAATTGCTTTCAAGCTCTCAGGCTCTGGTGACACGGTATGTTCAGTATCATTTCCATTATATGGAGTAATTAGTTCCTCCCATGGCACCATGATACCATCCGAAGTTAATAGTTCACACTGAATACCCTTGTCCACAGTACCAGGCTTCGTGTGTTGCGATGATGCACTTGTCTGATTCCACAAAATTATGTAATCGTAATCAGCGAACTTGAGGGGGGAAAACAAGCAGGCAGACATAAACAAAAAGAACTATATCCAATCACCTATAGTTCCGTACATGGTATGTAAATTGAAATTATATTCAGAAATCACACAAGGCATCTGAATCATGTGATCAGGTTACACCACAGGTGCATCCAAAGTAAAAAAAAAAAAAAAAAAAAAAAATCCAATTCTTCTCAGGTGGCACAAAAAAAACATGCATTTGGAATACCCTATTCTCCAAGGGGATAGTGTGTTCACCAGGATATGAGCAGTCACCAAAGGCTGGTTTGCATGACGTAGAAGACATCATAACTATGATATGACTCAACTTCTGAATACCGTGCAACTTGAGGTGTGCATCAGAGTTACGCTTCCTAATTTGTTTCTCTAATGTTTCTGATGGATGAAATATAGTAGTCAGACAAGGAAAGCTGCAAGGAACTCACATGAGTTTGATTTTCTGTTATATGAACTTCGTAGATGGTGCTCTTCTTTGGTCTCACAACGCATTGTCTGATATCTCCAGTTTTAAGATAGCGCTGCACATCCTTCAAAGAGCGAAATTCATATCCACTGACTGGATCAATGTAGTACTGCACAGATTAAAAAAGAATAAGAGGCCAAAAGAACCAGTTCAATGAAAAATAAACAAAGCAATGTGACGCAAAATAAGATCTATGGAAGACATTCTATAACATAGCAAACATAACATTATGTAGTACCTGCAGTAGTAACTATCTTTAGGTTTGTTTTAAAATAGACACAATCACTCATAAACTAAAACCTTTATCTAAGTAGGCCATTGTTATTGTTATGGAACATGGAAGAAATATGGAAGTTCATCCATGTTTTCCTCTCTTTCAAAAGGTAGCCATTTTGTTATTTTAATATACAAATTTTATGTACAAGGCATTTTTATTTCTTATAATATTCAATTTCTATTCCAAATTGGTAATGACTTATATATGTTGTTTAGATTAAAAAAATGAGGAAAACGATCATGACACCATACCGGATCCTGAAATGAACCATTCTTTCTTGGCCTGTATTCTTTTCGCCATCCATCAGGCAAACCCTCAATGACTCTTTCGTCCTCACTTACAGTCTACAAACAGCAGATAAGTGTCAGAGTTGGACCTCTAAAATAACTAAATAAGTGCCTTTTATTTTTTTTTATTTACTTATTGTTTGGAGGGTGCGGTGTGGGGGGAGGTTTAGGTTTCGGTTAGAAACTTGCTTGCCTTGGCAGCCAATCTTCCACTGTCAAGGCCACTCCGTGCTCCAGCACCCTTGTCGTTTTTCAGCCATCCATCAGGCTGCCCCTTTGTGACTAGTTCAGCATCAGCCTTGATTGGAACCTAGATGAAACAAAAACGGTAATTTCTCAAAGTCCTTATCACATTGCATTATTAGATCACATGAAAGGGGTGATTAGCTACAAATATCCATGCCTTGGCATCAAGGCTTCCTCTGACACGGCCACTTCGAGTTCCAAGAGGCATGTCTTCTTTCAGCGACCCATCAGCCAGTTCCTTAATGACTGATTGATCCTTGCTTAGAGTCTTGTAATGAAACAAAAGATGGCAAATTCTCACAATACTAGTCAAGCTGCACTCCTAATAAGATAAATAAAAGGGCAAACAAGAAAAATATGCATGTGATGCAGAATTGACACAATTGTTAGGGTGAGGGAGGGTTTAGACTTTTTTGTACCTTAACAGTAGGGCTTCTTCTGACAAGTCCACTCCGCGTTCTAGAAGGCATATCTTCACTCAAACATTCAACGGGAAGTGCCCTCGTGCCTGATTCGTCCTTGGTTACAGCCTAGTATAGAATATGACAGGAAACTCTGACAAATTATATAACAGTACACGGAAAACAAACAAAAATTGAGAAGTTGAAAACTAGCATGCCTTATCAGCAGAGCTCTGTCTAACAAGCCCATTTTGAGTTTTAGCAGGCATCTCTTCTTTCATCAATCCATCAGGAGACTCCATGTCAGCAAAGATCTGTCTAACAAGCCCATTTTGAGTTTTAGCAGGCATCTCTTCTTTCATCAATCCATCAGGAGACTCCTTCAAGACTGCTTCATCATTTATTGTAGCCTAGCATGTAGGATACAAAGTGTCAAATACTAACATACTTGTCATGGTGCAGCCAATAATTTCACACTGAATCAGAAATTTTTTACCTCAGCAATAGGAGGGCTACCTCTTACATGGTCACTTTGTGACCTAGAACTCGAAGCATCACTGGAATCCACAAAGCTATTTACTCTTAGAAGCCCACTTCGAGTTCTAGAACTCGAAGCATCACTGGAATCCACAAAGCTCTTTACTCTTAGAAGCCCACTTCGAGTTCTTGAACATGAAGCTCTACTGAGAGCAAAAATGCCTTTTTTCCTTACAAGTCCACTTCGTGTTCTAGAGCAAGAACTGTTGTCAGAACCCATAATGCAGTTTACCCTGACTACCCCAACCTGAGTTTTAGGATATTGTCTCCCATCACAGGGCATAACACCACTCTTCCAAGCTACTTCAATTCACAATGACCTGCTCAATTCCACCAAAACAATAAATAAATATCCTAAAAGCTGCACATGCAGGGCAGAAAAAGGCTTGTACTGAGGCTTCAAATGTATTATTCACAGAAATAGTTGCAATTAGTAACGGCAAATGGGTGATAATGTTATCAGATCCTCGACAAGAGGAAATTAGAGTAAACCAGATGGTTGGTAATTCAATTGTTAACGGAGTGGCTGATGCGACTGTGATTTTACTGTTTGACAAGAAACTTTTTTGCACTGTTAATTTTCCCATGGAACTCAATCTACATATCGTGTGCCTGCTTTATAAGAAAACTTTGGTAGGATTTAAGAGTTTCATTATACAAAGCAAGTAATAAACAAGAAATGACAAGTCTAGGATTGACTTATTAAACACTAGATCTATTGGGAACCGTTTACCACTGTAGTCAAGAAATTTTCCAATGCATGTGTTCATAGAATGCAAGTCTATCTATATATCATGTTAGTGTTTTTTTATTATAAGTAAAACTTTGGTAGGATTTAAGAGTTTCATGAAACAAAGCAAGTAATAAACAAGAAAGGACTAGGTTACCATTGGCTTATTATACAGTAAATCTATGGAGAGACATATACCACCGAGGCAAGAAATGTGCTAGCAAAAGTGTTCACAGAATTCCCATTAGTTAGGCAAAACAAAAGCCAAAAGTTTATGTCAGGTGGGCTTTAAACCGGCCTGAAGGCAGAATTTCGTCATGGGAATATTCGCCTCATCTCCATTCCTACATCCATTACTCCGCCCACCAGACCACTGGTTATACTTTTATATAAACGCCATGCTATAAAAACTGGGCATCTCCAAACCCAAATTTCACCCGAACAGCAAATCACGTAGCCCTAGTTCACTAGGCAGTGGCCTAGAAACCCAAAAATGGAAGTTGAATTCCTACTCATCCCGACCTAAAGTTACGATTTTTCTCGCAACCGCCGATGCTTACAGCACAGAATCGCTGGTCTCGCCCCCGTAAATTAATCTTGTTCGCAGCCCGAAAATCCACTCCCCAAACACAAACACACCCAGAAGCGCGGAGCCCCAAATTCCCGAAACCACTCTCCCCACACACATGGAACCCAACGAAAAGAACACCATGAATCCCACGCCAAATTGCCCAACCGAACCAGACCAAACCTCTCGGAGGCCGCCGAATCCCGTCGGGTCCCAGCGTACGGTCACGCGCTCTCCACCCGTCACCCGAGAGTCCCCGAAGAGATCGAGGGAGGGAGGGAAGGAGTGGTAGAGGAGTGAGAACACGGATGACTCACCGTCCCATCGGTACGGCCGCGCGGCGAGGCGGTTGGAACTCCCGCGGATAGGGTTAGGGTTCCGGCGGGGTGGGGAAGGCGAAGCGGTCGAGCCGTCGAGGCAGTGGAAGAAGACTTTTTTTTTTCTCCCGCAGCGTGTAGAGAGGCGGAGGAGGAGTCGGAGACGCCAAGCACGCACGCACGCACGCGTCACTCGTCTGCTGGCTCGACTCGCCTTTTCCCTTCTCCACCACCAAAACAGCGCACGCAAGCACTAGTCAAGATTGCTAAATCCATCGCTTTCTTTATAGGCTTGCACTGCCAAATTCAGTGAGTGATGATTTGCTACTCTTTTCGTCCCCGCCGGATCTTCACCGTTTTCTATCTGCATAATAGTACAGGTCGCTGACCTACGGGCAAAAGGAAATGTGTCCATCTATGGAAATGTTCGATGTTCGATGGGCAGTAGTGCGTCACGTGTAATAAAAATGGCTTTTACGAACTTAATTAATTTCCCATATATGTGTATTCTTTACTACTAATGTGGGAGTAATAGCAAGGAATACTCCTTATATTGCTTTGTTCGGCCGGTATAAAAGTTGGCTGATTGAATTGTATTCTATGAGAGAGAATAAACTGAAAACTAATCCAGTGGAATCAGTTATTATATAAGATATCATCCTATGTAGGAAAAAAAAAAGACATATTTAGGTCTTGTTTTTGTTGGTTTGAGCTCCTAAACTTTAGACTCTTTGGTTTTAGCTCCTAAACTTTTTTTCCGAAATGGTTTAGTCTCTTTTAGTCACTTCAAAATACTACCTCCATCCGGGAATAAACGCAATTATGGGAAACGTGTCGGTCCAATTAGCTCATGTTTGACCAACTTTATTTTAAATAGTATTAGTATTTATATTTTTAAATATTTTTTATAAAAATATATTCTTTAACTAATCTAATGATACTAATTTCATATCACGGATGTTAGTACTTTTTATATAAAATTAGTTAAAGTTCAAACTGTCTGACTTTTCGAAAAACGAGAATTGCATTCTTTTGAGGACGGAGTTAGTATTAGAGAGCACTAAAGACCATTTAGTCTCATTTAGTCTTAGTGTTTACTAGCTCTAAAGATAGTAAAAAGGATTAAATTTAGCTGACTAAAGTTTAGAAGACCTAAACCAAACAGGCTCAATTATGTTCTTGTAAACTATTGAATGACATCATTTAAATCATTTAATGTGAATGTTTGTAATATGCCAGCCGAGGTGACTATGGATACACAATCCAATTGCTAATCGGATATGCCTGCGTCAAAAGCACGAATCTAGGCTTTAACAGTTTCTTAACGCAAACATGGAAACTATCCCACCTGGTCCCGATTTATAAACCGCGAGGATGTATCAAAAAGTTATACTAAGGGTATGTTTGACTACAAATGGATTATTATATTTTACATTGTGCATAGGGTTACTACTCCCTCCATCTCAAATTATAAGATATTTTAGAAATCTTAGAGAGTCAAAGCATTTTAAGTTTGACCAATAATTATAAAAATTTATGATAACAAATAGACATATTATGAAAATATAATTGACAAAGACTCTAATGATATTTAGTTGGCATCGTAACTGTTATTATATTGTCATATAAGTTTGGTCAACTTAAGATATTTTTACTCTCTAAAATTTTTGGGATGTCTTATAATTTGGGATGATGAGAATACATAATTGGTTATGAATTATGATAACCAGTGTGTTGGCTGATTTGATTATTATGATTAATTCTGGTTGGTTAAAATGACAAAAAAACTATCTTATGTTTTAGTTTGGCAAGTTGGACAATTGGTGGGGGCAAGTTGGACTTTTAGCATCCATAATCTCCTAAAACCATGTAATATATCTAATCCATTATGATAATGAGGAGTTTCGATTATAATAATTTATGAAACAGACCCTAACCTTTTATGGCCCTGTTTGAAACCGCTTATAGGAGAAGCACTTATAATCAGATCATGATTTTCATATAAGCTGCGGTTCAAGAAATCTAAGCCACGTCCATTGGGGGTGTTTGGGTAACCTTGATTATTATGGCATCCCTGGGCATAAAATGACTCTTATACCCTTCATTCATCACCGCTCGACCCGACCTCTGGCAGCGGAGGCCTTCCACCACACCACGCTTGACCTCCGGCACCGGGAGGCCTGCCACCACACCGCCCCGACCTTTGGCACCGGGATGCCAGCCACCACGCCCGCCTTGACCTTCGACACCGGGAAGGCCGCCGCCACCACGCCCACCCTCACCTCCGGCACCGAGAGGCCCGCCACCACGCGCGTCTCAGCCTCCGGCGTCGGGAGGCCGCCACCACGCTTGCCCCGATTTCCGGCACCGGGAGGCTTCCCACCACGCCCGCCCCGACCTCCGGCGCCGGGAGAGAAGGTTGAGAGCAGGGAGGGGGCGAGAGCTCCGCCCGAGCGGAGGTAGGGAGGAGACGAAGAGCGGAGGTGCAACGAGTGTGTGCGGCGGAGGGCGGAGGGAGCTCAACAGCGGGTGACATGGCCGAGCGGGGGCAGTCGAGGGAAAATCCTTGCGGTAGCCAAAACGCGAGCCTCCGGTCGCGGTACACAAAACGCCGGAGCTAGTGCAATCTCTGATTGTTTCCATCGCTCGATTCCCAGATAATCAAAAATAATCAAGAGCGTTTGGGTGGGATTCTCGATTATTTCTACCTCGATTCTGATTATAAGCGGTTCCAAACACGCCCTATATATAATATCACCAATAACTTCTTTTTTTTGTTACAACATTATTACTACCATATATTTGCAATCAAACACTTTTCTATGACCATATAATTTATAGTAACAACATAATATAATAGAAATGAATGGTCAAGGACTCAAGGTGAGACCCATGAAAATGAGACAAATCAAAGTTTGCCTTATAAACTAGCGACAAGAGTGTTTCTCACATGGTTTTAAGAGCATCTCCAAAAAAGTACCTAATAATTTCTTCCTAAAACATAGAATTCTATAACTCCTAAACAAAGTATTGGAATGATTAAAGAAGGATATGTCCAAGAGTTTCTAATAATTCACTCCTAAAATATAGAAGACGATTTTACATCAGAAATCTTATACTATTTCTAAATTATCCTAACCATTTTTATTTATTCTTTCTCTCTCATACATTTATATTTGAAACTAATTTTTACTCTTTATTCTTTCCACGTCCTTCCACCTTTAGATTGCCCGGTAAAACGCCGACAGAAAGAAAAGATATGCGTGACTCCAAAGCGCATAACTTTATGCGGAACGGGTGACTTTTTTTAGGTTCTAAAAGATTAGGAGAATGAATTAAGAGTTGTTGAAAAGAGATTTTTTATCATCTATCTAAAACCCAAAGATTAGGAAAAGATTTAGGAAACTCTTGGAGATGCTCTAAATACACTACTGGAAAAATGTTTCTAGCAGACACTATCAAATCATTTTCGAATGCAGGCACATCTAATGTTTGTCTTCATAGATCCTTAGTTGGGTCTAGGGAAATGCCCAAAATTAAAAGTCATTTATGCAGGCGAGTGTTCTAAGATGACCCCTCAAAAAATTATCGATAACAAATATGGCCGTCTTATGATGTCCGTCTCTGTAAATCAATTTTCGAAGACAAACATCTTAGGATAACCGCCTTCGTTAATCAATGGTTTTCAGAGGTGGTCATTCTAAGCATATGTCTACTAAAATCAACTTACGAAGGCAGACTTCTTAATCCTTGGAATAAAAGAATGAACCAAATATAGCTGCTATGCTAAAACTCTGGGCAAAAAAACAACCAAATTGTCTTGTGGATAAATAAAGAATACAAAACAACGATTAAACTAGAGAACAAAATTGCCAAAATAATTGAACAGATCGAGCAAGTTAAAATTGACGTAGTATAAAATCTATCGATGCAAAAACAACATGGAAAGCGACAAAAGTCCAAAAATCACTTAAATGACACCAATGAATAAAAATTCCCTTTGTTTTTGATCCCCATAGTAGACCTATTACTAGGTGTGGAAACCACTACGGTTAAGAAATTGCAACCTTCCAATATAAACTAGCCAATCCATAGTTATATTAAAAAGTTACAAAAAAGTGCCTATAAACCAACACAATAAAAGTGAAATAAGCACAAGGAAAGAACACTAAGCTATAAATAGTTGCATCAAAAAATGATTCATAACCTTTTAATATGTTGGATGAAAACAAACTTTATATTAAAGTTGTAGACCTTAACACGATCTATAAATTTATATTTACAAAGTTTTTAATTCAAATTCTTTAGAATTCCAAAATATTATTGTAAATGTTATCAGTTTTGAAATAAAGTTTGAAATTAACAAACAATCTCGGATGTTGACATACTTGTAACACCCCAGGTGTTAATTTTCAGATTATGGAAATAGATCCTAATTTAAACTTTGTTTAATATCCCAAGTATAAATCTCCCTCTAATCCTACCAAGTAATGACTTCAGAAATTAATTTTGTTAAAGCCTTCAACGCTTTCAAAATCTGGGTTTTTCCTAGTCATCAACTTTGGCATTTTGCGTTCTCAAAAATTTATCAAACCTTTTTGAAATCTATCTAACTCCTATCTACCATGGTGTTCTACTTTTGTTGCTTTGCACGATGGTACAATCGGTTGATCAAATCGACAAACGGTTTTGATTTTGGAAGAGATCAAAGCCAATGGCATTCTTGTAAATATCTTTTAAAATTTCGGGCAAAATCAAATTGGGAACCGGCCTCTGGCCAGCACGACACTCGCGTGTCGGCCTCCTCATCGTCGAGCTCGCGAGGCCCGACACCTGCCCTGGTGTCGTGTCGAGTGGGGAGGGAAAAATGGGGAGCCGACCTCCTAGCTCTCTCGGCCTCTCCCACTTTCTCTCACTCTCTCTCGATTCTTTCTCCCTCTCTCGGCACTGCTTGGCAGGAGGCAGGAGCCCGAGGACTCAAGCTGTGCCCCTCTGCTCGGTCCTCCACTGCATCGGCCTCCCTCCCTATCTCCTGCTTTGTTGTTGCTCAAATTCCTCCTCCCTACTGTTGATTACTATCCTTCCCCCTTCTCTTTGTTTGTCTCCATTGAATCAATCATAAGAACAATGCTCTAATCCTTGATCCCCATGAAAAATCTTCCGGTAAGGTTGGAGAAGGTATGATTTGGTGGGGGATGAATTTTTATTGGATTTTTATGCATATTTGCCTTGACTCATAGTATAGGGGCTTAATTGTTTTCTTGATAAGCTAGGGTTCCTGACGCATATGAAAAATCTCGTAATTATTTTTCTCACAATTTTGCTGATCTTTGAAAATTCGTAATAATTCATAGAAAAATCGTATGCATGTGTTTTTGGTCTTTTTGGAATTCTCATGAAGTTTTCTATGCATTAGATCCTTAATATGTGGTGGTTTAGTTCATAGATTTTTCTGTAAAAATCATTTTGTGCAAGCATGTCTTTTCTGTTAAGATGTTTTTGTTATTTTCGTAGCCACTGTTATACTTGTCAAATAAATCTGAACTTTTTATGTGATGAGTACAAGTTTATGCTTGATGCCTGGTAATGATTTCATGATTTTAGGTGTGATGGTTGTAGAGTTATAAAAATGGGAAAGTTCCTGTCTCTCTGTTTAAGACTGCTGCAGTGGTGTTTGTTGAGCAATTTATTTCGTGGTCAAGATGATGTTTTCTATGGATGAGTTGAATACAAAAGTGATATATAATTTTATTATATATCTTGTGTTAAAATGTCATGATATCACATTTGATAGTTTAGGAGTTATAAATTTTACAAGTTGAATGCAGTTGTTGTTCACTTTCTGGACAGAGCTGATAAGATTGAGTTGTTTGAGCAATTTACATATAGATTCATGCTTTATCACTGTGGAAACATTTGAAGTACTTTTCATAATCTCTCCAAAAATGTTTTGATTCATATTTTTATGTGGTCTAGATCTTAGGTTATAGCTTTTTAAAGTTTAGTGCAGAATCTGCCTTGTTAATTGAGTTGTTTGCAATAGAGCCTTTATCTTTTTCATAGAGGCTTATATACTTGTTTAAATGACATGGAATTTATACAGTAGACTAATGAGATCATGTGTAGGCCTCTGTAATTTTGTTAGAATTTATTATGCAAGTTTGAAATGTGTTCATATTTACACCTAGTTATCTAAATAAATTAAGAAAATGTATTCAAAGAATTTATTTAGCAATGATCACTATGTTTTATAGTGTTCATTAGTCATTTATGACATGTTGGTGAAGTTGGTTTTGTCAAGTTATGTGTTTGCAATATAAGTTAATATTTATTTATTGCAATTGCTAGATTCTGGACAGTTCTAGGAACAATATAAATTGTCCCTTATTAATGATATTCTTTGAGAATCTTTTGAATACCAAAGTTATAGATAACTCATTTTTCTAGCTTATGTTAAATTTTGGTGACATTTATCCAAGTAGTTTATGATTTATGCATGTTTTAAGTTGGAGTTCAGAGATGGCTGCTCTCTGTTTTTCAGGGACATAATCTACAACTTTGTAATTTCGACTTATTTAACTTATGAATGATGCTGTGCTAGTATGGAATGAAATGTAGATAATTTCATAAGCTTTCCAGAATGTCTTGTTTCAAGTCCTTTGTATTTGTAAAACTCTAGATATGATTAAAATGGTGACTGTTGTCTTGCTGTCCAAAAACTGCATGCATAAGTTAATTGTTCTATTCTATTTTGGTTGTTTAATCTAATGATTACCTCTTGATTAATGAATGCTTGGCAAGTCTGAACCTAAGTTCAGTTGTGTGTGTACTTTAGATTCTTTTCATGTCTAAATATCATGTTTGGTAAGGTTAAGTTAATCAACTATAGATATCTATGCCTTGTATAATCTTATGATACCTTGAATGCTTTAATATGTCTTTGCTTGACTTAAGTAACCTTGTGTGTCATATTTGAAATGCTTAGTATGTCCAACCTTTATGCTTAATGGTATTAATTAATTAACTAAAAGTGTATATGTCATGTATGAACTCTTGTTCACTTGAATGTTTGTTGTAATGTATCTTTGTGTTATCAATTCATTGCATTTATACATTTGCATCTCATTAAGGTACGATAGATTCATACGTGATGGTTAGTACCAAACTAAAAGACGGTGATTGGTGGCTCTCATCGAAGAAGTATTGGTGAATAATCCAGAAGATGGTTAATCTCGGTTTTCTAATGTCGATCAATGATATTTGTCAAGCGAGTATCATCTAACAAACACTGACTAGTGTTCTTATCCAGGAAGCCCGGTGCATTCAAACCCTACCTTGTATTTAAAAAGTTTTTATTTAAATACACTTATGGTTAATTATTGCATGGTTACTTTTCAAATAAATTCCTACTTGATGCATAGCCTTATCCTTGAGTTATTCAATTCCTGTACCTTGATAACCGTTCTAAAAATACGAATGATGCTTTATGCTGCTTAGCAATGCTTAGACCGATAGAGTCAGATGATTTTCTGTCATCTGCGAGAATATGTGATAACATAATTGCTTCGGCAATGCTTATGTTTTTTAGAAGAATAGCGGATTGTTGTGGCAAATGGCTATGTCTTAAAAGGAAATGATGGTTTCTTGGAAGTAATAATTGTGACCGGGCGGACACGGTGTTTGGGAGCCATCAGATATGGATATCTGGTGAGCGGGTTCTCTCCGCCTGTGTCGTTAGGGCCTTGCCGTTGTGGATGTCCAAGAGCCGTGACTTTGGAGTACTTATCATGTACCTTTGGGGAAGCTGGACTCTGGCTAATCCAGTCTAAAGGACGGTTAACCCGCACTGGGAGTGGAGAGATGGCGAGAGTAGTGTGTACCCTCCAAGTTCGAGGAACTGGATGGAGGTGTACTGTGCTCTCGGGTAGCGGAACCCCGTTCTCGGATGGAGGATCCAGAGAAAGGTAGTCATATGCGTGCTTTAGTTTTTTATATGTCGTGTGATAGGGAAGTCTCAGCTGGGTTTAATCGATTCGAATCGTCGTGTTTCTCGGATATGGAAACATGACTCTGACTACCACAACGTAGTTAAATTTAAACTGGATACTCAATGTTTCCTTTTGATATGGTTGTTGCCTCGTGATCGATCAAAACTGGTTGTTTCTTTTTGAGTAACTTTTATGAGAACTAAATCAATTTCAATTCTTTTTATAAATGCTCATTTATACAAAACACTTGATTCTTCTAAAACCTCACCTTGATACCTCTGGCTTGCATACCTTTTGTCCACCAAATATTTTTTCTTTGTCGGATAAGTCTTGTTGAGTACTCCCGTACTCAGGGTTTGTTAACTCTTGTTGCAGATGATGGTCAGAGTGCGGTGTGTATAACTTCGCGTTGTATGACCGTAGTTAATGTTGAAGATCAGTCCTGGTATAACTCTTGGGCAGAGTACCTGGTTTAATTGTCTTATAATCTTTACCACTTTGCTTGATGTAGTAATAACACATATGTTATATTTCTAAACTTATGGTTTGTAATATGACTTATGTCTTTCGCCACTTTGATGTAAATTTAATTATTGTAATACTTCTGCAATGATTATAATGAGGATCCTGCTCGGAAAGAGGTGGATGACCCGTTGCAAAACGGCGACACCTGACGAACCAATTAAAACTTGGATCATTTGTTGGGATTAAGTCGGTTGGACGTTAATCCTGGTAAGTGGGCCCTGTTCTTAAGAGGTTCTGTCACAATACTCCCTCCATCCCTAAAAAATGTCGTTTTCAGTGTTTGTGCCACAAGTTTGACTCAATTTGTAGAAAATACGTGCAACATTTGGATCTCCAAATAAATTTATTAAAAAACTAGATTCAAAGATCTTTCCAATAATACTAATTATATGTCATAAATGTTAATAGTTTTTAATATATATTTAGTCAAAGATGTTTCTCGAAAAGTGAAAACGACAGTCTTACTGGTACGAAGGAAGTAGTCTATATAAAAGTTATAGTTCCCCAATCCCAATTGAAACTCCAACTTTGTAGTTAGTTATACATTTTAAAATTTAAAATTTAGAAATTCTAGATGATCTTGAATGTTCATATGGTTAATATAAGTTATACCGGCCAACCTAAGTTACTTGTTTGTTGTTGATAAGTTTTTTATTTAAAATTATTTGGAGTCTCAAATTTGTTTATTAAAGTCACATATTTTTTATATTTATTTTTACAAAAAAATCAAACAATCTCGGATGGAAATACATCATGTACTAAAGTTGTAGTATTTAATAAGATTTCAAAAGATGCTAAAAATATTTTATTTAAATTCATTTAATAGCCAAAATATCTAGTATACAAATAAAAAATATTAATAAACTTTAGACCTTATAACATCAAATGTTTGGACACTAATTTATAATATTAAATATATATTAATTACAAACTCATTACACAGATTGAGTCTAATTTACGAGATGAATCTATTAAGTCTAATTAATCCATGATTTGATAATATAGTGCTATAGTAAACATGCTAATGATAAATTAATTAGGTTTAATAGATTCATCTCGGAAAATAGTTACGACTTATATAATTAGTTTTATAATTAACTCATGTTTTAGTATCGAATATCTGATAAGACATGGATTAAACTTTAATCCCTGGATCCAAACACCCTAAGCAAATTGCATATATATATTTTATATAGTCAATGACTGTACTGTACGGTGTAGTCGTGGGACAAAGTAGTGTTGAATGTTGTGTCATGGACCAGATTCCCTAAAATCATTTTTTTAATTTTTTTCTAGGGATTATTATTTTTATGTGTAAGTGGCATTAACATAGATAGATGTTTTAAGATGTCCATCTCCATTAACCACGATCGTCACGACCTGTGTTAACGTTCTCATATATGGGAACAGTGCACATGTCAGCGGCAAGGATTCACTTTATGAAAATGTATTTTTCCGTACGATGTCCGAGGATTCAGTGAGATCTACAATTAATTTGTTTTTTTCATTTTAAGATTCTTATAAGATGCTTAAAATATTTAAAATATTTCAGCACATATAATTCTTGTACCATAGCTTATCGTCTTAAAAGAATCATTTCTTGCATAATGTTTTGTATAAGAAATATAGTGTTTTGTGTATGAAAATTGTAGCTCTCGATGTGATATAATTTTAAGTTCTATAGTTTAAGATTATTTAGATGTTCAAAAAAATAATATAAAGTTTCAATAATGAAAGCATATATGTTTTTAGTGGGTTTTGACGAATGATGACATAATTTTTTAACTAATTGTGGTTTGCAGAGATAATTTGAGTTAGGTCAAACAATGACGATTGTTTGAATAATTAATAGTTTTCATACCTCTATCGATGTAATTCATTTCAGTTTTCAAAGGATGGAAGGTATGGTAAGGGCGGTTTAGTTTTGTTCTAAATGTCAATTGGTGTTGAGAGACATTAGAGTAGATTAAGATTTTTTTCTTTGATCGTACAATAAAGGAGTATGAACTAACAGCTTGCCTAGGTGAATCCAATGTATTAAACGTGATGCACCTATCCTTGCATGAATAAGGAGAGCGATATCACCCTTATACGGGTGCTCCAACGAGGAGTAGTAGTGGAGAGGGCTGAATCCCTGATACCTCGGTCAAATATTATTGTGTTCCTTTCTCTCTTATTTACCTTGAGAAATTATTTAAGCATTTACATTTTTGTATTGCTTACTAGAATTATTATGCTACACATACTACAGAAAGTGTAATCAGTGCCGATTCAAAATCTCTTATCACTGTCGGATTTTGAACCGGCAGAACGCTTTCGGCAGTAATGAGGTGATCACATCACTGTCAGTTCGTTACGAACCGGCAGTGATAGATGTCCAAAACAAAATTTCATAACTTTTCGAGATCTACAACTTTCATGTACAAAGTTTTTCCATCGGACAATGTCGGTTCCAGCCACGAACTGACACTGAAGCTCATCATCACTGCCGGTTCGTGACTGGAACCGGCAGTGAAAGTGGCGATGATATCACTGCCGGTTTCGCCATGAACGTGATAATGAGTTTCAGTGCCTATACATGTAGAGTTGACTTTTTTGATTTTGTAAACGACCTTGGATGGAAAAACTTTATATATGAAAGTTGTAGATCTCGAAAAGTTATGAAACTTTGTAGTTCACAACTTTTTCATTTGAAATCATTTAGTGAACGAAAAATACGTTCGAATGTGTCAAATTTGAAATTCAAATTTTTGTAAACGACCTCGGATGAAAAAACTTTGTACTTGAAAGTTATAGATCTCGAAAAGTTATGAAACTTTGTAGTTCACAATTTTTTTATTTGAATTCGTTTATTGGCTCAAACAATCAATTTACTTCACTGATTTTTTAAATTACGAACCGGCAGTGATGAGGACCTTCACTGCCGGTTCGTGGCTGGAACCGGCAGTGAAGATTCATCACTGCCGGTTTTGTCAGACCCGACAGTGATGGGCCGACACTGATTTGCATATCTATAGTAGTGCTAGCTAGAATAGATTTGAAATGTAGGGTGCTAAAATGTTTGTACGGTGAAACCATTGAACACATATTTAAACACTAGGGATGCAATTAATGGAGTAAGCAATAGAAAATTAATAATACATCATGAGTTTTATTTTTAAAATAAATTTATTTGGATATATTGTTGATTACTAATATTTTATATAAATCTAATTAAAACTACTACTTGTCACGCATACGTACGAAGCAAGTTTGCGACTTACTCTCGATGACCAAAAGTCTAGGACCAAACAACTTGTACAGCTTCATAGTCAAAATAGTTTAGCTTCACCCAAAATGTTTATGATCTATTTTAAGTTTAAAAAAAAGAGATTTTTTTAGTTTAAAAAAAAACAAGTGAAACAACACTTCACCAGTGAAACGCCTAAATAGGCCTTACTATATACTCCCTCCATTCCAAATTGTAAGTCATTCCAAGAATCTTGGAGAGTCAAAACATTTTAAGTTTGACCAATGATTATAGAGATAAATATAAAGATTTATGACATCAAATGAGTATAGTATGAAAATATAATTAATAAATAATCTAATGATACTTAGTTGGTATCGAATATGCTATTATCATATTATATAAATTTGGTCAAACTTTATAAACTTTAACTCTCCAAAATTCTTGGAATGACTTACAATTTGGGATGATATTATATAAATTTGGTCAAACTTTATAAACTTTGACCCTTCAAGATTTTTGGAATGACTTACAATTTGGGATGGAGAGAGTATATATTATCGATGACCAAAAGTCTAGGAGCTTGTATGCAGAGCAAGGAAAGCAGTATATGCTAGTTGATGCATTTTTTATTATCATGATGTCATCGATCAGCATCAAAGCTAGCGTGGCACATGCACGTCGGCGCAGCTTTGAGGGTATATTTATACGTACTTATACGACAGAAGACACGTACGATGATGACGACCGTGCTGCGGCTGGGGCGCGCGCATGCATACAGGTTACAACACGTACGTACATGTGCATTATGTAGGTAGATAGATATACGTATATATTTAGCGCCGCTATATCCCGATTCGCTATGATGTCGATGGATGGTCTAGCTTAAAGCCGGCCGGCCGCTAGCATTGCCTGATGCACTTGCACTGGCGGATCACGCGGTCGCAGTTGCCGCCGCCCCAGCCCTCCTCGATGCACACCTGCGCGCAGTTTTGGTTCGACATGCAGACCCCCTTGTAGCCCGCGCTCCGGTGCCGGCACACGCGCGCCTCCGCCACCGCCGCCTCCTCATCTGTACGCATATATTCAGATCAGATGATAACACACTCAAATTAAGAGATGCCATGCATGTTGCAGCTAGTACGTAGGGGTAGCTAGGCTGACGATGACGTACGCGCAACGACGATGAGGAGCAGCAGGAGGACGGCCACCTGCGTCGCCACCTTCCTCATCGTCCACATGATCGATATGATATGATATGATATGATGCTGGCGGCGGCCTCTGCTGCTTTGATCGATAGATGACTTGGCTAGATATGGATGTGTGTGGGTGCACCAGCGCGCGCGCAGATGCTTGGATGGCCTGGCCTGCCTGCCTGCTTGTTGTTGCTGGCTCTGGCTGGCGTGCGGATAATTAAATAGGCGCGGCGGGCTACTAGATCGAGTATCGATCGCGCGCGCGCCGGCCGGCCGGCCTGTCTGTCTGTCTGTCTGTGTGGCATGCATGCAATGCAACAAGGGGATCGGCCGGCAGCACCGCTAGCTAGCTGTCCTCCTCAGGCGGTGCTAGCTAGCAGCGTGGCAGCAGCTTGCAGGGGGCGAGCCGCCACGTGACCACATACCTGTATATATGTGTCCTGCTATATATATAGCTCACACCTCAGTGCAGTGCAGTGTAATCCATCCATCATATCGATCGACCACCTGTACCGTGCTTACTGCTCAGCTCAGCATCTGATACGCGCCGCCGCCGATGGAGCTCATCAAGTCCAGGGCGACCGTGTGCGCGATCCTCCTCACGATGCTGTTCCTGCTCTCACGTACGTACAGTAGTAACGGATATATAATAATTATGATTTCTTGGTTGGTTTAGTGTATCCATTCTATCTATCTATAGTCCGTACGTTCATCGATCGGATTCTTTCTTTCTTCGTTCTTCACAGACGACGGCGGGGGGACGGCGATGGTGGCGGAGGCCCGGGTGTGCATGGACAAGAGCCATCACCACTCGTTCCCCTGCCTCTCCGACCGCATGTGCAGCAGGGAGTGCGTCAACGAGAAAGGCGGATGGACCGCCGGATACTGCCACCTCCGCTACTGCAGGTGCCAGAAGGCATGCTGATACATAGATGAAGCCACTGCACCGTACCTACTCCACTACTTGCCTGGTGAAATGAAGTAGTACTGTATTACCCTTATTCAGAAATGTAGTACGTACAGTAAGTAAGTAATACTGTTCGTCCACGCGCGTGCTTGCTTTGCACCCGACGCCTACACAACACCGGACCAGAGTACTACTACCGACTACCGTGCATGTAAGGTGCATGATGGTGTCATGTAATGGAACAACAATAATAATAACAGGGCATGTCGTAGTAGTACGTAGCCTTGCTATGCTGCTATGTTCCCAGTAACAGATTGTACGCGGTTCCAGTCCCACCATCAGTCAGCGACCGAACGTTTTCGGTCACTCTGATTCAGAGTTTTCTCTTGTCATGTGCTTGCTTACAGACTGGCCGGGACCCAACGATCCATCCCCTCAAAAAAAAAGAGAAGACCTTTCCTTTCTTCAGCATCATCTCTTTTGGGATTAGCTTCATTCATTATCAAATGCTTTCAACTAAACCCACACAGCCGATGATTAGCATCAGAATAGCAGATTCGTTACAGCAGCCAGCATGCATCCATCATCAGCCCAGGTCGGTCGAGATAGAATGCATGCGCTGCCTCGCCGTCAGCCGCTTCTGAAGTGACCACCCATCAGTGTCTGAAGTGCCGGACGCCGGTGAATACGAGGGCCACGCCGTACTTGTTGCAGCAGTCCACCGCGTCCTGGTCCCGGATGCTGCCGCCGGCTCCGCGATCACAGCGATGCCGCTCTGGCACGCCTCCTCCACAGCATCGTTCCAAGCTGCATGCATCATGCGCGGCGGGTTCAGCAGCACATTAATTAATTAATTAATTAGTACAGTGATTACAAACAATGTTTTAAGTGTTCTTTGTTGCATCCAGAATCAATTCACATGCCACCAACTATGTGCTTACTTCCACATGACATACGGTTCAGGAGAAAAGATAGAAATTGATTGGAATCAACTAGTACTCGATATAAATTATTAAAATATAATGCTTCCATTCCAATTTTGAAGCCAGCACTTTTTTTATTTCTTTTTTCCCTTACCAAACGGGAAGAAGGCGTCGCTGGCCAAAGCAGCTCCCTTGGCCTCCTCTCCTGCCTTCTTGAAAGCAATCCTCAGGCTCTCCCGCCGGTTCGGCTGGCCACTGCCCATGCCCAGCATGCAATTGTTCTGCAGCGACAAAGCCATCAGGCACAGAACCAACAAATTAAATTGTACAGAGATTTCGCTCTCACCACATAACCTAAACTGACCAAAGGTATTACATGCACGACTGACCTTGGCGATCACAATGGCGTTGCTCTTGACGTGCTTGACGCAGAGGCACGCGAATTTCGCGTCCGAAAGCTCACTGTCCTCGGGAGTCCTCTCGGTCATCTTTGTGAAGGTGACGTCTTCCGGGGTCAGATCGTCAGACTCTTGAGCCAACCAGCCGCCAGTCACCTGTCGAAGCGACAGCATTCCTTTCCCGCTCCTCTTCGCCTCTAGTATCCTCAGCGTCTTGGATTTCCCTTTCAGGACCTCCAGACCCTTCTCTGTGTACCCAGGCGCGACCACAATCTCGTAGAACATCCTTGTCTCGCCGTCTGTGGGGCTCCTGAACTCACGGATCTCCCTTGCAAGATCCTAAAACATGAAGCATGTCAATGTGTCGACAATAATGCATTATGCATAGCGGTGTGGTGCAGTTATCAGAAGATCTGCAGCTTGTGTAGGAACATGGTGCCGGGTTGACCCCAAATACCTCATCGATCGTCGTATTGAAGGCAACTATGCCGCCAAATGCGCTGACAGGGTCTCCCTTCACAGCCAACCTGTATGCTTCAAGGATGTCCTGTCGAGACGCTACACCACACGGATTTGTGTGCTTAACCACAACACAAGTTGGGATCTGAAACTCTGAGACACAGTTCCATGCAGCATCCGCATCCAAATAATTGTTATAAGACATTTCCTGTATAAGAAGGTGACATATGTAAAGTAGCAAACCTCTGAAAAGAAACATCACTGTACTGGTATGGTACTCACAAAGATTGGGAATATCTAGAAACGAGTTATCTGCTTATATGTACCCAATAAAAGGAATGATGAAGTTACAGAAGACCATGAAAGCAAAACATAGACATTCATCAATGAGTTAAAATGTTTTTATGCCCCATTTTAGTGTAGTAGCAATAACTAAAAAGGAAACATGCTTGTCTTACCTTTCCATGGTGTTGAATTGCTGTTGCAATACCGCCGGCATTTACTAGAGAAAGACTCTTGTCACCATAGAAGGCAGCCTTTTGATGAGGATTTTCACCATAACGAAGTGTAGACTTCATTGTGAGGGGCACAGTAAAGCTGGGAGGAAATGTATCTGCTGCACAAGATCATGATACTGCCATATGTGAAAAATGGCTGACAAAACTATTAGACAAGCATCACATTTAACAGAAAAAGTACCAATACCTTTATTTGATTGCTTCCACAACCACTCTGAGACAGCTGAATCGTAAGAAGAAACATGTTGGAAAGCTTTCCATGCAAGTGTCCTGCGGAAATCCGGGTCATCTTGTTTCCCTTCTAGATATTCCAATAAAGCAGGATAATCTTTATGATCAACAACGACAAGAACGTCCTTATGATTCTGTCAGCCATAAGAAATAGATCACAAAGTAACAAAACTGCAAGCATACAACTATTCTTATCAAAATGTTTTACTACTACATAAGTTTTGCATGCACAAATGAGTGGAAAATCAACAAATAATGTATTAGCATGTATGATACACTGTAAAATAAATTCAACTTTGCATGAATCCAGTGCACTCCTCTGTAAGTATTAAGTATTTCAAATCACTAATATTCCAATACAGATACCTTGGCAGCAGCTCGGATCAATGTAGGCCCACCAATATCAATATTTTCAATGCCATCCTCAAAAGATATTGCACCTGAGGTGACCTTATCATAGAATGGATACAAATTCACCACAACCACATCAAATGTCCCTGTGAACAAGGAAAGGTCTTAGTCAACTTACAATAGTGATTGTCACCTCATCGCATGAAAATTCACATGTCATTACATTATTAAAATATTTAACAGAAGACTGCACAATGTTCTTAAAAACTCACCAATGCCATGCTCTTTCAGTGCTTTCAAATGATGCTCCTGGTCTCTTCGCGCAAGAATACCACCATGTATACTGGGGTGCAATGTTTTTACTCTTCCATCAAGCTGAAACGACCCAAAGAAAAGTTAGTGGATATGGAAATGTGCAATTTTATGCTGTCACTAAAAGCTCTCAGCATGATAACCGACACAAAAAGACGTTTCCACTTTAAACAATCGGTGAAAGCGAAAAAATGTTAGATTCAAATGGAACAGGAACATCTAGTAAGCATGGAATTACAGAGTTAGAATTATGCAGTGTTCTGACCAGTTATTCAGAATTTCAGACAACTGTTTTGGGAATTAAGAAGACACATAAGAGAAGTATTTTGGAATGATACAGGAAAATTGTTCATTATATACTTGATGTAATTTTGAAAAATAGCTAGAGTAAACAGTTACAGCTTAATGCAATTTGCAAAATTTCCAACAAACTTTGTTCAGGCATCACCAACAATGTTTGTAATACATATATATTTTCAAAAATGCTGCAAGATTAGCATGAATTAGGCTTTACCATTTCAGGAAAGTGTGTAATTTCTTCAACTTTTGTAACATCAACTCCAGATGCTTCCAAACTTGATGCTGTGCCACCAGTGGAAATAATAGAAAACCTACAGGAGCAAAATCTTCATATGAGTATATTAAAAAATATCAACATAAATACAAATCTGAATCCATGGTTAATCTTATATAAAACCATAATTTGCTAAATATTTTACTAAATGCAATATCCATATACGAACTGTCAAACAATGAAAAACATGCACTTCGAGAGGTAAACTATCATAAGGAGCAAAGCCTAACTTTGTGAAAGGGTTAGAGATAAGTTAGGGATTATTTTGCAACAATTTATCTCGATGAATGATTATACCGACACAATAATAAATAAAACACAGAAATTACAGAAATACTTGGTGGCTGAGGTGGCGGCTTGGATTGGGTGAGACGGCTAGAATCGATGGAGAAGCGGTGCTGCTGTGGTGGTGACCCAACAGAGAGGCGGTGACGGCCGTTTTGGTGGCTGAGGTAGATGTAGGTGGAAGGTGGCTGCGGTGGTGTGGTGGGGAGGATCGAACCAAAGCAATGTGATACCAAAACAATTTATCTCTAGGCAAAGCTTAAGGCCTAAATTATCCCTAGTTATCTACCACCTATAACAGAAATACTTGCGGTCAGACAAATCTTACATGAGCTCGAAAAACATGCAACTGATTGTGGATTATACAATTCAAAAGTAGCAGGGCACTAAACGACCAGAAGATAAAAAGTGTTACCCCAAACGCTGAAGACCATTTCCAAGATTAGCCAGGTCTGTTTTATCTGACAATGATATCAGTGCTTGCCTCACACCTGTAGCTGTAGAAACTTATATTTAGCCCATAGTTTTTTTCAGAATTGATTACTAATCCATAATATAAAATTTATCTGTTGATTTATGAATGAGGTAAGTGGGAGAGAGTACATAAATTTTATGGTATTAAGTATGTATAATGGATCCGAGAAAATGTTTCTTCAAAATGCAAACACTAGAATCCTTGGTAAGATAAATATTCAAGTTTGCATATATGTCTTTAGACTTTAGACTGCACTACCAAGGGGCCATTTAATCCTGAATTACTTCCTAACGCCTGCACATTAGGCTTGGAAAGGGTTGAAGTGATCCCAAACATATAACCCTTAGGCCTAATCAAACCAAGCTCATACTCATTCGCCACTCGATCTTCCAGAGGGAAATAAAGTGATCGCACATTGTGCTTCAGCAAGTGCAGCAGCGACCCAAACCAGCATCGCGCAAACATATTTGGTTGGAAGTCAGGAAAATCATATTCGTAATGATCTCTACACCAATCCACCAAGGTAGCAGAGCCAAAGGAGGCAAGGTATAAGCACCCACCTCTGAGTTTCGAATCCGTCCCCGTCGACGCTCCGGCCTCCGCAGAAGCCATGGCGCGCCCTGCCGGATGCTCAGCGGCCGAAGACAGTAGGGGGGCGCGGCGGCTCTGTAACAAACAAAAGCTCGGCCCGCTCACAATTCAATAGGTAGAAAGACGAAAGCTCAAAAACAGCTGAGGGAGAGAGAGAGTACGGGGCGGTGGGGAGCACGGAAGAGGAGCTGGCGCCGCCGGTGCGGGGGTGCGTGTGGGCCTCCTGCGGCGAGCTTGGCGGCGGCGGGAGAGGAGACGAGATAAAGCGGCATCCTCGTAATTTATTGGCACTTTTCTGTGCCTTTTCTGACTCGGAGATAAAGCGGCATGGCATCTTGGTCTCTTGGATGGAAGGAGACTTTTGAGGGCTAAACAAAAAGCGAGGAACAGTCATCTTTCAGATGGACCGAAAATGGCTAGGCTCGAGTCTCGACAGGCCCTACACACACTAAAACAAAAAAAACAAAAAAAA
This sequence comes from Microstegium vimineum, assembly GCA_022036555.1. Lineage (NCBI taxonomy): Eukaryota > Viridiplantae > Streptophyta > Magnoliopsida > Poales > Poaceae > Microstegium > Microstegium vimineum. The sequence goes on along the minus strand of CM039135.1, from coordinate 11,784,942 downwards.
GTGGCCGTGCCAGGCTGCCACTAGCCACTGGGCTGTCAACGAGCCTGAGAAGTGACATTTTCGCCTCTGCTCAACTCAACGCTGAAATTCGTTTTCTTTATTTCTCTCAAAATTCTTTTTTTTTGGCGAGGAGCTTAACGTAAAAACAAATCGATAGAAATCGTACATAAATTTTACAAGAATTTATACAATTTTATATAAAAATAAATGATTTTTTTTAAAAAATCATGCGTTCTAATGAGATGTCAATAGACACCAACACAAAAGACTACTAGCTATAGCTGGGTTTTAAGTTTGGCTCACTTGTAACTCATGCTGATTCAAAAACAACAAGACTAATGTAAGTGTCTTAAATAGCGGGGTCTAGACGGCCAACAAATACATTTCTAAGCGTATCGGAGTTCAGATGGTTACGCTAGGAGAACACAGAGGTTTATACTGGTTCAAGCACGAACGTCATACGTCCAGTGTGTTGCGAAGTTGTATTACCGAACGTGGAGAGCTCGTAGAGGGGAGCTACAATCTTTGGTGAGAGACGGAAAAACCTTCACAGGTCTCGTGCGTATGAGGTTCTTGGTTCTGGTGTGTGCTCGCGTGTGTGCGAGTTTGGGATGTGTGTGAATGAATGCTGGAATGTCGAGAGAGAGATTGGAAGTCCATTCTCTCCCTTTATACGTATGGAGAGATGGAGGAGTACAGTAGAGAGAGGGGGGAGTGAACGTGGGCCCGGCTTGGGCCGCTGCCGAGGGGGAGCTTTGTCTTCATTCTGTCTTCCTTCCTGAGGAAGATTGCGCCAATAGACACATGTCTGGGTCCTGTTCGTCCTTGTTGTGCTGTAGACATGCGTCTCGTGACCGGGAACTCCGCTGTTCCCTTACATGGGCATGGGTTGGGGTTGGTCCCACAGGACCGGGCACCCAAGCGTTACGTCATACAGGGCTGATGACTCCCTAATCCCTGTTGGAGTGTCCGTCGGAGGCATGGCGCGGATGTAGTGCGCAGAAGTCGTCGGTTAGGCAGCACAGGACCTTGTACCGCGGGGTGAACAGAAGTTGGCATGGCGACTCATGCCTTGAACCCCATCCCTGAGGATGGAGGGTACTGTGGACCTTTTGACTATATGGACTAGGGTGTCCCAGGTTGTTGATTGCGGTGAGATCTCCAAAGGTGAGGGACGTCACAGGTGACGTCTCCCTAGCTCGGACGGGTGGAAGAGCCCCCGAGGGTTGATAACGTATCGGATGATGCCGCCTTGGCTCGGGCAAGGCGGAAGAGCCCCCGAGGGTTGATGACGTAATGGATGACGCCCCTTTGGCTCGGGCAGGGCGGAGGAGCCCCGAGGGTTGATGATGTCTCGGATGACGCCATCTTGGCTTGGGCGAGGCGGAAGAGCCCCCGATGGTTGATTTTGTTTTTGTGGAGTCTGGTAAATTGGGTACCCTATTTCTAGGTATCCGACAGTAGCCCCTGAGCCTTCGATGTAGTGAAGGACTACACCAGAGGCTTCTGAGAGCGCTTATGGTGGTTTGATTAAGTTTTTGGATTCTAGTGGGTGCGCGCGAGCGCACCCGCCGGGTGTAGCCCCCGAGGCCTTAGGAGGCAGATTTTTCCTCCTAAGGGCTTATTCGGAAGTCTTGCACAGTGCTTGACCCTTTGCTTCCCTCACGAGGCGGGGAGGGAGTGGACTGCTCCGTACGTCAGAGCCAGAGCTCTGGTCGCACGCCAGCCCTGGCACGGGCTGCACTGTTGGCCTCGGGCCGGCGCGTCTTGAAATGACGAGTCGGCCCTGCGCCGTGCTGTCTTTCGGCCTGTACGGTCGATTGACCGGTCGAAGACGTGTTTGTCGGATTTCGGGGTCTAACTACGCCCCCCTTGTAGCCCAAAAGTGGGTGTGCCGTGTCTTTCCCATTCGAGGAGCGGTGCCAGAGCACTGCTTGCTCTGTGGTTAAGACTCCGAACGGCGTGCCCTGAGCCACCTGTCTGCTTGGCCATTTATAGCCTCGCTGCACCCACTTGAAGTGGGTGTTGTCGCACAGTGCGACGTGGTTGGGGGCGGTGCTGTAGTCTCACGGGCCTGCTGCCGCATGAGTGCCCTGGAGGGCTATAAATAGGAGCGGCCGCCCGTGGGGAGATTTACATCCACACAGTATGGCCCGCCCTAGATTCTTCCTCCAAGGTCCTGTCGGAGAGTCCCTTGAGCCGCCCGCAGGGCGGCCTTTTGAGAGCTGCACCGGATTCAGAGGAAGTTTCGCGTTGAGGGTGCAGGATTGAGAGGAAGCTCTGCGAAATGTGCATAGCTTTCTCTTATCCTAACCACTAGTGGAGCGGGAGGTTGTGACCACCCCTGCAGGAATCGCTCCCTGGGGTGAAGGGCGTAGGATCCATCCCTTTTGCGGAATGGCTCCTGCTCTTTGCCCCGAGGGCGCTGATGACGTGTTGTCCCTCACCGGAGGGCAGTCGAGGATGTTTCCACGAGAATCGTTACAACAGTTCGCCTGCGTGACCCCGGGAGCTAGCCCATCCTTGACTGTTGGTTGATGGCGATGTCACCGTCAGCGAGATTGGCGGGCTCGGGGCTGCCTGCCGGTGGTGTCCTTGATCGCGTAGCAGCTGGGGAGACTTAGCTGTAAAGCGCCCAGCCGACTCCGGAGGAGGAACGCGACCCGGGGCTTCTTGAAGACGAGGTGACGACTGTTCTCCATAGCCGCAGCACGCCTGATCAAGGTGGCCCATGGGTCGTGATGTCGCCGTCCGACGTGATCTTGGATATCAGGCAGATGTCCCCGAGCCCCGCGGCTGGGTTACCTGACCTTGTGTTGACACAAAAAGCATCGGATCTGCGAACACCTCGGGCTTATACCCGAACTCGATATCCAAAGGTGTGCCAGTCGATTTGACTAGTTAATCGACAAGGACGATAACTAGAACAAGTTTGAACGAGACGACAACGATGCGCCCGGACGTCAAGGCTCAATTTGTTCAAAACGCGGAACTTGTGAGCTTGACGAGGATCAAGTAGAGGCAGCCCGTCGAGGCGTCGTAAGAACTCATGGATATGCTAGAACTATTACGAAAAAGTAGATGCTGGAAAAGTAGATGAAAAGTAATAGATTTGTTTGATTGTATTTGATATATTTTCTCATACGAGCCCTGGGTACATATTTATACTCCGGTAAAAGGAGTTATACATGGACACGACTCATACTAAACAAAACTCCTATTTTTAAGGAAATAAAATGACTCGTGCAAGAGTCGGACTCAAATTAAAACAATAATACTAGCATAAAATCGTCAGTTTCCTTATCTATCTTCCCTACGATGAAATTTTCCATCGGCAGATTCCTTCAATCCGTAACTTCCTTCTATTGCCATCGGCAACTTACTGCTGACGTTAGCCACATCAACCTGTATCCATTGGTAATTCCTTCTCATCGGCAAAACATATCTTCTTTTCTCTTTGACGCCTCTTCCATCACACTCACCATCGGCAGATTCTTCTGCTTCTATCGGCCATGAAACTGATAAGGAACAATTTTTACCTCTTTAGCGATCAATACACTTGGTTTAATATTGACCCGTACAAAAAACGGCGTCAACACATGCCCCCCAATTTCGGAGCATAAAATATCCTATGCACCGAAATTTGCTCTTTCCCTCCAAAACGCTTATGCTATCATCTTGATTACCGCGCGTGAAAACTCCCGCAACTGTAGCACAAATTCTTCAATCATCGCGCAAATCCACGCGATATTCTTTCTTATCTCTGCTCAGTAAGAAGAAAACTCGAAAATACCCTTTAACCTAAGCCTATAAAGACTGTTGTCTGCCTCCTTTTTTACCCTGAGCTCACATTTTCACCTTCATCTCAATATCATCCAAAGAGCACTTTTCCAGCGGCGGTTCTTCTTCTTTCAGAGGAAACACGATCTCCGTAAGAACTCTGCTTCAATGGCGATCAACTTCACCGCTCTCACGGTAATCTTCTCTTCCTTCCCCGTGGTATATACTGCAATTTCATCCTTCCGCATTGCTTCTCAGTCCCTTCTCCCCTTTTGTACTTTGTTTCCTAGATCTAGGAGATGCGCAACAAAATAGTGATCCCTACCGATCAAGAACATCTTTGTTGCCTAGGTCCAATGGGTAATACCGATCTGACCAATATGATCAATGCAGAAACCAACCGCATCCCTTTCAGATTTGAGCATTTTGATTTAGGGCTATGGACCGATACCTTCCGTTCTTGGCCCAAACCCACTGAGGGGTGGAAGAATTGGTACCTCAGGATAGCAAGGTCACAGAGAGCCTACTGGTCAGAGCGCAACATTGAGCAATGCATTAGGCTGTCCATTGCCGATATGGCCAAGAACGAGAACATGATGATCGCCGCCTCCTACTTCTGGTCCGATATAATGAATGCACTCCTTTTCAGACATGGACCAGCCACCCCCACGCTTGCCGATGTGCACATGCTCACTGGCCTTGATGTTTCTTCTGCCGATCCTACCACTCTATTCCGTAGGAAATCTGAACGTCGGGTAAGTACCCGCAATATCAGTGGTTGGACTGGGTACATCCAAGAGTACTAGAAGAGTGGATCAGTAGCCCCAAGGGAGCATGTCATCTTCCTTAACATGTGGTTGGAGAAAATTTTCTTCTGTGGCAGAACAGTCGGCCCAACCAACATGTATCTCCCCGCAGCAGAGCTCTTAACCGATGGAGGATTTCCCCTTGGCCGATACCTCCTTGGCTCAGTCTACCACCTTCTACATCAAGTGTTAGAGAAATTGCTGCTAGGAGAACCCATCGGCAACCTCGAAGGTCCCTGGTGGTTCATCAACATGTGGCTAAACGCCCATATGCACAAATGTTTGCAGTTTGATCTGCTCAGCCAATAGTTTCCAAGGGACATATCTGAATATTATGTCTATGATGATGATGAATCGGCAACCCGTGCCCACTCAACTTCGGGGAAGCCATGATAGTGCTACCTTGAACCGATGCCAATATTGACCAATTCGGCATGTTTTTCCAGAGACTCTACTGCGGAATCCCTGCTGCAGAACGAGCCTGGTGGCCTTACATCGATGAAGACAACCAATTCCCACTCTCCTTCAACCTCACCGATGGGAACATACCAGAAAATGAAACAATCATGAAAGCCACCCTCATTCCCCGAGCTATCCCGGTGAACGTCGTCGGAACTGGAAAGAATTCCAACCCATCTTACGAGTTCTACTATCCATCAGTAACTGCGAGACAGTTAGCATTCGGTCAACTACCGATCAAGCTAAGCTACGTCAACGTGATCAAACCAAGAGAAATCATCTCTAGCGCCATGGATTGGAACAAAATCGTCACCCTTTCCCCTCATGCTGATGTATCCAATATCAACTTATCTTCTTGGGCACCGACATCTTTCATCACCGAATCCTTCAAGTTGTGGTGGCAAGAATGGAAAGAGCAATTATTTGCTCCATCATCCCACTACTATCGGCATCTGATTGATGCTGACCATATCATACCCGATGACGCGGTAAGCCTACTTCCGATACTTCTCTTTGTTTAACTTTTCAAATGCATCGGTAACTAACCCTCCTTCAACAGGTCGATGATCTAGTTCCCAAGCGGAGCAAGAGCAGCAAACACTTCAACCTACGACCGATGAACCCCATATCATCAATCGGCAACAAGACCCCTTCGCTGTCTGCGCTCATGCGTCAGAAGGCAACCCCTAGAGTTACCATCCGGTCTAGACTACTGCCGACCGATGCTGCTGCTGCTGCCACCTCTGCTGCTGCTACCATGGTACAAGCCTTCAAGGTAACAAATCTTCATTTGTTCCTGTTGATCATACTACGTCAACCGACAACTTTACTCAATTTGTACCAAAGTTTCCTTTGCAGCGAACAAGGTCATCAGTAGCCATTCCGAGCGTACAATCCTCCATGGCTCAACCTACCGGTACCCCCAAATTGCAACATCCAAAGCGCCGAGGTTCATCAAGTGCCGCTCCAATACCAAAGCATTCAAAGCCATCGGCTCCATCTGCACCTTCTCAGGCTCCTGCCGATGTGCCAACAACGGAGCTAGCATCGACGCCTGTCCCTGAGTCACCATAGGTCAAGAATCCTGACCAAGGGACAGCGCCATCACCGCAAGAGGTGCCTATAACAGAAATGGTATCGGCATCGGTACCAACATCAGCACCAGATGAAATCCCTGATCAAGGGGCAGCAGCACCCCCTCAGAAGTCAGCGGAAGCGGCACCAATACCAGCACCAGCTTCAGCACCAACCGTCCCTCCTATTGAGGCAAGCTCATCGGCAACCATTGCCGATCCTCAAGATACGGCTGCATCGGTTACTCAGTCAAGTCAAAGGCGAGAAATTGGTTTAAAGCAGGTAAACCGATTACTTCTATTACAAATTTGTGAGATACAAGCTCCTTCCTGACATATTTTAATTCTTTATCTATCCAGGCCCAAGACTCTTCCAACAGCCTGTTCTCCTTTGCTGTCAACGTTCCAGAAGATGCCGATGAAGAGGCAGATTCTACCCAAACTTCAACTGCTGTATCGACAGAACTGAAATCCAAGCTTGAAGCCCTACTGCTCCTACTGCAACAAAGTACATCCCAACTGGTCCAAGATTCCAGTGCAGTAAGGGCGGCTTTCAAGGAAATCCAAGATCAACTATCTGCCGATATCGAAGAACCACTCTTCCAGGCGGCTTTCCTGGAGAGCCGGCAACTCCAATACAAAAAGTCTTTAGGTCGCATTGCCGACAGAGTTGCTCAAACAAAACTTGAAGAAGAAATATCCAAGTTCAAGCAGACTACAGACGAGAAGCACAAGGACATCGGTCGCCTAGAAGCCTCTAGCATCAAACTTGATCAGGAGATCAACCGTCTGTCGGCACAAAAAGAAGAGCTGCTGGCCGAGCTAAAGAGAGTGGATGAAGCCTTAGATTCGGCCACCCAGAAGAAGGCCTAGCTCCCTATCATAGCCAAAGCTTTGCAACAAGAGAGGGACGCCAACGCTCACGAAGCTCTTCTGCTGAGGAGAAAGGTCAAGACAGTTGATGGCACTGCCGACGACACCAGGGAAATAGAAGAAGCCGACCAAGTTCGCCTTCGTGCGATTTTATGTATTCAAACCCTGTTGTAACTCGTTGCTTTTGAGCTTGACAAGTAATCCGCCTGTAATATAACATCAATGCTTTCCTTCCGATGTTTCTTGTATGATAACTTTGTCATCGGCATGTATGTATCGCTTTCATGCATCCATCCAGACACTAGGATAATACTTCTTCAAATATTTACCATTTATTGCTCTGGAAAATGCAACTCCTTCGAGAGTTTCCAAAATATAAGCGTTGCCAGGAACATATTGATTTATCTGAAAAGGGCCTTCCCAATTAGGGAACCACTTCCCAAACTTCGAACCTTTGGTTCCAATCGTAAAATCAATTTCCACACCAAATCTCCATCGACAAATTCTTTCACCTTTACCTTCTTGTTATACCATCTGGCAACTCTTTTCTTGTTCTCCTCAATACTGATTAGAGCTTTCAGCCGATGACCCGCTAGGTCTTCTAACTCATCCTTCATAAGGATATCATACTCATCGGCTGCTAACTGGTCCTGGGAGAACAACCGTCTAGAACCAGTTTTAATTTCCCAAGGTAAGACATCATCATGTCCGTAGACTAACTGATATGGCGAAACCTTAGTAGCACCATGACATGCCATCCGATATGCCCACAAAGCTTCATTCAGCACCGTATGCCATCTCCTAGGGTTTTCTTCAATCTTGCGATTGATAAGCTTGATTACCCCCTTATTGGTTGCTTCAACTTGACCATTAGCTTGAGCATAATAAGGAGACGAGTTTAAAACCTTAAACCCCATACTGACAGCAAATTCACCAAATTCTCCCGATGTGAACATAGTTCCTTGATTGGTAGTAATAGTTTGAGGGATACCAAATCGGTAAACAATATGCTCTTTCACAAAATCTATCATATTTGCCGATGTCACCTTTTTCAACGGGATAGCTTCAACCCACTTTGTGAAATAATCGGTAGCGACAAGTATGAATTTATGTCCTTTACTCGACGGTGGGTAAATCTGGCCGATGAGATCAATGGCCCAACCTCTAAACAACCAAGGCTTGATTCTAGGATTCATTGCCGACGCAGGTGCCCTCTGAACATTACCGAACTTCTGACAATCTTTACACCCTTTGAAGTACTCAAAACAATCCTCAAGAATTGTCGGCCAATAATATCCATTTCGCCTAATCATCCACTTCATTTTGAACGCTGATTGGTGCGCTCCACATACCCCTTCATGAATCTCACCCATCAGCCTCTTCGATTCCTTTATATTAAGGCATCTGAGTAAAACTCCATCAATTGTACGATAATACAACTCGTCATCAAGGAGCATATACTTTGTAGCCTGAAACCTCAACCGTCTTCCAACTTTCATAGACGGGTCCCTTAAGTAATCGGCAATCTCTTTTCTCCAGTCATCGACAACCATTACCGATGTCATTATCTCTTGAATCGGCTGATATCCCGAAGCATGTTGCGCTAATCGATTGGCTTCTTCATTATGCAACCTAGGAATGTGTTCGAGATGTATTCTCTGAATTCCTTTAACAACCGCAAGCACTTCCCATGACATTCAATTAAAATATCACTTCAGCACTCATATGTTCCAATCAACTGATTGATCACTAACAAAGAATCACCGAAGACTTCAACGGCATCGACATGCACATCCTTGAATAACTCCAATCCCTTCAGCAATGCCTGGTACTTAGCCTGATTATTCATCAACGTAGCAACAATCGGCAATGAGATTTCATACTTTTTTCCTCGGGGTGAAACTAAGATAACACCGATGCCTGCTCCTTCCTTACATATGGAACCATCAAAGAACAAAGTCCAAGGAGCAATCTCTACTGAATTTAGCATACCGCAATGCTGAGTAACAAAATCGGCCATCACCTGCCCTTTAACTGCCTTAGTTGATTCATACCTTAGATCAAATTCTGACAGCACCAAAATCTACTCAAATAATAAATCACACGTTCTTTCCCTTCAAATTCTTGAATCAGAGCTGACCCGATAACACCGCCATCGGCAGACAAATACAATCTGAAGGGTTTCCCATGTTGAGGTGGAATCAAAACCGGAGGATTCACCAGATACCTCTTAATTTCCTCCAAACTCGATTGCTGCTTTTCTCCCAACACAAATTCCTGGCCAGCCTTTAGCCTTAGCAATGGGCTAAAAGACTCAATCTTCCCAGACAGATTAGATATAAATCTTCTAATAAAATTAATCTTGCCGATCAAAGATTGCAATTCAGTCTTGTTCATAGGAGCAACCACTTTGTTAATTGCATCAACAGATTTTCTGCCAATCTCTATACCCCTTTGATGCACCATGAACCCTAAGAATTGACCCGCCTATACGCCAAACACACACTTATTTGGATTCATCTTTAGCCCGTGCTCCCTTGTGCACTTCAGAATCTTCCGCAGATCGGCAAGATGCTTTTCAAAGTTTCCGGGCTTAACCACCACATCGTCGATATAGATTTCGACCAATGTACTGATGTACTCATGAAAAATAAAGTTCATTGCTCTTTGATAAGTAGCACCGGCGTTCTTCAACCCAAAAGTCATCACGATCCATTCAAATAAACCGACGTGACCTGGACACCTAAAAGTAGTTTTGGATATGTCTTCTTCCACCATGAATATTTGATTATATCCAACATTGCCATCCATAAAACTGATAATTTTGTGTCCAACAGAAGCATCAACTTGTAAATCGGAAACGGGCATTGGATAGCCGTCCATTGGCGTAGCTTTATTGAGATTCCTGAAATCAATACAAACACGAAGTTTTCCGTTCTTCTTATATACAAGAACCACATTAGAAATCTATTCAGCATATCAGCATTGCCAAATAAATCCAGCTTCGATTAACTTCGTAATCTCAACTTTAATATCGGGCAGCACAATAGGGTTACACCGGCGTGCTAGCTGCCGATGTGGTTGAAAACCCGACTTAATGGGCAACCAATGTTCAACTATCGATCGGTCTAGACCAGGCATTTTTGTATAGTCCCAAGCAAAACAATCTTTATATTCCTTCAACAAATCACTCAGTTGTTGCTTACATTGGGAATCTAACTTAGCACTAATAAAAGTTGGCCTAGGCTTACTACCATCGCCGATGTCTATTTCTAGCAAATCATCGGCTGACGTGAACCCCTGTCCAAGTTTTCCATCATCGGCGAACTGATCCATTAAACCTCTTCTTCAGAACCGACTGCTTGGATCGGTGTAATCTGGTAATCGGCCATCTTGAGGAATTCTGTATCCCAAGCTTCACCAGATATGCACTTGGTCTGCTCATAGGTCTCCGATTCTGCCAATGCAACAGTTGACGGGACTTCACTCCGGACGACTTCAATTCTGTCTCCAACCCATTGCACAAGGCTTTGGTGCATCGTAGAAGGGATGCAGTAGTTGGCGTGAATCTAATCCCTTCCCAGAAGAAAATTGTAGGTCCCTTTGCCGCTTATCACAAAAAATGTTGTTGGCAAAGTTTTGCTACCGATAGTCAATTCAACACATACGGCTGCCATAGCTGGCGACACATTGCCTTCAAAATCTTTTAGCTTCATATCCGTCTCGACTAAGTCTTGGTCACCTTTCCCAAGCTTTCTGAACATGACATACGACATTATATTAATTGATGCTCCACCATCGACTAACATCTTTGACACCGGTTGCCCATCGACTTTGCTCTTGACAAACAAGGCTCTCAGATGCTGCCTTTCATCATCAGTAGGTTTTTCAAAGACAGCTGCCATCGGATCTAGCACTAGCTGAGCCATATTAGCAGCTTCTTCTTCCGCATCAGTAGGTGCCATAAATTCCATTGGCAACGTAACAACCATGTTGACTTCTGCCGATGGACTCCTTTCCTGGTGTTTTGGCCTCCATTCCCAAACCGGAGGTTCTCCCTTCGAAGAGCCATGACCCAAATCATTCTGGCGTTCACGCTGGATTCTCCTTCTTTGAGTCTTTGTCAGGCCTTTGGGACACCATTGAGGAAGCTTAGTCTTCCAAACAGGTTGGTACTGTTTCTCATTGTGTCGGCTTGTATTACCCCTTATGTTTGGATCTCTAGAGAATATTTCTTCATTGGGTACCCTTACATTAGCCCTCTCTTCAATCTCCTCTTGACGGATGCGCTTGCCAAGCCTGTCATGTACACTGAGTTTGCCCCCCAGCCGATCATGTACTGATTCTTTTCCTTTGATCGGCCTAGCATAGCTTGATCCCTGACCTTCAAAACGAGACTTCTTCTCCGTCCGATCAGCGGGATAGTACTCGTTGCATTCAAGACAATTATCGGCAGTGGGCAGCTTAATACCTTCTTCCCAACAATGGACGAAGAAGGGACATCTCCAATGATCTTTATGCCGATACCACTCTTGGCGTCTTTCTTCTTCCTGCTGCCGATGCTGCTCCTCTCGCGAACGCTCGTATTCTTGTCGTGGCCTCCTGTGCGTGATTACAACACCATACGACGAAGGCCCCCGAGGCCTCCTGGAACCACTACTTTCGCCAGCAGTTCTTCTGCTCTCTCTTTCATCGACAAGCTTCTTTCTCTTCACATCCTGCATAGCTATTTGATGCTCGGGATCCACCGATGAATTCTTCTTGGCTACTTCCGACGCCAGTACTTTGAATTTCCCACTAGTCTCCACCATGTTAGTCGGAAATGGATGCTGGTCAATCTTCATCAGCCTCTAAGCTTTAGAGTTTTCAAACTTGATTCGCCCAAATTCGATTTCTGACTGCAACTGCTATCTAAAGACTTTGCAGTCATTGGTACTGTGTCAAGTCGCATCATGCCACTTATAGTACCTCATCCTTCTAAGTTCTTCAGCTGATGGGATCACTTGATTAGGCGCCAGGTTAATCCACCCTTCTTGAAGCAATAGATCAAATATCCTATCGGCTTTAGCAGTATCGAAAGTAAATCTTTCAGCCTCCTTCTGACCAAATGGACAGGATATCGGCTTCTTATCTTTTACCCACTCAGCAATGCCGATATCCGTCCCTTCGTCTGATTCAGAATCTTCTTCTTGTTCAATGAAAGACACCTTCTTGTTCCAAGTCTTTCTAGGTTCGAAGGCTTTAACTTCTTGATTGGCAACTCTCTGCACGAGATGGTTGAGGCTTTCGAATTCTTGTGATGCATATTTATCCTTGATGTGTGGCAGTAATCCTTGGAAAGCCAAATCCGCCAATTGCCGATCGTCCAGTACTAAGTTGTAACATTTATTCTTTACGTCCCGAAGCCTTTGGACGAAGCTTTCTACCGATTCGTCATTGCGCTGCTTCAGCTTGACCAAATCGGTAATTCTCTTCTCATGAACGCCAGAGAAGAAGTACTTGTGAAACTGTTTCTCCAGATCGGCCCAAGTAATCATAGAATTAGGAGGAAGTGAGATAAACCACATAAACGCCGATCTAGACAAAGACGATGAGAACAATCTCACCCTTAGCTCATCTCTGCTAGCCGCCTCTCCACATTGGATAATGAAGCGGTTGATGTGCTCCATCGTCGATGTATCATCTTGGCCAGAAAATTTTGTGGCACCTTGTACCGATTTGGGAGAGGAATAAGGTCGTAGGCCTGAGGGTACGGTGTTCGATAAGAGTATGTATTGACCTTAGGCTTGATGCCGAACTGCTCTTTTATTACTTCGTCTATTTTATCGACCCAGTACGCATCCTGATCTTGCCGATGGATCGGCTGAATATTAACTGGCTGGGCTGGCGGGTACATTCCTTCTTGCCTTTGTGGCGAGTAAATTGGTCTGGTCAGCACAGGTGCAACACCACCTTGCTGAATACTAGACACCGGTTGATTTGCCGATGTATAACCTTGGATGCTCACTGGGGCATATTGCGGCGCGATATTCATCGGTCGATATACCGATGTTTCATTCTGAGAGTTTGCTGGGCAACGGTACCGTTGTGCTCCCGCTACTTGGTATCCAGGTTGTACCACCTGTTGCTGGACTGGACTGATCCACGCAGGATCATAAGTCATCAGCATATGATTTGCCGAAAATTGATGGTTACCCGGTGCTTGCTGCTCCTGCACCTTGGAACAATTGACAAACTGGCCCCCTTGGTGCACTGATACCCCAGTTTGATGATTTGTCATCATCATGGGATGGTTTGCCATTGCCAAATCTTGTTGAATCGGCAAAGCATTTGCCGATGGTTGCCCGTAAGGCATCTTGGATACCACCATCTGAAGATTCCCTGGCGGCAATTGCACGTTTGGAGAAGACGTGGCATAATGCATCACTGGATTCATCGGCTGCGCTGATATGGCCGATTCCACAGGGGCCTTCCCCGCCGCATTGTCACCCCGGATCAACTCAACGTTGACAGGCGAATTTGGAGGCATGCCATATCCCCACCAGCTAGCAGGAATTGGTTGACTCTGGATCACGGGTCCTGACATCTCCGATGCTATCGAATCTGTATTTAGCCGAACGACGCTCACAAGGCTCGATCTAGGCGGAGTAACCTCACCGGCAGACGGCTTCGCAGGTTGGGACGATGCCGCTGGGACCGCCGATGGAGTCACAGTAGATGCCAATCCAGGTTGATGATACGTCAGACCAATGTAATGGGGTGTCTATCCTTCTTTGAAAGATTGCATAAAAGCATTGTATACAGTATTGGATAGCACCGTAGAGTGGCTAATTAATGCTTGATTTAATGCAGAATTAACCATCTCTTGTAATTTACCAGGATTGGCGTCGAAAGTGACCTGCCGCGGCAACGACAGATCGTGCTTCTGGATAGTTTTGCTGCTCCTGCTTATGCTGAAGGACTTCAGATATAGCTGCTTATATTCCTCCATAGCCTGCTCCATAGCTTGCTTCTGATCATCTTTCAGATCCGCTTCGGAAACTTTAATGGCGTTCTTTGGATCAACGTCAGTAGAACCACCCATGATCTTGATCAAGAGATGTATCTAGCGTTCCACCGGGTGTGCCAAAAGAGGTGTTGACGCAAAAAGCGTCGGATCTACGAACACCTCGGTCTTATACCCGAACTCGATATCCAAAGGTGTGCCAGTCGATTTGACCAGTTAATCGACAAGGACGATAACTAGAACAAGTTTGAACGAGACGACCGCGATGCGCCCGGACGTCAAGGCTCAATTTTCTCAAAACGCGGAACTTGCGAGCTTGACGAGGATCAAGTAGAGGCAGCCCGTTGAGGCTTCGTAAGAACTTGTGGATATGCTAGAACTATTACGAAAAAGTAGATGCTAGAAAAGTAGATGGAAAGTAATAGATTTGTTTGATTGTATTTGATATATCTTCTCATACGAGCCCTGGGTACATATTTATACTCCAGTAAAAGGAGTTATACATGGACATGACTCATACTAAACAAAACTTCTATTTTTAAGGAAATAAAATGACTCGTGCAAGAGTCGGACTCAAACTAAAACAATAATACTAGCATAAAATTGCCAGTTTCCTTATCTATCTTCCCTACGATGAAATTTTCCATCGGCAGATTCCTTCAATCCGCAACTTCCTTCTATTGCCATCGGCAACTTCTTGCTGACGTTAGCCACATCATCCTGTATCCATCGGTAATTCCTTCTCATCGGCAAAACATATCTTCTATTCTCTTTGACGCCTCTTCCATCACACTCACCATCGGCAGATTCTTCTGCTTCTATCGGCAATGAAACCGATAGCCCCTTGATGCCGATAAGGAACAATTTTTACCTCTTTACCGATCAATACACTTGGTTTAATATTGACCCGTACAAAAAACGGCATCAACAGCTTGATATGCAGCCACGTCGGTCGGTGGCGTGATAACCAATGTGGGTGCCCCGAGGGTGCCCTTAATTTTTTGGCCTTTCGGCCTGGGACTTCCCTTCAGTCCACCTTGTAAACGTTCTCGTGTTTTTTGGTGTCTGATGATTAGGCTTATCCTTCTGTCTGCTCTTAGAGAGCGTGTAACCCCTGCAAGAATCAATACATGTATATCTGAAATGAGAAAGTGTTTGTGTTTACCTGTGCGGACCTCCGACGTTTGAGGCTTGCCCCGTGGTACGACGCCAGCCCTCGAGTCTTTACTCGGTGTAAAGAAAATCATCTCGGTTCTGTGTCGTCTTTTTTGTTCGTTCCCCATGCATCTCTCCGCGAGAAGGGGGAATATGAGCTGAACCATGCTATCCTCGAAGCGGACGAACCATGGCCGCTCGTCGAGTTACTATTGGAAAAATCTGAGTGGGGTGCTTGATTCCCGTTCGCTGGGGTTCCGGCTTGTGGCCCATGTCGTGGCTCACCCCAAATCGGCTTCATGTAGTAGCTGGGTCCGTTCGATGGGTCCCGGGGGCCTACTGCCTTCCTTCGGTAAGAATACCATGAACCAATCATCCGTAAAGACGGACTCAAATACAAAATCTAGGAATGACCTTAGCATCCGATTGCCAGGCTAATGACCGCTAGTGTGTCCATTCCCTATTCGCCCCTCGCTCTGTTGTCCTGAGATGACCATTTCGAACCCCGCTGGGTTGGCCGCCGTATCTCTGGACCGTATGGGCCGTCAGGGCATCTATATCCCCTATGCCTTTGGCTTACCTGGGCCCGTGGGCCGTTACCGCTTGTTTTCCCCTTGTGCGTGTGTCCCTCCGACCTTTGCGTGAGTCGATCGAGCTCGGATGAGTCGGGGGCTCTCCCGAGGCGCGCTCGCGCTCGGGAGTGTGTGCAGTGAGCCCGGGGTAGATCCTGCAATGATGATGGATACAGGATGCGAGTCGGAACGAGGGGAAAAAGTGAGTTGTGTCAGTTACCTATCGCAGCGCGTGCGGTTCCCGATATTCCTGCGAACAGTAGAGGCGAGGTAGCCGAACGGTCGTGTTTAATGCGACTCGGGTAGTGGGATCTCGGCGTGGTGTGGAGAACTGATGAGGCGACGCCCTGCCTTTCGGGTCCCTACTAATATCCCGTGCCGCGTCATCCCTCCTGCGCTCGTGTTGTTTGCCCTCTCCGCCTCCTGCTCTCGTTCGCGTCGTCTCCCCTTGCTCCTAGGGTTTGTGCCGCCGTGCTTATGCCCTAGCCACGCCTTCCTCCGCACCGCAGACTGTTCCCCATGTGAACCCCCCTATGGCCAGAGATCATCCCTCGAGGAGTTAAGAGCGATAAGAGCGATGCTCGCTCGGGCGTGAGCGGGTACTTGAGCTGCTGCGAGCGGGGCTACTGTGCCCCGAGTTCTCCACCGGCAATGTCACCGAGTGGATCGTCCCCACCGGCGTCGACACCCGGGAACCGCCCGAGGGGTATGTGGTCTCCTTCCCCCCGTTCCACGAGCACGGGTTTGGGACCCCGCCGACTCACTTCCTTCGCGGGATCCTCAACCATTACGGGGTCGAACTCCATAACCTTAATCCCAACTCTGTCCTTCACCTTGCGGCCTTTGCGGCCATGTCGGAGGGGATGCTGGGGGTGGAGCCGGACTTCGTGTTGTGGAAGCATTTCTTCAAGGCGACGGTGTTTCTTGTCAACTCCGGCGGCGCGAGGTCGGTGGCGTCTTGTGGGGGGTGTGTGCTTAGCCTCCGCTTCTCCACCTTGGTGTCCTACATGCCGGTGCGGGCGACTTCGTCCAATCGGAGGTGGCACTCGCAGTGGTTCTACATTCGGAACCACCCCGAGGCGCCGCTCCCGGTTTTCACAGGCCGGTGTTTCGGGGGAGAGCCCCCTGCTAGCATCACGGACCGACCTCGCGTGAGCTTGCGAGGATACAACCTCACCTCCGGAGCCTGACTCAGCTTCGGGATCATGGGCTGAACCTCACGGGGGTCGTCGCACAGTTCCTTCGGCGCCGGGTCCTCCCGCTCATGGTGCGGGCGCGCCCGCTGAACGACACGGTGCCCGGAGCGTCACGCGAGGGGACCGCCATGGCGGCCGAAGAGCTGAGCCTCGATCGTACAATCTCCATTATGCGGGGTAGTCGGGGGAACACGTTTACCCCTGCCAACATCGGGCGCTGCCCTCCGATGCGCCCGGATCCCGCGTTCGTCGATCTGGTGAGTGCAGATGGTGTGATGTTTATTTTCTCTTTTGCGTTATCTTCTCTTGCCGGTAACATCCCATGGATCTTCGGTCTTTTCCCCGTAGGGACCCCGCTCGTCGGTGCGTCACGTGGCCGCCCCCCTTCTCGTTCTGCCGGCACAGCGGTCGGCGAACAGGGAGCGGAACGCGCGATAGCGAGCAGATGCCGTCGAGAGGAGGAGGAGGAAACACGAAAGGGCACTGAGGCGCATGGAGCTGGAACAGCGGCGGGCCAGACAACGCCGCGTTGGGGAAACGGAGGAGTCCCCCACCGAGTCGGACGAAGGCAGCGGTGGCCTCAGTGGGGATGGCGGCGATGACGATGATGACGATGAGGACGGGCGTCCTCAACCTGAAGTGGTGCCGGCTTCGCTGGCGGCCGGAATGCTACGCTACTCGGCGGGGGTTGCGTTGGTAGCAGAGGCGCTCCTGGTTAGGACACTCAGTGCGCACCTGGCCCTAGGGGGTTCCGGGAGTGGCGTCGCTAGAGACGTCCCGGTGACTCCCCGTTCTTCCTCATCCGAAGGGGTCGAACAGAGCGGGAGTTCAGGCGCTGCCGGCCGCAGCGGGGTGGAGCCGAAGCGGAAACACATCTTCTCCCATGGATGAGTTTGTTACGCTTTATGCCATCCTCTGCCTTGTCAGCAGGGAAGAGGTTGCCCGTGATTTGTAATGATTTAGAACCGTCGACGGCTCTGCGTACGCGGGATGGAAGAGACTGCGCCCGAGGGTGCCGTCCGTTGAGGTGGGACAAACCGGTGCCTCCCCGGTTGTTGATTTGGCGAACGCCGCTGAGGCCGTAGCCGGGCTAACCCCAACCAACAGCACCATCATTGGAGAGACGCCACCGGCCTTCGCGCACGTCGGCCCTGAGGCTATTATGCCGCATACTCCCCCGGTCATGGTAGTCGTCGACGACTCCGGGGAGGATGGCGGCCTGGGTGACCCCATGGTTGTGGACGCCGAGGAGACTCCGTTGGCCGAGGTGCCAAAAGACGCAGCGGCGACGGACGTGACGGGAATAGTCGACGGGGCCGGCGTCGACCAGGTGAATGCGGTCGCGGACATCACGACCGTCCTGCCTGAGGTCAGGGTGGCTGTTGCGAGTGAGGAGGAGCCCCTAAGCAGGCCCCTTCCTCCCAACAATCCAGCCCGGGACACAGCGGGTCCCCAGTCCTACACCAAAGGGGAGGTGGCGGATGCCAGGGCATCGAAGGTCGTCCTTTCCCAGTCCAGTGCAACCTCGCCAGGCGAGACGGCCGAGGCTAGGGGAGAAGACGCCCCCGGGGCCCTGTGCCGTCTCCGTCCTGGCCGTCGCTCCTTCGGGGACGTAGGCCAGCTCATCTGGGCTGATCAGGGGAATCTAGGGTCCCCCGTGTTCATGTTGGATGACCCGCGTGAGCTTCACCATTGGAATTGGGTGGCGGATGCCCGTCAGGAGCTTGGCCTCCGCATCACACGGAATGTGGAGCGGATCCAGAGAGTCGTCGCATCATTATCCGAAGACTTCTCGCATCATGGCAATGTGAGAGACCGTTTTGTTCGTAAATGTTGTTTGTTCCTACTTGTCGAGTTCCTGATGCCTCTCTTTCTGTAGATCCTGATGGCGACGAGCGTCGAGAAGTCGAAATTCCTCCATCGCGAGGCCAGCTGGTGGGCTCCTAGGTCGTGGACGTCCGTCAGGGGAGCCGCCGTGGCGGAGGACTTTGTCGCGACTCGCCATCGCGTGGTGGAGCTGGAGGAGCAGCTGGGCGCTTTGGAGTTGAGCGCGGCAGCTGCCCAGACGTTAGCGCTGCGGACCGCCGGCGACGTCACGCGGGCGAGCAAGAGCGGAACACAGCTCGTGCTGACGCGGAGGCGGTCCGCCAGATGTTGGCGGACAAAAGCTAACCGCGTCAGGTTGAGGTGGGACGCCTGGCGGCCGAGCGCAACGCTGAAGCCGAGGGGCGATGCCGAGCTGTCTCAGCGCTGGACTCCGTGGAGGAGGAGCGTAACACCGTGCGGTGTCAGCGCGACATCAACGGTCGAGAGCGCGACGACGTCGTGGCCTGCCTCGAGGACCTGTCTAACAAGGCGCGCGAGCGCAGTGCTGACGCCGACCGGAGGATTTTGGAGTTCTCCGCCCGGGTTGGTGAGTTGACAACGGCCGCCTCACAGCTCCGCGCGACGGTCAACGGCCTGGAGGGGAGAACGCAGGTATGTTTCCTTCGTTTTCTCGTTTGCCTTGGCGTTGTGTGTCATTTGTTTAGGGGTTGAGATCCCCTTTTTGTTGCTTCAGGGTTGCAGGCCGGCGCGCAGGAGGCACAGGCGTTGCGGGAGGCCGTGCACGGGGTGTGCGATCTCTTCGGTGTGGTAGCCGTCGAGGATGGTTCGGCAGCGACCAGAACCCGCGTCGGCTTGCTCTGGGAGCGGGGCCAAGCGCGGATCCGGGAGGCCTTGCACATCGGGGTCCACCGTACGATGGCCATCGCCACCTGTTTTGAATATTCCCTAGAGGTAATCATAGAGATGATTGTATTTCCTTGTATCCATGACATGTTATGAGTTCAATGAATATCCATTAAAGACAACTTGCATCGATAAACAATTATGTGAATTGTTTGTGAAACTCATTTACTTGTATGGTTATTCTAAAGTTGTCCCTGATCGGAGTTCATGCTAGAATGTGCATGAATATTAGATCAACACATTATTAGTTGATGACTATGTTTCACAAGTCATGGACATGAGATGTCAAACTAATAATGTGGGCACATGTAGGACATGGTGCTGGACAGACCCGACATGAGATTGTCTCTATACACATCGTGTACATTATGTCCTTAGACCTGAGATTGTCGTATGTACTCAAGATGTGAAACGACCTACCCTAGGACTACCAAACGCTACTTCGTGTCTGGGTAGTTATAAAGGTAGCTTTCGGGTTTGTCAGAAAACATGCTGTGAGACATAGTCAATCAAGATGGAATTTGCCACTCTCCATATGAGAGAGATATCACTGGATCACTCAAATGATTAGATCATGAAATGCATGGCCGTGCTTGGGTTAAGTGTTAACCCACGAGTTGAACCAAATATCATGAGGCAAAGGAATAACATGTATATTGAATTGTGGTGGTTCGTCTGATATCATAATAGCGTATGCATAGGAGTTGACACGCCTTGCTAGAGGCCGCTATCAACTATTGGTCGAGTAAGAGTACTTGGGCCATGTCTATGTGTGCGTGAGCCCATAGGGTCGCACGCTTAAGGGGCTGGAAGCCTAATTCGAGTTGGACCCGAATTAGACTAGGTTTAGGGTTGCTAATGGGCCTCCAACGTGGGAGCTCATTAGGACGCCTATATAAACAAGGGGTGGGCGCGGGGCGAGATACTCACGTCCTTTGGCAGCCGCCGTCGCCCTCCCCACGCTCGCGCCTAGTACTCCTCGCGGACCTAGCAGTCTAGAGGCGTGACGCTTCTTCCCTGCACGTGTGGGATTCCTCGGAGATGCTGCATATGGAGCACAAGGATGAACCGCGAGTAAGAGACGTTGAGACGGACGACCTCGCAACTGCACGACACTGCTACGACGCGCACGACTACATCAAGTCGCTTCCGCTGCACCTGCGCGTCTAGTGGTAACCCCGTGATCTATAACTTGCACTAGTTCCTAGTTTATGGGGTAGAAAATTTTTGTTTTCTGGCTAGCGTAGCAACCTCATAACCCTACACCGCCTGCCTCTACGACGCAGTGACTCCTGTGCTCGTTAGCGAAGGCTATCCCCCGGACGCCCAGAGGACCTGCTCGACCGGATCGAGGCCGACACGGAGGAGCCTGCAGCGATCCTGGTCGCCAAGCTTGACGACAATGTGTTCCCGCCACCGGAGGAGTGACCCTGTGTGGTCAATGATTAGGGACGAGGGCCCTTGTAACAAACAATTTAAGTTATCTTGTGATGTGCCCCTGAGAGGGCTTTAGATGACTTTGATAGCTCCTTGGTGAGCTTATTTTAAGTTTGTTTGCTTGTTAGTTTTCACATTTGCCTTTTGCTTGGGCTACACTACAAGAAACCTGTTAATCCATGACGGAAAATTTCCATCACAGATCAACAAAAAACCGTCACTATGCAGCATCTATGATGGTTTTAGATACCGTCATGGATTGAGCCTAGTGACGGTTTATGAAAAACCATCACGGATTAAAGGAATCGGTGACAATCCTAGACCGTCACGATAGAGCCCGAGGCCTAGTTAGGCCAGCCCAAGCCCATTTTCTCTGACGAAAATAACCGTCACGGATGAACTGCCACATCATCACAAAGGCTTACATGGATGCTTGCGTGTATGATGACGTGGCTGATGACCGATGACGTGGGGTGGGCCATTTATAGCCAGTTTTCAGCCCATTTACATTCTCGTTTCAGTCCATTTTTCAATTTATTTTTCAACCGAATATCATGGAATGAACATACAGATCATTATTATATCACATACAACAAACATCCAGCTCATATAGACAAACTCGTTTTTCAGTTACAAAATAAGAACTCAATTCAGCAACAAACACCATCAGCTACTTGCCCGATTTTCCCTGGGAGGAGTTTTGATCTGTTCGGGCGTGTGGTTGGGTGGAGGTACTTGGCTCTGGGGAGCCAGAGTACTTCGCGGCCCTTCGGCACGGTCCGACGAGATTTCTTCTCTTGGTGGGGGAGATCGGGCTTTCACTTAGCGGGTTTGGCAAAGCGGTTTTGAGCGAAAAAGATTTTGGAGTGAAAGACACGGGTTACCCCCTTCCCAGCCCCCGAGCGAGGTGTGCTCTGGCGCGTGCCGAGAGTGCACCTTGCTAAGCGGTTGGTCCGAGAGTTGCCGCGTTTTTATTCCTCGGACTTTTTGCTCTTAAGAAAAGTTACATGCGTATGTACATGGTGATAGGTATACTAGATGATAGTAGAAAAGTGACATAGCTATTGGTGCCGTGGGCGTCCGAGCTCTTTGCGCTCTAGGGGTCGACGTCCATCTTGTCAGCGGCTTCGATCGCCGCCACCACCTCCTCGCTGTGCACCTCGGCCATGGCGTTCTCGCAGCAGTCCACCTCGCATTGGTACGCCACCTTGACGTCGGAGGAGACTGTCATGATGCCGTACGACCCTGGCATCTTGAGCTTGAGGTAAGTGTAGTTGGGAACGGCCATGAACTTCGTGTAGCACGGCCTCCCCAACACTGCATGGTAAGTCCCTCGGGAAGCAATGACCTCGAAGGTGAGATACTCGGTCCAGAAGTTGTCCGTCTCCCCAAATGTGACGGGCAGGACGATCTGCCCTAGGGTACCGTTTGTCTCCCGGGGATGATTCCCTGAAAGGGAGCCCCCAAGGATCGAAGCTTTTCCCTACGTGGACCGAGGGCCTCGAAGGCATTGTAGTACATGATGTTGAGGTTGCTGCCCCCGTCCATCAGTACTTTGGTGAAGCGCACGCTCCCTATGATCGGGTCCACAACGAGTGGATAACGACCCGGGTGGGGAATGTGGCTCGGATGGTCATCTCGGCCCGAACGTGATGTCGGGCTCCGACCAGTCGAGGAAGGCTAGAGTTGCCGGGGTGACTGCGAAGACCTCGCGCCACTCCTTCTGCCGGTTCTTGTAGCTATAGGCCTCTAGGCCTCCGAAGATCATGAGGCACTTGTTGACGTGGGGGTAGGAGTCTTCGCGACCCCCGTCCCCGTCCTGGCCTTCTGATTCCTTCGGTTCGTCCTTGTTAGGGACAGCCTTGAAGTACCTGGCCATCATGTCACACTACTGGAGTGTGTGCTTGACCGGTCCATTGTGATACGAGCATGGATTTGTGAGCATGTCATCGAACTTGCCCACCTTCTTCCCGCCCTGGGGACGGGGAGGCTTGCAGTCTGCCGCTGCGACAATGTTGTTGCCACCGCCACGCTATGGCTTACCCTTCTTCTTGTTCCTATTCTGGGCGCGGTTCGAGCCGCCTTCGCCGGTGGTCTCGACTTCCTTGCCCTTTCCCTTGTCGGGGTGGAATATTGCACCGACCGCCTCTTCTCCTGACGCGTAGCTCGTGGCGATGTCGAGGAGTTGTTCGGTGGTGTGAGGGTTGCTGCGGCCCAGCTCATGGACCAGCTTTTTGCAGGTGGTGCCTGCGAGGAAGGCCTCGACCACGTCCGCGTCGGCCGTGGTCAGGACCTTCGTGCACTGCTGAGAGAAGCGACGAATGTACTACCGGAGGGACTCATCCGCCTTCTATCTGCAGCTGCGAAGGTCCCAGGGATTCCCTGGGTGCGTGTAGGTGCCTTGGAAGTTCCTGACAAAGGCCTGTCACGGGGACTCCCACCCATCGATGGTGTTGGGAGGCAGATGCTCAAGCCACGTGCGGGTCGAGTCCGAAAGATGGAGAGGCAAGTTGCAAATGATGAAGTCGTCATCGTCCGTGCCGCCGGCCTGACAGGCGAGGCGGTAGTCGTCGAGCCAGAGCCCGGGGTTCGTTTCCCCGGATTACCAGACGACGTTGGTTGGTTGTCGAAAAGGGTGCGGGAACGGCGCGCGCCAGATGTGGCGAATGAACGCCAAGGGACCCGGTGGCTCCGGCGTGGGAGGCCGGTCTTCATCGCTGTCATATCAGCCGCCACGTCGGACATGGTAGCCTCGGCTTACGCCGTCCTGCTTGGCGTGCTTGCGTGTGTTGAGCGTGTCGCGCACGTTGCGCTTTTCGCCTATGCGAGCGTGCATGGTCGGACGCCGGTGTTCGGCCGGTGCGGGATACAAATGGACCGACCCCTCGCGGTCGTTAGGAGCCGCGCCGGCTGGGTGGCCGGCGCTGAGCCGGCGCCTCCGCGACGCGGAGCTCTCGGCCTGTTGTTCCGCGGCCCGCTCCAGAAGGGTCTTCAGCTCGTCGTGAGCAAGCTTGTCGTCGGGAGCATCTAGGATCGGAAGGTTGCAGAGCAATATCCTTGTTGTCGCGATGTTCTAGCTTGCCCGCATGAACTGCGGTGTGCCATATTCGTCGTTGATGATGCGGTGGTGTACCGCCCGGGCCTCCCTGCGAGCGCGAGGCTCCGCGGGATCCCTGGCGGCTTCGCGCTCGAACATCACCTTTCGCTGGCGTTCCGCGAGCTGTTGCTCTATGTCGCGGAGCTGCTGCTGCCAGGCCTCCGAAGACTGCGGGTCGGGCCTTAGCTGGGATACCGGAACACCCGTCTAGCGGACGGGTGTGTGGTTGTCGTCGTCGCCGTTGTCCCCCTTGTAGATGAGGGTGGGGTCGACGGCGGTTCCGGGTGGAGGTGCGTCGCACATGAAGCACTCGTGGCCATGGTCCTCATTGGGATCGCTCGAGCCAGAGTCGAGCAGATAATCGTTGGCTTGGAGGAAGCCGTGAAGCGCCTCCTTATCCTCCAGACCGTCGAAGTCCAGGGGGTCCCAGGGATCAACGCTCCCACGACTTGAGTCGGTGTAAGATGTGGCCTCGGAGCTCGTGAGGATATCAGAGGCGGAGCGAGAGTGGTGGCACACGAGCCCCATTCGTGTCCCTTCCGCGGGGTCAACATGGAACCACACGACCACCATCTCCGCATACGACGCGGCGGCATTCCTCATGCCGAAGGGTTGCGCCTCCAAGATGGACGCTTTGACGTGCCCAGGAGAGAGCGGCTGCCCTCCCGCGAGCTGCGCCGTCATGTTGGCGAACGCGAAGTAGAGGTTGTGCAGGGACTACCGAGTCGGCTGGGGTCCCATGAGCGTGTCGAGCTGACGCTCGAACTGAGGATAATCGGCCCGCGGGACGACCGCCCCACGAGCGGCTTGTTCCCCAGAGAGAGACAGATGGAGGTGGGCCATAGATGCGGTGATGGCATCCATGGCTACCTCAGAGGATGCCGTAGGGCGACGGAGAGCCAGGTCGCCCCCCCCCCCGCCCGTGGCACTAAAAGGCCAGGCTACCAAAACGAACAATGGTGCCCGGAGCGAAATCAACGTGGCGACCAGCCATCCGAAACTCGAAAATACGGGTGACACGCAAAGGCCCCTACCTGGCGTGCCAACTGTCGGTGTCTAAAATGGCGGGGTCTAGACGTCCAACGAGTAAATTTCTAAGTGTGTCGTAGTTCAAATGGTTACGCTCGAAGAACACAGAGGTTTATACTGGTTCAGGCACGAACGCCCTACGTCCAGTGTGTTGCGGAGTTGTATTACCGAGCGTGGAGGGCTCGTAGAGGGGAGCTACAAGCTTTGGTGAGAGAGGGAAGCGCCTTCCCAGGTCTCGTGCGTATGAGGTTGTTGGTTCTGGTGTGTGCTCGCGTGTGTGCGAGTTTGGGATGTGTGTGAATGAATGCTGGAATGTCGAGAGAGAGAGATTGGAGGTCCATTCTCTCCCTTTATATGTAGGGAGAGATGGAGGAGTACAGTAGAGAGAGGGGGAGTGAACGTGGGCCCGGCTTGGGCCGCTGCCGAGGGGGAGCTTTGTCTATAAATAGGAGTGGCCGCCCATGGGGAGATTTACATCCACACAGTATGGCCCGCCCTAGATTCTTCCTCCGAGGTCCCATCGGAGAGTCCCTTGAGCCGCCCTGGTGGGCGGCCTTTTGAGAGCTGCACCGGATTCAGAGGAAGTTTCGCGTTGAGGGTGCAGGATTGAGAGGAAGCTCTGCGAGATGTGCATAGCTTTCTCTTATCCTAACCACTGGTGGAGCGGGAGGTTGTGACCACCCCCTTCATGAATCGCTCCCTAGGGTGAAGGGCGTAGGATCCATCGCTTTTGCGGAATGGCTCCTGCTCTTTGCCCCGAGGGCGCTGATGACGTGTTGTCCCTCACCGGAGGGCAGTCGAGGATGTGTCCACGGGAATCGTTACAGCAGTTCACCTGCGTGACCCTGGGATCTGTCCCATCCTTTACTGTTGGTTGATGGCGATATCACCGTTAGCGAGATTGGCGGGCTCGGGGCTGCCTGCCGGTGGTGTCCTTGATCGCGTAGCAGCTGGGGAGACGTAGTAGCTAGGGAGACTTAGCCGACGGACAACATTGTCTTCATTCTGTCTTCCTTCCTGAGGAAGATTGCGCCAGTAGACACATGTCCGGGTTCTGTTCGTCCTTGTTGTGCTGTAGCCATGCGTCTCGTGACCGGGAACTCCGTTGTTCCCTTACCTGGGCATGGGCTGGGGCTGGTCGCACAGGACCGGGCACCCCCGCGTTCCGTCATACAAGGCTGATGATGCCCTAATCCCTGTTGGAGTGTCCGTCAGAGGCATGGCGCAGATGTAGTGCGCAGAAGTCGTTGGTTAGGCAGCACAGGACCTTGTACCGCGGGGTGAACAGAGGTTGGCATGGCGACTCATGCCTTGAACCCCATCCCTGAGGACGGAGGGTACTGCGGACCTTTTGACTATATGGACTAGGGTGTCCCAGGTTGTTGATTGCGGTGAGATCTCCGAAGGTGAGGGACGTCACGGGTGACGCCTCCCTGGCTCGGACGGGGCGGAAGACTCCCCGAGGGTTGATGACGTCTCGGATGACGCCACCTTAGCCTGGGCGAGGCGGAAGAGCCCCCGAGGGTTGATGACGTCACGGATGACGCCCCTTTGGCTCGGGCCGGGCGGAGGAGCCCCCGAGGGTTGATGACGTATCGGATGACGCCACCTTAGCTCGGGCGAGGCGGAAGAGCCTCCGATGGTTGATTTTGTTTTTGTGGAGTCTGGTAAATTGGGTACCCTATTTCTAGGTATCCGACAACTAATATGAGCAAGTGCTGCCTCTAAATTTTTGGACACCCCTAAATTCCATGTGAGTGCGAGCGGACGCACTGCCTAGAGTCTAGCACTACCCTCTTCATCAACCAAAAAAAATCTCCGCGTACCTTAGGCCAAAGCAAAAGTCTGGCATATCTATTTTTTCCAAAAAAACTTAAAAACTGGTGGCCAACAGTTTGACATTTGGGCTTGACATTTTTGTCAAAGTTGTAAATAGGAGCCCGTACTTGGCAATTTGACAACCGTAAAAAGGGGGAGACAATTTTTTTTCCTTCTTTTTTTCACGGCAGAACCGTGGGCGTTGGCCTTTTTTCCTTCCTTTTTTTCATGGCGGAACACTAGGCAGCGGGTCCACTGGTCTATAATTTCCATTTTTGCCAAGTCATTATGGGAACTGTTAGAGATTACATATTTTTTGTTTTGTCATATCTATTTCAGAGTTAGTAAATTCCATGTTTTATCAAACCAAAATTATCAAACTGTTGGAGTTGCTCTAAGAACAACCTAGTTTTACGAGTTACGGTGCCACCATGCATAGATAGAGTAGTGAGAAGATCTTTTTCTTAGACATATAATATCCTTAGTTGTCACACCCATGTGGGTCAAATCTTTTTTTTCTAAAAAACAATCCTAGAGGATAATACATTGTTCTGGCTGGATTTAAGCCGGCTAAAAAACCAAACGAATAGGCTGAATATTGTGGTGGGTAGTGACTAGCAGTGAACGGTAAGTCCACAACTTCACGAAAAATGTTTGGAACCCGGATTGTGAACTTCCCCTTCGGAAGCTCGCTCTCCATTGAATAAACCAATGAATCTAGCCCTTGAATTCATGAGGATTCGTTGGATCAGGAGTGGTCTGAGATGTTTGACTAAGTTAGGAACGATGAAACTAGCCAATTTATTAGATTTGGTACATGTTTTTCTCCGACAACAAAGCAGTAAAATTAATGAAAATATGCTATGAGCTGTAGAAATAATCAGTTAAACATGCTCTATGTTCATGTTTTCTTAAATGAATTACTCGACTTCTATCTATGAATATTGTATGTACTTGTCGCCACGGTTCCAATTCCAACACCGCGCCCGATAGCAGAGCGAGATAGGAAAGTATACGGCGCACCCTAACATCGATATACACTTTGTTTATTTGGCTTATTATCCCATCTTATTAGTCATCGTACAATATTTTTCTTAAAAAAAAATTTAAAGATAGCATCAACCGACGTTGTACGTCCTATCCTATTCGAGAACACGACAGAAACCCTAACATCGTAGGTCAGCCGTAGCGCGACTGCACGAGCAGAGGCGGCCCGTGTGGTGGCAATCGGCAACTTGGTGCCCGCGATTGCTGGAGCAGAGGCGGTGTCGCCGTCGTGGCGATCGACAACTTTTGGTGTGGTGGCCGGCCAGCATGTCGCAGGCAGTCAACTTGCTGCCACAGTGGCCGGCGGTAGACAGTCACGGCTAATGCCGACCCCGCGCAATGGCCGTCGGACGGCGGGGAACGAGAACGAGATCGTCTTGACTTCACCCGGATCGAGCAGTCAGCACATCTGCGCCGTCAGCTCAGGATCCGACGACAGCTCCGCCAAAGTGACATGGGCTGGCTGCACAATGGCAAAGCCCATTATACCTCCCATAGACGGATGCTTTGTGGCAGGCCGTACGTCTTTGCCGATGCTTTGTGGCAGGCCCTACAGTGTCAGCGGATCAGCCTCACCAATGACTAAGTCCGAGTCTTCAGCGCACTTCATCGCCACTCGCGCACGACGCGCTCTCGCCGCGCCTACCTACCGTTCCGCACAGCTCGCGCACTCGCTGTATGCTTGCCTAGTCGTCGCGCGCTCTCGCTACCGCATCTAGCGCTCGCCCGTATGTGTAGCCGCGGCCAATGGCTACTCATTGTAATCTATAAATGTAACACTTGTGACATGAATACAATTGTCCAGTTGGCCTGTATCATTATACATAGTATCAGAGCCATTCCGTCTCCGAGCCCAGCCAGATGCTCAATCTGCTTCGTGGCCTCAATCCGAAGTACCGCTACGTCAAGCCCGTCATCACGTCCAAGTACCCGCCGCACACGTTCATGAGTATGCGGTCCTTCCTCATCCTTGAAGAACTCGCCGCTGCACATGATGCATCCACCGAGGCCGGCCAGGCGCTCACCACGTCACACGACACTCACTCCGGGGGCGCCACCTCCAACGCCGCGACCTCCTCCAACGACGGCTCCACTGCACCCCGCAACGCCAACCGCTCCAACAACAACTGCTCCAACAATCGGTACGATCGTCGGCGCGGTCGCGGCGGATCATCGCGCCAGAACACCTCCAACGCCCAGAGCGGCCAGCATGGCCAGAACGTCCAGAACGCGCCTTGGGTCGCCGGCTACAACCCCTGGAAAGGCATGGTGCAGGCCTGGTCCATGTCGTTTCGTGCTCCTGGTGCTGGCGTCTTGGGGCCTCGTCCACCCTTCCAGACTCAGCAGGCCATGTCGTGCACACACCTGCCACAGCAGGGCGGATCCAACGACGTCTTCAACACCAGTGCTCTTCACGCCGCTCTTCAGGCTGCCGGTGTTCCCCATCAACCTCCATCTGCGCCGGAATGGTATTTCGACACCGGGGCGACGTCGCACATGTCTTCCTCTCCTGGTAACGTTCTACCCTCCACTCTCCGGCCTTCCTCCTCTTTGATCACCGTCGGCAACGGTGCTCAAATGTCAGTCACCCATCGTGCATCTACTTACATTCCCACTATCACCACTCCTCTTCAGCTCAACAATGTTCTGATTTCCCCTTCTTTGATTAAGAACTTAATCTCCGTTCGCCGCTTAAATCGTGATAACAATGTTTCCATTGAGTTTGATCCTTCTGGATTCTCTATAAAGGATCTTCCCACCAGGGAGGAGATGCTCCAATGTGAGAGCAACGGCGACCTCTATCCACTTCGACTTCCACAACATCAGACATTCACAGCTTCTTCGCAACAGTCCCTCTGGCATCAGCGATTGGGACATCCCGGGCATCCAGTGTCTGCCCAAGTTCTTCAGCATTTTCATTTTTGTTGTAATAAGACTGCTGCCCATTCTTGCACTTCATGTCGTTTGGGCAAGCATACTCGCCTTCTTTTTATAGATTCTGCATCTAGAACATTTTTCCTTTTCAACTTGTTCATTCAGATGTTTGGACATCACCAGTTTACAGTCACTCGGGTTATAAATATTATGTAGTTTTTCTTGATGATTACACTCACTATCTATGGACTATTCCCCTCCGTAATAAATCTGATGTGCTTCCCACCATGCGCGCGTTCATTGCTTATGTCCAGACCCAATTTCGTCTTCCTATCCTCGCTTTCCAAACAGACAATGGCAGCGAATATGATTCCACTGCCATGTGCATTCTACTCTCTTCCCTCGGCACACAGCTACGGCTCTCTTGCCCCTATACCTCACAACAAAACGGGAAGGCAAAGTGAGTTCTTCGCACCCTTAACGATTGTTTACGTACTATGCTAATTCACAGTGCAGCTCCCTTGGTGTTCTGGGCCGAGGCTCTCGCCACGGCCACTTACCTGGTCAATCGGCGCCTGAGTTGCGCCACCGGCACCACGACGCCTTACGCGCTCCTCTTCGGCGTGCCACCATCCTACACCGAGTTGTGTGTCTTTGGGTGCAGATGCTTCCCCAATTTGATCGCCACGACTAGCCACAAGCTCGCCGCACAATTGTAGGGTCGAGATGGCGGACTAGAGGGGGGGGTGAATAGTCTTTTCTAAAAACTTAAGCGTAACGGCTAACCGAAACTATTACGGAATTAAAACTATCGGTCTAGCCAAGACTATACCCCTCTATCTATTACTTTAGCACCTAGCAAAGATGACTATTATGCAAACTAAGGTGCCAACCTAGGAAGCTCACCTAAACAAGTCTAGGTTACAAGGTCACACAAACCTAAGCAACTAGTACTCTAAGCACACCGGGAGCTCCTACACATACTAGTAAGCAAAGCACAAAGCACCTAAGCTCACTAGCAATGCTCTCTAGCAAGACTACACAAGTCAACTAGAGAGCTCAACTTACTTAGCTACACAAACTAAGAAATGTGACTAACAAGGCTACACAAGTCAATTAGCCACTCAAGAGCTACTTCTATGCTACACAAGCTAGAAGGTAACTAGGCAAACTACACAAGCTAAACTAGTTACAAGAGCTACAATTAAACACTAGCACAAGTATGAGAATGCAAATACAAGCTAATAATTTGAAGAATGCAAACCATCGAGAAGATGTACAAGGTTGACACGGTGATTTTTCTCCCGAGGTTCACTTGGTCGCCACCAAGCTAGTCCTCGTTGTGTCGACCAACACTTTGTGATTCGACGGCTAATAGGCGTTCACAAACCTAGCCCACTAACTCAGGCGCCGCAAGAATCCACCCAAAGTGAGGGTAGCTCAATGACACGCTCAACTAGAGTTGCTCTTCGCGATCTCCCGCGAGGCGAGCACAACACCCCTCACAAGCACTTCTCCGGAGCGCCGCACAATCTTCTTGCGTGCTTCGACGGAGCCACAAGCCACCAAGCCGTCTAGCATGTGGCAACCTCCAAGAGTAACAAGCACCACGAGCTTGCAAGTCGATCACCTAGTGCCACACGAAGCTATCTCTCAAAGCAACGCACTAGTAATCGCTCTCTCACACAATCGGATGATCTCTATCAAGTGTGTGTGAGTTAGAGGGCTCCCAAACCAAGCACACTAGAGGCAACAAATGCCCAAGGTGCTCTACCAGCCCCAAGAGCCGGTCAAGGGCTATAAATAGCCTCCCCATCAAAACTAGTTGTTTTGCCCACTCACTGGGCCTTCCTGCGTACCTCCGGACGCAAGTTCATAGGGGTCTGGACCATCACGCGCGCGTTCGGACCCTCCTAGCTGTTTGAAATCGCCCCGTTGGCGCGCTCACCCCGCTCTGCCACGCGTCTCCAGACGCTACTGTTCACTGGGTCCGGACTCAACGCCTCCTGCGTCCAGATCCCAGCAGAGAGCACCCGAGAGCACACAACAGTCCAGACTGCGTCCGGATCCTTGCGTCCGGACCGCATACAGCGTCCGGACCTTCACTTCGAGCAGTTACAGAGAGGGCAAACCTCCGGACGCCGTGTCCGGAGTTCACCGTCCGGACGAAGAACAACGTCCGGATCACCTCTGTTAGCACAGCGCAGTAAGTGGGGTTGGCGTCCGGACGCAAAACCAATGGTCCGGACCGCCCATGCCCCTTGCGTCCGGAGTCAGTAGACTCGGCCAGACCTAGGGTTAGGTTCCGGACCCATCGCCGATGGTCCGGACTCAGCCAAACCCTAGCGTCCGGAGCTGTTTCCTCAGCCGAAACTTCTCCGCACTTCTTCCTTTGCTTCTCATGTGCTAACACAAATGTGTTCACCACCTTGTGCATGCGTGTTAGCATTTTCACAATAATTTTCAAAGCATTTTCACTTGCTTCTCACCACGCCAGTCGATCCTAATTCATCGCAAAGTTAGATCGCTCACAGTGGCACTAAATAACCGATATGCAAACAAGTTTGCTCCTCTTGATAGTACGGCTATCTATCCTAAACCCGGTCATAATCTTCTCTACACACCTATGACCGGTGAAATGAAATGCCCTATGGTTATACCTTTGCCTTGCGCATTCCATTCCATCTTCTTCTCCAATGTTGATGCAACACATGCACCAACCTCTTGTCAAATGATATGATCCACTCCATATCATCACATGACTGTATTGGTTCATCGACCTTGACCTCACTTGCTCTTCACCGTTGCCTTGGTCCATCGGCGCCAAGCATCACCCGCTTGCCCTTCACACTTGCAACCGGTCCATCAAGCCAAGCCTCATCTTGATCTTCTCCACCTTGATCACATGACTCCATGTCATGTCTCATGTGCAATAAAGCTCCTTCATCACACAATCACCTGTGAACTAATCTCCTGTGTATATATAACTTAAACACATATTAGTCCACCTAAGTTGTCACTCAATTACCAAAATCACATAGGAACTCTCAACGATCCACACCATGCGTCTTCATCGGGTATCCAGCGGATCACCACGGCTATCGGTGCTACAACGTCGCCACTGGACGCGTGATCACGTCACAGCACGTGATCTTCGACGAGAAGGTTTTTCCGTTCCACGACGCGGCTTCCTCCCCAGCTAACTCCACGTTGTGCGCGCCGCCTTATCCGCCGCCCGTGGATCCTGGAGCCGCGCCCATCACGCGTTCACCTCCATCACCTCCGTCATCGCCGCCCTGATTGGTGACCGAACTGCCACCGCACCCCACGCGTCAGCGCACCGCACACGGGGGGCCACCAACGGCTGCAGCTAAGTTGTCGCCACAACCCGCTGCGACATCACCGGGCCACTTCGTCAGCTCACTGACTACATCCCCTAGTTCGACAGTCCCGGGTTCTTCGTCACCTGCCGCAGTCCCGGGCTCTTCGTCACCTGCCGCACCTGCTTCCGCACCCGGATCTTCGCACGACGTCGCCGCTCCTCATCACCCGATGGTCACCCGAGCGCGCATCGGTATCGATAAGCCTAACCCGAAGTATGCCATGGTTGTCTCCCAGGCGTCCATCTCTTCTATCCCGAAGAGTGTCTGCACTGCTGTCAAGGACCCCAACTGGTACGTCTCCATGAAACAGGAGTTCGACGCTCTCCAAGCCAACAAAACATGGACCCTGGTTACCCGGTCGCCGGGTGCACGGATCATCACCGGCAAATGGGTCTTCAAGCACAAGATGAATCCCGATGGCACACTTGAGCGCTACAAAGCTCGATGGGTTGTCCGCGGGTTCAATCAGCGGCCTGACATCGACTTCGGCGAGACCTTCTCTCCGGTGATCAAGCCAGCGACGATCCGCACAGTGCTGACTCTGGTGGCGACATACGGCTGGCCGGCTCATCAACTTGATGTTTCAAATGCCTTTTTTACACGGCAATTTACAGGAACAGGTCTACAGCCAACAACCCACATGCTTCATCAACCCTCAGCATCCCCCGACGTCGTCTGCCTGTTGTCGCGGTCACTCTACGGCCTGCGGCAGGCACCTCGGGCATGGTTCGAACGCTTCGTCGGGCATGTCACGTCGCTCGGCTTCATACAGTCCAGGGCGGACTCATCGCTCTTCGTCTTGCGCCGCAACGGAGCCACTGCGTATCTACTCCTGTACGTCGACGACATGATTCTGTCTGCCTCTTCGTCAAGCTTGCTCCAGCACGTCATCGCGCGACTTCACGACGCGTTCGCCATCAAGGACATGGGTCCGGTGCACCACTTCCTCGGCATCAACGTGCGCCGGACCCGATCGGGGTTCTTCTTATCGCAAGCTCAGTACGCCGAGGAGCTACTCGATCGTGTCGGAATGACGAACTGCAACATTGCCCCCACTCCAGCGGACTCCAAGCCGAAGCCGTCCACACATGACGGTCAACTCATCGCCGACGCCACTTCATACAGGAGCATCGCCGGGGCCTTGCAGTACCTCACCATCAGCCGCCCGGACATCGCCTACGACGTCCAGCAGGTCTGCCTCCTCATGCACGCTCCCCGCGACGTGCACCAGATCATGTTGAAGCGCATTCTCAAGTACATCAAGGGCACCATCAATCTCGGCGTTCAGTTACGCACAACTCCAACACCGACGATCACCGCGTACTCGGACGCGGACTGGGCCGGCTGCCCCGATACACGACGTTCCACGTCCGGATTCTGCGTGTTCTTAGGGAGCTCCCTGATCTCGTGGTCGTCCAAACGATAGACAACAGTCTCCCGATCGAGTGCGGAAGCCGAGTACCGCGCCATTGCTAATGCCGTCGCCGAGTGCTCCTGGCTTCGACATCTTCTCGGCGAACTCCTCTGCAAGGTTCCATCCGCAACGGTGGTGTTCTGCGACAACATCTCCTCAGTGTACATGGCGCGGAATCCAGTTCATCCCTGCACACGAAGCACATTTGGGGAGCTCCATGTGACGCACGTTCCAAGTGCTCGCCACATCGCCGACGTCTTCACTAAAGGTCTTACATCGGCGCTCTTCTTCGACTTCCGGGACAACCTCTCTATTCAAGGACCTGACGTCGAGACTGAGGGGGGGTGTCAGCGGATCAGCCTCACCAACGGCTAAGTCCGAGTCTTCAGCGCACTTCATCGCCACTCGCGCACGACGCGCTCTCGCCGCGCCTACCGTTACGCACAGCTCGCGCACTCGCTGCATGCTTGCCCAGTCGTCGCACGCTCTCGCTGCCGCATCTAGCGCTCGCCCGTATGTGTAGCTGCGGCCAATGGCCACTCATTGTAATCTATAAATGTAGGCTTTTGCTACGATACTCCGGAATGAATATGGATCGTCCATTTATTCCGATCCAACGGTCACGATCATCTAGTATTTATTGAATTTTTATTTTATAAAAATAGGTTGCTGCCGTCGGCAAAGGAGCAGCCTTTCAACGACGTTAGCGGGGCAGTTCGTGGCGGCGGAGCCTGCCTCGGCTGCGTCGTCCAGGCGGCAGCGCGTACGGAGCGTCGAGTGGCGCCGTCAAGGCGACGTACGACGCGTCCAGCAACGGGGGCGTCCGGCGGCAGAGCCTACGGATGGCTGCGGCGGCGTCGCCGTGGTCCGGCAGTGCCGAGCGGGGCAGTTCGTGGCGGCGGAGCCTCCCTCGGGTTGCGTCGTCCAGGCGGCAGCGCGTACGGAGCGTCGAGTGGCGGCGTGAAGGTGACCAGCAGCAGGGGCGTTCGGCAGCGGAGCCTCCGGATAGCTGCGGCGGCGGTGCCGAGGGGGGCAGTTCGTGGCGACGGTGCCTCCCTCGGGCTGGGTCGTCTAGGCGGCAGCGCGTACGGAGCGTCGAGTGGCGGCGTCAAAGCGACGTACGACGCGTCCTGCAGCGGGGGCGTCCGGCGGCGGTGCCTCCCTCGGGCTGCGTCGTCCAGGCGGCAGCGCGTACGGAGCGTCGAGTGGCGGCGTCAAAGCGACGTACGACACGTCCAACAGCGGGGGCGTCCGGCGACGGAGCCTCTGGATGGCTGCGGTGGCGTCAGTACCGGCCATATGGTGTTTTATTTTTTGGTTTTTTATTCATTAATTTATTTAGTAAATTATTAAGTTTAGAAAAATGAACGGTCCATATTTGATTTAAGATATTACCTCCTGGGAGGTAACCGGAGTACCTAAGTATTTGCTATAAATGTAACACTTGTGATATAAATACAATTGTCCAGTTGGCCTGTATCATTCTACGTACAGTAGCGCAGCGCTACACACTTACCCGTGCGAGGTGCATTTTGCCATTTTGGACGACATGGATCAAACCTCACAGGCCAAGGCAAACGAAGGTGCCACTGCCACGAATGGTGGTGTGACACTGATGACAGCGCCGCAGCTTCATATATATATATATATATATATATACTGGCTGTGTTTCCTTCGTTTTGTGGTATTATGGGGCCGTTTGATAGCGTTTCAAGCAAGCGCGGCTTCACCTGCCTGTCAACCAAACTGTCCCTCGCGACTCGGCTTCGCCACAGAAGCTCCGAAGAATGGGATGAGAGATGAGAGGAGAAAGAGTAGAATCCGAAAACTGTAGCTTGCCCCAGCTTCTTCTGACACAGCTGCAATGGTTGACATTTGGTCAGGCAAAACCAATTTGTCTTACTGACGAGAAAAGGCATTTGAATACAGCAATCAACAAGCCTCATCTCAGAATGTACCAACGGCAACACCAGTAAGTAATCTATGTGCTCTAGAAAGACGCAAAACTGACAAAGCTTTTACTCTAGGACTAGGACTGATCATCATGTACAATGTTCATCCGCCCAGCACAGCGCAGCTCAGAACTGCTCGCTTCGAAACCGAACAAAAGAATGAAAAAAACAAAATTGTTCATATATAGTATATCTGCCCTACATTCAGGAGGCTTTCATGTGGAACATTGAAGATCACACTGTTCTCTCTGCACAGCTTCCGAAGGAAGGCATACACATAATTCACGGCGACCTTCTTCACGATCCCCGAATCCCTGCGCGCCTGCACCACGGTGTTCCCAAGGATGTGCACGACGCCAGCATCCTTGCACCGGTTCAGGAACTCCACCTCGTCCCCGAATGTCTGGCTCGAGTACCTTGTCAGGCTGTTCCCGTTCAGG
Source organism: Microstegium vimineum (assembly GCA_022036555.1). Lineage (NCBI taxonomy): Eukaryota > Viridiplantae > Streptophyta > Magnoliopsida > Poales > Poaceae > Microstegium > Microstegium vimineum. Next base: position 11,747,800 of record CM039135.1, on the reverse strand, counting down.
GTCAGGGGCGACTTATTGGCTGGAACAATGGAGTCCTGTGATGATGAGTAGCTCAGGTCACCGATGGAGCTCATCGTGTTGCAGCCCCCACCAGCCTTCTCGATCATCTGAAGCGATCTGGTTGTGGATCCCTCGGCCTTCTGCTCCATCATGGACATGGTGAAGTCCTCCGAGTCAGAGTAGCCGTCCATCATGCTCTCCAGTCTCACGAAGATCAGGAGCCTGTCGAGCAGCATCTTCTCAAAGTTGTCGTCTTTCTTGTGGATATCCTTGTATCCATACCTTGCGACGCAGCGGAACATGTGGTAGTTCTTTGGCCCAATCCTCTTCATGATGAACCGTTCCTCGGCCGGCACTGTATATACTGGGAGGTACTTGACGCAAACGAAGACGACGACCGAGTGGATGGCAGGGAGGTTGGTGATGAAATGGGAGAAGATGTGCGGGACGCCACTTGCCAGCTCTGTGTACACAAAGCCTATCCCAGGGACCCTCACAAGGCCAAGGCTTGGCCCTAGTCCCAGAATCCAAGCCATAGACACCTTGCTGTGCATCTCAAACTCATAACGCTTCACGGTGCAGAAATGCCACACGTACATGATCACGAAGAAGGTTATTGCGATCACTAGTGGAACCCACCCACCTTGATCCACTTTATTAATGCAGGCCGTGAAGTATGGGAGCTCAACCGTCAAGGAGAGTACAAGGAAGATGACAACAAGTATCCAGTGGCTCTTCCATACCAGCAGCATCACTGGGACCATGAGAAATGTTGTAACTAGCATAACAATCACCACTGCAGTGCCTGCTCAGACAACATTACATGCAAATAAGTATCATACCTTGTATTGAATGCAAAGTGCTTCCAGAAGGTTCAGCAAAAAATGTTTTTAAAATTGGCATAGTGGATTCAACCGCCCTATTCTTTTAATGGTAGCCATCCACAACGAGACACCTCTGATGACTGATCATAGAGATAGCATATGCATACGGCATGTGTGTTTGTGAGCATCTATGTTTGTACTATGACTCGAAAAGAAACTACAGTATTCACTTAAAAAAAATAGAAGAAAAAAGAACTACAGGGTCCCGCTAGCCACCTTCTATTTTTAGCACTAAGGTGTAAACTGATATGTGTTCCAAGTTAAGTGCACTGAAATTAAGCATGATAGACACAAACCAACTTCGCCCTTTTCAGTTATACATATTCAAATATGAAAGGAAATAATAAAAAAGAAGTAAAACTCACCATATGCATTTCCTATCTGGCTTTGATTCTTGAAACCAGCAGTAACAGCAATGCAAAGAATCATAAGTACCCAATTGATGTCAGGGATGTAAATCTGCCCCAGAAATTTCTTCGAGGTATGCACAACATTGACACGGGGGAAACAGCCCAGTGCAAGAGCTTGCTTAATTATCGAGTAGGTAGCAGATATGGTTGCTTGACTTGCAACTACTGCCGCAAGAGTTGCTATGATGAAGGCTGGCCAGTATATGGCCTCTGCAGTGAGAGTGTCTCAACTTTAGTATATTGAAGTGCACAAAGCATAATATACAGTAACAGTAGTGGGATAAGCACTATGCCAATTTGCGCATAGTGGGCTTGATATGGTGGTATAGCTGTTTACATACTAGATGGATCAGATTTGTTTAGATTTCAGTAGGACCTGGAATTGAGCGGTAGAAGGCATCGGCTACATGATCCTTGTGGTCAATAATGTAGGCAGCCTGCCCAGTGTATGCCAGTAGAAGGCAAGGGAACACCACTAAGGTGAACGCAATCTGGACATAGACATGATTAGTTCATTGAACCTATTATCATAATTCATAATGTTTTTGGTTAAACACTCACCTGAATAGCCAGTACAGGGAAGTGACATAGATCAGCATACAATGCTTCAGTCCCTGGATAGAAAAGGCATATAGGTAACTCTGTTTCATCTTACAATTGATGCAAAAGTTACAGTTGAATTGCCAATGACCTGTGATGCTAAGCATGACCCCTCCAAGAGATGTCCAAATCTCAGACTTGCCTCGTCTGAAATACCGGAAGGTGTAGACTGGATTATATGCTTTTAAAACAGAACTGTTGTATTTGTGTATGTTCACTAACCCAACGCTCCCAATTAGAATAAACCAAAGGAGCACTAAAGGTGCAAAGAGCCACCCAACTTTATCTGTCCCATAGTGTTGCATGCAGAATAAGCCAATTAATATGACCACCGCGACGATTACGACCACATCTGCCAGAAATGTAAGATATTACAACAATCAGCACAGGTAAAGTAAGTTATGTTCCTCAACAGATCAAGGAAATAGCCCACCAGAGTCAATAATGAGCAAAGATATAACCATACATAAAAAGAAAAAGAAAGAACACCTGTACTCATGTTCTGATTCTGAACCCTTATTCCACCTGTTGCGGAGAGAACTGCATATAACACATAAAAATACAGCTTAGATCGCAGCTAAATTGGATTTACTCATAAACTATGATTCTGAATACCTGAGATTGCAGGAGTAAGGATCCCATCTCCAATGGCGGTACAGGTACCAATGAGAACGAGAATAAGAAGACAGTTCTTTTTATATGCATGCCCCTCTAGCCATTTCTTCACTTTTGCTGCAAGTGAATTCTCCTCATAAGTTTGCCGACTATAAGTTGTTAATTCTTCATCTGTCTTATGTTGGTTGGGTATAGTGCTGACCTTTGCATGCCGGCACAACAGAGAATAAAGAGCAAATGTGCCACCTGTGAATAACCAGAAAAAGAAATGTTTGTCAGAAAACTTGTGGAAACAAACTATACCAACCGAAGGAGAAGTATTTCTTGTCTGAGCACAAAGTAAAGTCTAAAATGAACTAAGAGTTTCACCTTCTACAGATTTCATGATTAGTAAAGTGATGTATAGCAATCACTCTGACATCTCATATTTAAACCATGTTGATACTCGATACAAATCCATTGAATCACTAGAGCGATGTTTTGTCATGAGATTCTGCCAACCAAACCAGATGGTAAAATTGCAAAATCTCTGTGAACTATCAGTTCATACTTTGCAAATGCGTAAATGCGACAAGAGCGCAAATAATTCTTGCAAATACCAAAGAAATCATAAGAGGCAACATAATAGGGTAAAATACAAGGATGCCATATCTCACCTTGACCATTATCATTAGCTCGCAAGACGACAAAAACATACTTCATCAGAGGGATGAGGGTGAGTGTGTAAATGATCAAGGATAGAGCCCCAATTACATCCTCATCTTCGTCAACACCATGTGGAAAGATGTTGTAGAAAACATACAATGGTGATGTACCTAAGTCACCAAATACTACCCCAAGGCTTTGAAACGCGAGCCGCAGTAACAAAATTGACGAAAATTTCTGCATTAACAAAATTAAAAATCAAGTTAGTCTTTTTTTTTTACTAAGAACATAGCAAAGAGCTAGAAGTACAAGAGACACAGAGCACAGCTATAGTGGCACTTTAAGATGAATGGACAGAGCAAGTTCTAAGAATCTGAATATAGCTCCTGCAATAACAAAAACAGCAGTAACAGCAGATATTACACACAGTTTCTGATCCCCTTTTATATTGAAATGGTCCCCTAAACCATCAATAGAATACTGTAATGTTCAGAATTTCACATCAAAGGACCACCATGTTTCTTTCAGATGTACACAGAGAGTAATAAACTAGAAACGATGATAGCTACACTGGGATGCAAGGATCAATACGATACCTTTTCTCTGTACATGTTCTTCAGCTGACTGGCCTCCTCATCCATGGGCTGATCAAGGTTCTGATCCAGTTCCCACATGCTGCCCCGGTTTGTCGCCTCACTGTCTGACATCGACGCCATAAGCATCTCCTTCAACCTTGAGGTCACAATCCCACCTTCAAAACCTCACGGCTGAGAGCTCCCCGAGGGCCGAAAGTGACTCTCCCCTTGCATGAACCGAAAACGGAAGCGCTCAACTTCCCAAATAAAGAACTAGAAACTAAACCACCAGAATCAGGGCCAGGAACAATTCTTGAACCCTCTCACTGCAATTCGGCGGCAGAGACGGATAACCTTGGGAGAAAAACCAAGAACACAAGCACAGGTAACCGAAATATGAATGCCGCCTCAAATCTTGAGAGAGAGCTTGCAACCAAAACGGAGCTCTTTCCCTTCGATTTCAGCAAGAAGAAGAAGAGAACGGAAGCTTGGGCCCAAGAGGCAGGAATCGAGAACGAGAGTACCCAAATCAGAGTCAGAAACCGATGATTCGCGACCGCCGAACCGAAAATCTTGACTCCAGCCAACCCCAGAAACTTCACACCTGAACAGATTCCCAGGACCAAGAAAACCCAATCTTTCACCGCCCCCCAAAACCCCGGCAAGAACAAGCTTCGATGCTACAGTAGCCACCCGGGAGACAAGCAGCGATGTGGGCCGCCGTCCGATTGTCAAATCCACAGTAATCCAGCAGACAGAAGGTCTAGGCTGTGGAGAAATGATTTATGGTGTAGAGAGAGGTGGGGGAGGGAGAGAGAGAGAGAGAGAGAGAGAGAGAGAGAGAGAGCACAGACACAGTGACAGAGCAGCCTGCTCTCTGGCTCCGCACGTTCATAAAAGAAGAGGTGGTGCAGGAAGAGCTGGATGCCTGCTTGGGCTGGAGGTAGGTGAGGAGCCCACCACAAGAACAAATTGGAATTGGCACTTCAACTGAAAAACTCCAACACGAGTAAAAATTCATTCATTCACATGCTGTGCTGGTTTTGAGTCATCACGAGCAAATTTACAGCCAAGTCTGTTGCTATTCTGGTCCTGCTGATGCAGCGGATGAGCTGGCTGGGCAGGCACTGGTCCTGCTTTTCTGTTCCTCCTAGATTAGTTGGCACCTGCCCACACCTTTTTCGGCTTCAGAATTGAAGATCTTTGGGATCCAAACTTCGGAAAGAGTATTATACTACTGTACTAATCTAATACTTAAGGAGTAGTATAATATAATAGCACTACTACTAGTAGTAGAGATTAGTTTGTACTCAGATTTGTACTACTCAGTATTAGATTAGTATAATACGGAAATAGTACCACTGTGCTAATCTAATACGGAGTATAATAGTACTACTAGTAGATTAGTTTGTCTTGTTGTAAAGATTTAGATTTGTCCTTGATTTTGATGAGCACTTTCTTTGCATAAGGGAGTAAAATAATTTGTTTGTGCTCCCAGTATTTCAACTTCGCACAAAGTCTATCCTCCTGAACGTACCCACATGCGGGCTAGGGTCAGATGTCATCAAATCAAATATTTGATTATATATTATTGAAGTCAAATAAATCCACTTTTCGAGAAGTCAAATATTTAAATATAACAATAAATGTATTTTTATAATAATGTTTTTTTACAAACCAAGTTAAACTTAAAAAAAATTAACCAACACATAACCTATAATAACACTTATTGGTATGGAGGAGGTATGGTAGTAGAGTGACAACAATGCTACTCATAATTTCTTAAAGTAGAAGTAGTGCAATGTAGGTCTGTTTGGCTTGCGTGTATGTTTATAGGGATGACATGAAAACTGCAGCACACGATTTGCTTGCGAACCTTTTGGCAACAAATGACACAAAAAATTGAAATGCGTTGTTGTGGTCGTGTTACGGCATGCAACAACTAACCAAATGGCCGCCACAAGTTAGGTGCAAGAACTATGACGTTATTTGGCAATTTACGGTAGAAAACCAAACACGTCTTATATACGAAAAAAACTTATATAATCTTTCTACTTTTTGGCAATTACTCCCTTCCTTCTAAATTATTATATTTCTTAGTATAATTTTTTTTGCTATATATCTAGTGATGATCTATATCTATATCTATATCTATATGAATAGTCAAAGCTATACACTTAGAAATGTCAGAACCACTTATAAATTCGAGCAATAACAAAGCAAGGTTGATGTTTTTTTTAAGTCATTTTGAAAACATTCAAATTCAAATGCAAAAAGGTTGTAGGGAAACAAAAACAAAGCTAGGGAAGGCTGAAATGTTGCGTTCTCCCCGCAAAATGTATGCGTCATGTTTGAAAAATCTGTCGATAGAATTTTCATATAGGTTTTGCATTCTTGGTGTAAAATGACAAGCAAGCGAAACGTGCAAACCACGCAAAATCCGTTTCAGCTGGTAAGCACACGAACAGCAAAAGCGGCATTCGTTTGCACTCGACCACGCAATACACTCGCAGTTGAGACAAAAGAAGGACGAAACCGCCTCCCTTTGCCTATTTGGCACCACTGGCAGCTCCAAGCAAGACACCATAGCTCCAAAATTTTTTTTGAGAATGGCATCTGGACAATCTCTTCCGATACGGGAGGCATGGACCATGCATTCATAAATAAATACCGTATAGAATGGCATGGAATTATGCTAGTAGACATGTGACGAGCTTAAAATTAATGTACTCCCCCATCCTCAAATATAGTGTATAACAGACTAAGAGAGAATTTCAAAGATGCATGCACCTATATATAATTTCCTAACTAGTTAAATTCTTATATGTGTATAGATGCTAGCATCCTAACTAATTAACTTGTTAGTTTACCTCCAATATATTGATAGTTTTTTTTCTTAATTTGGGGATATATATATATATATATATATATATATATATATAAACTAAAAAAGCAAGAACCGAGCTCAACATGAATGGTTGGTCCTTAATTACTACTGGCTGACATAACACGAAATTTGTGTGGAGCACGTAATACAAGCATGGTTCAAACTCACACTCTGCTTCCCAATAGCCTTTGTAAAATATACTCTCCAAATCATCATTTACAAAGTCATTTGAGTAAAAATCGTTTTCTATATTTTTATACTCTCCGACAGCTTTTCTACATCTTATACGCAGTCTGGAGAGTCATTTTCGTCTTTTATATTTGGCTAGCGAAAATTCCGGATATATTTGCATAATTATTTACAAAAGTTGTTGGAGTGTGTTTTTTTCAACAAAATCTTTATCCTAACATTTAGGAACAAAATGAACAGTTTAGGAACAAAATAGAGAGTCTCTTAGAGATTGTCTTAGTAGCGAGTCTCGGCATGTTAACTTTTGCATTGCCAACTGTGACAACGAGAACTCTCTATCTCTCCTCATAATTAACATGTTAAGTTATCAAATCTGTTGATGTATCACAATATAAATATAAATACAAATACAAATCTAGATAAAACCTTCAATTGACTTCGTCTAATAATGGTAAAATATAAACTTTATTGTATATATGTACGTATCTGAATTATCTGAATTAACTAGTAACCACTTGTTCGTGGCTCAAATGAATATATTATGCTCTCTCTAGAAATCCTGCCCACAGTACTTATATCACTACTAAGTACTAACAAGTTGCTTCAAATATTCTAATTTATACTAAGCCGTGTCGTGTGACCATTGATGCTAGTCAAATCGCATTAGAAGAACTGAACAAGCAGGGTACATGTTCTTTATTATTATTACAGTATCACTGGTGCAGACACACGGTGCAGTGTGTCGCTATCCTGTCTACCACAAGTTTAGGATAAAACTAATAGCATGTGGCCGGAACATGTTTACTTGATCTATAGTTCTTTATTTTATTTTTTTCAATATTCTCTATCTGCACACATGCATGAGCTGGGGAACGTACTGGTGCACACTGCTGGCTAGCCAATACATCCGCCACATACGTATCTGCTCAACTCCTACAAGCCATTTGCATGCAGATGAGACGATGCAAGAAAAATGTATGTAAACGCAAAAGCCGCACGCTAAAAGGACTGGATGTGTTAAAATGAAGTTTCATCAAAATTTTATGGACATTAAATATGTTGATGTGGTAGTGTCTTGATAAAGAGATGAGAGATGATAAGAGTTTCATGAGAGTACTCTTCTGCATAATTACCAAAATATTAGTGTATTGGAAACTAGGTCATGAAATAATCAAACAACTATTGAACTAATTAAAACAACTTGACATTGAGATAACCATTTATGCGCCTTGTCCCAAAATCCGATAACTGTTCAAAAATGCTCCAGGCCCTATGATAAGAGCAATTAATTGGCATAATCTTTCCCAATATATAGTTCCTGATCGATAAGGACAATGCTCAGGTACTCCGGTTACCTCACAGGAGGTAATATCTTAAATCAAATCTGGATTTTTGATTGTTTTTCTAAACTTAACAATTTACTAAATACATTAATGAATAAAAACCTAAAAATAAAACATCATGCGGCCGGTAATAAAGCCGCCTCAGCCATCCGGAGGCTCCGCCGCCGGACGCCCCCGCTGCTGAACGCGTCGTACGTGGCTTTGACGCCGCCACTCGACGCTCCGTACGCGCTGCCGCCTGGACGACGCAGCCCGAGGGAGGCATCGCCGCCACGAACTGCCCCGCTCGGCACCGCCGGATCACGGCGACGCCGCCGCAGCCATCCGGACGCCCCTGCTGCTGGACGCGTCGTACGTCGCCTTGACGCCGCCACTCGACGCTCTGTGCGGCGCGCTGCCGCCTGGACGACGTAGCCCGAGGGAGGCTCCGCCGCCACGAACTGCCCCGCTAACGTCGTTGAAAGGCTGCTCCTTCGCCGACGGCGGCAACCTATTTTTATAAAATAAAAAGTCAATAAATACTATTACTTAGATGATCATGACTGTTGGATCCGAATAAATGGACGATCCATATTCATTCCGGAGCACCGTAGCAAAAGCCGATCGATAAATCATCAAGAACCATGAACCTAGCTCCGTACCAATCAGGGTGTTGCCCTTAAACGCTGATATGTTCAAGTTAATTACATACTAGCAGTCCTTAGGGGCGCGTAAAATTAAGAAGGTAAAGACAATAAAGCCACATCGGCAAGGACATGTTGCCAAAAATAAATAAATATGATCTTGCTTCTTGACCTATGTAATGTGAGATCTGATTACAAGCATGTTGGACAAATGTCTAATAATTTGGATATGCATGGACAAAAATAATAATACTTTGTTATATTTTGGTGTAATATCTTTAAGGTTGCACCTGGGGGAGTCTATGTATGGTGATCAACATCTATCTATGAGGATATCCATTCCTAACAACTAAACAGCAAAGAATATGTTTGCATGGCTTATTATAAAAAAGTAAAATGAGAAGTTTAGTAGGGCAGTTCCTATCTCATCATATAGAACCTGGCTCTTGAAGCACCCAAAGGCCTTTTTGGCCCTGAATTTATCAAATTCTGGGGCCGCACCCAAAGAGCAAAGAAATGATGTCATCTATGGAACTGTTTAGTTTCAACATCTAAGAATGCAATTTCCTGTTTTGTTTGTTCATTTTTCAAAAGGTGTAGGAGCCCATATTCATCAAAGCTAAAATTGAAAATTACCAGTATATCTAATATCTTAAATCCATGAATATATGCATCAAATGTACTCGGTCCATGTTTATTACCGCTAACACATTACACAGTTAGTCGATACCTTATTGCATTTGTTTTTACAAGGCATCTTTTTCATCATCATCATCTAAATTTGGGGCCTATCCACTATGTACAAATGTTTGCAAATCATATAGCTGGCTAGGTCAATCTTTGAGCCTGTTCATCTAATAAGCAAGTTAATGTTATTTTGTTGTGACAGAAAAATATTGTATCATAGTTCATAGCCGATAAGCTAGGTTCATAAGTTAAAGTGAACATGCTCGATCCAACATCTTTTTTTTCTGTGTGGCCCTTCTATCTCTGTTCCCAACTTTTTGTCAGTACCTTGTAGTATTTGTTTTTACAAAAAAAAAAAACATTTCACCATCTACTTGATGCTTAGCCCTCTATTTGATGTTGCTTAGCACTACTACAGAACCTGCAATCAGTGTCGGTTCAAAACCCCCCTTCAGTGGCGGTTTTTGAACCGGCACTGGCACTTCGGCAGTGATGAGCCCATGCCATCATTGTCGGTTTGTAACACCAACCGACAGTGATGCTGGAGCTATCACTGTCGGTTTGGCACACAAACCGGCAGTGATATTATTTTTTAAAATTGCATTTTTTAATTGTTTTATTTTTATTTGGGGTTTCTGGTTTAGGGTTTATGGTAGAGGTGGTGGGGTGGGAGATCGTGAAGGTGTTTGCTATCGAACCATTTGATATCGATGTGAATTGAAGGTAGTTGTGGACTAGCGACAATACAAACTCATCACACATTTATAATAATTATTACAAAACATCCAAACAAAACTTAAAGTATCGAATTAATTATCACATTACAATAGCCTTTCAAGGCGGTCTTTTCCATAGTTCTTCTTGAAGTCCTTACTATTCACAATGGATAGACATCTTTTTCTATACACTATATCGTCCAGAATAAGAGCTGCTATCTCCTCTTGAAATCCTCTTATCTCAAAATCCACCAACCTATTGTGGTCCTAATCTTTGCGTTGTAAATTGATACAAGATGATATTTAGATACACATACATAAGACAAAATAATAGAATTAAAATGCGACGTGTACGTACCATGTCATCTCCTATTCCTAGTTTTGCGTCAAAGTAGGCAAGCATTGCCCACATCACATAGAACTCGCATTCGTTGTTCCCCATTGGTTGATCTAGGGGCTTGACCTTCTTCATATACTCCACTCTGAATGAGGTTCTCCATTTCTTTTACAGCTTAGGCTCCACATTTCTCCAATCAGGTAACGCCTTCATCCTATGTGACAATGTAAATGAAGTGTGAAGGCTGAGGACATTAATTACAATATAATATGTGATTGAAAAGTATGGTGATATTGGGTTCACTTACATATTTAGCACTTTGACTAGGGGTTCGATAAGTTTAAGTGACTTCTTTTTTGAGTCTCACACCTCGATAGTTGAATTTTTAAGACTTATATCTACGAGGACGTAATGGTTGCTGCAATCACAAAATTCATGTTATTGAATGATATATCAAGAAAAAAACACTTAAGTAAGGGTCAAGAACACATACTCGCAATTGTAGGTTAGCAGTGTGTTTGTTTTCTGGACTGAGAACATTCTTTCGAACTCAATCTTTAAACTTTGTGATACATACGGATCTTCGAGACCCGCTTTGCATGTTGTCTCATTTACATAGATGGGGTCCAAGAAGTCAAAATTGCTATTTCGTTTTTTAAGGCAAAATTTTTCTACAGACCTACAAAATAAACATGCATGGATATATTCAAATGCAGACCACGTAGTTTATTATAACGTTGTTAGGGTATGGTACTTACATAGTCCATAACATCATAATATGCACATCCAGCGAGTGTCGTTGAAAGAGTTGAAAGAGGTCTTCATAATGAATAGTATGCACAACTTCTTCAAGATGATTAAAAATAAAATATGGAGGGATGCATACTTCAAAGGTTGCTATCTTGTCTTTGATGTTGTTACTATCTATGATGTAATAATCATGCAACTGTCGCATGTTTGTTGGCAATTTCTATACTCTTCTTCGCTAGCAACCATATGCTTGCCTAGTTTAAACTTGTATACAACTTTGGCCTTTTCAAATTTGATGTTTTCAAAATAGAGATCTTCGGCCGCCTCCATGCTTATGTTCAGGTCTGCGGCTAAGGTTTGTATCTCTAGCTGCTGAAAGGTGTGTATTTCTCTAGCTCTTTCTTGATTACCTGGATTTTTGCTTTGCCTTTCAAATTGGCTCTGTTTCTCAGGTATATAAGCCAATCGTTCATACAAAGCAAGTTTGGCGGCCTTTTCTACAATCTGAGCTCGTAGAATATCGTCCTTAGTTGGCACTGGCTGCCGCCTTTTACTAGTCATCTTGGGATCTTTACCAACCGAAGCTGATGACCTCCTCTGTTGCGAAGTCGAACCTGATCTAGAGCTATGCCATCGAGATCCCAGTCCTAAGGACTTTGAAGCTGGTGAAGGAGGAGGAGGAGGAGTCTTCTCCTTTTGCGGTGGAGGAGGTGTCGGTGGATCTTGACGAGGAGAGAAACCTCTTCGCGGAGGCGACCGAGATGATTCACTGTCATCCTCACATCCGAAGATGGATGCTCGTCTAACTTGATGAAGCGTTTGCGCCAAGCGACATGAGTGCCCAAGTTGTGAACTAGGCGCGGCCTTCCTTCCTCTACTGGGAAATCAATATGTATCTTATTGTACTTCTTGTCCAAGATCTCATCAATGCTGACCCTGGCATACCCGAGTGGCACTGGCTTGCCATGAATGACGTTCTCTCCTCTAGGAAATGCTTGCTCGGCCGCCACCTTGTCTTTGGTCCACTGCTGACGGATGTACAACCTGACATTCACATGTTCTGTGATGTCGTCCACCAGATGAGGATCATTGACCTCTTCGTCGTCAGGCATAGGGGTTGAGCCACAGCTACTACAGCCCTTGCCGGGCACTGGGCTATTCAAAGCCGGGATTGCATGCGGCCCTTGACTTGAACACATGGATTGCATAACGCTCGCCACTTGAACAGCTATCCGTGCTTCCATGTTCTGTTCTAGCTCCTCTCGCATCCTTTGGAACTCCTCTTCTCTTTGCGTTCTAGCTCTCACCCGGCTCCTATAGGAAGCGGATTCACCTTCAAATGCTTTCTCCCAAGGAATTACCCCGACTCCTCTAGTGCGATCGGGGTGCTCCTTGGTTTCAAGTGCTTGCGTGAGCACGTCATTTTCTCTATCAGACTTGCGAGCCCCTCTATGCGCTTCCTCAGTGATCGTGGAAATCTTCTGGAGGAGATCGGTGACGGGTTCTGCATTGACAGAAAGGCTCCCGTCAGGATTGTATTGTGCCCCCCTTATGAGTAGGTAGTTCACTGATCTGGGCTGCCAATCGCTTGTCTGAGGCATAACGTCGCTCCGCTCTAGTGCTTCGACTTGGGCATCCCAAACCGGAATCTTCCTTACGTAGCCACGCGATCCTAGGTGGTGAGGATTATTTGACCTAAGCGAGTTTGCTTTGTTTCTTTCGCTTGATGCCTTGGCCTCTTCGGATAGCTTGTAAGCCTTGAACTCCTCCCAGAAGTCCCTCTGCTTGCTGAGTTCACCTCCCGCAAAATTCGGTTCTTTTTCCTCCTTGATTAGCTTGTGCAACTTTCCCTTGAAATTCTTGAAGGAGTGACCCATGATTTCCTTGGCCCTCTTCTTGACTGTCGCTTCATCACAATCATTAGGGAAAGTGAAATACCCTCTGAGCTTGTTCCAAACTAGTTCCTTCTCAACTTCTGGAACCCTCCATGGGTCTTGCTCACTTCCATTCCACTTCCTGTATTTGATCGGGATGAAGTCCCTTTCAAGTGCCCCGATGGTACTCTTGTATGGGCCCAATGCTTTAAGTGGCTCCACCGGCTCCCCTGGTTGATCGAACTGAGAGATGTGTCAGTGTCTAGTTGTCTGAGGGAGCTTTGTCGCACCACGCTTAGTCCTTCTGGAACTCTCACCAGTACTTGGACCTTCCGGCGGAACTTGCTTCAAAATTTATAAATAAGTCCCCAACAAACTTTTCTGGCTATATCTACCGTGTTTTTAGGTATGACCTAAGTTATTACATCGTCTCCTTGGCCCTCTTCTAGGTTTAGTATATGGCTAGGGCTCCAAGGTCTTTGATCCCCTTGGTGGTTGTCATCAACTCCTTGGTCACGTTTAGCACCGCCACCACTAGTTCCTTGGTCATCGGCTTCGGTCGCAGGGCGACGGGTGGTGAATCGGCGCTTAATTGTCATGTTTCTGGGCATGAATTTCGATTATTGGTATTAGCTCATAGGTAGATAGACTCATGCATTTCATTATTTAGACTCGTGTCATAAGTCATGCTATACACAAATTGTGTTAAAAGTATATACAAGGATATTGGTATTAGCTCATAGGTACAATCATGCTATGTCACAATATAAAGCCATGTATATATGATATAAAATTTTTCCATCTATCTATAAGTCATGCTATACATCTACCTCTCTATATCTCTACATCTCTATCTCTCTCATAACAAGAATTATACAAGGATGATACAACATCTCTCTCTCTCTCTCTCATAATTAAGGATGAATCAATCTATCTCTTTATCTTAACATTTTAAATAAAGAGATGACATATATATATATCAATATGAATCATGATATCTCTCTCTATCATGAAATATATATACAAAACTTGAATCATGAAAATATATATACAAGGATACAAGGATGACATATAAGGATGAAAGACACTACCTATCTCTCTATCTCTATCTCTCACAAATTTAAGTCATGATATATCTCTCTAATCTATCTATCTATCTCTACCTATCTATAAGTACTATCTCTCTAATCTCTCTCTCTCTATATAGTATATATTTCTAATCTCTCTAATTTATCTATCTATCACTCTAATCTCCATGTCTTCCTTCCTCCTTCCTCTCCTCATCTATCTCCATGCCAAGCAAGCAAGCAAAAGCCCTCAGACATTTCATCGAACACCTATAGTGCATAGCCATAGAGCTCACCGCGGTGTGGTTACAGCCGGATTTCGCGCTCCTATGGCATGTGCTCCTACGGCGTGGAGCTATAGTGCTCTTGCGGGGGCCTTCAGCAGCGGCGGCATCGGGAGTCGAGCAGCGGCGGCGTGGAGCTCCTGCGGCGGCGGCGGCGTGTCCACTGGCCGAGCTCGAGCGTCGGCGCGTCGGGAGTTGGCGGCGGCGGCGTGTCGGGCGGCAGCGACGTCGGGCTGGAGCAGTGGCGACCTCAAGCGTCGGCGGGGAGCTCCTGCTGCGGCGTCGAGCGGCGGCGTCGAGCTGGAGCTCGGGCAGTGGCGAGCTCGGGCGGCTAAGTGTGGAATGGGCGCGAGTCTGAAAATTTCAGACTGCACCCATTGCTTATATAGTCGGCCTCATCACTGCCGGTTCTTTGTACAAACCAGCAATGATGTCCCCTATCACTGCCGGTTTGTATGTAGAACCGGCAGTGATGAAGTAACATCAGTGCCGGTTTCTGTAAACCGGTAGTGATTGGATAAGCATCACTGTCAGTTGGTTATTAGAACCGGCAGTGATAGAGGCATATCACTGTCGGTTACTGAAGAACCGGCAGTGATGTGTGTATTTTTTTTAAATTTCCTTTTGCTTTAGAATTTAAATTACTCCTGATTTTTGACTAAAACTTGAAAAACTCTAAACATAGAAGTTGCATAATTTTTCCTTCTCTACAACTTTTGCTGAAGGAGCATATTCTAATTCTTTTTATTTTTTGAATTCCATTTTGAATTTGAATAAGGGTTTAAAATTCAAATACCCCTTTGTAATTACTCCAAAAATTTGAATAGAAGTTGAAAATCTTCCAACATAGCTTTTGCTAGTTTTGAGGAGCTCTACATTAATTCTTATAAACTCAAGGTCTAATTCTTTATAGTTTTTGAATTCCCTTTTGAATTTGAATAAGGGTCTAAAATTCAAATACCTCCTTTGTAATTACACCAAAAATTTGAATAGAAGTTGAAAATCTTCCAACATAGCTTTTGCTAGTTTTGAGAAGCTCTACATTAATTCTTATACACTCAAGGTCTAATTCTTTATAGTTTTTGAATTCCCTTTTGAATTTGAATAAGGGTTTAAAATTCAATTACCTATTTGTAATTAATCCAAAAATTTGAATAGAAGTTGAAAATCTTCCAACATAGCTTTTGCTAGTTTTGAGGAGCTCTACATTAATGCTTATACACTCAAGTTCTAATTATTTTTAGTTTTTGAATTCCTTTTGACATGGCATACATCAATCAACAACGTGGTACAACTCATCAATCTCTACAACTCCATATGATCTCAAATTCGATGCAAATTACTAAAACAACATTTCATTAAGGATTACATAGTTTATGATACTCTAACAATTCACGGTGCAGGCACGATGATGGCCTCATCGTGATCACTCCGGAGGTAAGTAGGTTCGTCACCCTCTTCAAGGACATGTAGGGTAACGTCCGCCCCAAAAGGAGCCATTTCTTCATAACCTTTGTACTCTTCTTCGTCTGTCACTCCGTCGACACCGACAATCTTCCTTTTGCCTTGCAATACTACATGCCGTCTTCCATTTGTATTGTTATCCCTTGCATAGAAGATTTGCAAAACATCCTTTGCAAGGACGAAGGGGTAATCTCTGTATGCAGTCTTGGATAGAT
Source organism: Microstegium vimineum (assembly GCA_022036555.1). Taxonomy (NCBI): domain Eukaryota; kingdom Viridiplantae; phylum Streptophyta; class Magnoliopsida; order Poales; family Poaceae; genus Microstegium; species Microstegium vimineum. The sequence continues at coordinate 11,731,635 of CM039135.1, read as the reverse complement.
CAACGGTAGTGAACCCATCCTTGTCGGTGTTGATTTCATTCAGACGGACCCACCGACAATGGAAAAGAGCTACTTTCAATTGATGTCCATAGTCTAGCTCTCATATCTCATCTATGAAACCATAGTATGTTGCCACCACCATGCCGAACTCATCGTGGGCGTCAAAACGAACACCACTATTTTGGTTGGTGCTCTTTCTGTCCTGTTTTTTGTGTAAAATGTAAAGCCATTTATTTGATATCCTTGGTACATCATTAGCGTAGTCGAAGGTCAGGGGGCTAAGAGATCTAGCTGACATCCCGTCACCATTCCTAGCCTTTGGCGTTGAAACTAGTTACCAAATTCCTCCTTATGTTTTTTTCTCAAGCCAAGCCTGTGACCTACCGATGTGCTTATTTTGCAGTAACTGCTTGTGCTCATCAATGTATGCCATCACACCGGCCTACTGGAGAACAGCGAAATGTGCTTGTCTGAAGCAGACCACTTTGTCTATTTTGACAGCTTTCTCACCTATTGTTCCTTTGTCCCCTAGTCTTCCATCATGATGAGATACTGGAACTCCGACCCGCTTGATGTCCAGATAATATGTGGAGAACTAAATAGCCTCCTCTGTTGACCATCCTTCTACCATGCTCCCTTCTGATCTGAATTTATTCCTAACATACCGCCTAAAAACTTTCATAAGCCTCTCGAAAGGAAACATCTGGTGTAGGTACATTGGGCCAAGGACTTTTATTTGATCCACAAGATGAACAAGTAGATGCACTAAAATGTAGAAGTAAGTCGGTGGGAAATGCATCTCAAGCCTGCATATAATCTCGGCTATCTCCTGCTTCAGGTGGTCTAGCCTGCCCACTTCAATGACCTTTTCAGAGATCGCGTTGAAGAACGAACACAACTTTATGATTGGAGCGCGAACCTTGTCAGGGAGGATACCTCGCAGGGCAACTAGGAGCAGCTGAGTCATTATGACATGACAGTCATGGGCCTTCATAGAACCATAGTTAAACTTAACTTCTCTCATGTTAACTAGCCTCTTCGGGTTCCCACAGTAGCCACTCGGTACTTTGAGATCATTGAAGAAAGAAATAAGCATTTCTTTTTCCTCCTTTTTCAGTGTTCATGATGCCACCGGAAGTTTCAAGTGGCCATTCTCAAGAGTTACTGGGTGCAGCTCCTTCCTGAGGCCCAGGTGTTGCATGTCCAAGCGTGTCGCGAGAGAATCCTTGCTTGTCCCCCCGGTGTTCATCAACATGTTAAGTGTGTTACCGCACATGTTTTTAGTTATGTGCATTGGATCAAGACAGTGACGTACACTCAAAAGTGACCAATAAGGTAGTTTCCAGAAGATTGTTTTTTTCTTCCAGATACTATCGGTTGGAGCTGCTACTGCCCCTGCCCCCTTCCCAAGGACAACATTTGTGAGTTTGCTTAATTGTTGAAGCATTTGTTTTTCGTCTCGATACTTTGGAGGTCCACGTTTCTCAGTAGTCCCATTAAAATCTTTTGTATTCCTACGATAAGGGTGATCACGACGTAGGAACCTACGGTGTCCCATGTAGACCATCTTCCTATTTTCTGGTAGATGTGTAGCATCAATCTCGTCCAAGCACTCGACACACCCAGTGTATCCTTTTGTCTTCTCTCCAGACAAGCAACCTCGCCCTGGTAGGTCGGTGATTGTAGCGATAAGTACAACCTTTACCGTGACATGTTCTTTTTTGTACTCATCCCAAATATCCTTCACACCCATCTCCCACATCTGTAGTAGTTCATCGATCACTGGTTCTAGAAGCACATCAATATCATTACCAGGTTGTATTGGTCCTTGGATTAGTAATGGCATCTGGACGTATGACCGTTTCATACAAAGCCAGGGTGGAAGGTTGTATATACATAGCGTCACTGGCCAAGTGCTATGATTGGTTCTAACCTGGTCAAACGGGTTCATCCCATCCGTGCTCAAAGCTAACCACAGATGCCTTACCTCTCCACCGATGTTCTTATAGAACATAGTGTTGATAGTCCTCCAGTCCGAACCATCGGCGGGGTGCCTCATCATTGAATCTTTCTTTCGCTCTTCGCTGTGCCAACGCAATAGTTTGGCTGACTTTGCATTTGCAAACAACCTATGCACTCGTGGAGCTATAGGAAAATACCACACGAACTTTACATGCCCTCCTCTGGTCTTGCTTCCATCATTTGATGGCCCTTGCTTGTATTGGGGAGTTTTACACTTGGGACATGCACCCAAGTCTTTGTATTTCTCTCCACGGTACAATATGCAGTCGTTGAAACATGCGTGGATTTTCTCAACCTTGAGACCAATTGGGCAAATCATTTGCTTCGCAAGGTAAGTCTTTTCTGCTAACTCGGTATCCTTCAGGAACAGTTTATGTAGTATACCTAACAAGTTATCTAAGCCTTTATTACTCAACCCATTCGTTGATTTGAACTCCAATAGCATGATGTTGGCTTCCAGTTTGCTTATTGGGCAGCCCGAATATAATGGTGTTTTTGCATCCTTTCTCATTATCTCTAGTTTTTTCAATTGTGAAGCACTAAGGAATCCCCCATGCACATCATGTAGAAGCTGTGAAATATCATCATCTTCTTCAGTGTCGTCAGTTAATGTATTCATAAACACATTATAATTGGTAGGCTCATATTCTGTGTAATCATGAACATGCAATAATGCATTCAGGGATACACTAGGCACATCATCATTAACATTTTGACCAACCTCCCCATGCAAAGTCCAAATCGTGTAGTTTCTCATGAACCCCTTGTGATCAAGTGCAAACGTATATGCTCCACGTCGCCCCATTTTTTTGTATTCTTGCAGTCTTTGCATGGACAAAATACAAGATATGAGTCCTCAACATTGGCTTTAGCTCGCTTGATGAAATCGTCGATGCCCGTCAAGTACCGTGGGTCTGTATGTGACAGATCGTACATCCACCCTTGAGCCATGTCTGCACGGATAAAATGGGCAGAGCAGAGAAAATATAGGAACATATTAATAGGAGCATTTTTGAACAATATTTTTCGATATAATTTGAATTTGGTCGCGCTATAAAAAGTGAGACAACAAATAGATAACAATGGAAGCATGGAGTATTAAATGTAAGTAATAAATACCGAATATATTCCACATCCCATCAAATCTTTCATGCATGCATTGAATATTAAATGTAAATAATAAATATAACTAATTACAATTTTTATCCATAATTTTCGAGACGAATCTTTCGAACCTAGCTACTCAATGATTATACAATAATTACCCAATAAAAACAGAGTGCTACAATTTTTCTAAATAATTTTGGATCTAAAAGCTACAAAAAATTGACACAAATTATAACATCCCTCTTCTTGATCTAAGCATAGCTCTAAGCTATGGATTTACACACAAAAACAATGTAAACCAACAATTCTAAAGAATTATGTTTGTTACTAACCAATAGCAAGAAGATATGAGGATCTATGTGTAAAGAGGAACCAAAAATGAAGATCAAGAAATCCATCAGCCGCAACAATGGAGAGATGGAGCTCCTCACGCACTGTTCTGCACTGTTGGGACAGAGGAGGGAGAGGAGATCGAAGCTTTATACTGTACACAACATCACTGCCGGTTCAAGCCACCAACCGACAGTGAAACACAACATCACTCCCGGTTCAAGCCACGAACCGGCAGTGATGTTGTGTTTCACTGCCGGTTCAGCGCCTGCCCCTAATAATTGGGGGTCTGTCAGAGCCTGAACCGGCAAACACAACCAGTAGTGATGGGCCGTCAGTGATTGCCGCTTCTGTAGTAGTGTAGGATAGTAAACTAATAGCAGGTTAGCTAGTAAACAATAATTAATTAGGTGAGGTACTAAGATTAGCGAGTACGGCCATGTCAGAAAGTCTCTATCCTTGCGTGGCGCGCATGTTGCATTATTCAAAACTAAATGAGGAGTTGTTTTGATTGATTATTACGTACAACAACCGAGTGTATGAAAAGAATAAACCATAGGCGAGGTCGATCTTTCCTTCATACTAGTACATTTTTTTCTCTGTATGTCGCCCTCCTATTCCTGTTACCTCCTCTTTTTGGTAATACATACGGACAAAAAATTTATTGCTGTCACCAAACTCTCGTTGATTTATAAATTTGTTTTCATGTGCTTTCATGGAAGTTGGAACAACCATGCATGTTTTCGTTTGTATTCCGGGTTCACAAGGCACTAGCTGGGGCTCTGAATTTGCATTGCTTCACACCTAGCGCTCAACATGTGTGCAGCAGCAAACTGTTGAATTGGTAAATTTGATTTCATTTAATTAGGACAGAGAAGTAGGAGTCTCAGATTGCTATTACATATGCTAATTAGTACACACTCTAGGATTCCATTGATATGGCCGTGTGTGCTTTTTAATTCACGTGATGGAACAAGTATTTTGTTTTCACTAGTTAAGGGTCTATTTGACACAGCTGAGTGAAGTTATTATTTTTAGAAAATAACTTTATGAGCAAAGTTAAGCTGTTTTGAAAAAAAAAATTGTTTCACAAAACAACTTCATTAATAGATTCATGAATGGATAAGCAGAGAGAAAAATGAGGGAGAATATAAGACAAGCTATTTTTTCAATTTCGTCCCAATTTATATTTTTGTGAGAGAAGAAGAAAAACACCTTCACCCATAAAATTGTTTTGATAATAGATTTTTGTTAAAAAAAAATCTCTATACCAAACAGGCACTAAGTAAAGGTTGTGGTAAGAGTAAAATGTTTTATCAACTCAAAGGTTAAGGCCACAATAAAAAAAAACCTTCCCTTCATCTTTTTATGGCATATATATACTAGTACGTGTTATCTTTGCTCAATTTGATTTGAATTCTCTCTAGCTAGGCTCGTACCTTTTTCCAACTAGAATATCCTTTCTACTCGTTGACAATGTTGTTAATTAGATCCGATCTGGTTTAATTTATCTATTGCACCTTCGCCCTGTGCTCGCTGAGGATTATATATTCCTTCTTAGGATTAGCAGTAGACAACTTCTTTAAGAAAACCGAAATAAATATATTAAGCTTTGCTTACTTTGATTTCTGGGCTCATACTTTTTCCAGCTAGGATGGTATCCTTTCTACTTGCTGACAAATGGCAATGGTGTTAGATCCGATCAGATTATCTACTGAATGCGCCTGTTTGGCATATGATTTCTGCAACTGATAAGTCGACTAATGTTGTTTCTTGATGTATTGTTTTGAGAGAAAAATATTATATTATATCTGATAAGTTAAACGAACAGACTCCTTGTCAAGAGTAGTATTACCATTATTATGTGACATACAACTCAGTGCAAATAGTTGATCTTAGACGCTGGCTAGCGTCTAGCTAATGGATGTGGAACAGTCAAAACTTGACAAGTCTGTAATGTTTTTTTTTCTTATAACAAAACAGCTTCAGCTGACTTATCAACCACAAAAACCATCAATCGAACAATCAACAGATGCAAACAACTGATAAAACTATAAAAGTCACACTCATGTATGACCAACCGGACAAACCCCATAATTATGACACTTTTTAATTTTTCAATCAACAGATGCAAACAACTGATCAAACTATAAAAGCCACTCATGTATGACCAACCGGACAGAGCCCATAATTATGAGACTTTTAAATTTTTTTATATAATTTCCTTGTCAATGTTTCTGTGAATTTAATCTGTATCAGGTCTTGTTTGGATGTGCATGTATCCACCTCAAACCACATGGATTGGAGTGAATTGGAGTGAAAATTAGCTCAAATACACTCCAACATATATGGTTTGAGAGAGATACATGTGCATCCAAACAAAGCCTCAAATGTGGTGCGGTGGAGACGCAAGGTAGCCTTTGCTGGCTACTAGGTGAATATTCAGATGGATATATCGGGAGAGAATATGATTTTTTGGTGTTGGTCATGTTGATCCAAAGAGGAGACATGAGCTTATCAAGGCAGGTTAACTCAGAACCTGTAACAATTTCATGGATATGTGCCCATTCTTTTCGTGGAGCAGCGTGCTCGCATGTTTTCAGATACAAGTTCAATTTTATGAAACTTCACTTCAAATTTGATAGAAGAGTTAGGTTTGGACTTTATGTAACCTGTAGCGATAGCGCGAACAAATATACATATACTAGTGTTAGTAGTTTACTAATAAAGATCTATGATCATTTTTTTCCGAACTGAAGAGCTTTATTCAAACAAATAAGCCATTACAAGCCAGGTGCTTAATCCAACGACCTGCAATCATTTGCATGATCTTGTATAATTTGCTTCAATGTGCTCTCTAAGTGATGCTTCGAATGGAGAGAGAGAGAGAGCAAATAGGCACCAATGGCAACAGTGTGACAAGTGATGCTATCTCTGAGTGATGCCAATGAAACTAGGAGAGGTGAACGTTGGCCCGCTCCCACTTCTTTAAAACAATATTGTTCTACTGTTGACCAAAGAAACAGATGATGGTGGAGAGAATATGAAATATTTTATTGCATTTAGCGAGTGAAGCTTGTTTTGTTGTATCTGGATCCACTCATTTTTCTAGCTTTACTGGTACATTGTGGAGCCTTGGAAGGTCCTACGCTGGACTTATACAATAAATGCTGGTATAGGAGCAGCTTCCATACAAACATTATGAGGCTGACTTCACGGAGGAGCAGCTCCATGTATAGAACCAGGTTCTCTGGAATAAAAAATATTTTCTCTCTTTTACATTCACCTGGTTTATGGATTCAACCCTAATTTTATACACGGAAGAAATTACAGTTGACATCTTTTCACTCATAGGTCCTAGTATAGAATCAACCCTGTCTCCATACATTGCGAAATGCCTTTTTTTTAAAAAAAGATTGCGAATTAATGCCCTTAGCTCTCCTAGGATTGGAGACTTAACTTTCTTTTTGCTTTCGAGAAAAGGCATATGTTGTAGACTTTTGCTTACATGGGCCACATATATTATTTATATATGTATGCCTACGAGCCCATCTATATCTGGGTTGAGCCATATTGAGCTGCGTCGGCCCATCAGTTAATTGCAATTAATTAAGCATGATGGGTTGATCTGGTACTATATACACACATTAGTTTATTCGGTGCTAGGTACTGCACATTTGATCTACCTTAGCTACACATACATATCGAGCAAGATTTTTTTTTTTTTTACGAACAGGAGGGGTTTAGGAACCCCTACTGAAATTTTCATTAAAAGTAGCCCAGGAGGCTACAAAAGAGTACAAGAAAACAAAGCCAAAGCAAAAAGAGAGCCTAAGGAAACATGAAGATTCGTTCCCCACACCTTACCGTACGTAGTACTCCGATCACAAAATAATGTTTTGGCTTGTGTAAATTTCTAGCTGATTGCTGAAGGGAATCTCTTCGTTTTGACACATAAACAATACACACAAAGATAAGTGTTCACGAGTTAATTTTACTAGCTTTGATTTGCCCATTTTCATTAGAGAGGTCTTCAGTAGGATTAACAAGGAAATGCAGTAATATATAATTATATATTCACACCAATCTGTTGCACGTGCTTCATCCTTTGGACAACACTAGATGCACTAGTTTCCGTTGCTGTCCATATTCTTTTGTGAAATCTAAAAGACTAGATCAGGTGTCCCCACTTTCAGCGACTAGATGTAGCTGCCCCCAATAAGCTTGGACTTGGTACGCCGTACGCGCCCGTGGCAATGCGCTGTTGGCTCCATAGGTCTATCTCAGGTTTGCTGCATATTCTTTTCGTTCCAAAATTCTACCCAATAACTTTCATGACACTACCTAAAAAGGGACATATCTACCGGTGCTTTCTATGGGCAGTAGAAGATGTGCGTCTGTGATACAATTTTACAAACGTGTGTTCCCGGCCAATGTCTTTAGTAAGGACTATTTGGATCCAGAAGCTAAAATTTAGTCTGTTCCACACTTTAGTATGTTTCACGTTAGATTGGATATTCGAAGGTTAATTAGGAGGACTTAACCTTTAGACCTGCATTCGCCACTGGGTGGCTTTTGGTTCACAGGAATACCAATAGGTCACTATACCATGACTTGGCTTCGCCGACACTTTTTAAAGTGGGCAAAGGGTACCTTTGCCGACAGATAACCTCCCACCAAAGGTTTTGCCGATAATTTAGAAACAGTCGCGGTAGAAGCAGTCGACGAAAGTTTTTCCGACAATTAAAAGAATCGCCGACACTTTTAGTGTAGCCAAATGGTATTCCTTTGCCGACAGTTAATCCTACGCCGACAGTTAAGACCTACGCCGACAAATAGAACATTTGCCAACAGTTTATATGTTGGGAAAACCATTTCCAAGGCATTTTTTAAAACCGATCATCATCCTCAAATAAACTGTAGGGAAAACTAAATAACAAATTTAAGCATTCATACAATCCAAATAATTTGACAAATCCACCTTTTTCTCAACAATCACATCCGGTTTTTGTTCATATAGAAAGCATCACATTGAGAAAATAAACTTGATTTCATAGAAATAATATATTGGATCTTCCATTACATACATGATTTGGACATATAGCAAGTCCAGTGATGCTCATAGTACATAGAGCCATGCATACACAAGTCTAGGATAGTCACTAGCACACATATATAGACATATACTACAAGTGACATTCAACATTTAGATGTGTTTGGCCTAGGTCTAGGACATTGTATCACTAGTAGGAGACATATATATATATATTCTACACTCTGATGTCTTCTAGGTGCACATTAGCCTAGATGACATTAGGTGGACATCAAAATAATAGAACAACGATACATGTCTTCTTGCAGCAATTCTAGGACTTCCAAACACAAGCTTTGCATACCCAAAATGTACACAAATGGTTGATGCCACTCCAGCTCCCCAAAATATACCCAAAATGCAACCAATAGTTGACTTCCAAAATAGTTGAACACCAGCTTGGTCCACACAGATGATTGTTACAACTCCAGCTTGGTCCCAAAATACTTGCAACGCTACATAGTTTAAGTGCCTAACAGGGAAAAAGTGAGTTATCAATGAAATATGCTCTATGCTTTAAATTTGTTCTACTCAGTTATAACAGTTTCGATCACATACAAATGCAATGGGCTCTATTTTTAAAATTCTCTACACAATTCAAATAGTTTGGATCGAATAAAAGTCGAACTATGAAGTAAAATACCTTCAACTGTGATGACCTTCCTGTGCCACCACCTTTTGAATGTTGCAGTGACTTTTTGTCATCCCTCATCTAGTAGAAAATAAAGATAATAGTAATCAATAAAATATAATTATTATTTTTAACCAATATAGAGGTTAGACAATTACTCTGTCATGTGGTCAAGCAATGCATCTACCACGACCCTCTAAAATGGTGGTGACCCCTTCATATGGACGAGGCAGTACAACGTTCCTCATAAACACATGGTTAACAACCACTTCACAGAACTGCAAGCTGAATTGCATTTTGTACAAAGATCTTGAATTTAGCTGGTTCCTCTGTGTTGACACCGTTTTTCGGCATGTGTCAAATGAGCTGACTTATGTTGATCACTAGCCGTTTTCTATTGGCATCGGAAGGTCATCGGTCACTGTTACCGATGAGAGTGAATGCTGTGAAAGGGATAAGTTTGTTGCCGATGGAAGCTAGACGATTCTTGCCGATAGGAGTTAATTGGTAAAGATAAGTTGTCAGTGGAGGTGAAGGGTTGCCGATTGGAAGGTATTACCGATAAGGAGATGATGTCGATGGGCACAGGATGACGTGGCGGTTGACGTCAGCAGGGGATTGCCGATGACAATAAAAGGAAGTTGCGGATTGAAGAGTCTGCCGATGGAAAGTTTCATCGAAGAGAAGACATAAGGAAACTGGTGATCTCATACCAGTATTATTATGGAAGTTTGAGTCCGACTCTTGCACAAGTCGTTTGTTTCCTTAAAAATAGAAGTGTCTGTTTAGGAAAATAGTATTGTTATTTGGGTCCGACTCCTGCGCGAGTTAGTTATTTCCTTTAAAACAGGGTTTGTTTTGTTTAGGAAAGGTGTGAGTCGTGTCTGTGTACAACTCCTATTGCCGGAGTATAAATATGTACCTAGGGGTCGTGAGAAAAATAATAAATCATACATTAAAACAAATCTATTACCCTTATTTATTTTTCAAGCAATTTACCCTTTTATTGCATTAGTTATAGTCTATCTATGAGTTCTTCAAGTCTCAACGGGCGGCATCTCTTCGATCTCCGTCAAACCTTGCAAGTTCCGCGTGGGAGTAATCTGAGCTTTGACATCCGGGTGCATCCCTGTTGTCTCGTTCAGCTCTGCTCTAGTTATCCTGATCAAGTCTAAGTCTTGACATACGGGCGTATCACCGTTGTCTCTTTCAGATCTTGTTCTAGTTATCGTCCTTGTTGATTAACTGGTCAAATCAACTGGCACACATTTGGATATCGAATTCGGGTATAAGCCCGAGGTGTTCGCAGATCCTAACGCTTTTTGTGTCAACACCTCTTTTGGCACAACCCAGTGGGACAAATTATACATCTGCTATGGGTGATCATACTGACGTCAATCAGAGGAACGTCATTGAAGTCTCCGAGGTCGATCTAAAAGATGATCAGAAGTTGGCTATGGAGCGGGCTATGGAGGAGTACAAGCAATTGTATCTGAAGTCCTTCAGCCTAAGCAGGAGCGGCGAAGCCATCCAGAAGCAAGATCCGTCGTTGCCGGGCAGGTCACGTTTGATGCCAATCCTGGTAAGTTGCAAGAGATGGTTAATTCTGCGTTAAATTAAGCATTAATTAGCCACTCCAATGTGCTATCCAATACTGTGTACAATGCTGTTATGCAATCTTTCAAAGAAGGACAAGCACCTCAGTATGTTGGTCCAACGTATCATCAGCCTGGATGGGCATTTATAAACCCATCGGCAGCTCCAATGATGTCTTCTACTCCTATGGATTCGTCTGCCGATGTGGCTACACCGCCAAGGCTAAGTCCTGAAAGCGTCACCAAGCTTAGTGCAGATTCAGTGGCGTCGGCAATGTCGGGACCTGCTATCCAGAATCATCCAGCTCCTGCCAACTGGTGGGGATACGGTGTGCCTTCAAATCCATCTGCTAGTTTCGGTCTGGTGCAGGGAGATAGTTCAGTTTGGAAGGGCTCCACGGCATCGGCAATGCAATCACAACCGATGGTCCCTATGATGCATTACTCTACGTCTTCCCCAACTGTGCAAACGCCATCAGAAGATCTCCAGGTGGTGATTCCTAAAGTACCTCTGATGCCACCATCGGCAAATGTTGTGCCGATGCAGCAAAGCATAGCAACTGGGAGTCAGCCTATGCTGGTAAATCCTCAAGCTGGAGTATTAACACATCAAGGTAACCAATTTGTTGATTACTCCAAGGTGCAGGAGCGGCAGATGCCAGTCAGCTATCAGCCATTGGTAAGTCACATGCCGATGATCTACAATCCTGGATGGACCAATCAGCCACCAGTTCAACAGCCTGGCGTGCTGACGTATCATTATGGAGGTCCAACAAACACTCCGGGTGGAGCATCTGTACAACAACCGATAAATATGATGCCACAACATAACCCAACGAATGTGCAAAGTTATCCATTGGTAAGTCAGCCGATGCATAATGTCTAGATGACTGGTGCTACGCCCATGCCAACTACTCTCAATCATCTTCTACCAAAACCTGAAGGGGCACATCAGCTGGCTCCACCAGTCAGTAGTCAGCCAATGAGTCAGCAAGATCAAGATACGTATTGGACCGATAAGATTGCCGAAGTGATGAAAGAACAATTCGGCATTAAACCCAAGATTAATACATACTCTTATCGGACACCATATCCTCCAGCGTATGACTTGATTCCTCTCCCAAATCGGTACAAGGTGTCTGATTTCACCAAATTATCTGGCCAAGATGACACGTCAACAATGGAGCACATCAACTGCTTCATTATCCAGTGTGGAGAAGCTGCCAACAGAGAAGAGCTGAGGGTGAGATTGTTCTCATCGTCATTGTCTGGATCGGCATTCACGTGGTTTATTTCATTGCCTCCGAACTCTGTGATTACTTGGGCCGATCTAGAAAAACAATTTCACAAGTATTTCTTCGCGGGCGTACATGAAAAGAAGCTTACCGATTTGGTCAAGTTGAAGCAGCGTAATGACGAATCGGTGGAGAGCTTTGTCCAGAGGCTGCGAGACATGAAAAACAAGTGTTACAGCTTGGTGCTTGATGATCGGCAGTTGGCAGATTTGGCCTTCCAAGGATTACTGCCGCACATCAAAGATAAGTATGCGTCTCAAGAGTTTGAAAGTCTGAGCCACCTTGTGCAGAGAATTGCCGATTAGGACGTCAAGACTTTTGAGCCTAGAAAAACTTGGAATAAAAAGGTGACCTTCATTGAGCAAGAAGAGGATTCTGATGAAGAGCTAAGCATCGGCGCTGCCGAATGAGTGAAGCATAAGAAACCTGTGTCTTGTCCGTTCGGCCAGAAGGAAGCTGAAAGGTTCACCTTTGATATCACCAAGGCTGATAGGATGTTTGATTTATTACTTCAAGAAGGGCAGATCAAGTTGGCTCCTAACCAAGTAATTCCATCGGCCGAAGAGCTTAGAAAGATCAGGTATTGCAAGTGGCACAATGCGACTTCGCACAGTACCAATGACTGCAAAGTATTCAGGCAGCAGTTGCAGTCAGAAATTGAATCTGGATGAATTAGATTTGAAAATTCTAAAGCCCAGAAACCGATGAAGATTGATCAGCACCCGTTTCCAAATAATATGGTGGAAACTAGTAGAAAAACTAAAGTGCTGACATCGGAAGCTGCCAGGAAGAATGCATCGGTAGATCCCGACCATCAAGTAACCGAGCGTGATGAGAGGAGGTATGCCGATGACAGAAAGGGCAAGAAAGCTGCCGGTGAAAGTAGCAATGCCAAGAGGGATCCTGGTGTTATAATCACGCATAAGCAGCCAAGGCCAGAGTATCGACAATCGCAAGAGGAGCGACATCGGCAGGAAGAAGAAGAGCACCAAGAGTGGCTTCAGCATAAGGACCACTGGAAGTGTCCCTTCTTCGTTCACTGCTGGGAAGAAGGCATCAAGCTACCTACTGCCGATAATTGTCCTGAATGCAATGGGTATTACCCTGCCGATCGATCAGAAAAGAAGTCTTGTTTTGACGATCGGACATCCAGGTATGCTAGGCCGCTCAGGGAGAGGAAATCGGTACATGATCGGCTGGGGGCAAGCTCGGTGCGCATGACAGACTTGGCAGGCGTGTTGGTCAAGAAGAACTTGAGGAAATTGCCAATGCAAGAGTGCCCGACGAAGAAATATTCTCCAGGGATCCAAACATAAGGAGTGGTGCCGATGCAAGCAGTGAGAGGAAGCACCAGCCTGTTTGGAAAACCAAGCTTCCTCAATGGTGCCCTAAGGGTTTGACGAAAACTCAGAAAAGGAGAATCCATCGCGAACGCCAAAGTGACTTATATGACAGTGAAAATCCTTCAAGGGAAAAACAGTGGAGGCCAAAGCGCAAGGATAGGGATCCGTCGGCAGAAATGAATATGGTCGTCATATTGCCGATGGAGTTCATGGCACCTGTCAGCGACGACGAAGAAGCTGCTGAAATGGCGCAATTAGTGTTGGATCCGATGGTAGCTATCTTTGAGAAGCCTGCCGATGATGAAAGACAGCATCTAAGGGCTCTGTTTGTTAAGGGCAAAGTGGATGGACAGCCTGTAACGAAAATGTTGGTGGACGGTGGGGCATCAATCAATATAATGCCATATGTCATGTTTAGGAAACTTGGGAAAGGTGACCAAGACTTAGTCAAGACCGACATGAAACTTAAGGATTTTGAAGGCAATGTGTCGCTAGCTATGGGAGCCGTATGTGTTGAATTAACCATCGGCAGTAAAACTTTGCCGACAACGTTTTTCGTGATCAGTGGCAAAGGCACCTACAACTTGCTCCTAGGAAGGGATTGGATCCATGCTAATTGTTGTATTCCTTCTACAATGCACTAAAGCCTCGTGCAATGGGTTGGAAACAAGATTGAAGTCGTCCGGAGTGAAACTCCGTCAATCGTCGCATCGGTAGAATCGGAAACTTATGAGCAAACCAGGTGCATATCAGGTGAAGCTTGGGACACGGAGTTGCTCAAAGTTGCTGATTACCACATTACACCGATCCAAGCAGTCGGTCCTGAAGAAGAGTTTTAATGGATCGATTCGCCGATGATGGAAAACTGGGACAGGGGTTCACGTCGGCCGATGATTTATTAGAAGTAGATATCGGTGATGGTAGTAAGCATAGGCCTACTTTTATTAGTGCTAAGTTAGATTCCCAATGTAAGCAGCAATTGATTGACTTATTAAAAGAATATAAAGATTGTTTCGCTTGGGATTATACAGAGATGCCTGTTTTAGACCGATCAATAGTCGAACATCGGTTGCCTATTAAGTCTGGTTTCCAACCACATCGACAACCTGCGCGCCGATGTAATCCTATGGTGTTGCCTGACATTAAAGCTGAAATTACAAAGTTAATTGAAGCTGGGTTTATTCGGCAGTGTCGATATACCAATTGAATTTCTAATGTGGTTCCTGTGTATAAGAAGAATGGAAAGCTTTGTGTTTGTATTGATTTCAGGAATCTCAACAAGGCTACACCGATGGATGGTTATCCGATGCCAGTTGCCGATCTGCTGATTGATGCTGCTGCTGGACATCAAATCATTAGCTTCATGGATGGTAATGCTGGATACAATCAGATATTCATGGCTGAAGAAGACATATCCAAGACTGCTTTTAGATGTCCAGATCATGTCGGTTTGTTTGAGTGAGTTGTCATGACTTTTGGCTTGAAGAATGCCGGTGCTACTTATCAAAGAGCAATGAATTTTATCTTTCATAAGTACATCGGCACGATAGTCGAAATCTATATTGATGATGTAGTGGTTAAGTCTGGAGATTTTGAGAAGCATCTTGCCGATTTACGAAAGATCCTGGAGTGCACGAGGAAACATGGGTTAAAGATGAATCCTAATAAGTGTGCGTTTGGGGTATCGGCAGGTCAATTTCAGGGTTTCATGGTGCATCAGAGAGGGATCAAGATCGGCAAAAAATCTATTGAAGAGATTAATAAGGTGGTTTCCCCTACGAATAAGACTGAGATGCAATCCTTGATCGGCAAGATTAATTTCATTAGAAGATTTATATCCAACTTATCTGGTAAGATTAAATCTTTTAGCCCATTGTTAAAGTTGAAAACCGATCAAGAGTTTACATGGAATGAGGAACAACAGCTAGCCTTGGAAGAGATCAAGAAATATTTGGTGAACCCTCCAGTCTTGGTTCCACCTCAACACGGGAAGCCTTTCAGGTTGTATTTGTCTGCCGATGACGACGTTATCGGATCAGCTTTAATCCAAGAATTTGAAGGGAAGGAACGTGCGATATATTATTTAAGCAGAAGGTTGGTAGATGCTGAAACTAGGCATTCGGCCATAGAGAAATTATGTTTATGCTTATATTTCTCTTGCGTAAAATTAATGTATTATTTATTGTCAGCTGAATGCACTGTTATCTGCAAAGATGATGTGGTTAAGTACATGTTGTTGATGCAGATATTAAGTGGGAGAATCAGCAAATGGATTCTAGCACTTTCAGAGTTTGATCTGAGGTGTGAATCGACTAAGGCAGTTAAGGGTCAGGTGATGGCTGATTTCGTCACTCAGCATTGCAATGTAATAGGCTCTGTAGAGATTGCTCCTTGGACTTTATTCTTTGATGGGTCTACATGCAAGGAAGGGGCAAGAATCGACATTCTCTTAATTTCACCCCGTGGACGGAAATATGAAATTTCTCTGCCGATTGTTGCTACCTCGACGAACAATCAGGCTGAGTACCAAGCTCTGCTAAAAGGGTTGGAGTTACTTAGGGAGGTGCGTGCCGATGCTGTTGAAATCTTCGGTGATTCCATGTTAGTAATTAATCAATTGATTGGGACATATGAATGCCAAAGTGAAGCTTTGATTGCAACCTATGAAAAATGTTTGCAGCTGTTAAAAGAATTCAAAGAATATCGCCTTGAATATATTCCTAGGTTGCATAATGAAGAGGCCAATCGGTTAGCACAAAATTCTTCAGGATATCAGCCAATTCAAGAGGTCATGACATCGGTGATGTTTGCCGATGATTGGAGAGAATAAATTGCCGATTACTTAAGAAATCCGTCTAAGGTTGAAAGGCGTCTAAGGTTTCAAACTACCAAGTATGTGCTCCTTGACAATGAATTGTATTATCGGACGATTGATGGAGTTTTGCTCAGATGCCTCAGTAAAGAAGAATCAGAAGAGTTTATGGGCGAGATCCATGAGGGTGTGTGTGGAGCGCATCAATCGGCATTCAAAATGAAGTGGATGATTAGGAGGAATGGATATTATTGGTCGACAATTCTTGAAGATTGCTTCAACTATTTTAAAGGATCTCAAGATTGTCAGAAGTTTGGTAATGTCCAGAGGACACCCGCATCGGCAATGAATCCTATAATCAAACCTTGGCCGTTTAGAGGATGGGCTATTGATCTCATCGGCCAGATTTATCCGCCATCGAGCAAAGGACATAAGTTTATACTTGTCGCTACCGATTACTTCACGAAGTGGGTTGAAGCGATTCCTTTGAAGAAGGTGATATCGGCAAACATGATAGATTTTGTAAAAGAGCATATTGTTTACCGATTTGGTATTCCTCAGACTATTACCACCGATCAAGGGACCATGTTCACATCGGGAGAGTTTGATGAGTTTGCTGCTGGTATGGGGTTCAAGGTATTGAATTCTTCTCCTTATTATGCCCAAGCTAACGGTCAGGCTGAAGCGACTAATAAAGGGGTTATTAAACTTATCAAATGCAAGATTGAAGAAAACCCTAGAAGGTGGCATATAGTGTTGAATGAAGCACTATGGTCGTATCGGATGGCGTGTCATGGTGCAACCAAAGTTTCGCCGTATCAGTTGGTTTATGGACACGATGTTGTCCTACCTTGGGAAGTTAAAACTGGTTCTAGGCGGTTATTTTCTCAAGATCAATTGACGACCGATGAGTATGGTACTCTTATGAAGGACAAGTTAGAAGACTTAGCAAGTCATCGGTTGAGAGCTTTCATCAGCATTGAAGAAAATAAGAAAAGGGTCGCCAGGTGGTATGACAAGAAAGTGAAGGTGAAAGAATTTACCGATGGTGATCTAGTGTGGAAATTGATTTTGTCGATTGGGACTAAGAGTTCTAAGTTTGGAAAATGGTCTCCTAATTGGGAGGGTCCGTTTCGTGTAAATCAATATGTTCCTGGTAATGCATATATTTTGGAAACCCTCGAAGGGGTTGCGTTTCCCAGAGCAATCAACGGTAAATACTTGAAGAAATATTACCCTAGTATTTGGGTAGATGTGTAAAATACCCGTTGTAATACCGATGAGAGAGAGTCATACAAGACATCGGCGAAAAGCGTACTGGCATTATATTACAAAGCAAAATCAAGTATTAGTATTACACTTGCCGATACGATGGATTGTGACAAATTACAACAAGGATTGAATAGCTGATATTGCACGCAGGCGAATTTGCTCTATTTTTTCCATTTCCTTGGCATCGTCATCGGCAGATCCTTCTATTGGTTTGATCTTTTTCTTCGTCCGGAGGGCTTGACGTGCGTCGGCATCTCTTTCTTGTTGTAAAGCTTGGATGGCGCCTGGAAGTTCAGACTTCTGTTGATTGGCTGCGATCAAGGCTTCCTCAACCTGTTTCAGCTCTGCTAATAGTTGTTCCTTCTTTGCCAATAGATGGGCGTTGTCTTGATCCAGCTCCACGCCAGAAGCTTCTAGGCGACCTATGTCCTTGTGTTTTTCATCGGCAGATCGCTTGAATTGAAGCATTCTCTCTTCAAGTTCTAATTGAGCAGTCCTATCGGCTATACGACGAGAGAGCCTTTGATATTGGAGTTGCTTGCTTTCAAGAAACGCTGCCTGGAAGAGTGTTTCTTCTATATCGGCAGATAGATGACCTTGAATGTATTTGAAAGCTATCTTTACTGTCGTGGAGTCTTGGACAAGGTGAGATGTGTCTTGTTGCAGTAAAGATAACAATGCTTCGAGCTTGAGTTTAACTTCTGCCGATAGAGCTGGAACAGAGCTTTCTTCGTCTTCGTCTTCATAGGGGAGATTGACGGTAAAGGAGAACAAGCTATTCGCTGGAGCAGAGCCTTCTTCATCTTTGTCTTCATCGGGGAGGTTGACGGCAAAGGAGAACAAGCTATTCGGAGAGTCTTGGGCCTGAAAAGGAATAAGATTAGGACTTGCCGATCATAAGTTTATGTTATGAATTTTGTGATAGTCAACTTACCATCTTGAAACGGATCTCTTGCCTGGGACTTGGGAAGGCAGCTGGCGTAGTATCGTCTTGAAGATCGGCAGCGTTTGCCGATGAACTTGCCTTCGCAGGAGGAACGATTGGTGTTGATGGTGCTATTGCTGGTGTTGCCTCTGCTGTGGTGGCTAGTTCCTGTGGCGATGTTGTCGTTCTCTGGTCAGGAGTTTCATTCGGTGTAGGTGCTGGTACCGATGCCGATGCTGTTGCAGCTGGTTCCTGCAGTGGTGGTATTGTTCCCTGGTCGGGAGTTTCGTCCACTGGCTGCTCAGGAATGGACGCCGATGGTGGCTCTGTTGTTGGTGCGTCAACAGTTGGTGATGCAACTGGAGTTGGTGGTATAGATGGGGTGGCTAGCCTCAAACGTCTCTTCTTCCTCGGGGCAGCAGTTGGTGAGCTGACGCGTTTCGGTTGTGAAGCTTGGGGGGCATCGGCAGCATGAGTTGGAGAAGTTTGTACATTCGGAGCAGCTGCCGATGACCTTGTTTCCTGTAAAAGATGTTTGGTGCAAGCTAAATGAAGTGAATGTTGCCGATGAGAGTTTATAATCGATATAAGTGAAATAAAACTTACTGCAAAAGCTCGCGCCAAGATGGCAGCAGCAGCCGATGGAGTAGCGATGGTCCTAGCAGGCGTCGGCTTAGGTTTGAGGGTAACTTTAGGTACCCTTTGAGGTGTGAAGGTAGCCAATGTAGGAGCCTTGTCGCCGATGACAGATGTGGGGCTCATTCTTTGAATATTGAAGTGTTTGCCACTCTTGCTTGTTTGGGGGATTGGATCGTCAATCTGTTAAGTAAAAGAGGGTCAGATGCCGATGGTAGAAGTAAATAATAAGAGATGCATTAGGGTGAAGAACTTACTGCATCATCGGGAATGATGTGGTCGGAGTCGATCAAATGCCGATAGTAATGCAATGACTTGGCGAACAGTTGGCTTCTCCATTCTTGCCACCAAGATTTGTATGACTCCGTAATAAAAGATGTTGGTGCCCAAGAGGATAAGTCGATGTTTGATGTATCGGCATGGGGAGAAAGGTTAACGATCCTATTCCGGTCCATGGCGCTGGAAATAACTTCTCTTGACTTTATCACGTTGGCATAACTAAGTTTGATCGGCAATTGACCAAATGTCAGCTGTCTTGCTGCTGCCGATGGATAATAGAACTCATAAGATGCAGGGGAGTTCTTTCCAGTTCCAAAGATGTTGACTGGAATGGCTCGGAGAACAATGCTAGCCTTCATGATTATTTCATTCTGCGGTACGTTCCAATCGGTAAGGTTGAATAATAGAGGGAATCGGTTGTTCTCGTCAATATAGGGCCACCAAAGCCGCTCTGCAGCAGAGATTCCATTGTAGAGCTTTTGAAAGAACCTGCTGAATTGATCTGCATTGGCATCGATTCCTGGTAGCACTATGATAGCTTCCCCAAAATTGAGTGGGGGACAAGTTGCCGATTCGTCATCATCATATACATAGTCCTCTGATATATCCCTTGGAAATTGCTGACTGAATAGATCGAATTGGAGGACCTTGTACATGTGTGCGTTTAACCACATGTTTATAAACCACCAAGGACCCCCAAGGTTGCCGATGGGCTCACCTAGCAATAGCTTCCTGGATACTTGGTGCAGGAGGTGGTATACCGATCCAAGGAGGTATCGGCCGAGAGGAAGTCTTGCTCCATCGGCCAGAAGCTCTACTGCGGGAAGGTACATGGTGGTAGGTCCGACTGTTCTACCACAGAAGATGAACTTTTCTAACCACATGTTTAAGAAGGTGACGTGCTCCCTCTGACTTACTGATCCAGTTTTTTGGTTCTCTCGGATATATCCAGTCCAACCGCCGATATTGCGTGTGTTCACTTTATACTCGGCTTTCCTACCGAAAAGATTGGAGGGATCGGCAGAAGAGACGTCAAGGCTAGTAAGCATATGCACATCGGCAAGGGTGGGAGTAGCTGGTCCGTGTCTGAATAAGAAGGCATTCATTGTATCGGACCAAAACTAAGACGCAACCATCATCATATTTTCATTCTTTGCCATATCGGCAATGGAGAGTCTAATGCACTGGTCCAGGTTGCGCTCTGACTAATAAACTTGCTGTGTTCTGATTATTCTGAGGTACCAGTTCTTCCATCCCTTGGTGGGTTTAGGCCATGAACGGAAAGCATCTTTCCATAACCCTAGACTAAAACACTCGGATCTGAAGGGGATGCGGTTGGTTTCCGCATTAATCAGATTGGTGGGATCAGGGTTTCCCATTGGGCCTAGACAGTTGAAGTTGGATTGCTCAATGGGGATTACAACCTTGTTGTACATTTCCTAGGTTTCAGAAAAATCAGAAAAAGAAAGGGGGAAAAAGATTACAAAATTAATGTGGAAAAGAAACTTGCAGAAGATGAAGCAAGAAGAGAGTAGACTTACTCTGGGGGCATCGAACTGGATCGCCATTGAAACTGAGGAGGTCCTTGCGGTTCATGCTTTGCTTGAAGAAGGCGCCACTGCTTGGGTTGCTGGAGATGTTTTTCGGAGCCGCCGTTGAGTTTGAAGATGAGGGCAGATGAAGGAATGCAGGCTCAGGGTGAAAAACATATTGGATGGTGGTAACTTTTATAAGCCTGGTCAGGGGTATTTTGGAATTTTCTTCGCACTGAGCAGGAATATGGAAGGGTATGTAATAGGTATGCGTGGCAATCGAGGAGATATGATTGGGTTTACAATTGTTCGCGCTCCAGTCGCGGAATTTTGTTGATAGATTGCGATTTTTTTACGCGCGGTAATCGAGGAGGTCGTGCAAGTATCTTAGAGGGAAAGGTTACAGTAGAGAAAATTTCGGCGCGTAAAATATTCTACACTCCGAAATTGGGGGGCATGTGTTGACACCGTTTTTCGGCATGTGTCAAATGAGCTGACTTATGTTGATCGGTAGCCGTTTTCTATCGGCATCGGAAGGTCATCGGTCAATGTTACCGATGAGAGTGAATGCTGCGAAAGGGATAAGTTTCTTGCCGATGGAAGCTGGACGATTCTTGCCGATAAGAGTTAATTGGTAAAGACAAGTTACCAGTGGAGGTGAAGGGTTGCCGATTGGAAGGTATTACCGATAAGGAGATGATGCTGATGGGCACAGAATGACGTGGCGGTTGACGTCAGCAGGGGATTGCCGATGGCAATAAAAGGAAGTTGCGGATTGAAGAGTCTGCCGATGGAAAGTTTCGTCGAAGAGAAGACATAAGGAAACTGGTGATCTCATACCAGTATTATTATGGAAGTTTGAGTCCGACTCTTGCACGAGTCGTTTGTTTCCTTAAAAATAGAAGTGTCTGTTTAGAAAAATAGTATTGTTATTTGGGTCTGACTCCTGCGCGAGTCAGTTATTTCCTTTAAAACAGGGGTTTGTTTTGTTTAGGAAAGGTGCGAGTCGTGTCTGTCTACAACTCCTATTGCCGGAGTATAAATATGTACCTAGGGGTAGTGAGAAAAATAATAAATCATACATTAAAACAAATCTATTACCCTTATTTACTTTTCAAGCAATTTACCCTTTTATTGCATTAGTTCTAGTCTATCTACGAGTTCTTCAAGTCTTGACGGGCTGCATCTCTTCGATCTCCGTCAAACCTTGCAAGTTCCGTGTGGGAGTAATTTGAGCTTTGACATCCGGGTGCATCGCTGTTGTCTCGTTCAGCTCTGCTCTAGTTATCCTGATCAAGTCTGAGTCTTGACATCCGGGCGTATCGCCGGTGTCTCTTTCAGATCTTGTTCTAGTTATCGTCCTTGTCGATTAACTGGTCAAATCGACTGGCACACCTTTGGATATCGAATTTGGGTATAAGCCCGAGGTGTTCGCAGATCCTGACGCTTTTTGTGTCAACACTCTGCAAAATCAATGGTAGTAAACACCACATTCACATCTAAGTCAAGCTGAATATATTCCTTCTCCAAAGAGGACAGAAATAGTGGATTTGGACTGAGTGACAATTTTGCAAGAGAAATAAACCAAATCTTGAATCTTTCGATCTAAACCAAAGCTTGAATCTTTGGAGCCTTCTCACCTTCTTCTCCTACTTTCTATAATGAAGAGAAAAAAATTAAAAATTTACTTTTGCTCAAACCCTAGCACATAGGAGAATGGAATGTAGGGAAGGGGATACGTGAAGGTGAAGCACCTGATACCGAGGGGAACGGGGATGTAGCGGTGGAATCCGTCCCTCTTGCTCGCTGGTGGTGGAATCAGCTAGGGAGATGGTGGGCTGGGACGGGCAGGAGCTGGGGCGACGACAACCTGGGGTGGCGTGGGGCTGGGTCTGGGGCGGCGGGGGCTGAGCGGTGGGGAGTTGGGGGCAGGGGTCTGGAGCGGCGGCGGCTTGGGCGGTGGGCGTCTGGGGGCTGGGTCTGGGGCGGCGGTGGGGGGCTGGGGTCGTGGACTGGGGAAGCACGAGGCCGGGGCAACGGGGAGCTGAGGTCGTCGACAACCACGGGGGAGCTAGGGCGGCGAGCGGCGGTACCCTGGCAGCGGGAGTTGGTGCGGTGGGGAAGAGGAGAGAATTTTTCCTTTTTTTCCTTATATAGTCTCAGCCACATGTTTTGGCCTAATTTATTCCCTCTCCCGCGGCCTATTCTATTTTGGTGCCTAGACAAGTTTTCACCATTTTATCTCCCGCGCAGGCACTTCTCTATTCGGTTCTCTACCTAGTGCTTTGCCGACACTTTAACAGTAGCCACAATAGGATATAACGACACTTATGTTGTCTACGAAGTTTTGCCGACACTGTTTTCGTTGGAAGGAGAAACGCCGACACATAACATATAGCCTTAAGGTTCTTTTGGCGACAGTTTGTGTAACGTTAAAAGATGACACAATTGCCAACACATAATGTGTTGTTAAAACCTTTGATTTACCAACACATAAGTGTAGGGAAAAGAGGGTCATGGTGTAGTGGGTGATCACTACTGGCAATCACTACTACACTCGTCAAACACATACAACCTGCTCAGTGAACGCCATATATTATGTACATAAGTTACCTGGAGGTATAATATATGGCCTTTGGTTCAATGTTATGTAATGTAATCTGATTACAGTTCACTACAAATCCCATTACGCCCATTTTTTTGCGGGATCGAATCTCACGCTCCCTTGACTACAACGTTTCTTTATTACGATTGCATTTGCCAACCTAACACCTTGTTAGCTCTTTCCCAAAGGACCAGCTTGGCATGTATTAACTCACATATGCAATTCGCACAAACTTAACACATCTAGATCGTCACACATACCTCTGCGAATTGTTAGAGGGGCTTGAGTACGCGTCGTGGCAGGAGTGCAGAACCACCTGGGACGTTTAAACTACCTTTAAGTGAGCTACAATGCGAAAACACTACTCCCTCCGCCCCTTAAGAAAAATACAAGTCTAGCTTTTAGAAAAATCTAGTCATTTGAATTTTAGCTAAATTTAAATAAAAATACTATTAATATAAAATAAGTATTATTAGATTGTTATAGAACATATTTTTTATAAAGAAAAATATTTTGATCGAACACATAAATACTAAATAAACTTGGTCCAACTTTAAACTCACTACCGGAGACGGGCCCTTTGCCGAGTGCTTTCCGTCGGGCACTCGGCAAACGGTTCGTTTGCTGAGTGTCACACTCAACATATTATAACACTCGGCAGAACCATCTTTTGCCGAGTGCATCTTCTTTGTCGAGTGGCATGACCAAGACACTCGACACAGGGTACAAGTTTTGCTAAGTGTCCTGCAACGACACTCGACAAAACCTGTACCTTGTGCCGAGTGCTTGACTTGACACTCGGCAAACCCTCCGTCACCGCGTCAATCGGCGTTACCGTGCACTTTTTTTTGTCGAGCGTCGCTTTGCTTTGCCGCGTGTCGCAGTACACACGACAAATGCTTTGTCGAGTGCCCAACAAAAAACATTTGGCAAAGAATCCTTTACCGTTAACATTGTTACTGTGTGTCGTCTGCCGAGTGTTGCACTCGGTAAAAAGTTTGCCGAGTGTTGCACTCGGCAAAGAATTTGTCGAGTGTTTTGCGGCTTTTGTCGAGTGAGGACCTGGGTCCGGTAGTGACTAGATTGACCAAGTATGGATTCCATAATTGTATTATTTTTGGGATGGAGCTATTCACAACTTGATCCACTATTATTAGCCAACACAAAACTCTAATTACCGTTGAATCATAAAATAAATTAAACTTTGCCTTCTTCTTTTATCACCTTTGTGTTTGACTAGTGGTGTGTCTTTATTATTTGTGCCTACTGGAGTGGGTCTTGCCTTCATAAATTAAGCATCCTAGGTTGACAGTAAATGGTTGTGTCAGGTCCTTTATAAAAATGTGCATAGCTGAATGAAAAGGTTGAGGAAGGTCTCCCATTGTTGAGCAACGTTTCTCAAAGTGTTGAACAAGAATAAACTCTTTTCAGCTAGTTATGAAGGGCATAAAAAATCAAATGGGACCGGATCAAAATAACACAGATAAGCTTTCCAAATAGGAAAATGAAATCACATTGGTGAGTGGAGGCCCTGTAACAACCACTCGCTTCGCCGCTTGTGTGCCATGAAAGGCATGAAACATTACTCCATCAAATCAAATGTACATATAATCCTGCTCTCATCCAAATCACATTTCGCTTCACACCATCAAATGCATATACTAATCATGTTGCACCCATCTAAATCACATTCCGCTTCACACCGTTTCCTCATGCCTGATCTGATCGAAAGTACAACCATGAGTTACTCGTGTTAGTTATACATAATACCCACTACAACATGCTTATAAATTTACAACTGAGTTTTATGTTTTTCATGATTCATTCAAAATGTTGTAGCTTAGCTATTCAAGATGTTGGAAATTACATATTGCTAGAGCCAACGCTCTTACCAACTGAGCTATGGTACAACATTCAATTGTTAAAAACACGTGCTCTATCAGCTGAGCTATTGCTCAACTTTCATTTGTTACATATATATATATTAGTTGATGTAGACGTTGGGATATTAATATATTCTCTTTTCTAAAAAAATAATTATGTCGAGGCAATACAAGGAAGAAAAACTACAGTACAATAGTTTTTTTAAATAGCAATAGCAAAAAAAAAAGGTGGGTTAAATTTTTACGGCTAGTTTGGTAGTGCTGGTGGAGTAGTTTTATTTATGCTCTCCCGGATGAAGCAGCGATGGAGCTAAAGTTGTTTTAAATAGGCTTTTGGTAAAGTAGTTCATCTCATGTTGGAAATGGTTAAATATTTATAATATCTTTTTTTTTAATTTTTTCACCCATTTCTTCCTTAATTAATTTACTAATTTTTCTTTCTATGTGCTCTCCTTATCTCCTTCGCCATACACATCTCCTCAGAGCATGTCTAGTAACTTTATATCCTTGCTAAATGCTAAGAATAGAAATTTTTGATGAAAAACTACCCTCTAATAGTTTATCTAAATGATCATCCAAATATAGTCATATTTTATTTTAGATTTTTCGTTGGCAAATATAAAATGCGAGAATAACTCTTTAAAATGCGCGTGAAATATAGAAAAACTGTAGAAGAGTAAAATGATATATAAAACAATTGATTTTTATGCAAATCACTCCTGAAGTGTTGATTTAGGGGGAAAGATTTAGAAAGGTTGCCTCTCTATCCGCACTCACACGTTGACTCTTTTGTCGCCCGCAGGACGCTCTCCAGGCTCCACCTAGCTCCGGTTGAGATACACCGAAGTCCTTCCTCCCCTGCACCTCGCAGTCGCTCCTTGGTGCCTGCGTGGGGCAAATTGTTCGGGCCTGCTTTTTCTATGCATTTTTTAGCTTCTTCACCCAACGACCGTGGCGTCTATGAGCTAGATTTAGACCTTGTTTAGAACTGCTTATATAAGCATTAATTATAATTTTATCACGATTTTCAAATAAGTTGCGGTTCAAAAAAAATCTAAGCATGAAGAATCATGGATGTTTAATAATCCTGATTATTATGGCAACCTTGAGCGAAAAAGACTTTTACGCCCTTCTTGTTCCTTGGTTCCATGGACTAAGTCCTCGGCGTGCTCCACAGGATGGTTTCTTCTAAGTTCTCGGCCATCTTGTTCTTTCTGTGTTGTTCGGTGTTCGACTTCGACTTCGGTTTCTATCCCAAACCGAACCGAAGCACCGAGGAACCGAGATTTGGCCTTGTTCTACCGCGAATCCAGTCCATCAGTCATCAGCTCGGCCTAGTTAGCCACTTAGCCCACCAGGCCACCACTCCACCACCAGCCGACTCTCCCTCGTCGCACAGCCCCGAGTCCCCTAACCCTAACCCAGCGACTAGCATCCCAGCAGCCGGCGGATCGGAGCGGCGGCGGCGCACCCCGCACCCAACCGGCCAATATCGGTGGCGGCGTGGCGCGATGCGGACTACCCTAGTCGTGAGGTGGAGTGGAGCGGCGGGCGGCGGCCGGCGACAGTCGACACTCGTCAAGGCGTCAGCAGTAGCAGCCGAGCAGCCGCCAGCCCGCCAGCCTGTGCGCTCCGCGGCTCCGGGGACTTGGGCACTTCGGAGTTCAGAGAGGACTCGACGCTCTGCGGCGGTCGGCGGAAGCGGAACCAAATTTGTGTTCGTCTCTGTGTTGTGTTGTTTGTGCATCGGTTTATTCGGTTTAAACCGAAAAACCAAACTAAAAAACCAAAACTGAAATTATTGGTTTCTAGTTCTTTCACAACCGATCGATACTCGTTTCCTAGAAACCGAAGTTCTGAAAAACCGAACATACCGAACCGAATTGTCAGTTTAAAAAGAACGGCCAGGGTGACGCGTGAGAAGCAGCAGGAGCTGCAGCTGCCCAAGAATCCCTCCGAAACGGCCCTTTGGGCCCTTACATGGGCCATGCATTGTGGGCTGGGCTCTCTGGATGCGCGCGCTCGATAGCCTCACATTCTCACAGCGCTCACGCCGCCGCCGCCGCCGTTCCATCCGGCGACTGGTCCATCACGGGCTCTACGCCCTCCCGCTCTACCGCTCTCGCTTAGTCATCTCGGAGGAGGGCGGCGGTTTTGCGCCGCCACCCGCGCGTCACTACCACCTCTCCGCTGCTGATGTCGGCTGTGACGGAGGACGGCGACCAGCGAGCTTCCGCCCTTGAGGCGGGGGATCGCGGGCGCGACGGAGATGATGATGTCGACGAGGATGAGGAGGACGGGTTCGAGTTCGGTGACGCCGACGAGGCGATGCACTGCGTGGAGATGGCGGAGAGCAGCACCACCGCAGCGGCGCTGCGTGCCCACGCGCAGGACTACGAGGCGCTCGCTGCGCGCAAGCGCAAGGCCCTTGCCGAGGAGCAACCCCAGAGGTGCGGAATTTTGGATTGCGTCTGTCAATACTGGAATGGTAATCTGTATAGAAATGCTGCCAATTGGCAAACACAATTTAGTTGCTCATCATCCATCTAGTATGCTTCAGCTTAGATGTTTATTAAATGCAACTTTATGCCACACCAATCTTATTGCTTGACCAGATTCATTTAGCACTAGTACTAGTATATTTGCTAAACCTTACTTTTTGATGATGTTGTGGTACCTATCTATTTTGATGCTTATGTTAGTTAGTTAGTTAACTGTTTGATGCATTTGTGCGAACCATCATGTAATTTGTTACGGGGAACTGTCTTTGTAGTATATATGTTTGAGAACTCTTGGTCATCTTCCAGGGAGGAGGGTTCCAAAAGGCCAAGACAGGATCAACTTTCAGAAGCGGAAGAAGCAACCATGTTCGACCAACTGATGGAAGGCTTTGGTCTTCGGCGCAAAAGAAGGTCCAAAGATGTATGCTGCTTTGTTCCTTAAGTCATTTGGTAAAATTCTGCTAGAATAATGCTCATGTTATTGAATGCATGGAGAGAACAGATAAAATACACTTTCCATACCAGTAGACCAAAACTATCTTGGAGTTCACTGACTGTAGAATTCCTTAGTTTCTATTACCAGTAGACCAAAACTATCTTGGAGTTCACTGACTGTAGAATTCCTTAGTGTCTATCAGCATCGTTTATGGTTTGTGGCTGGTGCTTTCGTTTTTGGCTCCCCCAACCCCTGGGGCAGGAACTATGAATACCATCTTGATATTATAAAAGTGTCTCAGAATTGACTGAAGACTGACTGACTGATAGACATGTCTGTCGTTTTTCATGCAATGTTTTATTCAGTTGATGAATTAAGTATGTTCCCTTCCATTAGCTGTTCCAAGCTCTTTGCCCAAACTGTTTTCGACTTTTCCTACTTATCTGAAAAGCAGTAATGTGGATTATAGTACTTGATGTGTTATATGTGATCAATTCAATGCAGTTGATGCCTTTTTTTGTTATCATATTTTTAGGATTAATAAATCAGAAATTGTTTCTCATTTTCTTCCATTTCTATCAGGGCAAGAAAAGGGGAAGGAAGAAAGGAACAAAGAATAAGGGCAGCGCTGAAGTTATTAAAAAGTTGGGTGATGCTACTCTACTTTTCGTTGAAGAAAAATTTAATGAGGTCTAAGATCTGACTTTGTTACTTCTATAAATTATATTTTTGACAAATGACAAGTAATTTGATGCATAGGTTGATATTTTACTTTCCCAATTCAATATAATGTTCCTACCAGCAAGGTCATGACCTTACTTCTTTGCATGCCTATTTATCCTGGGATTGAATTTCTGCACCTAAAAAAATATGTCGTACACTAAATAATTGTTCCGCTGGATTGTTGGTTAAGATGACCAAGATAACTGCTGCTATCATGAGTATTTTTTTGACAAATAGAAGTTGACATGCATATAGCAACTAATCTTCCATTAAGCAAGTATATAACATTGCATTAGCCCGTTATAGACATCCAAACTCTTAGCTTCGAAATATTATTATTTCTAAGTATGCTATTGTTAGAGTATGTCATGGACCTATTGGGCCTGGTCGGGCTGTATGGCTCGTTAGTGTTAGGGTTAATTAGAGATAAGGGTCGCTTGCTTATGGGTCAAGTAAACCTCTCTATATAATGAGAGGAAATGTATCAGTCTTAATCAAGCAAGAATTAAAAAGGAAATCCCTTCCCTCTTGCCTGGCCGTGGGCAAAGGCCCCCGGCCGACGTCTCTCGCCCTCGCAGCCCTAGCCGCCGCCAGCCTGTGAACAGTACCTGCGGCACTGTAGCGCATGAGAGCCGTCGTCGCCCGGCGGTTCCCCAAACCCTAGCCCTCGTTTCTTGCGCCCTAACTACGGAGCTAATTGATCATCATCGGCCTTGACGACCAGCCCTCACCCCTACAATCTCCATCAATCCCATAACATCCATAACAGCTATATTCACTGTGAGCTACTTTTGTGAGCTACTTTATCTTGCAGCTCACATCTAGGAGGATTAATATTTTTATTCCTAAAAAATGAGGATTACTATGTCAAAAAGGAATTACTACCGAAAATAGGAGGATTACGAGCTGATTACTTAATACATATTAAACTTCCTACCTGGAATACTGGAGTTTCATGGTTGTCCTTGTTTTTGAGTAGAATATTAGTGGATTCTATTTTAACCCCTTTTAAAAGCACCATCATATGTGGTGTCTTTACCATTTAGCCTGTGTGGTTAACTGACATGTATGTTGTTCTGTAGGTGAACTCTTTTGGATCACCTCACTACCATGTCAATTGACTCGAGACATAAGAAATGGCTTCCGTAGAGCTTGGGATTGCTGAATAATAACTCAACTTGTTTTCGATTTCAGGATTATTAACAGTAGTGTCTGTTTGGTTTAGGTTCTATGAAACTCAAGAGCTTTTGAG
This sequence comes from Microstegium vimineum, assembly GCA_022036555.1. Taxonomy (NCBI): domain Eukaryota; kingdom Viridiplantae; phylum Streptophyta; class Magnoliopsida; order Poales; family Poaceae; genus Microstegium; species Microstegium vimineum. The sequence continues at coordinate 11,701,364 of CM039135.1, read as the reverse complement.
TAACTATTTTTTCTATCTAACCTTTTTTTTTCTATAACACACAGGAGAGCTGCATATCATAATATTAAAAAGAAAAAGAAAGGGGATTGTCCTCGTACAAAATTCCACTCACTCACGCCTCACACCTTGCAGCGAATTACACACACCCGTTTTTTTTCCATAGACAACCCGACCACATCCTAGAGCCTTCTAGGGCGCTAGCTTCAAATTGGCTCAAGGGTAGCAAGTTAAGACACCTGAACCCGAACCAAACTCCATAACCTTAACCTTTTAATTCTTCCCTATCAAGTGTTATCACCTCATCAAGGTTAGGTGAACTGCCATCTGGGACATGACTAGAAATGTCTTGTCTGCAATTTTGGTGCTCGGATCTTCATTTCCATTTGACACGTGACATTCTTTCATCTGAGTCTGCATCGTTTGTATGCGTGTTATAGATTATCTGGGGACTTAAGAAACTGATTGTTCCTACTGCAGTGTCATTGTTTTTAGGATAATGTAAATGCTTTCTTTGTGATGTTTTAATTTGTCTAGCATTAACATTGTGCCGATGTTCTTTGTTGCAGGCAATTTCTATATTACATGAGATTGTGCGAATTGCGCCAAATTTGTCAGATTCATATTATCTACTTGGTAGCATTTATAATGAGATTGGTGAACTAGATAAAGCCATAAACTTCTTGATGCTTGCTGCATATGTTTCCCCAAAAGATGCATCTCTGTGGAAGAAACTCATTCCCTTGGCAAAGTGAGTTTACTTCATACTGTTTTCTGTTGACCTTGTCTTTGTCAAGAAGTGTATTGATGAGTTTGCCTCATAATTTTCTGAGGGAAATCTTGCATACAAAATGAGATGAAATCTTCATACATGCCTGAATGTGGATGCACTAGGCATCGATACTGTCATTTCGTACAAAATTGCATATGTTTAGATTATTTATTGCAATACAACCTTTCCATATCAGTGCGATGCTTGGTGGGTGAGTTGCAGCCATTAGTAATTTATTTGGTTCCCCTTCATTAAATGTAGATTTGGGGTGATGGGGAGGCAGATTGGATTACTGGTTAGGCTTTTAGTTTTTTTTGTGTTCACTCTATAGTAATACATCTCGGATCAGTCTTTAGTCAGTTAATTGTTTTTTTATTTTTATTCCAGATTTTAATGTGGCTGTTTAATGGAATAATATGCCTTTTTTTTTGTGTGAGTGTGGTAAGGAGGCTGATGTGCAACCTGCATGTTGGTAGTTCGACTCCCCTATCTCAAAAAGGCCATTCGTGCTCTTTTCATTGTTGAAACATGATATGCTTGCCATCTGCATGTCCTGGATAGCTGGGCTTCGTGACCTTTTATGGACCCTGTGGGAGAGAATCCTCTATGTTTCTGTCAATGCCTCTGTCCTCGGGGGAGGTTTTCCTACAGGGATCGAGTTTTTTTCTTTTCCTTTTCCTTTTGCTCTTGTACCCTCAAGTTTTCCTTTGATATAGTGTATCAGCATTCTACATTAGGCATATGCTGTAATCTATGCAAGCGATTGCAACTTTAATTATTTGCTGATAATTTGACATGATTCGTTGCTTTTTCTTTGAGCCATTCTAAACAAAATAGGGATAGTGGTCTCATCGACTAATATTTTACAGTAAAAAAGGGGATGCTTCTCTGGCAAGACACTGTATTTTAAAAGCAATGAGAGCAGATCCAGAAGATGTAGATCTGAAGTATCTTTGTGGTGATATGTATCACAATCTTTGTGACTATCAGAAAGCTGCAGAAATATATGAACAAATAGTCAGAATTTATCCTGCCAATGTTGCTGTTCGTAAAGTAGCAGCACAGGTATGTCACATATGTCATTTTGTTCTGACTATCACTTGAAACTAACTGTAATGTTAATGATTAGTGTAGCACACATTGGTAACCTGCACCTTGTAACAATCTGATATATGCTGCAAGGGAGCATGTTAAAAGAACTATTCTTGGTCAAAGTTTTCTGAAGAGCACACTACATATTTTCCAGCGTTAATTTGCCAGTCCACAATCCACATACCTTGTATTTCTTATGCATGAATCCTTACAGGATTGAGAAAACTACTAGGAAGTTGTTTCACATCAGAATTAGCCTGCTTTTATACTCCAATCAGAGACCAGTTTAGTCCCTAAATTTTCATTGACTGTATATATTACTGCTCATGTTCCCATATTCTGTTTACTTGGTTTTGAAAAGTTTTGATATTTCTAATTCAAACTGCATTAAGCAAACTCTTCCTTTTCTTTGCAACAGTGGCGGAGCCTGACTTGTAATGTGTGTGTGTGTGTGTGTGTGGGGGGGGGGGGGGGGGGGGGGGGCGGGGGGGGGGGGGGCATCAAATTATCCATAGACAATATGACAAAACTAGCTTTATTAACAGATTAATCACAGTTTTGGTCAAGATAGATGGGCCATGAGGTCAATACATGCGCAGTTTGCAGGGAAAATATCAAGCTCTTTAGATGGACTGTTTATTCTTGCAAATACACGTAGGCCTTCATTACGTTGGCAGTATGGCTTCTACTAGGCTCCGCCAGTTTTGCAACATAATCCTGCGTGGTTTCAATCTAAGGGTGGTTATGTTCTGGCAACCTTTATCTCTTGCACTTTTTATTCCCTAAAGTAAGAATTTAGTCTTTATGTATCATTGTACTGGGTTGATTTTCGGCTACTTGTTTGTTTCAAAATAAAATAAAATTGGGATACTTGTTGATTCATTCCTTTTCTTTCAGATGTATAGAGAGTGTGGCCAAATTGACAAAGCTATTAATTTGTTAGAAGACTATGTCAATACTCAAACTTCTAACGTTGACTGGAGTGTTCTAGATTTATTGATATCACTTTATCTAAGAAATAATGTTCTTAGTGAAGCACTAAGGCAGATCAAGAGGGCACAGCGACAATTGGGATCTCAACAGAAACTACCAGTACAATTGCAGGCAAAAGAAGTAATCTGTCATGCATATTGCGGTGACATGAAACATGCTGAGGTTTGTTCCAGACTTTTCTGTTGTATATCATATGATGGAATTCATCCTTGTTAGAGCATCTCGAAGAGATTAGCCAAATCGTTTTCTAAAGGTAAATTTGGTTATTATGAAAGGAAAAGCGTCTCCAATAGACTCTACAAATGACACTCCAAATTTAGTAGCTCTCCATCATCCACCTCATTCGCTCTCTACTTTTGGATAGCCTACCTCACTAGCCATCCAGCCTCTTGGTTTGCAGAGTTTGTTGGAGTGCTCTATTTTTTTTGTCAAATCTATTTTAGAGAGTAGCTAAATCAGTAAATTTGGCTACTCCTTTTGGCTAATCTCTTGGAGATGCTCTTACATTGAATTCCCTCCCTGCTCTCCTTGGTTCAAGTAAAGTCATGCCAAAATTCCCTAAATATGTACTCCTGTTCATCAATGTAAAGTGTATTTTGTTTTGAAAAGGTCAAACATTACAAATTCTAACCAACAATTAGTTAAATTATATGCGTGTTACATGTAGGAAAACTATGTAACATACTAATATTCAAAATCCTTTTAAAATGATGTTGATTCTGTAGCAATTGGCAGTATTTTGGAAGAAAAATCAATGGCCACAATCTACTTTTGATGACTTTCTTATTCTAAAATATGCCTTCCATTACTGGAGGGAGTGAGCACCGAAGAAAGAGTGGTAAATTTGATTACTTATTATTAGCTTGCTTACATAATGTCATTTGTTCCTCCAAGCTCAATCTAAAATAATCCGGATCTGATTACTTATCATGACGCATAGTTTCTGTGCAGATTTTCCTTCATGATGTGCATTTGGAGCCATCAAAAGAAAACATTGATGTGATTAAGGAACTTGCAAGCACTTTAGAAAAAATGGGACAATATGAGTATGCAGTAAAGTTTTACCTGCTGATTGAAAATGTTGCTACTCATAATGATGTGAGTGATTGATTTCCTTGTTTTCATCTCTCCTCAATATTTGTACGTGAAGGTTGATTTTAAATCTGAGTGGCTGGAATATCTTTATTTTCCAATTCAACTCAAGTATCATACTATCATGGCATTTTTTGGAAGTCCTAGTTTGATGCATTTGAAGTTTTGAACTGGAACATGCAATTGCTGTTAAATTTTCTAGAGAGTGAAAGCAATGAGATTGCATGGAAATTGTAGATTGGTTATCAAAGTACAGGGGTACATGTATATATAGTCCAGAGGTCTTGTGTTTATAGAAACATAACCAAACAAGATCCCCTCCCCTATTCCTATCCATAATCTCCTAGACCTACACCTATCCATAATCAACAGAGGAGAGAGCCAGCCGGTTATAGAAGCACATGGCCCAGGCCCGGTCCAGCTATATACACGCACATACATAAACACATATATGTCTAACAGAGAGCAATTGAATCCTATGAATTATTGGAGAGGGAATTTGAGACAAGTGTAATAGCACAGTTGGTATTATATTAAAGTTTTTCTTTGCAAGAAAGAGCTACTGTCATCTCAAGGGACATAAGTAAAATTTGAATCACCTATGCATTGCTAGAGAGAATGTAAAATGAACAACATGGGATGGAACATGTAAGCTAGTATTCTTGAGGTTGATATTGTACCGTTGAAGTCCAAGGCCCTTTATAGTTGGCACAGAAAAAAAAACAGTGGAAAGCAGATTCTATTGTTGATCTTGAATGTAAATGTCATGAAATATAAATTCCTGTGTTTGAGAACTCACTTGACATCATCCTTGATATACTAATTGGCTAAAAAGGTGTTCCAAAATTTATACATTGCCAATAGAAGTCTAATGGATACCCAACAATTGAAGTGCAAACATTTAGCTTTGTTTGCTCATAGACATGTTCACCAAATATTTTATAGATTGCAGGTTAGCATATTGGTTGGAGCATATCCAGAGTGTCAAAGTCAACATGCTATTTTCTTTTGTGCATATTAATACATAGATTGAAGTCTTTCGATCACCTTTTAATGGACTTTGGCCATGTAACACATGTTCAGGTTCATTAACTCCTGCAGAGTTTAGAAGATTTTTGGAACAATTTATTCATGACATACGTCTGCTCCATGTTCTTGATTTTTTTGGGGTTCAGTTGCTTCTTTGCTTCACTTTCTTAATTCTTCTCAGCTGATTATTCTTATATACTCCTACTTGTTCCAGGGTGATTCATACTTTGATCACAAAGAAATGGGTAGTTCATATGTCAAAGTTGCTCAGTGCTACATGGTCTTAGGGGACAAAAAAAATGCTGTTCCTTATTTTTATAAAGGTTATGTTTCATTACCTTGAGGAACCACTTCTCTGCTTGACATTAGCTACAGATGGATTCTAAAGGTTTATTGCAGTATGAATTGCACCATAGTTTTGAGCATTAGTATACCGGATACCCTTAATTTGGGATGGCTTTATGAAAGGGACTTCACTTCTGTGGCTACCTTTTTTTTTGAAGCAAGGACAACCCCATTTCCATTACACTTCTGTGGCCTAATGGAGAGAAGCTATACCCAGCTTATGTTCTATCATAATTGAATTATTATGATTCTGACTACTTTAATAATACTTGACTCTTATCTATGTATTGTTGGATGCATAGGCTGCAACGTAGGAATGTATGATACTGTTGGCATGAAACACCCCCTCCAGTGCATGGTAACATAATCCAGTATCCAAGACAGCCTGTGTTCACTAATTGCAGCATGTGATATGATCAAATTTGTAATGAACCGTATGCCAAAGATACTGCTACACCCTGATGCAGTAATATACAAACTCCAAGACATTGGATACAGAGACCAATCAGTTAATGAATCATGTGCCAAAGATACTGCTACACCCTGATGCAGTAATATACAAACTCCAAGACATTGGATACAGAGACCAATCAGTATCTCTACTATGTTACAGATTAATTTTCTGTCATTGTAAATCCTATGCCATCAGCATTTTATCCTAGAAAAGCACATTAAATGATTATGTTACCATGCACTGGACTAGCCTTAAGATTCGTCTTTGTTAATTTCATCAATGATGGACCTTCTAAGGGGTCCAAGTTTCTGTGCTTTATAGTATGTTCAACACCGGGTTCTGGCATGCATAGTTATCAAAATAATGAATATATGTGTGTTGCTTTAGTTCTGTATAATGTGTAATTGTTGACATAGTGTGTCTTCTCTTCTTTTCCCCCTTAGCCTTGCAAAGCATGAAGGACAATATCGATATACGATTGACCTTATCGTCCCTTCTTATTGACGACGACAAGACAGATGAAGCTGCCACTTTGCTTGCTCCTCCCAAAATTTCAGGTATAGTACTTATTAAGATGTTTTATGCAGCTAATTGGCGTCTTTCAGTTTTTTTATGCAGTTGTCACTTTACTTCATCCTCCCAAAAGTCTGGGTATAGTACTCTGCTCTCTGCTGTTTTTATCAAGTAATGCTGTCTTTTGCAGAGTTGGAGTCTGCTAATACTCTAGACCAACAGAAACCTTGGTGGTGTGATGGAAAAGTAAAGATGCAGCTTGCTAAAATTTATTACAATAAAGGCAAGCTAGAAGATTTTGTGGACACAATTTTTCATCCTGTTCTAGAAACTTTGAATGTTGAATATGCTAATCGAAAGGTACATCTGATCTTTTCCATATATGGTTTTCATGTATTGCTTGATGAGGATGTGTGTAGCATTATTGCTATTTGTTCATCTCTACTGTTATTATACCTCCCTTTTCAATTGCTTCCATTTTAATGGAAAATATGCCTTTTATTTCTTTTTTCCGTCACATGCCAGTGGAGAATAGAATTGGTGGGATAATGGTTGGTATTGCATTGGGCCTCATGGGCTGATTATATAGAGTATATATGACTAACACCTCATGTGGCTAGATAATATGGTACTATTCCTATTTACTCTAACAGCCAGGATTGTACTCTGACAATGAGTACTGCAGCAACATTTATCTTGAAATGGCTCCTGAATTTATGAATTTTGTATTCAAGTAGTTTTGATCTGATTCAAAATCGTGATTGTAACAACCTTATAATGGATTCTCGTCAACTCATTCTGATCCATGGTATTCTTAACCCAAAAAAAAAACTCATGCAAAGGCTGCAAATTCTACTAATGGAACAGTTTTGGTGTTTTGCACAAAACATCATGAAGGTTGAACTTTGTGAACTGTGTTGAATGACCGTGCTACTGAAGTGAGTATAGGAACTTTGTATATGTATAGTAAACATCAGAAAATTGGTTACTTATATATGTTTTAAAAGTAATACATAAGTCATGTTTTCTTGATGAACAATGTGATAGCAACAGTTCTAGAAATATTTTGTTGATGAGCTGGAAGTTTACTGTGTGCTTTCAAAACATATAGCTTATTTCTAGTTGAGCAGGTCAGGCCAATGAAAAAGCTTCCAAACACTGTTCTGCATGAAAGAGTTAAAGTATTGGGTGAGCAACGCCCGGATAGTGTATTTCAAGGATTAAAACCAATAGCATCACCTGATGAATTGTAAGTACAACATTTGTTCACGGCCATTTCTTATGTTTAGTTGATACTAATTTTCTACAAGCATATTTAATACTGAGTGTTTGTGGCTTGATTCCTAGTACCTGATGCAGGGCATAATTCGCTGTTTCCATAGATTCCACAATTGGTTATAACATTTTGTTTGCATAAAATCGTGATTTGGCTAATATGAGAGGCAAATATATCTGTATTATAGAGTACAGACTATATCAAGTAAAGATCTGCTGTTCCTTTGGTTTTGGTTCTTCACAGCATGAGACTCAGGCCATGATATTTTGCATTAGGTTATGGTACATCCATGCCTCTTTTTTCTTGTAATTACTGGAACTATGTGTCATGCATTTCTCATAAATTTGTGGGAAGAATACCGAATTAAAATTTGAATTTTGTACTCCTATGATCTGTACAAATCCATATAACCTAACAAGATAGAGGCTGGACTGAGGCACATGCACAGAAAACCCAGAAAATGGTTGTCCATGTATTTAAATTTTCAGTCAAGGACTCGTGTAGCAGAATGCACATGTGCATACCGTGACAATTGATTGTATGTTCTGAATGATATTATTTATGATAAACAAAATAAGTAGCCTCCTACTGTTAAAGGTCTAATGATGCATGTGTTGTGTTGTATATATCTGGCTATAATAGCGACACATGATCATGTTCCATGTGCATGATAGAATGTGTTGCACATGTTCCTTGTTCTTTGTCATTGCATAGCTTTTGTGCTATATTAACAGTCTTAATCTCTTTCAATATTATATAATTGACTCAGTTCTATCTCTGATTGTTTTTTAATTATTTGTTTCACTTTTCCATTGATGTTACTGATATACTGTTAAATTCAATAGACTAAAGGCAAACAGAGCAAAGAAATTAATTGAGAAAAGGGCAGCTGCAAATGAGGAGTTAAAACCTGATGATCCGGTATTTTGTTTTCTTCTGTTTCTAATATTATAGCTAGTTTCCCCAATAAGATCTAAATATCTTTCTTGTTCAATGTTTTTAGCCAAGAACAAAGCAAGTTCCTCCTGTTCCTGGTCTACTGACAAATGTGGAGCATCATCAGCTTGTGTTAAATGTTTGTATCTGCCAGATTCTCCTACCCCCCCCTTTTTTTTTGCCTAAGTTTCATCTTCATAATTGCCTATTGTACATTAATTAGCCAATGGTCATACAGTTTGAGTAAATTACACCAGAGGTTTCTAAACAAGTTTGGCAGTTGAAGCTAACACCACATAAACATTGCCTATGCTATGACCACAAACATGCATCTGTTGGATACCTCAACACTCATAAGTAGAGATTTTGATGGGATTGGGTGGGGCAGTTCATGACCAAAAAAATAATTTTATTAATAAATCAACATCCCCTGCAACTTCATTTTCCAATAAGGATCCATTTACTTATTGTTGATAACTTCTGCACTAAAACCTAAAAGAGTCCTTACACTAAAAGGATGTACTCCCTCCGTCCCTAAATAGATGTCATTCTCACTTCCCGAGAAGTCAACGTTTTCAAAATGTCGGTAATTATATATTAAAATATATAAATAATTATACTAAGTAATTAGTATCATCGGAAAGATCTTTAAGTCTAGTTTTTTAACAAATTTTTTTGGAGATATAAATGTTGCACGTATTTTCTATAAACTTAGTCAAAGTTGTGAAAGTTTGACCTACACGCATCCCATAACAACCTCCTTTTTGGGACGGAGGGAGTATATACTTTTGTCTTAACCCCACTCTTATTTTATTCACATTTTTTTTTGTTTTTGCTTGTTGATACTTTTTTTTAGTATTATCCTAACTATTAAGTGTTCCCTTTTCTGGCCTTTATCTTTTTAGCTTTGTCGAACATTAGCTTTGCTGCGGCGATATTGGGATGCACTGCAGATTATCAACCGAACTCTCAAACTTGGAAATGACGTACTCACTGGTGACAAAAAAGAGGAACTCAGATCATTGGGTGCTCGTAAGATCTATTCACCTTACCATAGCATATGATACTACATCATAAAATTGGATCGTTAAAGAACATCATCTTGTGCTTTCAACTTGAGACCAGATATTCTCCAATTTTTTGAAAAGGGTTTTGGACTTACTCCATCTGTTATTGACATTATACCAATATTTTGCACATCTTTTGAGGGGTGAAAGTAAAAAAAAAGTAGCATAGGAAAGAGCAGGTGGAGCAGCATTTTAATTTGATAATATTCAATCTGATTTTGCAGAAATAGCTTATAGAGCTCCAGATCCCAGTCATGGCTTTAAGTATGTCCGTTATGTTGTTCAGCAGCACCCAGATTCTCTTGCAGCATGGAATTCCTACTATAAAGTGATATCAAGGTGACTAGTTAGAACACACATTATTCTGTATTTATTTATGTATTACACTAGTGGACATTTATGGCTATATCTATATGTACAAAAAAAATTGTTTAGCTGATATAATAACTATTTTTCTCATTCTTGTAGCCTTGCACATATTATGTACTCCCTCCGTCCCATTGAAAGTGTCGTTTTTTTTACTTTTAGATTTCTCGTTTTACCGTTCGTCTTATTAAAAAAAATTATGCAAATAATAAAATAAATAAAACATTATGAAAGTATATCTAATGATAAAATAAGTTATAATAAAATAAATAAGAATTACACAAAAAAAATTGAATAAGACGAACAGTCAAACAAAAAGTCTTGAATTCTAAAACGAAACTTTCAATGGGACGGAGGGAGTATAAGGTAACTCACTCACTAATTCTGTAAGATCCTAATCTACCAGGAGGTTACTTCAACTGCTTAGTAATTGTTAAAAGGCTGATAATGGACCTGTTGTGACTCGTTCCCCAATCTTTGAATTCTGAAATTGAGAATGAAAAGAACCCACCTGAAACACTGGCACAAAAATATATTAGCCTAATGGTGACTGCACTGTTCAACATCCAAATTTTTTTGGCTCATTATGGAATTTATGATGACAAGTGTCAATGCAATATATTCAAGGACCTCGAATTTGCTGATTTTCAGTGGCATTGAACTAATGAACTCAAGACACCTTGTTCATATATTTCTAGCTGTGGGACAAAAACAAATGGATGAGCATAGTAAGGCGTTCAAAATTTACATTTTATATTAGCATTTGCTTTTCAGAATAGAGGACAGGTTTCCACATCATTTCAAACATCTTCTTCGGACAAGAGAAATGAAGCCTGACTGCGTGCCTCCAATAATCATATCTGGGCATCGATTTACTGCTATAAGTCAGCATCAGTCAGCTGCTCGGGATTACCTGGAAGCTTATAAGTTGGACCCAGAAAACCCTCTTATTAATCTTTGTGTAGGTATGTCACCGATCACCATAGTTGTTATCAATATGCATCACTATACAAGATATCGATCATGTTTTTCAATCTTTGTAGGCACTGCCTTGATTAGTTTGGCCCTTGGCTTCAGGCTTCAGAATAAGAACCAGTGCATCGTCCAAGCTTTTGCTTTCCTGTACAGATACCTTCGCCTTTGTGATAACAGTCAGGTTTGGCACTAAATTTCTGAAATTCCTGCGGATAATGCTCTTCCCTTCAGTCCCGGACATAGTAGCCAGGAACTTGGAATGATGCCACATTCCTTGGCCTGCGAATGTTGATCCAGGAACAATTATATTCCTGCAGTGTAAAAACCGTCTGCAAGTATCGTACCATGTTCCTCGATCCAAGTTGCTCTACCCCGTCCATCTAGGAACTTTTCAACCATGGTCCCAAGAATAGGAATAGGATTTTCTGTTTTCATACTGATTTAATGTATTGATTTAACATGTTCCTAGTTTCGTTGTGGAATGCCGGCTTTTTGTTGAGTAACAGTGGGATTTTGTTTTGGTCTCGTAGGAAGCCTTGTACAACATTGCTCGGGCATATCACCACATTGGCCTGAATACCTTGGCTGCTATTTACTATGAGAAGGCTTTGGCAATCGAGGAGAAAGATCATCCCATCCCTAAGCTTCCATACGAGGCTGGTTCACATGTGCCAGAGGATCTGAGGCCAGGTTACTGTGACGTGCGTAGAGAGGCAGCGTTCAATCTGCATCTAATCTATAAGAAAGTGGAGCTACGGATCTTGCAAGACGGATTCTGAAAACTTACTGCACTGTCTAAAAGTTGGTATTGGACAATGTTGTTGGGATCTGAATATCAGATCCTTCAAGGTTCCTTGCATTAACCTAGAATCAAGCTGATCTATAAAGTTAGAACATTGATGTAACATGTCAGTAGTGACTTTAGATGTGTAGCTGAATAATTAACAACGTGCTCGATCCAGATGTAAACGTATATTTGGTTTCACAATGCTGTGTTATCGGCAAGTGGTTCAGCAATGCTTTGCTTCATCTGATTGATTGACAATTCATGACTGAATTTTGATATATATGGAAAATATGAACAACGTTAGATCGAATCTCTTCCTTGTCTGCCATTTGAAAAGATCCTTATTCTCCCATATGTAGAAGCTTTCTTGTCTGCCATTGGGATTTGGGGAAAAAAATATGGTTGTGAAGTATTCATACCTTCAAGATTCCGATCTGTCTGGATAATACCAGTGAATTTGATGGTTGCTGTGGTGACTTACCGATAACTGCAATTTGCCCTGATTACAAACAAAACAGAGCAGATATTTGTGGGTTGATATAATTTGAATTCTGAGCTGTGAGTCATAATCCATTGTTCATCATGCAAATAAGCAACCTTTTTTGTTATAAGAGAATATTGCAACTCTCGGTGGAATCATGCTGGGATGCACAGTAGTAAACTCTCGGTGTTATAAGTTAGGTTGATTGGTGTTGATCAACAAATGGACTGGATAAGAAAATGGAAGGAAAGAATTAGCATGGGGATATTCTAGGAAAAGTGAAGTGGAATCTTTGGCACTGAGCCAAAATGCAGCTGCAACTTGCATTATTTGAGATTATTTGAGATTACTTGCAACTTGCACTCTCAGCAACCATCACCACTAACTCACTAGAAATCACTAATCTACTGACACTGACTCAATGTCTCTTTATCATTTTCATATGCTTTGGCATATCCTAATCAATTTTAATAATTTGGTATTTTTCAGGGGATTTTTTTTTTGGCTAAGGTAGTGTAGAAGTTTCACAATGTGATGGCCTGAGGGATCTATTCAATTACCATAGGGACCAGAAAAAATGATCTTGTTCCAAATGGATCCTAATTTATGGGGAAAAGGAGTTAGAACAGTAGTTAAATATCTTTATCTGTGGTGATACTGACATTGAGGTAAACTTGTTTTTGGAGTTGGTGGTGAGAAAGAGAAACAGTTGGCGCACACAAATGCTGTACCCAGTATTATGAAGTAACAAATTTGCACACTAAATAAAATTTACAACCCTCATTGTTTCCTTTAAGGGTATGTTTGGAACGCAGAAATTTCACATGTCACTTCATTTTCACAAGAAAAACGTAGGAATGGGAAATTTTTTATGCGTTCCAAACATGGCCTAAAGCTCCATTGTACAAGTGCAGAGTTGAGAGCCTAATTTATGTGCATATATGTTTCCTGCCTTTTAGTTGCCTAATTAAGGTTGCCATTTGCCACCGCTCACCATTAGCATATCTCTTTCTTCATTTCTATCAAAGTATTTAATATGCATATGCATAATTTTTTATCACTCGTTGATAAGACCACTATTCGTTTTTAAAAAGTTAAACAATGAATGAAGGCCAAAGGTGTTGTTAGGCCCTAAATGCCATCAAATGGTGAACTAAATATGATTAGACGGATTAAATGGCTAATTGATTGACTATTGATTTTATTGGAGGATTTCAGCCATCCACACTGGCACTCAACTAATTAATATCTAAATATATTATGGGGGCACTATTTAATTTTCTTCCTAAACATGTTATTCTTTCTAAAATAAAAACACAGATATATTTTAATGGTCTATGCAAAACTATTTAATCCATTTAACTCCGCTTAGGTGCCATTTAAACGGTCTAAAAGATAAACAAATGATGATAACTTGTTTATCATTTAGATTTTTTAAGATAACATTGGATAATATCAATCGATCCAGTCTATAAAGGATGTTGCACGGGCAAAAAAGTAAACTACGAGATGGTTAATTTCACTAATGTTGTAGTGAACTTACTAGTTATAGATATAATTTTAGTCATGTACATATCATTAAGCCTTTTTTGCTTCTGTTGACACCGTTTTTTTGGTATGTGTCAAATGAGCTAAGACTTGCATTGATCGGTGTCTGTTTTTCTATCGGCATCGGAAGGTCATCGGTCAATGTTACCGATGAGAGTGAATGCTGTGAAAGGGATAAGTTTGTTGCCAATGGAAGCTGGACGATTCTTGCCGATAAGAGTTAATTGGTAAAGACAAGTTACCAGTGGAGGTGAAGAGTTGCCGATTGAAAAGTATTACCGATAAGGAGATGATGCCGATGGGCACAGGGTGACGTGGCGGTTGACGTCAGCAGGGGATTGCCGATGGCAATAGAAGGAAGTTGCGGATTGAAGAGTTTGCCGATGGAGAGTTTCATCGAAGAGGAGACATAAGGAAACTGGTGATCTCATACCAGTATTGTTATAGAAGTTTGAGTCCGACTCTTGCACGAGTCGTTTGTTTCCTTAAAAATAGAAGTGTCTGTTTAGGAAAATAGTATTGTTATTTGGGTCCGACTCCTGCGCGAGTCAGTTATTTCCTTTAAAATAGGAGTTTGTTTTGTTTAGGAAAGATACGAGTCGTGTCTGTCTACAACTCCTATTGCCGGAGTATAAATATGTACCTAGGGGTCGTGAGAAAAAAATATCAATCATATATCAAACAAATCAATTACTTTTTATCTACTTTTTAGCAATTCTACTTTTACTGCATTAGCCTTAGTTTACCTACGAGTTCTTCAAGCTTCGACGGGCTGCATCTCCTTGATCTCCGTCAAACCCCTTGCAAGTTCCGCGTGGGAGTAATCTGAGCCTTGACATCCGGGCGCATCACTGTTGTCTCGTTCAGCTCTGCTCTAGTTATCCTGATCAAGTCTGAGTCTTGACATCCGGGCGTATCGCCGTTGTCTCGTTCAGATCTTGTTCTAATTATCGTCCTTGTCGATTAACTGGTCAAATCGACTGACACACCTTTGGATATCGAATTCGGGTAATAGCCCGAGGTATTCGCAGATCCTGACGCTTTTTGTGTCAACACCTCTTTTGGCACGCCCAGTGGGACCAATTATACATCTATCATGGGTGATCATACTGACGTCAATCAGAGGAACGTCATCAAAGTCTTCGAGGCCGATCTGAAAGATGATTAGAAGCTGGCTATGGAGCGGGCTATGGAGGAGTACAAACAATTGTATCTGAAGTCTTTCAGCCTAAGCAGGAGCGGCGAAGCTATCCAGAAGCAAGATCCGCCGTTGCCGCGGCAGGTCACGTTTGACGCCAATCCTGGTAAGTTGCAAGAGATGGTTAATTCTACCTTAAATCAAGCATTAATTAGCCACTCCAATGTGATGTCCAATACTATGTACAATGCTGTTATGCAATCTTTCAAAGAAGGACAAACACCTCAATATGTTGGTCCAACGTATCATCAGCCTGGATCGGCATCTATAAACCCATCGGCAGCTCCAATGACGTCTTCTACTCCTGTGGATCCGTCTGCCGATGTGGCTGCACCGCCAAGGCCAAGTCCTGAAAGCGTCACCAAGCTTAGTGTAGATCTGGTGGCATCGGCAATGTCGTGACCTGTTGTCCAGAATCATCCAGCTCCCGTCAACTAGTGGGGATACGGTATGCCTTCAAATCCATCTGCTGGTTCCAATCTAGTGCAAGGAGACAATTCAGCTTGGAAGGGCTCCATGGCATCGGCAATGCAATCACAGCCGATGATCCCTGTGACGCAGTACTCTACGTCTTCTCCAACTGTGCAAATGTCGTCAGAAGATCTCCAGGTGGTGATTCCTAAAGTGCCTCTGATGCCACCATCGGCAAACTCTGTGCCGATGCAACACAGTATAGCAACTGGAAGTCAAACTGTGGTGGTAAATCCTCAAGCCGGAGTACTAGCACATCAAGGTAGCCAATTTGTTGATTACTCTAAGATGCAGAAACAACAGGCGCCAGTCAGCTATCAGCCATCGGTAAGTCACATGCCGATGATTTATAATCCTGGATGGACCAGTCAGCCGCCGGTTCAACAGCCTGACGTACTAATGTATCAGTATGGAATTCCAACAAACACTCAGAGTGGAGCATCGGTACAACAACCGATGAATATGATGACACAACATAACCCAGTAAGTGTGCAAAATTATCCATCGGTAAGTCAGCCGATGCATAATGTCTAGATGACTAGTGTTGCGCCCGTGACGACTACTCCGCATCATCTTCTACTAGGACCTGAAGGGGCGCATCAGCCGGCTCCATCAGTCAACAATCAGCCAATGAGTCGGCAAGAGCAGGATGCATATTGGACCGATAAGATTGCCGAGGTGATGAAAGAACAATTCGGCATTAAACCCAAGGTTAATACATACTCTTATCGGACGCCATATCCTCCGGCATATGACTTAATTCCCCTCCCAAATCGGTACAAGGTGTCTGATTTTACCAAATTCTCTGGCCAAGATGACACGTCAACGATGGAGCACATCAACCGCTTTATTATCCAGTGTAGAGAAGCCGCCAGCAGAGAAGAGCTGAGGGTGAGATTGTTCTCATCATCATTGTCTGGATCGACATTCACATGGTTTATATCATTGCCTCCAAACTCTGTAATCACATGGGCCGATCTGGAGAGGCAGTTTCATAAATACTTCTTCGCTGGCCTACATGAGAAGAAGATTACCGATTTGGTTAAGCTGAGGCAACGTAATGATGAATCGGTGGAAAGCTTTGTCCAGAGGCTGCGAGACACGAAGAACAAGTGCTACAGCTTGATGCTTGATGATCGGCAACTGACAGATTTGGCCTTCCAAGGATTACTGCCGCACATCAAAGATAAGTACGCGTCTCAAGAGTTTGAAAGTCTGAGCCACCTTGTGCAGAGAATTGCCGATCAGGACGTCAAGACTTTTGAGCCTAGAAAAACTTGGAATAAAAAGGTGACCTTCATTGAGCAAGAAGAGGGTTCTGATGAAGAGCTAAGCATCGGCGCTGCCGAATGGGTGAAGGATAAGAAATCTGTGTCTTGTCCGTTTGGCCAGAAGGAAGCTGAAAGGTTCACCTTTGATATCACCAAGGCCGATAGGATGTTTGACTTATTACTTCAAGAGGGACGAATCAAGTTGGCGCCTAACCAAGTAATTCTATCGGCCGAAGAGCTCAGAAAGATCAGGTATTGCAAGTGGCACAATGCAACTTCGCACAGTACCAATGACTGCAAAGTATTCAGGCAGCAGTTGCAGTCAGAAATTGAATCTGGATGAATTAGATTTGGAAATTCTAAAGACCAGAAACCGATGAAGATTGATCAGCACCCGTTTCCAAATAATATGGTGGAAACTAGTAGAAAAACTAAAGTGCTGACATCGGAAGCTGTCAGGAAGAATGCATCGGTAGATCCCGACCATCAAGTAACCGAGCGTGATGAGAGGAGGTTTGCCGATGACAGAAAGGGCAAGAAAGCTGCCGATGAAGGTAGCGATGCCAAGAGGGCTCCTGGTGTTATAATCACGCATAAGCAGCCAAGGCGAGAGTATCGGCAATCGCAAGAGGAGCGACATCGGCAGGAAGAAGAAGAGCACCAAGAGTGGCTTCGACATAAGGACCACTGGAAGTGTCCCTTCTTCGTTCACTGCTGGGAAGAAGGCATCAGCTACCTACTGCCGATAATTGTCCTGAATGCAATGGGTATTACCCTGCCGATCGGTTAGAAAAGAAGCCTTGTTTTGACGATTGGACATCCAGGTACGCTAGGCCGCTCAGAGAGAAGAAATCGGCACATGACCGGCTGGGGGGCAAGCTCAGCGCACATGATAGACTTGGCAGGCGCGTTAGTCAAGAAGAGCTGGAGGAGATGGCCAATGCAAGAGTGCCCGACGAAGAAATATTCTCCAGAGATCCAAACATAAGGAGTGGTGTCGATGCAAGCAGTGAGAGGCAGCACCAGCCTGTTTGGAAAACCAAGCTTCCTTAATGGTGCCCTAAGGGTCTGACGAAGACTCAGAAAAGGAGAATCCAGCGCGAACGCCAAAGTGACTTATATGACAGTGAAAATCCTTCAAGGGAAAAGCAGTGGAGACCAAAACGCAAGGATAGGGATCCATCGGCAGAAATCAATATGGTTGTTATATTGCCGATGGAGTTCATGGCACCTGTCAGCGACGAAGAAGGGGCTGCTGAAATGGCGCAATTGGAAGGGGCTGCTGAAATGGCGCAATTGGTATTGGATCCGATGGCGGCTGTCTTTGAGAAGCCTGCCGATGATGAAAGGCAACATCTAAGGGCCCTGTTTGTTAAGGGCAAAGTAGATGGACAGCCTGTAACGAAGATGCTAGTGGATGGTGGAGCGTCAATCAATATAATGCCATATGACATGTTCAGGAAACTTGGGAAAGGTGACCAAGACTTAGTCAAGACGGACATGAAGCTCAAAGATTTTGAAGGCAATGTGTCGCCAGCTTTGGGAGCTATATGTGTTGAATTAACCATTGGCAGTAAAACTTTGCTGACAACATTTTTTGTGATCAGTGGCAAAGGTACCTACAACTTGCTCCTAGGAAGGGATTGGATCCATGCCAATTGTTGTATTCCTTCTACTATGCATCAGATCCTTGTGTAGTGGGTCGGAGACAAAATCGAAGTCGTCCGAAGTGAGACCCCGTCAATTGTTGCATCGGCAGAAGCGGAAACTTATGAGCAGACCGGGTGCATATCAGGCGAAGTTTGGGGCACAGAGTTCCTCAAAATTGCTGATTACCGCATTACACCGATCCAAGCAGTCGGTCCTGAAGAAGAGTTTTAATGGATCGATTCGCCGATGACGGAAAACTGGGACAAGGGTTCACATCGGCCGATGATCTAATAGAAGTAGACATCGGCGATGGTAGTAAGCATAGGCCTACTTTTATTAGTGTTAAGTTAGAATCCCGATGTAAACAACAATTGATTGACTTATTAAAAGAATATAAAGATTATTTTGCTTGGGATTATACAGAGATGCCTGGTTTAGACCGATCGATAGTCGAGCATCGGTTGCCTATCAAATCTGGTTTCCAACCACATCGGCAACTTGCGCGCCGATGTAATCCTATGATGTTGCCTGATATTAAAGCTGAAATTACGAAGTTAATTGAAGCTGGATTTATTCGGCAATGTCGATATGCCGATTGGATTTCTAATGTGGTTCCTATGTATAAAAAGAATTGAAAACTCTGTGTTTGTATTGATTTCAGGAATCTCAACAAAGCTACACCGATGGATGGTTATCCGATGCCCGTTGCCGATCTGCTGATTGATGCTGCTGCTGGACATCAAATCATTAGCTTCATGGATGGTAATGCTGGATATAATCAGATATTCATGGCTGAAGAAGACATATCCAAGACTGCTTTTAGATGTCCAGGTCATGTCGGTTTGTTTGAGTGGGTTGTCATGACTTTTGGCTTGAAGAATACCGGTGCTACTTATCAAAGAGCAATGAATTTTATCTTTCATAAGTACATCGGCACGATAGTCGAGATCTATATTGATGATGTGGTGATTAAATCTGGAAATTTTTAAAAGCATCTTGCCGATTTGCGAAAAATCCTAGAATGCACAAGGGAGCATGGGTTGAAGATGAATCCTAACAAGTGTGCATTTGGTGTATCGGCAGGTCAGTTTCTGGGTTTTATGGTACATCAGAGAGGCATCGAGATCGTAGAAAATCTATTGATGCAATTAATAAGGTGGTTGCCCCTACAAACAAGACTGAGCTGCAATCCTTGATCGACAAGATTAATTTTATTAGAAGAATTATATCCAACTTATCTGGTAAGATTAAATCTTTTAGTCCATTGTTAAAGCTGAAAGCCGATCAAGAGTTTACATGGAAAGAGGAACAACAGTTAGCCTTGGAGGAGATCAAGAAATATTTGGTAAACCCTCCAGTCTTGGTTCCACCTCAGCACGGGAAGCCTTTCAGGTTGTATTTGTCTGTCGATGATGGTGTTATCGGGTTAGCCTTAATCCAAGAGTTTGAAGGAAAGGAACGTGTGATTTATTATTTAAGCAGAAGGCTGGTAGATGCTGAAGCCAGGTATTCGGCCATAGAAAGATTATGTTTATGCTTATATTTCTCTTGCATAAAATTGAGGCATTATTTATTATCGGCTGAATGCACTGTTATCTGCAAAGATAATGTGGTTAAGTATATGCTGTCGATGCCGATATTAAGTGGGAGAATCGGCAAATGGATTTTGGCACTTTCAGAGTTTGATCTGAAGTATGAATCGGCTAAGGCAGTTAAGGGTCAGGTGATGGCCGATTTTGTTACTCAGCATTGCAATATGATAAGATCTGTAGAGATTGCTCCTTGGACTTTGTTCTTTGATGGGTCTATATGCAAGGAAGGGGCAGGTATCGACATTGTTTTAATCTCACCCCGTGGACGGAAATATGAGATTTCACTGCCGATTGTTGCTACCTCAACAAACAATCAGGCTGAGTACCAAGCTCTGCTAAAGGGGTTGGAATTACTCAGGGAGGTACGTGCAGATGCTGTTGAGATCTTCGGTGATTCCTTGTTAGTAATTAACCAATTGATTGGAACATATGAGTGCCGAAGTGAAGCTTTAATTGCAACCTATGAAAAGTGTTTGCAGTTGTTAAAAGAATTCAAAGAGTACCGCCTTGAGCATATTCCTAGGTTGCATAATGAAGAGGCCAATAGGTTAGCACAGAACGCTTCAGGATATCAGCCGATTCAAGAAGTCATGACATCGGTAATGGTTGCCGATGACTGGAGAAAAGAAATTGCCGATTACTTAAGAGATCCGTCTAAGAAGGTTGAAAGGCGTCTAAGGTTTCAAGCTACCAAATATGTGCTCCTTAACAATGAATTGTATTATCGGACAATTGATGGAGTTTTGCTCAGATGCCTTAATAGAGAAGAGTCAAAAGAGTTGATGGGCGAGATCCATGAGGGTGTGTGTGGAGCACATCAACCGACATTCAAAATGAAGTGGATGATTAGGCGGAATGGATATTATTGGTCGACAATTCTTGAAGATTGCTTCAACTATTTTAAAGGGTGCCAGGATTGTCAGAAGTTTGGTAATGTCCAGAGGGTGCCTGCATCGGCAATGAATCCTATAATCAAGCCTTGGCCGTTTAGAGGATGGGCTATTGATCTCATCGGCCAAATTTATCCGTCATCAAGCAAGGGGCATAAGTTTATACTTGTTGCTACCGATTACTTCACGAAATGGGTTGAGGCAATTCCTTTGAAGAAGGTGACATCGGCAAACATGGTAGATTTTGTAAAGGAACATGTTGTTTACCGATTCGGTATTCCTCAAACTATTACCACCGATCAAGGGACCATGTTCACATCGGGAGAGTTTGATGAGTTTGCTGCTGGTATGGGGTTCAAGGTATTGAATTCTTCTCCTTATTATGCCCAAGCTAACGGTCAAGCTGAAGCGACTAATAAAGGAGTTATTAAGCTTATCAAACGCAGGATTGAAGAAAACCCTAGAAGGGGGCATATAGTGTTAAATGAAGTCCTATGGTCGTATCGGATGGCATGTCATGGTGCAACCAAAGTTTCTCCGTATTAGTTGGTCTATGGACACGATTGTAGAATCATGGACCCTTGTGTTTAGGCAATTAACGACAATACTAGATCACTATGACTAACGTGTGTTTTGCAGAGACAAAGTCATATATGTTAGGTCATGAGTGATGTATTTTGAATGGGCTTAATGGATACTCATGCCCCCAAGATGGAAATCGTTTCGGTTGCAAAGGATGGAGATACTCGACGAAGACTAGGCTAGTTCTTAGTGCCATAAGGTTGAGAAGGGCACTAAGTGTAGCTAGGGCTTTTGTTTTTCCTTTGACCGTACTATAAAGGGGGGTATGAGGTTAGTAGCTTGACCTAGGAGAGTTTAGGAAAGTGGGTATATGCACACTTGTCACAACTAGTCCTAGAGACCTTGCTTTCAGCCCTTGATAAACCCTAGAAGTGGTAGGAGAAAAATCCCTTGAGAAACCTCAGCAAAAACGGTTGATAGAGAGGGAGAAAGAGGCTCCGGACCACTCTGCTAAGTAGGCACCAGACCAAGGAGAGTAGTCCGGTGGTCCCTAACTTAGGCAGATTCTCAGCTCAAGGAGCTCCGGACCACACTGTCTGGAAAGCACCGGACCATAGGAGAGTGGTCCGGTGGCTTGGTTCAGAGAGTCAGAAGGCTCCGGACTAGTCCGACGGTTAGTCCGACGCCTCTCGACAGGGGTCTGTTTCTATGCAGAGAGCACCCTGGCTCCGGACCAGAGCGTCGGACCAGGGCACCGGACCAAGGAGAGTGGTCCGGTGGTGTGTAAAAGAGAGATAGGTTTTTTCACGCAAAGAGCACCGAGGCTCCGGACCAGAGCGTCGGACCAGTGCGTCGGACCAAGCAGAGTAGTCCGACGGTGCCTGAGTTTGATCGAGAGTAAGCTCCGGACCAGTGTGCATGGTCCGGTGGTGTGAGCTCCGGACTAGTCCGGTGGCTACGCAGAGAGAAGAAAAAGTGAAAAACGGCTAGTTTTGGAGGTGGGGACTATTTATAGTTGCCCCCTTGGACCTTAGACTACTTCTTGGCCATTGTTTCAGCTGGTGACACCTTGAGAAATCCTTTGGAGAGCCAAGAGTCTAGTGAGGGAGAGATTAGAGAGAGTTCATCTTGTTCTTCCCTCCTAGAGTGATTAGGAGTGACTTGTGTGCATCCATCCACCTTCCTAGCCTTGAGTGGGTCAAGTGAAGGTCTTGTGCTTGTTACTCTTGGTGTTCGACAGCACCTAGACGGTTTGGTGGTGTTCGGAGGAAGTGACCGTCGGAAGATTGTTGGCGGCGCTTCTCCAAGCTCTTGTGATCAGTTGTGGGCGATTCACCGAGCCGGAGTGGCGAAGAATCAGCCCGTAGAGAGCACTCTACCCTTGCGCGGGTAGAGGGGGAGCAATACCTTGCGAGGTGCTCCAACGAGGACTAGGGGGGGGTGTCGACACCTCAATACCTCGGGAAAAAATCGTTGCGTCCATGAGATTCTCTTTTCCCTAGCTCTTTTCTTTTCCTTCTTGTTTTTACATTTCCTACTAGAATTGCTTAGGTTGTCTTTAATTCCTATGAACTACTACCGCTTTCTAGTTAGGCTTCACCGCCTAGAGCAAGATGTCCCATGGGGATGGACCGCCACCCATGTTTGATGGGGATGACTTTCCGTATTGGAAAGTGCGGATGGAGGCCTACCTTGAGGCCGTGGATGTCGACGTTCACAAAGCCGCCACCCAAGGTGGATCGGTGTTCGCCGAGGATCCATACTTTGAGAAGAACAATGCCAAGGCAAAGAATATTCTTTTCCGTGGCATTTGCAAGGATGTGTTCAACCGTGTGCGGAATTGCAAAACCGCGCATGAGATTTGGACAAACATTTGTGCTCTACACGAGGGCACTAAATGTGAAAGAGAAGAGCGCTATCACCTTATCATTGCTAAGTTAAATGCTTTCACCATGCTATCTCATGAAAATGCTAATGAAATGTATTCTCGCTTGAATGTGCTTGTAGAGGAGTTGAATGGCCTTGGACTCTCTCAAATGACACCGGCCGATGTGGTGCGCAAGATACTTTGTGTCCTTCCAATAGACAAGTATAGCCACATCGTCACGGTTCTTCATCAAGGCGATCTCTCCGCAACTACACCAACACAAGTGTTGGGTAAGATCAATGCTCATGAGATGTACATGAAGATCAATGATGGAACTTCATCATCCTCCAAGAAGAAGGAGAAGGAACAAAAGAAGGACTTGGCTCTCAAGGCATCTTCCAAAGAGAAGTGCAAGATTCAATATGTTGTTGAGAGCACAAGTGATGATGATGATGAAGACAACATCGCTCTCATGGTGAAGAAGACCGCCAAGATGTTGAAGAGGCTAAACAAGAATGGAGTCAAGTTTGACTCAAAGAAGAAGAAATTCTTCACAAGCTCTTCAAGGAAGCCAATCTCCCAAATGAAGTGCTACAATTGTGGCACTCTTGGTCATCTAGCCCATGCATGTCCCGAAGAGAAGAAAGACAAGTTCAAGAACAACAAGTTCAAGAACTTCAAGAAGAACAAGGGCGGCAATGATGACTCAAGTGATGACAACAAGAAGCAAGACAAGCCATACAAGAAGAAGAACTTCAACTTCCACAAGAAGAAGAAGGATGGCAAGGCTTACATTGTGGGTGATTGGCTCACCGACATTGATGATTCAAGCGACTCCTCCGATGATGAGAGTGAGGAAGAGAAGGTGGCCGCTTTGGTGATTGGTTCTTCGATTCCACCGCCACCTCCTCCTTCATCGCCGGGGTCATCCTCTACACACCTATGCCTTATGGCTAAAGGTGACAAGAAGGTACAAAAAGAGGATGATGGTGATGACCTCTCTAGTGATGATAGTGATGATGAAGAAGCACCTTCCTATGATGAACTAATTAAAATTTGCAACAAGTATGCTAGCATCATAAGGAAGTACAAGAGTAAAAATGACAAACTTCTTGAAATCAAAGAAAACTTTCATGATAAGCTTGATAACTTGTCTAGTGCTAATGATGATTTGAAGCTTGAGATTAACTCTCTCACATCTAGCACTAGGGAGCTCAAAGCCTCTCTTAAGCAAGCAAATGAGAAACATGATAAGCTTGAGAGGTCATCCCAAGAGCTCCTCACAAGGTTTAACTTGCTAAAATATGACTACAACCAAGTGAAAAATGATCATGGCACACTAGTGGTAGCAAATGAATTACTTACTCAAGATCTTACACATGTTGCTACTAACCCGTGTGCTAAGTGTGCAAGTGCTACCTCTTGTGATATCGAGCTTGATGATGTGGCTCTTGAGCAAAGTGCCAAGTGCAAGGACAAGAGAGTTGTAGAAGCCGACAAGTATGATGATTATGTGAAGATGAGTGAAGAGAACTCAAAGCTCAAGGAAGAGCTAATCAACCTCAAGGCAAACAAGCCCTTCACCATCAAGCCGGCTCAAGAAGAAGACAAAGATGCTATCACTTTGATCAACTCTCTTCGAGAAGAAATTGCCAAGCTCAAGAATGACAAGACCAAGCTTACAAGTGGCCTTGAAAAGTTCACCAAGGGCCATAATCTCCAAAGTGAGCTTCTAATGAGCACCGTCATGAAGAGTGACAAGACCGGTATTGGGTACAAGGAGAATCAAGTGATGAAGGCCAAGGTCAAGATTGAAGCCAAGAATTACTACAAGAACAAGTACAATGGCTACAATCAAGAGAAGCCAAAGCCCAAGCCTAAGAGGTGTTTTGGATGTGGACAAATTGGTCATCTATCATTTCAATGCAAGACTCCACTTCCCAAGACCTTGCCCAAGCACACTAGGCCATTTGCTCATGATGCTCACTATGTCATCAACAAAGATTCCAAGGGTAGACCACTTGTGGTGTTTCTTGGACCACCAATGAAGAACAAGCCTAGGGTTCTTTGGGTTGCTAAGGAGTTGGTTGACAAGGCAATGGGGCCCCGCACTAAGGGGGTTCCCAAACAACAAGCTTAACTCCAAGTTGCTTGTGTGTAGGTGAACTACAAGACCGGTGGGAGCCATTGGGTAATTGATAGTGGTTGCACTCAACACATGACTGGCGACCCCCGGATGTTCACCACACTTGATGAGGATTGTGCAAATCAAGACAAGATTACTTTTGGGGATAATTCAAAGGGCAAAGTTCAAGGCTTAGGCAAAGTGGCTATCTCCCAAGATCAATCAACCTCAAATGTCTTGCTAGTACAATCATTGAGTTTCAACTTGCTATCGGTTGGTCAACTTTGTGATCTCGGGTTTCATTGTCTCTTCACACCAAATGAGGTGATTGTGACCAAGATTGAAGATTCATCAATGATATTCAAAGGGTTCCGGCACAACAACCTCTACTTAGTGGACTTCACTTCCAATGAAGCAAACTTGCAAGTGTGTCTATTCTCCAAGAATTCTTTGGGTTGGCTGTGGCATAGAAGATTAGCTCATGTGGGCATGTCAACCTTGAAGAAGCTAGTCAAGAAGGAAATGGTTAGAGGAATCAAGGATGTGGTGTTTGAGAAGGACAAACTTTGTAGTGCATGTCAAGCCGGCAAGCAAGTGGCAAACACTCATCCAACCAAGGCTTTCATGTCAACCTCAAGAGTACTAGAGTTTCTACACATGGATCTATTTGGCCCTACCACCTATGCTAGTCTTGGAGGAAATCTCTATTGCTTAGTGGTAGTGGATGACTACTCTCGGTACACTTGGGTGTTCTTTCTTCAAGACAAGGGAGAGACACAAGGCATCTTCAAGAAGTTTGCTACAAGAGCCCAAAATGAATTTGATGTGAAGATCAAGAAGATTAGAAGTGACAATGGCACCGAGTTTGTGAACACAAAGATTGAAGATTATTGTGATGAAGTTGGGATCAAGCATGAGGTGTCCACCACATATACTCCACAACAAAATGGTGTAGTAGAGACGAAGAATCGGACACTCATAACTCTAGCAAGGTCTATGCTTGATGAGTACAACACTCCCGAGAAGTTTTGGGCGGAGACAATCAACACCGCTTGCTATGCGGCAAACCGTCTCTTCGTCCAAAGGCTATTAAAGAAGACCCCCTATGAGCTTGTCAATGGGAAGAAGCCGGATATTTCATTCTTTCGGGTGTTTGGTTGCAAGGTGTACATCTACAAGAAGCGCCAACACTTGGGTAAATTCCAACGGCGGTGTGACATTGGTTTTCTTGTTGGTTATTCACTTAAATCCAAGGCATACCGTGTATTTAACAAAGCCACCGGCTTAGTTGAAGAAACGTATGACTTGGAGTTTGATGAAACTAATGGCTCCCAAGGAGCGCTTGAGGATATTGATGTAGGTGATGAACCCTTGAGGGAGGCAATGAAGAATATGCCAATTGGTGCTATCAACCCGCAAGAGGTGGAAGAAGTTGAAGATGAAGCAAATCAAGATCCCTCTCCACCTCACACGCCTCAAGTTGATGAAGGAGATCAAGTGAGAGAAGCTCAAGAAGACACTCACATTCCTCAAGATCAAGCCGAGGCCGAAGCAAGCAATGTTGAAGCACCACATCCTCCTCCTCAAGAAACAAATAGAAAATCAACATCCATCCTTCAAGCTCACCCCCATGATCAAATCATAGGGAGTCCATCAAAGGGAGTAATGACTCTCTCTAGACTTGCATCTTATGTTGAACATCACTCGTTTGTTTCCTTTGTTGAGCCTACTAGTATAGAAGAAGCACTTGCGGATCCGGATTGGGTGAATGCAATGCATGAAGAACTCAACAACTTCACTCGGAACCAAGTATGGACACTTGAAGAGAAGCCAAAGGATGCAAGAATCATTGGCACCAAGTGGGTGTTTAGGAACAAGCAAGATGATCAAGGCGTGGTTGTGAGGAACAAAGCAAGATTGGTGGCAAAGGGGTTCTCTCAAGTAGAAGGACTTGATTTTGGAGAGACTTTTGCTCCGGTTGCAAGACTTGAAGCCATCCGTATCCTTTTGGCGTATGCTTCACATCAAAAAATGAAACTTTTTCAAATGGATGTGAAGAGCGCCTTCTTAAATGGTTTCATTAATGAACTTGTTATGTCTCACAACCTCCCGGGTTTGAAGACCCAAACTTGCCTAATCATGTGTATAGGTTGTCCAAGGCACTCTACGGTTTGAAGCAAGCTCCAAGAGCTTGGTATGAGAGGCTAAGGGACTTCCTAATCAAGAAGGGCTTCAAGATTGGGATCGTCGACACTACACTATTCACCAAGACGCTTAATGGAGAGATCTTTGTTTGACAAGTATATGTCGATGACATCATATTTGGGTCAACAAACCAAGACCATTGCAAGGAGTTTGGTGACTTGATGTCCAAGGAGTTCGAGATGTCAATGATTGGAGAGCTAACCTTCTTCCTCGGCTTTCAAGTGAAGCAAATGAGAGAAGGGACCTTCATCTCTCAAGAAAAGTACACTTATGATCTACTTAAGAAGTTCAAGATGGAGGATTGCAAGCCAATCAAGACCCCAATGCCTACTAATGGGCATCTCGATCTCGATGAGGGAGGTAAACCGATCGACCAAACTCTATATCGTTCTATGATCGGTAGTTTACTTTACCTCACCGCTTCTAGGCCGGATATGATGTTTAGTGTGTGTATGTGTGCTAGATTTCAAGCAAACCCTAAGGAGTCGCATCTTTGTGCGGTTAAAAGAATCCTTAGGTACTTAAGGCACACCCCTAGCATGGGTCTTTGGTATCCCAAAGGAGCTCCCTTCCAACTAGTTGGCTATTCCGATTCGGATTACGCCGGGTGTAAGGTTGATAGGAAGAGTACCTCCGGTGGGTGCCACATGCTAGGAAGATCACTTGTTTCTTGGTCCTCAAAGAAGCAAAATAGTGTGGCATTGTCAACCGCCGAGGCGGAATACATTGCCATGGGAGCAAGTTGTGCACAAATCTTATATATGACCCAAACACTCTTTGATTACGGCGTGTTTTTAAAAGAAGCTCCACTTTTGTGTGACAATGAAAGCGCCGTAAAGCTTGCAAACAACCCGGTTCAACACTCTCGCACCAAGCACATAGATATTCGCCATCACTTTCTTAGAGATCATGTGGCTAGGAAAGATATAACACTAGTTGGAGTTAAGAGCGAAGATCAATTGGCGGATATCTTCACTAATCCACTCGATGAAACAACCTTTTGTAGGTTGAGAAGCGAGTTGAATGTGCTTGATCACTCTAACTTCACTAAAAGATGAGCTTGTGTGAATCATGCATTCATATGTAATATAACATGTTTAATTTGGTAATGCACATAGGCTTGGCTAACGCGGTTAAGATAACCGCCCTCAAAGCGTGTGACAAAGCTTAACCGTGGTTTAAACTTGCAAGCAACCTAGATTCAAATTCCGTTTTGCATTGCATATGCACAAGTGTGTTTCTCTTCGTTTCTTTTTGGTTAAGTTTGTTGGTCATCATTAGGTTCAACACTTAGGGGGAGCAATTCAATGCTCTAGCTTCAGCTAATACCCCTCTAGTGCCCCTGAGGTGACCCTTGGAGCTTTATTGAACTATTTTCTTAAGAAAACTAATTCTAGCCTATGGCAAACTACTTCTAAAATTGAGGGTTTGAGAGATGGTTCTTATGTTAAGTCCAACAAGTGTTCCTCTCTGCTCTTTTGTGTTGGCACTTGGCTAAGAGAAAAGATTGGAGAGAAAAATAGGAAAATTCAGAGCAATATTAAGCACCGGACCACCCTCCAGACCACTCTGCATTGGTCCAACGCAGTGGTCCGGTGGTCGGTCCCTCACTGCATAAAATCATCTCCAGCCAAAAATCCGTCGGACCAGTGTCCGACACTGCACCGGACCAAAGCCAAGTTGTCCGGTGCCTCTGTGATATCGATCTATTAACCGTCGGACCAGTCCGGTGCTACCTTCGGACTAGTCCGGTGAGTCATCCGGCGCTGTTGTCCGGTGGTCGGTTGCTCACTGTGTTTCCTTCTCTGGTACCGTGGGACCACCCGTCGGACCAGCCACCGGACCAAGCAGAGTGGTCCGACGCTTCGAAATATTGCGGATAAGCCCCCGTGCTCGTCCGGTTCTTCTTCATTCTCATTCGGTCGTCCGTACACCATCACGCCGCCATCGCCGCAGCTCCGCCCTCCTCTGCCGCCGCCATTGCCGTCGGAGAGCCTCCTGCACGCAGCGCCGCCGCCACTCCACCACCTCTCCTTGCCGCGCCACTACGCCCCCGCTCTGCACCACTGCCGCGCCGCCGTTCACCTCCTCGCCGCCGGCGCCCTGCTCTGCTCTTCCACCGCCCTGCCATGCTCCTGCCAGCCCTAGGGTTTCCCCCTTTGCTTTGCCACAGCCAAGTTCGAGAAGAGCTCCAGTCCCGACCTAGGGTTTGCCCTAACCCTAGGGTTCAAGATTTTGACGTTCGTCCTCGAACGAAATCGTGTTTCAACGCGTTCGCCCTCGACCGTTCATCGTCTTCGTCCGCGACCGTTTTGTCGCCGTCGACTTCACCTCTTGGCTTCTAGGGTATGGTTTCGATTTCTGATTTCACATTTTGTCGAGTCGTTAATTGAATTATGCCCTAGGTTTATTCCTTGAAAAACAAAATTCAATCCAATCCACTAAATTCAATTGCCAATTGTAATTCGCAGCTGGTATATCCAGTTCGGAGAGTGCTTTGGTACTTGAGATTGCTCTGAATAGTCATGCTCTCTTACCTCAGGTATTTTGTCAGCATTTCATTCTATCACTTATCTAGATGCTTGCTTCCATACAGTTTCTTATCTCTAGATAGTATATATGCTTATGTATACCCTGTCTATTCTATCCAGCAGCAGTCAGTGGCAGTTAAACTCGGGGCAAAGCTCGCGAGTAGGGATTGAGGCAAAGCCTCACGAGGTTCAGTCCAGTGGCATGGAGGCCCTCTCTGTCAGTGATTGCTTGGTTTGATCAGTTGACTCTTGCAGCGATCAGTGTTTCTTGTGACAGAGATCAGTGGTTCTGACAGTGGACAGTGGATCTTGTGATTGTCAGTGGGCAGTGATACTTCGCTTGTTTCAGTATGACTCGCAGTACTCGTGCTCAGGCAGCTGGGTCTGGTGGTGATGCTCCTCCTCCTCCACGTCCTTCTAGAGACAAGGGCAAGAAGCCAGTGATTGAGAAATCTAAGAAGAAGAAGCGCAAGCTTACAGAGGCTGAGAAAGCCGAGGCAGTGGCCGATGTAGCGGACCGCGCAAAGTGAGGCGGTCGCCGAGGTACCGTGAGACTCGGCACCCCTCCGCGGGATCTTCCTACTTCTCCTCCAGCTGGGTCACATACTAAGGACACTCCACAGGAGCCAGAGCTAGTTACAGAGGCCTTGGGTACACCGTTGGCACCTTCTTCCTGAGGGCGCTCCACTCGCTCCCAGTCTGCTCAGTCACCGCAGTCAGCGGCTCCCACAGCAGCTTCAGCTTCAGTTCACCTTGACCTGAGGAACCTTACAACAAAGCAAGTGAAAAAGCTCAGGTTTGTCACTTTAGAGAAGTGGTGTCCGGATCAGAGAGACCCCAGAGCTTCACCTGGTTGGCATACACCTCTCATGGAGGATTTCTATCGAGCAGCTCAGTTGACCAGTATTCAGATTCGACCACACAGGGTTTGCTCCTTAGAGAGCATTGTTGAGCTAGCAGGTGAGGAGATCCGTCCGTTCCTGACTTACCAGCCGGGACTCACTGATTTGTTCAGGCGTTCCGGTAACTATATCGAGCGATGGGTCAGAGAGTTCTATGCATCAGTTTGGGTAGATCCGGAGCACAAGTTTGTGCAGTACACCTTCAGAGGCGAGAGATACAGGCTATACTTGACCAGACTCAGAGAGATCTTTCGCTTTAGACAGGAGGGTGGTGAGTTTGACCTGCACTACGAGTGTTACCGAGGAGCTTCAGTGCCTCGCTGAGCTCGCGGAGGCCGTACTTTGTCAGTTCAGGAGGTGGCTCCTCTATTCAAGCCACCTTTCTCAGAGGGCTCTAGGCGCACTCCAGTTGAGCTCAGGCCTACCGTTCATAGATTGAACGAGGTGCTCTGCCATACTCTGCTACCTCGCACGGGCTACAAGGAAGGATTGACCAACATGCAGCAGCTTCTCCTTCAGACCCTGGTATCTCAGACACCATTTGATATTGCAGACTTTCTAGTGTCAGAGATAGAGGATGTGATAGCAGATGGCATGAGGGCCCGACGACAGTTTCCCTATGCTCACTGGATATCTGCGATTATTGCTATTGAGCTAGAGGGAGCACACCTTGGACTCCGTGCTCTTTTGGATCAGGCGCCCACTTCTTTCCTAGAGTATAGAGTCTTGGGGTCGTTCGATAGCCGGTTTGGAAACCGGGTCCTCCGTCTTGTCAGAGAGAGGACAGCACCAGCTGACAGGGTAGATGTTGATGCTCAGGATGAGGCCATTCGGAGTGTTGAGCAGCAGGAGCTCCATGGTCTAGATATAGGAGCGGATGTGACTCTAGAGGATACATCAGACAGCTCAGATGCAGACTTCCAGCCGGTTCCACAGATGCCCCCACGGGCGCACGACACTGAGGCTGGCGGTTCTGCCTCTGCCACAGAGACGATGATGCTCAAGATCCTTGACAGAATGAATGAGCAGCAGAGTTCTCTAGTCACTGCAGTCACTCAGATACAGCAGCGTCAGGACGAGATGCAGCGACAGTCAGAGGAGCGCCACTTTGAGATGCAGCGACAGATGGTTGCTATGCAGCTAGAGTCTCAGCGTCTTCAGTTACAGTCCCAGCAGCTGCAGCAGCAGAACATGGCATTCATGGCTCACGTGATGAAGTGGACTGGCGCTCCTCCACTAGAGTTCCCTGCAGCTCCTCAGATTCAGATGATGAGCACTTCACAGCCCTCTCAGTCAGTTGGGCAGCCTGGAGGGCCTCAGTTCTCAGTAGGACCCTCAGTTGGCCCCTTAGTGGCCCCTGTCAGCTCAGCTGGTCAAACAGTCACTCCCACCCCAGCCATACAGTCCAGTGGACTTCAGGGTGCTGGACTGACCACCCCGTTCCAGTCACCGGCGACTCAGGTGACTCAGTGGTTGGACACATTTGTACCTACTCAGCAGTTCACCCCGCTGACTACAGGTTTCACTCCTCTTACCGCTACACTGGGTGCTACTGCTCGAGATCTGTCAGCCTCTTTCAGTGATATCACAGGTCAGCCGTCCCCCACTGGTCCTCAGATTGCAGCCGAGGTCGAGGCCGAGCTTGTCGCTCCGACAGCTGATCAGCACCGCTCCTCAGTAGCTTCCTCAGAGGCTACCCATGACAGTCGAGCTCCAGCCGTATCTACCCCTCCGACAGCTGCAGTCGCTACCGATGCTACGGTTGTCTCCTCCACTCCAGTCCAGCCTCAGCCGTCTCCGTTCTTCAGACTCCAGACGAGTTAGTGCATGAGGCACCACCGGTCATCGCAGCTCCAGAGGCTCCAGCAGAGACACCAGCACCAGTTACCGCTCCTACTACTTCTCCAGCTACTGCTCCCGAGTCGTCGACCGCAGCAGACCTGTCAGCTACCGACCCCCAGACCGCTTCACTACCGGCTACCGACACTCAGGGGGAGGATTCAGATGATGAGACATATCTGGCAGCTTTCAGGGTCCTCGACCGCTCCACGGCTGCTTCCACTCCACCTCTAGATGCTTAGTTTAGGTGCTTCGACGCCAAAGGGGGAGAGGGAGAGTCGAGTAGATGGGCTAGGTTTAGGGGGAGCTAGTAGGACTCGTTCTTTTGTTGTGTATAAACTCTATTGCATCATGCATCACGTTTACCGTCTTATTGCATTGTATGATATGTGTGATGTTTGAGACTTGATGGTTGTGTGACATGTGTGGACTTTCCTATATTTATCTATCATGTCACTTGGTTATGCTATGTTGCTTCCGCGCTAATCTCTGATCTTTTGGCTATAGCATATCCTTTTTGAAATCAAGTACTATATTCATTTCTTATCTTTTGTGCTTGTCATGGCTTGAATGATTAGGCATGTACTTGTCTTTCTTATTACTAACCCATGCCTATCTCATGTCAAGTCATGTTTTCTCTTATCAAAATTCACTCATTATTCTCTACTCGAGCTTGTATTGTCGTCAATCACCTAAAAGGGGGAGATTGTAGAATCATGGACCCTTATGTTTAGGCGATTAATGACAATACTAGATCACTATGACTAACGTGTGTTTTGCAGAGACAAAGTCATATATGTTAGGTCATGAGTGATGTATTTTGAATGGGCTTAATGGATACTCATGCCCCCAAGATGGAAATCGTTTCGGTTGCAAAGGATGGAGATACTCGACGAAGACTAGGCTAGTTCTTAGTGCCATAAGGTTGAGAAGGGCACTAAGTGTAGCTAGGGCTTTTGTTTTTCCTTTGACCGTACTATAAAGGGGGGTATGAGGTTAGTAGCTTGACCTAGGAGAGTTTAGGAAAGTGGGTATATGCACACTTGTCACAACTAGTCCTAGAGACCTTGCTTTCAGCCCTTGATAAACCCTAGAAGTGGTAGGAGAAAAATCCCTTGAGAAACCTCAGCAAAAACGGTTGATAGAGAGGGAGAAAGAGGCTCCGGACCACTCTGCTAAGTAGGCACCGGACCAAGGAGAGTAGTCCGGTGGTCCCTGACTTAGGCAGATTCTCAGCTCAAGGAGCTCCGGACCACCTGTCTGGAAAGCACTAGACCATAGGAGAGTGGTCCGGTGGCTTGGTTCAGAGAGTCAGAAGGCTCCAGACTAGTCCGACGGTGTGTCCGACGGTTAGTCCGACGCCTCTCGACAGGGGTCTGTTTCTATGCAGAGAGCACCCTGGCTCCGGACCAGAGCGTCGGACCAGGGCACCGGATCAAGGAGAGTGGTCCGGTGGTGTGTAAAAGAGAGATAGGTTTTTCACGCAAAGAGCACCGAGGCTCCAGACCAGAGCGTCGGACCAGTGCGTCGGACCAAGCAGAGTAGTCTGACGGTGCCTGAGTTTGATCGAGAGTAAGCTCCGGACCAGTGTGCATGGTCCGGTGGTGTGAGCTCTGGACTAGTCCGGTGGCTACGCAGAGAGAATAAAAAGTGAAAAACGGCTAGTTTTGGAGGTGGGGACTATTTATAGTTGCCCCCTTGGACCTTAGACTACTTCTTGGCCATTGTTTCAGCTGGTGACACCTTGAGAAATCCTTTGGAGAGCCAAGAGTCTAGTGAGGGAGAGATTAGAGAGAGTTCATCTTGTTCTTCCCTCCTAGAGTGATTAGGAGTGACTTGTGTGCATCCATCCACCTTCCTAGCCTTGAGTGGGTCAAGTGAAGGTCTTGTGCTTGTTACTCTTGGTGTTCGACAGCACCTAGACGGTTTGGTGGTGTTCGGAGGAAGTGACCGTCGGAAGATTGTTGGCGGCGCTTCTCCAAGCTCTTTTGATCGGTTGTGGGCGATTCACCGAGTCGGAGTGGCGAAGAATCAGCCCGTAGAGAGCACTCTACCCTTGCGCGGGTAGAGGGGGAGCAATACCTTGCGAGGTGCTCCAACGAGGACTAGGGGGTGTGTCGACACCTCAATACCTCGGGAAAAAATCGCTGCGTCCATGAGATTTTCTTTTCCCTAGCTCTTTTCTTTTCCATCTTGTTTTTACATTTCCTACTAGAATTTCTTAGGTTGTCTTTAATTCCTATGAACTGCTACCGCTTTCTAGTTAGGACACACGGACGGTAGGCACTAGGGGGTGATTGGCATTTGATAGGTTTTTATATTTGCTTTAGAATTTTAAAACAAGCCCAATTCACCCCCCCTCTTGGGCATCTTGATCCTTTCAACGATGTTGTCCTACCTTGGGAAGTTAAAACTGGTTCTAGGCGATTGTTTTCTCAAGATCAATTGACAGCCGATGAGTATGATACTCTTATGAAGGATGAGTTGGAAGACTTAGCAAGTCATCGGTTGAGGGCTTTGATCAGCATTGAAGAAAATAAGAAAAGGGTTGCCAAATGGTATGACAAGAAGGTAAAGGTGAAAAAAATTTCCGATGGTGATCTCGTGTGGAAATTGATTTTACCGATTGGGACTAAGAGTTCTAAGTTTGGAAAATGGTCTCCTAATTGGGAGGGTCCGTTTCGGATAAGTCAGTCTGTTCATGGTAATACATATATTTTGGAGACCCTCGAAGGAGTTGTGTTTCCCAGAGCAATCAACGGTAAATACTTGAAGAAATATTACCCTAGTATTTGGGTGGATGCGTAGAATACCCGTTTGAATGCCGATGGAAGAAAAAGTTATATAAGAGATCGGTAAAAAGCGTAATGGCATTATATTACAAGCAAAATCAAGTATCAGTATTACACTTGCCGATACAATGGATTGTAACAAATTACAACATGATTGAATAGCTGATATCGCACGCGGGCGAATTTGCTCTATTTCTTCCATCTCCTTGGCATCGTCATCGGCGGATCCTTCTATTGGCTTGATCTTTTTCTTCATCCGGAGGGCTTGACGTGCGTCGACATCTCTTTCTTGTTGTAGAGCTTGGATGACGTCTGGAAGTTCAGACTTCTATTGATTGGCTACGATCAAGGCTTCCTCAACCTGTTTCAGCTCTGCTAATAGTTGTTCCTTCTTTGTCGATAGATAGGTGATGTCTTGATCAAGCTCCACGCCAGAAGCTTCTACGCGACCTATGTCCTTGTGTTTTTCATCGGCTGATCGCTTGAATTGAAGCATTCTCTCTTCAAGTTCTGATTGAGCAGTCCTATCGGCTATACGACGCGAGAGCCTTTGATATTAGAGTTGCTTGCTTTCAAGAAACGCTGCCTGGAAGAGTGTTTCTTCTATATCGGCAGATAGATGACCTTGAATGTCTTTGAAAGCTATCTTTACTGCCGTGGAGTCTTGGACAAGGTGAGATGTGTCTTGTTGCAGTAAAGATAACAATGCTTCGAGCTTGAGTTTAACTTCTGCCGATAGAGCTGGAGCAGAGCTTTCTTCGTCTTCGTCTTCATCGGGGAGATTGACGGTAAAGGAGAACAAGCTATTCGCTGGAGCAGAGCCTTCTTCGTCTTCGTCTTCATCGGGGAGGTTGACGGCAAAGGAGAACAGGCTATTCGGAGAGTCTTGGGCCTGAAAAGGAATAAGATTAGGATTTGCCGATCATAAGTTTATGTTATGAATTTTGTGACAGTCAGCTTACCATCTTGAAACGAATCTCTTGCCTGGGACTTGGGAAGGCAGCTGGCGTAGTATCTTCTTGAAGATCGGTAGCGGTTGCCGATGAACTTGCCTCCGCGGGAGGAACGATTGGTGCTGATGGTGCTGTTGCTGGTGCTGCCTCTGCTGTGGTGGCTGGTTCCTGTGGCGATGTTGCCGTCCTCTGGTAAGGAGTTTCATTCGGTGTAAGTGCTGGTACCGATGCCGATACTGTTGCGGCTGGTTCCTGCAGTGGTGGTATTGTTCCCTGGTCGGGAGTTTTGTCCGTTGGCTGCTCAGGAATGGACGCCGACGGTGGCTCTGCTGTTGGTGCGTCAACAGTTGGTGATGCAACTGGAGTTGGTGGTGTAGATGGGGTGGCTAGCCTCAGACGTCTCTTCTTCCTCGGGGCAGCAGTTGGTGAGCCGGCGCGTTTCGATTGCGAAGCTTGGGGGGCATCGACAGCATGAGTTGAAGAAGTTTGTACATTCGGAGCAGCTGCCGATGAACTTGTTGCTTGTAAAAGATGTTTGGTGCAAGTTAAATGAAGTGAATGTTGCCGATGAGAGTTTATAATCGGTATAAGTGAAATAAAACTTACTGCAAAAGCTCGCGCCAAGATGGCAGCAGCAGCCGATGGAGTAGCAATGGTCCTAGCAGGCGTCGGCTTAGGTTTGAGGGTAACTTTAGGTACCCTTTGAGGTGTGAAGGCAGCCAATGTAGGAGCCTTGTTGCCGATGACAGATGTGGGGCTCATTCTTTGAATATTGAAGTGTTTGCCACTCTTGCTTGTTTGGGGGATTGGATCATCAATCTGTTAAGTAAAAGAGGGTCAGATGCCGATGGTAGAAGTAAATAATAAGAGATGCATTAGGGTGAAGGACTTACTGCATCATCGGGAATGATGTGGCCGGAGTCGATCAAATGCCGATAGTAATGCGATGACTTGGCGAACAGTTGGCTTCTCCATTCTTGCCACCAAGATTTGTACGATTCCGTGATAAAAGATGTTGGTGCCCAAGAGGATAGGTCAATGTTTGATGCATCAGCATGAGGAGATAGATTAATGATCCTATTCCAGTCCATGGCACTGGAGATGACTTCTCTTGGCTTTATCACATTGGCGAAGCTAAGTTTGATCGGCAATTGACCAAATGCCAGCTGCCTTGCTGCTGCCGATGGATAATAGAACTCATAAGACGCGGGAGCGTTCTTCCCGGTTCCAAAGATGTTGACTGGGATGGCTCGGGGAACGATGTTGGCCTTCATGATTGTTTCATTCTGTGGCACGTTCCAATCGGTAAGGTTGAATAACAACGGGAATCGGTTGTTTTCATCAACATAAGGCCACCAAAGCCGTTCTGCAGCAGGGACTCCATTGTAAAGCTTTTGGAAGAACCTACCAAATTGATTTGCATTGACATCGGTTCCTGGTAGCACTATGATAGCCTCCCCAAAATTGAGTGGGGGACGAGTTGCCGATTCATCATCATCAAATACATAGTCCTCCGATATATCCCTTGGAAATTGCTGATTGAATAAGTCAAATTGGAGGACCTTGTACATGTGTGTGTTCAACCATATATTTACAAACCACCAAGGACCTCCAAGGTTGCCAATGGATTCGCCTAGCAATAGCTTCCTGGATACTTGGTGCAGGAGGTGGTATACCGATCCAAGGAGGTATCGGCCAAGAGGGAGTTTTGCTCCATCGGCC
This sequence comes from Microstegium vimineum, assembly GCA_022036555.1. Taxonomy (NCBI): domain Eukaryota; kingdom Viridiplantae; phylum Streptophyta; class Magnoliopsida; order Poales; family Poaceae; genus Microstegium; species Microstegium vimineum. Next base: position 11,663,111 of record CM039135.1, on the reverse strand, counting down.
AGAAGCTCTGCTACGGGAAGATACATGGTGGTAGGTCCAACTGTTCTGCCATAGAAGATGAACTTTTCTAACCACATGTTTAAGAAGATGGCGTGTTCCCTCTGACTTACCGATCCAGTCTTTTGGTTCTCTCGGATATATCCAGTCCAACCGCCGATATTGCGTGTGTTCACTTTATACTCGGCTTTCCTACCGAAAAGATTGGAGGGATCGGCAGAAGAGACGTCAAGGCCAGTAAGCATATGCACATCGGCAAGGGTGGGAGTAGCTGGTCCGTGTCTGAATAAGAAGACATTCATTGTATCGAACCAAAAATAAGACGCAACCATCATCATATTTTCGTTCTTTGCCATATCGGCAATGGAGAGTCTAATGCACTGGTCCAGGTTGCGCTCTGACCAATAAACTTGCTGTGTTCTGATTATTCTGAGGTACTAGTTCTTCCATCCCTTGGTGGGTTTAGGCCATGAACAGAAAGCATCTTTCCATAACCCTAGACTAAAACACTCGGGTCTGAAAGGGATGCGGTTGGTTTCCGCATTAATCAGGTTGGTGGGATCGGGGTTTCCCATTGGGCCTAGACAGTTGAAGTTGGATTGCTCAATGGGCATTACAACCTTGTTGTACATTTCCTAGGTTTCAGAAAAAATCAGAAAAAGAAAGGGGGAAAAAGATTACGAAATTAATGTGGAAAAGAAACTTGTAGGAGATGAAGCAAGAATAGAGTACACTTACTCTGGGGACATCGAACTGGATCGCCATTGAAACTGAGGAGGTCCTTGTGGTTCGTGCTCTGCTTGAAGAAGGTGCCGCTACTTGGGTTGCTGGAACTGTTCTTTAGAGCTGCCGCCGAGGTTGAAGATGAGGGCGAATGAAAGTGAATGCAGGCTCAGGGTGAAAAAAGGATTGGATGGTAGTAACTTTTATAAGCCTGCTCAGGGGTATTTTGGAATTTTCTTCGCACTGAGTAGGAATATGGAAGGGTATGCAATAGGTATGTGTGGCAATCGAGAAGATATGATTGGGCTTACAACTGTTCGCGCTACAGTTGCGGAATTTTGTTGATAAATTACGATTTTTACGCGCGGTAATCGAGGAGGTCGTGCAAGTATCTTGGAGGGAAAGGATACAGTAGAGAAAATTTCGGCGCGTGAAATATTCTACACTCCGAAATTGGGGGGCATGTGTTGACACCGTTTTTTGGTATGTATGAAATGAGCTAAGACTTACATTGATCGGTAGCTATTTTCTATCGGCATCGGAAGGTCATCGGTCAATGTTACCGATGAGAGTGAATGCTGTGAAAGGGATAAGTTTGATGCCGATGGAAGCTGAACGATTCTTGCCGATAAGAGTTAATTGGTAAAGACAAGTTCCCAGTGGAGGTGAAGAGTTGCCGATTGGAAAGTATTACCGATAAGGAGATGATGCCGATGGGCACAGGGTGACGTGGCGGTTGACGTCAGCAGGGGATTGCCGATGGCAATAGAAGGAAGTTGTGGATTGAAGAGTCTGCCGATGGAGAGTTTCATCGAAGAGGAGACATAAGGAAACTGGTGATCTCATACCAGTATTGTTATAGAAGTTTGAGTCCGACTCTTGCACGAGTCGTTTGTTTCCTTAAAAATAGAAGTGTCTCTTTAGGAAAATAGTATTGTTATTTGGGTCTGACTCCTGCTCGAGTCAGTTATTTCCTTTAAAATAAGAGTTTGTTTTGTTTAGGAAAGATACGAGTCGTGTCTGTCTACAACTCCTATTGCCGGAGTATAAATATGTACCTAGGGGTCGGGAGAAAGAATATCAATCATATATCAAACAAATCAATTACTTTTTATCTACTTTTTAGCAATTCTACTTTTACTGCATTAGCCTTAGTTTACCTACGAGTTTTTCAAGCTTCGAAGGGCTGCATCTCCTTGATCTCCGTCAAACCCCTTGCAAGTTCCGCGTGGGAGTAATCTGAGCCTTGACATCCGGGCACATCGTTGTTGTCTCGTTCAGCTCTGCTCTAGTTATCCTAATCAAGTCTGAGTCTTGACATCCGGGCGTATCACCGTTGTCTCGTTCAGATCTTGTTCTAGTTATTGTCCTTGTTCGATTAACTGGTCAAATCGACTGGCACACCTTTGCATATCGAATTCGGGTAATAGCTCAAGGTGTTCGCAGATCCTGACGCTTTTTGTGTCAACAGCTTCTTAGTGTCTAATGATTTGTTTTCACCTATTCAACACTTATTATTATTTTTACCTCAAATACAGTATGGGCAAATATACATGTACATATGCGTGTTGGTTTAGTGCTACTTCAAAAGTGTATTCATTTGGACCGTTTACTTTTTAGAAAATATTTTAGTGGCTTTTTGAAAAGCTAGGTTTTGAAAACTTAAAACAGTTTTTATGAATTGGATTTTGGATTAATGAAACGTGATACCCCACCATTTCAAATTATAACTCGCTTTTACTTTTTTTATTCACATATTTTACTATGTATCTGGACATATGACGCGGGTGGCTCGGACGGTCAACCCTACCGCCGGCCCTCTCCCTCCCCTCCACTCTCCAGTCACGCCGTCGCCGGAGCGGGCCACCGGCAAGGCCGCGCTGCCGGCCGGGATGGCGGCGGGGGGCCCTCTCATCCGGTGGTCTGGCGGCGCAGGACGACGCGGCCACGGGTGCGACTCGTCCGTGCCGCGTGGGGCTCGGCGAGGTCGCCGACCACGACCAAGGTCGGCCGGCTGGCCGGGAAGGCGGCGGCGGGGCGCACGACGGCGGGTTGGTCTCCCTCTCTTCCCCGAGCGGGAACCGGCAACGGTGGCGATTGATCTGGGGCCTGTGCGCCCGGATCCATGGCCTTGGTGGCCGGATCTGGCCTCGGCCGTCTGGAGGTCGACGACGCGGGGAGTTCTTCGGGTGGCTGTTTGGACAGAAAAAATCCACAATGGTAGAGTGAATCTCTCTGTGCATAAGAAAAAAAATGCGGGTGTGCCAGTGTACTAAAGTACACAAATAAATAGAGGAACAAGTAATTTATTAATCATGAGTTAACAAATACAAGTTCCTAAATAATATGCGCTCCATAGCTTGCTGGCGGCGATGTGACTTGGGCGATCATGGTCTTCATGGTTGTTAGGGCCTCGGAAAGCTCCCAGTTAATTACCCCTGTGAAGTAGCTCACAGAGTACCTCCGATTAAGCTGTTGTGGTCGTCGTCTTCAATCTTCGCTTTCACGTCTCCATGCTTGTGTGTTGGTGTAGATGTAGGTGGCGTCGGCGTGATGGCCTCGTCGGTCCATGTGCCGGTCAGCGGAGCTGGGGAAAGCAGCTACGCCCGCCTGTGTCATTCGCCTCGTCGGTGTCAAACGACACGTGGTGTTGTTGTAGTGGTTGCACTTGCATGGTTGGTGTAACTTGGACTTCTTCAGGCTTCCCAGCAGCATCGTTGTCGAGGTACGCTGATCGGCTTGATCGGCGGAGTTGTAGTTGTAGTAGTGGATGAAGACTTGCATCTTGCGCAGTAGATGGTGTAGACGGTACAGTGTAGGCGTCGTAGTGGTAGTTATCTTGGCAGCTTCACCTAGAACATATTAAAATAAATAATTTAAATTAGACTAGGGGCCAAACGCTCCAAGCCAGGCTCCCTTCAGACGCGCATAACCGACCGTGTACATGCATATGTATGTGTTGCATCTCAGTGTCGCAGGAGGCGTGTCGTTCGGCGTGGATGGCGGGGCATCGTAGGTTAGGGAGCTCCTTGTGTCGGTGCACGGCGTAGATGAGTTGTGGCCGGGGCGTCCTGTCGGCGTGGGGCGTGCGACGTCCTTGCCGATGGCACCTCTGTGCTTTGTGAAGGCTGCCTGGATCATCTCACCTCTCTGGTACAGTGCATCTTTTGGTGTAGGTGTGGAGCCGTTGTCGACGGCATCCAGACTCACCCCTTGCGGTGCGGCGATGTTGATGGTGTAGACAGGAGCGGTGAAGCATATGCTCATAGCTTGCTCACGGCGTTAATCCAGCGCTCTCGTGTCGTCATCGGCGAAGTGCAAACATGGAGCATCCTTGGTGGCGCACAGGTCCGCCTCCTCGGTGCATGGCTCTGTGCCTGGCTACCTGGTGCACTTCCAGCCTCGAATACACGCGCTTCGGCGATGTAGCGTCTCTCTACGGCATCGTGCTCGTCCTATGTTTGGGGGCATCATGGAGCCTTCTTCGATACGGTGTGGTCATCTGGCGCCCAGAGTGTCTCCTTCGGCTTGGCTCAGTCGTCCGGCGTCAAGGGCGTCTCCTCCAACCTGGCTCGGACCATGGTCCTCCGGCGTCGAGGGCGTCTCCTCCAGCTTGGTACATGCGTCCGGCGTCGAGGGCGTCTCCTCCGACTTGGCACAGGCGTCCGGCGTCGAGGGCGTCTCCTCCGGCTTGGCACAGGCGTCCGGCGTCAAGGACGTCGCCTCCGGCTTGGCACAGGCGTCCGGCGTCGAGGACGTCTCCTCCAGCGTGACACAGGCGTCCGGCGTCGAGTGCGTCTCCTCCGGCTTGACACAGGCGTCCGGCGTCGAGTGCGTCTCCTCCGGCTTGACACAGGCGTCCGGCGTCGAGGGCGTCTCCTCCGGCTTGGCATAGGCGTCCGGCGTCGAGGGCGTCTCCTCTAGCTCGGCGTGTCCATCCGGCATCGAAGGCATCTCCTCTGCCGACACGGCTCGATGTGAGGGGCGGTGGTTGTCCGACTCGACGTGCTTCTTCTCTGCGTCTACGGGTGCGGCAGTTATGCCTCAGCTTTGTGGACGCAGATGGCGCCTTGGCGGCGACGTTGGATCCGTGTGTCTCCCGTGTTTGTGACATCCTGCCCGTGGATGATCTTGGACAGCACCGGCGTGATGGCTTGGCGCAACCGGAGCACACGCAGCTGCGCTCGCTCCGTGCGGCCGACTTGAACCGATCTCATTTGATTTGAATCATCACAACACTCAAGCAACATCGCGCAACCATGTGCACGATGACAGATTGATCTGGTTGCAACGTCACTTCATCGATGGAGGAGATGAACGTCATCTCTTGAACACATCTGGACTCAGCACGATGGATACGCCTAGCAGACTTCTAGGTCCTCGATTGATCCGCTCTGTGCTTCTGATGGACGGTGTCCTGCTCCAGCCTTGCGGCGCTCTCTTCCTCCCTCTCGGATGCCCCTTGCCTTCCTCTGCTCCAGCGATATGATCGGCCGGGCATGCGCCGTGGACGACGGCTGCCTTCTCCCGTGATCCAATCAGCCGAACCTGAGCAGCCTGGCGGCGCTCCCTCGATGTCCATCGGCCCCCTCTCCTGTGAAGGCTTGGGGTCCTTTATATAGGCAGGAGCTAGCTAGGGTAGGAGCTGGACTCTTGATCGCGTACGCACGCCGCCACAAAAATCTGTTAACGGACCGAGATATCTGGAGTCATCCTCGTCCGCCGGGTGTAAGACACATACGTACTTATCCATCAGATCCGCAGCTAATTAGCCTGGACGGCTGGCCGCACGCGTTTCGTACGCGGTGGTCGCACTGGCCGCACGTTCCGTGCAGGAAGCTAGCAGATCGAACTTGATTGACTTGTGGTCTATGAAATGTGGACCTTGATAAAAGTACGGCCCACCCATCAGACAATCACCACCAATTCATACGTATGTACGTGTAATCTGACAATCCATATCCATACGTATATATCTACGAGCGCACGCGTATGCATGTACTCGAGCTTTAGCTTATCAATCAGGCCCGCACGTGAAGGCCCAAGCAATGTTTTTTTCCTTTTGTTTCTTCTTCCTTTTTGAGCACGTATGATCAAGGCATCAGGCCATCACGCGAGCCTCAGCAAATTGATGCATGCATGGCCGTGTACGTGGAAGTGCAGATCAGCTGACAAGATATGGCGCTGGCTTCCTTCCTCTAGCATGTGTGCACATACGTGTGCATACTCAACATGAGGGAATACAAGAGGAGCACCTGCTGCTTCGGTCCTTCTTGTTTCTTAAGAGCATATATCAATGACGTATATATAAAAAAAATTGAACAAAATCTCGTCAAACAGTGGCAGCCATGCTCTGATGGGGGCGGCACCCGGAGGCAGCGGATTGGAGGCGGTGCGGACGACGTGGCGGTGGAAGTGGTGCGCAGGACACGTTGGACGGATCGGGCGGATACGTCTGCGGCGGCGGCGGTGAGCGACGCGGTCGCTGATCTACCGTCGTCGTGTACGGTTGTTGATCTGCGTGCGGCGGCGGCGGTGAGCGACGAGGTCGTCGATCCACTGTCATCGAGGACAGATTGCAGGGGTTGGGCGGATCTGTGTGCGGGGCGGTGGTGAGCGACGTGGTCGCCGATCCACCGTCTTCGTGGACGGATGTGCCAGTGGTGGTGGCAGCCGATGTCATTCGGCTGCTGTTGGCGGTGCAATGGTGGCGGTGGTTCGTGCAGGCGAGATTGGGGGGTGATACCTGCCCCTCCCACATGACTTTACCGGCCGCGTCGGTGGCAAGTAGCCTAGGCGGCTACGGTGAAGGACAGGAGGAGGCGTACACTTTGGTGATGGTTTCATCGTCTACACTAGGTAACCTTTTGGTGGAACTCGGTTCTCCGGATTTGATGGTTTGATCCAGCGATGCTTCGCTGGTGTATGGCGTAACAGATCGGCTCGTGGAGGCAGTGGCGGTGCTACCATTTTTGGACGGCGGTGACGCCTGCGAGCGTCATTTTCCTCGCTGGAGGCGTCGTCTTGTCCTGCATGTGGATCTCTCAGGGTGAAAACCCAACACCGGTGTTATAGGGTCGAGATGACGGACTAGAGGGGATGAATAGTCCTTTCTAAAACTTAAGCATTCCGGCTAACCGAATCAAATGCGGAATTAAAACTATCGGTCTAGCCAAGACTACACCCCTCTAACTATAACTCTAGCACCTAGCAAAGTATGTCTATTATGCTAACTAAGGTGCCAAGCTAGGAAGCTCACCTAAACAAGTCTAGATTGCAAGGTCACACAAACCTAAGCAATTAGTACTCTAAGCAAACCGGGAGCTCCTACACATGCTAGTAAGCAAAGCACAAAGCACCTAAGCCCACTAGTAATGCTCTCTAGCAAGACTACACAAGTCAACTAGAGAGCTCAACTTACTTAGCTACACAACCTAAGCAATGTGACTAACAAGACTACACAAGGCAATTAGCCACTCAAGAGCTACTTCTATGCTATACAAGCTAGAAGGCAACTAGTTAAGCTACACAAGCTAACTAGTTACAAGAGCAACAACTAACCACTAGCACAAGTATGAATAAGTAAATACAATCTAGTGATTTGGAGAATGCAAACCACCGAGAAGATGCACACAAGGTTGACACGGTGATTTTTTTCCCGAGGTTCACTTGGTCGCCACCAAGCTAGTCCCCGTTGTGTCGACCACTCACTTGGTGATTCGGCGGCTAATAGGCGTTCACAAGCCTAGCCCACTCACTCGGACGCCGCAAGAATCTACCCACAAGTGAGGGTAGCTCAATGGCACGCTCGACTAGAGTTGCTCTTCCGTGATCTCCCGCGGGGCGGGCACAATACCCCTCACAAAGCACTTCTCCGGAGCGCCGCACAATCTTCTTGCGGGCTTCGACGGAACCACAACCACCAAGCCGTCTAGGAGGTTGCAACCTCCAAGAGTAACAAGCACCACCGGTTTGCAACACGATCACCTAGTGCCACACTAAGCTATCTCTCAAAGCAACGCACTAGTAATCGCTCTCTCACACAATCGGATAATTTCTATCAAGTGTATGTGAGTTAGAGGGCTCCAAGCACACCAACACAAGCCACAAAGGCCCTAGGGTGCTCAGCAACCGGCCAAGGGCAGCCACCAAGTCTACTTATAGAGGGAGGGGAAAAACTAGCCGTTTTTTTCAACTCTACGCACCTCCGGACGCTACCAACACGTAGGGTCCGGACCATAGTTAGCGTCCGGACCTTCACATATACTTCGAAACAGGGTTTTCGGACCTCCGGACGCATGTCTGGACCCTAACCTCCGGACTAATGGGCATGTGTCCGGACCAAAATGCTCTTTGGAAGTGCTTTCCGGACAGCTAGGTCTGGACTGCTACAGTGCTCGGTCCGGACCAATTTTCGCGTCCGGACCTGCGCAGTCCGCACTAAAACGTCCATATCTCTTAGCTTCGAACTCCAATTTTGATGATCTTGAACTTTTTGGAAAGCTAACTCAGAGGCCTACACATCCCTCAAATCCATTTGATCCATATCACAATGAATCAAATCAGTATTTCATTCCAAGAGCTGTCTAAGTGTTAGGAGCATACCGAAAAACATTTTTCTCTTCTCCGAGTTGATTCAATTCAACTCCAACTCATTCTCCTTTGCATATGTGCCAACACCACCAAGTGTACATCACCATGTGCATGTGTGTTAGCATTTTTACAATCATTTTAAAAGGATTTTCACTTGCTCTCACCGCGTCACTCGATCCTAATGCATCACAATGTTAGATCGCTCAAGTGGCACTAGATGACCGATATGCAAACAAGTTTGCCCCTCTTGATAGTACGGCCATCTATCCTAAACCGGTCATATACTTCTCTACACACCTATGACCGGTGAAATGAAATTCCCTACAAGTTATACCTTTGTCTTGCGCATTCCATTCCATCTCCTCCAATGTTGATGCAACACATGCACCAACCTATCACCAAATGATATGATCCACTTCATATCATCACGTGACTGTGTTGGTTCATTGACCTTGACCTCACTTGCTCTTCACCGTTGCGTCGGTCCATCGGCGCCAAGCATCACTCGCTTGCCCTTCACACTTGCAACCGGTCCATCAAGCCAAGCCTCATCTTGATCTTCTCCACCTTGATCACATGACTCCATGTCATGTCTCATGTGCAATAAGCTCCTTCATCACACAATCTCATGTGAACTAATCCCCTGTGTATATATCACTTAAACACATATTAGTTCACCTAGGTTGTCACTCAATTACCAAAATCACATATGAACCTTCAGGTGTATCTGGTGGGTGATGATGGCGTCTTTGGAGGTCATATGCTCGTTGGAGACGTCGCTTTTGGATGATCCCATGGATTGTCGGCTTTGTTGCCAAATTGGTTTTGGCAGGTCCCTTGCAGGTGCACCAAGAGCTTCGTTCCGTTGCCAGGTTACAGTATCCGGAATCTCCAATGGCGGTTGACGTCCTACGTTCTTTTAGTGTCCTCTTGGTCTGCTAAATGTGTTTTGGTGTTGATTTGTGACTTGGTGGTTATACCAGTGTAAGTTAGAATTCCTTATTGGAGATGTAATTTTTTCATGAGTTTTGTTTTAGCTGATCCAGTGTACTCAGGTGACGTAGGTCTTACCTGTTTCACTGGATGTCCGATGTAATAATGTGGTCTGATGTATCCTCGTGAGAGGATGACTGAAGCCGGAAATATAAATTTCCTTTATCTAAAAAAGTGTATTGACGTTGGTGGTCTTATTCTTGACGAGTGGACATCACGTAGCAAATAATGTGTCGCGTAGGACTAGTCGAGCCCTTTGTTTGGGATGTAATTCTCTTCCTTCAGTTCTTGTTTTTTAATTTCCTGTTGTAATAATTTGACCTGATGCATTCTCGTGAGAGGATGACTGAAGCCGGAAATATAATTTCCTTTATTAAAAAAAGAAAAAGAAAATGTATCTGGACATATTTATATCTAAATGCATAACAAAGTGGTACTAAAAAAACTTATAATTTGATGATGAAACAGAGAAAGTAATAAATATAATATCCCTTTTCAGTTCATAAAATCATAACCAACCATGGCCGAACACAAGCTTAAATTTCAGGGCAGATTCATTGTATATGCTCGTACGCGTGTGCGATTCCAGGATGGACGTAGCAATTTTAGCGCCTTGTCCCCGGGCCCCGCAATTTTCGGCCGCGACAGAAATCCACTGGATAAATTTCCACCACGTCCCTGTCGTCCACCCAGAACTTGTCCCTCTCGCTTCCTCCCCACTTCCAACTTCCAAGAACCCGTGAAGTGAAGTGAGGAGGTTGGCGGAACGGAACCGGAACCCAGGCGAGTCGAGATGATCGCACAAGGCCTCCGCATATCCATTGCCGCCTCCTGCCAGGTGATTACCTCTCGATCACGGTCGCCGTTCGCGGATACTGGAGATAGTCGGTTGTGTCCTCAACCATGTTTTGTTTTTCTATAAAAAAGCTGATTTCTTTACTTTTACTTTGATAGAATCGCCTGGGGTTCAGAAATGAGACGTAGATAAGGTTCTTAGTTAGGTTAAGGGCAGAGGAAAAAAAAAGAGAGAGAGAAGGGCTTCTTGTTTTTGTTTCTTCGAGCCGAGCAGCCGATGGAGCAGAGTTGAGCAGCTTATATGGACTGAATCTTTTCTGTTGATGCAACTGGCTCCATTCCCTATATTGTTATAAAACCTCCTTGCGTGAACTGAAACTGCAATTGCATGTTTCAAGATCATGACTTCCTTTCGGACAGTTTTGACACTCGACATCGAGTAGTTCAGAACACTGCAAATCGTTTTTGTTTCAGTCAGTGTCTCCTTTTTAGATATCATATCTGATCCCCTCTCATTTTCCTTTGATCACTTTTCTTCACGCTGTCACTCAGGTTAGCAGGCTGGTGAAATACATTGCTAGTGCTGGAAGCTTGCAAGGGGGGCATAGTTTTGCAGAGTCACCTGCCAGATATTACAGTTCTGAACCTTCACTTCAGGCAACAGAAGAAAATGGGTGTGTAAAATTTCCAACTGCAGGATTTTGACAGTTTCGTTGTTGTGACTTGTCTGTAAATATGATTTGTTCCGTTCATGCTAAAAATAATTTTTTTATGTCAGGTTTAAGGGGCATAGCATGCTGGCTCCATTCACAGCAGGATGGCAGAGCACTGACTTACATCCATTGGTTATAGAGAGATCAGAGGTTTTGCGCTCTTGCATTGTGCAATTTATTGGTTCCTTCTTGTTACATTACAACATAAAATTTTCAAAATGGATACTGCATGTTCAATTTTTGTCACATTGCAGTGGTTGTCAGTGTTGTCTTACATCTTGTGGCTCATTTGCAGGGTTCCTACGTTTATGACATCAATGGGAAGAAGTATATAGATGCTCTTGCAGGACTGTGGTGTACAGCTTTAGGTATGTGGAAACTTTGGTGCCATATTTGATGTGCAATTGGAGAAATCTATATATTGGTTCCAAGATTCGCCATGTAGGGAAGCAAAAAATTGATAGTATAGGCGTTGTCTGCTGATAAACTTTCAACAAAAGAAGTAGAACAAAGATACTCCCGAAATTGATTGAAACTGTATTTCAATGGAAATTGACTGATACTCACTGACTGCTCACACTTAATGAAACTAAACTGCAAAGATAATGAACAAAATTATTAGCTAATACAAGTCAATTGTAGACCTTTAAATAGTAAATACTAAAGATGCAGTATCTTTTATTACTGATGTGACTGTGACCTGTGGCCCACAGACTGCATTGTGGTAACTGTAACATATTCAGTGTTACTTGGGCATGGTGGTGGGTATTGGTTCCTACACAGGTGCATTTGTGTGTTTTTTTTTCTTAAAACACAAAAGAACTGCAAATAATTTATGTTAAAGATAGAAAACATGATCCAAATATGTGCTGAACTGCACCTACCCATGGCCTAACTTACAAATCCTTGGCCCAGGCCCGACGATAGTCAAGGCAGCTTCTGCTCACCTGCCACCTGCATGATCTGCTGCACTGATGGCCTGTGTTCATCAAAGATGCAGTTTTTTCCCCAAAAGGGCAGTAAGATCATTGCTGCAAAATTTATTATAGCAAAAGGATTTGACCCATTTTTTAGGAAAAAACAGCATCGAAGGCGCAGTTGTTTGTGTGACTTGAAAAGAATGTTTTGATATGCAATTGTTGGGGTCCTGCCTCCTACCTTTTGTTGGGGTCCTGTGGTCAAGTCCCGGTCTATTTCTCTAGTAAGGTTTAGTGTTGTTTATTTTAGGGTGTCTCACAGACCCTTTTTCCTGTGACATTGTATTGGGGTTCTTTACCCCTCCTATTTCTTCTTAATATATTGATGCGCAGTTCTCCTGCGCGTTCGAGAAAAAAAAAATGTTTTGAGCATTGCCAACAACAATTGTTTGCTAGAGTACATTGCATGTTGTTAGACTTCAAAGTTGTATATACACTGTTCATGTTGTTTTCAGGTGGTAATGAGCCTCGACTAGTCAAAGCGGCAACTGAGCAGTTAAGCAAATTACCGTTCTACCATTCATTTTGGAACCGTACAACCAAACCGTCATTGGTAATATATTTTTGACATATTATCGTCTATCTCCGGATAGCATATTTTTGTCGATGATTTTCTGTTTCAAACTTTTCCATTGTCTTACACATTATTTCCATTAAAGAAACAAGGGATCTTGACCATTGCATCTCTATGGATTTCTTATTAGTTAATAAATTGCTAGTTTGCAAGCCTTGATAGTTAATACTGTCTTGCCAATATCGTTACAGGATCTTGCAAATGAAATTCTCAGCATGTTCACTGCAAGGGAAATGGGAAAGGTTTTCTTCACAAATAGTGGTTCAGAAGCAAATGACTCCCAGGTATAATAATTAATTAAATAAAATACTGATCATTTGTTGGAGTTATTTCCAGTAATATTTTAACAGTGGCCCTTCATCTCTAAAATCTCTTCTCTGAGTGTAAATAATATGAAACAGTGTGCATTTTGTAAATAACTTTATATTCTAGTTTAACCAAGTAGACTTTATTTTCTTTTTTTACTGAAACATTACCAATATGATGGTTATGGTCTGTACATTTCTGTTCAGGGGCGGAGATAGGGCCAGTGCTGCTGGGACTGCAGCACCGGCCCAAGAGCACAAAATTGTTCAATAATATGTTATTTTCGTAGCTTGATGCAACTCATTTATAAATGTAATCAAACATGTTTTTAATCATATTGTTGTCAGCAATGTACTTGGCACCCCTTCTGCCTTAGTTTTGGCTCCGCGCCTGCTTCTGTTTCATCCTTTTGAGCAATTACCTGTACATGCTAAAAAGTGCTACATTACTGATTCATGTTTATGACTGCTGCTTATTTTCTCCATTCCTGCTGATCTTCCTATGGTATTTTTTTCCAGATGGGCTGACATACATGCTTTCTTTAACAGGTTAAACTAGTGTGGTATTATAACAATGCACTGGGAAGATCCGAAAAGAAGAAATTTATTGCTCGCTCAAAATCGTGAGATCCCATTTCCTCTCTAGTCTACTGTCTTCAGCAGATATTTTCCTGCAAATCTTGGTCTTACTTGATACTCCAATTCAATCCCTTATTGGTTGATAACTTGGGTAGAATATATCATATTGTCTTGAAGGCCAGTAGAATTGCTTTGTGTATCAGTTCCAGATGATGACAGGGTCACAACATGCACCTTCTTGTGTTTGTTGTATTGTAACTAGTAGCAACAAAAAGGACCGTCCAATAATTAAATTGTACTCCTTAATTGTTATCCATCTGCATTCATGTATTATCTCAGTGCCAATTTTTTCTAGTCTAGTTTGATTTTAATAAAATCTTGAAGTATTTTGAATGACATTACAACCTTTCTTCTTTGTTCTTACAGGTACCATGGATCAACCTTGATTGCAGCTAGTTTATCAGGGTAACCAAACTATCCCATATGTTCTGTTCTCATTTGAGTCAGTTCACACGTATTTGTTACAAATTTTTCTTTATCTGTAGTCTGCCAGCGCTTCATCAGAAGTTCGATTTACCAGCACCTTTTGTCCTGCACACAGACTGCCCTCACTACTGGCGATTCCGTCTTCCTGGTATCCCGATTCCACCCCCCCCCCCCCCCCCCCCCCCGGCGGACGTTATGCTTACTAGATGACTCTGTTTTGATATAGATGAGACAGAAGAAGAGTTTTCAACTAGACTTGCCAACAATTTGGAGAATCTTATCCTCAAAGAAGGACCTGAAACAGTAAAATACTATTTATATATTTTGATAATGGAAGAACTGTTCTTATACTTACATATGTTTCAAAAAATGTCTCTTGTCTTTGCCCTTTTCAGATTGCTGCTTTCATTGCTGAACCTGTAATGGGTGCTGGTGGTGTCATCCTTCCTCCAAAAACGTATTTTGAGAAGGTGATCTACAGCAGTATGTGATAATTTTTTCTTCATGACTCCTAAGGAAACACAGCACCGGGTTACTGTGATTATCTTTTCAACATCACAAACATTTGCTTTAATTGGATTTAGCTCCGAATCCTACATGGAATTTGGAACCAGATCTTTCATCCCATTAAGCGCTTGTTTGAATAAACCCATTTGCCATGTGGATTGGGAGGGATTGAGGAAGGAGTTCATTTCCCTCTCGAATCCACATGTAGGGCTTTTTAGGTCCGGAGGGGTTTAAAGGGGGGGGGGGGGGGGGGGTTTGGGGGAATTAACCTAACTACCTAAGGAACCTGTATTGGGATTTAGTATGGAATGGATTTATCCAAACAAGCGGTAAGACTTAATTTAATAAGGAAACCATAAACACGCTACATTCTTTCCATTAACTGTAATGTAAAAGTTTGGGGGAATTAACCTAACTACCTAAGGAACCTGTATTGGGATTTGGTATGGAATGGATTTATCCAAACAAGCAGTAAGACTTAATTTAATAAGGAAACCATAAACACGCTACATTCTTTCCATTAACTGTAATGTAAAAGTAATTCTTTGTGTCGATTTGGTGAACTTAGTGTGTGCCTCACTCACACTCCTTTTATTCCAACATTTGCACAAAGTCTAAAGATGTTCAAATTACACCAACACTTTTTATCATTCTTCGCTCTGGATGTCTGAATCAAGGGTTGCATCGAGGATCCAATTATCACTGCATGTTCTCTCAGTTTTTCTGTCATTTATCTCACTGTGGAAAGAAGGTGTTTCTGATTGTTATGTTGTAACAGCATATTCCTTGCATTGCCAGCTTCTTTGTATTGTTGTACGTTTACAAAAAGAAAGGTGCTTCTCAATGCAATTTGTATAGCTTTGGTTGTTTCAGGTCAAATGTTTTTGCTGCCATGCTGCATTGCTGCCTCTTTTGATCTTGTGAAATTCTGTTCCTCTAAACAGATTCAAGCAGTTCTGAAGAAGTATGACATCTTGTTAATTGCGGATGAGGTAATATATGTCTCCAGAAAATTGGAAAAGACAGGATATTGCTAGGTTGAGAATTTACTAAGTCAACATATTGTTTTAGGTCATTACTGCATTTGGAAGACTAGGGACAATGTTTGGATGTGATTTGTACAACATTAAACCTGATCTTGTCTCCATAGCTAAGGTTAGTTCAATATAGAAAACTTATCGTTTACATGGGTACTTCTTTTTATGGATTAATGGAGAACTTAATGCATTTTTCCCCTAACAGGCTCTTTCTTCTGCATATATGCCAATTGGAGCAATTCTTGTTAGCCCAGAAATAACGGATGTAATCTATTCGCAGAGCAATAAACTTGGTAAATCTAATCCCATCATGTAAACCCATTTTTATATTGC
This sequence comes from Microstegium vimineum, assembly GCA_022036555.1. Taxonomy (NCBI): domain Eukaryota; kingdom Viridiplantae; phylum Streptophyta; class Magnoliopsida; order Poales; family Poaceae; genus Microstegium; species Microstegium vimineum. Next base: position 11,647,499 of record CM039135.1, on the reverse strand, counting down.
TACTATATTGACAAGCGGCATATTTCTTTATGAAAGGTTCTTTTGCTCATGGCTTTACATACTCGGGACATCCAGTTTCTTGTGCTGTTGCTATAGAAACCTTGAAGATATATAAGTAAATAACTCTCTCTAAAGATGGAAAATACTCCAATTATGTCAACGTATTTGCCTGATTAATCCTTCATGTAATGTCTGTTAGGGAAAGGAATATTATAGAACATGTTAACAAAATTGCTCCAAGGTTCCAGGAGGGAATCAAGGCCTTCTCAGGAAGCCCAATTGTTGGGGAGGTACACATTTAAACGAGTAAATTCTTATTTTTACATATTTCAGACGATTCTTTGTTATTTATACTGATACATTGGGCGCTCCTCCATACAGATACGTGGTCTGGGACTGATACTTGGAACTGAGTTTGTTGACAACAAATCTCCGAATGATCCATTCCCAGCTGAATGGGGTTTGTTACTTTATTGATTTCGTATCCCATTTTCAAACAATTTAGAAATAATCCAACTTTAAGGCCGCCCAAAATGTTTTCTGAAGACTTACATAATGCTCATGAATTAGTGTAGCATATCAAGGCAAAGTTTGTCACTGTCCCAGAGTTAAAATAGACCTTGCTTGAGTTATTTAATGGTGATAGTATATTGATTTTATTATGATTGGTAACTCCAGGTGTTGGTTCGATCTTTGGTGCTGAGTGCGAGAAGCGTGGGATGCTGATCAGGGTGGCTGGGGACAGCATCATGCTGTCACCCCCACTGATCATGACTCCCAATGAAGTTGAAGAAGTAGGACCATTTTACATTGCCCAGTCACTTTTGCCTTAACGATATAATTATTTAACCAACATGAAACTAACAAAAATCTGACTGACCTCTTAGATTATAAGCAAATTCGGCGATGCCCTGAAGGCCACAGAGGAAAGGATTGGAGAACTGAAATTCAGGAAGAATTAGCCAATGCTGCTGGTTGTAAGATGGTGAGGATGATGATGACAATGTTCAATATACAGTGTATTTTCAAACTTTATTTCAATAATAAAGTGCAGGAACCTTGTAGATCCATAGAATGACAAATCTTCCTTGTTATTGAGCAACAGGGAATATGTTTATTACTTAATCAGAGTAGCATACCCTTGACTTTGTGCTGGTACAAGTGTATGAGTTTTACAAATATGTAGTGCTATCTAGCTTTGTATAATGTAGGGCCACAATTTTTTCCTAAAACAAACTATTACCCCTGTACATCCAAATTTCTGGCTAGGCTAATCAACAAAGAAAACAAATTGAGGGCTCCATTTACAGTAGCAAATACATTATGGTTAGCATCAATATCGGTTGACATCCACTTGACTGGGTTGTGAAGTATATACATAGCTTGTATATCTTATGTTTAAGTAGGATCATATATAGACATGAAGGCTATGGTCTGTATGCTTGTCCCAATGACTGATGATGGGTTAGGTTGTTCTTGTGTTTGGGTTTAGTTTGGTTGGAGCGTTGGCGTTAGGTGGTTAGCTTAATCTTGTTTCTCTAAGTTGGAATCGGTCCATATAGGGTGCAAATGCAGGTTGAATCTGTGTTCAAATTCGTCTCTTTGAACAGATATTCTTAGTTGTTTAACGAGGGTTGAATTCCGTTGACAAGGAATGTTCCTTTGATTGACCATTTGACCGTCATATGATTTCGTCTAAAACGGTTGGGTTAAGCCGTTAGGGGACTAGGCGAAGAGAACAGGTTGAACAGGCATACTCACTTTCATCGCTTGGATACTTCAGCCCGACAATGCACAAGCTGTGCATTTTTATATATCAAATGTATTCAAATTCTGTACCAAATTTATGACTGAATGAAATAGAATAACATATAGACAGGCAGCTTCACCAGATACAATTAAGAAAATTGAATCAGCAACCACCGAACACAGGTTCTGGTACAAACCACGCCAGAAAGCTCCAGTCCATCATTATATCACAGGACTGCATGACATTTGGCAGCAACACATTGCGTCAATGGACATATTATTTATTTGGGACAGGACAGATTGTGTATAATATTATAAAACAAAAGAATAGATATGCAACTCAAATAATCATGATGAGCATGTCAAGCCACAGCTGGGGAAATGAACAAGAGCATCAAAGTTAGCAACAGAAATAACAATCATGAGGCCTTTGGGTACTGATGAGCTTCTGTGCTGCTAAAATCCTTAGGGCTCGTTCTGTTACTTAGGAACAACGCCCTGGAACAATTCCCGGTTGGTGGAATGGTTCACTAATTTGTATAATCTTGATAAGTTGGAATTGTTTTTAGATCCAATCTTAGAAAACCGAACAACTGAACGGACCCTTGTGGTGTTGTGCTTGATATGTTATTATGAGTCCTCTGTTTGTCCAAAACATTCGTGCTCGCTTGAGTCCAGCTGAACTGTCAATGTAAAGCCAGATAATAGTGTTGGATAATCCCTGCTATAGTAATTAGCTTAACATAGACATAGATAGCACCTACTTTCAGTTTTACTTTAGCATCAGTTTTTCCCTTTATCCCTTTTGTAAGATACCCCAGAATATGCTCTAGTGAGCTTCTTGTAAACCAAGTTTGCTTTTGCTATAATAGAGAGGGACTAGCCCACCAAGACTGCATTCCTGCAGCACCTAAACCCTCACCTTTGCACTGTTCCATTGCTAACAATTGGTATCAGAGCTCTGGGGAGAGCCTAGGTTTAGCCATCAGCCATGTCGACCTCTGCAGACCGCGCTGCACGCGCCGCCGCCGCCATCCGTGCAGGCGATGATCGCCTTGCACGTTTGGCCGCCGCAGAGGTCGCCGCCGCCGCAGCCGTAGAGGCTGCCAGGCAGGCCGTAGCAGCAGCATAGGCCGCCGCGCAGACCGCAGCGGCACTCAGAGCAGAGATGGATGGAGAGGTTGAGGGAGACCGCAACCGGGCGCCGAGCCCGGCGCGAAGGCGTGCAGCAGGCAGTCCGAGGAGGCGCCGTGCTCCGTCTCCATCACCGGTGCGCCACCGCGAGCGCGGAAGAGGAGGACGACGTGAGTCGCCCGCGGTCCACACGGTCTACCGCGACTCCGGCTCGGGCACCACCTGGCCGATGCTGACGAAGGCCAACTACCATGAGTGGTCGCAGCTAATGAAGCTCAAGATGTAGGCGCACGATCTCTGGGATGCCGTCGAGGGTGAGCCGGTTTCCTACCGCGACGACAGATGGGCGCTCGAGGTCATTGTAGATTCATGGACCCTTGTGTTTAGGCGATTAACGACAATACTAGATCACTATGACTAACGTGTGTTTTGCAGAGACAAAGTCATTTATGTTAGGTCATGAGTGATGCATTTTGAATGGGCTTAATGGATATTCATGCCCCCAAGATGGAAATCGTTTCGGTTGCAAAGGATGGAGATACACGACGAAGACTAGGCTAGTTCTTAGTGCCATAAGGTTGAGAAGGGCACTAAGTATAGCTAGGGCTTTTGTTTTTCCTTTGACCGTACTATAAAGAGGGGTATGAGGTTAGTAGCTTGACCTAGGAGAGTTTAGGAAAGTGGGTATATGCACACTTGTCACAACTAGTCCTAGAGACCTTGCTTTCAGCCCTTGGTAAACCCTAGAAATGGTAGGAGCAAAATCCCTTAAGAAACCTCAGCGAAAACGGTTGAAAAAGAGGGAGAAAGAGGCTCCGGACCACTCTGCTTAGTGGGCGTCGGACCATAGGAGAGTGGTCCGACGGTCCCTGACTTAGGCAGATTCTCAGCTCGAGGAGCTCCGGATCACCTGTCTGGAAAGTACCGGACCACAGGAGAGTGGTCCGGTGGCTTGGTTCAGAGAGTCAGAAGGCTCCGGACTAGTCCGACGCCTCAAGATAGGGGTTTGGGTTTATGCAGAGAGCACCCTGGCTCCGGACCAGAGCGTCGGACCAGGGCACCGGACCAAGGAGAGTGGTCCGGTGGTGTGTAAAAGAGAGAAAGGTTTTCACTCAGAGAGCACCGAGGCTCCGGACCAGAGCGTCGGACCAGTGTGTCGGACCAAGCAGAGTAGTCCGACGGTGCCTGAGTTTGAAACGAGAGTGAGCTTCGGACCAGTGTGCATGGTCCGGTGGTGTGAGCTCCGGACTAGTCCGGTGGCTACGCTGAGAGAAGAAAAAGTAAAAAACGGCTAGTTTTGGAGGTGGGGACTATTTATAGTTGCCCCCTTGGTCCTTAGAGGTACTCTTGGCCATTGTTTCAGCTGGTGACACCTTGAGAAATCTTTTGTAGAGCCAAGAGACTAGTGAGGGAGAGATTAGAGAGAGTTCATCTTGTTCTTCCCTCCTAGAGTGATTAGGAGTGACTTGTGTGCATCCATCCACCTTCCTAGCCTTGAGTGGGTCAAGTGAAGGTCTTGTGCTTGTTACTCTTGGTGTTCGACAGCACCTAGACGGTTTGGTGGTGTTCGGAGGAAGTGACCGCTGGGAGATTGTTGGCGGCTCTTCTCCAAGCTCTTGTGATCGGTTGTGGGCGATTCACCGAGCCAGAGTGGCGAAGAATCAGCCCGTAGAGAGCACTCTACCCTTGCGCGGGTAGAGGGGGAGCGATACCTTGCGAGGTGCTCCAACGAGGACTAAGGGGGTGTGTCGACACCTCGATACCTCGGGAAAAAATCGTTGCGTTCATGAGATTTTCTTTTCCCTAGCTCTTAACTTTTCCACATTACTTTCCGTTGTGTTTTTACATTTCCTACTAGAATTGCTTAGGTTGTTTTTAATTCCTATGAACTGCTACTGCTTTCTAGCTAGGACACACGGACGGTAGGCACTAGGGGGTGATTGACATTTGATAGGTTTTTATATTTGCCTTAGAAATTTAAAACAAACCCAATTCACCCCCCCTCTTGGGCATCTTGATCCTTTCAATTGGTATCAGAGCCTTGTTGCTCTAATTTAGGCTTCACCGCCTAGAGCAAGATGTCCCATGGGGATGGACCGCCACCCATGTTCGATGGGGATGACTTTCCGTATTGGAAAGTGCGGATGGAGGCCTACCTTGAGGCCGTGGATGTCGGCGTTCACAAAGCCGCCACCCAAGGTGGATCGGTGTTCGCCGAGAACCCATACTTTGAGAAGAACAATGCTAAGGCAAAGAATATTCTTTTCCGTGGCATTTGCAAGGATGTGTTCAACCGTGTGCGGAATTGCAAAACCACGCATGAGATTTGGACAAACATTTGTGCTCTACACGAGGGCACTAAATGTGAAAGAGAAGAGCGCTATCACCTTATCATTGCTAAGTTAAATGCTTTCACCATGCCATCTCATGAAAATGCTAATGAAATGTACTCTCGCTTGAATGTGCTTGTAGAGGAGTTGAATGACCTTGGGCTCTCTCAAATGACACCGGCCGATGTGGTGCGCAAGATACTTTGTGTCCTTTCAATAGACAAGTATAGCCACATCGTCACGGTCCTTCATCAAGGCGATCTCTCCGCAACTACACCAACGCAAGTGTTGGGCAAGATCAATGCTCATGAGATGTACATGAAGATCAATGATGGAACTTCATCATCCTCCAAGAAGAAAGAGAAGGAGGAGAAGAAGGACTTGGCTCTCAAGGCATCTTCCAAGGAGAAGTGCAAGATTCAATATGTCGTTGAGAGTACAAGTGATGATGATGATGAAGACAACATCACTCTCATGGTGAAGAAGACCGCCAAGATGTTGAAGAGGCTAAACAAGAACGGAGTCAAGTTTGACTCAAAGAAGAAGAAATTCTTCACAAGCTCTTCAAGAAAGCCAATCTCCCAAATGAAGTGCTACAATTGCGGCACTCTTGGTCATCTAGCCCATGCATGTCCCGAAGACAAGAAAGACAAGTTCAAGAACAACAAGTTCAAGAACTTCAAGAAGAACAAGGGCGGCAATGATGACTCAAGTGATGATAACAAGAAGCAAGACAAGCCATACAAGAAGAAGAAGAACTTCAACTTCCACAAGAAGAAGAAGGATGGCAAGGCTTACATTGTGGGTGATTGGCTCACCGACATTGATGATTCAAGCGACTCCTCCGATGATGAGAGTGAAGAAGAGAAGGTGGCCGCTTTGGTGATTGGTTCTTCGATTCCACCGCCACCTCCTCCTTCATCGCCGAGTCATCCTCTACACACCTATGCCTTATGGCTAAAGGTGACAAAAAGGTACAAAAAGAGGATGATGGTGATGACCTCTCTAGTGATGATAGTGATGATGAAGAAGCACCTTCCTATGATGAACTAATTAAAATTTGCAACAAGTATGCTAGCATCATAAGGAAGTACAAGAGTAAAAATGACAAACTTCTTGAAATCAAAGAAAACTTTCATGATAAGCTTGATAACTTGTCTAGTGTTAATGATGATTTGAAGCTTGAGATTAACTCTCTCACATCTAGCACTAGGGAGCTCAAAGCCTCTCTTAAGCAAGCAAATGAGAAACATGATAAGCTTGAGAGGTCATCCCAAGAGCTCCTCACAAGGTTTAACTTGCTAAAATATGACTACAACCAAGTGAAAAATGATCATGGCACACTAGTGGTAGCAAATGAATTACTTACTCAAGATCTTACACATGTTGCTACTAACCGTGTGCTAAGTGTGCAAGTGCTACCTCTTGTGATATCGAGCTTGATGATGTGGCTCTTGAGCAAAGTGCCAAGTGCAAGGACAAGAGAGTTGTAGAAGCCGACAAGTATGATGATTATGTGAAGATGAGTGAAGAGAACTCAAAGCTCAAGGAAGAGCTAATCAACCTCAAGGCAAACAAGCCCTTCACCATCAAGCCGGCTCAAGAAGAAGACAAAGATGCTATCACTTTGATCAACTCTCTTCGAGAAGAAATTGCCAAGCTCAAGAATGACAAGACCAAGCTTACAAGTGGCCTTGAAAAGTTCACCAAGGGCCATAATCTCCAAAGTGAGCTTCTAATGAGCACCGTCATGAAGAGTGACAAGACCGGTATTGGGTACAAGGAGAATCAAGTGATGAAGGCCAAGGTCAAGATTGAAGCCAAGAACTACTACAAGAACAAGTACAATGGCTACAATCAAGAGAAGCCAAAGCCCAAGCCTAAGAGGTGTTTTGGATGTGGACAAATTGGTCATCTATCATTTCAATGCAAGACTCCACTTCCCAAGACCTTGCCCAAGCACACTAGGCCATTTGCTCATGATGCTCACTATGTCATCAACAAAGATTCCAAGGGTAGACCACTTGTGGTGTTTCTTGGACCACCAATGAAGAACAAGACTAGGGTTCTTTGGGTTGCTAAAGAGTTGGTTGACAAGGCAATGGGGCCCCGCACTAAGGGGGTTCGCAAACAACAAGCTTAACTTCAAGTTGCTTGTGTGTAGGTGAACTACAAGACCGGTGGGAGACATTGGGTAATTGATAGTGGTTGCACTCAAGACATGACCGGCGACCCCCGGATGTTCACCACACTTGATGAGGATTGTGCAAATCAAGACAAGATTACTTTTGGGGGTAATTCAAAGGGCAAAGTTCAAGGCTTAGGCAAAGTGGCTATCTCCCAAGATCAATCAATCTCAAATGTCTTGCTAGTACAATCATTGAGCTTCAACTTGCTATCGGTTGGTCAACTTTGTGATCTCGGGTTTCATTGTCTCTTCACACCAAATGAGGTGATTGTGACCAAGATTGAAGATTCATCAATGATATTCAAAGGGTTTCGGCACAACAACCTCTACTTAGTGGACTTCACTTCCAATGAAGCAAACTTGCAAGCGTGTCTATTCTCCAAGAATTCTTTGGGTTGGCTATGGCATAGAAGATTAGCTCATGTGGGCATGTCAACTTTGAAGAAACTTGTCAAGAAGGAAATGGTTAGAGGAATCAAGGATGTGGTGTTTGAGAAGGACAAACTTTGTAGTGCATGTCAAGCCGGCAAGCAAGTGGCAAACACTCATCCAATCAAAGCTTTCATGTCAACCTCAAGAGTCCTAGAGTTGCTATACATGGACTTATTTGGCCCTATCACCTATGCTAGTCTTGGAGGAAATCTCTATTGCTTAGTGGTAGTGGATGACTACTCTCGGTACACTTGGGTGTTCTTTCTTCAAGACAAGGGAGAGACACAAGGCATCTTCAAGAAGTTTGCTACAAGAGCTCAAAATAAATTTGATGTGAAGATCAAGAAGATTATAAGTGACAATGGCACCGAATTTGTGAACACAAAGATTGAAGACTATTGTGATGAAGTTGGGATCAAGCATGAGGTGTCCGCCACATATACTCCACAACAAAATGGTGTTGTAGAGAGGAAGAACCGGACACTCATAACTCTAGCAAGGTCTATGCTTGATGAGTACAACACTCCCGAGAAGTTTTGGGCGGAGGCAATCAACACCGCTTGCTATGCGGCAAACCGTCTCTTCGTCCAAAGGCTATTAAAGAAGACCCCCTATGAGCTTGTCAATGGGAAGAAGCCGGATATTTCATTCTTCCGGGTGTTTGGTTGCAAGGTGTACATCTACAAGAAGCGCCAACACTTGGGTAAATTCCAACGGCGGTGTGACATTGGTTTCCTTGTTGGTTATTCACTTAAATCCAAGGCATACCGTGTATTTAACAAAGCCACCGAATTAGTTGAAGAAACGTATGACTTGGAGTTTGATGAAACTAATGGCTCCCAAGGAGCGCTTGAGGATATTGATGTAGGTGATGAACCCTTGAGGGAGGCAATGAAGAATATGCCAATTGGTGCTATCAACCCGCAAGAGGTGGAAGAAGTTGAAGATGAAGCAAATCAAGATCCTTCTCCACCTCACACGCCTCAAGTTGATGAAGGAGATCAAGTGAGAGAAGCTCAAGAAGACACTCACATTCCTCAAGATCAAGCCGAGGCCGAAGCAAGCAATGTTGAAGCACCACATCCTCCTCCTCAAGAGACAAATAGAAAATCAACATCCATCCTTCAAGCTCACCCCCATGATCAAATCATAGGGATTCCATCAAAGGGAGTAATGACTCGCTCTAGACTTGCATCTTATGTTGAACATCACTCGTTTGTTTCCTTTGTTGAGCCTACTAGTGTAGAAGAAGCACTTGCGGATCCGGATTGGGTGAATGCCATGCATGAAGAACTCAATAACTTCACCCAGAACCAAGTGTGGACACTTGAAGAGAAGCCAAAGGATGCAAGAATCATTGGCACCAAATGGGTGTTTAGGAACAAGCAAGATGATCAAGGCGTGGTTGTGAGGAACAAAGCAAGATTGGTGGCAAAGGGGTTCTCTCAAGTAGAAGGACTCGATTTTGGAGAGACCTTTGCTCCAGTTGCAAGACTTGAAGCCATTCGTATCCTTTTGGCGTACGCTTCACATCACAAAATGAAGCTCTTTCAAATGGATGTGAAGAGCGCCTTCTTAAATGGTTTCATAAATGAACTTGTCTATGTCTCACAACCTCCCGGGTTTGAAGACCCAAACTTGCCTAATCATGTGTATAGGTTGTCCAAGGCACTCTACGGATTGAAGCAAGCTCCAAGAGCTTGGTATGAGAGGCTAAGGAACTTCCTAATCAAGAAGGGCTTCAAGATCGGGATCATCGACACTACACTATTCACCAAGAAGCTTAATGGAGAGATCTTTGTTTGCCAAGTGTATGTCGATGACATTATATTTGGGTCAACAAACCAAGACCATTGCAAGGAGTTTGGTGAATTTATGTCCAAGGAGTTCGAGATGTCAATGATTGGCGAGCTAACCTTCGTCCTCGGCTTTCAAGTGAAGCAAATGAGAGAAGGGACCTTCATCTCTCAAGAAAAGTACACGTATGATCTACTTAAGAAGTTCAAGATGGAGGATTGCAAGCCAATCAAGACCCCAATGCCAACTAATGGGCATCTCGATCTCGATGAGGGAGGTAAACCGATTGACCAAACTCTTTATCGTTCTATGATCGGTAGTTTACTTTACCTCACTGCTTCTAGGCCGGATATCATGTTTAGTGTGTGTATGTGTGCTAGGTTTCAAGCAAACCCTAAGGAGTCGCATCTTTGTGCGGTTAAAAGAATCCTTAGGTACTTAAGGCACACCCCTAGCATGGGTCTTTGGTATCCCAAAGGAGCTCCCTTCCAACTAGTTGGCTATTCCGATTCGGATTACGCCGGGTGTAAGGTTGATAGGAAGAGTACCTCCCGCGGGTGCCACATGCTAGGAAGATCACTTGTTTCTTGGTCCTCAAAGAAGCAAAACAGTGTGGCATTGTCAACTGCCGAGGCGGAATACATTGCCATGGGAGCAAGTTGTGCACAAATCTTATACATGACCCAAACACTCTTTGATTACGGCGTGTTTTTAAAAGAAGTTCCACTTTTGTGTGATAATGAAAGCGCCGTAAAGCTTGCTAACAACCCGGTTCAACACTCTCGCACCAAGCACATTGATATTCGCCATCACTTTCTGTTGACACCGTTTTTCGACACGTGTCAAATGGGCTGAGGCTTGACTGGCTGGTGACTATTCTCCATCGGCATCGGTAAAGTATGAGTTGATATGGCCGATGGGAGAGTGCTACAGAAGGCTAAGTATGTTGCCGATGGGAGCTGGATGGTCTTTGCCGACAAAGGGTTTATTGGTGGTCTTACCGATTGCTGATGAGCTGCTATTGCTCATTGCCGATGAAGACTCTTTGCTGATTGCCGATAAAGACTCGTTGCCGATTGCCGATAAGGGCTCGTTGCCGATTGCCGATGGAAGATAGTTGCCGATTGCCGACAAGGGTTTATTGCCGATTACCGACGAGGGGATACTACCAATCGGGAAAAGTGTTGCCAATGCCGATGAGTGTAACTTAGCGCTTGGGGGCAGCTGAAAGTTACCGATGGCCCAAAGAAGGAAGGTGCGGATTAAAGGGATCTGCCGATGGAGAGTTTCCATCGAGAAGTATAAGGAAACTGGTGTTTTGTGCCAGTATTATTATAGTAGTTTGAGTCCGGCTCTTGCATGGGTCGTTTATTTTCCTTTAAAATAGGTGTGTTTGTTTAGGGAATAAATATTGTTATCCGGCTCCTGCGCGAGTCAGTTTCCTTTAAAATAGGAGTTTGTTTTTAGGAAAGATATGTGTCGTGTCTTTGAACAACTCTCCATGCGGGAGTATAAATATGAGCCCGAGGGCTATGGGAAAGATATCAATCCAATTCAAAACAAACCAATTCTACTTTTTATCCTACTTTTATCGCAATTTACCTTCTTATGCATTAGTTGTAGTTATCAACGAGTTCTTCAAGCTTTCGACAGGCTGCATCACCTTGATCTCCGTCAAAATCCTTGTTAGTTCCGCGTGGGAGTACCTCTAGGCTTTGGCAATCCGAGCGCATCGCTGTTTGCCTCGTCTAGCTCTGCTCTAGTTATCCGTGATCAACCTGAGCCTTGACGTCCGGGCGCAACGCTGTCGTCTCGTTCAGTTTGTCATAGTTATCATCCTTGTCGATTGATTGGTCAAATCGACTGGCACGCCCTCGACATCGAGCTTTGGGTAATAGCCCGAGGTGTTCACAGATCTGACGCTTTTTGTGTCAACACCTCTTTTGGCACGCCCAGTGGGACCTGATTATACAAATCTACAAATCCGGCATGGCCGATCACGCCGATGTTAATCAGAGGAATGTCATTGAAGTGTCTGAGGCCGATCTGAAAGATGATCAGAAGCAGGCCATGGAGCGGGCTATGGAGGAATACAGGCAGTTGTATCTTAAATCCTTCAGCCTCAGTAGGAGCGGCGAAGCAATTCAGAAGCAAGATCCGCCGTTGCCACGGCAGGTCACGTACGACGCCAACCCTGACAAGCTACAAGAGATGGTTAACGCCGCTGTAAGTCAAGCTTTGATTAACCACTCTAGCGTGCTGTCCAATACTGTCTACAATGCTGTTGCACAAACATTCAAAGAAGGACATGCACCGCGATATGCCGGCCCAGCGTACCATCAACCTGGATTGGCATCTGCAAGCCCATCGGCGGCCCAGATGGCGCCTTCCACCCCTGCGGAACCGTCTGCCGATGTGGCTACGTCACCAAGACCGAACGCCGGCGACACTACCAAGTTCAACGCAGATCCAGCCGCGTCGGCAACTTCAGGACCAGCCCCCGCTAACTGGTGGGGATACGGTATGCCTCCAAATCTATATGCTGGCTCTAATCTGGTGCAGGGAGACGGTTCAGCCTGGAAGAACTCCACGGCATCAGCAACACAGCCACAGCCGATGGTTCATATGATGCACAACTCTGCGCCTGCTCCAACCATACAAGTGTCATCAGATGATCTCCAAGTAATCCCCAAGATACCTCTGATGCCACCATCGGCAAGCTCTGTGCCGATGCAACACATTATAACCGCCGGCAGTCAATCCCTGGCGGCAAACTCTCAAGCCGGAGCTCCAAACCCCCAAGGTAATCTAGTGATCAATTGCTCTAGGATTCAAGAACCGCATGCTCCGGTCAGCTATCAACCATCGGCGAGTCATATGTCGATGCCTTATAATCTTGGATGGGTCAACCAGCCACCAGCTCACTAACCCGGCGCGCCGATGTATTATTATGGAGGCCCAGCTTACATCCAAGGCGGACCATTGGTACAACAACCGATGAATGTGACAGTTCAGCCGACTCCGCCAAGTATGTCAAATCACCCATCGGTAAGTCAACCGATGCATAGCATGCAGATGACTAAGGCGGCACCCACGACAACTGCGTACCTTCAAGGGGCGCATCAGCCGACTCCGCCAAGCATACCAAGCTACCCATCGGCAAGTCAGCCGATGCATAGCGTCCAGATGATTGGTGCTGCTGCGCCTACGACTACTGCACATCTCCAAGGGGCGCGTCAGCCGACTCCACCAGTCGACAACCAGCCAATGAGTCGGCAAGAGAAGGACGCGTACTGGGTCGGCAAGATTGCCGAGGTCAGGAAGGAGCAATTCGGTATCAAACGCAAGGTCAACACATACTCCTATCGGACCCCGTACCCGCCTGCATATGACTTGATTCCTCTCCCAAATCGGTACAAGGTGCCTGATTTTACCAAGTTCTCCGGCCAAGACGACACGTCGACGATGGAGCACATCAACCGCTTCATTATCCAGTGCGGGGAGGCTGCCAGCAGGGAGGAATTAAGGGTGAGACTGTTCTCGTCATCATTGTCTGGATCGGCTTTCACATGGTTCATATCATTGCCTCCAAATTCTATAATTACATGGGCCGATCTGGAGAGGCAATTCCACAAATACTTCTTTGCTGGCATACATGAGAAGAAGCTTACCGATTTGGTTAAAATGAGACAGCGCAATGACGAATCGGTAGAAAGTTTTGTGCAGAGGCTGCAGGATGTGAAGAACAAGTGCTACAGTCTGGTGCTTGATGATCGGCAACTAGCAGATTTGGCCTTCCAGGGGTTACTGCCGCACATCAAGGACAAGTACGCGTCCTAGGAGTTTGAGAGCCTAAGTCACCTGGTGCAGAGGATTGCCGATCAGGATGTCAAAGCCTTTGAGCCCAGGAAGACTTGGAACAAGAAGGTGACCTTCATCGGGAGAGAAGAAGACTCTGGATCGGATGAAGAGCTGAATGTCGATGCGGCCGAATGGGTGAAGGATAAGAAGCCTGTGTCTTGTCCGTTCGGCCAAAAAGAAACAGAAAGGTTCACCTTTGATATCACCAAGGCCGATAGGATGTTTGACCTATTGCTGCAAGAGGGGCAAATCAAGTTGGCGCCCAATCAAGTGATTCCATCGGCCGAAGAGCTCAAGAAGATTAGGTACTGCAAGTGGCATAATGCAACCTCACACAGTACCAATGACTGCAAAGTATTCAGGCAGCAGTTGCAGTCGGAGATTGAGTCTGGGCGTATTAAGTTTGAAAACTCTAAAGCCCAGAAGCCGATGAAGATAGATCAGCACCCGTTCCCAAACAACATGGTGGGAGATCAATGAAAAAACCAAAGTGCTGACATCGGAAGCCGCCAGAAGGAATTCATCGGTAGATCCTGACTACCAAGTGCCTAAGCGCGACGCAGGAAAGCTTGCCGATGACAGAAAGGGTAAGAAGGTTGCCGATGAAGGTAACAGCGCCAACAGGGCTCCTGGAGTGGTGATCACCCATAAACAGTCAAGGCGCTATCATCGGCAATCACATGAAGAGCAGTATCGGCAAGAAGAGGAAGAGCATCGAGAATGGCTTCGGCATAAGGACCATTGGAGGTGTCCCTTCTTCGTTCATTGCTGGAAGGAAGGCATCAAGCTGCCTACTGCCGATGACTGTCCAGAATGCAATGGGTACCACACAGCCGATCGGTCAGGTAAGCGGCCTTGTTTTGATGATCAAGCACCCAGGTACGCCCGGCCGCTCAGAGAAGACAGATCGGCACATGACCGACTGGGGGGCAAGCTCAGTGCCCATGATCGGCTTGGCAGGCGTGTTGACCAGAGGGAGCTCGAGGAGATGGCCAACGCTAGAGTACCCGACGAGGAGATATTCTCCAGGGATCCCGACATCGGAAGAAGTGCCGATATAAGCAGTGAAAGGCAGCATCAACCTGTCTGGAAGACCAAGCTTCCTCCCTGGTGCCCTAAGGGTTTGACTAAGACTCAGAAGAGGAGAATTCAGCGCCAGCGCCGCGATGACCTATATGACAGTGCAGAACCCTCGGAGAAGCAATGGAGGCCGAAGCGCAAGGACAGAGGCCCATCGGTAGATATAAACATGGTTGTCATGTTGCCGATGGAGTTTATGGCACCTGTCAGCGATGATGAAGAGGTTGCCGAGATGGCACAGTTGGTGCTGGACCCGATGGCAGCTATCTTCGAAAAGCCGGCCGAAGACGAGAGGCAGCACCTAAGGGCTCTGTTTGTTAAGGGCAAGGTGGATGGTCAGCCGATGACCAAAATGCTAGTGGATGGCGGCGCGTCGATCAACATAATGCCCTATGTCGTGTTCAGGAAGCTTGGTAAAGGCGATCAGGACTTGGTCGAGACCGACATGAAGCTCAAGGACTTCGAAGGCAATGTGTCAACCGCCATGGGAGCCGTATGTGTTGAACTAACCATCGGCAGCAAGACTTTGCCGACAACATTCTTCGTAATCAGCGGCAAAGGCACCTATAACTTACTCCTTGGGAGGGACTAGATTCATGCTAATTGCTGTATCCCTTCTACTATGCATCAGAGCTTGGTACAGTGGATTGGGGATAGGATTGAAGTCGTCCGCGGTGAGGCCCCATCTACTGTTGCATCGGCAGAGTTAGACATTTATGAGCAGACCAGGTGCATATCTGGCGAAGCCTGGGACAAAGAGTTCCTCAAAGTCGCCGATTACCGCATCAAACCGATCCAAGCAGTCGGTCCTGAGGAGGAGTTTTGATGGATCAGTTCGCCGATGACGGAAAGCTGGGGCAGGGCTTCACGTCCGCCGATGACTTGCTCAAGGTTGACATCGACGATGGTAGTAAACCTAGGCCTACTTTTATTAGTGCTAAGTTAGATTCCCAATGTAAACGGCAGTTAATTGATTTATTAAAAGAGAATAAAGATTGTTTTGCTTGGGACTATACAGAGATGCCTGGTTTAGACCGATCGATAGTTGAACATCGGTTACCCATCAAGTCTGGTTTTCAGCCACATCGGCAGCCGGCGCGCCGATGCAATCCTACCATCCTACCCGACATTAAGGCTGAGATTACCAAGTTAATCGAGGCTGGATTCATTCGGCAATGCCGATATGCCGATTGGATTTCTAATGTGGTTCCTGTGTATAAAAAGAATGGAAAACTTCGTGTTTGTATTGATTTCAGGAACTTGAACAAGGCTACGCCGATGGATGGCTACCCGATGCCCGTTGCCGATCTGCTGATCGATGCTGCTGCCGGACATCAAATTATTAGCTTCATGGATGGTAATGCTGGGTACAATCAAATATTCATGGCTGAAGAAGACATACCCAAGACTGCTTTCCGATGTCCGGGTCACGTCGGCTTGTTTGAGTGGGTAGTCATAACTTTTGGTTTGAAGAATGCCGGTGCCACTTATCAGAGGGCGATGAATTTTATCTTTCATAAGTACATCGGCACAATTGTTGAGATCTACATCGATGATGTAGTGGTTAAGTCTGGAGACTTCAAGAAGCATCTTGCCGATTTGCAGAAGATATTGGAGTGCACAAGGAAGCATGGGCTGAAGATGAATCCTAACAAGTGTGCGTTTGGTGTATCGGCAGGGCAGTTTCTGGGCTTCATGGTGCATCAAAGAGGCATTGAAATCGGCAGAAAATCTATTGATGCAATTAACAGGGTAGTTGCTCCCAAAAACAAGACTGAGCTGCAGTCTCTGATCGGCAAGATTAATTTCATTAGAAGATTTATATCCGATCTGTCTGGTAAGATTAAATCTTTTAGTCCTCTGTTAAAGTTGAAAGCCGATCAGGAATTTATATGGCGAGAAGAGCAGCAGCCAGCCTTAGAAGAGATTAAAAGGTACTTGGTAAATCCCCCAATCTTAGTTCCACCTCAGCACGAGAGGCCTTTCAGGTTATATTTGTCTGCCGATGATGGTGTTATCGGGTCAGCCTTAATTCAAGAGTTTGAAGGGAAGGAGCGTGTAATATATTACCTGAGCAGAAGGTTGGTGGACGCTGAAACCAGGTATTCGACCACAGAGAGAATGTGCTTATGTTTATATTTCTCTTGTACTAAATTAAGACACTACTTACTGTCGGCCGAATGCACTGTTGTCTGCAAAGATGATGTGGTCAAGTACATGTTGTTAATGCCGATTTTGAGTGGGCGAATCGGTAAATGGATTCTAGCATTATCTGAATTTGACCTAAGGTATGAATCGGCAAAGGCTGTTAAGGGTCAGGTGATGGCCGATTTTGTCGCTCAGCACTGCAATATGGTGGGCTTTGTTGAAATTGCCCCTTGGGCTCTGTTCTTTGATGGGTCTACGTGCAAGGATGGAGCAGGTATCGGTATTCTGTTGATTTCACCCCGAGGGCAGAGGTACGAAATTTCTTTGCCGATTGTTGCTACTTCAACAAACAATCAGGCTGAGTACCAGGCTTTGCTTAAAGGGTTAGAACTACTCAGGGAAGTGCATGCCGATGCCGTTGAAATCTTCGGTGATTCCATGTTGGTGATTAATCAGCTGATCGGGACATATGAGTGCCGAAGTGAAGTGTTAATTGCAGCCCATGAGCGGTGTCTGCGGTTGTTAAAAGAGTTCAAAGAGTACCGCCTTGAGCACATTCCAAGGTTGCATAATGAAGAGGCTAATTGGCTGGCACAGAATGCCTCAGGATATCAGCCGATTCAGGAAGTCACGACATCGGTAACAAATGCCGATGACTGGAGAAAGGGGATTGCCGATTACTTGAGGGATCCATCCAGAAAAGTTGAAAGGCGCCTAAGGTTCCAAGCCACTAAGTATGTGCTCCTTGATAATGAGTTGTATTATCGGACAATTGACGGAGTTTTGCTCAGATGTCTTGGCAAAGAGGAATCAAGGGAGTTGATGGGTGAGATCCATGAAGGTGTATGTGGAGCGCATCAATCGGCATTCAAGATGAAGTGGATGATTAGGCGGAATGGATATTATTGGCCAACAATCCTGGAAGATTGTTTCAATTATTTCAAAGGGTGCCAAGATTGTCAGAAGTTTGGTAATGTGCAAAGGGAGCCTGCATCGGCAATGAATCCTATAATTAAACCTTAGCCGTTCAGAGGATGGGCTATTGATCTCATCGGCCAGATTTATCCGCCGTCGAGCAAGGGGCACAAGTTCATACTTGTTGCTACCGACTACTTCACTAAATGGGTTGAAGCAATTCCGCTGAAAAAGGTGACATCGGCAAACATGGTGGATTTCGTTAAGGAGCATATTGTTTACCGATTTGGTATTCCTCAGACCATTACCACCGATCAAGGGACCATGTTCACATCGGGAGAGTTTGATGACTTTGCTGCTAGCATGGGTTTCAAGGTGTTGAATTCTTCTCCTTATTACGCTCAAGCTAACGGTCAAGCCGAAGCAACTAATAAAGGAGTCATTAAGCTTATAAAGTGCAAGATTGAAGAAAACCCTAGAAGGTGGCACGTGGTGTTGAACGAAGCTTTATGGTCATATCGGATGGCTTGTCATGGTGCAACCAAGGTCTCGCCATATCAGTTGGTTTATGGACACTATGCTGTCCTACCTTGGGAAATTAAAACTGGTTCTAGGCGATTATCTTTTCAAGATCAGTTGACGACCGATGATTACGTTACTCTGATGAAAGATGAGTTAGAAGATTTGGCAGGTCATCAGTTGAGAGCGTTAATTAATATTGAAGAGAACAAGAAGAGGGTTGCCCGATGGTATGATAAGAAAGTAAAGGTAAAAGAATTTGCCGATGGTGATTTGGTTTGGAAGTTGATTTTACCGATTGGGACTAAGAGCTCTAAGTTTGGAAAGTGGTCCCCTAATTGGGAAGGTCCTTATCGGATAAAACAGTCTGCTCCTGGTAATGCGTACATTTTGGAAACCCTTGAGGGGATGACGTTTTCTAGGGCGATCAACGGCAAATACTTGAAGAGATATTACCCTAGCGTATGGGTAGACGCATGATGCTTAGTCAAATGCCGATGAAAAGTGAACTTATAAAAACATTGGTAAAAGCAAACTGGTGTTATATTACAAAACAAAATTAAGTATCAGGTTACATTCCTACCGATACTACAGACATCAAAACAAGGAATGAATAACATTTATCGCGCGCAGGCGAATTTGGTCTATTTCATCTAACTCCTGAGCGTCAGCATCGGCAGAGCCCTCAACTGGCTTGATCTTCTTCTTCCATGAGATAGCTTGCCGAGCATATTGATCCCTTTCTTGCTGCAAAGCTCCGATGGAGTCAGACAGTTGGGTCTTCCGTTGATTGGCAGCTGTCAGACCCTCTTCAATCTGTTGCAGTTCTGCCAGCAGCTCCTCTTTCCTCGCCGATAGCCGAGAGATTTCCTGGTCGAGGTTGCCGATGGAAGTTTTGGCTTGACCGATGCTTCTGTGCTTCTCATCGGCAAGGCCTTTAAATCTGAACTTCTCTTCCTCGCTCTTGGCTTGGGCCGCTCTATCGGCAATGCGACGAGTAAGCCGCTGGTACTGAATTTGTTTGACATCAATGGTAACTGCTTGGAGGATAGTTTCTGCTGCATCGGCGAAAAGATGGCTTTGGATATCTTTGAATATAATCCTTGCCGCCGATGAGTCCTGGACAAGTTGGGAAGTATCTTGCAGCAGTAGGGAGAGCAATTCCTCAAGCTTGGACTTGACTTCTGCCGATAGAGCCGGGTGGGAACTCTCTTCTTCATCGTCATCGGGGACGTCGACGGCGAAGGAAAATAGACTGTCTGCTCGGAGGCGGCTTGGGCGCTCATCTTCGTTCTGAAGGTTTAGGCTGTAAGAGAAGAGGCTGTCCGGAGAGTCCTGGGCCTGAAAACAAGGGTTAAAATATGCCGATTGCAAAACTATACTATGAGCTCTAAGGTAATCTACTTACCGCCTTGAAACGGATCTCCTGCCTAGGGCTTGGTATGCTAGACGGTCCAGCTTCATCTTGAACATCGGCGGCAGGCGCCGATGACTGAGCCCGTGTTGGGGAAGTAGCCGACACTGCTGGTCTTGATGTAGTCGTTGCTGGCATCGCCTCCGATGTAGTGATGGTTTCTTGTGGTGGCACTCCTTCATCGGGGACTTGGGGCGATGGTGTCGATGCTGACATTATTACTGCTGCGAAGGCTTGAGTGGTTCCTTCGTCAGGAAATCTGGCTGGCGATGCCGATGCTGATGCTACCCCCGTTGCTACGACGGGAGCTGTTTCTTCAGTCACCATAGCCGGTGCCAATGCCGATGCCGTTTCGATCGTCGCAGCAGCCACTATCTCCTGGACGGGGGCGTCATCCATCGGCTGTTCAGGTACGGAAGTCAAGGGAACTCCTACCGATGACCCGTCGGCAGGTGATGCGACTGGAGCCGGAAGCTCTGCTGGCGGCGCATCGGCAGCTGATGGTGCAGTTGGAGCCGATGGTGGAGGGGAAGCCAGCCTCAAGCGTCTTTTCTTTGTCAGCGCAGCAGTAGGAGAACCTATCCGCTTGGATGAAGACTGGGGGGCATCGGCAACAGGGTCAGAAGTTAGTTGTATTCTGTGAGCAGATGCCGATGACCATAATGCCTGAAAATACAGAGCCAGTTATGCAAGGTAGATGTTGCCGATGAAACAGTGTATGATCGGTACAAGTAAAGAGTTTACTGCATAAGTTTGCGTGAAGGCAACAGCGGCAGCCGATGTAGCCTGAGCTGTTGTAGGCATCGGCAAGGGTACCTGTTGAGGTGTGAAGGCGGCCAACGTCGGGGCTTTGTTGCCGATGATCGATATAGGGCCCATCATCCGAAGTTTGAAGGGTCTGCCGCTATTGCTCATTGTGGGGACTGGATCATCGGCCTGTCAAATACAAAGGTGCAGAGGAGTGATGATACTGATGACAAATAAAATAATGAAAGTACATCGGATGGCGAACTTACTGCGTCGTCGGGAATAAGGTAATCGGCGTCGATCAAGTGCCGATAGTAGTGCGAAGACTTGGCGAGTAGTTGGCACTTCCACTCTTGCCACCAAGACTTGAACTCGTTAGTAATGAAGGAGGTCGGCGTCCAGGAGGACAAGTCAAGGTCTGACAAATCGGCATCGGCAGGGAGGTTGATGACTTTATTCCAATCCAGATTGCTGGAGATTGTTTGTCTGGGTCTTACTACCTTGGAATAGCACAGCTTGATCGGCAGTTGGCCAAATGCCAGTTGTCTTGCGCTGCCGATGGATAGTAAAACTCGTACGATGGCGGGGCATTCTTCCCAGATCCAAAAATGTTTACCGGGAGGGCTCGGGGAGTGATGCTGGCCCTCATGATTGCTTGGTTCTCAGGCAAGCTCATATCGGTCAAGTTGAAGAGCAGTGGGAACTGGTTCTGTTCATCAAGATATGACCACCAACTCCGTTCTGAGGAGGGAAGTCCGTTGTAAAACCTCTGGAAAAAGTAGCCGAAGTGCTCTACATCGGCATCGGTACCTGGCAGCATTATGACGGCTTCTCCAAAGTTAAGCGGGGGCCGAGTTGCCGATTCGTCATCATCGTATCGGTAGTCTTCTGATATATCCCTCGGGAATTGTTGGGCAAATAGATCAAACCCGAGAGTCTTGTGCATGTGAGCGTTCAGCCATAGGTTAACAAACCACCAGGGGCCACCGAGATTGCCGATAGGCTCCCCTAGCAGCAGCTTGTTGGATACTTGGTGCAGCAATCGGTAGACTGACCCGAGGAGGTACCTGCCTAAAGGGAGACTTGTGCCATTGGCAAGCAGTTCAGCCGCGGGGAGATGCATGGTAGTCGGGCCGATAGTTTTGCCACAGAAGACAAACTTTTCTAACCACATGTTTAAGAAGATGGCATGCTCCCGTTGGCTTACCGATCCAGTTTTCTAATGCTCCTGAATGTAGCCTGTCCAGCCGCCGATACTGCGGGTGTTCACCTTGTGCTCAGCTTTTCTGTTGAAGAGGCTAAGCGTATCGGCAGAAGTGATATCCAAGCCGGTCAACATGTAGACATCGGCAAGGGTGGGAGTAGTTGGTCCATGCCTGAAGAGGAAGGCATTCATGCTATCGGACCAGAAGTATGAAGCTGCTATCATTAAGTTCTCATTCTTCTCTGTATCGGCAATTGAGAGCCTAATGCATTGATCTAAGCTACGCTCCTACCAGTACACCTGGTGTGACCTTGCCAACCTCAGATACCAGTTTTTCCATCCTTTGGTGTGCTTGGGCCATGAACGGAATGTATCTTTCCACAATCCCAGACCAAAGCTTTCAGATCTAAATGGTATCCTATTGGTTTCTGCGTTGATGATGGAAGTGGGGTCTGGATTGCCCATTGGGCCTAGGCAGCTAAGATTGGAACCAGCAAGAGGGATGATGACTTTGTTGTACAACTCCTAGGGTTCGAGAAAAGGACGAATCAGAAGGAAGAACAGAGGTGAAATCAGGTTTTTTGCGCAAAAAAGAGAGGTTGGATTAGATGAGGAATGGGTCTTACCTTCGGGATGTCAACTTGGATCGCCATTTGGAACCGGAGGGGTGCTTGGTTCGTCCTTAGATTGCAAAGGGTACTGTTGCTCGAGCTTGTGTTCTTCAGGGCAGCCGGAGGTTGAAGACAAAGGCAGGAAGGTGAAAGTGAAAATGGGCTCGGGTAAAAAGGACGATATGGACCCCAGTAACTTTTATAAGCCTGTTCAGGGGTATTTTGGGGTTCTGTTCCACACTGTGCAGGAATGTAGAGAGGCCCTCGGTAGATACGCGCAATGGTCGAGGTGGTTTGTAACTGTTCATGCTCCAATCGAGGGATTTTATTATTAAATTGCAGTTCCACATGCGGGGATCGAGGAAACCGTACGTTTATCTCGGGGGTAACGGCTACAGCAATGGCTACAGTAACGGCTACAGTGGAGAGAATTTCGGCACGTAAAGTTATACGCTCCGAAACTGGGGGCATGTGTTGACACCGTTTTTTGACACGTGTCAAATGAGCTGAGGCTTGACTGGCTGGTGACTATTCTCCATCGGCATCGGTAAAGTATGAGTTGATATAGCCGATGGGAGAGTGCTGCAGAAGGCTAAGTATGTTGCCGATGGGAGCTGGATGGTCTTTGCCGACAAAGGGTTTATTGGTGGTCTTACCGATTGCTGATGAGCTGCTATTGCTCATTGCCGATGAAGACTCTTTGCTGATTGCCGATAAAGACTCGTTGCCGATTGCCGATAAGGGCTCGTTGCCGATTGCCGATGGAAGATAGTTGCCGATTGCCGACAAGGGTTTATTGCTGATTACCGACGAGGGGATACTACCAATCGGGAAAAGTGTTGCCAATGCCGATGAGCGTAACTTAGCGCTTGGGGGCAGCTGAAAGTTACCGATGGCCCAAAGAAGGAAGGTGCGGATTAAAGGGATCTGCCGATGGAGAGTTTCCATCGAGAAGTATAAGGAAACTGGTGTTTTGTGCCAGTATTATTATAGTAGTTTGAGTCCGGCTCTTGCATGGGTCGTTTATTTTCCTTTAAAATAGGTGTGTTTGTTTAGGGAATAAATATTGTTATCCGGCTCCTGCGCGAGTCAGTTTCCTTTAAAATAGGAGTTTGTTTTTAGGAAAGATATGTGTCGTGTCTTTGTACAACTCCCATGCGGGAGTATAAATATGAGCCCGAGGGCTATGGGAAAGATATCAATCCAATTCAAAACAAACCAATTCTACTTTTTATCCTACTTTTATCGCAATTTACCTTCTTATGCATTAGTTGTAGTTATCAACGAGTTCTTCAAGCTTTCGACGGGCTGCATCACCTTGATCTCCGTCAAAATCCTTGTTAGTTCCGCGTGGGAGTACCTCTAGGCTTTGGCAATCCGGGCGCATCGCTGCTTGCCTCGTCTAGCTCTGCTCTAGTTATCCGTGATCAACCTGAGCCTTGACGTCCGGGCGCATCGCTGTCGTCTCGTTCAGTTTGTCATAGTTATCATCCTTGTCGATTGATTTGTCAAATCGACTGGCACGCCCTCGACATCGAGCTTTGGGTAATAGCCCAAGGTGTTCACAGATCTGACGCTTTTTGTGTCAACACTTTCTTAGAGATCATGTGGCTAGGAAAGACATCAAACTAGTTGGAGTTAAGAGCGAAGATCAATTGGCGGATATATTCACTAAACCACTCGATGAAACAACCTTTTGTAGGTTGAGAAGCGAGTTAAATGTGCTTGATCACTCTAACTTCACTAAAAAGATGAGCTTGTGTGAATCATGCATTCATATGTAATATAACTTGTTTAATTTGGTAATGCACATAGGCTTGGCTAACGCGGTTAAGATAACCGCCCTCAAAGCGTGTGACAAAGCTTAACCGCGGTTTAAACTTGCAAGCAACCTAGATTCAAATTCCATTTTGCATTGCATATGCATAAGTGTTGCTTCTTCGTTTCTTTTCGGTTAAGTTTATTGGTCATCATTAGGTTCAACACTTAGGGGGAGCAATTCAACGCTCTAGCTTCAGCTAATACCCCTCTTGTGCCCCTAAGGTGACCCTTGGAGCTTTATTGAACTATTTTCTTATGAAAACTAATCCTAGCCTATGGCAAACTACTTCTAGAATTGAGGGTTTGAGAGATGGTTCTTATGTTAAGTCCAACAAGTGTTCCTCTCTGCTCTTTTATGTTGGTACTTGGCTAAGAGAAAAGATTGGAGAGAAAAATAGGAAAATTCAGAGCAAAATTAAGCACCGGACCACCCTCCGTACCACTCTGCATTGGTCCGACGCAGTGGTCCGACGCAGTGGTCCGACGCCTCGATCCTTATTGCATAAAACTTTTCCAGCCAAAGAAACCGTCGGACCAGTGTCCGACGCTCCACCGGACCAATGACAAGTTGTCCGGTGCCTCTGTCAATCCCATCCTTGCACCGTCGGACCAGTCCGGTGCTCCATCGGACCAGTCCGGTGCGTCGTCCGACGCCCTGGTCCGGTGGTCGGGCGCTCACTATTTTCCCTTCTCTGGTACCGTCGGACCACCCGTCGGACCAGCCACCGGACCAAGCGGAGTGGTCCGACGCTTCGATTTTTTGCGGTTAACCCCCCGCGTGCGCGTCTGTTTCGGCACTGTGTTCCTTCCGCCGTCCATACAACCGCCGTCTCGCCGCTCTGTCCTCTCCACCGCTGAGCTCCCCTGCTCCCCCGCGCCGCCGGTGAGCTCCACCATCTGCTCCGCCGCCGACCACCGCCAGCGCAGCCGCCTCCACTCTCCACCACCCTTCCTCGCCGCGCAGCTGCTCCTCCCGCTCAACAGCGCCGCCGCCCTGTCTCCTCCACTTCGCCGCCGGCGAACTGCTCTGCTCCACCATCTCCTGCCAACCTGAGCAAGCCCTAGGGTTTACCCCCTTTGCCCCTGCAAACTCAAAGGAGCTAGGGTTTGGCCTAACCCTAGAGTTGATTTCGCCGCGTTCGTCCTCGAACGAATTCACTTCGTCATCGTCTTCGATGCGTTTCGTCCTTGACCGATTTCCTATCATCGTCGACGGCTTCACTCTTCGCTACTAGGCTATGGTTTCGATTTACGATATCGCGTTTCGTCGAGTCGTCGATTGAGTTATGCCCTAGTACTATTCCTTGAAAACTCTTAAGCAATTCAATCCAGTTCACTAAATCTTATTGCCATTTGTAATTCGCAGTTGATATATCTCGTTCGGAGAGTGCTTTGGTACTTGACATTGCTCTGAATAGCTACGCTTTCTTACCTCAGGTACCATGTCAGATTTCATTCTATCACTTATCTAGATGCTTGCTTCTATACGGATTCTTATCTCTAGATTCTATATATATGCTTATGTATACCCTGTCTATTCTATCCAGCAGCAGTCAGTGGCAGCTAAACTCGGGGCAAAGCTCGCGAGTAAGGATTGAGGCAAAGCCTCAGAGGTTCAGTCCAGTGGCTTGGAGGCCCCTCTGTCAGTGGTACTTGCAGTGATCTGTCAGTGGTTCTTGTGGCAGTGGCACTTGTATTTGACAGTTGTCAGTGGGCAGTGGTTCTGTGATTGTTTCAGTATGACTCGCAGTACTCGTGCTTGTGCAGCTGGGTCCGGTGATGATGCTCCTCCACCTCCACGTCCTTCCAGTGATAAGGGCAAGAAGCCCGTTGTTGAGAAAGCCAAGAAGAAGAAGTGCAAGCTCACAGAGGTTGAGAAAGCCGAGGCAGTGGCTGATGCAGCGGACCGCGCAAAGCGAGGCGGTCGCCGAGGTACTGTGAGACTCAGCACCCCTCCGCGGGATCTTCCCTCTTCTCCTCCAGCTGGGTCACACACTGAGGACACTCCACAGGAGCCAAAGCTTGTCACAGAGGCCCTGGGTACACCGTTGGCACCTAGTTCCTGGGGGCGTTCCACCCGCTCTCAGTCAGCTCAGTCACCTCAGTCAGCGGCTCCCACCACAGCTGCAGCCTCTATTCACCTCGATCTGAGGAATCTTATGGCAAAGCAAGTGAAGAAACTCAGATTTGTTGCTCTAGAGAAGTGCTGTCCGGATCAGAGAGACCCCAGAGCCTCACCAGGATGGCATACACCTCTCATGGAGGACTTCTACTGAGCAGCTCAGCTGACCAGCATTCAGATACGACCACACAGGGTTTGCTCCTTAGAGAGCATAGTTGAGCTAGCAGGTGAGGAGATCAGGCCATTCTTGACTTACCTACCGGGACTCGCCGATTTACTCGGGCGTTCTGGTAACTATATAGAAAGATGGGTCAGAGAGTTCTATGCTTCAGTTTGGGTGGATCCGGAGCACAAGTTTGTGCAGTACACGTTCAGAGGCGAGCGCTATAGGCTATATTTGACCAGACTCAGAGAGATCTTTCGCCTTCGCCAGCAGGGTGGTGAGCTTGACTTACACTACGAGTGCTACCGAGGAGCCTCAGTGCCTCACAGAGCTCGAGGTGGCCGTACTTTGTCAGTACAGGAGGTGGCTCCTCTCTTCAAGCCACCCTTCTCAGAGGGCCCTAGGCGTAGCCCAGCAGAGCTCAGGCCTACAGTTCACAGGTTGAATGAGGTGCTCCATCGTACTCTGCTACCTCGCACGGGTTACAAGGAAGGATTGACCAACATGCAGCAGCTTCTCCTTCAGGCCCTGGTATCTCAGACACCATTCGATGTTGCAGATTTTCTTGTGTCAGAGATAGAGGATGTGATAGCAGATGGCATGAGGGCCCGACGACAGTTTCCCTATGCTCACTGGATTTCTTTGATTATTGCTATTGAACTAGAGGGAGCGCACCCTGGACTCCACGCTCTATTGGATCAGTCGCCATCTTCTTTTCTAGCTTATAGAGTCCTGGGGTCGTTTGATAGCCGGTTTGGAAACCGGGTCCTCCGTCTTGTCAGAGAGAGGACAGCACCAGCTGACAGAGCAGAGGTTGATACTCACGATGAGGCGATTCGCGGTGTTGAGCAGCAGGAGCTCCATGGTCTAGATACTAGAGCTGATGTGACTCCTGAGGATACTTCAGATAGCTCAGACGCCGATTTCCAGCCAGTTCCACAGATGCCCCCACAGGCTCACGACACTGAGGCTGGCGGCTCTGCCTCTGCCACCGAGACGATGATGTTGAAGGTTCTTGACCGTCTCAACGAGCAGCAGAGTTCTCTCGTCACTGCAGTCACACAGGTCCAGCAGCGACAGGACGAGATGCAGCGACAGTCAGAGGAGCATCACTTTGAGATGCAGCGACAGATGCTCGCTATGCAGCTAGAGTCTCAGTGCCTTCAGTTACAGTCCCAGCAGCTGCAGCAGCAGAACATGGCCTTTATGGCCCACATGATGAAGTGGACTGGCGCTCCTCCTCTAGAGTTTCCTGCAGCTCCTCAGATACAGATGATGAGCACGTCTCAGCCCTCACAGTCAGTTGGGTAGCTTGGAGGGCCACAGTTCTCAGTAGGACCCTCAGTTGGCCCCTCAGTGGCCCCTACGAGCTCCGCCGGTCAGTCAGTCACTCCCACCCTAGCCATACAGTCCAGTGGACTTCAGGGTGCCGGATTGACCACCCCGTTCCAGTCACCGGCGACTCAGGTGACTCAGTGGTTGGACACCTTTGGACCCACTCAGCAGTTCACCCCTCTAACTACAGGTTTCACTCCTCTTATCGCTACGATGGGTGCTACTGATAGAGATCTGTCAGCGTCCTTCAGTGACATTACCGGTCAGCCGTCCCCCACTGGTCCTCAGATAGCAGCAGAGGTTGAGGCCGAGCTAGTTGCACCGACAACCGATCAGCACCGTTCCTCAGTAGCTTCCTCCGAGGCTACACACGACAATTGGGCTCCAGCCGTGTCTACTCCACCTACAGCTGCAGTTGTTACCGATGCTACAGTTGTCACCTCCACTCCAGTACAGCCTATGCAGTCCCCGGTTCTTCAGACTCCAGTCGAGTCAGTGTCTGACGCACAACCGGACACCGCAGCTCCTGAGGCACCCGCAGAGACACTGGCACCGGTTACCGCTCCTACTGCTTCTCCAGCTACTGCTCCCGAGTCTTCGACCGCAGCCGACCTGTCAGCTTCCGACCCCCAGACCGCTTCCCTACCAGCTACAGACACTCAGGGGGAGGATTAAGATGATGAGACTTATCTGGCAGCTTTCAGGGTGCTTGACCGGTCCACGGTTGCTTCCACTCCGCCTCCCGACGCTTAGTTTAGGTGTTTCGACGCCAAAGGGGGAGAGGGAGAGTCGAGTAGATGGGCTAGCTTTAGGGGGAGCTAGTAGGACTCGTTCTTTTGCTGTGTATAAACTCTATTGCATCATGCATCACGTTTACCATCTTATTGCATTGTATGATATGTGTGATGGTTGAGCCTTGATGGTTGTGTGACATGTGTGGACATTCTTCTTTATATATCATGTCACTTGGTTATGCTATATTGCTTCCGCTGCTAATCTCTGATCTTTTGGCTATAGCATATCCTTTTTGAAATCAAGTACTATGCTCATTTCATATCTATTGTGCTTGTCATGGCTTGAATGATTAGGCATGTACTTGTCTTTCTTATAACTAACCCATGCCTATCTCATGTCAAGTCATGTTTTCTCTTATCAAAATTCACTCATTATTCTCTACTCGAGCTTGTATTGTCGTCAATCACCTAAAATGGGGAGATTGTAGATTCATGGACCCTTGTGTTTAGGCGATTAACGACAATACTAGATCACTATGACTAACGTGTGTTTTGCAGAGACAAAGTCATTTATGTTAGGTCATGAGTGATGCATTTTGAATGGGCTTAATGGATATTCATGCCCCCAAGATGGAAATCGTTTCGGTTGCAAAGGATGGAGATACACGACGAAGACTAGGCTAGTTCTTAGTGCCATAAGGTTGAGAAGGGCACTAAGTATAGCTAGGGCTTTTGTTTTTCCTTTGACCGTACTATAAAGAGGGGTATGAGGATAGTAGCTTGACCTAGGAGAGTTTAGGAAAGTGGGTATATGCACACTTGTCACAACTAGTCCTAGAGACCTTGCTTTCAGCCCTTGGTAAACCCTAGAAATGGTAGGAGCAAAATCCCTTAAGAAACCTCAGCGAAAACGGTTGAAAAAGAGGGAGAAAGAGGCTTCGGAGCACTCTGCTTAGTGGGCGTCCGACGGTCCCTGACTTAGGCAGATTCTCAGCTCGAGGAGCTCCGGACCACCTGTCTGGAAAGCACCGGACCATAGGAGAGTGGTCCGGTGGCTTGGTTCAGAGAGTCAGAAGGCTCCGGACTAGTCCGACGGTTAGTCCGACGACTAGTCCGACGCCTCAAGATAGAGGTTTGGGTTTATGCAGAGAGCACCCTGGCTCCGGACCAGAGCGTCGGACCAGGGCACCGGACCAAGGAGAGTGGTCCGGTGGTGTGTAAAAGAGAGAAAGGTTTTCACTCAGAGAGCACCGAGGCTCCAGACCAGAGCGTCGGACCAGTGTGTCGGACCAAGCAGAGTAGTCCGACGGTGCCTGAGTTTGAAACGAGAGTGAGCTCCGGACCAGTGTGCATGGTCCGATGGTGTGAGCTCCGGACTAGTCCGGTGGCTACGCTGAGAGAAGAAAAAGTAAAAAACGGCTAGTTTTGGAGGTGGGGACTAATTATAGTTGCCCCCTTGGTCCTTAGAGGTACTCTTGGCCATTGTTTCAGTTGGTGACACCTTGAGAAATCTTTTGTAGAGCCAAGAGACTAGTGAGGGAGAGATTAGAGAGAGTTCATCTTGTTCTTCCCTCCTAGAGTGATTAGGAGTGACTTGTGTGCATCCATCCACCTTCCTAGCCTTGAGTGGGTCAAGTGAAGGTCTTGTGCTTGTTACTCTTGGTGTTCGACAGCACCTAGACGGTTTGGTGGTGTTCGGAGGAAGTGACCGTCGGGAGATTGTTGGCGGCTCTTCTCTAAGCTCTTGTGATCGGTTGTGGGCGATTCACCGAGCCGGAGTGGCGAAGAATCAGCCCATAGAGAGCACTCTACCCTTGCGCAGGTAGAGGGGGAGCGATACCTTGCGAGGTGCTCCAACGAGGACTAGGGGGGTGTGTCGACACCTCGATACCTCGGGAAAAAATCGCTGCGTTCATGAGATTTTCTTTTCCCTAGCTCTTTACTTTTCCGCATTACTTTCCGTTGTGTTTTTACATTTCCTACTAGAATTGCTTAGGTTGTTTTTAATTCCTATGAACTGCTACTGCTTTCTAGCTAGGACACACGGACGGTAGGCACTAGGGGGTGATTGGCATTTGATAGGTTTTTATATTTGCCTTAGAAATTTAAAACAAGCCCAATTCACCCCCCCCCTTCTTGGGCATCTTGATCCTTTCAGTCATCATCGTCGTCGTGCCTCCGGAGATGGGGATTCCACTCACTGACAAGGAAAGCGCGAAGGAGGAGTGGGACGCAATCGCCGCAACTCGGATTGGCGTCGACAGGGTCCGCCGGGCGACGCTGTAGCGCCTTCGTCGCGAGTGGGAGCACCCTGGTGAGAAAGTCGAGGACTTTGCCATCAGACTTACCACCCTGATGCAGCAGATGTCGCTGCACGGTGATCAGGACTTGGATGAGCAGCGCATGGTGGAGAAGTACTTACGCGTCGTCCCGGCGAAGTACTCCCAGCTCGTCATCGCCATTGAGACCCTCCTCGACATGGAGAACCTCAGCATCAAGGAGGTGACCGGGCGGCTGAAGGTTGTCGACGATCGGGAGGAGACGCCCCCCACGGAGCTGATCACCGTGGGAGCAAAGCTGATGTACACGGCCGAACAGTGGCGGGCGCGCCAGAAGAAGAACGACGATGACGGTGGGTCGTCATCGAAGGAGGAGAGGCGGGCGCACCAGAAGAAGGAGGAGAGGAAGATGGCGAACGCCGGGCAAACCGTGATGACATGTGCCTGAATTGTGGCCGCACTGGTCATTGGGCACGCGACTGCCATGGGCAGCGTCGCGATCGCGGAGGTGGTCGTGGCAGAGGACGCGGCGAACGCAATGGTGGTGACTGTGGCGACCGTGGCGTTGACCGCAACGACCGTGGTGGCGATCGAGGAGCAGGACAGCGCGGCGATCGCAGGCAAGGCCGAGGCGGTGGCCGCGGTGGAGCCACGCATGTCGCAGAGGCAGAGGAGGATGAAGCTGCCCTTTTCTTCGCCCATGGGTTCCTCGACATCGACGACGGCGTGCAAGCCTGCGCCTTTACCGCGCACAACCTCGACCTCCACGAGCCTAGAGCTCGCGCCTTCCTCAACACCAGTGCCGATGATGGCAAGCTTGGTGGCTGGTACCTGGACAGCGGTGCCACACATCACATGACGGGTCGTCGAGAGCTCTTCTCCGACCTCAACACCGACGTTCGCGGGACTGTGCGGTTCGGTGACGCATCCCGTGTGGAAATCCAAGGTGTCGGCTCAATCATCTTCCAAGCCAAGACCGGCGAGCAACGCGTCCTCCAAGGTGTATACTTCATCCCTGCCTTGCGTAACTCAATCCTGAGCCTTGGACAGTTGGATGAGGGAGGATCGAAGGTGGAGATCGACCACGGCGTGCTCCACATCTGGGATCGCGGTGGCCGGCTACTTGCCAAGGTCCGCCGCGGCCCCAATAGGCTTTACATCCTCCACCTCGACGTCGCACCACCAACCTGCCTCGCCACGCACAAGGAAGATGAAGCTTGGCGCTGGCATGAGCGGTTCGGGCACCTACACTTCGAGGCGCTCCGCAAGCTGGGCAAGGAGGAGCTCGTTCGTGGGATGCCAGTGGTCGACCACATGGAGCGGTTCTGTGACACCTGTGTCACCACCAAGATGAAGCGCCGGTCATTCCCGTCCGAGGCCACGTTTCGCGCCAAGGAGCAGCTCGCACTGGTTCATGGAGATTTGTGCGGGCCCGTGACGTCGGCTACGCCCGAAGGAAGACGGTACTTCCTGCTCCTTGTGGACGACGCCACGAGATACATGTGGGTGGTGCTAATCCCCACGAAGGATGCCACTGCAGACGCCATCAGGAAAGTGCAAGCCGCTGCCGAGATGGAGAGCGGCTGCAAGCTCAAGGCGCTCCGCACTGACAATGGTGGCGAGTTCACCGTCACCGAGTTCGCTGACTACTGCGCCTCTGAAGGAATCAAGCGCCACTTCTCTGCTCCCCACTCACCGCAGCAGAACGGCATGGTTGAGCGACGCAATCAGACCATCGTAGCAATGGCGCGCGCGCTACTGAAGCAGAGGAGGATGTCGGCAAGGTATTGGGGGGAGGCTGTCATGACTGCGGTCCACATCCTCAACCGATCCCCGACCAAGGCGCTGAAGGGCAAGACGTCATATGAATCCTGGCACGGGCGCACACCATTGGTGCTCCACTTCAAGACCTTCGGCTGCGTCATCTACGCCAAAGAGATAGCTCAGCAAGGCAAGCTGGATGACCGCGGCAAGGCCGGCGTGTTCATCGGCTATGCGGAAGGTGCCAAGGCCTACCGGGTGCTCGATCCGGTGACTCAGCGGGTCAAGGTCAGCCGTGATGTCATGTTCGATGAAGTGCGTGGCTGGGATTGGTCTTCACCCGAGCCCGGAACGTCAAAGGCGGCTGACAGCGACTTCACGATGGAATTCTACTGGCCGGCTAAAGCAGAGGAGATGCAGAGTCCGCCACAGGCAGAGCTGGACATGGCGACAGTCGCCCCAACATCGCCAGTCCATTCGCCGCCAGCATCTCCCATGGCGCAAGGCCCAAACTCAGCGCCTCCGGCAACAACCCCACTGGTGCTGGAAGCGCCGGATCCCCATCCGGAGTTTGCCACTCCATTGGAAGGCGATGAGGAGCGCATGGATGCCTGGCACGGAAGCGAGCCGCTCCGCTACAGGACGGTTGCGAACATCCTAGGGGAGGCGCCTACTCCACCGCCGGTGACCCACCTCTTCGCCGAGCTTAATCTAACCCTTTCAGGGGAACCTGCTACCTACGGCGAGGCCAAAGGTGATCCTGCCTGGGAGGCAACCATGAAGCAGGAGCTCCGCGCAGTCGAGCAAAACCGCACCTGGGAGCTGGTGGGCCTTCCCGCCGGCCACCGCCCCATTTCGCTCAAATGGGTCTACAAGCTGAAGAAGGATCAGACCGACGCCGTGATCAAGCACAAGGCTCGCCTTGTGGCGCGCGTTTCGTCCAGAGGGAAGGGATCGACTACGAGGACGCCTTTGCTCCTGTCGCCCGCATGGAGTCTGTCCGAGTGCTGCTTGCGCTGGCTGCTCAAGAGGGCTGGCGGGTCCATCACATGGACGTGAAGTCCGCCTTTCTCACTAGAGATCTCAAGGAGGAAGTGTATGTCCAGCAGCCGCCTGGCTTTGTCATTGCTGGAGAAGAAGACAAGGTCTATCGACTTCACAAGGCGTTGTATGGCCCTCGCTAGGCGCCGAGAGCATGGAACGCCAAGTTGGACACAACTCTTAAGCAGATGGGCTTCGAGCAAAACAACCATGAGGCTACGATGTACCGGAGGGGCACCGGTAGCTCAGTTTTGCTGATTGGGGTGTATGTTGATGACCTGATCATCACTGGCGCAAGGGAGCAGGTTGTGGAAGCATTCAAGGTGAAGATGAAGACCACCTTTGACATGAGTGACTTGGTCCTTCTGAGTTTCTACCTCGGAGTCGAAGTCCACCAGAGCTCCGATGGAATCACCCTGCGCCAGACACACTATGCCAAGAGGATCTTGGAATTGGGTGGCATGGCCGATTCCAAGCCAGCAGCCACACCAATGGAGGAGAGACTCTGGCTGAGCAAGCACAGCACGACTACTGAAGTGGACTCCACCCAGTACCAGCGAATTGTTGGCAATCTGCGCTATCTTGTTCACACAAGGCCAGACATTGCCTTTGCTGTTGGGTTTGTGAGCAGGTTCCTGGAACGGCCAACTGAAGAACACCAACAAGCAGTGAAGCGCCTACTGAGGTATGTGGCTGGCACCACAGAGTATAGACTCCACTTCACCAAGGCACCCTCTGATGCTCGGGTCATAGGCTACTGTGACTCAGACTTAGCTTGAGATATTGACATAATTAAGAGCACAACAGGAAGTCTGTTCTTCCTTGGGAACTGTTTGATCAGCTGGCAGTCCATCAAGCAAAGAGTGGTGGCTCTGTCTAGTTGTGAAGCTGAGTATGTGGCAATGACAATAGCAGCAACACAAGCACTATGGCTATCTAGATTGCTGGCTGAGATGTTGGGAAGAAAGGTTGACACAGTGGACTTGAGGGTGGATAACCAATCAACACTTGCTCTGGCTAAGAACCCTGTGTTCCATGACAGGAGCAAGCACATTAGAACCAAGTTTCACTTCATCAGAGACGTATTGCAGAAGGAAGCATCCTGCCTGACTTCTGTACTGAAGATCAGTTGGCAGATATCCTGACCAAGGCCCTTGGAAGAATCAAGTTTGAAGAGATGAGAAGTAGAATTGGGCTGAAAGAGATCACCAAGACAAGTGGCAGCAAAGATTAGAGGGAGAATTGTTGGATAATCCATGTTGCATTAGCATAGTAATTAGCTTAACATAGTCATAGATAGCATCTACTTTCAGTTTTACTTTAGCATCAGCTTTTCCCTTTATCCCTTTTGTAAGATACCCCAGAATATGCTCTAGTGAGCTTCTTGTAAACCAAGTTTGCTTTTGCTATAATAGAAAGGGACTAGCCCACCAAGACTGCATTCCTGTAGCACCTAAACCCTCATCTTTGCACTGTTCCATTGCCAACAAATAGAAGAAAGAAATGAGGAACCACATTTCATTTATTTGTCAAACAAATGCGTATCATTTTCAGTGTACCTAGCTATGATGTTTGGGAACTGGTGAAGTAGCTATGGTTAATATCCAATACACATGTTGTCGTCATCAACTTGTCTACATTGATCATGCGGCGAGAGCCTAGTGTTTGTCTCATTGTATGTATGTATATATGTAGTGGGTTTGGTTGGTCTTGTGTTTGGGTTGAAGCAGCTTTAGTGGGTTTGATGGCTTGCTCCCGTTGAATTTCCAAGACAGGCTGCAAACAGCACGAGCCCAGCATGGGCAGGGCAGGTGACATTTGTCAGCTTACCATGCTTTTCTTCCTTCTGAGAGCTGAATTCCTTTGATGCTGTAGATTATTCTTTCGAAGTGGTCACAACGAGATGCCCAAAAAGTTGTCTTTGGGTCGTCGATCGAGGAGAGTAATAAGCGATTTTGCATCATGAAAATTATTAAGACCGGTCTTGTTTGAATGTAAGTGTATTTACTTCAATCCACTCTAACACATATTGATTGAGATTAATATATGCGTATCAAATAAGACCTAAGGAGAAAACCCCCTCCAAGTTAGAACTGCATGTGGTGTGGCCATGTGGGGTTTATTACATTATTTTATTTTATTTTTCGTTTTTATTAGTTACTATATTGGGACTTGGAAGTGTGGTAAAAATACTGGACATCTATATAGCTGAACCTAAACTGAAAGGAAATGCAGGTATAGGTAGGACCAAATTGAATGAAACGAAGTCGTCAGATCTGCTGAACAAGTACTGTGAATGTCGAATGGTATCATGGAACAGAACATCATATACATATATCATTAACATCATCATAAAAGAATGTTTCAACAAATACCCAACACACTGGTACAACAACAGGAATTGAATTCGAAGACGAGTAACTCTCTATCTGTAGAATACATATATATGTATATAAGTGAGACACAGGCCCTGGAGCAGAGCAGCACATGATGATCATCAACCGCCGGTCATCAGCAATTCAGCATGCCCTGCCTGCAGGATAAACAGGGCGCTTGGAGCACGTACGAGCAGCTAGCAGTTGGCCCGGTCGATGGATGTCGTCGTCGTCGTGGTGGTGCTCAGAAGCACATGTCGAGGACGCAGCAGCAGCAGATGGCCGCGCAGCTGTGATCACAACAAAGCAAGGTGATCAGAACAGAAGGCATATATCATCTGGACTATGGAATTAAGGTGCATATGAAGTGGTCGGGTCGGTGCTCTCACCATCCTTTCCAGAAACCGTCGCCGCCGCGGCTGGTGGTGGTCTGCTGCTGCTGCTGGCCGTAGTACGCACCGCCGTCCTGGGTCGGTGGGTACGCCGGCGGTGGCGCGACGTAGGCCGGCGGCGGGGGCGCACCGTAGGCTTGCTGCTGCCCTGGTGGTGGGTACGCGGTGCCCGGCGGCGGGTAGCCTGCTTGGTAGCTCATGGTGGATGGATCAGCAGGAGATCAAAGATCGATGGAGCTAGCAGGCTAGCTAGCACAAGTCAATGCAAGGACTGGAAGCAGAGCAGGTGGTGGTGGACGGAAAGATGATGGTCCGTATATATAGAGAGGAGAGGAGAGGAGAGGCCATCAGATCGAGGGTCGGCCGGAGAGCGTCGTCGTCGATTCGTGCTTCTCATCCGGAGAAACGGTTAGCTAGGGAAGGCGCGTTCAACAGTGGCGGCTGCTGCTGCTGTGTCACTGTCACCTGGGCTAGCGATTGGACGCGCTATTTATATTATTAAAAAAACAAAAGAAAATTACTCTAGACCAGAGGAATGCGCCCCCTCTTCTCGACGTTCAACATTCGCCGGCCTGCCAATTTTTTTTTTTAAAACTGAACCGGCAGGCTGCCTGTTCTATTAAAAAAGAGGTAGCCTAGAAAGACACTATACAACCATGTACAAAACCATAAAACAGTCCAAAGTCCTCGTTTTAGGAGGGATTACATCAAACATGCATTAATAAGTTTGAGACGTGTTTTGCCCCATCAAAACCCACAGACCGACTTCATCTTTGATTTTTTGGAGGAGTTGTGTTGTCGCGGACTCCTTAGATTTTTGCATTCCTTTCATTCCATACCTCCCAACAGATGAGAATGATGACGGAACGAAGACCCCGTCTCGCCGTCGAAGGTGTGTGATCTATGTTGTTCGACCAACCGTGTACCGAGTCTCCTAGCACCCAAGCAGAAGGTAGCAGCTGCTCAATACCCAGCCAAATTGCAATCCCCTCCCAGCGACAGTCTTGAAAAAGATGGACGCCAGATTCTTGACTACATCTGCACAGAGGGCACACTCTGTTATTCGGTCATCCCCGCGCTTGCAACCTATCAGCGGTCTAGATTCTATTTTGGATGGCTAGCCATGCAAAGAATTTGCATTTTGGCGGCGCCCAGACTTTCCATATGAGCTGTTTGAAATTTATCGTTGTTGCTCCAACAAATTATGCGTAGTAGGCTGATCGTGTTGTGAATTTTCCATCCGACTTAAACTTCCAGTTGATGTCGTTTTCCCTGTCTAGATGTAGCTGGATGTGACTAAGAGCGCTCCAAAGCTGAACATACTCAGCTAAGTGCAGAGAGATGAAATCTGCATGTTGCAGGTCGATGTCCCTAATCCATGCTCCATTGCACAAACCTTCATTAAGTGACTTGTTTTTGTTTCTTGAAATTTGGAAAATATTTGGCGCTAGATCTTGGGGCCTTTGACCTTGTAGCCAGGCGCTGTTCCAAAAAGATGTTTTCTTGCCATCGCCAACTGTGATTGTAGTTGCTGCAGCGAATAGTAACCTATCAGTTGTGTCGCACGACGTGTCTGGGTTGTTAAGTGTCCCTTCTTCTTCCTCCCATTCTTTCCATAACCATATGAGACGTAGTGCTCTTGCAAATTTTCCAAGATGGAGAATGCCTAAACCACCGGATTCAATGGGTCTTGTGGTACGTGGCCAATTCACTTTGCATTTTCCCCCGTTAGCTTGTCGGATCCAGCCCATAGGAAGCCCTTTCTGAGGTTATCAATTTCCTTTAGTGTGGCTTTAGGAGCTCTGAGTGATGTGAGGCAATAGACAGCTTGTGAGGTGAGAACCGTTTTAACTAAAGTGGACCTTCTAGCATGGTTAATATTCTTGTCATTCCATGTAGTGAGCTTGTTCACCGCTTTGTCAACAAGTGGCTGAAAATCAACCCTCCTCAATCTAGTGTTTGTTAGAGGTAGGCCCAAATATTTAGCTGGGAATTGTGCACGTTTTGCAGGGAAATCATGCAGGACCTCATCTATGTTGATGCCCTGGCATCTTATAGGGGTGACAGATGATTTTTGGACATTTGTTTGGAGTCCCGACACTTCGCCAAACTTGGCAATAATATTGGCAAGCGCAGTGGCATCCTTCTTAAATGTCTTAATGAAGATTGTTGTGTGGTCCGCGTATATAGATGTCCGCATGACAGCTTGTCTTCCCCTGAATTTTGCCAAATGTCCTTCTTCCGTCGCAAGATCAAGATGACCCCGCATTGGTTTGTTTGCCTTGTTGGAGCATAGAAAAGATGTAGGAATGTGACTACAAAACAAAGGAATAGAAACCATTAGAAAGGAGATACAAAGATATGTTTAGATCGAATTCATAATGTAGGAATAAAGAACATACGAGTGATAAACTATAATATTAACTTCTCTAACACTAGATCAAGATACGGTTATTCTATAATTATTACTTGTGGCATTTTGTAGCCATGGGCTCTTACATATATATGGGCCTCAGATTCTGGGCTCACGAGCTCCATGTTCAGTCATTAAGGACCTATTTGGATCAAAGGATATTCAGAAAAAATGGAGGAATAAATTTCAAAGAAAAAGAAGCATTTTATAGTGTTTGGAATTAAGGAATATTGAGTTTCTTTTCAAAGGAAAGGATTCTATAGTAGTGCAGAACAAAGAAAATAAAACATGCACTATAACCCAAGGGAAAAAAAAATTCTTTGCTCTTCCTCTTTTGCAATGCTTGCTCGCGTGTCTATAGTTTTTTTCCTCCATCCCAAGTAGCTCAAAGTATTTATTCATGTGTTTTAAAATGTTATAGTTTTTCATTGTTCACTCTATCTTATTCCTATGTTTTTTCTCATTTCAAACACCTCAAAACCAGAACCAGAAATAAAATAAATCAAAACAGAAAAATCAGTTCTCTATTCCCTCCTAGACAACAATAAATCGGATTTTTATGGTTATTTTGGTTCCTACTCCTAGCTAATCAACATTGACTGAAGGAACCAAGTTACATGGATGGTACTTCACTTATTTATTGTGTAAGACTATGCTTGGTTTATGTTGGATGTAATATATCTGAACAACTATGTATTTGTATTACTATATTGTTATGGTTCCCTTTTTAATTACTACTATCTAAGACGATGGAAGTGTTACAAATTTTGCTTTAGAACCATGCATTTTTTTGTTATCTTAGCCTCAGTGGCGGAGCCACAGATTTTGCCCCGGCATACCCTGCAATCCCGGCAAGCTAGCAAGTACATATACGTATTTTTGTTATAGAAGAAGAAGAAAGCAATACATACCTGAATAGATCTGAAGCAAACAAGTAGAGGCAGCCCGGCAGCAGTCCGTGAACCAGCGTCTAAGACTCTGAGGAAGGCCCACGCGGCCCATGTGGTCAGCGATGGGACTCGGGAGACAGGACGACGCCTCCGCATATCAACACTGATGCGCCGCGCCACGCCGCGAGTAGGATAGAAAGCATCTCCATATTTCGACGGTTCTTCTTCTCATCTTCACCGCTCGACAGTTAGATTGAAAATCGCCAACAGGAAGCACAAGCATCCCGTCGTCCTCCCTAGTTCCCTAGGACCGCACCGCACCTAAAGCCCTAGACCGACACTCGGCCAGATTGACCGCACCAGCAGCTGATGGCAGAGGCTTAGGCGCAATTTATGATCGGAATTGAGGTGAGTCCGTAAAAAAACCATGTCTACTTTAATTCCTATTTACTATGCGCTAACATCATAAGATGAAAGATAGTATTTTGGAAGATTGTCAAGTTATTTTCATTGAGCGGGATATTTTATTTGATGTTGATGAAGATGATATAATTAAGATATTTATGTCTCTTCGAAAATGTCAAATAAAATAGTCAAAAATAGCATTGTAAATATCTGGTACTCCTTTTTACCTATATTTCAATAATTTATTGTTATAGCTTTTGAACTATTTATATTGTATTTAGTGGATGGTTTTAAGTTAATCAATTAATTTAAGCTTTATCGTGTTACTTAATACATATACACCAAATCACGTTGTCGATTTTATAATTATTACTAAATTATTAAAATGAATTATCGAATTGGATATAAAATTTTCTAAGAGGCATACCCTAAACTAAAATCCTAGATTCGCCACTGCTTAGCCTCTGCTAGGGATGGAATGGGCTGGTTGACCTATTGGATAGTTGACTCGGCCATAATAGGAAGAGCAATAGGCCATTCGGGGTGACCCAAAGCATAAAATGGGCCAATAAGGTCAAAGGTTGTTTGGTTGCCGCCCTCACCTAGGAGCCCAACCATGTAGCTGCATACGGACGCTTGGCATTAATGCTTGGACCAGGCAGGATTCCAAGGTGGGAACCAAATAGGCCCCTATTGACAAGATATGATGGGTCACATAATAACTTTTTTTCTTAATTTGTTGGTGTTCTCCATTTTTTGTGAATAAGTATGGTTGGGCATAACTTATAAGCATGTCTATGCTTACAAATAGATTGAGGATTATATCATATTTTGGAAATCAATAGATAAAATCAAAGGTATGGTTAACTTGCAAATTTGTTTGATTTTTTAATGTATTGGTGATAACCCTAATATGTTATCACGATATTTTTCAATAAAACTTTTACCAAATCTTTTTAGAAGTATTGATAGTATTTGTAGCTCATGACGATAACACAAAATATTGGGATCGATTCATGATACTGTTGACACAAAAAGCGTCAGGATCTGCGAACACCTCGGGCTTATACCTGAAATTCGATATCCAGAGGCGTGCCAGTCGATTTGACCAGTTAATCGACAAGGACGATAACTAGAACAAGATTCAATCAGGACAACGGCGATGCGCCCAGATGCCAAGATTGAGACTTGATCAGGATAACTAGAGCAGAGTTGAACGAGACAACAGCGATGCGCTCGGATGTCAAAGCTCAGAGGTACTCCCACACGGAACTTGCAAGGGTTTGACGGAGATCAGGATGATACAACCCGTCGAAGCTTGAAGAACTCGTAGATAAACTAAGACTAATGCAATAAAGGGTAAATTACGATAAAAGTAGAATAAGAGTAAATTGATTTGATTGATATTGGATTGACATCTTTACACGCAGCCCTTGGGCATATATTTATACTCCCGCATGGAGAGTTGTACAAAGACACGACAGTATCTTTCCTAAAATAAACCCCTAACTTTAAGGAAACTGACTCGCGCAGGAGTCGGATCTAAAATAACAATATTATTTTTCTAAACAAACACACCCTATTTTTAAAGGAAAACAAACGACTCGTACAAGAGTCGGACTCAAACTGCTACAGTTTCCTTATACCTCTCCCTCGATGAAAACTTTCCATCGGCAGATCCCTTCAATCCGCGGTTTCCTTCTTTGGTGACCGGTAATCTTCTGCTGACATCAAGCGCTAAGTCACCCTGTACTCATCGACACCCCATGCCCATCGACATCGGCAATACTTCCCGATCAGCAACCTTGTACTGGTAACTTGTCTTCACCAATCCCCATTAGCAATCGGCATTGGCAACATCGGCAATCGACTTCTATAGTTTT
The DNA here is from genome assembly GCA_022036555.1 of Microstegium vimineum. Lineage (NCBI taxonomy): Eukaryota > Viridiplantae > Streptophyta > Magnoliopsida > Poales > Poaceae > Microstegium > Microstegium vimineum. The sequence goes on along the minus strand of CM039135.1, from coordinate 11,605,756 downwards.
GGCGACAACCATTCAACTCCTATCGGCAACACCCGAAACCTCCAGCTTCCATCGGCAACACACTTAGTCTTTCCACAGCACACTCCCATCGGCAATACTGACTCATGACTTCCCGAGGCCGATTGAAAACGGCTGCCGATCAACACAAGCTTTAGTTCATTTGACATGTGCCGAAAAACGGTGTCAACACATGCCCCCTAGTTTCGGAGTGTATAATACTTTACGCGCCGAAATTCTCTCTATTGTAGTCGTTACCTTCGAGATAACTGCACGACTTCCTCGATCCCCGCGCGCAGAACCGTAATTTATTAATAAAATCACTCGATCATAGCACAAACAGTGGCAAATCCAATCATATCTCCTTGATTATCGCGCACATCCATCGCAGACCTCTCCACATTCCTGCATAGAACGAGCAGAAACTCCAAAATACCCCTGCGTAAGCTTATAAAAGTTACCAGGATCCAATCTGCCTTTTTTACCCTAGGCCCACTTTCACTTTTCACTGCCTTCGTCTTCAACCTCCGGCGGCGCCTCCGAAGAACACCTGTTCGAGCTCGAGCGACAGTTCCTTCTTCAAACCAAGCACAATTCGCAAGAACTCCTCAGCTCCAATGGCGATCCAAGTCGACATCCCTAAGGTAAATCCACCTTCCTCCTCATCCAATCTCTTGCTAGTTCCTTTGTCCACATGAATCTCGTAATTTTTCCCCTTTTTCTTCCTTTGATTCTTCTTTTTCTTCTCTTTTCGAAACCTAGGAACTGTACAACAAAGTTTTAATCCCTCTCGAGCAGTCCAACTTCACCTGCTTAGGTCCAATGGGAAATCCTGATCCTAGCTACATAATCAACGCGGAAACCAACCGGATTCCTTTTAGATCTGAATGCTTCGATTTAGGATTATGGAAGGATGCTTTTCGGTCATGGCCCAAGCCCACCAAAGGGTGGAAGAACTGGTATCTTAGGGTCATCAGAACAAAGCAAGTTTACTGATCAGAGCGCAATCTAGATCAGTGCATCAGGCTCTCCATTACCGATATGGAGAAGAACGAGAACATGCTGATGGCGGCCTCCTACTTCTGGTCTGACACCATGAATGCCTTCCTATTCCGACATAGACCAGCCACCCCTACCCTTGCCGATGTCCATATGTTGACCGGCCTGGACGTCTCTTCTGCCGATACCTTCACTCTGTTTAATAGGAAAGTCGAGTATAAAGTGAACACTCGGAACATCGGCGGCTGGACTGGCTACATCCAGGAGTATCAGAAGACTGGATCGGTAAACCAGAGGGAACACGCCATACTTCTGAATATGTGGTTGGAAAAATTCATCTTCTGCGGTAGGGCAATCGGACCCACTACCATGCACCTTCCAGCAACTGAGCTCCTTGCCGATGGGACAAGACTCCCTCTCGGCCGATACCTTCTTGGATCAGTGTACCGCCTTCTACATCAAGTGTCCAAGAAGCTGCTGCTAGGTGAACCCATCGGCAACCTTGGAGGCCCCTGGTGGTTCATAAACATGTGGTTAAATGCACACATGTACAAAGACCTCCAGTTTGACTTGTTCGCTCAGCAATTCCCAAGAGACATATCGGAAAACCACCAATACAGGGATGATGAATCGGCAACTCGTTCTCCACTCAACTTCGGAGAAGCCATCATAGTGCTGCCAGGGACCAATGCCGATGCAGAACAGTTTGACCTGTTCTTCCAGAAATTCTACAACGGAATCTCTCCTTCGGAACGGCTCTGGTGGCCATACATTGACGAGGACAACCGATTCCCGCTGCTGTTCAACCTCACCGATGGGAATGTGCCTCAGAACCAAATAATCATGAAGGCCAGCATCGTTCCCCGAGCTATTCCAGTGAACATCTTCGGATCCAGGAAGAATGCCCCTCCATCGTTTGAGTTCTACTACCCATCAGCAGCGGCAAGACAACTGGCATTTGGCCAACTGCTGATCAAGCTTTGCTACTCCAAGGTGGTAAAGCCCAGGCAGACTATCTCCAGCGCTCTAGACTGGAACAAAGTCATCAATCTTCCCCCCAATGCTGATACGTCAGATATTGACCTATCCTCCTGGTCACCAACATCCTTCATCACGAATGAGTACAAATTCTGGTGGCAAGAGTGGAGATATCAATTATTCGCTAAGTCATCACATTACTATCGGCACATGATTGACGCCAACCACATCATCCCCGATGACGCAGTAAGTTTTTATCTCGATGCATTCCTTATTACTTTGCTTTTATCATCGGCACCTAACCTCCTTATGCTCGACAGGTCGACGATCCGATTCCCAAGATGAGCAACAGCGGCAAGCCCTTCAACCTTCGAATGATGAGTCCTATATCACTCATCGGCAACAATGCCCCCACGCTAGCTTCCTTCAACCCTCAGAAGGTACCCAAACCGACGCCTGCAAAAACCAAGGCTACATCGGCTGCTGCTGCTGCCTTGACGCGGGTTTTTGTAGTAAACTCATCTTCACTCATACCGATTACATATTGTTTCATCGGCAACAAGTTATTTTGTATAATTTATACTAATATTCAGGCAATGAGGTCATCAGCAGCTGCTCCAAGCACACGAGCATCTCCAAGTCCTACTGCCGATGCCCCTCAGGCTTCATTGAAACGGGCTGGATCTCCCGCTGCCGCGCCAAGGAAGAAAAGGCGCTTGAGATTGGCCACCCCATCCTCGCCATCGATTCCAGTTGCATCACCAACTGCCGATGCGCCAACAGCAGAACCATCCTCGGCTCCTACTGATCACCCACTGGACGACATTCCCGATCAGGAGGTAACACCACCTGCTGCAACAACGGAGGCGACATCGGCATCGGCACCACCAGCCGAAATCCCCGATGAGAGAACGGTGTCGCCACCACAGCGGAAGCGACGCCAGTAACAACGCCACCATCACCAATGGCGTCAACTGCTTCCCCAACAGGAGCTCATTCATCGGCAACTGCTGCCGATCTTCAGGATAAAGCTGGACCATCCAACATGCCAAGTCCTAGGCAAGAAATTCGCTTCAAGATGGTAAGTCGGCTACTTAAAAATTCATAGTATAACTTTACGATCAGCACGTCTTGACTTCTTCTTTCTCAGGCCCAAGACTCCCCAGATAGCCTGCTTTCCTTCGGCCTCAACCTCCAGGACGAGGATGAACACCAAGAAGGCCCTGCTTGAGCAGACAGCCTATTCTCCTTCGCTATCGACATTCCTGATGAGGATGAGGACGAAGAAAGCTCTGCTCCAGCTCTATCGGCAGAGGTCAAGTCCAAGCTCGAAGCACTGCTTTCATTGCTGCAACAAGACACATCCCAGCTCATCCAGGACTCAACCACAGCAAGGATAGCTTTCAAGGATATCCAAGGCCACCTTCCTACCGATATGGAAGAAATTCTTTTCCAGGCAACTTTCCTCGATAGCAAGCAAATCCAATATCAGAGGCTCTCCCGTCACATAACCGATAGGGTTGCCCAATCTCAGACTGAGGAAGAGAAGCTCAAATTTAAAAGTATTGCCGATGAAAAGCACAAGAGCATCGGCCAAGCAGAAGTCTCCAGCACCAATCTTGATCAAGAAATCACTCAGCTATCGGCAAGGAAAGAAGAGCTACTGATTGAGCTGAAAAAGGTTGAAGAAGCCCTAAACACAACCAATCAGAAGAAAGCCCAACTGTCCGACACCATCAGGGCTCTGCGGCAAGAAAGAGACCAAAATGCCCGACAAGCCATTCTACTGAAGAAGAAGATCAAGCCAGTCGAAGGCTCTGCCGATGCCGATGCCAAGGAGATGGATGAGATAGAGCAAATTCGCCTGCGTGCGATATCAGCCATCCAATCCTTGTTGTAATTCATTGTATTGGCCGTTGTAATATTGATACTTGACTCGGCTTTGTAATATAATGTCAGTACATTTTTACCGATGCTTATATAACTTTTTCCTTCATCGGCATTCAACTGAGCACTATGCGTCTACCCATATGCTAGGGTAATATTTCTTCAAGTATTTACCGTTGATTGCTCTAGAGAATGCAACTCCTTCAAGAGTTTCCAAAATATAGGCATTACCAGGAGCAGACTGTTTTATCCGATAAGGACCTACCCAATTAGGAGACCATTTTCCAAATTTAGAACTCTTAGTCCCGATCGATAAAATCAACTTCCAAACCAAATCACCATCGGCAAACTCCTTTACCTTTACTTTCTTGTCATACCATCTGACAACCCTCTTCTTATTCTCCTCAATGCTGATCAATGCCCTCAACCGATGACCTGCTAAATCTTCTAACTCGTCTTTCATTAGAGTAGCATAATCATCGGTCGTTAATTGATCTTGAAAAGATAACCGCTTAGAGCCAGTCTTAATTTCCCAAGGCAGGACAACATCGTGTCCATAGACCAACTGATACAGCGAGACTTTGGTTGCACCATGACAAGCCATCCGATATGACCATAAGGCTTCATTTAACACCACATGCCACCTTCTAGGGTTCTCTTCAATCTTGCGTTTGATAAGTTTAATAACTCTCTTATTGGTCGCTTCAGCCTGACCATTAGCCTGGGCATAATAAGGAGAAGAGTTTAACACCTTGAACCCCATACTAGCAGCAAATTCATCAAACTCTCCCGATGTGAACATGGTTCCTTGATCGGTAGTAATAGTTTGAGGAATACCAAATCGGTAAACAATGTGTTCTTTAACAAAATCCACCATGTTTGCCGATGTCACCTTCTTCAAAGGAATCGCCTCAACCCATTTAGTGAAGTAATCGGTAGCAACAAGTATAAACTTATGGCCCTTACTCGATGGTGGATAAATTTGACCGATGAGATCAATAGCCCATCCTCTAAACGGCCAAGGCTTGATTATAGGATTCATTGCCGATGCAGGTGTCCTCTGTACATTACCAAACTTCTGACAATCTTGACATCCTTTGAAATAGTTGAAGCAATCTTCAAGGATTGTCGGCCAATAATATCCATTCCGCCTAATCATCCACTTCATCTTGAATGCCGATTGATGTGCTCCACACACTCCTTCATGGATTTCACCCATCAACTCCTTTGATTCTTCTTTATTAAGGCATCTGAGCAAAACTCCATCAATCGTCCGATAATACAATTCATCATCAAGGAGCACATACTTAGTGGCTTGGAACCTTAGACGCCTTTCAACTTTCTTATATGGATCCCTTAAGTAATCGGCAATTTCACTTTTCCAGTCATCGGCAACCATTACCGATGTCATGACTTCTTGAATCGGCTGATATCCTAAAGCATTTTGTGCTAACCGATTGGCCTCTTCGTTATGCAATCTAGGAATATGCTCAAGGTGGTACTCCTTGAATTCTTTCAATAATTGTAAACACCGCTCATAGGTTGCAATCAAAGCTTCACTTCGACATTCATATGTCCCAATCAATTGGTTAACTACTAACATAGAATCACCGAAGATTTCAACATCATCGGCACGTATTTCTCTGAGTAACTCTAACCCCTTGAGTAAAGCCTGGTACTCAGCCTGATTGTTTGTCGTAGCAACAATCGACAACGAAATTTCTTACTTCCGTCCTCGGGGTGAAATTAAGAGAATACCGATACCTGCTCCGTCCTTGCACGTAGACCCATCAAAGAATAAATTCCAAGGAGCAATCTCCACAGAGCTTACCACATTGCAATGCTGAGTAACAAAATCGGCCATCACTTGACCTTTAACTGCCTTAGCCAATTCATACCTTAAATCAAACTCTGAAAGTGCCAGAATCCATTTGCCGATTCTTCCACTTAATATCGGCATCGACAGCATATACTTAACCACATCATCTTTGCAGATAACAGTGCATTCAGCCGACAATAAATAATGCCTCAATTTAATGCCAGAGAAATATAAACATAAGCATAATCTCTTTATGGCCGAATACCTGGTTTCAGCATCCACCAACCTTCTGCTCAGATAGTATATCACACGTTCCTTTCCTTCAAATTCTTGAATCAAAGCCGATCCGATAACACTGTCATCGGTAGATAAATACAATCTGAAAGGCTTCCCGTGCTGAGGTGGAACCAAGACTGGAGGGTTTACCAAATATTTTTTAATCTCCTCCAAGGCTAACTGTTGTTCTTCTTTCCATATAAACTCTTGATCGGCTTTCAGCTTTAACAATAGACTAAAAGATTTAATCTTACCAGACAAGTTGGATATAAATCTTATAATGAAATTAATCTTGCCGATCAAAGATTGCAGCTCAGTCTTGTTTGTAGGAGCAACCACTTTGTTAATTGCATCAATGGATTTCCTGCCGATTTCAATGCCTCTTTGATGCACCATAAAGCCCAGAAACTGTCCTGCCGATACACCAAATGCACACTTGTTAGGATTCATCTTCAACCCATGCTCTCATGTGCACTCCAATATTTTTCGCAAATCGGCAAGATGCTTCCCGAAATCTCCAGACTTAACCACTACGTCGTCAATGTAGATTTCAACTATCGTGCCGATATACTTATGAAAGATGAAATTCATTGCTCTCTGATAAGTAGCACCGACATTCTTTAAGCCAAAAGTCATGACAACCCACTCAAATAAACCGACGTGACCTGGACATCTGAAAGCAGTCTTGGATATGTCTTCTTCAGCCATGAATATTTGATTATACCCAGCATTACCATCCATGAAGCTAATGATTTGATGTCCAGCAGCAGCATCGATCAGCAGATCGGCAACAGGCATCGGATAGCCATCCATCGGTGTGGCCTTGTTGAGATTCCTGAAATTAATACAAACACGAAGTTTTCCATTCTTTTTATACACAGGAACAACATTAGAAATCCATTCAGCATATCGGCATTGCCGAATGAATCTAGCTTCGATTAACTTTGTAATCTCAGCCTTGATGTCGGGTAGAATAGTAGGATTGCATCGGCGTGCAGGTTGCCGATGTGGCTGGAAACCAGACTTGATGGGTAACCGATGTTCAACTATCGATCGGTCTAAACCAGGCATTTCTGTATAATCCCAAGCAAAACAATCTTTATATTCCTTTAACAAATCAGTTAACTACTATTTACATTGGGATTCTAACTTAGCACTAATAAAGGTAGGCCTAGGTTTACTACCATCGCCGATGTCAATCTCAAGTAAATAATCGGCGGATGTGAAACCCTGTCCCAGTTTTCCATCATCAGCGAACCGATCCATTAAAACTCTTCTTCAGGACCGACTGCTTGGATCGGTGTTGATGACGACCCGTAGGGTTCGTAGTCCGATCTTTCGATGAGAGTTGGTGGATAACTCGATTGGTGGATGGAGATGACGTTCACGGCTCGACTACAACTGTCCAAGGACGCTGCGCCTTAGCAACCGATACACCACCTCCGATGGCTGTCGTGATCTTGCGGCGCGACAACCAGCCACTAAGGCTCCCGTCCTGCAAGCAATCGAAGAACCAGCAAGAACAAGATGAACAAGCACTCAATTGCAAGATGAATATGAAGGTTTCAATCTGAGAACACAATATGGTGAGGTTCGGATGACAATCAGACGGACGGTTGATCCAACACGCGCGCTGAAAGGCGGTAGCAATAGCTAACTCGACGAAACAAAACCTAAACTGTTTGTGGCGGCTCTAAAGACTTATAAGGAGTTGGGAGGACGACCACAAGGGTGTTGGGGTCGTTCTCCAACCCTAGGACGCGTCCCTAATGGACCCAACTTGATACATGGCCCATCAGCCCAAATTAAGGCGACGCAGCACCGGTGGACAGAAAAGGACTCGGTACAAAAACGACTACTCTGGATGTGTTCAATAAGATATAGCCTTGGTTCTGGATCCGTTGGAAAGTAGACTTGATAAGCTTTCCAAAAAGTGTGAGAATGTCCCAATCGGAGTCCGTATGAAGTCGTGGCATCCATCACAAGTTGGTGCTGTCCTGCAGTCCAAATCCAGCTAGCGCCCATCCCGTGTCCCGCTGATCCTCTCCATTGTTCCTGAGCAAAACAAGAGTGCACGTATCTCCATTGTCTAAATATAATGGACAAGAGTTTGAGAATAAACTTACTTGATGGTTGAGTTCACAGGCACGAGCACGAGTAATAGGACCAAGTGGTGCTGGAGATGGTGTTGGTGTGGTGTTGATGTCCTCATCAGGTGTAATATGGTAATCGGCAATTTTGAGGAATTCCTTGTCCCAAGCCTCACCGGATATGCACCTGGCCTGCTCATAAGTTTCCGATTCTGCCGATGCAACAGTAGATGAGGCTTCACTTTGGACGACTTCAATTATGTCCCCGATCCACTGTACAAGGCTTTGATGCATGGTGGAAGGAATACAGCAATTAGCGTGGATCCAATCCCTTCCTAGGAGCAAGTTATAGGTGCCTTTGCCACTGATTACAAAAAATGTTGTCGGTAAAGTTTTGCTGCCGATGGTTAACTCAACACATATGGCCCCTCATGGCTGTCGACACATTGCCTTCAAAGTCCTTGAGCTTCATGTCTGTTTTGGCCAAGTCTTGGTCGCCTTTCCCAAGCTTTCTGAACACGACATACGGCATTATGTTTATTGATGCGCCACCATCCACTAACATCTTTATCATAGGCTGTCCATCCACTTTGCCTTTAACGAACAAAGCCCTTAGGTGCTGCCTTTCATCATCGGCAGGCTTCTCAAAGACAACTGCCATCGGATCCAGGACCAATTGTGCCATGTCGGCAGTCTCTTCATCATCGCTGACAGGTGTCATGAATTCCATCGGCAACATGACGACCATGTTGATTTATGCCGATGGATCCCTGTCCTTGCGCTTTGGCCTCCACTGCTTTTCCCTTGAGGGTTCTTCATTGTTATATAGGTCATTGCGGCGTTCACGTTGAATCCTCCTTTTCTGAGTCTTCATCAGACCCTTGGGGCACCATTGAGGGAGCTTGGTCTTCCAGACAAGCTGATGCCGCCTCTCATTACTCACATCGGTACTTCTCCCGATGTTGGGGTTTCTAGAGAATGTTTCTTCGTCAGGCACTCTTGCGTTGGCCATCTCCTTGAGCTCTTCTTGGTCAATACGCCTGCCAAGCCTGTTATGGGCACTGAGCTTGCCCCCAGTCGATCATGTGCCAACTTCTTCTCCCTGAGTAGCTTGGCGTACCTAGATGCTCGATCATCAAAACAAGGTTTCTTACCTGACCGATCGGCAGTGTAGTACCCATTGCATTCAGGACAATTATCAGCAATGGGTAGCTTGATGCCTTCCTCCCAACAGTGAATGAAGAAGGGATACCTCCAGTGGTCCTTATGCCGAAGCCATTCCTGGTGCTCTTCTTCTTCTTGTCGATATCGCTCTTCACGTGATTGTCGATGATCTCGCCTTGGCTGCTTGTGCGTGATTACAACACCAGGAGCCCTTCTGGCACTGCCACCTTCATCGGCAACCTTCTTGCCCTTTCTGTCATCGGCAAATCTCCTTTCATCACGCTCAGTTACTTGATAGTTAGGATCTACCGATGCGTTCTTCCTGGCAGCTTCCGATGTCAGCACTTTGGTTCTTCCACCAGCTTCCACCATGTTATTTGGAAACGGGTGCTGATAAATCTTCATTGGTTTCTGGACTTTAGACTTTTCAAACTTGATTCATCCAGATTCAATCTCTGACTGCAACTGCTGCCTGAATACCTTGCAATCATTGGTACTGTGAGAAGTTGCATTGTGCCACTTGCAGTACCTGATTTTCTTGAGCTCTTCGGCCGATGGAATTACTTGGTTGGGCGCCAACTTGATTTGCCCTTCTTGAAGTAACAAGTCAAACGTCCTATCGGCCTTGGTGATGTCAAAGGTGAACCTTTCATCCTCCTTCTGGCCGAACAGACAAGACACAGATTTCTTATCCTTCACCCATTCGGCAACACTGATGTTTAGCTCTTCATCTGACCCAGAATCTTCTTCTTGCCCGATGAAGGTCACCTTCTTGTTCCAAGTCTTCCTGGGTTCAAAGGTTTTGATATCCTAATCGGCAATTCTTTGCACCAGGTGACTTAGGCTGATACCAATTGAAGGATCGAGAACGGCGACCAGAGGGGGGGTGAATGGGAGCCTCAAATTTCTCTCGAAATATTCGGGCCACTCTTCCCAAAAGCCAAACCCAGTTGTTGGGTGCTCAACCTCCCCGAGCAACGCGAGCGGGGATTCAGACGAAAACGGAGAAATGAGAGCTCACCGGCAGTGGAGGAAAACTCACCGGAAACCCCCAAGATAGAGTTCTCAACCCCTATGAGAAAGAGGCAAAAACCCTAAGCAAAACAGCCAGAAAAACAGGCGACGGACGCTGGAAGACAACGCGACGGACGCTCCAGGACAGGGCGACGGACGCTGGCGACGGACGCAGAGAGATCGTCCGTCGACCTTCCAGAGAGCACTGCAGAAGAGAAGCAGAAGGCAGGGCATCAGACGCTTGGGTGAGCGTCCGTTGGCGTCGGACGCTGCGCGACGGACGCTTAGGCGAGCGTCCGTCGGCCTTCCAGAGAGCCAGACAGAAACTCAGAAACAGCAGAGGCGACGGACGGTCGGCGACGGACCCTGAGGAGCGTCCGGCGCCAAACCAAAAGCTCAGACACACCGAGTGACGGACGCTAACGTCAGCACGCACCAGCGTCCGACGCAAAACCCTCGGAGCGTCCGACGCCCCCGAAAATCGCGCAGAAACCCCGAAAAGCGATTTTCCTTCGCCAAATCTTCTCAAATCTCGACCAAATGATCACCAACTGCAACCAAACTTTGTAGGCATGATCCTAGTGCAGTTGGGGAGCTATCCCGAAGAAATCATCGCTCAATTTGGGTCGGATGAGCGGGAACACTCGGATTTGGGGGAGAAAAGGGAAAACGAAGAACGTCGCAAAGAAATCGCCCGATCTGCGTACTCGAGAGGTTTGAGGAAGGATCCTTCGGTGCAAAGATGCTCCTCTCGAATACGAACAACTTGATTCAAACGGATTTGCAAGAGCTACTCCCAACAAAGAGAAATCATCTCGGGAAAAAGAGAGAGCAAAAGCAAAACGCGAAGAACACAAGCAAAACGAGGACACGATCAAGAAATCGAAGCCGCCATGGCTTACGGAGGTTACGGCCTCCGATTCCTTGCAACAAACTCGAGTTCTTACAAAGGTTGGTGGGATCAACCTAGGGATCTCATGAACTAGAGAGAGGTTAGAGAGAGAGAGTTGGGGCAAATGATTAGGGTTCAAGAGATAGGATGAGGATACCCCTTCATCCTCTATTTATTAGAGGCTTTGGCTATTTTCCAAAGACCCCCCTAGATACAATGAGTGAACTACCTAGCCTAAGCATTGCAGTCCAAGCTCCGGTAAATAACTCCCTCGATTTGAATGGACGGCCCCGCTTCCTGCCAGGAGTTGCCGTCGCCTCGACGCAACCTCCAGGATTCCGCCACGTGCCATCCCCGCTTCCTCGGAAGCTCCGCCCGGGTTTTGAGGCCCAAACCCGTGAAACCCGCCACCGGTAGCTTTCGGCTCAACTATCGAACCCCGAGTTTTGCGGCCCAAACTCGGAAACCGACGCGGATGGTTTTGAGGACCAAACCACCAAACCACTCGACGCGAGCCACCTTGTCTTCGCCCGATCGGACTCCGAGTCCCCTGAGCCTCTGCTCGACTCGCGCGTCCACCGTCTTGACTTGGTCGACTCGGTCTACCTCCATGTCTTCTCGCACTCGCCGGTGCCAGGCACTAGCCACCACAGCTAGTCCGCCGGCGCCCATGGTCCCTCAGTCCGAGCCCCGCTTCCGCCCTTCACCGCTCTCAGTCCATCGGCACGGCAAGCCTCTACTCGACCTTCTCCACGCCATTGACCACTGTCACTAGGCATAGCACCTGCACACCACAAGCCGATAGACAGGCACACATTTGCTTTCGCAAAGATTAGTAGTAAGCCACTCAAACTGAAACGCTCAAGTGTTGGGCAATCACTCATCACAAAACTGAACATCATGGGTACTTATCCACCATGTGTTCGCACAAATTCTTGGGACGCGTACTTATCCTTGATGTGCGACAGTAATCCTTGGAAGGCCAAATCTGCCAGTTGCCGATCATCAAGTACCAGGCTGTAGCACTTGTTCTTCATGTCCCGCAGCCTTTGAACAAAGCTTTCTACCGATTCATCATTGCGTTGTCTCATCTTGACCAAATCGGTAAGCTTCTTTTCATGTATGCTAGCGAAGAAGTATTTATGAAATTGTCTCTCTAGATCGGCCCATGTGATTACAGAATTTGGAGGCAGCGATATGAACCATGTGAATGCCGATCCAGACAATGATGAAGAGAACAATCTCACCTTCAATTCCTCCCTGCTGGTAGCTTCTCCGCACTGGATAATGAAGCGGTTGACGTGCTCCATTATTGATGTGTCGTTTGATCGGAGAACTTAGTAAAATCGGGCACTTTGTACCGATTTGGGAGAGGAATCAAGTCATATGCTGGAGGATACGGAGTCCGATAAGAATATGTATTGACTTTGGGCTTAATGCCGAATTGTTCTTTTATAACTTCGGCGATCCTATCGGTCCAATACGCATCCTGCTCTTGCCGACTCATTGGCTGGTTGTTGACTGGTGGAGCCGGCTGATGCGCCTCCTGAAGATGATGCGGAGTAGTCACGGGCGCAGCACCAGTCATCTGAACACTATGCATCGGTTGATTTACCGATGGGTAGTTTTGCACACTTAGCAGATTAGGTTGAGTCATCGTATTCATCGGTTGTTGTACCGATGGTCCGTTCTGATTGTTCGTTGGGCCTCCATAATGATACATTGACACGCCAGGCTGTTGAGCTGGCGGCTGGTTAGCCCATCCAGGGTTATAAATCATCGGCATATGACTTACCGATGGCTGATAGCTAACTGGAGTGTGTTGCTCTTGTATCCTGGAGCAGTCAATCATCAGATTACCTTGAGGAACTAGCACTCCAACTTGAGGATTTGCAACCATAGGTTGGCTTCCAGCTGCTATAGCGTGTTGCATCGGCATAGGTCTTGCCGATGGTGACATCAGAGGTATCTTAGGAATCACTTGGAAATTTTCTGATGGCACTTGTACAGTTGGAGAGGGCGCAGAATAATGCATCATAGGGGCCACCGGCTGTGATTGCATTGCCGATGCCATAGAGCCCTTCCAAGCTGAGCTATCTCCCTGCACCAGATTAGAACCAACAACTAGATTTGGAGGCATACCGTATCCCCACCACTTAGTGGGAGCTGATTGACTCTGGATAGCAGATCCTGAAATTGCTGACGCCACTGGATCTGTATGGAGCTTGGTGACGCTATTAGGGCTCAGCCTTGGCGGTGTAGCCACATCGGCAGACGGTTCTACAGGAGCAGAGGACGCCATTGGGGCTACCGATGGGCTTATAGATGCCGATCCAGGTCGATGATACGTTGGACCAACATATTGAGGTGCATGTCCTTCTTTGAATGATTGCATGACAACATTGTAGACAGTATTGGACAGCACGCTGGAGTGGCTAATTAATGCTTGACTTAGAGCAGAATTAACCATCTCTTATAACTTACCAGGATTGGCGTCATATGTGACCTGCCGTGGCAACGGCGGATCTTGCTTCTGGATTGCTTCGCCGCAACTGCTTAGGCTGAAGGATTTCAGATATAATTGCTTGTACTCCTCCATAGCCCGCTCCATGGCCAGTTTCTGATCATCTTTCAGATCGGCCTCGGAGACTTCAATGACGTTCCTCTGGTTAACGTCGGCGTTATCACCCATGATAGATGTATAATTTATATAATCGTGTCCCACTGGACGTGCCAAAAGAGGTGTTGACACAAAAAGCGTCAGGATCTACGAACACCTCAGGCTTATACCCGAAATTCGATATCCGGAGGCGTGCCAGTCGATTTGACCAGTTAATCGACAAGGACGATAACTAGAACAAGATTCAATCAAGACAACGGCGATGCGCCCGGATGTCAAGATTGGGACTTGATCAGGATAACTAGAGCAGAGCTGAACGAGACAACAGCGATGTGCCCAGATGTCAAAGCTCAGAGGCGGAACTTGCAAGGGTTTGACGGAGATCAAGATGATGCAGCCCGTCGAAGCTTGAAGAACTCGTAAATAAACTAAGACTAATGCAATAAAGGGTAAATTGCGATAAAAGTAGAATAAGAGTAAATTGATTTGATTGATATTGGATTGATATCTTTACACGCAGCCCTTGGACACATATTTATACTCCCGTATGGAGAGTTGTACAAAGATACGACAGTATCTTTCCTAAAACAAAGAGGTGTTGATACAAAAAGCGTCAGGATCTGAGAACACCTCGGGCTTATACCCGAAATTCGATATCCGGAGGCGTGCCAGTCGATTTGACCAGTTAATCGACAAGGACGATAACTAGAATAAGATTCAATCAAGACAACGGCGATGCGCCCGGATGTCAAGATTGGAGCTTGATCAAGATAACTAGAGCAGAGTTGAACGAGACAACAGCGATGCGCTCGGATGTCAAAGCTCAGAGATACTCCCACGCGGAACTTGCAAGGGTTTGACGGAGATCAAGATGATGCAACCCGTCGTAGCTTGAAGAACTCGTTGATAATCTAATACTAATGCAATAAAGGGTAAATTACGATAAAAGTAGAATAAGAATAAAATTGGTTTGTTTGATATTGGATTGATATATTTACACGCAGCCCTTGGGCACATATTTATACTCCCGCATGGAGAGTTGTACAGAGACACGATCCGTACCCTTCCTAAAACAAACTCCTAATTTTAAGGAAACTGACTCGCGCAGGAGTCGGATCTAAAATAACAATATTATTTTTCTAAACAAACACACCCTATTTTTAAAGTAAAACAAACGACTCATGCAAGAGTCGGACCCAAACTGCTACAATAATACTGGTATAATAATACTGGTATAAAAATCACCAGTTTCCTTATACCTCTCCCTCGATGAAAACTTTCCATCGGCAGATCCTTTCAATCCGCGGTTTCCTTCTTTGGTGACCGGTAATCTTCTGCTGACATCAAGCGCTAAGTCACCCTGTACTCATCGGCACCCCATGCCCATCGGCATCGGCAATACTTCCCGATCGGCAACCTTGTACTGGTAACTTGTCTTCACCAATCCCCATTAACAATCGGCATCGGCAACATCGGCAATCGGCTTCTATAGTTTTGGCGACAGTCATTCAACTCCTATCGGCAGCATCCGAAACCTCCAGCTTCCATCGGCAACACACTTAGTCTTCCCACAGCACATTCCCATCGACAATACTGACTCATGACTTCCCGATGCCGATTGAAAACGGCTGCCGATCAACACAAGCTTTAGTTCATTTGACACGTACCGAAAAACGGTGTCAACATATACCCATTCGGTAGCCTTTAGGTGAAATAGGCAAACCGAAATGGCTCCTAAAATTGACCTTGAGGTCACAGGACAGATGTAAGGCCAGTCTCGGGTTGACCCATACCCATCCGTAGCCTATGCTGAAACATTGGTTAACGGGACCGGGTTTAAGGCCACGCCTATGTGGATCTATTCCCATCTCTAGCCTGTGTGGAAACATCGGTTAGTACCGAAATAGCCAAATATCAAAATGCCAAGTTCCCTTGAATTTCTTAAAACTAGTCGCTTCCTATTTCTAGGAATTGAATTCCTTTAAGAATATAGGAGAACCAGCTGACCAAACGAAAGAACCGAATGCCAAGACCTAGTGATGATGCATAAGAAGGGTTCAACGTACCTATCGTCCTCACATAAAAACTGAAGTGGACTGAAAGAAACGAAATCACTAAAATTTTAGTTGACAATTTTAAACCGCATGCCATTTTAAGTAAAACTTGAAATTAGAATGAACTTCATCAAAATATGAAACGAAATTACCGGTGTATATATATATATATATATATATAATACCAGAGGTTGCTGGTATGATCCAAAACCGTAAAATTTCATCTCAATTTTTAAACCTTATATGCATATGTTTGTACAATATGGTTAAAAATAGGTTGGTACAAATTTTGTGACCCGCACCGTGAGTTAATCGATATGAAAAAGTTTGCCTCATGGCCTCTTTGAAATGCTAGGTTTTTTTGTGTGTTTTTTATTAAAATCAACAGATTCTTTTAGAATTCCTTTGTCCCGAGATAGGATCTAATCTAACACGTGGACGGATCTTATTATCATTATCATACCACTAAAATCCTAGGAGCACAATAGTACCTATAGTTGGGAAACGGGACGGCCCGACCCGGCATGGGCGGTACCGGCCTAGCACAATCCAATGGTCACTGGGCCGAGGAGGCCTGCCGTGCCTCACAGGTCAGCGGCCTTGGCCTTCGGCCTAGGCACGGGCCTGTCGGTCGATTTTCGTGAAGGGATGGCCCGTGAGGCGCGGTAAAAAAAACGAGTCGTGCCAGCCCATAGCAAGTCAATGGTTCATTTGGCCCATGATAATGTTGGGCCGCAATGTGAGGTAGAGAAATTTTTGAATTTAGAACAATTATATATTGGAATTCCATATACTAGTGGGGCTCTATCGGGCCTAAAGCTTTTAACGGGCCATGTCGTACGAGCCCATGTGCCTAGGGTGAGGCCCAGACACGGCCCGTACATCAGGCCGGGCCAGCCCGAGCCCGCACTACACCGGGGCGTGCCAGGCCAATTTGGCGGTCTTTAATTTGGGCGAGCTGCCGTGCCTGGGCTGAATGCCCAAGTATGATAGTACCGGAAGGTGCTGTTGGTTTCCTTGTAGGGTCTTAGTGGTATGGTAATGATAATAATATTTGTCCACGTAAACCACATAAAATAATAAACACTATGGGTACTATCAACACTTCTAAAAAAAGATGTGATAAAAGATTGAAAAAATATCATGATAACACATTATGGTTATCACCAATACATTAAATTAGCAAGTTAACCATGTTTTTGATTTTATCAATTGACTTCCAAAATATGATATAATCCTCAATCTACTTATAAGAATAGACGTGCTTACAAGTGTAACACCATAAATTTGCACTTTTGAGAATAATAAAGTTAAAATGATTTATTTATGGATTTTTTATGCTCATGAAACTCTAGAAAATAAAATTAATTTGTCAAATTGAAAAATTTACCTAGGGTTAGTGTGCATTCATGCCTTGCATTAATTTATTTGGTTGATTGGTTTTGATCCAAACTCAAAAGGATTCAAAATTCATTTGAAAATGATTTTGGAAAATCATTTTACAAAAAGAAAAGAAAAGAAAAGGCAAACCTCTCCTCTCCGTATCTCTCTCTAGTTTCGGCCTCTGTACCCCAAAGCTTGGCCCAGCTCCCTTGTCCCTCTCCCTCACGGCCCAGCCTTGTCGGACCAGCACCGAGCCCGCAGTGCCCCCTCCTCTTTCTCCTTCCTGCTGACACCCCGGCCCCGCGCGACAGTGCCTTCTTCCTCCTCCCCTTCTTCTTCACGGACTCTGCTCAGCAGGGAAGCTCCAGCTCCACCCCGTATGCCCCCTTGCCGTGAAGAGCAAGGCCCCAGCCCCTATAAATACCGAGCCCCTTCACTTCTCCACCCTAACCCAACCCTGAATCGAGCCCTTGCGCCTCGCATTGTGCTTACCGCCGCCGTCGCATCTCACCAAGATCCCGCTGCCGCCGTCGAGCTCACGCCTTGCCCCATCGACGACGCTGTAAGTACTACGACGAGCTTCGGGTTGATCTCTCGAATTCGCACCAACTCTTCTCCCTTCTTTACTGCATCAGTTCGCTCACGCAACCTCGCCGTCGTGTGCAGTAGCTCCGCCGCCCGCTGCTGCTCGACGGCATCCGCCTCCATCCACCTCCAGCCGTCGCAACGCCCTCGGTGAGTTCCCTGTGGTCCGCGCTTTATCCTAGTGAAAATGTGAAATTCCCGATCCAAACCGAGGCCCATAGGCCCTTCGTCAATTTCACCGGCAAGCTCACATGCCGTCGGCCATGTCCGCCACCGTGCCGGCATTTACTCCGGCCGAACGATATCTTTCATTTCAATCTGAGCCGTCTAGATTTGTTGTTTTTGTAGGAAGATGAAGAAGACGATGAAAGGCATCTTTGGTGGATCGTCGTCACGCTCAACCCGAAGCCGGAGCCATTCATCCCGAGCTACCGAGATGAGTGTTGATGAAGAATCGGAAGCTAGATATGAGTTGTACAAGGAGAGCCAAGTGGAGTTGCGGAATGAGGAAGAGATAGCCCGCTTCACCATCTTCAAGAACCGGAAGTATGCCCTCACGCCAATCTTTGATCCCAATCTACTGCAAGAAACAGGTATAGATCGAGAACTTGACATTGTTTTTGCGCAATTAGGATGGGAGAGTTTTTGGGAAATGCCGGGAATAGGAGGGAAATATATTACTGCAGAATTTTTAAGTACCCTCAAAGCTAGCGACATAGGAGTCACATTTAGATTGTTTGGGCAAGAATTTACTCCATCATGGAAGAACTTTAGCATGCTTCTAGGCTTTAGAGAAGAATGTGTTTTAGACATAGATCATGCTATTGAACATTTTAATCATGCCCAGTTTTGGACTGAGATTTCTGGTCAACCCACTTTTAGAGCACCAAGAATGAATGACATACTTAATCCCACATTGAGGTTTCTCCATAAGTGGATAGCTATGACTATGTTCACTAGACCCGACACACGCACAGTGCGTATAGAAGAGCTTAAGTTGCTGTCTGCTGTTGTAAGAAGGGTAAAGGTTTCACCGATTAAGATGATTGTTGCACATTGGTTAGCTCTACCTTCTTTAACTGGTTACATTGAGTGCACTTCTCTAATTACAAAGATGATTAATGCATATGGACTAGCAGAGAAGGCAACAAATGATCAAGTAGTAGTGCGTGATATTATTGATTTCCAATATTTTAACAAAGCACACATTTTGAAGAAGAAGAGGGATGGGACCATTATTATGATTTATCGCGGTTTTGCAACCGAGATCCCGTTACCTAACCGGGATTACAGTTTATATGTTGTGCAGTCGCTTTTGGTTGATTTGCAGCCTAGGGTTGGACCATCCCAAGAGAGAGTTTCAGCTAGGTTGGCCACTCAGCAGCCGACACACTACTACGATACAGATCCTACACCACAGGGTCCCGCTTTCACTACTTACGCTGGCTGGCAAGAGCCAGAAGGTTCGAGGAGACGCCACCCGTACAACGAGGGTACCTCTTCTTTAGGACAAAGGTCTTCCACAGGAGAGGAATTCGCCTTAATCCACCACAGGCTTGATGAGCAAGAGCAGAGACTCACTTTGATCAAAGAGAGACTTACCAACATCGATAATATGCAGCACATGACCCATGATCAGTTAGCTACACTACTCCACCACTTCGGTCTCGGCCCTCAGCCACCACCTCAGTGATCTACCACGTCATGATCTAGCTTGGGGGAGGCAACCCCTGCAAGGTGAGTGTTCTCACCTAGTTATCTTTTAGTTATCCTTTATTCCTTTATTTCAGTTTGTGAGATTAGTATTGTTAAATTAGAAAAATATATGAAAATCCCAAAAATAAGAATACAACTAGTCTATCTAATTTGTCGCAATCTGGAAGTTTTTACTTATCATAGAAATGATGAATAATTACTCTATTGTAATTTCTATGACATCCCTAGCCTTCAAACATGAATTCTCGTCTTATACTTAATTAATGAGCTTTAAATTGAATGCATGGGAAGCTTATGCTTGATCTGAGGTCTGGGTAATTGATGGATATGATATGTGATAATCTGAGTTGCTATTTATCTTGTTCCAAATGACACTAAAGTTCTTATTTTTGAAATGAAATTGATTAAATGTATTGAGTTAGATTAAGCTTTGTTGATCCTATGAGAAGTCATTATGCTACTGAATTAAAATCACGTACGCATTTCATCCATCTTTCATATTTATGCTCAGTATCATAATTGTTGATATCATCTCAAAAGTTTATTAGTAGCATGGGACTATCTCTACAACTAAAACATACGGGCTCCCATCGCTTCACCCCGACAAAACGATCTACCCAGCACCGTATAGTTTCAATACCAGCTTCCCTCTCGCCCGGCGCCCCCACGCACGCACGACTCCCACCGGCGCCCTCGCGACCCGCTGCCTCGCCGGCTGCAGACCCTGCCCGGCGACACGCCTCCTCGACGCCCGACGACTCGCCCGGCGACACCTCCACGACCGACGATCCCGCCCGGCGATCCGCCGCCTCCACGCCCGACGACCCTAGGGCACGACGCCATCGCCGTCGGCCGCAGCACCGCGACCGAGCAGCAACAGTAAGACATTCTGTCATTTGTTTTCGATGTCATTTTCCTTCTATATGGTCTGTACTATACTAAGATTGTTTGAAACTGAAATCAGAGCAGCAAAGTTTAGTATTCTGCAGCTCAATCTTTCTTTTGTTTTGCGATTCATGGTTACTAAAAATGGATGTGTTGGCTACTGAACCCTTTTATGAATTTGTGCATGTTCAGGGTTGTTTCATATTTGTGTTTGTTTTATCACTTTTTAGGCCAAATTTCAATGGGTGATGAACTGATCAGTTCTGAATTTGTACATGAACCCATTTTTTTTCCAGTGACACTTCCGTGTACTAAAGTATGATAGGAATCTATAGTTAAATAATAGTTGACCAACCAATTTCTTTGCATTTTCTTCCAGCACCCCCATTGATCTGAGAATGAACTATTGAGCTCAGCGAATGTTGCTGAGACCTCGCACGCCTAAGTTCTTCTCCTTTCAAAATTCACAGAACAAAAATGAGAATACCTCAATTTTTTTTAACCAAGCTATGCTAGCCCCACTTACTATAGGTAGGATTCATCCACTAATTATGTGCAGAGAATAGCTCTTTTATCCAGCATGGAAATCCGGCAACCTGTAGCTATATTAGAGCTTAATTAGATGTGACCTATATTTAGCCCGGTCTTAATTGCTTGTATAGCTATGCTAGCCCCACTTACTATAGGTAGGATTCATCCACTAATTATGTGTAGAGAATAGCTCTTTTATCCAGCATGGAAATCCGGCAACCTGTAGCTATATTAGAGCTTAATTAGATGTGACCTATATTTAGCCCGGTCTTAATTGTTTGTATTTTACATAGCACAAGGTATAGTGTTTTCTGCCAATATAAGTAGTTCTGCGTGCAAGGGCATATTTTTAAATATTCTTTCCAAATGAAGTACTACTTAACTCTGAATCCTTGTGCTGCCAAAGTAGTTGTTTCTCAATTCGACTATTGTTTCAATGAAACCTAAATATAAGTAGTACAGACCATATAAAAGGAAACCTAAATATGTGGATTTCATTAGTTATCAGTAAAAGGTATCTCTGCTGCCTGCTGCAGTGTGCATTTGGATCTTTTAAATGAAAACAATAATATCTTCAATTTGTTTCTATACTTTACGTATTGATATCACACATGCAGGGAGCTCATGTTCTGAAGATCCTTGTATATATCTGTTTATGATTATGGCTCATGTTCTGAATATTATTTTGAACACATGATATGATTGAATTTGTATCCATTGTCCATCTGCACCCTTAGCTGAAAATTCAGTGTGTTGTATACACTTTTAATTGTCCATCTGCTCCGTGTGACTTCAATGTTAATCCATGTTCGGACTAGCAACACTGTTAACACAGTTGTTTGTTCAACAGAAATTAGTGATATATATACTGATATTTCATAAAATATAGAAGATGTTCGTGTGTTACTAATTAGTGATAACATGTTCACTGATGCTTTGCAGGAGTGCCATCGTCCACATGCATCGCTCACTGGCTTCCCCTAGCGCTCGCTCGCCCCCTGCATGGTAACATGTTGACTGATGCATTTTCCTTGACTTAGATTATGTTCTGGATCCTAAACTGCTTGCACTTTTAAGATAATTTATGTTTCAAACAAACCATGCAGAGAAATGGTTTACCACTACATAGCAGTCATCTGTTCTAAATCAGAAATTGTGCAATGCTGATCTGTGTTGGTTCGGCACATGCAAAATGTTTCTATTTATGTGAAACCTATGATTTCCGAAATGTTAAAATGGTGGCTTGTATACAAAACATAGAATTATCAGCTTTAGTTTGTCAACTAAGCTACAAAAAAAATAAGGAAACCTTCAGCACTAAAGGCAAATAGCTTATGCCTTGCAGAAGAACAAAGTTAAGCAAAATGCTGCCGCAGTGAACACTGTCTGATGTACACAGCAACAGATTCTTATTACTGAATCAAATGGTCCGTTCATCTGTACATTGGTCCGTCTGCTGTGATTGTGCACAATCTGAAACTCTGTCTAGGCATTCATTATTACTGAAACTTCGACAATGGGTACAGCCTGCACAATCTGTGACCTTCTATGTTGCTATTGTCTTGTTGTGTTGCCATTTTTGCTATTGTGTTTACATTAAAATATGATTTACAGTACAGGATATACGTAAGATAGAGGAGTTGTGTTGGCATACATGCTATTGTGTTTGCCACACATCTGGTTTGTTGAAGTCTAGCACTAAATGTCTTCAAAGCTTGTTCTGTGGTCCAGTTTGCTATTGATGTCTTGTGTTTACTGTGTGTTCCTTTGTGGCCATCGTTACTATTGTGCTGACACTATGATTTACTGGTTACCTTCCTTTACAGCCATGGCAGAATTGGCACCAAAAGGGTCCCAGTTTGACAACAAGCAGTATGACAAGAAAATGCAGGAGCTACTGTAAGTCTTCTTGCATAGATTTGTTACTACTTAGTCACTTTGATTCTATGCTTAGTTCTTCACTTGTCCTATAGCTTTTCATTTACTTAACTTTTGTACCATGCTTGCAATGTACAGAACTGAAGAGTTCTTCACTTTGTATAGTTTGTGAAAGTTTTGACAACATGGGGCTACAAGAGAACCTTCTGAGAGGCATCTATGCCTATGGTATATAAAAATCTCATTTACTTCCTGATATTCCTCTATGCAGTGAGTTTTGATGTGCCCTGCAATTACATTACTTAATTTGCATTTGCATTTGCATTCTTCAGGTTTTGAGAAGCCATCAGCTATTCAGCAAAGGGGAATAGTTCCCTTCTGCAAGGGGCTTGATGTGATTCAACAGGCCCAATCTGGAACTGGAAAAATTGCTACCTTCTGTTCTGGAATCTTACAGCAGCTTGATTATGGATTGGTTGAGTGCCAGGCATTGGTTCTTGCTCCAACCCGTCAGCTTGCTCGGCAAATTGAGAAGGTTATGCGTGCTCTTGGGGACTATTTGGGTGTCAAAGTGCATGCCTGTGTTGGTGGAACATCCGTCCGTGAGGACCAAAGGATTCTTGGCAGTGGTGTGCATGTAGTGGTGGGCACACCAGGGCGTGTGTTTGATATGTTGCGTAGGCAGTCCCTCCGCCCTGAGAGCATCAAGATGTTTGTGTTGGATGAAGCTGATGAGATGCTTTCCCGTGGATTCAAGGATCAGGTTTACTTCTTACTCCTTGTTAACACTACAACTTCCCAGTGCTATTGTTAACCATGCATGTGTGATTGTTCTCGCCATGCTGTGGTACCTTAGGTACAATTTCTGTGTTTTTTAAGTTTCATGACATGATATTGTGTTCGATGTTACCCATGAAGGCTTAAACCTGATGCGTGCTAATTTATCAAAAAGCTATATTGATAAAATTTGGATTAAAACATATCTGATTCTTGAATTGCTGTTACAGCCTGTTTCAAATTTTGTGCCTGACTGTTATCTTCAATCAACTAATCCATGTTTTTGCATGGTATTTGGTATAGTGATATGCACAGGTCAAATTTATTTTTGGGATGCATATAAAGCTAATTTAACTTCTGTGACCAAACTTGCTGATATGGTCATCTAATGTTCCTGAACCAGCTTTGAACTGTTCTTTTCTACTACTATTATTACAGAATATATCTTTTGATAGCTTATAAGCTGCTTGACTTCAACTGATGTGTGCCCTTTGCAGATCTATGATATCTTCCAGCTTCTTCCATCGAAGATTCAGGTTGGTGTGTTCTCAGCTACAATGCCCCCTGAGGCCCTTGAGATCACCCGCAAGTTCATGAACAAGCCTGTGAGGATTCTTGTCAAGAGAGATGAGCTCACCCTAGAGGGTATCAAGCAAATTCTATGTCAATGTATGAGATACTCGCCGCAAGGTGGACTGATTGGAAGCTTGACACTCTATGTGACCTGTATGAGACCCTGGCAATCACCCAGAGTGTCATCTTTGTGAACACTCGCCGCAAGGTGGACTGGCTAACGGACAAGATGAGCAGGGACCACACCGTCTCAGCCACGCATGGTGATATGGACCAGAACACCAGGGACATCATCATGAGGGAGTTCAGGTCCGGGTCCTCACGCGTGCTCATCACCACTGACCTGCTCACCCGTGGTATTGATGTCCAGCAGGTCTCACTGAAGGGTGTTGCCATCAACTTCGTCACCCGTGACGACGAGCGGATGCTGTTTGACATCCAGAGGTTCTACAATGTGACCATCGAGGAGCTGCCGGCCAACGTCGCTGACCTTCTCTACATAATATGGCTGCTAATGTTTCTGGATAAAGAAGTCTGTTTTTGTTAAAATACGCCAACTTTTCTCTGCTTTGGAAGAGTGGTAAGGTCGGGGTCTGTTCGAATTGTGGGCGAAGGATGGTTTCTAAGTTAATTTTCTCGTATGCAACATTTCGGAATTTTTTTAGCGGGTAGGCTATGTGCTGCTCCTGGGCTAGCTGGGTGCTGATACACTGCTGGAGTATTTTAATTTCACTGTTGGGCTATGATTTGTGTCACTGTGTATGTTATGTCCGGCCTTCGGAGCCATGTCTGCATTCCTGCATCAGCATCGTATGAACTGTCTAGCTTTCTATTGTCTGTCTGTTTGTTGAAGATGGGGCTATCAAGCAGATCCTTCGTAGACGCTCCTACATATTTACCCCCAGCCTAGAAAGTATGCAGTTCAAGAGATTCTGTCTAGATCACAATGTCTTAGTTTTGGCAGATTTATAGAAGCAACGACGTTTGTTGAAGGAAGAATTACTAAAAAGGCGTGGTGAAGACCATCAATGAGAAAAAAGCACGGACTTAGGC
Organism: Microstegium vimineum; assembly: GCA_022036555.1. NCBI lineage: Eukaryota > Viridiplantae > Streptophyta > Magnoliopsida > Poales > Poaceae > Microstegium > Microstegium vimineum. Next base: position 11,580,585 of record CM039135.1, on the reverse strand, counting down.
ATGTACTAAATTGAATGTTGTTTTTAGTTACATTTATTTTTATGATATCAATTGAATATTAAATTAAAAGCACCGATAAATTATTGTATCTCGTTGCAACGCACAGGCACTCACCTAATATAAAGAAAAAAAATGAGAAAGACAAGTGCCTACCATCAGAAAAGAGAGTTAAAAAGAATGAGTGCTTCAACCCTCGCTCGAGAGCTAACAATGAGTGCAAAGACAATCGCTAGAGAAAAAAATGGGCATGTGCCTCGAGAGTAGAATTAGACAAATAACCCATTTTGCTAATATGCAAAAGGGGTTGATAAATTCTAAGAGCATCCATTACCATTTTTTATACGCATGCACTTCTTGATTCAATTGTATGATTTACTTTTCCTTTGGATCTATTGTTTAATTTAGCAATATATGTCAACAAATTTTTGAACATGATAAACTCCGGAATATCGATGAAATAAAGAACTTGAGACATAGTGCTAGATTTGTTTGTTCTATCTTTCAATTATCTAAGATCTTAAATGAAGGTAAAATCCCCATCATTAATAATGTTTGATCTAATTCAAGGGATAATTTTTGTTTGAAGACATGTGTACTTGTAGACGTGAAAATATTGTAGCAACTCCTAATTCATTGTTAAGTTTGGCTTTATTAGGGACTAGTAAAGTGTTAACTTGGAGGAGTTGTTGACGGTCGTTACGGTCTATCATAAACCGTCAATATAATCTGAGAAAGAATGAACAGTGATCACCAAAATAGAATATAGGGTTTAAACTAACATAATTCCATAGTTTTGGTGAAATCTATGTTTTACAAGGACTTCACATGAAAATCGGTAAGGATTTACTCCTCCGACGTAATAATTTGGGATTTTGGACGAAAGAATATTCAAAAAGTGGCCCCCTAAGGGTCGGTCGATGGGTCTCCCTAGGGGTCTGCCGATGGGCCCCTGTCTCATCTGGCCCCGCCGCTGGACTTTTGAGCCTCATACTTCAAATTTTACCTGTGAATGAGTTGAGATCAAGTCAAGAGAAGGCCAAGTTTCCAGATTAGAGCTCTAAGATATTTAGGTTAGTATTAGCTAGTAATTAAAGTTCAAGCATTAACCTAGCATAGTGTTTTGAGATTCCAGAGTTTCCGTCTAGGAGATCGGTAATATTTGTATATATAAGTTTGCTATGTTTTTAGTTTGTTATTAGTTTATTATTGCAAGTTCATGCATGAGATCGTATAGCGCTTACTTAGAGTATATTCCGGAACGTGCGGTAGCTCGTGGGTATGACTTATAGACCCATTGAATTCTCCACCTCCCGTTAGCGAAAAGTTTGCTATTAGCTAGTTAATGTTAAGTGATTCAAGAGTTAATCTTATTATTTTAGTCGCTATCTGTGTTTCTTATCATTAGTATAAAATAAATAACCCTACTTGAAACCTTATTTCAGGTGAAGTGGTAAACGGATAGTAAAAAAGTTTAGAGGCAAGAAGAAAAATAAATGAAAAGGTTTGCCAAGTGTTAGTGGGACGACACTTGGCAAAGGGCTAGGTTTGCCGAGTGTTTCCTATCCGGGATTCCAGGAGTGAGAATGTGAGATGAGTACCATCAGTCAGCTCCCAGACCTGGATGTACTCCAGCAGCATTTGCATGGTTAAGGCCCCAGCAATGTCACGCTCGCACGCACGGTAGTGAAGTGCCTCATCGTGGAGAACAAGGCTGGAGCCAGCTCCTTGATGGTACTTCGCAAAGCAATCCCAAGCCTTCGCAAGTCAACAATGCCTAGGACCCCGCCCCCACACTACTACAAAAAGCGAAATCAGTGCCGGTTCAAAATCTCCCTATCCCTGCCGGATTTTGAACCGACACTGAGCTTTCGACAGTGACGAGGGTGCACATCACTGTCGGTTATGCCAAACCGGCAACATCACTGTCGGTTTGTTACGAACAGACAGTGATGGATGTTCAGAACAAAATCGTGTTTTTAAAATCGAAAAAAAATATTTAAATTATGGGAGAGGCCACCAGGAACCCACCCGTCCGTCTCCGTCATAAGTCGGTTCCAGCCACAAACCGACAGTGAAGCTCATCATCACTGCCGGTTTGTGGCTGGAACCGGCAGTGAAAGTGACCATGATATCACTGCCGGTTCCAGCCACGAATTGGCAGTGATGATGAGCTTTAGTGCCGGTTCGTGACTGGAACCGGTACTGATATACCTGTAGGGTTGACTTTTTTTATTTTTGTAAATGACCTCGGATCACAACTTTTTCATTTGAAATCGTTTAGTAGCCGGAAAATACGTTCGAATATGTAAAATTTGAAAATCAAATTTTTGTAAACGATTTTGGATGAAAAACCTTTGTACATGAAAGTTGTAGATCTCAAAAAGTTATGAAACTTTGTAGTTCACAACTTTTTCATTTGAATTCGTTTAATGGCTCAAACAATCAATTTACAAATCTGATTTTTCAAATTACGAACCGACAGTGATGAAGACCCACCGGCAGTGAAGATCACTGTCGATTTTGCCAGACCCAGTGATAGGCCGGCAATGATATACAAATATGTAGCAGTGCCAGGTCGTTGGCTGAAAGGGTCGACCCGACGAGCGTCGTCCTTTCTGCTTCATTCAACATGTTTTCCTTCCATCCCGGTATCCGAGCAGCGACTGTATCTATCAAGTACTGCTCATTGTTCATTGCTCTTTTTGAGCTTGCGCACAGATAGCGGCACTTCAAGGTAGCGATAGCGACACGGGAAGTCTGCGATCGAGCAGGGGAAACTCTCAGAAAGCACTGCTAAGTGATCTTCTGAGCAGGCAATCGGTGTGACAACACACTTCTCCAGATTGGTAAAGAGACCAGAGGCATTCCCAAATTGCTGTAAAGCTTCTTTCAGAGCTACGAGGTCTTCTGGTGTTGGGTTGGTGAAGAGGTGTATCTAAGCAAGGGGCAGGCGAGCGGCCAGAGGAAGCGCCGGTCATCAAGACAAATGATAATTAAGCCGGCCTGTTCAGGACGTCCATGATAATGACAGGATCTTTTCTGCGGTACCTCTAAATAATTATAAACTATTCATTTATTTTGATCAGACTGTAACAAGCATCTATTTCCTCATAATAGGTAATATGTGAAATATATATTTATTTAATTCATTATTTTATAAAATAAGATAAACAAAAAAAGTTTAGATATAAAAATTTTATTCTAGATTTGATTTATGCATGCTAACCTTAGTGACTTGCATGCGCATCCGTGAGGTGAGAGCGCGTGAGTGGATAATCATGTGTGCATTTCGGTCTCCTTGACATACACAATCTTGCGTACGTATCCAATACGACAATAAATATTAAATCCAACATTCATGAAATTTATGTGCATAAGTGCCCAACATACATGTCTAAATTATAAGATTTTTTTTAAGGTTAAAAGAATTTTTACGTGCATGCAAAACTTTATATAGTCACGTAATAATTATATAGTTTATTAGAAAGTTGCCGATTATGTAATATAGTTTTAATCGAGTTTATATTTAGTAACATATTTTTTTATCACTAAAGTTCACGAATCAATCAATATAATATTGATTACTATTTTTTTTTCATACATGTATCTTATTTTAGAAATGAATATTTAATGTATTTTCATGGAAAGGGGCAAAAGGAACTGTACCCACAGAAAAGGATGGCAGTGTTCCCTCGCTTTGTCTCTCGTAATGACTTGGCATAACAATCTTTCCTTTTTCTTTTCTTAGATTAATTAATTTATTAATTCAAAAAATCTAGAAAATTAACGGCTAAGATTCATTTGAGGTATTACCTTCTAGCAAGTAAAATTTGTATTATAGCATTACCCATGACAAATAGCATTGGCGAAAGTGGGTCTCCCTGACGGATGCCCTCAGCATGGCAGATACGGTTTCGGGGCCTTCAATTGAACAAGAGGGAGTGTGTTTAATATAGATGTAAAGAGACACATCCACACATTATATGATCAATGAAAAAAAATGTATTCTTCCGTCTTTGGTGTCATGCTTAAGGAGATGTATGATTTGTAGGAAATTGCGTAGTTCGCCGATTCCCGAAGCCTGTTGGGCGCGTCCGGTTAATTACATCCGTAAGAAGAACTTACGAAAAACCTCTGATTAAGCTACACTTTAATGGTCATAAAATAGTTAATTGCTCGTCGTTAGCCATATGTGATATATGACAGAGTAATAATATAGGTGGCTTTATGTCGCCGAAACTCATTCGCGATATTGTTATCACCGTGTAGAAATAAACACAATGAGGTAATAATGAAGAGGATGAGTTTCGCCTCATTGGTGCCTAGTATAGGTGGGCAACGGGCCGGCCCGGCCCGATGGCCATCGGGCCAAGGAGGCCTTTGTGTCCTACGGGCCGTGCCTCATAGGCCTGCGGGCCTGGCCTTCGGCCTAGGCACGGCCTCGTGGGCCGTCGGGCCGGCCCGTGAGCCCATCGTGCCCTGCGGGCTGTGTCAGCCCATAGCTTATTTTATCTATATTTTTCTGTTTTTCTTTGTGCAAATTTGGCTCATTTTGATGTTTTTTTTGAGAATTTAGCCTACTTTAATGTTAGACTACAATGTGAGACACATGTATCTTTGAATTTAGAACTATTATAAATTAAAATTTCATATATTATCGGACCTACAACTTTTAGTGGGACGAACGGGCCGTGCCTTGCCAGCCCACGGGCTTGGGGTGCGACCCAAGCACGGCCCGCACACCGGGTCGGGCCAGCCCGGGCCCGCACAGCACCGTGCTCGTGTCGTGCTCGTGCCGGGCCAAAATAGCGGGCCTCGTGTCGGGCTCACGGGCTCGGGCTGCATGCCCAGGTTTAGTGCCTAGTCATGTTTTTTCCGTGATCGGGTGTGAGCCCGTATTTCTTTAAGACGAAAGGAGTTTATTTTACAACATGTTATTAGTCCGGCTACCAGCAATCATGTTTGTGAGGGGGCAGACGACTACGGTAGCGAGGCGAACAACCAACACAAGAAATTACATTGTACTATACGACCAAGAATTGCGCTACTGATGAACCAACCACGGTTCATGCGACAAACATAGATAATATAAAAATGGCTTGGACGATGCTTGCTCACAAAATAGAATAATGGACAACCTCTAGGCGTCGATATTATTTTAATAACAGGACGAGACGCTCTTGTCATTACGACGATGACGAGAGGGGGTTTCCTATCTCATATGTCTCGCTTTCGACATCACGACATCAAGAAAACAACGTCGACGAGCTGGAGTTTCCCATCTCGCATATCTCCCTTCCGGCAACGGAAATATAGAAAGCAAATAAGGTGACGAAGTCTTGGTCCTTCACTTCACGGACGGCCGTGTTTAAATCCATTTATCAGGCCACGTCAATTAGAGAAGCCTGATTGGTTACAGATGGAGTCTTAGGGTCCGTTTGGGACTGCTCCGCTCCATGTTTTTCCAGCTCCGCTTCACGTTTTTCAGCCAAACGGTTTTAACTCCACGCACACAGCTACAGAAAGAGGTGGAGTTGTGAGAGCACCTAAAGAGGTACTCCACAAACTCCAGATTTTTGTGGAGCTGCTCCACAGTGAAGTTTGCGGAACAGAGTTTGTGGAGCAGTCCCAAACAGACCCAATTTGTTTGTTAACTACTCCCGGTGGGGAAGCCTGGCCCCCACCCCATCAGCGGCGCGCGACCGCCTTGACGACGACATTGCCCTTCCTTGGATCCTGTTCGCGGCAACTCTACCCTGATAGTTGGCATTCTCCACCGTGTCGCCAGGATCCGGCCCGGGACCACGGCTGCGCCACCCACAACCACTTTTGGCCGTGTCGTGGCAAAATGGAAGCGGTGATGCTAGGAGGTCATCGCGGGGATCACACAGGGCGCTCGCGCGATGGGTAATTGGGCATCGGGGATGCAACGCCTCGGCTGCGGCCTCGCGGGATCGCATCATCGCATGATCGTAGGAAGGCAAAATTTCCTATGGTGATTGTGTTGGCTTTCCGTTTTTAGGCCATCCTCAATGGGAGTTTCATATCACAGTTTCCAATGTTCAAATGTGTTGGAAACAGTGCTAGACACTATGTCAAAATCTATTTTGCGCAGCGTTGCAAAAAAGGCCTCTGTGGCGGACACCCTTCCTGCCCGCCAAGGTAATTCCCTGCAACAGCTCTGCGCGGCCGGCAGCCTAAGCGCCCGCTGCGGTTAACCATTTACCGCAGCGGGTGACATAAGGTGTCCGCTGCGGTTAACAGTGATTAACCGTAGAGGGCGGCATAATGTGACCGCCACGGTTAATGTGTTTACTGCAGCTGTCACATTAGGGCGACCGCTGCGGTTTATCTGTGTTAACCGCATCGGTCATATTACAATGTCCACAACGGTTATTTCTTTTATAAATAGCTACAGTTCGACCTTCTTCTTCCTCAAGACTTCTCTCTTCCAAACTCGTGGGGGGAGAGGCTTTGCCCGAATTTTTAACTAAACCATTAGATTGAGGTTTTGAGTGTTGTTTTGGAGGAGGAGGACATCATAAGAGGTATTTAAAAGGTTCCCGTGGTCTATTTTCTCTCTTTTCCTTGCTTTTTGACCTCTTTGGATCTAGATCTAGTTTCATGGAGGAAGGAGAGAAAGCTTGTGTTTTTTTATCTAGAATCATAATATTAGGTGACTAAAAGCTTTTAGAGGGTTCCCATGCTCTTTTCTCTCTCTTTTCCTTGCTTTTTGAGCTCTCTAGCTATAGTTCTAGATCTAGATCTAGATTAAGGGAGGAAATAGAAACCTTGTGTCTTTTTTTATCTAGTTTCATAATATTATATGCCTTAAAGCTTTTGTTGTTGATGTGTACGGTTTGCGGGCAATATGGATAGGTCAGAATTGATGTACAAGATTAGTAGAGTACTTGATCCGCGGTATCTCACGGAAGTGAGGAAGTTTATTGCCGTTGCGAGAGCTCACCGTGAACGATCGAAGCGGATGGCAATCGCGTGTCCGTGTTCTCACTGCAAGAATCTGACAGCCTTCACCGACGATGGCAAGGTGCAATCTCATTTGATTCGGTTTGGTTTCGTAGAGAATTACACGTTCTGGACTCAGCACGGCGAAAGTGTCGACCCTAGTGGTGGAGGTGCATTTGGAGTGAGCTCGGCATCGACGACGGCGAACCAAGAGCCACGTGCGCCACACGTCTCATGTTCAGCCACAACAGCGCCAGCCTGCAACGACAATAATGATTGTGATTATATCACGGTGGAGGATCTACTCGAGGACATGGAAGATGATGATGGTGGTCAGGAGGCTACCGTGTAGGAACCCGAGGATGTGCAGCTTTTTGATGATTTAGTGAAGCACATCGATGAGGACGACGTTGTGTATGGTTCCCCGAAGTGGTTGGAAAATTTCAGAGAGATGAAGCAGGCGTCACTTGATCCTCTATATCAGGATGGTGGTGAATCTTCGAAAGAGTGCATCGTGCTCCATTTTATCCTCCACATGTTGATGATGAAGGCACGATATGGTTCATCTGACAATAACTTCAATGAGCTGTTAAGTTACCTTGCTACCACGTATCCGAAGGGTAACAAGTTTCCCATGAATACTTATCGGGCAAAGAGGTTGATTCGTCCAGTGTCGATGAAAGTTCAAAAGTTCGATGCCTGCCCTAACCACTTCATCATGTATTGATCGTGCACTAAGTATGAGAAGATGACGAGCTATCCGCACTGCGGTGCGAGTCGTTACAATAAAAATGTTGGCTGTCGTGTGGATACAGACGACCACGAGTCGTTGCGAGGTGGTCCGAAGAAGAAGAAAGGGGGCAAGAAGAGCACTGCTGCAGAGAATCACATCTCGGCTCAGCAGGACGAGGAGGAAGAGGGCTACACGCAAAGGAGAAGTCTGACAATGTCGGTGTGGTATCTGACTATGATCGACCGCCTGTGTGCACTATTCGGGAACCCAGAGGATGCCAAACTCATGTCCTGGCATGCATCAGATGACCGCAAGAAGGATGATGGCATGCTGCGGCACCCATCTGATGGCCAACAGTGGAAAGATTTTGACAAGGCATATCTAGAATTCGGCAACGAGTCAAGGAACATTTGGTTCGCGCTCAGTACTGACGGGATGAACCCTTTCAGCGAGCTTAGCAGATCGCACAACACCTGACCCGTCATACTCACCATGTACAACCTACCTCCCCATCTATGTCAGAAGCACAGGTATCTCATGCTGATCATGCTGATCTCAGGACCGATGCAACCTAGTAACGATGTTTTCCTAGAACCGTTAATGGAGGAAATGGAGGAGCTATTTGATGTTGGGGTCGAGATGACTGATGCGTACCGCAAGGAGAAGTTCACCCTAAGGGCCATCATCTTTGTCACGATCATCGATTACCATGGTCTCTTCTCACTGTCAGGGCAGATCAAAGGGAAGACTGGCTGCGTAAAGTGCATTGATGGGACATGCCACACTTACCTTAAGGCATCCTACAAGACAATTTACATGAGGCATAGGCAGTTCCTTAGCAAAACTCATAGGTATAGAAGACTTGGTATGAATCAATACTTTGACAATCAGGTAGAGCTGCAGGGTGAACCACCGACATCGATTTGCTGGGGTCCAAAGGTGTATGAGATGGTGAAGGATATGGATGACATCGAGTTTGGCAAGAAGAAGAAGAAGAAGCCATCAGAGGAGGGGACAAAACAAACAAGAAAGCGAAAGCGGGACAAGACGAAGGAGGAAGAGGAGGAAACACCACATGTTCCTTTCAAGAAGAAGTCGATCTTCTTCAACTACCTATCATACTGGAAAACACTAAACACAACCCATGCCATCGACTACATGCATCTCGAGAAGAATGTATTCGAAAGCACGATCGGTGTATTGCTCGACATCACAACCAAGACGAAGGATGGTCTCAAATCATGAATGGATCTTCTCCACCAGGGCATCAGACATGACCTTCACCCGGGACCGCCTCATAATGGTAAAGTTTGAAGGAGTACGAGGTTGCTACGCTAGCCGGAAAACAAAACTTTTCGACCTCATAAACCAGGATCTACTGCTAGTTACAGGTTACGGGATTACCACTAGATGCGCAGGTGCAGCGGAAGACGACTCGATGTAGTCGTGCGCGTCGCAGCAGGCAGTGCAGTTGCGTGGTCGTCCGTCTCAACGTTCCCTTCACGCGGTTCGTCCTTGTGCTCCAGATGCAGCACCTCCGAGGAATCCCACACGTACAGGGAGGAAGCGTTGCGCCTCCGGACTGCTAGGTCCGCGAGGAGCAAAAGGCGCGAGCGTGGGGAGGCGACGGCGGCTGCCAAAAGGCGTGGATTCATATCGCCCCGCGCCCACCCCTTGCTTATATAGGTGTCCTAACGAGCTCCCACGGTGGAGGCCCATTAGTAACCCTAAACCTAGTCTAATTCGGGTCCAACCCGAATTAGGCTTCCAGCCCCTTAAGCGTGCGACCCTATGGGCTCACGCATACGTAGACATGGCCCAAGTACTCTTACTCGACCAATAGTTGATAGCGGCCTCTAGCAAGGCGTGTCAACTCCTATGCATACGCTATGATCATATCAGACGAACCACTATGACCATGTACAAGTTATTCCCTTTGCCACTCGATATATGGTTCAACTCGTGGGTTAACACTTAACCCAAGCACGGCCATGCATTTGTTGATCCAATCACATGAGTGATCTAGTGATATCTCTCTCACGAAGAGAGGGGCAAATTCCATCTTGATTGTCTATGTCTCATAGCATGTTTCCCGACCATCCAATGACCACCTTTATAACTACCCAATAACGGAGTAGCGTTTGATAGTCTCTAAGTAGATCGTTTCACATCTTGAGTACATACCACAATCTCAGGTCTAAGGACATAACGTACATGACATGAATAGAGACTTTCTCTTGTTGGGTCAGTCCAGCCTACATGTCTCACATGTGCCCACATTATTAGTTTGACATCTCTATGTCTATGACTTGTGAAACATAGCCATCAACTAATACATGTGCTGATCTAATATTCAAGTGTGCTCTTACAAGAATGCCGACCAGGGACAACTTTTAGAATAACCATTCAGGTAATTGAGTTCCACAAACAATTCACATAATCGTCAATCAATACTCGTTGTCTATAATGGATATTCAAAGAACACTTTATTAATCATGGATACAATCGGAATATATCATCTACATGATTAGCTCTAGGGCATATTCCCAACAAAGTTGACATACCAGGTGTAGCATATACCTAAGACACAATGAGAAGATATCTATGCTCAATTTGTTGAGGGGTATCAAGGTATCGACCGGTTTCTCCTCAAACACCAAGAGCCTCGTCTGCATGAAAGACCTCACAATGGTTGACTTCAACTCACATGACTGCCACGTCATGCTGATGGTGTTCCTTCCCATCGTTATCAGGGCTATCGGTCTAGAGTACATGAAGATGGTAATCACTCGGATGTTGTACTTTTTTAACCGTATCACACAGAAGGTCATCGGCAAAGCTGAACTTCATGCTCTGAAGGAGTTCATCACGGAAACCCTTTGCCAGCTCGAGATGTGCTTTCCCCCTTCTTTCTTTGACATTATGCCTCACCTAATGATACACATGGTTGATCAGATCGAGCAACTGGGCCCCGTGTACCTGCATCAGATGTGGACGTATGAGCGGTTCATGTCCACCCTCAATAGATATGTCCATAACCGTGCTTACCCAGAGGGCTCTATGATCGAGGCATACACAACCGAGGAGTCCGTCAATTGGTGTATGAGGAACATAAAGGATGGGAGGGCGATTGGTTTGCCTGTTCATCAGCACGAGGGCAGAACCGCCGGGAGGGAGTGCACAGGACGGCAAGTACGCACCGATATACCATAGAAAGATGTGGAAGAAGCTCATTACAACATCCTTCGTCAGTTGGTGAGCATGGACAAATATGTTGAAAGGCACCTAGATGAGATTCGCACCACACATGACGGACAACGCATAGAGGAATGGGTCCAAAAACATCACAAGAGCAGTTTCATATAGTGGCTTAAAGAGCAATGCATCCCCCTGGAAGGATGCCCTGATGAAGATACGAATATCGTTAAGAAGCTGATACAAGGGCCGTCCACTCAAGTTACCACTTGTTAAGTGTTTGACATGAAGGGGTATAGGTTCCACACGAAAGACAAGGACAAGAAGAGCGCGTCACATAATAGTGGTGTTCGATATGAAGGAGTCGACGGGGCCACAAACACGAGGACACAATGCTATGGACAGGTTGGCGAAGTCGACTGGGTTAACTCGAAATAGTTGTTGTGGACAGATTAGGGTTAACCACAGTGAACCTCAAAAGTACCGGATATAAAGATGACCAGTGGGTACTTGCTACAAACGTCGCGCAAGTGGCTTAATATATCTACTGAGCATGGCTTACTACTTCTACTTGAACTTGTACTCACTGATCTTGCCATTTCGTACAGTGCTTACAGGGCATACCTAAAGGAACCCCAATGCTGGGATCGAAGAAGTGACAAGTTCAAGAAGAAACATTCATACCACTTAAAGATCCGACGTGAATTTCCCTAAGTATTCCAAAGATTCAGTCATGTTCTCTTATATATGTATTGTTCTAATGCTTCTGTATCGATCGTGTAGTGCGCTAAACAACCTTATGGATCAAAGGCAGGGTGCTTGTACACCTGCACACACCTAAGGCAGTGCAAGGAGTACACCAGGAGCTGGAAGAAGCTCAAGACGGGAATCAAGGAGTGGGAATGCATTACGAAAGACCGTCTTTCTTTCAAGCAACTCAAGGCGGACATCTGTAAGTTCCTACTTGTAACTTGTACCCATTCTTTCATTCAATGAAAAAAGGTAGGGAATTCCCTACTAATCCGCTCAAAAAAGTTCCTACTAGAGAACTGTGTGCTCGAAGGGCAAGAATTCTTCGACGATGAGGGTGACCTGGTGGTTCTACCTGAGTTCGAGAAGTTCAGGAAGTGGGACACCATGCTCCGTCCCATGGATTACAAACACCAAGTGGAAATTTGAAATGTAATCCTTGGTTTCATTTGTGTATGAGGACAACAAATGTGTTTGTGTATGGATGTTTGTGTGTGTATGTATGTATATATATATGTTGTTTATCTCTGATTTGAAATCTGGATGCAATATGTAAATATTGAATTCAGTTTCCGAATCTGCATTTTTATTTTTTTAATAAAAAATATTAATAGTGGCGGCCATTATAAACAACCCGCTACGATTAAAGCATTTACTGCAGCGGGCATTGTAGGGTGCCTGCTGCGTTAAATAGCATTAACCGCAGCGGGCGTCTTATGTCGCCCGCTGCGGTTAATGGGTTTTTCGCAGCGGGCATCAACGACTGCCACGGTAAACGCCATATTTATCGTGACCTTTGTTTATTTTCATAAGAATATATGGCATTAGGTACTTTGTTTAGCAAATACTACATTATAATTTAGCAAAGGGTTTCTATTTATTGTGCAAATGCAGATCTTAAGCCATTGTCACCACACGATATTCATACTGCAAAAGGTCCTTGATCATCAGCTACAAGGTTCTGGTTCACATCTCATTATTCCTCTTTTAGCTATCTTATTTTATTCATAATTTATTAGAATGCTCTTTTTCACAATGTGCTAGTTGCATGCATCGAATTCACAAATTGAAGTTGTTGATCATTCAAATGTGGTCAAATTGAAGTTGTTGATCATTCAAATGTGGTATTCTAAATAGTCTTTTACACAATATCTTTAGATTTCACATGGAGTTGGTTGATAAGATGTTTGACAACCCAAAGAGGCCTGTATTTGAGAGCACTCAACAACGGTCAGTACTTGTATTGTATTGGCCTTTTATCTTTTGGATGATTTTAATGTGATTATATATTTATCATTTAGGTATGAGATCCCTTTGCGATAAGACGAGAGGTTACCCTCCTCACTCGTTACAACTTTTGCTTCGGATCTAGGAAATACAGGTGCAAAGGGGAATGGTTGTACTATAATGTTAATCAGTTGCAATATGGAGTTAGTATTTTCTAGATGAATAGACAAAATTAGGTACTTTCTTTTACAACTTACCTAATATTGTTTCTGACTCTTTTTATAAAAAATATTTACATGATCTTATGCATGGAGACATAATTAGAGAACAATTTAATATACATAGATTTTACTTTTTGCTATCCTGAATTATCGATATTCTTTTCATTGCACTTTGGCTTGTACTTTTGTCAATTAATAGTTTCCATCTTTTTCTCAAAGCTCACAAGATTTTTTTAATAAGTGAAAAAGGCTAGTATGTTTTTCCCACACCACTGTTAATATGTCCATCTTTGTTGTTTTTTTTATTTTTCCTTTTTCTTTATTTCGGTGTGCAGATGCAAGGCGTCCTCTTCTAAGCACCCTTCGATAGTAGCTACTTCCCGCGACCACTCACAGAGAAGGTACTGTTTCCGCACTATCTTGCTTACCAAATTTCCCACCAATCACAATCCTCTGAAGCATATTAGTGTACTCTTTTTAATTTGTATGTTCTGTCCAAACATGCTCTACAAAAATCTTGTTTTTTATCCACTATGTAACCATACTCCTGGTTTTCTGTGTTCCCTAATAGTTCATGGATCAGTTTTTCCTATTCGTTTGTAGAACACAAGCACACCTTAGTGTGCTGTTGATAGGGTGTCGAGTAACCTAAAGAGGGTGGTTTTTGAGAGCTCGCAGGAGAGGTTCATACGTGTTTCAATTTATAATAATATATACTACTAGCCTTTTTTATCACTTATTAATGTTAATTTTTAGACGACCCTTTTCAGGTTCGAGTATCGTATTTGACGAGACCATGTTTTGCCTTTTGCAGCTGATCATGACAGTGATGATGACTTCATGCCTTTCCCAACTCCCGTTCATCCCCACACATCTCCAGTTCTAAGAATGCTGGTCCGAGAAAGTATAAGCAAACACGAACATGATTGTGGACCGGTGAATGTACAAAGGTGTATACCATTTATTTATTTCTGCATTTTCTTTTCATAAGATTAATCATTCTAAAGATCCTCTTCATGTGCATCAGTAGTTTGTTTTTTCACTCAATGTACCACAAATCTGGTCGTGTTTTTATCGTCATATTTTTCTAATGTCTTGCTTTCCAATACACATGCATTTTTTTGACAAGTACACTACCCCTTCATTAGCTTATCAATCCTACATCCCTTTCCCCAAGTATTAGTTCTTTATAAATTTGTCTTCTTCTCGACTACCCGTACATCACTTTATCATTTATACAATGCTTCTCATAGTTCTGTCTGTCTCTTTATTTTTATCATTAATGCCTTTACTATTTCTTAAATTTTTGTTATATGTCCTAGGAAAGACAAATGAAAAAGAGAGCTATCGGCCATTCTTCCTTTGTAAATGTTCGGTGCAATCCTGGAGATGTTATTTCCACCACTCAGTTGTTTAACCCACAATAATATGCTGCTATCGATGCTTATGGATTTGGTCACCTGTGAGTCAATTATCTCATATGTTATTTTCGAATTCATTTTTACAACCATATCAATACCTAGACTGTTTTCAACATTTCAACCGTACCTCATTTAGTTCAAGACATGGAGTACCACCTGCTACGTTGCTGTAGATGTCCGTGTTTTTCCCTGCTAAAACATAAATGTTCCTAGGGAAGGAATACCCAATTTAGACATCCCACACCTCTAGGATTTGTTATCTTGGTCGATAGATGATCCGAGTTCCCTGTGTAGAGAGAGATTATGAGGTTTCTTTGCTCAGCTTGAATACACAATGTCAGGTATCAATATCAGGGATACCCTGTTAAAGGCAATATTTGATCATTAACAACCAATCTCATCCTGGTACACTCCGAGCCTCTCATGCACACCCGACCCTTGGGAAGGAAACCTTTGCCTCGTCCGAGCGCTTTGGGCCTCTCAGGTGCATCCGACCCTCAGGAAGGTGATCTCCGCCTCGACCGAGCGCTCTAGGACTCTCAAGCACACCCGGCCCTCGGGAAGGTGATCTCCGCCTTGCCCCCAACGCTCTGGGCCTCTCAGGCGCACGCATCCCTCAAGAAGGCATGTCCGCCTCGCTCGAGTGCTCTAGGCCTCTCGAGCGCACCTGACCCTCAGGAAGGCAATCTTCGCCACGCCTGATTGCTCCGGGCCACTCAGGCGCATCGGTCCTTGGGAAGGCGATCTCCACCTTGACCGAGGACCATAACCCCTCCTTAGGAGGGAAGGGAAAGCCAAGCTAAACCCACCGCGCCACCTGCTCCTTGTATTGATTCAACCCTGTGTATGGAGGCATAGAAACCATGGTGTGGGATGACATGCATGTCTTTAACAATGTTTTGTATACTATGATGTGAGACATCCACCGCTTGGAGGTCATCTACAAAGTCAAGTATACTAGATCCTTTTCCTTTGTAATCTTTTTTGTTTCTTTTTTCTTTTTAAGAAATGGATGGTTATGCATTAGATCCACTTGCTCAATCATCACTTTTATTCTTATTTTTATCATAAATCCTCTCCAACTTCATCTTGTACATGCAATGTCTTTTTTGAGGTTTTGTTCCTAACACGTTGTTGTTCATCTCCCTTATAGTAGGTCCCAACCCCTTGTTGCACTGTATAATATCTGAATATCGTTTGTTGTTTCCAAAGCTCAACCCAAAACCAACCACCTTGGCCTCTTTTTGGTTTCTAAATGACATTCCAGTCGTAGTGCTAGTGCTATAGGGATGGATGACTACTTCGAATGAGGGGAATGACGACCTGACTCCCGAGGCCTCCTCCTTTTGTTCTTTTCTTTATCCTTCATGTACTTTCCACCTTTACTCTATATTGTAACTTGAGCCCTCCCATTCCTATTATATAATGGGAGGTAGGACACCTAACAGAGGGGGCGTAGAAAACACACTCAGACCCGCACACACCTTTGAACCTTCGACACTCCTCACCAGAGACTTGGCTTGTAGCCCCCTACTATGAGCACCCTGATGCTGAGAAACACGAGACGGGAACATCATTGGACGTAGTGACATCTTGTCCAAACTAGTATAAACCCTTGTGTCCGTTGTGCACATTCATTTGATCCTAGATGCGTAGTCATAAGTTTACTGTTGGTTTGTCTGGAGCACTACTTTAGACATCGACACACTCTCTCAGAACTAAGGGTCCATTGAGAATTCTATTAGAAACATTGTTAGAGCCCAATATCATCTAGCTGATCAATGTCGTTCATGATTTATGAACACATTGCATCACACTTCTGTCTCTAGAATGGTCCTACATGCCATATATAATTTAGAGACATCTTAAATTTCGAAATGTACAATAAAATTATTTTTGTCTTCCTAGCGTGCCTTTACCTCTGTCCTTGAATGAACTTGTCGCTTCCTAGCTTTTGCACCAATATCTAGGGGACACTGTATATTTATCCGTGACATCGTCTAACACTTCTAGCAATCTTTTGTGAGCAGCATTAGACATACTCCCAGTTCTGACTACCTTCATAGCTTTTGGTATTATATGGTTTGTCCTATAGCTTTATGTATTTCTCTTTTCCTTAGTGAGAAGTTTGTCAGTCGTATCAAAATCCACCTTGCTCTTAGAGTTCCTTGTATAGCGCTTGAAAATGTATACAATTGGAATCTTTTCAACTTGGACCTGAATGAAGGCACGCAAAAGGTGCACACAAAATAGTCCTTACCTTTACATGCACATCGACCTAATTTCATTAGTCCTTTAAGATAGTGACAGCTCTCCACAATACATGTGTGCTCCCACCCCCGGCCCTGCACTCACAATTGTATGATCAGTTGAGTTTATCTACCTTCACTTTGAATTTGGGTTGTCTCCAATTTATCATGTCCGACCTCTTTGTGTGATAGACCCTGTACCAAAGCTCTCCTAGCTCTGGATCATCGTCTATGCTATTTGTAGTGCAATTAACCATTTTTTATGTTTCTAAACACTACCCGTGTATAGATCCTTCCTAGTTGCACCTCAAATGGCAATTTGCTCTTGTTAATTTTCTTTCTCTGCATCAACAAATTATGACACATTGAAACATTAGTATTTGCATATTGTACTACCATTTCAATGATAGTATAATCAATGTTTTAATTCCCTTTACCGTTGCAAGGTATGTTTCATCTCCCTCCTTCATTTTTCGGGCGTGCATGAAATATAGTGTGCGCTTTGCAAACTTGTGCAAAAATGTCTGCTTACCCACAAAATTCTTCTTCATCGAATAGTTACTGCTTTCACTATGATGTGTTGATGTGTGTTGATGTCATCATCCCACAGTAATCACTTTTAATAAAGAAAGTGGGGATATAACTAGCTCGTTGTCGGAATAAGCTCTCCATAGTGACATTTCCTTGTAGATCAAACTATGCTACTAGTTCTTCCCATGCTCTCTCGAATTCTACGCGTTATGGGGTGGTTCAACACGGATCTAAATTTTCCTTGAAGTTTTGTTTCTCATAAAGGCTGAATAACTCATCTAGCTTTGGCATATGCTTGTTAACCACATGTCAACGACAAATCCTGTGGATGACACTAGGGAATTCTCATCCTATCACTACAAGAAATGTGTGGCTTTTTGACATATTTAGTATGACAAATTATCACAATTTCATTATACTATCTAGTTTATGACATTATGTTTTAGGCACTTCGACTTAGTGACAATAAAATGTTGTACGTCACAAAAAAACATCATATAGTCAGTCCTAGTTCATCTAATGACAAGATTTGCTATGTCACAAAGACATTTTTCATGTCACGAAGTCTAATTTACAAATGCCATCAACCAATGACGAACTTTGTGTGTCACAAAAATAATTTATTGATCTTTTAAACATTAATATATTAATATATGATATATAGCCAGCGAAGTATCATTTCCTCTTTTCCAAAAATTGGCTAGTCCATACAATGTCCGAAATGGGCTGACCCATAACAATGATTCAAGCACGTAGGAATTAATATATTATATAAACGTTAAAACATGAAGCACGAGTATACAAAAAATAATGTTAATATTTTAATACTAATACTAATACTAAATAAACATCGAAAAAGTCAATATGGGGGCTTGAAAGCGGGACTTCAAGGATTTTTCACAAATTGTCATACCATAAGTCCATAAGTATACCAGCTTCTATTGTACAGTTTGGTTTTTTTGTTTCATTATAAATTTATTAAAACACTTAATGGTTAAGCTGGGACTTAGGCTCGAGCGCTCGGCTTTAGGCCACGAGCGCAGCAGGCCGCGCCATAGGTAAAAAGAAAAAAATGAATAAAATAAAAGGAAAGAAAAAGAAAATAAAAAACAATAAATAACAAATAGAAATATAAATAAGAAATTTAAATAATAATAACAATACTACCGAAAGAAAAAGAGAAAAGAAAGGAAAGAAAAACATGTAAAATAAAAAGAAATGAAAATAGAAAAAGGAGAAAACAAATTGACGTACATACCGTGAAAGCCGCTGCTGCACGTTCGACTTCTACGAGACGGCAGACACACTACACCATGTCAGTCCAATAGCAGCCCACGATAATGAACCCTATACCGTCGAAGCCACTGCTGCATATTCGACTCGGACGGGAAGGCCGACACATTACACCATGCCAGTCCACTAACATCTCTCAACTCCAAAACGTATTTCTGCGAAAAAAAGAAAAATAAAAACAACGAAGGCACGTAACATCTGTTGAACCCAAAATCAGATATTGGCCTACTAAGACTTGGAGGCCCAACACC
Source organism: Microstegium vimineum (assembly GCA_022036555.1). NCBI lineage: Eukaryota > Viridiplantae > Streptophyta > Magnoliopsida > Poales > Poaceae > Microstegium > Microstegium vimineum. The sequence continues at coordinate 11,561,748 of CM039135.1, read as the reverse complement.
TTCTGTGTCTCCTCGACCATCCGATCAGATCGGTGGCCACGATCCATCCTACGCGCATATAAATATAAATATAAAACTCTCAAACCCTAACCACCTTCTCCCCTCTCGGTCGCACCACATAACTCTTCCTCAGCCGCATCTCGCCGCCCGAGCCAGCGATGGCGGGCCTCCTCCTCCGCGACGCGAGGGCCGCTGGCGGCAAGCGCCGCGACCACGCTGAGTAGGCCGGGGCTAAGTTGTTTGCTGCGCCGCCTCAGGTTTGTACCTGCTCTAGTTTTGTTCCAGGATTTCACTGCCAGTCCACTGGTGAGGCGTCACTAAGATCCTCGTTGCGCGTTCCGCACGCTGGATCCGAGGAGCCGTGCTGCCAAGCTTTTCGCTGTGCGTGCCGCGAGCTTGGCCAGAGCAACAGCGTTCCCATTTCAGCTCGGTTTGGCACGAGCAGCCGCGCTGCCCTTTCAGCTTGGTGCGTGGAAGGGCACAACCATACCGGTGAGTTCTACCCCTGTCCGTTAAATCTCTCCTTTCCCTGCAATCTCGGTATTCGATTTTGTCCACGCTACAGATCTCGCTAATCACTTCGAATCGATCCCTGTTTGATACTGTACTAGATGCTAATTTCTTGTGAATCGTTGATGCTTTTGCAGTAGCTGCTGGCGTACAAGTGTTGTTTGGGGAAAAGATAGAAGGCAAGTAATTTCCCTAAATCTATGTCCTTCTCCAAGATGTAAATCTGTCATCCTTTTCTGTCAAATATGCAGGGTTATTTTCTAAGGACCAAGCACTCCAGCAGGTTCCGGCTAGTAGCTTTCTTTGTCCTCTCTGTATCATCTAAGTTCTGGGTTGCTATGCACCATTATTTCCAACTTCTGTGCAGGTCTTCGTGAAGAACATGCTCTAGGTAGTTACTCTAATGTAGAGGACGCTCCATAATCAGCTACTAGTGTTCAGAAGATACTCGGCCAGGCAGATGTAATGATGTAAAATAAGAACTTGGATTTGGCTTGTCATTTGTATCTATGATGTTCTAGCACTGTTTTTTTTTGTCTCGGGTAGTGAATTTACATTGTTGATTAATAATATTCTTCTCAGTGATTGTTCAACGTGTAAAAAATTACTTTGTTGGTCTGAAAGCCAAATGGGGCAGTAGAAAATGGACCAAATTTTTCTAGATCAAATGGGCTAAAAAAATATTAAAAAGTTAAATGGGCTGATTGTAAATGGATCAAAACAACATTATGGGCCACACTTGACTTAACTAAGATGGGCTGAAAATTAAAATATTAAGAATCTAAATGGGCTGAAAATTATGAAACAAGTGGGCTCCTTTTTTTGGGCCTGCTATAAGCCTGCCGGGCCAACATGCCTTATTTCATTTTTATGACATTTTTTTGTCCTGCCACGTCAGCTGCCTACATGGCATGGCTCAGGACTTATGACAAAAAAACCAATGTCATACACTTGTGACATAAAATATACAAATGTCATATATCAAATTTATGACAGTGGCTTTTTGACATTCATATTTTCGTCAACTAGATGTCACAAATCTTGAATTGTGACAGATTTCATATATTATGACATAAACGAATGTCAAAAAGCCACACATTTCTTATAGTGTATCGCCACTTCGATCGCTTGATCTTGATTTGCCACACATAGGAGCATGATGATTGTTAACTTAATACAAGCAAAACAAGTTGATAATATTTTCATCTTACCTACAAGGTGTTTGCTACCTTTGTAAAAGATTTACTTTACCTGTGACAATGCACCTAGTCCTGAATGTTTGGGTCTCATCCCCTAACAGTGCACATCCAAAATATTTGTTCTACATATGATGATTTCCACCCAAAAAAGAGTTAGTGGCTTCTGATATATAATTTTGTTGTGTGTGGTTTCGAATGTCATGACTTCTCCAAAATCAATATATTTAGCCTGCATGCTAGCGTGAGTCTGGAATAAGCAATGAATCATCCCTTTATCGATCTTGACGTACCAACTAAATAGTGGGTTCTGCGCTTTGTAGTCTTCAAAGAACTCTAGAAGCTTTGCAATGTCATTAGTGTTACGAATAATCTCTAAGGGTGATCTCAACTGCCCTCTTGGATTCCCTCGTCAATCCTAATCTCATGACCTTATCCCCTCAGAATACTTCCCGGGAAAACTCCCCCCCCCCCCCGAAAGTCTACGGGAATATCCGTTAGTGGGGCATGGGGAGTTCCCCCACAAATTGATCTCAGGAGACTTCCCGTTGCCAACAGGACGTGCGTCGTGGTTTCTTAACGGGGGAGTTTCCTCCCCGTAACCTCTCTCGAGGCATTGAAGGGCGGCCCTGGTGCAAGCGGTAGAGCTTTACCGTCTGTGACCAAGAGGTCCAGGGTTCGAGCCCCAGCCTCTGCACATTTGTGCGGGAAAGGCCGGGGGCTATTTCCCTTCCCCAGATCCCGCAGTGCGGGAGCCTACGGCACTGGGTACGCCCTAACCTCTCTCGAGGCATTGTATAAATAACACCTATGATCAATGAATAAAAACTGATTCATTCTGGCTATCGCTATCTCTTCTTACATTACTCGCAACACATTATCGACACTTTGCCCCTTCCACTTTCTTCTCAAGGGAAGAAATTAGAGCATTGTTCTTAGGTTACCGAGTGATCCTCGAAGGTAAACATGCCATACTACCACAATGTCCCCTCGACATCTCTCATTCTACAGCTAGTGATGATGGCATACCATCGTGCCATCACCCTCGGGCTCAACTTCGCCCATCACTAGCTCTAGAGGGAACACCTCTACGACCTACGCGACGTTCTCGGTGAACGTTTGTTGGTATTTCTTATGACTATTGGATAAATCCACAAGCATACAGATTATACCGATGTAGCACATCACCGGGAGTATTCCAGCTATCGTATTTTCATCAAGGAACAATAGTGATCTAAGTAGGATTAAAGATATGTCCTATGATGATCAAGGGAGATTATGATAACTGGGTTGAGTGGTTCGATATAGCAAAGAACTCTAACAAGGGATAGCTGGTTATACTGGCCTTATCGGCCCTTCTCTTGCAGGAGGCGGTGGATAGATCGGAAAGAGGGCAAAACTCTAACCGGACCGCGCCATCATGTTGTATTGATGCCCTACCTTTTAAGAACTTATCTTACACACATGGTGGAATACAAAGACTAGATAGAGCTGTCACCTTCTACTAGCACCCACAAACAATCCGTGTGATAAGCGGTTTACAAAGATAAGATTGAGCTTAGACACCACGTCTACACTTATCTTACTACTTTAACCTTGGCCTAAGATTAAAGCACTTTACTCAGAATACTATAAAGAACTCAGAAGAAGTCACTTACAAGTGCTAAACTTACAAGAGACTCACATCCGCTGAGGAAGAACTCCGGAGAAGATTCCTGTCAGACCCGGGGTTTTCTCCAGAAGGATCTCCTCACTCTCCTCCCACCAGCATAACACTACTGAAGAGCTCCGCTAAGAGACTAGAGAGTAGTTTCTCCAATGAGGCATGAAATGAATAGAGAGCTCTAGGGGCCTATTTATAGCTAGAGGGAGAGCCTAGTGCCACGTCAGCGATCTGCGTCACTTCCATCATCCATCGTAGGATCAAATCGTCATTAGAACCGACTTAGATCAACGGGGTAGATCAAGTGGGTGCATGGAGGCATGCAGGAAGTCGGTGGGGAGGTCGGTGCACCTTTTGGGCACCTGACCAGGGTCGACCGATCCACCTATGGCAGGTGGGCCCTGCCACTTTTCCTCAGGAGGCGTCCCACAGCACAGGGGGCATGTGGGTGGCCTAGTGGGACCCTAGGGTGGGTCGGCCGATCCACCTATGGGGCCCCTGGCCCACCTCTACCTCCTGTATGCTGGTCCCACTTGTCATCTTCAGTGATTGTCTGTTCTGAGGTGTTTATCTCGCTGATATCCTTGATGTGGGCCCATGGATCCTCGTGACATGAATCTGAACCATTGGGAGGTAAACACACTTGGATCCAATGGGTAGGAAGTGTCTTGGAAGGTGTTTCTAGGATCATTGGGGCTAGGGAGGCAAAGTGGGTCCACAGGGTGGTCGATCGACCCCCTAAGTGGGCCCACTAGCTCCCAAAAGTCCCCATTTGTCATTACCTGCATCAAATAGTCATAGAACATGTGGAACTAGTTATTTGGCACAATATGTTCAGGCTATGTTTGTTTTCCTTTGAATATGAGGATGTTGACGGTATTTTGATGGTGATAAAATGACTCTTAATTACCGTCAACAAGATCCCCCATACTTACCTCTTTGCTCGTCCTCGAGTAAAGGTTAAAAGATAACAAGACCATGTTATTCAAAGTATAAAGCAAGCATAAAGATTCACTCAAGACCTTTTGCCATACCAATGGGATATGTGGTATTGGCTAACATATATCCTTGAGAAGTTGAGAAATGGAATAGATCTTCGAGGCAAAGTCATCTTCCCAAATCATATTTTAGTACTTGGAGTTTTTGATAAATTTTTCAAAAGAAATCTCATAAGTCAGCTTACTCCTCTTATAGCACTCTAAGTCACTCAAGGTGTATGATTCCTCACCAAGGCATAAAGAGATTGCCTTCTTTGCATCTCCCTACTTCTAAAAGCTTATGTGGAGCTTAGGTAGGGATGATCAATGTAGCAAACTTGCATCACTTATATTGTAAAGTCAAAACAAGGATCCAAGGAGAAGAATGTCATAATCCTAGATCAAGATGTGCATGTGTGTGGACAATGGTATATGACTAACATGTACTCCTTAACTCTGTATATGATCTCTAACTTTAGGATTACTTGAGACATGGCTATCATTAGATTTTTTTTTGAATTGAAGAGCTTTGCTCATCGTAATTTTTCATTTATGATAGCCATATCTCTTTTTGAGGGAATAGGGAGAGATCATAACATTTATTTCAAGAGTATTTATTGGATGAACATGGATCATGTAAATGGACAGACTTGTTTTTGCGTACTTCCAGTGTAGAAGCATCGAAATATATGGCGTGTACGTGATCTTGATCTTTGAACTATGACATAACTCTCAACAAGGGTCACAAGGTTTGACCGAACTCAAAGTAATTACAAGAAGCATTTGAGGAAGGTTTTGAACATTCATAAGTATTTGTGGCTTTGGTTAGATTTTTCTCACTATAGAGGAGTAGTGACATTATGGTTTTATGACATTTTCAAAAATTAATCTCCAAGAACTTTAAATAGACAGGGTATAAATCATGAGCCGAGAATATATCACATTAATCAAAAACTTAGTCCAGAAGATCTTCCTATCAAAGTGTTTTCCCACTAGCATAAGAAAAAAGCAAGAATTTGTCTTTATGATGCTTTTGCCCTTTAAATGTCATAGATCATGTCACTTTTCAAAGTTTTAATTTTTTGGAAGCGATCTCTTGTTTTATACAATATTAAAAGGAATTTAAACTAAAGTGATGAATTTCATGGAGGAAATATTTTATTTTATTTTTATTTTTATTTTTGAAAGGAAAATGAGAAAACAAATGAAAAAGTATAGAGAAAAAGGGGAGAGACGTGGCAAACCAGTCAGGATAGACGTTTGAAATTGAAAGGGTGTTGGCTGGTGGATCTAGGCCCTAGAAGTACGGTCGGCCGACCGCTCTTCGGAGCCGTTTGGCCACTTCAAACTTTGCATTTAGATCCCTTACCTCTGAATATTTGTTTGCTCTATCTTTTCTGAATTTTGGCCTCCAACGTGGATCGACCGATCCACAAAAGTGGCCATTTCGGTCCAACTTTTTTGTGGAATGTGTCATTGACGTGTACATCATGATTCTATGGGTATTCTGGTGTTTTGACAAGTTGGAGTGTCGACCGACCTCCCCCATACTTGTTTCAGAGCATGCTGAATTCAGTGACAGAGAAACATCAAATGTAGGGGTTCTACTGGGCAAAATATTAGCAGAACCAAACATTTTTATTGAATTCAAACTTTTGTAGGCACACATTACATTGATGAAAGGGAAATAAACAAAATGATTGGAAAATAAACCTAAGTGTCTATCTTATTTGTGGGCTAGTGAACTATGGAGATGGAGGGGCAAAGAGATCCTCTCTCTCGATGGCTTGGGCTAGGCGCTTGATCTTCGCATTAGTGCTAATGCGAAGATCGTTAAAGCTATCCTCTAGATCTAGGCGAGCCATCCTCTCTTCTGGCGCTCGCTCTGCCAACTTAGTGTTGCTTTCCCTAAGTTTGGCGACTATGCGAAGCATCTTTTCCATGTCACTTTCTTCATCTTCATCCTCGAACTGGCCTGGAGGGCTAGAGATCGATGGTGGTTTGCTAGTCCGCCGTACGGACTTGCGAGACTCCTCCGTCTCAAGTGATCTGTGCACTCCTCCCTCCGCTCCTCGGAGTTGAGAGGAGGGATGAGCACCTTGCCTCTCCCCGCCCTTTGGAGGCGCATCCATGGTGGTGTTGACGGCGAGTAGGAGTGTGTGTAACCGGTGCTTGTGTCGTCGTCGGTGGATGAGACGGCCGCCTTCTTTACCCCAATTTGACTGGTTGTCGGCCTTTTGGGCGTCACTGGTCGCGTAGCGGGCTTGTTGAGGTTGCGGTACGGAGACATCGACCAAGCGATGGTCCGCATCCGCTCCGACCTCCAGGAGCCATTCGGCCGACCCCCTTGGGGTTGTTGGCTCTACCGGCGGTGGTGCCATGGCCAGAGGTGCAACCTCAAGGACCTCGACGATCATGGCGTCGGAGTTGATGAGGTCTCGGGTCTTGGACGGGCTTCCATTGCTGGGAACGAGTGGCATCTTGCCATTGTTGCGTGGTAGAGCCATGGGGGTGATCAAGGAGGTGTGAGGGATTTCAAAGGGTGATGATGGTGCGGCTGGTTGTGAAAGAAAGCAAGGTGGAAGGAGGAAGAAGAAGGAGGGGTGTTAAGAAGAGAAGAAACAACGTTCAGGGCCTTTGTTTTCGCTCGGATCACGATGAAAACCGAAGGGGAGCGTTGGCCCGACGTTTCTGTGCAACGAGGCATTTGAAAGATTTCGAACAATGATCGACTGATCACTTTTTGAAAGTTATCGACCGAACGAGCCGGGGTTTGAACTTGTTCGGGTCAGGTGAGCCGTGTCGTGAAGTTTTGGGCTGTTTGGCCCAAAAACATGGTCGGCCGATCCCCTTTAGAGGCCAAATAGGACGACCTTTCATGAGGGCGGAGTCAAGGCTAAGTCTAGGCCATTTCTAAGGTTATTTTCAAAATTTGAACAAAAAAGTTAAAACATGTATATTTTAGTTCTAATTTGGATTAAGAACAAAATCTAGCATATCAATTTCTTGTTCAGGAATTTCATGCTCATAGAAAACTTTAAGACGTTGGCCATTTACCTTGAAGATTTTTCCGTCGTCGTCCTGGAGTGTGATTGCTCCATGAGTCGTGGCGTTGACGACGAGGTATGGCCCTTCCCATTTGCTTTTTGAGCTTGAACAAGGTGGACAAAAGTCTGAAGTACACTTCAATGCTCTCGCAGCCCCGGGATTGCTCTAACTCCACCACAACGGGTCCAACCAACACCAATGCTCCTCTCCCCCCTGATGGCAACATAGACGACATCAACAACATGATCATAGAATACAATTCTGATGATCTGTTTGGAGACTACGAATAGGCTCCTAATTCTTTGAGATCTAGTCTATCTTTATGGCCACGAGTTGTAATAAATATTGTCCTTTGTTTTCAGCAGACTTGATATTTCCTTGTATTAAGCACTCTTAATATTTATATGAAGTTACTGTTCAATATCTTATTTTATTTGTTGAGAATTTTATTTTTCTCCATTTAATTTAAAGATTCTATGAGAGTCAATCCAATGGAGGAGAAATTGTGCGTAGTGGACAGTGGTACCACTAACTCTATACTCAAGGAAACAAAATATTTCCAAACTCTCACCAAGAATAAAGGAAATGTTTTAACAACTATTGTATGCAATGCTGTCGAGCCTACTATTATGCTCCCTATGTGTACATCGATAGAAATCGAGGATGCACTCTTGTATCCCGATTCAACTCGTACTTTGCTGAGTTATAGAGAGATCCACAAAAATGGGTTTCATATTGAAACTCATCATGACAAAAATGAGGAGTCACTTCTCATTACAAAGGAGAACAGATATGGCAAAGAGACACTTGAAAAGTTCCCTCACTCTCATATGGATTGTACTATACATACATTAAACCCATACAACATGTTGCATACAAAGTAATTTTCCAGAATGTCAATGCATTCCAAACTTGGCATGATCGCCTTGATCATCCTGGTATAGAGATGATGAGTAAAGTTATGAATATTTCTGTTGGACACACTTTTAGTGATGCAAAATTTCCCCAATCCTCAGATTTTATGTGCACCGCATGTGCCACTGGGAAATTAATTTTGAGGCCCTCTTACCTCAAAATTCGAGCCAAACCTCTAAAGTTCCTTGAACGCATTCAAGGAGACATATGTGGTCCCATTCAACCATTGTCTGGACCGTTCAGGTACTTCATGGTTCTAATAGACACATCTACAAGATGGTCTCATGTGTGCCTTCTTTCCACACGGAACCATGAATTTGCTAAAATTATCACTCAAGTTATCAAACTTAGAGCGCAACATCCTCAACATCAAATCCAATCAATTAGAATGGATAATGCCGCTGAATTTTCCTCTCATGCCTTCAATGACTATTGTCAGGCTTTAGGAATTCAAGTTCAGCACTCGGTCCCATATGTCCATACTCAAAATAGGTTGGCCGAATCTCTCATCAAGATGATTAAACTGATTGCAAGACCATTATTATAGAATTGCAATTTACCAACCTCATGTTAGGGTCATGCAGTATTACATGTTGCTGACTTGATTAAAATGCGTCCAACTACATATCATGCAACATCCCCGTTGCAACTTGTACATGGAAATCCCCCTAGTATTTCCCATCTGCGTAAGTTTGGTTGCGCTACATACATACCGATCTCACCACCACAACGTACATCAATGGGCACTCACAGGAAATTGGGGATCTATGTGGGATATCAATCTTCGTCGATCATGAAATACGTGGAGCCTCTCATATGGGACCTATTCATGGCCTGGTACGCTGATTGCATCTTTGATGAAGATCATTTCCTGGCATTAGGGGGAGACTTCAAATACCAAAAAGAATCTCAGGAAATCAATCGGGATGCCAGCTGTCTCTAACACTAATCCACGTACTTCAGAGACTGAACTCCAAGTTCAGAAAATCATTAATTTGCAACACATTGCAAATAATACGCCAGATGCATTTACCGATTATAAGGGTGTTACTAAATCCTATAATCCTGCGAGAAATGTCCCGGAAAGAGTAGAGGTACCAAACAAAACTACTCAGCTCCCTAGTAAGAGGGGGGGGGGTAAGTATAACCATTTCCACAGATGCAACTCCTAGCAAGCAAAGGAAAAAGAAGAACACATATTCCAACAAAGTAAATGCGCCTCAACCCCAAGTTGAGGAACCCCCCCCATGGAGGTTCAACCTTCACATCCCACATCAACAGTGCACCCAATTACTAATGCTGGGACATCGAAATGCCCCGATGCAATCATTTCAGGAAATAATGATACATCAGAAAGTGTACATGAAATTTCCATCAATTATCTTTATTCTGGAGAATCATATGACCGAAAAACTACAATCGTCGACATTTATTTCTCTGCAATGATTGTTGAACTCCTCCAAACCGATTAAGATCCTAAGACCATGGCAGAGTGCAAAAAATGCTTGGACTGGAATCTATGGAAGTATGCAGTCCAAGAAGAAATATCCACACTATCTAAAAGGAATGTTTTCTCTCAAGCAATACCTACCCCTCCAAGAGTCCTCCTTGTAGGATTCAAATGGGTTTTCATCCGGAAATGGAATGAGAACAATGAGGTGGTGAGATATAAAGCAAGACTTGTAGCACAAGGTTTCACGCAGAGACCCGACATTGATTTCAATGAAACATATTCTCCGGTTATGAGTGGAATTACATTCCGATATCTAATATCTCTGGTTGTACAAAATCGTCTATCTATGTAGTTGATGGACGTAGTGACTGCATACCTTTATGGGTCACTAGATTCGGACATATATGAAGGTTCATGACTGAATCTCTATACCAAATCAAAATACAAACCGCAACATGTATTGTGTAAAGCTCCAAAAGTCACTTTATGGCTTAAAGCAATCGGGACGAATGTGGTACAACCGACTTAATAAATACCTTCTACAGAAGGGATATACTAACAATGATGATTGCCCATGTGTCTTTATCAAGAAATCCCAAAAGGGGTTTTGCATTATATCTGTGTATGTTGATGATTCAAATATCATTGGCAACCAACAAGATATTGATGAAGCATGCAAACATCTAAAGACGGAGTTCGAGTTGGAGGATTTGGGTCACATCAAATTTTGCTTAGGCCTACAGCTTGAGCACCTTCCGACTAGATTTTTTTTGCATCAATCTGCATATATCCAGAAAGTATTGGAGAAATTCAATATGGACAAGTCTTATCCCTCCAAAATTCTTATGGTTGTTCTGTCTTTAGAAATGGAGTCTGATCAATTCAGACCACATGATGATGGAGAAAAAATTCTGGGACTTGAAGTTCCATATCTTAGTGCCGTTGGAGCACTCATATATCTTGCAAATTGCACCAGGCCTGATCTTGCATTTGCAGTGACTTGCTAGCTCGACACAGCGCTGCTCCTACCAAACGACATTGGATAGGAGTGAAACAAATCCTCAGATATGTGAATGGCACAAGGGATCTTGGTATATTTTTCAAAACAGGCCCAACATCTGACATTGTTGGATGCACTGTTGACACCAGAAGTGGCAAACGGGTAAAAAACCGCAAGCGTGCGGCTGTCAAGTGTAGCCTTCACCCGGAGTATTCTAGGTATCGTATTTTCCTCAGGGAACGAGAAGTGAATTAACTAGGAATAAGGGTTGTCCTATGATGAGACAAGGGAGACTACGATAACTGGGTTGAGAGGTTTGATAGGGCAATAATATCTAACAAGGTAAAGCCGGTTATACTGGCTTTATCAGCCCTTCTTTTGCAGGAGGCGATGGGATAGATCAGTAAGAGGTAAACTCCTACCGGACCGCGCCATCATGTTGTATTGAGGCCCTACCTTTTAAGAACTTATCTTACACACGTGGTGAGATACGACAACTAGATAGGGCAGTCACCACTGTTGACGGTAAGAATGAGCCATTTTGTCACCATCAAAATACCATCAACATCCTCATATTCGAAGAAAGACAAGCATATCATGAGCACATTTTACCCAATAATTGGTTCCACATGTCCCTTGACTATTTGTATGCAAGTAATGACAAATGGGGACATTTGGGAGCTAGTGGGCCCACTTAGGGGGTCGGCCGACCTCCCTGTGGGGCCACTAGGCATCCCATGCCCCATGATCCAAGTATCACCTTACCAAGTGATCTTGCACCCTTGGATCCACCCTGTGCTACCTCTCAATGGTTCTGGGTCAAAGCACGAGGATCCATGAGCCCACATCAAGAAGATTAACATGACAATTATCTTAGAACAATCACCCAACGCACATGACAAGTGGGACCAACATCTAGAAGGCAGAGGTGGGCCAAACACCCCAATAGGAGGTCGGCTGACCTCCCATTGGGCCCACAAGCCCCCCACTTGGTCCCTGACGAGTGGGGCACCTTCTAGAAGGACCAGAGAGGTTCCATCTGCCATATGCAGGTTGGCCGACCTCCCCTGGTGCCCAAAGTGTCCCCCAAACTCTCCATCGCCTTCCTGCATGCCGCCATGCATCCACTTGATCCCCATCGTTGATCCGCCATGCCGCCATGTCAGTCAGCGAGTACCATGACAAGTTCTTGCAGCTAGCTCGCTATGCTCCTAATCAAGTAAGGGATGATGTCGATAAACAGCGTCTCTTCTTGAAAGGGGTCTACTATGACCTCCGGTTGCAGCTCAAGGGTAATACTTACCCGAATTTCTAATCCTTGGTGAATCGTGCCATCGTCCTGGACAATGAACGTAGGGAGATGGACAAGAAGAGGAAGCTTAGGGGACAAGCTTTTGGGAGCAACACTCGCCAGCGTCCCAACTATCCTCAGTAGGGTTACTAGCAGAGGTACTAAGGCTCAGCCAACTATGGGAACCGTAACCCAAACCAGCAATATTCACCATGCGAGAAGCAGAGTGGTTACTCAGGACCTAGTCAAGGCGCATCCAGCAACACCCCAGGAAAGGCTAATGCACATAGTACCCCCAGTAAGTGCTATATTTGTGGTGAACCTAGACATATCTCCTACAACTGTCCCAAGAAGCAGAATCAGCCGAACCCTCCAAGCCAAGGTAGCAACAATTAGAGAGGAAGATACCAGCCGCCCTCTCATAACAAGAGTGTGAACCATGTCTCCGCAGAAGTAGCTCAGGAAGCACCCGAAGTGATGATGGGTACGTTCCATGTCAACTCCATCCCTGCCACTATTCTTTTTGATTCTGGAGCATCGCATTCTTTCATTTCACAAACTTTTGTTAGAATTCATGGAATACCATTACTAGCAATGCAAAATTCTATAATAGTAAATTCACCAGGTGGGGTTATGCGAACTGAGTACTATTGTCTGTCGGTTACTGTTGCCCTAAGGGGGGTAGACTACAAAGTTCAGCTTACAGTTTTGAGAACCACGGGAATTGATGTCATCTTGGGATTATATTGGATGAGGACACAGTGCAATAATTAAGTGTGAACAGAAGATAGTTGAGTTGGCTACACCTAAGGGAGACAGGATCAGTGTTGAAGTGGTTATCCAACCTCAACCGGCAGCTGCAGTTAACCAGCTTGATAAGAACAACAAACTAGCAGACCGAGTTGTGGATGACTTTTCACCAGTGTTCCCGGAGGTTTTGCCAGGTATGTCACCCAAAATTCTAATGTTGAAAATAGCTGAAGAGTTACAAGAAGTAATGTTATCAAGAGGTGTAAGGTGTGTTGGAATCGACATAATGAGGATGAGGCCACTTGGGAAAGAGAGGAAGATCTCAGTAAAACCTAACCTCAAACTTTTTAAGTAACCAATTAGGGAATCTCGAGATGAGATTCTTTTAAGGGGGTTAGATTTGTAACACCCTAAAATTTGAATTAGAAAATTAGGATTTAATTTCAATTTAATTTGCTTTAATTTGATTTAATTCAAGCATTTGTTGTGATCATAGAATTAATTAAATAAAACTAAAATGAACATCAAATGATAGGGTTAATGAAATGTTTGTGCATCTCATGCTGCTGCATATTTCTTTGTGTTGTTTGGTCTTTCCAAAGCTCAAGTGTTTTCAAAACAATTTTAGAAATCAATTTGGAAAATCTTTGCAAAAGAAATAATTTGGAAAACCCTTTTTCCCCTTCCACCGCTTGGGCCAGTTCCATCGCGTGGCTCAGCTTCAGCAGGCCGGCCCAGCTCTGCGCAGGGCACTGCCTTCCCCTTCTCTGCCACTGACATGCCGACCCCGCCTGTCAGCCGCCCTCTTCTTCCACCTTGAGTCCGAGCCGGACTCTGCTCGCGCGCACGCCAACTCCCAACCTAGCGAACCGCCTCGCGATTTCTCCGCGAGGGGGCGTATCCGCGTGGGTCTTCGTACCCCGTACCCCGCTATAAATAGCTCGGAGCCAGGCCGCCTTTTCTCATCTGCAACTCGAGCTTTCGCCTCGCCTAGCCCTAGCCGCAGCAATGCCGTATGCATCGCAATCCGCCGAGCAGAGCACCGCCGTCGAGCCGAACAACATCGCAATCGAGCCTGTGAGCGCCCCTCCGGGCTTCGCATCATCCTCGCGAAGTTGTCAAGCCCTTTCGCTCTCTCTCTTTTGCGCTCCATATTGCTTACCCGAGTCGTTTTGGGTGTACAGGAAGCATGCTGCCTCGGTTCGTTGTTGCCAGTCGTCCTCGATCTCCTCCGAGCCCTGCCGTTGCCCTAGGTAAGTTCGTCTCGATCTCCTCTTTCTCCCAGTGTTTTTGGTTCGGAAAACCGAGCACCGTAGCTCCGGTTTGGTCCGTGCCGGCGAGCTCGGGCTCTGCCCGTCCATGGCGCCGCCGTCCTAGCCTCCTGCTCCGGTGGGAGCACCACTCCTTCCTCTCCCTTCTAATCCCATCCATCCATCGGAGATCCAAGGGATCTGATGCCCCGATACCCCTTCGCAGGACGTTTTGCTAAAGAGCCCCTCGGCTTCTGGCTAATCAACCCGCCATCCTGCCTGCATCGTTTAAATCTGAATTTTCCGAATTGTTTTAATTCAATAAAGTTCAATCTAATTACAGATCTGCCACTGTTTTCAAATACCCATAACTTGTTCGTTTTAGATCCAATTAGATCCGTTCAAGTTGCGTTAGATCCGTAATTTTATGCTCTATCCAGTAGTATAGATTTCATCTATGTTAATCACTTTTGAAAATAAAAGTTTAGATTAATTCTTTTAATGCTTTAATCTGGTATAGTAAATCTTGTTTAATCTATAGTTTAATTGTTTTAGATCCGATTAGCATGAATTTCTTGTCTATGTGATCATAGTATAGTATAGATCTGCTTTATAATCTTTTCAAAACCTATTTATTGTTTATGGTGTAATGTTCTAATTAAATCTATGTTGCTTCGTGTATGATTGTTCGGATGATTGCTTGGTGGTGTTGATCGAGTTCAGCCGGTGAGACTTTCGGTGACCTAGAGTTCTTTGCTAAAGATATGAATCCCCAGGAGCTTTGTGACCAAGGCAAGTTTAACATGGGATCTTCCTTGTTACCCATTCACCCTAATTACATTTAGTCATGATTGCATGTGTCTCAATTGATTCCTATCTAGATCTTTACCATAGTTTGTTATCCATTTCCTTGTCACCAATGGGAGTTATGCATTCGGGTAGTTATGCTATGCTTTACCTAATCATGAGATGAATCTTGATTAATGAGATATGCAATGATGATTAAAACTGGCTTTTACAACAACATGGAATAGGACCACACTGTAGGGCAAAAGCTGGGACTTAAATGCAACCATGAGTGTTATATGGCTCTGGCTTTAGTTAAGTAGAAAGTTTGGACTAACATGCTTGTGGTTCGTAAAAGTCTCCTTTGCTGAGCTGGTTATGGGGTATAGCTTGTGTGGGGAGCACTGTGGGTGGTACCATCGGGGTGTCCCATATACCCCTTTGCATTGGGTCCGTAGGGTCTGCTACATGCTAGAAAGGGCTTTTGAAAGATTCATAGTGTACCCTTCCCGCTCACCTTGGCAGTGTTTTGGGATTGGCCGTCCTGGGCATATGGGCAACCCGGCTTGTGGGTAAAGTGTGTAACCTCTGCAGAGTGTAAATCTATCATGATAGCCGTGCTCACGGTCACGAGCGGCCTAGAAAACTCACAGTGTAGATGATCATGTTGTTTAATTATTAATGTTGATTATTATTCTTATCATGTGGTTACCAACTGGGTCTGCATAACTAAAGCTAAGTATTGGTAAAACTTGACCAAGTTAAAAGCAACCGCAGTACAGACAGTGTCAGCCTTTGAGCTTCATAACCCTGTGTTACTCTTGCTAAGTACTTTAAGTGCTCACCCTTGCTTTATCAACCTCATCAGATGGCTATGAAGACTACCGTGAGGAGTACTAGGCTAGTGGTCAACCAGTCGGCGTTCCCTGTGAAGTGGAGCTTCGTCGCGAGAGTCATCTTTATTTTTCGCTGTTTTGATTAAGACTATTATTCATTATGTAATAAGCACTCTGTGATGATATTATTTAAAGATTTGTCGGCTTATCTGTGTGATTGATCTCTGGGCGCACATAAGTATTCGCATTCAATTTTATCCTTAAAATTGGGTGTGACAAATTAGTATCAAAGCAAGTGTTGACTGTAGGACGCAAGCCTAGTTAGAATAGTCTTCTTACCTTGTCTTTATCCTCTCTTTTCATGCTACAATTCTTGACCTTATATTTTCTCAAATTGCTTTTGTTTCACTTGGCCCATTCTATTATGAAAATGTTGTTTCTAATCTATCTCTATCTTGGTCATGTTCAAGATGCCTAACCCTCGTCGGTCAGCCCGCATCAGTATCGGTGGACGTGCCCCCCGTCACCAGTTTGCCCTCATGAGCCTCAAGAGGAGGACAACGTGGTTGAAAGCTCTCCTACTCAAGCTACTACTAGAGATAAGTTTCCTGAAGACGTGGGGTGGACATGCACCATGTATCACCGAGGAGGAGATGTGCACAACTATGCTCACTACCACCTGGTGGAACTACTTCAGAAGTGTCACCCTAGACTAGTGGTTTCAATGCAGTATTCTTGCAAGGAGTATAAGCATCCGCTTGAAGACACCTATTGGAAGTCCAAGGTACATATCTATGGAAGGAATAATGACCAACAAGCTGACCGCGAAGACTATGTCTACCGGGGTTATGCTGCACGTTCCTCTATGGATGAAAGCAAGGAGGATGTTGCCTTTGCAACCTACTCGTCTCTTCTTGGCAAGTACTATGAGAAGGTTGCCAACACCAAGAGCCGCTTTATCCCTCGTTATGATAAAATTCAAGGATGGCTCATCACCAACCAGACAAGAATGAAAGCCCAGTCGTCAAGGAGTTGGTCTACTTTGTGCATGAGATGATGCGCAGAAATGACGTTCTTCAAATAGAGTTGAAGTGGCTACACAAGGATCTTAAACGCAGCCACCAAAAAGAAGATGAAGTTCGTGAAAACTCGGGTCTACCAATGCTCTTCAAGAAGTTTAAGAAGAATTAGGATTAGGAGTTCCCCTCTACAGCTTATTCGTTAGGTCGTGAGTCATGTGTGCTAGTGTTCCTCTAAGTGTTTAGTTGCTTATGCTTTTGCTAGTGTGTGAGTTGGTTCTTTGTGATGATTGATTGAGGTTGTGGGCCTGTCCGCAACACTCATAGCTTAGGTTGGGTTATTTGAAAGTTGAATAATAAATAAAGACGCAGTTTTCGTAAATCTGTCTTTTCAGACCTCCATGTCTTGTTATTTTTGCCTAATTAGTTCTGAACGTCGTAAAATCACGAAAATTTAACGGGAAATAGTAGACTTTCTCATCTTTCCGTGGCCGCAAGAAGCACTTTGATCAATGTATGAACTGCAGTTTGTTTGGTATGATGTGTGGATGAGTTGGTGAATGTATGGTATATTGGTATGGATCAGTTATCAATTCGTATGTCATTTCTTTGTGGTGTACAATGTTGTAAAAAAATGTGCACATGGATGAGTTGGTGAACCCTTGTCGTTGCTATCCAAAATATACATGGATCCAAGGAAAAAAAGACATAGGAAAAATAAAAAAAGTGAAGATCACAAAAATATTAGAAAAAACAAAAAGTAGCCTCCTAAAGGGTTCGAACCGAGGAGCATGGCACCAAAATCAACATGCCTTACCACTGTGATATCGAAGCGATTTTAGCATTATTTCGATGTTGTTTTACTTAACTACGACATACCGCAGCTTGTGCCCAAAAAAAGAGCGCCAAAAAATTTAGTCCCCTTAATTTATCCCGCCACTAATTAGTCCCCAGCTTGTTGTACCGAAAATTTATCCCGCCTATAATCACCCATTTATCCCCTTAATTCGATTCATTCCTGTGAGTCCCCCCATTTCTCATACCCTTGCCGTCGTAGCCACCGCCTGCAGTCAACCGATGTCAACGAGCTGCTTCCTCCACCACAACGACCAGTTACCTCATCGCCCAGCCGGAACACAACCGCCGTCGATGAGTTGTTCCCCTCCCCCTTTCAACCTATTTTCCACCCCACCAAAGCGGCAGACTACTTCGTCGCCTAGCACAGCCGGCGATGAGTTGCATCGTCACCGACTACTTCGGTCGTCACATCCCTTTCTATCTCGTCCCTAGAACATTTTGGCCCCATTCGCATTTCAGTCGCAACGACGTAACCCTAACCATCGCAGGATTTGGGTCATCGCCGAGGACTTCGCACTGGATCTGCTTCGTCATCGACAAGGGTTCACTGCACCAACTCCGCTTCCTGTTTGAGGACCTCGATGGTTGCAACTAGGGGGCAACGCAAAAAGCAACCTGCACAAGAAGAAGGTAATACACCTCCACTGTTCACAAATTCTTTTTTCTCTCATTCGTACAATTCCTACTCCCCTTTAGCTTTGCATAGGCCGTGCAAATTAGAAATTTATATATAGATTTGGAATATCTATGCCCCCAATCCCACTTGAAAGTAGTAATTCATGAAGTTCTGTTACTTCACATATCACCTATACTCTTCCTTCACTCTAATTTGTTTGTAATAACTAACAACCATATGCATATATTATTCGATGGTGAAGCTAGGATATTAATATAGTCCCTTTTCTAAAAAACCCTGTCCCATCTCTTTATTAGTAAATTCCTGCCCTCTTATGTATCCAATTAGTATGACCTCCTAGTTCTTAGTAAACTCCTTTTTATGAACTAATAGACACACATTGTGCTATCTTGCAAGTAATACCACCTCCAATAACCAATTATGAGAGGCTGCGGGATATACGTGTGGTGGAGAATTTAAAGAAAATGCAAGCATTGGGATTGAAACATCTAGTTGCTGAGGTTAATAATTCTGTACCACAACCTTCATCAACCAAGGGGAAAATCAATAAACAAGAAAACCAACAATTCAGATTCGGAGTCATCAGAGTATCTCCTTGGCGATGATGATCAAGGAGATAGTGATGATGATAATGATGACACTGAATCTGATGAGCAACCACAACCCCTGGCAATTAAGGTGCTTTTTTAACCTTCCAAGTAGTGGATGGGGAAAATTTGAATTGCATTTGAATGTTTTCAATCCGATCTTTAATATATGATCCTGCTTTTTAGATTCATCTTGTTTATTTCATACCTGTAATTAATATATGGTCTTGCTTAATATTGCACATGCCTGAATTTTTTTTTGCACAGTATCCTACTAGGGATACAAGGAAAACCCTCACTTCAAAGTCAAAGAAGAGAAATCCTAGCATGCCGCCATTAAGTAGGAACAAGAGGGTGAGGGCAGCTGCAAAATCAGAGGTGCAACATTCTGGAGTCGAAAGAAGATCATCAAAAAGGCTGAATAGTGAAGCTACAAATGGGGACAATGTAGAGGCTCCTATAGATGCTGCTGATGGCATACTAGACAGTTGTACTACACCTGGAGTTACTGATCATGAGAGACAACATGTAGAGGAAGACAGTGGAGCTGCTAGTCTTGACAGTATAGGTGGTGATGTAGGCAATATAGATGGAGGTGAAGGAACTTCAGGCAAGTTATAGTTTTTTTTCATTGAACTATGACATCTCTTTTGCTCATTTACATCAAACTAAAACATTTCATCAAATGCGGATTCTATTTTGTAGCTACTGCAGAGCCAGCTCCAAGGAGATGTAGGGAAGCAACTAAGGGAAAACAGCTGGACAAGATGACTAAAGCTATGAAAAGGAGATTGCCCATAGCTGTTGATGAAGGCAATAAATGGCCTCATGATCCTATTCAAGATGCCAAGTTTGCATTAGAGGTTGACATCATTGTTCGGGAAAGCATGCCTGTCCTACCTCATTGGAAAGATTACAAGAAAGACGACAAATACTAAAAGACTTTTGTAACACAGCTAAATGTAAGTGCAATACTGCTTTTATGCTTAACTTGTATACATGCTTAACCTGAATTGACTAACTAACTATGGAATTGTCATTTACCTAGGGATGCATGACCATTCCTAACAATGATTCATCAACTCATGCTTGCACTGATATGATGCGCTCTGCGATAAAAAATAAACGTTATCGGCTGAAGACGAAATACTTCAATGGTGTACCTGCAAATAGTGTACCTACAACTTCTCCTATTCCTTTCATGACTGATGAAGAGTGGAGGGCACTAACTGCAAAGTGGTCTGATCCAAAGAACATGGTATGGGTATCTTGCCATATATGCTTGTTTCACAATCACTTTCCAAAGATCTCTTCATTTTGAACCTATAATCTCATCTGACATGTTAATTCTCTTGTAGGAAACCTGCGAAAAGAACAAGGAGAACCGTAGTAAAGTCAAGTTTCAACAGGCTACGGGTTCTCGCTGCTACGTGGCACACTTGCATGAATATGTAAGTTCAAAGTACATTGAACTAGTCTCCATACACTTTTGCACTGAGCTAATTCTCTTGCATAAAATCTGAGACAAATTTTTCTGTCATTGTTTATCCACGAAACAGAAGAAGAAGAGAATCCGAGAAGAACCCATCTTAGATCCGAGTGAAGAACTAGATGCGGTGCAGGCCTTCCAGACCTGCCATACCAGCAAGAAACATGGCCTTAGTTATGCAGCAATGGACGCACTCGTAAGTTAATTTGTTTGCTAAATTCATCTTGTGTCACATGTCTTCCTCTTGGAACTGAAATAAGTAACATCTCTCATCTTGTTCTTTGTCAACCATTAACATGTAACTGTTTTATGTCCATGATATTTCAGGTTGATATGGAAAACTTGAGGGCTGAACCTATTGTTGAAGGTGGGACGACACCATCAAGTATGGAGCTTGTGTCCAAGGTGCTCTCCCAGAGCAACTCAACCAATTTCCTGAAGAGCGCTGGCATGAAAACACCGACGTCCTGCAAGTCAAAATCATCAGATGAAAGCGAGCTTCGGGAACAACTTGCAGCTGAAGCAAAGGCTATAGTAGAGGCTGCTGTTCAAGGTGAACTCGATGAGCTCAGGAAGATAAGTGAAGTAGCTGAGGAAAGCCTGGCGAAGACATAGAGAGACGTGGAGGAGTACAAGGCGCAGACCGAGAATAAGTTTAAGTCGATGGAGGAGACCAATGCGCTCATTAAGAGGCTCTTCGTGGACAATGGTAATCCTTCTTCGTCGACATGAGGGTTCCTGGTCAGTATTGCTGTGTTTGAACTTTAATTGTATGTTGTTGTGTTATGTGAGCTGGTGTGGTGATGAGGTAGTGAACTGAGCTGTATGCTCGTTGAAACTTAATTGCGGTGATGGTGTGAACTGAGCTGTATGCTCGTTGGAACTGAACTGAGTATGTAATTATGTGGTTTTTCTAGTATAATTTCCGAATTGCAATTAAATTATTAACTGCATTTGTCTGACGAAAATGATGGTGTCTTCGGTGACGATTACAAACCGCAATTTGTAACGATTTCAAATCAATAGCCGTGACGAACATCTTCCATGTTTAGTGATGATTTCAAACAACAATATGTGACCAAATAACAACCAATCAGAACAAGACACCTGGCTGAATTTGATTGGTCCACGTGGTAGCTACGCATTGCAAGCTATGACCAAACTTTTTCATCTTCCGTGATGATTTCAATAATGAATCTGTGACCAAACAAGAACCAATTGGAACAAGCCACGTGGCGGCAATGCATCGCAAGCTGTGACCAAACTCTTTCATCTTCCATGACGATTTCAAACAGCAATCTGTGACCAAACAAGAACCAATCGGAACAAGCCACGTGGCGGCAACGCATCGCAAGCTATGACCAAACTCTTTCATCTTCCGTGACGATTTCAAACAACAATCTGTGACCAAACAAGAACCAATCGGAACAAGCCACATGGCGGCAATGCATCGCAAGCTATGACCAAACTCTTTCATCTTCCGTGACGATTTCAAACAGTAATCTGTGACCAAACAAGAACCAATCGGAACAAGCCACGTGGCGGCAACGCATCGCAAGCCGTGACCAAACTCTTTCATCTTCCGTGACGATTTCAAACAAAAATCTGTGACCAAACAAGAACCAATTGGAACAAGCCACATGGCAGAATCTGATTGATCCACGTGGCGGCAACGCAGCATCCGGGTCACCGCTGATGTCATCCGGGTCAGCAATGACGTCATCAGCCACGTGGCAAGCGTCGTCGGGCCATTTCCTAACGGGCCGTTATGACGATAGCATTGGTCAATCTGTGACCAAACTGGACCGTCACAGGTCACAAACGCCGTTAACGGTGACATTAACATCGTCGTTTTGGCGCAACGGCGGACGTTGGATCGTGACCAAAACTGATCGTCACAAAAATGAAATCACTTCCGTGACGATGGTGTTTTTCGTCACAGAATAGAGGCACATCCGTGACGAAAAAACCCATTTCGTCACCGTAGATCAAATGTGACGCAACCTCAACGACGATCCCATTTTCATCACAAATTCGTCACAGATTACACTTGGTGACGTTTTTAGCATCTTCGGTGACGATCTGAGTACGTCACAGATGGTCAGATCCCTACTAGTGTAGACAAATGATCGGTAACAAAATTTTCTACTCCCTTTTTATCTTTTATTTCAAGATCAAATTCTTGGAGTAGCAAGATCCATCTTATTAAGCGGGGTTTAGCATCGTTCTTAGTGAGCAAGTACTTTAGAGCAGCATGATCTGTGTAGACAATAACTTTTGCTCCTACTAATTAAAATCTAAACTTGTCTATAACAAACACCACGGCCAACAACTCTTTTTCAGTTGTTGCATAGTTTAGTTGTGGCCCTATTAAGGTTTTACTAGCATATCAAATATCATGATGCTTCTTATCTTTGGTTTGGCCTAGTACTGCACCGACACCATAATCACTCGCATCACACATTATTTCAAAGGGAAGCTTCCAATCAGGGGGTTGAATGATTGGAGTTGAGATGAGTGCTTTATTGAGAATGTAGAAAGCGTCTAAGCACTCATCATTGAAGTCAAAGGGTACATCTTTGGCTAGCAGGCTTGTTAATGGACAGGCAATTTGAGAGAAATCTTGTATGAACCGTCTATAAAAGCCAGCATGGCCAAGGAAGCTACGGATTCCCTTGACATTCGTGGGAGGTGGAAGCTATTCTATAACTTCGATCTTAGCTCTATCCACTTCTATCTCATGTTTGGACACTATGTCCTAGCAATATGCCTTCACGAACCATGAAGTGACATTTCTCCCAGTTCAGGACTAAGTGCTTTTCTTCACATCTCAAGAAGACATCATTTCTAGAGACAAATAAGTAGTTGTGTGGATATGTGTGTTCCATAGGTGCTTCAAAGCCAACCATGCCAAGAGGCAAGAGCAGCCGGTAAATTGAGCCTCATGTAGATGAACATGAAAGCCAGATGGGGGTGTTTAGAAAAAAAATCTCACATCATTTTTCTAGTAGTATTGGTTCAATAAAACAAAATTAGGCATGCCTCAGGTGATATTAATTCAAGCTTCGCTTGAACTACTTCCAGCTTGCTTGTTTCCTCTTACAAAACACTATTCAATCAGTCAAAATCAGCCAATTTGTGTACCAGCCGAAAAGATATTCCTTATTTTAAGAAAGCTGCACACATACATCTATCTTTTCTGCACAGGTGAAGGCAGAGCTGGCAAGGAACAGTACGGACAAAGAATGCCATAAACGGATTCAGCAGCTCGAAAGTGGACTGTGATTTGTTACCCTCATTGAACGTGAAAACTTTTAATTTGTACAATCCGTAGCCTGTTATACACTTGTAATCTGCTTAATGATGCTACCTGCAGTGCACATACTACCTTACATATAAATAATTAAGGGAAAAGTGCTTTGCTCTTTCTCATGCTGTCTCAACTTTTTTTTTCCTGAGTCAAAGTTTCATCAATGTGAAAACCCAGTACAGTACAAGGCCTACCTTGGAGAGCAGAGGTGACCCATATTCTATTAGACATGTTCCTGGCACTTGACAAGTATATATTTGTGAATCTAAAAAAAAAGACAAGTATATATCCCAGGTCAGATTAAACATGTTCCCATGTCAAATTAGACAAGTATATATTTGTGAATCTAAAAAAAGACAAGTATATATCCCAGGCCAGATTAAACATGCTCCCAGGTCAAATTAGACAAGTATTGGTTTCAGGAACTTATAGACCATTTCTCAGTTAAGTCCAACATGCCAAATGGGTGCAAACGATCGGATCAAAAAGAGAACAGAGATTCAGAAAATTAAGGGTAACTAGACAAGCCGGAATCCTATTTATACAACATGGGAACCTAAGTTTGATGGGTGACCAGTGACCCTACGGGTCCCTCTTGATAGAGGGCCAAGACAACCTCCTCTGGTTCATGGCATCAACAAGTCCATCGCTCTCGGGGTTGATGTCCTCCACTTGTTTCCAGCTATCGAGCATCGAGCCATCTCTCCATTGAGGCGGCGTCGAGAACTTTGGATCGTCGCTGGAGCCAGTTGGGGTCATTGACAGAGAGGAATGGCCAACACGTAGTTTCTGAAGAGTAGAAAAGGATTCCCTCATCGCAGACATGGCCTCGAAGAACCGGGTGCAGGAAGCAAGTGCAGCAGGAATCGGTCGCAGCATTTCCTTCATTAAGAGAAATAGAGGAATTTAAACCTATGACTAATGACAGAGGACATATGTACAAGAAGAAAATTTTTAGTTGTTGTAAGGCCAGTTATTCACAATGAATGCATAACAAAGTGCAAAGTTATCCTGGCATGGATTCATGATAAATTATATGCTATCTATAAAAAATGAGAACAATAGCATGAATATATTTATCCAAGTGGAAAGCATATTCATAGGATGAACTTGTTATGACTACTATTAGAAAAAACAATTTAACTTACCCCCCAGACAGCTGGTGACTCCCTAAAGTTTTGGCTCCACTGGAAATCACCGACTGATGCTGTCAATGCCCCATAGTCACTTGCTGCTTTCAGAAGTAGCTCCGAGAATTGTTTCTGAGAAGAGATCAGCACATTAAGCAGGCAAAGCCAGCAATGAAAACGCATAAGTAGGCATAGGCCAACATTCTCGTGCTGTTTGCTATACAAATTGCACGAGAAGAACATATAAACATTACCTGGTATTCAGCTTCAACTGGTATGCAGTCTAGGGAATAAGGTTGTTGCAGCCGAGCAATAATGCGATCCTGATAGACAATAGCTGCAATTTTTGATATGCAGAGAACTGGCTATAATGCGTACACAGCTGCTCTTAACACATCTGACTAAAACAACATATAACCTTGACGCTCAAGAAAGGGACAAAGCAACAATAATAAAATGCAGGTATGTGGCTTACATTACCTTGTTCTGAATTACATCTTTCAAAATAGTAGTTATTCTGGCCAAAGATTCACACTTCTTTTCCATCTCACTCACATGAGTCAAATGAGCAATGTTTTTATCATCCTGTGGCAAACAAAACTTCATGAATATGACATACGATAATACCATAGAATCAAGAAAAGCTCTGAAAAGAACAGATAGGAAATGGATATGGCACTATTGGAAAACAACATGCTGGAAAGTTGATGGGCAAATATAAACAGTATGTCAACACTTATTTCCCTTTTCTAATCCCACATATTACTATACTAGTATGGCATCAACAGCGTTCATGTTCATACATTTTTTTCACAAGGAAGGCCAATGGAGGGGCCTCCCAGTGCCAAAACCGTGGGATCGAACCTGGGTTACCGGTTTGAGGGCTGGCTCAAGGAGCCACTTGGAATCACAAGCCCTATTGTCCATACATTATCTACTAGGCTAAAAAACGTTTAGCCTTAAGCTCTTAAGGATATGCAGACATTTTTTATCATTCTTCGAGGACCAGAGTATCAGACTTAGTTCCAATAAGTGTGGGCATCCACCAATTCACTATTAGACAAAATAAAATTTGGAATTAAAAGAAAAAAAATCCCTTTGATATGACCACAAGTATTCATGGTAAAGGAATGCTCATACTAACAATCAACATGTAGGTATCTGCTATGAATATACTGTATGCCCAAAATGTGTAACTCATTAGGAAGTCTCATCTCTGCCTATAATCTCATTTTATGAGCAACCAAGCCGGAAATGTCACACTTTACTAAAGGGAATCTGACCACCTTAAATAGAGAATCTAAAGGGTTTTCATTGAAACATGATGAAATGGAAATGTCGTACAGGATCTGAAAAACATAACACTAGGTGAAAAATTATGAAAGCTTTGGCATTGTGTGTAAAAGGTGCAAACATATAAGGCCTAACATCACCTTTCTTCCTGTAGCTCCACTTGCAAGTTGGCAATGTTCCTCTGCACGACAGTCAGTTCCCTCAAAACCTTCACCAAATCATCGCTTTTGTCAGAGCTAGTCTGATCTTCCTGCAATGAGAGAAACAACGGAGGGGAACAGTGCGGACTTGAGAAACACATTTTTCAAATCACACCGCGCATAGCAAAATCCAGAAGGACATTTGGCCACTGGCATTGCCTCAGTTTTTGCATGCATGTTTGTGCACAGTACGCCCAGTGCAGACTCCATATTGTTGGCATAGAAACCTGAATTTAAATTTTAAGCAACTAATCTAAAGAAAACAAACAGTGAAACAGATGTAGCACACCACATGAATGCTTACGGTTTTCATTGTATTCACATTTTGTTCTAAGATCACTAAGTTTCATAAGATCAACAACTCTGCACAACGATTATCCCCATCGTAGACCCATCCCACAAGTTGTCCTCGCAAGATGACCCAAGCTTACGGAACCTCGATTAACGCAGCCAAATGCTAAACCCACCCAAACACACGAAATTCGTGCGCTCATGCCACGATTTCAGCGGCAAAGCTTACCTCCGAACATACATTTTCACAACCATTTCGAATTTACCTCTCCAGATGCCCCACCGCTTCCGCGAACTGAACCCTACAATTTTGTGCCTCGCAAATCGCAATGAAACGTGATCGGACCAGAAGGGCTAGATCCGGCCGAAGCGCGGGGATTCGAACCGAACGGTGGCAGGATTAGGCGGCGAGACAGATCGAGGAGGTGCGGTGGGGGGCGTGACGGACCTGCGGGGCAGGGGCGGGGAATCCGAGGTCGGCAGCGATGGCGAGCGCCTCCGCCATGCCGCCCAGCCTCTTGGCCGGCTTCGGCTGCGCCGCTGCCATGGCGTCGCCGGCGTCGAGGTTGTGTACAGGGGGGCCCCGGCGGGCGAAGCCGGAGGAGACCGGGAGCGGGAGCGTCTGGCGAGCAAGTTGGGCCACCCTTCGCTTTCGTCTTCGGACGGCCGAGTAGGCGAGCTTCTAATTTAATTTTTGAACCTCCAGGCTCCACACGGCCGAGTATACCAAGCCGACAAATACGGCCCTTTTTTCTTCTTTGATCGAATTGTTTGTATACTTTAAGGTTATTTATTTAGGTCTTGTTTACATGAAAAAACTTTTGAAATTTTAACATTGTAAGGGCAACTCCAACAGTTTGATATTTAGATTTGGCATATCTAATTTTGCCAAAAAAATTTAAAAATCTGATGGCTAACATTTTGACATTTAGATTTGGCATATCTAATTTTGCCTGGCATTTTTGCCAAAATTGCAAATAAGAGCCCGCACTTGGCAATTTGGAGACCTTGAAAAGGGGAAGACATTTTTTTTTTCTTTTTTTTCACGGCTTAACACTAGGCGGCGCCCTTTTTTTTTTCTTTTTTTTTCCTTTCTTTTTTTCCTGTTTTTTCCAAATCATTATGGAGAACTGTTGGAGATTACATATTTTTTTCTTTGACATATCTATTTTAGAGTTGGCAAATTCCATGTTTTGCCAAACCAAAATTGTCAAACTGTTAGAGTTGCTCTAAGTACTTTCGGTTGTATTTGTCAATTATTGTCTAACCATATATTTGTCTCGTAAAATTGCAATTAATTATTTTTTAACCCTTCGCTTTCCAGACCTAATTGCAATTAGTGCAATTGGTAACAAGCAGTAGGACATGATTTATAAGGATTATATAAAAAACATAATCTGGTGCAAAAGATAGGTAGCATCGACGATATCTCGTGATCATCCATTTCTCACTATTGTTACCTGACCAGCTAAAAGTACCTGTTTTTTCTTAATAAAGTATGGTGTGGCTTCAGTCATTCTCAGCATAGGAAGGCATCAAACCAAAAGGCATTTTAAAAACAACCAAAGTTTAAAATTGATATACAGAAAATAAAATAGGCAAAATTCCAAAAAAAAAATAGAGTATACAAAATTGGTTTTAAATAACAGATTATTTGGCATTCAAAATGGTTTCACAAAATTTTCGAAATAAGGTTTCAATGCTTTGCAAAGTAATGTTTTGAATTCTTTTCCAAACGCATTTGAAAAGTTTAAAAAGATAAAAGTTTTAAACAAGTTAAAATGTATTTATTTTAAATGGAGTTTTAAGCTTCTACTAGGGTTTTAAACTTGAAATGGCATGCATGGCTGAAACAAAAAGGGTTCCAATCTAAAAGTCAGCAGTTGAAGATTCATTGGCCATCATGCTGTCCCAGTAATGCACCAGCCAGTGAATAGTGTGTTGAATCTTGAGACTGAGTGCAAAACTGAAAGCCCTGTAGTTAGACAGACTAGATAATTATCTATCTGAGGACTGAAATTTTGGATGGTGTTACAGCTTTCTCAGTCAGACAAAAGAAAAGAGGACTGAAAGGCACAATTGTGCCTTGGTCCAAGCCAAGAATGAGCAGCTCACAAATAAAAGAATCTACAAGGACTAAGATGATTAAGAAATATCTAGTTTAAGGAAACTCAATCTGCATCTGTAGCAACTGAAATACCTTTTGAAAGTTTGTACACCAACTAACTTATTATAAATGAAACAACAAATTAAACATGCATATTTTGCTGGTTATTTACAAGAGAGTATGTATGAAAATGAACAAATAGTTTTGTTGTACGGAACCTCCTACTTACCACAAAATATACTTTGTCAAAAGTCAGCTCAAGCCTACCTTAATGATCAAGGATGAGGATCGCTAATATTTTTATGCCAAATACATATGATGATTAAACGAGGAGGAACTAAACACTAAAAGATAGCAAGTTCAAATTGAGAATCAACCATGTCAAATGATTATTTCTTTATGTTACTGTAAAAATGCAAGCAGTAGAAACATACATCTTTCTCCTTGCTAGCTAGTGACCGCTGAGGCACAACTCGTAAGTGATAACTAAAGCAAGTTTGTGAGAGGACATACATGAACTGACAAATATGTCACTGCCATATCATCACCAAGAAGGTACAATCATTAACACCACTTTATGTTACCTGAAAGATGAATATGCTGACCAGACAAACATGTGGCTATAGTTTAAAGTTCATAGCAGATTAATATAACAATGCACTTACATAATCCAAAAAAAAAACACTTCTCTAGCACATCCCTAGGACATGACACAGCCACAAGTTGAACACACATACTTACAAGATCTAGTTAATTGACAAGCGATGACATGAGAAAATAGTTATGATCAAACCTCCAAGTGAAACAGATTGAAGAGTACCCTGGCTCACATACAACACAACTACTGTTGCAGTTGGACACCAAGCCTAGACATAAAGAACTCCAACCAGTTGATCTCATAGGGCACAGCCGTCCTGTAGTTCAATGACCTTCTCCAACCAGCTACCAATGTTGTTGACCCTGAATGGATGTCAAGAAGGTAAGCGTGCTCAAGATCTGAATTGTAGAGCACAAGCATAGTGCCACTCTTTTCTGCAAGGCACACTGGTTCCACCCCAAATAACCTAGCCTCCCCATTGCCGACATGGACAACATGGGTACAGATCAAATTGCCATCCTCTTCACCTTTGCCCCAAATTTCAAGGTGTGTGTCACGTACAAGAAGAAAACATAGATTTACATCTCCATTAATGAATCTCGTGCACAGCCAAGACTCCACCGCACTTGGTTATTATTAAGAACGACATCATATGTTTGGTGCCTTGCAGTAGTATTGATGCTTACACCAAAGGTGAAGAACCTTTGTCCATTCAGACCATTACGATCAGCGTCACCCTGGAAGAGCCAGTATGTGCCACCTTTAAATATTGTCATGGTGCGGCATCCATGGAGGCCATCATCCAAATGTTCCTGTATGATTCTCCAATTTGGTTCATTTGTAGGGACATCTGAGGAGAAGTCGCCCAAGCACACTCTTCGATTGATGTGATGGACGCCAATGAGTAGCACCCGAAAGAAGGTGGAATATCCATCCGTTGGCTGGTGCTGACCAGTACCGTGATCGTTGGCTGTGAGGATGGCATACCCCATAGGGCCATCATCACCAAAAACACTAGAGTTAATGCAAGGGAGGAGATCATGTTTGCCGGTGTTCATGTTGCACACGCATAAGCGGAGAAAAATGTTCTTTTCCCCAGGCTTAGGGAGGATGTGAAGGAGGAGGAGGCCATCATGGATTACCAGCGGCTTGGCATCGTTGAGGAAGCCCACATCATCACGGATGAAGGAGGTGAGAAGCCGACGTTTGGACCCAATGGGAGACTCTGGTGCCGGGATGAAGGTCAATGTTCTGGACTTGCTGATCCTAGGTACATTCTTCCTCCTCACGTTAGCCCTCAATTGATGGCGCTGGACGAAAAACCCAAGGAGCGAAGATCGGTCACCCACCAGCAATCTACAACTCTCAAGGAACTGTCGATTTGCCATGATGCGACCCCACTTCTTGCACACAAGGGAGCAGCGAAAGAGTGACACCACATCTGACACGCGCTTAAGGATCTCACCAACATCATCTGGGAGTTCTGGGAGGCAAGCCTCCACTCTCATGGCATCTATTTCCGACATCTCATGATGCCTACTGGCAAGTCCAATCCTTATCTTCCTCTAGTGACTACTTTCTTGGCAAAGATGGTGTTAGGGTTACGATTTGGAGCTACCTAGTATAAATTTTTGAGGTTGGTAGCTTAGAGGTCAATCGATGACCTCGAGAAGTTGTTGCCCATGGTGGTAGTAAATATCACGCGGGATTGTGAGGTGATTGCAACAGTCGCCTTGGTGGCAGGTGAGAGGGGAATGGCGATTGAGGTGATCGAGGATGCTAGAGGGGTTAGCTCAGAGATGGAAAGTTGTGGTGTGTTGATTTAATGGTGGAAGGAGGAAGGTGCGGCCGTGGGGGCAGCGTGAGGCTGCGCGCGGCGCGCCCGGGGGTCGGGGCGGGGGTCGGGAGTCGCCGAGTCGGGGCGGCCGGGCGGCGGGCGGGTGCGAGTGCGATGTGTGAGGCAGAGGGTAGACTGGGAAAGTGAGAACAAATGACCTAGGGGTTCATTTAGATGGGCCTTTGTTGGGCTAACATTATGTTTGTTCGGTATAGTTAGGTACTTTCGGTTTACCGAGGTATAGAACTGAAAATACCTCGGTAAATTCGGTACCTGACAACTACGAACCGAATCTGGAACCGATTTTTTCGGTTTCGGTAAATTTGGTTTGGTTCGTGCCCAGATTGACCATGGCCGAGTGAGGCAAAAACACCTCAGTGCTTGGCCCAAGATATAAAAAACCCATCATGCTACCCACAAGAAAGTCTGACTCAAGAACCACCTCAGTGGCCACCAAAATAAACGCGTCGCAATACCACTAGCACATACGCTTCACGTCCAATTGAGGAAGAAGGCCAAAAGAGCTTCAGAACCCTCTCGCTAAAATTTGTCTCTCTAATTGAGGAAAAGAGCTTCACGTCTAATTTGTCTCTCTAATTTGTCCAAAAGAGCTTCACGTCCAATTGAGGAAGAAGGCCAAAATACCTGAATTTGCCTCTCTAAAATTCCTTGGCCCACTTCTGCCGTCCAAACTGCAGGCAGCACTGAATTTGGCCGATGCTGAAGTTAGCTAAATATTGATAAATTTGCCAGGCTTCTCACGGGATGTCAGCTGGGCAGATCCTAAACTGCCCTTGGTGTATAGGGTTATGATGAAACTGATGACGGTGAACCTTTCCATGAAATCCAGCAACATCCGAATTGACAGACAATTGAGCACGAGCAGGATTCTGCAATAAAGAGGAAATTGAAAGTGTTTGTTAAGGAGCTGGGATTCTTCACATGAACATTTGGTCACCTTCAATTCCATGAATTGTACATTATACACATTTGCCCAATCTTTTCACCTGGTACACTAACAAGTTGCCTTTGCTTGGCAAATGAAACAGCAGAGAGCATGGAGATGGTGCTATGATACATTTACGTGACAGAGGACCCTGGTATCAGATGACCCAGAACCAAGACACAAAGGAACCAATGACAAGACCAACTACGAGGAACAACACTATGACAATCCCAGCAGTCTCCGAGTGGTGGATGGGCACAGCCTTGGGCGCGAGGATCATGAGGACAGAGGTCAGGTACCCGTTGGTAAGCCCCAGGAGGCATGTCAGCACGGTGACTGGGATCTCAGTGCGGAAAAAACTCGGTCCGTGCAGGCAAGCGTAGAAGAGCGGGTAGAACAGGAGCCGCGCAAATGATCCTGCTACTGCAACATTCCCATTCTGGAGGAGGTAGACGGCCGGCAGGGCCTTGCCAACGAGATCAAACACATTGTAGGCGCTGATGAGGAGGATGGGGTACCAGTCCTTGAGCGCATCGGAGTGTACATCCTCTGTGATGTACCCTGGGAAAATGGAGAGTGTGACGGCGTAGATGAGGGCCACTCCTATTCCATACCATTTCACTGTCCCGACAATGCTCCACAGAGTCGATCTCCAGGCAGGTCCGGTCATGCCACCGCCAACCTCTGCTTTCTGAGCCCTCCTCTTGATGTTCTTGTAGTACACGACGACCGGAAGCCTGTCCGCCACATTGTAGCACACAATGCAGATGATCATGAGTACTATGCCGGCGATGAAGTAGATGATCGCACTTTGCCTTAGCCCCTGGGTATCTTGCGGGTAGAGTGCCTTGGTAAAGACTCTCATTGCCGAGACAAGTACTCCTGCAGAATGAAATCCATGCAGAAATGTACCAACCATTAGGATCCGTTGACTAACTAAATCCTTGATGAAACATCATACACACTGAGAAATACACACAGAAACCACATCCACCAACTGCATTGGTATA
This sequence comes from Microstegium vimineum, assembly GCA_022036555.1. Taxonomy (NCBI): domain Eukaryota; kingdom Viridiplantae; phylum Streptophyta; class Magnoliopsida; order Poales; family Poaceae; genus Microstegium; species Microstegium vimineum. The sequence continues at coordinate 11,528,761 of CM039135.1, read as the reverse complement.
GGAGCGGCGGGCGTCAAACGATGCCTAAGTACATCATTTTCAGTTTATTCAGTTGAGTGCCTGTAAGTTTATAAGCTATCCATCTGCAATTTTGTGCTCTTAACTTTTTCAATTCAACTTCCGATTCCTATTATATATCTAATAAGTAGTTTTTAGCCAAATACACACAACCACCTTAATTCGAAGCAATTGAGCAACCACGATAGGCCAACACCATACATTCTGTCTCAACTTCTGACGACGCCAGCCTACTGGAAACTGCCAGTTGACCATTTTGACTAGAAGCAGGATGAACAATTCGAAAATCATGAAAGAACAATTCGAAAATCAGGTAGCTACAATTGCCAATTCAACTTAAGGTGATTTTGAGGAACAATTGAAGAAGTGGGTAACTTCAACTGGACCGGCGAAGAAAAAAAAAAGCGAGTACAGTATTAGAAGAGAGGTCAGAAATGGGAGAGAGAGAGAGCACCTGAGGCGGCGGTTCCGGCGACGACGGCCTGCATGTACCGCTCGGGCAGCTCCCCCGCGAAGCCGATGACGCCTCCCTGCACGAGCGCGTCCGCGATCCCGCACAGGGCCGTGGCGGCGACAGTGACATCAAACGCTCCGTACAGCCCGGGCGTCCCCTTGACGTAGACGGCGTCCATGGCGGGCACGAGGAGGAGCGCGAGCGTGAAGAGCGTGAGCCCCGTGTTGATGCGGATGGGGGCGCTGGACTTGGCGAAGAAGAGGACGATGACGAGCAGGGGCAGGAAGGCGGAGACCATGTAGGAAATGGAGAAGACGCGGTCGACGGGGGCGCCCGGGTAGAGGAAGTCGAAGTAGTCGACGGCGGTGATGAAGGCGTTCCAGGGGAGCAGGAAGCCGGTGCCCAGGGTGAAGAAGATGAGGTAGCCGACGCCGAGTCGGTCGTCCGGGGGAGGGCCCGCGGCGAAGGGCTCGTCCGCTAGGGAAGACGCCGGCGGGGGCAGCAGCGGCGCCGCCGTCTCCACGTCGCCGCCGGCCATGGTTGCGGTTGGGGATCTCGGAATGAACTCGGATGGGGGAGTTTGTTGCTTTTTGCTTTGGGTTTTCTTTGCTTCCTCGTTTGTGGTTGTGGCTAGTGCTTTTTGTAGTGTGGGTATCTCTCTTTGTCCCGCTGACAGGTGGGGTCATGTTGATGTGGCCCTCCCGACAGTGATGGATATCTGGATACCTGTGGTGTGATGGCTTCGCCCCGGGATATATTTATGGGATGTGGTTTTGAATTGATTGATTTATTTGACTTTTATGACACTTTCCATCCAAATAAGAGCAAGCTCCCTTTTGGAAACACACAAATTTTGAATAATTTTTAAAAAAAATAGAGGAATCAGTTGATTTTTTTACATAAAAACACATGAAAAAGGAAAAAAAATTAAATCCATAAGGGGTCTAAGTTGTTTTCACAATGGTCCAAGAATATAAAGGTATCTATTTATTGTTTAGTACTCCTTCCTTTCTAAATTATAAGTTGATTTGATTTGTTTTGCTACATCTATTTGCAATGTATCCAGATGTAATAATTAGGCCTGGATATCGAGCTAGCTCGGCTCGTTATAGCTCGACTTGTTATAGCTCGGCTCGTTAGCATTCTGGCTCGACTCGGCTCGTTATGCAAACGAGCTAGAAAAGCCGCTCGGCTCGGCTCGTTAAGAAACTCGAGCTAGCTCGTTAGGCTCACGAGCCAAATCATAAAAATACATTTCAGGGAAATTATAAAAGCAAGACTCGTTGACTGCTCTATCTGCTGCGCGCACCGCAGATGTAGGAGTGACCGGGTGGGAGTGGGAGTCAAGGGGACTTCTATATTTGCCTAGGTTTTGGGCTAATTGGGTTGACCTGAGCCGATTTCAATATGCTGCTCATTTGACCTGACAAATTATCTGGCTCGTTCGAGCTAACGAGCTAGCTCGAGCCGAGTTATTAACGAGCGAGTTAGCGAGTTTCGAGTTTTTCGTCCAGCCTTAGTAATAATATGTTTAGAATTTTAGATACAAACGGATGAAAAAAAAATCAAATTGACTTATAAATTTATAAATTGCAAAATAATATGTAATAATATAATAAATGGTGTATAGGACTGCATGCTGCAAATTGAAGTATTCGTCTGTACTATAAGTGGGCTTATTACAGACCATTTTTAAAAGAAGAAAAGCAGTTTCGTTGGACATTGTATTTTGAGATAAGCTTGTCTCTATAGATAATGTCAAAAAAAAACTATTAGAATTTGGTTCATAGTAATATCATTGCAAAATAGGATTGATCGAGTCAAAAGTGCATAAAGAACAAACACGTATTAATGTATTATGATGAAGCGGAAGAGAATCGCGGATGCTACTTGCCAAGTTGGTAGTTGGCACGCATTTGCTCTCATGTCACATTTCCTTTCTGCCGAATGATATGTGTGTGCAACTGTGCATATATAAAAAAGCAAAACTATTTGCCAAATTAGATGATGATAAACAAATAGCGCATGGAGTGCATGCAAGCAAAGAGTGGGTGGGATGAATTTATTACTTGCGCTTTGCTTTATTTTATTTGGATCTGCTTTGATTGATGGGTGGATCACATGGCTTTGCTTTGAGTAGAGATTGACCTCTCTATCCTTAAGATTCACAGATCCCAAGCGGGTACCCTCTCCGGATTCCAGAGTCAAGTCAAAGGACCACTCTCTCTTGCTCTTGCAGTCGCAGTTGCAGAGCGCCCGCCGTGAAGATCGAACCCCGTTCACGGAAAGTTTGCGTGCACGGAACACGCACGCACAACCTGTCAGTCAATCTGCCTGCTCCGCATCCTATGAGAGAAGGAAGAGAGACTTTGGACTCCGATGAACCGAACCACAGTTGGGGTGTTCGGATACAGAGACTAAAATTTAAAGTTTAGTTCATACAATATTAAATATTTATATACTTATTAAGAACACTAAACATGAATTAATTTTAAAACTAATTGTAGAAGTCATGACTAACTTATGAGATAAAATTTTTAAGTCTAATTAATCCATCACTAATATTTATTTACTGTAGCACTATATTATTATATTATAGACTAATTAGATTTAATAGATTCGTCTCGTAAATTAGTTTCATGTATTTAATATTTGTCTCGTAAATTTGTTTTATCATGAATGATATTATGTATGCATATACGAAAAGTTGCAAACTTGGTCTTCATTCAAAACCAATATTTCATGATAAAAAAATCAATATTTCTTATGAAACAGTTTTATACATTTTATATATTTTTGTGATTCTATTTAATCATCATGTAGTCGTTTTTTTTCTTTTTACTCTCAGAAGAAGGAGCACACTTTCTTGATGACGTGATGATCCTCTCAATCCCAACTAAACACAAAGCTTTTCTGGGCCGCTCAAGTGCTGATTCCTCAAGCTCAAGCTCAGCCCACGATTTCTTAGCCCATCTTATACATATTTGCCATTTTGAAGCACCCTATTTTGTCACACGCACACCTAGCAAAACTGAATCCCCGCAAAACCTCCCCTGCCGCCGCCATGGAGAGCGCGCCGCAAACTCCCACCACAGCGGCTGCCGGTGATGTCCTTCGCGTGGTAGACCTCCCGGGGCGCGGTCGCGGTCTCGTGGCCGCCCGCAACGTCCGCGAGGGTGAGGTGCTCCTCTCCGATCCTCCCGTCCTCCTCTACCCGTCCACCCTCTCCTCTCTCGCCTCCTACTGCTCCGCCTGCTTCCGCTCCCTCCCCGCCGCCGCCGCCACGATTCCCTGCGCTTCCTGCCGCGCCGCTGCCTTCTGCTCCCCGGCCTGCGCTGCCGATTCGCACCCGCGCCTCCTCTGCGCCGCGCTCTCCACGGCGGCGGCGCTGCCCTCGCCGCCGCCGCCCCCACCGAGGCGATCCAAGAGCCGCTCCTCTTCCTCCTCTCCGCCTACTCCCTCCCGGAGCCCACCCTCCGCTCCATCCTCTCCCTCTCCTCGGCGCCGCCTCCGCCCCGGGCGCACAGGACGCCGCGGGGCTCCACGCTGCGGTGGCGGCCCTAGCGCCGCCGCACATGCTTCCCCAGGGCTTCTCGCCAGACCTAACGGCGGCGCTCCTCGCCAAGGACCGGGGCAACAGCTTCGCCATCATGGAGCCGTACCGCCGCGGGATGTCGCTCGAGCTCCTCAAAGCGCGGGCCTACGCGGTGTACCCCCGTGCTTCGCTGTTCAACCATGACTGCCTGCCCAATGCGTGCCATTTCGATTACCCTGACAGGCCTGGGTCGGGGAACACTGACATTGTGGTGCGGGCACTCCATGACATACCCGAGGGGAGGGAGGTCTGCATCAGCTACTTTGCGGCCAATTGGAGGTATGCTGATAGGCAGCGCAGGCTGCTGGAGGATTATGGGTTCCGATGTGAGTGTGATCGCTGTCAGGTGGAGAGCCAGTGGAAGGATGATGATGATGATGATAACAATGGAGATGATGGGGATGACACTATGGAAGAGGAGGGTGAGGACGATGCTGGAGATAGAGGTGATGATGGGCTGGAGGAGGAAGATGGTGCTACTGATGTCAATGATGATTTCCCACATGCCTACTTCTTTGTCAGGTACTTATGTGACAATGAGGGTTGCTGGGGTATGCTTGCTCCATTGCCACCCTCACCGAATGGGGACCTGTCCCATGTATTTGAATGTAATCTCTGTGGGAAGCTGAGGAAGGAAGAGGATGCCAAGCCTGATGAGACTTCTGGCATGGTCCATTAGGATAATCAAAACATACTGATCTGTGTGCTGCTTCTTTTAGTTGGTAAGAATTTGCTACACTCCTCTGTCTTACTGTTCTTGGGCATGCTAGTTCACTTCTCTAGTAATATTTCTGAACCCGAGTAAAATTAGTGATGCTCTATTATTGGATTTAATATTTACACAGTTAAAGGAAATAATTTTCAGTTGGGAATATTCTGATGCAGAGCATGTATGGAAGGATTTGATTAGGTTGCTGTTTTAACCATGTTATCAATAATTTAATCTATCTCAATTTTGTTTTTATTTGGTAATTTGCACATTGTTGGATGTAGATATCTTCTTTTGTGGTTTCTCTTAATTCCCTGGTTGAATTCAGTAAAGGGGGACAATGTCAGTACTCAGGAGTTAAGTTATACTCCCTCCGTTCCAAATTATTTGTGGGGAGGAATGGTTGCTGGTGGCAGACTGGCAGTAGCACGAATGAACGGGAGAGGGAGGGACGGAGAATGAGTTGTGCAGAGAGGGGCAGGGGCAGTGGCGGCGGAGACCTGTAATGCTTGTCGATGGGGAGGCTGATGGAATAGATAGCTCACACAATATGCCAGGAAGGATATATGGGCTGGCTGGTAGGCTAGGCCTTATGTCTTGTTCTTTTTTTTCTTTCTTTTTTTCCCTTCCTCTGTGCTGCTGCTTTTAAGTTTCTTGTAATCATATGGCGTCGCCTTGCTTCGCCTTACAATCGCCTAGGTGATAGGAAGGGGGTGGCTCGCCACGTCTCGCCTTAGCACTTTAATAACTACTCCCTCCGTACTTAAAATAGAAGTCATTCTCACTTCCCGAGAAGTCAAACTTTTTTTAACTTTGACCAATTATATATAAAAATATAAATATTTATAATATATAATTAGTACCATTAGATAGATTGTTGAATATACTTTTATAAAAACTTATTTGGAGATATAATATTGCATGTTTTTTCTATAAACCTAGTCAAAGTTGAGAAAATTTGACCTACACGCATCCTATAACGAGATTCTTTTTGGGACGTATATCACTTGCGATTACGGAGAGTAGCTGTGCTAGTGTTAGGAGAGCCATCCCTGAAGTCTAAGCAATTCTTGGATTTAACAGAAGAGAGACTGCACACTGGGCAAAGGATTATGTACAAGAGTGCTCAAACTGATGTCAATTGTGATTACGAAGAGTAGCTGTGCTAGTGTTAGGAGAGCCATCCCTGAAGTCTAAGCAACTCTTGGATTTAATAGAAGAGAGACTGCACACTGGGCAAAGGATTATGTACAAGAGTGCTCAAACTGATGTCAATTGTGATTACGAAGAGTAGCTGTGCTAGTGTTAGGAGAGCCATCCCTGAAGTCTAAGCAACTCTTGGATTTAATAGAAGAGAGACTGCACACTGGGCAAAGGATTATGTACAACTTGTTGCCCAAAGCAATTAGATGAAGCTCAATTCCAATAATAAAAAATCCTAGGTCAAGAGCGAGTATGGTCCTAAAAAGGGATCAAAATGCCGCATTTCTAAAACAGATAGCCATATGCAGACTATAATGGCTTCAAGGCTAGTTTGCCAAGAAGGATAATCATCAATCAATTTTAATTAATGGATCCCTTTATGTTCATATACTTGGATGATAAACTCTGCACATTACTAATCCTTCATGGGGATTGTTTACTATGCCGATGCTTGCAATAGGGAGTGCAAAATAAAAAATGTTGATGAAGCCCTCAGCACTCTACTCTCGTGTTGATATTAGTTAATGTTTGTTCTTAGATCAATTATTATGTAATCTACGAGCCCAGCATGAGAGAAACACTTGGTCTATTTTTTCCTTCTCGAAAACGCATCATTATATTAAGAAGAGAAAAGGGCAAGAGCCCAAAACAACCCTACAATCACCAATACATACACACACTCACGCCACACCAGTTGAAAAGGTTACAAACGCGCCTGGGGAAACACACAAGGCGGTCTATTATACCTTTGGTAGTGACATTACTTTCCTGCTTCTTAAACAAGGCATTGTACACATTATCTCCCTCTGCTGAGTGTCAACTTGCGATATCAGCCTTTTTTGAATCAAAGGGAGAAAATTAGAAGATGTTCTCTAGCCATGTAAAGAGAGTGAGAATTGGCCAATGTCCCTAACTCTTCCAAGACAAGTCTGAGGGGGAAAGCAGTTCATCGATAGCAGGCCGTTTATCCCTAAGGGATGGTCAGTGGTGCTAATCCCCACCTTAATTTAGTAGTGTTCATGTTAATTAGGCTGGATCCTGTGGCTAACGTTTCTGTTTCTAACACAACAAGCTTGCTTAAGAGAGTGGGAGGGAGTGTCAAAGTGGCACATCATTTCAATTTTTGTTAGTTTGATGGAGAATTCAATCTGAACAGTGTCTAGGCACGAGGAATTTCTTTACGGATTGTCCTCTTGGGTCATACACTCATACTGATGAGAAAACTGTGATGATAAAATTCACCTGTTTCAATATTTGTTAATTTCATGCTTGACAATCAGCTATGTTCCATTTTCAAGAAAAAATGACTAAAATTACATATTTACATTGATTGTGAACAGAATCGCAACAAAATATTTGTCACTAATTTTTCTGATATGCAAATCAGGGATGAAGGAAGCCTGGCAGTTCCTTCCCCTTTCTGAGCTGTTTGGCAGAAAGAGAATGAGTTTGGTTCATCCGAAGGCAGGAAATGTTCTTGTAATACCATGTAGGCAAAACCTTAGCTTTTAGCTGTGTTTGGAAATCCTTTTGAGCTGTAGAATTGCTCGTGATTCAAATCTGGGAATGGGAAGGACATGGATTTGGGCAGGTGATTCTGACTTTGGCATTACCGTATGCTAATCAGTTTCCCCTATGTTGTCTGAACATGGCCGCTCTGAATTCTGGTAAAAATGACTGGCGGCTGGCTAGCAGGCTGCAGCCGTCGCACTGGGAGGCAGGCTAATTTGCGAGAAAAGAAAGCAGGGCAGGAGTTTGTTTTGTTTTACTTTTGGGAGAACAGATGGCTAACTTATTACCAACCTTTTATTAGGGATGTTTTGATAATTGCGCCCCCCCCCCCCCCTCCCTACCCCCACCCACCCAAAGTATTGATCATTGATCATTTGTGTTCATCCTATTTTGACCGCTTACAGTTGAGAGGAAAATGACATTTATAATGCAACATGCTTAAGGAGACATTGATGCTATCTCACTGAACACATGCATAAAAGTTCGAATCTAAGTCTGCTTGATAAGCTCAACTATCTTGTTAGTATGTCTTGTAAGCCAACAGTTTAGCTTATTTTTACTCACAAAACACTATTGAATCAGCTAGCTTTTTTCATTAGCCGAACAGGGTAGGGTTAGCATGCATACTTTTGTTTTGTGGGATGAGGGAAGGGAAACAGAGCAGGAGCTTATCCTCTGGGCATGATCAGTCACACCGGGAGCATCGATGACACCAGATTAAGGATCCATTTGGAGGGTTTTTCTTTTTGTGGCTTCAACTTCTGACGCACTATTATACCAGCTCTGTGCGAGATTAGTGTTACTGTATCTGGTGTCGTTTCCTGTTACCTAAATGAAATGAACTAGAAATCATCGAAAACTCCGTCGACATATATTGTATTTATATTTTCCATAATTATTCGTCACGTAATATAAAGATGTATCATGCTTTATCTTTAATAATATACAAACTTTTCTTTCTTTTAATAAAGAAACTAGACCTCAAAAGAATTGTCGATTACATTGAGAAGAAATCGAGACTAGAGAAGTAGAACGGAGCAGCATCAATCCCAAACGACCGAACACCAGCAATAGTATTTCCTCTAGAAAACAATACGACCGTGAAAGTGAAACCTATGTCTCCCTAATTCATCCCACCGTTAGGCAGGGCTATGCGATCCTTTGGGATTGTGTACCAGGCCATCTTTGTGCTTCCTCTATCATAAAAAAAATACATACACGTCTAGCTTTACATGATAAGTTTGACTAGAATTATTTAAAGTAATATTAACATTTATATCTCTAAATAGATATATTATTATAAGTATTGGTATATTTGTGTAGGTTAAACTTTATAAAAATAGTCTCCAGAAATAAGATGTACTATCTTCGTCCTTAGATGAACGGTCAAACTCTAAAATATGTTATTTTAATGTGACGAATTAATACCACCGCTGACAGATGTCAAAGAAAAGGCGATGCGAGCGATCCATCGTCATTGGTGCCAAATCCCACGGTTGCTGAAGCATCAGAAGCATGGGAATTCCGCGTCAGCGCAAGTCGCTACCAACGCGGCAATCTGGACGGCCCACGTGGCTCCGTCCAGCGGTGTCCAGTCCGTCGGGGTTCAGTCGCCATCCTCCACGTGGCTTCTACAGAACGATTGAGAAAGCTCGACCAATCGTGAGGCGACGCGACGACGCGGCAACCAGCTGCCGCCCCTGCCTCTCTGACATGACAGCGACCGTTATTTTATTTTCTCCGTCGCGGCGGCCTTTCTTTCAGACGCGTTTCCTCGTCAGGAAGGAGCACGGCTAGCTGCACGACGGCGGCCGGCGACGACGACGACGACGCGTCTAAGCAAATGCAATAATGGATGCGCGTTGGGGCCGGGCTCCTATATATACATGCACAGGGGTCAGAACTACTGACCAGTGATCATCATCATCATCCATCCAAGTCGATCTGCAGCAGCATCTACCTTAACCAGCAGCTCTTCGCAGGAGCGATCCAGAGAGCTGCCTAGCTTAATTACCTAGCTATTTTCAAGCCTCAGCCTGAAGTTGATCGACCCACGTACACCGACCATGAGCTACCAAGCAGCGGCAGGTCAGCAGCAGGCCTACGGGGCGCCACCGCCGCCGGCAGCCTACGTCGCGCCGCCGCCCGCGTACCCGCCGACTCAGGACGACGGCGGGTACCAGCACCAACAGGCTACTACCACCAGCCGCGGCGGCGACGGATTCTGGAAAGGATGGTGAGTGAGCATTCTTCTCCTTCTTGGACGACGACCCCCTCGATCTCGGTCGGCTAATTTTGTTGGTTGCATTGCTTCAGCCGTTTTGCTTTTGCACGGCACGTACGTGTTGGTGTCTTTACTAACTTTGATGCTACTCCCCCCCTGATGTCTCTTAGCTGCGCCGCCATCTGCTGCTGTTGCGTCCTCGACATGTGCTTCTGAAGATCACGATTATTGTTGACGACGACATCCACCCAGCTGCTCATCATATCGACGATTAGTGATTTAGTGGCGCGGTTTTCTCCTTTGTTTTCCCGTCAGAAAGTGTGATCATATATATCAACATTGACGAGATGCTGAGTTGATGTCAGTGGTCATGATGACGACCCGTGCATATCCTAGTGACGATAGCTTTATTTCTTTAATTTCTGTTGATGATGTGTATATGTATGTATGTATGTATTGAGTGGTAGTTGTTAATTCATATTTATTTATCTTTTATGAATTATTATTTTCTAGTACATGGCCCACAACTTTTTAATAAAATAAACATTTTTTTTCATACTCAGTTGTTTTTTTAAAGGATATATGTGAAGGCTAAGGGAGAGCTATTTCTAAGTGTCATTTAATATTGAGTGACACCAGAATTAGTTTAGGTTCTAATTTTCCTTTTTATCATATTAGACTAACTGCACCGCAGTCCTCTAAACGGTACCAGAGTAAAAAAAAATCTGCAACGCGTACTCTAAATGCTCCTCTAAGCAAGCGGACGAGAGTAACGTACCCTATTCCTGGCGCCGCTCGTGGCAAACGCCATGTTACCACTGGCAGGGTCCACCTCTTCGGGCTGCGCACACTACTTTTTCAACGAACTAAAAAATGCTATAATTCACAAATCAAAAAGTCAAATTAAATTCTATTTACACCATTAAATTCGTTCCAATAAATTCTTTAAAGCAAGATCTCACATGAATATATTTAGATAAATTTTATTTATAAATATGTGGGCCCCACTATTGGTAGTTGATATAGAGTATGAGATATAGATGATGATGATGGTTGCGGAAGAAATATTTATAGAAAAAAAAAATTTCGCTGACCAGGACGGAAGATTCCTTTTAGAGGATGAATATAGAGGATAAAGAGTGCGGATAGTCTTATAGGATTAGTTTAGGTTCTAATTTTCTCCTTTGACCATATTATAAAGAGGATTATTATAAATGGGGTACCTTGATGATGTTTGTATGTCCAGCGAGTTTCAGACAAAAATGCATCTCCAAATTGAGATGTAGAGCAACAAGTTTTACCACTTGAGACGAAGAGCAACAAAAATTTTCCAAGTGATCTCCGCGTTGGGAAGGTCCATACAAAGTGATCAAAGCACTGTTTGAGAACTATTATATGCTAGATTAGAGATGTTGCATTGGAAGATATATATGATAGTCTCCCAAAAGCAATTAAGGGAAGATTTTGACAAAGAAATATTTTTCAAGTGTTTGGCAAGAAGCTTAAGTGTTGTCCAAACAATGGTCGATTATATATATATATATATATATATATATATATATATATATATATATATATATATATATATATATATATATATATATATATATATATATATATCACCCTAAGAACAGAAACTGGTGGAGGCATGCATCACCCTAAGAAAAAATGAGAGCGAATAGAGGTTGCATCATTGCTATTGTTGCCATCTGTGTTTTTTTTTTAAAATTCATAGTCTTTGCTTAAAAACAAGAGGGCATATATATGTTGAAAACAAAATGATCGGCGAGTCAAAAAATAATGCAATTGAATGTGATCAAATTTGGGCCAATGTAAAAAAATCCAGAGAAAATTGGCCAAGGACATATGATCGGTGAGTCAAAAAATAATGCAATTGAAACTTGAAAGTGATCAAATTTGGGCCAATGTACAAAATCCATAGAAAATTGGTCAAGGACAGTTGTTTGGGAGGTGCTAAAAAACATCCAAGACCAGTTCCTCCGGGAAAGCCATGGACCTCTAAAAAACTAGACCTAGCCATTTTAGGAACTAACCTGAGACGAATTTTACTGCCAGAGTTGGTTCCAATTCTATTCGGTGGGCGCTTGATGGATCTCGTCATAAACCTACAACTTGTGTGTGGGTTAGGTTTTGAACTAGGATAAAATACTCGCTCTATATACATACCCCCTCAGTCCTAAAATATATGTCTTTCTCACTTTTCGAGAAATAACTTAGAGTAATTTTATATAAAAAATTATTAATAGTTATGATACATAATTGATATCATTAGATAGATCTTTTGATCTAGTCTTTTAATAAATTTATTTGAGGATACAAATGTTGTACATATTTTATATAAATATAGTTAAAGTTGTGATACAGAAAATCAAAAAGATAATTAATTTGGGTCGGAGTGAATCACAGCCAACCGAAGTGTCCAATCGAATCAATAAAAAATCAATCACTTTACCTAGACCTCAAACTCTTTTAACCTCGTACTGTCCGGCACACCTTTGGATGAAATTTTCTGATTTTCTAGGGGTGGTTCCTAGGACACTCTCTTCCCTAGAGGTGTTCGCTTGTTTTTAGGTAAAAAAAAACAAGTGTCAAACGGGCCTCACCGTCCTGGTCAACCTCACGTGGACCTCCTTCCGGTGTGTGTCTCGGCTGTGTGTGGCCCGAGCAATCAAACATTCATGTTATGTGGGAATTTGTGTCAGTAGATACCATTTTTAATGTGTTAATTTTGGTTATCCATATCAGTTTTGATGTCTTGATTTTTGATATCTGCAAATAATCATACTAAAATGTTTATCTTGAATTTTAGTTTTATATCTGTTTGTTTTTTCTATATTTTATAAATATTTTGTGACAAATAGTACTTATTAGTTTGCTTTGAAAATCAAACAAGGCCTTAGGTGCATACGAGTGCTATTTGTCTGATATGGATTGAGGTGCATACGAGTACAAGCAAACAAGGCCTAAAGCGATAACCGTGTGAAATCAAATCTTAGTCTAGTTAACAGTTGATAACAAAGTACGAGACAAAAAAAAAACCCTACTCCATGGAAGTGATTTTTTATTCGCATCAATCCACATGTGTTAGGTAAAATTTAGTTCATGTTTCAGTCTAATCCACCTAACACATGTAGACGAATGCTAATACCACTATATGCAAATTAAATAAGGCCTGATAAGGCAAGTGTTATGGACTTACTGCCGCGTCAAAAGCTTTGCCAAATTTTTATTAGACGAAGAAAGAAAGATCAACAGTCAACACGTATAAGAGTAGCCTGGAAGAGAAAACGTGATTGAAAATTCGTTTTTTTTTTCCAATAATACATAAAAAGATGTGATTGAAAAGGCTTGTCTAAACGATACCAACAAAGCAGCTAGCTAGTAGCTAATAATACATAAAAAGATGTGATTGAAAAGGCTCGTCTAAACGATAGCAACAAAGCAGCTAGCTAGCTGTAGCCGACTAGCTAGCCGTGCCGTCGATTTTTTTCCGATCAGAACCCTTATTTTTGGGTAATCAACAATCGACTAATGATCAATCATGCATGGCGACAAGACGAGAGGACGCGTCTAAGCAACCGGTGATGATGGTGGAAACCGCGTGCGTGGGCGTGGCCTCCTGCTGGCCTGTTTCTCTATCTATATATAGCAACGAATGGAGGACGATTACCATCATCGTCCAACTAACCATTCCATCCATACATCCACAGTAGTTTGCAGCTGACCATAGAGAACAACAGCAGTTTTAACTCGCAGCTCATCTTCATCGATCGATCATCATGAGCTACCAAGCATCAGGCTACCCACCGGCGGGCCAGCAGCAGGCCTACGGCGGCGCGCCCCCGCCGCCAGCCTACGTCGCGCCACCGCCGGCGTACCCGCCGACCCAGCAGGACGGCGGAGCGTACTACGGCCAGCAGCAGCAGCCGACCACCACCAGCCGCGGTGGCGACGGTTTCTGGAAAGGATGGTGAGCTTATCTTTGTATGCTAACAACACACCTATATATGCTCAATTTGTTCTGATCACAGCTGCGCCGCCATCTGCTGCTGCTGCGTCCTCGACATGTGCTTCTGATCGAGGAGGAGGATCAAATTAAGGAAACCAGATCATTGACGATATCTTTGTACATCTTGTGTTATTTGTTGTTAATGGTCTGTATGTGATTGGTACTTTCGTAGTCAGCTTTCCGGTGCGCTTGCAATGTCTTATTGTATCTATCGTGTGTTCACCGGTCGTTGTGATCTATTCATTTTTCCATGACTATATCGTCGTTGATGGCGTTTGCCAGCCTATTAAGTTCTACACGATATTCCACCTCTATACCGTACCACTGCTGAATTGCGTATTATTTTTTTGGAAAAAAAAATATCAGGGCATTCACGATTACAGAAAAAAAAACGTCGTCTTGTAGTCCTGTACAAATGGGGTTTTTTTTTTTGCCGACGGTTCTAATATTGAAACTACGAGTGATAACCGACAGTTAAAATGATCTCACCTGCTCATGATTAAAACGCATAATAAAAATCACCCAGCATGCATTCCCGTGAGCGACGGTGGGAGGCACAAATCAATTGGCCCGGTGGTTACTTTAGGGGTATTTCATTGGGCCTTTTTTTTTTGAGGGGCTCTTCTATATAAGCTAGAGCTTCCTCCAAAACAACTCTACTTATATATTATACTTTCAAAAACACTTTCTTTTATGAAACATTTAGTAGAGTTTTTATTGAGGAGGAGTCATAGCCAGAACAAGGAAGATCAGATGTCCTACCAAATAGACCTTACTCATGGTGCTCCAGTATAGATCCACATGATGGCCGTGAGCATAAGTGTACAAGTTCTCATTTTGTTTTTTATTGGGGGTGGTGTAAGCTAAGCATCACCACTCACTTTTACCACTCAACACTAAATTAGCAATGATAAATGAATCTGAGCTAGGTTCATAACACTTGTGCAGTAGTGTTGTATTTTAGCTTTCACCATCTTGCATGTGTTCACCCTTGCATAGCTAAAGGTGTGTTTGGTTGTAGGGTTGAACTATTTTGGGTCAGGCTGGACTTATTTTCATGTGTTTGGTTTGAGGATTAGTAGTTAGTAGGTTGGGTTCATCCCACCATGGACTATTTCTTCAATATGCAGGTTCACTCCGTCCACTAAAAATGAAAGAAACGCTCCGTCCAGACTCCTATCCGGCCTATATATGCCTTTTATGCACGGCCTGGGCAACATATGGAAAGCCGCATGGCCTAAGCATGTAGCAACAACGGCAATGGCAACAGCCTAGCCAAGCTACGCGGCGTGTCTAGCTAATTAAGCCACGGTTTAATGAGTAATCAAGAGGGACCGGCCTGGCTTGTTTAGCACCGGAATCATGCGACGGTGCGTCTGATCGACCAGCTCTAGAGTATACTAGTCCATTTGCGCGCGGGCCACTGGCCGCGTTTGCATTCGTTTGATTAGGGGTCAACCATTCTTTCCAATTTAGAGAAAATAAGATTGGCCAAAGATTAGAAGGAATAACCTGTAGCAGTGTTGAAGTAACAAGCTGACGAGCGGTGTATTAAATAGTTGTGAGATGAGCGTTAAAACAGCAGTTCGGCTTACATAGGACGTGACAGCGGTACATACAACATCATCTCTAAAGATTAAAAGATGCAATCCTGGTACTATAAACTTCCAGATTCTACATAACTGTACACAGAACAATACGTTGATACGAATTGGATACATCACAAGAGGTATTTGTTTCCATGACTCAGACGTGAGAGGAATTGGATACAGCAATACGTGTGCAATTCTCAAGCTAAATTTCTAAAATAGTTACGGCATGTTCATACCCTACATATATTACAAGGGAGTATGGGACATAAGTTTAATGGTTTACAGAAAAAATAGGCCATACTTACAGAAAGATAAGCCAACATAATAAATATGTTATACATGATTGTACACTATTCTAAATAAGCTTCAGCGCAATTTTCTATCGAAGACTCTTTCTTCTATGTGTTCCATTTCTATTGAAAAGCATGAAATGCTTATTGGTTCATGAACTGAAAGCCAAACCACTATGATGACAGATACAACATCAGTGCTACTTGTGCAATGACTAAGCCCAAGTAGGCCCTTCAACTGCTGCAGTCCAATGTATAACAATGGCAGCTCCTCCGATGAATCCGTTGACTGCGGAGAGAAAATCAACAAGCAAGCCCAAACTCAAAAAGGGTCGATGCAAAATACTAATTAGTGAAAGCAAGGAAAGTAGGTACATCATAATCACAAGACTGCAAAGGATCTACCTGAACAGATCAAAAGCAGAGGGGAAGATACCTGTAAAGAATGTCACAATGAAAACACTTTTGATAGGAAGCCAAATAGATGTTCGGCTTGACTATCTTTTGAGCCATTGATGTTCACAAGAGGGGACGCTAATATGTTAGATGTAAGGATTAATTCTTTACAGCCAAGCAAATAGGCATGTGAGAACTAAGAAGTTATCCATATTTAAGCATTAGTTAAGTACACAACAAAATCTGCCATACATTTTGGCATGCTATATCAGTGAAAATACAGAGGCCCTGAACAAGCCTTATGCCTTTCTTAAGCTTTTCATTGATCATTTCTTGAGTACGAGCATCGGGTGGAGGCGGTGGTGGCACTGCTGCCACTTGAGGAGGTGGAACAGGCTGAGTTAATGAAGCTCTGTCCTTGTTAAAAGCATCAAGCAAGAGGGTAGCCTGCAGAAAAATAGGAAAGACAATTACCACATCAAAACTAAAGTACTATTATTTTAATAATTTGTGTTGGAACAATAAGATCAATATAAGAATAAAAAAATACTTTTCAAAGAATCAAATTAATACTTGCATATCAGCTCTTTTAGTTCTGAGTTCTTCCACTACTTCCTGGGCCTTTATTTTGTCATCAGTTCGCCCTTCAAAATCTGCCAGTACATTTGAATGAGAATTTGTCTATATTTAGTTCAGCAATTTGCAGCTTAAACTTGAGGCCAAACTACAATATCTATGTTTCACTAATCAAATATAAAATGGTGTTACCCCAATGGCTAACTTCCTATTGTGTAACAACCATGGTGTTAGTAGCGCTACCCCCATGGGCCAACTCCCTGCTGTGTAACAACACGATTGTACATAATCCCTAGAAGTTATGAGTCCTCCCAAAATAATTAAACTTATTATTGAATCTACCTCAATCTATTATTTTGAAAACGTAGTAAACAGAACAGTGGGCAAAAAATGCAAAATATAAATATAGAGGAGTTACCAAAGGCATCAACTTCTATCATTTTTTCCTTGATCTGTTTTGACAGCTGCAGTATCTCTTCCGTCTGTGAAGAATGACAATATAATGAATATACAGCTCAAATCAAGAGTTGCCATTACAAATAAACTTTTGTGATTGATATATAAAAGTGAGTCCTGGCGGATACCAGAGTAACCTCAAAGACGGACATCGCAATAGCAGCCTTGGCATCATCATCTGAAAGCCTTTTCAGGGCCCTCTGAATTTTCCTGTCGCACTCCACAATGAGTCTTTCTATCATATCCTCGAGTTCTCTATCAAAATTCTCTGTTCCCTTCGCTTTAGATTCTTCATAACTACGAACAGCTCAGGAAAACATGTCTATACAGTACTTTGCACACGAAATAAAAAAATCTTGATGTGAAAACATCTTGATATGCTGTGTGTTATCTGGGAATAATATTTGCATTGATGAGAGCAATTTTCATGTTAGAACCAAAATAGAAAATGTAGGATGACCGAAACAGACAATAAGATTTCTTCAATAACACAGAGACTCGACACAGTTTTAGGTGCTCTCAAGCTGATTAGGAAGTAAAGGCATACCAATTCAGGAGGATGATATCAATGTTCTAAAACAGGTAAAACCTACGGTTCTAGAACAGGAAAAAAACTATTTCTAAAATTCAATCATGAAATAAAATACAGTTATGCTGTGTGGAAGGATAAGCCATCTCGGTGGCAAGAATCTTTGAAGGAAAACCAGACAAAGGGATTATATAAAGCATAAAAAATGAGCAATGGAAATGGCAAGGAATAAAGTTGAATTCTAGCCTATCTAAAGGGAAAATAATGCGATCGCAATCCATATCAAGTGAGGCTAAATATAAACCGAAAACTCAGCAGGTTAGCAAGTGGGCGTGGGCGCAAGCATCTTTTTAGCAAAGCCTGTCACTAAAACATATGTGCTCTATCAGAACTGACGAATGGTTTCATCTTTCCAGGTTGGATATCATAGTACCACCAAAATAACAAAGAAACTGATTTGAAGATGAAAACAAACAGTAAAACCAATCAGCAGACCACTATGAGGCTATCTGAAATTCTGAACAAATCAACTTGATTTTTTTAACACAAAGAAATTAGCCTGACAAAAGCTACTTTTCAGAGGGATGGAAATACAACCATCAGTGAGATTCAAATTCTTTCCCAGTTCCATATGCTTAGTCGTAATGCCTGTACATTGGAACTATTCTATTCGAACTATTCTAGTATAGCTGGACTACTGAAACAACTGAAAAGAAATGAAAAAAAAAGAAACATTGAAGACAAAAACATACAGTAAAACCAATCAGCAGACAACTATGAGGCTATGATTTTTTTAACACAAAGAAATTAGTCCGACAAAAACTGCTTCTCAGAGACATGGAAATACAACCATCAGTGAGAATCAAATAAAACCTAATGCTATCATCTACGAAAATAATTGTAAGTATAACCTTAATTAGAACAGGATCATTATGCGTAAGCAAAATCAATGCATACAGAAAGGAAACGAAATGAAGGAGAAAAGGAGATAAAGAGGAAGCAAGTTTACCAACTCCATGATCACTGATCAGCAGTGTTCGCGTCAATATTTCCAAGGATCCCACTATTTGGTGGCCTCGAGCCCTAGAAATCAGAGAAGCAAAATCACAAAACAAAAGGAAACGGGAGCACCTAATACTACTCTGTGACGACCGCGGCATGGCCGTGGCCCATCCACAGCGAGTACAGCCACCATGGATGGCCAGATCAGTAGAGAAGGAGAGAGGGAGAGAGATTCGCGCGCGGCGCAGGGGGAGGGGCAGCGGCTGCGCCCGCCGCCAGGACCCGGCCGCGCCGGTGCATCGCCTCGCCGGAGAACAGCCAGCACAGGGCCCGGACGCTGTAACACAACACCGGGAGAGAGAGAGAGAGAGGCGACGGTGGCGCGCCACGCCGGGCCGGGGTTCCCGCCGTCAGGGCCCATGGCTGCGCGCCGCACGAGGACGAAGGGCGTCGTGGGAGCCGACCGCTGCGCCGTGATAGGCGTCGAACATAGCACCTAGGGTTTGGACATTTCGTCGAGCCCAGGAGCGCACGCGGACTGGTGCGAGGAAGCCGCGTGGAGGTTGCAGCCGCAGCGGCGGCCACCGGGGGCCTGCTGGTGCCCGTGCGCCGCCGTCCCGCCTACCCGTTCGTCGGGCGTGCGCTGTGGCATCACGAGAGAGAGATGGGAAAAGGAAAGCAGATGACAGAGAGGATGGCGGCGCCGCCGGGGGAGAGCGAGGGGGAGGGCAGGCCGCGGACTCCAGCACACCGTGCCGCCGAGCCGGGGGGGGGGGGGGGGGGGGGGGGCGGGGCGACAGAGAGAGGTGAGGCGACGAGGGTTTGCGGGCCGGGTGAGGCGGTGTTTTTTGCAAAAGCGGAAGGTGGGCGGGTAACCGCAAAAATGCCACGAATTTAGAATTTTGTTTTCTTGGGGCGAATTATTTCGAGAATAGAGGGGTTTAAACGCAAGAAAACTGAACGCGTATAATGTTCATAAAAATCTAGCTGTACCGCGGGTTGATTTCAACTAAAGCGGAGGGCTTTTATGCAAAAGTTTGACGACACGGGGGGCGATCCTAGCTGTCCACGAGCGCGATCGGAACGAGGGGGTGACGTGGCCAGGGTGAGGCCGCGTTTTTACCACACGTTCTCTTCTCTTTAGACTCTCCCTATATATATATATGGAAGACTCCCATATTTTCAACGACTAGCAAAGTCCATTAGTAATTAAATGTTTGGGCCTTTAAGATTTATTAGAATTATTGCACATGGGCTTCGAGAACTGCTGAGAAATTAAGATATTTATTATTCAAAATTAATTAATTTTGTGATGATTCTAAAAAAGTTAAAAATTGATATTTGAGCCACGAAAAATACTTTGAAAGGTCCAAAAATTCGGGAAAAATTCTCAAAGCCACTTTAGAACATGATGAACTCAAATAAAGTATTTAGAGGTATAAAAAATATTTTGGAGCATCTAAAAACTAGAATATGCTCATAGAAAAAAAATGAGAAAACGGTCAAGCAAAATAATTCCTAGGAAGACTTTAGAGATATGTTAATGAATGGTAAACTCCATGGTATGATTTAGAACAGAAGAAAAAGGATATTGGGAAACTCTAGATGAAAATATTAAGATCGAAGAAGAAATAATCGATTAAAAAGAACATAGATATGTCGGAGAAACATAAACAACTTACTAAACGCATTTCTAAAACTTAACTCACTCACCACATAAAGTCATGCATCAAGCAAAGATCATACACCAAGCAAACCCCATAAAATTAATTTAAAAACATTTGGAAAGCTATTTTTTATATCGAGTTTGCTATAACTTAAATTGATATTAGGAATTTTTATATCAACATTGAAATCATTAATATTGTTTTGTGTTTTCTAAGCATTTGGACAATGATATTCTTTTCTTGTAACTTTAAGTGAGTGTTACTATCTCTTGTACACATTTAATTTTCTTACTTTGAATTGAGTGTAATTAACGAGGTACACCTAAATATAACATGCAGCTACCACCAGATATTGTTGGTCATCCAACCTTACAAAAGCAAAGTCAATATCTTATTGAGGAAACCGAGAGAGGAGTACCAAAGAATGATATATAGTCTCTAGAGGTAATTTTGGTCTTCCAATATACCTCTATCGCCATTTTCTTTATATCCAAGGAATATATCCATTTATTTATTCTCCTGGGAAGTGCTTAGGTAAGATTCATTATGAAACATGCTAGTGAATGGACCTCTCCTCTAGAAATATTTGATTATATTGTAAGTACTAGCTAGTTCCGATCCCCGCATATTTGTTTTGTTCATTCTATTATAACTATGTTTGCTTGTTTGATGAATCACTTTCTTGTAAAGCATTGTCTAAGACAGGAACCAGGGAACCACTTGTGTGCATACTACGTTTGTGAGTATCTCATGAATTACTCATAAAACCTATAGAACTACTTGAAATATGTAAACAATACACAGTTTATTTATTACTATTGTAATGATATATCCACACTAATCATATATTCATATTTTTATTTATGGAATGGAAGAGGGAAAATGATCTATAACCGGAATTAATCAAAGCAATTTAAGAGGCATTGACAAGATTATTTTTAGCAGAAAATGTCCTAAATAGCTAAAGGGAGTGAATAGCCTAATAAAAAATTCTACAAATTCACTAGAGCAAAATTTATTAGATAATAATATTGTGAAATAACAATTTTACTCTAGCTCTAAAACACTATAGTCAAGCCACCTACCACATGCTAGTTGATATGATCTATAGATTGATTATCACATAAACAAGCAAACTAGCAACTAAACAACTAAACTAGAGAGCAAGCTAGGTGAACTAGTTATAACTATTAGCTACTAATATTAGCTAGGCAATCAAACAAACACCACAAGTAAATTAGGAAGGTAAATTACAAGCTATAGATAGATATACTGAACCGGGTGAAGAATCATGGTCCCTTGTGTTTAGGCGATTAACGACAATGCTAGGTCACTATGACTAACGTGTGTTTTGCAGAGGCAAAGTATTTTAAGTTAGGTCATTAGTGATGCTAGATGAATGAGCTTAATGGTTATTCATGCCCCCAAGATGGAAATCGTTTTCGGTTTGAAAGGATTGAGCTACAAGGTGAAGACTAGGCTAGTCCTTAGTGCCATGAGGTTGAGAAGTGCTGATGCCGTTTTTGTATGGGTCAATATTAAACCAAGTGTATTGATCGGTAAAGGGGTAAATATTGTTCCTCATCGGCATCAAGGGGTTATCGGTTTCATTACCGATGGAAGCAGAAAAAATCTACCGATGGTGGATGTGATGGAAGAAGCGTTAAGAGGAAAGAAGATATGTTTTGTTGATCAAGGAGGTGTTGCCGATAGAGAAAAGAGAACTTTGCCAATTGAGAGTATTATCGATGGATACAGGTTGATATGGTTGAAATCAGCGGGAAAGTTGCCGATGGCAATAGAAGGAAATTGCGGATTGAAGAAGTCTGCCGATGGAAAGTTTCATCGCAAGGGAAGCGGATAAGGAAACTAGTGGTTTTGATATTAGTATTATAGCTTGAGTCCAACTCTTGCGCGAGTCATTTTATTTCCTTAAAAATAGGAGTTTTGTTTAGGTATGAGTCGTGTCTGTTTGTAACTCCTTTTACCAGAGTATAAATATGTGCCAAGGGGTGATGTAAATACGATACAATCAATCAAATACAAATCTATTACTTTTATCTACTTTTCCAGCAATCTACTTTTTTCGCATTAGTTCTAGTTTATCTACGAGTCCTTACGACGTCTCGACGGGCTGCATCTATACGACCTCCGTCGCCTTCACAAGTTTCGTGTTTTGATCAAGTTGAGCTTTGACGTCCGGGCGTATCACTGTTGTCTCGTTCAATCTTGTTCTAGTTACCGTCCTTGTCGATTAATTGGTCAAATCGATTGGCACACCTTTGGATATCGAGTTCGGGTATAAGCCCGAGGTGTTCGCAGATCCGACGCTTTTTGTGTCAACACCTCTTTTGGCACACCCGGTGGGACCCTAGATACATCTCTTGATCAAGATCATGGGTGGTTCTACTGACGTTGATCCAAAGAACATCATTGAAGTATCCGAAGCAGATCTGAAAGATGATCAGAAACAAGCTATGGAGCAGGCTATGAAGGAATACAAGCAGCTATATCTAAAGTCCTTCAGCCTAAGCAGGAGCGGCGAAGCTATCCAGAAGCACGATCCGCCGTTGCCGCGACAGGTCACTTTCGACGCCAATCCTGGTAAATTGCAAGAGATGGTTAATTCTACATTAATTCAAGCATTAATTAGTCACTCTACGATGCTGTCCAATACTATACACAACGCTGTTATGCAATCTTTCAAAGAAGGGCAGGCACCCCACTATGTTGGTCCAGCGTATCATCAACCCGGATCGGCATCTACTGTGACTCCATCGGCGGTCCCAGGGACATCTTCTCAGCCCGCGAAGCCGTCTGCCGGCGAAGTTACCCCACCAAGATCAAGCCCTGTGAGCATCGTTCGGCTAAGTACGGATCCGATAGAATCGGAGATGTCAGGACCCGTGATCCAGAGTCAACCAACTCTGCTAGCTGGTGGGGATACAGTATGTCTCCAAATTCGTCTGCCGACGCTAAGTTGATCCAAGGTGACAATACGGCGGGGAAGACCCCTATGGAATCGGCAATATCAGCCCAGCCGATGAATTCGGTGATGCATTATGCCATGTCTTCTCCAAACGTGCAGTTGTCGCCAGGGGATCTTTAGATGGTGGTACCCAAGATGTCTTACGGGCAACCACCGATGCAACAAGATTTGGCAATGACAAACCATCCCATGATGACGACGAATCATCAAACTGGGGTATCAATGCACCAAGGAGGCCAGTTCGTCGATTATTCTAGGGTGCAAGAGCAGCAGGCGTCGGGTAACCATCAATTATCGACAAATCATATGCCGATGACTTATAATCCTACATGGACTAGTCCAATTCAACAACAGGCGGTGCAAGCCGGACACCGACTGGCGGGAGCGCAACAATACCATTACCCGACGAACATTTAGAATGAAACATCGGTGTATCGACCGATGAATATCATGCCGCTGTATACCCCAGTGGGTGCTCAAGGCTATACATCGGTAAATCAGCCGATACATAATATTCAGCAAAGTGGTGCTGCACCTATGCCAATCGGATCGGCTTATGTGTCGCAAAGGCAAGAAGGGGTGTATCCGCTAGTCCAGCCAGTTAATATTCAACCGATCCATCGGCAAGATCAGGATGCATACTGGGCCGACAAAATCGCCGAAGTGATGAAAGAGCAGTTCAGCATCAAACCTAAGGTCAATACGTACTTGTTGACACAAAAAGCGTCAGGATCTGCGAACACCTCGGGCTTATACCCGAAATTCGATATCCGGAGGCGTGCCAGTCGATTTGACCAGTTAATCGACAAGGACGATAACTAGAACAAGATTCAATCAAGACAACAGCGATACGCCCGGATGCCAAGATTGGGACTTGATCAGAATAACTAGAGCAGAGCTGAACGAGACAACAGCGATGCGCCCGGATGTCAAGGCTCAGAGGTACTCCCCCGCGGAACTTATAAGAGTTTGACGGAGATCAAGGTGATGCAGCCCGTCGAAGCTTGAAGAACTCGTTGATAAGCTAAGACTAATGCAATAAAGGATAAATTGCGATAAAAGTAGAATAAGAGTAAATTGATTTGATTTGATATTGGATATATTTTACATGCAGCCCTTGGGCACATATTTATACTCCCGCATGGAGAGTTGTACAAAGACACGACCCGTATCTTTCCTAAAACAAACTCCTAACTTTAAGGAAACTGACTCGCGCAGGAGTCGGATCTAAAATAACAATATCATTTTTCTAAACGAACACACCTATTTTAAAGGAAAACAAACGACTCATGCAAGAGTCGGACTCAAACTGCTACAATAATACTGGTATAAAATCACCAGTTTCCTTATGTCTTTCCCTCGATGAAAACTTTCCATCGGCAGATCCCTTCAATTCGCGTCTTCCTTCTTTGGCCACCGGTAATCCTCTGCTGACATCAAACGCTAAGTCACCCTGTGCTCATCGGCACCCTACGCCTATCGGCATCGGCAATACTTCCCGATCGGCAACCTTGCACTGGTAACTTGTCTTCACCAATCAATCCCTATCAGCAATCGGCATCGGCAAAATCAGCAATTGGCTTCTATAATTCTGGCGACAACCATTCAACTCCTATCGACAATATCTGACACCTCCAGCCTCCATCAGTAACATACTTGGTCTTCACAACACACTTTCATCGGCAATACTGACCTATGTCCTCCCGATGCCGATTGAAAACGGTTGCCGATCAACACAAGCCTTGGCTCATTTGACACGTGCCGAAAAACGGTGTCAACACATGCCCCCTAGTTTCGGAGTGTATAATACTTTACGCGCCAAAATTCTCTCTACTGTAGCCATTACCTTCAAGATAACTTCACAACTTCCTCGATCTCCGCGCGCAGAACCGTAATTTATTAATAAAATCCCTCAATTATAACACAAACAGTTGCAATCCTGACAATATCTCCTTGATTATCGCGCACATCCATCGCAGACCTCTCCACATTCCTGCACAGTGTGAATCGAAATCCCAAAATACCCCTGAGTAAGCTTATAAAAGTTACTAGGACCCAATTTGCCTTTTCACCCTGAGTCCACTTTCACTTTTACATCTGCCCTCGTCTTCAACCTCCGGCGGCGCCTCCGAAGAACACTCGTTCGAGCTCGAGCAACAATACCTTCTTCAAGCCAAGCACAATCCGCAAGAACTCCTCAGCTCCAATGGCGATCCAAGTCGACATCCCCAAGGTAAATCCATTCTCCTCCTCATCCAATCTCGCGCTAGTTCCTTTGTCTACATGAATCCCGTAATTTTTCCCCTTTTTCTTCCTTTGATCTTTCTTTTTTTCTCTTTTCAAAACCTAGGAACTGTACAACAAAGTTTTAATCCCTCTCGAGCAATCCAGCTTCACCTGCTTAGGCCCAATGGGGAATCCTGATCCTAGTTACATGATCAACGCGGAAACCAACCGGATTCCTTTTAGATCTGAATGCTTCGGTTTAGGATTATGGAAGGATGTTTTTCGGTCATGGCGCAAGCCCACCAAGGGGTGGAAGAACTGGTACCTTAGGGTCATTAGAACACAACAAGTCTATTGGTCAGAGCGCAGTTTGGATCAGTGCATCAGGCTTTCCATTGCCGATATGGAGAAAAATGAGAACATGCTGATAGCGGCCTCCTACTTCTGGTCTGACACCATGAACGCCTTCCTATTCCGACACGGACCAGCCACCCCTACGCTTGCCGATGTGCACATGCTGACCGGCCTTGACGTCTCCTCTGCCGATACCTTCACTTTGTTCAATAGGAAAGCCGAGTATAAAGTGAACACTCGGAATATCGGCGGCTGGACTGGCTATATCTAGGAGTATCAGAAGACAGGATCGGTAAACCAGAGGGAGCATGCCATCTTCCTAAATATGTGGCTAGAAAAATTCATCTTCTGTGGCAGGGCAGTCGGACCCACCACTATGCATCTTTCGGCAGCTGAACTCCTTGCCGATGGAACAAGACTTCCTCTAGGCAGATATCTTCTTGGATCGGTATACCGTCTTCTACATCAAGTCTCCAAGAAGTTAATGCTAGGCGAGCCCATCGGCAACCTCGGGGGTCCCTGGTGGTTCATCAACATGTGGCTGAACGCACATATATATAAAGCCCTTCAGTTTGACCTGTTCGTTCAACGATTCCCATGGGACATATCGGAAGATTACAAGTATAGGGATGATGAATCGGCAACTCGCCCTCCACTCAACTTTGGAGAGGACATCATAGTGTTGCCAGGGACCGATGCCGATGCAGAACAGTTCGGCTTATTCTTTCAGAAATTTTACAACGGAATCCCTGCTTCAGAATGGCTCTGGTGGCCATACATTGATGAGAACAATCAATTTCCGCTGCTGTTCAATCTTACCGATGGGAATGTGCCTCAAAATCATATAATCATGAAGGCCAGTATCGTTCCCCGAGCCATCCCAGTCAATATCTTCGGATCCGGGAAGAACGCCCCTCCATCCTTCGAGTTTTACTACCCATCGGCGGTGGCAAGACAACTAGCATTTGGCCAACTGCCGATCAAGCTCTGCTATTCCAAGGTGGTAAAACCAAGGCAGACCATCTCCAGTGCTATAGACTGGAACAAAATCGTCAATCTTCCTCCCAATGCCGATACGTCAGATATTGATTTATCCTCCTGGTCACCAACATCCTTCATCACAAATGAATATAAATTCTGGTGGCAAGAATGGAGATATCAATTATTTGCTAAGTCATCACACTACTATCGGAATATAATTGACGTCAATCACGTCATTCCCGACGATGCAGCAAGTTTTTCATTCCGATGCATTCCTCATTACTTTACCCTTATCATCGGCATCCGACCCCTTATGCTTGACAGGTTGACGATCCGATTCCCAAGATGAGCAGGAGTGGCAAACCTTTTAATCTCCGAATGATGAACCCTATATCACTCATCGGCAATAACGCCGCCACACTGGCTGCTTTCACGCCCCAGAAGGTACCCAAACCGACGCCTGCAAAAACCAAGGCTACATCGGCTGCTGCTGCTGCCTTGACGCAGGTTTTTGCAGTAAATCTCATCCTTACTTATACCGATCACATACTGCTTCATCGGCAACAGTTTACTTTATATAACTTGCACTAAACTTTCAGGCAATGAGGTCATCGACAGCTGTTCCAAACACACAAGCATCTCCAAGTCCTGCTGCCGATGCCCCCCAGGCTTCATCGAAACGGGCTAGCTCTCCCACTGCCGCACCAAGGAAGAAAAGGCGCTTGAAACTGGCCACCCCATCCTTGCCATCGACTCCAGTTGCATCCCCGACTGCCGATGTGCCAACGGCAGAACCGTCATCGGCTCCAATCCCTGATCACCCACTAGACGACATCCCTGATCAGGAGACAACTCCACCTGCTGCAGCAGCGGAGGCGAGATCGGCATCGGCACCTTTACCAGCCGAAATTCCCAATGAGAGAACGGTGTCGCCACCACGGGAGCCAGCAACAACGCCACCAGCACCAACGGCATCAACTGCTCCAATAGAAGCTCAATCATCGGCAACTGCCGCCGATCTCCAGGATGATGCTGGACCATCCAACATGCCAAGTCCTAGGCAAGAAATTCGCTTCAAGATGGTAAGTCGGTTAC
The DNA here is from genome assembly GCA_022036555.1 of Microstegium vimineum. Taxonomy (NCBI): domain Eukaryota; kingdom Viridiplantae; phylum Streptophyta; class Magnoliopsida; order Poales; family Poaceae; genus Microstegium; species Microstegium vimineum. Next base: position 11,500,863 of record CM039135.1, on the reverse strand, counting down.
CTAAAAATTTGTAGTATAATCTTATGATCGGCGCATTTTAACTTCTTTTTTTCCAGGCCCAAGATTCCCTAGACAGCTTATTCTCCTTCGGCATCAACCCCCAGGACGAGGATGAGCACCAAGAAGGCCCCGCTCGAGCAAACAGCCTATTCTCCTTCGCTATCAACATTCCCGATGAGGATGAGGACGAAGAGAGTTCTGCTCCAGCTCTATCGGCAGAAGTCAAATCCAAACTCGAAGCACTGCTTTCCTTGCTGCAACAAGATACATCCCAGCTCGTCCAGGATTCAACTGCAGCAAGGGCAGCTTTCAAAGACATCCAAGGCCAACTACCTACTGATGCGAAAGAGATCCTCCTCCAAGCAGCTTTCCTTGAGAGTCGCCGACTTCAATACCAACGGGTCTCAAGCCGTATTGCCAACAGGAATGCTCAATCCAAACTTACGGAAGAAATGCTTACGTTTAAGCAAATTGCCGATGAGAAGCACAAGAACATCGGCCAAGTGGAAGCTTCCGGCACTGATCTTGAACAGGAATTCATCCAACTATCGGCAAGAAAGGAAGAGCTGCAGGCTGAGCTAAGAAAGGTTGAAGAAGCCTTGAATGCAGTCAGCCAAAGGAGAGCCCAACTTCCCGATACCATCAAAGCTCTGCGACAAGAGAGGGACAACAACACCCGACAAGCCATCGCTCTAAAGAGAAAGATCAAGTCGGTTGAAGGATCTGCCGATGAGGATGCTAAGGAGATGGAAGAGATAGAACAAATTCGCCTACGTGCGATATCAGTCATCCAATCCCTGTTGTAACTTGTTAAATTCCATCACATCGGCAAATGTAATCAGTAATACTTGACTTTGGTTCTGTAATATAACGTCAGCACACTTTTACCGATGCTTATATAATTTTCCCTTCATCGGCATTCAACTGAGTACTACGAGTCTACCCAAATACTAGGGTAATATTTCTTCAAGTATTTACCGTTGATTGCCCTAGAAAATGCAACTCCTTTGAGAGTTTCCAAAATATAGGCATTGCCAGGAGTAGACTGTTTTATCCGATAAGGACCTTCCCAATTAGGAGACCATTTTCCAAACTTAGAACTCTTAGTCCCAATCAGTAAAATCAACTTCCATACCAGATCGCCATCGGTAAATTGCTTCGCCTTTACCCTTTTATCATACCATCTGGTAACCCTCTTCTTATTCTCCTCAATACTGATCAATGCCCTCAACCGATGACCTGCTAAATCCTCTAACTCATCTTTCATCAGAGTAGCATAATCATCGGTCGTCAATTGATCCTGAAAAGATAATCACCTAGAACCAGTTTTAATTTCCCAAGGCAGGACAGCATCGTGTCCATAGACCAACTGATACGGCGAGACTTTGGTTGCACCATGACAAGCCATCCGATATGACCATAAGGCTTCATTTAACACCACATGCCACCTTCTAGGGTTCTCTTCAATCTTGCGTTTTATAAGCTTGATAACTCCCTTATTAGTCGCTTCAGCCTGACCATTAGCCTGGGCATAATAAGGAGAGGAATTTAATACCTTGAACCCCATACTAGCAGCAAATTCATCAAACTCTCTCGATGTGAACATGGTTCCTTGATCGGTAGTAATAGTCTGAGGAATACCGAATCGATAAACAATGTGTTTTTTAACAAAATCCACCATGTTTGCCGATGTCACCTTCTTCAAAGGAATCACCTCAACCCATTTAGTGAAATAATCGGTAGCGACAAGTATAAACTTATGCCCCTTACTCGATGGCGGATAAATTTGACCAATGAGATCAATAGCCCATCCTCTAAACGGCCAAGGCTTGATTATAGGATTCATCGCCAATGCAGGTGCCCTCTGTACGTTACCAAACTTCTGACAATCTTGGCACCCTTTGAAATAGTTGAAGCAATCTTCAAGGATTGTCGGCCAATAATATCCATTCCGCCTAATCATCCACTTCATCTTGAATGCCGATTGATGCGCTCCACACACACTTTCATGGATTCACCCATCAACTCCTTTGATTCCTCTTTACCAAGACATCTAAGCAAGACTCCATCAATCGTCCGATAATACAATTCATCATCAAGGAGCACATACTTGGTGGCTTGGAACCTTAGACGCATTTCAACCTTCTTAGACGGGTTCCTTAAGTAATCGGCAATTTCACTTTTCCAGTCATTGGCAACTGTTACCGATGTTACGGCCTCTTGAATCGGCTGATACCCTAAAGCATTCTGTGCTAACCGATTAGCCTCTTCGTTATGCAATCTAGGAATATGCTCAAGGCGGTATTCTTTGAATTCTTTTAATAATTGCAAACATCTCTCATGGGCTGCAATTAAAGCTTCACTTCGGCATTCATATGTCCCAATCAACTAGTTAATCACCAACATAGAATCACCAAAGATTTCAACAGCATCGGCATGCACCTCCCTGAGTAATTCCAACCCTTTTAGCAGAGCCTGGTACTCAGCCTGATTGTTCGTTGAAGCAGCAACAATCGGCAACGAGATCTGATACTTCCGTCCTCGGGGTGAAATCAAGAGAATACCGATACCTGCTCCGTCTTTGCACGTAGATCCATCAAAGAACAAAGTCCAAGGAGCAATCTCCACAGAGCTTACCACATTGCAATGCTGAGTAACAAAATCGGCCATTACCTGACCCTTAACAGCCTTAGCCGATTCATACCTTAGGTCAAATTCTGAAAGTGCCAAAATCCACTTACCGATTCGTCCACTTAATATCGGCATTGACAGCATGTACTTAACCACATCATCTTTGCAGACAACAGTGCGTTCAACCGACAATAAATAATGCCTCAATTTAATGCAAGAGAAATATAGACATAAGCATAATCTCTCTATGGCCGAATACCTGGTCTCAGCATCCACCAACTTTCTGCTCAGATAATATATTACACGTTCTTTCCCCTCAAATTCTTGAATCAAGGCTGATCCGATAACACCGTCATCGGCAGACAAATATAACCTGAAAAGCTTCCCGTGCTGAGGCGGAACCAAGACTTGAGGGTTTACCAAATATTTCTTAATCTCCTCCAAGGCTAACTGCTGTTCTTCTTCCCATGTAAACTCTTGATCGACTTTCAGCTTTAACAATGGACTAAAAGATTTAATCTTACCAGACAAGTTGGATATAAATCTTTTAATGAAATTAATCTTGCCGATCAAAGATTGCAGCTCAGTTTTGTTTGCAGGAGCAACCACCTTGTTAATTGCATCAATGGATTTCCTACCGATCTCGATGCCTCTTTGATGCACCATGAAACCCAAAAATTGACCTGCCGATACACCAAACGCACACTTGTTAGGATTCATCTTCAGCCCGTGCTCCCTCGTGCATTCCAATATTTTTCGCAAATCAGCAAGATGCTTTTCAAAATTTCCAGATTTGACCACCACGTCATCAATATAGATTTCAGCTATCGTGCCGATATACTTATGAAAGATGAAATTCATTGCTCTCTGATAAGTGGCACCGGCATTCTTCAAGCCAAAAGTCATGACAACCCACTCAAATAAACCAACATGACCTGGACATCTGAAAGCAGTTTTGGATATGTCTTCTTCAGCCATGAATATTTGATTATACCCAACATTGCCATCCATGAAGCTAATGATTCGATGTCCAGCAGCAGCATCGATCAGCAGATCGGCAACAGGCATCAGATAACCATCCATCGGTGTGGCCTTGTTGAGGTTCCTGAAATCAATACAAACACGAAGTTTTCCATTTTTCTTATACACAGGAACCACGTTAGAAATCCATTCGGCATATCGACATTGCCGAATGAATCCAGCTTCGATTAACTTTGTAATCTCAGCCTTGATATCGGGTAGAATAGTAGGATTGCATCGGCGCGCAGGTTGCCGATGTGGTTGAAAACCAGACTTGATGGGTAACCGATGTTCAACTATTGATCGGTCTAAACCAGGCATCTCTGTATAATCCCAAGCAAAACAATCTTTATATTCTTTCAATAAATCGGTTAACTGCTGTTTACATTGGGAATCTAACTTAGCACTAATAAAAGTAGGCCTAGGTTTACTATCATCGCCGATGTCGATCTCAAGTAGATCATCGACGGATGTGAAGCCCTGTCCCAGTTTTCCATCATCAGCGAACCGATCCATTAAAACTCTTCTTCAAGACCGACTGCTTGGATCGGTGTAATGCGGTAATCGGCAACTTTGAGGAACTCCTTGTCCCAAACTTCACCGGATATGCACCTGGTCTGCTCATAAGTTTCCGATTCTGCCGATGCAACAGTAGATAGGGCCTCACTTTGGACGACTTCAATTCTGTCCCCGATCCACTGTACAAGACTCTGATGCATAGTAGAAGGGACACAACAATTGGCATGGATCCAATCCCTTCCGAGAAGCAAGTTGTAAGTGCCTTTGCCACTAATCACGAAAAATGTCATCGACAAAGTTTTACTGCCGATAGTCAATTCAACACATACGACTCCCATGGCTATCGACACGTTGCCTTCAAAGTCCTTGAGCTTCATGTTTGTTTTGACCAAGTCCTGGTCGCCCTTTCCAAGCCTCCTGAACATGACATATGGCATTATGTTTATCGACGCGCCACCATCCACCAACATCTTGGTCACGGGCTGCCCATCCACCTTGCCTTTAACAAACAGAGCCCTCAAGTGCTGCCTTTTATCATCGGCAGGCTTCTCAAAGACAGCCGCCATCGGATCCAAGACCAGCTGCGCCATCTCTGCAGTTTCTTCATCATCGCTGACAGGTGCCATGAACTCCATCGGCAACATGACGACCATATTGATTTCTGCCGATGGATCCCTGTCCTTGCGCTTTGGCCTCCACTGCTTTTCCCTTGAAGGTTCTTCACCGTCATACAAGTCATTGCGGCATTCGCGCTGAATCCTCCTTTTCTGAGTCTTCGTCAGACCTTTAGGGCACCATTGAGGGAGCTTGGTTTTCCAGACGGGCTGGTGCTGCTTCCCACTGCTTGCATTGGCACTTCTCCCGATGTTTGGATCTCTGGAGAATACTTCATCAGACACTCTTGCGTTGGCCATCTCCTCTTGATCAATACGCCTACCCAGCCTGTTATGGGCACTAAGCTTGCCCCCCAGTCGGTCACGCACTGACCTCTTCTCTCTGAGCGGCTTGGCGTACCTGGGCATCCGATCATCAAAACAAGGTTTCTTACCTAACCGATCGGCGGTGTAGTACCCATTGCATTCGGGACAATTATCGGCAGTAGGCAGCTTGATGCCTTCTTCCCAACAGTGAACGAAGAAGGGACACTTCCAGTGGTCCTTATGCCGAAGCCATTCCTGGTGTCCTTCCTCTTGCCGATATCGTTCTTCGCGTGACTGCCGATAGTCTCGCCTTGGCTGCTTATGCGTGATTACAACACCAGGAGCCCTTCTGGCACTGCCACCTTCGTCGGCAACCTTCTTGCCCTTTCTGTCATTGGCAAACCTCCTTTCATCACGCTCAGTGACTTGATGGTTAGGATCTACCGATGCGTTCTTCCTGGCAGCTTCCGATGTCAGCACTTTGCTCTTTCCACTAGTTTCCACCATATTATTTGGAAACGGGTGCTGATCAATCTTCATCGGTTTCTAGACTTTAGAATTTTCAAATTTAATTCGTCTAGATTCGATTTCTGACTGCAATTGCTGCCTGAATACCTTACAGTCATTGGTACTGTGGGAAGTTGCATTGTGCCACTTGCAGTACCTTATCTTCTTGAGCTCTTCGGCCGATGGAATTACTTGGTTGGGCGCCAACTTGATTCGTCCTTCTTGAAGTAACAAGTCAAACATCCTATCGGCCTTGGTAATATCAAAGGTGAATCTTTCAGCCTCTTTCTGGCCGAACGGAAAAGACACAAACTTCTTATCCTTCACCCATTCGGTGGCGCTGATGCTTAGCTCTTCATCGGATCCAGAGTCTTCTTGCCCAATGAAGGTCACCTTTTTATTCCAAGTCTTCCTGGGCTCAAAGGTTTTGACATATTGATCGGCAATCCTTTGCACCAGATGACTTAGGCTTTCAAACTCCTGAGACGCATATTTGTCCTTGATGTGCGGCAGTAACCCTTGGAAGGCTAAGTCTGCCAGTTGCCGATCATCAAGCACTAGGCTGTAGCATTTATTCTTCACATCCCGCAGCCTTTGAACAAAGCTTTCTACTAATTCATCATTGCGTTGCCTCAGTTTGACCAGATCGGTAAGCTTCTTCTCATGTATGCCAGCGAAGAAGTATTTATGAAATTGCCTCTCTAGATCGGCCCATGTGATCATAGAGTTTGGAGGCAATGATATAAACCATGTGAGTGCCGATCCAGACAATGATGAAGAGAACAATCTCACCCTCAATTCCTCCCTGCTTGCAGCTTCTCCACGCTGGATAATGAAGCGGTTGATGTGCTCCATCGTTGACGTGTCATCTTGGCCGGAGAACTTGGTAAAATCAGGCACTTTGTACCGATTTGGGAGAGGAATCAAATCATATGCTGAAGGATACGGAGTCCGATAAGAATATGTATTGACTTTGGGTTTGATGCCGAATTGTTCTTTCATAACTTCGGCGATCTTATCGGCCCAATATGCATCCTGCTCTCGCCGACTCATTGGCTGGTTGTTGACTGGTGGAGTCGGCTAATGCGCCTCTTGAAGATGATGCGGAGTAGTCACGGGCGCAACACCAGTCATTTGAACACTATGCATCGGTTGATTTACCCATGGATAGTTTTGCACACTTGGCAGATTAGGTTGAGTCATCGTATTCATCGGTTGCTGTACCGATGGTCCGCTCTGAGTGTTCGCTGGGCCTCCATAATGATACATTGACACACCAGGCTATTGAGCTGGCGGCTGGTTAGCCCATCCAGGATTATAAATCATCGACATATGACTTGCCGATGGCTGATAGCTAACTGGAGCATGTTGCTCTTGTATCCTAGAGCAATCAATCATCATATTACCTTGATGTGCTAGTACTCCGGCTTGAGGATTCATCAGCATAGGCTGACTTCCAGTCGCTATATTTTGTTGCATCGGCATAGGGCTTGCCGATGGTGGCATCAGAGGTACTTTGGGAATCACTTGGAGATCTCCTGATGGCACTTGTACAGTTGGAGAGGGCGTAGAGTAATGCATCATAGGGGCCACCGGCTGTGATTGCGTTGCCGATTCCGTAGAGCCCTTCCAAGCTGAGCTATCTCCCTGCACCAGATTAGAACCAGCAGATAGACTTGGAGGCATACCGTATCCCCACCAGTTAGTGGGAATTGGTTGACTCTGGATAGTAGGTCCTGAAAGTGCCGACGCCACTGGATCTGTATGGAGCTTGGTGACGCTGTCAGGGCTCGGCCTTGGCGGTATAGCTACATCAGCAGACGGCTCCACAGGAGTAGAAGACGTCATTGGGGCTGCCGATGGACTTATAGATGCCGATCCAGGTTGATGATACGCTGGACCAACATATTGGGGTGCATGTCCTTCTTTGAATGATTGCATGATAGCATTGTACACAGTATTGGACAACACACTGGAGTGGCTAATTAATGCTTTACTTAGAGCAGAATTAACCATCTTTTGCAACTTACCAGGATTGGTGTCATACGTGACCTGCCGTGGCAACGACGGATCTTGCTTCTGGATTGCTTCGCCGCTCCTGCTTAGGCTGAAGGATTTCAGATATAATTGCTTGTACTCCTCCATAGCCCGCTCCATGGCCAGCTTCTGATCATCTTTTAGATCGGCCTCGGAGATTTCAATGACGTTCCTCTGGTTAACGTCGGCGTTATCACCCATGACAGATGTATGATTTATATAATCAGGTCCCACCGAGCGTGCCAAAAGAGGTGTTGACACAAAAAGCGTCAGGATCTGTGAACACCTCGGGCTTATACCCGAAATTCGATATCCGGAGGCGTGCCAGTCGATTTGACCAGTTAATCGACAAGGACAATAACTAGAACAAGATTCAATCAAGACAATGGCGATACGCCCGGATGCCAAGATTGGGACTTGATCAGGATAACTAGAGCAGAGCTGAACGAGACAACAACGATGCGCTCGGATGTCAAGGCTCAGAGGTACTCCCACGCGGAACTTACAAGAGTTTGACGGAGATCAAGGTGATGCAGCCCGTCGAAGCTTGAAGAACTCGTTGATAAGCTAAGACTAATGCAATAAAGGATAAATTGCGATAAAAGTAGAATAAGAGTAAATTGATTTGATTTGATATTGGATATATTTTACACGCAGCCCTTGGGCACATATTTATACTCCCGCATGGAGAGTTGTACAAAGACACGACTCGTATCTTTCCTAAAACAAACTCCTAACTTTAAGGAAACTGACTCGCGCAGGAGTCGGATCTAAAATAACAATATCATTTTCCTAAACGAACACACCTATTTTAAAGGAAAACAACACATCATGCAAGAGTCGAACTCAAACTGCTACAATAATACTGGTATAAAATCACCAGTTTCCTTATGTCTTTCCCTCGATGAAAACTTTCCATCGGCAGATCCCTTCAATCCGCGGCTTCCTTCTTTGGCCACCGGTAATCCTCTGCTGACATCAAATGCTAAGTCACCCTGTGCTCATCGGCACCCTACGCCTATCGGCATCGGCAATACTTCCCGATCGACAACCTTGCACTGGTAACTTGTCTTCACCAATCAATCCCTATCAGCAATCGACATCGGCAAAATCAACAATTGGCTTCTATAATTCTGGCGATAGCCATTCAACTCCTATTGGCAATATCTGACACCTCCAGCCTCCATCAGTAACATACTTGGTCTTCACAGCACACTTTCATCGGCAATACTGACCTATGTCCTCCCGATGCCGATTGAAAACGGCTGCCGATCAACGCAAGCCACCTATTTTAAAGGAAAACAAACGACTCATGCAAGAGTCAGACTCAAACTGCTACAATAATACTGGTATAAAATCACCAGTTTCCTTATGTCTTTCCCTCGATGAAAACTTTCCATCGGCAGATCCCTTCAATCCGCGGCTTCCTTCTTTGGCCACCGGTAATCCTCTGCTGACATCAAACGCTAAGTCACCCTGTGCTCATCGGCACCCTACGCCTATCGGCATCGGCAATACTTCCCGATCGGCAACCTTGCACTGGTAACTTGTCTTCACCAATCAATCCCTATCAGCAATCGGCATCGGCAACATCAGCAATTGGCTTCTATAATTCTGGCGACAGCCATTCAACTCCTATCGGCAATATCTGACACCTCCAGCCTCCATCAGTAACATACTTGGTCTTCACAGCACACTTTCATCGGCAATACTGACCTATGTCCTCCCGATGCCGATTGAAAATGGCTGCCGATCAACGCAAGCCACCTATTTTAAAGGAAAACAAACGACTCATGCAAGAGTCAGACTCAAACTGCTACAATAATATTGGTATAAAATCACCAGTTTCCTTATGTCTTTCCCTCGATGAAAACTTTCCATCGGCAGATCCCTTCAATCCGCGGCTTCCTTCTTTGGCCACCGGTAATCCTTTGCTGACATCAAACGCTAAGTCACCCTGTGCTCATCGGCACCCTACGCCTATCGGCATCGGCAATACTTCCCGATTGGCAACCTTGCACTGGTAACTTGTCTTCACCAATCAATCCCTATCAGCAATCGGCATCGTCAACATCAGCAATTGGCTTCTATAATTCTGGCGACAACCATTCAACTCCTATCAGCAATATCTGACACCTCCAGCCTCCATCAGTAACATACTTGGTCTTCACAGCACACTTTCATCGGCAATACTGACCTATGTCCTCCCGATGCCGATTGAAAATGGCTGCCGATCAACGCAAGCCACCTATTTTAAAGGAAAACAAACGACTCATGCAAGAGTCAGACTCAAACTGCTACAATAATATTGGTATAAAATCACCAGTTTCCTTATGTCTTTCCCTCGATGAAAACTTTCCATCGGCAGATCCCTTCAATCCGCGGCTTCCTTCTTTGGCCACCGGTAATCCTTTGCTGACATCAAACGCTAAGTCACCCTGTGCTCATCGGCACCCTACGCCTATCGGCATCGGCAATACTTCCCGATTGGCAACCTTGCACTGGTAACTTGTCTTCACCAATCAATCCCTATCAGCAATCGGCATCGTCAACATCAGCAATTGGCTTCTATAATTCTGGCGACAACCATTCAACTCCTATCAGCAATATCTGACACCTCCAGCCTCCATCAGTAACATACTTGGTCTTCACAGCACACTTTCATCGGCAATACTGACCTATGTCCTCCCGATGCCGATTGAAAACGGCTGCCGATCAACACAAGCCTTGGCTCATTTGACACGTGCCGAAAAACGGTGTCAACAGTACTCTTACCGGACACTGTACCCTCAGGCATATGATTTGACCCCTCTCCCGAATCGGTACAAGGTGCGTGATTTCATGAAGTTTTCTGGCCAAGATGACACATCAACAATGGAGCACATCAATCGCTTCATTATCCAATGTGGAGAGGCACCTAGCAGAGACGAACTGAGGGTAAGATTGTTTTCATCATCTTTATCTAGATCGGCCTTTACATGGTTTGTCTCGCTTCCTCCAAATTCTGTGATTACTTGGGCCGATCTGGAGAAGCAGTTTCACAAATACTTCTTCTCTGGTGTTCATGAGAAGAGGATTACCGATTTGGTCAAGCTGAAACAGCGCAATGATGAATCGGTAGAAAGCTTCGTCCAAAGGCTTCAGGACGTGAAGAATAAATGCTACAGCTTAGTGCTGGATGATTGGCAACTGGCAGATTTAGCTTTCCAGGGATTGCTACCACATATCAAGGACAAGTATGCATCTCAAGAGTTCGAGAGCCTAAGTCATCTCGTGCAGAGAGATGCCGATCAGGAAATTAAAGCCTTCAAGCCTAGGAAGACTTGGAACAAGAAGGTGTCTTTCATTGAACAAGAAGAGGAATCTGAGTCAGATGAAGGGACAGATATCGGCGTTTCCAAATGGGTGAAGGATAAGAAGCCAATATCCTGTCCGTTTGGTCAGAAGGAGGCTGAAAGGTTTACTTTCGATACTGCTAAAGCCGATAGAATATTTGATCTGTTGCTTCAAGAAGAGCGGATTAAGCTGGCGCCTAATCAAGTAATTCCATCGTCGGAAGAGCTTAGAAGGATGAGGTACTGTAAATGGCATGATGCAACCTCACACAGTACCAATGATTGCAAAGTCTTTAGGTAGCAATTGCAGTCAGAAATCAAGGCTGGACGAATCAAGTTTGAAAACTCTAAAGCTCAGAGGCTGATGAAAATTGACCAGCATCCATTTCCGAATAATATAGTGGAAACCAGTGGAAAAGTGAAAGTATTAACATCGGAAGTAGCCAAGAGAAATTCATCGGTGGATCCTGAACATCAAATATCTATGCAGGATGTAAAGGGAAAGAAGCTTGCCGATGGAAGAGAAGGTAAAAGAATTTCCGATGATAGCAGCAGCTTCAGGAGGCCCCAGAGACGTGCATCATATGACGTTATACTCACGCACAGGAGGCCGCGATAGAAGTACGAGCGTTCGCAAGAAGAGCAACATCGGCAGCAGGAAGAAGAGAGACGTCATGAGTGGTATCGGCATAAAGATCATTTGAGATGCCCCTTCTTCGTCCATTGTTGGGAAGAAGGCATCAAGCTGCCCACTGCCGACAATTGTCCTGAATGCAACGGGTACTATCCTATTGATCGGTCAGAGAAGAAGTCTCGCTTTGAAGGCCAGGGATCAAGCCATGCTAGGCCGATCAGAGGAAAAGAATCAGTACATGACCGGCTGGGGGGCAAACTTAGTGTACATGACAGGCTTGGCAAGCGTACCCATCAAGAGGAGATCGAAGAGAGGGCTAATGCAAGGGTGCCCGATGAAGAGATATTCTCTAGAGATCCAAACATAAGGGGTAATACAAGCCGACACAGTGAGAAACAGTACCAACCTGTTTAGAAGACTAAGCTTCTTTAATGGTGTCCCAAAGGTCTGACAAAGACTCAAAGGAGGATCCAGCGTGAACGCTAGAATGATCTGAGTTATAGCTCTTCGAAAGGAGAACCTTCAGTTTGGGAGTGGAGGCCAAAACGCCAGGAGAGGAGTCCGTCGGCAGAAGTCAACATGGTTTTTATGTTGCCGATGGAATTTATGGCACCTACTGATGCTGAAGAAGAGACCGCTGATATGGATCAGCTAGTCCTAGATCCGATGACAGCTGTCTTTGAAAAACCTGCCGATGATGAAAGGCAGCACCAGAAAGCCTTGTTTGTCAAAGGCAAAGTCGATGGGCAACCAATATCAAAGATGTTAGTCGATGGTGGAGCGTCAATTAATATAATGCCATATGTCATGTTCAGGAAGCTTGGGAAAGTGGACCAAGACTTAGTCAAGACGGATATGAAGCTGAAAAGATTTTGAAGGCAATGTGTTACCAGCCATGGGAGCCGTGTGCGTCAAATTGACTATCGGCAGTAAAACTTTGCCGACGATGTTTTTTGTAATCAGCGGCAAGGGGACCTACAATTTGCTTCTGGGAAGGGATTGGATTCACGCTAACTGCTGCATCCCTTCTACGATGCACCAAAGCCTTGTGCAATGGGTCGGAGACAGAATTGAAGTCGTTCGGAGTGAAATCCCGTCAATTGTTGCATCGGCAAAATCGGAGACCTATGAGCAGACCAAGTGCATATCCGGTGAAACTTGGGATACAGAATTCCTCAAAGTGGCCGATTACCAGATTACACCGATCCAAGCAGTCGGTTCTGAAGAAGAGGTTTAATGGATCAATTCGCCGATGATGGAAAACTTGGACAGGGGTTCACATCAGCCGATGATTTGCTAGAAATAGACATCGACGATGGTAGTAAGCCTAGGCCAACTTTTATTAGTGCTAAGTTAGATTCCCAATGTAAGCAACAGTTGAGTGATTTTTTAAAGGAATATAAAGATTGTTTTGCTTAGGATTATACAGAGATGCCTGGTCTGGACCGATCGATAGTTGAACATCGGTTGCCTATTAAGTCGGGTTTTCAACCACATCGGCAGCCAGCACGCCGATGTAACCCTACTGTACTACCCGATATTAAAACTGAGATTCTAAAGTTAATCGAAGCTGGATTTATTCAGCAATGCCGGTATGCTGAATGGATTTGTAATGTGGTTCCTGTATATAAGAAGAACAGAAAACTTCGTGTTTGTATTGATTTCAGGAATTTCAATAAAGCTACACCGATGGACGACTATCCAATGCCCGTTGCCGATCTACTAGTTGATGCTTCTGCTGGACATAAAATTATCAGTTTTATGGATGGTAATGCTGGATATAATCAAATATTCATGGCTGAAGAAGATATATCCAAAACTGCTTTTAGGTGTCCAGGTCACGTCGGTTTGTTTGAATGGATCGTAATGACTTTTGGATTGAAGATCGCCAGTGCTACTTATCAAAGAGAGATGAATTTTATTTTTCATAAGTACATCGGTACTTTGGTTGAAATCTATATCGACGATGTGGTGGTTAAGTCCGGAGACTTTGAAAAGCATCTTGCCGATCTGCGGAAGATTCTAGAGTGCACATGGAAACATGGGCTAAAGATGAATCCAAATAAGTGCGCGTTTGGCGTATCGGCGGGTCAATTCTTAGGGTTCATGGTGCATCAGAGGGGCATAGAGATCGACAGAAAGTCTATTGATGCAATTAACAAAGTGGTTGCTCCTATGAACAAACTGAGTTGCAATCTTTGCTTGGCAAGATTAATTTTATTAGAAGATTTATATCTAATCTGTCTGGGAAGATTAAGTCTTTTAGCCCGTTATTGAAGCGAAAGGCCGGTCAAGAATTTGTGTGGGGAGAAGAGCAGCAATCGGCTTTGGAAGAAATCAAGAGATATCTGGCGAATCCTCCGGTTTTGATACCACCTCGACATGGAAAAGCCTTCAGATTGTATTTGTCTGCCGATGATGGTGTTATCGGGTCAGCCTTGATTCAAGAATTTGAAGGAAAAGAACGTGTGATTTATTATTTGAGTAGAAGACTGGTGGATGCTGAGACCAGATATTCGGCTATTGAAAAATTATGTTTATGTCTATACTTCTCTTGTACCAAGTTAAGGCATTATTTGCTATCAGCCGAATGTACTGTTATATATAAGGATGATGTGGTCAAATATATGCTGTCAATGCCGATATTGAGCGGAAGAATCGGCAAGTGGATTTTGACGCTGTCTGAATTTGATCTGAGGTATGAATCAACCAAGGCGGTAAAAGGGCAGGTAATGGCCGATTTTGTTACTCAGCATTATGGTACATTAAATTCAGTAGAGATTGCTCCTTGGAATTTGTTTTTTGATGGTTCCACATGTAAGGAGGGAGCAGGTATCGGTGTTATCTTGATTTCACCCCGAGGGAAAAAGTATGAAATCTCATTGCTGATTATTGCTACTTCGACAAATAATCAGGCTGAGTACCAGGCGTTACTGAAGGGGTTGGAATTGCTCAGGGAGGTGCGTGCCGATGCTATAGAGATCTTTGGTGATTCTATGTTGGTAATTAATCAATTGGTTGGAACATATGAGTGCCGAAGTGATATTTTGATTACCTATCATGGGAAGTGTTTGCAGTTATTAAAAGAATTCAGAGAATATTGTCTTGAATACATTCCTAGGTTGCATAATGAGGAAGCCAATCGATTGGCGCTACATGCTTCGGGATATCAACCGATTCAAGAGGTAATGACATCGGTAATAGTTGCCGATGACTGGAGAAAAGAGATTGCTGATTACTTAAGAGATCCGTCTAGAAAAGTTGAAAGACAATTGAGGTTTCAGGCTACAAAGTATGTGCTCCTTGATAACGAGTTGTATTATCGTACAATTGATGGGGTTTTACTCAGATGCCTTAATGGAGAGGAATCGAAAAGGTTGATGGGTGAAATTAATGAAGGGGTATGTGGAGCACACCAATCGGCGTTTAAAATGAAGTGGATGATTAGGCGAAATGAATATTATTGGCCGACAATTCTTGAGGATTGTTTTGAGTACTTCAAAGGGTGTCAAGATTGTCAGAAGTTCGGTAATGTTCAGAGGGCACCTGCGTCGGCAATGAATCCTATAATCAAGCCTTGGCCGTTTAGAGGTTGGGCCATTGATCTCATCGGCCAAATTTACCCACCATCGAGTAAAGGACATAAATTCATACTTGTTGCTACTGATTATTTCATGAAGTGGGTTGAAGCTATCCCGTTGAAGATGGTGACATCAACAAACATGATAGATTTTGTGAAAGAGCATATTGTTTACCGATTTGGTATCCCTCAAACTATTACTACCGATCAAGGAACTATGTTCACGTCGGGAGAGTTTGATGAATTTGCTGCTAGTATGGGGTTTAAGGTTTTGAACTCGTCTCCTTATTATGCTCAAGCTAATGGTCAAGCTGAAGCAACCAACAAGGGGGTAATCAAGCTTATCAAGCACAAGATTGAAGAAAACCCTGGGAGATGGCATATGGTACTGAACGAAGCTTTGTGGGCATATCGGATGGTATTGCATGGTGCTGCTAAGGTTTCGCCATATCAGTTAGTCTACGGACATGATGTTGTCCTACCTTGGCAAATTAAAACTGGTTCTAGACGATTGTTTTCCCAAGACTAGTTAGCGGCCGATGAGTATGATATCCTTATGAAGGACTAGTTAGAAGACTTAGCGGGTCATCGGCTTCGAGCTTTAATCAGTGTTGAAGAAAATAAGAAAAGGGTTGCCAGATGGTACAACAAGAAGGTAAAGATGAAAGAGTTTTCCGATGGTGATTTGGTGTGGAAACTGATTTTACTGATTGGAACCAAAAGTTCGAAGTTTGGGAAGTGGTCTCCTAATTGGGAAGGTCCTTTTCGGATAAATCAATCTGTTCCTCGCAACGCTTATATTTTGGAAACTCTCAAAGGAGTTGCATTTTCTAGAGCAATCAATGGTAAATATTTGAAAAAATATTATCCTAGTACCTGGATAGATGCATGAAGTAACACAAATGTAAGTACCGATGACAAAATCGTTATGCAAAACATCGGCAAATGAAACGTCATATTACAAGAACAGTCGTCAAGATCACAGTTATCGGTATAACAAATTACAACAAGGATTGGATGGATGAAATCCCACGAAGACGAACTTGGTCAGCTTCCTCTATTTCCCTGGCATCGTCATCGGCAGTACCCTCAACTGTCTTGATTTTTATCCTCAGCAGAAGAGCTTCACGAGCGTTGTCATTCCTTTCTTGTTGCAAAGCTTTGGTCATGGCAGGAACTTGGGTCTTCTTCTAGGTGATTGAATTTAAAGCATCATCTACCTTCTTCAATTCGGCCAACAGTCCTTCTTTCTGTGCCGATAGACAAACAATCTCTTGTTCAAGCTCGGTACTAGAAGCTTCTAGACGACCAATGTCCTTATGTTTTTTGTTCGCGGTCTGCTTGAACTTGAGTATTTCTTCTTCGAGTTTCGCTTGAGCAGTTCTATCGGCGATGCGGCGTGAAGACTTTTGATATTGAAGTTGTCGGCTCTCAAGATATGCTGCTTGGAAGAGCGTCTCTTCGATATCGGTAGGAAGTTGACCTTGAATCTCTTTGAAGGCTATCCTTACTGCGTTGGAGTCTTGGACCAATTGGGATTTATTCTACTGCAGTAAGAGTAGCATTGCTTCAAGTTTGGACTTTATTTCTGCCGATGTGATGTTTGGGGTTGGAGCAGAGCTTTCTTCTTCATCGGCATCGTCTGGAATGTTGACAGCAAAGGATAATAGGCTATTTGGGGAGTCTTGGGCCTGAAAAGATAAGAATTAAAATTTGTCAATTAAAAACTTATATGTCGTAGAGTTATGATGAATGTTCCCAGTTTACTTGCTTTAGAGTGATTCTCCTTTGGCTTGACGTAGCTGACGCAACCGTATCTTGAGGATTGGCAAAAGTTGCCGATGAATTTGCTTCGGCAGGAGGGACGGTTGGTGCTGGTGCTGGTGTTGAGGCTGATGCTGCTTCCATTGTTGTAGCAAACCCCTGTGGTGATGGGACCGTTCCTTGGTTGGGAGTTTCGTCCAGTACTGAGGCTGGTGCCGATGCCAGCGCTGTTTCCGTTGTTGCGGCCATCTCTTGCGGCGACGGTGCTGTCCCTTGGTTAGGAATCTCAGTCTGTGGCTGCTCAAGGATAGGTGCCGATACTGGTTCTAGTGTTGGTGCATCGGCAGGAGGTTGAGGGGATGCAGCTGGAGCTGATGGCTTCTTACGTTTTGGTCGGGGAGCAACACTTGAAGAGCCTTGGCGTTTTGACCCTTGCGCTTTGGGGGTATCAGCAGGTTGAGCCATAGAGGTTTGTACATTTGGGATGGCTGCCGATGAATTTGTTTGCTACGGAAGAGAATTTGGTCTAAAGTGAGTAAAAATTGTCGATTAAACATGTTATGATCGATACAGATAAATGAAAACTTATTACCGTGAAAGCTTGTGCCAAAACGGTGGTAGCAGTGGTAGCATCATCGGTCGGTAATGGCCAAGTTCTGATAGTGACCTTGGGAACTGTCCTGTGATGCATAAGGGCGGACAATGAAGGGGCCTTACTGCCGATGGTCGATGTAGGGTTCATCGGTTGCAAGTTAAAGTGTTTGCTGCTCTTGCTCTTTTTGGGGATCAAATCATTAATCTGTTGATAGAGGGTTAGTTACCGATACATCTGAAAAAGTTAACGAAATAGTCTCGAAAATAAGCTTACCGCGTCATCGGGTATGATATGATCAGCATCAATCAAGTGCCGATAGTAGTGTGATGATGGAGAAAATAGTTGGTCTTTCCACTCTTGCCACCAAGACTTGTATGATTCAGTAATGAAGGACGTCGGCGCCCAAGAAGATAAGTCGATATTGGATATATCGGCATGAGGAGAGAGAGTGATGATTTTATTCCAATCCATAGCACTGGAGATGACCTCTCTTGGTTTGATTACATTGACGTAGCTGAGTTTAATCGGTAATTGACTGAATGCTAGCTGTCTTGCTGCTGTCGATGGATAATAAAACTCATATGATGGATGAGAGTTCTTCCCGGTTCCAACGATGTTAACTGGAATGGCTCAGGGAATGAGAGTAGCTTTCATGATTGCTTTGTTTTGTGGTATGTTTCCATCGGTGAGGTTGAAGGAAAGCGGAAATCTGTTATCTTCATCGACATAGGGCCACCAGACTCGTTCTGCAGCGGGAATTCTGCAGTAGAGCCTCTAAAAAAACATGCCGAGTTGATCCTCGTTGGCATCGGTTCCTGGTAGCACTATTAAAGCTTCCCCAAAGTTGAGTGGAGAACGGGTTGCTGATTCATCGTCGTCAAATACGTAATCTTCTGATATGTCTCTTGGGAACTGCTTGCTGAACGGATCGAATTGAAGACATTTGTGCATATGGGCGTTCAACCACAGGTTGATAAACCACCAAGGACCTCCAAGGTTGCCGATAGGCTCGCTTAGTAGTAATTTCTCCAATACTTGGTGTAAGAGGCGGTAAAATGAACCAAGGAGGTATCGACCAAGGGGAAATCCTCCATCGGCCAAGAGCTCTGCTGTAGGAAGATACATATTGGTGGGTCCGACTATCCTGCCGCAAAAAACAAACTTCTCCAACAAAATATTAAGAAAGGTGGTGACACATTGCCCTCAAAATCTTTCAGCTTCATGTCTGTCTTGACTAAGTCTTGGTCACCTTTCCCAAGCTTTCTAAACATGACATAGGGCATTATATTGATTGATGCCCCACCATCTACTAGCATCATTGACACTGGTTGCCCATCGACTTTGCCTTTGACAAATAAAGCTCTCAAATGCTGCCTTTCATCATCGGCAGACTTTTCAAAGATAGCTGCCATCGGATCTAGCACTAGCTGAGCCATATCAAAAGCTTCTTCCTCAGCATCAGTAGGTGCCATAAATTCCATTGGCAACATAATAACTATGTTGACGTCTGCCGATGGACTCCTTTCCTGGTGTTTTGGCCTCCACTCCCAAACTGGATATTCTCCCTTCGAAGGGTTTTCACCATAACACATATCATTCTGACGTTCGCGCTGGATCCTCCTTCTCTGGGTCTTCGTCAGGCCTTTGGGACACCATTGAGGAAGCTTAGTTTTCCAAACAGGTTGATACTGTTTCTCACTGTGTCAGCTTGTATTACCCCTTATGTTTGGATCTCTAGAGAATATCTCTTCGTCGGGCACCCTTGCATTAGCCATCTCTTCAAGCTCTTCTTGACGAACACGCTTGCCGAGCCTGTCATGTACGCTGAGTTTGCCCCCAAGCCGATCATGCACCGACTCCTTTCTGATCGGCCTATCATAGCTTGCTTCTCGATCATCCAAACAGGATCTCTTTCCCGACCGATCGGAAGGACAGTACCTGTTGCACTCGGGGCAATTATCGACAGTGGGTAGCTTTATGCCTTCTTCCCAACAATGAACGAAGAAAGGACAATTCCAATGATTTTTATACCGACGCCACTCCCGGCTCCTTTCTTCCTCCTGCTGCCGATATTGCTCCTCTTGAGAGCGCCGTTATTCCTGTCGCGGTTGTCTATGCGTGATTACAACGCCATGTCCACGAGATCTCCCGACACTGTTACCTTCATCAACAACTATCTTGCCCCTCCTATCATCAGTAACTCGTTTTTCCTTCACATCGTACACAACTATTTGATGTTTAGGATCTACCGATGTATTCTTCTTGGAAACTTCCGATGTTAACACTTTAACCTTCCCACTAGCTTTCACAATATTATTTGGAAATGGGTGCTGGTCGATCTTCATCGGCTTCTGGGTTTTCGAATTTTCAAATTTAATTCATCCAGCCCTGATTTCTAACTGCAATTCCTGCCTAAAGACTTTGCAATCATTTGTAGTGTGTGAGGTTGCGTCATGCCACTTACAATACCTCATCCTTCTAAGCTCCTCAGCCGATGGAATCACTTGATTAGGTGCTATCTTAATTCGCCCTTCTTGAAGCAACAGATCAAATATCCTATCGGCTTTAGCAGTATCAAAAGTGAACCTTTCAGCCTCCTTCTGACCAAACGGATAGGATATCGGCTTCTTATCCTTCACCCATTCAGCAACGCCGATATCTGTCCCTTCATCTGACTCGGACTCTTCTTCCTATTCGATGAAGGACAATTTCTTGTTCCAAGTCTTTCTAGGTTCAAAGGCTTTGATTTCTTGATCGGCAACTGTCTGTATGAGATGGCTCAGACTCTCAAACTCTTGAGATGCGTACTTGTCCTTGATGTGTGGCAGTAATCCCTGGAAGGCTAAATCTGCCAATTGCCGATCATCTAGCACTAAGCTGTAGCATTTATTCTTCATGTCTCGAAGCCTTTGGACGAAGCTTTCTACTGATTCATCATTGCGCTGTTTCAGATTGATCAAATCGGTAATTCTCTTTTTATGAACGCTAGAGAAGAAGTACTTGTGAAACTGCTTCTCTAGATCGGCCCAAGTAATCACCGAATTTGAAGGAAGCGAGATGAACCATGTAAACGCCGATCCAGATAAAGATGATGAAAACAATCTTACCCTTAGCTCATCTCTGCTAGCTGCCTCTCCACATTGAATAATGAAGCGGTTGATGTGCTCCATTGTTGACGTGTCATCTTGGCCAGAAAACTTCGTGAAATCTGGCACCTTGTACCGATTCAGGAGAGGGATCAAGTCATATGCCTGAGAGTATGGCATCCGATAAGAGTACTTATTGGCTTTAGGCTTGATACCGAACTGCTCTTTCATCACTTCAGCGATTTTATCGGCCCAGTACGTATCCTGATCCTGCCAATGGATCGGCTGGATATTAACCGACTGGACTAGTTGATACGCCCCTTCTTGCCTTTGCGGCAAATAAGCTGATCCGATTGGCACAGACGCATCACCACCTTGTTGAATATTATGCACCAGTTGATTTGTCGATGTATAACCTTGGGCACCCATTGGGGTATACTACGACATGATATTCATCGGTCGATACACCGATGTTTCATTCTGAGTGTTCATCGGGTAATGGTACTGCTGTGCTCCCGCTACTTGATGCCAGGTTGCACCACCTGTTGTTGAATCTGATTAGTCCATCCAGGATTATAAGTCATCGACATGTGATTTGCCGATAATTGATAGCCACCCGACGTCTGTTGTTTTTGTATCTTGGAGTATTCAACAAACTGGCTCCCTTGGTGCGTTGACATTCCAGCCTAAGGATTTACCATTATCATGGGATGGTTTATCACTGTCAAATCTTGTTGTATCGGCAAAGAATTTGCTGATGGTTACCCATAAGGCATTTTGGGTATCACCATCTGAATATCTCCTGGTGGCAACTGCACATTTGGAGAAGATGTAACATAATGTACTATCGGACTCACCGACTGTGCCGATATTACCGATTCCATAGAGGCCTTTCCCGCTGCACTATTGCCTTGGATCAATTTAGCATCGGCAGATGAATCCGGAGGCATACTGTATCCCCACCAGTTAACGGGAGCTGGCTGACTCTGGACTACATGTCCTGACATTGCCGACACCACTGAATCGGTGTTCAACCGAACGACGCTTGCAGGGTTCGATCTCGGTGGTGTAACTTCATCGGTAGAAGGATTTATAGGTTGGAACACTGGAGCCGCCAATGAAGTCGTGGCAGATGCCGATCCAGGTTGATGATATGCTGGACCAACATACCTAGGTGGCTGTCCTTCTTTGAAAGATTGCATGACAACATTGTATACAGTATTGGACAACACATTGGAGTGGCTAATCAATGCCTGATTTAACGCAGAATTAACCATATCTTGCAATTTACCAGGATTGGCGTCGAAAGTGACCTGCCGTGGCAACAACGGATCTTGTTTCTGGATAGCATCGCCGCTCCTGTTTAGGCTGAAGGATTTCAGATATAATTGCTTGTACTCCTCCATAGCCCGCTCCATAGCTTGTTTCTGATCATCCTTTAGATCCGCTTCGGAGAATTCAATGATGTTCCTTGGATTGACGTCAGTAGAATCACCCATGATGTGATCAAGAGATGTATCTAGGGTCCCACCGGGTGTGCCAAAAGAGGTGTTGACACAAAAAGCGTCGGATCTGCGAACACCTCGGGCTTATACCCGAATTCGATATCCAAGGTGTGCTAGTCGATTTGACCAGTTAATCGACAAGGACGATAACTAGAACAAGATTGAAGAAGACGACAACGATACGCCCGGACGTCAAAGCTCAACTTGATCAAAACGCGGAACTTGCGAAGGAGACGGAGGTCGTGTAGATGCAGTCCGTCGAGACGTCGTAAGAACTCGTAGGTAAACTAGAACTAATGCGATAAAAGTAGATGTTGGAAAAGTAGATAAAAGTAATAGATTTGTATTTGATTGATTGTCTCTCTTTTTACACCGCCCCTGGATACATATTTATACTCCAGTAAAAGGAGTTGTAAACAGACACGACTCGTACCTAAACAAAACTCCTATTTTTAAGGAAATAAACGACTCATGCAAGAGTCGGACTCAAACTACAATAATAATGCTAGCATAAAAACCACTAGTTTCCTTATCCGTCTTCCTTACGATGAAACTTTCCATCGGCAGATCCCCTCAATCCGCAACCTTCTTTTATTGTCATCGGCAGCTTTCTACTAACGTCAGCCATATCTTTCTGCATCCATCGGCAACATTTTCTGATCGGCAATGTTTTCTTGTTTCCATCGGCAACACTTTCCGATCGGCAAATATCCTTGTTTTCACCTTCGACGCTTCTTCAATCTCCTGCTTCTACCGGCAACCTGATAGCGGTATCATGATGCCAATAAGGAACATCAACCAATCTTCCACTGATCAGTGCATCCGGCTCATATTGACACGTACAAAAAACGGTGTCAACACTCCCCCACTAAGATAAGTTTTTAATTTCAGCATTTATATTCATGCAAGTTCTTGCTTATCTTTGCCTTGCATTTAAAAATCTGCATATGAAAAGAATAAAAAGACTTTCTCTACATGAAAATTGATATCTCCTTTGTAAATGATGAATAGTTGCTCTGCTAAATGTTTCTCTAGTACTTAGTTTACAACTTGGTATTTCTCTAAGTATGGATTACTTGGCTTAAAAGAAAACATCATGAACCTCAAACTTTGTGGGTAGCAAATGTTGTAACTAAGTCTAAGTAGTTGTGAGACATGATATGACATGATAAGAGCTGCTATAATATTGTTCTAAGCAAGAATGACTATCGGAGTTTTATTTATTAAAATGATAAAACACTTTTTGTTCCTCAATGGTGAAAATTCCTACCAAAGCCATACATGCTCGTTCATGACATAAGCTTTCTACATAAGTTGCTTGCTTTATGTTGAGTTTGGTCAAGTTTTGTGACCCTTGTTGAGAGATTTATCATGCTCCCAAGATCAAGATCACGTACACACCACATATACATGCTGCTTCTACACTGGAAGTACGCAGATGCCTTGCATTTCCACATAGTTCATACTCAATACTCTAATAGAAAAACTCTCTCTAGTTTGTTTCTAGTAAATGAGACATAGACTATGCAAAATCTATGAGCAATCCAAAGCTCTCTAAAAATATGATGAACATCTTCAAAGCTCATAGAAAAATTAAAAAGATAGTTATGTCTCAAAATAATAAGTTAGGAAAGAGAGATCATGCAAATATAGGAGTATCGATCATTTGCCATGTTTCCACACACTTGCACATCTTGATCTAAGAGTATGACATTTCTCTCCTTGGATCCAGAATTTGACTTTACAATATATGCAAGGTAAGTTTGCTACATCTTTGATCCCTACCTATAGCTCCACATAAGCTTTAGAGATAGGATGAAAGAAGGCAAACTTTGATATATGCCTTGGTGAGGAATCATACACCTTATGAGCGACTCGAGAGTACCATTTGATGAACACTAAGTTTTCTTTTACAAAACCTTGCAAAACCTCCGATATGAAACTTGTGAAAGAATGAGAAAACTAGTGCTCAAGTCAAGTTGTTCTATCTCTCAACCTCTCAAGACATAGGATAAAGCTATAAGCCCCATGAAGGACTAAGGTAATATGGGTGAATCTTTATTGCTAACTTTTCCATTCAAAAGAGAAGTATGATTGTTGTAGACTTAGTACTCTTGAAATATGAAGCATAGTAGCAAATCCTAATCCATCAAACTAAGTTTGATTGTTTTCTCGGGACGAGCAAAGGTTAAGCTTGGGGGATCTTGTTGGCACAAATTATAGTCTACTTTTACATAACTAAAATGATGCCACTAACCTCAGGATCAAGGATAAACAAACATATCTTGAGCATAATTTATCAAATAACTAGTTCCACATGTCCATGAGTGTTTGAATGCAGGAATGATGAAATGGAGCAAAGGAGAGCCAGTTGGGCCCACTAGGGGGTCGGCCGACCACCCTATGGGCCCACTAGCTCTCCCCTCTCGGCCATGATCCAAGAGAAGCATTCAAGAGTGATTTCCAACCCTTGGATCACTCTGTGCTTTCTCTCAACGGCTCACAAGCAAAACACATGGATCCATTGGCCCACACAAAGGAGATAAACATGACAACCATCTCAGAATCAACACCCAACATCCATGACCGGTGGGACAAGCAGCTGGGAAGACCGAGGTGGGCTAGACACCCTAAGGGGGGTTGGCCGACCCCCATCTAGGCCCACCAGGGTCCACTTGGTCCCTGACCAGTGGGACCACCACCAGGAGGCCAGGGGAGGGCCCACTGGCCATAGGGACGGTCGGCCAACCGCCTCTAAGGGTCGGTTGGGTCCCTCCAACCGCCATACACCTTGGCACATGGTGGAATTCCACACCATTCACCCCTTGGTCGGTACTAAGGCGGTTTGATCCAAGGGTGGAGGATGGAAGGCCCTGGATCACTGACGTGGTGATGGAGTAGCCCCTACTCCACCCCCCCTACTATAAATAGAGGGCCATACCCCCCTCTATAAACATGAAGAATAAGCCTACAAGCTCTATTCCTTAGATTGTTCTAGGAGTTAGTCTAGTGTGGGAGTTAGAGTTGAGTCGAGTTGTGCTCGGGATTTCCGGAGTTGTCTTCTGGAGAGTCTGATACAGCTCTTGTATCTTTCCTTCTTTGTAAGACTTTATCTTATTCAATATATATCTTTCTTTTTACTTTACTTAGTAATTACTTTGAGCATTTCTATACTAGATATAGTCTTGCTATATGCTTTTGCTCTTTAATAGCCTTTACATCAATAGTCTGTGATCCTTGTGACCTTTCCCGTATGCGATCATTGCCTGTCATAGGGTGCTTTCATTATCGATCATAGTCAAAGTAGTAAGCTGTGTGTAAGCGTGGTGCTTATACATTATCTTATCATTGGTTATCGCTTGCTGCACGGATTGTTTGTGGTAGCTAGCAAGAGGTGACAGCCTTGTCTAGTCGTTGTATTTCACCACGTGTTTATAGACAAGTTCTTAAAAGGTAAGGCCCCCGTAAGAAGAGGGCGCGGTCCGGTAGGAGTTTTGTCCTCCTGCTGATCTATCCCCTCACCTAGCATACTTGTATTGAGGAGACAAACTATAGTGTTTAGACTAGTTAATTGGCTAAGTATATTGAAGTAGAGTGAAGTACATAGGAGTCCCTATACTCTCTTGTTGTCCTCCCACCTAGCTAGTCTTTCTAGTCCGTTCTAAGTATCTTTTATCGTAGCTTCTTCATTCATCAATCCCTTCCTTTCACATATATCGTTTACCCCTCTATACTAGTTGGTACTAAGTTGAGGTGCTCTCTAGGATCTCTATCTGATTATCATTTCTAGCCAGCTTTCCCTTGGGATAATATAAATTATGATACCTTGGAATACTCCTAGGTGAAGTGCTACAATGGTATAATCTGCGCGCTTGCAGATTTATCCAATAGTCATAAGAAATACCCAACAGCTACTCTCATAAAATAGAACATGAAGCTCAGCTGCTGCTCCTCCATGGCGTCGAAGTTGAAGAAAAGTTGTTGTACCTGCCTCACCTCTCAATATTCTCCCCCTTTGGGCAACAAGTCACCAAAAAGAAAAAACAAAGAAAGAAAGGAAGATGCAACTAATAACTCTCAATGTCCATGCCATCACTGGTAGCTGATGACAAAGACACAACAACCCTACCACCACGGTGGGTAGTGCTAGAGAAGCGAGCATCACGTGTCGAAGCTCGAGTGGACGGTCTAGCTCTCCACTCCTCCTGCTCCTCCTCATCCTCATCATCTCAACATCCTCCTCATCACCACTGGACCCCTCGCTGTACTCAGGTGGAGGAAGAGGTGGAGAACTCTACTATAGACCTAGATTCCCTTGCAGCTCACGGATCTCCTGTCATGCCTCATAGGCTATGTTGGCTGCATAGGTACAAGTGCCAAAGATCTTCTTGAGTAGCATGTAAATCTTCCCCTTCTTCTTTCCCCTTTGGGTAGCTGCACGGGATGACTCAGGAATGTGAGAAGTTGCTACCCCATGCCTAGAAGAGGTTTGCTAAACCGTCGAGTGTTGTGTCTTCTCGCCTCTGTAAGGCTCATGTATGCAATCCTTGTTGAAGACATGAACAGTCACTCTCTCAATGATGAACATCAAGTAAGGGGCATAAGGTAAGGCCTTCCTCGCATCATCTGTTGCAATGTGTATCTCAGGCCAAAGAAAGTGGGAGATAGAGAAGGAAGGCTCACTATCTCTCATCATCACAAGAATGTTCTTAGCATAACCAAATAAGTTAGAGGCCGATCCAACCTTGGGGTTGATGGTAGTCCTGAAAAGGTTGTTCAGAATGTAGTACTTGCTCCTCAAACCCTTCACCAAACCATCATCATCCTCAGGGTTCGCATACACATGAACAATCTTAGAGTTAGTAAGAATCCTCTCATCATGCAAATCTAAGAAACTCTTATCCTGCTCACCAAGTCCCAGAAGGAGAGCAAAGGTCACAAAGTCAACTATGTAGTGATGACCTTTAGTCGTCCAATGAAGCTCATCACCCTCTATATCAAAATAACATGTGGCAAAGAAGTGGAAGATCACCTCAGTGTTCTAGTCATACTAAAAACCTAACAGATCATACATGTTGAGCTTCTTGCATAATGCTATGACTCGGTTGAAGTCTCTAACATTCTTCTGCTCAAGATGCTCCCAATCAATGTTGTACTTCATCTGAATAATCATGGGATTTCTAGCATTAATCAGAACTAGGAGGTAGCAGTCTGAGTGGAAAGTGTTCCAAAACCTGTAATCCACATTTCTACCAGGGTGAACATCATATGGAAAGATGTTGCATTGATCATGCTGTTGGTATAAATTAACGCACACAAATAAATCCACAAGCGCACGGATATTGTTGTAGCTTTCACCCGGAAGTAATCCAAAAGGGTATCCAAGGAATGCAAAGTGAACTAGAAACAAAAGAAGATCATCCAAGGATAGATAAGATATAATATTTTGGTGGGTAGAGATAAAGTGTCCTAAGAGTTCTCTAAATGACCTAAGAATCAAAGATACTTCAAGATTATCTATATCGGGACATTAGAACACTAGCCATGGAAAGGGATGAGAAGGGGGCTAGGAAGCTATAACTACCATCCTATAGACACCAACCCTAACGTGGTGGAATACGTCGGTCGTCAGGGCTATCACCACTTGGGGCTACCACGGATATCTGTGAAGGTTGGGTGTAACTCCAGGTAATCGCAAGACTAAGCACCACACCTAATCTATTAATTACTACTCTAGCTTTGCAAAGAATAAAACACTTGATGCAAGTGGGAATCCAATAAATAACTTGAAAGTAAATTAAGAACTCGGGAATTATGAATTGAAGAACATGGAGATTTCTCAAAGATGAACCAGATACTGCAAAAGTTCAACATCAAGGAAGATCCAAGAGGCCCGACTCCTCCTTAGCTCTCTCCTCCTCTCTCACCTCTAATTACAACTAGATGAACTAAAAGAACTACATCTAGAACTAGACAATTAGAGGGACCTCTACTTCTACTTGGCTGGAGAATTGAAACCCTAGATTTTGCTCTGTAGGTAGATGATGGTCTTTAGGGGGGTCTAACCCTCTATTTATAGCCCGGTTAGATCAATCGCAGCCCTTGGATCAAATCGACCTTGACATGTGGTGGAGATGCATGATAGGAGGCGGCGGAGGAAGTTTCTAGAAGGAGTTCGGGATCCATTACTGTAGAGGGCCGGTCGGCCAGGGGGTGGGGCCGGCCGACCCCACCTGGCCGTGCCTCGGCTCCCGCTTCTTTCCCACGGTCTTTGGTGTCCTCTAGAGTCTTCTATTGTTGGTTTCCAATCCGTTTGCACAAGGGAACATGTCGTGGGAGTGAGCTAGCCAACCTCTGTGGTCTCGGCTGGCTCTTTCCAGAGTCGCAACCCACCCGCCCGCCGTCGTCGCCGCTGGTCCCCCTCCCTTCCCCTCCGGCATCTCGCCAGGGGCTGAAGGGAGCGGGGATCCATTGTTTTTAATAAGTTTCTCTAGTAGATCGAGTGCTTAGGGTTAGGGTTTCTCCATGCCAAAGTTCTTGCTTTTGGAGTTTTGTCTCCTCCTTCTCTTCTCCGGCAATGGCGGTGAAGGAGAAGGGTGGAATCGTTTTCTCCATGGCGGCTTCATTGAAGACGAGGGCGACAACTTCGACGTCGCCATCTTCATCGACATGATGACATGGAGATATTTGTTTCCGGACAGCGGCATCAAGGCGGAGATGATGTCGCCGCCATGGAATAATTTTCTCTGGTCTTCACCTCTCATCCTCCTTAGCACATTCTTGGATGTGGCATAGAGGTTGGAAGCTGATCCCACCTTGGGATAATGTGTGGTCCTGAAGAGGTTGTTCAAGATGTACTATTTACTCCTCAAACCTTTCACAAGACCATATGCATGCTCAGGCACAATGTAGAGCTGAGATATTTCCTCATTGGTCAGCCCTCTTTCATCATGAATGTTAAAGCATGCTCTGTCATCCTCCCCAAAGCCTAGAAGACGGGCAAATGTCACATAGTCAAGCTTGTAATGCATGCCCTCTGTCATCCAATGCATCACCATGTTCTCCCTATCAAGATAGTAAGTGGAATAGAACTGGTGAATTATCTCTGTGTTCCAATCATTCTGGAATCCCATCCAGTGATACATGCCAAGCTCCCTGCACTGATCAATGACTCTGTCAAAAACAGGGTCTTTCTTGTTCTCCAAGTGCTCCCAATCAACATACTTCATCTCGATGATCTTGGGTTTTGTAGCATGAAAGAGGACAGTGGAATAATAATCAGAATGGAACACATTCCAGAATCTATAGTCCACCCCCATGTCCTTTGGCACATCATAGTGA
Organism: Microstegium vimineum; assembly: GCA_022036555.1. Classification (NCBI taxonomy): domain Eukaryota; kingdom Viridiplantae; phylum Streptophyta; class Magnoliopsida; order Poales; family Poaceae; genus Microstegium; species Microstegium vimineum. The sequence continues at coordinate 11,471,389 of CM039135.1, read as the reverse complement.
TAGATGGCTCTTTGCTCTTGGACAAACCGCCACTGATTCTGATAGCTTACTCTTTCTCTAGCAAGGCTGTCCTGTGGTTCCCTGACAAATATCTCCTCTTCATGATGAGTGAGATAGGTACCATTAAACAATCCCAAATCTAGAGGTGTCCTAGGGCAAGCACCTTCTCTGATTGTTCTCCCTGCCCTTTGTAACTCCTCCTCCTGAATTATCCTCGCCTGTGATTCAGGCCATCATCAACTCTGAGAGTACGAGTCTTTGTCCTTGGCCCCTTTCCTCTTCCACCACCACTCGATCCACCGGCATCCATCTATGCATTAAAAGGTGAAAAAGGTTAAGTTGCTGCACTTAGACAATTACTGGAAACTCTAGTGGAGAGATTCAATAAAAAACGAGAGTCTATGGTTTATTGGAGAAGCAAATACATGGGTGCTGCTGCCCAAAGCCCGACACTGCTGGCCTCTGGCCCGGCACTGTCGGCCTGGTGTAGGAAGCACCTATGCTTGCTTTTCCAATCCACCATGGAATCTAGGTTTTGACAAAATCTAAGTACTGGAAGTACATCACCATACATAATGCAACTACTAACAACCTAAATCCCATCTCGAAATCCATACATTGCATAGATTGACCCAAGTTAGGGTTTCATGTTATTACCTTTGAAAGAGAGGGGTGAGGATGAAGAAGGTCGGGCTGGAATGGAGCTTGACGCAGGGAGGAAGATCCTACACACCTCCAATGGCAGCACCTCCGATGGGCGGCACCGCCGGGAAAGAAGAGAGGGACCTCCGGCCCCCCTAGGTCTCCTTGGGGTTGAGAGAGGAGAGGAGATGTGTTTCTGTTGGTGGGATATGTCTTGGGATGGAGTCCCCTTGGGTCTGGGGTAGGAGATAAAAGAAAACCCGAGGGCAAGGACTTGGGCCCGATAGCTCGGGACCCTTAAGTCGCGGCACTGCCGGACTAGGTCTGACACTGCCGGGCACCCCGGCACTGCTAGCCTAGGGGCCGGCACTATTGGCCTAGCTAGGCAGTAAGGGGTCTATGCCACTTTATACTATATATTTATGCATTCGTAGACATATACCCCTTGCCATATGATGGTCAGTAAGCAATCAATAATACATACAATGACCACCATACTCAAGTTTCTTTCAAAAAGAGTTTTGAAACACATAATTGAGATTTTCAAAGTTTTTGCCTAAGTCGCTAGGTGGACAAATAAATGTGTGCTATAGTTCAAACCACGTTACGAATCAATTATATTCAGCTCACTACGCAACGCACAAAACCTTGTATCATTGAGAGGCTTGGTGAAGATATCGGCTAGTTTCTTTTCGGTGCTCACATGGCGAGTTGCAATATCTCCTTTTAATTCGTGGTATCTCAAGAAGTGATGACGGATGTCTATGTGTTTGGTTCTAGAGTGACTAACTGGGTTATTTGCGAGTTTGATGACACTCTCGTTATCACACAAGAGAGGTATCTTGGTGAATTGACATCCGAAATCTTTTATGTTTTGCCTCATCCAAAGTAGTTGAGCGCAACATGCGCCGGCTGCAACATACTTGGCCTCAACGGTGGAAAGGGCTACATAATTTTGCTTCTTAGAACTCCAAGACACTAGGGACCGTCCAAGGATTTGACACGTCCCCGAAGTGCTTTTTCGGTCTACCTTGCAACCAGCGTAATCGGAATCCGAATACCCAAGTAGATCAAACTTAGAGCCCTTAGGATACCATAAGCCAAGGTTAGGAGTGAAAACTAGATATCTCAAGATTCTCTTAACGGCCACTAAGTGGCACTCTTTCGGGTTAGCTTGAAATCTAGCACACATGCACACACAAAACATTATGTCCAGCCTAGATGCACATAAGTAAAGGAGAGAGTCGATCATGGAGCGATATACCTTTATGTCCACGGATTTCCTTCCTTCATCAAGATCAAGATGTCCATTGGTTGGCATAGGAGTCTTGATTGGCTTAGCATTGGCCATGTCAAACTTTCTCAACATATCATGGGTGTACTTGGTTTGGCATAAGAAAGTCCCTTCCTTGAGTTGCTTGATTTGAAAACCGAGGAATAACTTTAGCTCACCCATCATAGACATCTCAAATCTCTTAGTCATGATCCTACTAAACTCATCACAAAAGGATTGGTTAGTACTACCAAATATTATGTCATCGACATATATTTGGCACACAAAGATATCATTATTGATCTTATGAGTGAAGAGAATAGGATCTGCTTTGCCTATTTCAAAGCCTTGTTTGATCAAGAATTCCTTAAGGCATTCATACCATGCTCTTGGTGCTGGCTTAAGCCCATAGAGCTCCTTATGGAGCTTGAAGACATGATGAGGGAACTTGGGATCTTCAAAGCCCGGTGGCTGCTCAACATACGCCATCTCTTGGATAGGGCCGTTGAGGAATGCACTCTTCACATCCATTTGTTGGAGCTTGAAGTCATGATGGGCAGCATAGGCCAAAAGCATTTTAATTGCTTCAAGCCTAGCTACTGGCGCATAAGTCTCTTCAAAGTTTAGACCCTCCACTTTAGTGAAACCTTGAGCCACCAATCTTGCCTTGTTCCTTGTCACCACGCCTTGCTCATCTTGCTTGTTGCGGAAGACCCACTTGGTTCCAATCACATTTGTATTGGGTCTTTCCACCAAGGACCAAACCTTGTTCCTTTCAAAGCTATTGAGCTCTTCTTGCATAGCCATCACCCAATCCAGATCATCAAGAGCATGCTCAACCTTGAGAGGTTCCAAAGAGGAGACAAAAGAGTAAAATTGACAAAAAATTGACAAATGTGAACGAGTAGTTACCCCCCTTCGGATACTCCCAAGTATATTGTCAACAGGATGATCCTTTTGAATGGTTTGCCTCAATCTTGGGTGTTCTGTAGCTTCTTGTTGATCAGCTTGGTCATCATACTCATAATCTTCAAAGATAGGTTGTAGGTTCCTTGGAGTAGCAGGTGAGGGACTAGCTGCTGCCTGTCTGCTAGGTCCGGCAGTGCCGGCCACAGGCACAGAGGCCTGACCAGGGAGCATTGCTGGCCCATTTTCTTCAAGTCTTGGGATAGTAGCTTCATCACCTTGAGGTTCCACTTCTATGGCCTGAACTTCTTGTGGCCTAATGTCACCAATAGCCATATTCTTGATTGCTTCATAAGGTGGTTCCTCATTACCTACAATCACTTGATCATTTTGCTCTACTTGAGAGCCATTAGATTCATCAAATGTCACATCTATCGTGATTTCAAATTTCCCTAAGGTCTTGTTGAATACACGATAGGCATGCTCATTTGATCCATAACCAAGAAGAAAACCTTCATCAACTTTAGGTGTAAACTTAGAGGTTTTGGATTTCTTGTTAAGTATGAAACACTTGCACCCAAAAACTCTAAAGTAAGACACCTTTTGTTTGTTACTGGTTAGAAACTCATATGAAGTCTTCTTCAAGATCTTGTGTAGATAGAGCCGGATGATGGCATGGCAAGCGGTGTTGACGGCTTTGGCCCAAAACATATCCGAAGTCTTGTACTCATCTAGCATTGTCCTTGCCATGTCAATGAGTGTCCGGTTCTTCCTCTCTACTACACCATTTTGTTGAGGGGTGTATGGCACTGAGAATTCATGCTTATGCCCTCATCATCAAGGAACTCTTCCACTTGAGTGTTCTTGAATTCGGTTCCATTGTCACTACGAACTTTCTTGATTTGAAAACCGGATTCTCTTTGTGCTCTTCTAATGAAGGTTTTCACCTTATCTTGCACTTGTGCCTTATCATACATTAAAAACACCCAAGTGAATCGAGTAAAGTCATCAACAATAACTAAATCATGTTTGTTACCGCCAATGCTTATGTAGGCTACCGGTCCAAAGAGATCCATGTGTATTAGCTCCAATGGTTGCTTGGTGGAGACAATGCTCTTTGGTGGGTGAGGTGCACCTACTTGCTTTCTGGCTTGGCAAGCGCTACAAATTCTATTCTTCTCAAAATGAACATTGGTTAGTCCAAGAATTTGTTCATCTTTTAGGAGTTTGGCCAAGTTCCTCATCCCAACATGAGCTAGTCGGCGATGCCATAGCCAACCCATGCTATATTTTGCCACTAAACAAGTCTCAAGCTTAGCCTTACTTTTGTTTAAATCAACTAGGTAAAGCTTGCCCTTCAAACGACCCGTAAAGACAATAGAGGAATCCTCCCTCTTAAAGACTTCCACACTCCCATAAAGAGACAATTTTAGCCCATCTCACACAATTGAGAAACGGACAACAAGTTGTAACTCAACTAATTCACATGTAATACATTTGAGATGGAATGATCAAGAGTAATATCATCTTTACCAAGTCCAATCACTTCCCCTTTGGAGTTATCATCGAAGATGATATTCTCACTTGCATTTGAAGTTGTGGAATATGATGAGAACATACTCTTCTCTCCGGTCATATGATTTGTACATCCACTATCAAGCACCCAACTTGATCCACCGGAGGAGTATGCCTACAAAACAATTTAGTTCCTAGATTTAGGTCCCCAATCAATCTTGGGGCCTTGCGTGTTAGTCACCACAATCTTAGGAACCCAAATGTTCATGCTTCTTTTATCATGTTTCTCATCACCCACAAATTCTGCAATGACTTTACCACGGTCATTGCATTTCAACATGTAGCAAGAGGACAAACTTCCTTGGGGTGACCTTGCCTTAGGTTGATAGGCATATTTGTTCTTGGCCACCCAGATTGAGTCCTTGGGTTTCTGAGAAACCTGCTTTTGCTTGGGCATCTTCTTGGCATGGACATGGGCTTGATCTTGATCAGGTGAAGCAGTGGTAGCCTTCCCTTTAGTGGGGCGTGGCACTGCCGACCTAAGGTCCAGCACTGCCGGCCTATGGTCCAACAGAGCAGCTGTCTGTACAGGCTTATCTGCACCAATGCTTCCCTTCTTCTCAAACTTGACACACTCAATGCCTTTCATCATTTTTCTTCCATTGGTTTTACCTCCTTGAGTGTGTCCAAGCCCATCCTTGATTGATGGATGCCTTCCATCCTTGTATTGGATTTTCTTTGGCTCAACCTTGTCTTTGTCATTCTTTCTAGAAGATGAGATGACATTGTTGAGCCTTGCTATCTCTTTATTCATGGCTTCCATATTGGCAAGGTTAGTGGTATAAGCATTCAAATCAACATTATAGCATTTTCCACAACCTTATCTAGTGGATGGAGAAGAGGCATCATTTTCTTTAGGAAGATGTGAGTTGCCCTCCCAAAGAAGGTTGTATTGTGCCTCAAGCTCTTGATGCTTTTCAGCTAAGCCACAATGCTTTTGCTTGAGGTCAACACACTCCTTCTTAGTGAGAGCATGACCTTCTTATTCCTTGGCCAAGGCCTTAGTCAAAGAGCTCATCTCACTCATTTCTAATGCAATGGCTTCCTTGCTAGCAATGTAGAGATCCTCTTGTTTGATAAGAGTCTTTTCTCTAGATGCCAACTCAGCCTTGGTTGCCTCTAATTCATCCAATATGTTAGCAATGAAGAGTTTGGTTTTAGGATCCATGTTATTAGTTATTTCATTTATTTCTTCATCACTAGATTGATCATCACTACAGTAATCACTAGAATCACTACTAGAGATGTCTTTGGGGGGAGGAGTTATGGGTTTCGGTTTTGATTTTACCTTCTCACCCTTTGCCATGAGACAAGTGTGAGGGGAGGTTTCATCATCATCGGACATGTTGTTGAAGAGCCTTTGGTGAAGTGGATGGCTTTTGAATAGCAATGGTGGCCATCTCTTCATCTTCACTTGAGCTATCGGTAGTTGAATCCCAACCATGCCCAATGTGAGCTTCACCCACAAATCTCTTGCCCTTCTTGTAGTCACCCTTGTCTTCTCTCTTGCCTTTGCCAAACTTGTTGTCTTTCTTCTCATTTGGGCACTCGGCAATGAAGTGTTCGGTGCTACCACAATTGAAGCAAGTTCTTGATTTCTTTCTTGGGAACTTCCTCATGAGCTTGTACCCATTCTTCTTTATGCCCTTATTGAATCTTCTCATGAATAGGGACATGTCATCAATGTTCTCCGCTTGCTCATCTTCACTTTCACCATCACTTGATGTTGAAGCTTCGGGTTCATGCTTGATGGCCTTGAGTGCTTGAGCTTTGCTTGAGGAAGCTTGCTTGCTATTTTTGGAACAGCTAGGGGCTGATATCCTTGTGATGTTGTTGGCCTTGAGAGCCACATCCTTGATCTTCATCCCCTCCATCCTTGCTTTCATCTCTCCAAGCTTCTTCCTCTCAAGTGCTTCTTCCCTTTGCAAATCAAAGGTCATGATTCTTCCAAGCACATCACTTGGGGTGAAGTACTTAAACTTCTTCTTGTCCCTAATCAATGTCACAACGGTCTCATTCCTTGGAGAATAGGCCTCAAGCATAATCTTGACAACCTTGTTATCATGGACCTCTTCACCACCAAGGCCTCTAATCTTGCCGACAATCACCATCAACCTATCAAACATCTCTTGTGGCCCTTCACCTTCGTTGATCACGAACCGGTTGAGCTTGTCCATGAATAGATCAATCTTATATTGCCTTACTTTGCTCACACCCTCAGGTGCAAGATGCAAAGTGTCACATATTTCCTTGGCAACCTCCAATCCCATCACCTTGTTGTACTCATCACCATCTAATGCACTTAACAACACACTAGTTGCTTGTGCATTGAGTTGGATGCAACAGAGCTCGGTGGTGGTGGGGCTTGTGGGATCCACTGGGGGCTCACATCCTCTATGGACAATCTCCCAAGCATCGGAGTGAAGACCTACTTATGCATTCATCAAGTGTTTCCACTTGGAAAAGTTAGTCCCATCGAAGTGAGGCAATTTTCCCGCGGGAACATGGAATGAAGGTTTATGCTCATGATTAGAAATGGAAGAATAGTTGAAGGATACGGTGGAGTATTTCTTGCTGCCCTCATCCTTCTTCTTCTTCTCATCCTTATTCACTATCTTGGAGGTTTGGTATGACACATGATCATCACCATCGGAGCTACTAGATTCAACCTCCACTTGAGAGGCTTGCTCTTTGCTCTTCCTTAGCTCCTCCTCCTTAGCCTTGAGCTCCTTCTTGAATTTCTTCACTTCTTGCTTATGGAGCTTCTCGGCAAGCTTCAAGCTTCTAGCTTCATTGATTGCTTTCTCTTCTTGTTGCAATCTCTTTGATTCTCTTCTCAATCTTCTTTCTTCTTTTCTTTTTGCTTTCTCTCCAGCGGACATGACAACGGTGGTCAAGTAGTTGTTCGTGGGCACTTCCTCGCTGCTGTCCGTGGAGTGCACATCCATCTCCTTGGGGTCAACCACCTTGACCTTACCCTCTTCGGCCATTACCTCGCACGGTGAAGTGCTTACTGAGGTAACCTTGCTCTGATACCACTTGTAAGGGCCTAATTGGCCTAGAGGGGGGGGGGTGAATAGGCCTGTTTAAAACAACTTGACAACTCACTGTCAGTTAGGTCCGGCACTGCCGACCTTTTAGTCCGTGGCCGACACTGCTGCTCTCAGGGGCGGCAGTGCTGGTCACCTAGACAGAAACTTGCACAATTCAAAATGTAAAGAGAGAATGCAAATTGTGCTTGAATAGAAACCTTCCTGGAGGTGTAGGAAACTCTAGCACCACTTGAAAGTGGTAGCAACACACCCACCGAGTAGATCGGGTCCAAACCCTAGAAATCACCTTGCAAACAATATATATCAAAGTATAGAGACAATCACAAGGGGACACAAGATTTGACCCGTGGTTCAGCTCGCCACCAAGGCTTGCCTACGTCCACGTTGTTGAGGTGCGTCACACAAGGCTCAAGCTCACCACAAAGGCTAGCTCTTTCCTCGATCTCAAGTCAAGGGAATGAACCCTTAAGATGAGAGGTAATGTATTAGCAATATGGGGTGATACAAACTTCCCTAGGCTCCCACACGAAGGAGGCAAGCTCAAGGGCAACTCTAGCCAGCTAGGAGCAAAGCTCCAAGAGTAAAGAACTCAAACCTCCGGCCACCACGCGAACCAAATGCTTGTAGGAGTTGAAGATCTCTCAAAGGTTGATTGCAAATCAATGGAGGAGAGTGGTTGAGCACCAAGGGAGAAGGGGAGAGCTAGAAGAGAGCTTCTTTTCTGTTCTTGTGAAGTTAGAATGTGAGAATGGCCGAACTAGCCATTGGGGAGAAGTGAGGGGGTAAGAAATACCCCTTCACTCTCCAACGGGCAGAACAAGTCGCGACAGTGCCGGCCTGGAGGCCAACACTGTCAGCCTGGCAAAGACAACAACAGATGGATCTGGAATAACTTGCTGTTTTTGCCCTCTATGTATGTGGAGGTGTGATGTATTTGGATAGATATTGCATTTGGTTCACTTTTTGGCATGCTTGTTGAATCCCTCTTAATAGTACGACATACCTAACTCAATTTCAAAGTATAAAATGAATTTAAACTCCTTTGAGCTTGTTGCCATGCACTTTTGTAATTGGAGGGGTTCGCCAACCTATTCATCAACCTCCTTAAATTTAACCTGCTTGTCATACTTGTAGAGTCTCATTAGTCTTCTAAATATGTTTTCATGTCACCAAAACCCACTTAGCGCTTGATTTCACTTTCACCTCGGAATGGTGGGAGCGTTGGGATGAGCTCCCACTAATAGCTTGCTTCATTTTCTTGAATGCGGATGTCAATGGGTTCTTCATCTTCTAGAGAGGAAGATGGACACAAGGGCAAGACTAGGAAGAGATGAGTGTGGAGTGGATTTCTAGTTTTCCTTGTGGGAAGAAGTTTGAGCTAAGAGAAGCTTGATGAAGACAAGAGATCTTCTTGTTGACTAGTGAGAGCAACACTACTTCTCTTGAGGGCTAAGAACTTCTCTTGAATGAAGAGAGGAGAGAGCAAGGCAAGGAGAGGCTTGAGCTAGAAATGAATTCTAGTTGAGGTGTGAGGGAATGAGCTCTCCTTGCATGTGGTTTTATAGGGGAAAGGAATGCCACCAAGGGGGCTCCATGGGGTGGTTGTCCGACCCCCCTTGGGCATGCCTCTTGGGTGCCTGTTGACGGTCCTTAAGTACCAAAATCAACCGTCAACTAGACAAGGAAAATGATCTATATGAAACCAATACTTAGAAATAGAGTTTATACATACAGAATTCCATGAGTTTTGGTAAATGTCTATTTCTACAGGGGGATATCAGAAATTATGGAGGAAAGGCCCACATGTCATGATTACATAGAGATAAACATCATTCGTAGGAAAAAGAATACTCTAGAAGAGTCAAGAAGGCGCGGGAAGAAGCGAGAGGTCGAACGGGCCCAGGGGCAGGGCGGCCGCCCTACCCCTTGGGGCGGCCGCCCTAGGGAAAAGCCCAATGGCCCTCTGCTTGTGGGACCACCTCTCCACCGCCTTTGAGATCAGATCTAAGCCCTCCATTAAGGTCGGTTTGATCCGATGGCCGAAGTTCATTTGGGGAGGCTATATAAGGAAGTCCCCTTGGCCCTAAGGAGGAGAGCCTCTCTGACCTAATTCATTATTCATCATCCATCTCAAGAGGAGAAGCCCCTGATCAAGCCCTAGAGCCACCACATCAACTAGATCTCTAGTTTAGCATAGCTATATAGGATTCGAAATAGAAGGAGTCAATCTTCGGTTGGTTTCCGGATCTGTCAACAGGATTATTGGTAATTCTCTCTCTAGTTCTTCCTTGTTCATCATTTGTTCTTCAATATTATGAATATGACTTTGCTCTACTTCATTATATTGTTTATGACTTTACTCTATTTGATTATGTTCTTAGTTATATTATTCTTAGTCTATTATGATTATATACTTGGCATAGTTAGATCTGAATCATATGCATGTTTAGGATCATATAGCGTTTATCCATTAGTGCTATGGGTAAATGATAGATATTGTGTAGGCGTGGTGCCTAGAGCATATTTATCTGCGATTGTACCCTACATTCCGGATCATGAGGTAGATCACGGGAGTGACAGTCCTGTTGAGTCCTTTGTAGTCCTCCTCCCGTTTGTAGGGCAGGCAGAGCAGTACTATTACGGGGAAGTCATTGCTATGTTCTTCATCTTCCTTAGTAATACTCACTATACATGAATATCTCTTTTCTTGCCATGATTGCCAAGTGTAATTACACTAATCATAATATGCTAGACTGTATAGTTAAGAATGACTTAGGAAATATCTTTGTAGTTCGTCCTAATTCCATGCTAATGACTTGCTAGAATATCTGTTGAGGTGCTTATCATTATCTTATGTGGCTATATATATATATGCTGATCAATATTTATCTTTTGTCACTATTCATTCATTATCTATATCTTATGTCACACTTATCTTGTACTGAGTGAGATAAATGAAAACTCTCCATTACACATGCAGTGATATTCATTAATCATCTTTATTTATTCCTAATTTATTCCTTAGTATCCCTTCCTAGTGGTAAAAATATAAATAACGATACCTGGAATACTCCTGGTTAAAATGCTACATCGGTATTATCTATGCGCTTGCAAAAACACATTTATATTTACTTAGAGCAATTGCATATTTCAATACCACACCTCTTTGTCATGCTGGGGATGACAACCTAGCTTAAGTGTCATAAGAAGTGTCAACAAGAATTTTTGGCGCCGTTGCCGGGGATAAATATTAGTCTACTTTTTGGTAATGACGTTAGAAATGTCAACAAGCATTTTTGGCACCGTTGCCGGGCAAGGTTGATTAGCTATCAAAAGGAATAAATGAGTTATCACTTGCATCACTAATATGATTGAGAAAACATCAATTCTCTACTCGTACAGCCTTACCCTTGATCTTTGCCTATTTTTCCTATCATCTTTATGTAGGGTAATATATGAATAGATTTGATCTTCCAGACAATTTTGTTCAAAATCCTGAAGCATTAATCAGAAGGACAAAAGCCAAGCTCAAGAAAGTAACATCATCATCATCATCTCATCTTGAAGCTTCACCCAATCAAGAAGATCATCGAAACATCGTTCGAGACTTGACATCAGAGTTCGAAGCCATGGCAGACAAGTCAATCCGTGAGTTCTCAGCCCCCACCACGGACAACATCCTCACTGGACCTGCTGCGAACATTGATCGGTCATTTGAGCTCAAGTCTGCGCTCATCAACATGGTGCAAGCAAGCCAGTTCTGTGGGAAAGCACATGAAGACGCTAGTGCTCATCTCCAACACTTCCTGGAGATTCGCAGCACATTCACTATCAAGGATATTCCCAAAGACGCCATACTACTTTGCCTTTTCCCATTCTCACTCTTGGGAAGAGCGAAGCAGTGGTTCTATGCAACCAATGAGAAGAATACTACGTGGGCACTATGTTCCACCAATTTCCTAGCAAAGTTCTTTCCCATGGGGAAGACCAATGCTCTCCATGGAAAAATTTCATGTTTTCAGCAACAACATGACAAGTCCGTTCCAGAAGCATGGGAGCGCTTCCAATACTACATCCTAGAATGTCCCCATCATGGAATGGAGAATTGGTTACTTATGTAGACCTTCTATCATGGGCTCAGCAACAACACTCGTGAGACCATGGATGCTGCATCCGGAGGAGCATTCCTATCACTTACAATACCACAAGCCACATCTCTTGTGGAGAAGATGGCATCCAACTAAGGTTGGAATGAAGAAAGAACTCAACCTCGCAAGAAAAATGGAGGTATGCACCAACTCAAAGAGGTAGACATGCTGTCAGCAAAGCTAGACCTGCTCATGAAGAGACTCGATGAAAAAGGTGGAGAAAAGAAAGAAGTTATGAATATCTACGGCTCTCACATGACTTGTGAGGAGTGTGGAGATACTGGACACTCAAGCAGCCATTGTACAAAATTGCAAGAGGACGTGAACTACATCAACAACAACTACTACAACCGTCCTCAGCAAAACCAAGGTTGGAATCAACAACAACAAAGGCCTAACTACTCAGGTAATTATCAAGGTAATAATTCATATAATAATCCTAGTTTTCCACCTTTGAGAGAGTTAGTATCCAATCAAGGAAAATTAATGGATAATATGTCTAAGAAATTAGCATCCAATGATAAAATACTAGAAACTATAAATAATAGGATGGATAATTTTTCTGTTGCCATCAAGAATCAAATTAGCTTTACTAAATGATTGAATCTCAGCTAACCCAAATAGCTGATGTTGTTCCTATCACTAACCTCGGTATTCCATCACAACCGGAAGGATTAGAATCTGCAAATCTTGTAGACATATTTGATGCAGGTACTTATTGGAACAACCCCACCGAAGAGTGGCGTGGCGACTCTATGCCAACCAAGAAAGGAGATCCAGGACGACCCATCATCCCAATCTCCATTGGCGTCATAGAGTTTTCTGAAGCACTTTGCGACTTCGGCGCAAGCGTCAATGTCATGTCCAGGGTAATCTATGAGAAATTCTTTAATTATCCTTTATCAGAAACAACCCTGTGTTTGCAGCTTGCAGCTCGGACACTATGCTACCCAAGAGGAATATTAAAATATATTCATGTCTAAATTGGTACCTCATATGTTCTAGCAGACTTCATGGTGATAGAAACCGGAGTTGATGAGAAGTCACCCATCATCCTTGGGAGGCCAATCTTGAACACTGCTGGAGCTGTTATCTATGCTAGCACCGCCAAGATTAGTTTCATCATCAAAGGGAAGAAGGAGACATTTACCTTCAAGAACAAAACGATACAAGCTCCTGAACAACCTCAAGATGAACCAAAGAAGAGGACCAATGGGAGGAACAAGCAGAACAAACAGAACAAGCAGAAGAAGAAGAACAAGAAGCAAGTACGGACAAAATCAGCAAAGATGGTCACGACACTCCACAACAATCAAGATCACCAAATCAGATCCCCTCATTTGATCAAGAAGGACGACCCAGGTGTCCCAACCATTGAATGCACAATCAATAGATGCTCCTTCCAGAAAGCAATCTGCGACACCGGATCGGGCGTCAACATTATGGCCAAGTTCACCTATGAGTTTTTGTATGGTACAATGCCTCTACATCCAACATACACCCAACTCCAGATGGCAGATCAGACATGCCGCATCATTGAAGGCATAGCAAAAAGTGTCCCCATCCAGATCGATGACCACTTCATCCCTACAGACTTCCTAGTCGTTGATATGGGATCAGAAGATGATTATGATCCACCTATCATCCTTGGAAGACCATTCCTAAGCACCACCAAAGCTATCATCTATATTGGGACAGGAGAAGTGCACCTAAACTTCCCCTCTGAGAAGGTGTGTCATTACTTTAATGCTAACTACATTGTTGAAGAATCTAAGCAGAATAGAACGAGAAGAAGATGTCGCTACCGCAACTAGAAGAAGTAGAACACAAAGGATGGATGGACAGACTATAAAGGAGAAGTATCAAGATATGAAGAGAGATACCCCGAAGAAGAAATATATGCAACTCCACTCTCGAGGCCAAACATACCACCAACTCCAACGTTAGGAAAGGAAATATCATCCTACAACTACCCCAGGCACGAGAGCGAAGAATCTTGGGAGGAAGGAGAGAAGAAGAAGTGCAACCGGAGGCGCCAGCTACGCCGTCCGACGAGCCCCAGGACAACTAAGGACGGAAGGAGTCCTGTTCGGAGAACTTAAACCACCGAACGCCATGCCAAGAGGTAACACTTGGTAGTTATCTTTTCCCTTAATTATTTACTTTTCCAAATTAGTTAACCATGTTTACTCTATCTTAAAAAGAAAATAAAATGTTTAAAATTGTTAAGACCCATGTGAATAGACTCGTGGCATAAAACCCATAAGTATACTCGCTGTGGTGGCATAAAAATAAAATAAATATGTTTTGTCTTATATTGCAAACTAAACCAAAGCAAGATAAAATTTACACATGCATCTATTCGCTTTGATTCTAGTTATATGCTTACCAAGGGAAAGAAAGGTGTGATAGCTAAGTACATGGGTACACCCAATGAGAGCTCAAAGAAGAAAGCTATTTGGGTACCTAAGTCCTTAGTCAGTAACTTTGGAGGACCCAAGCAAGTATGGGTACCTAAGAAGAATTGAATTGTTTTGTAGGTCAATTATAGCCGGAGGGAGGCATTGGGTGCTTGAAGTGGGTGCACTCAACATATGACCGGAGATTCAAGAATGTTCAACTCTATCAAGCCAAATGACTGCAATGGGATTGAATCTATCACATTTGGTGACAATGGCAAAGGGAAAGTCAAAGGGCTTGGTAAGATTGCTATATCAAATGACATGAGCATATCCAATATGTTGCTAGTAGAGAGCTTGAACTTCAACTTACTATCCGTAGCTCAACTTTGTGATCTTGGTTTTAAATGCATCTTTGGAGTTGATGATGTAGAGATCATAAATGTAGATGGCTCTAACTTAATATTCAAAGGATTTAGATATGAGAATCTATACTTAGTTGATTTCAATGCCAAAGAAACTCAATTGTCAACTTGCTTGCTATCCAAATCTAGCATGGGTTGGTTATGGCATAGAAGGCTTGGTCATGTTGGAATGAGGCAATTGAACAAATTAGTCAAGCATGATCTAGTTAGAGGCTTGAAAGATGTGGTCTTTGAGAAAGATAAGCTATGTAGCTCTTGTTATGCCGGCAAACAAGTTGGAAATACTCACCCTAGTAAGAGCATGATGAGTACATGCAAACCATTTGAGCGCTTGCATATGGACTTGTTTGGACCAACCGCCTACACTAGCATTGGTGGAAACAAATATGGCTTTGTGATAGTTGATGATTTCACTAGATATACATGGGTATTCTTCTTAAGTGACAAGAGTGAAACGTTTGATACATTCAAGATCTTTGTCAAGAGATGCCAAAATGAATTTGAAACAACTATCAAGAGAGTAAGAAGTGACAATGGTAGTGAGTTCAAGAATACAAGAGTTGATGAGCTATGTGATGAATATGGAATCAAACATCAATTCTCAGCCAAGTATACACCTCAATCAAATGGGCCTATTGAGAGGAAGAATAGGACACTCATTGACATGGCAAGATCTATGCTTAGTGAATACAATGTGAGTGATTCTTTTTGGGCCGAAGCTATCAACACGGCTTGCTATTATAGCAACCGGCTCTATTGTCACAAGATGCTTGAAAATACACCTTATGAGCTATTGAATGGAAGAAAGCCAAATATTGCATACTTTAAAGTATTTGGATGCAAATGCTATATCTTGAAGAAAGGTGCAAGATTGAGCAAATTTAAGAAGAAATGTGATGAAGGTTTCTTACTTGGCTACTCAACTACAAGCAAAGCTTATAGAGTATGGAATCTTACTCATGGCATAGTTGAGGAGGTACATGATGTGGAGTTTGATGAAACAAATGGATCTCAAAATGAAAATGTCAACCATGATGATGTGAGAGGTGAACCATTGACCAATGCAATGAAGAACTTGAACATTGGGGACATTAGGCCGAAGCAAGTGGATGATGAGCAAGATATTGAAGATCAAGTGAATCCTCCATCCAATGTGCAACTCAATGACAATCAAGCTAGTTAATCCTCTCCGACTCAAGAACAAGAAGCTAGTTCATCTACTCTACCCAATGATCAACCAAGTACAAGTAATCAACTTCCAATACTCCAACCTACATCTATTGCCAAGGATCATCCTTTGGATCATATCATTGGAGATATCACAAGTGGTGTACAAACAAGATGAAGATTGGCTTCATTTTGTGAACACTATTCTTTTGTATCATCTATTGAGCCAACCAAGTTCGAAGAGGCTTTGCAAGATATTGATTGGGTAAATGCTATGCATGAAGAGCTCAACAACTTCACTAGAAATCAAGTTTGGGAGCTAGTTGAGAGACCTAAGAATCACAATGTCATTGGCACTAGATGGGTCTTTCGCAACAAGCAAGATCAAGATGAAATAGTGGTGAGAAACAAAGCAAGACTAGTTGCACAAGGCTACACTCAAGTAGAGGGTCTTGACTTTGGAGAAACATATGCACCGGTGGCAAGGCTAGAAGCAATAAGGATTCTATTGGCTTATGCTTGTGATCACAACATCAAGATCTATCAAATGTATGTAAAGAGTGCATTTCTCAATGGGTACATCAATGAATTGGTATTTGTTGAGCAACCACCCGGTTTTGAAGATGACAAGAAACCCAACCATGTGTACAAGCTAAGCAAAGCATTATATGGCTTGAAGCAAACTCCTAGAGCATGGTATGAGAGGTTGAGGGACTTCCTCCTCTCTAAGGGATTCATTATGGGCAAGGTTGACACTACCCTATTCACCAAGAAGATTGGGAAGGACTTGTTTGTGTTGCAAATCTATGTGGATGACATTATCTTCGGGTCAACCAATCAAGAGTTTTGTGAAGAGTTTGGCAACATTATGGCTAATGAGTTTGAGATGTCTATGCTTGGAGAGCTTAGTTACTTCCTTGGTCTTCAAGTCAAACAATTGAAGAATGGGACTTTTGTTAGTCAAGGCAAGTACATCAAGGACATGCTCAAGAAGTTCAATCTAGATGAAGCAAAGTCTATTATTACACCAATGGGAACAAATGGAAATTTGGATAGTGATGCTAGTGGCAACATGGTAGATAAAAAGCTATATAGATCAATGATTGGTAGCTTGCTCTATGTGACTGCATCAAGACCGGATATCATGTTTAGTGTATGCATGTGTGCAAGGTTTCAAGCATCTCCTAGGGAGAGTCATTTGAAAGCCACAAAGAGGATATTGAGATATTTGAAGCATACACCTAATGTTGGGTTGTGGTATCCTAAAGGATCAAACTTTGAGTTACTTTGATACTCTGACTCGGACTATGCGGGTTGCAAGATAGAAAGGAAAAGCACATCGGGCACTTGTCAATTTCTTGGAAGATCACTAGTCTCATGGTCATCAAAGAAGCAAAATAGTGTGTCACTCTCTACCACCGAAGCCGAGTATATTAGTGCGGGGAGTTGTTGTGCACAAATACTTTGGATGAGAGCTACTTTGAATGATTTTGGAGTCAAATTCAGGCAAGTGCCTTTGCTATGTGACAATGAAAGTGCAATCAAGCTCACCAACAATCCGGTTCAACACTCAAGAACAAAACATATTGATGTCCGCCATCATTTCATTAGAGATCATAAATTGAAAGGGGACATTTCTATCACTAGTGTTGGCACCAAAGATCAATTGACCGATATCTTTACCAAGCCACTAGATGAGAAGAGGTTTTGCAGGCTAAGGAATGAGTTGAACATACTTGATTTCTCCAACATGAGTTGATGCACCCCCACTTATATGACATGCCTCTACTCCAACAATATAAGGTAAAAGTTGATTTGAGAGCATTCATGCATACCTTGTTAGGACTTGTATAGAGCATATAGTCATCACTCATGCTTCTAGGCTCATTCATGAAAACTAAAATATCTTTGATGCTTATATGGTGCCACTATAGCTTCTATGAGTTGATATGAACTAGTGGTGGCATATGACATGTTGATGTGCTTGCAATCCTAGTGTTTGCTCTATGTCTATGAACTCAAAGTGTTTAATTCAACATAGGCAAGATAACCATCTAAGAATGTGTGAACAAGCTTGTCTATGGTTTAAACCGAATTAAATATCTTGGGCAAATAGCTTAGTTCAAACCAAAGTTGAAAATAATCTTTCACCCTATCTCACACTAAGGGGGAGCTAAAACTTGAATATCTATAATTGGTCCCACCTTTTTGTGTCAATTGGATGACAAAGGTGGAGAAGTTATTGGTATAAGAGATCAAGGGAAAGAAATTAAAAAGATATAAAATGGGAGAAACATGATAAGGGGAGAAAATAAAAAAATCAATTTTGAAAGAGAACATACAAATAGGGGGAGCAAGCTCATGAACACTATTGTTGCATTTGAATGTTTGCATCCTCATATGTATTGTTGCACAAGTACTTCAAATTCAAAATACATGCTTGTGTGGTGCTTGCTAGTGATACAAATTGAATGATGATTGATCAACTAGAATGCATAGGATGATAAGCTAGATAATAATTTCAAGTGATCTCTAGATACCTTGTTCTTAATGTTGATCTCACAAGGTTCTCTAGTTGTTGAATTTTCAAGTGGTGTCTAGCTAATCATGGTGCTAAGGGTGATCATAAATTCCGCACTCCGATGGTATCACGCTTCAAAGGTCTACTCTTAAACCTTAGCATCACTTGGTAGCTATTTCCTCTCCCACAATGCCTATCTATACATATGTGCAAAACTTGAACCAAACTCATAAAGCACATATGTAGGGGGAGCTAATAACTACCAAAACCGAATTTGTGCAACTTGTCCAAATCTTGAATCTTTGATTAAAATGCTTGGACAAGCAACTCAAGTTCAAAAATGATTATATTTCATATCTTTATGGAAGGGTTGTCATCAATTACCAAAAAGGGGGAGATTGAGAGTCCCCATGTGTTTTGGTTTTGAGTAATTGATGAAACCCACCTAAGTACTAACCTTGATCTCTAAGTGTGAATCATGAGATAGGTTGGTACATACCATGTGATGGACCAAGGTGGATCAAGTGAGGATGGCACAAGCTCTAGCATGGTGGTGGAAAGGAAAATGGTGTGAAGGCAAAGGTGAATACTAGGAACCATTTTCGGTTTGGTGATCAAGACATCATAGAGGATGTGATCACATTTAGGATAGATAGCCGTACTATCAAGGAGGGAGCTCTTAAGTATGATTACGGTTATCTTGTGCCACTAGGTTCATATGCATTGCATTAAAATCAATTGAACTAGTGAAACAACCAACTAATTCCAAGATAATTGTGAACTAAAAGCTAACACACGTGCACAAGTGTTGGGATCACTTAGTGTTGGCTCTTGGAAGCTTGGAAGAAAGTTGGAGGCTGTTTGGACTCAGTTTGGAGGTCCGGGCGCTAGGGTTTCGGTGTGTCCGGACCATTGCATGTGCGTCCGGACACACACCCTAAGCTGACAGTTCCGTGGACAGAGGTTCGGACGCTGTTGATCATCCGGATCGTTTGGCGCTCTCTGGTCGGCTCTGTGTAGAGTCCGGTTGCTAGTTTGCGTCCGGATGGTGAACACCGGACGCGCGTCCGGGTGTTGGAGGCTTACTGGACCCTCTCTGTGTGGGGTCTGGTCGCTAGAGGCGTTGGTCTGGACCCGCACTGTTGCGTGCGTCCGGAGCCACGTGGAGCTCGTTGGTGCGCGCGTGAAAGAGCCGATTCAAACGGCTAGGTGACCGGACGCAGGCGCGTTGGTCCGGATGGCACGTTGCGCGCGACCGGAGGCCGCGTCCGGAGTAAATAACAGAGGAGTTGTCTCTCTGTGTGGGGGCATCCGAGCGCTATTGATGGTCTGGACCCCACACTGTTGCTTACGTCCAGAGGTGGCGCAGAGGCTCTGTTTTGAGGGCAAAACGGCTAGTTGTTGAGTGAGGGCTATATAAGTGATATGGCCGGCCCTTTGGGGCACCTCTTGCACTCTCACTTCACTCATACACTTGTGCTTGCTTGAGAAGCTCCACCACTCACCTCTCACAACATATTTGACATATTCATGAGAGATTGAGTGAATCCAAGTGCATTGCTTTGTTGATTGCATTCTAGTGGCACTTGGTGATCGTCGTCATCGCGGAGCTCTTGTTATTCTTGGAGGTTGCCACCTCCTAGACGGCTTGGTGCGACGAGGATCGTTGAGAGGAGGAAGGTGATTGTCTTCCGCTCCGATCGGTGGATTGTGAGGGGTTCTTGAACCTACCCCACGGGAGATTCGCAAAAGGTATCTCTAGTGGATTCCGCGTAGCTTGGGGATCCCCATCTTGTGTTGGTTGTGCGGCACCCTTGACGGGTTTGGCTTGGATTGCCAATTAGAGCGTGAACCTCCAAGTGGGTGTATCGCTACAATGAGGACTAGCTTGTTGGCAAACAAGTGAACCTCGGTAAAAAATCATTGTGTCAACTTGTCTCTACCGAGGATTCATATTGTGATTGGTTATCTATGGGCTTATCTCTTCACGTTGGTATAACCATTCTATCTTTAGCTTTGCATTACATTCTTTACATTCTTGCAAAGTAGAGCCTCTAGCTTAGCTTCTGTAGCTTAGTCTAGTAGCACTAGTAATCTAGCTCTTGTGTGTGACATAGAACATATCTCGCTAGTAACTAGAATTGGTAGGTGGCTTGCCTAACCGTAGAGCTAGAGCAAACTTGCTTAAAGTCGTGTTTTATTCTAACAAGTTTGCTTAAGTGTTGTTGTAGAAATTTTAATTAGGCTATTCACCCCCCTCTAGCCATACCTAGACCTTTCAAAGTCTTGTTTAGGCTTGCGTTCTGAGCTGGCACAAAGAGATGCTAGGATTGTTGTGCTAGAGAAGGTCAGCTTAGATAGCACTAGAGAGTCGGATCGTTTTGAGGCTTTGGATCTTGAGATCGCGTCGTGCACACACGACAAGATGCGTACCGAGGAAGAAAACACATACCTTCGGTCCATCTTGAGTTGGGTGTCTTGCCGAGAGCCACAATTGGGGATGATGCTTAGCCAATGCAAAAGGGCTGACAGCACGGGAGTAGGCTTTTTTATAGGTGGGAAGGACGATAGCATGTTCGGTAAGATCGGTGAGTGCAGTGGTTTGAGCGAGAATGAGAACACCACCACAACTCCCAAGCTTACCAAGATCACTCCATCTAAGCCTACCAACCCCTCTGAGTTTCCTGTGAGAGATGGTGTGTTTGAAGAGCTACCCAAAACCACTCCACAGAAGCAAGTGTGGATTGCAAAACTGAACCATCTTCGCAACCCACTTGACACACTGCCAGACATCTCTAGTGATCCCCTTCCTAAGAAAGCTAGAGCCACCCAACCAAACAAGAGAGTGCCTACCAAGAGTGTGGTGAGGTACCATTGTAAGTATTCTTTTCGGGATGGACACTTGGCTGAGTTTTGCTTTAGGAGGAAGAGAGATGATCGGAGGCAGGTTGAGTTGAACAACCGGGACATGTACCACCCACGAGTTGGGGTGCGTGAACCGGAAGTTCAGAGGCGCACTTCTAGGCCTAGAGGTACAATGCCTCAAGGTGCTAGGCCTCATGAGGCGAGACCAAGTGGTGGTCGTGCCCGGCGGGGTACCGGTCGTGACCCATACGACTATGGGCCTCGTGGCGGTGGTTTTACTCCACC
The DNA here is from genome assembly GCA_022036555.1 of Microstegium vimineum. Lineage (NCBI taxonomy): Eukaryota > Viridiplantae > Streptophyta > Magnoliopsida > Poales > Poaceae > Microstegium > Microstegium vimineum. The sequence continues at coordinate 11,450,130 of CM039135.1, read as the reverse complement.
CTTCTCTAGCGGACCACGTTTTCCCTATCACGGTGATTGCTATCCCTCTGTGGGGCAGGAGATGTTTGGTTTTTCTCCTAACCCATTCTTTGGGCAAGTGGGACAACACTGGTATCCTTCATAGTTTATTAACCCCAGTGTTGGTCCGTTTGCTCACCCTATGTCTTTTTATTGATGTAGGAAAGAGGACTGGAGGAGACTTGGTTTGTGGATTCCGGATGTTCACGCCATATGACCGGAAGTGCCAAGTGGTTCTCCAGCCTCGACCCCGTGCGCCACACCGACTACATCACATTCGGGGACAAGAGTAAAGGTAAGGTTGTCTCCCGGGGGTCCATTCCAGTCAATTCGTCTTTTGTCCTCAAGGATGTTGCTTTGGTTGCAAATTTGCATTTTAACCTTCTATCGGTTTCGCAACTCCTTGAAGACTGTTTTGAGGTGAGCTTTAAGCCAAACCTCTCTCAGATTTTGGACTCTCGGGGTGATCCTGTTTGCCAGATTTTGCCCTTCGGGAAGGTTTTTTGTGCGGATTTTTCTATCTCTTCCGGACCTTCTCGTTATCTTCTTGCCGGTTCTTCTTCCGAGCTTTGGAAGTGGCACAGGAGATTGGGACATTTGAGTTTTGACTTGCTTGCAAGGCTTAGCTCAATGGACCTTATCCAAGGATTGCCAAAGTTAAAGTTCCAGAAGGATTTGGTTTGCCATCCTTGCAGGCATGGCAAGATGGTTGCTGCTTCCCATCCTCCTGTGACTGAGATCATGACCACTCGACCCAGCGAGCTCTTACACATGGACACAGTTGGTCCAGCTCGGGTCAGGTCGGAAGGAGGGAAGTGGTATGTTGTTGTAGTCATTGATGACTACTCGAGGTACTCTTGGGTGTTCTTTTTGGAGAGTAAGGATGAGGCTTTTCCACTTGTTCGAGATCTGATCTTGAGATTGCAAAATAAGCTACCTAAGAATGCCATGAGAGCTATCCGCAGTGACAATGGCACAAAATTCAAGAATGCTCACTTTGCAACTCTTTGCTCTTCTTTGGGTCTCGATCACCAGTTTTCCTCACCTCACACTCCTCAGTAGAACGGTGTTGTTGAGCGCAAGAATCGGACCCTTGTTGAGACGGCCAGGACAATGCTCGATGAGCATAGGACTCCTAGGCGGTATTGGGCCAAAGCACTCAGATCTGCTTGCTATGTTTCCAATCGCATTTTTCTCCGAGCTTTCAAGAAGAAGACCTCTTATGAGCTGCGATTTGGGAGACCACCCAAGGTAAGTCACCTATGGGTGTTTGGGTGCAGGTGTTTCATCCTCAAAAAGGGCGGTAAGTGGGATAAATTTGAATCACGGTCTTTTGACAGTATTTTCTTGGTTATTCTACTCATTCTCGTGCTTATCATGCACTTAACCTTGAGACTAACCGAGTGATGGAGACTTATGAGATTACCTTCGATGAGACTATGCCCTATGTTTCCACTACTTTTGAGCTTGCAGGTGATGATGAGGTGAACACTAGCATCTTTGTGGAGGAGGAGCAGGACGACGCTGATTGGGGTGATCCTGAGCCAACTCCACTGGCTGCCCCCGTCGACCCTGCGACGTCCACTTCGGCTCACGGTCCCGATCCGACTACTTCCTCTACATGGGGGTCGTTCGAGCAGTTTCCTCAGTCGGTGCCCATTGCACCTGAGGGAGCTCCAGCTGCTGTCGAGGGGGAGGCCACTTCGTCCAGGCAGGCTCCCCGCCACATCCAGCGGCAGCAACCGCCGGAGAACATCATTGGCGACATCGGCCGTCGAGTCACGTGGTCTAGGTCCTATCTCTCTCACTTTGCTCATTCGGCTTTTGTCGCTTCTTTTGAGCCCCGGGATGTTGGAAACATTTTGATGGATCCGGATTGGGTCAATGCCATGCATGAGGAGTTAGAAAACTTTGAGCGAAACCGCATTTGGGTCTTAGTTCCTCCACCACCTAGTTGCCACCCCATAGGTACCAAATGGGTTTTCAAAAATAAACAAAGTGAGGATGGGGTGGTAGTGCGCAACAAGGCTAGGTTGGTAGCTCAAGGTTTTTGTCAAAAGGAGGGAATAGACTATGAGGAAACCTTTGCTCTTATAGCTCGTTTAGAAGCCATTAGAATCCTTCTAGCTTTTGCGGCTTCTAAGGGTTTTAAACTTTTTCAAATGGATGTTAAAAGTGCTTTCTTAAACAGCTACATAGAGGAGGAAGTTTATGTTAAACAACCTCCCGGTTTCAAAAATCCCAAGTTTCCAAACCATGTTTTTAAACTTCACAAAGCTTTGTATGGTTTGAAACAAGCCCCTAGAGCATGGTATGATAGGCTAAAAACCTTTTTGCTTGCTAAGGGTTTTAAAATGTGATCGGTAGATAAGACGTTGTTTCTCCTCAAGCAAGGCAAAGACACTCTCCTAGTTCAAATATATGTGGATGATATCATCTTTGGTGGTTCTTCTCATGCTCTTGTTATCAAGTTTGCAGATATTATGAGTAGGGAATTTGAGATGAGCATGATGGGAGAGTTGACTTTCTTTCTCGGGTTGCAAATCAAGCAAACCCGGGAAGGGACGTTTGTGCACCAAGGCAAGTACACGAAGGATATCTTGAAGAAGTTTGACATGGGCGAGGCAAAGCCCCCCTCGATGCCCATGTCGACTACGACTGCCTTGGATGCGGACGAGGAAGGAGAGGCGATGGATCAGACGGAGTACCAAAGCATGATCGGGTCACTTCTGTACTTCACAGCGACTCGGCCGGACATTCAGTTCGTCGTCTGCTTGTGTGCACGCTTTCAGGCATCCCCACGAACTTCGCACAAGCAGGCGGTGAAACGTATCATGAGGTACTTACGTTTCACTCCCGAATTTGGACTTTGGTTTTCCACCTCTTCTTCTCTTGTGCTTTGTGGTTATTCTGATGCCGACTTTGCCGGTTGCCATCTTGATCGGAAGTCCACTTCTGGGACTTGCCAGTTTCTCGGGTCTTCTTTGGTGTCTTAGCCTTCTCGCAAATAGTCTAGCGTGGCACAGTCAATGTGCAAAGTTGAGTATGTTGTCGTGGCTAGCTGTTGCTCTCAGTTGATTTGGATGATTGCCACTTTGAAAGACTTTGGTCATGTGCTTACTAAGGTGCCTCTGCTTTGCGATAGCACGAGTGCAATTAGTGTGTCCAAAAATCCCGTGCTTCACTCTAAGACCAAGCACATTGAGGTCCTCTTTCATTTCTTGTGTGATCATTATGAGAAGGGCGACATTGACCTCCGGCATGTCGAGACCCAAAACCAGCTTGCGGACATTCTCACAAAACCATTGGATCAAGCTGTGTTTTCGTGCCTTCGGGGCGAGTTGGGTGTTTGCTTCCCTTTTTAGTTGAGGGATGCTCTTTGTGTATCATAGTTCTTTTTTGTTCTTATTTGTCTTTTCTTTTCTTTCTTTTGGTGTCTTTCTAGTTTTTAGTTGGTGTCAGTTTGCATTTTGCATCTCATTTGCATTTGTGACATGGTTCATTTTAAGCTTCATACCTATAGCCGATATAATTAATCTATGCTCTGTTTGAGGTGCTTTATGTGTCTGTGGTGTTGTCTAACTTAGACTCTCTTTGACCTCTTGATATGCAATAGAGCTAAGTTAGAAAAGCTTTAAAACTGAATTTAATTCCCCATGTCACCTTTTAAATGGCACTAGCATGTGTAGGCTTTTGAAGATCCTTCTTGGTTGTCTTGTATATAGCTTGTAACTATGGCTCTTCACTGTTTCATTCACTTCCATTAAGCACCATGATTAAAATTGATCTAAAATGAAATTGCTCTCTGTTTTGTGAATTGGAAAGATCGAGTTGGGTCTGCATTGTGAGAACATCACCGTGTGTTCGAGACTGCTTCCCATATGGGTGGAACTTGAGCGGTGTCGTGCATGACCAAAACCGGTGTGTCAAGCTCTTTGGCTTCGCCCAGATGGTAAGCAGTGGCATCACCTTGCTTACAACCACTCGCATACAACTTAAATGTGCCTAAAACTAAAATTGGTTGCGAAACTCTGAAATTTGAAAAATTTATTCAGTTGGGTCATTGGCTTGTTGTATGAACTTTGCTAGGGATAGTTCTACTTGCTATACATGAGATTGCTTTGAGATAGATCACATCTTGCTTGCCATGTTTAGTTGTCTCTAGGAGGTGATACCCATTCCTTGCTCACACATGTAATCTTCTCTATTTTGGCTTCTAAAGTGATCTTTAGCTCAACCTGAGTCTTTGTTGGGCACGTAAAGCTTTTCCTATTCTCACAGGATCACATCACTTAGAGCATACTTTCACTGTATTTGCTCTATGTATGAAGCTTGTTGCACTCATTCTGCATATCATGGCATTTGAGGCCGTTTTTTTGAGTATTGAGTCTTTGATGAGTTGCATGTGTCACCAAGGGGGAGAAATATGCATTTCATTTCATTTTCATCCATCTACTTCCAAGGGGTAGATAGAGTGCATCTCCTTAGTTTCTTTGGTTTAGAGCTTCTTTGGTCAAGAGGGAGTTTTTGTGCTTCTTTTGCCTTAAGGCGTTCAAGTTGGTATCTTGTTTTGGCTCTTCAATAGGTATTTAATTGGTATCTTGCTCAGGGGGAGCTTTCGCTAGATGTGTTGAGCTGTTGCCTCTTCTAGAGGGTCTAGCTTGCTTTGTTGGCTTCGACAGGTCTCGATTGGTTTCTTGAGCCTTTTGAGGATTAATTGGTATCTTTGAGCTCCATTAGGGCTTCAATTGATATTCTGAGCTTTGAGAGCTTTGATTGATTTCTTGGACTTGCTAGCGGTGTTGAGACTGTTTTCTGCCTCTTCTTGAGGGCTAGCTTTGTTTTGCTTGGTTGCGTCGAATCATTGCCCATGTCCTTGGGAACCAAGTTTTGGACTCGTTTTGCTTCTTTCAAGTGACCCCGTTTTGGCTTTCTTAGCTTTTTGGTCATTTGGAGAGCTTTTCCTTGTGGCTCAAATCTGAAATGCACTTGTGTTGACAATGCACTCATCAAGGGGGAGATTGCGAACACATGGTGGATAATTACCCATGTAGTTCAGTTTTGTGATGAGTGATTGCCCAACATTTGAGCGTTTCAGTTTGAGTGGCTTACACTAACCTCTTTGCGAAAGCAAATGTGTGCCTGTCTATCGGCTTGTGGTGTGCAGGTGCTATGCCTAGTGACAGTGGTCAATGGCGTGGAGAAGGTCGAGTAAAGGAATGATGTGCCGATGGACTGAGAGCGGTGAAGGGCGGAAGCGGGGCTCGGACTGAGGGACCATGGGCGCCGGCGGACTAACTGTGGTGGCTAGTACTTGGCACCGGCAAGTGTGAGAAGACATGGAGGTAGACCGAGTTGACCAAGTCAAGACGGCGGACGAGCGGGTCGAGCGGAGGCTCATGGGACTCAGAGACCGACCGGGCGAAGACAAGGTGGCTCGAGTCGAGCGGTTTGGTGGTTTGGGCCTCAAAACCATCCGAGGACGGTTTCTGAGTTTAGGCCTCAAAACTCGGGGTTCGGTAGTTGAGCCCAAAGCTACCGGTGGCGGGTTTCGCGGGTTTGGGCCTCAAAACCCGGGCGGAGCTTCCGAAGAAGCGGGGATGGCACGTGGCGGAATCCTGGAGGTTGCGTCGAGGCGACGGCAACTCCTGGCAGGAAGCGGGGCCGTCCATTCAAACGAGTGGCTGAGAGTTATTGACTTGGATTACAATGTCTTAGGGCTAGGTAATTCAGTCATGTATCTAGGGGGGGTCTTTGGGAAATAGCCAAAGCCCTGTTAAATAGGGGATGAAGGGGTATCCTCATCCTATCTCTTGAACCCTAATTATTTTCCCCAACTCCCTTTCTCTCTACCCTCTCTCTAGTTCATGAGATCCCTAGGTTGTTTCCACCAATCTTTGTAAGAACTTGAGTTTGTTGCGAGGAATCGGAGGCCGTAACCTCCGTAAGCCCTGGTGGCTTCGATTTCGTGATTGTCTCCTTGTTTTGCCTGTGTTCTTCGCGTTTTGCTTTTGCTCTCTCTTTTTCCCGAGATGATTTCTCTTTTTAGGGAGTACCTCTTGCAAATCCGTTTGAACCAAGTTGTTTGTAATCGTGAGGAGCATCTTTGCACTGAAGGAATTTTCCTCAAACCTCACGAGTGCGTAGATCGGGCGTTTTCTCTGCGGTGTTCTTCGTTCTTGAGTTTTTCCCCCCAATTCCTCTCTTCTCATTTATCCACGCCAAATTGAGCGATGATTTCTTCGGGATAGCTCCTCAACTATACAAGAATCATGCCTACAAAGTTTGGTTGCAGTTGATGATCATTTGGTTGTGTTTTGGGAAGATTTGGCGGAATGGATTCGATTTTCGCGGGGTGCAGCAGTTCTGCGTGGGAGCTCCAGACCAGGCGTCGGACCACCTCTCCAAAGCTCCGGACCATCAACCAATGGTCCGACGGTCTTGCTGAGGGAGCCTGCTGAGCTGTACCACACGTCGGACTACTTTGCTTTGTCCGACGGTGGTATCGGACCAGTAGTCCGGAGGAAGGGGGCTTCCTGTGTGATTTCGGCAGAGGCACGGGAAAGCACCGGACCAGTCTGCCTTGGTCCGAAGGCAGCGTCGGACTAGTCCGGAGCTTAAGGTCTGGAGGTCAGACCCTCTCTGTGTGTTTTCTCTTAGTGATTGGAGTAAGCACCGGACCACTCTCCTTGGTCCGAAGGTTCCACCACACTAGTCCGGAGCTAGTCGTCCGGAGCTAGGGTTGGTTCTGTGTTCATTTTTGGGAGCAAGGAGGAGCGTCGGACCAAGGCTCCGGACCACTGGTCTATTGTCCGGAGGTCGTGACAGAGTCGTTCGACGGCTGTTTCTATTTACAGGTTTCTCCGTTCGTTTTGTGGTTTGTTTCTCAGGGTTCATGGCTAGCTCCGCTGTGTTCTTAGGACATCGCCTAGAACATCCACCCATTCGTGGGTGGTGAGCCTAGTTTGTGTTTTGGGTCGTGGTTGGGATAAGGGTCAAGATCTTTCGAAAAGAATTTTTATTTGGCTCCCATTCACAACCCCCCTCTGGTCGTCATTTCCGGTCCTTCACTTTGTGTGACTACTCTAACTTCCACCATGAGTCATTTTTGTCCAAGTTAGGTGACGCTATGTCCCATCATATTTATTGTCAGCTACTCCGAGCTCCCTCTCTGCCACTCTACCAGCCACAACATCTCCTTATATGAGTGAAAGGTACACACCCTGTGGTTCAATCTGTTGATTCTATACGCCTACAATTATAGTCACAATCATGTTCATTATATTATCTCATTGTTTATACTGTTCAATATAAACTACTACCCCCTCTTTTATTAAATTATAAGACATTTAAGAATCTTAGAGAGTCAAAGTATCTTAAGTTTGACCAAACTTATATAAAAATATAATAATATTTATGATGTCAACTAACGATAGTTAGATTCTTTATCAATTATATTTTCATAGTATGCACCTAAATGTTATAAGTCTTTATAAATTTTTGTATAATATGTTTTGACTCTCCAAATTTGTTGGAATGTCTTATAATTTGAGATGAAGGGAGTATGTTAGAGCTTCACTTGCTAGCTAGTATCTGAGATCGTTCCTCGCAAAAAAGAAATAGTATCTGAGATGGTTATGATTTATGTTTTAGTTTTTATCTCGAAATTGTCTACTTTCTCAACATAACATGTGATTCAAAGCAAAGCTATAGCTAGAGAGCGAGAGACCTTCACGACGGGGTAGGAGATGAGCTGGTAGGGAACGAGGACGAGCAGGTAGACGCGGACGGTGTCCCTGAAGTATCCGGCGACGGCAGCCTGGGAGAGCCGCACCCGGGGCTGCAGCTCGTACTGCATGGCAAACGCAGGCGCGAGACGCTCGAGGAGCGCCAGGGGCAGCGGCACCAGCGCGTGGGCTAGGAACAGGATCAGAGTGTTGTGCCACAGGAGCCACTAGTCTGGCATCGCTGCCGAGTAGCGGAACCAGGCAACCAGCTGGCCTCCGCCCACGTCAGGCCGCGCCCCAGCGCCGCCTCCGCCGCCGTGCCGTACGGGATCATCCCCAGCGAACCAACTCGCTGCTTTTTAATTTTCCCTCTCTAAGCCACGGTAACACGAAATATATGATGCAGTGGACCATCTCTATGCTCTCTAATGGATTATTTGCTCCCTCACTCGTGCGGCAATATATAAGCAAGCAGCCAGAACATAGATTTCGTGTGGACAGCCAGAGCAAATAAATTGTAATAATCCATTATTTGCGTTGCAACGCCATGTGTTTTAAGAGCATAACTCTCATTATTTGCAGAATTAAATGAAGATATTTTTTATATGAAAATTGTAATATTTTGAGTTTTTTTTTGTTTGAAGTCGTTAAGATGCTAAAAAAACAATGACATATTTAAACTAAGAATATTTTTAACTTTTCACCCCTGCAATTTAACACTATTAGAGCTCAATATGATAATAGTGGCATCAATGTTTTCAAGGCGGTAAGGCGAGGCGTGGCGACTACGCTTAAGCGACCAAGGCGTAAGGTGAGGCGACGCCTTAACAACTTAAGGGAATAAAAAAACCAGCTAGAGTGGTAGATAATAATGAAGAAAAACGAAAAGAAAAAAGGAAAGAAAGAAAGGAGAAGGAGCAAGTAGTCTGGCCCAGCCCACTAGCAGTCCATATGACCCTCATCCCCTTGACCTAAATCTCTCGATCTCAATCCTCTAGAGCAACCGCTTCTCCTTTCTCCGTTCTCCACTACCGCTCCGCCTCCGCCCCTCTCCGTCTCTTGCTCCGCACTCCTGGACGCTGCATGCTTCTCTTGCAGTCTTGCTACCTCTCCGTCTCTTGCTTTTCTTGCTACCGCTTTTGACGCTGCAGCTTGATGGAGGAACAGAGGAAGCAGGTCAGCGCCGATTGGGGGAAGATGGCCGCGGCCCGCACGGCTCGGCAGCGGGCGGGCAACAGCTTCTCCCGCGCGCCCTCTCTCTCTCACACTCTCCCTCCTCCCTCTCTCCGACGTGTTATTTCTCCCACACACTCTCTCAGTTTTCCCCTCCGTTTCCAATCCTTTTCACGCGTTTTCCCGCCGCCCGGAACAGAGGCCTCCCTGTATGGCGCCCGCCATGTGCGATTTGGCGCGAATCAGACGCCAAAGCGACGATTTCTGGACACCACATTCGTAAGGCGGACGCCATACGAATCTAAGGCGAGTCGTCTGTTGTGGCGTCCGCGTGCAGCGCTTTGGCGTTTAAGCGACGACAAAGCGACACCTTGAAAACATTGAGTGGCATGGATAACAAAAAAAAGTTTAGAGCGGTTGGAGTAAGAGGATATAACAAAAAGGTTTAGAGCAGTTGGAGTATGAGCCACAGCCAGTGCCTCAGAGCAAGTATTATGGTGGGCTGCAAGAGGGTTGAATGCTAAGGTGGAAGAGAGAGGAGAGGAGAGAGAAGAGAGATGGGTTGTAAGCTTACATCCAGCTTGGGCACAAGAACCAAAGAAAGTTGTGAGAGACATGTGCGTCATGTATTAATTATGAAGAAGCAACTACTATATGAGTGAGTTATAAAAAGGCTACAAGAACCTTTGCAGCCGACATTGGGATGTATCTATTAAACTTGCTCTCATCATCGACGGTTACATTCTCTTTCTTCATTTAATCAGGTAAATTTGCATCGTTTAATGTGTGTATATGACATCAACACTTGCCTTATACGTGCCCTTAGGATGTGACAATGTAGAAGCCGAGTTCACGATGTTCAACCACCCTAATAAACCTATTTGACTAATGGTTTCTGCGGCTGAAAAGCCGGCTATACCATGACTTATAAGTTGGACTGATAAGTTTAAGTGATCATGGCTATATAGGACTCTACCGCTATCCTACCGTGGTTGTTTTCTCGCGAATGGATAAGCACGAATGAAGGTGAGATGGAACGTGCGGATAAGAAGCCAATAAACACGATATCGATTATTCCATCCTCTAATTTATAAGAGCATTTCCAAGAGAGTAGCAAAAATGACAGCCAAATTTACTGATTTAGTTATCCTCTAAAATAGATAATACTAGACTACTTCGACAAACTCTGCAAAATAAAGAGATTCGATGACTAGTGAGGTAGACTATCCAAAAGTAGAGAGCAAATGAGATGGAATGAAAAACTACTAAATTTAGAGAGTTAGCAGTCATTTATAAAGTCTGTTGAAGACGATTTTTCTTTAATAATCATCAAATTATCTTTAGAAAATGGTTTAGCTAATCTCTCGAAGATGCTCTAAGGCCCTAGTTATTAATTAATCTTTTTTAAAATGAAACATGAGAGATTTAAGCCCCTCCTGTAAATTTATTAAACAAGCCAGCAAAAGTTGTACACAACAATAAAAGAAAAAGGCTCAAATTTACTAATTATATATAATATCTTTATTCTAACAATCATACATAAACCTATGTATATGACCAAATTCAAATAAGTAGGGGCATTCTATTTGATATCTAAAAATAGGAGAAACTATTTTACCAATTGTTATTTCAGAACAACTGTCATTTCAGAATAACTCTCTAGCTGTTTTAGAAAAGTCAATTATTCGAAGAAGCTAGAGTTGAAGCTGGTTTCGAAAGAGCCAGAGTCATGCCACACACGTCTCTAGTAGTGTGAGATATCAGTGATGTAGAGAGACTGATGTGCCACCGGATAAGTCTGGGATTTTCTGAGGAGAAAGAGAAAGAGGGAGAGAGAGTTAGTGCTAGGTTGTACTTCTAATACTCTCTCCGTCTCTATTTAAATATTATTGTATTCTTATTATTTCGATCAAACTTTCTTTAGTTTGACTATATTTGTAAAAAGAAAATAGGAATATTTATAACTCAAATAAATTTGTTATAAAAATAATATCAACGATCTATCTAATAATACTAATTATATACTATAATTATTAATAATTGATTTTTTTATATTTTATCAAAATAAGTTGTTTGATTTCTCGAAAAGCGAGAAACGATAGATAAAAATCGAGTACTACCGAAATAGTACTTGTTCCATCCAGAAAGAATATCCAAAACGAATAGTGTTTCATTTTCTAAGTAGTCGCTCAATTTCAAAGTTTGTTGGATTTATAAAAAAGAATATCAACATATTTCAAAAAGAGTAGTATTATGTGCGTAAATTTTGAAAACAGAATGGCAGGAGTGGCATTCGGTTAACCGAAACCGATCAGTTCGGTTTCTCGGTTCTTTACGAAATTCGGTTAGTAATAAATTTGGAACCAATTGGTTAGCTAGAAAATTGGGAACCGAGGAATTTCGGTCTCGGTTAGTTTGGTTCGGTTTCGGTTAGATCTGAACTAACCGAGCCATTCATTACAACAGCAACACGAAAGATAAAAAAGGAAAAACAAGGTGCCTTCCTCCAGATCCAGGCTGCCGTAGAGTACTCAAGCGCACGCTGGTGGAGCGGCAGCATGGGAACTGGGAAGCCACCGGGGTCGTCGAGCAAGCTCGGGGGCCGACTGGCGACCATAGCCACCGCTGCTCTCCTCCTTGGATCCGCCGGCGACGGTCGATGGGAGATGACGCCACCACTGCTCCCTTGCTTAGATCCGAAATGCTAGGAGTCGGTCACCGCTGTCGAGCTCTCCTGATGACGTCACGGGAGGAGCAGGGACAGGGCCGGGAGTGAAGGGGAAGGAGGGCGTTGTGGAAGGGGTCGGAAGGGAAGGAGGGCATCGCCGAGCTTCCTGGTGCGGTGGTGCCCGACGCGGAAGGGGCTGGGGCGGCTGGGAGGGAGGGATCGGGGCTCGTTAGGGTTTAGAAGGACTGCATATATAATAAGGGTTATTGGGCCGAGCCTTTACTGGGCTACTGGGCTACTTCGGTTACTTCGGTTAACCGATCCTAGGAACCGAATTAACCGTGTAAATTTCGGTTACTGATAGGTGGGAACCGAACAAGGAATCGAAAATTTCGGTTTCGGTTTTTTTCGATATCGGTTCCGGTTCTTTAGGTTCGGTTCTTGCTTCTCGGTTATTTTTGCGTAGAGCGAGGTAGGAGCTGAAGGGCAACTGCCATAGCCACGACAGTGCTGATTCTTGTGATGGTGTTGTATGGCCAGAGCGTTGGATTGCTAGCCAACAGTGCTGATTCTGCTGATCTATAGTATGTACGGTAGCTCCTTTTTGTTGTCGTTCGTCATTGACCAGCGATTGGGTCATAGAACCCTCGCCGCTATCCGGTGTTCTTCAGGTCACACATGCTACATGACCCACAGATCAGCGTCCGATCGAACCCGGAGCCAGAGGGAGAGGGTGCTAGATAGCGCTACCTAGACCTGCGCTCGATCAGCTCACGTTGTCGGACAAGGATTCGTTGTTGCCCAACACCAACACCAACACCATGGGACATGGATAAAGACGGCCGCCGCCGCGTTGTCACGGAAATGGAGGCAAAGGAGAGATCACAGGAGTAGCATATTTCCCTTTTACGTTTTCGTAGTGTAAACTGACGGGTGGGACCGCTGCGTCGGTGACCACGCTGGCTGAGTACTAAAGTCTCGAGTCTGAGCAAAGCACACTATTCCATTTTAGAAACTGAATACAGTTCCAAGCTAAGGCACGGGGGCTTGCCCAACCTGCTTCTTCGTCGCTAATCCGTACTTGCTGTCGTTGCGCAAGCTCACGCCACCGCCGGCGACGGGTGGGCGGCCAAGGGCGTGTCAATTGGCATCAAAGCTTATCGGTCCGCGGCAGAAGGTCGACGCTCCTCCATCGGCAACAACTCAGGCTCCGGCGGTGACAAAATTGCCGGTGAGAAAACCACCACTACCACCACACCTGCCTTTTCAGCACGGGTCGTCTTGTTCTCCGTCTAGCGTTGCAGCCCCGTCGTAGACACGAATCGTAAATCCTAGGGTGCCGACGATCTCCTATTGCGCCCTCGTGGTACTCGAGTGGAGGTCCCAAAAGGTTCACCTTGGGTCGATTTGAGTCCGCCTTGGCGTCCGTGTAACCTAGAAGATCGATCAAGCACAACCTTCCACCAAAGCACACGTTTTCCTTCTGTCCGATTTGGGCGCACGACTGCTCTGGTCTGTGGCGGCGGCAAGACAGAGTTGATCACGCCCATCCATCTATCATTGTGCCGGTGATCGGTCGCGATAAGGGTTGCGAAGCAAGTCTTCGTGTAAAATTCCGGAGTTGCGTGATAGCCGATTGCTGAGTGGAGAAGACGACGGGGGAAAAGTACAAATCTTGTGGTTTTACTCCGTCGGCTTTGCCTCTTTCCCAGGCGACGGTGACAGTGGGTAGCAGGCGATCAGGGGAGGCGTTGGTCAAACCTTCTGCTACGCACACCTGGTGTCCTCAAGAAAGACTCCAGCTTTCCCATCCAACCAGACTCACATCCTACTTGAAGCCATGACAAGGCGTTCAGAGGAGGAGAACATGAAGTGGGAGCAGCTTCAGAAGAATTTTGACACCATGTTCAGTCAGATGACTGAAATGAGTGAAGCACAGAAACAGATAAAGGCTCAGTTGGATCTTCACGGTTCAGTCATGGATGAGTATTCTAAAGATCAACAAATCATTTCCCACCAGGTCCAAGCAAATGGAGATGCCATTAGCAAGGTGACCCTCAGACAGATGGAACCAAGCAACCAGAACTACCCAAGTTTTATGAGGAACCTAGAATGGATGTAGCTGATCTGGATTCACTTCTCAATGAACCATTGTTCGAGAACATGTTTGCTAAAGAGCCCCAGCACAAGCCCCCTACTGCATCCCACCAGCTCAAGGTAGATTATCATTACACCATGCAACAGAACAACAAAGGAAAACACACACTTCCTCCCAGGCAACCTAGAGATGAAATTCCCCAATACCAGTCCAGAATGGGTGACAGATACTTAGAGGATGACAGAGATCAAAGACTCCCAAAGCATCTTATGCCAAAGATGGATTTCCCAGATTTCTATGGAGAGGATCCCAAAATGTGGCTTGACAAGTGCACTAATTACTTTGAGCTCTATAAGATTCCTGAAGAAATGTGGATCACTGCAGCCAGAGTCCATTTGAAAGACAAAGCTGGCAAATGGTACCAGGCCTTTAAGCAAAAGAACACTTTCAGAAGTTGGACCCATTTTTGCCATGAAATAGAGAAGGAGTTTGGCTCTGATGACTCCAGATCAGCAATGCATAGCCTATTGTATCTCAGACAAACTACTACCACTGAAGAATATACTACAAAGTTTCAGAACCTCCAGTATACTATCAACATGCATCAGGGTGGATATGATGATGTGTTCTACACTCAACAATACATTAAGGGACTTAAGCCTGAGGTAAAAGGAATGGTGGAGGGCCACATGCCAACAACTGTCCTACAAGCTTCTCTCTTGTTGACACCGTTTTTCGGCATGTGTCAAATGAGCTAAGACTTGTGTTGATCAGCAGCCGTTTTCCATCGGCATCAGGAAGTTATGAGTCAGTATTGCCGATGGGAGTGTGCTGTGGAAAGACTAAGTGTGTTGCTGTTGGAGGCTGGATGATCCTTGCCGACAAGGGTTAATTGGTGAAGTCGGGTGGCCTAAGCTACTAAGTTGCTGGTGCCGATTGCCGATGAGAAACTGATGCCAATTGTCGATGAGGAGATGTTGCCGATGCCGATTGCTGATAGGGATTGATTGGTGAAGACAAGTTACCAGTACAAGGTTGTCGATCGAGAAGTGTTGCCGATGCCGATGGGCATGGGGTACTGATGAGTACAGGGTGACTTAGCGCTTGATGTCAGCAGAAGACTACAGATGGTCAAAGAAGGAAGTCGCGGATTGAAGGGATCTGCCGATGGAAAGTTTCCATCAAAGAAAAGACATAAGGAAACTGGTGATTTTATACCAGTATTATTATAGCAGTTTGAATCTGGCTCTTGCATGAGTCGTTTATTTTCCTTTAAAATAGGCGTGTTTGTTTAGGAAAGTAATATTGTTATCCGACTCCTGCACGAGTCAATTTCCTTAAAGTTAGGAGTTTGTTTTAGGAAAGATACGAGTCGTGTCTCTGTACAACTCTTCATACGGGAGTATAAATATGTGCCCGAGGGCTACGTGTATGAAAAAATCCAATATCAAACAAACCAATTTTACTCTTATTCTACTTTTATCGCAATTTACCCTTTATTGCATTAGTTATAGCTTATCAACGAGTTCTTCAAGCTTCGACGGGCTGCATCACCTTGATCTCCGTCAAATCCTTGTAAGTTCCGTGTGGGAGTACCTCTGAGCTTTAGCATCCGGGCGTATCGCTGTTGCCTCGTTCAACTCTGCTCTAGTTATCCTGATCAAGCCTCAATCTCAGCATCCGGGCGCATCGCCGTTGTCTAGATTGAATCTTGTTCTAGTTATCGTCCTTGTCGATTAACTGGTCAAATCGACTAGCACGCCTCCAGATATCGAATTTCGGGTATAAGCCCGAGGTGTTCGCAGATCCTGACGCTTTTTGTGTCAACATCTCTTAGCAGCAGTGCAAGAACAAATAGTGGATAGATCGAAACCAAGATATGGCAGACCCCAGTTCAATAACAGAACTCCCACCTTCCCAAGAGCTGACAGTACAACTATCCAGCAAGCTTCTTCCTCATGGAAAAATAGACAACTCAGAGACTACAGAAAGGCCAACAACTTATGTTTCAGTTGTGGAGAGCCCTTTGCCCCTGGACATATGGCAGTTTGCAAAGTAAGAAACAAGCCTCAGGCCAATGCCATAGTGGTGAATGACCTAGACTTACAGAGAGAATTCTCAGATGAGGTCCTCAATGATCTAGCCACAGAAGATGAGCTCCAAGAGCAATTCGGGTATCAGCCCGAGGTGTTCGTAGATCCTGACGCTTTTTGTGTCAACACCTCTTTTGGCGCGCTCGATGGGACCGATTATATAAATTACACATCTATCATGGGTGATAACGCCGACGTTAACCAGAGGAACGTCATTGAAGTCTCCGAGGCCGATCTAAAAGATGATCAGAAGCTAGCCATGGAGCGGGCTATGGAGGAGTACAAGCAGTTATATCTAAAATCCTTCAACCTAAGCAGGAGCGACGAAGCAATTCAGAAGCAAGATCCGCCGTTGCCACGGCAGGTCACGTATGACGCCAATCCTGGTAAGCTACAAGAGATGGTTAATTCTGCTCTAAGTCAAGCATTAATTAGCCACTCCGGCGTGTTGTCCAATACTGTCTACAATGTTGTCATGCAATCATTCAAAGAAGGACGTGCACCTCAGTATGTTGGTCCAGCGTATCATCAACCTGGATCGGCATCTATAAGTCCATCGGTAGCCCCGCTGATGTCTTCTACTCCTGTGGAGCCGTCTACCGATGTGACTATACCGCCAAGGCCGAACCCTGAAAGCTTCATCAGGCTCAATACAGATTCAGTGGCATCGGCAAATTCAGGACCTGCTATCTAGAGTCAACCAGCTCCCATCAACTGGTGGGGATACGGTATGCCTTCAAGTCTATCTCCTGGTTCTAATCTGGTGCAGGGAGACAGCTCAGCTTGGAAGGGCTCTATGGCGTCGGCAACACAGTCACAGCCGGTGGCCCCTATGGTGCATTACTCTACGCCTTCTCCAACTATGCAAGTGCCATCAGAAGATCTTCAAGTAATTCCTAAGATACATCTGGTGCCACCATCGGCAAGCTCTGTGCCGATGCAACACATGATGGCAGTTGGCAGTCAACCTCTGGTGGCAAATCCTCAAACTGGAATGCTAGTTCCCCAAGGTAGTCTGGTGATTGATTGCTCCAGAATTCAAGAGCCACACGCCCCAGTCAGCTATCAGCCATCGGTAAGTCATATGTCGATGATTTATAATCCTAGATGGGCCGACCAGCCGCCAGCTCAACAGCCTGGCGTGTCGATGCATCATTATGGAGGCCCAGCATACACTCAGAGCGGACCATCGGTACAGCAACCGATGAATACAATGAATCAACCTAATCTGCTAAGTATGCAAAATTATCCATCAGTAAATCAACCGATGCATAGTGTTCAGATGATTGGTGCTGCGCCCATGACTACTCCGCATCATCTTCAAGAAGCGCATCAGCCGACTCCACCAGTCAACAACCAGCCAATGAGTCGACAAGAGCAGGATGCGTATTGGGCCGATAAGATCGCTGAAGTTATGAAAGAACAATTCGGCATTAAACCCAAAGTCAATACATACTCTTATCAGACTCCGTATCCTCCGGTATATGACTTGATTCCTCTCCCAAATTGGTACAAAGTGCCCGATTTTACCAAGTTCTCCGGCCAAGATGACACGTCAACAATGGAGCATATCAACCGCTTCATTATCCAGTGCGAAGAAGCTTCCAGCAGGGAGGAATTGAGGGTGAGGTTGTTCTCTTCATCATTGTCTGGATCGGCATTCACATGGTTCATATCGCTGCCTCCAAATTCTGTAATCACATGGGCCGATCTGGAGAGGCAATTTCATAAATACTTCTTCGCTGGCATACATGAGAAGAAGCTTACCGATTTGGTCAAGATGAGGCAACGCAATGACGAATCGGTAGAAAGCTTTGTTCAAAGGCTGCGGGACGTGAAGAACAAGTGTTACAGCTTGGTACTTGATGATCGGCAACTGGCAGATTTGGCCTTCCAAGGATTACCTGCCGCACATCAAGGACAAGTACGCGTCCCAAGAGTTTGAAAGCCTAAGTCATCTGGTGCAAAGGATTGCCGATCAAGATACTAAAACCTTTAAACCCAGAAAGACTTGGAACAAGAAGGTGTGACCTTCATCGGGCAAGAAGAAGACTCTGGGTCAGATGAAGAGCTGAGCATCAGTGCGGCCGAATGGGTGAAGGATAAGAAGCATGTGTCTTGTCCGTTCGGCCAGAAAGAAGCCGAAAAGTTCACCTTTGACATCACCAAGGCCGACAGGATGTTTGACTTATTACTTCAAGAAGGGTGAATCAAGTTGGCGCCCAACCAAGTAATTCCGTCGGCCGAGGAGCTCAAGAAAATCAGGTACTGCAAGTGGCACAATGCAACCTCGCAGAGTACCAATGACTGCAAGGTATTCAGGCAGCAACTGCAGTCAGAGATTGAATCTGGACGCATCAAATTTGAAAATTCTAAAGTCCAGAAACCGATAAAAATTGATCATCACCCGTTTCCAAACAACATGGTGGAAGCTAGTGGGAAAACTAAAGTGCTGACATAGGAAGCTGCCAGGAAGAACTCATCGGTAGATCCTAACCACCAAGTAGCTGAGCGCGACGCAAGAAGGTTTGCCGATGACAGAAAGGGCAAGAAGGTTGCCGATGAAAGTAGCAGTGCCAACAGGGCCCCTGGTGTTGTGATCACGCACAAATAGCCAAGGCGAAACTATCGGCAATCACGTAAAGAGTGATATCGGCAAGAGGAAGAGGAGCACCAGGAGTGGCTTCGGCATAAGGACCACTGGAAGTGTCCCTTCTTCGTTCACTGTTGGGAAGAAGGCATCAAGCTACCTACTGCCGATAATTGTCCCGAATGCAATGGATACTACACCGCCGATCGATCAGGTAAGAAACCTTGTTTTGATGACCGAGCACCCAGGTACGCCAAGCCACTCAGAGAGAAGGGGTCGGCGCATGACCGACTGGGGGGCAAGCTTAGCGCCCATGACAGGCTTGGCAGGCGTATTGATCAAGAGGAGCTGGAGGAGATGGCCAATGCAAGAGTGCCTGACGAAGAAATATTCTCTAGAGATCCCATCATCGGAAGAAGTACCGATGCAAGCAGTGGAAAGCGACACCAGTTGGTCTGGAAAACTAAGCTTCCTCAGTGGTGTCCCAAGGGTCTGACGAAGACTCAGAAAAGGAGGATTCAGCGCCAATGCCATGATGACCTGTATGACGATGAAGAATCCTCAAGGGAAAAGCAGTGGAGGCCAAAGCGCAAGGACAGGGATCTATCGGCAGATATTAATATGGTCGTCATGTTACCGATGGAGTTCATGGCACCTGTCAGTGATGATGAGGAGACTACTGAGATGGCACAATTGGTGCTGGACCCCATGACGGCTGTCTTCGAAAAGCCTGCCGATGAAGAAAGGCAGCACCTGAGGGCTTTGTTCGTTAAGGGCAAGGTGGATGGACAGCCTATGACAAAGATGCTGGTGGATGGCGGCGCGTCGATTAATATAATGCCATATGTCGTGTTCAGAAAACTTGGGAAAGGCGACCAAGACTTAGTCAAGACCGACATGAAGCTCAAGGATTTCGAGGGCAACGTGTCAACCGCCATGGGAGCCGTATGTGTTGAATTGACCATCGGCAGCAAAACTTTGCCGACAATATTTTTTGTAATCAGTGGCAAAGGCACTTATAACGTGCTCCTAGGAAGGGATTGGATCCACGCCAATTGTTGTATTCCTTCTACTATGCATCAGAGTCTTGTGCAGTGGATCGAGGACAGAATTGAAGTTGTCCGGAGCGAAGCCCCATCTACTATTGCGTCAGCAGAATCGGAAACTTATGAGCAGACCAGGTGCATATCTGGTGAAGCCTGGGACAAAGAATTTCTCAAAGTTGCCGATTACCGTATTACACCGATCCAAGCAGTCGGTTCTGAAGAAGAGTTTTAATGGATCGGTTCGCTGACGACGGAAAATTAGGGCAGGGCTTCACGTCCGCCGATGATTTACTCGAGATCGACATCGGCGATGGTAGTAAACCTAGGCCTACTTTTATTAGTGTTAAATTCGATTCCCAATGTAAACAGCAGTTAACCGATTTATTGAAAGAGAATAAAGATTGTTTTGCTTGGGATTATACAGAGATGTCTGGTTTAGACCGATCGATAGTTGAACATCGGCTACCCATCAAGTCTGGTTTCCAACCACATCGGCAACCTGCGCGTCGATGCAATCCTACTGTTTTACCCGACATCAAGGCTGAGATTACAAAGTTAATCGAAGCTGGGTTCATTCGGCAATGCCGATATGCCAAGTGGATTTCTAACGTGGTTCCTGTGTATAAAAAGAATGGAAAACTTTGTGTTTGTATTGATTTCAGGAATCTCAACAAGGCCATGCCGATGGATGGCTATCCGATGCCTGTTGCCGATCTGTTGATTGATGCTGCTGCTGGACATCAAATTATTAGCTTCATGGATGGTAATGTCGGGTATAATCAAATATTTATGGCTGAAGAAGACATATCCAAGACTGCTTTCAGATGTCTAGGTCATGTCGGTTTATTTGAGTGGGTTGTCATGACTTTTGGCTTAAAGAATGCCGGTGCTACTTATCAAAGAGCAATGAATTTCATTTTTCATAAGTACATCGGCACGATAGTTGAAATCTACATTGATGATGTGGTGGTTAAGTCTGGAAATTTTGAAAAGCATCTTGCCGATTTGCAAAAAATATTGGAATGCACAAGGGAGCATGGGTTGAAGATGAATCCTAACAAGTGTGTGTTTGGCGTATCGGCAGGATAGTTTCTGGGTTTCATGGTGCATCAAAGAGGCATTGAGATCGGCAGGAAATCCATTGATGCAATTAACAAGGTGGTTGCTCCTACAAACAAGACTGAGCTGCAATCTTTGATCGGCAAGATTAATTTCATCAGAAGGTTTATATCTAACTTATCTGGTAAGATTAAGTCCTTTAGCCCATTGTTAAAGTTAAAAGCCGATCAAGAGTTTACATGGAAAGAAGAACAACAGTTAGCCTTAGAGGAGATCAAGAAATATCTGGTAAACCCTCCGGTCGTAGTTCCACCTCAACACGGGAAGCCTTTCAGATTGTATTTGTCTGCTGATGACGGTGTTATCGGATCAGCCTTAATTCAAGAATTTGAAGGGAAGGAACGTGTAATATATTATTTGAGCAGAAGGTTGGTGGATGCTGAGACCAGGCATTCGGCCATAGAGAGATTGTGCTTATGTTTATATTTCTCTGGCATTAAATTAAGGCATTATTTGTTGTTGGCTGAATGCACTGTTATCTGCAAAGATGATGTGGTTAAGTACATGTTGTCAATGCCGATATTAAGTGGACGAATCGGTAAGTGGATTTTGGCACTTTTAGAGTTTGACCTGAGGTATGAATCGGCTAAGGCAGTTAAAGGTCAACTGATGGCCGATTTTGTTACCCAACATTGCAATATGGTAGGCTCTGTAGAGATTGCTCCCTGGACTTTATTCTTTGATGGGTCTACATGCAAGGATGGAGCAGGCATCGGTATTCTCTTAATTTCACCCCGAGGACGGAAGTATGAAATTTCGTTGTCGATTGTTGCTACTTCAACAAACAATCAGGCTGAGTACCAGGCTTTACTTAAGGGGTTGGAATTGCTCAGAGAGGTACATGCCGATGCTGTTGAGATCTTCGGTGATTCTATGTTGGTGATTAACCAATTGATTGGGACATATGAATGCCGAAGTGAAGCTTTAATTGCAGCCCACGAAAGGTGTTTGCAATTATTAAAAGAATTCAAAGAATACCACCTTGAGCATATTCCTAGATTGCATAATGAAGAGGCCAATCGGTTAGCACAGAATGCTTCAGGGTATCAACCGATTCAAGAAGTCATGACATCGGTAACAGTTGCCAATGACTGGAAAAAAGAGATTGCTAATTACTTAAGGGATCCATCTAAGAAAGTTGAAAGGCATCTAAGGTTCCAAGCTACTAAGTATGTGCTCCTCGACGATGAATTATATTATCGGACGATTAATGGAGTTTTGTTCAGATGCCTTAATAAAGAGGAATCAAAGGAGTTGATGGGTGAAATCCATGAAGGTGTGTGTGGAGCGCATCAATCGGCATTCAAGATGAAGTGGATGATTAGGTGGAATGGATATTATTGGCCGACAATCCTTGAATATTGCTTTAACTATTTCAAGGGGTGCCAAGATTGTCAGAAGTTTGGTAACGTACAGAGGGCACCTGCATCGGCAATGAATCCTATAATCAAGCCTTGGTCGTTCAGAGGATGGGCTATTGACCTCATCGGCCATATTTATCCGTCATCGAGTAAAGGGCATAAGTTTATACTTGTCGCTACCGATTACTTCACTAAATGGGTTGAGGCAATTCCTTTGAAGAAAGTGACATCGACAAACATGGTGGATTTTGTTAAAGGACACATTGTTTACCGATTCGGTATTCCTCAAACTATTACTACCGATCAAGGGACCATGTTCACATCGGGAGAGTTTGATGAATTTGCTGCTAGTATGGGGTTCAAGGTGTTAAACTCTTCTCCTTATGCTCAAGCCAACGGTCAGACTGAAGCGACTAATAAGGGAGTTATTAAGCTTATAAAGCGCAAGATTGAAGAAAACCCTAGAAGGTGGCATGTGGTGTTAAACGAAGCTTTATGGTCATATCGGATGGCTTGTCATAGTGCAACCAAAGTCTCGCCGTATCAGTTGGTCTATGGACACGATGTTGTCCTGCCTTGGGAAATTAAAACTGGTTCTAGGCGATTATCATTTCAAGATCAATTGACGACCGATGATTATGCTACTCTGATGAAAGATGAGTTAGAGGATTTAGCAAGTCATCGGTTGAGGGCATTGATTAGCATTGAGGAAAACAAGAAGAGGGTTGCCAGATGGTATGACAAGAGAGTAAAGGTAAAAGAATTTGCCGATGGCGATTTGGTTTGGAAGTTGATTTTACCGATTGGGACTAAGAGTTCTAAGTTTGGAAAATGGTCCCCTAATTGGGAAGGTCCTTATCGGATAAAGCAGTCTGCTCCTGGTAATGCCTATATTTTGGAAACTCTCGAAGGAGTTGCATTCTCTAGAGCAATCAACGGTAAATACTTAAAGAAATATTACCCTAGCATATGGGTAGACGCGTAGTGCTCAGTTGAATGCCAATGAAAGAAAAATTATATAAGCATCGGTAAAAATGTACTGACATTATATTACAGAACCAAAATCAAGTATTGCTGAGTACATTTGCCGATGTGATGGAATTTAACAAATTACAATAGGGATTGGATAACTGATATCGCACGCAGGCGAATTTGTTCTATCTCTGCTATCTCCCTAGCATCCTCATCGGCAGATCCTTCAACCGACCTAATCTTTTTCTTTAGAGCGATGGCTTGTTGGGCATTGTTGTCCCTCTCTTGTCGTAGAGCCGTGATGGTGTCGGGAAGTTGGGCTCTCTTCTGGCTGACTGCGTTCAAAGCTTCTTCAACTTTCCTCAGCTCGGCCTACAGCTCTTCCTTTCTTGCCGATAATTGGATAAATGCTTGTTCAAGATCGGTACCGGAAGCTTCCACTTGGTCGATGTTCTTGTGCTTCTCATCGGCAATTTGCTTGAACTGAAGCATTTCTTCCGTGAGTTTGGATTGGGCGTTCCTGTTGGCAATACGGCTTGAGACCCATTGGTATTGGAGTCGGCGACTCTCAAGGAAGGCTGCTTGGAGGAGGATGTCTTCTGCATTGGCAGGTAGTTGGCCTTGGAGATCCTTGAAGACTGTCCTTGCTGCGGTTGAATCTTGGACAAGTTGTGACGTGTCTTGTTGCAGCAAGGAAAGCAGTGCTTCGAGTTTGCACTTGACCTCTGCCGATAGAGCTAGAGCAAAGCTTTCTTCGTCCTCATCCTCATCAGGAATGTCGATGGCAAAGGAGAATAGGCCGTCTGCTCGAACGGGGCCTTCTTGGTGCTCCTCCTCGTCCTGGGGGTTGATACCAAAAGAAAATAGGTTATCTGGGAGTCTTGGGCCTGAAAAATGAGAAGTTAAAATGTGCCGATCGTAAGATTATACTATGAATTTTTAGGTAACTGACTTACCATCTTGAAGCGAATTTCTTGCCTGGGACTTGGCATGGTGGATGGTCCAGCCTCATCCTGGAGATCGGCAGCAGTTGCCGATGATTGAGCCTCTGCTGGGGAAGCAGTCGATGCCGTTGGTGCTGGTGGCGTTGTTGCTGGCGTTGCTTCCGATGTAGTGGCTGGCTCTTGTGGTGGCGACACCATTCTCTTATCGGGAATTTCGGCTGGTGGTGCCGATGCCGATGTCGCCTCCGCTGCTGCAGCAGGTGGAGTTGTCTCCGGATCGGGGATGTCGTCTAGTGGATGATCAGGAATTGGAACCGATGACGGTCCTGTCGTTGGCGCATCGGCAGTTGGTGGTGCAACTGGAGCCGATGGCGACGATGGGGTAGCCAGCCTCAGACGCCTTTTCTTCCTTGGCGCGGCAGCAGGAGATCCGGCTCATTTCGATGAAGACTGGGGGGCATCGGCAGCAGGACCTGGAGATGCTTGAGTGTTTGGAGCAGCTGCCGATGACCTCATTGCCTGAAAATATTAGTATGGGTTATACAAAGTAACTTGTTGCCGATGAAACAGTATGTAATTGGTATGAGTGAAGATGAGTTTACTGCAAAAACCTGTGTCAGGGCAGCAGAAGCGGCCGATGTAGCCTTGGTTTTTGCAGGTGTCGGTGTGGGTACCTGCTGAGGGGTGAAGGCAGCTAGCGTGGGGGCCTTATTACCGATGAGTGAGATGAGACTCATCATCCGAAGGTTGAAGGGCTTGCCACTGTTGCTCATCGTGGGAATCAGATCATCAACCTGTTAAGCATAAGGGGGTCAGATGTCGATGATAAAAGTAAAGTAATAAGGAATACATCGGGATAAAACTTACTGCGTTGTCAGGGATGATGTGGTTAGCGTCAATCATATGCCGATAGTGGTGCGATGACTTGGCGAATAATTGATGTCTCCATTCTTGCCACCAGGATTTATACTCATTCGTGATGAAGGAAGTTGGTGACCAGGAAGACAAGTTAATATCTAATGTATCGGCATTGGGAGGAAGATTGATGACTTTGTTCCAGTCTAGAGCGCTGGAGATAGTCTGCCTGGGCTTTACCACCTTGGAGTAGCAAAGCTTGATCGGCAGTTGGCCAAATGTCAGTTGTCTTGCCGCTACCGATGGGTAGTAGAACTCAAACGATGGAGGGGCATTCTTCCCGGATCCGAAGATGTTCACTGGAATAGCTCGGGGAACGATGTTGGCCTTCATGATTATTTGGTTCTGAGGCACATTCCCATCGTTGAGGTTGAACAGCAGCGGGAATCGGTTGTCCTCATCAACGTATGGCCACCAAAGCCGTTCCGATGCAGGGATTCCGTTGTAGAATTTCTGGAAGAACAAGCCAAACTGTTCTGCATCGGCATCGGTCCCTGGCAGCACTATGATGGCTTCTCCGAAGTTGAGTGGAGAACGAGTTGCCGATTCATCATCCCTGTATTGGTGGTTTTCCGATACGTCCCTCGGGAATTGTTGAGCGAACAAGTCAAACTGAAGCGCTTTATACATGTGTGCGTTCAGCCACATGTTGATGAACCACCAGGGACCCCCAAGATTGCCGATGGGTTCACCTAGCAGTAACTTCTGGGATACTTCATGTAAAAGACGGTATACCGATCCGAGAAGGTATCTGCCTAGGGGAAGTCTTGTTCCATCAGCAAGGAGTTCAGCTGCCGGAAGGTGCATAGTGGTGGGTCCGACTGCCCTGCCGCAGAAGATGAATTTCTCTAGCCACATGTTCAGGAAGGTGGCGTGCTCTCTCTGCCCTACCGATCCGGTCTTTTGGTGTTCTTGGATATAACCGGTCCAACCGCCGATGTTCCGTGTATTCACTCTAAGTTCGGCTTTCCGATGGAATAAAGTTGAGACATCATCGGAAGAGACGTCAAGGCCGGTCAGCATGTGCACATCGGCAAGTGTAGGGGTGGCTGGTCCGTGTCTGAACAGAAAGGCGTTCATAGTGTCAGACCAGAAGTATGAAGCTGCTATCGGCATGTTCTCGTTCTTCTCCATATCGGCAATGGAGAGTCTGATACACTGATCTAAGTCGCGCTCTAACCAGTACACTTGTTGTGTTCTCGCGACCCTAAGGTACCAGTTCTTCCACCCCTTGGTAGGTTTGGGCCATGACCTGAAGGCATCCTTCCATAATCCTAAACCGAAGCATTCAGATCTAAATGGGATACGATTGGGTTCTGCGTTGATCATATAGCTAGGATCAGGGTTCCCCATGGGGCCTAAGCAGGTGAAACTGGACTGATCGAGAGGGATTAGAACCTTGTTGTATAGTTCCTAGGGTTTGAAAAGAAAAGAAAAGAAAGAATCAGAAAAAGGAAAGGGGAAGATTCTGGATTTATGCAGGAAAAAGAACTAACGGGAGATTGGATGAGGAAAGTGGATTTACCTTAGGGATGTCGACTTGGATCGCCATTGGAGCTGAAGGAGTGCTTGCGGTTCGTCCTTGGATTGGGGAGAGAACTGTTGCTCGAGCTCGAACAGGTGCTCTTCAGAGGCGCCGCCGGAGGTTGAAGATGAAGGCAAGATGTGAAAGTGAAAGTGAACTCCGGGTAAAAAGCAGATTGGATCCTGGTAACTATTATAGGCCTGAGCCAGGGGTATTTTGGGGTTTCGGTTCACACTGTGCAGGAATGTGGAGAGGCCTGCAGTGGATGTGCGCGATAATCAAGGAGATTTGCAACTGTTTCTGCTACAATCGAGGGATTTTATTAATAAATTGCGGTCCTGCGCGTGGAGATCGAGGAAACTGTGCATTTATCTCGAAGGTAACGGCTACAGTAGAGAGAATTTCGGTGCGTAAAGATTATACACTCCGCAACTGGGGGCATGTGTTGACACCGTTTTTCGGCATGTGTCAAATGAGCTAAGACTTGTGTTGATCAGCAGCCGTTTTCCATCGGCATCGGGAAGTTATGAGTCAGTATTGTCGATGGGAGTGTGCTGTGGAAAGACTAAGTGTGTTGCCGTTGGAGGCTGGATGATCCTTGCCGACAAGGGTTAATTGGTGAAGTCGGGTGGCCTAAGCTACTAAGTTGCTGGTGCCGATTGCCGATGAGAAACTGATGCCAATTGCCGATGAGGAGATGTTGCCGATGCCGATTGCTGATAGGGATTGATTGGTGAAGACAAGTTACCAGTACAAGGTTGCCGATCGAGAAGTGTTGCCGATGCCGATGGGCATGGGGTACCGATGAGTACAGGGTGACTTAGCGCTTGATGTCAGCAGAAGACTACAGATGGTCAAAGAAGGAAGTCGCGGATTGAAGGGATCTGCCGATGGAAAGTTTCCATCAAAGAAAAGACATAAGGAAACTGGTGATTTTATACCAGTATTATTATAGCAGTTTGAATCTGGCTCTTGCATGAGTCGTTTATTTTCCTTTAAAATAGGCGTGTTGTTTTAGGAAAGTAATATTGTTATCCGACTCCTGCGCGAGTCAATTTCCTTAAAGTTAGGAGTTTGTTTTAGGAAAGATACGAGTCGTGTCTCTGTACAACTCTTCATACGGGAGTATAAATATGTGCCCGAGGGCTACGTGTATGAAAAAATCCAATATCAAACAAACCAATTTTACTCTTATTCTACTTTTATCGCAATTTACCCTTTATTGCATTAGTTATAGCTTATCAACGAGTTCTTCAAGCTTCGACGGGCTGCATCACCTTGATCTCCGTCAAATCCTTGTAAGTTCCGTGTGGGAGTACCTCTGAGCTTTAGCATCCGGTCGTATCGCTGTTGCCTCGTTCAACTCTGCTCTAGTTATCCTGATCAAGCCTCAATCTCAGCATCCGGGCGCATCGCCGTTGTCTAGATTGAATCTTGTTCTAGTTATCGTCCTTGTCGATTAACTGGTCAAATCGACTAGCACGCCTCCAGATATCGAATTTCGGGTATAAGCCCGAGGTGTTCGCAGATCCTGACGCTTTTTGTGTCAACATCTCTTAGCAGCAGTGCAAGAACAAATAGTGGATAGATCGAAACCAAGATATGGCAGACCCCAGTTCAATAACAGAACTCCCACCTTCCCAAGAGCTGACAGTACAACTATCCAGCAAGCTTCTTCCTCATGGAAAAATAGACAACTCAGAGACTACAGAAAGGCCAACAACTTATGTTTCAGTTGTGGAGAGCCCTTTGCCCCTGGACATATGGCAGTTTGCAAAGTAAGAAACAAGCCTCAGGCCAATGCCATAGTGGTGAATGACCTAGACTTACAGAGAGAATTCTCAGATGAGGTCCTCAATGATCTAGCCACAGAAGATGAGCTCCAAGAGCAATTCTGTCAACTCTCCTTGAGTGCCATGACAACCAAAGAAGCCCTCTCTTGCCTTAAATTCAAAGCCAAAGTCAAGGATAAAACCATGCTCATCCTGTTGGATAGTGGAAGCTCCCACAGTTTTGTCAGTCAGCAATTTGTGGACATGGCATCAATTCCATTGGTCCCTATCCAGCCAAAACCTGTGCAGTTGGCAAATGGTGAATCCATCACTACTGAATTCATGGCAAAGAACTTGCAATGGTTCTGCCAGGGACACACAATATCCAGCAATATGATTGTTTTGGATATGCAGCCCTATGATGCTATCTTGGGTTATGACTGGCTGCAAACCCACCCACAGATGACCTTCAATTGGGATGCCAAGACTATGACATTTAACCATCAGGGCCAACAAATCACTTTGCAAGGTATCTTACCCCTCCCTCCAACTATAACCCCAATCTCAGCACCCAAGGCATACAAGAAAGCCAAAGGTAATGATATATGGGCCTTGGTCTTGCTAGAAACTACCTAGTTACACCAACCAGATACCAAACCCAAAACCACTACCCACCCAGAGCCCATACGCCTCCTCCTCACCCAATACAAAGACATCTTCCAAGATCCTAAGACACTACCACCACATCGAACTCTTGATCATGCCATACCTCTTATTCCTAGAGCCATACCCATTAACAGCAAACCATACCACTATTCTCCCCACCACAAAACAGAGATTGAACAACAAGTGATGGGCCTTCTTACCTCTAGACTCATCACCCATAGCTAGAGCCCATTTGCATCCCCAGTACTCCTTGTCAAGAAGAAAGATGGGTCCTGGAGACTTTGTGTTTACTACAAAAAACTCAATGATCTCACCATCAAGAACAGGTTCCCTATGCCTATGATAGAGGAAATCTTGGAGGAATTGGCTGGGGCAAAGTTCTTCACAAAACTAGATATGAAAGCAGGATACCATCAAGTCAGAATGCAACCAAAGGATGAGTACAAAACTGCCTTCAAAACCCATCAAGGGCACTACCAGTACAAAGTGATGTCTTTTGGCCTCACCAATGCACCAGGCACCTTCCAATGCCTCATGAACCACATCCTCCAACCCCTCCTCAGGAAATCAGTATTAGTTTTCCTAGATGATATTCTCATTTACAGTCCCTCCCTATCTGCTCATGTGGATCATTTGCAAGAGGTCTTTGAAATACTGAGAAAGCATCAATTATACCTCAAAGAAAGCAAGTGTTCCTTAGCCTAGACAAGCTTAGAATACTTGGGTCACATCATCTCAGCGTAAGGAGTCTCCATAGACCCCACAAAGATTCAGAACATGCTCAACTGGCCAACACCAACTACAATGACTGAACTGAGAGGTTTCCTAGGGCTTACTGGGTACTATAGAAGGTTTGTCAAAGGTTATGGACTCCTCACAAAACCATTGACCTCACTTCTCAAATCCAAACATTTCCAATGGCCAAAGGAAGCCCAAGAAGCTTTTGACCAACTCAAAAAGACTATGACTCAGACACCTGTCCTGCAATTACCAAACTTCTAGGAACCATTCACTGTAGAAACATATGCTTGTCAAAATGGCATTGGAGCAGTCCTCAGCCAACAGGGTAGAACCATTGCTTATTGAAGCAAAGCATTGGGAGGGAAGAACCAAACTCTGTCAATATATGAGAAGGAATTCCTAGCACTAATCATGGCAGTTGAGAGGTGGAGGCACTATCTGCAGAGAAGCCAGTTTACTATAGTCACTGATCATAAATCTCTGTCTTATCTCAATGAACAAAATTTACATTCAGAGTTACAAAGAAAAGTAATGACCAGATTGATGGGCCTAGATTTCAAGATTGTCTACAGAAAAGGCAAAGAAAATGTGGCTATAGATGCATTGTCAAGGATAGCCCACATGTTCACACTTCAGGCAGTTTCCTCTATCCAACCTGCCTGGATCCAAGAGGTTCTAAACTCCTACACAACAGATTCCAAAGCTCAAGAACTGCTTAAACAACTCTCCATTTCCAGCCCCAACAGTGAGGGGTTTGCATTAGACAAAGGTCTCATCAGACACAATGGTAAAGTCTGGATTGGTCACAATTCAGCACTCCAAACAAAAAGCATCGCTGCTTGTCACTCCAGTGCACTGGGAGGTCATTTAGGGATTGCTTCTACATTACAGAAAATGAAGCCCCACTTTGCATGGAAAGGCATGAAAACAGATGTAGAAGCCTATGTCAAGCAATGTGCCATCTGCCAACATGCTAAACATGGTCACACTCACCCTCTGGGTCTGTTACAACCCCTACCAATGCCAGAAGGTATCTGACAAGATCTCTCAATGGATTTTGTGGAAGGTTTGCCAAAATCCAATGGATTCAGTGTCATCCTAGTCATAGTGGATAGACTGACCAAGTATGCTCATTTCCTGGCTCTCAAGCATCCCTACACTACTACATCAATTGCAACCATCTTCATGGAGAACATAGTGAAACTACATGGCCTCCCCAAATCCATTGTGACTGATAGAGACACCATATTCATGAGCACTTTCTAGAAATCCATATTCAAGGCATATAAAGTGGACCTTCATTTTACTACTGCTTATCACCCCCAATCTGATGGTCAAAAGGAGCGTGTCAACCAATGTGTGGAAATGTATCTCCAATGCTCGGTTCAGAACTCCCCAACTTCCTGGAAAGAATGGCTACCATTAGCTGAACTTTGGTACAATTCATCTTACCACACATCTCTTGGTTGTTCACCTTTCAAGGCACTCTACGGCTATGAGCCAAATCTGGGACAGGTCCCTACAGTGACTCCAGATACACTCGCTAACATTCAGGAGTTGATACAGAACAGAGAGCTTCATTTGGAAACTCTGAAACAGAACCTGGCCCGAGCTCAAAATTGGATGAAACAGTTTGCTAATAGAAAACGGAAGGATTTCCAATTCTCTGTGGGTGAACAGGTTCTACTCAAACTCCAGCCATATACCCAGTCTTCAGTGGCTAACAGACCCTACCCAAAGCTAGCCTTCAAGTTTTACGGCCATTATCAGATACTGGACAGGGTTACAGGTTGCAGCTTCCTGCTAATGCTCTTATCCACAATGTTTTCCATGTTTCACAGCTCAAGCCTTTTGTTCCGGATTCCACATCGACCTACGACACGCTGTCGGTGCTGACTGATCTTCAAGCAGCACAAGTCATACCTGAGCGCATCATCGACAGATGCCTCGTCAAGAAAGGGAACGCAGCGATGCCACAAGTCAAGATTGCTTGGTCAGGGTTGCCTCCATCAGCAGCGACTTGGGAAGACTACTACATCCTGCAGAAGCACTTCCCGGATGTACCCACTTGGGGACAAGCGGCATCTTAAGGGGGGACAAGTGTCACGGCAATGGAGGCAAAGGAGAGATCACAAGAGTAGCGTATTTCCCTTTTACGTTTTCGTAGTGTAAACTGACGAGTGGGACCGCTGCGTCGATGACCACGCTGGCTGAGTACTAAAGTCCCGAGTTTGGGCAAAGCACACTATTCCATTTCAGAAACTAAATACAGTTCGAAGCTAAGGCACGGGGGCTTGCCCGGCCTGCTTCTTCGTCGCTAATCCGTACTTGCTGTCGTTGCGCGAGCTCACGCCACCGCCGGCGATGGGTGGGCGGCCAAGGGGCATGTCACGCGTCTTCGTCTTCACCTCGTCTCCGCCGACGAAGTTGTTCACATCGTCTTCCTTGTCGTTGTGCATGTGGAATAGCCAACACATCTACCATACAGACAGTCTGTGTCAGTTTGGATATTTGTTAAAAGAAATCATCAAAGCTTAATATTGGTCCACTTATAAGAATGCTTCTGTGATCAAGGCAACAAATCAATCACAAGGACAAGTTTTATGTGTAGGTGAAAGTTTCTCTAGCTCTTATTTCATAATATATATACTTAGGGAACATATGACCGTTGAGAGCACCTCGGGAGGCGACCCTGAGAGCCCCGGTGATCTCGACGGAACTCCACCGCCGGCCATCGTTGGCTCTCCACGGGGCGAGGACAGCGTCAACAACATCCACATGGAGTACAGTTCGACGTGCAGAGATGGAAATCTGATCGATGGCGTTGGCGGCGATGGATCGCGACTCCACGCCGCGGGTGCCGACTCGGGGCCGCGATCGGACGAACGGCGACGTCGTGGATCGGAGCTCGCTGTTTCTCCTCGGATCAGGATGGGCGCCGACAACAATTTGACAAGCTATAGCGCGGAGGGTGAGAATTTGGAGGCCGTCGCACTGGATCAGGATAGGGGAAATCTGCATCGACGTCAGCAGGTATGTCCATCTCAGGTTCGTATACTGATACCCGGGGGAGAGGATTTGGACGTCGAATCTCGTTTCGACGGTGACTACGTTCATCGGCTCTGTGCCGATCCCGTAGCTGACCTCCGTCCCTCGGGAAGCAAATCCAAATTTTGGGCATCGGATGATTTGAACGATTCCGATGAAGAGGTGATGTTTCTGTCACCTGTGACGAGTGATTTGGAACGTCACGCCGCAGTTCACGGTTTCACGTCTGATCAACTGCTCGAGGCAGAGCGTGCGCTCTGTGATTCTTCGGTTCGCCGTGGAGTGGAGCAAGTTGAATCACCGGGTTCCGGGAATTAGCAGATCAAGTTCGTGAGACATTTGCTTCGATCGTTGACGGACGGACGGACCAAAGGTAGCGACTCGACCCTGGAAGGGGCGATTACCACCAGTTCGCAAGTCGCCGTCGATGACCCTTGGGGCATGCGTGGTCAAGGACTTGCGGATTCAGCGGCCTAGAGTTTGAGGGTCGTTGGCGGAGGCGATTTCGGCGTCATCGATTGTGCTCGATGTTGGTGGTCCAGAACGGGTCCCAGGAAGAGATGGGCCTGCTGCAGCCCACGAAATACTGAAAGCCGATCGGGACCTGACGTTGGGACTCAACACCAGGCGACCCGACTCGGACGCTTCGAAGGCACAAGATCGCCCACGCCGCAGCCCCCAGGGAACATTGGCGGATCATTTCTTCTCGCTGCCGTGTGACCTCGAGGCACTGAACCAGCTAACCCTAGCGACTACACCTACGCCGCAGCGCCGTTCATACGCGGAGGTCCTCCGTAAGGCCATGGCGTCTGGTGAAGGAGGTAGCACGGGGGGAGAGAAGTGGTGCAGGCCACACTGGTCGCGGAGGAGGTCGCGCCGGAGCTGCGGGAGGCGTCGTTCGGAGTGGATGGAAGGGGTTTGGCGATGGAGCTCGCGGTTTCCTGGAGGACGGTGGCGCTGGTTTCGATGGTTCGCGGTTTAAACCCGAACCTCGACACCCACCCGCCGAGCTTCGGCCCTGGATGGGAGTACGACCGCGGCAGCCGCGGACGTTTCGGCGACAGGGATGGATCGCGGGTCCCCGTCAGCATCGAGTCCGTGTTCCATACCGGGAGCCGCAACGGGGGCAAGCGTTCCGCGGAAATTTTCAGCGGCAGCAGCAGCAAGCAAGCGGCTGCACGGCAACAACAACTGCCCTCGCAGGCGTACCGGTCTGCGTCCCAGCAGCAGCAGCCCTCGCAGGCGTACCGGTCTGCGTCCCAGCAGCAGCTTGCGGCTCAGCAGAACAGTGAAGCGAGGGCGGTGGTCCAAGCTGTCGCAGCAGTGCGGACAAAGAAGGAGCAAGAACGTCAGGGAGACAAGAGTGCTCAAGTTACTAAACCAAGGGCAATGATGATGAGTGGCTCTTCTTCTGCAGGAAGACCTGAAGAGATGGAAACAGAAAATGCAGTGATCATCGCTCTAGATGAGGGGGTGACTCAGAAAAGTAACACCTCCAAAGTTTGCCGGAGGTGTGGGGTAAAAGGACATGTGGCGGCGGATTGCGCAGCGGAGGTGTTTTGTGACATTTGCAGGAGCCATGA
The DNA here is from genome assembly GCA_022036555.1 of Microstegium vimineum. NCBI lineage: Eukaryota > Viridiplantae > Streptophyta > Magnoliopsida > Poales > Poaceae > Microstegium > Microstegium vimineum. Next base: position 11,416,071 of record CM039135.1, on the reverse strand, counting down.
CCATGCGTTATGTCGGTGTTCGATACCCAAGGAACCAAAGCCGCTGGCTCACATGGTTGGTCAGGCAGCTGATGCGCTTGCCGGGTATTTTATCCCTTTTGGGCCGATACAACCAACAAAGAAAGACTCCAGGAAGGCGCTGATCACTATTATTGGTAAGGAGATTTCTATAGAACAAGTTGTTGCTTATCTAAAGGTTTTAGTTTCTGAGAATTTTGCATGGGATGTCAAAAAGCACAGCACCTCTGAGTTCAAAGTTGTGTTTCCTTAAAAAAATGAGTTGGTAAAAATGACAAGGTTTAATGCGGAGATGAAGGAAAGGGTCACTCTCAAAGTTGAAGAGTTGAAAGAAGAGGAGGAATATTTTGGGCATGCCATACCAGTTGTATGGATACGTGTGCTGAACCTTCCAACAATTCTCAGGGAGTATGTGGTGTTGTGGGCATTGGGGACACTTTTTGGGGCAACCCAGGAAGTTGACATGAAGACCACCAGGGCTAACACTTTTGGGAGGTTTGTTGTGGCGGTGCTAGAACCAGATGCAATTCCGACCAAATTAGATGTTATCATTGGTAACAGGTACTTCCAGCTCTTGTTTGAGACTGAGCCTTTTCTTCCCAATATTGGATTGCATAATGTTTGGAACAATGACTCGGGTGGGAATGATGGGAACGGTAAAGGGGCAGCAAAGGATAGTGAGATGGAGGGGGCTGAAAGAAAGGGCACTACCTCGGGCACCAGTGCTGCTGCTGCTCTGGGCAATGGCAATGCGGGTGCTTTGACAGGTGGTGGTGATGGCAGTGGTGCAAAAGACTCTGAGATGGACCTTGATCTTGATGAGGACGACCTGTTGGGAGATGACCAGGCTCTGAGTGAGGCGACACGTGACTTTGTGGGTGTCAAGAAAGGGAAAGCAGTTGAGGTTCGTTTGGCCATATCAGCAGTTTCAGGGTCGGCTCCAGGGACAGTCCAGCAGAGTGTCATGCAGCCATCGGGAGTAGCTATCAGAGGGACTCCAGAGATGAACCTAGGCCCAGGGGATGATCAGCATGCTGAGGGCAACAGTGTGGCAGTGTTGGAGTTGGAGGGCGGTGTTGACGGTGGTTCTGATCCTTTTTTGGGGTCTGTAATGAGGATGGCGGTGCTATCTGATGGTGAGCTGACTCAGGTGAGGCGTAGCAAGAGGAATGCAGATGTGGCTGATGTTCATGCTCTGGAGAAAGCAGAGAAAAGGGTGGCTTTCAAGAACCTCGAAACGCACAAGGTAACTCAAGTGCAGTTCATAATTCCTTTTGTTCGTTTTCGAATACTTTTATTGAATCAAACCTAAGTCAGGTGGGTATTGGTCTGGGTAGTGATCGGGCTGTTATTGACAAGATGATTAATTCACTAAAAGTTGTAGAACAGCATAGATCAAAACCTGCTAGTTTTTTGTCCATTAATGTGGAAGGTGAGTCTGAGGAGGAGGAGGGTGATCTAGATATCTCCCCTATTGATCGACTCTGTGGCGATCTAACTGAGGAGGTAATGGATGACTTGAGTGCAGACCTTGGCGGGAGTCTTGTCGACGTGCCCGTTCATCTAGCAAAGAGTAAAAAGAGTAAGAAAATTCCTCCAGAAAGCGTGAAAATTAAGAAAACTTTGTTTAGATGAAAGGAATCTTCTGGAACTGTAGAGGGTTAAGAGATTTAGCGAAACATTCTTTTATTCATGATTTGGCTGAAAGCGAAAGACTTGATTTTATAGCACTGTCAGAGACCAATAGAAATAGTTTCTCGACTCTGTGCCTGGAGAATTTCTGTGCGGGCGCTGATTTTGTTTGGCATTGGCGAACCCCGCGGGGTATGTCCGGGGGTATGCTGATGGGAATAAATCAAGATAGCTTTACAGTGGAAAGCATTGTTGATGGGGAATTTTACATAAAGTTTGTTCTAAGAAATAAGGTAGATGGTTTTAGATGGGCCCTTCTATCGGTCTATGGAGTAGCTCAGGATGAACAGAGAGAAAAAAAATTTATCAGAATTAGTACGGGCGTGTTCGGGTTGTGGAGACCTACCTTTCGTCGTAGAAGGTGATTTTAATATAATTCGAAACTCACTGAGAAAAATAACTCTAGATATAATGACAAGTGGCCGCTTCTTTTTAATGCTATTATTGAGACTTCAAATTTAAGAGAACTGCAGATGATCGGTAGGAAGTTTACGTGGGCCAATTATGCGAAAATTCCGACCTATGAAAAATTAGATCGAATTTTAGTGACTGCGGAGTGGGAAATCAAGTTCCCTTTGGCTACTATCTAGGCTCTCACAAGGGAGATTTCTGATCACTCTCCACTTTTACTAGAGGCAGGACAATCTTCTCATAGGGGCAATGCTAAAAAATTTAATTTTGAGTTAGCATGGCTGTCAAGAGAAGGTTTTTTTGACATGGTAAAAGAAGTGTGGGAATCCGAAAATAGGGGTAGCACACCATTGGGAAGGTGGCAGGCTAAAATTAGAAGGCTCCGTCGTTTTCTGAGAGACTGGCCTCAAAACTTGGTCTCCCAAGTTAGGACTCAGAAAACAGATTTATTTGCTAAACTGGACGAGTTAGACCGAAAAGAGGAAACTTCGCTGTTATCATCTCAAGAAGTAGAACTTCGTTTTCTACTTAAAGGGCAGTTAACAAAGTTACTAAGGGACGAGGAGACATATTGGCTCCAACGCTCCAAAGCAACAAAGTTATTGCAAGGAGATAACAATACTAAGTATTTTCATTTGTTGGCTAATGGTAGACATAGAAAGACAAAGATTTTACAGTTAGAGCAGGACGAAGGGGTTATTGCGGGAGATGCAAATTTACAAGATTACATAACCAACTATTATAAGGGTCTATTTGGGGCTCACCCTCAGAATTCTTTTTCCCTGGATGAGACTATGAGGGATGATATACCACAAGTGTTAGAGGGAGAGAACGAGGAGTTGATAGCACCATTTAGTGAGGACGAGGTTAAAGCGGCAATTTTTGATATGGAAAATAATAAGGCACCGGGTCCGGATGGATTTCCTGTGGAATTTTTTAAATTATTCTAGGAAATAATCAAGCAGGATCTGATGGGTCTATTCCATGAATTCCATATGGGGAGGTTGCCCATACATAGCCTGAATTTTGGCATAATTACTCTCCTACCCAAGGTTGCAGAGGTGACCCGCATTCAGCAGTACAGACCAATTTGTCTTCTAAATGTGTCGTTTAAAATTTTCACGAAGGTCTTAAATAATAGAATTCTAAAAGTCGCGGATAAGATAGTTGGCCCGACTCAGACCGCTTTTATCCCAGGGAGACACATTATGGAAGGGGTTGTTATACTCCATGAAACAATTCATAAGTTACATAGGAAGCGAAAAGATGGGGTAATATTCAAAGTGGACTTTGAAAAGGCGTATGACAATCTTAGGTGGTCGTTTATTCTGCAAGTCCTCAGGCTGAAAGGCTTCTCACCAACCTGGTGTGAGTGGATTTCAAAGGTTATGTCTAGAGGAAGTGTAGCCATAAAGGTTAATGATGATATAGGCCATTATTTTCAAACAAGAAAAGGAGTGAGGCAAGGGGACCCACTGTCGCCTATCTTATTTAATATAGTGGTGGATATATTAGCGGTTATAATTTCTAGAGCGAAGGATGTGGGACAAACTCAAGGAGTTATCCCACATTTGGTGGATGAGGGTTTGTCGGTGTTACAGTATGCGGATGACACTATCATTTTTATGGATAATGATTTAGAGGGGGCAAAAAACATGAAGCTTTTGCTTTGTGCTTTTGAGCAGTTGTCGGGTCTCAAAATCAATTTTCATAAGAGTGAATTATTTTGTTTTGGAACAGCTGAGGTAAACCAATCACTTTATACTCAGATTTTTGGTTGTAATGTAGGTTTCCTTCCCTTCAGATATTTAGGAATCCCTATGCATCATCGCAAGTTGTTGAATAAAGATTGGAGACACGTGGAGGAAAGATTTCAGAAAAGACTGAATGGATGGAGGAGCAAGTTGCTCTCAGTAGGAGGCAGATTGGTCCTTATTAATTTAGTTCTAAGTAGTCTTCCTCTGTTCATGCTATCCTTTTTTGAGGTTCCTAGAGGGGTCTTGAGAAAACTGGATTACTTTAGGTCTCGCTTCTTTTGGCAATGTGATGAACATAAGAAGAAATATAGGTTGACAAAGTGGAAAGTCATATGTACACCAAAGGATCAAGGTGGTTTAGGGGTTTTGAATTTAGGGGTGCATAACAAATGTCTTTTGAGCAAGTGGATCTTCAAGTTACTAAACGGAGATGGAATTTGGCAACAACTTCTTAAGAATGAGTACTTAAGAAATAAAACGATGACATAGGTTGAACATATGCCAGGGGACTCACAGTTCTGGACTGGCCTTATGAAGGTCAAGAGGGAGTTCCTGTCTTTGGGTAGGTTTGACTTGGGGGATGGTGCACAAGCACGTTTCTAGGAAGACTCATGGGTGACACCGCAACCTCTCAAGAACCTATTTCCATCTTTGTATAATATTGTGAGGAAGAAGAGCGCTACTGTTAAGACAGTATTGTCGACGTCTTCGTTAAATGTCGCTTTCAGGAGATCTTTAATCGGGATCAATTTACACGCATGGCATAATATTGTTGCCATGGTGGCAGATGTTCAGCTGCATGCTAATCGTCCAGATCGATTTCTATGGGGGCAACGTCAGAATGGGTTGTTTTCGGTTCACTCTATGTATAGAGTGTGTTTAGACACAGTTGTGTTACCTCATAATTCATTAATTTGGAAATTAAAACTTCCCTTAAAGATTAAGGTTTTTCTGTGGTACCTGTACAAGGGAGTAATTTTAACCAAAGATAATTTAGCTAGACGACATTGGCAAGGAGACAGGAAGTGTTGCTTCTGTTCGTCTAATGAATCTATTCATCACCTGTTCTTTGATTGTCATTATGTCAAATTTATATGGAGATTGATTCAATTTTGTTTTAATCTAAAACCCCCAACAAGTGTGCAGAACTTGTTCTCAGGTTGGGGGAGTGGGTTGAATAGAAAATTAAAGTTACAGATGCTCATGGGAGCAAGTGCGATGTGTTGGGTGCTGTGGTTATCTCGAAATACATTTGTGTTTGATAAGGCTATAACACCATCTTATTTGCAGGTTATTTTTAAGGGGACATATTGGATACGACAATGGACGCTACTACAGAAGGAACAGGATCGTCGACCCATGCAGGATGGATGTAGGTTGCTTGAATCAGTAGCAATGCAGATTTTTGCTCACCATGGCTGGAGTTTCAGGAGTAGACTTGAGTGTTTTTGTGATTCCTTGGACTCTGGGTTAGTCCGTCGCTCTATAATTTTGAACTGTCATATGCATTAGTCGATGCAGAGGGTGGGATATAAATATATTCCTTTTTCTAAAAAAAATACTTCTGTCAGCGATCCTATCTCTTATGAGAAAAAAATACCTGTACCAGTAAGCTAGCGAAATTGGAAAAAAAATACACATCTACCAGTAACGGCAGGTCATATCGGAGACCAGGCACATCTATGGCACCCTACCTCAGTACATCAGACTCTGAAACTGAAGGTCCATCAATGTTTGTTATCCATGTTAATACCAATTCTTGTCTCAGCATCTCATTTGCTGAAGAATTTAGAGTGTCGTTGTCATTGTAATCTGGACTCCTGCAATCAATCTCATCAGAGGAGGCACGCCTCATGTTTGGAGTTGCAAGATTGCATGAAAAAGTTTTCACCTGACATATATTTGATTAACTGATGCTGATGTGGATTCATCCGGAATATGCACCTCGTTCTCTTCCAAATTGCCCTTTGGGGACCTTTGATGAAAGCAAGCCAGAGAAGGCACCAGATTCAAAACTACCAAAGCTCAAATGAGCACAGTCTGCATTTACAGCTTGTAGATGATCAGGAATATAACTGCAGGGCTATCTTCACAACTTTGCAGATTTCTCTCTATAGATTCATACTTTAAACAGGATGTCCTGATACACCCGAAACGCCTGATCTATGAGCAATGATCTCACCGACTGGGAGCTAAGGGGAATGGGAACATCGGGAAGCCCACGATCACCGTTTAGTTTTGCACACTACACTACTGGTCAATGATCATTTCTATCTTGCATTTTGAGCCAAACTTACTCTTTCTGTGTACTGATATTCCATTTCATTTTGCTTATGTTACTTTGTGAAGAATAATGGACTACTTATGTTTCAAAACTGTTACTATTAATGCACTGCACATTTGTTAACTGTTCTCTTCGTTGTATGTTGGGTTAGATGCTATGTATATAAAAAAAGAGGCTTTACACCCACATGGGGGCGCACAATCAACCAAACAATAGTAACATAGCACATGCGCAGCCAACCTTAAAGAAGGGCACTGTTACCACTGTATTGTAAATTTTTATACAAGATGGGAGTATTCTCTGCGTATTGTTGCTTTATGAAAGAAACAATTTTTTTTTAGAAAAAAAGGAACAGAGCTTTGCATTCATTCAAACAAAATACTACTAATATATACCTGGTCAAGTTTTTTTTTCCTTATAACATGATAATCTAGCAAATCGACTTGTCTTCCACATATATCACATAAATAAACATCGTTCAACTATGTTCAAAGATTTCCCATTCAGAACAAATTAATCCAGCAGCTAGCAGCCTGTAATCACCGTCCGTCCTCGATGACTCCGGTCATCGCCGGCGACGGGGTGAGAGGCGCGATCGTCTCCCTCTGCGTGCTGAACTCCCTGGTCGTGTCGCCGGAATAGTCGCTGGTGACGTAGCTGGTATTCCCACCCCTGCGCTGCCACTCAGTGATGTAGCTTGGCTTGGTCACCACCTCAGTCACCTCGATGTCTCCGGTGAGCATCTTCACGACACGAGACATCGGTGGTCGCTGGTGAGGCGAACCCTGCGTGCAGAGGAGGGCGACACTGATGACTCTGAGTGCCTCTTCACTGTCGAATTCTTCCATCCTTGCGTCCAAGATGCCTAGTGCTTGGTCCCTTTCGTACAGCTCCCAGGCCTGCACATCGTAGAAAGTTCGTTAGGAACATAATGCCTCAGCGATCAGTACGTTTACAAGAATGAACCGAGGTGTTTTCTTGGGCGTAAGCGTAAGGATGTTTGATCAGCTTACCCACTCAAAGAGATAGATCTTGTCTTCCTCCAAGGAATTGTCAGTGTTTGATCGACCTGCGACAGTCTCCAATGCCACCACCCCGAAGGCAAAAACGTCGGCCTTTTCAGTCAGATGGCCTCTCATTGCATACTCAGGTGCCAGGTAGCCACTTGACAACGGATATATAGGGAGATTCAATCAGGTCAGATCAGGATTCAGAGCTACATTCAAAATACATGAAAGGGTGAAACACGCTTACAATGTGCCTGCAATTTTGGTGCTGACATGAGTCTTCTCCTCATCAAAGAGCTTGGCAAGCCCGAAATCGGAGATCTTGGGTATGAGGTCGGTGTCAAGTAAAACATTGCTTGCCTTGATGTCCCTATGCACGATGCGCACGCTGGACTCCTCATGAAGATAGGTTAGGCCTCTTGCAATTCCTAAAATGATCTCGAAGCGTGTTGGCCAGTCGAGGTTCAAGCCACTGTCACCTGTACATTGAAAAAACAAAAAAAAAACTTTGAGAAGTGTTGTTTTTATAACTAGAAATGTGGTTGAAGGCATGTGGTGATCGTGATTAGTCGAAGTTAGCACACCAAAGAGTGCTCGATCAAGGCTTCCATTCTCATGGTACTCGTAGACCAGCAGGGGGTGTTACTGTCAATGCAGCAACCGTATAACTTCACAAGATTGCGGTGTTGCACAGCAGAAATTGTGGCCACTTCTGTCACGAACTGGCTTTTCCCCTGATGAGATGTTTGAGAAAGTTGCTTCACAGCTATTATCCTCCCATCAGGTAGCTTACCCTGCAAAAAGAAGTTGAAGTCATATATATGGTTTTCCATAAAGGAATCTAGAAAGCTGCATACGTTACCAACTTCTACAAAAAAATTATTAGAAAGCTGCATTTGCAAGAGTAAATCGTGAGGGAGTAACCTTATAAACTGGTCCATACCCGCCTTCTCCAAGAATATTTTGAGAACTGAAGTTATCTGTAGCTAACTTTAGTTCACCATTACTGAAGACGTTTGGTCTTCCGACCATGTTGTAAAGCTCTTTTTATTTTGTTTAATTTCAAATGAGAAAGAATCAGTCAATTGTAAGATTCGATGTCTACATTACTGTATAAATGTATTTCGGCTTTTGCTATGGTACTCCGGAATGAATATGGATCGTCCATTTATTCCGATCCAACGGTCACGATCATCTATTACCTTCTAGAAGGTAATAGTATTTATTGAATTTTTATTTTATAAAAATAGGTTGCCGCCGTCGGCGAAGGAGCAGCCTTTCAACGACGTTAGTGGGGCAGTTCGTGGCGGCGGAGCCTCCCTCGGGCTGCGTCGTCCAGGCGGTAGCGCGTACGGAGCGTCGAGTGGCGGCGTCAAGGCGACGTACGACGCGTCCAACAGCAGGGGCATCCGGCGGCGGAGCCTCCGGATGGCTGCGGTGGCATCGCCGTGGTCCGGCGGTGCCGAGCGGGGCAGTTTGTTGTGGCGGTGCCTCCCTCGAGTTATGTCGTCCAGGCGGCAGCGCGTACGGAGCGTCGAGTGGCGGCGTCAAGGCGACGTACGACGCGTCCAGCAACAGGGGCGTCCGGCGGCGGAGCCTCCGGATGGCTGCGGTAGCGTCGCCATGGTCCGGCGGTGCCGAGCGGGGCAGTTTGTGGCGGCGGTGCCTCCCTCGGGTTGCGTCGTCCAGGCGGCAGCGCGTACGGAGCATCGAGTAGCGGCGTCAAGGCGACGTACGACGCGTCCAGCAACAGGGGCGTTTGGTGGCGGAGCCTCCTGATGCCTGTGGCGGCGTCGCCGTGGTCCGGCGGTGCCGAGCGGGGCAGTTTGTGGCGGCGGTGCCTCCCTCGGGCTGCGTCGTCCAGGCGGCAGCACGTACGGAGCGTCGAGTGGCGGTGTCAAAGCGACGTATGACGCGTCCAGCAGTGGGGGCGTCCGGCGGCGGAGCCTCCGGATGGCTGCGACGGCGTCATTACCGGCCGCATGTTGTTTTATTTTTTAGTTTTTTATTCATTAATTTATTTAATAAATTATTAAGCTTAAAAAAATCAACGGTCCTAATTTGATTTAAGATATTACCTCCTGGGAGGTAACCGGAGTACCTGAGCATTGGTTATGTATTTCGTACCTTCTTGCTGCTGCGCTACTCTTCTTCTCTTCTGTACCAGCATAAAGATTCCAGCTAAGGAGGCTAGTCCTAAAACAGAAGCACCAATTACTATTCCTGCAATTGCCCCTGCTTTGCTTTTCTTTTTGGGAACACCATTTCGGACAGTAGGAGTAAAATCTGAAAAAGAAGGTTTGATATATTAGCATCCAATAGGATACTTATTTCAAGCAATTATTCATAGATTGGGTTAGACAGTACTTGGTGTCACACTTAACGCTGAGATCATGGGTCCATAGTACCCTTGGGTTGGAATGCAACAAGTGCCCTTGCCTGCCCAGAAGAGATGGATCTCAAGGAAGTTTTTGGACACAGTTGCATTGTATTTCTTGTACACTGCAACATAAGATTTTCCACCAGCCGTCTTCCTTATGTCAAAATTCTTTTCTTTCAGACCGCCCTGTACAAATGTCAAGTAAGATAATAACAAAGTATTTTGGCTAGGAAACATCAAAACTCCTGATCTATGATGCATGAGATATGCACCTGGATGTATATGTCAAAAACTCTCCTTCCAGTGCTTTGCCAGGTGGGTGACTCTGGATAAGCAAACTCTGCAAACTGAAGCTCAACAGTGTAATTTCCATTCTCAAGTCCAATGCCATAGTATCGCAGTGATGATGGTGACATCCTTGCTGTTTGGAACAGTTCTGAATCCAGTGCATTCTGAAACTGCTGGGAACTATATATTATGTAACTTCCATTTGGGGCCTCATTAAATTTTCCTACATTGCTAACACCCCATCTTGTTTGACCAGTAACATAATATGATGCAGCTCCAATATTTGTAGGATCAATTTCGTAAAAAGTATTATCTGAGCCCCTCATAGATCTGTTACTTCCACAGTCTACGGCAAAGGACGAATCTGCAATTATTAAGAAGTATAAATATTAGCCATATTGCAATCCCAGAGATCATGTCAACTGCTGAATATGGTAAGTGAAAGTCAATAGGTTTCGGGATTGATTGATTGATTACCAAGAGTATAGGGTACAATATATAGGCAAGGATCTGGAGGGTTTATAAAAACACCCAATCAACGGTGATCCTTGCCTTATCAATCTATCTTATCCCCTAAGGCTACCAGGCCCATAACAGCCCAAAGGGCGCCTATTCTAACACACCCCCGCAGTCCAAACGTCAGCCACTTTGCACGTTTAGACTGGACCGACACTCCGTGAAGACCGAAGAAGGCAGCCCTTTGGTGAAGATATCCGCATATTGTGAAGTGGTAGGAACATGCTGGACACGGAGATCACCAATAGCAACTCGCTCTCAAACGAAGTGAAGATCAATCTCAATGTGTTTGGTACGTTGATGCTGAATTGGATTGGAGGACATGTAGACTGCGCTGATGTTGTCACAATACACCAGCGTGGCGCGCCGGAGGGGCGTGTGCAGCTCGATGAGAAGCTGTCGCAGCCAGGTGGCTTCTGCAACTCCATTAGCCACTGCGCGATACTCAGCTTCAGCACTGGATCTTGATACTGTGTTCTGCCGCTTGGATGACCAGGAGACTAAGTTATCACCAAGGAACACCGCATAGCCCGAGGTGGACTTGCGAGTGTCTGGACAACCAGCCCAATCAGCATCGGTGTAGACGACAAGATCCGTAGAGGAAGATGGTCGCAGCAGTAGACCAAGGTGAAGCGTGCCTCGGATATACCGGAGAATCCGCTTCAGGGCAGCAAGATAAGGCTCTCGAGGGTCGTGCATATGAAGGCACACTTGCTGAACGGCGTACGCAATGTCCGGGCGGGTGAATGTCAGATACTGTAGGGCGCCAGCAAGACTGCGAAAGTTTGTGGCATCAGACACTTGGGCCCCGTCAGCTGCAGCAATCTTCAGATTGGTGTCAACTGGAGTAGAGCAAGGCTTGCATTCTGCCATACCAGCGCGATCTAGAATATCCAACATGTACTGTCGTTGGGAGAGGAGTAAACCAGCACTGCTTCGCTGAACCTGCATACCGAGAAAGTGATGCAATTCTCCTAGATCTTTCATGGCAAACTCTCGCTGCAGGGCTGAGATGATCCGCCGAAGAAGATCAGAAGAGGAAGCTGTGAGGACAATGTCATCCACATAGAGCAACAAGTAGCTGTGTCGGAGCCGTGATGGTAAATGAAGAGTGATGTATCTGACTTAGCTTCAACAAAACCGATGGACAGAAGGTAGGTAGCCATTCGATTGTACCAAGCACGTGGGGCCTGCTTGAGGCCGTAGAGGGACTTCTTGAGCAGGCAGACAGATTCAGGACGAGTAGGATCCTCAAACCCGGAGGGTTGCTGACAATACACTGTCTCATTCAGAGTCCCATGGAGAAATGCATTCTTAACGTCGAGCTGGTGGATGGGCCAGTTGCGTGAAAGAGCCAGCGAGAGCACTGTGCGGACAGTAGCAGGCTTCACCACCGGACTGAAAGTCTCATCAAAATCCACACCAGGACGTTGAGTGAAACCACGAAGTACCCAGCGGGCCTTGTACCTCTCAAGGGAACTATCAGACTTGAACTTATGCCGGAAGATCCACTTGCCAGTGACAACATTGGCCCGAGGGGGGCGAGGTACGAGAGCTCAGGTGTCATTCTGCAGAAGGGCACGGTGTTCTTCTTCCATAGCCGCTCGCCAATTGGGGTCGGCAAGAGCACTGCGGAAAGTCTTCGGCACTGGAGAGAGCGAGACGGTGTGATAAGTAGCCGGCATCCGAAAACCACTCTTCGCCCGCGAGCCCATAGCATGCTAGTTGCTCACTGGGCGAACAGGAACGACACCCTTAGGCAAGGGAGCAGTAGTCACTGGCGGTGCGGGCACAGGTGGAGGTCGAGGCCGGCGGCTGTAGTAGTGCTCGAAAAGGCGCTCGGGGCGAAGAGGCGGAAATCCGGGCGGAGGCCCGCGAGGCGCCTGTGGTGGCGCTGAACCCGTCGACGACATAGGTGACGACGCGCCAACACGAAGGGCTGGCGGGACGTAGAGAGGCCCCGTCTCGGATGCCGCGCATGGCGCGGAAGGAGGCCCTGGTGACCGGAGCGCCGGTGGGATGTAGAGCACCGGCACCGGGGAGTCATCAGCAGCCTCGGGCGCCCCAGGCACAGTCACAGAGTGACCGGCAGGGGCGCTGGTGTCGCCAGGAGGTGCCCCAAGTTCGGCCACACGAGGACCGGCAGGGACAGCAGGAGCGTCGGAGGTGCTGGGAGACGTGCCTGCAGGAAACAAAGTGGGCGAGGGTCCAATAGGAGCTGACACCACATCATCAGTAAAATCAAGAAACTCGAGGTCGGCCGGGGTGCTAGGACCATGACGTTCAGCAATGGGAAAGGCCGTTTCATCAAAGATGACATGCCTGGAGATGATAACTCTATTGCTGGAAAGGTCAAGGCAGCGGTATCCTTTCTGGTGGGAGGAGTAGCCTAAAAAGACACAGAGAGCAGACCTGGGAGCGAGTTTGTGAGGTGTGGTGGCAGATATGTTTGGATAACATTTGCAACCAAAAACCTGAAGATGATCATACGTAGGCAGCTTTGCAAATAATGCAAAGTGAGGTGTAGAGAGCTGGAGAGTTTTGGTAGGCAATATGTTAAGGAGGACAGTGGCTGTGGAGAGGGCCTCCACCCAATAGGAGGGAGGCATAGATGCCTGAAAGAGCAGTGAGCGAATGACATTATTGATGGTACGAATAATGCGTTCAGCTTTACCGTTCTGAGGCGAGGTGTAGGGGCAGGACATGCGAAGATGGATGCCCTGAAAGAGGAAGAAGTGGCGAGTACTCGAGTTGTCGAACTCTTTCCCATTGTCGCACTGGACCGACTTGACACATGTGTCAAATTGAGTGGAGACATGGGCGATGAACTGAGCCAGCGTACTGAAAGTGTAAGATTTGAGGCGCAAAGGAAATGTTCACAAGTAATGAGTGTAGTCGTCAAGTATAACCAAGTAATATTTATAACCAGAGACACTGACAACCGGGGAGGTCCACAGATCACAGTGAATGAGATCAAACTTGCTAGACGCACGAGAGGTGGACGCATAAAAGGGCAAACGAACATGACGCCCTAACTGACAAGCATGACACAAATCTGAACAATCACTAATATGGCACGAAGTGCTGGACGCAAGCTTGGACAACGCCTCATGACCAAGGTGGCCAAGTCGCCGGTGCCACAGCGGGGAAGAAGCCTGAGCGACAAGGGAGTGAGCTGGAGGTAGGCGCAGAGGGTACAGCGGCCCGGAGCTATTGCACCTGACGATCTCGGTCCGGGAGGGAAGAACCTTCACAGAACAACTAGCGGGGTCAAACTCCACAGAACAATTATTGTCGATAGTAAATTGGCGGACAGAGATGAGATTCTTAATAAGTTGTGGTGACACAAGAACATTATTAAGACGCAAAGAAGGAGACAACTCTGTAGAACCAGTGGCAGTGATAGGCATGACGGAACCATTACCTACGACAATAGATGAAGGAGTAGGATACCGCGAAGGAAGAATATGTGAAAGAGAGGAGGACTGAGATGTCATGTGGGAGGTAGCACCTGAGTCAAAATACCAGTTGCCGGACGAAGGTGGAGTCAGGGACGTGGTGCTGAAGGCGGAGGCAAGCGCCGTCAGATCCCAGGAGGGAAGGCCAGCCACGGGGTTGTAGTACCCGGGGGCAACCCAGTGTGCAGCACCGTCAGGGGCAGCAGCCTGGCTGTGGGTGACGAAGGCCTGCTGCTGCTGCTGTGCGAGGAGCGCCTGCTGGTGCGCCTGCTGTTGCTGCGCCTGGAGGTGAGGGGGCATCGAGATCGGTGCTAACGGAGGGCGGGGGCCTCCTGGCCACATCTGGATCGAGCCCATCCAGGGGTTGTAGTAGCTGGGCCAGGAGCGACCACCACCGGGGGTAGGCTGCTGCTGTTGCTGCGCGCTGGTGGACTGCTACTGGTTGCCACCAGCAGGAGGTCGCGTCCCCTGGCCACCACCGCGCGCTATTGCTGCCTTTGTTGCCGCCGTTGCGCTTGTTGCGGCGATTGTTGGAGGGCTTGGAGCTGCCCCCAGCATTGCTGGAACCCGAGCCAGAAGGCGCAGGAGTGCTGCTGGAGGTGTTGGGCGTAGAGGTGGCAGCGAGAGCGGTGGCGGGAGCGTCCTTCCTGTTCTCCAAGGTGAGCTCTTCAAGGATGAGGTCGTCGCGTGCTTCCAGGAAGGAAGGGAAGGGACGTGCGCGACGGAGGAGCGTACCGACATGACTGAAACGCTCGTTGAGGCCGCGAATGACGTTGAGGACAAGGGTCCGGTCGGTCACGGCCTCGCCGAGGGCGTTGAGATCGTCCGCCATCTTCTTCAACTGGCGGTAGTACTCGGTGACAGAAAGATCGCCCTGAACGAAGTTCCGGAAACGCGTCTCCAGGTGGATGGAGCGAGCCTCCCGGTTGCCGAGGAACTGAGACTCGACAGCAAGCCAAGCATGGCGGGCGGTGGAGCCTTGGGCGGAGATGATCTCCGCCAGATCGTCGGTGAGGGTGGCAATGATCCACGCCTTGACGACGCAATCCATCCGATCCCAGTTGGGAGAAATCGGGACTGGGGGCTCCGCGGTGACGTGATCCCGCAGGGAGAACTTGCCAAGGATGAGCAAGAACTGATCACGCCACCGGTTGAAGTTGCCGGAGTCGACGTCCAAGATAGTGGTGACGTGATTGCGGATATTGTTGAAGGCGACCGCCTGGGAGTGGAGCTGCAGCAGAGCCACGGCTTCATGATGAAGCATGGCGGCGCGGAGATCGACGGCGGGTGTAGGGGCACCGCCAGGGGGGACCAGAGGGCCCCATGGGTGGGGTGGCGGCTGCAGCGGCAGCGCGGGCCTGAGCCGCGCGAGCCAGAGCGTCGCGCGCGCGCTGGGCGGCCGCGTCACGCTCCGCGGCGGCAGCAGCAGCTTCGTCCTCGGCCTCCTTCGCGTGGAGCAGGGCGGCGTCGCGCGCAGCCAGGCGGTCGTGCTCCAGGCGCTGAGCCTCGGCCTGCCGCTGCGCGATGTCATCCTCTTGGAAGGTAGCAGAGGAATCGACATCGACGGGCTGGCCCTTGGGGCCCTTGGGGGAGGGAGGCAGGGTCGCCATCTAGTTGCGCGGGCGTGCGCAAGGGGAGAGAAGGGGGCGCAGCACGGCGAGGAGCCGGCGCGCGGGCAGCGGAAGGAAGGTCCTTGACCTAGGCGGCTAATACCATGAAAGCCAATAGGTTTTGGGATTGATTGATTGATTACCAAGAGTATAGGGTACAATATATAGGCAAGGATCCGGAGGGTTTATAGAAACACCCAATCAGCGGTGATCCTTGCCTTATCAATCTATCTTATCCCCTAAGGCTACCAGGCCCATAACAGCCCAAAGGGCGCCTATTCTAACAGTAAGGAGTAAGAAACATACATTCCGGTGAACCACGGAAACAAGGTATATCTTTCTGGAGACAGTTTAGGCCTGAAGGTAGAATGCTGCACATTTGAAGAAAACAAAAAGTTTAACAGTCTCAATTAAAAAAAAACTCTCAGAAGCCATAACTAAATTTAAAAGTACCTGTTGTTACTGCTACCAACAATGAAGTTGTTTGCCACCAAATTCCTTTTTTTTAAAAAAAAAAATCAACTTGTCAAACAACAGAGTGATACAACCTTGAGCACATCAATATTTTTGCCCTTCAAGGAAATTTTTGTACTTCCAACTTACAATTTCAAATTATTCTGGGTAGCCCAAGAAGGGAAGCTACCGGAGAGCTGGTTGTAAGAAAAATCTCTGCAAAAATAATAATAAATAAAAATTACTACAGATGAAATAAATACACTGTTTTAGTAATTAAAAAAATAAAAAATCATGTTAGACAAGACTGAAATTTCCTGACATACAAATTGTTTAGTGAAGGGATTTTAACATCAGGCAGGCTTCCAGAAAGGCTATTGTTTCCGAGAAACCTGAATTTGTTAATGTTCGTGACAAACAAAACATACAAGCGTCAGCTTAAAGAGTTCAGTTGTATTATGAAGATGATCTCTTAAAAGAATCCCTTACAAGAATCCAAGCTTGTCCAAATTCAGTATGGATTGTGGAATTTGGCCTGTGAGATTGTTAAAGCTTAAGTCCCTGTGTCATGAGACAGAAATGTTACTTGAAAAGTGCTCCAATCGAAATTTTGTGAAAGAAAAGAAATAGCAACTGGCATATAATGAAATACTTACAATAAGGTCAATCCCGCTAGATTAGAAAAATTTACTGTTGCAAGAGTATCAGATATCCTGCAATTCCTTAATATCCTGTGAAAGATAACCAATTTCAGTACCATCTACACTGCCAAGATATGAAACTGTACATTTACAGTGAAAAGTATGTCGCATACAGGACATTCAAAGATGTCAAGTTACTGATAAAAGACAATGAAGAGCTCCCATTTACAATATCACCGATCCGTCTGCACATGAAGATGTCTAACAAATCAGTTTCCACAATAAGCTTGACCTTGTCAACTATCAAAGGAACAGGAACAATAATTTTTTCGAAGTAAAGAACAGGGACAACAGTGAATGAAGTACTTACAAGTCTGTCAATTTGTTTAGATTGGACAGACTTTTTGGGACTGGGCCTTCAAAAGAATTTCCTTGGAACCTCCTACAAGTTCATAAATTTGTGTTCCTAATAAGCCAGCAGCTGAAAGATTCATTTGTCATTTGAACAAAATAAACGTTAAGCATGAAGTATCATGACTTTTTTTATCAGTCAGTTTGATCTGATCGCATGAAAATGTGTCACATTTCTATTAGGAGAAAAAAGTGAAGAATTATTGTGCTTATGAATAAGAAAAGAACATACTGTATGCACAAAGTCCTATTGCACAGTTTCCAAGAAGTATTTTCATAAGAAAAATGTACTAAATAATCATGCGAAGCAATTAATAGTAGTCTTACAGAACTTCCAACTGAGTCAGGTTCCCGAAGAAATCAGGTATTTTTCCTGTGAAATCATTGTCCGATGCCCAGCTGCATGCACAAGAAAATATATTACACTAAGAGTGTGATATTAATTGGACATAACTTGTTGCTGCAGTATTGAGCATACAAGATCTTCAAGTTCTTAAGCTTTGAGAATGTCGAAGGGAATGGACCGCTGAAGCCAGAGCTGTCAATGTACCTGCAAAGATAGTTGAGAAATTTTAGTTCATTAAGAAGTGAAGTTTGGCAATACAAAATATGCATTTTACATTTGCTCCAGTTTGGTCAAGTTGCCCAGTTCAGAAGGAAGTTCACCAGTAAAATTGTTCAAGCTAATGCCCCTGAAAGAAAAAGTGAGTAGTTCAGAATGCGATTACACACATGTATGTGATGCTATGAACAGAAATAGTCATTTTTTTTTTGATGAGCCATCTGAAACACTTGAAACACCAAAAGTACTAGGGGGGGAATGATGTTGATGTGCCAGTATTTATTATTTGAAGATGCACTTTTATTTCACCTAGTACTAATATAGTCCAATGTCGAGTAGCCACGCAAGGTTAGCAATTTTTATGTAGAACTTAGTAAGGTAAAGTAAACAATAAGCAGAGAACTCTTACAATGAGATAAGATCGCTAAGGTTTCCAAGCTCCTTTGGAAGTGTTCCAGATAGCGGATTGATAGCCAGAGATCTTGCAGTATTTTGGAAGAAAATATGGTTAAGACAAAGTGACAGCTAGTAAATGAGGCACAATCAAAGTTTGAAATTATATTCTTACAAGTACTGCATGGGAAATTTTGCAATGAACGATGGCACGGGACCTGTCAAATAATTCTGCTGCAGGTTCCTGAAACATCATCAGAGGCATCAAACCAATTAGCCAGATAAAGAATACCAGTGCTTAGTGATTCTTGTCAGGCAAATAGGGTATTATTGTGAATAACTCTTGGGAGTGATTTATTCAGGGAAAAATAACTTGAGCATATGTACAGGTCAGATAGCATACAGGTTATTGAGATAGGTGAGGTTCTGCAGCTCGGCTGGTATCTGGCCGACAACATTCAAGGCATACACTTTCCTGCAGAAGAAGCAAAGAATATGTCAAAACAAGGCCTCATGCCCTCATCTCATCGGGTGAAGTAAAAGGAGTAAAAACTATGGCTTTGTTTGCTTGGCTTATCAGCCATGATATAATACTACTTTTATCTCACAACAAAACGGTTAAAAACAGTATCAGCCGGTTTATCAACCGCAGAAACGATCAACCCGAACACTCAAACAGGCTTGCCTTTTGTGCATGTTTTCTTATTCCATACATATGGGAAATATAATCTTGACATCCTCCAGAGTCAAAAATAAATATCAATAACATAATATATAATCAAGCCCCGCTCGGGCGTTTGATCGAGCAGATGGTGATGGAGCTGAGGAGGGAGAGGGAGATGTACAGTTTGGTGATGTGGCAAACGGTGGCGTTGTTGTAGGTGCAGTCGCACTTGATGGCCGGGTTGATGTTTGGGTTGCTGTCGACGTCGGTGGTGTCCACGGCGACGCCGCTGCAGGGCTCGCCGCTCATGTTCCACACCGACGACGCCTTCAGCCCCCATCGCCCCAGGATCGTGTTCAGTGCAGCCACTGCATGCCGAATTCCACGCACACGGAAACACTATAATACAGTACATGGCTGCTTGGGCACGAATGAAGATTTTGCGCCCGCCCAAAGACAAAAATGTACATGTAGGATTACACCGGCACAAGAAATTTGTGCAGAAAGATCTGATTTCTATAAGTAGTACTGTAGCTAGGCAATGGAGAATGGACACGACAGTTGCGGCACTGCACGTACGTACCTTCGGCTGGATCAGTCCGTGCTGTTTGCTGTCCTCTCGCCGCAGCCACCCACGAGCACGCGAGCAGCAGCCAGAGGAGGAGGTGGCTGCCGCTGCACCTGCTGGCTGCCATTTCGTTTGTTCTCTGGTGATGAGAAGTAAATGAATGGCCTGGAAATAAATGGTCTTTTAAGGATCAAAAGTATCAGCAATCGTCGCCATCATGCACCCGAGGACACACACAAGAAACATTTTTTTTTTAATGCGGATCGATCAACGAATACTGTTGAAAGTTGACTAGCAGCCGCCAGCAGCGTGGGTCGTCTCTCGCTGTCGTCTCTCAATCAGCTGCCTGCTAAGCTAGCTACCCGGTCAGCAGGTTCATACCACTGTATAGCGATAGCGACGGCAGTGCTTTTTACGGCGTTCCTACCTGCAGCGACTTTGAACATTGACCAACCGTGCTCCTTGACGCGATGCCAATTCATTAAGTTGAAACTAATAACAGGATATATATATGTGCTTCTAACTCTCCTTGATAATTGTTTAGTCTAGGGAGGCCATAGTACTATTATGCTTTGTATCCAGCCTTTTAATTGGAGAAATGAAAAAAACAAAGGTTTCTTTATTATTTTGGGTTTCCTATACCTTTGTAGTCTTTTTTTTTGGTTCTGAACGTGCCTTCACACATTGTCCCCAGAACCCATATGGGCTATAGTTGGTACACAAATAGTGCACGTATTGTATATCCCATTGCCATGGTCAGTAACGTGTATATTAGGAGCATACGCGCCCAAATAGATCAGTGGACTAAATTAATAATAGCTCGCAAATATATACAAGAATCCGTCAAAGGTCATGATTAATTCGGCCTTAACAGAGACGGTTGTATGCCCGCCTTGCATGGCTCGGTAAATCAAATAAAAAGCGAAAAGAATAAAAATTTGTTGACTAGTCCAGTGAGCCCACCCACGGGCCCGCCAAGCCCATCCACGTGTCGTCGCCGCTCTGCTCGCGGAGAGCGCCGAGCTGGAGGGACCACTTGCCGGATCTGCTGCATCGGTGCTAGATCTGTCCCGTGCCACCGGGCTCGTCTGGCTTGCCACCTCCTGGAGATGGATCCACCGCTCGGAGGTGAGCCGCCGCAATTGCTCCGATGGGGGAGAAACGTTGCAATTTTTCATTGGGTGGAGGAGGCGCAGCCGCCATGACCTACTCGGGTGGGGAAGGGGTGCCGCTGCCTGCTCGATGCAAGAGAGGGATGCCGCCATGAGTTGCTCGAGTGGAGGGCCACCGGGAGGGGAGAGGAGGGGCGTCGTTGGGAGGGGAAGGGTGGGGCTACGCTAGAATCAGGACGGGAAGTGTGGGCGCGGGTGAGAGCAGGGGTACGGTTGAGGCTTAGGGAGATAGATAAGTGAGGAAGAGAGTAAATCTAGAGTTTAATTTCATTATATAGTGTGACTTGATTTTTGGGCTCAATGGGCTTTGTAGTGGGCTCGGTCATATTAACTGAGACGGGCCTTATCACTACGTCAAAAAAGTTTAACCGTGACGGGCGATTTTGGTTTCCCGCAGCGGACAAACGCGTCCGTCGCGGTGACAAGGTCACGATAAATCGTGGCCTCACCACGGCGGGCACCTTTGCCCGCTGCGACAAACTTATTTACCGCAGCGGACGCATAAGGATGTCCGTTGCGGTTAATTCTTTGGAAAAAAAGAAAAAACCCTAGACGGCCCGCCGAGCCCATCGGGCCCATGCCGCGCGCCACTCCGACCCCGCTCCCGCACCGCCGCGAACCCGCTCCCGCGCCGCGAGCCGCTGGATCTATTGTCGGGGTTGTCTCGCCGCGTGGATCCACGTCGTGGGAGGTGGAGTAGACGCAGAAGCCCTGAATCCGCCACCGTGTGGATCCCACGCCGCGTCGGGCCGTCAGCGTCGCCGCGCAAGCCGCTCGCGCCGAGCGGCCGCGCCGCGTCGCGCCGTCCTGCGTCGAGCCGCCGAGGCCCCGCAACCCGCGCTGCCGCAGTGGGCTCGCGCCGCCGCGCGCCGTCTGCGCTCCAAACGCCCGCACCCACCGCGACGGTGGTGACGCCGCCGCGGCGTCCTCGTCTACCCGACAGCGAGACGGACGGGATTTGGTTCATCCCCGCGGCCGGATAGGTGCAGGCGTGTTGTGTGATGTCGGTGGTGAGGGCGTTGTGGTAAATCGATTTACTGTAGCGGGCAAAATTGTTTGTCACAGTAAATAGAAAGTGTCTGTCGCGGTAAATCGTGCGGATTTACCGCAACCGACAAAAAAAAATTTCCGCCACGGAGGACATTTTGCCAGTGTTGTACTAAATCATTTTTGACGTAGTGTATAAGAGGTTCACCTCCGAAAATGGGGGTCACCTCACCTCCGAAAATAGGAGTCGCCTCTGTTAATATATTTTAGGGTGTGGGTAGCTTGTGACCGACTCCAATAATAACGATTAATTGAGGTGTTTGTGTTAGAGCAACAACGACAGTTAAATTAATAGGTTTAATTTGAGACGGTTTTGTTATATTGTCTGCCTCGGTTAAGCATTAACGAAGCGATTGTTAAGCTAAGCTAGCTGTCTTTGCCACAAGTGCAGCCGGCCCAACCGCGCGCCTCTAATGCCAATTTAGAATTGCCTGCAAAAGATTTTGTATAGTAGTGGAAGTAAAAAAAAAAAAGAGACGGAAATATGTTATACATATTAGCAGCAGCGAGACACGTCATCCACCAACATATATTTAGTTGTCCGTGTCAACATATCACATAATTCACTAACATCAATTTATAACAGTTTAGCCCTTCACATAGGTAATTATATGTAGTCTAATTTTATTCTAATCATTCACAAATCCCACGACAATGCGCGTGATATGCTTAGTTATAATAATTTAAGAGGACACTAGAGCCTAACTTAATGAGTTATGACATTTGATTATTGCCACGACAGCGTCCAACGATGCAACACACATAAAAATCAACCACTAACTTGCTACGCATGCCCTCTCCCCCTCTCTTGAGGTTGACGAGTATACAAAGTCGTAGTGCATTCATTGTAACAGATACTTCAAATTCGCCCTGTGGCTCTCCCATCGTGTCCTCAACTGCCATTGACAATAGGTACAAAGGTAATTATTAGTTATACATAATACTCGATTGCGATCGCTACATACGTACTACATCGAATGCGATGTGAAGAAAGAGATGTATGTACAGTACCTAAAGATTGAGCAAGACTTGTGTGATCCTAAGACTAAAGACTTGTGCGCAGAAAAGTAATAAAGTCCACCAAAATTAAAATGAGATAGTACCATTTGATGTGTTGCGTGGAAATGTCGAGCTGACCGTACTGGGCAGCTATTAAATCGAATAGACACTTTTCCCACGTCCCCCCGCGTTGGAAACCAGCAGCGATTACAACTAAGGCGCTGTTCGGCATGGAGCCGAACTCCACACCAGAGCCGGTTAGAGCTAGCTAAACACTCTAACTCAAAATAAAAGTTGGAGTAGCCAAACTCTACAATTATTGGAGCTCTAGTTTATTCTCTTGGAACACCTCTTTTTCAGCTCTAGAACCCTCTAAAATAGCCGTAGATATAGATACTACTCCAGAAACTCAAATCAATGCCGGTTCAAAACCCCCCTTCAGTGGTGGTTTTTGAACCGGCACAACCACGTACTTCGGCAGTGATGAGGACATCTCATCACTACCGGTTATGCAAAACCGGCAGTGATGGCTCAAGCATCACCGCCGGTTCGTGTTACCAATCGTCAGTGATGCTTGAGCCATCACTGTCGGTTTGTTTCACCAACCGTCAATGATATTATTATTTTTATAATTTGCATTATATTACAATTTTTACCATCAACATTATATTACAGAAATCATCAACATTTACATTACAGAAACCATCAACATTTATATTACAGAAATTCATAGAAGTGTCAATCTTATTGTACAATAATTCAACGATTTAGTACTATCAATTCAGTGAAGTGTAAGTCACCTATCTTGTAACAAAAAATCTCATCGATGAACAACAACGTATTAAATAGTACACTCTCTTTTGCTTCACACTTATGAGCACATGGTGTACTAACTATGTTTAACAGTGGTCGAGTAGTTGGTGGGGCTACCAACTTTGCTTGAAAGCCTGCAGTAGTTAGTGTTGGCTCTTCATCAGCATATTGCCAGTCATAACCTAATGCATCCATTACTTCGTTCAGAATAACTTCAAAACTACACCTTGCGTAGGTCATGTCATACTCCTCTACCTATAAGTATAGGGTTAATTATGAGAGCAATATTGACAACATATAACAACAAATGTAGGTATAAGCTATGAGTCTTAAACTTACCATTGGTGAGTTCTGAGCCATTCGTGCACGGAAACCCCGAAGATCATGATACATGTTGCGATTAATAGCTTCAATCTTCACTGATGACATAGTAGGAAGTGTGATCTCATTTCTTGAGAGCGTGACAGCACAAGCAAAGACAACATACTTAATAGCAAGACCACGCTGGGGTGTCTGTATTCCCACCTCTGAGATTTCTAAGACATTGCGCCCGCCAACACCACCGCGGCCACGACCACTACCACGACCACGACCATGACCGGCCATGACCATGATCCATCCTAACGGAAATTGAAAATGAAATACAACATTGGAGTTGTGGACCATTGTTTACATGATTAATCTGAACATCCACATTGTCAACCCCAAAATAGGCAAGTGTTCCTTTAAGCCAATATATTGGATCAATCATCTACAGTACATATAAGACATGTTAATTAACTTGGATGATCTAGTCATACATATGAAACATATATTGATTAACTTACTATGTTTGGATAATTCCGCGGTACTACCGGCAATACCGGATCAAAATCCATCCAAGTACAATAACCATTCCAACCAATTTCTTCCGGTGGTGGGAGATTACGACGTCTAACCATCTATATATATATTAAATCACATATCAAATAACATATATTAAGATTATCTATCCCTGTCTCTCCATCTCTCTCTCTATCTATCTTTCTCTACATATCTATCTATCTCTCTATCTATCTTTCTCTACATATCTATCTATTATCTATATTAAATTTCATATCACATATCAAATAACATATACTAAGATTATCTATCGCTCTCTATCCATCTCTCTATCTATCTATCTATCTCTCTATCTATCTTTCTCTACATATCTATCTATCTATCTTTCTTTCTCTACATATCTATCTATTATCTATATTAAATTTCATATCACATATCAAATAACATATACTAAGATTATCTATCCCTCTCTATCCATCTCTCTATCTACCTTTCTCTATATATCTATCAATCTCTCTATCTAACATATACTAAGACATATCAAATAACATCTCAAATAGGCATTTCGTCAAACACCATGGTACCGTGGAGGGAGGTCCGCGGTGCTTGGCGTCGTGGAGGGAGGTCCGCGGTGCTTGGCGTCATGGCGAGGACACTGGCGTGGAGCACCGTCCTCCTGCCTGCTGCGGCGGCGACGTTGCTTGGCATGCTGCGTGCTGCTGAAAGACCTTGTTTGGTTTTGGTTAATTGATGAAACCTACGGACTAACCCTAGTGCTAAGTGCATGATCTAGCTAGGGTGATCCACCTTGACACATGAAGCTAAAAGGATGACAATGGTGTATTGATCAAGTGCTTCATGGACTAAGGAAAAGAAGAAAGAGAAAAACAAAGATGGGCTCAAGACAAAGGTATATCATAGAGCCATTTTTGGTTTAGTGATCAAGACACTATAGAGAGTGTGATCACCTTTAGGATAGATAGCCGTACTATCAAGAAGGGAAAGACATTGTGATCGCGGTTATCAAGTGCTACTAGGTGTTGTCATTCATGCATGTGCATTAAATCATCTAATAACATAGCCTTGCTTAAAACCCATAAAATATATGCTAAACATCTGCTCTAAGGAAGTACCATAAGTGTTTGGCACAATGGAGCAATGATGGAAAAGAAAGAAAGAAGAAAGGAGCAAAGACAGAGCGACGGACGCTGAGGCCGAAGGCAACGGACGCGGGTCCGACGCGACAGACGCTGGCGCCGGACGCTGACGCATGCATGACAAAGCGTCTGTCGCCAACACAGAGAGCTCTAGAAACATTCACTCTGTGACGGATGCGTCTGTCGCATGAGCGTCGGACGCTAGCGAGCGTCCGGAAATATTTTCTCAGAAACCCGAGAGCAACGAGTTGGCGCCGGATGCTGAGGCACAACGTCTGTCGCAAAGCAACAGAGCGTCCGACGCCCAGGGAAGCTTTTGGATACTTACTGGAAGTGCGACGGACGCTGGCGTCGGAGCGTCCGACGCAAACTTGAAGAGCGTCTGACGCCCCCGAAAGAGGCACAACGGCTAGTTTTTGAGAGGTGTCTATTTAAGGGCATGTGGCCGGTTGGAGCTCGCTCTCTCGAATCTTGGATTTGTCATACACTCTTGTGAGCTCCCAAGCACCTCTCCCACTCATCTCTTTGATTCTTGTTCATCCCAAAAGAGATAGAGTGGATCCAAGTGCATTGCTTAGTGATTTGCATCTATAAGCACTTAGTAATCGTTCTTGCTACGATTTTCTTATTATTCTTGGTGTTTTCCAACACCTAGATGACTTGGAGCAAGAAGGAGGAGTCAACACGAGTTGGTGATTGTTCGTGGTTGATCCTGGTGATTGTGAGAGGGCTTGTACCCACCTCGACGGAGAGCCAAAGGGTAACTCTAGTAAATTGTTCGTGTCATTGAGTTACTCTCACTTGGGTGGATTCTTGTGGCGCTCAAGTTGTGAGCTAAACTTGTCATTGCCTATTAGCCACCGAATCACCATTTGAGTAGTCGACACAACGGGGACTAGCTTGGTGGCAACCAAGTGAACCTCGGGAGAAAAATCATTGTGTCATCTTGTCTCCCGGCTATTCATTGGTATTCATTGTGATTGGTTCATCCCATTGACATCCATACATCACAAGGCATCGGTATAACAATCACCCTTATCCTTGTTTTTACATTTCTTCATATCTTGTCTAGTTAGCTTGCTAGTTAGTTCTTTTGTTAGTTGTGCTAGCTTGCTTGAGCTAAGTGCCTTAGGTTCTTGCTATTGTGTGTTGGCACTTAGTTAACTAGAATTACTTGGATAGGTGGCTTTACACCCCAAATAGAGCTAGAGCAAAAAGCTTCGTTTTAGTGTTATCTAACCCTTGCTCTAGTGGTTTGTAGAATTTTTAATAGGCTATTCACCCCCCTCTAGCCATCTAGGACCTTTCAGCTGCGGCGGCGTGGGCGTGGAGGGCGGCGGCGGCTGAGTGAGCACTGGCGCACGTCTGGATATTTCGGAGCGCGCCAGTGCCCACTTAAATACAAACCTTGCCGTATCACTGCCGGTTCAAGCCACGAACTGGCAGTGAAACAATACATCACTGCCGGTTCGTGGCTTGAACCGGCAGTGATACGGCAGAGAGATATCACTGCCGGTTGAAGCCACGAACCGGTAGTGATGTATTGTTTCACTGCCGGTTCTGCCCCTACCCCCGATAAATGGGGGCCTCTTAGAGCCTGAACCGGCGGCGATGAGGCATCACTGCCGGCCCAAACACAACCGACAGTGATTGTCGTTTCTGTAGTAGTGAGAGTTCCAAAAAATTACCCACCTTTGCTATCGATTACAGGCTCCAACCCATCGAACCGTTATTTCCTCTATTTTTCTTACCACCCCTAGCTAACTCATCCCTCCCATGCTCCGCCCGTGTCCTCCACTCGATGTGGAGTGCCGCAGCTTCACGCGGTGCTGCCGTGCTTGTCCTTCCCACCGATGGCCGCTGCTGTCCCAACGCCTCCACTCCCCTGTCGCCCTCGCCTCCTTCCCCGCGCCTCCACTCCCCTATGCCTCCATTCCCAAAACCGTTAGGAGGCAGACCTCTTAGGAGGCTCGCCTTCGTAAATATATTTTAGAAGGCCATTTTTTGACCGTCTGCATAATTAGATTTTATGAGGTGGTTAATTGTGACTGTCTTAGTTAATGGTCCGACATTTTCTAAGGTGGTTGGATTTTGTGATCGCCTCATCAGCTAATGTTTACGCACCCTCTCGCAAAATTATTTTTGTAGTAGTGCTCCTAGCCCTTTATCCAAAAGACACTTGTTATTAAGATGTACATTTCTTGTGTATTCATTTTCTAAATTTTGAAATAAATATTTTGGACCCTAAATAGATTCAAATATAGACGGTTTCACCTGCAAAGTTGTACTATCTTGGAGTACGACAACTTTGGTTTTGTCTGTTTCTCTATCCGGTGTAGTTTGATAATTTTGATTACAAAATGTGAGGAAGTCAAATATTAGCTGCAAAGTTGTAGATATCTTGGAGTACGACAACTTTAGTTAAATGATTTTAAATTTTAAACTTGTCAACTACAAAATAGTATAGCTATTTGAAATCTACAACTTTGGTTTATTCATTTATCCATCCTAAATCATTTTTAAAAAAAAATGAATTTCAAAATGCAAGGACTTGGAACTGAATTCTGGGACTATGGATTAGTTCCAAAAGGAAAAGTTATTGATAAAATGCTTTAGACCTTTTCTGAGACCTATAACTTTGGTTTTGACATTGCTTCGTCTGGAGTAGTCGTTTCAATTTTTTTAAAATAAATTTTGAATATGAAAACTTCAAGCAGAATTGGCTGGATGTCCTGGATATATATCATAGTACGAGTACGTGGTGTGAACTATGGACCGATAAAAAAAAGTCAAAGGGGCGAGTATTGAAAAACAGAGCTCATTGATACTCATGTTGATAGCAGATACTACATATATGCTAAAAAGAATACGACTATGATTTACGTGCTAGTTAAATTGCTTCATATTAATCAAATTACTACAAGTACTATTCATATTTGTGGCTCCAAATTAATTTATTATAAAAATATATTTTGTAATTAATAATGTAATGGTATTATTTGATATAAAAAACCATTTATACTTTTTAATCTATAAATATATCAAATAGCAAACCTTGACACTGTTGTAGAATTGCATTGTTTTGGAATAGAGGTAACACGATATTCAGGACTGCATCTCCCGGTAGTAGATGATGGCGCGTGTGGTGTGGTCCAGTACTTTGACGAATTCAATTCCGCAGCCATGGAACTTCGCTAGTCTGAATTCGCTTTGGCCACTCCCATCTTATCGTACGTACGGATCATGAAATTTTGGTGGCACAAATAAATACATACAGTAAATCCTAAACACGTACGAACATAAAGTGACGCTGACGCTTCATCGATGGAGACTGGCCTGTTTGGGACTGGAGACTGGCCTGTTTGGGACTGCTATACGAACTCTGCTCCACAAACTTCATTGTAGAGTAGCTCTACAAACTTTAGGTTTTTGTGGAGCACTTCTTTAGGTGCTCTCACAACTCTATCTTTTTTTTTTGGAGCTGTGTGCGTGGAGCTGAAACCGTTTAGCTAAAAAACGTGGAGCAGAGCTAAAAAACGTGGAACGGAGCAGTCCTAAACAGACCTTTTGATTGATATATATATATATATATATATATATATATATGTCGGGAGAACGTTGACATGGTAAAGAGCCAGCGTAATAACTCGTCCGATCATGACATCATGTGCACGTACTACGTGCCATCCTATGACGTCAAGGTTACGTAACCTTAGGTAAAGTGGCCGATCCATAGGCCTTTCAACAACCACCTGTACTAGTTTTGAATAGTTTGGGCCTCTGACGGAGTGGGCGGCCCATGAATAATGCTGGGTTGGGTGGGCTGAGAGAAAGAATGGCTTCTTTTAAAAAAAAAATTAAAGGAAGGTCATTATAATATAAGAGGTAAAAAATGGAAAGCCAAAAACCGACCACGATGGGACTCGAACCCACAATCTCCCGCTCCGGAGGCGAGCGCCTTATCCATTAGGCCACGCGGTCTTTTTCTGAGGCTACAGGGTAATGATCATTATGTTTTATGCTTATGCAGACAAAAAGGGATAAAACCTACCACGCGGTTTTATGTTTTATGCTTATGCAGACAATAGGATTAACTACGCTCTGATTCACGCACCGGAGCTGGAGACGACGGAGAGAGGTCATCCATGCATGGCCAACGAGCTTTGCTCTTGGCCGCAGGTTCCATATATGCATGTCCATGTTGGAGGTATGGGGCAAATGGAGGACCCTACCTACTACACACAGCCGTACATGTTTTTCCCTCCCCTCGTCGTTAGTTCGTTACACACGTAATATGTTGCTTGCAGTGCAGCGCGGCCGTGCCTGACGCGGCGCCGCCGTACGGGGATCGGGGATCGTGAGACGTGAAAGGAAACTGTACGGGTTGGGACGATTTGCAAAATTTTAGATTAGATAGGATGAGTGAAAGGGTTCAAGTGCTAAAATAACTCACCTTTATCTTTAACCATTGGATTAGAGTCTAGTGATCTAAATTAAAGTTTGCATAGTTTGCACAACTCTTTGGTTTCCATAGTGTAATGAGCTCATGTTTAATTAATTTCCAAATAGGTCCTAAATCAAATCACAGTAAAATATATGTAATTACAAAACTTAGTTTTTGAGAAAATAAGAAATTAGATTTTTCCACAACCACTGGTACAGAAAAAGGGCTCTCGCTAATGCGGAACTAAAGGGGTAAAGGTGAAGGTGTCTCGATTGAAAAAATGAGACTAAACGTGGACCTTTAGTCTCGGTTTCACCTCCAACCAAGACTAAAAATGCAGCTAAGCCTTGCCACGGGTCCGACACCTTTAGTCCCGATTGGTGTTTCCAACCGGTACTAAAGGTGATCTTTTTTTTCTTCCCTTTTTCCTTATGATTTCTTTTCAATTTATTTCATTATGATTTGAATTTGGTTATTTGTAAAGGAATTCTATATGCAATCCAAACCAGGAATAAATATGTCTTTAGTCCCGGGCGTAAAATTTGACGGGACTAAAGTAAGGATGGCAACGGGTCGAATTCGGATCGGGTGGAATCTCCGTGCACCCAAAACCAAAACCTGAAGTCAAAACCCGAAACCAAAACCGAAACCAATTCAGGTGAAAATTCATCACCAAAACCAAACCCGCGGATACCCGAAACCCGAATGGATACCCGAAACCCGCGGATATATATACACATTTCACATGTATAAACAAGAGACAACAAATAATAAATATTTTCATGAGTTAACTTTGAATAAATTTAATAATCTAAGTAAACAAATTATTATTAGCATATTATAAAATATGAATTTTAATTCCAAATAATTTATTTTGGATATCCACGGGTGAAAAATCAAACCCGAAACTGAACCCGATCGGTTTCGAGGCCCCGAATCCGAAAACCGTGGGCGAAAAACTACCACCAAAACCAAAACCGTTGGACCCGAAACCCGCGGATATCCGAACCAAAACCGACCCGTTGCTATCCTTAGACTAAAGCCCCTGAACCAAAGGTCATTTCTCTACTAGTTAGTGAACTCGTCACCTTTGACAATTTGAGATGCCTATGCTTAACGCTCCCAAATGTATTTTGTTCTTCATATTCTGTCATCGCCAGCAAGCTGCATTTAATTGAATAAAAATGGACAAATTATTTACTTGTTTTTCACAATTAGTATAAGGTAAGTACGGTATGCAATATAGAAAAGAGTGTTCAAACATCAATGAGAGAGAGCGAGAACAAATAGGCACAGCCATGAGCATCTGGTACTGGATGTAACTCGGATACTTTTGGCATCTCAGCTGCATATCGTTAAGCCATATTCATGTATTCCTGTGGATTGAAAAAAATGAAAGGTTCATTCAGCATCATAGTAAAACATTAACTCTGGGATTTCATGTCTTGGACCTGCGGGGCCATGTACAATAGATTACACAACAAATTCAGAGAAATTCCTTTAAGGGTACGTAGTAACGACCATGATACAAGCAATAATCAAATATATATATATATATATATATATATATATATATATATCCCTATTATATTATTAATAAAGAGCCAAAATTTCGGGCGTTTTTTTTTGTCTGGTAAGATTTTCGTTTGGTCTATTCACGGTCTTATATAGGTGACAAATCTATACAAAGTCCGGCCTCTCTTGAATTGAAACCTGGTCAACCCCACTGTCCCACATAAACTCTCTCGGATAATACGAGATAGAATAGGAGTCTGTATGGTGACGAGCCAAATCATCGGAAGAAATCGAGAGTTCGAGACCTAAACAAGAAAGACAAGATGAATAATAAATAGAACCAATATTACTATCAAACACATAGTTCTACACCTTCTCATCTACATTGGACATTGATTTCTTTTAAGAAACAAATCGACAAATAGAAGGAAACAAACACTAGATATCTCACCCCACGTATCACAACCAGCCAACAAATCGTATCAAACACAGGCCTACCAAACAAACCGACTATAAGTACACAACAAAAGAAGCAGCAGATAGAAGAAAGAAAGACTGAATTCCTCGTCGGCGAAGACACGCCAGGTCGGTGTGCCCCGACCACCGTGCCCACCTGTGTGGGTTGGAGCCCAGCTATCGACGCCGACGGTGCAACGCGTGGAGGAGGATCTCCGGCGACGCCCGTGCCCAGGCGCACGGAGAGCAACACCACCGCCATCTGTGCCCACGCAGGGAGAACCACCGCCAACGACCTTGTCCAAGCGCGCTGAGGGAAGGGACGGACCGTGCCCATGCGCGGAGTGGAGAAGAGTACGGATGCGGGTTGGCCCGTGCGTGCCCAGATCTGGATGGGGAGACGAATGGGGGCAGTACTCGCCTGCTCGGCTGCAGCTTGCGTGTGGGTGGGTGCAGTAGATTTATTTTTTAATTTTTGCCTAGGAGATCGAGGTACGGTAGATATTTTCTTTCACCTGCTCTTTCACGGACGAGGCTTCCAGATGAGGGCCACCTGCTCGCCTGAGACCCAGCACACTAAGGAGTATTATCTCAACATATTGATTTTCTTGTGCTAATCTCCTTTTTCAATCGGTTTATGAAGTTGGATTTCTTATTTTTATACAAGCTGGCCAAATGCGTGGTGTCCACTTTTAGGACTGAAACAAATGGCTGGTATAAAGACATGCTGAAAAATCACGTCTCTTCCACACACCCTAACGTATTTCAGGTGAGTATTTAAGTCTATTTCCTACTTGAATCAAACAGTAGCACATGCTTATACAAGTTAGGAAAAACGTGTATCTTGCTGATCTAATTTTAAGATAAATTAGAATGCCACAATTGTTAAATAAATATCTAAATTCCAAATTATTTAGACACTGTATAGGTTATGTATCCCGTTGCAACACACGTGCACGATTTCTATCTATGCCTAATAATAAAAATAAAAAAATATGTTGATGAAAAAAATAGAAAAACATAAAATGTAAATAAATATGTAATACTTCCGTGTATTTTTAATTAATGTTTAATTTTCCTCTTCCGTTGCAACGCACAGACATGTTTGCTATTATATATATATATATATATATATATATATATATATATATATATATATACACTCCCTCCGTATCAGAAATAGAAGACGTTTTAGACAAGGTTTGAGTCAAACATTGAAAATATAAATCATCTATAACTTTTAAAAGTGGACATGTTGTTCGGAGAGTTCCTACTTGAGTCAAACATTCTTCTATTTCCGATACGGAGAGTATATATATATATATATATATAAAGAGGCAAAATTTCAGACGTCTTTTTTTCGTCCATCCATTCTTTTTCTTTAACTACTGAATAATGTCTAACATGTTAGAGAGTCCAATTCCAAAACGCGATATAGAGCCCACTTCCAATACGGATTAGGTCATCCACAAGAATAGTAATACGTAATGAAATAAAAATTGGAAAGGAAAAAGAAAGTAATATGGCACATACGTGATAAAATAAAAATTGGAAAGGAAAAATAAAGTTATATGTTTTTAGGTCAGAACTGACTTTCCATACGAAGTGGGCGCAAAAAGCGTTTTTCAGGGGCAAAACGGCTAGTTGTTGAGTGAGGGCTATATAAGTGATATGGCCGGCCCTTTGGGGCATCTCTTGCACATTCTACTCACTCACACATTTGTGCTTGCTTGAGAAGCTTCCACCACTCATCCTCTAAACATATTTGACATATTCTAGAGAGATAGAGTGAATCCAAGTGCATGGCTTTGTTGATTGCATACTACTGGAACTTGGTGATCGTCGTCATCGCGGAGCTCTTGTTATTCTTGGAGATTGCCATCTCCTAGACGGCTTGGTGCGACGAGGATCGTTGAGCGGAGGAAGGTGATTGTCTCTGACTCCGATCGGTGGATTGTGAGGGGTTCTTGAACCTACCCCGCAGGAGATTCGCGAAAGGTATCTCTAGTGGATTCCGCGTAGCTTGGGGATCTCCATCTTGTGTTGGTTGTGCGGCACCCTTGAACGGGTTTGGCTTTGATTACCAATTAGCGCGTGAACCTCCAAGTGGGTGTATCGCTACAACGAGGACTAGCTTGTTGGCAAACAAGTGAACCTCGGTAAACAATCATTGTGTCAACTTGTCTCTACCGAGGATTCATATTGTGATTGGTTATCTTTTGGTTCATCCCTTCGTGGTGGTATAACCCTTCTATCTCTAGCTTTATATTACTTTCCTTCATTCTTGCAAAGTAGAGATTCTAGCTTAGCTTGTGTAGCTTAGCTTAGTAGCTCTAGTTGTCTAGCCCTTATGTGTGACATAGGATATATCTTGCTAGTAACTAGACTTGATATAGGAGACTTATCGACCTTTGTAGTGCTAGAGCAAACTTGCTTATCGTCGTGTTTTATTCTAACATGTTTGCTAAGTGTTGTTGTAGAAAATTTAATTAGACTATTCACCTCCCTCTAGCCATACCTAAACCTTTCAAAGGGGACGCTAGCTGTTCGGCCTGCTCAACTTCATGGACTGGACGGGTTGTGGTCGGCTTGCGGCGGCAGCGTCGGCTTCACGACCAAACATGCACGTGGACAGCCTTGACCCGACGCTCATCCAGCGGGGCAGATGGACATACACATGCACATCTAGGCGTTCATGATCTTGGTCGAGAACTACCTCAGCATCAACGCGCACCCGCTATTCGGTGCCGTTAAGGAGCTGCGGCTGACGGAGGTGGACATCATGCCATCCGACGTCGCCGGGTGCCTCATGACAGCCAAGAACGCTGACTCCAAGGATAATGCCAGTCTTGATTACCTGATTGAGGCGCTAAAGAGGAGAGGGAAGAGGCCAAGGCTTCGGCGGAGGAAAACGTGGTCAAAACGAACAATGATCAAGCCGTAAAATAAGATGATGATTAAAATCCAGAAGATTCAGAGAAGAGTCGGAAAAATCTAAAGAATCAACCGAGTAGTACACGGTTACACACTTTGCTTATGTTTTTTTTTTCTGTATGAGAAGTACTTCCTTCCTAGATAGAGTTGAGGACGTGCAGTTATCTGAAGATGGTTGCTCAGTCCTGACTGAAGCCTGAAGGTGTGTTTACGGAATTGAACTTTAGGGATAGTGTCTTTAAACATTTGTTTTTTTATTTCTCGAGCAACCCACCTTTGTTTATTTCGTTCATTACATGTCCAGGTAGCTTGATCGCGATCAACCTAGAATGGTTACATAATGACACAACACAACCATGACGACGGTGGAGGTCCGGTGTTGTTTGCTTGTGGGCTCTCTGGTCATCCCATGGAGCCGTGTGCCTTTAGTTTAAGGCAGAGTGAGAAACCATTAAATATGTGTTGTAACAGAAGAAAAAAATATTATATACAACTATTTATGTTTTTTTTGCTATAAAATATGAAGAAAAAATTAAAAGAAGACAAAAAAACAGAAAAAAGTGGCCAATGAAATTTGTGGCAGACGAGGAGACGAGTCTGTATGGCCAAAAAAAAATCATAGCGGCAAAAAGGGAAAAGTCCAAACGTTTATAAAAAACATAGAAAAAAAGACCACCAAGACTATTACTAGGTATATATTCAAATGATAGAAAAATAATTTTATGATAAATCTTTAGTATTCTTTTCATGTTATAAATCTAAATGTTTTCTATGTGCTTTGTAAAATCTATCAAGATTGTATTTTAAATTGGATACAAACTTAATCGGAAATTGTTGTATAATTGCCAACATTAGCTTAAAATATGGATCGGATGTTACTATCATCATAGAATAAGTTATAGCTTTCAAATTTTATATAATTGGTAAAATACAAATAGATATGTGTACCATTCCGATCAATGATTTTATGAATATTTGATAGTTTATTCACCCGTTACATCGCACGGGCAAATTTTGCTAGTATATATAGTATATGTACCTAACTGAAACTTTAAGACCGTACATGGGGAAAATGACATAAAAAATCCATACATAAAGTAGAGAATGCTTATACACACTTGCCTCATTCAGAGGCTGCATATATATATATATATATATATATATATATATATATATATATAATATATATATATATATATATATATATATATATATATATAACCTAATATACACGACAACGTCTGCATATGAATTGCAATTGGAAAAAAGTCTAAATAACCCCCTAACGTATCATGGGTTGTCTACTTAACACCCCCACCTATAAAACCGGGTATCCAACACATTAAATTTTGCAAAACCAGTCAATTTACCCTCTGGCTGGTTTTGGACACCTGGTTTTGCCTATGTGGCGCTAGTTTTGCCTACGTGACACTCCAACTTGGCAGGTAGTGACACGGTGGCTGCGGGTCCTAGCTGTCAGGCGGCCCTTCCCCTCTCTTTCTGTCCACACCTTCTCTCACTGACGGGTGGTCCCCACTTGTCATCCCCCACCTCCAGCTCCATCTCATACTTCAACCCATGGTGGAACAACACCAAACCATGGAGTTGACCAGCGGCGGAGAGAGCAGAGGAGGCCGCGACGAACTCCTCGGCAGGGCTCACGGTGCCGCTGGGGGAGCTGGTCGCGGTTGCTGCTGCAAGGAGTAGAGCTGAGGGGGTTCGTTGGACGCGGACGACGGCGACGGAGCTGGATCTACCCGCGCCCGACGCTGCAGAACTCCTCGAGGAGCTCTTGCGCCGCGCAAGTGTACATGGAGTTGCGCAGCACGCCGGCAACCTGCCGCGCTGGCCCTGAACCAACCGTCGTCGCCGCCGGACAAGCCAGCCACCCCTACGGGCCCCTGCTGCTGTCGTAGCCCGAAGCGGTAGTTCGCGCTCATGTGGCTGGCCAGCAGCTTGGTGGCGGAGGGCCCCAACGGCGGTGCGGGCAGGACTGGGCACGAGGAAGTTGAACATCTCGAGAGCATGCTGGAGTCCCCAGCGGTCGCGCCGTCACCGCGTGCTCGTACATGGACCCGTGCCCGTCATGCTCGTCACCGTTGATAGGGAGTGGGCCATGCCCAGCGGCGGCCAGGGTCGAAGCCTTACACCCTCAGCTTGTCACGGCGGCTCTGCTGCGCCATGTGCTGTAGATGATGCTGCTGCTCGTGGTGGTTGTGGCTGGAGTCTGGGCGGCCGAAACCATCAGTGGAGTACGAGATGGAGCTGGAGGTGGGGGATGACAAGTGGGGACCAAATGTCAGTGAGAGAAGGTGTGGACATTGAGAGGGGCAGGATCGCCTGACAGGGTCCCACAGCCACCATGTCACTGCATGCTAAGTTGGAGTGCCATGTAGGCAAAATCTGCACCACATAGGCAAAACAAGGTGCCCAAAACCGGTCAGGGGGTAAAAATGACTGGTTTTGCAAAGTTTAATGTGTTGGATACCCGGTTTTATAGGTGAGGGTGTTAAGTAGACCACCCATGATACATCAGGGGGTTATTTAGACTTTTTCCAATTGCAATTCAACGGAATGACTATATCTATGACGGTTGTGAACCACCTGGAAAACAAAGGCGCCCCGAAATGCCCTTGCTTGATGCTCCAGAACAGAATCTGGATGGTACGTCTACAACTTAGAGAGTGGCCGAACGAATACTTCTGCCAGCTGTAGGGAGTGGCCAAACGAATACTTCTCTCAACTATGTATAAGGAACCTTGAGACGGTCCCGCATCTGTTTCAAGATTTTTTTTCTAAATTGATTTGGGACAACGTGGGCTCATATGGATTATGACAATGGATTTGAGGCCGGATAATTGGTGTCAGAACGATAACTTTGGGCAATGGTTTATCGAGATGGGTAAAAGTGGTCAGCAAACAAGGAGAAACGGTGTACGATCAATAGTCATGCTTACTATCTGAGAAATTTAGAAGGAAAGGAATAATCGTGTCTTCAACAAGATCAATAGAACACTTGAGCAAGTCTTGAGTGGAATTCAAGATGAGGCAAGTGTTTGGATACGCGTTGAGAAGAAAGGTCTAGAAATGGTGCTTCCAACATGGGCGTAACTGCCAAGACTTGTGCTAATTTGGCTAATAGCATAGATCATTCCTTTTCTAGCTGTTACAAGCATTATGTAAATTAAACTATTGCTACGTAGGGGTGGCCTAGTCTTCACTGAACTGTGAATCCAGGCAAAACTGGGCGTTTCTCGCGCATTGTAAACCTGTAATGAATGAAAGCCGATAACGGATCTTTCGAAAAAAAAACTAATAAGTAATCTCAAATGAGATTTTTTTAGAAAGAGGAATATATTAATATCCCAATTTCTGTATGGATCAATGCATATGGCTGAATCTCAAATGAGATAATGAACCTTGTCCAGCTTGCCTAAATAAAACCTCTTCGATCCCTAGAGACTCTCTCCTATCAATCCTAGAAACATGAGGATTTGCACCTAATTGACAAGGGGACAGTGGCAGTGGGAAGCTCACGGGCACGACCACTACACCATATCAAAGTTCTCTGGGCCCTTGTGCCCCGCCGACAAGCGAGCGAGAGAGTAGCGCGTGCGACTGAGACGTAGGCGGCCTCGGAGACGTGTGTCCAGAGGGTTTTAGATTTTGGTATCACTAAAAATATCGGAGGGCCCGGTAAAACATGTTTTGGCCGGTTTTCGATAAAATAGTTTAAATTCTGGCCAAAATTCGATTATCTTTTTTGTTTAAATATGATAACGGCAAAACCGGTCTATAGACTGACCGGTAGGACAAGTTTTTATTGGTTTTCGACCGACATTGAAAACCCTGGTCCGGAGAGTGAGGGGGGCGGAGAAACCAGTGCCGACCCCGGAGAGGTGCCAGAGGTGCGACGGCCGAGGGCCCATGGGAGGTAGGGACCCATACCACAGAGACCCCAGCCCTATAGTCACAGATGTCAGGCAGCCCACCGAAGGCTTGCTTCCCGACGCAGGTACATACGTACGCGTCTACGCGAGCGTCCCGTCCACTGCCCACCAGCCGGAGAGACATGCAAACTGCACTCTGCACAGCAGCGTCGCCGCCCGCCAGCCGCTGCCCCTGCCCGGCCGCTGCAGAGACGGAGATACGAAAACGACGCACAAGCACAACAAGATGGCGATTAGGGCTCACTCCAGGTCCTAGGCCGGATTAGTCGATGACGCGATCGGCCGATCATCAGTTCATCAGCCAATCAGGCCCTAGTCCCTAGGTAATTATTTCCTTGATCTTTTTGTAATCCTAATTAATTATTTCAAACTTCTAGTACTCATACTTATGTAGTCATATTTTTTCTTCTAATTTAGGTATTAGAATATTAGAATGTTACATAAGAAATATTTGTCGGGGGCTTAGAAAAGAAAACACAAAAAACTAGAAGATCAGTTTATTGAATCTCAAAAAGGTGCTATACATAAGTTTTTTTTCATCTTCAACCAGTTTTATATCACTGGATTTGTTTTTATTTTACAAAAAAAAATCGTCTATGTATACTATAAAATTTATATATGATCTAGAGGGCCATCGCGACGAGTTCGCCAGAGGGCCTTCCGAATCCTAGGACCGGCACCGGGAGAAACGAAGAATATTAACCCGACGAAACATGCATGGCGAGCACGCAACTGCGGTGGGGAGCTACCGGATGCGGGGAAGAAGGCCGGGGCGCGATCCCTGCCGGTGTGGGAGACGACGCGGCGGTTACAATGTGGGTTGCGGGGCAGGTTGGTAGGATATACATGGCCCTGTTTGGATCACTCTAGCTCGGCTAGAGCTAGAGGTTAGGGTTAGTTTATAAACTAGCTCAAACTAGCTCTAGCCAAGGAGATATTTGGATTCAATAAATTATTTTTACAAATCATCCAAATATATCCATATGAGATCTTATTTTAAAGTATTTATTGTAACAAATTCAATGGTGTAATCAGAATTTTATTTGGATGGTTGGTTTATGAGTTATAACATTTTTTGTAGTTACATATGAGGTGAGTCTCACGTTCCATCACAACCAGCCCAAACTAGCCCAAATAATCACCTCTTTGGAGAGTTAATTTGTTTGGGTGGGCTAGTTGCAACTAGTCAAAACTAGCTCTTCTGTTTGGATACTTTTGAGCTAGTTGAGTGCAAACTAACCTAAACTAGCTCTAACTCTGGGATCAAACAGTGTCATGATGTTGTCAAAACAAGAAACGTCAATGCAAGTTGCGCGGCGGACTTTTTTTTTTGGTTGAATGAAAAAGAAATTGCGTTGGAGGCGTCGGAATGAACGCGTAAGGTAAGATCTTAGGTACGGGTGCTGCGCACGGCTTTAACGGGCCCACTGTTACATTTTTTTTGACAACATCCCACTGTTACATTGATTGTGCACCGTTAGTTAGATGAGATTTAGATCTAAAGAAAAAAAAATCCTACGGTCTTAAGATGAGGTGGGTTAGAAACTTTCGTATGCAAATTATTTTCAATTCCTTCGCTCTTTGTGTTGCTGCTTTCAAATTAACTTTGGGCCAAGGCCTTTGTAACATACATATACTACCTCCCTCTATCTAAAAAAATACAAGAATACAACTATAGATTGCTTGTCATTTGAAGTGCTTCGTGTGTGACTGAGTTTCTAGTAAATATTTTCCTCACTTATAAATTCAAAATTATTTTATTATAAAAATATATTCTGTAATTAATTTAATGGTTTTTAATATTATAAATATTTATATTTTTTATTTATAATTGGTCGAACTTTCATATACTAAAACGTAGTGGTACTATTTTAAAAATTGTATATTTTTTTGGGATGGAAGGAGTGTATATAATTTCTTTAAAAGTTA
Organism: Microstegium vimineum; assembly: GCA_022036555.1. Classification (NCBI taxonomy): domain Eukaryota; kingdom Viridiplantae; phylum Streptophyta; class Magnoliopsida; order Poales; family Poaceae; genus Microstegium; species Microstegium vimineum. Next base: position 11,375,720 of record CM039135.1, on the reverse strand, counting down.
AAGGAAGGGTCCTTACCTATTGACGTCGGTAAAAAAAAATTGCCCATGGCCAAATATTTAGTGGCACGAAAAGCCTTATCATGATTATAACCAAACAGAAAACGAAATAGCAACAACCGAACGTAGAGTAGGATGCATGAGAAGTCCATTTGTGATCATGGTCAATGGCATTGGCCACCATCCACAAAATTGTGGGACGATCCTCTGACTTGTCCTATATTGTGGCTTCACGGCAAGAGGAGCGCAACCGAGTGTCTATGAACAAATTGAATGATTATTACAGGAACCATACATGAACCGGTACTACATACTTCATTTTAAATTATAAGACATTTTGATTTTTATAGGTATCACTAGTACAAAAATGGTTTTTGCTGGCGTCCCAAAAAAATAGCACAGATGGTTTGAGTTATCGTGCGTTAGTAGAAATAAAACGGTTACGAACCGCCACTGCAAATTGATTTCTACAACCGGTATTCTTAAGAAATCCGTCTGTAGAAATGGACCATTTCGATAGGTGGTTGTCTTAAGGAACCGTCTGGACCATTTCGACAGGTGGTTATCTTAAGGAACCGTCTGTAGAAATTGATTTTTACAGGCGGTTCGTTAAACCAACAGCCACTAGAAATCGTCCTCGGATTTTTTTCACTGATTTTTTTTATTTTTATAAATGGTCTCGGATGGAAAAACTTTCTACATGAAAGTTGTAGATCTCAAAAATTTATGAAACTTTGTAGTTGACAACTTTTTCATTTGAAATAATCTTGTCATCGACAAATACGTTCGAATGTGTCAAATTTGAAATTCAAAATTTTATAAACAGCCTCGGATGGAAAAACTTGCTACATGAAAGTTATAGATCTCAAAAAGTTATGAAACTTTGTAGTTTACAACTTTTTTATTTGAATTTGTTTAGTGGCTCAAACAATCAATTTACACTCAGGTTACTATAGAACGAGGTGAATTAAAACCGAATCTAGACACAAGTGAACTATGAGTGGAGTGGTAGAGGAGAGATCAGGGTGAGATCTTGGTTCGAATCCCCACTAAATGCATGCATTGTGACTTGAGGTGAAGACATACATATTAATAGTCTCGTCCCACAATTTATTTATTTTTTAATAGTCTCGTCCCACAATTTATTTATTTTTCTGTTTTAAAAATGTGATAGTCTCGTCCCACAATTTATTTTTTAATAGTCTCGTCCCACAATTTATTTTTTAATAGTCTCGTCCCAATTTATTTTTTAATAGTCTCGTCCCACAATTTATTTATTTTTTAATAGTCTCGTCCCACAATTTATTTATTTTTCTGTTTTAAAAATGTGATTTCTGTACAGACATATTAATAGTCTTGTCCCACAATTTATTTATTTTTCTGTTTTAAAAATGTGATTTCTGTACAGACATTTCTAGTCTCGTCCCATAATTTTTTTTTCTGTTTTAAAAATGTGATTTCTGTACAGACATTTCTAGTCTCGTCCCACAATTTATTTATTTTTTCTGTTTTAAAAATGTGATTTAGTCTCGTCCCACAATTTATTTATTTTTCTGTTTTAAAAATGTGATTTCTGTACAGTCATTTCTAGTCTCGTCCCACAATTTTTTTTTCTGTTTTAAAAATGTGATTTCTGTACAGACATTTCTACAGGCGGTTCCTTAAGAGAACTTAAGAGAACCGCCTGTAGAAATAGGCGGTTCTTAAGAAACCGCATGTAGAAATGTCTCATTTCTACTGCCTTTCAGACACGTAGTTCGGAAGAACGTCTGTACAAATACGTTTCGAACATGTATAGTGCCGTTTTGTACTAGTGTATTTTTATTTTTATTGTGTACTTAGATATACGCTAAGTTTACATACATATTAAAAAAGTAAGTGTATTTATAAGTTCAAAATGTTTACTAATTTAAAATGGAGGGAGACCGGGATTAATTGACAAACTGCACCACTGCACCCCACCGCCTCTCCTCCACAACAGAACAAAATTCAGGAGCTAGCTCCTGCCAAAGTGTAACTTCCATACGCCGTTCATTTAACCTTCGGCGCTAATCTTAATGCATATATCCTCACCCTCCCAGCACACGGAACAGAATCGAGAGAGTATGGGCGTCGGCGTGGTGGGGCCAAAGGATACGTGCGCACGGGCGGTGTCGCATGCATGGATCATGCTGTGTGGCAGGTGCACATAGAATTTTCCCGGCCGCACACACGATCGACATGCCACCGGGACGACGTTCCGGGATAATACATAATATAGCCAACTATTAATGATGTACAACAATTGGTTAATTATACTTCGGTGCAATATTTCCAATACGTGAATAAAGAATCTATAAACATAATTGAAAGGATCAAGATGCCTAAGAGGGGGTGAATTGAGCTCTTTTAAATTTCTAAGCAATAATTAAAATCTATCAAGAGCCAATTAACCCCCTAGTGCTTTCCCAAGTGTGCCCTAGCTAAACAAGCAAAGCATGACAATGAAAGCGGTAAAGCCCTATGCAATTCTAGTCAAGCAACAAGAATGCAATGTGGAAAGTAAAGCTTGAAAGTAATTACAATAAGTAAAGAGATGGAGAAAGGAGAAATGACACGGCGATGTTTTGCCGAGGTATCGAGGAGTCGACACTCCCTCCTAGTCCTCGTTGGAGCACCCGCGCAAGGGTATAGCTCCCCTTAGTCCGCGGAAGGACTAAGTGCTCTCTATGGGCTGATTCTTCGCCACTCCGGCTCGGTGAATCGCCCACAACCGATCACAATGAACTCCACCGGATGATCACCAAGCGAACCTCCGCGAAGCCGTCTAGGTGATGTCGACCACCAAGAGTAACAAGAACTAACTCTCACTTGACCAAGGCTAGTCTAGTGATTGAATGGATGCATACTTGCTAACTCTAAGCAAATAGTGAGATCAACACATGGAATTGCAATTCACACTCTCACTAGGGCTCTTGCACAACTTGCTCTCTCATAAGTGTTTCTCAGCAATTGGAATGGGCAAGAGAGCCTCCATGGGGCTGATGGGGAAGTATAAATACCCCTCAACTCGATCAACCCCTAGCCGTTGGAGGCAAAAACCAACTTTCTGCGTCACTCCGGACGCTCTTTTAGGGTGGGATCCGGACCATCAAGCATGCGTCCGGACCCCCCAAACCCTCTGTACTCAGCACAGCAACACAGTGAGTCCGGACGCAGAATGCAGTCCGGACGCACACCACTGGACAGCGTCCGGATGGATTTTCGCTCTCTGGAGATCTCTGTTGTTGGGGCCGGACGCAGCCAATGGTCCGGACTCAACACACCGGACAGCGTCCGGATCCTTTTGCACTTTCTGTAGCTCTCTGGATTGGGTCCGGACGCACTCTGCAGTCCGGACTCAACTACTGTTCACTGCGTTCGGACGCACTAGTATAGGCAGAGTGAACCCTAGGGTCTGGACGCACAGCCGATGGTCCGGACCCAAGGATACACTTGCGTCCGGAACTCTTCTCTGAGCTAAAACAACACACTTCCAACATGGAAGTTGCTCTACTCGGTCCAAGGACTAATTCTAAAGCTTCCTAGTGCTAGTTTGACAAGTGTGCACCACACCTAACCACTAAGCCTCTCCTAGGTCAAGCTACTAGATAGAACCCCTCTTAATAGTACGGCCAAAGGAAAAATAAAGGTGTTAAACTACTCTAAGTGTCTCTCAACTTCAATGACACTTAGACCTAGTCTAATCTTCAACCTTGTCGCCAATCCTTTGAAAACCGAAACGATTCCAATAAGGGGCACATATACCATGATAGTCCAATCAATCATCCATTACCATGACCTAACTTACTTATTACCTCTGCAAAACACACGTTAGTCATAGTAATCTTGCATTGTCGTTAATCACCGAAACACTAGGGGCCTAGATGCTTTCAATCTCCCCTTTTTGGCGATTGACGACAATACGCCATAGAGTATGAAAAGAGAGTTTTATTTTAGGTTTTCAAGTGACTTGTCTTATCTAAGCATGAGTTAGTAAAAATGAATGAATAATACATGCTTAAATAATCCAAGCCACAACATGTACTGAGGATATGAATTAAGAGCAAGTACAAGAGATATGCTTAACACATATATATATCAAAGAAAAGCGTGGAAGCATATCCAGGGCCAAAAGCATGCAACATAATATATATGAGTGAACCACAAGTCACAAGCAAGTGTATCATCACACAAAAGCAAATGTATGCGATAGGGTAAACATGATGCATGAGTACGAGAGATATAACACATCAAAAGAACCAAGTCTCTCTCTCAACTCCCCCTATCACTAGCATACTCTCACTATCTCCCCCTTTGGCGACAAAGCACCAAAAACTACACGTCTGGCGAAGGAGGAGCAGCCGGGTCACTAGCACGAGCACAGAAGTCGAACTGGTGGTAGTCAAAGTCTGGACTAGAGTCTCCGTCACCTGAACCGGCTGTAGCTGGAGCTGTCTCTGGAGCAGTGGCCACAGAAGTAGAAGTTGTAGCGTCGGCCACTGACTCGGCTGGTGCATCAGACGGCTATGTCTCTGGAACCAATGACTCTGTCTGTGCCGGTGCCTCTGAAGCAGGCAGGTCAGGAGCTGGAGCAGGCACTGAGGGAGCAACCTCGAACTCTGAAGCAGGAACTGGAGTAGGTGACGCTGTCACTGAAGGCTCAACTGTCTGTCCCTGGGGCTCATTAGCCACTGGAGTCACATATGGCTGTACCTTTGGAGGAGCAGTATTTGTAGCCAGTGGATCCTGAGGTGCAAGCTCCGACGAAGCCACTGAGGAGGGAAAGGTACCTCCAGTCTGTGGAATGGGCTCCGGCGAAGACGGCTAGTAGTCTGTAGGACTAGCAAGGCCGGTGAGGGCACTGTAGCTAGCTGAGAGGTCACGAGCTGTACCACCAAGCCCGACAGACACTGAGTAGGGGTAAACCTCGTCGTGATAGGCGTGAACTGCGTCGTCTCCCCAATCGTGTCAAACCACTGGGTGACCTTCCTGACTGGAGACTGGAACGACCTTGAAGGAGTCACACTCTGCTGTCCACCAGAGGACTGTGAAGCTGGAGTGGGAGTCACTGGCCGAGTCGGCACTGGAGAAGCTAGCCGACACACGTACGGCGGAGTCGGACCTGCCGGTGCTATGAAGTAAGAGGATGACGGTGCCGGGTGCTGAATGTAGTAGGGCATGCCTGGAGGCGGCGGCTAAGGTAAAAACTCGGGACGTGGTCTGAACTGAGTCTGAACTGACGAACCCGCAAACTGACCAGGTGGTGGCTGAGCTGACTGTCTTGGAAACTGGCCAAGCTGAGGCGGACCCAGCTGAAACTGCGGCGGCCTCTGAAGGAACGGAGGAGGTGGAGCGCCAGTCTGCTGCAAGATATATCCCATGAACCAAAAGGTCATCTCCTGACTAGCGAGCAACTGCTCCTGGAACTGGTCCTGCTGGGCCTGAACTTGGCCCATCATGGCCACCATCTGTTGCTAAGAAGTGTCGAGCCTGTCCAGAACCCTCAGAAGGATAGGGTCGGTGGGTGGAGCTGGAGGAGGTGCTGCACTGGAGGGACCTGCCTCTGCGTCGTGAGCTGCTGCTGGACGGGGTGGAGCAGGGCGGTGTGGATGGTAGTCGTCGTTGTCACTGTCAGACGAGATCAGCTCAGTGCCCTGATCTAAGTCCTCCTGCCTATGAAGGTCAGCTAGCTCTCCCTATGCCACTGCACGCATTGCCTCATCCTGGGCATCAATCTCATCCATCTCTCTGGCCGGTACTGCTCGACGAACCCTCCTGAGGGCTCTGTTGCCCCGACGACCATCGATCACAGCGCTCATCATGTAGATCGGAAAGACTGAGGGTGATTGGTCAAGCTCACTAGCAATCCCTGGCACTGATACTCGAAGAGAAGGGCCAACAGAGAACAGATCCAGTGCCCGTAGGGAAGCTACCTCCTAGACACTATACCATCTGCTACGGTATCCTCCATCTCACACAGAATGAAGTTGGCTATGTCAAATGGTGTCTGAGTGGTGATCACTGCCAGGAGGTACTTCTGGAGGTTTGTGAGCGCGTCATGGTACCCAGTGCGAGGGAGAAGAGTACGCCTCATCACGTCGTTAACGCGATGAACGTGAGGGTGCAACTCGCTAGGAGACCGACTGCTACCGGGACCGAACGGAGGACGAAAGCAGGGGGCGACTAAGTCTGTGCCAGGTGGCATGCCTCCAACTGCTCCGCGGGGGGGGGGGGGATCCACATTCCCAAAACACTGCTGGTGTAGCCTGAGAGGAGCCTCTGTCAAGTGGAATCGAGCTCGGAGGTCTGTCAGGTAGGTCCGGTGGCGCTCGCCTATGAAGGTGTACTGGAAGTAAGCGTGATCCGGGTCGATCCAGAGTGAGCCGTAGAACTCTCAAACCCAGTACTCGACGTAGCCCCTGAGCAGCCTAGGAGGTCCGCCAGCCCGGGAAGCACCTCTCCACCGGTCTCTATAATACGCTCAAGAGGGCATACTCGGTGGGGTCTCAGCCGGATCCTCATGGTACTGGCTGCGTCGTAGAAGTCCTTGTGGCGTGGGTGCCACCAACCAGGAGGAGCGTCAGAGTGTCTCTGAACTGGGCACCACTACTCAAGCTCAACTAGCCGGAGCTCACACACCTGCTGTGTAGAAGCTAAACTGTGGTCCACGTGAACTGGCATCACTGGAGGCACTTTCATCGACAGAGGTGGTGGAACTGCCCTCGGAACTCTATCACCGCGGCGAGGACCCTCAAGACGAGGAGCAACCTCGATGCGGGCATGGGTAGACCGTCTGAGCGGATGAGTTTGAACTGTCTCTGCTGCCTCTATAGCGGCCTCTGGGGCCTAAGTGTCCTCTGCTGCTGTTGTGGGAGCCTCTGCGGCCAGTGTCTGAGAAGCTCTGGCGGCTGAGGAGACTCTAGAAGACGGAGAGCGAGCACCAATCCGAAGTGAAGCACCACTCTCGGCCTTGTCTGCTGCATCAGCTGATGCTCTGATGCAATCGCTGCCAGAGCGTCTCTGTCCAGAAGCTTGTGCTTCTTGCCTGGAACTTTCTCCTTAGCCTTCCCCTTATGCTGAGCGGTGGAGCGGGGAGGGCGAGGCGGCTCGTCGTCAGGACCACCACCAACATTCTTTCAACGAGCCATCTGATCAATCAATCATCTATCACGCTGAGAGAGTCCCAAAGGCCACCGCCACTGAGTAGAACTCCCACTGACACACTGACCACTGCCTCTGAATATCAAATATGAAATCCCCACTGACCAAGCTGATCACTGCAAGAGGCCCACAAAGCCACTGACAATCTCGTGAGGCTTTGCCTCAATCCATACTCGTGGGCTTTGCCCTGAGTTCTCTGTCACAACCACTGATCTGACTATCACAAGATAGAATAGAGAGGATATATAAGCAACACATATAAGCTAGAGAAGCGAAAAGCCCTAGGAAGCAATCATAGAGATAAGAACGGAATGAATTGGCCTACTACCTTAGGTAAGAAGCACTGCGATCCAATGCACGTTGGGCTCAGACAGAGGACACCACGAAGAGGACGAATCGACGACGGTCAAAACGCACGATCGACGACTCAAAGAAGAAACCCTAGGGAGGGTGGAGAATAGGGGAAACCCTAGGGGGATGGGGTGGGCAGGGGTGTTGTGGTGGTGGATGGTGGTACCTAGGGCTGCATGGGAAACCCTAGGGGGGGAAAGGGGGGGGGGTTCCTGCTCGACTGAGGAAGTAGAGCAGAGGGGAGTGGGCAGCGGCGCGCTACTGGAGCAGGATAGCGCGGCGTGCTCGGCGGCGGCGAGCAGACTACCAGGGCGGCGCGGCGAGCAGGGGGGTTTGGCGGCGCGGGCGAGCGCGGCAAGGGGGGCGTGCGGAGAGGACAGGAGAGGCGCGCGGGCCCGCAGGAAGGGACCGGCGACGAAGTTCAAGGGCGGCAAGGTGGGCGGGCGGCGCAAATGGCGAGCACAGCGGCGACGGTTGTGTCGGTGTACGGATGAATGGAAACGAGCGCGGGCGAGGAGAAGACAGAAGAGGGCGAGCACGGGGTATTGCGAAAAATCCCTGGACTCCGGACGCAGAAAGGGGTCCGGATGGGTGACACCGGGCGTAGGAGGGTCCAAATCCGCGTGACAAGCTCTCTGTTACGTATTTATCTGGACGCGGAATGGAGTCCGGACGCAGGGAACAGGTTCGTCCGGAGCACTGTGCGGAAGGAGTGCATAGTGGGGGGGGGGGGGGGGGCTGACCGGACGCAGACGCTATGGTCCGGACCGCAGAAATCTTGCGTCCGGACCTTGCGACCGGAGCAACACAGAGAACAGAGGGGACGATCCGGACGCAAAAGCGAGTCCGGACCCGAGGAGAAAACAGCGTCCGGAGTGCCTGCCGAAGCCGAAATGCATTGAAATTTTTCTATCTCTCCCTTTGCTCTCTCCCACACTAATCCAACACAAATAAGACTCGAATAAACACTTATTGGACAAAGTGTGAAAACCATCACTCAAACCCTCAAGGTTTTGCAAATAGATAGCCGTAGGCTTAGCTCTTTTTAGTGAAAATAGCCAATGAACGAGGGCGAGGAACACCGTAAGACCATTAGTAGGGGTATAGTGACAACTTGAGCGTGTAATGCTCCCCCTAAAATGGACGAACTCAGAGGATGCTCAAACTTAACCGAAAAAGAACGATCAAGCAACAAACATTCATATGCAATGCAATACTTGAATTTGAATCTAGTTGCTTGTCAAGTTTAAACCGCGATTAAGCTTCTTCACACGCTTTGGGGTGGTTATCTTAACCGCGTTAGACAAGCCTATGTGCACGTACATAATTTAAACATGAATGCAAGGTACCAACACAAGATCATCTTTTAGTGAAGTTACTTAGATCAAGCACATTTAGTTCACTTCTCAACCTACAAAAGGTTACTTCATCAAGTGGTTTTGTGAAGATATCCGCCAATTGATCTTCACTTCTTACACCAACAAGGGAGATATCTTTCTTTGAAACATGATCCCTTAGAAAGTGATGACGAATATTGATGTGTTTAGTGCGGGAGTGTTGAACCGGATTATTAGCAAGTTTTACCACACTTTCATTATCACAAAGAAGTGGTAAACTTTTAAGCTCAACACCATAGTCTAGAAGAGTTTGTTTCATGTATAGGATTTGTGCACAACAAGCTCCGGCGGCTATGTATTCCGCTTCCGCGGTAGACAAAGCCACACTATTTTGTTTCTTAGATGACCATGATACAAGTGATCTTCCAAGCAAATGGCAACCTCCGGAGGTACTCTTCCTATCAACTTTGCAACCGGCATAATCCGAATCGGAATAGCCCACTAGTTGAAAAGTAGCTCCTTTGGGATACCAAAGGGCAATGCTTGGGGTGTGCTTTACATATCTAAGGATTCTTTTTACGACACTTAGATGGGATTCCTTAGGTTTTGCTTGAAACCTAGCACACATGCACACACTAAACATGATATCGAGCCTAGATGCAGTAAGATATAACAAACTACCAATCATAGAACGGTAGAGAGTTTGATCAATAGGTTTACCGTCCTCATCAAGGTCGAGGTGTCCATTTGTAGGCATTGGGGTCTTGATTGGCTTACAATCTTCCATCTTGAACTTCTTTAGAACATCATTGGTATACTTCTCTTGAGATACAAATGTGCCTTCTCTCAATTGCTTCACTTGAAACCCAAGGAAGAAAGTAAGCTCTCCAATCATGGACATCTCAAATTCCTTCGACATCAAGTCACCAAACTCCTTGCAATGATCTTCATTCGTCGAGCCAAAGATAATATCATCAACATACACTTGACAAATGAAGATATCTCCATCTTGCTTCTTGGTGAATAGTGTTGTGTCAACCTTCCCAATTGTGAATCCCTTCTTGAATAGGAAGTCCCGAAGACGCTCATACCAAGCTCTAGGGGCTTGCTTTAGCCCATATAGCGCCTTGGACAACCTATAAACATGGTTAGGATATCTAGGGTCCTCAAAACCGGGAGGTTGATTGACATAGACTAGTTCATTTATGAAACCATTTAAGAATGTACTTTTTCACATCCATTTGATATAACTTCATATCATGGTGTGATGCATATGAAAGGAGGATACGAATGGCTTCAAGTCTTGCAACCGGTGCAAAGGTCTCCCCAAAATCCAAGCCTTCAACTTGGGAGAACCCCTTTGCTACTAGCCTTGTTTCTAACCACTTGACCTTGATCATCTTGCTTGTTGTGGAACAACCATTTGGTTCCTATCACTCTTGCATCTTGTGGCTTTTCTTCTAGAGTCCACACTTGATTGCGGGTGAAGTTGTTCAATTCTTCATGCATAGCATTCACCCAATCCGGATTCTCAAGCGCTTCCTCTACACAAGTAGGCTCAACACAAGAAACAAAAGAGTGATGTTCAATAAATGAAGCAATCTTTTGAGACCGAGTCATTAATCGCCTTGAAGGACTCCCAATAATAAGTTCTTGTGGATGGGCTTGGAGTATGGGTGCGGATCTTCTATCAACCACTTGAGGAGGAGGATTAGGTGCATCAATATCTTGAGTTTGAGCCTCTACTTGAGCTTGAGGGATGAAAGTATCTTCATTTGTTTCCCTCACTTTATCATCATCATCTTGAGACCCTTGTGATGTAGAAGGTTGAGCACTTGCATCAACTTCAACCACCACTTGATCTTCTTCTTTGGGGTTGATTGCACTGGTAGACATGTTCTTCATTGCCTTCCTCAATGGTTCATCACCTACATCATCAAGATTTTCATTTGCTCCTTGGGAGCCATTAGTCTCTTCAAATTCCAAGTCATACATTTCTTCAACTAAGCCGGTGACTTGGTTAAATACACGGTATGCTTTGGATTTCAAAGAATAACCAACTAGGAAGCCAATATCACATCTTCTTTGAAACTTCCCTAGATGTTGACGCTTCTTGTAGATGTATACCTTGCACCCAAACACCCTAAAGAATGATATATCCGACTTCTTTCCATTAAGCAACTCATATGGTGTCTTCTTTAAGAATCTTTGGATGAACAATCTATTTGAAGCATAGCATGCAGTATTGATAGCTTCGGCCCAAAACTTCTTCGAGGTGTTATACTCATCTAGCATGGTTCTTGCAAGACTAATTAGTGTCCGGTTCTTCCTCTCAATCACTCCATTTTGTTGAGGTGTATATGTCACAGACACTTCATGCTTGATCCCAACTTCATCACAATAATCTTCAATCTTTGTGTTGATAAAATCGGTGCCATTGTTACTTCTTATTTTCTTGATTTCCACATCAAACTCATTTTGGGCTCTCTTGGCAAACTTCTTGAAAGAGCTTGTGGCTTCCCCTTTGTCATGAAGAAAGAACACCCATGTGTATCTTGAATAGTCATCCACAATCACAAGACAAAAGAGGTTGCCACCCAAACTAGCATATGTTGTAGGTCCAAACAAATCCATGTGAAGTAGCTCAAGAACTCTTGATGTTGACATGAATGCTTTGTGTGGGTGAGTGTTGGCAACTTGCTTGCTGGCTTGACATGTACTACAAAGCTTATCCTTTTCAAACACAACATCCTTGATGCCTCTAACCATTTCCTTCTTCAATAACTTCTTGAGAGTAGACATACCAACATGAGCTAGCCTTCTATGCCACAACCAACCAAGAGATGACTTAGTGAACAAGCATGTTTTGAGGTTGGCATCATTTGATAAGAAATCCATAAGGTAGAGGTTATTGTGCCAAAAGCCTTTGAATATGACTTGACTATCATCAATCTTTGACACAATGACTTCATTTGGAGTGAACAAGCATTGGAAACCAAGATCACACAATTGGCCAACCGAGAGTAAGTTGAAACTTAGTGATGCAACTAGCAAGACATTTGATATTGAGTTGTCATTTGAGATTGCCACTTTCCCAAGTCCTTTGACCTTTCCCTTTGAGTTGTCCCCAAATGTAATCTTGTCTTGGTTGTTGACATCTTCTTCTATTGAGGTGAACATCCGGGGGTCATCGGTCATGTGTTGAGTGCATCCACTATCTATCACCCAATGACTCCCACCGGTCTTGTAGTTCACCTACACACACAAGAGATCAAGCCTGTTGTTTAGGCACCCATTGAGTACGGGGGCCCATTGCTTTCTCTACTAGTGACTTAGCCACCCAAAGTGTCTTTGTTCTATTCTTGTTGGGTGGTCCTAAGAACACAACAAGTGGCTTGCCCTTGACATCCTTGTTGATGACATAGTGAGCATTGTATGCAAAGGGCCTAGTGTGCTTGGGCAAGGGTTGTGGACGTGGAGTCACACAATCATGAGCAAAGTGTCCTTGCTTCCCACACTCAAAGCATGTCTTCGTCTTTGGCTTTGGCTTTGCTTGATAGAAGTAATTGGCTTATTGTTGATATTGAGCTTTGGCTTTAGCTTTGGCCTTCTTCACTTGAGTGGACTTGTAGCCAAGACCGGCTTTGTCATTCTTCATGACGGTGTTCATAAGGAGCTCACTTTGAAGATTGTGGCCCTTAGTGAACCTCTCCATTCCAATGGCTAGATGGTTCTTCTCATTCTTTAGCCTCTTGTTCTCTTCTCTAAGCATATCAACTTCAAGTGCCACATCATAGTCTTCATCTTGTGACTCAATCACTATTGACTTGGTTGACTTGAGCTTGATGAGATCTTGCTTGAGCTTCTCATTCTCATTCTTGATCTTGATATAGTCATCATAGTGATCCGCCACAACCACTTGCTTGCCTTTGCACTTAGGCTCTTGCTCAATGGGCTCAACAATCAAATCATCACAAGAAGTGCTGATGTCTATCTTGACAATGGGGTTAGCAACAATAGGCAATGCATCTTCAAGACATTCATTAACTATAAGGAGAGTATCATAGTTCATTTTTACTTCAGTGTACTCTTCCCTAAGCTTGTTGCATCTTTCTCTAAACTCTTGTGATGTCCTCTCTAGATTATCATGTTTCTCTTTTAGCTCTTTGAGAGAGGATTTGAGCTCCTTAGCATGTGAGGATAAGGATTTGTTTTCACTTATTAGCTCATCACTAGCATTTGAGGTTATTTCAAGTTTTTCATGCAAGTCATCATTTTCTCTTTCAAGCTTCTCATTTTTAGCTTGCTCCTTCTTCACAATTTTAGTATACTTGGTGAGCAATTTTTTGAGTTAATCATAAGAAGGAGCTTGGTATTCTTTTTCACTTTCACTACCACTATCATCACTATCATCACTATCCTCTACTTTGAATTGTACCTTCCGGTCACCCTTGGCCATAAGGCATAGGTGTGTAGAGGATGTAGTGGAGGAAGACGGTGGTGGTGGAGGAGGCAATGACGTCCCAATGACTAGAGCAGCCACCCTCTCATCATCACTCTCATCACCGGATGACTCGCTTGTTACTTCAATGTCGATTAACCAATCACCAACTATGTATGCCTTGCCATCTTTCTTCTTTTGGTGTTCGAACCTCTTCTTCTTGAAGCCATCTTTCTTCTTGTGGGGCTTCTCATCTTTCTTCTCATCGTCACTTGACTTCTTGTGGGGCTCTCTACCATTCTTGTACTTCTTCTTGTACTTGTCCTTCTTGGGCTTGGTGTAATGGTGAGCTAGATGGCCAAGATCACCACAATTGAAGCAATCCATCTCCGACAATGGCTTCCTCTTGTTGTGAGTGAAGAACTTCTTATTTCTTGAATCAAACTTGACACCGCTCTTGTTTAGCTTCTTTAGCAGCTTGGTGGTCTTCTTCACCATTAGAGCAATGTTTGAGTCATCATCTTCTTCACTTGAGCTATCACATACCACCTTTGAGTTGCCTGTGTCACGACTAGCTTTGAATGCTAAGTCCTTCTTGGTGGATGATGAAGCTTCATCTTCTTTGTGGATGTGCATGTACATTTCATGTGCATTGATCTTTCCCAAGACTTGAGTTGGTGTATAGTTGGAAAGATCACCTTGATGCAACACGGTCACAATGTTGGCATACTTGGCAATTGGAAGCACACAAAGAATCTTCCTCACAACATCGGCTTCATCCATTTGCTTTAGCCCAAGAGCATTCAATTCTTCTACAAGAGCATTTAAGTGTGAGTACATTTCATTTGCATTCTCATGAGCAAGCATGGTAAAAGCATTCATCTTATTCATGACTAAGTGATATTGCTCTTCCCGCTCGCTCTTTGTGCTCTCATGAAGAGCACAAATATTCTTCCACAACTCATGCGCATTCTTGGAAGTGCGCACGCGGTTGAACACTTCTTTGCCAATGCCCCTAAAGAGGGTGTTCCGGGCTTTGGCATTCCACTTCTCATAGTGGACCTCATCACCGAATGGTTCTCCATCAAATTGAGGAAACCCATCGGTGGCGGCTTTGAGCACACCAACATCCAAGGCTTCGAGGTAAGCCTCCATACGCACTTTCCAATAAGGAAAGTCATCTCCATCAAACATGGGTGGCGGTCCATCCCCATGGGACATCTTGCTCTAGGCGGTGAAGCCTAATTTAGAGCAACACAACTTTGATATCAATTGAAAGGACCAAGATGCCCAAGATGGGGGGGTGAATTGGGCTCTTTTAAATTTCTAAGCAATAATTAAAACCTATCAAGAGCCAATTAACCCCTAGTGCTTTCTCAAGTGTGTCCTAGCTAAACAAGCAAAGCATGGCAATGAAAGCGGTAAAGCCCTATGCAATTCTAGTCAAGCAACAAGAATGTAATGCGGAAAGTAATGCTTGAAAGTAATTGCAATAAGTAAAGAGAAGGAGAAAGGAGAAATGACATGGCGATGTTTTGTCGAGGTATCGAGGAGTCGACACCTTCCCTAGTCCTCGTTGGAGCACCTGCGCAAGGGTATAGCTCCCCCTTAGTCCGCGCAAGGACTAAGTGCTCTCCATGGGCTGATTCTTCGCCACTCCGGCTCGGTGAATCGCCCACAACCAACCACAATGAAACTTGGGTCATCCACAATGAACTCCACCGGATGATCACCAAGCGAACCTACGCGAAGCCGTCTAGGTGATGTCGATCACCAAGAGTAACAAACACTAACTCTCACTTGACCAAGGCTAGTCTAGTGATTGAATGGATGCACACTTGCTAACTCTAAGCAAATAGTGAGAATCAACACATGGAATTTTTAGAGTTTTTGGGCTAAAGCCCAAATAACGATTCTAATTAAATCCCAAAGGCCCAATAACACATTCATGGCATGGTTGGAGACTTTAGTCCCACATTGCCAATCTAGAAGGAGTGACACCTCCTTAAAGAGGTGAGCTGACTTCTTCTAGTTGAGCAATGGATGAGGAGAGGAAAGGAAGAAACACACGCGTGCGCGCGCTCGCCTCGTCAGGCCAGGCCAGGCCGGGCGGGGCCGGGCGGGGCGGGGCCGAGCAGGGCAGGGCGGGGCGGGGCGTAATGCTGTGATTGATTGAGCGGCTAATAGATTTCCTTAATTAGTCGTGACGCGTGTATAAGTAAGGGGCGAGACGTCGCCCTCAGTACGAGTTGAATCTCTTCCTGTCGACTACACTGCGCTGCCGTCGGTCATCCCCATCCTGTCGCCGACGTGCCATCGGTGCCGGGAGAGCAGGCTCCGACGCCGGCGTCTCCTCGCGTCCGTGCACGGGGTAGGGGGCGTATCAGGTTTTTGGGAAGCGCCGTCGTGACTGCTCGCTGGACGTCTTCTTCCCTCTACGTCGTCGACGTCTTCTTCCCTCGACGTCGCCACCTTCCTCTTCACGACGCTGTCGACTCGCACCAACGCCGACGCCGACGAATCCCCGTTGTAATGATGTACTCTCCATCCTCATTCCTTGTTCTTGTTTTGTCTGTGTTACTAGCGCTAGAAGTTATGATTCTGTCTCAGATCGTAGCGCTAGTAGCAGCCCGTATATTCATGATACATGTTGTTGTTCCTCTCATGATTGTTGGAATTAATTTATGCATCGCTAAATTGCTATTATTTCCAACAATCCAAAAACCTGATAGGCATTTAGCGATGAAGGGATATACTGATGCGATGAAACCGGATAAGTTCACTGGTGTGAATTTCAAGAGATGGCAGACGAGAGCGCAACTATGGCTCTCGGCTATGGGCGTGTTTTCGATCGTGAGTAATCCTCCAACACTACCTCTCGGATCTGAGAAAGAGGTGCAGGACTTTACTGCGACTACGACGATCTTCGTCGGATGCGTCCTCAGCGTGCTCTCTGACCAGCTGTGTGATGTTTACATGAACATCAAAAGTGTTGTTGAACTGTGGGAAGCACTTGAACACAAGTTCTCTGCTGTTGACGCTAGGCACGAGCTGTATGTGATGGAGCGGTACCACGACTTTAAAATGGTTGAAACCGTTCGGTCGTGGAACAGGCTCATGAGTTCCAACTTATTCTGAGGGAACTCGAATAGCTCGGACACGTCTTGCCTGATAAGTTTGTGGCTGGTGGCATCATTGCCAAATTACCTCCATCATGGAGGAATTTTGCCACAACTCTGAAACATAAAAGACAGAAAATCTTCATTGAAGATTTGTTGCTGGTCTTGATGTTGAAGAGAAAGCTCGGGCAAAGGATGCTCCACCAAAAGCACCCGAAGGGCAGTCCAGTGCTAATGTAATGCAGCATGCTGGTAAGAACAAGCATAAGGCTGATCAGACTACTCAATTCAAGAAGAAGAAGATGAACATGGATGAGGTTGTGTGCTTTGTTTGCGGTGAGAATAGGCACTTTGCCATAAAGTGCAAGAACCGCAAGAGCAAGAAGAATCAGCAGGGGTAGAAATCTGCCAACGTGACTATTGGCGATCCAAGTGGATCTGGGTACGGTAATTCCTTACCCAGTGTATTTTCTGTATGCCAATCTAATGATTGGTGGATAGATACAGGAACCAATATTCACATATGTACTGATATCTCTATGTTTTCATCTTACCAGGCAGCAGGAGGTTCATCCATCATGATGGGGAATGGCTCGCATTCTTCTGTTATTGGTGTTGGTTCGGTCGATCTAAAGTTCACTTCGGGAAAGATCGTTCATCTCAAGAACGTGCAGCATGCAGCCTCAATAAAGAAGAACCTCGTTAGTGGATCCCTCTTGTGTCGAGATGGATTCAAACTGGTATTTGAGTCAAATAAAGTAGTCATTTCAAGATATGGCCAATTCATTGGCAAGGGTTATGACAGCGGAGTCTTGTTCCGCTTTTCACTCTCTGATTTCTGTAATAAAGTTGTGAACCATGTGTGTGATTCAAACAATTCTGTGGTTGATATATGGCATTCACGTTTGTGTCACATTAATTTTGGTTGTATGTCGCGTCTATCCAATATGAATTTAATTCCGAATTTCTCTACTGTCAAAGGCTCAAAATGTCAAGCATGTGTGCAAGCCAAACAGCCTCGTAAGCCACACAAGGCTGTAGACGAGAGATGCACGACATTATTAGAGCTCATACATTCTGATATCTGTGAAATGAATGGTGTGTTGACAAAAGGAGGAAAAAGATATTTTATGACCTTGATTGATGATGCAACTAAATATTGCTATGTGTTTCTCCTAAAAACAAAAGATGAGGTGCTAGAATGTTTTAAGTCTTATAAGGCTGAGGTAGAGAATCAATTGGAAAAGAAAATAAAACGTGTTAGGTCTGATCACGGTGGGGAGTACTTTTCCAATGAGTTTGATCTCTTCTGTGCGGAGAATGGAATAATTCATGAACGGACACCTCCATATTCGCCTCAATCTAATGGGGTTGCCGAAAGAAAGAAACGGACGTTAATGGACTTGGTGAATGTCATGTTAGGAACATCCGGTATGGCTAAGGCATGGTGGGGGGAGGCTGTGTTAACAGCATGTCATGTTCTAAATAGAGTTCCTACTAAAAATAATGATGTGACTCCGTATGAAGGATGGAAAGGAAGGAAACCTTCACTTCATTATTTGCATACGTGGGGCTGTTTGGCCATGGTTAGCGCACCAATTAATAAGAAGCGCAAGCTCGGACCGAAAACAGTTGATTGTATCTTTTTGGGATACGCGTACCACAACATAGCATATAAGTTCTTAGTGATCAAATCTGAAGCGTCTGATGTTGTAGTAGATTCACTTTTGGAGTCACGGGATGTTACATTTTTTGAGAATATACTCCGATGAAAGTTGCTTATTCTTTACCAATTTCGTCGAATGAGTTTATTCTTGAACCCACACCCACTCCCACTTTGGAACCAATAATGAACTCATAGGATATTGAACTGGATGACAGTGTTGTTGTAGCTCCGAGAAGGAGCAAGAGACAAAGGGTTGCAAAATCCTTTGGTGAAGACTTCACTGTCTATCTCGTGGATGATACTCCCACAACCATTGCAGAAGTGTATGCATCACCCGATGCTGAATATTGGAAGGATGTAGTCCGAAGTGAAATGGACTTCATCACTGCAAATGGCATATGGGAAGTAATAAATAAACCAGTGAGTTGCAAGCCGATTGGTTGTAAGTGAGTATTTAAGAAAAAGCTTAGGCCTGATGGTACTATTGAAAAGTACAAGGCAAGGCTTGTTGCTAAAGGTTATACGCAAAAGGAAGGTGAGGATTTCTTTGATACCTACTCACCTGTTGCCATACTAACCACAATCTGAGTGCTATTATCCTTGGCTGCCTCCCATGGTCTTCTCGTCCATCAGATGGATGTGAAGACAGCTTTCCTTAACGGGGAGCTAGAAGAGGAGATTTATATGGATCAGCCTGATGTATTTATAGCACAAGGACAAGAGGGCAAGGTGTGCAGGTTACTTAAATCCTTGTACGGCTTAAAGCAAGCACCCAAGCAGTGGCATGAAAAGTTTGATAAAACTTTGATCTCTGCTGGGTTTGCAGTAAATGAAGCCGACACTTGTGTATACTATCGTTATGGTGGGGGCAAAGGAGTAATCCTGTGTCTGTTGACGACATACTGATTTTTGGGACAAGTCTCGAAGAGATTAATGATGTAAAATCATTTCTATCCAAAATTTTGACATGAAAGATTTGGGGAAGCGGATGTGATCCTTAACATTAAACTCCATTAGGGTGAGAATGGGATTACTCTTTTGCAATCTCATTATGTGGAAAAGATCTTGAACCGTTTTGGTTATATGGACAGCAAACCTTCTCCAACACCTTATGATCCTAGCTTAATTCTTCAAAAAAATAAGAGGCTAGGAAAGGATCATCTGAGATACTCCCAAATTATTGGCTCATTGATGTATTTAGCTGGCGTGACCCGTCCTGACATCTCATTTGTTGTAAGCAAGTTGAGTAGATTTTCCTCTAACCCAAGAACTGATCATTGGCGTGGTATTGATCGTGTAATGCGCTATCTAAAAGGTACGATGAGTTATGCAATTCACTATTCAGGGTACCCAGGGGTACTTGAAGGATATAGTGATTCAAATTGGATCACATACGCTGATGAGTTGAAGGCCACCAGTGGGTACATATTCACTTTGGGTGGTGGTGCTGTCTCTTGGAGGTCTTGTAAGCAGACAATACTTACAAAATCTACAATGGAGGCAGAGCTCACGGTTCTGGATACAGCCTCTGCTGAGGCTGAATGGCTAAGAGAAATGTTGATGGACTTACCTATGGCTGAGAAACCAATTCCTGCTATTCTCATAAATTGTGACAACCAAACGGTGATCACAAAGGTGAAGAATAGTCAGGATAATGCGAAGTCTAGCAAACATGTAAAACGTAGACTGAAGTCTGTCAGGAAATTAAGGAGCTCTGGAGTAATAGCTGTGAACTACATCCAGACAACTAAGAACCTGGCAGATCCCTTTACTAACTCATGTGATTGACAATGCATCGAAGGAGATGGGACTGAGACCCATGTGAGTTAACCTCAGTAGTAACCCAACCTATGTGATCGGAGATCCCATAAATTAGGATCTGGGAAGAACAAGCTGATGGTTAACGGGAGAGTACAATTTTCCCTTAACCCACTTCGTTGGAGATGCAGTACTCTCATTTCTGTAAGGAAGGTAGACTTTGTCTTAATGTGTTCTGAGGCTTTATAGCAAGATACTGTCCTACAGAGTATTCTTGTAAGAACACACCTATGTGAGCCTAACTGTTAGTCGCAATTTATAAGAATTGGGTATTCTTTAAGAAGCTCATGAAGTGAGTTTGGAGTATGACTTATACGCTTCACTCGCGGGGTTGGCTTTGGCAGCCTAGTATCAGTCAAGACTTCAAGTGAAGCTCATTCACACCAAACTGCCAATTCAAGGCCTAGTGCATTGTGTAGTTGTGGGTGAGTCTATCTTGTTGTTCTTGGTGGATGTTCAACCTTAACCGATCTCCACTGAATAGCTGGTATATTAACAGTACTGTGGTACAAAGATTATGACTCGCGTGCCCTTGGGATATGGTGAGGGATTGTTAGAGTTTTTGGGCTAAAGCCCAAATAAAGATTCCAATTAAATCCCAAAGACCCACTCACACATGCATGGCATGGTTGGGGACTTTAGTCCCACATTGCCAATCTAGGAGTGACACCTCCTTAAAGAGGTGAGCTGACTTCTTCTAGTTGAGCAATGGATGAGGAGAGGAAAGGAAGAAACACACGTGCGCGCTCGCTCGCCTCGTCGGGCGGGGCGGGGCGGGGCGGGGCCAATGGGCGCGCACGCACGACATGCGCGTGAATGGTCCGGTAATTTCCCGTCCCGACCTTGCGGGTGCACGACTTTCTTTTGTTGCTCTAAATTTTTGCATGCATGGAGAAAATTGCGCTGGCCAATTTTGGCAAGCAATTAATCTCGTATTATGGTAATTGGACTAATGGCAGGTTAATTACCGTAATGTTGTGATTGATTGAGCGGCTAATAGATTTCCATAATTAGTCGTGACACGTGTATAAGTAAGGGGCGAGACGTCGCACTCAGTACGAGTTGAATCTCTTCCTGTCCACTACACTGCGCTTCCGCCAGTCTTCCCCATCCCATCGCCGACGTGCCATCGGTGCCGGGAGAGCAGGCTCCAAAGTCGGCGTCTCCTCGCGTCCCTGCACGTGGTAGGGGCGTATCAGGTTTTTGGGAAGCGCCGTCGCGACTGCTCGCTGGACGTCTTCTTCCCTCTACGTCGTCGACGTCTTCTTCCCTCGACGCCACCGCCGTCCTCTTCACGGCGCCGTCGACTCGCACCATCGCCGACGCCAACGAATCCCCGCTGTAATGATGTACTCTCCATCCTCATTCCTCATTCTTTTTTTGTCTGTGTTACTAGCGCTAGAAGTTATGATTCTGTCTCAGATCGTAGCGCTAGTAGCAGCCCGTATATTCATGATACATGTTGTTGTTTCTCTCATGATTATCGGAATTAATTTATGCATCGCTAAATTGCTATTATTTCCAACAGGAATTGCAATTCACAGTCTCACTAGGGCTCTTGCACAACTTGCTCTCTCACAAGTGTTTCTCAGCAATTGGAATGGGCAAGAGAGCCTCCATGGGCCTGATGGGGAAGTATAAATACCCCTCAACTCAACCCCTAGCCGTTGGAGGCAAAAACCAACTTTCTGCGTCGCTCCGGACGCTCTTTTAGGGTGGGATCCGGACCATCAAGCATGCGTCCGGACCCCCCAAACCCTCTATACTCAGCACAACAACACAGTGAGTCCGGACGCAGAATGCAGTCCGGACGCAGAATGCAGTCCGGACGCACACCACCGGACAGCATCCGGATGGATTTTCGCTCTCTGGAGATCTCTGTTGTTGGGGCCGGACGCAGCCAATGGTCCGGACTCAACACACCGGACATCGTCCGGATCCTTTTGCACTTTCTGTAGCTCTCTGGATTGGGTCCGGACGCACTCTGCAGTCCGGACTCAACTATTGTTCACTGCGTCCGGACGCACTGGTACAGGCAGAGTGAACCCTAGGGTCCGGACGCACAGCCGATGGTCCGGACCCAGGGATACACTTGCGTCCGGAGCTCTTCTCTGAGCTGAAACAACACACTTCCAACATGGAAGTTGCTCTACTCGGTCCAAGAACTAATTCTAAAGCTTCCTAGTGCTAGTTTGACAAGTGTGCACCACACCTAACCACTAAGCCTCTCCTAGGTCAAGCTACTAGATAGAACCCCTCTTAATAGTACGGCCAAAGGAAAAATAAAGGTGCTAAACTACTCTAAGTGTCTCTCAACTTCAATGACACTTAGACCTAGTCTAATCTTCAACCTTGTCGTCAATCCTTTGAAAACCGAAACGATTCCAATAAGGGACACATATACCATGATAGTCCAATCAACCACCCATTACCATGACCTAACTTACTTATTGTCTCTACAAAACACACGTTAGTCATAGTAATCTTGCATTGTCGTTAATCATCGAAACACTAGGGGCCTAGATGCTTTCAATGATATATATAATACATAAGGAGAAAGCTAAACATCACCCGTGTGATTTAGCATCTAAAATCACAAGATTTTTTTTCTGCCTCTGATCTGTGGGCCTCCGACTCACTCGACTCGTCCCCTCCGCGCCCGACTCGTCCCCTCCGCGCTCACATGCGACGGCCGACCGCCGAGCTCCTTCCGGCGCCCCGCCATGGCAGCGGCGGGCCACCGGCGGCAGGCCGCCAGCGGATCCGCCAGGTAGGCCTCCTCTCTCTCACCTCACCTCCTCCTCCTCCTGAGTCTTCTTCTAGGGTTCCGGCGAGCTCCACCCCTTCTTCTCCATCTCCAGTGGGGTATAGATGGCCGGCCGGGGGAGGTAGGTAGGCCAGACGGTGGGGATGGTCGATGGGCGGTTTAGGGGAGCTGGCGGCGGTAGTGGTGGTCGGGCCAGGTCGGGGCGGGGGAAGCTCGCCAGAGTTGGAGAAGATGGCGGCGGTGGGGGTGAGGGAAAGAGGGCGGTCGCCGCGGGCGTTAGGGTTCCGACCGACGAACCCTAACGCCCGCGGTGGGGAGGTGGTCGGCGGTGGGGGAGCTTCTGCTGTCTGGAGGTAGAAGAAGAGCTGGGCTAAAAAAATTCGTGTGTTGGAACTCGACGAATCACACGAGTGATAGATATAGACAGACCCAAATCATTCAAATAATGGTTTATATTAATATATCTTCATATAAAAAAATATGAATTTACAAAAGCTTTTCAAAATTCTCATGGATTAATGAAAATAATACTGATATATATGATAAAAAGAATAATGATTCGTTGAGATTTTTATACTTATTATCTATCTATTGGTTTAATTTATCTGTTATACTTCATCCATTCCACGTTTTGGTTTTTATAGATTCACTAATTTTATTATGTATCTAGACATACGTATATTTTAGATACATAGAAAAAATCTAGATTTCTATGAATGTCAAAATATCTTATAATAATTTGGAAAGTAGGAGTAATTATCTCTCTGCCGGCGTAATCATATCTTAACTACCCAAATAGTATATGGCCGTGTACGTACACCGCCTATAAATATGGCAGGCATGATGGGTCAACGTAATTCCCACATCAACCTAGCTATAGCACCGATCGAGCGCAAACAAACAACCATAGCAGTCGTTCAGCATGGTGTTCACAACAAGAACGACAACAACCCACCTCCTGCTGGCGGTTCTCGTGGTCGTCGCATGGACGGGCGCGGAGGCCGTGCGCGGCCACAGGGACTCTTATGAGAACGTGTTCGACCGTCAGGAAGCTGACCGGGTGGAGGCCCTGCCGGGGCAGCCATCGGAGGTCGGCTTCCGGCATTTCGCCGGCTACGTGACGGCCAACGAGTCCCACGGCCGCGACCTCTTCTACTGGTTCTTCGAGGCGGCTCACGACGTGGAGACCAAGCCCCTCGTGCTCTGGCTCAACGGAGGTAACTGTTGTTGCCCACTGCTAGTGCTAGCACTACGTATATATATATATATAGTTAGATCGATCGATCGATCTGCATTCATATCTGTTGTTAATGTATTGTCATTTGGATGATATCGAGTTTTTCATAGATTAATCTAAGGCCGATCGTAGTTATTTGTTCTCAATTCAATTACGTACGTATTACGTTGTCGATGGATCGATCGGTGTTCATTCATTCAATTCATGCATCCAGGACCGGGATGCTCGTCTGTTGGATACGGAGCACTGGAGGAGTTGGGTCCATTCTTGGTGCAGAAGGGCAAGCCAGAGATCAGCCTCAACCCCTACTCATGGAACAGAGATGCCAACCTCTTGTTCGTCGAGTCCCCTGCAGGCGTTGGGTTCTCCTACACCAACACCACCAAGGATCTCAGCCAATTCGGCGATGAGCTCACTGGTACCGTATATATAGATCATATATGTTCCTTCATCTAAGATCGATCGATCATACTTTTTTTGAATCTAAGATCGATCGATTATACTTTTTTTGAAAAAGTACTGATCGACGTTATTCATCCATCCCCGGCCCTGTTGTGAACTGAATTGAAGCAACGGACGCTCATGCGTTCCTGGTGAACTGGTTCAAGAGGTTCCCACAGTTCAAGGGCCACGATTTCTACCTCGCCGGGGAGAGCTACGCCGGGCACTACGTTCCTCAGCTTGGCGTGAAGATCCTGGAGGGAAACAAGAAGGCGCATCACAGGAAGGATCGGATCAACCTCAAGGGCATCATGATCGGCAACGCCGCCATCGACTCGAGCTCCGACGACCGCGGCCTCGCCGACTACGCGTGGGACCACGCCGTCATCTCCGACGAGGTCTACGGAGCCATCAAGAAGGAGTGCACCTTCCCCGACGACGGCGACGAGAGCGACAGTTGCTCCAAGGCCTGGGACGACTTCTTTGACGCCATGCGCAACATTGACCTCTACAGCCTCTACACTCCGGCCTGCACCGACGCCATGGTCAACGCCAGCCGCACCGATTCCTCTTCCTTCCGACGCTCATGGAAGCTTGCCGACACGCCGCTCGCTGTAAGATCGATGGTTTCGACTTTTGTCGAAGAAGTTTTCTTCATTGATGCCTGATATTTCATGTGTGTATACCCATGCTGCAGAAGGTTCACCGTGGGATGCCGTACAACACGTACGACCCGTGCGTGGACTACCACGTGTTGGACTACCTGAACCGCGGCGACGTGCAGAAGGCGCTGCACGCCAACGTGACGGGGATGATCCCCTACAGATGGGGGCCCTGCAGCGACGCGCTGAGCAACTGGACGGACTCGCCGGCGTCGACGCTGCCGGCCATCAAGAAGCTGGTGGACGCCAAGCTCCGCGTCTGGGTTTTCAGCGGCGACACGGACGACCGCGTGCCAGTCACCTCCACGCGGTACGCGCTGCGCAAGCTGGGGCTCGCCACCGTCAAGGTGTGGCGCGAGTGGTTCACCACCGACCAGGTCGGCGGCTACACGCTCGTCTACGATGGCCTCACCCTCGTCACCGTCCGCGGCGCCGGACACATGGTGCCCATGATCACCCCCGTCCAGGCCAGCCAGGTCTTCGC
This sequence comes from Microstegium vimineum, assembly GCA_022036555.1. NCBI lineage: Eukaryota > Viridiplantae > Streptophyta > Magnoliopsida > Poales > Poaceae > Microstegium > Microstegium vimineum. The sequence continues at coordinate 11,350,218 of CM039135.1, read as the reverse complement.
GCACTTCCTCGCCGGCGACGAGATGCCGGCCAAGCCTCCTGTCGTCGTCTAGATCATACTATGAAATACTATATACGATCGATCGATCAGGGGCCAGGTTTGCATGTAGCTAGCTAGATAATAGTGGTCGATCGGTTGAGTTAATAGCTAGTTATTAGATTGGTTAGTTACGTGCTATTAGTAGGTTCAGCAATAGCAAGCTTTTGGACCAACCGATGAAAGGTTTTTGTTACATGAATAAATCATCAGTTGCGAGTCAAATTGTTACATGAATAAATCAGTTCCGAGATATATAGAGGTTTGGATGAATATCTTCCAGCGTCCTTATCTATCGTCATTATTTGCGATTTAATTGATGTTGCTGTTGTTACTATATTTGACACAAATCTGACAAGATTATTTATTAGAGTCTTTTACTTGTAGGTAAAGAGTATGTCATTAAAAAAGATGGTCTAATTGTCTATGTCCTCCAAAAAGTCAAAAAGTTCGATCTATCGTTAGTGTCCAAGTTTAAAATCTTTTCTCTCTCACACCATTGTATCTACTTGCAATACTAACAGTGTGAAATATGGGTGGCAAAGGATTTGAATGTCCCTAGAACTTTTGCTTCTCACGTGCCACTGCCTGCTGGGCGACAACCTCTATACAAATAGACAACCTTCAAGTCCAACAAACAGTGGCACATGAGAAACAAAAAGGGTTAAAGCCAATTAGATATACTAACCGTGTAGTTTTTCTTTGATTAATTGCCATCTTCTCCGGAAAAAATAAAATACTACTCATTGTAGAGAAACACATTGTAAAAGAAATTGATGGCTAAAATCTAATTTGTATTATATTCCCTGTCTGAATTGAAATAAGATAGAGATGGAGCGAGTATTATATAAGAATATATATTATATAAGATAGATATGGACTCTGTAAGTATCATACCATAACAGAGTTATAATAAACTACGTGATTTGCATTTAAATATATCAATGTTTATTTTGTAGGAGTATGGCAAAATTTCGCCTAATCCGGCGAAAGAGGAATTTTGACTTCTTGGACCCCATCTTTGTAAATGAGACAACATGCAAAGCCGGTCTCACAAATCCCTATGTATCAAAAAGTTTGAAGATTGAGTTTGAAAGAATGTTCAAACACCAGAAATCAAACACACTACTAACCTACAACTGCGAGTATATGTTCTCGACTCTTAAGTATTTTTTTCTTGATATGTCATTCAATAACATGGACTTTGTGATTGCAGCAACCATTACGTCCTCGTAGATATATGTCTTAGAGATTCAACTATCGAGGTGTGGGACTCAAGGAAAAAGTCACTTTCTCTTATTGACCCTCTAGTCACAGTGCTAAATAAGTAAGTGAACCCAATATCACAACACTTTTCAATCACATAGGATATTGTAATGTCATCAGCCTTCATACTTCATTTACATTGTCACATAGAATGAAAGCGTTACCTGATTGGAGAAATGTGGAGTCCAGGATGTAAAAGAAAATGGGAGAGCCCTATTCACAGTGCAGTATATGGAGGGGGTCAAGACCCTAAATCAACCAATGGGGAACAACGAATGCGAGTTCTATGTGATGTGTGCAATGCTTGCCTACTTTGGCGCAAAACTAGGAACAGAAGATGACATGGTACGTAGACGTCTCATTTTAATTCTATTATTTTGTCTTACGTATGTGCAGCTCAATATCATCTTGTATCAATTTACAGTGCAAAGAACAGAAGCACAACAGGTTGTTAGATTTTGAGATAAAATGATTTTAAGAGGAGATAGCAAAGATTATTCTGGATGAGATAGTGTTCAGGGAAGGATCTTAATTTATCCATTGTGAAGAGTTAGAACTTCAAGAAGAACTACGAAAAAGACCGCCTCGAAAGGCTATTTTAATGAGACAATTAATTCGATACTTTAAGTTTTGTTTGGATCTTTTGTAATTAATATAAATGTTGATGGGTTTGTATTGTCGCTGATCCACAACAACCTTCATATCGATATCAAATGGTTCGATAGCAAACACCTTCACGACCACCTCTACCCTAAACCCTAAACCCCAAATGAAAATAAAACAATTAATAAAATACAAATTTAAAAAATAATATCACTGTCGGTTCAAATAAAACCGGCAGTGATAAAACCCCCTTCACTATCGGTTGAGCACACGAACCGGCAGTGATGGCTCAAGCATCACTGCCGGTTCACCGGTAGTGATGCTTGAGTCATCACTGCCGGTTTGGCATAACCGGTAGTAATGTGATGAGTTCATCACTACCGAGTTAGTTGTGGCGGTTCAAAAACCGCCACTGAAAGGGGGGTTTTGAACCGCCACTGATATAGTATTCTGGAGTAGTGTTACTCATTGATCACAAACTAAATACTTCATATAATTGACGTGATGAATACTTAATATATATAGTTACTAGCAGGTTAATTAATCGTCAAATTTATTTATTTATTTTTTTGAGGAGAAAGGTTGATCGTCATTTTCTTTCTTCTTTTTGAAGACTATATATGGATTAGCAATAATTTCGATGCATGCCATCATCGTTAGCTTAAGAGATTCACGCGACTATATATAAAATAAATGGACGGACGGTCGGACGGACTGTGTTTTATTTGATAGACCAGCAGCTAGCAAGCTGTGGCTTGCAAAGAATTAACCGTCGCTGGAGTGCGATGAATGCATGCATAGGACGCTTAGAAAGTCGAAAGCAGCTTTAGCGTATAGATACCTAAATGGTCAACTTATTAGTCAATTCGTTTGCATTGGTACGTGACGTCTCCAGCCATATATTGCAGTCAACGGATCGGATTGAAGGCGCCATAGAGAATTGAATAAAGAGGTCGGAGAGATTCCTACAGCTGTCTACTGGGAGACTGTGACACTGCAAAAACTTGGCGTGCGCCATGGACAGAGAGCTGCAAGAGGTGCCGACTCCATCTTTGCCCTTGTCGCCCGGGAGTTGTGGAAGGAGAGAAACACAAGATTCTTCCTAGCTAGGTGCAGAGACGCAGCCGATAATCACAACAATTAAGCAACAAGCCGACCTCTGGGTGGACGCCGGGGCAAGAGCTCTAGGAAGTTTCTTACAGCGAGTAGTCAATTAGTGCAATTCAAGTTAGGGTAGGCTTGTTAATCCTAAAAATCCTTGAGAGCCTACCTGTGTAATCAAAACTCTCAATTTTCTCTTAATACAAAAATGTGCAAGTCTTTTACGCGATCGAGAAAAAAAACAGTTGTCTATTGCAGTGTTGGATCGTGTTATTATATGTATCGGAATGTATATATATGTACTACCTTGTTTGCTGTAAGGCCTGACACTACTACAAGATTTATTTTCGGTGGCCGTTAAAATACATTAACTGTGACAGTTTTTCCAACCAACCGTCACGGATCAAAGGTCACAGTTAATAGTACCATTAACCGTGGTGGTTGGGCAACCGCCACAGTTAATAGCTTTAACCGAGGCGGTTACCTTATAAATCAAAAAGTTGAACGTAGGTAGTTTTAGTGGAGGTTTCGTGACCCAGTACTTATATTTTAGGAATAATGTGAAATAGTTTTATCCTCATGAAACTCTTTCTGCTCATATCAAACTCTCAGCATCTCTCTTATCAATACTATATCAGTGTATTTAATGCAACCTTATACACCTCTCTCGTTTGAAGCATTCTAAATTGTAAAAAACGTTATGGCTTTTTTTAGAAAATATATATAGTTTTTGCTACATATCTAAAAATATGTTATATCTAAATAGATGGGAAAAATCAGGAAAACGTACCATTTGGAATGTTTGGAATTGATTTCCTTTGCCTCAGCCTCAGTCACGCACTTTGTGTTGTTAGCAATAATTACTCTACTCAGGGTTGGTTGGTTATATTAGGAGTAAATATAATAATGCATGCATTTTCTATTGGAGCAAGATAAGTTAGCTAGCTTTGTGCAGTAACCCAGGTATAAATGTGCGTGGACAAGCAACGATACATCATGCGTGCATCGATCGGTCGGCCACACATGCAAGGCTTCTATAACATTTTAAAACTACAAGTTTATTTACGATGATCATAACATCCATAATATATATATATATATATATATATATATATATATATATATATAAACAGTTACTGTGACAATGTTTGAGGCCGGATCTATAATTTTGATTTTTTATTTAAGTCGACAAGAAGTTAGTGTTGTTGATATGTCAAGTATTGGTCTGTCCAATAGTGATCATGACGAGATAGATCTCTCTATTATTCATGTGACAACACTCTTCATGGATTGCACTTACATGTATTTAATTATTTATAGACAGGAATCGATGACAAATTACCCAATATTTTAGTTTATATAGTTTAATTAATTTGACCATCGATTGGACCATGTTCTAATAAGAAAAAAAATTGTATCACAATTTGGAGGCGAAAATCTTTATTATATATATTTTTTCTTTAGTATTTATTGGAAATATAAAAAAAAGAACTCCATTCACGGATGATGATGGGAAGGAAAAGCAAGAGAGGCAAAATTGTCCCATAACGGGGCTGAATGGGAAAAAAATACTTAAACGTAGTACTGTAAAATTATCGTATTTATTTATTGGGGTTTAGTTACAAAATTTCATGAACAAACCTTGTCCACCTCTCTCTTCGCCTGCGCTTGCCTCAACCCGTCCGACGAAGCGTCAAGCTTCGGCGCTCGCTTCTCTTGCCGCTTCGCCTCACACAAGCTGCTCACGTCGTCGAACTCGATTTGAGGCTGAGAATCCTCCACTGCTCAGTTCAGCTCTGTTTGGCTGTTCCTTGCTTCACCTCTGCCCATGGATCCGGCGACGGGGGCGGCCAAGCGACGGTGTGGACGTCGCTCCTGCTGCGGGTGCGGAGCCGACGACAGACTGGGTGACGCTCTTGCTTGCCGTGTACATTGCGCTGCTCGCCTCCTCCTGGTCCCAGCTTGCTGGCCTCGATCGGTCCGCGCCTGGCACTAGGCTGCCTCCTCCACCTCCACCTCGGCGTCACCCGCTTGCCCGCTGCGCTCTACGCCTGCTTTTAGACCAAGCGATCAGTGGCGGAGGCAGGAATCTTTTTTAGGTGTGGCGGGTTTATAAAAGTTAAATGTGTATAATATAAGGGATTTGTTAAATTTCAGGTGTCTAAATTTTAGTTTTCTTTCATGTGACAATTATTACGTATATTTTATACTAAAATTAGAGTTTCAATTCGTTGCAATTTATTGAGACACAATGTGCAATTTTTTGTTTCAAAAATAAAAACATGTTAGAAAAAACTACAAATCTGATAAAATCTTATATATATTGGCACAAAGACAATTTAACAATTAAAATTATTTGTATAGGAGGACAAGGATAAAAATTTAATATGTTATAACACAAAGACAAATAACAAAATACAAACTTAACAACTAACTTATACTAGTTGGTGGTATATTAGTGAGACACCTAAACTATAGGAAAAATGATAATATAATTAGCAATTGTACGTACAAGGACACACTAGAGCATTATCTAAATATGTATATTACTATATGATCAATAAATATAACAAAAATCCAAATGTAAAGTATTGGCACATAAAATACCTCATTAAATAAAGCTTGTCATTGGAACAAATACATATCCACAGCGTTGATAAATCAGCTTTATAAATTAGAATACGAAGAGAAAGAGGAAGAGACGCGAGACAAATAAGCACTGAGGCACCGAGCAGATGAGGCCTAGCCGCCTAGCTTTCCTTTCCCTCCGTGCGTTCAGGTAATCAATGTCATGAGGCCCATCAAGAGGATTAGCAGGTACGGAGCACGAGGAGCCCATCAGGCCTAGCTAGCTTCCCTCGGTGGCTCAACACAAGTGTGTATGATACACATATTACATATATGTATGTATTTCAAATATATAGTATATATATTCAGTATTTTCTATTTATTTTAGGTATGGCGGCCGCCAGGGCTCGCCAGATACCTGCCTAAAAGTCCAAACCAGCCTGATATGACCCACTCACTAATATAGGGGACTTAGGGTTTCAGCTCTCTCACTTCTCTCCCTCACCTCTCAATCCCGCCGCTCTCCCTCAGCCCACCGCGCTCCCCCACCGCGACACTTTCCCCACCGAACTGCGCCATCCTCCCTCCCTCCTTCCCTTTCCCCGAGCGTGCCGACCCTCGCTCTCCTTGTCCCTCTCAGGCGCGGGCGACGTGGCCTTTCTCGGGCGCAGGCGGCATGGTAGAGGCATGCCCGCGGCGGGGCCGGGTCAGAGGCGGGACGGGGGCGGTTGCCGGCCCACGTACGGCGGCGCAAGGCAGCCACAACCCCTCTTGACTGTGCCCCTCCTCCCCTCCCTCCACGGATCCACTACGACAGTAGATCCGGTGGGGTGGTCCCGCCGGTGACAGATTCGGTGCACGCTCCTAGGCTGGCGACGGCGGGCCATGCGGTGGCACCCTAGACCGGTGGTGGCGTTCCTAGGTCCTGCTCCCTCCCCTCTGGCGTGGTGGCGTGCCAGGCGCGAGGAGACAACAGAGGCGCGCATGGTCCAAATCTGGGTGGCGACGCAACTGCTAACCCCTGGCCCCCTCCTCCCTCCCAACCAGCGCGACGGAGGCAGTGCTATGCAGCCGCACAGCGGCTCGCGAGGTCTAGATCTGGGCGGCGGCGCGGCCCATGGCCTAGATCTAGGCCCGTGCGGGCTTTCGTTTGTTTTGTTTTTTAATCGACTAACAGAAGCGAGCAAAACAATCGTCTCGGTTAATCCGCATTTACCGTGACCTTCCATTAGAGGTGGTTGGCCTTGCTCTCCTCCAAAAATAAAAATGACCGCCTCCATTAAGTTTTATGTACTAGTGATTGTCAAATCATGGGCTAATCATATTTAATAGGTTTTGTCTCACAAATTAGTCTCAATATCTGCAATTAGTTTTATAATTATTTTATATTATTTAATACTTCAAATTAATTAGTGTAAAAAAACATTTGATGTGACAAGGACTAAACTTTTGGAGGAGAAACCAAACACTCCATTAGGCCTTGTTTGTATATTGTCAAATTAACCTTGATCAATATGTGTTGAGGTGAATTATGATAAAATTTAGTTCAAATTCTGTTCCAATAGATCCTAATATATGTAGATGAATAAGAATCCAACCACATCCGAACGAGGCCTCGGTGTTGCATGCAGACGTCCGTCGGTTGTGGCACAAGTTAGGGCAGCAGCTCTGAGCTAATGTCTTAGGGTCTGTTTGGTACCGCTTAGCTTCACTAGTGAAGCTGTTTTTTTAGAAAATAGTTTTATAAACAACTCTCTAGGTGAAGCCAAACTATTTTGAAAAAAGTGTTTGACAAAGATCGGGTGTACCCAGCCTCGATCGGACCGTGTGGGGGGCACGGTGTGTCATGGACACGCCGAGTCGAAGACGTCGACGTAGATGGGTCAACATGGTGGAGATGGGCAGATCTGTCCGATAACAGCGACATGTCGGATCTGACTGCCTCCATGGCAGCCCATGATCGAGGCGTGTTGCTGGGCCTGGCCGCCACCACGGCGACACGGGACGGAGCGAGATCCATCTGCCTCCATGCGACAAAGATCAAGAAGGTGTTGACGACGACAGCTGGACGACGAGTCCGGGGATGAGGCGACAACGGCCCGACGATGAGTCTCAGGATGAAGCTACGATAACACGACGATGAGTCTGGGGACGAGGTAGCGGCGGCCCAATGACGAGTCCAGGGACGAGGCGACGGTAGACCGATGACGAGTCTCGGGCAGCGATGCCCTGACGACGAGTCCGGGGAAAGGCGGCGACGACGAGGGAAGATCCCGATCTGCTGCGCGACGACGACGATAGCAGCCGGATCAATAGGATCGGGCACCTAAACAAGGGCGCGCGGCGGAAGCGGCGGCGGCTAGGGTTTGGATCTAAACCTAGACGAAAGATACCATGAAAGATAATATAATTGGTGGAATATTAGATATATTGCATTGAGCCTCATGGACTTATTATATAGGTACATAACACCTCATATGGCTAGGCAATGTGGTACTATTCCTATTTACACTAACAAACAGGTCTTTACTAGCGCCCCCCGAAACACAGCACAACTAGTTTTCGAATAAAACGGTTCCAAACGGTTCTGAACCACCACTGAAAATTGATTTCTACATGTGGTATTCTTAAGAAATCCTCCTGTAGAAATGGATCATTTCTACGTGGGGTTGTCTTAAGGAACCGCCTGTAGAAATCGATTTCTACAGGGGGTTCGTTAAGACAACCGTCACCAGAAATATCTCGACACTGATTTTTTTTAAAAAACCAACTCGAATGGAAAAACTTCCTTCATAAAAGTTGTAGACCTCGAAAAGTTATGAAACTTTGTAGTTTACAACCTTTTCATTTGAAATCATCTTGTCATCGAAAATTTGGTTCGAATTTGTCAAATTTGAAATTCAAATTTTTGTAAACGACCTCAGATGAAAAAACTTGCTAAATAAAAGTTGTAAATCTCGAAAAGTTATGAAACTTTGTAGGTTACAAATTTTTCATTTGAATTCGTTTAGTGGCTCAAACAATCAATTTACACTCGGTTTAGTATAAAATGAGATGAACTAAAACCAAATCGAGACAAGTGACTTATGAGTGGAGGGGTAGAGCAGGGATTGCGCGAGGGTGAGGTCTCGGGTTCGAATCTCCGCCGGAGCGCAGTTTGCGATGGAGACGGGCGGGCGGATTACTAGTAGTGGGCTTGTCCTAGAATTTTTTTTTTCTATTTTAAAAATCAATTTCTAGACCGCCTGTACAAATGACATATTTCTATTTTCTACTAGCCCCCAACACAGTCGGTTCGGAGCAGTTCAGAAAAACACAATCCCCGCCGGAGCACAATTTGCGATGGAGACGGGCGGACGAGTAGTGGGCTTGTCCCAGAATTAATTTTTTTTTTCTATTTTAAAAATCCGATTTCTAGACCACTGTACAAATGACCTATTTCTACTAGCCCAGCATAGGTGGTTCGGAGCGGTTCAAAAAACACCTGTACAAATACGTTCCGAACAGTCTGTATAGGCCAGTTTTATACTAGTGTAAACTAAACTCCGGTCGCGTTTGCGTGATCAACTGCAAGAACGGCGCCACCGTCTTGGCGTAGGGCCGTCCCATGGAAATTCGAGGCCTTGTACGAAACTAAATAATAAGGCCTACTGGCTTAGAAAAAATAGAACTAAAATAAGATAAAACTAAAAAACAAGGCCTACTAACCTAAAAAAAAGGATTAAAATAATATTTACGATATAATGTAGTACATGACAATAAGAATTGCAGCAACAGACAAAACAACGCAAGAAAATTATTTTTTATTGGGCTAATAGAGTAATATGCTTGCTAATGGGTGGTACAATTGAGCCAATCACTGTTGTGTTTAGCTGTAATGGGTAATGTACTGTATGTTTGGAGGCCTACAAGAATTGGAGGCCCTACACGGTCGCTCTTGCCGCACGCGAAGATATGATCAAGCACGGCCGCACCCGCACTATCGATCGTTTGGCAGCCCACCGGCAACTTCGTCTGGACAACGAGTGCCCGATAGCTCAACGTGTCCGTTAAGTTTAAAAGCATATCAGCCTGGAGGTTCTCTCGACGTCCCAGCAGTTAATTTTGACAAGCTCATGGGCCTTTCGGAGAAGCAACTCATTTTTTTTATTAAGAGAAGGAGTTCTCGAGATATAAAATCTACCCTTCAAATTTAATTAGAAATCAGTTTCAAGTTCACATATTTTAGCTTCGGCTCATAACTTCAGCTCCTTCCAGTTCCTCCCAATTTTTACCCATCAGATCTAATAACAAATAGATGGCTCTCATGATTTCTAATCGCTAAAAAATTTCACATAAAAAATACCCACATGATTTTGTCATTATAGAAAATAGCTAAAATAATCTCTAGAATTGTACTTAAATCATATCACCAGCATTTGTCAGTCAACTCTCAACTTTTTGGTCATTTGAATATATAACGGCGGTTTTGCACCTCGTGTTGTTCCCCCTACGCCACTCGAAAAAGAAATATTTCTGTCGGTTGTGGCTTCACTTGTACGATTCGTGTACTACGGTCTGTAGCATTAGTGGGAGTAGTTGGTATTTTTTATCATCATCACTACAAACTAGCAATAAGACTTTGACCGTTCCTTATAATATTAGATTAATTATTCATAAACGCACGGATATATCATTGTAGCTTTTCATCCGTCGTTATTTATATTTTCTCAAAAAAAAACTTAGTATTGATCAAGACTATTGTATGGATATGAACTAAATAATATACTTACAAGTAAACCCACACACTAATACGTACATGAGTAAAGTACAATATAATAGAGATAGTGGACACACATATATTAATGTTTTTTCAACAATAAAGTAAAAGAAAGAATAAAAGAATAAACTAGGTAGACCATGCATTATCTAATATCATGCATAATGTATACAAAAATTAGTTAATGTTCATACAAGCTATACAAATATGTGAGGGATTACAAAGGATGGACAAGTCTGTCATCACCTACTGCATACCCCTCAACCATGAAAAATGCCAAAACCATCGTCCTTGTGACTTAAACCAGTACTGTAGTCTCTTCCGCCAATAGCTTCGCACTGCATCTCTATCTCCAAACTCTCAAAACAATCTTTCCAACACTATACAATATTGTGAGAAAGAAAAGTGCTTCTGTGAGGTCACTGCTGTCAACGATAGCGTTAAATGTAGCATTAAGGAGATCTCTGATGGGAGTTAATTTGCAGACATGGTACAATGTCGTGGCCATGATAGCAGATGTACACTTAAATAACCAAAGAGATCGCTTTGTGTGGGGGATGCATCAGAACGGGTTGTTTTCAGTTAATTCTATGTACAACATTGTTACAGGTTCAGGCTATACCTTACAATACTGTAATTTGGAAACTTAAAATACCCCTCAAGATTAAAGTCTTTATGTGGTACTTGTACAAGAGGGTAATTTTAACCAAGGATAATTTAGCTAGGAGGCAGTGATAAGGAGATAAGAAGTGTTGTTTCTGTTCCTCTAATGAGACCATACAACATTTACTCTTTGACTGTCACTTTGCTAAATTTATATGGAGAATCATTCATATTTCATTTAACCTACAACCTCCAACCTCCAACTAGTGTACACAATTTGTTTACAGGTTGGTTGGAAGGGTTAAATAGAAAAATGAAATCTCAAATTCTTGTGGGGGCAAGTGCTATGTGTTGGGCACTTTGGTTAACACGTAATGATATTGTGTTTGACAAGGCCACAACGCCGTCTTATTTGCAGGTTATCTTCAAAGGGACGTACTGGACCAGGTACTGGTCCTTACTTTAGAAGGAGGAGGATCGCCAATTTATAAAGATGAGATGTAAGATTATTGAGACAGCCGTGATGGAGGTGTTTGCAAGACATGGCTGGAGATTTAGCAATAGAATTGTGCTTTAGTTTCTTCTAGTTGAAAACATTTTTTGTCTTGATGGCTCAAAACTTCGTTTTTGAGATTCCTTGGAATTGTTTTGCTTATCTAATAATGAACAGCCATATGCATTGGTCGATTCAAAAGCATATCAATATATTTCCTTTTCTAAAAAAAATCTGCAAACTAGAGGTGTAGCTAGAGGTCTGCTGATCTGATCTATTATTTTAACATATTGCCGGAGGCCAGTCCTCCCAATAAATTTGAAAATTCCATTAAATTTTTAAAATTTAAATATTTTTGAAAAACAAATTAATACTACAGGTCCCCTAACATTTTTTTTAAAAAAAACTTTCTGCCCTCGTCCATGATCGTCATGCTTTATATTAAATTGACTATGTCAACAATCTCAACACCGATATGATCTTGAAGATGTACTTTTGGTGGGTAGACAACAGCTAGCGCGTAGCACAGCATGGACGATAGACGACACAGGCCGGCACTATGAGAGACAAAATCGTCGGCGTGCTAATGCAGCTGAGAGATCAGACAGAAAAAGCCGTTTTGAACAGAGTGTGACTGCATCTCGATCTCATCTCTCTCTTGTTTGTTTTTTGGACGGACAGCATCTCATCTCTTTCTTTGTTTTTTATTTCTAAATTTTGGCCCGAGGATCGGATGAGATCTTATCATGGCGGTGGTCCATATGACGACATTTGATGATGATGCTCCTTTGTTCAACCTGAGGCGGCTGAGCATCTTTTCAATTAATTATGATTAAATGATGGATATGACAGGAGCCTTGAGGCGGATGTAACAGTAATTATTACAGCACGAGGGCTAGTGGCAAATTAGCTTTTCCCGGCCGTCCATATATACTATAATAAGGAGAGGATGTGTGTTTCGTTTGTGGCCCCGTGCTGCGTTAATTTTGTGGTCACACTGCCACATGCAATGCATGAAGAATAGTAATTGTTTAGATGAGTCGTGTCATTAGTAGTATACTGTATGCCTTTTTACAGTCCTAGCACATGCTGGGGTGTAATCCTGGGCATGCAGCCCGACCCCTGAGCCCGGCACGAAACCCGCTGTTTTGGCCCGACACGAGCATGGCACGGCCCGAAGGTCATTGGGCCCGTGCTGGCACGGCCCGGAGGTGCTGGTCGTGCTTGAGTCGCACCCCAGGCCCGCAGGCCGGCACGGCATGGCCCGCCAAATAAGGCCAGGCCCGTCATCAGCCTACAAGGACGCACCCCTAGCAGGCCGAGGAGAGGCAGCCCAACGGTAATTCCCCCGACCCCGTATAAAAGCGGCCGAGTCGGCCGCTCACCCCCACCCGAACCCTAACCCTATCCACTCCCATCCGCCGCATCCGCCACACTCGCTCTCGGCCTCTCATCTTCAGTCTTCGACGGCGCCGACTGGATCCGGTGACATCATCGCCGCTCACCTCCTCTCGACTCCGGCTGTGCCTGAGACTTGAGTTTCCCTACTCCCTTCCCTGCTCTGCTCCCTCTCCGACTCTCCGTCTTCCTTCTCCTTCTCTTTCCCTTGTCATGTCAAAGAATCTGTGAGTCCGCCTCCCCGTCTTTCCATCGTCGTTGCTCGCCGTCCTTCTTAATCCGGTCTTGCCTTTGTGTGGCCCTCGTCTTCTTCGGCGCCGGGCTCCGGTTGCGCAGGTACTGTCGGTCCTTATCCCAGTCCCCATTCCATTCTTAACCCTAACCCTAACCCTAGGTCATATCCCCATTCTCATTGTTCCTCTGTTTTCTTGCGCAGGTCCCTTGTCGTTGCCGATGCCTCGTCGTCAACTAGCCTAGGTGTAGACGGACGACGGGCAATGGCACTGCGGCCAAGCCGTGGCCGCGCACCGTTGAGGAACGGTGCCGGAGCAGTTCAGTCGTCCGCGGCCGAGGTCCCCTTGGCGACGACGTGTGACCCACGCGGCGATGATGCCACAAATTGGACTGAGGATGATGACTTGGTCGCGGTTGGTCTGTCCCCGGAGCACGACGACGACGGGTGTGACGCCTTTGACGTGTTCGTCGACGCTACCCGCGGGACAGAGCCTCCCGTGATCGACGTCGATGTCGTCCATGCAGGGCAGTGGGGACGGCGACGACGGTGGACTCCAACAGCACTGGTGTTAATGGTAATGCTTCTGGTAATGGCACTCCTTCCTCTATTTCTAAACTTGGTAAGCGCAAGTCTAAGTGCTGGGATGACTTTGATGAGGTTTTTGAGAAGATTGGTGAAACTGATGTGCGTGTTCAAGTTATATGTAAGATTTGTAGAAAAGTGTTGAGTGCTAGATCAGCTGCTGGTACTGGACATATTCTTATGCATGATGCATCTTGCAAACAAAAACTTGATCATCAGACTAGGGTTCAGTCTAGACTTGCTTTTAATGCTAATGGCTCTATGCATAATTGGAATTAAGATCCTAAGCTTGCTAGAACTGAACTATGTAGATTGATTGCTAGGCTTGATCTTCCACTTGGTTTTGGTGACACTGATGCATTTCAGGAATATATTGTGCGTGCTCATAACCCCAGATTTGTTAGATCATCTAGAAGAACTACCACTAGAGATCTGGATAAGTTATTTGTTGAACAACGTGCTGTGATTAAGAACTATTTGCTTGCATGTTCATCTGTTGCTTTGACTTCTAACATATGGTCTGGTAATGCTAAGGAGGATTGCATATATGTTGTTGCTCACTATGTGAATTCTGATTGGGAGTTGCAAAAGAAGATAATAGGTCTTAGGTTGATTGAAGTTAAGCATTGTGGTGAAAACATAGCTGCTAGAATTGCATATGTGGTTGATGAGTATGGTTTGATTGATAAGATCTTTTCTGTCACTTTAGATAATGCATCTTCAAATGCTAAGGCAATGGAAACTTTGATACCCATGTTTGCTGGTTATCTTGGTCCTGATCCTACACCTAATAATAGAACTTACAGTCTTGTGCATCAACGCTGTTCTTGTCACATTATTAATCTCATAGTTAAATCTGCATTAAAAAGAATCAAACCTTACATAGATGATTTTAGAACTGCAATTAATTTCTTGAACTCATCTAATCAAAGAATTGCTATGTTTAAAAACTACTGTGAAGCTAAAGGTATGAGACCTAGGAAATTTGGCTTAGACATGGATGTAAGATGGAATGCTACTTATCTCATGCTAAAACACTTGGTTCCTTACGGTGAAGTATTTTTTGTGTTCATAAATTCAAATTATGGTAGTGCACTGTTGTCTCCAGCTCATTGGCATGTGGCTAGGAAATTATTGGAGTTCCTAAAACTATTTTATGACTGTACTGTTACACTGTCTGGTGTTTATTATCCTACCAGTCCTCTTGTGCTACACCATGTTCTGGAGATTGCATCCCATTTGCATGCATGTGACAGAGATGTTAATCTGAGACCATTTCTGTACCCTATGCAAGCTAAATTCCTTAAGTATTGGAAAGACATTCCTCTCTTATACTCATTTGCATTCATTCTTGACCCTAGAGCTAAGCTCAGAGGTATGCAAAGGGTCCTTTATTTACTTGGTGATTATAGTGTTACCGATTACACTAAATACTATGATGATTTGAAAATTGAGTTGTATAAAATGTATGAGAAATACTTGAGAAAGTTTGGTGCAGCCAGGTCACAAAGGGTTGCTAGTCCTACCACAGCCACTGGTAAGAGAAAACAAGCTTGGGGGAAAATTTTTGGAGACTCAGATCAGCCTGGTCCTTCCACTGCCACTGCTTCTCACTCTACTGCTTCTGAATTTACTAGCTATTTGGACAGTGACTGCATAACTTCTTATGAGGATGCTTTTGATATTCTCCTGTGGTGGCGTGACCACAAACTAACCTATCCCATCCTTGCTATTATGGCAAGAAATATTATGTCGGTTCCTGTTTCCACTTGCTCTTCGGAGTCTTGTTTCAGTTTAACACGGAGGATCCTAGAAGAACAGCGCCGCAGCTTGAAACCAGAACATATGGAGATGCTAACCTTGTTGAAGGATTGGCATCTAGGAGAGAAGAGGGAACAACATCAAGCTGCTGATACCAAGGAAATTGAAGATGCATTCCAGAATCTGTTCCTGGATGAACCTGAAGGTGAAGCTGATGCATCTGCTGGTGGTGGCTAAGACTGATCAGAGAATGGCTGCCTGGACTGTGGTACTTTTGTGTGAGCTGATCTGAGAGTGGGATGTGTCCCTCAGACCTCACTTGCTTAGTTTTCATTTGCACTTATGAACAATAGCCTTATGGTCTGTAATACTTTGTTAAGATATTTGGAGCTGGTTGCACTCTTTTTTCCTGCCTAAGGTTTCTCACAAGGGTGAGTTTTACCTAGGTAGGTTTTTAATGAGGCAGCATTGCACAAAACAACTCATTTTGAACTCATTTTGATATATGATCTGATCTGTTAAGTGATGTGTTGTGTTATTTGAATCAGACAAGACAATCAGTAAATGTAACTTGTATCTATTAAATTGTGACTGTGAATGTGATTTTGATATCTGATTATGTGTATCAGTGTATGTGATCAAATAGATCTGTGAATCAGTGAATGTGTGTTTTTCATATTTGAATCTCTGGATTTTTCTGTGGTTCTGAGAATTAGTGAATGTTTGTAAAATTGTGAATTGGTGAGGGCTTTCTAATTGACGGGCCACAGGCCGGCACGGCCTGCTGATTTTGCCGTGACTGACGGCCCAGCCCGGCACTAAAACAGGCCCACAGGCCCGTGCCTGGGCCGAAGGCCGCCTTGGCACGGCCCGCAGGGCACACACCTCGGCCCGACATGCAGGATTACTGGGGTGTCGATGATTTTTTTTTTATAATTATAATTAGATTTATAAAAAATACGGGGTTCAACATTTACATCTTTAAATAAATGTATTATAAAAATATAGTTAACAATATTAATTATGTATTATAAATATTAATATTTTTATATATAATTATTTAAATTAATCAATATTAATTTCATGAAAACCGAGAACAACTTGTATATATTTTAGAATGGGGGAATAGTATATATACTACATGTATATGGTCTGGTTGGGTCACACATCACATTCTTTCAGGTGGTCGTCGCCTGCTGGGAATTGCGTTGGCTAGGTGCTGGCATGCTGATCGACTCGTGTGCATCTGTTTCTTTTGAGGGATACAGCCACATGTATACGACAGCATGGAACTACAGGCCGGGTGTCGTCTCAACCAGCATAGTCCCTTTACTTTGTTTCTTTCTTTTTTGTTGATAACAAGCACTTGCTCTCTCCATAAATATCTGTCTTTTTTATTTTCCCAAAAACAGTTTAACGCGTATGCATGGTGCGTTCACTAGCTAGTGAGAGGCGGAGGACCAGATGATGATGCCATTGAGATGGCTACCGAACCGTGTTGACGAGTACTCCGTCTGGTTGGATGTTGTGTGATAATTCATCGGTCCTAAATTATAAAATATATATTTTTTTAAAATTTAAGTTTGACCATTAGTTTTATTTAAAAATTTGTGTTAAATATCATTTTTTTGTCCTCCAATAAACTCTCTGAATCTTTCCTAAATGCTTGAAATAAAGATTTTGTTGAAAAATTATCCTCCAACAACTTCTCTAAATGACTATCTAAATATAGCCATCTTTTATTCAGAATTTTTCGCTAGCCAAAAATAGAAGACGAGAACGACTCTCTAGAGTGCGCATGAGATATAGAAAGGCCGTTCAAGAGTGAAAAATATAGAAAATGGTTTTTATGCAAATAACTCTGTAAATAATAATTTAGAGAGTAAGATTTAGAAAGACTCGAGATGCTAAGACGTGGAAATTACATTACAACTCAAACGAACAACTTGTACTCGATCTTGTACAATTATCTATCATCCTTGTACGGCTGATATATAATTTCTATTGCTGATAAATCAGCTGATGTTGTTTTGTTATGAGCAAATTATCATAGCTGATAAGCTAGCTAGACTAATAAATTCAACTTATATATATAAAAAATTAAGTTGCCGAGTACCAAACGGCAGACACTCGACAACTTAAACGGAGCGGGATGGCGTTAGCAGAGTTACCGAGTGTATTTTTTTGCCGAGTGCCGGCACTCGACAAAAAAATTTAAGTTGCCGAGTATTTTTTTTTTGTCGAGTACCAGGCACTCGACATTTAAATAGTTGCTGAGTGTTTTTTTTTTGTCAAATGTGACATTCGGCAACTAAATTACGAGTGTCCGATATCTAGCACTCGGTAACTAGTTCAGTACTCGACAACTCGCTGTTTTCCTGTAGTGATATGATCTAGGCTGAGCATCCCTAGCCTAGTGATTACATCACGAGGGTTAGTAGCCAATTAGCTTTTCCCTGCCGCGTATGACAAGCATCGGGCCATATGAAGAATAATTGTTTAGACGTGTCCTCAATAATATACGAAAGCGCGCTGGCCGGTCGCAACTGGTTTGGTGGGATTTTCGGCTCATCTCGGTCGCGAACGCGAGAACGTGCATATCCAAACAGGGCCATATCACACACTCTATATCTGTCCATATATATATATATAGTGCCAGAAGTGGGTCGATCGATAGATGATATTCAGGGCAATGCATTCACTTCAGGCTGCTATATAGAGAGCGAGCGACATCAGTTAGAGAGATCGAGATGAGTTCCTCCACGTCCAGCGCTGTCGTGCTAGCAGCAGTACTCCTAGCACTGACCTTAGCACAGCATGGCTCCCTCGCCGCAACCGCCGGCCCCAGGGTCATCGTCGTCGGCGCCGGCATATCGGGTAAACACACACACACACACACACACACACACACACACACACACACACATATATATATATATATATATATATCCAAACACGTCTACCCGATGAGATGGTGAGGTATTGTGTTATATATATGACGTGGATACTTTTTCAGGATCTCGGCGGCGAAGAGGCTGTCGGAGGCCGGGATAACGGACCTGCTGATCTTGGAAGCGACGGACCACATCGGCGGCCGGATGCACAAGAAGAACTTCGCCGGCATCAACGTCGAGATTGGGGCCAACTGGGTGGAGGGGGTGAACGGCGGCAAGATGAACCCCATTTGGCCCATCGTCAACTCCACGCTTAAGCTCCGGAACTTCCGGTCCGACTTTGATTACCTCGCCCAAAACGTCTACAAGGAGAAGTACGTCGACTACAGGGAGCTCATGTGCTCTGCTAATAGCTGCTCCTTTCCATCCGGTCAAAACTACAGTTCACTTTGATTTGTTATATAAGTCAACATTTTTAACTTGAACTAAATAAATTCTTAGAAAATAGTATGCATAAATGTAAACAGATGCTCAATAAAAACATATTTCATGCATGGGTAATTAATTTAATAAAACTGATTCGATAGATCTTCCAAATGTTAATGCATTTTTCTATGAAACTGATAAATGGTTAAACATATTAACTTAGAACAAAGCTATAGCTACAACAATTTGGAAACAAGGGAGAGAGTGTAATATGAAACCAAGTATATATACTCTAATTACTAGAAATCATAATAATTTATAATTTAGAACTGAGGGAGTAGTAAGTATGAAACACCCACTACTTACTTTCTAAGTCATGGCTTAAAAGTACACATGCATTCTTAAGATTTGAAAAAATGATGGATCTAAATAGACAAATACCTACTCATTGATGATTTTGTTTTGGGACATAAATTGGTACCTCTGACTATACTCAGACTACGTATTATTTTTTCTCTCGGTCATCATGATGCCACATTGATGATCACTCTATATTTCAATAAAATATACGTGATTATTAAAGTGTTCTCAAGATAAAAATACGACACTTAGAGGTTTCGTAACAAAATATTCTGAATACTATTCGTCATCGAACAAAAGCTTAATTAGCTGTCGGCTACAAAATTTGGAGACGAAGAAAATTAAAGGATTTTAAGAGATGTGGTTCATGGACAGCATATATAATGGCCGTGTTTCAACACCCGTTGTAAATCCCCCATGCCACCCCCCCCCCCCCCCCCCCCCAAAAAAAAACAAGTAGAAAACATTGTCTAGCGCCCGAGCCCCGAGGAGCTTGTGTCATGGAGCCCCGTCGCTACCCGCCATGGCCGGACTGTATATAGGAGCCAAGATCTACCAAATAAATCTAAGTAAGGCTAATTATTATGAAAAATGTTTGCTAGATCATTATTGTACGTTAATGGTTTCTTCCTTATAGTCCCACCTCAAGAGCTTGCGCGGTGTTGCCCCCTTGTTGGCTTCGTGATGGAGGTGGAGCTTGGGCTTGATTCATTCATTCCCTGCACCAATCTCACCCATCCGTTTTTCAGTTCCGAGCAATTTAATTTGGGAGTTACAAACAAAACTACAGATATATTATGGACGTGGCTATTGCACGCACGTGCATGCTAGTCTTATAGCACGCACGGTCTAAAAATAGAAAAATACCCTAAAACTGCACTTTCCATTATGAGTAGCTGGGAGCTACGTCCCTAGCAGTGGAAAGAAAACTATGTTCCTGGCCCACGCCCCCACCCTCTTCCCCCTATTTTGCTTTTCTTAGCACGTAAAACACAGAGGGAGCAGCACAAAAAACCATCTAAAGAAACAATCGGTACATATAAATATGCAAGAATGCTATCATCTGCAGCTAACTAGCTTCTTTACGGCACAATGGCCACAGAAAAAGAACCAACAAAATCAATTACTAGAAGCAATCCAGTTATTTTCCATCATTTGATATCAGATCTATTGCTAGAAGCACATCTTATAAACTGACAAAGCAATTCAGTACATTTGCATAAGCAATTCAGTACATTTGAATAAGCAATTAAGTACATTTGAATAAGCAATTCAGTTTTAAAAAGTACTGCAAATATTGCTTCTCCCTGCATAAGCAGATTTGATCCTACATGTTTCTACTTCTTTAGATGTTCATCATGTTTGATGGCATCACACCTGCAATTAAAAAAAATACCAAGATGGTAGATGACATTAAGAAAACTGAGGGAAAGTGACCATGTCTCAAAATTTCAAATTCAGTTAATAGAAACCAAATCTAGTTGTTTTGCATCACGTAAAATCAGCTAGTACTGCAGTTCCTACTACTTAATGCATAACCAGGTCTGATCCTACATGTTCCTATTACTTAGTGTATGCATATACATCTTGCTCTGTCTGCACATGTTTATTCCTGTTTGATATAATAACATGTTCATTTTCTACAATGGACGACATTAAGTTTCCCAAAACTAATAGGCCCTAGCTATTATTAAATTTGGACAAATAATAGCAAGTACCCGACAACCACACCTTGGAGGCATGGAGCAGAGAGGCATATTCTGGACTAGAATTGGAGACTTGAGCCTTGACGCTCACTGCAGTAGCAGATAGAAGATTAGCAAAAAGGCCAAAAGCAAAGCAGAGCAAACACCTACGCCCACCGCTCCCATAGAACCCACCACACGCTACATTTCAAGACTTTATTTCACGTAACCACATCAAGTTTGGTCTACTAAATAAGTGTTGCAGGTAAACTAAAAAAATATATAGTAAAACATTACCTACAGTCCTCAATTGTTGTTGGACAGCTGATGTTGCTGCCACAAAATAAGTGCATATGATAGCCATTTAAACCACAAGCATGTAGGCATAACAGTAGCAGCAACAACAAAAAATAAATTTAAATGGATAGCAAACCAGTAGCACAATACAACACATAATTCAGTTCTAAAAAATGCATGACGCAGGCACATAGAGATATAGACTCAGTTTCAAGAGCACAATCTTGCACCAACAATCTACATGAATAGCGGCAGAGGCATATTAAACTACAATTGTACAAACATGCAAAGGGATATAACAACAAATTCAAGAAAATTAAGCTGCAGCCTACAAACATACAGATAGTAGGTACACAAAACATGCAGATAACAGAAGTATAGCTACAAACATATTAGATAATAGATATCAGACATATGATTATTGACACCTCCATAATACCTAACACCAGCTGCACTTTCTTAGGCAATTTAATTTTCATTCGTTAGGCAACAATGTCTACCTAAATAGGCAATTTATATATTCTAAAAAAGCAAGTATAAAATTGGCTAGTCCTCTATTTGAAGGGGCAAACAATGCTAACTTCTGGCTACATAAGACTATTTATATTGTAACTGAGATATCGTTCCAGAAGTACCTTTCAGCATTGGGATGAAATGCCTAATGTAATTCCCGTTAGGATCATACTTCTAGTATTCTTAATGGGTAATGGCAACGAATTCACCTGCTTAGAATGCCTCATTGTGGGCAACAAATCAACATCCCATCTGCCCCCTCCTATACCACGAACACATCCACAATACAGAAACTCGATTTAAGCATAACAACAAAGTAGGTCCAATTGAAAACTCACTTGAAATATGCAGTCAGCGGTAGAGCTGCACTCATGCCATGGGACAAGTGCTCTGCCGCAAGGTACGTGATATGCCTATAGAGGGCTGCAACTTGGAAGGTCATCAGGGTGAGGTGTGACACGGCCGTCACTGAGAATCCTGCAAGTGAAACAAGGTAAGTATGTCAATTCAATGTACGAACTGGATATGTGAAATTTTAGTACAATGAACGCTCTCATCCATAGGCTAGGATTCTAGGCAACTCTCTCATCTATGAAATTAACAGAGGCACATGGTGCATTTTTGTCTAGAAAAAGCACTATTGCCTAAAAAAGAGCAAAAGTAATCATTGTTTTTGCCTAAAGAAATTAATCAAAACTTTTAATTTTTAACAAGCTGGCATTCCTATTAAGATGCACGATTGCTTTAATCATGAGCAATAAAAAATTCTATATAAATAGCATAAGAACCAGATTAACTCCAAGAGAAATTACATGTAATTGCTCCTAAAGAAAACAAAATCAGAAAGAAAAAATGGTCTAAATAAAAAATATCAGCATATATCCCAAGCCAGATCCAACATGGGGGTTCTATGCAAGCACACAAACTTCAGGAAAAAAAAATAGCAAAGAAATAATGCAGAAATAAGTTAGATCATATCCAGCAGGACACATTCAGTAAATACTGAAGTTAGATCACATCTAACAGGCCTTATGATGAAGAACCTTAAGTTTTAGATGTCCTTCGAATGCCCCATCTAGCAAGATAGAAATTGTCCTAGGCCATGCTGAAATTAAATTATATACTCAATGTGAATCAAATATTAGGATCCAAAACCAAAGTGATGGAATGTACGAGGAAACTGAATTCATGCTCATGACTTCGTAATACTAAGGTAAAAGACACGTATATACAAAACAGTTATGAACATTGCATATACATATGCAAGCTGAAAGATACTGGCACATGGAAATCAACAGGAGAGAAAACCTGAAAACACAGACAAGCAAGAGTAGCGTGATCAGACAGATGTAAGTTAAAAACGCCTAGGCCATTAGGATCAGACTGTTTAGATTAGCAATGATAGCCACACCTTCCTTACCCAGGCACAATGGCAGACTTTTGGTTTATGCAAGCCACGACGACCTCCACTAGTCGGATGCTTCGCCAACAAATAGGGGGCTTTTGGTACGTGCATCAGGCAGTTGCTGCTGCAACCTCAGTTCTCACAAATAGAATTGGATCAGGCCTTTAACTTTGCATAGTTAACTGCAAATCTGCAACAAGGTTTAGACCTTCCACCTGGAAAACTACAATGGGGACAAAATAGATTCTAGAACATACCGAGCAAATGCACTGGGATTAAGAGAGAGAAGTATCAACAAGATAAGAACTATGACTGGAAAGGTGGAAGGAGACATCGCTGTTGATTCAAGCCACTGGGGAGCCGGTGCGTATGTATGCATCTGCTGCTGAGGGTCATAGCCGGCCCCTATGTATGCATCCCTTCTATGCTTCACCTTGCTTGCTAGAAAGGCAGCGAGGAGGAAATGAGTGGCGACGTGGCGAGGACCAAACGAGCAAGAGGCCGCGAGCGAAGGCAACGCCACGCCAAACATCCGTGGTTCGACCCACCCATGGTTCAACCCGGGCCGCGAGCACGCAAAATACGCCCAACACAGTAGAAGGGGACGACGGACGAGCGGCGAGTGGTAGATATGAACCTGGCGGGTGAAGGTGAAGCTACGGTAGGCTGGAGAAGGCGTACAGCTACCGGTGCGATGACGTAGCACGTCGGCGGCGGCCGTGAGCGATGCTAGGAGGCGGAGGCAGCGCTACCGGATAAGGTGTGACCCATCCATCGCCGAGAAGCCAGCAGAACCGCCCCAATCTGTCCAAATCAAAAAATGCCCCCTCCCAAATCCAACAAAAAAGGGGAAATCCCCAAAGCTAGGAAGTGAGGCTCACCGCTCACCTTCCTGCTCGCCCCTAGCCGCTTAATCTGCTCTTCTCCAAGCTACAGATCGAAAAATCCGACGAAAAATGCCATTAGAATCGAGGATGGCGTGCCCTAGGGGGGAAAATCATCGTACTCATCTCCGTGTGCTGCCATCCGTCTTTCCATCTAGGATTTGAGTGGATCCACTATAGCGTGCTCTGAATCACGGTAGAACCAGAGAGAAATCTAGAGAGAGAGAGGAGGATGAGGAGAGAGACGGTGAGGAGGAGAAATGAACCGGAGTATGTCTTGCTAGTGGGTCCGATCGGTTTCCTTGCCATCCGCCTTCCTTTTCTCTTGCTAGTGGGTCCCCCAACGTTCACAGCCAGCTCTACGATGATTGTTGATTGCAGATGGACGGTTCGATTTGGAGTGCGTGCGCTGCGTCAAACGCACGACCGACTATAAAATAGTCTTTACCATATATTATACTTGACAGCAGCATGTTATTATATTATTCATGTATGCATATTCCTCTGTGTGTGTATATATAAATATATATATATATATATATATATATATATATATATTTTTTTTACAGCGGTGGCCTCTACGATGAAGCTTATGTTCAGAAGAGAATTGACCGAGCAGATGGTGTGGAAGAGAGTGGGGAGAAGCTGTCTGGCACTTTGCACGCCAGTGGCAGGGACGACATGTCCATCCTTGCAATGCAGCGCCTCAACGAGCAGTACGTCGATCGTCGTCCCATATATACCAATGGAATAATTTCTGAGCTGCTAGCTAGCGGTAGTACATGCAAAACTGCAAAAAAAAAAAAAAGAGCTAATGCATACCTGCAATAATAATGGGCGTATATATATACATACAGCCAGCCGAACGGGCCGGCGACGCCGGTGGACATGGTGGTGGACTACTACAAGTACGACTACGAGTTTGCCGAGCCACCGCGCGTCACCAGCCTGCAGAACACCGTCCCTCTCCCGACCTTCAGCGACTTCGGCGACGATGTCTACTTCGTCGCCGACCAGCGGGGCTACGAGGCCGTCGTCTACTACCTAGCCGGTCAGTACCTCAAGACCGACAGGTCTGGAAAGATCGTCGATCCACGGCTGCAGCTCAACAAGGTAGTACAAGAGTCTATCATTATGGGTTTTGCTATGGTATATACAAATTAACTGTGACCCATTCATTTGATTAGGTCAGATGGTCAGAATCATCTATTACTTTCTAGGAGGTAATATGTGAAATAAGGAAAGTTTTAAGTATAAAATCTATTTTTAGATCTAATTGATGCATATATGATCTATTAAATATAGTGAATCTTTTTATTGTTTGCAACTCTAGATATGATGTAACTTAATTAAAATAAACTAATATTTTTTTAAAGCACATGTATCCTAGTCACGCAAACTAACGTATGCGTATTTATGTGCACAACGTACATATGTACTAATGCACGTGCATAAAATTTTATGTGCATAAACAAAACTTTACAATACTTATATGTTTTATTATAAGAGCCTCTAAATTATATAATATAGTTTTAATTAAGTTAGTATAATATACATAATCATATAATGTGTTAGCATGTAATATATTTTATATTACTAAAGTTTTTGGCTCAATTAATATTTTATTTGTTATCGTTTTATGAATTTAATATATTTTTATTTATTTATTAAATGAGTCACGCAAAAGGAAGGAATGGTAGGCCATGCGCATGAAAAAGGACCGAGCTGCATGCACATCCTGTCTCCTTGATAAAAGGGATTTGATATCTTTTCTGCTTTTTCTAGATTAATTAATTAATTTAAAAAATTTAAAAATTAACGGTTCAGATTTATTTGAGACATTACCTTCTAGCAAATAAAATATGTACCATAGCATTACCCATTCTATTCTTCTTGATATGCTGCGTTCTACTTTACAAACTAGAACAAATTACATGCATTGATATATATAAATAGGTGGTGCGAGAGATCAGCTACTCCCCGGGTGGCGTCACCGTGAAGACAGAGGACAACTCGGTGTACCGGGCAGACTATGTTATGGTTTCTACGAGCCTGGGTGTGCTGCAATCCAATCTCATTCAGTTCAAGCCCAAGCTACCTGTCAGTTCATTTCCTACCTCATCAACTCTTCTCAATATGCATGCATAATTTTCTCTGTAATTTGACTTCCTCGTTGGCTGTCCCAGGCATGGAAGGTTACGGCGATCTACCAATTCGACATGGCCGTGTACACCAAGATCTTCCTCAAGTTCCCCAAGAGGTTCTGGCCTGAAGGGAAAGGGAGAGAGTTCTTCCTCTACGCGAGCAGCAGGAGAGGTTACTATGGTGTGTGGCAGGTACATATGAAACATCAATGTCATTAGCATGTACGTAGTTGATAGGAAGAAATTAAATCGAATTATGATGAACGAATACTGAACATTTTGCAACATTTTATGATCTCCTCAGGAGTTTGAGAAGCAGTATCCTGGTGCCAACGTCCTCCTTGTCACCGTGACCGACGAAGAGTCGAGGCGTATTGAGCAGCAGTCGGACAACCAGACCAAGGCCGAGATCGTGCAAGTGCTGAGGAAGATGTTCCCCGGCAAGGACGTACCCGATGCCACCGACATCCTTGTTCCGAGATGGTGGTCTGACAGGTTCTACAAGGGCACCTTCTCCAACTGGCCAATCGGTGTCAACCGCTACGAATACGATCAGCTTAGGGTATGTGGTACTACCCATCATTGATTTTGTGCTTCTATATATGTTTGTTGCCAGCTAGTGTGATTTTGTGATCCTAGTTAGACTTGAATCATGCGCAACTTCCTTTGAAACTTGAGTTTTTTAGTTTTTTCTGCACTCTTTCTAGGCACCGGTTGGGAGGGTATACTTCACCGGTGAGCACACCAGCGAGCACTACAATGGCTATGTCCATGGCGCTTATCTTTCAGGTCTTCAAGTAACCTTGAGCTTGCCAAGATTTCTAGATATATGAAGCTTTGCACTTACCGTGTGAATTTTCATTGTATCTTTGTTGACAGGTATTGACTCTGCTGAAATTCTCATCGACTGCGCCCAGAAAAATATGTGCAAGTACAATGTTCAGGGGAAGTACGACTAGAAGGTAGAAGCTCCAACAAACGTATCCTCCTGATGTACTTGTACTAATGAGAATCTACTTATGGATGTGCATTTATAAAATTGATTGCAGCCATGTCTTGGCAAGCCCCTTCCTTATTGCAATAAGCAGGCTGATTTATAAAGCCTCAATAATGCTTGTTACCATCTATGATTTGTGATCAAGTATTCTTCTTAAGTACCGTGTTGCTCTTTTTATATTGAGTGGTGCGTGGCTCAAGATGTTTTTTGTTTTGAATTACACAAGTACATAGGCAAGCACTCAACACGCAACACACTCAACTCTATCTATCTGTCAAACATAGCTTAGTATCACGTTTGTGTATAGTTCCCGTGGGAAGAGGACAATTTATCATCAACCGACACAAATCAATGAGACGTAAGGAAAAAACCATCACCACATTTACAAAAGGAGTGGTGAACCATTTTGTTCCGCATTCAAGATTCAAGATCCCCATTGTCTGTTCTATATCTCTCACCCCTTCATTACGGAACCGTCATTTTGGATCAATCAACTCCATGGGCATTAGGGCAATGGATAGGAGATCAATCTGTAGAGATTAAGGAAAACACCTCATGATTCACCATTTGTGTAGCTGATGGTGATGTATGTCGATATTCTAGACCAGCTCTTGGCACTCGACTCCTCTCATGAAGGTATGGATGACATTGATCTCCGGGACGTTGGGGAGCTCATTGTGCTTCCGGATGGAGGATCAGGTATGATGTAGCCATGGAGTCATTACTTGCACTCATGTCGGCAGTTGGTGGGGTCCCATGCAGTGCTAGGTTTGGTGTATCCCCCTTTAAAGTTGTCGATGAAGAACCTTTTGAGGTTTCTCAACACTTAAATATATGGTGTTTCGCGAAAGGTACTTGAGCCAGGAACCAGCAAAGTCGCTGAAGTACAATGTGATAAATACATATATGAATCAACAAGGAAAAATGTCTGATCTTCATGATATTAGGTTTATGAGCAAGGGATAACTTACTATGATGGAAACAACTAATAACTAGCTTTTTACCTATCCAAGCTTGGATGCGACCAAGCAATGTGGAGAAAGATCAACACTGAAACCTTGAGGAACCACAACGGGACTAAACCACACAAAACAGTGCAACCTAACTAGAAACCGTAGAGACTAATCATTTTGTTTAAGTGTATTTGTAGAATTTTTATTAGAGTATTCACCCCGCTAGCCATATTAGGACCGAATGGCATCGTGGGGTGGCATACACGCTTGAAAAGAAATGAAAAGAATGGGGTATGAGAGGTGGAGGGTTCTAGTCATTCCATCCAGATAGCTTTTTAGTACAAATTAGCTAAGTTTGGTTAGTTGTGGACTAGTTGTTAATTATTTTTTAAAACAGACTATCTAGTTACCAATTAGTTGAGATCTCGACTAAAATTTAGTCCACCAATTAGCTGCACTCTTTAGTTGAGGTAGAGCTACTTTTTAGTTGCTAGTTGTTAACCATATGTGTGATCCAAATAGGCTCTAATATGTAACTCTAGGTTGGATATATATAATGTAGATATATTGGTTCCTATGCATATTTGATTCCATGCATCAGGGCATTCTCTTCTTTAGTACATTTGATATTTACTATCATATTAATTGTGGCCTAACCTAATAATCATGAGCGCATTATTTTGATTTTGACAACTTTGATGCTGGGCAAATTAAAATATATGAGTGAACTAAAGAATCCAAAGCTTGTGAATTGATTATAGATCAGCTGGTTGGATTCCTTGCGATGAATTTTTCTCACCTAGATTTAAGTTCTCGACTTGACACAGGTGCTCGGATTTTCTTTGATTTCTCGAGATCTGTCGGCCCAGTCCTTTGAAGGTGCTCATAGGAATCCAAAGCTTTTGAAATTATAGAATAATCCAAAACTTATAGATAGGAACAATATAATACACCTAGACAGAGGCCACATGAGTAAAAGAAATAGTATGTTTGAAAGGATCAAGATCCCAAGAGGGGGGGTGAATTGGGCTCTTTTTAATTTCTAAACAAGAATTAAACCTATAAAGAGCGAATTAACCCCCTAGTGCCTACCGCTTGTGTGTCCTAGCTAGAAAGCGGTAGCAAGACAATGGAAAGCGAAAACTTCCTACACAATTCTAGTATGAAAAGAATGACAAGTGCGGAAAGTAATGCGGTGATAAAGAGCTAGGGAAAGAGATGCTTGACATGGCGATGTTTTGCCGAGGTATCGAGGAGTCGACACTCCGCCCTAGTCCTCGTTGGAGCACCTCGCAAGGTATAGCTCCCCCTCAATCTCGCGCAAGGGATGAGTGCTCTCTACGAGCTGATTCTTCGTCACTCCGGCTCGGTGAATCGCCCACAACCGATCACAAACGTCGATGGAGAAGGGCCGCCGACAATCCTCCGGCGATCACCTTCCTCCGAGCACCACCGGACCGTCTAGGTGATGTCGATCACCAAGAGTAACAAGCCTCGATCTTCGCTTGACTCACTCAACCTTCACAACTAGAGGATGCACACTTGAACTCTCGGATGAACTAGAGAGAGGATGGATGGATTCGCGAATCACTCTCTCTCTCTCTAGGGCTCTTGCTCTCTTCCCAACCTTCTCAACAAACTCAGCAACGTAAATGAGCAAAGGCCAGGTGGGAGAGAAGTGGGAGGAGCTATAAATAGACCCTCTGAAAATTGCCTCGGGCTGACATTTTAAGTTGGCGACAGACGGTTCGTCGCATGCCCCAACGGCTAGTTTCTGTTCATAGTTTGGGCGACAGACGCTCCGGCGCCTGGGCGACGGACGGTCCGACGCCCTGTCCAACGGCTAGTTCTGACACACTGTTCCCAGCGACGGACGCTACGTCACTGGGCGACGGACGCTCATCCCCAGCGTCCGACGCTACGCTCTGGCTAGGGTTGAAAAACACCCTCTCTGGAAGGTCGACGGACGCTCTTACCAGCGTCCGACGCCTGGCCGACAGACAGCGTCCGACGCCTCTGTCCGACGCCGACGAACAGCGTCCGGCGCCCCTGTCAGGAGCCTCTGATGCCCAGAAAACAGTTTTAACAACTTCGTTTTTCGTCGCGATGAATATGAAAGTTGTTCTAGGCTATCTTACGGTCACCATATGCTTGCTTAGAGCTAAGGAAGTCAAGTGTGCACCACACCTAAGTCATGAAGCTTTCCTAAGTCAAGCTACTAATCTCAACCCCTCTTAATAGTACGGTCAAAGGTAAAAAGAGAAGCCCTATCTATTTCTAAGTGCCCTTCATCTCCTTATGACACTTAGCCTATCATTCTAGAGTCTTCATCATGTCTCCTTGAAATCCGAAATGATATCCATCTTGGGGGCTAAGTGATGACCATTAGTGCCCATTCTTCTTGATCACTATGGCTAAGCTACGCATAGCCTCTGCAAAACACACGTTAGCCATAATAATCTCTAATTGTCGTTAATCACCGAAACCAACTAGGGCAATGATTCTTCAATCTCCCCCTTTTTGGTGATTGATGACAATAGAAACTCGAGTATGGATAAGAGTTATGGTTTAAACTTTATTGTGACTTGGAATGGTTGAGCGAGGGTTAGTGAATTTGTAATGAAGCATACTTGCTCACCCAAGCCAAATCACAAAACATGGTACTCATAGATATGAATGAAAAAGCAGTACCTCATGATATTCTCAAAAGATATGTCGGAGTATAGCGCGGAAGCTCAAATAACGTTTAAGCATAGAGATATATCATGAAACATGAGACAACTCACAAGATATATTAGTGATAATCAAAGAGTTTGTCACATGCAACCATATAAACATCGACCAAAGCATTCACCACATCACACATATAAACAAATGCATAGAAGTAGACATGATGAGAGAGTACGGGGAAATAAAGCATACAAAGATCCAAATCCCTCCCCCTATCTCTATACTCGACCCTCTCTCCCCCTTTGGCGTCTAGCACCAAAAACTAAGTGTCTAGGGCTGGAGAAGAAGGTGGAGGAGCTGCAGCCTTGCGATCGAGCATGATGAAGTCTTGTAGGTCTGACTCGTCTGACTCATCATCTGCCTCGTCCTCTGCAAGTGTAGGTGCAGCTGGGGTGGCCTCTGGAGCTGTCACTGTAACCTCTGGAGCTGCGGTCTCAACTGACTCCCCCTGAGGCTCAGCTGGTGCCTCTGACGATCCTGCCTCAGTGGTAGCGGGCCTGGGAACCCGACGAGTGAATACTCGAGGCGAGGGGGACGGTTTCACTGCAAGTGCCACTAGGGACACTGCTGCTGCAACCTCTGCAGGCTGAGTCTGAACTGGAGAAGACACTGCCACGGTACCTGCCTCATCTGCCAAAGATATAGCATCCGTCTGAACTGCAACTGGAGGAGTAGTGACTGTCTGTGCTGACTGCTCAGGAGCGATCTCCGACGATGCATCTGAAGAGAGGTGAGTGTCTGTCGCCGGAGGATCCACTGCAACTGCTGTAGCTAGTGAGACTGGCTGAGCTGCTCCTGGGGAATCTTCTCCCGTGATCTCCAGATAAGACGCTGACAGATCTCTCGAGGCCTCTGCTAAGGTAGTTCCCCGGGTAGGAGTGAATCCTGTCTGGAACTCTCCGGGTGAAGCTATCCAAGAGGACACCTGGGTCCTCGGAGTCTGGTACTCAGGAGAGGCTGCTGGCTGGAACGGAGGAGTAGCTGGTGCCTGACTCTGCTGTCCTCTGGACGGTAACGCTGGAGTCGGCACCACAACCACTGGAGGCTGCTGAGGAGGTGAAGTGAACTGCTGCTGCTGTGAGACACCGAGAAACTGAAACTGTGGCGTGGAAGTCTGCCCGGAGCTAGAGGCCAGAAGATGCTCAAGTAGCAACGTCTGGGTCTTCTGGATCTCTGCCTGCTGCAGCTGATATGCCAAGAATTGACGCTGGAACTCGTCCTGTCTGGCCTGTGTCTGGGCCCGAGCTGCCAGCTGCTGCTCAGTAAGCCTCCGTAGATCGGCAGCCTGTCGTCTCTACTCCTCGGCCTGACGTGACTGCTCCTCTTGCATCCTCGATAGAATCGTGAGCAAAGTAGCCTCAGAGGAGCTAGAACCTGGACCTGCTGCAGCTGTGCCTGAACCTCCAGCCTCGTGGTCATGAGGCATTGACGCGTACTCGCGCACGGGCTGGTAGTCC
Organism: Microstegium vimineum; assembly: GCA_022036555.1. Classification (NCBI taxonomy): domain Eukaryota; kingdom Viridiplantae; phylum Streptophyta; class Magnoliopsida; order Poales; family Poaceae; genus Microstegium; species Microstegium vimineum. Next base: position 11,318,068 of record CM039135.1, on the reverse strand, counting down.
TCGTCAGAACTGTCAGAGTCGAGGTCCTCTCTAAAGACTGTCTCAGCAGCTGTATCAATCTCTGTGTCTAAGTCTGCCAGCTCTGCCTGAGCAATCTGCTCAACTGTCGCATCTGTGACCTCGGCCGACTGTGGTGGCACTCCGGCCTGCCTAGTGTCTGGTCTGTGAGCTCGGCTGGGGCGAGGCAGGTTTCCATGTATCACCAGCTGACTCATCGAATATACAGGAAACTCTGTTGCTGACCTCGTAAGGGTGACTCTCATAACCCCTGATCCGGTCTTGGCAACTATCAAATAAGAAATCCAATGGGCGAACTGCAGCTGCCAATGACCCCTGAACCCAGCAGCTATAATATCCTCGAGCTCGCTCACTATCAAATCCCAGAGGTCGAACTTCTTCTTCCTGACAATATGGGCAAGGAGCCACAGCTGTAGTCGAGTGATCATATCTCGGGCTCCAATCCGAGGGAGGATAGTCCGTCTGAGTACCTCGTGGAGGATCTGAGCCAAAGGAGTAAGGTCACATGGCGTACGGCTCGAACCCTCAGTGAACGGTTGCTGAAAGCATGACCTCACGAAGTCCGTAGATGGCACTATACCATCGTGAGGTCGGCGAGGGGCCTCCTGATCCCCATAGCAAAGACTGTGGATCTTGGTAGGTGAGGACTCTAGGTGAAAGAGCTCTCTGAAGTGTGCTACTGTAACCCTGAAATCACGTCCCTGAAATCCAAAGTGTAGGAACTCGTGATCAGGTGAGATCCACAGAGAGGCGTAGAACTGATATACCCAATCCTTCTGATATGCCCCTGAGCGTCCCATCAGATCTGTCAGACCCTGAATGTACTGGAGATGCTACAAGATCTCTGGACCACCGATCCCCTCTATGTGGGCAGATGGGCACACCCTGTGGGCCCTGAGAGGAGCATCAGTGTCTATATAATGCTCTATAGAAATCCTCGTGCACTGTAGTGTAGAAGTCTCGTCCGGCACGGGGGTCCCTCTGAGGTGGGAACCAGGACTGGAAGTCGACAAATCGAAGCAGCTGGACTTGCTTCGCTGTAAGCACTATGACCTGGTGCCTTACTGGGTCTGGGAGCCGGGGTCCTGGAGGGCTAGGTGGTGCACTTGAGCCTCTGGAACGGGTAACACGACGGCTCATCAACTCACCGATGGAAGAGTGGCCCGCGGCCTCTGTCGGCTCAGTCTCTGGGACTGGCTCTGTCTGTACTGCCTCTGTAGCCTCGACGGGCTCTATCTCTGGAGGTGGAGGGGCCTCACGACGCGCTCCACGGCGAGGCGAGAGCCTCAAGCCGGCGCGACGTCCTCCTCGCTCCGCTATCTCGGTGGCCTCTGCCACTGCTAGTGCTGCAGCCGAGTCTGGATCCATCGCTGGCCTCTTGCGCTTCCGAGAGATGACCTTTTTCTTTCCCTTTCCCCGGTTAGTGGGTGAACGCGGTGGAGGTGGAGGGTCACCACCACTACCAGGAACGGGACCTGCATTCTTCGTCCTTGCCATTTCTCAACCTTTGCAAACAAACCACTGACAGGAATCCTCAACAATCAAACCACAAGTGCACTGTCCCAACTGTCACTGAAACCACTGACAATCCTCAGAACCAAATAGCTGAAAGAGTGGCACGCTAGCCCTGGACTGTCCTCGCGAGGCTTTGCCTCGATCCGTACTCGCGGGCTTTGCCCCGAGTTCGCTGACACTACCTACTGACCCTCTGATTCTCTGATCAACTGACCCTGCTTGTGAGAAGTAGATGGGAGTATAACCATAAGAAAATAGCCAAAGGGAAGAGAGGATCTATGGAAGCATGAATGTAGGTAAGAATAGATCGAAATTTCAACTGCCATTTCATACCTTGAAAGCTGACAAGAATCAGAAAAGGTGAGATCCCCCGACCGATCAAGCGTAATCCGCAATCTAATCAAGACAAGGTAGGGTTTAGGGTGATGATAGGGAATGGCGAGGTGATTTCCAAATCATAGTGAGAGTCAGGGGTTGAAATTGAACTTCACCTTGCCACCCTAATTGAGATCGATTGATCAACACAGCCTTGGAAAAGAGCTTCCTCAGCAAACGGGGTCCTCCACGGCTTGAGTCACGCAGAGGAGCGGGGTTGCAGGGTGGAAGGGTGGAAAGGGGGCCTGGTGTGGCGGCAGAGCTTGGCGGGGTAGTGCTCGGGCACGGCAGCGGTGCAGGGTGAAACTCACGGCGCAGGAAGCAGGGAGGAACGGCGGCGCAGGGTGGTCCAGCGGCGGTGGTGGCTCGGCGGCGCAGGGGTGGCGCAGGAAGGGTGCTGCAGCGGCTCTGGAAGAGACGGCGGCGAAAAAGCGGCGGCTAGGGTTTGATACGGCGCGGCGGCGGACGGAGATCAGATCGGGAGAAACAGAGAAGAAGTCGGGGTTTTTAAAAAAAAATTCGCCGTTAAGTTCGCGACGGACGCTCCGTCGGACTGCGACGGACGCTCGGGGAGCGTCCGACGGCATCGTCCGTCGGGCTTCCAGAACAGATTTGAAACGCCCAATCGCATTGACCGCGACGGACGCTTGGGAGAGCGTCTGTCGCCCTATAAGCGGGCAAATTTAATCTCCGGACGATCGCGACGGACGCTGAGGCAATTGACACCGAGCGTCCGTCGGCAGCGTCCGATGCCTTAAAAATAGAATTTTTCAAATTTTCTTTTTGCGTCTTTCTCCCAACCAAGTTCCAATCCCAATAAGATCCAAATAACACCTGATTGGACTAGATATGAGAACCATCTCTCAAACACTCATTTTCAAATAGTTTGCCATTGGCTTAAATTTAGTTTTTAGCTCAAACTATTCGAATGGAAGCACCAAGGAGTCATCATATGGCCAAAAGAGGGGTATAGAAGTGTCTTGAGCTTGGAATGCTCCCCCTAAGTGGACAAACATAGAGGATGCTCAACAAACTTAACCGAAAAGGAACGACAAACAACACACATGCATATGCTATGCAATACCAAGTTTGAATCTAGGTTGCTTGCAAGTTTAAACCGCGGTTAAGCTTTGTCACACGCTTTGAGGGCGGTTATCTTAACCGCGTTAGCCAAGCCTATGTGCATTACCAAATTAAACATGTTATATTACATATGAATGCATGGTTCACACAAACTCATCTTTTAGTGAAGTTAGAGTGATCAAGCACATTTAACTCGCTTCTCAACCTGCAAAAGGTTGTTTCATCGAGTGGTTTAGTGAAGATATCCGCCAATTGATCTTCGTTCTTAACTCCAACTAGTGTGATGTCTTTCCTAGCCACATGATCTCTAAGAAAGTGATGGCGAATATCTATGTGCTTGGTGCGAGAGTGTTGAACCGGGTTGTTTGCAAGCTTTACGGCGCTTTCATTATCACACAAAAGTGGAACTTCTTTTAAAAACACGCCGTAATCAAAGAGTGTTTGGGTCATGTATAGGATTTGTGCACAACTTGCTCCCATGGCAATGTATTCCGCCTCGGCGGTTGACAATGCCACACTATTTTGCTTCTTTGAGGACCAAGAAACAAGTGATCTTCCTAGCATGTGGCACCCGCTGGAGGTACTCTTCCTATCAACCTTACATCCGGCGTAATCCGAATCGGAATAGCCAACTAGTTGGAAGGGAGCTCCTTTGGGATACCAAAGACCCATGCTAGGGGTGTGCCTTAAGTACCTAAGGATTCTTTTAACCGCACAAAGATGCCACTCCTTAGGGTTTGCTTGAAACCTAGCACACATACACACACTAAACATGATATCCAGCCTAGAAGCGGTGAGGTAAAGTAAACTACCGATCATAGAACGATAAAGAGTTTGGTCAATCGGTTTACCTCCCTCATCGAGATCAAGATGCCCATTAGTAGGCATTGGGGTCTTGATTGGCTTGCAATCCTCCATCTTGAATTTCTTGAGCACATCACAAGTGTACTTTTCTTGAGATATGAAGGTGCCCTCCCTCAATTTCTTCACTTGGAAGCCAAGGAAGAAGGTTAGCTCGCCAATCATCGACATCTCGAACTCCTTGGACATCAATGCACCAAATTCCTTGCTATGATCTTGGTTTGTTGACCCAAATATAATGTCATCGACATATACTTGGCAAACAAAGATTTCTCCATCTAGCACCTTGGTGAAGAGTGTGGTATCCACTTTCCCGATCTTGAAGCCCTTCTTGAGTAGGAAGTCCCTTAGCCTCTCATACCAAGCTCTAGGAGCTTGCTTCAGTCCATAGAGTGCCTTGGACAACCTATACACATGATTAGGACAATTTGGGTCTTCAAACCCGGGAGGTTGTGAGACAAAAACCCCTTTGCCACCAATCTTGCCTTGTTTCTCACAACCACGCCTTGATCATCTTGCTTGTTCCTAAACACCCACTTGGTGCCAATGATTCTTGCTCCTTTGGGCTTTTCTACTAGTGTCCACACTTTGTTCCGGGTGAAGTTGTTCAACTCTTCGTGCATGGCATTCACCCAATCCGGATCCGCAAGTGCATCCTCCACACTAGAAAGCTCAACAAAGGAAACGAAGGAGTGATGTTCAACATAAGAAGCAAGTTTAGATCGAGTTGTTACCCCCCTTGATGGACTCCCTATGATGAGATCTTGTGGATGAGCTTGAAGCATAGGTGTAGATCTTCTATTGATCACTTGGGGAGAAGGTTGTGGTGCTTTAACATTGCTTACTTCAGCCTCGGCTTGATCTTGAGGAATGTGAGTGTCTTCTTGAGCTTCCCTCACTTGATCTTCTTCATCAACTTGAGGCGTGTGGGGTGGAGAAGGATCTTGATTTGCTTCATCTTCAACTTCTTCCACCTCTTGCGGGTTGATAGCACCAATTGGCATATTCTTCATTGCCTCCCTCAAGGGTTCATCACCTACATCTTCAAGATTTTCATGCTCTTCTTGAGAGCCATTAGTTTCATCAAACTCCAAGTCATACGTTTCTTCAACTAAGCCGGTGGCTTTGTTAAATACGCGGTATGCCTTGGATTTAAGTGAATATCCAACAAGGAAACCAATGTCACATCTCCTTTGAAACTTGCCCAAGTGTTGGCGCTTCTTGTAGATGTACACTTTGCAACCAAACACTCGGAAAAAGGATATATCCAGTTTCTTTCCATTCACAAGCTCATAGGGGGTCTTCTTGAGAAGCCTTTGGACAAATAGCCGGTTGGCCGCATAGCATGCGGTGTTGATTGCTTCAGCCCAAAAACTTCTCGGGGTTTTGTATTCATCAAGCATTGATCTTGCAAGAGTAATAAGTGTCCGGTTCTTCCTCTCTACTACACCATTTTGTTGAGGAGTATAAGTAGCGGATACTTCATGCTTGATCCCAACTTCAACACAATAATCTTCAATCTTGGTGTTCACAAACTCGGTCCCATTGTCACTTCTTATCTTCTTGATCTTCACATCAAACTCATTTTGGGCTCTAGTTGCAAACTTCTTGAATATTGATTGAGTCTCTCCTTGTCTTGAAGAAAGAACACCCAAGTGTACCTAGAGTAGTCATCAACTACCACCAAGCAAAAGAGATTTCCACCAAGGCTAGCATAGGTGGTAGGTCCAAATAGATCCATGTGAAGTAGCTTTAGGACTCTTGAGGTTGACATGAAAGCTTTGGTTGGATGAGTGTTTGCCACTTGCTTGCCGGCTTGACATGCACTACAAATTTTGTCCTTCTCAAACACAATGTCCTTCACACCTCTAACCAACTCCTTCTTGACAAGCCTCTTCAAAGTTGACATTCCCACATGTGCTAATCTTCTATTCCATAGCCAACCCAGAGAACTCTTGGAGAATAGACATGTTTGCAAACTAGCTTCATTTGAGGTGAAGTCCACTAGATAGAGATTGTTGTGTCGAAACCCTTTGAATATCAATGATGAATCTTCAATCTTGGACACAACTACCTCATTTGGAGTGAAGAGACATTGGAAACCAAGATCACATAGTTGTCCCACCGATAGCAAGTTGAAACTCAAAGATTGTACTAGCAAGACATTTGATATTGATTGATCATTTGAGATTGCCACTTTGCCTAGGCCTTGCACTTTGCCTTTTGAATTGTCCCCAAAAGTAATCTTGTCTTGCCCTTCACAATCTTCCTCAAGTGTGGTGAACATCCGGGAGTCACCGGTCATATGTTGAGTGCATCCACTATCAATCACCCAATGACTTCCACCGGTCTTGTAGTTCACCTACACACAAGCAACTCGGAGTTAAGCTTGTTGTTTGGGAACCCACACTTGGCGAGGTCCCATAGCCTTGTACACCAACTCCTTGGCAACCCATAGCACTTTGGGCTTGTTCTTCATCTTAGGACCGAGAAATACAACTTGAGTTCTACCCTTGGAGTCCTTGTTGATGATGAAGTGTGCATCATGAGCGAAAGGCCTTATGTGCTTGGGCAAGGTCTTGGGAGGTGGAGTCTTGCATTGGGATTGAAAGTGACCCTCTTGACCACATCCAAAGCACTTCTTGGGCTTTGGTGCATCATAGTTGCTTCTCATGGCCTTGTTCTTGTAGTAGTTCTTGGCTTCTATCTTGACCTTGGCCTTCATGATTTGGTTCTCTTTGAACCCAATGCCGGTCTTGTCGGTCTTCATGATAGTGTTCATCAAGAGCTCACTTTGGAGATTGTGACCCTTGGTGAACTTCTCCAATCCACTTGTAAGCTTGATCTTCACAACCTTGAGCTTTGCATTTTCCTCTTTGAGAGAGTTGATCAAGGTCATTGCATCTTTGTCATCTTGCTTGGCCGACTTGATGGTGAATGGCTTGCTTGCCTTGAGGTTGATTAGCTCTTCCTTGAGCTTGGAGTTTTCTTGCCTCATCTTCACATAGTCATCATGCTTGTCGGCCTCAACTACCTTCTTGCCCTTGCACTTAGAATTTTGCTCACTAGCAACTTCATCAAGCAAGTCCTCACAAGAAGTAGCTATATCACACTTAACAACCGGGTTAATAGCAACATGTGTAGCAAGATCATTTGAAAGCAATTCATTAGCTATCACAAGTGTGCCATGTTCATTCTTAACTTGGTTGTAGTCATCTTTTAGCAAGTTGTATCTTGTATGGAGCTCTTGTGTTGACCTCTCAAGCTTATCATGTTTCTCATTAGCTTGCTTGAGTGAGGCTTTGAGCTCCCTAGTGCTAGATGAGAGAGTTTTGTTCTCAAGTTTCAAATCATCATTAGCACTAGACAAGTCATCAAGCTTAGCATGCAAGTTATCATTTGCTTTCTCTAGTGATTCACTTTTACCTTTATACTTCCTAATGAGCTTAGTATATTTGTTGCAAATTACGATTAGCTCATCATAGGGGGAGCCTCAAACTCATCATCACTATCATCACTAGAGCTAGCCTCATCATCACTATCCTCTTTTTGTACCTTTTTGTCACCTTTAGCCATGAGGCATAGGTGTGTAGAGCATGAGCCCGGAGATGATGGAGGGGGTGGCGGTGGAGTAGATGAACCAATCACCAAGGCAGCCACCTTCTCTTCTTCACTCTCATCTCCGGATGAGTCACTTGAGTCTTCAATGTCGGTGAGCCAATCACCAACAATGTAGGCTTTGCCATTCCTCTTCTTCTTATGGAAGTTGAAGTTCTTCTTCTTCTTGAATGGCTTGTCATCCTTCTTCTCCTCATCACTTGACTCAACTTTGTTGCCCTTGTTGTACTTGAACTTGTTGTTTGCTTTCTTGTTCTTGTACTTGTCTTTCTTCTCTCCGGGGCAAGCATGAGCCAAGTGCCCAAGTTTGCCACAATTGTAGCAATCCATCTTGGAGAGAAGCTTTCTTGAAGAGCTTGTGAAGAATTTCTTCTTCTTTGAGTCAAACTTGACTCCATTCTTGCTTAGCTTCTTCAACATCTTAGTTGTCTTCTTCACCATGAGAGCTAGATCATCATCATCTTCCTCATCACTTACACTCTCATAAACAAATTGCATCTTGTGCTTCTCCGAGGAGGATGCCTTGAGTGCCAAGTCCTTCTTCTCCTCCTTCTCTTTTTCTTTCTTTTTGGAGGAGGAAGAAGAGCCACCATCACCAATCTTCATGTACATCTCATGGGCATTGATCTTGCCCAAAATTTGTGTTGGTGTAGCGGCGAAGAGATCTCCTTGGTGAAGCACCGTGACGATGTGGCCATACTTCTCAATGGGTAAGACACAAAGGATCTTGCGTACCACATCAGCCGGTTCCATTTGGTTGAGACCGAGCCCATTCAATTCCTCTACAATAATGTTAAGTCGTGAGTACATTTCATTTGCATTTTCATTTGCATGCATGGAAAAAGAATTAAGCTTAGCCATGACCAAATGATAGCGTTCTTCACGCTCACTCTTTGTGCCTTCGTGAAGAGCACAAATAGTGGTCCACAACTCAAATGCGTCTTTGGCATTACGCACTCGGTTGAAGACATCCTTGCTTATGCCACGAAAGATAATGTTCTTTGCCTTGGCATTGTGCTTATCAAAGTTGAGGTCCTCTGCGAAGAAGGTGCCTCCCTTTGTGGCGGCTTTGAGCACGCCCACGTCAACGACCTCTAGATAGGCCTCCATACGAACTTTCCAATAAGGAAAGTCATCTCCATCAAACATGGGAGGTGGTCCATCCCCATGGGACATCTTGCTCTAGGCGGTGAAGCCTAATTTAGAGCAAACCTTGCTCCGATGCCAATTGAAGGATCAAGATGCCCAAGAGGGGGGGGGGTGAATTGGGCTCTTTTTAATTTCTAAACAAGAATTAAACCTATAAAGAGCCAATTAACCCCCTAGTGCCTACCGCTTGTGTGTCCTAGCTAGAAAGCGGTAGCAAGACAATGGAAAGCGAAAACTTCCTACACAATTCTAGTATGAAAAGAATGACAAGTGCGGAAAGTAATGCGGTGATAAAGAGCTAGGGAAAGAGATGCTTGACACGGCGATGTTTTGCCGAGGTATCGAAGAGTCGACACTCCCCCCTAGTCCTCGTTCGAGCACCTCGCAAGGTATAGCTCCCCCTCAATCCCGCGCAAGGGATGAGTGCTCTCTACGGGCTGATTCTTCGTCACTCCGGCTCGGTGAATCGCCCACAACCGATCACAAACGTCGATGGAGAAGGGCCGCCGACAATCCTCCGGCGATCACCTTCCTCCGAGCACCACCGGACCGTCTAGGTGATGTCGATCACCAAGAGTAACAAGCCTCGATCTTCGCTTGACTCACTCAAGCTTCACAACTAGAGGATGCACACTTGAACTCTCGGATGAACTAGAGAGAGGATGGATGGATTCGCGAATCACTCTGTCTCTCTAGGGCTCTTGCTCTCTTCCCAACCTTCTCAACAAACTCAGCAACTTAAATGAGCAAAGACCAGGTGGGAGAGAAGTGGGAGGAGCTATAAATAGACCCTCTAAAAACTGCCTCGGGCTGACATTTTAAGTTGGCGACGGACGCTCTGTCAACTAGGTGACGGACGGTCCGTCGCATGCCCCAACGGCTAGTTTCTGTTCATAGTTTGGGCGACAGACGCTCCGGCGCCTGGGCGACGGACGGTCCGACGCCCTGCCCAACGGCTAGTTCTGACACACTGTTCCCAGCGACGGACGCTACGTCACTGGGCGACGGACGCTCATCCCCAGCGTCCGACGCTACGCTCTGGCTAGGGTTGAAAAACACCCTCTCTGGAAGGTTGACGGACGCTCTTACCAGCGTCCTACGCCTGGCCGACGGACAGCGTCCGTCGGACCCTGAAAAACTTAGCCAGAAAACGCGGCCACTTAAAGGTCGACGGACGCTGTGGACTTAACCACCCAGCGTCCGACGCCTCTGTCCGACGCCGACGGACAGCGTCCGGCGCCCCTGTCATGAGCGTCCAACGCCCAGAAAACAGTTTTAACAACTTCGTTTTTCGTCGCGATGAATATGGAAGTTGTTCTAGGCTATCTTAAAGTCACCATAGGCTTGCTTAGAGCTAAGGAAGTCAAGTGTGCACCACACCTAAGTCATGAAGCTTTCCTAAGTCAAGCTACTAATCTCAACCCCACTTAATAGTACGGTCAAAGGTAAAAAGAGAAGCCCTATCTATTTCTAAGTCCCTTCATCTCCCTATGACACTTAGCCTATCATTCTAGAGTCTTCATCATGATTCCTTGAAATCCGAAACGATATCCATCTTGGGGGCTAAGTGATGACCATTAGTGCCCATTCTTCTTGATCACTATGGCTAAGCTACACATAGCCTCTGCAAAAACACGTTAGCCATAATAATCTCTAATTGTCGTTAATCAAGATGCCCAAGGAGGGGGGTGAATTAGCTTATTTCAAATTTCAAAAGCAATTATGAAATCCTAAACAAATGCCAATTCACCCGTGCCTACCGAAAGTTGTAAGGACCTGATTAGCCTAGAGAGGGGGGGGGGGTGAATAGGCCTGTTTAAAACAACTTGACACTTTTCTGTTAGCACAGAGGCCGGCACTACCGGGGTGACCGACACTGCTGCTCTCAGGGGCAGCACTGCTGGTCACCTGGACAGAACTGAGCACAATTCAAAATGTAAAACTAGAATGGAAATTGTGCTTGAATAGAAACCTCCCTAGAGGTGTAGTGAACCTCTAGCACCACCTGAAAGTGGTAGCAACACACCCACTGAGTAGATCGGGTCCAAACCCTAGAAATCACCTTGCAAACAATATATATCAAAGTAAAGTAACAAGCACACGGTGACACAAGATTTGACACGTGGTTCAACTCACCACCAAGGCTTGCCTACATCCACGTTGTTGAGGTGCGCCACACAAGGCTCAAGCTCACCACAAAGGCTAGCTCTTTCCTCGGTCTCAAGTCAAGAAAAAGAACTCTTGAGATGAGAGGGAATGTATTAGCAATAGTTGGGTGATACAAACTTCCCTAGGCTGCCACATGAAGGAGGAAAGCTCAAGGGCAACCTCTAGCCGGCTAGGAGAAAATCTCCAAGAGTAAAGAACTCAAACCGCCGGCCACCACGCAAACCAAATGCTTGCAGGAGTTGAAGATCGGAGGGAGAAGCTTCTTCTCAAGCTTGGAGGCTCAATCTCTCAAAGGTTGATTGGAAATCAATGGAGGAGAGTGGATGAGCACCAAGGGAGAAGGGAGAGCAAGAAGAGAGGTTCTCTTTTCTGTTTCACGAAGTCAGAATGAAGGAATGACAGAACTAGCCATTGGGGGAGTGAGGGAGTATCAAATACCCCTTCACTGTCCAACGGTAGTACAAGTCGCGGCAGTGCCGACCTGTAGCCCGACACTGCTGGCCTGAGGGAGAGCACTGCCGGCGTGGCAGAAACAGCAAAGGGTGGATCTTTGAATAGCTAGCTGATTTTCCTTCTATGTATGTGGAGGTGTGATATATTTGGTTCACCTGTTAGCATGCGTGTTGAATCCCTCTTAATAGTATGACATACCTAACTCAATTTCAAAGTATAAAATGAATTTAAACTCCTTTGAGCTTGTTGCCATGCACTTTTGTAATTGGAGGGGTCCGCCAACCTGTTCATCAACCTCTTTAAGTTTAACCTGCTTGTCATACTTGCAAAGTCTCATTAGTCTCCTAAATATGTTGTCATGTCACCAAAACCCACTTAGAGCTTGATTGCACTTTTAATCTCCCCTTTTTGGTGATTGATGACTACACACTTAGAACTTACAAAAGTGAATAATAATCTAAGACAATGCAAGTCATGGGTGTAGGAGCTCCCCCTAAATGTGTGAATAGGGATTTGAATTTCCAATTTGGCATGAAAAGCCAAGATTCATACATTGGAGTGAAATAGGGCTCCCCCTACATCCATGACTGTTGTGGGGTGCTGAAAAGGTGTCACAAGTATATACGTGAAGGATACAACCTGTCTCAAAACACAAATCAGTGTGCCTGCTGTTGAGCAGTCCGACATTGCCGGCCTGAAGCCCGGCACTGCCGGCCTAGCTGCAAACAACAAGCCTGTGGAAGCTAGAGCACATCCACACAGCAAGATATATAAATAAAATAAATGCATACTAAGACAAGCATGATATATATGAGAGAGTACATGTCCACAAATGACACAAATCAAGTACTTAAGAGGCAATATTACAATAAAATAGTTTTTCATGTTGCTATCTCATCTCACACACTAACACTAAGATAACTAGCAGCTGCTCCTCCATGACCATCGAAGATTGTTGTACCCCCTTCACTTAGTAATTCTCCCCCTTTGGCAACAAGTCACCAAAAAGGAGAAAAGAACATAGCAAAAAGAATACAAACTAGTCCCTATCCTCATCCATCTGGTCATCTTCATCATCTTCATCTTCATCAGCTTCATCATCATCATCAGGAGCTGTGAAGTGAATACTAGGAGCTGAGGCACGCTTACTGCACCTCCGAGTTTGTGGCTGCTGAATCTCCTCCTCCTCATCCTCCTCCTCCTCATCATTCTTATCATAAGTAGACTCCTCACTGAGCTTTGGTGGAGGTGTAGGTGGAGGAATCTGTCTGAGGCCCTGCTCCTGTCTGAGCTGTCTGATCTCAAGCCTGGTCTGGTAAACATGATCATTTCCATAGCAGATGCTAGCAAAGATCTTCTTTAGAATCCTACCAAGCTTACCCTTCTTCCTGCCTCTGCTAGCTGCTGCTCTAGATGACTCAGGGCGATCTGGAGCTGCTGCCCTGGTGCTAGCTCTAGGAGGAGTCACCACCTCCTGAACCGCAGTAGAGTGAACTGCCTTCTCTGCCCTATAAGGCTCATGAATGGTGTCTCTGTTATATATCCGACCAGTCACTCTCTCAATGATGAACATTAGGTAGGGAGCATAGGGAAGCCCCTTCCTAGCATCATCAGCAGCAATGAAGATCTCATCCCACAGAAAACGTGCAACTGAAAAGGGTGGTGCTCCACCTCACATCCTCCTTAGAACGTTCTTAGATGAAGCATAGAGGTTTGAGGCTGCTCCCACCTTGGGATAAAGAGTGGTCCTGAAGAGGTTGTTCAAGATGTAGTACTTACTCCTCAGCCCCTTCACAAGACCATCTGCCTTCTCTAGCTCAATGTAGCATTGTGAAATTTCCTCATTTGACAGACCTCTCTCATCATGGATGTTGGAGCACTCTCTGTCATCCTCTCCAAAGCCAAGAAGGCGGTCAAAAGTCACATAATCCAATCTGTAGTGCATGCCCTCAGTCATCCAGTGCATCACATGGTTCTCCCTATCAAGGTAGTAGGTGGCATAGAACTGATAGATAATCTCAGTGTTCCATCCATTTTGGAATCCCATCCACTCATACATACCCAACTGCTTGCACTGATCAATGACCCTGTCAAACACAGGATCTCTCTTGTTCTCCAAGTGCTCCCAATCAACATACTTCATCTTGATGATCTTGGGCTTAGCAGCATAAAAGAGGACTGTGGAATAATAATTAGAATGGAATACATTCCAAAACCTGTAATCCACTCCCATGTCCTTTGGCACATCATAGGGATAGATGGCCCTTTGTTCCTGGACTGACCGCCACTGATTCTGATAGCTGACTCTTGGCCTTGCACGGTTGTCCTGAGGCTCTCTGACAAGCACCTCCTCAGGATGCTCAATAAGATATGAGCCATCAAAAAGTCCCAAATCTGGAGGTGTCATAGGACAAGCACCCTGCATTATGGTTCTTCCTGCCCTCTTTAGCTCATCCTCTTGAATAATCCTCTACCTAGGATTCAAACCATCATCGACACCACCTCTGCCTCCTCTTGTAGCACAGGCCTTTGTCCTTGGCCCCTTTCCTCTAGCACCACCACTCGATCCACCGGCGTCCATCTATGCATTTAAAAGAGAGAAGGTTAAGTTGCTGCACTTAGAATAGTGACTAGAAACTCTAGTGGAAAGAGCCAATAAAAAACAAGAGTCTATGGTTGTTTAGGAGAGCAAGTGCATAGGTGTTGTTGCCCAGAGTCCGGCACTGCCGGCCTGGTGCAGACAGCCCCCAAGCATGCTCTTCCAATGCACCATGGAATCTTGGTTTTGACCAAATCTAACTACTGGAGGTACATCACCATACATCATGCAACCACTAGCAACCTAAATCTCATCTCAAAATCCATACATTGCATAGATCGAGCCAAGTTAGGGTTTCATTGTTATTACCTTTGAAAGAGAGGGGTGAGGATGAAGAAGATCGGGCTTGAATGGAGCTTGACGCAGGGAGGAAGATCCTCCACACCTCCTCCAATGGCACCACCTCCGAAGGGCGGCACCGCCGGGGAAGAGGAGAGGGACCTCTGGACTCCTTGGGTCACCTTGAGGGAGAGAGAGAGGAGAGGGAGATATGTTTCTGGTGGGGGAAAATTGTTTGGGATGGAATCCTCTCAGGCTAGGGTTAGGAATAAAATAGGGCCCGAGAGTTTGACTTGGACCCGACCTCTCTGGTCGGTTAAGTTGCGGCACTGCCGGACTAGGTCCGCCACTGCCGGCCTCCCCGGTACTGCTAGCCTAGGTGCCGGCACTGCTGGCCTAGCCAGACAGTGAGGTACTATGCCACCTTTATACTATAAATTTATGCAATTGTGGACACATACCCCTTGCCATATGTTGGTCAGTAAGCAAATCATCAATCATACTATGACCAACACATTCAAGTTTCTTTAAAAATTGATTTTGAAGCACATAATTGAAATCTTCAAAGTTTTGCCTAAGTCGCTAGGTGGACAAACAAATGTATGCTATAGTTCAAACCACGTTACGAGAATCAAGTATATTCAGCTCACTACGCAAAGCACAAAACCTTGTCTCATCGAGAGGCTTAGTGAAGATATCAGCTAGTTGTTTTTCGGTGCTCACATGGCAAGTTGTGATATCTCCTTTTAATTCGTGGTCTCTCAAGAAGTGATGACATATGTCTATGTGTTTTGTTCTAGAGTGACTAACTGAGTTATTTGTGAGTTTTATGGCACTCTCGTTATCACACAAGAAAGGTATCTTGGTGAATTGACATCCGAAATCTTTTAAGGTTTGCCTCATCCAAAGTAGTTGAGCACAACATGCGCCGGCTGCAACATACTCGGCCTCGGCGGTGGAAAGGGTTACACAATTTTGCTTCTTAGAACTCCAAGACACTAGGGACCGTCCAAGGAATTGACACGTCCCCGAAGTGCTTTTTCGGTCTACCTTGCAACCGGCATAATCGGAATCCGAATACCCAAGTAGATCAAACTTAGAGCCCTTAGGATACCATAAGCCAAGGTTAGGAGTGAAAATTAGATATCTCAAGATTCTCTTAACGGCCACTAAGTGAAACTCTTTCGGGTTAGCTTGAAATCTAGCACACATGCAAACACTAAACATTATGTCCGGCCTAGATGCACATAAGTAAAGGAGAGAGCCGATCATGGAGCGATATACCTTTATGTCCACGGATTTCCCTCCTTCATCAAGATCAAGATGTCCATTAGTTGGCATGGGAGTCTTGGTTGGATTTGCATTCACCATGTCAAACTTTCTCGACATATCATGGGTGTACTTGGTTTGGCATAAGAAAGTCCCTTCCTTGAGTTGCTTGATTTGAAAACCGAGGAAGAACTTTAGCTCACCCATCATAGACATCTCAAATCTCTTAGTCATAATCCTACTAAACTCATCACAAAATGATTGGTTAGTACTACCAAATATTATGTCATCGACATATATTTGGTACACAAAGATTTCATTATTGAGTTTATGAGTGAAGAGAGTAGGATCCGCTTTGCCTATTTCAAAGCCTTGTTTGAGTAGAAATTCCTTAAGGCATTCATACCATGCTCTTGGTGCTTGCTTAAGCCCATAGAACGCCTTATGGAGCTTGAAGACATGATGAGGGAACTTGGGATCTTCAAAACCCGGTGGCTGCTCAACATAGACCAACTCTTGGATTGTGCCATTGAGGAATGCACTCTTCACATCCATTTGTTCGAGCTTGAAATCATGATGGGCAACATAGGCCAAAAGCATTCGAATTGCTTCAAGCCTAGCTACCGGTGCATATGTCTCTTCAAAGTCCAAGCCCTCCACTTGAGTGAATCCTTGAGCAACCAATCTTGCCTTGTTCCTTGTCACCACGCCTTGCTCATCTTGCTTGTTGCGAAAGACTCATTTGGTGCCAATCACATTGGTATTTGGTCTTTCCACCAATTACCACATTTTGTTCCTTCCAAAGCTATTTAGATCTTCTTTCATAGCCATCACCCAATCCTGATCATCGAGAGCTTGCTCAACCTTGAGATGTTCCAAAGAGGAGACAAAAGAGTAAAATTGACAAAAATTTGCCAAATGTGAACGAGTAGTTACCCCCTTTCGAAGACTCCCAAGTATATTGTCGACGGGATGATCTCTTTGAATTGTTTGCCTCAATCTTGGGTATTCTGTGGCATCTTGCTAGTCTGCTTGGTCATTATACTCATACTCTTAAAATATAGGTTGTAGGTTCATTGGGCTTCCTGGTGAGCTTGCTGCTGCCTGTCTTCATGGTCCGGTAGTGCCGGCCACAGGCACAGAGCCCTGACCAGGGAACACTGCTGGCCCTTCTTTTTCAATTCTTGGGGCAGTAGCATTAGCACCTTGAGGTTCCACTTCAGTGGCCTGAACTTCTTGTGGCCTAATGTCACCAATGTCCATGTTCTTGATTGCTTCACATGGTGGTTCCTCATTTCCTACAATCACTTGATCAATTTGCTCTACTTGAGAGCCATTAGATTCATCAAATGTCACATCTAGCGCGATTTCAATTTTCCCTAAGGTCTTGTTGAATACACGATAGGCATGCTCATTTGATCCATAACCAAGAAGAAAACCTTCATCAACTTTAGGTGCAAACTTAGAGGTTTTGGGTTTCTTATTAAGTATGAAACACTTGCACCCAAAAACTAAAGTAAGACACCTTTGGTTTGTTACCGGTTAGGAGTTCATATGAAGTCTTCTTCAAGATCTTGTGTAGATAGAGCCGGTTGATGGCATGGCAAGCGGTGTTGACGGCTTCGGCCCAAAAGATATCCGAAGTCTTGTACTCATCTAGCATTGTCCTTGCCATGTCAATGAGTGTCTGGTTCTTCCTCTCTACTACACCATTTTTTAGGGGTGTATGGAACTGAAAACTCATGCTTGATGCCCTCATCCTCAAGAAACTCCTCCACTTGAGTGTTCTTAAACTCGGTTCCATTGTCACTACGAACTTTCTTGATTTGGAACCTAAATTCTCTTTGTGCTATTCTAATGAAGGTTTTCACCTTATCTTGCACTTGTGCCTTATCATACATGAAAAACACCCAAGTGAATCGAGTAAAATCATCAACAATAACCAAACCATGTTTGTTACCGCCAATGCTTATGTAGGCCACCGGTCCAAAGAGATCCATGTGAATTAGCTCCAATGGTTGCTTGGTAGAGACAATGCTCTTTGGTGGGTGTGGTGCACCTACTTGCTTTCCGGCTTGGCAAGCGCTACAAATTCTATCCTTCTCAAAATTAACATTGGTTAGTCCAAGAATGTGTTCATCTTTTAGGAGTTTGGCCAAGTTCCTCATCCCAACATGAGCTAGTCGGCGATGCCATAACCAACCCATGCTAGATTTTGCCACTAAACAAGTCTCAAGCTTAGCCTTACTTTTGTTGAAATCAACTAGGTAAAGTTTGCCCTTCGAATGACCCATAAAGACAATAGAGGAATCCTCCCTCTTAAAGACTTACACACCCTTATCCGTAAAGAGACAACTGCATCCCATCTCACACAATTGAGAAACGGACAACAAGTTGTAACTCAACGAATTCACATGTAATACATTTGAGATAGAATGATCAAGAGTAATAGCAACTTTACCTAGACTAATCACTTCCCCTTTGGAGTTGTCACCAAAGATGATATTCTCACTTGCATTTGAAGTTGGGGAATATGATGAGAACATACTCTTCTCTTCGGTCATATGATTTGTACATCCACTATCAAGCACCCAACTTGATCCACCGGAGGAGTATGCCTACAAAACAATTTAGTTCCTAGATTTAGGTCCCCAACCAATCTTGGGGCCTTGCATGTTAGTCACAACAATCTTTGGAACCCAAATGTTCATGCTTCTTTTATCATGTTTCTCATCACCCACAAATTCTGCAATGACTTTACCACGGTCATTGCACTTCAACATGTAGCATGAGGGCAAACTTCCTTGGGGTGACCTTGCCTTTGATTGATAGACAAACCTCTTTTTGGCCACCCAGATTGAGTCCTTGGGTTTCTGAGAAACCTGCTTTTTCTTGGGCACCCTCTTTGCATGGACTTGGGCTTGAGCTTGATCAGGTGAAGCACTGGCAGCCTTCCCTTTAGTGGGGCGCGGCACTGCCGGTCTCTAGTCCAGCAGAGCAGCTGTCTGTGCAGGCTTATCTGCACCAATGCTTCCCTTCTTCTCAAAATTGACACACTCAATGCCTTTTATTGTTTTTCTTCCATTGGTTTTACCACCTTGAGTGTGCCCAAACCCATCTTTGATTGATGGATGCCTTCCATCCTTGTATTGGACTTTCTTGGGCTCAACTTTGTCTTTGCCATTTTTGCTAGATATTGAGATGACATTGTTGAGCCTTTCTATCTCTTTATTCATGGCCTCCATGTTGGCAAGGTTAGTGGAATAATCATTCAAATTAATTTTGTAGCATTTTCCACAACCTTGGCTAGTGGATGGAGAAGAGGCATCATTTGCTTTAGGAAGATGTGAGTTGCCCTCCCAAAGAAGAGAGTATTGTGCCTCAAGCTCTTGATGCTTTTCTACTAAGCCACAATGCTTTTGCTTGAGGTCACCACACTCCTTAGTGAGAGCATGAGCTTCTTGTTCTTTGGCCAAAGCCTTAGTCAAAGAGCTCACCTCACTCCTTTCTAATGCAATAGCTTCCTTGCTAGCAATGTAGAGATCCTCTTGTTTGATCAGAGTCTTTTCTCTAGATGCCAACTCAGCCTTGGTTGCCTCTAATTCATTCAATATGTTAGCAATGAAGATTTTGGTCTTTTCATCCATATTTTTAGTTATTTGATTAATTTCTTCATCACTAGAGCAATCATCACTAGAGTAATCACTAGAATCACTACTAGAGATGTCTTTGGGAGAGGGAGTTATGGGTTTCGGTTTTGAATTTGATTTTACCTTCTCACCCTTTGCCATCATACAAGTGTGAGGGAAGCCTTCATCATCATCGGACATGTTGTTGAAGAGTCTTCGTGAAGTGGATGGCTTGTGAATAGCAATTGTTGTCATCTCTTCATCTTCACTTGTAGTCTCTTCCATTGAATCCCACTCTTACCCAATGTGTGCTTCACCCACATATCTCTTGCCTTTCTTGTAGTCACCCTTGTCTTCTCCCTTGCCTTTGTCAAATTTGTTATGTTTCTTCTCATTTGGGCATTTGACAATGAATTGATCGGTGCTACCACAATTGAAGCAAGTTCTTGATTTCTTGTTTGGGAACTTCCTTCTCATGAGTTTGAACCCATTCTTCTTTATGCCCTTGTTGAATCTTCTCATGAATAGGGCCATGTCATCTATGTTCTCCACTTGCTCATCTTCACTTTCACCCTCACTTGATGTTGGAGCTTCGGGTTGATGTTTGATGGCTTTGGTTGCTTGAGTTTTGCTTGAAGAAGCATGTTTGCTGTTTTTAGAACAGCAGGGGCTGATTTCCTTGTGCTCTTGTTGGCTTTGAGAGTCACATCCTTGATCTTCATCCCCTCCATCCTTGCTTCCATCTCACCAAGCTTCTTCCTCTCAAGTGCTTCTTCTCTTTGTAGATCAAAGGTAATTATTCTTCCAAGCACATCACTTGGTGTGAAGTACTCAAACTTCTTCTTGTCTCTAATCAATGTCACCATGGTTTCATTTCTTGGAGAGTAGGCTTCAAGCATGATCTTGACAACCTTGTGGTCATTGACTTCTGCACCACCAAGTCCTCTAATCTTGCCAACTATCACCATCAATCTATCAAACATCTCTTGTGGCCCTTCACCTTCATTGATCACGAACCGGTTGAGCTTGGCCATGAATAGATCAATCTTGGATTGCCTTACTTTGCTCACACCCTCATGTGCAAGATGCAAAGTATCCCAAATTTCCTTGGCAACCTCCAAGCCCATGACCTTGTTGTACTCATCACCATCCAATGCACTTAGCAACACACTAGTTGCTTGTGCATTTAGTTGTATGCAACAGAGCTCGGTGGTGGTGGGGCTTGTAGGATCCATCGGAGGCTCACATCCTTTATGGACAATTTCCCAAGCACCGGGGTGAAGACCTACAAGATAAGCTTTCATCAAGTGTTTTCACTTGGCAAAGTTGGTCCCATCAAAATGAGGCAACTTGCCGGCGGGAACATGAAATAGAGGTTTATGCTCATGTTTAAAAATGGATGAATAATCAAAGGATATGGCGGAGTATTTCTTGCTGCCCTCTTCCTTCTTTTTCTTCTCATCTTTCTTCTCTATCTTGGAGGAAAAGTATGACACATCATCATCATCGTCGGAGCTACTAGACTCAACCTCCACTTGAGACACTTGCTCTTTGCTTTTCTTTAGCTCCTCCTCCTTTGCCTTGAGCTCCTTCTTGAGTGCTCTTACTTCTCTTCTATGAAGCTTTTAGGCAAGCTTCAACCTCTTGGCTTCATTGATTGCTTTTTATTCTTTTTGTAATCTTTTTCCTTCTTTTCTCAATCTTCTAGCTTCTTGTCTTCTTGCCTTCTCTCTCTCGGACATGCTAGCGGTGGTCAAGTACTTGTCCGTGGCCATGCTCACATCGTTGTTGTCCGTGTAATGCAAGTCCACCTTCTTGGGGTCAACCAACGTGACATTACCCTCGTCGACCATTACCTCACACGGTTAAGTGCTTCTTGAGGTAACCTTTCTCTGATACCACGTGTAAGGACCTGATTAGCCTAGAGGGGGTGAATAGGCCTGTTTAAAACAACTTGACACTTTTCTGTTAGCACAGAGGCCGGCACTGCCGGGGTGGCCGGCACTGCTACTCTCAGGGGCAGCACTGCTAGTCACCTGGACAGAACTGAGCACAATTCAAAATGTAAAACTAGAATGGAAATTGTGCTTGAATAGAAACCTTCCTAGACGTGTAGTGAACCTCTAGCACCACCTGAAAGTGGTAGCAACACACCCACCGAGTAGATCGGGTCCAAACCCTAGAAATCACATTGCAAACAATATATATCAAAGTAAAGTAACAAGCACACGGTGACACAAGATTTCACCCGTGGTTCAGCTCGCCACCAAGGCTTGCCTACGTCCACATTGTTGAGGTGCGCCACACAAGGCTCAAGCTCACCACAAAGGCTAGCTCTTTCCTCGGTCTCAAGTCAAGAGAATGAACTCTTGAGATGAGATGGAATGTATTAGCAATAGTTGGGTGATACAAACTTCCCTAGGCTGCCACACGAAGGAGGCAAGCTCAAGGGCAACCTCTAGCCAGCTAGGAGAAAAGCTCCAAGAGTAAAGAACTCAATCCGCCGGCCACCACGCAAACCAAATGCTTGTAGGAGTTAAAGATCTGGGGGAGAAGCTTCTTCTCAAGCTTGGAGGCTCAATCTCTCAAAGGTTGATTGGAAATCAATGGAGGAGAGTGGATGAGCACCAAGGGAGAAGGGAGAGCAAGAATAGAGGTTATCTTTTCTATTTCACGAAGTCAGAATGAAGGAATGGCAGAACTAGCCATTGGGGGGAGTGAGGGAGTATCAAATACCCCTTCACTGTCCAACGGGGAGAACAAGTCGTGGCAGTGACGGCCTGTAGCCCGGCACTGCCGGACTGCCCGACACTGTTGGCCTGAGTGCCAGCACTGCCGGCCTGGCAGAAACAACAAAGGGTGGATCTTTGAATAGCTGGCTGATTTGCCTTCTATGTATGTGGAGGTGTGATATATTTGGATAGATAGTGCATTTGGTTCACCTGTTGGCATGCGTGTTGAATCCCTCTTAATAGTACGGCATACCTAACTCAATTTCAAAGTATAAAATGAATTTAAACTCCTCTGAGCTTGTTGTCATGCACTTTTGTAATTGGAGGGGTCCGCCAACCTATTCATCAACCTCCTTAAGTTTAACCTGCTTGTCATACTTGCAAAGTCTCATTATTCTCCTAAATATGTTGTCATGTCACCAAAACCCACTTAGGTCTTGATTGCACTTTCAAAAGTGTGTCCTAGCTAGCTAGGAAAGCGGTAGCAAGTTAAGGTAAGGAAGAACACCCTATACAATTCTAGTGTGAAAGAAAGACCAAGTGCGGAATGTAATTGTTGAATGTAAAGGAGCTAGAGGGAACAAGAAGTGACACAATGACGTTTTGCCGAGGTATTGAGGAGTCGACACTCCCCCTAGTCCTCGTTGGAGCACCCGCGCAAGGGTATTGCTCCTCCTTGATCCATGCAAGAACCGAGTGATGTCTACGGGCTGGTTCTTCGTCACTCCAGCTCGGTTAACCCCCCACAACCAATCACAAATCGTTGGAGAAGGGCCGTCGACAATCCTCCGGCGATCACCTTCCTCCGATCACCACCGGACTGTCTAGGTGATGTCCATCACCAAGAGTAACAAGCTTTGAACTCTCACTTGACTCACTCAAGCCTCATGAGATGGATGGTTGCACACTTGAACTCTTGGATTCACTAGTGAGTGCATTCTATGGATGGATTCTCAAATCTCTCTCACTAGGGATCTTCCTCTCCCTTCCAACCTCTCAAGGTGTTTCTCAGCACTTGGAATGATCAAAGGTAGGTTAGGGAGGCAAGCAATGGGGTATAAATACCCCCTCACACAACTAGCCCACGGGCTACGCAAAACAGACAGTTTAAGTTGGCATCGGACACACCAATGCCTAGGCAGCGGACGCACCGATGCACTGCCCAATGGCTAGTTCCTGTTTGAAACCCTGGGCATCGGACGTGTCCGTCACAAACTCGTTGTGTCGATGAAATATGTGTCGCAGTCTACCTAGGGGGTACCCCACGATAGTAGATTGTAGGCGGAGGTGTGGCGATGGCGATCAAGCGTAACACAGAGAGCGTAGACACGACAATTTAGACAGGTTCGGGCCGGCAAATCGCCGTAATACCCTACATCCTGTGTTTTGGTGGCTGGATTGATATGAGTATTAGGTTACAAGACCTGTAGATGCAATCTAGGGGACTGTATGAGGGATCTCAGATATTGTTTTGGAGGGGGTCCCTGCTCGCCTTATATAGCCGGGGAGCAGGGTTACAGTTTCCATATCCTAACAGATTACGATCAGTCCCTTTAGGTAAGGGATCCGAGCCTATCTATCAGGATCCTTCTTGGCGAACAAGGCTTCTTCAGAGTCCTTGGCGAGCACGACGGGCTGGTCGCGTCCTGCAAGGCCTCGTGGCCTGGGCCGTCATCTGGTCGGCAGACCCATAAGGTGTAGGATTATGAGGTTGCTACGCTAGCCGGAAAACAAAATTTTCTGCCCCATAAACCAGGAACTAGTGCTAGTTATAGATCACGGGGTTACCACTAGACGCGCAGGTGCAGCGGAAGCGACTTGATGTAGTCGTGCGCGTCGCAGCAGTGTCGTGCAGTTGCGAGGTCATCTGTCTCAACATCTCTTACTCGCGGTTCATCCTTGTGCTCCAAATGCAGCACCTTCGAGGAATCCCACACGTGCAGGGAAGAAGCGTCACGTCTCTGGACTGCTAGGTCCGCGAGGAGTAGTAGGCGTGAGCATGGGGAGGGTGACGGCGGCTGCCAAAGGACGTGAGATACTCGCCCCGCACCGACCCCTTGCTTATATAGGTGTCCTATTGAGCTCCCACATTGGAGGCCCATTAGCAACCCTAAACCTAGTCTAATTCGGGTCCAACCCGAATTAGGCTTCCAGCCCCTTAAGCGTGCGACCCTATGGGCTCACGCACACATAGACATGGCCCAAGTACTCTTACTCGACCAATAGTTGATAGCGGCCTCTAGCAAGGCGTGTCAACTCCTATGCATACGCTATGATCATATCATACGAACCACCACAATACAATATACATGTTTGTTGACACCGTTTTTCAGCACGTGTCAAATGAGCTAGGGCTTGACTGGTCAGCGGCCGTTCTCCATCGACATTGGGAGATTGTGAGCCAGCATTGCCGATGGGAATATGCTGCGAGAAGAGAGTCTGTTGCCGATGGAAGCTGGAGGTTTCGGACATTGCCGGTGCCGATTGCTGATAAGGTCAATTGGTGAAGTCAAGTAGCCTGGACTGTAAAGTTGCTATTGTCGATTGCCGATGAGGAGATGTTGCCGATTGCCGATGAGGAGACATTGTCGATTGCCGATGAAGAGTGGTTGCCGACTGCCGATAGGGACTGATTGGTGAAGACCGTTACCAGTACAAGTGGCCGATCGGGAAATATTGCCGATGCCGATGAGTACAGGGTGACTTAGAGTGTGATATCGGCGGAAGAGTACTGGTGGCCAAAGAAGGAAACTGTGGATTGTAGGGATCTGCCGATGGAAAGTTTCCATCGAAGAGAGGCATAAGGAAACTGGCGATTTTTGTACCAGTATTATTATAGTAGTTTGAGTCCGACTCTTGCATGGGTCGTTTATTTTCCTTTAAAATAGGCATGTTTGTTTAGGAAAATAAATATTATTGTTTTAGATCCGACTCCTGCGCGAGTCAGTTTCCTTAAAGTTAGGAGTTTGTTTTAGGAAGGATACGTGTCGTATCTTTGTACAACTCTCCATGCGGGAGTATAAATATGTGCCCGAGGGCTACGTGTATAAAGAATCAATCCAATATCAAACAAACCAATTTTACTCTTATTCTACTTTCTATCGCAATTTACCCTTTTGCATTAGTTTTAGCTTATCAACGAGTTCTTCAAGCTTTGACGGGCTGCACCACCTTGATCTCCGTCAAACCCTTGTAAGTTCCGCGTGGGAGTACTTCTGAGCCTTGGCATCCGGGCGCATCGTTGTGGCCTCGTTCAGCTCTGCTCTAGTTATCCTGGTCAAGCCTCAATCCCAGCATCCGGGCGCATCGCCGTTGTCTGGATTGGATCTTGCTCTAGTTATCGTCCTTGTCGATTAACTGGTCAAATCGACTGACACGCTTCCGGATACCGAGCTTTGGGTAATAGCCCGAGGTGTTCGCAGATCCTGACGCTTTTTGTGTCAACAATGTTATTCCTTTGCCTCATGATATTTGGTTCAACTCGTGGGTTAACACTTAACCCAAGTATGGCCATGCATTTCATGGTCTAATCATTTGAGTGATCCAGTGATATCTCTCTCATATGGAGAGTGGAAAATTCCGTCTTGATTGAATATGTCTCACAGCATGTTTCCTGACAAACCCGAAAGCTACCTTTATAACTACCCAGTCACGGAGTAGCGTTTGGTAGTCCTAGGGTAGGTCGTTTCACATCTTGAGTACATACGACAATCTCAGGTCTAAGGACATAACATACACGATGTGTATAGAGACAATCTCATGTCGGGTCTGTCCAGCACCATGTCCTACATGTGCCCACATTATTAGTTTGACATCTCATGTCCATGACTTGTGAAACATAGTCATCAACTAATAATGTGCTGATCTAATATTCATGTGCATTCTTGCACGAACTCCGATCAGGGACAACTTTTATAATAACCATACAAGTAAAAGAGTTTCACAAACAATTCACATAATTGCTAATCGATACAAGTTGTCTTTAATGGATATTCATAACATGTCATGGATACAAGGAATACATCATCTCTATGATTACCTCTAGGGCATATTCCCAACATAAGGTCCCTGGGGATATGCCGAGGTAATATCCCCAACAAGTCCCCGAGCAAGTTATATCCTTCTGGCGAGTCAACAACATCTTCTTCGGAGGTGTACACTTGGTCGGCGTTGGTGGAAGTCGTCGTTACAGAGCCCCGACCAGGCTAGCTGGTTGGGGCGCCGCTTGGAGAAGCCTCTCGACCAGGTCGGACTAGTCGAGAGTGTTGCCGCTTGCTGCGTGAGCTGGTCGCCTTCGATGAATGCTGCGTCTACCCGTTAGAGGATGTGGTGTGCTAAAGAAGAAAAAACTTTTGAACGGGTTGTTCCCTGGTGAAGTGTACCCACTTAAGCTCTGCAATAAGACAACAGGAAACAACAGAGGTTTGTCGAGAAGAAAATGAGTACATTCACTGCAAGGTGAAGTGTACCCACCTAGTCCCCGAGCTTGGTAGTAGGTGAAGTATGCACGTGGTGCCAAGCTTTATAAAGTTTAAAAATGCATGGATGGGTGTAAATAAGGAGTAGAGTATGAGTTTTGCAAAAAACGACTGCGAATACCCGCAGTCCCCGAGCCTGATGTAAGAAACTTGTAAGGTTCTTGTATCAGGATTTATAGAAAAATGCTAAATTATGAGTTTGATAAAAACAACTGCGAATACACGTAGTCCCCGAGCCTGATGCGAGAAGGTGAAAAATTCTTGCGTCGGGATCATGTTGCTTCATTCGCAGTCCCCGAGCTGCAGTCCCCGGGTTCTTTGGTTTTCCACGTTCCCACTCCTGTGCTGCTGCCACAGTCCCCGAGCCTTGCTCGGTATACTCCTAGGCAGAGTCCCCGAGCCTGGTCGGGCCTGCGAGGAGGTGGTCGAGTCATCGTTTGCCGCTGGCGAAGTTCCTGAGTGGCGCTGTAGAAAATGTCCTACAAGACTTGTTAACTGGTGTACTGTAGTTATGTTACTGTTCCTGTTAAAAAAAAGTTGTAACAGAGTCGTGCGTCTAGTCCCTGGGACTGTGGCGTTAGTCGTGAAAATTTATTAGTCAAACAACATTGGAAATTGTCTTAGAAAGAATTACGATATAAAGTAAATTGAGTTATTGGGCCGAATTAGCCGCGCGGTTTACGGCCCAGAATGTGGCGTGGGGAATTGGTGTTGTGGCGGTTCCATATTTGGCCGTTGCGGTTTCCTAAAAACCCTGGAAGGTGAAGCGTCGCGCCGCTTGTATAAAGGGGGAATCAGTGGTGAAACGGGAATGGTTGTGTCTTTTGGTCTTCACCCGAGCGTGTGTAGGATTTGAGGAGGCGCGACTTCATTGTTTGGGGTATGAGATCGGGACGGGGGGGGGTCGGCTATATATCCTCGTGAGGATCCGGGTGAGTACCGATCCTTATTTGTGTCGATTACCTTTGCATCCCTTATTCGCAAGGTCTTGGGAGGGTTTTGTCGATGCTTAATCCGTGCCAGTTTTGATGGAGGCTGGGGGCGCGCATTTTGCGATGGGTCTTGCCACCTTGCTGGCCCTGCCAGAGGATATGCTGTTTCAGATCCTTCTCCGTGTGATCGACAACAACGACAATGTGCGCGAGTATGTGAAGATTCACCCAATCTGTCACCGCTTCCGCGACTTCTGCGACGACCCATCGACTATTCGGCTTCTGTACCTTCGCCGCGTCCAGGACTATTGTCGGCCCTACTTCCCTTTTCTGGAGACCGCCTTCAAGCAACGCTTTCTTGATGCCGACCACCGGGAGGCTCTGTTCTTTCATGGCCTGGAGCTGCTGATGCTGTGGGGGCAAGACCCTATTGGGCAATCACTTATTGGTAGGGCGGGTGGCGGCTGGTGACCGTGTCGCAATATACTTTAGGGCCATGATGTTGTACTATGTAGATTCGGCGAACTTGGAGATGCTTGCCCTCGTCGAATGTCTTGGCGGCGGTGCTCTTCCCGACAGTCGGTTTTGCGACCAAGGCTTGTGTAGTCTTCGGGAGCGTTCTCGTGACGATCTTCATGTCATCTGGAAGCGATGGTGGATTCGTGCCCCAGAAGATGTTCCAGACGTGGTGGTCGTCGTCAAGCCTCATCTTTGCGTCTGGGAGGGGTGGCGTCGATTTGGCCCGGTGGGTAGCAATATGTCAGGGATCATCATGTACTGCAGTATGCAATGTCAGATTCAGCATGAGTTCGATCTATGGACTAGGAATATTAGTGAAGTGGTCGCTTATCACATTAGCAGGATGAGGCTGTGATTGTTGGACGCTTCATCTAGAGTGTTGCCTTTTGGTGCACTAGGGCATTGTGTCGTCGTTTATTTTGCTGCGTGACAGCTATGTTTCGCCTCCCCTGTACAAGTGGTTGGATGTATAAGTGAAAAACTGCAAAGTTGTTATATATCGGGTGGTGAGCTTTTGTTTCACTTGTATATCCTGTCCTGCCTACTAAGCCGTGAGCCGTAGCGACGAAACGTTCGGCCTTGGTTCTCAAATGGTCCATATCGTAGGGCTAGCTCCGCTACACGCTTAGGATACATAAGGACTCCCAAGGAGGCACGCAGTGACAACCCGCGGCGAAGAGGGCGAACAACTCATGCACGCTTAGGGAGATGCCATGGACATGGCATTTTCCGAGAGGCTCGATTGTGGCGTGACTTTGGGCCTGTGGAGATCGTTCCTGCAGACGCTGGGCGTAAAGCCATGCTGCTTGTAGAGTCGTCGACCGTATCGTGGTCGTGTACAGATTCTGGGTGCACGACCTCATGGCTACCAACCCGAGCAGTATCGCCCGGCTTCTAGGGAAATACTGCTGGGGAGACCTATCGATGTAATCATAGCGCTTAGGGTAGCTACTTCTACTCGCTATGGTTAACCGACAGGCTAGCTCCGGAAGCTTTCTGATCGCGGCCATGTTGTTTCGAGAACGCCTTATTGCGTTTTTGGCGAGGTCGTCGAACACTATAGGAGTGTTTTGGAGAGGTCGTCGAACGTTGTAGGTTTTGTCGTGTGTGTCGTCGTATGCCATGAGCGTTCTGCACAAGTCGTCGTAAGTCGTGGGCGTTTTGCACAAGCTAGTTCGGTTATACGGGATATGTAGGAGATAAATCACCTTTTATTCATTGATGAGGAGACACCTAGTACACATTTACTGGCCTATCTCTATACTCGGAAACCCTTAACACCGTCCAATGGTGGTAGCTTCTGCCCCTGGTCGCGGGCAAGATCGGCGATGGTCGTTGATGGTTCTGCTTCTTTCTATTTCTTGGCGGTGGGTTTGTCGCTATCGTAGGTGGTATATATGTCGGGGGCGTAAGGCTTCTCGATGGCGTTGATTGTTTGTTTCTCGCACTCATATGCTATCTTCAGGTTGGTGCGGAGACTGAGGATGCCTTGCGGTGTTGGGATCTTCAACACCATGTACGTGTAATGCGGGACTGCCATTAGCTTGGCAAGTGTCGGACGGCCTAGTATCGCATGATAGGCTGTCTCGAAGTCGGCTATGACGAAGTTGATTTTCTCGACCCTGAAGTGATTCTTGTCGCCGAACTGGATGGGTAGGGTTATCTGCCCTATCGGTGTTGATGCCTTGTCGGGGATGATTCCCCAGAAGGAGAAGTTTGTTGGGAGGAGATCTTTCTTTGAGTAGTCGAGCTAGCGGAATGCGTTGGCGAAGATGATGTTGATGGCGCTGCCACCGTCGACAAGGACTTTTCTGAAGCAGCAGACCACGATGGTTAGGTTGACAATCAGCGGGAAGCGACCTGGATATCTGTAATTCGTCCACTCATCTTCTTCGGAGAAACTGATTAGTTGATCCGACCAATCGAGCGGGCGAGCTCCAACTGTATTTCCTTCTGTGGCGGCAAGGGAATACACGTCCTGGCGAATTTGGCGGCATCTTCTTTCCCCTTTGACGAGGACGCTGCCCACGAATATGGAGTACGTCGTCAGGCTGGTCGGAACTCTTGCGCTGGTGGTCCTTGGTCCTTGCCTCTGTCTTCGCCGTCCTTCTTCTGTCGTTTGTCTGTTTTGTCCTTCATTGTCATCTCGATGAGCTCGCAATTCCGCAAGGAGTGTTTTGAGTTCTTATGTATGCGACATGGTCCGTCGAGGATATTCTCGTAGCTTTCGTAGTAATTCTTCTTTGGGTGGGCGTCCGTACTTGCGACGTAGCGGTTGTTCTGCTTGTAGTCGTACTTCTGAGGTCGGCGTTCTTGGTTACCCGGCCGATAGTCGCGGTGGTCGCTGGGCCCCTTCTCATTCCGGTAATCTGGTCGGCGATTGTTATCCCCTGTGCGTTCCGGAGAATGGGAGTAACGTCGTCTGTTTTCTCTGCTTCGGGTGGCGTCGTCTTGGTTGGCATAGGGGTTCGCAATCATCATCATCTGCTCTATGGTTTTGACGTTCTTCTGGGCCAACTTGTTTCGGAGGTCGTCCACCCATAGACCGTTGGAGAAGATGGCGATGGCTTCTGGGTCGGAGATCTCTGTTATGCTCAGGCGCTTGTCGGAGAAACGCCTAATGTACTCCCGGAGGCTTTCGTTACTTCTCTGTCGGACGGTCTCCAGGTCGTAACGTGTACCTGGCTGGATACACGTAGCTTTGTATGTCCCGATGAAGATCTCCTTGAGATCTTCCCAGCTGTCAATGGTGTCGTCTGGGATCTTCTGGAGCCAACTGATGGTGGAGGTCGATAACATTACCGGTAGGTAATTATCCATTACGTCCTGGTCTCCACCAGCGGCATGCACGGCGATCTCGTACGTGGAGGCCCATTGTTCCGGATCTTCCTTGCCATCATATTTCTCCACCGATGTCACTCTGAAGTTCTGGGGCCAGCGGATGGCCCGCAGGCGAGCTGAAAAGAGGCGTAGTCCTCCCGTGGCTCGTGGTGCTGGTGCTCGGTTGCGCCTGGGGCTGTGGTGCTCGTCATCGTCGTACCTTGGTGATCTTTGTCGGTGCTATCTCGGGGGGCTCCAGCGTGCTGGCGTTGGTGATCGATCACGCCGGATCCTGATGTCCTCTCGGTCGTCGTATCGAGGTGTTCTTTGTCTTCGGCCCCTCGGGGGGCTCCGGTGTACAGGTTACGGTGTTCGACCACGGTGGGCCTCATCATGGTCTTCTTCGTCATGTCTTGGAGATCCTCTTGGAGGGCTTCGTGAGTGATTCCTGTTGTGGGACTAACCGGAGGACTCGAGCACTCGCTGCTTCCTTTTTACCTAGAGTGAGGCCGCCTTGATGTGGGCGTATATCTTCTCGACCACGGGTGTACCCTGGAGTTTGGACGGCTCGCAGACGGCTGCCGCTAGATTGGCACTGGGGGTTGAATATACCGGGACGTCGCCCATTATCTCGAACTCGTACCGGAGGTTGCATCGTGGCGACTGACCATGATGCCTCTGATCCTGCTCGCGCTGTTCTTGTGCAATGTGTTCTTGCTCGAGACGCTCCTGGTTGCGCCTTTCTTCCTCGCGGCGTTCGTCGTCGCGTCTTTGCGCGCGGCCAGCATTGCGCTGTTCTCTCGCGGCGCGTTCGGTGTCTGTTTCCTTGTTGGGGATGACACTATCAACGGAGACCTGAAAAATCATTCCTCTGAAGCCCGGAGGGAACTCTAGGAAGTTGCCGGTGGATCTGGATGGGCTAGTGACTGGATGGGCTGGTGACTACGGTCCCTGTGCTGGTGATGGAATCTAGGGAGATGGTGCCATCAAGGGACACTAACTGCTCGGAGTCGCTAGGGATCTCTAGATGACGACGGTGTTCACGATGGGGGCGCCGGGATCTGGTCGAAGACTGATCGGAGCATCTGGCGTTGGAAAATCGGCGTCTGATTGTGGAGGCCATGAGGCATTGCTGGAGGGAGGTGGGTGCCCCTGTTCGCCGCAGTCGTTGATTTCATCGTGGCTCAATGATTGCGTGGTCGGCGGCCGTGATGGCCGGGGAGTCGGCGTCGCGCCGCTTGGACGAGGTCAATGCACTCGGTGATCCTGGCGTTGGAGTGGTCGATGGCATCCACCAGGTCGTCGATGCTAATCTTCTTTCGCGAGTGGAATGTTGGCATGACAGGACGACGCGCGAGTGGTGGCGCGTCTGCCCCGCATGGGACGGTTCCGACGGTCCAGGAGATGGATCCGATCTGAAGTACAGTGCCCGCCGTCGGGAGGATCATCGAATCCGGGAATGTAACCGCTTGACGAGCCATGAGGTCGATGCACACACCCCCTACCTGGCGCGCCAACTGTCGACGAAATATGCGTCACAGACTACCTAGGGGGTACCCCACGGTAGTAGATTGTAGGCGGAGGTGTGGCGAAGGCGATCAAGCGTAACACAGAGAGTATAGACACGACGATTTAGACATGTTCGGGCCGGCAAATCGCCATAATACCATGCGTCCTGTGTTTTGGTGGCTGGATTCATATGAGTATTAGGTTACAAGACCCGTAGATGCGATCTAGGGGATTGTTGAGGGATCTCAGAGATTGTTTTGGAGGGGGTCCCTGCTCGCCTTATATAGTCGGGGAGCAGGGTTACAGTTTCCATATCCTAGCAGACTACGATCGGTCCCTTTAGGTAAGGGATCTGAGCCTATCTATCAGGATCCTTTTTGGCGAACAAGGCTTCTTCAGAGTCCTTGGCGAGCATGACGGGTTGGTCGCGTGCTGCAAGGCCTCGTGGGCTGGGCCGTCGTCTGGTCGGCAAGCCCATAAGGTCCCTGGGGATATGCCGAGGTAATATCCCCAACATGTTGCTCTCGGGTTTCTAGGCTATCTTACGATCATCTATGGCTTACTTAGGGCTAAGTATGTCAAGTTTGCATCACACATATACCATGAAGCTCTCCTAAGTCAAGCTACTCATTCTATCCCCTTTTGATAGTACGATCAAAGATCAAATAAAGCCCTATCTATACTAAGTGCCCTTTATCTCCTTTGTGGAACTTAGACCTATTCATTCTAGGGTCTTCATCATCTCTCTTTGAAATCCAAAACGATATCTATCTTGAGGGCATTAGATAACCATTTGATGTTGTCGATGTTTTACCACCGATAGCCTGCCATGAGGTTACTCGAGACAGTTGTTTGTGCCTCGGTGAATAGTAAAACCTTGGTGGTTGGACACGTAGGGATACACAATTATATTGGTTTAGGCCCTCGACACAGTCAAGTAATAGCCCTACGTCATGTTGGGTCGTTTGTTATTGCTCTGATCTCGTAATACAAAGTGTTGGTGTCGCTCTACGTATCGGGTGTTACATAGTATGTTCAGATCTTTTTGGGTGATACCCTCACCAGCCCTTTATAGTCCAAGGACTGGCCAAGGGTTACTTATGTTCCTACTTGGTTACAAATTTAGAGTCCTAAGCTATGCTTCGGTCCTGTCGTCATACCCGAGTAGAATCCGGGTTTGTATGTTCGCCTTCCTTCGTGGGACGAGTGATGAGGCCCAAAACTCTGGCAGGCCTGTTAATGGGTACCCTATAGGATATCCCATCGATAAGCCCCCGAGTATCTCATGATTTTTTTCAAAGTGTTGGGTTATTCGAGAGTAAACCGAGTTCTTTTTGAAGTAAAATCATGGGATGATCTTCTGTGTCTTTGTCTCACGGTCTTTCTGCACCTTTTATTTTTGGACAAGAAGTGCATTCACTACTGAGTGTAATCCTCGAGCCTCTGGTTACTTTGTACAAGTACCCAGAGGATTCGAAAAAGTTTTATATGGTAGGTATTTCCAGCCCCCGAGCCTTCTCCAAGTTCTTTTGGTATTTAAAGAACTCAGTAGAAGGGTCTGAAATATTTGCTCTTGTCAGCTTTTGTTCACGAGTGGGTATTGTGTTTTAACGGGTGTGCAGAATCTTGCTTTCACTATTTGCTTTAGTCAGCTTTTGTACTGTGTCTCACCCTGCATAGCTTTTTTTTATTCAAACCTGGCTCTATGGCCGTGTAATTGAAAACATAAGCTCGTGGCAATCAAAGTGTTTACAATTCTGAGAGTGGGCTTGTCCATACATAGCATTATCCGGATTCCAACTCATAGCAAGCTTGGCTAAATTATGTGCTAATCCATTACATGCTCTAGGGATTGAAAGAATTTTACTACATACAAATTGCTCACGAAGCAAAGAGCGAGTGTCACTGAACAACATTCCACAAGTGGCGAGATCCATGGAGGATGATAGGAGGGCTTGTTGAAGACCTGTCTAGTCCACCTCTACTTGTATGTGTGATATCCATAATCTACAATAATTTGCAATGTCTGAGCACATGCTACTGCCTCAGCTTTCATTGCATCCGAAATTGATCCCATGCGACCTGCTCCTGCAAGCACCCCGTCACCCTCATGGTCACACAAACAATGAAACCCCAACTCCCTTGCATTATCTCCTAGATAAATGATCCATCTGAATTGATCTTGAGCTGTCCAGGCGGTGGAGCTTTCCAACTAGCACTCCTAGTCATCTGTCGTACTTGCTCCTTCATCTCTGACTTGCTTAGATCAAATACCAGGTTTAGCACATCTGCAGCAACTTTCTCCCCAGTCTTACCCTTATTCCCTTTGTGTAAATTATTTCTCACATTCCACTTCTAGAGAAGTAGCAAAGTTTTTATTCGAACTTCTAGTCTTACCCTTATTCCCTTTGTGTAAATTATTTCTCACATTCCACTTCCAGAGAAGTAGCAAAGTTTTTATTCGAACTTCTTTTTTCAGAGCCAATATTTCAGTTACCACCTCCCATGCCGATTGCTTGAGTAGCAAGCGTTGATAAACAGACTCAAGTGAAAGACTAGACCAGCATCTTCTCATCAGCTTGCATTTTAAAAAACAATGCACTCCATCTTCATCCAATCGGTGGCACACTTGACATCTTGTGTCGAGTTTCACACCTTACTTTTCTTTATAACTATTACTTATTCGGTCCCTATCTCCCATATAATTGAAATCAATTCCTCCCTTCAAGATCAACGGCTCACAGCATACCTACCACGCATCCAACGACTGAGATTAAAAAGTAGAAACCGTTCATACTCCTCACCCTCCCACGCCACACCACGCTCTTGCGGGCCTCACGCCGCGGGTTCGAGTCCCTCAGTCCACCGAAAAAACATTCCACTTTTTTCTATTTATTAACCCGTGCTGAGCGGCCGCGGCGATCTTGCGCAGCCGGGCGGCGAGCGCGCAGCCAGGCTTGTTGGGCGGGCTGATGCGACGGACGCGAAGGGAGCGGATGTGACGGCCGAGCGGGCGCCGCGGTAAGGGGAATAGGGGATCGAGTCGATGATTTACCTTCCCTCGATTAGTAGTTGATTTGCCTTCCCTGTAATCCCGATGAAAAGACAGCCGCCAGTTGTTCACGCGCGAAAATTACGTGAGATCGGCCGGCAGCGATCGCCACGCACTGCAAATCCACACCGGCCGCCGAGCTGTTGTGCCGCTCCCTCTCCCTCGCTGTGATCGCCACCACCGTCCCTGTCGCTCCCTGCAATGACGCAATCTCTGCAGACTGCAATCGAGCGGGTGGACGAGCGGGTGGACCGGATCTGCTGCAACCGAGCGGATGAACGCGAGCGGGTGGACGCGATGTGGTGCCACTACCGTCCCTGTCGCTCCCTGTTAACCGATTGAGATCAGGCAGATCAGGCGTGTGCACGTGAGTATCTGACATTTCTTATTAGCTTCTTTATACGCTCCTACACACATGAGACTGTGTTCTAATAATTAATGTCTCTAATAGTTTTATAGTTCTTTAATATATCTAATAAGCAGCAAGAAGCAAAGGCAGGAACAACGCTGCTTGCAGTGCAGTACTGGGTGCTAACAGGAGGCTGATGATGCAAATGCAGAGTTCTTCTTCTGCTGCTACATCAAGCAAGAAGCAGGTAACAGGTTCGAGGAAAAAAAAGACTTGTTTTCTTTGGTCGGCCTCTCCTTGGTCAATGATGTGATTTTGATTTTGAACGCCTTTTTGTATGAAAAATTGATTTTGTTTTTTAGGGACTACACAGTTGACATGGCTGCTCAACCAAAAGGTGATCGAGATGATTCTTTAGAACCTGCAAAGTGCATGTTTCATATCCTTTATGCAAATGCAAGATGAGATTTGTTGTGATCTACATATAATTAAGAGCCTATGTACATTTGCCTTGCTTTCTAGAGCTTTTGAAAAATAATATTTTGATTGTTGATTCACA
The DNA here is from genome assembly GCA_022036555.1 of Microstegium vimineum. Taxonomy (NCBI): domain Eukaryota; kingdom Viridiplantae; phylum Streptophyta; class Magnoliopsida; order Poales; family Poaceae; genus Microstegium; species Microstegium vimineum. The sequence continues at coordinate 11,282,101 of CM039135.1, read as the reverse complement.
CAGTTGTCTAATTACCACGATGTGATTTCACACTTCAGTACTGTCAGGAAGATGCTTTTCAGTATTGCATATGCCTGGTTCAAGCAATTTGAGATTTTGAGGTCTGTTTGGCACGCTTTGGTCATATAGTTAGAAAGTGAATGAATAATGAATATCGTTTTGCGATTTGTTGGTCATCGTGGAGTCTCACTTTTCAGTTCATTTTACTTGGTGTTTAAGAATATGAAGAAAAGTTTTGATTTGCTCCAGATTTGGGGAGGGAAGGAGGTTTCACAGTTTGTCCAAGCTAATCACATGAGTTGTTTGGTGATTAGTGTTCTAGACCTACCAATTTGACTAAAGTGATGTACTGATATTTTTTATGGGCTCATCTTCAGCTCATTTTGAACAGAGTTATTATGCTTATTATTTTGACCTGAGTTATTATACTCTTTGTAGGTTGATTTGTGTTGCTAGATGGTACCGTAGCGTTAGCACGGACAATATACTATTATGTAAAAAGTTAAACTCTGTCAAAATAAATTGGTTGTTTTCTAAAACATTTTTCTAAAAAAAACGTAGCGTTAGCACGAGCAAATATACTAGTATGTATATGTCGTTTTTATTTTCCCAAAACAGCTTAACATACATGGTGCGTTCACTAGTTAGAGGCAGAGGACTTGATCAGTGGCGGACCCAGGATTTGGGCACGAATAATGGGATGTTTGGTTCACAGCCTTCATCCCCCACGCCACACTTGCATGGCCGCCACAAAAGCTCCGGCTAGCGTTTGGTTGAGAGCTAGTATTAAGCAGCCACACTCCATCTCCTCTGTATTCTCGCCACAGACTGTGGCAATGATTTTCTCCTCCACAATTAAGTGTGGCGCTGCCATAACTGAGCTGTGGCAGAAGGCTGGCATCCAAACAGCCTCTAAAGCCAAATTCTAGCGATCAAATCTTAGTCGTCACAATTGAAGAGCTACAAACTACTCCCTCCGTTTTAAATTATAATTTATTTGACTTTTTGACCCAACTATAACCACTCGTCTTATTAAAAAAAATTGTGCATACATAGTCAAATTTAAGTCATTTTGTCATCCATTTATTAAATAAGCAAGTAAAAACAAAAGAAGTGATATTTTATACAAAATTTTGAATAAGACGAGTGATCCAACTTGAGATTAAAAAAGTCAAACGAACTAGAATTTAGAAAGGAGGAAGAGTACATTATATATATATATATATATATATATATATATATATATATATATATATGTGTGTGTGTGTGTGTGTGTGTGTAAAACAAATATTTATAAATACAGAGAAAATTTTAAACTATATAATAAAGAGTTGCTCCTACAAAATTTAGGTCACCACTAGGCCATGGCCATAATGGCCTTAGGCCTAGGCCCGCCCCTAGACCAGATGGTGATGCCATTGAGATGGCTTCGGAACCGTGTTGACGAATGACGAGTACTCCGTCTGGTTGCTTACTTTGTCAGGATATCCTAAATTGTAAACGTTTGATTTTTTTTTTCATTTCAAGTTTAACCACTAGCTTTATTCAGAAATTTGTGTTAAATAAATATCACTTCTTTTGTCATCCTTATAAGACGTGGAAATTATATCGCAACTCAAATAAACAACTTGTACTCGATCTTGTACAATTATCTATCGTTCTTATTCGGTTGATAGTTTATATGACTGATAAGCCAGTTAAGATTGTTTTGTTACGAAAAATAAATACCACATAGCTCATAAGGTAGACTAATAAATTCAACTTATATCTTATCAAGGCTGAGCATCCCTTGATGATTACATCACGAGAGGGCTAGTAGCCAATTAGCTTTTCCCGGCCATGTAATAAAGGATATATATGGGCTATATGGAGAATGTAATAGTTTAGACACACGCAATGGGCCATATAATTAGCTTTTCCCGGCTATATGGGAACGCGCCCGCGATGGCAGGTGGCGAGCGCCACACGCTAACTCATTTTTTTTAGAGTGCACAGTACAACGTAGACACTCAATACGTACGTACACTCGTCCCTTCGAACACACGCACGTAAATCATACCCCTATGAGCACCTTTGAAGGACTGAGCCGGCAAATCTTAAAGTTCACGAAGTCACCACAGACGCCTCACCGGGTCCTCTCAGTCACGAATGAGAGAACGGGCAGAGCCAAACAGGGCTCTGCGTATAGTGCGAGAAGTGCGTCCATAGCTAGACGCTAGGGGCAATGCATTCACTTCAGGCTGCTGCTATATAGAGAGCGACATCAGTTAGAGAGATGACTTCCTCCACGTCCAGCGCTGTCGTGCTAGCAGCACTACTCTTAGCACTGAACTTAGCACAGCAGCATGGCTCCCTCGCCGCAGCCACCGGCCCCCGGGTCATCGTCGTCGGCGCCGGCATGTCCGGTAAAAACATATATATCAAACACGTCTGTACCCGACCTGACGGCGATCGATGTCGATAAGATGCATGGTGAGGTATTGTGGATACTTTTTCAGGGATCTCGGCGGCGAAGAGGCTTTCGGACGCCGGGATAACGGACCTGCTGATCCTGGAAGCGACGGACCACATCGGCGGCCGGATGCACAAGAAGAACTTCGCGGGCATCAACGTCGAGATCGGCGCCATCTGGGTGGAGGGCGTGAACGGCGGCACGATGAACCCCATCTGGCCCATCGTCAACTCCACACTCAAGCTCCGGAACTTCCGTTCCGACTTATTTGGTTACCTCGCCCAAAACGTCTACAAGGAGGAGTATGCTTTTTTTTTCGGTGAAAGAGAATTATATTATATAATAGTTGGGTACATCAACATATTACAGGCACTCTGAATTACACCAGATATATCCCGAAACTGATTTTCATCTAAAATATATCCACGTCGTGAAAAAGCTCTAAATCTCAAAACCAAACTTTTTTAACGCTTCGTATAGATGACCGCACAGGCAAATACTCGGCACCAGCAATAGCGGCAAGCCTGAGAACAGATGCCCAACGGACAACCAACATTCCTGTAGATAAACAGATCTCAATGATAACATATTTCATGCATGGATAATATAATAAAACTGATTCGATCTTCCAAATTAATGTTGATGCATTTTTCTGTGAACTGATAAAAGGTTAAAGATATTTAACTTAGGACAAAGCTATAGCCTCTATGTAGAAAACGATTTTGCGCAGCGGGCGAAATCAGTTTTCTGCAGCGGGCAAACGCGTCCGCTGCGATGGTAAGGCCACGGTAAATCGGGGTCTTCTCGCGGCGGGCACGTTTGCCCGTTGCGGTAAATTGATTTACTGCGGCGGGCACGTTAGAACGGCCGCTGTGGTAAATCGTTCCAAAAAAATAAAATAAAAAATGTGAAAAACCCAGGACAGGCCCGTGAAGCCCATCCACAGGCCCGTCAAGCCGGATCTGGACCCGTCATGGCCGGATCTGGAGCCGCTGGCCGGATCCGGGCTGTGGTGGAGGGAGGTCGACGCGAGGGCCTGCGTCAAGCTGCAACGGCAGCCGCGCCCGCGCCGAGGATCTCCGCCACCAGCCTCTCGTGGAGCTTCGCGCTGACGCGGGCGACGTTGGCCAGGAGGCCCGGGAACAGCACCTTGAGCCCGCCGTAGCTGTTGAAGGTGGTGGCGAAGAGCAGGTTGTGGCAGGCCTCCTCGCGCGACAGGCCTAGCTGGCTCTCGGCGTCGTCCAGCGTCTGCTTCGCCGCCGACGAGAAGTACTTGTACAGCGCCTTGTAGTCGCCCTTGACGAGGAAAGGCGGGAGGTGGAACGTGTGCAGCAGCGGCTCCTCCAGCACCATGGGGAGGCCCAGCGTGACCAGCGGGTGGAGCTGCCAGATGAGCCACTTGGCCGCCTTGGTCGGCCCACCGCTGCCGAGCTCCGTCGCCGAGGGCCGCACGCCGAAGTAGGCCTCGCCAATGAAGTCGAAGGAGGTGACGTCATTGAGCTTGTTGAACTCGGCCTTGGCGCCGGCCTTCTTGGCGAGCTCCGACTCGACGGTGGCGAGCAAGCCAGAGAAGTTGGTGGTGTGCGTGTGTGAGTTTGGGAGGCGGATGAGTCGTGGTGTGCGTGCGTGAGTTGTGTCTGTGATTTGCCCCCAAACCCTAAGTTCTTAAATATATAGGAAGAAGACTATCGGGCTTCGAGTTGGACCTGTTGGGCCTAGACCTTTTCCGTGACGGGCTTTTAATGTTGTCTGCTGCGGCTCTATTTACTACAGCGGATGGCTTAAGATGTCCGCGTCCGCTACGGTAAATCGATTTACCGCAGCGGGCAAAAAAACCCGTCACGGTAAATAAAAAAATGTGCGTTGTGATAAATCATGGGATTTTTCACAGCGGGCAAAACTAGTGTCCGTCACGGAGAGCTTTTTTGCAACGCTGCGCAAAATCGTTTTTGACATAGTGAGCTAGTAAACAATAATTTGGAACCAAGGGAGTAGGGAGAGAGTAATATGAAACAAAGGACTTTAATAACAGAAATTCATAATAACTTATAATTTTGAATGGAGGGAGTGGTAAATATATAACACACGGCCATTTACTTTCTAAATCATGACTTCCTTACTTTCTAAATCATTACTTAAAAGTACACTTGCGTGCTTATAAGATTATAATACCATGAAGTGTTAAAATGCCACATTGATGATCACTCTATATCAATAGGGCTTTGCTTCGATACCTCCAAATAACTGTGAGTCGTTCATTTAATTAGATCGGATGGTTGTGGTTAAATGTTACCTCTTATGAGGTAATATATAAAATACATTTATTTATTTTATAAAATAGACTGAATAAGGAAACTTTTAGATTACAAAATCTTTCTTTATGTCTACTTGATACATATATGATTTGTTAGATATGGCAAAATCTTTTTATTTAGAAACTTTAATATAGGCATGGCATATTCAAGGTTATTTGCTTGTAATACATGTACAGTCATGTGATGATTAACATCACATGTTTGTACATTTTTTTTACCACTTTCTACAAACATTAACGTAACATATATGCATGTAATGTTAACATATATATATATATATATATATATATATATATATATATATATATATATATATGCATTTAATATATACAACTTTGACACATGATACAACATTGTTTATTTTTTTTATCCAAATCTCATGAATGCGTACAAACTTAAAGTCCTATGTATACATGAACTCATGATAAAATATTGATGAACGATGTATTTGTACATGTACACACATAAATCTATAATACGATGTTAGCACCCATGCGCATGTACGAATGTCGTTGTTCATGTAAATACTTTTGAGATACCCCGCAAAAAAGGTAAATACTTTTGAGATAGATGAAAATTTTCAACATTAGAAAAAAAAGGAAAGCAACAAAACGAAAATGGAATCAGGCTTGCGCTTCCATGTGTGCGTGAATAAATGAGCCATGTTTAGATTTAGAGGGATATTTTCTTTTTTTTCTAAGTTACTTATTGATTAAACTAATTCATATAATCTAAATAAATCAATGTCTCAGATTGATCTGAGATATTACCTCCTAAGAGGTAAAGTTTGTACCGTAGCATTGTCCATATCAATATAATATACATGATTATTAAAGTGTTCTCAAGATAAAAATACTGATTTACAGGTTTCGTAACTAAAAATATTCTGAATACTATTCATCATTGAACAAAAGTTTAGCTGGCAGCTACAATATGTGGAGATGGAGAGAATTAAAGGATCTTAAGAGATGTGGTTCATGGATAACATAGGATGTTTCAACGCCCGCCTATGTAAATCCAAAAAAGCAAATAGAAAACATTGTCTAGCCTGAGGAGCTTGTGTCATGGAGCTCGTCGCCACCCGCCATGGACGTGACCCTATAAGAGTCAAGATCTACCAAATACTCCCTCTGTCCCCATTTCAGAGTCGTTGTTAGCTGTGGTTCTTTCTGTCCCCATGCATTCAATGCACTCTGCATATATGAAGTTATGTTTCCATCCAAGTTTAAAGAATAGTGCATGAATCTGAATGGAGGCCAAAAACGACTCTGAAATAGGGACATAGGTAGTAAGATCTAAGTGAGGCTAATTATTATAATGAAAAATGTTTTGCCATCTTTATTAATTGTAAATGGTTTCATACTCGTAAATACCACTCCCACCTCAAGATCGAGCTTGCGTGGTGTTGCCCCTTGGCTTCGAGATGGAGGTGGAGCCTGTGCTTGATTTCGTTCCTGCACCATATGTTACCCGGCCATCTGTTTTTCAGTTCCGAGCAATTTTAATTGGGAGTTACTACAAAACTACAGATATTATACTTGAGTACTTGACAACAGCATGTTATTATATTTATTCATGTATGCATCTATTGCTCTCTGTGTGCGTATATATATATATATATAATATAAATTTTTTTACAGCGGTGGCCTCTACGATGAAGCTTATGTTCAGGAGAGAATTCACCGAGCGGATGTTGTGGAAGAGAGTGGGGAGAAGCTGTCTGGCACTTTGCACGCCAGTGGCAGGGACGACATGTCTATCCTTGCAATGCAGCGCCTCAACGATCAGTACGTCGATCGTCGTCGTCCAATATACATACAGATGGAATAATAATAATTTCTGAGCTGCTAGCTAGTGGTAGTACATGCAAAACTGCAAAGAATTAAATCAAATAATGATGCATGCCTGCAATAATGGGCCTGCAAAAAATGAACTAATACAGCCAGCCGAACGGGCCGGCGACTCCGGTGGACATGGTGGTCGACTACTACAAGTACGACTTCGAGTTGGCGGAGCCACCGCGCGTGACCAGCCTACAAAACACCGTCCCTCTCCCGACCTTCAGCGACTTCGGCGACGATGTCTACTTCGTCGCCGACCAGCGGGGCTACGAGGCTGTCGTCTACTTCCTCGCCGGCCAGTACCTCAAGACCGATAGGTTTAGAAAGATCGTCGATCCACGGCTTCAGCTCAACAAGGTAGTACAAGTGTACAACATGGTTGCATTATATTCTTCTTGATATGCTGCGGCCATGCATATAAATTATAAATCATAAATTATAGTAAGTGTTCTACTTACTTTACAAGCTAGAACAAATTACCTGCATTTATATATATAAATAGGTGGTGCGAAAGATCAGCTACTTCCCGGGTGGCGTCACCGTGAAGACAGAGGACAATTCGGTGTACCGGGCAGACTATGTTATGGTTTCTACGAGCCTGGGTGTCCTGCAAACCGATCTCATTCAGTTCAAGGCTTCAAGCCCAAGCTACCTGTCAGTTCCTACCTCATCAACTCTTATTCTCAATGCATGTAAAATTTTCTCTGTAATTTGACTTCCTTGTTGGCTGTTCCAGGCATGGAAGGTTACGGCGATCTACCAATTCGACATGGCCGTGTACACCAAGATCTTCCTCAAGTTCCCCAAGAGGTTCTGGCCTGAAGGGAAAGGGAGAAAGTTCTTCCTCTACGCGAGCAGCAGGAGAGGTTATTACGGAGTGTGGCAGGTACACAAAGCATGCATCAATGCTATTAGGCTTTAATTAGTAAGTTATTGTTGGGGAGAAAAAAAATCGAATTATGAACTAATTCTGAACATCTTGCAACAATATAATCGATCTACGTACATACATAGGAGTTTGAGAAGCAGTATCCTAATGCCAATGTCCTCCTCGTGCAAGTGCAAGTGCTGAGGAAGATGTTCCCCGGCAAGGACGTCCCCGATGCCACTGACATCCTTGTCCCGAGATGGTGGTCTGACAGGTTCTACAAGGGCACCTTCTCCAACTGGCCGATCGGTGTCAACCGCTACGAATACGAACAGCTTAGGGTATGGTCCTACAGATCTTTGATTTTGTGCTTCTATATTTGATTATTTGTTTCTAATCTGAATTTTGTGATCCTAATTATATATGAATCATGCATGACTTTTTTTTTTGAGTTTTTTTTCTGCACTCTTTCTAGGCACCGGTTGGGAGGGTATACTTCACCGGTGAGCACACCAGCGAGCACTACAATGGCTATGTCCATGGCGCTTATCTTTCAGGTCTTCAAGTACCCTTGAGCTAGCTTGCCAAGATTTCTAGTGATATAAAGCTTTGCACTTACGGCGTAAATTTTCATTGTGTGTTTGTTGACAGGTATTGACTCTGCTGACATTCTCATCAACTGCGCCCAGAAAAATATGTGCAAGTGCCATGTCCTGGGAAAGTACGACTAGAAGGCACAAGCTCCAACAAACGTCTCCTCTTGTTGTACTTTTTTTAAGGCAAAAAACTGTGGGGAACAACACTTCATTTTTTCTATATATATATATATATATATATATATATATATATATATATATATAATAAAAGTTACTGGAGAACTTACCTGGTGATTAACTAAAAGCATCTAGCCAAGCGTAAAAGGTTGATCTAAGATCATCCTTGAAACGAAGTGATTGAAGTAAACATTCAGTCTTAAAATTTCTAAACCAAGTGTTAGCATGAACTCCCCCATTATTGAACACTCTTGCAGTTCTGCTGCTGCTTATGGTAGTACTACAAGTTTCCAGTGCAAAATGTTCTCATAGCAGTCATCTCTTTCATTGGTTGGACGCACAAATAAGGAATATTATTATATTAGATAATGAATAGATCAGCTCGCTGTTCACTATAACTTATCCACATTATAGCATACAAAGTACCTTTGTCAGGCAAAAAACGTCCAGTGATGTATCGATCAGATAGAACTGCTGCAGCAACAAGAGCTCCATCTGATATCTTAACACCATGATGCAGTTCATATCGTTCTCGCAAACCACGCAGTATGGATATTGTATCCTCAACCGCTGGTTCACCACAATAAACCTGCTGGAACCTACGCTCAAGAGCAGCATCCTTCTCAATGTACTTCCTGTACTCATCCAATGTTGTTGCTCCAATGCAGCGGAGTTCTCCACGGCCTAGCATTGGCTTCAACAGGTTACCAGCATCCATCGCTCCACCAGCAGCTCCTATTCAGAGAATAAACAGTAAATATGACAATATTCAGAGCACTGACTCTCCTGGATTGTGGTATACTCCCTCCGTCCCCAAATATAAGGCGTGATTTGACTTGGTGCGGTCTTCAAAAATATATTTTGACCTATAATTTCTCTTATAATATATAATTTATAGGAACAAAAGTTTGATCATTAGAAAGTACTTCTAAATACAAATCTAATGTGACTACTTTTGTAATACAAACTTTTGATATAATTAGGCTAATTGTTAGTCAAAGATAACAAAGTTTGAATTTTGAAATACGTGCAAGCCTTCTATTCGTAGATGGAGGGAGTACTAAGCATCAATTTGATAATACCAAGCATCAGTGATTTGAAAGAACAAGGCCAGCACAAACCAAATAAAAATAAAACACACTTGTGTAGATCTGTCTAATCATTAACAAAGAGCTTAGCTTCAACCAATATTTTCAAGTCTATCGATGCACGTTCACTGCCATAAAAAAACTTGCAAATAGCCAAAACACAGAAGAAGTTAGAAGTACAAACCTGCACCAACAACAGTATGGATCTCATCAATGAACAAGATGATCTGTCCATTATAAGCAGTGACCTCCTTTAGAACAGCCTTTAGTCTCTCCTCAAATTCACCACGGTATTTAGCTTCAGCAAGTAGTGCTCCCATATCCAATGAAATAAGCTGTAATTGCAGATGAACATAGCATCAGAACATACAGTCTACTGCATTCTTGACACTAATACAACTGTCTAGTCTTCTGTTATAAATGACATGCTATACCACGTCTGACTGTAAGCTCTGAATTTTGCATTATTTTTTGAGTAGTTGATAATCAAAATGCTTCAATGAATTATTCATAGTAGTGGCAAATACTTTGTTTTCCCATACTCAGTCATCTCTTTCATTGCTTCATGGAAAGTGACCTGGAAAGCCATATGTTTGCTCATTAATAAATTCTTTTAAAAAGTAAATTGCTAACTCTCCGTTCCAAATCATAGTTCGTTTGACCCTTTTAACTCCAAGTTTGATCACTCGTCTTATTCAAAAAAAATTGTGCAAACAGAGTCAAATTTAAGCCATTATTGTAGACCATTTATTAAATATTAGTAAGCTTAGAATACACCCCAAAAAAATCCTAAATAAAAAATCTAGTAAAGACATGAATCTATCAGATAAACTCGATATCCACAAGAAAAGCGTTAGTAGCGTATTAATAATGTAAAAGGGCTACTCCAAAAGGAAGAAAAAGAAATCATGTATGGAGACCAGAAGGGCTACATGCACTTAGGTTTTATCTCCTGGCTCCAATATTCAGTGCTACTTCAGTACTGCCTACTGAGGAATGCCCTCACAAATCACAGTTGTAGCATGAGACCAGGAACCAAGGGCTATTGCTTGAGTTGGGAATTATCCAGTAGTCAAAGGCATGTCAATAAAAATGATTATGGTGGTGACTGACAGATCATCAGGCTGCCATGTAAGTGAATGGCAATATATAGCAGTATTGACTTCAGAAGCTAGCTTAAACTAACCAGCATTGCTTCTGGAAAGTGAGCAAGATTACTAAAAAACGCTAGGACAAAGAAAACAAGAGTATGCTAAATTAAGTAACTTACCATTAAACCAGCAAAAAGGACATCTCTGGCAAGCGTAGACCCTGCAAGAAAGAAGACGCTGTCATTTCAGACAAAACAGTAGCGCGTAACGACAACTAAATTGTCGTCATAAAGTGGTATCTGTTGAAACAGAACTCAAGTATGGCCATTATACCATCATGAATATTATTATCAGTTTTTTCACAAAAAAAATTGGCAGATAAATGTTTGTACGCACAGACACCTATTTTGTACGATAAGATTTTATTTCTGGCCTAAAATAGATAAGCTTCAGAGGTTGCAGAAAGAACAGAGCTAAGTGATCAACAGCAAAGTGTCAAATATAAAAGGTATTATAGGACTATGTTTTCCTTTGACGTGATCTTATGTAATTCCAATAAAAAACAAATGAAAGACACTATTGATAATGATAGGAAGGCTAGTAAGAAGAAATCAGTGACAATACCCTGCATAAAGCCCCTTCAAGCCATGATCTCTCCAGATAGAACAGCCAAGCCAGCATGGAACATTCCATTGTAGTACCCATACATCTGAGTCCCATGAGTTTGAGAAATACTTCTTTTAGCTACAGCTGATGCCCAAGATTTTTGGGTGCCTTGGACTTGCATTCTTTGTTTCATGACTTCACAAGGCACATAGACAAAGGATCCAAGTGTATCACCTGGAATAAAGGATGAAACATATATATCGTATCCAGGAAGCAACATAGGAAATTATCTTGAGACATGATGCATTCCAACAGAACCTACACCACCAAAGTATCGTAACAAACAAAAGGGGGTGCTAGAAAAGTTTGTTGCTGCAGATATAAAGTCTATAAAGTCCCCATGCTCGGTAAAAAAACAAGTACAAATTTAACTACATTAAGCAGCATCATGTCTTAGTTGATTAGGATTAGCAATAAAATGTCTTAGTAGCAACAAAATAGAGTGCTCACCAATCGCTCCAGCAATAAAATGTGACCACGTTCCACTTAGATTAGGATTAGCAATCTCCAACCATGTCTTAGTTGATTCAATAACACCGAAATATGTAGCACCAGTCACAAGAGATCCAGTAACACCTGGGCAGATTCCTCTGTAAAAACCTGAAAAGAGGTGAACAACAATATCTACCAAGATCACTATTGATGCTTATTAGTGTGGAGCAGTGTACTTTTTTTGGAAATTATGGAGCTCAGGCCTCATGTATGTTGATGTTTAAACTTTTTAGTTTGTTTTCTTTAAATTAAAGAAGACAGCATGATCTCACCACTTTCCCTTTTTAATTTACATTGACTAACCTCTTAGACAATCTGAAGCCCAAACTGTCATGACCATCTGGAATATATTATTCTGAGCCTGTTAGAAAGAGATGAAGAAAAGTTCAACACCCATGTGTCAAAATCATGCATTATGATTGTAAGTGTTAAACTTCATGTGAACAAGCAAAGTTGAAATAATCCCACACCGTATCCCCTGTCATTATAGCCTGACTCTGAAGCCTTGTTTTCAGAGTGTCAACTGGATGCATCATGCCTTCCCCAAATGCGCCTGCAATACCTCCCCAGACAAATTCCCTCCACACTGCACCATAACTTAAATCTCAGTACTATTTCAGTACATATTCTGGAAAGTGTGCTATGATTCCAGATAACAGACACAAATGCAGATCCCTATTGCATGGTCTACCTTGTTAGATCATGCCACCAACAACACATAGTAGATGGAAGTGCCAATAATCTTAATTGACACCACCACTGTTGGTAGGGAGGTCATTGGGCACACCTCGTCAATTTTGACTGAAAAAAACACTGAGAAGGTGACACAAGGTTTGTTTAGAACTTTGCAAGCTAAAACTAAAGTTTGAATGAGATACCAAATATCTGTTATAGCAGAAACACCATGGTTCTCTCCCCTCTGTTTTTGGGTCATTGGGTGTTTGACACCACTGCAAAAGCTCATCACCATCCTCTCAGTCAGCTTCGGCATGCTCCCTACAAGAAATGAGTTTTCATAAGGATTTGAATTTTTTGGGGAATTCAATTGGATAGAGAGAAAATGGTACACTTGATTGGAATGTTGTTGGTCATGACGACGCTCGCAAGGGGCTCGCACTGGCCATCCATCATTCCGTGCTCCACCCAACCCACTTGATAGATATGGGGATATAATACAAAACTCATTTTAGATAATATAAAGTACAGATCACATGATCAGTCTCTGAACCAGCAGCTACTAAGGATGCATGAAAATTGAAAAATCAATCATGCACAAATTGCTGACCTTTGAGTATGATCTGATCACACACCTCCCGAGCCTTGGCCACCGGCATGCATCAGGAAGAGTGTCGTGCATGACAATACTGGGCAACATTCTCTATCTAAGCATTTCATCGAACAGTTCCCAGGTGCACGCAAACCTGCGTGCTTGTGTAACCAAACTGGGCACCATTCTGGGAGAGGGAGATGATGAGCATGCTAGGACGGGGGTGGGGATCTGGAGGTGGTTGAGGCCGGGACAGCGGCATGACGCTCGACGGTGGGCGCAGGTACAGGAGGCCGAGGCGGCAGCGTGGCGGCCTGCGGCGTGGGATGGGGCTGCAGGCCCTCTGGTGGTCGGCGTCTTCAGTGGGAGGTCGTGGAAGTCGGGGAAGCAGCATGGTGCTCGACGACGAGCAGAGGTAGAGGAGGCCGGGGCGGCGTCAGTGGGAGGTCATGGAGGCCGGGGCAGCAGCGGGGTGGTCTGCGACGGCGGCGTGACTGGAGATGGAGGGGAGGAAGGCACCGGGGTCGAGGCTTCACGGGGCGACGCTCGAGGCGCGAGGTGGATGCGGCCTCTTCGTCCTCGACGCCGGTGGATCCGACCTCCTCGTTGGTGGATCCGGCCTCCTCGTCCTCGGTAGCGGCGGATTCGACCTCGGTAGCGGCGGATTCGACCAGTCGCCTCAGTCGTCGTCGCAGGCCGCGGAGGCGGCGGGCCATGGGTAAGTGGTGGGCATCTGCGGCGCGGTGGGCACGGAGGCTAAGGTGAAGTCACCGTGACTTCCGCAAACCTTCCAACTGGGAGCGTTCGCGGGCAGGGCGCGGCTCCTCGCGATGCTCGGCGGTGTAGCAGGCGGACCCTTCACCGTGGCGTCTCCTCGCGACGGGGCGGTGTTGGAGCAGGGGCAGGGCGAGGTGCAGGTGCAAGCGCGACTCGCGAGGGTGTGGCGGCGGCAGGAGTGGGTGAAGACTGCGTGTCGCCGTGGTACTCTGCGCCCGATTGGGAGAAAAAGGGAGAGCGAGAGAAAAAAGGAAGGGCGTTGCGAGGGTGCGACGCCGTGCTGCGGCGAGTGTTGCGGCGATTGGGGAGACGGGCGTGTTTCTCGGTGATTGCCGTGATTGAGGGAGACGTGATTGGGAGGGAGGGAGCATCTATCGCATGGGCAGGGTAGACGACACCTCCCTTCCTTTTCGTCGCACGAGATCGCGGATCGCATGAGGCCGCGGCGCGACTTCCCTCGGCCCTCGGGTCGCACGGGGGCGAAGGGTTTCGTTCGGCGGTGAGGAGGCGGGACGAAAAAAGATTCGTCCGTGGAGAGAATATTCTGGACGAAATTTTTTTACACTAAGTGGAAGTCTTAGTTTCGTGCTTTATAGTTGTGGGAGAGGAATATATATATATATATATATCTATATATATATATATATATATTATGAATGTCTGTATATTCCATCCGATCGGTGAGTCATCGTATATATACATATATTATGTATGTATACATTTTGTCGGTCTTCGTATTTTGGCCAGCTGGAATCGTCCCCTATCTCGTTCCGCTGGTTTCGCCGGGACAGTGACAAGATCGCTATGATTACCAGCAGGAAAATAGGACAAAGGAAAAGAGAATACGAACTTTATTGGCTAGTGCTCCTAGTACTTCACATTGTACAAGTGCTTTGGCGTTCCATAAAGAGAAAAAGGGTTACATTAATTTTTGGACTGATAATGCGCATGCAAACGAGATAAGTGGATAAGGGATAACGCAAGTTCTAACACGCACTACTACAAAACGTCAAATCTGGGCCGGTTCAAAACCCCTCTTCAGTGGCGGTTTTTGAACCGGCACAACCACTTCAAATGCTATCACTGTCGGTTATGCCCAACCAGCAATGATGCTTGAGCCATCATTATCGGTTTTAATTAAACCGGCAGTAATATTATTTTTTAAAATTGTATTTTATTAATTGTTTTATTTTCATTTGGGATTTAGGGTTTAGGGTTTATGGTAGAGGTGGTGGGGTGGGAGGTCGTGGAGGTGTTTGCTATCGAACCATTTGATATCGATGTGAATTTAAGGTGGTTGTGGACCAGCGACAATACAAACCCATCACACATTTATAATAATTATTATAAAACATCCAAACAAAACTTAAAGTATCGAATTAAATGTCGCATTACAATAGTCTTTCGAGGCGGTCTTTTTCGTAGTTCTTCTTGAAGTTCTGACTCTTCACAATGGCTAGAGATCCTTTTCTATACACTATCTCGTCCAAAATAATAGCTATTATCACCTCTCGAAATCCTCTTATCTAAAAATCTACCAACCTGTTGTGGCCCTGATCTTTGCGCTGTAAATTGATACAAGATGATATTGAGATGCATATATGTAAGACAAAACAATAGAATTAAAATGAGACGCCTACGTACCATGCCATCTCCTATTCCTAGTTTTGCGCCAAGACGGGTTCCAAGAAGTCAAAATTGCTATTTCGTTTTTTAAGGCAAAATTTTGCTACAGACTTGCAAAATAAACATGGATATATTCAAATGCAGATCACATAGTTTATTATAACGTTGTTAGGGTATGATACTTACAGAGTCCATAACATCATAATATGCACATCCAGCGAGCGTCGTTGAAAGAGTTGAAAGAGGTCTTCATAATAAATAATATGCACAACTTCTTCAGGATGATTAAAAATAAAACAAGAAGGGATGCATACTTCAAAGGTTGCTATCTTGTCTTTGCTGCTGTTACTATCTATGATGTAATAATCATGCAATTGTCGCATGTTTGTTGGCAAATTTCTATACTCTTCTTGACTGGCGACCATAGGTTTGCCTAGTTGAAACTTGTATACAACTCTGGCATTTTAAAATTCGGTTCTTTCAAAATAGAGATTCTCGGCCTCTTTCATGCTTATGTTCAGGTCCATGGCCAAGTTTTGTATCTCTAGCTGTTGTAAGGTGTGTAATTCTCCTGATCTTTCTTGATTACCCAGATTTTTGCTTTGCCTTTCAAATTGGCTCTGTTGCTCAGGTATATAAGCCAATCGTTCATACAAGGCAAGTTTGGCGGCCTTTTCTGCAATCTGAGCTCATAGAATATCATCCTTAGTCGGCGCTGGCTTCCTCCTTTTACTAGTCATCTTGGGATCTTTACCAACCGAAGTTAATGACCTCCTCTGTTGCGAAGTGGAACCTGATCTAGAGCTAGGCCATCGAGATCCCAGTCCTGAGGACTTTGAAGCTGGTGGAGGAGGAGGAGGAGTCTTCTCCTTTGGCGGTGGAGAAGGAGTCTTCTCTTTTGACGGTGGAGGAGGTGTCGGTGGATCTTGACGAGGAGAGAAACCTCTTCGCGGAGGCGACCGAGATGATTCACTGTCATCCTCATCATCCGAAAATGACTGCTCATCTAGCTTGATGAAGCGTTTGCGTCAGGCGACATGAGTGCCCAAGTTGTGAACTAGACGCAGTCTTTCTTCCTCCACTGGGAAATCAATATGTATCTTATTGTACTTCTTGTCCAAGATCTTATCAATGCTGACCCTGGCATACCTGAGTGGCATTGGCTTGCCATGAATGACGTTCTCTCCTCTAGGAAATGCTTGTCCGACCGCCACCTTGTCTTTGGTCCACTGCTGACGGATGTACAACCTGACATTCACAGGTTCTTTGATGTCGTCCACCGGATGAGGAGCATTGACCTCTTCATCGTCAGGCATAGGGGTTGAGCCACAGCTACTGCGGCCCTTGCCGGGCACTGGGCTATTCGAAGCCGGGATTGCATGCGGCCCTTGACTCGAACACATGGTTTGCATAGCGCTTGCCACTTGAGCAGCTATCCATGCTTCCATGCTCTGTTCTAGCTCCTCTCGCATCCTTTGGAACTCCTCTTCTCTTTGTGTTCTAGCCCTCGCCCGGCTCCTATAGGAAGCGGATTCACCTTCAAATGCTTTCTCCCAAGGTATACCCCGGCTCCTCTAGTGCGACCGGAGTGCTCCTTGGTTCCATGTGCTTGCGTGAGCACGTCATTTTCTCTATCAGACTTGCGGGCCCCTCTATGCACTTCCTCAGTGATCGTAGAAATCTTCTGGAGGAGATCGGTGACGGGTTCAGCGCTAGCGGAAAGGCTCCCGTCAGGATTGTATTGTGCCCCCCTTGCGAGTCTGAGGCGTGGGTAGTTCACTGATCTGGGCTGTCAATCGCTTGTCTGAGGCGTAACGCCGCTCCGCTCTAGTGCTTCGACTCGGGCTTCCCAATCCGGAATCTTCCTTACATACCCACGCGATCCTAGGTGGTGAGGGTTATTTGACCTAAGCGAGTTTGCTTTGTTTCTTTCGCTTGATGCCTTGGCCTCTTTGGGTAGCTTGTAAGCCTTGAACTCCTCCCAGAAGTCCCTCTGCTTGCTGAGTTCACCTCCCGCAAAATTCGGTTCTTTTTCCTCCTTGATTAGCTTGTGCAACTTTCCCTTGAAATTCTTGAAGGAGTGACCTATGATTTCCTTGGCCTTCTTCTTGACTGTCGCCTCATCACAATCATTAGGGAAAGTGAAATGCCCTCTGAGCTTGTTCCAAACTAGTTCCTTCTCACTTTCTGGAACCCTCCACGGGTCTTGCTCACTGCCATTCCACCTCCTATATTTGATCGGGATGAAGTCCCTTACAAGTGCCCCGATGGTACTCTTGTATGGGCCCAATGCTTTAATCGGCTCCACCGGCTCCCCTACTTGGTTGAACTGAGAGATGTGCCAGTGTCTACTTGTCTGAGGGAGCTTTGTTGCACCACGCTTAGTCCTGCTGGTACCCTCACCAGTACTTGGACCTTCCGGCGGAACCTGCTTCAAAATTTATAAATAAGTCTCCTTCAAACTTTTCTGGCTATATCTACCGTGTGTTTAGGTATGACCTAAGTTATTACCTCGTCTCCTTGTTCTAGGTTCAGCATATGGCTAGGGCTCCATGGTCTTTGATCCCCTTGTTGGTTGTCATCGGCTCCTTGGTCACGTTCAGCACCGCCACCACTAGTTGGATCATGTGGCGTTTCGGTCGCAGGGCGACGGGTGGTGAATCGGCGCTTAATTGTCATGTTTCTAGACCTGAATTTCGATTATCTGTATTAACTCATAGGTAGATAAGTGAATGTCATAAGTCATGCTATACACAAATTGTGCTACAAGTATATACAAGGATATTGGTATTAGCTCATAGGTACAAGTCATGCTATGTCACAATATAAAGCCATGTATATATGATATAAATTCATGCTCATAGGTACAACATCTCTCTCTCTCTCTCATAATTAAGGATGAATCATGCTATCAATATGAATATCTATCTCTATCTCTATCTCTCTATATCTATCTCTCTATAAGAAAATCCATGTATACAAGCATAGGATGATGACATATATACAAGCATAAGTGTAGCATATTGATCTAAGCTATCTGTATCTCTCTAATTTCTCTCTATATAAGTCATGCTATATCTCTCTAATCTATCTATCTATCTATCTCCCTATATATCTCTACCTATCTATAAGTACTATCTCTCTAATCTCTCTCTATATAAGTCATGCTATATCTCTAATCTCTCTCTATATAAGTATATATCTCTAGCTATCTATAAGTCATGCTATACAAGTATAATCTCTCTAATCTATCTATCTCTCTCTAATCTATCTATCTATCTCTCTAATATCCATGCCTTCCTTCCTCCTTCCTCTCCCTCCTTCCCTTTCTCTCCCTCCTTACTCTCCTCATCTATCTCCATGCCAAGCAAGCAACTAAAAGCACTCTGATCCATGTAGACACTTCGTCGAACACCTATAGTGAATAGCCATAGAGCTCACCGCGGTGTGGTTAGTGTAACACCCTAAGTGTTAAGCTTGCATTTTCATATCATTTCATGAGCATGAGCACAAGCATTATTGCATTCATGCATTTCCATGATCATATGAAATGATGAGCTTGAGTGATCACCTTGTTTTGCTTGTATGTATGTGTTAACCTACACTTAGCTTTAAGTAAGTTATGATTGTTTAACCAAGTGCTTGATGTTTTGATCACTAATAATCATCTAGAAATGCTTAGGGATGAAAATAGAACCATGTTTATGTTCATGATCAAGTACAAATGAGCTTCTAGGGTTTAAGCTTTAATGCTTGACCCTAGGAACCTTTTTGCTTGATTTAACAAATTGACTTTGTTAATGACCTTTTATGAAAAAGTTGGCTTAAGCAAAGTTGTAGAGTTTTTAATTCTGCACCAACTTTGTTTAACTACCTTGAGGTGATTTGGATCCTAAAATACCCTAATTAGTCAATAAAGGCTGATTTAGGGGCTGTTTTAGCTTCTGAAATCATCTAAGTCCTAAGTGGCTTGCAGTTTCAATGTTACCATGTTTGAATGCTTGTAGTTTGAAATCCAAACCGTTTCAGTTCAAACAAATTGCACTGAAGTTGGAGTTCAACTATAGCTCTACAAAAGTGTGCTTTTGGTTGAAGCTAAGACGCAGAGGTTACGGAGTTAATCGTGTTGCAAAACCCCCTGTCAGTCGGCCTGATCGGGTTTTCAAATGGGAGAGGCAGCGCGCCGCTCAGTCGGTGGTCGACCGCATCAGGCATCGCGCGCTGCGTGGCAGCCGTACACCGGCGTTTGGCCCACGCCGGCCACGCCTTGGACGCCCGCACACTCCACCTCGCGACCGCACTCACGCCGCGCCCTCACTCTCCCCTCTCCTCTCTGATTCACGCAAGAAAGAGGAACACCGCGCCATTGCCGAGAAGCGCCGTCGCCGAGCTCGCCTGCGCCGCACACCGCCGCATTGGCCGCCCAAGCGTAGCCACAACTTTGCCTTGCTCCGCTCCATCTTTTGCACCGCTTAGTTTCCACGCTAACCGCTCAGGTGAGCCAGACCATGCAGAGCAGCGGCACCATTGACGACTGAAGCTCCGCCGAGCTTTGCGCCGCCGTGGCCAGCCCAATCCAGAGCCTCTCCCTTCCTTCTAGCTCTTGTACGTGGTAGCCTAGAGGTGGTAGATGCTCACCGAGGAGTCGGTTGAAACGATTAGGGTTAGGGTTCGCCGGAACAGGAACTCTGCCGCGCGCGAGCGCATGGCACCCGCAACTCCGGCGAGGGTTACGCTGGGCTTTTCAACGTCACTCGCGTTCGTCTAAGTCGTGTTAGGGTTAGCTGGTTAGCCAGTGGTTAGATAGCCGGAGTTGGTTGAAGCATCCGTGCCTCGCCATCGCCGGAACAGCAGCACCGCGCCGCCGTGAACTCGCCACCATGCCGCTGTACATGTGGCTGAGCTCATCGGAGGGTTCGCACGACCCCAATCCAGGCTAGATCGGACCGCTAGGGTTCTATGTAGGTGTAGCAGCCGCTAGTTCGGCCGAAGGAATCTTGCGCCGGCCAGCGCAAGAGCCGCAACGCCGCCGTGCCGCCATGGACGCCGTCGAGCATGCTCCGGTGAACCTGGGGTACAACCAGTTACATGGTTTGTTGCGGGTTGCGTAGGGGAACACAACCGTGAGGTTGGTTTGGCCGAAAACCTCACCGCCGGCGAAGAAGCTGACCAGTGGATCCCATGTGTCATAGGCTCTATGTGTTTCTCTGTTTTGTCTTTTTTAAGTTTTGTTTGCTAACTTTGGAAATTCATAGCTAATTCTAGAAAAATGCTAAAAATATGAAACCATTTCTGTGAGCTTCGTTATGTTTTTTCCTATGTATGAAAAATGTTAAGTAACCTATTGTTACTGTTCTTCTGTGTGGTTTTAATAAAAGTGAACAACAAGCTTTATATGCTTAGTTTAATTTGTTTAATTCATAACTGGAGTATGTAAGTGCTAAAATCATGGTTCTTGTTGTGTTGAGTTTGTCTCAGCATGCACTTCCCATAAAAATGTTAAAGTGCCAGTAACCTGTAGTTTAATTGCATGTTGTAGTTCTTTTGGTTAAATGCTTGTTTAATTGAATGCAACCTTGTGCAAATTGCTAAGCTAAGTTATATGTGTTGGTTGTGCTTGTTAATTTTTGTACATGTGTTAGTTGCTTAGTATAAGCTAAGAAAAATATGAAATCTGTTGTATGTCTTTGCTATTGTTGGTGTGAACACCAAAGTGGTAGCTAAATAGGTAATCTATCCTATATAATTTTATCAGAATTTTTTGATAGATAGTTAAAAGCTTTATAACTGTTCTAAGTTATATCTGTTTGTTGTTAAGCAGCTGAAACCTGTTTCTCAGTTAGTTTTGTTTGAGCTTTTTATGTTTAGTTTAAGCAGTAGCTACAGTGGGCTTTGTTGTAGATAACTTGTTAATCTATCTGGTGTTAAATTTTCATAGCCATAACTTGTTTAGTTTAACCTGAGCATGTTTTACAAGTTCAACTTTAAATCTGAGTTTTCCTGTTTCTTCAAAACAGCTTTGTTAAAGTGTCTGTTAGGCCGTTTTAATGTTGGATCTAGCTGGGTAGTTTGTGCAATGTTTTATAGAAAATTTCATAACCTTTTTAAAATGTCTTAGTTTGTAATTTTTGGTTGTGTGTAGCTCCAGCTACACAGTTTTCTTCTAGCTGTTGTTTTAAGTGTTTCTATGCCATATTATGCATGTGTTAAGTGATGTATGCTTGTGTAAGTTAATCAAGTGTCTTAAACCATAAAAATTGTTTAATATGCAGGTGTAAGAGAGCTTACCTCAAAGGAGAAGCTCTATTACAGGTTGCTAAAGAAGGGTAAGTGTAACTTCTCTACAGCCAAAGAGATTTGCACATATTCGGTCAATGAAATAAAATGTTGCATAATACATTCATCATGAGCATTCATTCATATGCATTAGGCATGTCTCATTCTAGTATGACTTGTCATATATGTTGGTTCATCATACATGTATACATGCATCCAGGATCGCCGGAGGGAGTGACCTTACTGGAGTTTGGAGAGATAGAAGGAGGAGTCCCACCAGAGTTGCAAGCTCCAGAAACTCCAGAAGAAGGAGAACAGGGCCCTGACCTTCCTGAGTGCCCAAACCATCTTCCCTCCACCTTTGTGAAAGGCAAGCCCCAGAGCATTACATACCTTCTTACTCTATTTAAATTATTTTACTTACAATTCAACCACTTGCTTGTGCATTAAGTTAGTAGGAGTTGAGATGAAACCCCTTGCTGCATCATATCTCCTTGTCCACTAAAAAAACCTTGTAGGCCCAGGATCGAAACCTTGCTTAGCCATGCTTAGACCGGTAGCATGGGTGGTCTATCATCCCCCACAAAGATAGGTTGTTGGTCACGGTTGGCTATAGTTTGCTATCGTGGAAAATAACCATGTGGAAGTAATAAATCGAGACCGGGCGAACAAGGTGTTGTGAGCCACTTGACTTGGAGGTCTTGTGAGCGGGTTCTCTCCGCCTGTGTCGCTAGGCACTGGATCGTGGTTGGACATCTGCCGAGATTGAACACATGCCTCTTTTATAGCTGGCCGAATAACTCGTTTCAACCGCGAAGCCTAACTCTGTATGTTCGGGCCGGAATCCCCTCCTAGTTGGGTCATGAAGGACCGCGAGCAGAGGACTAGACCATGGGCAAGAATCATGATCGTCCTGGCCTGGCACAAAGGGCAGGCACTGTCGGTGTCTAAAATGGCGGGGTCTAGACAACCAACGAGTAAATTTCTAAGCGTGTCGAAGATCGGATGGTTACGCCCGAAGAACACAAGGTTTATACTGGTTCGGGCACGAACGCCCTACGTCCAGTTTGCTGCTGAGTCGTGTTACCGAGCGTGGAGAGCTCGTAGAGGGGAGCTACAAGCTTTTGTGAGAGAGGGAAGCGGGTTCCCAGGTCTCGTGTGTATGAGGGTTCGAGGTTCGTTGTGAGAGCTCGCGTGGATGCGAGTACGAGTGTGTGTGAATGAGTTCAGAGAGTCGAGAGAGCTAGATTGGAGGTCCATTTCGCCCCTTTTATACGTAGGGAGAGATGGAGGAGTACAGTAGAGGGAGGGAGGAAACGTGGGCCCGACATAGGCTGTTGACTTGGAGGACGCTCTTGGCTCCTGTTCCCCTTCCTTCTCGGGGAAGGCTACGTCTGTTGGCACGCCGCGGGTCCTGTCCGTCCTTGATGCAACTGTAGCCACGCGACCTGTACTTGGTGGCGCTCCTGTTGACATATTTGGGCATGGGCGGAGGTTGGCAGAACAGGGCTAGTACTCCTACGTTCCGTCATACAGGGACGAATACGCCTTAATCTTTGTTCGATTGTCCGTCAGAGGGATGGTGAACGTCAATCGGTAGTACTAGAGCTTGTACCGCAAGGATTCTACAGGAGTAGGCATGGCGATCCATGCCTGTAACCCCCATCCCCAAGGACGAGTCTGTACTGTAGACCTTTTGACTACGGGCTAAAGTGCACTATAGATCGGGGAAGTCTCCGAGGGCGGGTGACGTCACGGATGACGTTACCCGGGCACGGACGAGGCGGAAGAGCCCCTGAGGGTAGATGGCGTCACGGATGACGTCATCCTGGCTCGGATGGGGCGGAAGATCCTCCGAGGGAGTGTTATTGCCTTAGCCGGTTCGGGCGGGGAAGCCCCCGAGGGCAGATGATGTCACGGATGATGTCACCCCCGCTCGGACGAGGAGGAGGAGCCCCCGATGGTGTGCCATTGCCTTAGCTCTTTTGGGCGAGAAGCCCCCGAGGGTAGATGTCGTCACGGATGACGTCAACCCCGCTCGGATGAGGCGGAAGACCCTCCGAGGGAGTACTGCCCTTTTGGTTTGGTTAAGGCGGTGAGTCCCTGGGAGTGATGACGTCGCCCCAGCTCGGGCGAGGCGGAGGAGCTCCCGGGGATGATTTTGTTTTTGCGGAGCGCGAAGTTTGGGTACCCTATTATTAGGTATCCGACAGTAGCCTCCGAGCCTGCGATGTAGTGAAGGACTACACCGGAGGCTTCCGAGAGTGCTTATGTGGTTTGGTTAGATTTTGGATTCTGGTGGGTGCGTGCAAGCGCACCCGCCGGGTGTAGCCCCCGAGGCCTTGGGAGAAAGATTTTTTCTCCTAAGGGCTTATTCGGTAGACGTGTATAGTTTTTGGCCCTTCGCCCCTTTCGAGAGGTGAGGAGCAGAAGAGGACTGCCCAGCTCGTATGGGGTCAGAGCCTCGCTTGCACGCCAGCCCTGCCAGGGGTGTATTGTTATACTCGTGCTGACGCGCTCTGAAGTGACGAATCGGGACTGCGTTGTACTGTCTTTCGGTCGAAGCGTCTGTCTGACCGGTCAATGTCGGGCCTGTATCGGCCTGGTCTGACAGCGCCTCTCCTGACCCAAAAGTAGGTGCACCGCACCTTGGACTTGCCGTCTGCCTGGCTATTTATGGCTCTGCGGCGCTCCCATTGAAACGGACACTATCGCTCAGTGCGGTTTAACTAGGGGAGGCGGAGCGCTGTGGCTTCACGGGTTGGCTATTGCGTGAGTGCCCTGTCGGGCTATAAATAGGGGCTGCCAGCCGCGGGATAAAACATACAATCCCCCAGCATGGTTTGCCCTTCCTTCTTCCTCCGAGGCCTCGTTGGAGATACTCTTGAGCCGCCCTGGCGAGCGGTCCTTTGAGAGTACACCGAACTCAGGGGAAGTTCTACGTTAGGGGTGCAGATATCCCATTTTGCCCAGTGGCAGAACTCAACGGAAGCTCTGTGAGGTGCGCATTGCTTCGCTGGTTCTGTCCACTGGATGGGCGTAAGGTTGTCACCACCCCTTGCATGAATCGCTTTCGCAGGGAGGGGGGCTTAGGATCCATCCCTTTTGCGGAATGGCCCTTGCGCCCTGCCCCGAGGGAGTGGTGGCGTGCTACCCCTCTCTAGAGGGGAGCCAGGGATGTGTCCACTAGGAAAACCATAGCAGTTCGCCTGCATGGCCCCGGGAGTCGGCCCATCCCTGGCTGCTGGTTGATGGCTATGTCGCCGTCGGTGAGATCGACAGACTCGGGGCTGCCGATGTATGGCGGGCCTAGAGTCGCTCGTCGGCGGCGTCCTTGATCACGGAGCAGCTGGGGCGACTTAGCTGTAAAGTGCCCAACCAGCTCCGAAGGAGGGACATGGCCCGGGGCTTCCTGAAGACGAGGCAGCTGCTGTTCTCCCACAGCTGCAGCACGCTCTGTCAGCGTGACCCACGGGACATGGCACCGCCGTCCGACGCGGTCTCACGCATAAGGCAGGTGTTTCCCGAGCCTCGCGGCTGGGTTGCCTGACCTGGATATGCAGATGCGTCGGGCGGTGGTTGTATGCTTAGTACGAGTGTCGTTACGGCACCCCTAGCTTTGGGCCTCTCAGCCCGGAATTTCCCTTCAGTCCATCTTATCAACGTTTTCGTGTTTTTGGGTGTCTGATGATTGGGATTAGCCCCTCGTGGCTCTTAAAGAGCATGTAACTCCTGCAAGGATCAATATAAGAATATTTGTATATGAAACGAAAAGTGTTGATGTGTTCACCTGTGCGGACCTCTGACGCGTGAGACTTGCCTCGTGGTGCGACGCCAGCCCCGAGTCTTTACTCGATGTAAAGAAATCGTCTCGGGTCTGTGTCGTCTTTTTGTTCGTTCCCCGCGCATCTCTCTGCGAGAAGGGGGAATATGAGCCGAACCATGTTATCCTCGAGGCGGACGAACCATGGCTGCTCATCGAGTTAATAGCGGGCAAATCTGAGTGGGGTGTTCGGTTCCCGTTTGCTACGGTTCCGGCTCGTGGCCCCTCGCTCTATTGTCCTAAGACGGCCGTTTCGTCCCCGCCGGGGTGGCCTTTGTATCTCTAGACCGTAATGGGCCGTCGAGGGCATCTATATCTCTGATCCCTTTCATCTTACCTTGGCCCATGGGCCGTCGCCGCCGGTTGCGCCGTGTGCATGTCCCTCCGACCTCTGCGTGTGTCGGCCGAGCTCAGACGCGTCGGAGGCTCTTCCGAGGTGAGTACGCTCGGGAGATGTGTGCCTTGGCAGAGGACGCGTGAGAAATATCTATGCACGTGGCGTGGTGGGCCCGGGGAGGATCCTGTAATGATTATAGATACGGGATGTGAACCGAAACGGGGAAGAAAGTGAGTGGTATCGGTTACCTGCCGCAGTGCATGCGGCTCCCGATATTCCCGCGAACAGTGGAAGCGACGTAGCCGAGCGGCCACATTTAATGCGACTTGAGACGTGGGGTCGTGGCATGAAGAGCCGGTGGTGCCGCTCCGACTTCCGGATCCCTATAAGTATCCACCCGCCACATCATCTCCCGTGAGCCAGCACTATTTGTCCTCTTCGCCCCCTTGTCCTGCTCGCATCGCCTCCCTTCGCATTTAGGGTTTGCGCTGCCACGTCCCCAACTTAGCCTCGTCCCCCACTGTGCCACAAGCCGTTCCCGCCGGCGCATCCTCCATGGCAGGGGAACATCCCGAGAGGAGCTGAACCCGGTGTGAGGCGGAGTATGGGTGGGCACTCGAGCTGGTGGCCGCGGGGTTGCTGCGCCTCGAGCTCCCGCCAACAATGTCCACGAGTGGATCGTTCCCACCGGCGCCGACGCGCCGGTCCCACCGGAGGGGTATGTGGTCCCTTTCCTCCCGTTCCACGAGTGCGGGTTTGGGACCCCGTCGACTCGCTTCCTCTGCAGGATTCTTAACCACTACGGGATCGAGCTCCATAACCTCAATCCCAACTCCGTCCTTCACCTCGCAGCCTTCACGGCCATGTCAGAGGAGATGTTGGGGGTGGAGCCGGATTTCGTGTAGTGGAAGTTTTTCTTCCGGGCGTCGGTGTTTCTCATCAACTCTGGTGGCGAGAGGTCGGTGGCGTCCTGCGGGGGTGCGTTATCAGCCTTTGTTCCACCACTTCGGGGTCCTACATGCCGACGCGAGCGACCTTGTCCAACGGGGGGTGGCACTTGCAGTGGTTCTATATCAGGAACCACCCCGAGGCGCCGCTCCCGGCCTTCATGGGTCGGCGCTTTGCCGAGGAGCTCCCTAGCTGGCATCATGGCCTGAAGCCCTGGGAGCTTGCGAGGGTGGAACCCCACCTCCGGAGCTTGACGCAGCTCCGGGACCGGGGCGTGAATTTTGCTGGGGTCGTCGCGTAGTTCCTTCGACGCTGGGTGCTCCCGCTCATGGTGTGGGCACGGCCGCTGCATGACATGGTGCCCGGCGCGTCGCGGGCGGGGAGCACCATGGCGGACAAAGAGCAGAGCTTCGCCCGCACGGTGGCCCTTATGAGGAGGTTACTAGGGAATACATTCACCCCGACGACATCAACCGCTGCCCTCCGATGCGCCCGGACCCCGTGTTCGTCCCATTGGTGAGTTTTGGGCATCGTGGCATCAGTTTCTTCCCGTGCCGCCTTTGTTTTGGTGATGTTAACCCACCTGCGCGTGTTTTGGTCTCCTTTCCGTAGGGGTCCCGCTCGATGGTTCGCCACACGGCCGCTCCCCTTCCCGTTCCGCCAGCGCAGCGGTAGGCAAACAGGGAGCGGAACGCCCAGGAGCGGGCGGATGCCGCTGAGAGGAGGAGGAAGAAGGCCGACCGGGCCTGGAGGCATACGCAACTGGACATGTTGTGGGCCAAGCAGCGCCAAGCGCGAGAGCCGGAGGAGGAGTCTCCCTCGGAGTCCAGCGAGAGCCGGGAGAACCTCAGTGGAGACGACGACGATGACAATGACGACGACGGTGATGGTGATGATGAAGAGGACAGGCATCCTCTGTCTGAGGTGATGCCGACGCTGTTCGCAGCCGGGACTTTGTGCTACCCTGCGGGAGATCCGCCGACGGTTGAGGTGCCACCGGTGAGAACGCTCGGGGAGCACCTAGCCCCCGGGGGCTCCGGGAGCGGTGTCGCCGGTGACACACCAGTCACTCCCCGTTCCACCCCATCTAAAAGCGGCGGGCAGAGTGGAAGCTCGAGCGCCGCCGGCAGCGGCGAGTCGACATCGAGGCTGAAACGCGTCTGCATCTTCTCCCCACGGTAAGTTTGCAGTTAACGATGTTTTTCTTTGCTCCTTTCGTTCAAGAGAGTTTTTTCTCACGCTCGATGGTGCGCGATGTTCATTTCAGGATCACCGGCAACTCCGCGCACGCGGGGTGGAAGAAGCTGCGCCGGGGGGTGACGTCCGTCGGCGAGGGGCAGAGCGACACCGCCCTGGTCCTCGGTCTGGCGAGTTCCGCCGTGACCGGGAGCGAGCCGGCCCCGGGCGGCACCGCCATGGTTGGTGTGACTCCACCGACCCCCACAGACTCTATCCCTGCGGCTATCACGTCGCCCCCTTCCCCGGAGGTGGTAGTGGTGGACGACTCCGTGGAGGAGGACGGCCTAGGTGACCTCATGGCCATGGATGTCGAGGAGGCTCCGCCGACCGCGGCGACGGAAGATGTTGTGGTGGTGATCACGACAGGCGAGACCGTTGAGAGTGGCCTTGATAGGGTGGACGACATCGCAAACAATGCGGCCACGGCGTTAGAGGGTGAGGTACTGGTGCCTGGGGCGAGTGAGGAGAGGCCCTGGACAGCCCCCTTCCTCCCAACATGCCGGCCCGGGGCGCGGCGGCTCCTCGGTCCTTCACGGAGGAGGAGGTGATGGCCGCGCGTGCGGCGAAGGTTGTTCTCTCCCATTCCAGCGCGACCTCGCCGGGCGCGGTGGCTGACACTGGGGGAGAGGCCGCTCCTGGGACCCTGTGTCGTCTCCGCCCCAATCGTCGCTCCTTCGGGGATGGGGATCGGCTTGCCTGGGTTGACCAGGAGAACTTGGGAACCCCCGTATTCGTGCTGGACGACTGTCGCGAGCTTCACCACTGGAATCGCATGGCGGACTCGCACTGGGAGCATGACCTCCTTATCGCTCGAGGCTTGGGGTTCATCCAGCGGGCGGGGGAGTCGCTCTCTGACGACTTCTCGCATCATGGCAATGTGAGAGGCCGCTTGATTGTAAGTGTTTGTTTTTTGCTCCTTGTTGTCGATTTCTGGACATCTCCCTTTGTGTAGATCTTGATGGCGATGAGCGTCGAGAAGTCGGAGTTCATCTGTCGCCAGGCCGGCCGGTGGCCTCCCGGGTCGTGAACGTCCGTCGAAGGGGCCGCCGTGGCCGAGGACCTCGTCGTGGCTTGCTGTCACATGGTGGAGTTGGAGGAGTTGTTGGGTGCTTCGGAATCGAGGGCGGTGGATGCCCAGATGCTAGCGCAGCAGAACGCGGCTCGTGTCAACGCCGAGGTGGCCTGCCAGGTGCTAGCAGATGGGCGTGCGGCGCGTCAGGTTGAAGTGGAGCGCCTGACTGCCGAGCGTGATGCTGAAGCAGAGGCACGACGCCGAGCCGTCTCGGCGGTGAACTCCATGGAGGAAGAGCGCAGCATAATGTGGAGTTAGCGTGACGTCCACCGTCGAGAGCGCGATGACGCTGTGTCTCGTTTTGAGGATCTATCTAACAGGACTCGCGAGCGCAGCATCGACGCGTACCGGAGGATTCTGGAGTTCTCCAACCGGGTTGGTGAGCTGACGACGACGGTCTCATAGCTCCGTGCGACGATCCATGGCCTGGAGAGGGAAAATGGAGGTACGCTGCCTTCCTTTGTCCGTTTGTCTTGGTGTGATGTACCTTTTTGCTAGGAGGCTGAGTCTGCTTTGTTGTTGCCCTAGAGTTGCGTGCCGGTACGCAGGAGTCGCAGGCGTTGCACGAGGCTGTGCACGACGCGTGCGACCTCTTCGGCGTGCCAGCCCTCGAGGGTTGTCCGGAGGCGTCCAGGACCCATGTCGGCCTGCTCTGGGAGTGGGGCCGAGCGCGGATCCGGGAGGCGCTGCGCATCGGGGTCCACCGCACGATGGCAATCGCCGCCTGCCTCTACGACACGGTGACTCCTACGCTTGTCAGCGAGGGTTATCCCCTAGACGCCCCGGAAGACTTGCTCGATCAGGTTGAAGCTGCTGCGGAGGAGCCCGCTATGATCCTGGCCGCCAAGCTCGTAGAACAAGTGATCCCGCCGCCGTCGGAAGAGTGACCCTACATGGTCAGTGATCAGGGCCGAGTGCCCTTGTAACAAACAATTTAAGTTATCTTTTTGCATGACGCGCTCTGGAGGGCGCTGGACAAGTTTTTATTGCTCCTTAGTGAACTTGCTTTTTTGCTTGTTTTCTAGTTTCCGCGTCTTTCCTTTTTTGTCCTACATGATTTGCCTTTCCTGATAAGGGATTTGATCTGCTCGGATGGGTAGTTGGGTGGAAGTGCTTGACTCCAGGGAGTCGGAGTACTTCACGGCCCGTTGCCACGGTCCGGTGAGATTTTCTCCCTTGGTCGGGGAAGATGAAGTTTTTCATTCGGCAGGAAGAAGTGCGGATGTTTTGCGTACAAATGTTTTTGGAGAGACAAAGCAGGGGGTTCCCCTCTTCCCAGCCCCGAGAGCACACACCGGGAGTGCACCTTGCTAAGCAATTGGTCTGAGAGTTCCCCAGTTTTTATTCCTCGAACTATTTTCTTATAGAAGATTACATGCGTATGTACAATGTGCTAGAGTACTTAGTAAAAGTAGATAAATAACATAGCTGTTGGTGTTGTGGGCGTCCGAGCTCTTCGTGCTCTAGGGGTCGACGTCCATCTTATCAGCGGCCTCGATTGCCACCACCAGCTCCTCGCTATGCACCGCGGCCATGGCGTTCTCGCAGCAGTCCACCTCGCACTGGTACGCCACCTTGACGTCGGAGGTGATCGTGATGATGTCGCATGGCCCCGACATCTTGAGCTTAAGGTAGGTGTAGTTGGGGACGGCCATGAACTTCGCGTAACACGACCTCCCCAACATCGCGTGGTAAGTCCCTCGGTAAGCCACGACTTCGAAGGTGAGGTACTCACTCCGGAAGTTGTCCGGCTCCCCGAACGTGACGGGCAGGACGATCTGCCCCAGGGGTACCATTTGTCTTCCGGGGACGATTCCCTGAAAGGGAGCCCTCGAGGATCGAAGTTTCTCCCGTCGCAGGTCGAGGGCCTCGAAGGTGTTGTAGTACATGATGTTGAGGTTGTTGCCTCCGTCCATCAGCACCTTGGTGAAGTGCACGTTCCCTATGACCGGGTCCACGACAAGTGGGTAATGACCCGGATGGGGAACGTGGCTCGGGTGATCATCTCGACCAAAGGTAATGTCGGGCTCCGACCAGTCGAGGAAAGCCGGAGTCGCTGGGGCGACCGCGAAGACCTCGCGCCGCTCCTTCTTCTGCCGCCATTTGCAGTCGTAGGCCTCCGAGCCCCCGAAGATCATAAGGCACTTGCTTATGTGGGGGTAGGAGTCATCATGACCCCCGTCCCCGTCTTGGCCTTCCGACTGCTTTGACTCGTCCTTGTCAGGGACGACCTTGAAGTCCCGGGCCATCATGCCACACTGCTGGAGTGTGTGCTTGACCGGGCCATTGTGGTACGGGCATGGCTTGGTGAGCATGTCATCGAACTTGACCACTTTCTTCCCGCCCTAGAGGCAGGGAGCCTTGCGGTCTGCTGCCGCGATGACGTTGTCGCCACCGCCACGCTGCGGCTTACCCCTCTTCTTCCTCCTGTTCTGGGCGCGGTTCGAGCCGCCTTTGCCATCGGTCTCTACCTCCTTGCCCTTACCCTTGTCGGGGTGGAAGATTGCACTGACCGCCTCCTCGCTCGAAGCGTAGCTCGTGGCGATGTCGAGGAGTCTCTCGGTGGTGCGAGGGTTGCTATGGCCCAACTCGTGGACTAGCTTTTTGCAGGTGGTGCCCGCAAGGAAAGCCCCGACTACATCTGCGTCTGTCGCGGTCGGGAGCTTGGTGCATTACTGGGAGAAGCGACAAATGTAATCCCGGAGGGACTCGTCGGCCATCTGCCTGCAGCTGCGGAGGTCCCAGGGGTTTCCTGGGCGCGTGTCGGTGTGCCTTGAAAAATCCCGACAAAGGCTTGTCATAGGGAAGTCCACCCATCGATGTTGTTGGGAGGCAAATGCTCGAGCCACGTGCAAGTCAGGTCCAAGAGGTGGAGAGGCAAGTTGCAGATGATGAATTCATCATCGTCCGCGCCACCGGCCTGACAGGCAAGGTGGTAGTCATCGAGCCACAGCCCGGGGTTCGTTTCCCCGGAGTACCGGACGATGTTGGTTGGTTGTCGGAACGGTTGCGGGAACGGCGCACGGCGGATGCAGCCAATGAACGCCAAGGGGCTCGGCGGCTCCGGCGTGGGAGGCCGGTCCTCGTCGCTGTCGTATCGGCCTCCGCAGTGGACGTGGTAGCCTCTGCTGGCACCATCCTGCTTGGCATGCTTGTGCGCGTCAAGCATGTCGCGCACGTCTCGCTTTTCGCCTACGCGAGCATGCACCGTCGGACACCGGCGTTCAGCCGGTGCGGGATCCGGGTGGACCGACCCCTCGTGGTCGTTGGATGTCGGGCCGGTTGGATGGCCGGTGCTGAGCCCACGCCTCCACGACGCGGAGCTCTCGGCCTGTTGTGTCGTGGCTCGCTCTAGAACGGTCTTCAGCTCATCCTGAGCGAGTTTGCCGTCAGGAGCATCTGGGACCGGAAGGTTGCGTAGCAGCATCCTTGATGCTGCGATGTTCTGGCTCGTCCGCGTGAACTGCGGCGTACCGTGTTTATCATTGATGATGCGCTTATGTACTGCCCGGGCCTCCCTGTGAGTGAGAGGCTCTGTGGGATCACTGGCGACTTCGCGCTTGAGCTTTTCTCGCTCGAACGTCACCTTTTGTTGGCGCTCCGCGAGCTGCTATTCAATGTCGCGGAGGTCACGAAGCTGCTGCTGCCAAGCGTCCGAAGGCTGCGGATCGGGCCGTGGTGGAGGTACCGGAACGCCCGTTTGGTGCACGGGTGTGTGGTGGTCGTCGCCGTCGTCGTCCCCTTCGTTGATGAGGGTGGGGTCGACAGCGTCTCCGGGTGGCGGCGCGTCGCACATGAAGCACTCGCGGCCACATCCCTCACTGCAATCGCTCGAACCGGAGTCGAGCAGGTAATCGCTGGCGTGGAGGAAACTGTAGAAAGCCTCCTTATCCCCCAGACCTTCGAAGTCCAGGGGATCCCAGGGGTCCATGCTCCCGCGGTTGGAGTCGGCATAAGAGGTGGCCTCGGAGCTTGTGAGAAGATCGGAGGCGGTCTGGGGGTGGTGGGACGCAAGCCCGATGTGTGTCCCTTCCGCGGGGTCAGCATGGAACCATGCGGCCACCTTCTCCGAATAAGACGCGGCGGCATTCCTCATGCCGAACGGTAATGCCTCCGGAGCAGGCGCTTCGATGTGCCCGGGAGAGAGCGGCTGCCCTCCCGTGAGTTGCGCCGTCACGTTGGCGAATACGTAGTAGAGGTTGCGCAGGGACTCCTGAGTCAGTTGGGTCCCGTCAATGTGTCGAGCTGGCGCTCGAACTGAGGATAGTCGGCCCGCTGGACGGCTGTCCCGCGAGCGACTTGCTCCCCGGAGGGAGGCAAGCTGAGGTGGGCTATGGAGGCCGAGATGGCGTCCACGGCTACCTCGGAGGATGCCATAGGGCGATGGGGAACTAGGTCGGCCCCCTGCCCGTGGCATTGGAAGTCCAGGCTACCAAAACAAACAATGGAGCCCGGAGCAAAATCAACGTGGCGAGAAGCCATCTGATACTCGAAAATACAGGTGACACGCAAAGTACCCTACCTTGCGCGCCAACTGTCGGTGTCTAAAATGGCGGGGTCTAGACAACCAACGAGTAAATTTCTAAGCGTGTCGGAGATCGGATGGTTACGCCCGAAGAACACAAGGTTTATACTGGTTCGGGCACGAACGCCCTACGTCTACTTTGCTGCTGAGTCATGTTACCGAGCGTGGAGAGCTCGTAGAGGGGAGCTACAAGCTTTGGTGAGAGAGGGAAGCGGGTTCCCAGGTCTCGTGCGTATGAGGGTTTGAGGTTCGTTGTGATAGCTCGCGTGGATGCGAGTACGAGTGTGTGTGAATGAGTTCAGAGAGTCGAGAGAGCTAGATTGGAGGTCCATTCTCCCCTTTATACATAGGGAGAGATGGAGGAGTACAGTAGAGGGAGGGAGGAAACGTGGGCCCGACATAGGTTGTTGACTTGGAGGATGCTCCTGGCTCCTGTTCCCCTTCCTTCTCGGGGAAGGCTACGTCTGTTGGCACACCGCGGGTCCTGTCCGTCCTTGATGCAACTATAGCCACGCGCCCTGTACTTGGTGGCGCTCTTGTTGCCATATTTGGGCATGGGCGGAGGTTGGCAGAACAGGGCTAGGTACTCCTACGTTCCGTCATACAGGGACGAATACGCCTTAATCCATGTTCGACTGTCCGTCGGAGGGATGGTGAACGTCAATCGGTAGTACTAGACCTTGTACCGCAAGGATTCTACAGGAGTAGTCATGGAGATCCATTCCTGTAACCCCCATCCCCAAGGACGAGTTTGTACTGTAGACCTTTTGACTACGGCCTAAAGTGCACCATGGATCGGGGAAGCCTCCGAGGGCGGGCGACGTCACGGATGACGTTACCCGGGCTCGGACGAGGCGGAAGAGTCCCCGATGGTGTTCCGTTGCCTTAGCCCTTTCGGGCGAGAAGCCCCCGAGGGTAGATGTCATCGCGGATGACGTCAACCCCGCTCGGATGAGGCGGAAGACCTTCCGAGGGAGTACTGCCCTTTTTGTTTGGTTAAGGCGGTGAGTCCCCGGGAGTGATGACGTCGCCCCGGCTCGGGCGAGGCGGAGGAGCTCCCGGGGAGGATTTTGTTTTTGCGGAGCGCGAAGTTTGGGTACCCTATTATTAGGTATCCGATAGGCACTACTTGAGTGACTTGGCTTCCGTGAATCGCTATTCATGCCGGTACCAGGGGACCCGCAGCTACCCGAACTATATTGAAGGTGACCCACATAAGTGTGTCGGCAGGCATACTTGGGTGTGATTGAGGAACAAACCTCCAGCTGGATTGGAATTCAATTCGAATCACGGTCTCTCCCCGTCAGTGAGAAACTTGAAAGATCTTCATCCCACTGTAGAAACCTGAACTCTAATAAGTAACCAAAAGATGGTTATGTGGTTTTATGCCAAGAACAATATGGTTATTATTGTTTGATAACTCAGTGATTGCTCTAGTACAGGTGCTAATGAGATTGGATTAATATCACTTAACCTGATGCTAAATGTTGTTTTATAATGATGAGAATACATGAGTAATTAGGATGCTCTTTTATGTAAACCTCTGCTATCTCATGAGATGCACCTGAGAAAGCCTTGCATAATCCTTGAAGTGTCTATGGTTATATATCTATCCCTCTGTTGGGTAAGTCTAGCTGAGTACAATTGAGTACTCAGGGTTTCTTTACTCTTGTTGCAGATGGTATGGTGTATTCTGGGTATTGCCAGGCGTGACTCTACCCTGTATGTGATGAAGAGTGAAGGCCATGGGCAATGGTGAATTCCGATGTCTCTCCTTGTTGCTTTTGATGGGACTGTTCTAGGCACGACACTATATTTGTGTTAAACAATTTGCAATAGGTGTTTATGAAAACAAGACATCCGCTACTTTGATTTGAACTCGGTGTTGTAATAACACTTCTTTAAACTCAGTTGTAATATTATTTCATTTCGAACTTATCACTGTGGATGTGCGGTTACTGAATCTAGTGTACGATCTCGGGTTGTTACTTGATTGTGGTTTGAGATCCTTCGAGATTTCAAGGACTAGCGACCTTATATGGGCTCTAGTGTGACAGAGTTTTCAGAAATGACGACCATTGCACTAGTGCTCTTATATGTTGGGCGGTTTCATGACAGCGCGGATTTCGCGCTCCTGTGCTCCTGCACTCCTGTGTGCTCTAGGGCGGTGTGTGCTCCTGCGGCGTGTGCTCCTGCAACGTGGAGCTCCAGCCGACAATGTCGTGGTGAGGTGGCGATGTCGTGGTCGGCGGAGTGGAGCTCCGGTCGGCGGTGTGTGCTCCTGCGGTGGCGGCGGGCTGGAGAGACACCGAGCTCGAGCGGGGGCGGGGAGCAGCGGCGGCGTGGAGCTCCTGCGGCGGCGGTTGTGCGTCCACTGGCTGACGAGCGCGTCGGGCGGTGACAGCCGAAGGAGCGGACCGAGGGTGGAGCAACGACGGCGGCGTCGACCGGCGTGGACCGGAGTGGACCAGCGTCTTGCTGAGCAGCGTCGGCGTGGAGCAACGGCGGCGGCCTTCACCGGCAGCAGCGTCGAGCGGCGTCATCGAGCAGAGCGAGGAGCGGCTAAGTGTGGAAGGGCGCGAGTCTGAGAATTTCAGACCGCGCCCTTTCTTTATATAGTCGGCATCATCATTGTCGGTTCTTATTACAAACCGGCAGTGATGGTGGGGATCACTGCCGGTTTGTAATAAGAACCGACAGTGATGAGGGCACATCAGTGCCGGTTTTCCGAACCGGCACTGATAGGGGGGTCATCACTGCCGGTTCATGATTAGAACCGACAGTGATTGGGGACATCACTGCCGATTTGTAAGAAACTAGCAGTGATATGCCAATTTTGACTTTGTCTTTGAATTCAAATTACTTCTGATTTTTTACTATAACTTGAAAAATTCCAAACATAGAAGTTGCATAATTTTTCATTCTCTACAACTTTTGCTGAAGGAGCATATTTAAATTATTTATAGTTTTTGAATTCCCTTTTGAATTTGAATAAGGGTTTAAAATTCAAATACCCCCTTTGTAATTACTCCAAAAATTTGAATAGCAGTTGAAAATCTTCCAACATAGCTTTTGCTAGTTTTTAGGAGCTCTACATTAATGCTTATACACTCAAGGTCTAACTCTTTATAGTTTTTGAATTCCTTTTGACATGGCATACATCAATCAACAACGTGGTACAACTCATCAACCTCTACAACTCCATATGATCTCAAATTCGATGCAAATTACTAAAACAACATTTCATTAAGGATTACATAGTTTATGATACTCTAACAATTCACGGTGTAGGCACGATGATGGCCTCATCGTGATCACTCCGGAGGTAAGTAGGTTCGTCACCCTCTTCAAGGACATGTAGGGTTACGTCCGCCGCAAAAGGAGCCATTTCTTCATAAGCTTGTACTCTTCTTCGTCTGTCACTCCGTCGACACCGACAATCTTCCGTTTTCCTTGCAATACCACATGTCGTCTTCCATTTGTATTGTTATCCCTTGCATAGAAGATTTGCAAAACATCCTTTGCAAGGACGAAGGGGTCATCTCTGTATGCGGTCTTGGATAGATCAACGGTAGTGAACCCATCCTTGTCGGTGTTGATTTCATTCAGCCGGACCCACAGACAATGGAAAAGAGCAACTTTCAACTGATGCCCATAGTCTAGCTTCGTCTCATCTATGAAACCATAGTATGTTGCCACCACCGTGTCGTACTCATCGTGGGCGTCGAAACGAACACCACTATTTTGGTTGGTGCTCTTTCCGTCCTATTTTTTGTGTAAAATGTAAAACCATTTATTTGATATCTTGGTACATCATTAGCGTAGTCGAAGGTCCGAGGGCTAAGAGATCTAGCTGACATCCCATCACCATTCCTAGCCTTTGGCGTCGAAACCAGTCACCGAATTTCTCAAGCCAAGCATGTGACCTACCGATGTGCATATTTTGCAGTAACTGCTTATGCTCATCAATGTATGCCATCATACTGTCGGCCTGCTGGAGAACAACGAAGTGTGCTTGTCTGATGGAGACCACTTTGTCTATTTTGACAGCTTTCTCACCTATTGTTCCTTTGCCCCCTAGTCTTCCATCATGATGAGATACTGGAACTCCGACCCGCTTGATGTCTAGATAATATGTGGAGAACTCAATAGCCTCCTCTGTTGACCATCCTTCTACCATGCTCCCTTCTGGTCTGAATTTATTCCTAACATACCGCCTAAAAACTTTCACCGGCCTCTCGAAAGGAAACATCTGGTGTAGGTACATTGGGCCAAGGGCTTTTATTTGATCCACAAGATGAACAAGTAGATGCACTGAAATGTCGAAGTAAGTCGGTGGGAAATGCATCTCAAGCCTGCATATAATCTCGGCTATCTCTTGCTTCAGGTGGTCTAGCCTGCCCACTTCAATGACCTTTTCAGAGATCGCGTTGAAGAACGAACACAACTTTATGATTGGAGCGCGGACCTTGTTAGGGAGGATACCTCGCAGGGCAACTGGGAGCAGTTGAGTCATTATGACATGACAATCATGGGCCTTCATAGAACCATGGTTAAACTTAAGTTCTCTCATGTTAACTAGCCTCTTCGGGTTCCCACAGTAGCCACTCGGTACTTTGAGATCATTGAAGAAAGAAATAAACATTTCTTTTTCCTTCTTTTTCAGTATCCATGATGCCACCGGAAGTTTCAAGTGGCCATTCACAAGAGTTACTGGGTGCAACTCCTTCCTGAGGCCCAGGTGTTGCATGTCCAAGCGTGTCGCGAGAGAATCCTTGCTTGTTCCCCTGGTGTTCATCAACGTGTTAAGTGTGTTACCACACATGTTTTTAGTTATGTGCATTGGATCAAGACAGTGACGTACACTCAAAAGTGACCAATAAGGTAGTTTCCAGAAGATTGATTTTTTCTTCCAGATACTATCGGTTGGCGCTGCTACTGCCCCTTCCCCCTTCCCAAGGACAACATTTGTGAGTTTGCTTAATTGTTGAAGCATCTGTTTCCCGTCTCGATACTTTGGAGGTCCACGTTTCTCAGTAGTCCCATTAAAATCTTTTGTATTCCTACGGTAAGGGTGATCACGACGTAGGAACCTACGGTGTCCCATGTAGACCATCAACCTGTTTTCTGGTAGATGTGTAGCATCAGCCTCGTCCAAGCACTCAACACACCCATTGTATCCTTTTGTCTTCTCTCCAGACAAGGAACCTCGCTCTGGTAGGTCGGTGATTGTAACGATAAGTACAGCCTTTACCGTGACATATTCTTTTTTGTACTCATCCCAAACATCCTTCATACCCGTCTCCCACATCTGTAGTAGTTCATCGATCACTGGTTATAGAAGCACATCAATATCATTATCAGGTTGTTTTGGTCCTTGGATTAGTAATGTCATCTGGACGTATGACCGTTTCATACAAAGGCAGGGTGGAAGGTTGTATATACATAGCGTCACTTGCCAAGTGCTATGATTGGTTCTAACCTGGTCAAACGGGTTCATCCCATCCGTGCTCAAAGCTAACCACAGATGCCTTACCTCTCCACCGATGTTCTTATAGAACATAGTGTTGATAGTCCTCCAGTCCGACCCATCGGCGGGGTATCTCATCATTGAATCTTTCTTTCGCTCTTCGTCGTGCCAACGCAACAGCTTGACTGACTTTGCATTTGCAAACAACCTATGCACTCATGGAGCTATAGGAAAATACCACACGGCCTTTACGGGCCCTCCTCTGGTCTTGCTTCCATCATTTGATGGCCCTTGCTTTTATCGGGGAGTTTTAAACTTGGGACATGCATCCAAGTCTTTGTATTTCTCTCCACGATACAATATGCAGTTGTTGAAACATGCGTGAATTTTCTCAACCTCGAGGCCAATTGGGTAAATCATTTTCTTCGCAAGGTAAGTATTTTCTGCTAACTCGGTACCCTTCGGGAACAGTTTATGTAGTATACCTAACAAGTTATCGAAGCCTTTATCACTCAAGCCATTCGTTGATTTGAACTCTAATAGCTTGATGTTGGCTTCCAGTTTGCTTATTGTGTAGACCGGATACAATTGTGTTTTTGCATCCTTTCTCATCATCTCCAATTTTTTCAACTTTGCACTAAGGAATCCCCCATGCACATCATGTAGATGCTGTGAAATGCCATCATTTTCCTCTGTGTCGTCAGCTAATGTATTCATAAACACATCATCATTGGTAGACACATGTTATGTGTAATCATGAACAGGCAATAATGCATTCAGGGATACACTAGGCATGGACACATCATCATTAACATTTTGACCAACCTCCCCATGCAAAGTCCAAATCGTGTAGTTTTTCATGAACCCCCTTGTGATCAAGTGCAAACATATATGCTCCACATCGTCCCATTTTCTCGTATTCTTGCAGTCTTTGCATGGACATAATACAAGATGTGAGTCTTCAGCATTGGCTCTAGCTCGCTTGATAAAATCGTCGATGCCCGTCAAGTACCGTGGGTCTGTATGTGACAGATCATACATCCACCCTCGAGCCATGTCTACACTGATAAAATGGGCAAAGCAGAGGAAACATAGGAACATATTAATAAGAGCCTTTCTGAACAATATTAATAGATGAAGGACATAAACATAATGTATGATCTGTCACGGACATTTAGGGTTTAAGTTTTCAATAGGAGCATTTTTGAAGAATATTATTTGAAGTACATAATAAGCATATATAATGTATTCTTTAATATAATTTGAATTTGGTCACGCTATAAAAAAAGACAACAAATAGATAACAATGGAGTATTAAATGTTTAAATGCATGATGGATTATTAAATGTAAGTAAAAAAATATAACTAATTACAAATTTAATATATAATTTTTGAGACGAATCTTTCGAACCTAGCTACTCAATGATTGGACAATAATTACTCAATAAAAACAAAGAGCAACAATTTTTCCAAGTAATTTTGGATCTAAAAGCTAGGAAAAAATAGACACAAATTGCAACAACCCTCTTCTTGATCATGAAATGAAGTATAGCTCTAAACCATGAATTTACACACAAAAACAATGTAAAACCTACAATTCTATAGAAATATGCTTGTTACTAACCAAGAGCTAGAAGATGTGGAGCATCCAAGAGTGAAGAGAAGTCAACAATGGAGGTCAAGAAATCCACCAGCCGCAACAATGGAGAGAGGGAGCTCCTCACACACTGTTCTGCATTATTGGGGCAGAGGAGGAAGAGAAGATCGAAGCTTTATACTGTACACAACATCACTGTTGGTTCCAGTCACGAACCGGCAGTGAAACACCACATCACTGCCGGTTCAGCCCCTGCCCCCAGTTATTGGGGGCATGTCAGAGCATGAACCGACAGTGATGAGGCAATACTGTCGGCCCAAACAAAACCGACAGTGATTGCCGCTTCTGTAGTAGTGACGCTGATATTGCCTCAAGTGCTTGTCCGCTTCGATAACCCTAAGCATTTCCGAGCTCCCAACTTTTATTCACTACTAGTATATAGTACTCTTTCTGTCACTAAATAAATACTTTAAGTTGTCTTAAGTCAAACATTTTAAACTTTAATTGATTTTTTTTAAATAATAATTATATTTTTAAAATAGATCCACAACATACCTTATTTTCTAAGAAGATAGATATTGAGATAAGAGATAGTCTCTTCTCTTTGCTGTCTTCTCTTCTCCCATAGAAAAATTGCCAATATAGATTCCTATGAGCTAGCTAAAGTGACACTATTGAGAACGACCTTACTCCCTCCTTCTCCAATAAATCAATATTTAAAATTATTTAAATAAAAAAATATTTAAGTTTAATTAAGTTTATATAGAAGAGCAACAATATTTTATGACACTAAATTAATATAATAAGATACACTATAAAATATATTTTCATAGTCTACTTACTTGGTGTCATACACATTGAAACTTTTTCTTATAATGAATTTAGATGAGTTAAAGAAAGTTTTATTTAAGAAATTCTAAGATCAGTGTCTCATTAGAGTTTTATAGACATTAAATATGTTCACTGTATTGATGAAAGTTTTTTTCCTACTCCTTTTTTCCTGGAGTAGGGAATGAAACTCTCTTGTACTATTTTCAAAATACTGAGTGTGCTGAAAACTAGACATGATACTCCACTTGAGATTGACCTAAAAGTTTCATTATTTGGAGGCAGAAACTGCATTTTTTTCATTGCAGACGGGTGGGAGACGCAAACATTGATGAAAGATATACACATGCTGACATATAACATGACCCCTAGCTTGATCCGCCGGGAGGAGGAGGGGACTGCTTTTCCTTCCAGTTTTCACCACTGTAGTCAACGAAACACAAATACATACATATAATCACGTGAGTAATCAAGATCAAACAACACTGATAAATAAATGAAAAAAGAAATCACCACAGAACGAATCTGTTGCATGCTTACCTAAACGTCATGACGGTGGCGATAAGAGTGCTGAGGAGAAGGCAGATGAGCAGGACATCGAGGTACTTGGTAGGGAGATTCAGTGCCGGATTTCTCACAGTCGAGGCCAGCATCAGATAGATGCCGAGAATGATGGTAAGGAAGAACAGGAGCCCTACAGCCCCGGGGGCCATCTCGTCATTGTTTTTCCCAGCAGCAGTGATGAAGTGCCTGACCACGGTCATGATCGCGCTGACGAAGGTGCTCCAGTTGAGGATCAGAGCTGACAGCTCGAAGATGCTGTCCAGCTCTTTGCTCTCAGCCTTGTTCCTGTCATCGGCGCTCTGCGCGTCCGGCGGCGCCGGCGCCGGCCATAGCTTCTGCTGGAGGTGGGAGGCGAGGACGACCAGCGGGAGGAAGAGGATGGCGTAGGCGTGGTCCATGTCGAAGGCGATGAAGATGAGGTACGTCATGAGGACCAGGTGCAGCGATGAGAAGAAGACCAAGGCACTGCCCAGCCTCCCCTTCGTCTTCAACGACAGGAGGTCGGCGCAGATGGCAAGAAAGAAGGGTCCAATGGCCAACTTGAAGGCCGTCTTGGGTGATGCATTGGCCGCGTATCCAATAAACGTGCAGACGGCAAACCCTAGGGCCTTCTGCGAGTATTTGAGGGAGCGCCCACGCTGTTCCTTATCGTCATCTGATGGGTTGCCATGGACAACTTTGACCTGTTTTATTCCAATCCAAACAACATTAAAGATCAGTTGCAGCGTATGAACAAAAGTTTGTGAATGAATATAAAGCACATGCATGAACAAGATCGGAGGTGGTGGCCGTGTCATGCTCCTGTATTTATTATCTTTTTTTTAGGGCTGTTTGGATCCTTTCATTTAGTGAAATTTAAATCTACTTAATTAATTATGTCATTTGGCTTGTTGGATTGTGACATTCCACCACTTTCCAAAGCTCACATATAAACCTACCGGTCTCAAATTCATAGGATGGGAGATAGTTGATTGTATAGATCACCATGTTATGATTCTACTTTAACTCACTCCGTAGAAATACAACACGCTCTTTAACTCACTCCCCTACCTCAAATTCATAGGGTGGGAGATAGTTGATTGTATAGATCACCATGTTATGATTCTACTTTAGCTCACATATAGCACACTCTTTAACTCACTCCCCTACGGTAGAAATACAACACATAACTATTTCTCTCGTATAGCCAACAATAATATACAAATATAATCCATATAAAACCATATTTACTTAATTAAATATGTGTCTAAATTATGATTATTAAAATGACTTCAAATCCAAGGATCCAAACGGGCCCTTAGTATATTTTTTTGTTATAAAAAAGGCAAAATGTGCATATGTTTTAACCTAAGTACAACATGTACGAGGTGCAAAAGACGAGTTTGCTCTGTGATCGTCAAGTTAAGAGTTTAACACATACTTTTTGTTAAGGTCTATTTGGTTGGTGCCATAATTTACTTATTTCTCACGCCTAACCTTTGGCAAACTGTGGGTGCCACAGAAAATGTGATGAGAAAAATCAAAGTCATACATGTGAAAAAGTTTGCACGAAAATAAGTTTATGACATAGGACTGGGTTCTAAGAATATATGGAAGTCATACTTATGGCAGTGAACCCAACAACTGTCTAAAAATTGTAGCACGATCAATGTGGGAGCATGTTGACATAAATTGTATTGATAGTGTGGTATATCCAGGTATCAACAATTTTGGTTTTAGGGGAAATGGGGCAAAACCCTATACCGCCAAATTAACTAGGAAAAACCTAGTTAAAACCATGACACTACCTAGCCAAACTAGGCCTTAGGCAGCCCCGCCATACGAGCGAAGATGTGGCATAATCATGCATAAGAGCAGCAAGCCCCAACACAAAAGTGAATTGTGGTACAATAACAAACATCCAAAGAGCACAGTAAAAAAACAACACTATCATTCCATGGCACCGTCGCAACATCACCTTAGTGCAATGCCTACATGAGCTTTGTCTACATTGCCTCCAAGGAGGGATATGACGCCCGGAGACATCATCGTCGTCAAGGAACCACATAGGAGAAGAGCTACACTACAAGTGGACACCAGCATAATGGATGTAGTGGTTACTAAGCCTCCAAGGAGGGATCTCCCAAGGGCATCACCGCCACTAGCCCAACTGCCATGTAGCAGGAAACTACATGAGCCCTCGAGTGTGGCACAACATCGATGAGCATCGTCACCCTAAGGATATATAACAACATGGATCTAGTTGCACCCAACCACATTTGTGCCACAACGGTGTAGACGAACCAACTCTGGACAATCAGTCCATGATGGAGACGAGTAGAACACTTGTTGTGACACCCATGCTTAGCGATCTTGGCTTCTAAGGACAGTCACAAAGATGGTCTCCTACTCAAAGAGGGCGGATGCCACCTGGTAGATCCGGATGCAATTGATTGGTGTCGTCAGCACCATGACATGCATGGATCTAGACAACGTTGATGTGCACCACTATTGGCACGATGCCACATCAAGTCACTAGGGTGCCAAAATGGAG
This sequence comes from Microstegium vimineum, assembly GCA_022036555.1. NCBI lineage: Eukaryota > Viridiplantae > Streptophyta > Magnoliopsida > Poales > Poaceae > Microstegium > Microstegium vimineum. Next base: position 11,237,633 of record CM039135.1, on the reverse strand, counting down.
AGCAAGCACAAGGGCATGCAAATCCGGAAGAGGAAGATAGGGTAGAGGGAGGAAGGAAGCTACAACAAAATGTTGTTTTTGGCGTTCCCACCACTCATCAACCGGTTGTGATGGGCCAGAGAAGGAGCATGGCAAAGATCTAGGTGGTAGTGGAGTCGCATGAGAGACGACATGGACATAGAGAGCGGACTGCACAGAGAACCGATCAAGAACATTTTTTTTCATTGCAACACATCTGACTAAAGTGGCTTTAATGATTGATCTCGTGTTTCCTAGAAGGTCGTAGCACATGATTTACATGTGTGATAAGGGCTGGGCCAACTGGATGGGGATATTGTGGAACAAAACTCGTAAACTAGTATATATGGCTAATCATAATACATGATGGTTCCAGTAAACTAGTATATATGGCTAATCATATCTATATATATTTCCTCATGTCTGTGACTCCCAGGCCAGGAAACAAACCTGAGCGGTTCTCGGTGATGCAACATCCATTACAACCTCAGGTACTGATGTTTTGCTTCCAGCAGGTTGTTGCGGAGATAGCGAAGGTTGTGCCTGCAATGAAAAGGAAGGTGTCAACTAGACGCACATGCTTTAGGGATGAAAACAGGATCCATTCTGAAAGGGTCAAAAATCTACAAGGATAGTTTGTTTCTCGATCCAAATATTTAATATCCGTATAGTATACAAATCTGAATACTCAAATTTGAATTTCTGATATGTATATAGGGTAGATATCAATATCCATACGTATCCAGCATGATTTGTATCCAGTTCCGAGATCCAAATAAATTTTAGATAGAATGCAGGATCTATGATACCAATCCTGTTTCATTTCCACATGCCCTTTCTAATCATTAAACTTGCACTTGTATTATCCATCAGTTCATCAAAGTTTTGCGGGGCCTAACTGCAATAATGTTGCAGTTGTACAATATATATAAAGGGAATATGCCATATTGTAACAGTCCAAGTAATATTGAAATTGCCATTGTACATCAAAAGTTCTGAATAAACCCAAGTGATGTGCCAATAACTGCAAACTGTGGAAGGGAGATCTTCTATCAAATTTTGAGGCATTTCCCGTTTCCACTATAAACAAAAATACTATCGTTTATAAGAGAAGTTCAAAAAGAAAAAGGCGCAACTGAATGAAAATGAATACCCCCTATTTCCAAATTATAAAATGTTTTGACTTTTCTATATATATATATACACGTGTATATATATATATATATATATATATACACATATATGTATATATATATATGGGTTTTTCCTACACTCAGGTGTAGTTACTCCCATCTTTAATAAACCATATTAGGTATGTATTCATACTAATTTATCAGTTTGAGTATGTTTATATACTTATTTTAAGATACTCCAAAACTTACTACGCGAAAAAAATCAAAAGAGCCCATATTTTTTAATATATTATTGCAATACTATATTTATATTATGTAAAAATAAATATAATCATATACTCCTATATCTAGAAAAGTTAAAACGTCTTATAATTAGAAATGAAGGGAGTAATATATAGCTTTAGTTAATTGGATCATTATGAAATATATTTTTTGAACAATAGTACTTGGTTTAATATCTTTTTTCTATGTTGGTTGATGAATTCGGAACATGCTTTTCTTTTTCTTGATTCAAGTTACTCTCTCCATCCCGAAATGACAAGAATATTTTGATCAAGAAAAGGCATAAAATGTATATTGACTCTTTATTTCTTTTGTATATATTTTGCTTAATAGTTAAGAGAATCAATATCATCTTATATGCACTTTGAATACAATCTACTAATTTAAAACGTTTATGGACTAAACTTGTATATAATTTGACTAATTCTTGCTCAAAGTTTGTGAAGTTTTACTTTTCTCTATACAAATATACTTATATATCATCTGAGGGAGTTGATCCTGAGTGTTTTGCCGCACAGTAGAATGCAAAACCACATGTAGATCGTGAGATTGTGAAAATTCGATGCTTCTTGGCCATCAAACTACATAATTCCCTGAATGTGGCTACAAACTTGCTTTGGAACTATGGCGTCCATAATTTTATCTCTTAAGATATGCAAAATAAAATGTTCACCAATCCAATTCTTCTAAATTGGACTAAGAGTGTTAACTCTTGTTGTTTAAACTAAACTTTTGGATGGACTTAATAATGCAAATTTCTCTAGTGGATATACTACAAAATGGCAAGCAAATTAAAATGTGAAAAATAGTAAAACAAATTAACCACCCCTTTATGTGGTGATGGGAACAAATTAAAAAGGTATGCATGAGTACCAATTATGATTCAAATCAAGATATGCACCCATGATTTGCACACACAAAACTACCAATGGTTTTGTTTATACGTACTAGGTTTTTTAATCACCCCACACCCTTGCAGCGGTTGGAGTGCTCTGTACTTACGTGTATGAATTGGTGTGCATTTGGTGGCCTTCCCTATTGAAAATAATTTTAATAATAATAGTTTCTTACCTATCATTATATATATATATATATATATATATATATATATATATATATATAACATTTCAATCCATTATGTGTCACTGTTGGTGACATGTCATTGTCACACCGGTAGTAGATAGATAAGGGATTGCAATTTCCATCAATATGAAATCAGGAATTGTTAAAGAAATAAAAGTTTGGAGAAAAGGACACGGATAGAGAGATGAGAACAACACATGCTATGTACATGGCCCGTGTGGCCGTACACCAGACTAACCTGAGCAGCGGGAGGCCTTCGCTGTGGACTTCTCAACATGCTGACATCTACCTCACGTGCTTTTCGCTGTGGACTTCTCAACCTGATGTCTGTCTCACGTGCTGCCATCCGTGACTGGTCATCACTTCGAGGCTCTTGGGGTGAATACAGGGGCTCCATTTCCTGACATCAAAAGGAGAGGGCTTATTTAGACATCAAACATGGATTATTCAGACGTAGCAAAAAGGCTCCGAAGTATGGAGCGTCTCAGCAAGGGGTCTTTGGCAGAAAAGGACCCCATGAGATATCCAAATTAAGTTAGTCCTGAAGCTCCATGCGTTGGCAATCTTGCTCACAATATTCTTCATAATTAAATAATTAATGGTGGGCCTAAGATACATGAAAACCACTCGGTGAGACAGGCTCTAATGTCAAAATTGAACGATTTTGATAGTTGAAATGCTAAAGTTACTCGACTTTGTAGTCAAAATTGGATAAAAGCAAAAGTTCTCTAATACGGAAAGAAGATAGACCTAATCCTATAAAGTTATCTAATAACTCTTTCCTCGAATAAATAGGAGGGTTGCGCATCTAACGTTGCATTAAGGTAGAAGATTGTTTCGCTTGCACCATTGCATGCCATGGTGTGTGTTTCAAGCCTAATGAGACGGAAGCACGCTGCAACCCAAAGAGTGATTGCAAAGCAAAAGTCCTAGCTAGTACTCGAACTCTCAGAGACTATAAAACAACCTAATTAATAAGGTGCGTCGTCACTTCCACATGAACAATTGGCCAGAGCTTGCTCCTTGGTCATTGTTGGCAGATGATGAGTTGTTGATCCGTGCAGTGGTGCAGAAAGGGAGTCAGAGCCGTGGTGTTGCGATCCGTCCACTGGTGTTACTAATAAGTTTCAAGACTTTCTAGATAACCTGTCCATAATTTTTTTTTTGCATATGTGTATTTATTGTTAATATATGAGAGAAGTCCAATTTGCATCCACCAACCACTTAAATTATCTATTTATTTTATCTATTTATTAAACACACCACTTCCTCCCACCAAAATATATAAGTTGCCTCTTTAACCATATAGAACCTGCTCACTCTGTTCTAAAATAAATGTGTGTCTCATTTATTAAGAATGTCAAAATTTTCTAAATTTGACTATTAGTATATATATATATATTATATATATATATATATATATATATAGAAAATACTGAATCCAAATGTTTTTTTCTAAAAATATATTGCATCATCAATCTAGTTAATAGTACTTATTATATATCATAGCACATTTTTTATATATTTGATCAAATTTTAAGGTGTGGCTTCTTAAGAAACGATTTGGTAGGGAGGGAGTATTCAATTATGAGGCTCAATGTCAGGGTGGTTCTATTGTTGCCGCAGAGCTAGCTAGCATCCAGCCGTTTTCAAGACGTACGGATCCAAGTCTCTCTCTCTTCTTTCAATCCTTGGACAAGTTGTGTGTTGGCTTGACATTTGCAGAGTAATTGTTAACATCATAATTAACATATTTGAAGAACATATATATATATATATATATATATATATATATATATATATATATATATATATATATATATATATATATATATCAGCTTAAGTATTTGTTAGTTCATTAATTTGGATTGGTGTTATGTCATGTCATGCATACTACTGTAATATATATATGAAAATCATGAAAGAGGAAAGTATGAATAGTTCGATCGGGAGCAGAATGAAGCTAGTATAGAGTAGATGCAGGTTGATCGAGAATTTGTGATGGATCGGAAGCTAATTAAGCTAGACGGCGCACAAGTTAAAGGATGAAACTGGATGGAGCAAATTAAACAAAGATGATCGAGCAAAGGGTTGAAGGGAAGGGAAGGGAAAGTTCACCGTCGTGGTCGTGGTCGTCTTGTTGGTGGGGGCGGTGAAGACCACCATGGACACAGCCTTCAACCATCGCCACCCCCTCACCATTTGATCATCCCTTCTGCTCTCAACGTCGTCGTCTCCTGCTGCTGTATCTGTATCATGCTGCGCTTGACGACGGTCCCATGTGTCGTCGTCTAGCTCTGCTGCAGGCACCACCAACTCCTCGGTGGCGGCCGCTCGCTGGAGCGGTTGCCGGCGCTGCTGCTGCTCCTCCGTTTCCATTATCTATCCGCGCGCGCGGGCCGATCCTTGAACAAGCTCAACAATCCCAGTTGGTTTTGATTTTGAGGTGCGGCCGGGGTCTGGGTGGAGCTAGCGAGTTTATAATGAATCGCAGCACCGGCCTTGCAGCCGTACTAGCATTATTATTTCTTCCTCTCTCACATATATCCAATCCAATGGCCAGCTGATGATCCAGCAGAGTTGTTGGAAACTGGAACGACCGACGACCTCGTCAGAGCATGAGGGGCGGGGACACGGTAACAACTCGCCGGCTGGGGTTGTGTGGCAAAGCGGCAATGGCTGCTGTGTCCTGATAGCTAGCGCTGTCATGGCCTTTCAATTTCTCTCTCTCTCTCTCTCTCTCTCTCTCTCTCTCTCTCTCAACAAATAAAAAAAAGATCCGATCGATCTGAGTCAGACAGATTCACAATTGATTAGTCGCCATGCTAAAAGCTTGGACAAATATGTTATATATATATATATATATGCAAAAGAATACAAGGCCACCGCCGGAAGGAAACAGTCAGTGGCAGCTGATGCCGCCGGCCAAGCCGCGTGTAGATGGAATCTACGCCTAAATCAGGTATCAAGAAACAGTATGTTACAAAAGCAGGAAGGAAGGACGACCATCAGTGGCGCCAATTGACCTCCACAACCTTAATTCAGCGGCTTCCATCAGGTTTCCAACACACGGTTTCTAACTACGTACGGTTTTTCCAACCGATTAGCTTCCTAGCATAGCTGTGGTTCAACTTTTTTGTTCTCCTGATAAGAAGAGTTCCAAAGCATTCCTTCCAACGACTCTTCTCCTTTGCAAAATCTCAAACTCGATCTTCTCCTTTGCCAAATCTCAAACAACTTCTGTGGCAGCAGTAAAACTTTGTACCAACGTAACCTTTTAATCCTTTTCCACTTACCACTTTCGGAACAAGCCTTCAAACAGCTTCAGCAACTTGAACACAGGGCCTGCAAGTCTGCAACTGATAAATCTGAATTATCAGACTGACAGTTGGACCTACGTACATTCTGAACTCAGCAAACTATTCGGTTACAAAAGCCTACAAGCTTCTGCTAGAAATGGAAGAACTCATGTCAGAACAAAAACAACGTCTTCTGTTGGCTTCTTCTAAACGATAGGCTCAGCAGTCAGCACTAGATAACTGTTAAGAAGGAAAAACATGGAACTCCAATATTACAATTGTGTCATAATGTCATATGCATTGGCCACACAGAGGAATATCGCTGCCTCATCTGTTCTTATACTGCACCTTCTGTATTAGCTGCTACCTGCTAGGATTATTGGATACATGTTCAAACCTTTGCTCAGCTAGACACTTATCGAAACATGGAAATGATCAAGGATCAACTCCAGAAACCCCTTCTTCACATGGACGTTGTCATTCTCATGTGCTGAACAATCTGAAAATCAAGGAATGATCTTATCTTCAACCAAGTGTAACCATCGCTAACTCAAGCAAAAAGGTTCTTGATCAAGTCAGAGTTCGTGCTACTCCTTTCACGCGCAAAAAAAAAAGCTACTTTCTTTTCATTAGTCAATGGTAAACAATCCTATTTAATTTCCTTAACTTGGCTTTTTTTCTTTCTTTGATTCTTAAAAGGCTTCTCTTGGCTGCTCCGTCTGTAAACTTTCCTAAAACTTTTGAATAAATTACACAGTCGTAGGGGTGTGCCCCCTCCTGTTTTTTATATAAAAAAATTATCTCGTTTTCTTGTATATGCATGTCGGCTTCTTATTAATCTCTCTCTTCCCTTACATTAGTGTTTATAAATATCACTAATTAGTTCGTTGCCTTGATTACAGGAGGAACTTAGGTGGCATGGCTCTCTTGTGCTCGGTGCCATTTCGGTTTATGACCTCCAGGCACGTCAAGTCGGGCCAGTATAGCATGATAAGCGCTGGCGGATCCAGGGGGTGACCTCGTTTGTCCATTAAACTCCTATAAAATTCACTCATTTCTCCATTAAATCTCTATAAAATTCACCAAAATCTTCATGGTTAATCATGACATAAACTTAGATAATAAGTATTAGTCTTAAATCATCATAAAATTTCCATTATCAATCATCATCTTTATTACTTAGCCTCACCCTTTGATCGGATCTTGGATCCGCCAATGATGATAAGTCTTTGCTTGGATCTAAACACGGCTCATGGCATGTCTTCGTGCCGCAGAATTTCTACACAATTTTTACGAAAGTTTTATTGATATTAACATTTCATTCAGTGCTAGGAAATTGTATTATATATAGCATTATTACACCAGTCTCAATGGGATTTCATAAGAGGTTTCATGTACATTAAATATAGTGTCACATCAGCAAAAAGAGAATCTTTGCATGAAACTATGAGTAGAGAGAAAAGGAAAGTTTATGGGAATGAAACGTATCGTCGTGGTTTCCAAAACATTGGTAACCACGTGAAACTCCTATTGAGGACTCAATTCGTTTCATTAAAACGTCGTACTAAATTATAATTGGTGCATATAGGACCCACAAAATACTAAAATAACCTACGAAAACATGCAATTAAACTTACACTGAGAAAGACACATATTTCATATCAAAGTTTCACGTATTGAAAACTGAGAGGTGAAACTTAACATTGAGACTGACCTTAGTTTTACATGTGGTTATGTACCGATCGCCCCCGCGTCGCTCCACGGGGCGACTCGAGCGACTCCTCGCCGCGCCGCCGCCGAAGACCGCTGCATGCGCTCCTCCGCTCTGCCTCGCCTGAGCAAGCCCCGGGAAGGCCGACCGAAGGCGAGGATGGCGGCGGCAGGGCTGGTTTCTTCTCCTCCTTTCATCCTCTCTCCCCCACGGCCGGATCGGGCTTCCCCACGGTTGGTGCGGCCGGATCGGCCTGCGCCAGAAATGGATCGTCCAGCGGTGATGCGAGATGGCGGCCTGCTTGATGATGCGGCCGATCTGGCTCGCGCCTCGGTGGGATCGGCGACGCGGAGGGTGGCACCGTTCTCCCCACCGTTTGGTGGATGGACGGACTCGGCGGCCGGTGTAACCGCACCGGTGAAGGGGTCTCGCGGTGGCGGGGCGATCTGGGTATCTCAGACCTGGATCCGCCGGCTGCTGCCCCGTGTTGCCCCCTTCTCGGTGCGGGTGCTGCTCCGGCGATGCGGACTCGGGCGGGCGTTGTCTCGGGTCGGGGACATTTTCCCTGGCGGCGGCTTGGGGGTCGATTTGGACTCCCATGCACCGGATGTGGATGCTAGTGTTGGCACCGGCCATCTCGACAAGCCGTCTAACCCGCATTCCCATAGACCACGTCGCTCCCAGGCGGCCAGTGAATCGGCTCCAACATTCACATCAAAGAGCACCGTCGCCTCCCTGTTTTTCTGTTGCCTCGCTGCATCTGGTGAAGACCCTGCCGACCATCTCCGTCATCTAGCCATATGCAGGTTCGGCTTGGATGTGCCTGTGCAGGTTCTTGGAATACGGGTGAAAACTCTGCCTGACGGTGTTGGGCCGGCGGCGATGATGCAATCAACATCATTGTCGGTGTTATGACCCGGGGGTCAAGACCACCAACTAGTAAATTTGTATATTGCGTGCTCCCTCTCTCAGACGTGACGGAAGATGGACACAAGGTTTATCCTGGTTTGGGCAAAGAAGGCCCTACGTCCAGCGGGGGAGGATGACTTGTATTATCTCACACCCAAACGTGCTCGTACAGGGGGGTACAAGCAGAGTTACACGGGATCGCTCAGGGCGATCTGGAGCCTAAGGCTAGCGGTGTTGCCCTAGGAGGCGGGTTGGCTGCTCGAGGGGTCGATCGAGCGGCGGTGTGTGGTATGACTACGGAGTCGTCCGAAGAGTGGAATCTAAAAACAGTCTCTCTCGAGTCCAGAGATCAGAGAGATCCCAGAGAGCCCCCTCCTTCTACCTTGGCGTCCCCTTTTATAGACCAAGGGGAGGTCCGAGGGTACAAGATCCTAACTGTCGTGGTATGGGCGGCGTGTCCGTGGCATAATGCCGGTGAAGGGACGTTGAGCACTGTGCCGGCATGGCCTTCCCGTCCTTTTGGCGCCCCGGGTCGTGGTGGCAGTGGAGGTTGTCGCGGCACGTCGCGGCACAGCTTCCGCTGACGGGCGCGAATCCCACAGCTGAAGCGAGACGGGGCGGATGGGACGGGCCCCATACTGGAGTTGTTGCAGGAAGGGGTCGAGCCCCTCGGTCGAGGGGGGGTCGAGCCCTGCGTGGCTTTGCCGTATCCCCGAAGTCGTCGTCGAGGGCTGCACTGTTCACGTTCCGAGGGGTGCTGCTGGAGTCCGTGCTCGCGTGCGACAGTAGCAACACAGTTGATGGGAGACTGGGACGCGGCAGGGAGTTGACGGATTTGACAGCGGGCGCGGGCGCCCATGTCGTTAGGCGGATTTACTTTAACCCATGTCGGGAGCAGTTGGGCTGATCGAGCCTCCCGTCCGGGGGTCGTTCGTTCGACCCCTGGTCCCTCGCTCGTCGAGGTAGGGTCGGAGCAGAGACGGAGTCGGAGGGATCGAGGTAGAGGCCGAGGGGTCGTTCGTTCGACCCCTCGTCCGTCACCCGGTGTCGAGGTAGGAGCCGGGGGGTCGTTCGTTCGACCCTCGGTCCGTCATTTGATGTCGAGGTGGAGGCCCAGGGGTCGTTCGTTCGGACCCTCGTCCGTCATTCGGCGTCGAGGCGGAGACTGAGGGGTCGTTCGTTCGGCCCCTCGTCTGTCTGTTTCCGTCGAGGTGGGCCGGCCCGCGACTGGTCGCCATAGCCGGTGTAGGGGGCCTTCGAGTGATGGGCCTTACTTTACTGACTTGAGCAGTAGGCTGGTCCCTGCCTTAAAAATGGTTGCTATGTTTAGCGTTAATTTATCGAAGGGTTTAGGGTACCCCTTACCTTCGTACCCGACAGTAGCCCCCGAGGCCCCAGAGGAGTGATTGAGAACTCCTCTGGGGGCTATGATATATGTTTTCTTGAAGGGAGTAAGGATTACCCGGAGGTTTTGTCCTTGACCTGTAGGGTTAGTGAGAGGTTCGATTCTCCGTGGGGTGCGCGCGAGCGCACCCCGCGGGGGTAGCCCCCAAGGCCCCAGAGGAGTGATTAAGAACTCCTCTGGGGGCTATGATATGTTGTATCGATGGGGTTTTTTAGGGATACCTGAAGACGTGGCGCCCTATCGAGGGGTCAATTCTGTTCCTTTCCCTGAAAAGAGAAGTGTTCGAGGGCGGCTGTCGAACCCTACCGAGGGCCAGCCTTCGCTCCCTTGAGCATAACTGGAGTCAGAGCGCCCCACCCGAGAGGTCGACTCTGTCTGCCAGGTCACGAGTGTTTTCGACCCTCTTTCGTCGAGGGGTGCCGTGCGTAGTCGGGCCCTCGAGCCCTCGAATGGCCAGGCCTTCACTACCACATAGCGTCCTTCCCACGGATCCTTGCGTTCGGATTGTGGGGTGAAGAGCATCGTGCTATCCTCGTTAGGACGAGCCCGAAGTCCTCGGTGAGCTGTTCTCGGGCATGAGTCCATTAGAAATGGTGTCCAATACGGGTAAAAATCCGAGTGAGAACTCGTGCCCCATTCGATAGGGGTCGACTTGTGGCCCGGAGGCGTTCTCATTTAAGTAAGACCGTATGGCTTACTAAGCACGACCATATGGATTACCAAGGTGCCAACCCCATTCGATAGGAGTTGGTGGCTCGATGCCTCCCAGCGTAGGGATCCTTGGGTATTCCTTGGTTATGCCTCGGATATGTCCCAGGGGACCTCGAGAGTTCGTTCTCGAGCTAGGGGCACGCGCTTGGCCCCCGGGACATCCCTGACTCGCGTACTCGAGGGCGGCTGTCGAACTCCGTTCGTGGAGCCAGCCTTCGCTCCCTCAAGATTTGGGGGTGGACCGGAGTCCGTTAACCATGGGTCCTTCCTGACCTCAGGTACTCGAGGGCGGCTGTCGAACCCTATGTAAGAGCCAGCCTTTGCTCCCTCAAGATTTGACGGATGGTTCATCATCCGACGCTATCCTCAGGAGGAGGAGTCCTGCCTTGTGGAACGCCGAGGGGGAAGAATGGGTAATTATATTGAACTTGGGGACGTACCTGTGCCTTTGCCCATTGGGCTGGAGCTCTTGAGGGAGGCTGTCGAACCCCACGAAAGGGCCAGCCTTTATCCCTTCGAGGTTGGGGAGTGAACTGCAGTCGATGACCCGAGGTCTCCTCAGACCTCGGGTACTCGAGGGGGGCTATCGAGCCCGTTCTTGAGCCGGCCTTTGTCCCCTCGAGATTTTGGGGGTGGACCGAAGTCCTAACCCGAGGTCATTTCTGCCCTCGGGTACTCGAGGGTAGCTGTCGAACCCTCTTTCGAGGGCCAGCTCTCGCTGCCTCAAGATTCCTTACCTCCGAAGATAACGCTTCCGGCCGCGCGCCTTTTTAGGCGATGTCCATTCGGTGCAACAGTGGCAGTTGCAGGGCGAAGTGTGGTGCGGAGCCCGACGATGGGACAGAACGCCTTATCCTAGAGGGATACGAGGAAGGGGAGTACAGGCGCATTAAATGCAGAGATTCTCTTGCCTGTTTTGCCGGATTCGTCCTTTGGCCTCCCGCTTATAAATAGCGAAGATGAGGAGTCGGGTGCATTTTCCGCGCACTTGCCTTCCCTGCCTCTTCGCCATCGCCTTCCCTGCCTCCTTCTCCCCGCCATTGCCTTAGGCGCCCTGCGAGCCGGAACTCTGCGCACGCGAGAGAGAAAGAGAAGGGAGATAGGGAACGTACCTTCCGCCCCCAAGCCCGAGCGCATCTGCCTGCCTGATCCCATGGCCAAGTACAGCCTCGTCGGTCCCGATGACTGGCTCACCTCCTCGATGACCGCCTCGCGCCTGGGGGGTTTGGTGGAGAGCGGCCTCCTCTGGCCTGTTACCTCGACCGACCGGAGTGGTTGCTGCCGTCGCAGGACCACGTCGAGCCCAATCCGCCGGAGGGATATGTGGTGAGCTTCGAGGTCTTCCACCGGGCGAGACTAGGCGCCCCACCCAGCCGTTTCTTGTGCGTGATTCTCCATCACTACGGCGTGGAGCTTCAACACCTCACCCCCAACGGCGTCTGCCATGCGGCAGTCTTTGCCGCCGTGTGCAAAGGCTACCTCGGGATCGAGCCCCACTGGGAGTTATGGCTCCATCTCTTCGAGGCGAACATCTTCAACGCGTCGGCCGGCAAGGGTACCCGCAAGATGGTCAGGGCTGGGTGCTGCTGTATCGCCCTCAAGCGGTCGGATTTATGGATCCCGGCGAAGCTTACGTCGAGCCACTCCGGATGGCACTCTGGTGGTTTTACTTGAGGAACGACGACAACGTGCTCCTCGCCTACACTGGGAGGACGATCGACGCGCAGCCCGACTGCTGGAGGTACGGCGTTGCGCAGCAGAAGCAGCGTCGTCTCGACAACCTGCTGGACGCAGTCGGACGTCTGAAGAAGGAGGGACTCACGGCGGCGATCGTTGCGTCGGCGTTCCATCAGTGGCGGGTCGTGCCGCTAATGGCTCGACCCCTCCGCCTCGACGAGATGCGTCCGGGGGTCGACCTCTCGGGGTGTCGCCTCCTGGAAGACGAGTTGTCCCCCGAGAGGGTGGTCCGCCGCGTCCGCTGCTTCTTTGCGGGCTCGTTCGACGCCAAGAACGTCGCCAGGATTCCCATGAGGCCGGACGAGGGGTACTTTGAGCTGGTAAAGTCCTCTTTCTCTGTTAGAGTTCTTGTGTCTGCCTTGTCCGCCTTTTTTTGCTTGCGTTCTGACTGCCTTGCGTTCCGCAGGGGAACGTTCCCTTCCAGAAGTCGCTCCCGCCGGTGAAGGAGGACCGGGCTGATTTCCAGGCGAGGCGCCTCCAGGCCGAGAAGGACAAGGAGGCCAAGGACAAGGCCAAGAAGGCCAAGGCTAAGAGGGCCCGAGAGAAGGAGGCGAGGGATCAACGCCGGGCCCGACAGAGGCGGGAGGGCCTTCCTGAGGAGGAATCTCCCTCGGAAGAGGAGGACGAGGAGGAGGAGGAGGACAACGACAGCGATGTCGAGGTGGACTGGAGCGAGGAGGAACAGACGGCGCCCGAACAGAGGGTGGTCGTCGGAACCGGAGGAGGAGAGGGTCGACCTCGAGGTCGGCCCCTACCGTTGAAGCCGAGCCTCTCAAGATGAAGTGTCGCGACAGATGCGCGGGCGATCGTCGCGTTCCCCGTCGGGGGGTCGATCGAGCGGGCCCTCGGCGCCTGCCGCATCGAGCGCACGGGCGTCGGGCCCGTCGGCACAGGAGGAAGTCAGCAGGGGGACGATGGGGGCGTCGTCGGCCCCTGCCCAGGAGATGGTGTCGAGGGCAGCCTCGACCCCCGCCCCCCGGCGGGTTGCGTTCAGGACCTCGATCAGCCCGAAGGCCGTCGGCCAGAAGCGCCTGGCCCCGAAGGGTAAGTTGCCCTCGAGGGTGTTGTTTGTATTTTTCTTTTTGTTGCTAACGACCCGTGCTTATTGTCGTGCGTGGGTTTCCTTTTCAGGTCGAAGCGCCAGCAGGAGGACGCGTCCCTCGCCCCTGCCAAGAAGCTGAAGGTGGGGGCTGCGGTCGAGGCGGCCGTCGAGGCCGGCCGCGCTGCCCCGCCCCCTTCGACGCTTACCCCCGAGGTGGCGTGGGCAGCCAAGGCCCGGGAGGTGATGGAGCGAGGGGCGGCGCAGGGCGCCTCAACGCCGGCCCAAGTGGCAGAGGAGGCGGGTCTGCCCACCCCACCGGCGAGGGCCGCCGAAGTGACGGGCGTCGCCGCGCCTGCGCAGTCGTCGGAAGGAGTTGCGCCCGGTGCCCTGGAAGGCGTGGGGCCTGCATCGACGGCGGTCGCGACCGAGGGGGTGGAGCCCCAAGCCACTGCCGAGATGGAGGTGGCCAGGCCCCAAGTTGCTGCGAACGAGGGGGAGGCCCCGGCTCACCCAACGCCGGGGCGATGGCCCGAGAGCCTAGCCTCACTGGAGGTGCGACTGAGGCTCGAGCGCGGGGGCACGGCCTCTGCCGCGTCTGAGGGCCCTTCGCCGGCGCCGAAGGTCGAGGAGGGGGGTCGGGTCGGGCGGCCCGAGGCGACACCCGTGCCGGAGAAGGGCGGGATGCTGATGGAGCCCACCGCCGAAGAGGTGGCCGAGATGGTAGCCAAACTGTTGGGCTCGGCGGAGACGACCGCCGTCGCAGCCCCTCGGGCCGAACCGGAGGTGGCTCGGCATCGCTTCGAGGCTGGGGGGCATCGTCTCGAGGTGAGGCGTGTTTTGACTCGTTCGAGCCGTAGCGGATCTGTGGTGCTAGGTACTGATTACTTCGTGTCTTTCACCATGCAGGGTCGTTCCCCTAGCCGGGACATCCTCTGCCCGGTGGAGATGGCTTGGCGGGGCCGTCGACCTCTTTGCGGGGTGGCCCCGAGGCTGGGAGAGGTCAGCTGGAGGGATCTTCTCCCTTCTTCGCCTGGCAGGAGGAGGTGGGACGCCGCGGGGGTGCCGCTGAAGCTCGTCAGGGCGTCATGCGGGGGGTCCAAGAGAGGATCGCCCTCCGCAGCGTGTTCTGGGGGCAGGAGGTCCTGGAGCTGGCCGACCCTCGAGACCCCAGGCAAACCCTCCTCGAGCTCAACGACCAGTCCGAGCTCCACACGTGGGAGCACCTGGAGGAGTATCGGGCCTGGTTCGAGCACTCGGTGCGCCTTGCCGCGGAGGTTGCCGCCGTGGACATACATCGGGGTATAGAGGTGGGTTTCGTCTTCCCTTGGATTTTGCTTGGGTTGCCTGACTGTTCCTTTCTGATGATCTTCCTTTTTACCCTCGTTAGGAGCTGAGGGCGAGGTCGTACAACAAGTCCTAGTTCATCCTCCGATCGCATGAGCAACTCCCGACCCTTCGCGCCTCGCTAGAGAAGGCGGAGGCCGAGGCCGCTCAGGCGAGAGCCGAGGCGGCAGCCGCTCGGGAGGATGCCGAGTCGAAGGTCGCCCACGCGAGGGCCGGGGTGGAGGCCGTGTAGAAGGTAGCCCGGGCCGCCCAAGAGACGGCACAATCGAGGCTCGACGACGCCCTTCAGTCGACCATCAGGGTCGGACATGAGCGGGACGCTGCCCTCGAGGCCAAGCGCAAGGCCGTGGAAGAGGCCACCCGGCTGCAGGAGGAGCTGGCCCGGGCGATGGAGGGCATCCGGGGGCTCCGGGGCGACCTCGACGCCGTCTCCCGCGAGCGTGACACGCTGGCCGTGGCGGAGGAGAAGGCTCGGACCCACGTGGTTTCCCTGGGCGTGGTGGCGATGAACCAGAAGAGAGCCCTCGATGACGCAGGCAAGACCATCGAGGGCCTCGAGGCTAAGGTCAGTGGTCAGGCCTCCAAACTTATCGACGTCCGCCGCCAGCTCAAGGAGACCGAGCGGAGCTACGGCACTCTGGAGGCGCATGCCCAAGGTAAGTGTCTCGAGAGTGTTGCTGAATCTGCCCTGCCTCGACCCTCTTCCTGCTCTTTTGGGTTTTGACCGGGTTGCGTGCTTGTTTTGGCAGAGCTTGCAACGGTCAAGGCCCGAGCCCACGAGGACCTGAACAATCTTCAGGGCCTCCTCGGGACTGAGGTGAACCTTAACGCGAGGCTCGCGGGCGTCATCAACACCTTCTGCGACGACCTCTCGGTCGAGCCGGAGCCGGAGGTCGAGGGCGATGCTCGAGGGGACTCCTTGCTGCGCCGCTTCTACTCCATGACGTAGGAGGTGACGGAGCACGTCCGTGCTGCCCTGCATGTGGGCGTGAAGTGGGCCCTCGTAGTCATCAATTCGGACTACAATTATGACCTCAACGTCGTCGCCAACGGGTTTGCAACCGACCCGAGGCTGACCGACGAAGAGAACGACGCGAGGTGCCAGAAGTTGATGGATCTTGCGGAGGTGCCCGGAGGTGAGCTGGCGAAGCTCTTCGAGCCCGAGGTGATCCCCTCGGCAGACAGAGGTGGCGTAGAGTAGCCCTCGGATGCTGTCGATGAGCTTTTGCAGACTCTTCTCCTTCCGATGTGGCCAACGCGTGATGCCCAACTTCCTGCATTGGTTCTTGAGGACGGTGACCCCCTCGATGAGTAGTCCCAGGCCTGCGAGCCATCTCTGGGCAGGAAGGTCCATGTAACAGTTAGGCTTTTGTAACGATACAATGCCGAGCCCCCGAGGGCTTCTTATATCTAATGCATTTTGATCGAGATGCACATTGTTATTTTCGTTTCTCGAGCTCTCCCTGCTTTTCTTTGCCTGAGTCGACGCTTGTGGACTTAAGTGTTCGACGCACGCTCATATCTCGGGAAGGGGGGGAGCGAGCGGGGATACCGTAGCCCTGGGGCGTAGGTGAGTCCCTGGCTCGACGACACCCTCGACCCTTAGGGAGTTCGAGGCGCCTTTACTTAGTCGCGAAGCGTGCTCGAGGGAAAGATTGAGAGGGAAAGCCGAGTTTCAAAAAAACGTTCGAGTTTTTTGGGAACTTAGGAGGGGGGTGCCCCCCCGTTAGCCCCCGAGGGAGGCTTGACTTTGCTGGGGCAAAGTCGAGGCTACCTTGGTGTTGTAAACGGGTGTGTCTTGTTATTTCTACTTCTCGAGCTCTCTCTGCTTTTCTTTGCCTGATTCGACGCTTGTGGACTTAAGTGTTCGACGCACGCTCGTATCCCTGGAAGGGGGGGACCGAGCGGGGATACCGTAGCCCTAGGGCGTAGGAGAGTCCCTGGCTCGATGACACCCTCGACCCTTAGGGAGTTCGATGCGCCTTTACTTAGTCGCGAAGCGTGCTCGAGGGAAAGATCGAGAGGGAGAGCCGAGTTTCGAAAAAACGTTCGAGTTTTTCGGGGACTTGGGAGGGGCCTCCCCCGTTAGCCCCCGAGGGAGGCTCGACTTTGCTGGGGCAAAGTCGAGGCTACCTTTGAGTTACGAACGAATGTGAAATGTGTTTTGAAGACATTTTATTTGTTCGCAACGCGATAAGCGTACATAATGCGGAAATGTACGAGGCGTCGAGGCCTCAGGGATAGAAGCAACGTAGTTGTTTGATGTTCCAAGCGTTGGTGAAGATCTCGCCCTTCTCGTTCTTCAGCTTGTAACTGTCGGGTTTTAGCACCTCTGCCACGATGAAGGGTCCCTCCCAAGGTGGCGTCAACTTGTGACGCCCCTTGTTGCTTTGTCGACGGCGCAGAACGAGGTCGCCGACGTCGAGGTCCCTTTTGCGCACATTTTTGTCGTGGTAGCGCCGTAGCGTTTGCTGGTACTTTGCCGACTTGAAGAGGGCCACGTCTCGGGCTTCCTCGAGTTGGTCGAGGGAGTCCTCTCGGGCTGCTGTGTTGGCTTGCTCACTGTAGGCTTTCAGTCGAGGGGACCCGTACTCGAGGTCGGTGGGGAGGACGGCCTCGGACCCATAGACCAAGAAGAACGGAGAGAACCCCGTGGCTCGACTTGGTGTCGTTCGGAGACTCCATAGCACAGCGGGCAGCTCGTCAACCCATCTCCTGCCATGTCTGTTCAGCCGATCGAAGATCCTTGGCTTGAGGCCCTGCAAAACCATACCATTGGCACGCTCGACCTGACCGTTAGTTCGAGGGTGGGCGACTGCGGACCAATTCACCCTGATGTGGTGATGGTCGCAGAAGTCCAGGAACTTTTGGCCGGTGAACTGCGTGTCGTTGTCGGTGATGATGACGTTGGGGACCCCGAAGCGGTGGATGATGTCGGTGAAGAATATCACGGCCTATCGAGACTGGATGTTGGCGATGGGTCGAGCCTCGATCCACTTCGAGAACTTGTCGATAGCCACGAGGAGGTGGGTGTGGCCACCCTTGGTTCTTTTCAGGGGGCCGACCATGTCGAGCCCCCATACTGCGAACGGCCAAGTTATGGGTATCATCTGAAGAGCTTGGGCGGGTAGGTGGGTCTGCCTAGCGTAGAATTGGCATCCCTTGCAAGATCGAACGAGTTTGGTGGCATCGGTGACGGCCGTCGGCCAGTAGAAGCCTTGTTGAAAGGCACTTTCTACTAGCGTTCTCGGCGCCGCGTGGTGGCCACAAGCCCCCGAGTGCAGATCGTTCAGCAATGCCCTCCCCTCCTCGAGGGTGAGGCAGCGTTGAAGTACACCGGACGGGCTACGTCGATATAGCTCACGGCCATCCCCATACAAGACGTAGGTTTTGGCACATCGGGCTACACAACGGGCCTCTATGCGGTCCTCTGGGAGTTCATCCCGTGTCAGGTACTTGAGGTAGGGTGTGCGCCAATCCGTCGGAAGGGTTGGCGCTGCGGCAGCCCCGTCGATCTCCATGATCTCTTCCCCGCTCGAGGGGGGGGTCAGTCGAGGGGGTGGATCGATCCCTTGCTCGAGGGCGGGAGCCCCCGAGTCTAGGTCGATGGTCGGTCTGTGAAGATCCCTCGAGAGGATGTCGGGAGGGACCGTACCTCGAGTAGACGCGATTTTGGCCAGCTCGTCGGCAGCTTCGTTGTACCGACGGGCGACGTGATTGAGTTCGAGGCCGTAGAATTTGTCCTCGAGTTTTCGGACCTCCTTGCAGTAGGCTTCCATCTTGGGGTCGTGGCAACTCGAATCTTTCATTACTTGGTCGATCACCAACTGAGAGTCCCCTCGCACGTCGAGGCGTCGAACCCCGAGCTCGATGGCGATGCGCAGGCCGCTGACAAGGGCCTCGTATTCGGCGACGTTATTGGAGGCGGGGAAGTGGAGGCGGATGACATAGCGCATATGGACCCCTGAGGGTGATATGAACAGCAATCCAGCACCTGCTCCCTTCTTCATCAATGATCCGTCGAAGTACATGGTCCAGAGCTCGTTCTGAACTTGCGCTGGGGGTAGTTGGGTGTCGGTCCATTCTGCAACGAAATATGCCAGTACCTGAGACTTGATGGCCTTCCGAGGGGCGTAGGAGAGAGTCTCCCCCATGAGCTCGGCCGACCACTTGGCGATCCTTCCAGACGCCTCCCGGTTCTGGATTATTTCTCTGAGGGGGAAAGATGAAACCACAGTGACCGGGTGGCCCAGGAAATAGTGCTGGAGCTTCCGCCGAGTGAGGACGATCGCGTACAACAGCTTCTGGATGTGGGGATATCTCGTTTTGGTCTCGGATAGCACCTCGCTCACGAAGTAGACAGGCCTCTGAACCGGCAGGGCGTGTCCTTCCTCCTCCCTCTCGACTACTACGACCACGTTGACTACTTGGGTAGTTGCTGCGATGTAGAGCAAGAGGGGCTCGGCTGGACTCAGGGTACCAAGACCGGGGGCGAGGTGAGCAAGGCCTTGAGCTTCGAGAGTGATTCCTCGGCTTCGGCAGTCCACGCGAAGTGTTCCGTCTTCTTCAGGAGGCGGTAAAGGGGTAGGGCCTTCTCTCCGAGCCTCGAGATGAACCGGCTAAGGGCGGCGAGGCACCCCGTGACCCTTTGCACGCTCTTGAGGTCGTTGATCGGGCCCATCCTCGTGATTGCGGTTACCTTCTCGGGATTGGCCTCGATTCCGCACTGGGAAACTACGTACCCCAGGAGCAAGCCTCGAGGGACCCCGAAGACACACTTCTCAGGGTTTAGTTTTATGCGATTCGACCGGAGGCACCCAAACGCGATCTCGAGGTCTCCAACCAGGTTTCCGACTGTCTTGGATTTGACCACGATGTCGTCGACGTAGGCCTCGACGGTCAGCCCTATGTGTTTCCCGAAGACGTGGAGCATGCATCGCTGGTAGGTGGCCCCGGCGTTTCGCAAACCGAAGGGCATGGTGAGGTAGCAAAACATGTCAAAGGGAGTGATGAAGGAAGTCGCGAGCTAATCAGATTCCTTCATCTTTATTTGGTGGTAGCCAGAATACGCGTCAAGGAAGCAGAGAGTTTCGCATCCCGCAGTGGAATCTACTATTTGATCGATACGTGGCAACGGAAAAGGAACCTTGGGACATGCTTTATTTAAACTAGTGTAGTCTACACACATCCTATCCTTCCCATTCTTTTTCTTTACAAGTACAGGATTTGCTAACCACTCGGGATGATGTACCTCCTTGATGAATTCGGCCTTCAAAAGCTTATCGACCTCCTCCCCGATGATCCTGCGCTTCTCCTCGTCGAAGCGGCGCAGGCGCTGCTTCACCGGTTTGGACCCGGCTCGGATGTCCAGGGAGTGCTCGGCGACCTCCCTCGGCATTCGCACGTCGGCATATCCGAGGGACTCCATGCGAACACGTCGGCATTCGCACGGAGAAAGTCGACGAGCACTGCTTCCTATTTGGGCTCGAGGGTGGCGCTGATCGTCAGCACCTTCCCATCCGCGAGGCCGGGGTCGAGCGGGACGGTCTTGGTGTCTTCCGCCGGCTTGAAGTTGCCAGCGTGTCGCTTGGGGTCGGGGATCTCTCCGGACAAGTCGTCGAGGACCGCGAGGATGGCCGAATCCTCGACCGCTTCGGCTTTTTCCACACACTCGACGTCGCAGTCGTATGCGTGCTCGTAGGAGGTGTCGACGGTGATGACCCCCGAGGGCCCTGGCATCTTGAGCTTGAGGTAGGTGTAGTTCGGGACTGCCATGAACTTGGCGTACCCCGGTCGACCGATGATGGCGTGGTAGGTGCCTCGGAACGCAACCACCTCGAAGGTCAGCTCTTCCTTTCGGAAGTTCGCGGGGACGCCGAAACAAACGGGTAACTTGATGTGGCCGATCGGGAGTGCCTTCTTCCCCGGGATGATCCCGTGGAACCCCCCTGCGCTGGGCAGGAGCATGGTCCTCGGGATTCCCAGGAGGTCGAGGGTCTCGGCGTAGATGATATTGAGGCTGCTCCCCCCATCCATGAGTACCTTTGTGAGGCGGGTGTTGAGGATGATCGGATCGACGACGAGCGGGTAGACCCCTGCGTTGGGGATGTGCTCGGGGTGGTCGTCCTGATCGAAGGTGATCGGCGTGTGGGACCAGTCGAGGTACCGAGGAGCCTGGGCTCGAACGGAGACAACCTCTCGACGCTCCCTCTTGCGCTGGCGCGTGGTGAGTCGAGTCGAGGGTCCCCCGTAGATCATGTAGCAGTCGTGGATTTCGGGGAAGCCTCCTTTTTTGGCATCGCCCTTGACATGGACGTCACAGGGCGGGTCTTCTTTGCCGTCATCTCTCCTGAAGCTAGGAGGGATGAAGTGCTTTCGAAGCATGCGACAGTCCTCGAGACGGTGGTTGGCCGGCCCCATATGATAGGGACAAGGCTCCTTCAGCATCTTATCGAAGACGCCCCCGTCGGGAGGGGCCCCTCGAGGCTTCTTCTTGTCTGTCACAGCGACAAGGTCGTCGGGCTCATCGTCGGGCTCGACGTTGCGTCGGCCCGGTTGGTTCTTCTTCTTCTTCTTCCTGCCGCCGTTGCCGTTGTTGTTCCTTTTGGGCCCATTGTTCTTCTTGGGCTCGTTGTCCGAGCCCCCGGGCTCATCCGCCTTGCCCTTCCCCTTCTCTGGAGGTATCTGGAAGAACGCGCCGACGGCCTCTTCGCCAGCTGCGTAGTTGGCGAGGATGTCCATGAGCTCGTTGGCGGTCTTGGGGGTGTTTGGCCCCAGCTCTCGCACCAACTCCTTGTAGGTCGTTCTGGTGATGAACGCCGTAATGACCTCGTGGTCGGAGATGTGGGTTAGTGCGGTACGCTGCCTCGAGAATCGGCGGGTGAAGGCGCGGAGGGTCTCCCCTAGCTTCTGCTTGCAGCTGCAGAGGTCCCAGGGGTTGCCCGGCCGCTCGTAGGTGCCTTTGAAGTTGCCCTCGAAGATCCTGACCAGGTCGGGCCAGTCTTGGATCAAGTCCGGGGGCAGCTCCTCGAGCCATCTGCGAGCGGTGTCGGAGAGGAACAGTGGGAGTTGCCGAATGATGACGTGATCATTGTCGGCTCCTCCTAGCTGACACGCCAGCCGGAAGTCGGCAAGCCAGAGTTCTGGCTTGGTTTCGCCATTATACTTGACCAGGCTGGTGGGTGGACGGAAATGGACGGGCAGGGGGGTCCGCCGGATGGTTCTGCCGAAGACTCGGGGCCCCGGTGGCTCCGGAGACCAACATCGGTCTTCGTCGCTGTCGTAGCGCCCACCTCGGTGAGCGCTGTAGCCTCGAGCCTCGGTGTCGCCGTACCGGCGTCAATTGTTCACCCGAGGGGGTCGATCGTCGACGAGGCGTTCCCGAACTAGTCGTCGCTCGACCTGGCCCTGGGGCGCTTTGTCCTGGTGGACGGATACCTCTCGATTTTGTCGAGGGGGCACTTCTTGTCGCTCGGAGGCAGCCCCTCGACACCTCGAGGCCGAGCTCTCCGCCTGCTGCACGGCCGCAGTTTGGAGAAGCCCCTGGATTTCGTCCCTGATACGCCGTGCTTGGGGTGTCAATGGCGCCGGCATGTCGCGGAGCAGCATTGCGGCCGCTACGACATTCTGGCTGGCGCGGTTGAAGACTCGGGGCTCGTTCGCCCCCTCCTCGACAATTTGCCGGTGGACTTCCCGGGCCCGCTCGCGAGCTCCTCCACCCTGCGGGCGCCCTCGATCCCGCTCGAGGGCGTGCTCGAGTTGCTGGAGTCGCAGGCGCTCCTCCTCGAGCTTGCTGAGAAGCTCTCGGACTTGCGTGATCTGGACGTCTGGGGGTGGATCGGCTCTATCAGGACTCGGGGGGTTGGCATCTCGTGTTGGTGTAGCGTTGCCCCCTCCTCCTTCTGTGGCCGCGGTGTCGTCGACGTCGTCCTGGGGGTCGGCCTGCTCGTCGAGGTGGAAGCATTCCCGGGTGGAATCGTAGCTCTCGTCGGGAGAGTCCGAGTCGGGGTCGGCGTGGTAGAAGTGGGGGAAGGATCCCCTGCGCTCCTCCGCCAGGCGTCGCCGCAACGTGCCCCATGTCCGGGGTAGTCTTGGCTCGCCCGGTGAAGAGGTGGTGACGGGGTTGATCGTCGCACGTGGCGAGGTCCTTGGAGACCCGCGACGTGTCTGTATCTGCAAGCCTGCGAGGGCAGAGCAGAGTCTTGCGCTGTCGTGGAGCCCATACGGGAACGGGTTACACGGTGGTGACGGGGTCGAGTGTGTCGGAGAGGCCACGGGAGCCTCCGGGGACGACGATATGGCGGAGCCAAAGTCCCGCTCAGAGGGGCGCCCGCCCTCGGCCCCCAAGCGTGGGTCAAATAGGCCCCTGCGGGGAGGGCCTGTGTCGCCAGCCGGGGCCGGGGAAATGGCATCCGGCATCTCGGGACCCGCACGGTGACGAGCGCGTCGGAGTCGCTCGTGCCTCCTCCTGATCGCAGGACAGAGGCGCAAGCGGAGGGACTGTCGCCTGATCCTCGCTGGCCCCGGCGTACCGAAGCTGCTGCTGTCCAGGCCACGAGCGAAGGGAAAAACTATGAAGTGGCCCTGGCCCGTGGATACGAACCCTAGACTGCCGAACCAGACGACGGTGGTGAATGGAAATGGTGGGATCGTGGAATCCATCTGAGAGAGTAGTTCGGAGTTGATCGACACGCAATTCCCCCTACCTGGCGCGCCAACTGTCGGTGTTATGACCCGGGGGTCAAGACCACCAACTAGTAAATTTGTATATCGCGTGCTCCCTCTCTCAGACGTGACGCAAGATGGACACAAGGTTTATCCTGGTTCGGGCAAAGAAGGCCCTACGTCCAGCGGGGGAGGATGACTTGTATTATCTCGCACCCAGACGTGCTCGTACACGGGGGTACAAGCAGAGTTACACAGGATCACTCAGGCCGATCTGGAGCCTAAGGCTAGCGGTGTTGCCCTAGGAGGCGGGTTGGCTGCTCGAGGGGTCGATCGAGTGGCGGTGTGTGGTATGAGTACGGAGTCGTCCAAAGAGTGGAATCTAAAAACAGTCTCTCTCGAGTCCAGAGATCAGAGAGATCCCAGAGAGCCCCCTCCTTCTACCTCGATGTCCCCTTTTATAGACCAAGGGGAGGTCCGAGGGTACAGGATCCTAACTGTTGTAGTATGGGCGGCGTGTCCGTGGCATAATGCCGGTGAAGGGACGTTGAGCACTGTGCCGGCATGGCCTTCCCGTCCTTTTGGCGCCCCGGGTCGTGGTGGCAGTGGAAGTTGTCGCGGCACGTCGCGGCACAGCTTCCGCTGACGGGCGCGAATCCCACAGCTGAAGCGAGACGGGGCAGATGGGACGGGCCCCATACTGGAGTTGTTGGAGGGAGGGGTTGAGCCCCTCGGTCGAGGGGGGGTCGAACCTTGCGTGGCTTTGCCGTATCCCCGAAGTCGTCGTCGAGGGCTGCACTGTTCACGTTCCGAGGGGTGCTGCTGGAGTCCGTGCTTGCGTCGTGGCGACAGTAGCAACACAGTTGACGGGAGACTTGGACGCGGCAGGGAGTTGACGGATTTGACAGCGGGCGCGGGCGCCCATGTCGTTAGGCGGATTTACTTTAACCCATGCCGGGGGCAGTTGGGCTGATCAAGCCTCCCGTCCGGGGGTCGTTCGTTCGACCCCTGGTCCGTCGCTCGTCGAGGTAGGGTCGGAGCAGAGACGGAGTCGGAGGGATTGAGGTAGAGGCCGAGGGGTCATTCGTTCGACCCCTCGTCCGTCACCCGGTGTCGAGGTAGGAGCCGGGGGGTCGTTCGTTCGACCCTCGGTCCGTCATTTGATGTCGAGGTGGAGGCCCAGGGGTCGTTCGTTCGGACCCTCGTCCGTCATTCGGCGTCGAGGCGGAGACCGAGGGGTCGTTCGTTCGGCCCCTCGTCCTTCTGTTTCCGTCGAGGTGGGCCGGCCCGCGACTAGTCGCCATAGCCGGTGTAGGGGGCCTTCGAGTGATGGGCCTTACTTTACTGACTTGAGCAGTAGGCTGGTCCCTGCCTTAAAAATGGTTGCTATGTTTAGCATTAATTTATCGAAGGGTTTAGGGTACCCCTTACCTTCGTACCCCACAGTCATCTTCCCCCTTAGAGGAGTCGCTGTAATTCCCTCTTCCTTTCATTGATGATGACGTTTGCGGACGTCATTTATCTTTTTGAAGGCGTCAACACAAGCACAACTGCTCCTAGTCATGCCCTGCACTACGACATTTGGGACTCAGCTGCGACGCGAAGAGCAAGTCAAGGACGCTCTCTCGTTCAAACAGAGGGTCGAAACATTTATCGTTTGTTGTATTGTCCTGGTCTATATACAAGACTATGACTTTTCTCTCTTTTATTTTTTCTATCTCCTTTTGTATCAATTGGTTGTGTACATCCCCGGATGTAGAGGCCGGATTTTGAATATCCTTTATCGAAAAAATGTGGTTATGTACCAGTTTCGTGCTATTTGGATCCAAGCACGGTCCAAAATAGAGGTCGTGCCATATAACCCATGGTGACCAAAACTCTTAGGCACAACATGAAAATGGCACGGTGCAAAGATTGTGTTGGAAAAACAATGGTATATATACCTTTATCGAAAAAATATGGTTATGTACCAGTTTCGTGCTATATGGATCCAAGCACGGTCCAAAATAGAGGTCGTGCCATATAACCCATGGTGACCAAAACTCTTAGGCACAGCATGAAAATGGCACAGTCCAAAGATTGTGTTGGAAAAACAATGATATATATATATATATATATATATATATATATATAATTGTTCGCTTAAACTATTTTTAGCTTATTTCATACGGAACATTATTCAATCAATTAGAATTAATCGGTTTTTTTACCAGCGAAACAGATATGTAGTGATCGTCCGTGCCCGTGCATAAGCACGGAGAGATAAGCACGTAAGGTTTCTTGCTGGTGGGGGAATCCATTTATTTAGATTTGAGTCGCTAACGACCTTGATAAGAGCATAAATATTGTTTGAGTCTCTTATTAGGTTTATTTATTTAGCTAGTTATTAGTTATCAGTGGTAGGCAACGGATCTACCTATAGCGCGAGAGGTATATTATATGCTCTTCCGTACACGTTGTATAACCCGTACACATTTATTATACAACATAAGAGCTTCTGCCTGTGTACCAAAATAACAGAGCCACCGAGATTTTTTATAGTTGAACTACCGACAGGGTGCCAACTACTCCGGCTATATACTCCCTTTCTCCCGGAACAAATGTCTATTTATGGTCGCGAGCATGACTAATAATATAACCGGTTATTAGATGTAAGATTTTTTTATAGTCTTCTCTCAGTTCACTTATATAATAGTTATCTCTTCACTATTAATACATGGTTCACTTATCTCTCTTATAAACTTGCTTAGTTTTTGTGTCTAAGCCGGTATTGTAAGTTTACAACACGCTTCTCTTCTCTCACCTCTCATCTCTCCTCTACGTCGTCATTTAGCCAGCTTGCTATTACACTTGCGGTAAGGAGCCAAACACTTTTAACTTTAAATCACTGAATCTATTTTCATAATAAGCTTATTTGAAGATACAAGTATTACTAATATGTTTTACAAATCTAGTTAACTTAAAAAAATTAACCAGTATAAATACCATAACGACATTTATTTTGTGACATTACTCTTGCCATCGGCCAATCAAATGTTGAGCAAGGGAAGATTGTAAGTTTTGTGATATATGTGTAGGTTGTAAATAACATAGTTTCTTAGTTAATTAACCATATGTACGCTGCCACTAGCTACTAGACCAATTGGTCAAGCCTCTGGAAGACATTTCTCGTGAAGTCGTGACTAGGGTTGAAAGGCCAGGATGAATTTTTGGTCCACGGTGTGGAAAAAATCTCCTCGCCTGTCCCGTGTTCCCAAAGCACAGAAAAGTCATATACCCTAAGCTACACTACCTCAAGGGTTGTCTAACCCCCCGCAGCCCATGTTTTTTTAACCTTGTATACGTTACATCTCCCTGTGGTGCCTTTTGTTTGTATTCAATCCCATCACTAATGGCATCTCTTTGTGATGTATTGTAGGACGTATATAGTTTTGAACTTCTTCTTTTTTAATGAAACATGTCCAAAGCACATTCTAGAAAAGAAAAATCCCTTGAAAGAATCATGCAACTTCGGTGCTAAATTGGCAGGGTTCAATTCTTTTTTTTTGAGATTACACAGTACAACGCAGACACTCAACACGTACGCACACTCGCTCATACGAACACACGCACGCAAACCCTACCCCTATGAGCACCTTCGAAGGACTGAGCCGGCAAATCTTGAAGTTGACGAAGTCACCACAGACGTCTCGCTGTCGACGGGAACGTCGCCTACCACTTAATGCATAGCGCCGAAAAATCTGGAATAAATCCAAAATAAAGTGTCACACCCAGAATTTGAACCCTGGGAGCCCCTAACCAATGACCTTTGTCATTGCGCAGGGTACAATTCGGACGAGTGCAGCATGCGCTGAACAAATCAACAAGGTGCGAAAGGCCGACGTCCATTGATTGAACACGGGGTGGGGGAAATTGGCCCAAAACTAACCCATCTAAAAGGCTTGGCCAACCGATAACCTCACATAAGGCCCAAATTAATTTTAGCCCAAGTGAAACAAACACATTCCTTGATTCCTTCCCATATAAGCCAACAACCCCCGCTTACAGGCCCGAAAGCCAACGGAAACCAGGAACTGCTATCGCTTCTGGCACCGAGGCAGCAACAAGCAGCCAAGAACTCGTACTTGTCGATCAATCTCTCATTCTCTCGCTGGAGTCGCCTCCAGGTTAGTTATTCTTCCCTTCCCTTCCCTCGATTGCAGATCGGTGCCTTCGTCTTTCTTGGATGCAAATCCATTCCCACGGAATGCCACAAGCCGTTCCGTTCGCCTTTCTTGGTTCCTTGCGCGGGCCACGCTGCAGAGTGTATACAGAGTTCTTGCTTCTGACGGAGGTGGGTCACCTTGTCGTGTGCAGCTAACCCGTTCGACGAAATGGCCCCGCCGGAAGACGTAGCGGCGCGGGGGGTGTCCGGAGGCGGCGACCGCCTCAGCGGCCTCCGGGACGAGGTCCTCGTCGGGGTCTTGTCGCACCTCAAGGCGTGGGAGGCGGTGCGCACCTGCGTGCTCTCAAAACGGTGGCGCGACCTGTGGACCTACACGCGCCACCTCGACATCCGCCAGCCGTGCCGCTGCGCCGGCGGCCTGTCCGCCTCCCAGCGCGACGCGTGCGACAAGGCATTCAACTCGTTCGTCAGGAAACTGCTCTTGCTGCGGCGGTCGCTGCTGCCGCTCATCTCGTTCCGGCTCTGCTGGACCCACGACGACGGTGACACCAACACTTGGATCTCCCACGCCGTCAGGCGCATGGCAGAGGAAATCGAGCTCTCCGCCAAGCATCACAACTGGTACCCGACGCCGGAGTACATGAGCTTCATTGATGGCGACGTCCTTCTAAGACAAGGTATTGCTAGTGCTGGTGAAGCCGCCTCTGTTGAGACTGGCTATATTCCCGATCGCGAAAAAAAACAAAAAAAGACTGGCCTCAAGATCTTGAAGCTTATCCATCTTCGTCTGGATGATACCACCCTCACGCAGCTCTGTTCAAGGTGCATTTCTCTGCAAGAGATAGAGCTCAACGACTGTCTCATACCCCAGGCCACAAAGATACAGTCCGAATCGCTCAAGCGTCTGACCGTGATCAAGTGCAAAATTCTTAAGGGTGTCCTCTCTGTTTATGCCCCAAACCTTGTCTCGCTGCAGTTTAGCAGTAACTTTGGCTATGTTCCGTGGATCCACAACTTGGGGTTGCTAGCAGCATCCAATGTAAACCAACGGGTAACGCATAAGTACCCTGACTGCTCTGGCCACGGTTCTTGCAACCTTGAGATCTTGAAGCTCTCTCGTGTCAAGCTGGATGACACCACCCTCACGCAGCTCTATTTGAGGTGCACTTCTTTGGAAAAGCTAGAGCTCAAGGATTGTTCAGTGGTCGGCAAGGAGATCCGATCCCCCTCACTGAGGTGTTTGACTATGGTCAGCTGTCAGTTCGCTGTTGAATCAGTGGTTCATGCTCCGAACCTTGTCTCGTTATGCTGCACCAGACCATTTCGACATGTCCCTCAGTTCCAGAACATGGAATTTCTAGTCACAGCGAGTATCACACTTGATGACTCTTGCATGCCTAGTGATAGTCAATGGCCATTAGAGGATGAGGACAGAGATGAATTCGATGATGATGGTGACTTTTTTGCACATTTTAGGATTAAGGACTCTGATGATAACAGTGATAGTGAATCTGATCAGGACGAAGAAGATGAGTCTGACCATGATGGTACACATGTCGGCGCTGAAGATTCTGATGGTAATCAGGGTTGTTCTGGGCCTGGTGATGACGACGATAGCCATACTGTGGTCAATGAAGAGATTCCAGAGGAGTACAACAATGATTGTGGACGAATGTTTGGGGGATGGTATCCTTTGCAGCCTCTCAAAAGTTAGAACATTGGACCTATTTGCCCACTCAGGAGAGGTACAGCGTAATCGTCTCCTGCTATATGCATTTCTACATGCTGGATAATATTTTTCTCAATACTTGTCAAATGTCAACATTTGTTGTTATGCATAAATGAGTCAATACAATAATCAGTGGTTAAATTTGGATATGCACTTTTTTGTACTATGTGCAGGTGCTGCTCCAGAGGGAATCGAAATCGTGTACTGATTTCAAAAACCTGAAGACTCTCTCCCTTGGTGAATGGTGTATAACTCCTGACTTTGATGTATTAGCAGCCATACTTCAGCGCTCACCAAACTTAGAGAACCTTTCTGTTCACCTGGACATGGTGCGTATAAAACTACAAATTCACAAGCCCAATGAATGTTTGTTCAGAGTTTTAAGCACACATGCTCAATCCCTAAAATAAGTCTGTTGTTTTGCATTAGGCCAACAAGATCAGAGTGGGCTTCAATCCAAGGGCAAGTTCATTTGCATGCACTAACCTGAAGAAGGTGGAGATCACATGTTGTAAGAATGATATCGTTTACAAATTGAGAGAGTTCTTCGATGTGAATAACATACCACGTGAGAAGATTTCCTTCCATTCGATTGTCTGCAATTGTGTTGTCGGGAGAGGTACAGGTTCACAGGCAAAGCGCAAGGCACAAACTGAAGCTGAGAAGATACCAGCAAAGCAGAATAAGGCAGGGAAGTGAGGAAGCCCAGTTGATGAGGGTATGATGATGTGATGCCACAATAGTGTTGGTGAAGACAGTGCGTTTGGCCAGCTTGTTGCCTGCTTAGTTTAGATTTTATTCTGAATGGAAGAATGTGGCAGAAATGTGGTACATCAACATTTCAGTGTAGTTATGAGTCTACATGTGTCCTTTGGATTGTATTGAAAGGGTTCATAGAAAATCCAGTTGTACAGTGATTTAGAACTAAAGCTCCAGACGTCCTCTGCTAAGGAGCAATGCTTACTGAATATATCTGGTCATGGAATTCACCTGGGTTTCTGCATAATGTCATGATTGTAAGATTGTTTCTCATTGCGTGTGATGACTGATGAGTGAGATAACTGAGGCACTCGTTGGTGGCTGTTTATGTTTCTACTTGACAGTTGTCATTAATTTCGCTTCAGTCTCGACCTTTTTAAAATTCACGCTCCTTAATTTCTGATTTAGCCCCAAACAAAAAAAATGGAAATGAATTCTTTCAAGAGTGCATAGTAAAATTGTTTACCACAAGAGTAAAAAAGAACAATTGTGTCAATGCCACTGACGGTGAGGCGGTGCACACTGCGGAGCAATACAGGTCCTCCTGTGGTGAGTTGTCATTGCAGGTTTGCAACCTCATAGGTCAGTGCCAAGACCGGTTCTTTCCTACATCAACTCATCAAGTCAAGGCACTTTTTCAAGTAATTATAGGTCTCATCATATATTCACTAACCACGACAGCTTCACTGCATATGATTGACATTTTTCCGGTAACTGTATAATCTAAATGGCTACTGTTGTAAGAAAGGAAAACTACAGTAAAACAAGTTCATCTTTCCTTCTCTCTCTCTCTCTCTCTCTCTCTCTCTCTCTCTCTCCTTATTATGCAGTGCTGATATATGGAATCGACAAGCCTTTTGAACTGTAGACTTATCAACACCAATGTAAGTGCATGTGTTGTAAAATGTATCCACGATCAGTTAATTAGTGAGTTCACCTATGTAGTCTCTCTAAAACAGTCCTTGTTTCAAGTCAAGTTCTATAGAATAAAGTACCAGTTCAGGCTGTGCACTTGTTCATTTTTTCCCCCAACTTAAAGATTATCTGGAGTTGCAGTGGTGTTTTGTTGGTAGATACTCCCTCCGTCCCAAAAAAAACTCGCTATGGGAAGCGTGCTGGTCAATTTTTCTTAACTTTGACTAGATTTGTAGAAAATATATGCAATATTTATATCTCTAAATAAGTTTAGTATTAAAGTATATTCAAAGATCTATTTAATGATATTTATTACGTACCATAAATATTAATATTTTGTAAAATATAGTTGATCAAAGTTAAAATTTGATGACTTTTTAGGAAGCGAGAACGACTGTTTTTTTTTGGACAGAGGGAGTACTCCATACTTGGAATGAAGAGACCTCCCTGTCATTGAGCAGAGGCCTATTTCTAATTTCTATTGCCAGATTGTATTCAGTCATGAGATGTTTCAGCTTGGTGTTTCAGGTCCTGGTAAGTAATCAGAAGATACAAAAGAGATATTAATAGTAAATGATACTAGTATAAACAATCTATACCTATATATACTATAAGGAACTAATACAAGACAGATAACATATGCTGTAGATATATAAAGGTTATTTTTTTTTGAAAGTGTACCTGTATTAATTAATAGAAAAACTTATAAAGAGGTTATATAAGAGGTTCTTTGAGGAGGGGCCACCCGTTCTCCCAGTTCCCTCCCTTCGTCAGCCAGCGGGAACGAGAGCCGAAGCCTCTGCAGCCGCGGCAGTCGGCACCGAGGCAGCAAAAAGCCAAGAACCCGCCCGTCATCTCTGTCCAGCGAGTCCCCTCCAGGCCTCCATCCCTTTGTTTTGGTCAGTTCTTCTTTCCTCCTCTCTCTCTCCATTGCTGATTCGTGCGACATTCTCTTTGGGGCTTATGCATGTGAATCTCTTTTGATGGAATGCTGTCCATGGTTTGTTGCCCGCTGCACAGTTCTTGACTCCGCGGTGTTCATGCCGGCCGTTCTGTCCGTGCCCGTGCAGGCAACCCGTTCGACAGAATGCTCCCGGAAGACGCGGCAGCGCATGGGACGCCCGGAGGCGGTGGCGACCGCCTCAGCCGCCTCCCGGACAAGATCCTCCTCCGGGTCATGTCGCACCTCAGCGCGTGGGAGGCGGTGCGCACGTGCATGCTCTCCAAGAGGTGGCGCCACCTGTGGGCCTCCGCGAACCGCCTCGACATCCGCAAGCCGTGCCCCCTGCGTCGACGGCGACATCGGCGGCGACTTTACCCGGACGGCGACGTTCGCCGGATTCGTCAAGAACCTGCTCCACCGGCGGCGGCAGCTCGCGCCGCTGGAATCACTCCGCCTCTGCTGGAGCCATAAGGCCCGCGACGGCAACGCCAACCTTTGGATCGCCTACGCCGTCAGGCATGGCGCCGAGGAAATCGAGCTCTCCGGGAAGCATCACGTCGTCCACCCATCGCCAGAGTACACGAGCTTCGTTATTACCCGACGATGACTTCATCAAGACTCGCCTCAAGGTCTTGAAGCTTATCCATGTCTGGCTGGATGACACCACCCTCACGCAGCTCAGCTCTAGGTGCACTTGTTTGGAAGAGATAGAGCTCAAGGACTGTCGAATACCCGAGCCCGCCAAGATTCGGACCACCAAGCTGACGCGTTTGGCCATGATCAAGTGCAAAATCCCCAACGGCTGCTTGGTTTATGCTCCCAACCTTGTTTCATTCTGTTGCAGCAGGCCTTT
Organism: Microstegium vimineum; assembly: GCA_022036555.1. Taxonomy (NCBI): domain Eukaryota; kingdom Viridiplantae; phylum Streptophyta; class Magnoliopsida; order Poales; family Poaceae; genus Microstegium; species Microstegium vimineum. The sequence goes on along the minus strand of CM039135.1, from coordinate 11,204,931 downwards.
TTGGTATGTTCCTTGGATAGAAAACTTGGGATCACCTGGTATAGTCAATATCATCATGCACCGGACACCAGATGAGTACCCTGAATACACGGACCCTGTTTTCTGCAACCTCAAGATCTTGCAGCTCTCTCATGTCCAATTGGATGACACCATCCTCAGGCAGCTCTGTTCTAGGTGTACTTCTTTGGAAGGACTAGAGCTCAAGGATTGTTCAATAGAGGGCAAGGAGATTGGATCCACCTCCGCTCAAGTATTTGACTACAATCAGCTGCAAATTCGCTATTGGATTCAGGGTTCATGCTCCAAACCTTGTCTTGCTGCGCTGCATCAAGCCCTTTCAACACTTCCCTCATATCCAGAAAATGGAATTCCTAGTCACAGCAGCTATTGTTCTTGATGACTCTTTCTTGCTTTCTGACTGTCATTGGCTACAGGAGGATGAGTCAGATGATAACAGCAAGAATGAATCTGATGGTGACTCTGGTGATAGCAAACACAGCGAATCAGATGGTAGTAGTATCTACTATGATTCTGATCGTGAACGGTCAGAACCAAGTGATGAGGAGATCGATGACTGTACTGTCAGTTATAGTGTGATTGCACAGGACAGATACAAAGTATACAAGTATTTGATTAATGGTCATAAACGCAGTGGAGATGAACCTGTGAAAAGTTTCTATGAAGAGTATGGGAGCAAGATTTCTAGTGACTTCGGTGGTGTTGGTATGCTTTGCAGCCTCTCACATGTTAAAACATTGGACCTGTTAGCTCATCCAAGAGAGGTACAGTTCAGTCACCTTGCTGATACTAGTACCTTTTAGTTTTTATATGCTTTTGTGCACTGTGTACATTTCTTTTCTTAACACTTCGCAAAGTGATGGCTATGCATGGGAAGGAGCTAAGAGAGTAATTAGATCATTCTCTTGATAAATTTTATGTAGAATAAAATTAAATATTTAAATCGACTATTAAATGATTAGGTCAATATTCTGAAGTTCAGAAATTTACATCCATGGTAATATTTGCAGGTTTAAGATAACGTATCGGTCTCCATTCAATCAGAAGGGTTCCTATTGTACTTTTGATGGAAATATTATAAAATTCTTCACTAATAATTCAGGGATTGTGAGATATGTGCTGTTCATGTGAATAAATTTAGCTTCATGAAAAGGTTTCTTGTCTTTAATAAATTTAACTAGTATGTTTCCTATCCTACTGAACCTAATGCAGTAGTGCAATTGTTCAATGTCAGTAAAAGTTTCAATCACTGCCATTGTTACTGAACTTTGATCCTAACTTATACTTGGATGTCCTAAAGTGTACACACCCTAGAATTAGGTTTAATTAATATTTTCTATGGAAATTGTTTGTTTGGATTTCGCCAGAATATGTTTCTTTCATTTTCTTGATATAGGATGGCTGTTACTTCAGCATTTTAAGGGCAAACTGTCTTAAACATTGCAGAATTGACTTGAGGTACAGCAAAAATATAATAACTTGCAACCTTCGATATCAAGAGAATTATAGGTTGTCAGTTCATTTCTGATTCATTTGCTAACCTAGTGCTAAAAGGGATATAACTTCCACCGCAGAGTGTTGGTCCATTATGATTATTGATTACAATGTTGTGCTCTTTCAATTATCCTATGTTGAAGTATCACTGTATAATGTTGTAGTTCATTTAGCTAATGGTTATGGTTGAAAAGCACATTGATGACAGAATTATTTCTAACACAAAATGTGCAGGTGCTGCTGACGAGGGAATTGAAATCTAGCATTGAATTCAAAAACCTGAAGATTCTGTCCCTTGGTGAATGGTGTATAACTCCTGGCTTTGATGAATTAGCATCCATACTTGGGCACTCACCAAACTTAGAGAAGCTTTTTCTTCACCTTGACATGGTCTGTATAAATTCACATAAATGTCTACTCATAGTGTTTTAAGCACATGATCACTGTCTAAACCGTGTTATTATTTTGCTTTGCATAGGCGTATAACAAAAGATTGGGATCCATTCAAAGTACAAGCTCATTCGTGTGCACCAAGTTGAAGATGGTGAAGATCACATGTTGTAAGCGTGATGTGATGGTCCATAGATTGGCAGAATTGCTCGGTGAGAATAGCATACCACCTGAGATGATTTTTGTCCATCGGACTGCCTGCTCTGGATGTCAGGGAAGGAAGGCTCCAGGTGAAGCGCAAAGCGCAAAGCAAAGCTAAGAAGATGAATGCAGGAAACTGGGGAAGCCCCACATAATGAGGTTTTCATTGATGTCAAAACTGTAATTGTGTTGGTGAAGTACACTATGAGTTGGGGCAGCTTTGTGGCTGCTAGTGAGTTGCATAGTTTAGATTGTATTCTGAACACAAATGGTGCCCGTACTTGCTAGGCATTAATCCTTTGGTTCATTAACCTCTCAGTATAGGTTTGACTGTACATGTGTTCACTAGGTTGTATGGAAAAGGTTGACTGAAAACTCAGAATGTATAGAGACCTCGAACAGAAGCTCCTGATATCATGTGCTGAGGAGCGATACACAGAGAGAAATTCATACTGAATAAATCTGGTCTCCGAATTTGGCCTAACATTTTTGCATAAATTTGGTGATGCTAGTCGTGTCTATGTGTGATGATTGAGGCTCTAAGGCACATGGTGAATGTTGTTTTCACTTTATGCTGGCAGTTCTCTCTCTCCTCTGTAAAGATTTATGATCAACTTTAGCAATATGTCATGACTTTCTGATGCAATCCCGAGCATAAAGACATTCTTTTGTGAACACTTTGTGACACAATATTATTATTTATCCAGATGAAAGACAAGAGAGGTGGGCTGCAATTATGTAGCCATCTAATGCAAAGAAAGTGAAGCATGTATTAACGATGAAATATGTCTTACTACTAGCCATCTATTTGGATCCACTAACTAAACTTTAGCTGACTAAATTTAGCCACTAGAGATCCATACGACCCACCTAAAAGACCAGTTAAAGTTTAGCTGCTTCAACATAGCTAAACCACAGGTAAAGTGTAATACGTCCTTGGACGTATGGGGGTGATTGGGTTGTGGAAGGGGGTGGCGGCGGCTATGGTGGAGGGCGGCTAGGGTTTGGTGGGCTGCTGGCGCAGGGAAGGCAGAGGGCGGCGGCAGGGAGGAAGAGGAAAAGACCGAGGCTTAGAAGGGGGAGGGATAGAGTAAGGAGCAATAGCTCTTTTCTTGCTTAATCTCAATAGAGTACATCTCCCCTATATTTATAGTCCCTAATAGACTTGACTCCCAAGCAACTTACTAGAGGTTTCCTTATAGATTGGATCCTCTTTCTATTCTAATTATCATTTTCCTTTATTCAATTCCCCTTCCTAACAAACCGATCCTATTCTTTCTATTCCTATTTTATTGCCTAGCGGGTAATGCGCGCAGCGTGGCCAGCCTAGGCCCCTCCTGGGCCTGCCGCCTGGGCCTTCTGGTGGCCTACGTGGCCAGCTTAGGCCCCTCCTGGGCCTGCTGCCTGGGCCTACCATTAGGCGTGTTACATAAAGTTTAGCTTGAATATACTAATTGGAGGATCTAAACACTTCAGCTAAAGTTTAATCTAGAGAACTTTTAATCGTCTAAAGTTTAGCTTTCAAATTTAGCTAACTAAAATTTAGTTGGGTGGATTCAAATAGGGCTTATGTATGTAGTGTGATAGATGAGCTATAAATATAACCAGATGTAAATTGTATTATTAGTCATGTAGTGTTATTCCAAACCACCAAAGTTTCTATTCATTTGAGAACCAATAAGGAGACATTGCAACCTGACATGGCAACTTGTTCTTTTATCCAACACAACATTTTTATGGATTTCATCTTAGGGGTTTGGATACTTACATTTTAGAGGAATTAAAATGTACTTAACGAACTAGGAAATTTAACTTGGAATTTGACATTCCACAATTTTTGAAGTTCAGATATAAGACTATCACGTGTGTAGGTGGCGGAATTTCCACCAGTACGTCTCTCGCCCCGCACGCCTCCTTCTTCCTCCCGGACTCGACTTGCACATATGTGCGCCCGTTGAAAGGTCATAACCCAAGGCTAGAGGGGGGGTGAATAGCCTAAATCGAAAACTAAAAACAAACTCAACAACAAGTTAGATAGCAATGAGGCGAAGCTTGACTTGCACTAGCCTACTAGAGGATGCAAAGTCACCTAACCACAATTTATATCCTAATAAGCTCTAAGATAACACAAAGCCTACTCAATTCTAGTAGCCCTCTAGGCACAACCTAATAAACTAAGACAAGTATGAATAAGGTAATGCGAAGATGGGAAAGGTGATTATACCGCTGAGTAGAGGATTGATCCAATCACAATGAGAGCTCCAAGATAGCCAATCAATCACAAGGTAGGAGACAAGGTTGACGCTTGATTTTTCTCCCGAGGTTCACTAGTTTGCCAACTAGCTACGTCCTCGTTGTGTCGGCTCACTCACTTGGAGGTTCACGAGCTAATTGGCATCACACGCCAAACCCGTCACCGGGTGCCGCACAACCAACACAAGATGAGGGCACTCAATGACACGCGCAATCCACTAGAGTTACCTTTGCAATCTCCCGCGGGGAAGGCACAAGAACCCCTCACAATCACCACTTGTGGTCGACGAAACACAATCACCAAGCAAATCCACACCGCTGCTCCAACCATCTAGGTGATGACAATCACCAAGAGTAACAAGAAACTAGCAGCGGTATCAACTCCCATGTGCCACTAGGATGAACTCACTTCATGCAATGCACTTGATCACTCAAATCTCTCAAATGGATGAACAATCAATGATGCGATGAGTGGGAGTGCGTGTCATAAGCTCACAAGAGTATGCAATAGCCAAATGTGCAAGAGAGACTCCTTGAACCAGCCACACATCCTTAAATAGCCTCCTCAAAGAAACTAGCCGTTATGCACTTGGGGGCTGCTGAAATCGTGACCTCCGGACCACTTCTGAGACCACCGGACCAATGCATCTGGTCCAACGCTATGGTCTGATGCCTAGTCCGGAGCTTCTCCGAGCGCCACGTGTCCACTGACTTCTGAATTCGACCGTTGAAGCTTCAAATCTTCTGACCTCCGGACCATTCGTCATAGTCCGGAGCCCCTGGTCCGACGCTTTTCTGGGCTTCAACAATTTCACACAGTATGCACCCTGCCTTCGGACCACCTCTTCGGACCACACCTCTGGACCATAGCGACTAGTCCGGAGCCCCCTCAGAGCTTCGACAAATTCATGCAGGGAGTACCCAGGCTTCGGACTTCACCGTCGGACCTCACCACCGGACTATGCAGACTAGTCCGGAGGTTGCCTTGTCTTCTGCTCTGCTGTAGACTGAGCCACCGGACCGTTCGTCGATGATCTGAAGCACCTCCGGACCACTAGTCCGGAGCTTCTCTGCTCGGTAACCAGTGCTGGGAGTAGGTCGTCGGACCACCTCCTATGGTCCGGAGCTCCTATGCAAACTGGTCTAAAGCTTCTGTCTTGGTCTGAATTTTCTTCTCTTTGCTTCCCTTGATCTCATGTGCCACCACCAATTGTTCCACTGACTTGTGCATGTGCGTTGGCATATTTTATCAAGTTTTACAAGGGTTGTGTTGACAAAAAAAGCATCGGATCTGCGAACACCTCGGGCTTATACCCGAATTCGATATCCAAGGTGTGTCAGTCGATTTGACCAGTTAATAGACAAGGACAATAATTAGAACAAGATTGAACGAGACGACAACGATACGCCCGGACGTCAAAGCTCAACTTGATCAAAACGCGGAACTTGCGAAGGCGACGGAGGTCGTGTAGATGCAGCCCGTCGAGACGTCGTAAGAACTCGTAGATAAGCTAGAACTAATGCGATAAAGTAGATGCTGGAAAAGTAGATAAAAGTAATAGATTTGTATTTGATTGATTGTCTTCTCTACACCACTCCTGGGTACATATTTATACTCCGGTAAAAGAAGTTGTAAACAGACACGACTCATACCTAAACAGAACTCCTATTTTTAAGGAAATAAAACGACTCGTGCAAGAGTCGGACTCAAACTATAATAATAATACTAGCATAAAAGTCACCAGTTCCCTTATCCGTTTTCCTTATGATGAAACTTTCCATCGGCAGACTCCTTCAATCCGCAACTTCCTTCTATTGTCATCGGCAACTTCCTGCTGACGTCAGCCACATCAACTCGTATCCATCGGCAATACCTCCTTATCGGCAAACATATCTTCTTTCTCCCTTGACGCTTCTTCAATCAAATTCACCATCGGCGATCAATGCACTTGGTTTAATATTGACTCGTACAAAAAACGGTGTCAACACATGCCCCCCCAATTTCGGAGTATAAAATATCTTATGCGCCGAAATTTGCTCTATTGTAATCTTTCCCTCCAAAAACGCCTATGCCATCATTTCGATTACCGCGCACTATCATTGTAAATTACCAACAACTCCTGCAACTGAAGCGCCAACAGTTATAATCCCTCGATCACCGCGCAAATTCATCGTGATATCCTTCCACATCTCTGCTCAGTAAAAAGAAAACTCGAAAATGCCCCTTGACCTAGGCCTATAAAGATTACTGTCCGTTCTCCTTTTCACCCCGAGCTCAGATTTTCATCTTCATTCCAACATCATCTCCGAAGAACACTCCGGCAATCGCCGGCGACTTCTTCTATCATCAGGAGGCGCGACCCCTTGCAAGAATTCCTGCTTCAATGGCGATCAACTTCACTGTTTCCGCGGTAATCTTTCTTCTTTCCTTGTTGTATATACTGCAGTTTTATCCTTCCGCGTTGCTTTACAATCCCTTCTCTCTTTCTTTCTTTGCTTTCTGGATCTAGGAAATGTGCAACAAAATAGTGATCCCTACCGATCAAGCACATCTCTGCTGTTTGGGCCCAATGGGGAATACCGATCCGACCAATCTCATCAATGCTGAAACCAACCGCATCCCCTTTAGATCTGAATGTTTCAACCTAGGGTTATGGACAGACACCTTCCGCTCATGGCCCAAACCAACCAAAGGGTAGAAAAATTGGTATCTCAGGATGGTTAGGTCACAACAGGTCTATTGGTCGGAACGCAATATAGATCACTATATCAGACTATCACTTGCCGATATGGCCAAAAATGAAAACATGATGACTGCTGCCTCCTACTTCTGGTCCGATACAATGAACGCGTTTCTATTCAGGCACGGACCAGCCACTCCCAGTCTTGCCGATGTGTACATGCTTACTGGCCTGAACGTCTCCTCTGCTGATAATGCCGCCCTTTTTCAGAGGAAACCTGAGCATCGAGTGACTACTCGCAACATCGGTGGCTGGACTGGATATATCCAAGAATACCAGAAGAGCGGATCGGTAGGCCAAAGGGAGCACGCTACTTTCCTGAACATGTGGCTGGAAAAATTCATCTTCTGTGGTAGAACAGTTGGCCCTACTAACATGTATCTCTCTGCAGCAAAACTTCTAGCCAGGGAGGTCTTCCTCTTGGCCGATATCTCCTTAGCTCAGTCTACCATCTTCTATATGAGGTGTCCAAAAAACTATTGCTAGGCGAGCCCATCGGCAACCTCGGAGGTCCTTGGTGGTTCATCAATTTATGGCTAAACGCCCACATGCATAAATGTCTTCAATTTGATTTGTTCAGCCAACAATTCCCAAGAGAATTATCTGAGGACTATGTGCTCGTCGAAGATGAATCAGCAACCCGTTCCCCGCTCAATTTCGGAGAAGCCATGATAGTGCTACCAGGAACCGATGCCAACGAAGGTCAATTCAGCATGTTCTTTCAGAGATTCTACTGCAGAATTCCTGCTGCAGAACGGGTCTGGTGGCCTTATATTGATGAAGATAATCGGTTTTCACTCTCCTTCAACCTTACCGATGGGAATATACCTCAGAATGAGGGAATCATGAAGGCTACCATCACTCATCGGGCTATTCCAGTCAACATCTTTGGGACCGGGAAGAACTCTCATCCATCATATGAGTTCTATTATCCATCGACAGCGGCAAGACAGTTAGCATTAGGTCAATTTCCGATTAAACTTAGCTATGTCAATGTGATAAAACCAAGAGAGGTCATTTCCAGTGCTATGGACTGGAACAAAATTGTCACTCTCTCTCCTCATGCCGATGTAGCCAACATCGACTTATCCTCTTGCACGCTGACATCCTTCATCACTGAGTCATACAAGTCTTGGTGGCAAGAGTGGAAGGATCAACTATCCGTTGCATCATCACACTACTATCGGCACCTGATTGACGCCGATCACATTATACCTAATGATGCGGTAAGTTTATTTCCGATACTATTCTTTCGTTAACTTTTCAAATGCATCGGTAACTAACTCTCCGTCAATAGGTTAATGATTTGATCCCAAAAAGAGCAAGAGCGGCAAACATTTTAACCTACGGCCGATGAACCCTACATCGACAATCGGCAGCAAAGCCCCTTCGTTGGCTGCCCTTATGTATCACAAAGCAGTTCCTAAGGTCACCATCAGGTCCAAACTATTGCAAACCAATGATGCTGCCACTGCTGCCGCCGCCTTGGCGCAAGCTTTCACGGTAACAAGTCTTCATTTATCTGTGTCGATCATAACAACATGTTTAATCGACAATTTTTACTCAATTTGTACCAAATTCTCTTCTGCAGCAGACAAGTTCATCGATAGCCGTTCCAAGTGTACAAACTTCTACGGCTCAACCTGTCGATGTCCCCCAAGTGCAACAGTCAAAACGTCGAGGCTCATCAAGTGCTGCTGTCAAACCGAAACGCCCAAAGCCATCAGCTCCAAGCACATTACCAGCTGCATCTCCTCAAGCTCCTGCCGATACACCAACACCGGAGCCAGCATCGGCGCCCATCCCTGAGCAATCACAGGCTGAGATTCCTGACCAAGGGACAGTACCATCGCCGCAAGAGATAGCTGCAACAACAGAAACAACATCGGCATCAATACCAGCACCAGCGCCAACTGCTCATCCTACCGAGGCAAGTTCATCGACAACCATTGCCGATCTTCTAGACACAGCTATGCCAGCTACTCTGTCAAGCCCGAGGCGAGAAACTGCTCTAAAACAGGTACACACCAACTATCCATTACAAATCTTGCAATACACAAGTTCTTAATTGACAAATTTTTTGAATCACTTTTCTTTTCAGGCCCAAGACTCTCCCAACAGTTTATTTTCCTTTGCCATCAATATTCCAGATGACGCCACAAAGAGGAAAGTTCTGCTCAAGCTCCGATCGTCATATCGGCAGAAGTGAAATCTAAACTTGAAGCACTGCTCCTTTTACTGCAACAAAATACATCTCAACTGGTCCAAGACTCCAGCGCAGTAAGGGTAGCTTTCAGGGAAATCCAAAGTCAACTTCCTGCCGATATTGAAGAAGTACTCTTCCAAGCAGCATTCCTTGAAAGCCGGCAACTACAATACCAAAGAGCTTCACGACGTATTGCCAATAGAGCTGCTCAAGCGAAACTCGAAGAAGAAGTACTCAAGTTTAAGCAAACTGCGGACGAAAAACACAAAGACATCGGTCGTCTTGAAGCTTCTAGCAGTGCGCTTGAACAAGAGATTATTCGTCTATCGGCACAAAAAGAAGAACTATTAGCTGAGCTGAAGAGAGTAAATGCAGCCTTAGACTCAGCCAACCAGAAGAAAACTCAACTCCCTATTGCTACTAAAGCTCTGCAACAAGAGAGGGATGCCTGTGCTTGCGAAGCTCTCCTGCTGAGGAGAAAGATCAAGCCAGTTGAAGGTACTTGCCGATGACGATGTCAGGGAAATAGAAGAAGCTGACCAAGAACACCTTCGTGCAATTTCATCTGTCCAATCCCTGTTGTAATTTGTTACATCTGAACTTGATAACTGACCCTTCTGTAATATAATGTTAATGCTTTTTCTACCGATGTTTTGTATGATAACTCTGTCATCGGTATTTGTCTTTATATCACTTTATGCATCCATCCAGATACTAGGATAATATTTCTTCAAATATTTACCATTTATTGCTCTGTAAAATGCAAATCCTTCGAGAGTTTCCAAAATATAAGAGTTGCCAGAAACAGACTGATTTATCCAAAAAGGACCTTCCCAATTAGGAGACCACTTTCCAAATTTCAAACTCTTGGTTCCAATCGGTAAAATCAGTTTCCACACCAAATCACCATCGGCAAATTCTTTTGCCTTTACTTTCTTGTTATACCATCTGGCAACCCTCTTCTTGTTCTCTTTGATGCTGATTAGAACCCTTAGCCGATGACTTGTCAAATCTTCTAATTCATCTTTCATAAGAATATCATATTCATCGGCAGTCAATTGATCCTAGGAAAACAATCGCCTAGAACCAGTCTTAATTTCCCAAGGTAGAACATCATCGTGTCCATAAACTAACTGGTATGGCGATACTTTAGTTGTGCCATGACATGCCCTCCGATACGACCACAAAGCTTCATTTAGTACTATATGCCACCTTCTAGGGTTCTCTTCAATCTTGCGTTTGATAAGATTAATAACTCCCTTATTGGTTGCTTCGGCCTGACCATTAGCTTGAGCATAATAAGGAGACAAGTTCAAAACCTTAAACCCCATACCAGTAGCAAATTCATCAAACTCCCCTGATGTGAACATGGTTCCTTGATCGATTGTAATAGTTTGAGGAATACCAAATCGGTAAACAATATGTTCTTTCACAAATTCTATCATGTTTGCCGATGTTACATTCTTCAGCGGAATGACCTCAACCCACTTTGTGAAATAATCGGTGGCTACGAGTATGAACTTATGCCCTTTACTCGATGGTGGGTAAATTTGGCCGATGAGATCAATGGCTCATCCTCTAAACGACCAAGGCTTGATTATAGGATTCATTGCCGACGCAGGTGCCCTCTGAACATTACCGAATTTCTGACAATCTTGACACCCTTTGAAGTACTCAAAACAATCCTCAAGAATTGTCGGCCAATAATATCCATTTCGCCTAATCATCCATTTCATCTTGAATGTCGATTGGTGCGCTCCACATACCCCCTCATGAATTTCACCCATCAACCTCTTCGATTCCCCTCCATCAAGGCATCTGAGCAAAACTCCATCAATTGTACGATAATACAACTCATCATCAAGGAGCACATACTTGGTAGCCTGAAACCTCAACCGTCTTTCAACTTTTCTAGACGGATCTCTTAAGTAATCGGCAATCGCTTTTCTCCAGTCATCGGCAACCATTACCGATGTCATTACTTCTTGAATCGGCTGATACCCTGAAGCATGTTGCGCCAATCGATTGACTTCTTCATTATGCAACCTGGGAATGTACTCAAGACAATATTCTTTAAATTCCTTTAATAACTGCAAACACTTCCCATGATATGCAATTAAAATATCACTCTGGCATTCATATGTTCCAATCAATTGATTGATTACTAACATAGAATCGCCAAAGATTTCCACGGCATCGGCACGCACTTCCCTGAGCAACTCCAACCCCTTCAGTAACGCCTGGTACTTAGCCTGATTATTCGTCGAAGTAGCAACAATCGACAATGAGATCTCATACTTTTTCCCTCGGGGTGAAACCAAGATAACGCCGATACCTGCTCCCTCCTTACATGTGGAACCATCAAAGAACAAAGTCCAAGGAGCAATCTCTACAGAATTTAACGTACCACAATGTTGAGTAACAAAATCATCCATCACCTGCCCTTTAACTGCCTTAGCTGATTCATACCTCATATCAAATTCTGACAGTGCCAAAATCCATTTGTCGATCCTCCCACTCAAAATCGGCATCGACAGCATGTACTTAACTACATCATCTTTGCATATGACAGTACACTCGGCTGATAGCAAATAATGCCTCAATTTGGTATAAGAGAAGTACAGACATAAACATAACTTTTCAACGGTCGAATACCTGGTTTCAGCGTCCACCAGCCTTCTACTCAAATAATAGATTACACGTTCCTTCCCTTCAAACTCTTGAATCAAGACTGATCCGATAACGCCGTCATCGACAGACAAATATAATCTGAAAGGTTTTCCGTGTTGAGGTGGAATCAAAACTGTAGGATTTACCAGATACCTCTTAATTTCTTCCAAGGCCGATTGCTGCTCCTCTCTCCACACAAATTCCTGGCAATGGGCTAAAAGATTTAACCTTCCCAGACAAATTAGATATAAATCTTCTAATAAAATTAATCTTGCCGATCAAAGACTGCAACTCAGTCTTGTTTGTAGGAGCGACCATTTTGTCAATCACATCAATGGATTTTCTGCCGATCTCTATACCCCTTTGATGCACCATGAACCCTAGGAATTGACCTGCCGATACGCCAAACGCGCACTTATTTGGATTCATATTTAGCTCATGCTCCCTTGTGCACTCCAGAATTTTCCGCAGATCGGCAAGATGCTTCTCAAAGTCTCCGGACTTAACCACCACATCATCAATATAGATTTCGACCAATGTGTCGATGTACTTATGAAAAATAAAATTCATCGCTCTTTGATAAGTAGCACCGGTGTTCTTCAATCCAAAAGTCATTACGACCCACTCAAACAAACCGACGTGACCTGGACACCTGAAAGAAGTTTTGGATATATCTTCTTCAGCCATGAATATTTGATTATATCCAGCATTACCATCCATAAAACTGATAATTTTATGTCCAGCAGAAGCATCAACTAGTAGATCGGCAACAGGCATTGGATAGCCGTCCATTGGCGTAGCTTTATTGAGATTCCTGAAATCAATACAAACACGAAGTTTTCCATTCTTCTTATATATAGGAATCACATTAGAAATCCATTCGGCATATCGGCATTGCCGAATAAACCCAACTTCGATTAACTTCGTAATCTCAGCTTTTATATCGGGTAACACAGTAGGATTGCACCGGCGTGCTGGCTGTCGATGTTGTTGAAAACCCAACTTAATAGGTAACCGATGTTCAACTATCGATCGGTCTAGACCAGGCATCTCTGTGTAATCCCAAGCAAAACAATATTTATATTCTCTTAATAAATCACTCAACTGTTGCTTACATTGGGAATCTAACTTAGCACTAATAAAAGTTGGCCTAGGCTTGCTACCATCGCCGATGTCTATTTCTAGCAAATCATCGGCTGATGTAAACCCCTGTCCTAGTTTTCTATCATTGGCGAACTGATCTATTAAACCTCTTCTTCAGAACCAACTACTTGGATCGGTGTAATTCGGTAATCGGCTACCTTGAGGAATTATGTATCCCAAGCTTCACCAGATATGCACTTGGTTTGCTCATAAGTTTCTGATTCTGCCGATGCGACAATTGACGGGGCTTCACTTCGTATGACTTCAATCTTGTCCCCGACCCATTGCATGAGGCTTTGATGCATCGTGGAAGGAATACAACAATTGGCATGGATCCAATCCCTTCCCAGGAGCAAGTTATAGGTACCTTTACTGCTGATCACGAAAAATGTTGTTGGCAAAGTATTGCTACCGATGGTCAACTCGACACATACGACTTCCATAGCTGGTGACACATTGCCCTCAAAATCTTTCAGCTTCATGTCTGTCTTGACTAAGTCTTGGTCACCTTTTCCAAGCTTCCTGAACATGACATACGACATTATATTAATCGATGCTCCACCATCGACTAGCATCTTTGATACCGGTTGCCCATCAACTTTGCCTTTGACAAACAACGCTCTCAAATGATGTCTTTCATCATCGGCAGGCTTTTCAAAGACAATCGTCATCGGATCCAAGACTAATTGAGCCATCTCAGCAGCCTCTTCCTCAGCCTCAGCAGGTGCCATAAATTCCATCGGCAACATAACAACCATGTTGACTTCTGCCGATGGACTCCTCTCCTGGTGTTTTGGTCTCCACTCCCAAACTGGAGATCCTCCCTTCGAAGGGTTTTCACCATAAAACAGATCATTCTGGCGTTCACACTGGATCCTCCTTCTCTGAGTCTTCGTCAGGCCTTTGGGACACCATTGAGGAAGCTTAGTCTTCCAAACAGGCTGGTACTGTCTTTCACTGTGTCGGCTTGCATTACCCCTTATGTTTGGATCTCTAGAGAATATCTCTTCATCGGGCACCCTTGCATCATCCATCTCTTCAAGCTTTTCTAGACGAACACGCTTGCCGAGCCTGTCATGTACGCTGAGTTTGCCCCCAAGTCGATCATGCACCGACTCCTTTCTGATCGGCCTATCATAGCTTGCTTCTCGATCATCCGAACATGATCTCTTTCCCGACCGATCGGAGGGATAGTACCTGTTTCACTCAGGGCAATTATCGGCGGTGGGTAGCTTGATGCCTTCTTCCCAACAATGAACGAAGAAAGGACAATTCCAATGATCTTTATGTCGACACCATTCTCGCTCCTTTCTTCTTCCCGCTGCCGATATTGCTCCTCTTGAGAGCGTCGATATTCCTGTCGCGGTTGTCTGTGCATGATTACAACGCCATGTCCACGAGATCTCCCGACGCTATTACTTCCATCAGCAACTCTCTTGCCCTTCTTATCATCGGCACACACCTTTTTCCTTTCACATCATGCACAGCTATTTGATGTTTAGGATCTACCGATGCACTCTTCTTGGCGGCTTCCGATGTCAGTACTTTAACCTTCTCACTAGCTTTCACCATATTGCTAGGAAACGGGTGTTGGTCGATCTTCATTGGTTTCTGGGTTCTAGAATTTTTAAATTTAATTCGTCCAGCCCTGATTTCTGACTGCAATTGCTGCCTAAAGACTTTGCAATCATTGGTAGTGTATGAGGTTGCATCATGCCACTTATAGTACCTCATCCTTCTAAGCTCTTCAGCCGATGGAATCACTTGATTAGGCGTCAGCTTAATCCGCCCTTCTTGAAGCAACAGATCAAATATCCTATCGGCTTTAGCAGTATCAAAAGTGAATCTTTCAGCCTCCTTCTGACCAAATGGACAGGATATCGGCTTCTTATCCTTCATCCATTCAGCAACGCCGATATCTGTCCCGTCATCTGATTCAGACTCTTCCTCTTGTTCAATGAAAGATACCTTCTTGTTCCAAGTCTTCCTAGGCTCAAAAACTTTAACTTCCTGATCGGCAACTCTCTGCACGAGATGACTCAGGCTCTCGAACTCTTGAGATGCGTACTTGTCCTTGATATGTGGTAGCAATCCCTGGAAAGCCAAATCTGCCAATTGCCGATCATCCAGCACTAACCTGTAGCATTTATTCTTCACGTCCCGAAGCCTTTGGACGAAGCTTTCTACCGATTCGTCATTGCGCTGCTTTAGCTTGACCAAATCGGTAATCCTCTTCTCATGAACGCCAAAGAAGAAGTACTTGTGAAACCGTTTCTCCAGATCAGCACAAGTAATCATAGAATTTGGAGGAATCGAGATGAACCATGTAAAGGCCGATCCAGATAAAGATGATGAAAACAATCTTACCCTCAGCTTATCTCTGCTGGCTACCTCTTCACATTGGATAATGAAGCGATTGATGTGCTCCATTGTTGACGTGTCATCTTGGCCGGAAAACTTCATGAAATCTGGCACCTTATACCGATTCAGGAGAGGGATCAAGTCATATGCCTGAGGGTACAACGTCCGATAAGAGTACGTATTGACCTTAGGCTTGATACCGAACTGCTCTTTCATCACTTCGGCGATTTTATCGGCCCAGTACGCATCCTAATCCTGCCGATGGATCGGCTGGATATTGATTGGCTGGACTGGTTTATACGCCCCTTCTTGCCTCTGTGGCAAATAAGCTGACCCGATTGGCACAGGCGCAGCACCACCTTGCTGAATATTATGCACCGGTTGATTCACCGATGTATAACCTTGGGCACCCATTGGGGTATACTGCGGCATGATATTCATCGATCGATGCACCGATGTTTCATTCTGAATGTTCGTCGGGTAATGGTACTGTTGCGCTCCCGCTAGTTGGTGTCCAGGTTGCACCACCTGTTGTTGAATTGGACTAGTCCATGCAGGATTATAAGTCATCGACATATGATTTGCCGATAATTGATGGTTACCCGGCGCCTGCTGCTCCTGCACCCTGGAATAATCAACAAATTGGCCTCCTTGGTGCACTGATACCCCAGTTTGAGGACTCGTCATCATCATGGGATGGTTTACCATTGTCAAATCTTGTTGAATCATCAAAGAACTTGTCGATGGTTGCCCGTAAGGTACTTTGGGTATCGCCATCTGAAGATTTCCTAGCGGCAACTGCATGTCTGGAGAAGACGTGACATAATGCACTATCGGGCTCATCAGCTGTGCCAATATTGTCGATTCCATGGAAGCCTTTCTCGCTGCACTATTGCCTTGGATCAGTTTAGCATCAGTAGATGAATTCGGAGGCATACCGTATCCCCACCAGTTAACGGGAGCTGGCTGACTCTGGACTACATGTCTTGACATTGTCGACGCCACCAGATCGGTGTTCAACCGAACGACGCTTGCAGGGCTCGATCTCGGTGGTGTAACTTCATCAGTAGAAGGATTTACAGGTTCGAACGCTGGAGCCACCGATGAAGTCATGGCAGATGCCGATCCAGGTTGATGATACGTTGGACCAACATACCTAGGTGGTTGTCCTTCTTTGAAAGATTGCATGACAGCATTGTATACAATATTGGACAACACATTGGAGTGGCTAATCAACGTCTGATTTAACGCAGAATTAACCATGTCTTGTAACTTACCAGGATTGGCATCGAAAGTGACCTGCCGTGGCAACGACGGATCTTGCTTCTGCACTGCATCGCCGCTCCTGTTCAGGCTGAAGGATTTCAGATACAGTTGCTTGTTCTCCTCCATAGCCTGCTCCATAGCCTGCTTCTAATCATCTTTCAGATCTGCTTCGGAGACTTCAATGACGTTCTTCGGATCAACGTCAGTAGAATCGTGATCAATAGATGTATCTAGGGTCCCACCGGGTGTGCCAAAAGAGGTGTTGACACAAAAAGCGCCGGATCTGCGAACACCTCGGGCTTATACCCGAATTCGATATCCAAGGTGTGCCAGTCGATTTGACCAGTTAATCGACAAGGACGATAACTAGAACAAGATTGAATGAGACGACAGCGATACGCTCGGACGTCAAAGCTCAACTTGATCAAAACGCGGAACTTGCGAAGGCAAGAGAGGTCGTGTATATGCAACCCGTCGAGACGACGTAAGAACTCGTAGATAAGCTAGAACTAATGCGATAAAGTAGATGCTGGAAAAGTAGATAAACGTAATAGATTTGTATTTGATTGATTGTCTTCTCTACACCATCCCTGAGTACATATTTATACTCCGGTAAAAAGAGTTGTAAACAGACATGACTCATACCTAAACAGAACTCCTATTTTTAAGGAAATAAAACGACTCGTGCAAGAGTCAGACTCAAACTATAATAATAATGGTGGAGTGCGCATAGTCCCTTTTTCTCCGGTGATTGTGCGCACACATGGTGGAGTGCGCATAGTCCTTTTTTCTCCTACAGTGGCGTCAATGATTGAGATGGTGGTGCACACGCGCGCGTGGTGGGGTGTGGACGACGTCGGTGGGTGTGCACGCTCATCTTTTAGCATTTTCAATCTTAAATGATGAGGATGAAAATTGATTATATAGATCATCATGCTATGTTTCTACTCTACAACTTATCACACGCTCTTCGGCTCACTCTCTCCTACAGCAGGCATACGACACAGAAATATCTTCCTGATATGGCTAGTAGTACTATATACAAATATTAGTTTTTATTGATTTGTGACTAAATTATGATAATCTGAATATATTTTAATTGTGAGAATATAAACATGGCTTAGTATTTTTAATTTTTTATCTAGACAATTCTCTATTTAATGTGTCAATTGTTTTCACTTTATTAGTCTAATAAATAAACACCACAGACTTTTGTTTACTTTGGCGTATATTATTTATTTATTTAATTTATTTTTCCTTTGTTCAAAAGTTATAATCGTATTAGAACAAATAAAAAGTCATATAAAATAGATTTTGACCATTTATTTTTTATTATAATATAAAATTGGTGACAAAAACATCCATATCATCTTAAAGGTATTTTTAACACAATTTTATTGGTGTAAGTTCTAACTCTAAACATTCATAAAATTTAACTAATTATTATTTAAAATTTATGAAGTTTTGACTTTTTTTCTCTAGTCTAATACGTTTATGGTTTATGAATGGAGGTACTAAGGAAATGGCGCAATTTTTATTTGGAAAAGAGGGAAAAGTCGGGCTCAACAGCGTGGGCTGAACAAAACCGCATCCAAAATCAGACCAAACACCAAACTGGGGGTCTCCTGTCTCCTCTCCATTTCGAGCGTCACTCACTCAATCCCCATTCCTTCACGGAACCCAATGATCGGTCGAACTGCCACTGCCGCCGCCACTCGCCGCCGCCGCCGCCGCCTGCTGTGAAAGATCAAGAATTCGCCGCCGTCGCAGCCGATCTTCTCGTAAGTGTTCCCTCCCTTCTGCCCTCTGGACAGCGCCTACAAGAATCCGCCGCGAAGCTCTGATTTGTGCCCGGCGATCTCGTCCTTCTCAGAAGTGCAGGCTACCTGTATTCTTCGACGAGATGCCCCCGAAGGTCACCAAGCGGTGGGTGCCGGTCAACCGGCCGGGGGAAGCCTCGTCGTCTTCACACGGGCACTCGGGAGGAGGAGGAGGAGGTCGGGGAGTCGACCCCCCCACCGACCGCCTCAGCGCGCTGCCCGACGCGCTCCTCCACCACGTCTTGTCGTTCGTGAAGGCGTGGGACGCGGTGCGCACGTGCGTGCTCTCGCGGCGCTGGCGCGACCTCTGGGCCTCCGCGCCCTGCGTGGATGTCCGTGTGGGGCGGTACAGCGACCCGCCCCAGGACTTCGCCAAGTTCGTGTACCGGCTGCTGCTTGCTAGGGAAGCCCTTGCGCCCGTAGACACTCTCCGCCTGCGGTCACCCAGTGAGGAGGACGATGATGATTTCGACAATTCTGATGTTAAGATGTGGATCCGCCATGCAATCAGACGGAATGCTCGCGTTATTCAGCTGACCGGTCACCCCAATTTCTTTGCGGAGCTGGATTCTATGGACCTCGTCTCTCGCCACCTCAAAATCTTGAAACTCACCTATACTGATGTGTTTGATAGCTTCGCCAGGCAGCTGTCGTCTCGGTGCCCTTCTTTGGAGGAACTAGAGCTCAAGAACTGTTTGGTTGAGTGCCGCGAGATTACATCTGTCTCTCTCAAGAGGTTCACCATGGTCAAGTGCACTTTTGCTAAGAACTTCTCTGTTGATGCTCCAAACCTTGTGTTTGTGCAGTGCATCGCGCCAGAGACTTGGGTCCCTTTGTTCAAGAACTTTGGGGGGCTGGTAACAGGTAGTGTCATGCTTGATGACTCTTTGTTGAGTCGTGAGTTTAAAAGGTACCAAGAGGACGATGATGAATTTCCTGGAACAAGTGATGACGATGATGACAACAACAATAAATTTGCCCCTAAATATGTTCCTGATTCTGATGACAGTGATGATATCCTCAGTGATGATATGCAATTCTTAGATAATTATTGTAATGAGCATTATTTACCAGATCTTATCAAGGACAATTATGATTATGGAAGTAATATCAATAGTGATAGTGACACCTATGAGTACAGTGAGATTGCAAATGGCTATGAAGACAATCAGTTTGGAAACTGTGATGTTGGACTTGATCACACTAGGGGCAATAAAGATCATGGTAGCAGTTCAAAGCTTATCATTAATGATTATAAAAAATTTGGTGGCCAAAATGTTCTTCATAGCCTTTCAAATGCTCGATATCTGGAGCTGCTGGGTCATTCTGGAGAGGTACTTACATTCTATAATTCTGTTGTTTATTTTTTTCGTAATTCCTTAATTCTTTTGAACAGTGCATTTATTACGCAGTGTCTCTTGGTCTGCTGAATACATTATGAATTTGAGGGTGTCTTAGTAATCATTCAACATTTTCCTTTCCATATCATTGCTGATTTTAGGGGTGGATCCAGCTTTTTATATTATCATTGAATTCACAAACTGAAATGGTTAGTGCACCAAACATCAGATGCTTCCAAGTTTCTAACCCTCCTAAATTGTTGCAAGTTGGAACATCAATCACGAAATCAAAATTTATGATTTTCTCATAGGGATGTGTTTTATCAGTTCAATGCGAGCTGTCTATTTTTATGCTATTGTACTGCATGTTTGCTTTACATATTTTTACCAGAATAGTGTAAAGTAATTTACTTTTCACTCTTTTCAGTTCTTGGCCCTCAGCCTACAATAATAAAAATTAGAGTTAATCGTTCAGGTTGATAGAGCACTTATAAGTACCTCTGTATTCAAATTAAGTCAATCAGCTAACTGCAAACAAAAAACAAAACTAAGCATGTTATATATGTTGACAATATTATCTCTTTTGAAGCGAATTTGGTGTTTATTTTGCTATATACATTTTCTTTCAGTCTATCCTATAAACTCAAGCCTGTATCAGGACAATTTTGACATGTAGTTTCATTCACCAGGAAAAAAAAGTACACTTTCCAAATGTAGTTTTGTTAGCAAAAAGCTGGATGATAATTCCTATCTGAAGAGTCTTATACCTTTCCACTTGGTTTATTATTATTCATTGTTGTTGTGGTGTGTTGTAAACAGTAAACAACTCACTCCTATTTAAATATGAAGGTCATTATGAGGAGAGAATCGATAAATTGTCCAACTTTTAGCAACCTGAAGACGTTGGCCCTTGGAGAATGGTGTATCACTACAGTTGCTGACTTTGACATATTACTTCTCTTGCTTCAGCATTCACCTAGTCTGGAGAAGCTTTATCTTCAGCTTGAAATGGTACGAACATGTACATATTTGATCGGTGTTTCTGAATGCTGACACAAAAATTTAATGAAGTTGATTTTTTTTTTGTCCGTCCTTCAAAAAGAACTGTGACATCCAGAAGGCATTGCGAAGAGGTATAAAACCAAAGGGAGGATCATTTGCTTGCAAACATCTTAGTATGGTGAAGATCAGATGCACCAAGGACGATTCAAGAGTCCATATGTTGGCGCAGTTGTTTAGGTCTAATGGTCTGCCACTTAAGAAGATTTATGTCCGTCGGAGTGGGAGTTTCTGTGAGTACCTTGTGTCCATATCTTTGGTTTCTGCACTATTGTTGTTTCCACTCGTCATACAACACATCATTGAAGTTTCTGTTGCAATAGGATTTCTTTTTCTGGCTACCCATGTTTTGTTATCCTGTCATGAACCTTTTCCTTTTTCTGTTCATGTAAATCTTTGCATTCACTAACTTTCCGTTGTTTTGTGCAGACCTCCGTAACTTGAAGCTGGAGAGGGGCATTGCCATCGATGAAAAACAGAAATGTGCGATGTGTGACAAATATGTACTCTTTTCAGTACCTTGTAGACCTGTTTCAGCTCTAGTTGATGATAGGAACATCATTTGTGCAGAGAACTTGAAGGACATTTGGCGATAAAACGCATTGATGGTCTCGTACATCTCTATCAAGTTGTCTTGTCAGTTGATATCGTTTGAAGAACAAAATTCAGAATTGAGTACCTTGGGTTAATAAACTGTGGTTTAATACCCTGTGTTATTCGTGTTTTTGCTTTCTTTTAACACATCGTGGTTTAGTACCATGTGGTTCAGTTTCAAGTTTCTAGTGTGTATGGTAGGGGCATCTATCTATGTTCAACATATTCTCTAATCTCTAACACCAAGTCGAGCCCCTACCCCCGAGGTAAAAAAACATGCTCCAACGAGACCTCTACTAGGGCTTAGGTGGTCACCCAAATTCATCTTCCAGAGTCCAGACCAATTCCTGGGCTTACCCTCAGACCCATCTTGCATTGCTTCGACACCCGCTCACAGGAACTCTTTCCACTTCGGTGACCCTCCTCCCCCAATCCTTTTCCCTCCTTTCTCTGACTCGACGCCAACTTGATGCATGCCCCCTCGGGCGAGATTCGTTGCCATAGATTTGCGTCGAGTGGCCCACGGGGAGCGCGGCGGAATCCCCTCCTTTGGTCATGCATCTATTTCTTTTCCTTTTTGTTTTCCTTTTCCTTTCCTTTTTTCCTTTTTCTTTTCACTATATTGTTTTTTCTTCTTTTATTTTTGTTTTTCTTTTTTCTTTGTATTATGTGGTCTTTGATTTGTATTTTCACTTTTTATTCTTATCTTTATTTTATTTATTTTTAGTTTTTACCAAAATAATTACTTTTCCTTTCATTTTTTGTTTTCATGTTTTTTTTTCTTTCTCCCCCTTTACCTCTCTTTTCTCTTTTATGTTTCATTTAGATTTTTCCATTTTGGCTCTAATTTTATAGTTTTATTTTGTTATTCATATTTTTATTTTGCATCTTTTTATTCTATGTTATTTGACTATAATTGATTAATTTACTAATTTTATTTTTTATATTTCATGATATATGTGATGTTCAAGTATTATAGATGTGATTTTATATGATGTATTTTTTGATGTCTATGAGTAGAAATATGGTGTTCAACGATGTATTTTATTAGTTCAATACACATTCATTGATGTTATATGATATATTTTGTAATGTTCGATAGCCTTTTTATTTTTTTATTTGACTCTAATTAATTACTTCACTTATTTTTTTATTTTACATTTTATGATATTTGCGATATTCATGTAGTATACATACGATGTTGTATGCTATACCGAGTGATATTAGTTTAGTGCTAAAGTAGTGTTCTACGGTATATTTTGTGATGTTTCGTAGTATACACTGATATTCTAGAATATATGTTGTGATATTTTGTAGCATTTTTTTTTATTTGACTAATTACTTCATTAATTTTTTTTGTATTTCATAATGTTTACATAGTATACATATGATCTTATATGCAATATTTTGTGATGTTTGTGTATTGTTTATGTGATGTTCTACAATGTATTTATGATATTCTATAGTATATATGTAAATAATTGTTTTTCTAAATATACCTAAGTGGAATCTTGATTTGAGGATCTATTGTGAGAAAAATAGTGGTGTAATCGAAATTTAATTTTGAAACTCAATTTAGAAAATATAACTTTTTTAACTTTTAAACAATATGCACATTGATATCAGTCAATTTATAAGTTCACATGTTGCATGTTGGCGACGCGCAGATGCGACCAGGCCGTGCGCATCTCCTCCTCGTGCCGCGTGACCCAAATGTCGAGCCGCTCTCCTTCTGGCGCCATGTGACCAGGCCGCGCCCCGGTTGGCCCTCGCACCCAGGGCCAAGCCGCGCACCTTCGACGCCTTGGGATTCTAGGACAAAGGGTTATGGATACCTTATAATTATTTATATTTATTGTTTCTATAAACTCTAATTTGTTTTATGTATGGGTTCACAGTGTATTGTAATAATATCACAATGTCCTGTTAAATCTATATTGTACGGAATTAAAATAAAATCTTGATAGTTTTTTTAGCTAATTGTAAGACATAAATTTTTTTAGTCCACTGGCGGACAGTATTATGAGAGGTTGAGAGCTGAGCTGAACAGATGTGGAGAAGTTGTCCACTCTACTTGCACTTGTTGTACCCAGGCAGCATCTCCAGGCGATTAAAATTCCCCCACTGGCTCCAATTGAAGGCAGAGATATGTAATTATTATCAAAATCACTACCCAGCATGTAAAGCACAATCTGCCGAGAGATTGCAGTCATTTTTGTTTCTTGTAAACATACAACATCAATTTTATAGGAGTCTACAATTACTCGGACAACATCTCGTCTAGCTACCGAATTAAGCCCCCTTACATTCCAAATCAATATATGTGATGGGTCCATTTTAATATTAAGAGAGAGTCAAAAGCGACGACCAAAAACCGAAAGAGCCCATCATCATACCAGACATTCAACTGGCTCCTCAATAGGGACGTCATCTGGAGAAGTCCATCCAAAAAGAGCAGCCATTGCCTTGATGTGCAGGAATGATAGAGGTTGTCGAAAGCGTTGTGCATACTCCTCTGATATGCACTGGCTGAGCTGCTCCCTTTCCTCTTCTAAATTCATGTCCAAGGCCCTCATAACCTGTTTCTTCAGATATCCAGGGCAGGCCTCTGTACTTGGCACTCCCAATCCAGCGAGGCGCGGCTTCTTCACGGTACTTCACTGGGTGGCGGATCCATTTTCCTCCTTCGCTTGTTGATGTGCGGATTTTTTTTTGTTGATAATAAGCGATTATATATATATATATATATATATATATATATATATATATATATATATATATATATATATATATATATATTGCAGTTGTACAGAGTTCAGTGCATCCACTAGAGGGCACCGGTGACAATGGTTCTAGGAGCACGCAGGCTCAGAAAGTGAACCAGAATCAGAGAAAGCCTGTGTAGCTAGGAAGTGAGCTGTGGTGTTGAGATTTCTGTTGATTTTGAAGACCGTTGCTCGTCGATGCATAGTACTGTTGGTGAATATCTGTGTGAAACCCTTAATTGGCCAATCTGGCAGGAGCCCCCCATGTAGCTTAGAAAGCCAGCTGATGAACTGTGTTGCGGGCTGGAAGGACTGGATGACCCCGCCACATAAGGTCCTCCATTAGTCCTTCTGGTGCGCCGAAGAGAGTACACTCGGATGGGGCGAAGGTCACTTGCTGGTGCGCTGCACGGCACCCGCGGAGTAACATTACACAAGGACATTTTCCCCCTATTCGTGAAGTTTGAAAAGAACTCAGCATGATTTTTGTATCCTTTCCAGGCATCGATTGTGACAGCAGTTCTTTCCATGGTGCAGAGCAACCTTTGCAATTCTGAATATCGTTGTTCTCTTTTGCCCTGGCTGTAAGTACTAACATCCTTATAGCCTTGCTGTGGGTTGAGAGAATTGTACTTGGAAGTTCCGAGATCTCCATGTTTTGTCTGAAACCAACAAAATTTATTTGTATAAAAAACGAGACGTAGGGTGTGCTTGGTTTGAGGACAAGGGTGGATGGGATATGGCATGTAATCTGTTTGGTTAGACGGATGAGACGAGTCATTTTTCTATTTGGTTTTTTGTTTGGCTGGATGGACAAGGGAGATGCAGTCACCACCTAGCCAAATTGGTGGTGATATTACCCCCTTCAAACATGCACAACAGCTACAACACATACATAAACACACATGAAACCTTGATAAACACATGGATTGTCCAAACTGAAATTACATATATAAATAATTATCAGGTTTTAGAACTTCCTCACATTACATACAAAATATATAATAACCCAAGAGTGCAATGTTTGATGGGTTACAATCTGCTACAAAATATAGATTAACCCGCAATGCACTGTCTATGGGGTACTCGTGTGCAACAAGACATAGCAGTCATATCTTCAGTTTGCAGGGAAGTGCTCAGTAATGAACTTTGCAGCCCAGTTCAACTTGTGAGCAAAAGACAGAGAACAAAAGGCTCTAGCTTTGGTTGGCGGTCAACAAGATGCTCATGGTAAAATGACAAATGAGTGTCATTAAAGCCTGGAAGACTACAAACAGCATCATACAAACCTTCAGGAAGTTCATCATGCGCTCCAACCTTCTCTATAGCACAAGAGATTCTTTCGCCAACTTCTTTCATTGCTTGTATGAGTCCATCATCTTCCCTCTCCCTTTCAGTTGTCTTTGCTCTTTTGTTAGGTCTGGTAACTAAAGATGTCGCTCCATCAGCCGCAGTTGCAGCATCACCACCATCTTCACCTTGTTCATTTTCACCAATTCCAGTTGCTAGAGGCTCATTTGATCCCTTCGCATACTTTCCTGTGGCCACAGCTGCACCAAAGATAGTAGCCATCTCACCATAGTTCTCAATAGGCTTGTTGAAGTACTCCCCATCAGATTTATGGTCCTTGCAATATATGGACAAACTATGGTTCAGATAATCAATTCTCATTCTCTCTTTCCTCCATTGTACCATAGCTAATGCAGTGTCTACGTTGACCCCTTTTCCTTTTCCTAGACCTAACAACAATCGCCATCATGGAAAGCAACATATGAGCTGCAGCTGCATAAATCAAGATCTTGGTCCTCTTGTCCATCAGCTAAACTGAAGAAAAAGAATCAAATCTGAACATAAAAAAGACAATATCCACATGTTACAAGTCCAGATCTATGGATATCCAAAAGCAAGAATGCAATGTCACTTCAATCAACTACCAATCCTATTTTCTATTCTCAGATTAACTAGATTTTTTACCAAGGGATTAGGATTAGTGAGAGGAATATTTCATACCTGCTCCTTGCTCCCTGCTGCGCGAGACGGAAAGCAAAGGGGCAACGGCAGCAGGGACGAGCAGAAGAGATGTACCGCACGGACCTGCTCCTTGCTGCTGCTGTGCGACCGGTGGAGGAGATTTGCGGCCCGTGCGTGGTGGTGCGGCCTCCCGTCTGCTGTCGAGGAAGCTGCGGCCGAAGGGAGATGTGCCTGGTGGAGAGAGTCAAATGGCCGGGGCAAAGCGAGCAACGCCTGGTCGGGGCAACGCGAGCAGCGCCGCCGTGTAGAGAGCAGGAGTGGAGAGAGAGGACACTGGAGGAGAGTGGTGACGGTGAAGATAAGGACAGGAGGTGAGGAAAATATGCGCGCGCTGCGGTGCTGATTTCCCGCGCGTCCGCGATGACCGTGGATAAGCTGGTCCGCTCGCTCGTGGTGGCTGCATTGTACTACATCTAATCGAAATATACCCATGTTCTAGATATTCATGCATAGCTTATTCATGGAACCAAACTACTCTCATCTAGGGATATTCATATCCCATTCTGGATATCTCATAAACCAAACACATCCTAAGGCTTGCAGTGAATCACTTACAAGTTTAGTGGCTAAAAATAGCTTTTTGAATATCATTGATTTCAGTGACACACATGGACATGTTAAAAAACAACTATTCTAATTTACTCATGAAATGAATAAATCAAATAAACAATTCTGAATCTCGATACAATTTCGATAAAAAAAAAGGTTTAATAACATTGTTCCGTTCTGAATTCTTCGTATTATTCAAATGCCTTTGGGATTCATGAATCTGGAAATATTATTCAATTTCAGAATCCAATGTTGTAATGAAACAAGTGACAAACTCGCACACTGCCTAGAAATCACCTGTGCGAATCTCCACCACGTCCTTAGATTTATAGTAGAAGACGAACTCCTCTCTGTGTAAATTATTAAAGTATAAAATCCTAGTGGATAATTGTACTTTTAAAGATCCCATTAGCCCATTCTAGGTGGTTCCCAAGAGGCCAAGAAATAGCATTATTTAGTCATCTTTATACTGCAAATACTAGCTTATTTAGACACATATGACATAATTCATATCATTTTAAAGGGTACAGCTAGCCTCAAGTCGTCAATACTAAGGTGGTGATGGACACTCGAACTCAAGTAAGGGAGACGCACAGCTCAGTGGCGGTCTCTAACACATATAATATAGCACCATGTGTCTATAGGATTGCTAATTGTGTGCTAACATGGAAAACTATATACATATAAATCTGAATCGATCTAAACAGACTTTGACCAACTAAGCCTCCATGCTGTAAAACTCTTCTCGCAGTACAGATTCTCGATAACAGACCAACTTTGTTTCAGAATAACTGAATCTATGCTTCTTGAAATCCATACATGCTCAGGTCATGGTTGAACTGCATAAGAGAGAATGTAACCTGTCAACTCAACGAGAAAACTTAAATCCATCAATGAGGCATTACTCTAACAAGTATAGCAATAGATTCTGAGTATTACTTACAGGTAGAACTTTAACAGAATATTTTGTTATGTTTGGATCTACGCCTTTCCCTTAGCTAGCAGCCTGAAAATACAAAACAAGCCATTACCAACACAAAACAAAGTAAGATGTATTGACGCCACTGACATTACGCTAAAGAAAAAATGTCCACAACTCCATAACAAAATATAAGTGCTTCCTGACCATGAAAGAATGAAATCAAGTTTTAGTATTGTACACAGTAAGCATGTAACATGCTTAAGGATACTACAAACAATAAATTTAGGTTAGAATTCTGCATTAGTTCTTTCTCGAATTGAAAACACCATAGCTTAACTGAACCGTGCTTCCTAATAAACTACCAAAACTCCCTGAAGTGGATTGAATCAAGAGGGCATATATTTCCTGAAAACTTGGTTAATATCTGCAATAACAGAACAATCTAATTTTGAACCATTTTCCTCAAACCAGGGCATGACTTCGAGATTGTTGAACATCTTATGCAGTAGTTTCTTCCTTCTGAGATCATCCAAACACTACATTAACTAGAAATAGCAGCTTATCATCCTTAAGCCGTGCAGCCAAATGAAATTACAAAGAACACCACATCATGTGTCATGTAGTATATGGACAGCATGGTAGCTTCACCAGGCACACCATCGACTTAGAGATAAGCCAGCACATCTTCAGGTTAGTTAAGTTGTTCAGAGATAAGTTAGTTTCAGTTGAGGATTTGTTAGGAGTAAACTTAAAGATCAAGTTGTTATTGTTAGCTCTTTCCATATAAGCAGAGACCCGGCATTCATTCTTTGTCAAGCAAGAAGTACTAGCCTATCTCCTCTTCCTGTCCTACCTCATTGGTGCGGTGACGCCATGGAACCGCGCACCGGCGAGGTACAGGACCATGTCTCGTTACTAGCTCCAAATGCAACCTATGCTGAATCCCTTCCACCACTTTCCCTTCCCATGACATCAAGACTGATGACAAAAAAAATTAACACACAATAGAATTATTAAGTAATTTCGCAATCACTAAGGTCACAACAGAACAGTTTCACAACACCGGTTTGCATAGGTTTAGGCAACTCAAATGAAGGATAGTACACTGTCTTCTTGTGTATTGATTGCGTATTAGAATTAGCAAAGCCTATGAACTCGTTGACTTGTGTTTGACTTGGGTCGGCGGCTCCAAACCTTGTATCTATCAGTTGTTATTGGCCTTTTGGCCTGAGTAAAATAATACAAGATATGTTACAACCCCCCAGATATAATTTGGTGATGCAAACATGTGCATGTTCACATACTGGCGAAATTGTGCTTACTTTCACAAGGAACAACTGGATTTGTTCTGCAACTTCCAACTTCTTTTTGATATAATCATAATAGGTCTTAGGTTTCGGAAACTGAAAGTATGTTAAAGCTTTCACATTAGCAAAATCATGCAAATGGGGACAAGCATTAGGAACCAGAATGCAGAAATAGAAGCAACTAACAAGCTTTTTGACAGCATCCTTGATCAACTGCTGAGCTAGATGTTCTGTGGCCTGCAGAAGACAGATAAATGTTACAAATGTGACGGATATTCAATTAGACTTGTATCTCAAACAAACCGAACTTACATCGGCAGGAATTTCAGCCAGGAAGGTATCATACTGGAGAATAGACAAGTGGAAGAATTATAGTGAGACAATGTGGGGGACAAAATGGAAAACCATCATGGAATATATTAGCCTCTGAAGAAGAAAGACATACCGTATCTTTAATGGAACCAGGCTTTGAACTGTGGTTCTTAGGATTTTCTTCGTATTTAAGCTCAGGTTCCATTAGCAAACTGAACAAGGGACAAATATCTTGTTTTCGTGTATTTGCCTCAAAGCACGATAGAAATCCATCTAGCAATTTTGAAAGAAGGAAATGCCTGTCATTAAGCACATACAGCTGAAACAAATGGGAGGGGGGAAGGCACCATAATAAGTTGTTTAATTCTGCATACTAAGGCAAATAACCTAACCTCTTGCTTAGTAACCCGTTTCCAAATCTCAAAATAGAGTCGAGCACACTCATTATGGCGATTACAATCAAACCGAATGCTCCACAGAAACTCCTGAATAGAAGTCAGAATTTCAGATACCATCCCTACTTGAGGGACCACAAAATTAATATTCGTGAGGCGTTACCTTGACTGAGGAGAAAAACAGTTTCCTATAAATCTTGCGAAAGCCTACAGCAATCTTCAGTGCTCGAAGAAAAGTCAAAGCCTGAAATCCTTTCCACTAAGGAACAGAAATGGTTATACAATGGGGGTGAGACTGTAGCATCAACACACTTTTATTAATGGCAGACTTTTAGGGAGACAATTTACCTGGAGCTTCCAGTCTTCCAGGTCAGTTACAATCCCCTGCACATAACATAAAGGCAATCAGACCAAGATGACATATGGTCCGCTAGATAACAATCGAACACATGGATACCTTAGTTTCCATTTCTAACTTCTCGTAGTACTTGAC
Source organism: Microstegium vimineum (assembly GCA_022036555.1). NCBI lineage: Eukaryota > Viridiplantae > Streptophyta > Magnoliopsida > Poales > Poaceae > Microstegium > Microstegium vimineum. The sequence continues at coordinate 11,174,601 of CM039135.1, read as the reverse complement.
AAATTCTTGATCAACCTCATATATATCATTAGTTTCGCGGTAATTGACCGGGTCGAGATACGCATACTGCACAAAGAGAACATTACCAGTGGCACATAAGTTGCTAGTAACAGGAGAGGTGACATTAGAGGTTGCTAGTAGCAGCAGAAGTGACATCAGGGGAGTATGTCCATTGCAGCTTGCTTCTGCATTGATTACTCCTGGATGAGCAAAGCCCCCCCCCCCCCCCCCCCCCCCCCCCCACACACACACATATGGAGAAACAACCCATATAAAAGTGCCATATAAGCAACCCAACAGTCTAATGTCTACACCATTAGGGGTTTACAAGAATGGCATTTCATTTTTCCAATGGGAGCAGAAGCAGCTTATTAAGCTAAGAAATAATATGGTCATGTGTGCATAGCAACCCAATTTGTTTTTTATTTAACATGATTGGATGTTTAAGCAGTGAATTAAATGCAATCAGTCAAGCGTTACCGACAGTGTTACGAAGCAACAGCCACTGATAGTCCTGGAAGCCACCAATCTCGCAGAATTCTGTGTCGAAGTACCATTCAAAGCTCTGCTCGTACATTTCAAAGTATCCATTGTCCTCAAGAGCGGCTGAAGAGTACTCTGTTTTCAGCTCTTCAACATCTCGTGCCTGCCCTTCTTTCAATAGCTACAAATACAGAGCAGAAAGTAAATTAAACACAAAATCAGAGAGAGTGTACATGTCCCCGCGGGGAGGGGAGGACATGTTACCTCATGAGCTCTAATCCGACACAGGGCTAGGCGTTCCATGAGTTTTGTAACCTCTGACGCCTCAAGTTCCTGGATTTTGGCCCAAGACTCGGGATTGTCATCAGGAGCTCTACTGGCCAACTTGTCGAGATAAGAATCAAAAAAGTTTCTGAGCTCATAAGGATCCCAATTAACGGATTCCATTTGTTGCTCCTCTGCATCGTTGGCAACCTTCTTGTCAGTGTGTTCACCATTATTATCTCCAGCAATCCTGCTGCTGACACGCATATCTTCCTTCTCCTCACCCTTGCACGTGCCTTCTGTGTCCATGACTAACATTGATGCTTCTTCTTTTTCAGATGATCTGCTACCAGAGTGCTGCTTCGGCCGAGTGGATCTCGCAATCTCCGGAACAGCAACATCTATCCCGTCAGTTGCCGAAATTGCAGCGTGTTCGCGGTTGTTTCTCATGCTCCTCCCTTCTCCCGCACAAGCGCTCTTTTCCTTTGGAGCCGCAGAGACTCCTCCTGATCCATGCGAGCAGCTAGTGTCGCGGGCCGGATTACCCATCGCAGGCAAAGCAGGAGCCAAACCCTAATCGATCCTGATCCTGATCCTGAGACGCCCCCAACAAATAACCCGGGGCGGAACTCCTCTGCAATTCGACCCGAAGCGTCGAGGAGGCTTTTTTTTTTTTTTTTTCCTTCTCGGAAAGCTTTTTTCCCTTCAGACATTGGCTCCAGGCATATCGCCGGAGACAAGATCCATCACAAATGCGGGGACTTGGCTCAAGAACACAGCAGAACCAGAGCAAACCATGCTCGCCCCATGTTTTGCAAGACTATCAGCCACTTTGTTGAAACACCCTCGGACACTGCCGAATACTACAGACGTCAAAGTATGTTCTCATGTAGTCTTTAATTTGCCTGAAAAGACTTCCATCCACATGTCGATCAAGATCATTTGTTGTTATTGCTCTTCTCAGCTCTGAAGCATCTGTCTCAAGGATAATATTTGACATCCCCAACTGAGCTGCTCTCTCCAAACTAAAAAGGGCAGCAAGAGCTTCACTTTGTAACGGACTAGTCACTCGTGGAAGATAACCTGAACCTCCCTTTAGAAAGGTGCCTGCACTATCCCTCGCCACAAAGCCACATCCTCCATGTCCCGTAGCTTCTGTAAATGCGCCATCTATGTTTATTTTGTACATGTAATTTGGTGGTGCTTCCCATTTCTGAACTCGAGGAAGCTTTGTATCACATATATGGGGATTCGACTCCTTTTTATTTTCTTTTTCGTTTTTTTTATTTTGTGGTCTTTATTTTTCTTTTCCCTTTATTATTCTTATTTATTATTTTTACCCTATTATTTATTTTTATTCATTTTCCATTTTCATCTTTTTTTTCTTTTCTTTTATTTACTTCTCTTTCCTTTTTGTTTTTCGTGTAGATTTCTTTCATTTTATTTTTCATTTTTTTATTTTGATTTTACATCTTTTTATTTTGTGTTATTTGACTCTAATTAATTAATTCACTAATTTTATCCTTTTACATTTCATGATATATGTGATGTTAGATGTGATTTTTTATGATATATTTTTTTATGTCTATAAGTAGAAATGTGATATTCTACTATGTATGTTGTGATTCTCAGCACACATACATTAATGTTCTAGATATATATTGTGATGTTTGGTAGTTTTATTCTTATTTTTATTTCTCTAATTAATAAATTCACTAATTTAGTTTTTATTTTTTGATATTTATGATGTTTATCTAGTATATATATAATGTTCTATGCTATACACAGTGATGTTCATTTAGTATTAACGTTATGTTTTACTATGTATTTTTCTATGTTCTATGATGTATTTTTTTATGTTCGGTTGTATACATTGATGTTGTAGGATATATTTTGTAATATTCGGTAATATTTCTTCTTCTTTTTATTCGACCATAATTAATTATTTTACTTTTTTATTTCATGATATATGTGATGTTTACACAGTACACATATGATGCTCTATGTAATATTTTTATGATGTTCGTGCAATTTTAATGTGATGTTGTATGATGTATTTATTATATTCCGTAGTGCATATGTAATTATTTTTTCTAATTATATCCAAGTGAGATCTCCATATGAAGGATTTAGTAAGAAACATAGTGGTGCAATCAAAATTTAAGTTTGAAACTCCGTTTAGAAAGTATAACTTTTCTAACTTTCAAACACCTGTGCAAACATGCGCTATTTTTTGTGACAAAAGAAAGAATGATATTAGATAATAGCGGCGTGCATCTAACAAACACTCTGGATTAGTCTACAAATTCATCTAAATTAGACATACGCTATCCGGCCACAAGCCTGAAACTGCCTAAAATATATCTGTAGCTCCAACGGGCATAAAGAGGACAATGTATATATTCCGACCCTAATTAAATCTAGCTGTAATTCATATCACTATCCATTGTCTTACCATAAAGTACAAATGAATTGTAACCTCATATTGCATATCAACATTTCAGGAAAAAAGATCAGAATTGAACAATTGCGTGTAGCCAGAGAACAAAATTTAACTGGGCTCGTTCATCATGAGCCCAACTCGCTACGATAATACTAGTTGGCCCAATCCAAAGCCTGCAGAATACTAGAAAAGCCCATCGGAATCCAAAACGTCAGGCGCCCGTTGGCGTACACGATACGCAGCTACTCCTCGTCCGTGCCGTTTGAATTTTGAAATCACGAGTCTTCCCAGATAATAACCGCACGCCACTCCGCAGTCCGCACCATTCGTCCTCGACGGCGAAAACCGCAGCCCACCACCTGCTCGACGAAATGCGCCGACGGTCGCCACCGCGCCGGCGCCGTGCGGGCGAGGAGGAGGATGCGCCTCCAGCAGCGGACCGCCTCAGCGCGCTCCCCGACGCGCTCCTGCACCACGTCATGTCGTCCCTCAAGGCGTGGGAGGTGGTGCGCACCTGCGTGCTCTCGCGGCGGTGGCGCCACCTGTGGGCGTCCGCGCCCTGCGTCGACCTCTGCCTCCGCCCCGGCCGCGCCGACGGCGACACCGCGCCGGAGGACTTCCCCCGCTTCGCACGTCGCCTCTTCCGCCGCCGGGACGCGTCGGTGTCCGTGGATACGCTCCGCCTGCGGTCCAGCGACGTCGACGGCGCCTTCGACGAGGACTACGCCAAGTCCTGGATCCGCACCGCGGTCAAGCGCAAGGCTCGAGTCGTTCATCTGATCGGCCATCGCAACGGCCTCGCGGAGCTCGAGCACGCGGCCTTCGTCTCCCGCCACCTCAGGATCTTGAAGCTGTCCTATGCCCACCTCGACCACAACCGCCTCACGCAGCTTTCTTCGAGGTGCCCGTCTTTGGAGGAAATGGATCTTAAGGATTGCTTGATTTCGGGCCGTGTGATTGCGTCCTCCTCTCTCAAGACCTTGGCGATGGTCAAATGCAATATACATATATTTTGGGGCCTCACTATCAATGCTCCGAACCTTGTGCTGCTGCGCTGCATTAAACGAATCGGCCAAGCTCCATCTCTGAAGAACTTGGGGTCGCTTGTTGTAGGCACCATCATACTTGATGACTATTGTTTCAGTGATGATTTTGAGGACTTCAGCCAGGACGAACTTGATGAAACCACTGATGACGTCATGACGATGAATTAGATGATACCAGAAATGGTTATGATATGAACAGGAAGAGCAAGACGAAACCTATGATGACGACCTAGATGGAGACAGTGATTATGTTGATGAAACCAGAGACGATGACAGTGATGATGGTACGAAATGGAGGTGCAAGACTGGAGCTGGATATGGATTTTACTTACATCAGAAAAGACATACGCCTGGTGGATACAAGGATGCTAATGATTATGGTAGTGATATTGAAAGTGATGATAATACCTACGAATATAGTGAGATTGCAAGTGACTTTCATGGATGTGGTTATGATGATGTTGGACAGAGTTCAAGGAAAGATGGTAACCTTCAGGCGAATGGTGAAAATTCTGGATGCAGTGACCATAAAATTTCAGGTGGACATAATATTATTCACAGCCTTTCAAACGCTACAAGTTTGGAGCTGCTAGCAGATGCTGGAGAGGTAAAAAAAATCATCTCCTTTTGCTTATGGCTTATGTCTGTATCTCTTGTGGAGTATGATCTCTGGTGGTCCATTGGACATATAGTCATAATTAATTATCATCCCGGGATAGTCTATTCTTGGTTTGTCCAATGAAATGGCTATTTAAGTTTTCACCAAAACACAGGGTGTCCAGTGCTCATATGTTTTGTACATTTTACCTTGTAGTAGCATGCCAGTTGCATCACCCAGTCTCATTACTCGAAGCTAATCTGTGGAAGAATTTGAATAGAGAGCAGTCCTATGTTTTCCATTATCAATGTACATGAGCAATAGACTGGCCAAGGGACAATCGTTTGTCATATCTTGTTTTTGCAACAGCGCATCTCCTGAAATAATCGCTATCTATGCATTACCACAGTATTAATTTATTAGAGTTGTTTAGTCTCGACATCAGTCTAAGGACTATTCACGTTTTTACCTTCATATTTGAAAATAAAACATCCCATTTTAGTCTATTCTTGGTTTGTCCAATGAAATCCCTATTTAAGTTTACACCAAAACACAGGGCATCCAATGCACATATTTTGTACATTTGGTCCTTTAGTACCATGCTAGTAGCATCACTTGATCTCATTAATTGTAGTTAATCTGTGGAAGAATTGAATAGAGGGCAGTTCTATGTTTTCCATTATCAATGTAGATGAGGAATCATTTGCCAATTCTTGTTTTTGCAAAAGTGCATCTCCTGAAATAGCTATCTATGCATTATCACAGTATTAACTTATTAGATACTTGTTTAGTCTCGACATCAGTCTATGGACTATTCACGTTTTTACCTTCATACTCGAAAAGAAAATCACATCCCATTTCAGCAAAACATGATATCCTTCTGGCACTACATCACTGTTTTTATACATTTTGCTCTTTAGTGGCATACTAGCACTACCTGATTTTTACTCAGCCTGACTTAGAAAGAGTTGAGCTAAAAATAGTAATTTGATTTCCCTCATGAACCATAGCAGCTGAATCTCCTAAAATAGCTGATGTTTATGTATAAGCACACGATTACTTCATAGAAGAAACCTTGTGGCTTGACACACCTCTATTGGACAATCCCCATTCACACATTCATACTAGAAAATAAAGATGCATCTCACTGTAGGTGATAATAATCCCTTGTCATTTCTTTATGTTTATTTTTCTTCTGTGCTTATTGAATTGTCAATTAGTTGCTTTCCTTCACAAATGAAGGTTGATTCAATGCCTATTCTTCTTTGCTGAAACCTTAGTTTTATGATATGAAGGTGATTCTGACCAGAGAACTGAAGAGCAGCCCAAGTTTTAGCAACCTGAAGACCTTGTCTCTTGGCGAGTGGTCTATGGCTGCTGAGTTTGATCCATTACTCCTCTTTCTGCAGCGTTCACCTAATTTGGAGAAGCTTTTTCTTGAACTTAAACTGGTATGAACATTTACATATCTTCTGTATGCTACTTGAGTTTTCGAGTATCTCGGTACATGTTTAATAACAATAATGTTTTTGTGGAAAAAGAACTTCAATGTGAGGAAGCAAATGGAAATCGGTGTCAAACCAAATGGAAGATCATTTGCCTGCAAACACCTTGGAATGGTGAAGATCAAATGCTCTAAGGATGACGTACGAGTCCATAAGCTGGCACGGTTGTTCAAGGCTAATGGAGTATCAGTTGAGAAGATTTTTGTCCGTCGTACTGGTAGCGCATGTGAGTCATACCTTCTCTCTTACACGACTGATTTTCATAACTATTTGCAATGCCAAAGCTATATCACTACTACTTATTTGTCCTTGAAATGCTGTATACCATGGCTCAGTTGAAGTATAGCTACATGATATTTTTTTGTAGTATATTATTGTACCAATTGGGTAAGCAAGCCATTCTGTTTACTAAAGCTTTGTTCTTCTTTTGTACTCTTGTAAGTTGTAAACTATTCCCTCATCCACTATTTGATATTTCATAATTTCAAACAGATCTCCGTGGCAAGAAGGAGATGAAGGATCTTGCCAGGCATGAACTACAGTGCTGGGGGGACGACGGATTTTAGGGGGGACAACTAATGTGATATCCAGTTATCCAGCTTCATTTATCTGATGTTAAGCGATGGTTTAATACTTTTTTTTTGTTAGCAAACATGTCATTGCAAGGCTTCATTGAGTTCACGAAGCGCTGATCTTGCTTGTGAAACTTTGACTCGGACACTCAGCTCTTGATGCCTCGTTTGGGTAAACATTAAGCCATAAGATGGAACTTCTGTATGTTTTACCCCAATGTTGGAACGATATTATCTTCTCTGGTTAATGAATTAAGACATATATAATGCATTCAGTTAATTTGGCCTCCAATCAGTCATGAGTAAATCTGCTATCTGTAACGTGTTTCATTGGTCTGCTGGCTTGCAGATGAGAAAGGCGTTGTGCTATGTTTCTGTCTTCTATATCGAATCTTGGCTGTCTTTGCGGTTTTCTTGTTTTTGTTTATTACAAAATTTTGTGTAATTTATCCTGAATTTGCGATATTGTAAAAGTATATACTGTACCGTTCTAAACCGTAAGCCCTTTTAGTTTTGTTCTAAATCAAACTTCTCAAATTTTAACTAAGTTCATAAAAAAATTCACAAACCTCTACGACACCAAAGAAGTACTATCTCCATATAGGAAAAGAAGTCGTTTTAGACAGCATTGTGGATATCAAGGAGTGATTAATTTAGGATAGTTTTCCTTCTTTGCCCTTATTAAATAGGTATAGGACCAAGATTCAAATTCTTGGCAGCACTATTCATTTGAACTGTTTGAATAGTGTTATGTAAGAGGAAATAAGCTGAAACAAGCTGAAAATTATTCAAACGAATAGATCCTTGCTCCACCAAATTCTCACACGTGGGCACTATGTCACAGCCTCACAGGTTACCTTGGGCAAATCTGTTGCTCAGAAGGAAAAAAAAAGTCAGAAGGCGAGAACTCGCCGTCCTTTCTCTTATCCCAAATTTCTCGTGGGCCAGCCAAATTTTGGCCTTAAACCACGAACAAACACAGCCCAATATCTAGAATGGCCGAATGCCCATTCGCTCGGTTCCAAAATGAAAATGGAAGGAATGAACTAGCTACCAGCCGCTGCCTCACTCTTCTTCTCTGCCTCGTTTCGAACTTTCGAGGCGGGGAATATGGGACTGGGGAGACGTAAACTAAACACGCATTCCTTGAAGATCTAAACAAGAAATTTCTTCCTGTAAGTTCGATCCATTCCTTCCCCTGGGTTGATCTCCTGTTTCTATATCTGATGCAATTTCCTTCCGTATATTTGTTTCCTGCAAAATTTCGATACAATCGGCTGAAAGTAAAAAGTAATCTGGCAAGAATTCCAATCTGCACCCGATCAATCTTGCCGTAGGTTTAAGCTCCATCAATCGGTGTTTTTTTTTTTGCAGGAATGCTGTCGGAAAAGTTTTGATCTTCGCACCAGTGTTCCTGGCCATCGTGGCCTTGCAGGCCACCTGCTCGTCGTAATGCCCCCGAAGACCACGAAGCGTTGGGTGCCAGTCAACCGGAATGCCGGAGCGTCCTGCGGGCACGACGGAGGCGGCCCCGTCGTCGAACGCCTCAGCGCGCTCCCGGTCTTGCCCCTGCACCAGCGGTTGGTGCCGTCAACGAGCACCCAGCGGCACCAATGCTGGGTGCCCGCGATGAACACCATGCGGTGGGTGCCGGTCAACAGGGCTGGGGGAGCGCGCGAGGGAGGCGACCATGACGCCGACCGCCTCAGCGCGCTCCCAGACGCGCTGCTGCACCACATCATGTCCTTCCTGAAGGCGTGGGAGGTGGTGCGGACCTGCGTGCTGTCGCGGCGGTGGCGCCACCTGTGGGCATCCGTGCCCTGCGTGGATCTCCGCGTCGGCCAGGATGACTACGATGCGGTACCAGATGACTTTCCTGACTTTGTGCGCCTCCGTTCCGTCACCATGATCAAAGGTGCCCTGGACACGATCCGTCTACGGTCGAGCAATGTATGTGCGCAGATGAAGATCAGCCAGGTGTGATCCATACGCGATCAAGCGCGGGGCTCGAGTATTCATCTTGTAGGGCATCGCAATGGCTTGGCTTGTGGCGTCCACCTCGCGATGCTGAGCATCATCTTTCGTCTCATGCACCTCAAGACTGAAGCATCCTATGCTTGCTGATGACACATCCTAAGCAGCTTCATGCATTGCCCGTCTATGGAAGAACTGGATCTAAAGATTGGTGGATTACTGGCATGAGATTTCGTCCTCACTCTCAGATTTTGACCATGTTCATGCCAAGATCAATGCAACCTATCTATGCTGCTCTGAACCTCTAGTGCTGCGCTGCTTCTCACAATAACCCAAGCTCCATCATTTCAGAACATGGTCTCTTGTTGCTAGGCCTGTCAACTTTTATGATATGCCTCAGACGATTTTGACAGATTTCAGGCCCAAGATGCAACTTGATAAACCACTGATGAAGTTGATGACAATCACAAGTACAAGACTGCATTGGATTTGGTGTCCTCTAAAGGATTTGGGCATGGTTACAAGATGATTATGCTTATGGTAAATGACATTGATATGATGACAACACTATGAAATAGTGAATGCAAAGACTAAGCTGATATGATTTCGGTGGTGATGTCTGGCAATTACAATACAGGATGACGTATATACAATCATGTGCAATGGTGAAATACAATACAGATGGAACAATGGCATGGTGAAAACTCTGATCAACGAACAAGATTAAAGGTGGCCATAATATTCTTCAGATCTTCTCAAATGCTACAAGTTTGGAGCTGTTAGCTGATTCTGGAGAGGTACAGCTTTCACTATCTTTTTCTGAAGTTCATGTCTGAGATTTAGTATGCACTTGTTCCTTAATATAGAGTAAAAGATGTTTTCCCAGAACAGTATCTTCTCATTTTTATCAGTGCAACACTATTCAAGTTTGACCAGATCACAGGATCACAAGATGTCATATCCACATTTTACCATTTATTTGGCGGCGTACGCTGTGTCCAGATAAACAGAATAATCCATTTTCCATAAATTGCAGTACCTCATTCGATTGCCTACCAAAAATTTGTTTCACCAAGACAGCAATATTGATTATGTTTTATCATTACAAGCCTGCAAGGATGTTCCTCCGCAAATAATTGTGGTTATGTATCCGCAAAGAACTAGTTATTAGGAATCTTGTGTCTTGACACTAGCCCATGGACAATTTTTCCATTTAAAATTAATATATTTAGCAAAGCTGCAAAGCTAATATTTCCTTGGCAATATTTTTTTTATCTCAATGGAAAGAGCTCTGCTTTTCAATTAAGAAGAGAGCAAACAGAGTTAATTACAGGAGTGTTAAAAGGGCACATGACAGGCTCCCCCAGCCTGCCAGAGCAAAGGGGCACAGAGAGCCCAAGAGCCAAATAAGCCAAAAAGATAATGCCTCTATGTTTAGTTGGATGCACGATATGAGGGTTCGATTCGCTTAATGTTGTTGTCTACTGAAACATCACCTTTTTATGCTATGATATGAAGGTGATTCTGACTAGAGAACTGAAAAGGTGCCCAAGTTTTAGCAACCTGAAGACCTTGTCCCTTGGTGAATGGTGTATTGATGCTGACTTTGATGCATTAGTTTTCCTGCTGCAGCATTCACCTAATCTGGAGAAGCTTTTTCTTGAACTCAAATTGGTATGAGTTTTTGCATATCTTGTGCGTTATATCCTGAGCTTTGAGTATCTCTGGGCACATGTTTAATAGCATTCATGTTGTTTTGCAAAAAGAACTTAAACGTCAGGAAGCCAATGATAAGAGGTGTCAAACCAAAGGGAAGATCATTTGCTTGCAAGCATCTTCGAAAGGTGAAGATCAAATGCTCTAAGGATGACATGAGAGTCCATAAGCTGGCACATTTGTTCAGGGTTAATGGTGTACCAGATGAGAACATTTCTGTCCGTAAGACAGGGAGCACCTGTGAGTCATACCTTCTCTTCATCATGTACCTAATTTTGTATTTATTTACACTGCCCGTGTTGTATTACTATTAAGAAACCTCTCCATGAAACTCTAGTTCCTAAATATAATACTGTTGTTAATTAGATGTGTGGTCACTGATGTTATTCTAGGATTGTCATTTATTAAATGGACATTAAGCAATTCTGTTAACTTAAAATATGTTCTTTTGTGCTTGCTCTTTATCTATACATTCATCCACTGTTTGATTTTGTATCAGATCTCCGTGGCAAGAAGATGATGAGAGATCTTGCTAGGCACGAACTGGAGTTCTGGGGGGATTAATATCCACCTATATGTTATCAACCTATGGTTCTTGTTAGATGTTTGCATTCACATATTTTGGAAGCAAAGACCTTGCATGCAAGGCAGTATGGCCCCATGGATTTTTAGTACTGATAATGCATGCCACAAACAGTGACACAGTTTCTGGTGCCCCAGGCCCGTTCTGGCTAAAATGGAAGTTGGATCTTTTGTATGGATATCGAAATGTTGTGGTGTTCTCTCGTCTAGTGGATGGATTACCTACATATAGTACCTCCAGATAACTTTGCTTTTCGATCGTTAACTACTAATAAAACTGCTATGAATTTAAGATCACGGCACGCGCTGTGCTATGTTCAGTCTTTTGAATGTTGTGCTTGCCTGGACAAATCAGCTATGTTTTCAAAAGAGAAATTAAATTCTCATTTCTAACTGTAAGTATGATATATGCTAACTTTCTTGCCTTGCAAATGGTGATATAAGATTTACCTATGCAGCTGTGGTCTAGTTTTCATGACAATGGGTCAATGGATAGGTAGCACATGTATGTATATAGTCATAGGAATCTGAATTTAGCTATACTGTATTATCATGCATTCATGATATATGCATGTGCTTGGATCTGTTCTATGCGTTCTTTTCTGCACAGCTTACTTTAGGTGCAACCTTATTTTTAAATCCTTGTATAAGCAATAAGCAAATGTGACCATATGGAACTGACCAACTCAAACAAAATTTCCAGCGTTTTAGAAGGGAACAAAAAAACACCAAGTCAAAACTTGTTCATCAAGAGCCTTTATGAGCTGTCAGAACAAAATCTCTAAACAAAATTAAGCGACGAACATTATTGCGTTCTTCTAAGATATATATGGCACATCTCATCCCAAAACTGATCCGTCTAAAATACAGCAAAACCAATTATTGGTTTTTGAAGGTTTTGTTTATATTTCAGCCATTCACATAATCATCACATAGTACACATTCCATATTTTTAGTGCTGACTACATCCATGTACTGCTCAATCGACTTAAAAGATTAATATTGCTCATACTTTCCACTCTGAATAATGCAACAAAACAAGTTATTACAAACCATTCCCAGTTAGACTTTCTGTTATGCATTATATTGAGAAGGCAGCATGCAGATAAGGTTGGAAGGGCTCTTCAGTTTTTATTGAACCAGGGAAAACACCGGAGGAGCTGTTTAAGCACAAATAAAAAAAAAGACTAATTAACCATAACATCAGATGTATATACAAAATATAACAAAAGGAAGACAAAATTCATAGCCCACGGCACGCTTCCACTGGGGTTGGTGGCTCGGCTGACACCGACCACTCTCAACGTGGCCGTGGTCACCGCTCGCGTCGACGCCAACGCCGCAGGCGGAAGAAGAGGCAGGAGACTGGCACCACCAAGCAACTGACCGAGCCTCCAATTGAGGGCCCGGGCCACGGGTCTCCCTCTACTGTTCCGGTGGCCACCTGGATGGATGTTGCCTGGGCCACAATTCTTGAAGTTCCGCTGCCGCTGATCGACAGCACGCGACCGACCACATCCGGTGGGCCGACCCCGGAGCCGTCCGAAGGGCCGACCTCGGAGCCGGTGGCCGCCCCGCCAGCGGTGCCACCTGCCGGAGAGGACCCGGCCATGGAGGAGCCTCCTTCTGCATTCGATCTTCCTAGCGCGCCCGCTGTGGGGGCACGCAGACAGGACGGCGTGCCGAGGGAAGCCGCTGCTTATCTACGCCCGCCGAAACAAAGCAACACACGAAGTGGACCTTCCACCGGACGTGGTTGAGGTCCCGACGGCCATGCTGACGCCGACGACGCTCGAGAACCAGCCCCAGCAAGCCTCTCCCGCCGGCGACGACGTCCCTCAACGTGCGGACCCCCCACGGGACGTAGACTCGACCACAGTGTGCTCTGCAACCTCGGTTGACGTTGAACACGCTAGGGACGCATCCTGCTGCACTCCTTCCTCGGGCTTTCCGGTACCGGTGAACCAGCGGGCCGACCCTACGCCCCAATCTAAGAACAGTTCCGGCTCCTTCAACGACCGACTCAAGGTGTTCACGCGGCGCGTCCTCAAGAAGGCGGCCACCCCAATCTTGCCGACTCCGGTTTTTGACTCGCCTCCTGTCAAGTTGCCGCAGAGAAGCCGGAGGATCGCTGCACAGCCCCTCGCCAAGATCCCGGTGGCGAAGCGGGGGGAGTTCTTAATCATGCGGAAGCTCGGCCTCATCGACACGCAGCCTACAGAGGAGGGAAAGCGGGAGTACGACGAGATGTATAAGGGAGCACACGGAGCTTCGCACGCGGAGGCAATGCGGAGGCTCGTCCACCACGAGGCCAACCCGAAGACGGCGGGTAGGCGCCGCTGAGGGCGTGCATGAGCACCGCCAGGCACACCACCGATCTTTGGATCGAGGCCGGGGCCTGCAAGTTAAGTAGTCTGTTACGTGAGTAGTCGCTTAAGAGTGAAAGAGGAGGGTGTGGTGAGCGTGGATATTTGTAAACCCCCCCCCCCCCGTTCGGCGCCAAAAGCGCATTGTAAAAAACTTTCTCCTACCTTAATACAATGATGCGCAAATCTTGTGCGTATTCGAGAAAAAAAATTATTGGAACCATCCTATTCATAACTTGTTTTATTATTATACTCCCTCTGCCTATAAAGAAGGCAATTCTCACTTTTAGAGAAGTCAATTAATTTGAAGTTTTTACTAAAGTTACATAAAAAAGGTGCTAACATTTATGATATCAAAATAAATACCATTAATAATTATGAAATAGATTTTCATTGTAAACTTAGTTAGAGACATAAATTAATTGAGGAGGACAACAGCTAAGAGGCTTAGCCGGAGATTTAATACATATCCAAGAAATGTGCAATTGCCATTTCATGTCTTATATGAAAACATTCAGCACCTTTTCTTTGATTGCAGGGTGGCTAGATTTGTCTGGAACACAATATTCATCACTTTCAACATTCAACCACCAAAAAGCACCTCTCACTTGTTTGGTTCTTGGATAAGGAGATTCGCTCAAGGGTCAAGAAAACTAATTTTAGTGGGAATTGCGGCCATATGTTGGGTAGTATGGTTGAATAGAAATGATGCGATATTCCAAAATTTAGTTGCTAACTCTTACTTGCACGTAATTTTCAGGGGGACTTTTTAGATCAGACAATGGTCTCTGTTGTCTAAAGAGGAAGAGGGAAAAATGATGAAACAAGGTTGTAGTCTTTTGGAAGGCGTGGCGCTACAACTCTTTGGCTCATGTGAGTGGAAGAATCAGAAGAGGATAGAAGCGTAGAGTCCTTTTGCATTGGTTTCTGATCCTGAGCGGTGATCTGTGTTTAGTATCTTCTTAGTGTTTGCTTTATTCAGTTGCCTTTTATGTAACTATGTCCAGGTCTTGTAATTTTGAGCCTTAAGCATTCACTTGTGAATGTGAAGGCTGGGATGTTTCTATTCCTTAATCTAAAAAAAAATGTCTTATATTATGGTGGTGTATGTGTATGCACAAGACATAAACTTATAGGGTGCTAACTAGTGGACAAAAATAGAAGAAGACATGAAGATGGCAGTCTTACCTTGCTGTGCATTAAGCAGTCATGTTTATGTTTCCACCAACTTCGTCAGAAATTATTTCTGTTTACCAAAAAGAGGAACACTATACTAGTTACAGGTCCTTTGTATCTGTCTACTGTAAATGAAAGAGCTCAGCAATAAGCTAAAAGATGAGGAGTTGTGCTTTTACGTACCTGAAGATTTGATCCAATTCTGGGTACAGATGAGGGCCTCAACTAATTCAGGACTCAGCTTCCGATTGAAAAGACTCACCTGTTCATCAGTTTCATCAAATGCAGATTCAGCAGAGACCGCACATCCAGGAATTGCTAAGATGTCGCGAGCCAGCCTGGCAAGAGCTGGATATGTCGAAGCATTCTCCTTCCACCATTTCAAAATATTGAAATTGGCATTGTGAGGAATAAGCTCTCCTTCAAGGTATCTGATGACTTCTCCCAGTTCCTCATGTGCTGCTTGCTCAATGTAATTTTGACTTGCGCCATGTACATGTACTGGTATGCTACCATGTGTATCCAACTGTGATTCGTCAAAGCTCTTACTATTTTGTTGATCAACATGACAAGAGTACTGAAGAAAGAGCTCATAAAGCTTTCCTCGCACTTCAAAGATGTATCTTTTGGCATTGCTACCAAAAGCTTTCTTAAAGCAAACAACAAGAAAACTGATTTTATATCTGGGATCTAGAACAACTGCTAACGACAGCCACAGGTACCATTTCCTCCAAAGCTGGTCAAACTTCAGTTTCATTTCTTCAATATTAAAAACTTGGTCGATGTTTTCCTTTGTAGATGAACGGAGCAGAGCCATCTTCAAGTTCCAAATTGCATGAAAATGTGAATTCAAGGTCCCATTGCGAGTTCTGGAAACCACTTTTACTGCGTGGTAAATTGACCTTACAAGATCACAGAAGTTCTGTGCTGCCTGCAGCAGTGCAAAAGATGGCTTAGCTGGATAATATTTGGAGTCTATCAGCTGAGGGTTTGGCATCTCGTTGTCAAACTGCAAAGCAGCTTCCAGTGAGTGGAAAATTAAGTACCATTTCTGCGAACCAAAAGAAGGTCGGCTTATTTGCAGGCGTGACAGGATTTCTCTGTATTTATCCCTACGTAGTGGGCTGCAAGTCATGTACTGAAACCACGACTGGTTTGTATTTAGAACATATTGCCTGATTTCATAGCCAAAAAGGTCATTTAGAGCATCTACTATGCAGGGGAGACTTAACAACTTACATTTGGCAAGCAAATAATTCTGTTCTGTAAGATTCTTCTCCAGAGCCGGTACAGCAGCATCACCTAATGACCTGTGTGATGAGATTCCTAGAAGCTTCCACTCAAGCCTCCAATTCTGTACTACCTCTTTCACTATTTCTTCTTCAACTGCTCTCAAATTCCCATTAATGAAATTGTGGTATGATGGCAAATCGGGAAACATGGTAACATAATACTCATGATCAAAGTCTTCACCCCCTGTAAAGCAACATCTAATGATTTTCCTGTTCAAGTTCCATTCTTTATCAATGAAGTGCACCATCAGAAAGATGAAGTTCTTAGTTTCAAGAGAACTGGTTGCATTTGCAGCTGTCAGAAAAACGCCACCAGGTGCAAGTGCTATTTCCTCCTTAAGCTTAACCTTTTCATTCTGAAAAATACTGAGAAACTTCTCTTCGATAGCAGCTTGCGATACCAAATCATTAGTAGGACAGATGCCAGCCCAAAACTGCCTAAAAGTTGTGCTGCTTGTAAATGGAGAGGAGAAAAGGTTGGACACTAAAACCTTGATGAGCAGTTCAAGAGACCTCTCTTGATCAAACTTCCAGATGTTCTCAACTGTGGAACCAGGATTTGGGGATGACCTCTGTTGCTGCATCCGGCCTGTTGCAGGCTGCGCTTGACAGATCTTAAGATGCCGCCGCAGATGGGTTGTTCTTCCTGTGCTTGTCCCACCAATGCACATTCTACAATGTTTACATTCGGCCCATTGAATTTTGTCACCTCTTAACACAGCAGTAAATTCCCCCCACACCTTGGCCTTTGATCTTCTTTTTCCACCAGCACTAGAGAAATGACATTATGCATATCAGCTAACATTCATGAAAATTTACCATCGCGCAATGAACATTAGAAACATAAAATTATGAGAAAAATGCATGATGTTAGATCAGCAGATAAACAAAATATAAAAACGAACCGAGTCACACAACCAGGGCTCATACCAAGACCTAGCCAAAATATGTTCCAGATTACAGAATAATTCCAGAACAAGAGATATCTTATCATCTAATGGAAAGCTGTGATTTTTTCTAGGTATTAGTGTCAATGTTATATACCACTAGTATAGAGGTCTAGAGACAATACAAGAAACACATGTGAAATTCAGTTATTTTCAAATGGCTTTCCATTAGCTTATTCATGATTCACCACTTCACAAAACATTAAGAATACATAAGAGGAATTTCATTCACGAATCCAAAGAGGAAGAGTGAATAAGGGGGTGTTTAGTTCCCTATGGAATCTAAAATATTTTGGGTTTTGTCTCTTCATTTTGCAAAATGGAACTAAACACCACCCAAAATATTTGACAAAAAGTGGTCCATTCTCCATTTTGGATTTTGGACTCAAGAGTCCAAAATAAGGGAATATTTGCATTGGTTTGTGTGTCATCCTCATAATCCCCATCATTGGAAGACAAATTTTGGTTGGAACTAAATACCCTATCAAATTATTTTGCATTTTGCATTTTGGAATCCAAAATAGTTGGAATTTTGAATTTTAGATTTTGGTTGGAACTAAACAGGGCTTAAATGACTTTTGAACCATAAGAATTATGTTTATCGATTCTTCATTTGCCAATTTTATTGTAAGGAATAACTATGTTTGGCCAGATCTATTTGGCTCTGTACAATTTCAGATATGAAGTGACCCAACAACAACAACAACAACAACATATGGACTTGAAAGAAGGGAAAGGAACGAAGGAGGCGGATGGAAGGAGCAGATTGATGCATACTGTCGGTGAGAATTTGCAGTCCCGGTTGGTGCAGTGATCCTTTCCGCTGGATGTGGCACATGTCTGACAAGTAAAAGCACCATTACTAATTACAGCTGGGAGAGTTGAGAAATTAGTAATTTGTAACTACATATATGCTGTTCAGTCAGATTAAAGCAACTACCTTTCCGTCAGTCTGTCATCACCAGCGATTTCTTCTTCTTCGACTCTTGCTTGGTCATCATCATCTTCGTCGCTATCACTTGAACAGGAAAGTTGCTCATCATCTCCCTCGCCAGACCCAGGCATCGCTTCTGATACCTCGGGTAGATCACAATCTTGCTGACGTGGGTGGCTGTGGCAACCGCTAAGAACCGTCTCAAGAACCTGATGGCCATCAGCAGAGCATACCACCAGTTTATTGGCGTCGCAGTTTTCCAGGGCGCACTTGTAATACATGGTCGGATATCCACAGCCCGGTACGATGTTCTGCGCGCTTGCCTTCCAGATGTAGCCATCATCAGCTGGGAGTAGACTACTTCCATGCAGCAGGCTGCTAGGCGATTTGTTGTCAGAAGAACCGTTATCTTGTTGTGCTGCTTGTGTGACAGGTGGTGCCGACAGTAAGAGTGAAGTGAAGGGACGAGAAGCCTGATCGGGCATATCATGTTGGCGCTGAGGGTGATCTGACTCGATCTCCATTCCGGAGGACAACCAGTTTATTTTCCCAAAAATTTATTGTTTCACCTATTCGATCCTCCCAAATTCTTAACAGTCCTACAAAACAGAAGTAGATTTTCAGGACAGGACAGCCTTTTTTCATATTCACACACATGCTATGCATGGACATATGTAGGTTGCACACGAAGCTGTGTTGCACATGATACGTTTGCCCATATGTAGATCCTCATTAAATTAGATTGAACTCCTAAACACAAGCACAAGATGAAACAAAACGCTGTGAAATCTTTAGACGAAGTGAAGCCCAGGCATGAAGAAAGCAAACCACTCACCTGTACGTAAAGGGTTGCAAGCAAGTCCAAATAAAACAGCCAAAAGACTCGAGGGATTGTATTGCAGTTGCAGCAAGAACACAAGAACCAGATGATGCGTTGATGCCTCCAATCCACCAAGTCAACGGGCTCTGGTCATCCAAGTCTTGGATGCAGGAGCAGGACTGCAGCTTTGCTTTGGAGGGATTCGTTTGCCTTTTTAAAGTGGTGGCAGATGAGCGGGTGAGTGCCAATTGTAATGTAAAATAACTGACATAATTAGAAAAAAAACTGTACCTATCCACAAACCAACGGGGAGGAATGGAACGGGGCGGGTCGACCATCTTCAATTCTTCATCTGCGAGGAAACTGGGGGATGCTCCTGTGGCCGGCCGGCCCATCGTAGGTGTGAGGACTTCAAAAGTCCAATTTTCCTCTCTGGTGTAAGTTTGTTTTTTCTAATACTCCCTCCGTCCCAAATTATAAGAGTCAAAACATCTCAAATTTGACCAATAATTATAGACAAAACTATAAAGATTTATGATATTAAATAGACATGTTATGAAAATATAATTGATAATAAATCTAATAATACTTAGTTGACATCATAAATGTTATTATATTGTCATATAACTTTGGTCAAAGTTGAGATAGTTTGACTCTCCAACATTCTTGAAACGTCTTATAATTTGGGACGGAGGGAGTAATAAGAGACAAAATTTCTCCACCTATTTTTAGTACTGTCTTCCCTAACTAACTTCATGAATGTACATGTCTCTATTCTATTGTGCAATGTATTAATTTTCCAAAAAGAAAATCAATTTTCCAATACGAATAACAACCCGGTTCCATACAACTTCTATTCCAACATGGCTCGTAATGGAAGATAAATATATTCTATTTTTTTGGCCGGTTTCTTTCCTAAAATGAAAATCAATTTTCCAATAAGAATCATATTTCAACATGACTCATGATGTCAGATATAAAACCAAAACTAGGCAACCAATAAAATCAAAGTTTATATAATAGAAAAAAAGAATATATATATATATATAAAAGAATAGTTATGGATTCTGTGACAGAATCTATCCGTTTTACTGAGATGCACTGAAAGAAATAGGAAAAAAGCAATGGCGCACATAGGGAAAAGGGAATAGGAATAAAAAATAGCAATGTACTCCTTCAGGGACTTCTCTGGTTTGTTGGGCAATGGCGTATATTATAGAGAAAAATATTAGAAATAAAATATAAATAGCAATGGACCCCATCACACATTCACACCTACTCTGATTCGATACTCTAAAAAGACCACGTATAAAAAAAGGAAAATATAAATAAATGTGCAATAAGTAATCATGTTCGTGTTTTTCATTAACGTTCGATTTTTTTTCCCATTATAACGCAGAGCCACGTTTGCTAGTAGAACTATAAAACTAGAAATTTTTCCTCGTTCAACATTAAAAAGCATTCATTTTATCTCTTTGACCGATTTTAGATGGTGGTTTTGTATTTTTATTTTATTTATTTATTTTGGATGAATCTTTAAAAACTCATAGTAAACGACAAAAAATCATAAAATACAATTTTTTTTGAACTATACATGAGTAGATCTATATAATTAATATATAATATGATATGCTTTAGTATAAATTTTTTGTTGTAGCTTTAGATGCATGTTTTTCTATAATTAATTCATAGCTACAGTTTCTATGGTCTAATTATAGTGAATTTTTTATAGTAATCTAATTATTGTATGATTGAATTGTAGTCAAAATTTCATACTCATTGGATCATGTATAACTTATTTATAAATTTATTTAATTTTATTTAGGCTAAACCTAAATAAAAACCAAAATAAATCTATAACTAAGTGATATATGATCCAATGAGTATAAGTTTTTAATACAATTTAAGAATATAATAATTAGTTCACCATAAAATTTTTATCACAATTGGACCATAGAAACTGCACTTATGAATTATTTCAATTAATTATAGAAAAATATAGATCTAGAGTTACAACAAAAAAATTGTACTAAAGCATATCATATTATATATTCACTATATAGATCTACTCATGTGGATTCCAATAAAATTATATTTTCTATTTAACGATTTTTCTCTAATTTTTTAAAGATTCGATACAAATAAATTATAAAGAAAAAGACAAACCCACTGTTACTGTAGTAAGACCACCCTCCAAAAATAGTCAGGGAGGTAAAATGAACAATTTTCAAAGTTGAAAGAGAAAATATTTCTGATTTTATAGTTCGGGGAGAAAAAAGAACGTACCTCAAAGGAAAAAATTAGACCATTTCCCTTCTAAAAAATAACCCAACTATAGCAACTCAACTAAACTGACTACTAGCTAACCACTAGAGCAACTAATAACAACTCTAACTAATAAGCCAACTAGCAAAAACGGTTTGAAGCACTAAGCACAACCATTGTTGGAGAAGCACCGTGATGGCAAGAGATGAATGGAAAGAATTGGATTGCCTAGAACACCTTTAAAAAGATCTCTAATGTTTTGGATAATTGATGAAACCTAAGTACTAACCTAATTCTAAGTGTATGAGTAGGTATAGTACACAAGATGGTGATCATATGTTGGAGCAAACAAGGTGGCTAGGAGAGGAGAGCCATAAGATCATGGATGATCAAGTTAAAGCTCACACTTGGAGTATGTGAAAAGGATGGAACCCTAAGCAATCAAGGCAAAGGTATTGTTGCTAGGAGTTTATATTTTTGTGATCAAGACACCTAGTGGGTGTGATAACATTTAGAATAAGAAACCGTACTATTAAGATGGGAAAATGGTATGTGGTTGCAATTGTCAAGTGTCATTATGTGAATCAAATCATGCATGTGCATATAACCTAACGAGCAACCCTTGAAAAATATGCTAACACACGAGCACAAGTAGTGGAACACTTGGTGTTAGCACATGTGAATAAGGGGCGAAGTTACAGGGAAGGCGTCGGACCATTGGAGGTGGTCCGGAGGCTAACCCTAGTACCTAGCCGCTTCACTGGAAGCTCTGGACCAGGCTGAAGAAGGAGCTTGTCGACGAAATATGTGTCGCAGTCTACCTAGGGGTACCCCACGGTAGTAGATTGTAGGCAGAGGTGTGGCGACGACGATCAAGCGTAACACAGAGAGCGTAGACACGACGATTTAGACAGGTTCGGGCCGGCAAATTGCCGTAATACCCTACGTCCTGTGTTTTGGTGGCTGGATTGATGCGAGTATTAGGTTACAAGATCCGTAAATGAGATCTAGGGGATCGTATGTGAGATGCTTTGGAGGGGGTCCTTGCTCGCCTTATATAGCCGGGAGCAGGGTTACAGTTTCCATATCCTAACAGATTACGATCGGTCCCTTTAGGTAAGGGATCCGAGTCTATCTACTAGGATCCTTCTTGGCGAGCAAGGCTTCTTCGTAGTCCTTGGCGAGCACGACGGGTTGGTCGCGTGCCGCAAGGCCTCGTGGGCTGGGTCGTCTCCTGGTTGGCAGGACCATAAGGTCCCTGGGGATATGCCAAGGTAATATCTCCAACAAGTCCTCGAACACGTTATATTCTTCTGGCGTGTCAGCAGCATCATTCTTGGAGGTGTACCTCTGGTCGCCATCGCGTGAAGTCGTCGTTATAGGTCCCGACCAGGCTGGCTGGTCAGGGCGTTGCTTGGAGAAGCCTCCCGACTAGGTCGATCTGGTCGAGAGCGTCGTAGCTTGATGTGCGAGCAGGTCGCCTTCGATGGATGTTGCGGCTACTCGTCAGGAGGATGTGACGTGCTGAAGAAGGAAAAACTTTTTGAACGGCTTGTTCCCTGGTGAAGTGTACCCACTTAGGCTCTGCAAAAAGACAACAAGTAACAGCAGAGCTTTGTCGAGAAGAAAATAAGTACATTCACCGCAAGGTGAAGTGTACCCACTTAGTCCCCGAGCTTGGTAGTAGGTGAAGTATGCACGTAGTGCCAAGCTTTATAATGAAGATAAAGGATGTATAAATAAGCATAAGTAATGAGTAAAGCATGAGTTTTGTAAAAAACAACTGTGAATACCCACAGTCCCCGAGCCTGATGTAAGAGTCTATGAGGCTCTTGCATCAGGATTGTAGAAAAAAACTAAAATATGATTTTGGATAAAACGACTGCGAATACCCGTAATCCCCGAGCCTGATGTAAGGACCTGGAAGGTTCTTGCATCAGGATCATATTCCTTATTCGCAGTCCTCGGGTTGCAGTCTCCGGGTGTCTTTGTTGTTCCGTGTCATCGCTCCTCGTTCCGTGGTGGCAGTCCCCGAGCCTTGCTCGGTGTAGTCTTGGACGGAGTCATCGAGCCTGGTCGAGTCTGCGAGCAAGTGGCTGAGTCATCGTTTTACGGTCGGTGAAGTCCATGAGTGCCATTGTATCAGAGGTCCTGCGGAACTTGCCAACTAGTATACTGTAGCTGTGTTATTGTTCCTGCCAAAAAAAAAGAAATCATAACGAAACGGTACGCCCAGTCCCTAGGACTGTGAAGTTAGTGGTGATTTATTAGACAAAAATCAGGGAGGTTATCTAGAAGAAAAATATGGAATAGGGGAAAGGGAGTTATTGGACCGAATTAACCGTGCGGTTAGCGGCCCAAGTCATAACGTAGGAAGCTGGTGTCGTGGCGGTTCCGTACTTGGCCGTTGCGGTTTCCCAAAAACCCTGGGAGGCGAAGCGCCGCGCCGCTTTGTATAAAGGGAAGATTTAGCGGCGGAACGGGAAAGGTCGCGTCGTTTGGTCTCTGCCCGATTTGGAGAGGCGTGTCTTCATTGCTCGAGGTATTCGAAGAGGACAGAGATTCGACTATATATCCAGGTGAAGATCAGGGTGAGTTGCAATCGCTATTGTTTTGACTTCCTTCGCATTGTTCAGTCGCAAGGTCTTGAGAGGGTTTTATCGACACTTAGTTCGTGCCAGGTTTGATGGAGGCTGGAGGCGCGCATCTTGCGATGGGTCTTGCCGCCGTGCTGACCCTGCCAGAGGACCTGGTGTTTTAGATCCTTCTTCGCGTGATCGATGAAGGAGACAATGTGTGCGAGTATGTGAAGATTCGTTGGGTCTGTCGCCTCTTTCGCAACTTGTGCGATGATCCTTCGACAATTCGGCTCTTGTCCCTTCGGCGTGTCCAGAATTATTGTCGGCCTTACTTCCCTTTTCTGGAGACTGCCTTCGAGCAGTGTTTTCTTGATGTCGACCACTGGGAGGCGTTGTTCTTTCATGGGTTGGAGCGGTTGATGTTGCATGGGCGGGATTCTATTGGGCAATCGCTTATTGGCAGGGCGGTGGCGGCTGGAGACGACATCACGATGTACTTCAGGGCCATGATGTTTACTATGTTGATTCGGCGAACTTGGAGACGCTTGCCATCATCGATTGCCTCAGTGGAGGTGCCCTTCCCGATGGTCGGTTTGGTAATCAAGGCCTGCGTCGTCTTCGGGAGCGCTCCCGTGACGATCTTTATGTCATCTGGCGGCGGTGGTGGATTCGTGCTCCGGAGGATGTACCGGATTTAGTTGTCGTCGTCGGTCCTCATCTTTGCATCTGGGAGGAGTGTTGTCGTTTTGGTCCGGCGGGTAACAATATACCTGTGATCATCATGTACTGTAGCTGACAGTGTCGAATTCGACATGAGTTCGATCTCTAGACTAGGCATATTAGTGAGGTGGTCGCTTATCGCATCAGTAGGATGAGGTTGTAAGCGTAGAACGCCTTATCTGAAGTATTATCCTTCCCCTTTTGGTGTATCACAGTGTTTCGGCGTCGGCTATTTTGTTGCAAGGCAGCTGTAGTCTGTATCTTAGGTGTGTTGACACAAAAAGCGTCGGATCTACGAACACCTCGAGCTTATACCCGAACTCGATATCCAAAGGTGTGCCAGTCGATTTGACCAGTTAATCGACAAGGACGATAACTAGAACAAGATTGAACGAGACGACAGCGATGCACCCGGACGTCAAAGCTCAACTTGATCAAAACGCGGAACTTGCGAAGGCGACAAGGGTCGTGTAGATGCAGCCCATCGAGACGTTGTAAGAACTCGTGAATAAACTAGAACTAATGCGATAAAAGTAGATGCTGGAAAAGTAGATAAAAAATAATAGATTTGTATTGATTGTCTATATTTCTACACCGCTCCTGGATACATATTTATACTCCGGTAATAGGAGTTATACATGGACACGACTCATACCTAAACAAAAACTCCTATTTTTAAGGAAATAAAATGACTCGTGCAAGAGTCGGACTCAAACTAAAAGAATAATACTAGCATAAAACCGCTAGCTTCCTTATCCGTTGTCCTTACAATGAAACTTTCCATTGGCAGACTCTTTCAATCCGCAATCTCCTTCTATTACCATCGGCAACTTCTTGCTGACGTCAACCACATCAACCTGTATCTATCAGCAATATTCCCGATCGGCAATGTTTTCCTGTTTCCATCGACAACACCCTTCTGATCGGCCAATACCTTCTTCTGTTTCCTAAATCTCCTGTCTTCATCGGTAATTCGATTGGTGGGATTCTGATGCCGATAAGAAAAAGTAACCATCTTTCTACCGATTGGTGCAACTACCCTTTTACCGATTAGTGTATCCAGTTCCATATTGACATGTACAGAAAACGGTGTCAACACATGCCCCCCCAATTTCGGAGTATAAAATATCTTATGCACCGAAATTTGCTCCATTGTAATCTTTCCCTCCAAAATACCACCGCCATTTTGATTACCGCGCGTTGTCACTGTAAATCACCAACAACCCCCGCAACTGTAGCACCAATAGTTATAATTTCCTCAATCATCGCGCAAATCAACGCGATATCCTTCCATATTCCTGCTCAATCAGAAAAGAAAACTCGAAAACACTCTTTAACCTAGGTCTATAAAGACCACCGTCCGTCCTCTCTTTTACCCTGGGCTCACATTTTCACCTTCATCCCAACGTCATCCTCAAAGAGCACCATTCCATCAGCGGTTCTTCTTCTTTCATCAGGAGGCACGAGCTTTGCAAGAACTCTGCTGCAATGGTGATCAATTTCATGGCTTCTGCGGTAATTTCCCTTCTTTCTTTGCTGTATGTATTACAGTCTTCATCTTTCTGCATTGCTTTACAATCCCTTCCCCCCTTCCTTTCTTACTTTCTGGATCTAGGAAATGCGCAACAAAATAGTGATCCCTACCGATCAAGAACATCTCTGCTGTTTAGGCCCAATGGGAATGCCGATCCAACCAATCTCATCAACGCAGAAACCAAACGCACCCTTTCAGATCTGAGCATTTCGATCTAGGTTTATGGACAGACACCTTTCGTTCCTAGCCTAAATCTACCAAAGGGTGGAAGAACTGGTACCTCAGGATAGTCAGATCACAACAACTCTACTGGTC
This sequence comes from Microstegium vimineum, assembly GCA_022036555.1. Taxonomy (NCBI): domain Eukaryota; kingdom Viridiplantae; phylum Streptophyta; class Magnoliopsida; order Poales; family Poaceae; genus Microstegium; species Microstegium vimineum. The sequence continues at coordinate 11,148,470 of CM039135.1, read as the reverse complement.
AGAGCGCAATATCGACCAATGCATTAGATTGTCTATTGCCGATATGGCCAAGAACGAGAATATGATGATTGCGGCCTCTTATTTCTGGTCCGATACAATGAATGCCTTTTTATTCAGACATGGACCAGCCACTCCTACACTTGCCGATGTACATATGCTCACCAGCCTTGATGTTTCTTCTGTCGATCCCGCTACCCTCTTCCGTAGGAAGTCCGAGCGTCGGGTGAGCACACGTAACATCGACGGTTGAACTGGATACATTCAAGAGTATCAGAAGACCAGATCGGTAGGACCAAGGGAGCATGCCACCTTCCTTAACATGTGGTTGGAAAAGTTCGTTTTCTGTGGCAGAACAGTCGGACCCACCAACATGTATCTTCCTGCAGCAGAGCTTCTGGCCGATGGAGGATTTCCCTTTGGCCGATACCTCCTTGGTTCAGTTTATCGCCTCCTACATCAAGTATCAGAAAAACTGTTGCTAGGCGAACCCATCGGCAACCTTGGAGGTCCTTGGTGGTTCATCAACTTGTGGCTGAATGCCCATACGCACAAATGTCTCCAATTTGATCTGTTCAACCAACAGTTCCCAAGAGATATATCTGAAGACTATGTCTTTGACGATGACGAATCGGCAACCCGTTCCCCACTCAATTTTGGGGAAGCCATGATAGTACTACCAGGAACCGATGCCAACGTTGATCAATTCGGCATGTTCTTTCAGAGACTCTACTGCGGAATCCCTGTTGTAGAATGAGTCTGGTGGCCTTATGTCGATGAAGACAACCGATTCCCACTCTCCTTCAACCTCACCGATGGGAATATACCACAAAACGAAGGAATCATGAGATCCACCCTCATCCCCCGAGCTATTCCGGTTAATGTTGTCGGGACTGGGAAGAATTCTCATCCATCATACGAGTTCTACTATCCATCGGCAGCGGCAAGACAGCTAGCATTCGGTCAATTGCCGATCAAACTTAGCTATGTCAACGTGATAAAACCAAGAGAGGTCATCTCCAGTGCTATGGATTGGAACAAAATTGTCACTCTCTCCCCTCATGTCGATGTAACTAACATCGACTTATCTTCTTGGGCGCCGACATCCGTCATTACTGAATCATACAAGTCCTGGTTGCAAGAGTGGAAGGACCAACTATTTGCTCCATCATCACACTACTATCGGCACTTGATTGATGCTGATCATATCATTCCCGACGACGCGGTAAGCTTATTTCCGATACTACTTCGTTAACTTTTCAAATGTATCGGTAACTAACCCTTTATCAACAGGTCAATGATTTGATTCCCAAAAAGAGCAAGAACGACAAACACTTCAACTTGCGACCGATGAACCCTACATCGACCATCGACAGTAAGGTCCCTTCATTGTTCGCCCTTATGCATCACAAGGCAGTTCCCAAAGTCACTATCAGAACTCGGCCATTACCAACCGATGACGCTACCACTACCGCCGCCGTTTTGGCAGAAGCCTTCACGGTAACAAGCCTTCATTTTCCTGTATCGATCATAACATGCTTAATCAACAATTTTTTACTCACTTTGCACCAAATTCTCTTCTGTAGCAGACAAGTTCATTGGCAGCCACCCCAAGTGTACGAACCTCTATGGCTCAACCTGCCGATGCCCCCCAAGTGCAAGGGTCAAAACGCCAAGGCCCTTCAAGTGCTGCTCCCCGACCAAAACGTAAGAAGTCATCAGCTCCAGCTGCATCTCCTCAAACTCTTGTTGATACACCAACATTGGAGCCGGTATCGGCACCTATCCCCGAGCAGCCACAGACCGAGATTCCTGACCAAGGACAACACCGTCGTCGCAAGAGATGGCCGTAACAACGGAAACAGCGCCGACATCGGCACCAGCATTAGTACTGAATGAAACCCCAACCAGGGAACGGTCTCATCGCCACAGGGGTTAGCTACAACAATGGAAGTAGCATCGGCTTCAACACCAGCACCAGCACCAACCGTCCCTCCTGCTGAGGCAAATTCATCGGCAACTTTTGCCGATCCTCAGGATACGGTTGCGTCGGCTACGTCAAGCCAAAGGCGAGAAATCACTCTAAAACAAGTAAACTGGGAACGTTCATCATAACTCTGTGATATATAAGCTTCCAACTGACCAGTTTCAATTCTTATCCTTTCAGTCCCAAGACTCCCCAAACAACCTATTCTCCTTTGCTGTCAACATTCCAGATGATGCCGATGAAGAAGAAAGCTCTGCTCCAGCCCCAGACATCACATCGATAGAAGTAAAGTCCAAACTTGAAGCAATACTACTCTTACTGCAGTAGAATACATCCCAATTGGTCTAAGATTCCAACACAGTAAGGATAGCCTTCAAAGAGATTCAAGGTCAACTTCCTACCGACATCGAAGAGACGCTCTTCCAAGCAGCATATCTTGAGAGCCGACAACTTCAATACCAAAAGGCTTCATGCTGCATCGCCGATAGAACTGCTCAAGCACAACTTGAAGAAGAAATACTCAAGCTCAAGCAGACTGCGAACGAAAAACATAAGGACATCGGTCGTCTAGAAGCTTCTAGTACCGAGCTTGAACAAGAGATTGTTCGTCTATCGACACAGAAAGAAGAACTGCTAGCTGATTTAAAGAAGGTAGATGAAGCTTTTAATTCAGTCACCCAGAAGAAAACCCAACTCCTTGCTATGACCAAAGCTTTGCAACAAGAAAGGGATGACAACACTCGTGAAGCTCTTCTGATGAGAAGAAAAATCAAGACAGTTGAGGGTACTGCCGATGACGATGTCAGGGAAATAGAGGAAGCTGACCAAGTTCGCCTTCGTGCGATTTCATCCATCCAATCCCTGTTGTAATTTGTTGTACCGATAACTGTGATCTTGACGACTGTTCTTGTAATATAACGTTTCATTTGCTGATGTTTCGCATAATGACTTTATCATCGGTACTTACATTTGTATTACTTCATGCATCTATCTAGATACTAGGATAATATTTTTTCAAATATTTACCATTGATTGCTCTGGAAAATGCAACTCCTTCGAGAGTCTCCAAAATATAAGCGTTGCCCGGAACAGACTGATTTATCCGAAAAGGACCTTCCCAATTAGGAGACCACTTCCCAAACTTCGAACTTTTGGTTCCAATCGGTAAAATCAGTTTCCACACCAAATCACCATCGGCAAACTCTTTCACCTTTACCTTCTTGTTATACCATCTGTCAACTCTTTTCTTGTTCTCCTCAATACTGATTAGAGCTCTTAGCCAATGACCCTCTAGGTCTTCTAACTCATCCTTCATAAGGATATCATACTCATCGGCTGCTAACTGGTCCTGGGAAAACAACCGTCTAGAACCAGTTTTAATTTCCCAAGGTAGGACAACATCATGTCCGTATACTAACTGATATGGCGAAACCTTAGTAGCACCATGACATGCCATCCGATATGACCACAAAGCTTCATTCAGTACTACATGCCACCTTCTAGGGTTCTCTTCAATCTTGCGCTTGATAATCTTAATTATTCCCTTATTAGTTGCTTTAGCCTGACCATTCGCTTGAGCATAATAAGGAGAAGAATTCAACACTTCAAACCCCATACCGATAGCAAATTCATCAAACTCCCTCGACGTAAATATGATCCCTTGATCAGTCGTAATAGTCTGAGGAATTCCAAATTGGTAAACAATGTGCTCCTTCACAAAATCTATCATGTTTGCCGATATCACATTCTTCAAAGGAATAGCTTCAACCCACTTTGTGAAATAATCAGTGGCAACGAGTATAAATTTATGCCCCTTGCTCGATGGTGGGTAAATTTGGCCGATGAGATCAATGGCCCATCCTCTAAACGACCAAGGCTTGATTATAGGATTCATTGTCGACGCAGGTGCCTTCTGAACATTACCGAACTTCTGACAATCTTGACACCCTTTGAAGTACTCAAAACAATCCTCAAGAATTGTCAGCCAATAATATCCATTTTGCCTAATCATCCACTTCATCTTTAATGTCGATTGATGCACTCCACATACTCCCTCATGAATTTCACCCATCAACTTCTTCGATTCATTCCCCATTAAGGCGTCTGAGCAAAACTCCATCAATTGTGCGATAATACAATTCATCATCAAGGAGCACATACTTGGTAGCCTGAAACCTCAACCATCTTTCAACTCTCCTAGACGGATCTCTTAAGTAATCGACAATGTCTTTTCTCCAGTCATTGGCAACTATTACCGATGTCATTACTTCTTGAATCGGTTGATATCCCGAAGCATGTTGCGCCAATCGATTGGCTTCTTCATTATGCAACATAGGAATGTGTTCAAGACGATATTCTCTGAATTCCTTTAATAACTGTAAGCACTTCCCATGATATGCAATCAAAATATCACTTCGACACTCATATGATCCAACCAATTGATTGATTACCAACATAGAATCGCCAAAGATTTCCACGGCATCGGCACACACTTCCCTAAGCAATTCCAACCCCTTCAGTAATGCCTAGTACTCAGCCTGATTATTCGTCGAAGTAGCAATAATCGGCAATAAGATTTCATATTTTTTCCCTCGGGGTGAAATCAAGATAACGCCGATACCTGCTCCCTCCTTACATGTGGAACCATCAAAGAACAAAGTCCAAGGAGCAATCTCTACTGAATTTAGCGCACCACAATGCATAGTAACAAAATCGGCCATCACCTGCCCTTTCACTGCCTTAGTTGATTCATACCTCAGATCAAATTCAGACAGCGCCAAAATCCACTTGCCGATTCTTCCGCTCAATATCGGCATTGACATCATATACTTGACCACATCATCCTTACATATGACAGTACACTCGGCCGATAGCATATAATGCCTTAACTTGGTACAAGAGAAGTATAGACATAAACATAATTTTTCAACAGCCGAATACCTGGTTTCAGCATCCACCAGCCTTCTACTCAAATAATAAATCACACGTTCTTTTCCTTCAAATTCTTGAATCAAGGCTGACCCGATAACGCCATCATCGGCAGACAAATACAATCTGAAGGGTTTCCCATGTCGAGGTGGAATCAAAACCGGAGGATTCGCCAGATACCTCTTAATTTCTTCCAAAGCCGATTGCTGCTTCTCTCCCCAGACAAATTCCTGACCGGCCTTTAGTTTCAGCAATGGGCTAAAAGACTTAATCTTTCCAGACAGATTAGATATGAATCTTCTAATAAAATTAATCTTGCCGATCAAAGATTGCAACTCAGTCTTGTTCGTAGGAGCAACCACTTTATTAATTGCATCAATAGATTTTCTGCCGATCTCTATGCCCCTTTGATGCACCATGAACCCTAAGAATTGACCCGCCGATACGCCAAACATGCACTTATTTGGATTCATCTTTAGCCCATGCTCCCTTGTGCACTCCAGAATCTTCCACAGATCGACAAGATGTTTTTCAAAGTCTCCGGACTTAACCACCACATCGTCAATATAGATTTCGACCAACGTACCGATGTACTTATGAAAAATAAAATTCATCGCTCTTTGATAAGTAGCACTGGCATTCTTCAACCCAAAAGTCATTACGATCCACTCAAACAAACCGACGTGACCTGGACACCTGAAAGCAGTTTTGGATATATCTTCTTCAGCCATGAATATTTGATTATATCCAGCATTACCATCCATAAAACTGATAATCTTATGCCCAGCAGAAGCATCCACTAGTAGATCGGCAACAGGCATTGGATAGCCATCCATTGGCGTAGCTTTATTGAGATTTCTGAAATCAATACAAACATGAAGCTTTCCATTCTTCTTATATACAAGAACCATATTAGAAATCCATTCAGCATATCGGCATTGCTGAATAAATCCAGCTTCGATCAACTTTGTAACCTCAATTTTAATATCAGGTAGTACAGTAGGGTTACACCGGCACGCTGGATGCCGATGTGGTTGAAAACCCGACTTAATAGGCAACCGATGTTCAACTATCGATCGGTCCAGACCAGACATCTCTGTGTAATCCCACGCAAAAAAATCTTTATATTCCTTTAACAAATCACTCAAATGTTGCTTACATTGGGGATCTAACTTAGCACTAATAAAAGTTGGCCTAGGCTTACTACCATCGCCGATGTCTATTTCTAGCAAATCATCGGCTGACGTAAACCCCTATCCAAGTTTTCCATCATCGGCGAACTGATCCATTAAACTTCTTCATAATCGACTGCTTGGATCGATGTAATCTGGTAATCGGCCACCTTGAGGAATTATGTATCCCAAGCTTCACCAGATATACACTTGGTCTGCTCATAGGTCTCCGATTCTGCCGATGCAACAATTGATGGGACTTCACTCTGGACGACTTCAATCCTATCTCCAACCCATTGCACAAGGCTTTGGTGCATCGTAGAAGGGATACAACAGTTAGCGTGAATCCAATCCCTTCCCAGAAGCAAATTGTAGGTCCCTTTGCCGCTGATCACAAAAAATGTCGTCGGCAAAGTTTTACTGCCGATAGTCAATTCGACACATATGGCCCCTATAGCTGGTGACACATTGCCTTCAAAATCTTTCAACTTCATGTCTGTGTTGACTAAGTCTTGATCACCTTTCCCAAGCTTCTTGAATATGGCATACAACATTATATTAATCGACGCTCCACCATCGACTAACATCTTTGACACCGGTTGCCCATCGACTTTGCCCTTGACAAACAAGGCTCTCAGAAGCTGCCTTTCATCATCGACAGGTTTTTCAAAGATAGCTGCCATCGGATCTAGCATTAGCTGAGCCATATTAGCAGCTTCTTCCTCAGTATCAGTAGGTGCCATAAATTCCATCGGCAACATAACAACCATGTTGACTTCTGCCGATGGACTCCTCTCCTGGTGTTTTGGCCTCCACTCCCAAACTGGAGGTTCTCCCTTCGAAGAGCTATAACCTAGATCATTCTAGCGTTCACATTGGATTCTCCTTCTTTGAGTCTTTGTCAGGCCTTTAGGACACCATTGAGGCAGCTTAGTCTTCCAAACAGGTTGGTACTGCTTCTCACTGTATCGGCTTGTGTTACCTCTTATGTTTGGATCTCTAGAGAATATCTCTTCATCAGGCACCCTTGCATTAGCACTCTCTTCAATCTCCTCTTGACGGATGCGCTTGCCAAGCCTGTCATGTATACTAAGTTTGCCCCCCAGCCGATCATGTACTGATTCTTTTCCTCTGATCGGCCTAGCATAGCTTGATCCCTGGCCTTCAAAGCGAGACTTCTTCTATGACCGATCAGTAGGATAGTACACGTTGCATTTAGGACAATTATCGGCAGTGGGCAGCTTGATGACTTCTTCCCAACAATGGACGAAGAGGGGCATTTCCAATGATCTTTATGCCGATACCACTCTTGGCGTCTTTCTTCTTCCCGCTGCCGATGATGTTCTTCTTGTGAACGCTTATACTCTGGTCGCGGTCTTCTGTGCGTGATCACAACACCATACGACGAACGTCGCTGAGGCCTCCCGGAACCACTGTTTTCATCTGTGGTTCTTTTTACCCTCTCTTTCATCGGCAAACTTCTTTCCCTTTACATCCTGCATAGCTATTTGATGTTTGGGATCCACCCATGAATTCTTCTTGGCCACTTCCGACGTCAGTACTTTGACTTTCCCATCAGTCTCCACCATATTATTTGGAAACGGATGCTGGTCAATTTTCATCGGCCTTTGAGCTTTAGAATTTTCGAACTTGATTCGCCCAGATTCGATTTCTGACTGCAACTGCTACCTGAAGACTTTGCAATCATTGGTACTGTGTGAGGTTACGTCATGCCACTTACAGTACCTCATCCTCCTAAGTTCTTCAGCCGATGGGATCACTTGATTAGGCGCCAGTTTAATCCGCCCTTCTTGAAGCAACAGATCAAATATCCTATCGGCTTTAGTGATATCAAAAGTGAATCTTTCAGCCTCCTTTTGAGCAAACAGACAGGATATCGACTTTTTATCTTTTACCCACTCGGCAATGCCTATATCCATCCCTTCATCTGACTCAGAATCTTCCTCTTGTTCAATGAAGGACACCTTCTTATTCCAAGTCTTTCTAGGCTCGAAGGTTTTAACTTTTTGATCGGCAACTCTCTGCACGAGATGGCTCAGGCTTTTGAATTCTTGAGATGCATACTTATCCTTGATGTGCGGCAGTAATCCCTGGAAAGCCAAATCTGCCAATTGCCGATCATCCAACACTAAGCTGTAGCATTTATTCTTTACACCCCGAAGCCTTTGGACGAAGCCTTCTACCGATTCGTCATTGCGCTGCTTCAGTTTGACCAAATCGGTGAGCCTCTTCTCATGAACGCCAGAGAAGAAGTACTTGTGAAACTGCTTCTCCAGATCGACCCAAGTAATCACAGAATTTGGAGGAAGCGAGATAAACCATGTAAACGCCGATCCAGATAAAGATGATGAAAACAATCTTACCCTCAACTCATCTCTGCTAGCAGCCTCTCCACATTGGATAATGAAGCGGTTGATATGCTCCATCGTCGATGTATCATCTTGTCCAGAAAACTTTGTGAAATCCGGAACCTTGTACTGATTTGGGAGAGGAATCAGGTCATAGGCCTGAGGGTGCGACGTTCGATAAGAGTACGTATTGACCTTAGGATTGATACCGAACTTCTCTTTCATCACTTCAGCTATTTTATCGACCAAGTACGCATCCTGATCCTGACGATGGATCGGCTGAATATTAATTGGTTGGGCCGGCGGATACATTCCTTCTGGCCTTTGCGGTAGACAAGTTGATCCAATTGGTATAGGCGCAACACCACCTTGCTGAATATTAGGCACCGGTTGGTTTGCCGATGTATAACCTTGGACACCTACTGGGGCATATTGCTGCATGATATTCATTGGTCGATATACCGATATGTCGTTCTTAGAGTTTGCCGGGTAATGGTGATACTATGCTCCCGCTACTTGGTGTCCAGGTTGTACTACCATTTGTTGAACTAGACTGGTCCATACAGGATTGTAAGTCATCGGCATATGACTTGCCGATAATTGATAACTCCCCGGCGCCTGTTGCTCCTGCACTTTGGAATAATCAACGAATTGACCTCCTTGGTGCACTGACGTCCTAGCCTGAGGATTTGCCATCATCATGGGACCACTCATCACTGCTAAATCTTGTTGCATCGGCAAAGGATTTGCCGATGGTTGCCCATAAGGCACTTTAGGTATCGCCATTTGAAGATCTCCTGGCGGCAACTGTGCATTTGGAGAAGACGTAGCGTAATGTACTATCGGACTCATCGGCTGTGCCAATATTATCGACTCCATAGAGGCTTTTCCCGTTGCACTATTTCCTTGGATCAGTTTAGCATCGGCAGATGAATCCAGAGGCATACCGTATCCCCACCAGCTAGCGAGAGTTGGCTGACTCTGGACTATATGCCCTGACATTGCCGATGCCACCGGATCGGTGTTCAACCGAACGATGCTTGCAGGACTTGATCTCTGTGGTGTAGCTGCACCGGTAGAAGGATTCACAGGTTGGAACGCTAGAGCCGCCGATGAAGTCGTGGCAGATGCCGATCCAGGTTGATGATACGTTGGACCAACATACCTAGGTGGTTGTCCTTCTTTGAAAGATTGCATGACAGCATTGTATACAGTATTGGACAACACATTGGAATGGCTAATGAGCATCTGACTTAACGCGGAATTAACCATCTCTTGCAATTTACCAAGATTGGCATCGAAAGTGACCTGCCGATGCAACGGCGGATCTTGCTTCTAGACTGTGTCACCGCTCCTGTTTAGGCTGAAGGATTTCAGGTACAGTTGTCTATACTCCTCCATAGCTTTCTTCTAATCGTCTTTCAGATCTGCTTCGGAGACTTCAATGACGTTCTTTGGATCAACGTCAGTAGAACCACCCATGATCTTGATCAAGAGATGTATCTAGGGTCCCACCGGGTGTGCCAAAAGAGGTGTTGACACAAAAAGCATCGGATCTGCGAACACCTCGGGCTTATACCCGAACTCGATATCCAAAGGTGTGCCAGTCGATTTGACCAGTTAATCGACAAGGACGATAACTAGAACAAGATTGAACGAGACGACAGCGATGCGCCCGGACGTCAAAGCTCAACTTGATCAAAACGCGGAACTTGCGAAGGCGACAAGGGTCGTGTAGATGCAGTCCGTCGAGACGTCGTAAGAACTCGTGAATAAACTAGAACTAATGCGATAAAAGTAGATGCTAGAAAAGTAGATAAAAAGTAATAGATTTGTATTGATTGTCTATATTTTTACACCGCTCCTGGATACATATTTATACTCCGGTAAAAGGAGTTATACATGGACACGACTCATACCTAAACAAAAACTCCTATTTTTAAGTAAATAAAATGACTCATGCAAGAGTCGGACTCAAACTAAAACAATAATACTAGCATAAAACCGCTAGCTTCCTTATCTGTTTTCCTTACAATGAAACTTTCCATCGGCAGACTCTTTCAATCCGCAATCTCCTTCTATTACCATCGGCAACTTCCTGGTGACGTCAGCCACATCAACCTGTATCTATCGGCAATATTCCCGTTCGGCAATGTTTTCCTGTTTCCATCGGCAACACCCTTCTGATCGGCCAATACCTTCTTCTGTTTCCTCAATCTCATGTCTTCATCGGCAATCCGATTGGTGGGATTCTGATGCCGATAAGAAAAAGCAACCATCTTTCTACCGATCGGTGAAACTACCCTTTTACCGATTAGTGTATCCAGTTCCATATTGACACGTACAGAAAACGGTGTCAACAAGGTGCAAGTGGTCGGATGTGTAAGTGAAAACTACAAAGCTGTTATATATCCGGGCGGTGAGCTTTTGTTTCACTTGTATATTCTGTCCTGCCTACTAAGTCATGAGCCGTAGCGATGAAACGTTCGACCTTGGGTCTCAAATGGTCCGTATCGTAGGTCTAGCACCATTGCACGCGTAGGATACATAAGGACTCCCAAGGAGGCACGCTGCTGACAACCCGCGACGTAGAGGGCGAACAACTCATGCACGCTTAGGGAGATGCCAGGGATAGGGCCCTTTTCCGAGAGGCTCGATCATGACGTGACTAGGGTCTGTGGAGATTGTTCTTGCAGACGCTGGGCGAAAATTCAGGCTGCTTGTAGAGTCGTCGACCATACCGTGGTCGTGTACAGATTCTAGGCGCGCGACCTCATGGCTTCCGACCCGAGTGGTATTGCCCGGCTTCTGGGGAAATACCGCTAGGGAGGCCTAGCGATGTAATCATAGCGTCTAGGGTAGCTACTTCTATCTGCTATGGTTAATCGGCAGGCTAGCTTCGGGAGCTTTCTGGTTACGGCCAGGCTGTTTGGAGAAACACCTTATCGCGTTTTTGGGCGAGGTCGTCGAACGTTGTCTTCTTTGTTGCGGTTGTCGCCGTACGCTGGAGTTATTTTCGCAGTGGTCGCCGTGCATCATGAGTGTTTTTACAGAAATCATCGTACGTTGTAGGCGTTTGTGTAGTAGTCGCCGTACGCCGTGGGCGTTTGTGCAGTAGTCGTTGTACGCGGGGGCGTTTGTGCAGTAGTCGCGGTACGCCGTAGGCGTTTGCACAAGTTATTTTGGTTACGTGGGATATGTAGGAGATGAAGCGCCTTTATTTATTGATGGGGGAGTACATAGTACAAACTTTATTGAGCTATGGTTACATTTAGAAATCTTCACATGCCGTCGAGGGATGGCTGTTTCTGCGTCTGTTCGTTGGCGAAGTCGGCGGTGATCGTCGTTGGCTCTACGTCCTTCTGCTTCTTGGCGGCGGGTTTATCATTGTCGCTAGAGGTGTATGTGTCCTGGGCGCAGGGCTTCTCGATGGCATTGATTGTCTGCTGCTCGCACTCATATGATATCTTCAAGTTGGTGTGTAGACTGAGGATGCCTTGTGGCGTCGGGATATTTAACACCATGTACATTTAATGCGGGACTGCCATTATCTTGGCTAGTGCCGGACGACCAAGTATCGCGTGGTAGGCAGTCTTGAACTCGACGACGACGAAGTTTATGTTCTCGACCCTTAAGTGGTTCTTTTCGCCGAACTTCACAGGTAGGGTAATCTGGCCTATCGACATTGACGCCTTATCTGGGATGATTCCCCAGAAGGAGAAGTTCGCTGGGAGGAGATATTTCTTTGAATATTTGAGCCGGCGGAATGCGTCGGCGAAGATGATGTTGATGGCGCTGCCGCCGTCGACTAGGACTTTCCTAAAGCAGCACGTTGTGTTGGTTGGATTAATAATCAGTGGGAAGCGACCTAGATACCTGTAATCCGTCCACTCATCTTCTCTGGAGAAACTGATTGGTTGATCCGACCAGTTGAGGAAGCGGAGCGTCGACTGTATTTTCACCTGTGGCGGCGACTGAGTAAACGTCCGTGTGGGTTTGGCAGCGACGTCTTTCCCCTTCGACGAGGACGCTGCCTCCAAAAATGGAGTACGTCGTTGAGGCTGCTCAGAACTCTGGCGCCGGTGGTTCTTGATCCTTGCCTCTGTCTTCGCCATTTTTCTTCTGCCTTTTGTCAACTTTTTTCTTCATCGTCGTCCCGATGAGGTCCACATGGAGTGTTTGGAGTTCTTGTGTATGGGACACGGTCCGTCGAGGATCTTCTCATAGTTGTCGTAGTAGTTCTTCTTTGGGTGGGCGTTCGTGTTTGCGGCGTAGCGGTTGTTTCTCCTGTAGTCATACTTCTGGGGATGTCATTCGGAGTTACCTGATCGGTAATCACGGTGGTCGCTGGGCCCTCTTTCGCTTCGGTGGTTTGGTCGACGATTGTTGTCCGCCACGCATTCTGGAGAACGAGAATGGTGCCTCCTGTTTTCCCTGCTGTGGGTGGCATCATCTTGATTGGCGTAAGGGTTCGCGATCGTCATGAGTTCTTCTATGGTCATTACGTTTTTTCCTGGCCAACTTGTTCCGGAGGTCGTCCACCCGTAGCCCGTTGGAGAAGATGGTGATGGCTTCTGGGTCGGAGATGTCTGCTATGCTCAGGCGCTTGTCGGAGAAACGCCTGATGTATTCCCGGAGGCTTTCGTTACTCCTTTGGCGGATGCTTTCCAGGTCGTAATGTGTCCCAGGCTAGACACACGTGGCCTTGTACGTCTTGATGAAGATTTCCTTGAGGTCTTCCCAGCTGTCGATGGTGCCTTCCGGGATCTTCTGGAGCCAACTGTTGGTGGAGGTCGACAACATTTCTGGCAAGTAATTGACCATCACGTCTTGATCTCCTCCGGCGGCGTATACGACGATCTCATAAGTGGAGGCCCATTGCTCTGGGTTTGCTTTGCCGTCGTACTTCTCCACCGACGTTACTCTGAAGTTCTGGGGCCACCAGAAGGCGCGTAGACGGGCTGAAAAGGGGCGCAGTCCCCCTGTAGCTCGGGGTGCCGATGCTGGTGCTCGATTGTATCTGGGGTTGTTATACTCGTCGTCATCATACCTAGACGATCTTTGTCGGTGTTGTCTCGGAGGGTTCTGGTGCACTGGCTCTGGTGTTTGACCACGTCGGTCCCTGTTGTGATCTTGGTCGTCGCGCCTTGGGGACCTTCGCTGGCGCCCCCTCAGAGGGCTTCGTGGATGGACTGGGTCTGAGCCTTTGTGAGCTTCTTTAAAGAGAGAGGCAAACCAAGATATCGGCAAGGAAACTCTGAAACTTCACATGGAAGGGTCTGCTGAATTACCTGAATCTCCTCTTTCCCACATTGAATAGGATATGCGCTACTCTTCTGGACATTTGTCTTTAAGCCAGATGCATCCCCAAATAGATTAAGTATACCCATAATTATTTCAATCTCATTTATCTCAGGCCGAAGGAATAAAACTACATCATCAACATATAATGATATTATGTATTGAATAGCTCTAGAGGAGAGTGGCTGCAACAAACCATCTCTTTCTGCCAATGATACCACTTGACCAAGCACATCCATTACTAAAATGAAGAGCATCGGGGAAAGTGGGTCTCCTCGTCGTAATCCTCGTCGGTGTAAGATAACCTCACCGAGAATTCCATTTAGTAGAACACGAGTTGATGAGGAGCCTATTAGCCCACTAATGATATCATGCCAAATTTTCCCAAAACCTAGTTGTTGCATTACCTCAAGAAGAAAAGGCCATGACACAGAATTAAAGGCCTTTGAGATATCCAGCTTCAGGAGGAAACGAGGAAGCTTATGTTGATGTAAGAACCTTGGTGTTTGTTGCACAAGCATGAAATTGTCTTAGATGAACCTCCCTTTGATAAAAGCACTCTGGTTGGGGGAAATCATCTGTTGCAAGTGACCAGCCAATCTATTGGCCAATAGCTTAGGCTTATGGGTCTGAAGTCCTTGGCATAGTTTGCTTCCTCTGTTTTGGGCAGTAGGGTGATGAAAGCTGAATTTAGAGCCTCAAAATTTCTAAACTTCCTACTCTAGACCACTGAAATTGCCTCCATGACATCTTTTTTGATGACTGGCCAACACACTCTATAGAAAGACCCAGATGAAACCATCTGGGCCAGGTGCTTTATCGGGTGGCAGCAACTTGATTGTATTCCACACTTCATCTTCCGAGGAGGGAGCATCAAGTTCAGAGAGATCATGAGAGGGAAACCCAAGAGCAGCAGGATTAATTGTGTTCTCTCTTGTTGTGTTCTGTCCCATTAAGTTGGAATAAAAATCATCTATTATTTTAGCTTTCTTCTCATGGTTTGTGTATACCTGTCCGTTCAACATTAATTGTGCCACAAAATTCTTTTTCGATAGAGGGCTTGGGCATGAAAAAGAGCAGTGTTAGCATCACTATCACTGAGTGTTGGACTGCTGATCGTCTTGCCCGTCGAGGTCTGCCTTGTCCGGAACGTTGTCCTTTATGCGATCAGGAGCAAGAGACAATTAACCATCTCCTAATTTCATGTCCCTTTGCAAGGCAATACTGGTACTCCTTGCTATGCCAGGTTGGGCTGCAGCAATTTGCTCCTCAAGCATTTGATATGGTGTTCGATGATTGGTGGGACAGATTGTGGCATGCTGCTCCGGAACAGCAAAAGAAAGGTCTCAACTCTTTGATTATTCTAGGTGCTTGGGTTCTTTGGACTCACCGCAACTCTTGTGTATTTGACGGAGCTGCTCCTAGCATTGCAAGGGATCTTAATGTTAGCAGTGAGGAACACCGTCTTTGGTAGATTGCAGGCGCGTGAAGCCTCTCTTCCTTGACTACCCCGGCACTTTTGTTTTAGAGTGGCCAGATTGGTAGTAGTTTTGTTGTGGTAGCCTTTAATTTTTAGCAGGCGAGAATGTATTTTGGATCTTGTATGGGGTGTATGTAGTGTGTGTGGATGTTGGGGTTCTTGTCCCATTTTTTCTTCTTAATATAATGAAATCCAGCTCTCCTGCGTTTTCGAGAAAAAAATAATGGCATATGTGTAATTTAGATGACTATTAGGGTAATTTTCGATTAATTTTGTAATGGTAACGTGTGTAACTTAGTTCATGATTTAGGGGTTACTTTGGACCGGTTTTCATAATTGGTAGATGTCGGATACCTGGAAATAGGGTACCCTAACACCGCGCTTCGCGAAAGCAAAAAATCACTCCCTCGGGGATCCTCCGCCTCGTCCGAGCCAGGGTGACATCATCCGTGACGCCATCTATTCACGAGGGGTTTTCTGTCCCAAACTGACTAAGGCAGCAACGCTCCCTCGGAGGGCCTTCCGCCTCGTCTGAGCGGGGGTGACGTCATCCGTGACACCACCTACCCTCGGAGGCTCCCTCCCAAACCGACTAAGGCAACGACACTCCCTCGGAAGATCTTCCGCCCCGTTTGAGCCTAGACGACGTCATCCATGGCGTCATCTACCCTCGGGGGCTCTTCCGACTCACGGTGCACTTTAACCCATAGTCAAAAGGTCCACAGTACCGGATCGTCCTCAGGGATGGGGGTAAAAAGGCATGGATCGCCATGCCTACCCCTGTTGAATCCTTGTGGTACAAGCTCCAGTGTCGACCGGACCACCGATTGACGCTCACCATCCCTCCGGCGGACACCTGAACAGGAATTAGAACATACTCGTCCCTGTACGACGGAACGCGGGGGTGCCTGGCCCTATTCTGCCAACCCCCGCCCATGCCCAAATATGACAACAGGGGCGTCACCGATTACAAGGCGCGTGGCCACAGTGCACCAAGGATGAACATGACCCGGGCGGCGTGCCAACAGGCACAGTTTTCCCGGGGAAGGAGGGCGAACAGGAACCAGAAGCGTCCCCCAAGTCAGCAGCCCATGCCGGGCCCACGTTTTCCTCTCTCTTTATTGTACTCGTCCATCTCTCCCTACGTATAAAGGCAGAGAATGGACCTCCAATCCCTCTCTCTGAACTCGGTTTCCACTCATTCGCACACACTCATACTCGCATCCACGCGAGCACACACCACGAACCTCGAACACCGTACACATGAGACCTGGGAATCTGCTTCCCTCTCTCACCAAATCTTGTAGCTCCCCTCTACGAGCTCTCCACGCTCGGTAACACGACTCAGCAGCAAACTGGACGTAGGGTGTTCGTGCCCGAAACAGTATAAACCTTGTGTTCTCCGGGCGTAACCATCCGATCTCCGACACGCTTAGAAATTTACTCGTTGGCTGTCTAGACCCCGCTATTTTAGACACCGACAGTTGGCGCACCAGGTAGGGGGCTTTGCGTGTCACCCGTATTTTCGAGTATTGGATGGCTTCTCGCCACATTGATTTCGCTCCAGGCTCCATTATTCATTTTGGTAGCCTGGACCTCCAGTGCCATGGGAAGGGGGCCGACCTGGTCCTCCGTCGCCTTACGACATCCTCCGAGGTAGCCGTGGACGCCATCTCAGCATCCATGGACCACCTTGGCATGTCTCCCTCTGGGAGGCAAACCTCTCAAGGGACAACCATCCCAAGAGCCGACTACCCCGAGTTCGAGCGCCAGCTCGACACCCTGATGGGTCCCCAGCCGACTCAGGGGGCCCTGCACAACCTCTACTTCGCGTTCGCCAACGTGACGGCGCAGCTCGTGGGAGGACAACCTCTCTCTCCCGGGCTCATCGACGCGCCCGTCCCAAAGGTACTACCGCATGACATGAGGAATGCCGCCGCGTCCTATTCGAAGATGTTGACACATAAAGCGTCGGATCTGTGAACACCTCGGGCTTATACCCAAATTCGATATCCAAGGCGTGCTAGTCGATTTGACCAGTTAATCGACAAGGACGATAACTAGACCAAAATTGAACGAAACAATGACGATGCGCCCGGACATCAAAGCTCAATTTGATCAAAACGTGGAACTAACAAAGCTGACGGAGATCTTGTAGATGCAGCCCGTCGAAACCTTGTAAGAACTCGTATACGAACTAGAATTAATACGATGAAAGTAGAATTGCTGGAAAAATAGACGAAAATAATAGATTTCTTTGATTGATTGTGAATCATCTTTTCTACACCACCTCTCGGTACATATTTATACTCCGGTAGAAGGAGTTGTAAACAGATACGACTCATACCTAAACAAAACTCCTATTTTTAAGGAAATAAACGACTCGTGCAAGAGGTGGACTCAAACTAAATAATAATAATACTGACATAAAACCACCAGTTTCCATATCCATCTTCTTTACGATGAAACCTTCCATTGGCGGACCTCCTCTAATCTGCGACCTTCTTCTATTGTCATCGGCAATTTTCTGTTGACATCGACCACGTTATCCTATATCCATCGGCAGCATCTTCCTATCGGCAACATCCTCCTTTTCCTTAACGCTTCTACAATCACTTTCTCCATCGGCAATCTTCTTTTCTCCTATCGGTAAACAACTGGTAGAACCCTGGCGCCGATAGGGAACAACAACTATCTTCTTGCCGATCAGTGTACTCAGCTCATATTGACACGTACCAAAAACGGCATCAACAAATGCCCCCCAATTTCGGAGTATAAAATATTTCATGCGCCGAAATTTCTTCTACTGTAATCTTCCTTCCAAAATGCCTGCGCCATTACCTCGATCATCGTTCACAATCAACGCAATTTACCAACATATCCCGCAACTGCAGCGCCAACGGTTACAATCCCTAAACTGTTGTGTAAATTCATCACCATACCCTTTCATATTCCTGTTCGGTCAAAAGGAAAATTCGAAAACACCCCTTGACCTAGGCTTATAAAGTCCACCGTCTGTCCTCCTTTTCACCCTGAGTTCATACCTTCATCCCCATTCCACCGGCATTTCCGAAGAGCACCCCGGCAATAATTGAAACGACGGCTTCTTCTTCCATCAGAAGGCACAAATCTTGCAAGAACTCTTTCATCCCGATGACGATCGGCTTCAGTGTTCCCGCGGTAAATTTCTTCCTTCCTCGCTCCATACTTTGCAATTTCTCTCTGTACTGTTTCATGATCTCCTTTCTTATTTTGCTTTTTGAATCTAGAAAATGCGCAACAGAATAGTGATCCCTATCGATCAAGCACACCTTTGCTGTTTGGGTCCGATGGGGAATACCGATCCAACCGAAATCATCAATGCGGAAACCAACCACGTCCCTTTCAGAGCTGAATATTTCAATCTAGGGTTATGGACATATATTTTCTATTCTTGGCCTAAACCCACCAAAGGGTGGAAAAATTGGTACCTTAGGATGGCTAGGACACAACAAGTCTACTGGCAGAACGCAACCTAGATCAGTGTATCAGACTATCCATTGCCGATATGGCCAAGAACGAGAATATGATGATTGCTGCCTCTTATTTCTGGTCTGACACAATAAACGCTTTCCTATTCAGACACGGACCAGCCACCCCCACACTTGCTGATGTGCATATGCTTACTGGTCTCGACGTCTCTTCTGCTGATAATGCCACCCTCTTCCACAGGAAGCCCGAACATCAGGTAAGCACTCGTAACATCGGCGGTTGGACCAGATATGTACAAGAATATCAAAAGACCGGATCGGTAAACCAGAGGGAACATGCCACTTTCCTGAACATGTGGCTGGAGAAGTTTATCTTCTGCGGTAGGACAATTGGACCCACCAACATGTACCTTCATGTAGCATAGCTCTTGGCCGACGGAGCAGGACTTCCTCTTGGCCGATACCTCCTCAGTTCAGTTTATCACCTCCTGCACCAGGTGTCCGAAAAATTACTGCTAGGCGAGCCCATCGGCAACCTCGAGGCCCCGGTGGTTCATCAACATGTGGCTAAACGCTCATATGCATAAGTATCTTCAATTTGATTTGTTTAGCCAACAATTCCCACGAGACTTGGCTGAGGACTATGTACTCGCCGACGATGAATCGACAACCCGTTCCCCACTCAATTTCAGGGAAGCCATAATAGTGCTACTGGAAACCAATGCTAATGAAGATCAATTCGGCATGTTCTTTCAGAGATATTACTGTGGAATTTCTGCTGCGGAACGGGTCTAGTGGCCCTATATTGATGAGGATAACCGATTCCCACTTTCTTTCAACCTTACCGATGGAGATATACCAAAGAATGAAGGAATCATGAGGGCTACCCTTACTCCCCGGGCCATCCCAGTCAATATCTTTGGGAGTGGGAAGAACAGTTATGCAACTTATGAATTCTATTATCCATCGACAGCAGCAAGACAGCTAGCATTTGGTCAACTGCCGATCAGTCTCAGCTATGCCGATGTGATAAAACCAAGGGAAGTCATCACTAGCGTCATGGACTGGGACAAGATTGTCAATCTCTCTCCCCATATCGATACAACCAACATTGACTTATCCATTTGGGCGCCAGTATCCTTCATCACTGAATCATACAAATCCTGGTGGCAAGATTGGAAAGATCAACTGTTCGCTGCATCGTCACACTATTATCGACACTTGATTGATGCTGACCACATTGTTCCTGATGATGCGGTGAGTTTATTTCCAACATTACTTTTCTGTTATCTTCTTTTCAATGCATCGGTAACTGGTTTTCTGCCAACAGGTTAACGACTTGATCCCCAAAAAGAGCAGAAGCGGCAAATCCTTCAACTTGCGACCGATTAACCCTACATCAGTAATCGGCAGCAGGGCCCCTTCGTTGGCTTCCCTCATGCATCGAAGGGCAGTCCCGAAGGTCACCATCAAGTCCAGATCAACACTAGCTGGGGCTACTGCTACCGCTGCCGTCGTCCTGGCGCAAGCTTTTACGGTAACAAATCTTTACTTATCCATGCTGACCACTAAATTTTCATCAACAACTCTTACCTAATGTTGACCTGCACCAAATATACATTTTTCTCTTGTAGGAGACAAGCTCATCGGCTGCCGCTCCAAGTGTACAAACTTCTCCAACTCGGCCTGTCGATACCCCCCAAGTGCAACAGTCGAAACGCCAAGGCTCATCAAGTGCCGCTCCCTGACCAAAACGTCCAAGGCCATCAGCTTTAGTCACGTCACAGGCAGTGTCTCCTCAATCTCCTACCGATGCGCCAACACCAGAGCTAGCATCGACATCTATCTCTGATCAATCACCGACTGAAATATCCACCCAAGGGACAGTATCAGCGCCGCAGGAGTTGGCCACAACAAAAGAAACGACACCGACATCGGCATCAGCGCCAGCACCAAATGTTCCTTTCACAGAGGCAAGTTCATCGGCAGCTATTGTAGATCCTCAAGACATAGCTATGCCAGCTACTCTGCCAAGTCCAAGGCGAGAAATTGCTCTAAAGCAGGTAAATCAACTATCTATCATAAACTCGTAAGACACAAGCTTTCAATTGACAAACTCTAATTATTTTCCTTCCAGGCCCAAGATTCTCCCAACAGCTTATTCTCCTTTGCTATCAACATACCAGATGATGATGAAGAAGAAGAAAGCTCTGTCCAAGCCTCAAATGTCATATCGGCAGAAGTAAAATCCAAACTTGAAGCACTGCTACTTCTACTACAACAAAATGCACCCCAAATGTCCAAGATTCTAGTGCAGTAAGGGTAGCTTTCAAGGCAATTCAAGGTCATCTGCCTACCGATGTCGAAGAAACACTTTTTCAAGCAGCATTCCTTGAGAGTCGGCAACTACAATATCAAAAGGCTTCACGCCATATCGCCAATAGAGCTGCCCAAGCACAGGTCGAAGAAGAAATGCTCAAATTCAAGCAATCTGCCGATGAAAAACACAAGGGCGTCGGTCGCTTGGAAGCCTCTAGTGTCGAGTTTGAACAGGAAATCATGCGTCTGTCGGCACGAAAAGAAGAATTGCTAGCGGAGCTACAAAAAGTCAATGAAGCTCTAGACACGGTCAATCAAAAGAAGGCCCAACTTCCTGATGCCACTAAAGCTCTACAACAAGAAAGGGATGCCGATGCTCGCCATGCCCTTCTATTGAGGAAATAGATTACGCCCATCGAGGGTGCTACCATGCCCTTCGCGCGATTTCATCCATTCGATCCCTGCTGTAATTTGTTGTACCGATGACTTTAAACTTGATGATTGACTCGTTCTGTACCATAACGTTAATGCTTTCTCTGTCGATACTTCGTATAACCATCGACGTATATACTTGTATTACTTCATGCATCTACCCAGATACTAGGATAATATTTCTTTAAATATTTACCATTGAGCGCTTTGGAAAACACAACCCCTTCGAGGGTTTCCAAAATATACGCGTTGCCAGGAACATACCGATTTATCCGAAAAGGACCTTCCCAATTAGGAGACCATTTTCCAAATTTTGAACTCTTAGTTCCAATCGGTAAAATCAGTTTCCACACCAGATCTCCATCGGCAAACTCTTTCACTTTCACTTTCTTGTCATACCACCTAGCAACCCTTTTCTTGTTTTCTTCTATGCTGATCAAAGCTCTCAGCCGATGACTCGCTAGATCCTCAAATTCCTCTTTCATAAGGATATCATATTCATCTGCTGTTAATTGGTCCTGGGAGAACAATCGTCTAGAACTAGCTTTAACTTCCCAAGGTAGGACAACATCATGTCCATAGACTAACTGGTATGGCGAAACCTTAGTTGCACCATGACATGCCATCCGATACGACCACAAAGCTTCATTCAACACTGTATGCCACCTTCTAAGGTTTTCATCAATCTTGCGCTTGATAAGCTTGATAACCCCTTTATTAGTTGCTTCAACCTGACCATTAGCTTGAGCATAATAAGGAGAAGAGTTTAAAACCTTAAACCCCATACCGATAGCAAATTCATCAAACTCTCCCGAGGTGAACATAGTCCCTTGATCAGTTGTGATAGTCTGAGGAATACCAAATCGGTGAACAATATGTTCCTTCACAAAGTCTATCATGTTTGCGGATGTTACCTTCTTCAAAGGAATAGCCTCAACCCACTTCGTGAAATAATTGGTGGCAACAAGTATAAACTTATGCCCTTTACTCGATGGCGGGTAAATTTGACCGATGAGATTGATAGCCCATCCTCTAAACGACCAAGGCTTGATTATAGAATTCATTGCTGATGCGGGTGCCCTCTGAACATTACCAAACTTTTGACAATCTTGACACCCTTTGAATTATTTAAAACAATCCTCAAGAATTGTTGGCCAATAATACTCATTCCGCCTAATCATCCACTTCATTTTGAATGCTGATTGATGCGCCCCACATACTCCTTCATGAATTTCACCCATCAACTCTTTTGATTCTTCTTCACTAAGGCACTTGAGCAAAACTCCATCAATCGTTCGATAATATAATTCATCATCAAGGAGCACATACTTGGTAGCTTGAAACCTTAAACGTCTTTTAACCCTTTTAGATGGACCCCTCAAGTAATCGACAATCTCTTTTCTCCAGTTATCGGCAACCATTACCGATGTCATTATCCCTTGAATCGGCTGATATCCTGAAGCGTACTGCGCTAACCGATTAGCCTCTTCATTATGCAACCTAGGGATGTGCTCGAGGCGGTATTCTCTAAATTCTTTTAATAACTGCAAACACTTTTCATGGTGTGCAATTAAAACTTCACTTCGACATTCATATGTCCCAACCAATTGATTGATCACCAACATAGAATCACCGAAGATTTTCACAGCATCAGCACACACTTCTCTGAGTAATTCCAACCCTTTTAGCAAAGCCTGGTATTCAGCCTGATTGTTGGTCGAAGTAGCAACAATCGGCAAGGAGACCTCATACTTCTGTCCTCGGGGTGAAATTAAGAAAACGCCGATACCTTCTCCTTCCTTACACGTAGATCCATCAAAGAACAAGGTCCAAGGAGCAATCTCCACAGAACTCACTGTACCACAATGCTGAGTAACAAAGTCGGCCATAACCTGCCCCTTAATCGCCTTAGCCGATTCGTATCTCAAATCAAACTCTGACAGCGCTAAAATCCATTTGCCGATCCTTCCACTCAATATTGGCATCGACAACATATACTTAACCACATCATCTTGGCATATGACAGTACATTCAGCCGATAGCAAATAATGCCTCAATTTAATGCAAGAGAAGTAAAGACACAAACACAATCTCTCGAGGGCCGAATACCTGGTTTCAGCATCCACCGACCTTCTACTCAAATAATAAATCACACGTTCTTTCCCTTCAAATTCCTGGATTAAGGCTGACCCGATAACGCCATCATCGATAGACAAATATAATCTGAAAGACTTTCCGTGTTGAGGCGGAACTAGAACTAGAGGATTTACTAGATATCTCTTAATCTCTTCTAAAGCGGATTATTGTTCTTCCTTCCATGCAAATTCTTGACCGGCTTTCAGCTTCAGCAACGGGCTAAAAGACTTAATCTTTCCAGACAAATTAGATATAAATCTTCTAATAAAATTAATCTTGCCGGTCAAGGACTGCAACTCAGTCTTGTTTGTGGGAGCAACCACCTTGTTAATTGCATCAATGGATTTTGTGCCGATCTCGATACCTCTCTGATGCACCATGAAACCTAGAAATTGACCCGCCGATACACCAAACGCACACTTATTCGGATTCATCTTTAACCCATGTTCCCTCGTGCACTCTAGAATTTTCCGCAAATCGGCAAGATGCTTATCAAAATCTCTGGATTTGACCACTACATCATCAATATAGATTTCAACCAACGTATCGATGTACTTATGAAAAATAAAATCCATTGCCCTCTGATAAGTAGCACCGGCGTTCTTCAGGCCAAAAGTCATCACGACCCACTCAAATAAACCAACATGACCTGGACATCTGAAAGCAGTTTTGGATATATCTTCTTCAACCATGAATATATGATTATATCCAGCATTACCATCCATAAAACTGATGATTTGATGTCCAGCAGCAGCATCAACCATTAGATCAGCAACGGGCATCAGGTAACTATCCATCGGTGTAGCTTTATTGAGATTCCTGAAATCAATACAAACACAAACTTTTCCATTTTCCTTATATACAGGAAGCACATTAGAAATCCATTCGGAGTATCGACATTGCCGAATAAATCCAGCTTCAATTAATTTTGTAATCACCGCTTTAATGTTGGGTAATACAATAGGATTGCATCGGCATGGTGGCTGCCGATGTGGTTGGAAACCAGACTTAATAGGTAACCGGTGTTCAACTATTGATCGGTCTAAACCGGGCATCTGTGTATAGTCCCAAGCAAAACAATCTTTATATTCCTTTAATAAATCACTTAACTATTGTTTACATTGGGAATCTAACTTAGCACTAATAAAAGTCGGCCTGGGCTTGCTACCATCGCCGATATCTACTTCTATTAAATCATCGGCTGATGTGAACCCCTGCCCAAGTTTTCCATCATCGGCAAACTAATCCATTAAAACTCTTCTTCAGAACTGACTGCTTGGATCGGTATAATTCGGTAATCGGCCACTTTGAGAAATTCTGTACCCCAAGCTTCACCTGATATGCATTTGGTTTGCTCATAAGTTTCTGATTCTGCCGATGCAACAATTGACGGGGATTCACTTCGGACGACTTCGATTTTGTCTCCAACCCATTGCACGAGGCTTTGGTGCATTGTGGAAGGAATGCAACAATTAGCATGGATCCAATCCCTTCCCAGGAGTAAGTTGTAGGTACCTTTGCCACTGATCACGAAAAACGTTGTTGGCAAGGTTTTGCTACCGATGGTTAACTCGACGCATACTGCTCCCATAGCTGGCGACACATTACCTTCAAAATCTTTCAGCTTCATGTATGTCTTGACTAAATCTTGGTCACCTTTCCCAAGCTTTCTAAACATGACGTATGACATTATATTGATTGACGCTCCACCATCTACTAGCATCTTCGATACCGGCTGCCCATCAACTTTGCCTTTGACAAACAAGGCTCTTAAATGTTGTCTTTCATCATCGGCAGGCTTTTCAAAAATAGCTGCCATCGGATCCAGCACTAACTAGGCCATTTCAGCAGCTTCTTCCTCAGTATCGGCAGGTGCCATAAATTCCATCGGCAACATAACGACCATATTGACTTCTGCCGATGGATTCCTATCCTTGCGTGTCGGCCTCCACTGCCAAACTGGAGATTCTTCTCTTGAAGGATTTTCACTGTAACACAGATCACTCTGGCGTTCATGCTGGATCCTCCTTCTCTGAGTTTTTGTCAAACCTTTGGGACACCATTGAGGAAGCTTAGTTTTTCAAACAGGCTGGTACTGTTTTTCACCGCTCGTATTTGCACCACTCCTTATGTTTGGATCCCTAGAGAATATTTCTTCATCAGGAACTTTTGCATTAGCCTTCTCTTCAAGCTCTTCTTGACGGACACGCTTGCCAAGCCTGTCATGAACACTGAGGTTGCCCCCCAGCCGATCATGCACTGATCCCTTTTCTCTGATTGACTTATCATGGCTTGATACCCGATCATCAAAACATGGCTTCTTTTCTGCCCGGTCGGCAGGATAGTACCCGTTGCATTTAGGGCAGTTATCGACAGTGGGTAGCTTGATACCCTCATCCCAGCAATGAATGATGAAAGGGCATTTCCAATGATCTTTATGCCGATGTCACTCTTGGCGTCTCTCTTCTTGCTGCTGCCGATATTGTTCCTCTTGCAAGCAACCATATTCTTGTCGTGACTACCTGTATGTGATTACAACGCCATATGGTGCACGTCCATGAGGTTTTCTGGCGCTGCTGCTCTCACTAGTAATTCTCTTGCCCTTCCTGTCATCGGCAAGTTTTTTCCCTTTCACATCATGCATACTTATTTGATGTTCAGGATCTACCGATGCACTCTTCTTAGCAGCTTCCGATGTTAATACCTTAGTCTTCCCATTAGTTTCCACCATATTATTTGGAAACGGGTGTTGGTCGATCTTCATTGGCTTCTGACTTAGAATTTTCAAATTTGATTCGCCCAGATTCAATTTCTGACTGCAACTGTTGCCTAAAGACTTTGCACACATTCGTATTATGTGAGGTTGCAGCATGCCACTTGCAGTACCTGATCCTTCTAAGCTCTTCTGCCGATGGAATTACCTGATTAGGCGACAGTTTAATCCGCCCTTCTTGAAGTAATAGGTCAAATATCCTATTGGCCTTGGTAATATCAAAGGTAAATCTTTCAGCTTCTTTCTGGCCAAACAGACAGGATATCGTCTTCTTATCTTTTACACATTCAGCAACGCCGATATTTGGCTCCTCATCCGACTCGGAATCTTCTTCTTGCTCAACGAAGGACACCTTTTTATTCCAAGTTTTCCTAGGTTCGAAGGCTTTAACGTCTTGATCGACAATTCTTTGCATGAGATGGCTTAGACTTTCAAATTCTTGGGATGCATATTTGTCTTTGATATGTGGCAATAATCCCTGGAAGGCCAAATCTGCCAACTGCCGATCATCAAGCACTAAATTGTAACACTTATTCTTTATGTCTCGCAGCCTTTGGACGAAGGTTTCTATTGATTCATCATTACACTGTCTCAATCTGACTAAATCGGTAATCTTCTTCTCATGAGTACCAACGAAGAAGTATTTGTGAAACTGCTTCTCTAGATCGGCCCAAGTTATCACAGAATTTGGAGGCAGTGAAATGAAACATGTAAATGCCGATCCAGATAACGATGATGAGAACAATCTCACCCTCAGTTCATCTCTGCTAGCCGCTTCTCCACATTGGATAATGAAGCGGTTGATATGCTCCATCGTTGATGTATCATCTTGACCAGAAAACTTTGTGAAATCCGGCACTTTATACCGATTCGGGAGAGAAATCAAATCATACACTTGAGGGTACGGCGTCCGATAAGAATACATATTAACCTTAGGCTTGATGCCGAATTGTTCTTTCACCACTTCGGCGATCTTATCGATCCAGTATGCATCTTGATCTTGCTGATGCACTGGTTGGGTGTTAATTGGCTGAGCTGGCTGATACGCCTCCCCATATCTTTGCGGCATATAAGCCGGAGCTATCGGCGTAGGCACAACACCTGCTCGCTGAATATTATGCATCGACTGATTTGCCGATGGACAACCATGACTGCCCACTGAGATGTACTGTGGCATTATATTCATCGATTGATATGCAGACGCTTCATTCTGGATGTTCTCCGGGTACTATGGCAAAGTAAGGTTCACCGGCTGGCATGCCGATGCATCATTATGGAGACCCGATGGTAAATAGCCTTGTTGAAACCCTGCAACCTGACACCCAGGTTGTACCATCTGTTGCTGAATCGGTGTCTGACTAGTCCATCCAGGATTACGAGTGATCGACATATAATTCGCCGATGGTTGATAACTAACCGGCGCCTATCGCTCCTGTACTCTGCAGTCAACCAACTGGCCACCCTGGTGCGCTGGTACTCCAGTTTGAGGATTTTCCAATACCATGGGTTGACCTATAGTTGCCGTGTATTGTTGAATTGGCAAAGCTGCTGATGATTGCGCATAAGGCATCTTGGGTATCGCCATCTGAAGATTCTCTTACGGCAGTTGCATAGTTGGAGAGGATGTAGCATAGTTTGGGATCATCAGTTGTGCAGATATTGCTGATGCCATGGGAGTTTTCCATACTGCAATGTTATCTTGGATTGATCTAGAATCAGTAGATGGACTTGGAGGCATACCGTATCGCCACCAGCTGGCGGGAGTCATTTGATTCTTCACGACAGGTCCTGACATCACTGATGTCACCGGATCCGTGTTCAAGTGAATGATGCTTAATGGGCTGGATCTCGGCAGCATAGCTTCATCGGCAGATGGATTCACATGTTGGGAAGACGCCATTGGAGCCGCCGATGAAATTGTAGCAGATGCCAATCCAGGTTGATGATACGTTGGACTAACATAATGGGGTGTTCATCCCTCTTTGAAAGATTGCATAACAACATTGTACATAGTATTGGACAACACATTGGAGTGGCTAATTAACGCATGATTTAATGCAAAATTAACCATATCTTGTAATTTACTAGGATTGGCGTCGAAAGTGACTTGTCGTGGCAACGACAGATCTTGCTTCTGGATAGCATCACCGCTCCTGCTTAGGCTGAAGGACTTCAGATATAACTGTTTGTACTCCTCCATAGCCTGCTTTTGATCATCTTTCAGATATTCTTCGAAGACTTCGATGACATTGGTCGGATCAACATCAGTAGTATTACCCATAATAAGCTTATAATGGATAAAACCATGGCAAAAGATGTGTTATTGGTCCCACTGGATGCGCCAAAAGAGGTGTTGACACAAAAAGAGTCAGATCTGCGAACACCTTGGGCTTATACCCAAATTCGATATCCAAGGTGTGCCAGTCGATTTGACCAGTTAACCGACAAGGACGATAACTAGACCAAAATTGAACGAAACGACGGCGATGCGCCCGGACGTCAAAGCTCAATTTGATCAAAACGTAGAACTAACAAAGCTGGCAGAGATCTTGTAGATGCAGCCCATTGAAACCTTGTAAGAACTCGTATACGAACTAGAATTAATACGATGAAAGTAGATTTGCTGGAAAAATAGACGAAAATAATAGATTTCTTTGATTGATTGTGAATCAACTTTTCTACACCACCTCTCGATACATATTTATTCTCTAGTAGAAGGAGTTGTAAACAGATACGACTCATACCTAAACAAAACTCCTATTTTTAAGGAAATAAACGACTCATGCAAGAGTCGGACTCAAACTAAATAATAATAATACTGGCATAAAACCACCAGTTTCCATATCCTTCTTCTTTACGATGAAACCTTCCATCGGCAGACCTCCTCTAATCTGCGACCTTCTTCTATTGTCATCGGCAATTTTTTGGTGAAATCGTCCACGTTATCCTATATCCATCGGCAGCATCTTCCTATCAGCAACATCCTCCTTTTCCTTAACGCTTCTACAATCACTTTCGCCATCAGCAATCTTCTTTGCTCCTATCGGTAAACAACTGGAGAACCCTGACGTCGATAGGGAACATCAACTATCTTCTTGCCGATCAGTGTACTTAGCTCATATTGACACGTACCAAAAAATGGCATCAATAGAAGATGGTGGTCGTAGGTTTCCACGCTGACCCTGCGGAGGGGACATGCATTGGGCTCGCCTCCCGCCACCTTCGGCCCGTCTCTGACCTCCTCACGAGCTCGGAGGCAACCTCTTACACCGACTCCAGCCGCGGGAGCGTAGATCCTTGGTAGCCCCTGGACTTCGAAGGTTTGGGGGATAAGGAGGCCCTCTACAGTTTCCTGCACGCTAGTGACTACCTACTCAAGTCCGACTCGAGCGACCACAGCGTCGGCCGCGGCCGTGAGTGCTTCATGCGCGACACCCCGCCACCCAGAGCGGTTGTCGATCCGACTCTCCTCGAGGACATTGACGAAGACGGAGTCCATACACCCATGCACAAGCCAGGAGCTCCGGTGCCTGCGTCCCGGGGCAACCCGCGGCCCTCGGATGCCCAACGGCCCTACCTCATGGAGCACCGCGATGCGGGTCGCCAGCACGAGGAAGGGCAACAACGAGCAGCATTCGGATGCCTCCCCGACATCGCCACGAGCCGCGCGTCGGGAAAAAAGCCGGTCGGAACGACCTCTCCCGATAAGGCAAAGGGCAGGCAGCGGCGTGGCAGTAGTAACGCGGTCGCAGCAGTGGATCGCAAGACTCCGTCCCCAGGGCGGGAAGGAGGGGGGCAAGTTCGCCAACATGCTCGCCAAATCATGCCCATACCATGACAGGCCAGTCAGGCACACGCTTCAACAGTGTGACAAGATGGCCAGGCATCTCGAGATCTACAAAAGCAGGGGTGGGGGTCACAATGACCCCTACCCTCACGCGAACGAATGTCTCATGATTTTTGGCAACTCGGGGACCGACGACCGCAGGCGTCGGCAGAAGCTGGAGCGGCGCGAGGTCCTCATGGCCGCCCCAGCGGCTCCTGTTTTCCTCGACTGGTCGAAGTCCGACATCACGTTCGGTCAAGATGACCACCCGAGCCACGTTCCTCAGCCGGGTCGCTACCCACTCGTCGTGGATCCTATCATAGGGGACGTGCGCTTCACCAAGGTACTGATGGACGGGGGCAGCGACCTTAACATCATGTTTTACAACGCCTTCGAGACCTTGAAGGTACCTAGGAGGAAACTCCGGCCGAAGGGGGTTCCTTTCCATGGGATCGTCCCTAGAAAACCAGTCCTACCGATAGGGCAGATTGACTTGCTCGTGACGTTCGGGGAGTCGAATAACTTCCGGAGCGAACTTCTCACTTTCGAGGTCGCACACTATCGTGTGGCGTACCACTCGGTGCTGGGTAGGTTGTGCTATGCGAAGTTCATGGCCAACCCCAACTACACCTACCTAAATCTCAAGATGTCGGGACCACATGGTGTCATCACGGTCACCTCCGAGCTCGCGGAGGCATACCAATGCGACGTATACAATTGTGAGAGCGCCATGGCTAGGGCTCAACGCTCGGGACTGGCGGCGGCGGCCGAAGCCGCGAGCGACAAGAGAATCGACTCTAAAGGCGCGGGGAACTTCACCCCCCCTCGAGGGGTGAAAGAGATCCCGCTGGACCTGTCCAGTGCGGACAGACGAGTACTGCACATCGGCGCCTCCTTGCGTCCGGAGCAAGAGTCGGCGCTCATCGACTTTCTCCGCGCGAACGGTGACATGTTTGCGTGGAGCGCTTCGGATGTTCCGGGCATACCAAGAGATGTAGCCGAGCACGCTTTGATGATCCAACCCGACGCCCGCCCGGTGAAGCAGTGCCTACGCCGTTTCAACGAGGAGAAGCGGCGGGTCATCGGCGAGGAGCTCCACAAGCTTTTGGCAGCCGGGTCATCAAAGAGGTATTCCACCCCGAATGGCTATCTAATCCAGTATTAGTTAAGAAGAAGAGCGGGAAGTGGAGAATGTGTGTTGATTACACCAGCCTAAACAAGGCGTGCGGCAAAGACCCGTACCCCCTCCCACGCATCGACCAGATCGTCGAATCCACCTCGGGGTGCGAAATTCTTTCGTTCCTTGATGCATATTCCGGTTATCATCAAATCCAGATGAAGGAGTCCGACCAGCTCGCGACATCCTTCATCACACCATTTGGCTCTTTCTGCTATGTCACTATGCCATTCAGCCTTAGAAATGCAGGAGCCACGTACCAACGGTGCATGCGCTCGGTTTTTGGTGACCTCATCGGGAGGACCATCCAGGCATATGTGGACGACATTGTGGTAAAGTCCAAACAGACGGAAACCATGATCACTGACCTCGAGACAACAACGTAAAGGGAGTACAACGAATCATGGGGGGCCTCGCATCCCTGAGTCGTTTCATCTCACGCCTTGGCGAACGAGGCCTCTGTTGGCACAAATTATGACCATCTTTTACATAGCTAAAATGGTGCCACCAATCCAAGGATCAAGGATAAACAAACACATCATGAGCATACTTTATCAAATAACCAGTTCCACATGTCCATGAGTGTTTGAGTGCAGGAATGAACAAATGGAGCAAAGAAGAGCCAGTTGGGCCCACATAGGGGGTCGACCGACCACCCTATGGGCCCACCATGCTCTCCCCTCCCGGCCATGATCCAAGAGAGGCACTCTAGAGTGGAATGCATCCATTGGATCACTCCGTGTTTCCTCTCAACGGCTCACAAGCGAAGCACATGGATCCATGGACCCACACCAAGGAGATAAACGTGACAACTAACTAAGAACCAGCAATTAGCACAATGACAAGTGGGGCCAGCCTCAAGACAGCATAAGTGGGCCAGAACCCCCTAGGGGGGGTCGTCCGAACCATACTCAGGCCCAAACAGGCCCCACTCAGTCCCTGACTGGTGGGACCTCATCCAAGGAGGCAAGGGAGGGCCCACTGGCCATAGGGGGGTTCGGCCGAACCACCCCTAGGTCGGTTGGGTCCCCCCCAACTGCCATACCTTCTCCCCACGTGTTGGATCTCCACCATTCATGCCTTGGTCGGTTTCAAGGTCGGTTGGATCCAAGGGAGGAGAATGGAAGGCCCTGGATCGCTGATGTGGCACCGGAGTAGCCCCTACTCCACCTCCTACTATAAATAAAGGGTCACACCCCCCTCTCTAATCATGAAGAAGAAGCCTACAGGCTCTATTCCTTAGATTGTTCTAGGAGTTAGTCTAGAGTGGGAGTTAGAGTTGAGTCGAGTTGTGCTCGGGATTTCCGGAGTCGTCTTTTGGAGAGTCTGGTACAGCTCTTGTATCTTTCCTTCTTTGTAAGACTTTATCTTATTCAATATATATCTTTCTCTTTACTTTACTTAGTATTTACTTTGAGCATTTCTATACCAGATATAGTTTTGCTATATGCTTTTGCTCTTTAATAGCCTTCACACCCATAGTCTGTGATCCTTGTGACCTTTCCCGTATGCGATCATTGCCTGTTATAGGGTGCTTTGATTATTTGATCGTAGTCAAAGTAGTAAGTTGTGTGTAAGCGTGGTGCTTATAACTCATCTTATACTTGGTTATCGCTTGCTGCACGGATTGTTTGTGGTACCTAGCAAGAGGTGACAGCCTTGTCTAGTCGTTGTACTCCACCACGTGTTCTTAGGCAAGATCTTAAAAGGTAAGGCCCCCGTAAGAAGAGGGCGCGGTCCGGTAGGAGTTTTGCCCTCCTACTGATCTATCCCCTCGCCTAGCATACTTGTATTGAGGAGACAAACTATAGTGTCTAGACTAGTTAATTAGCTAAGTATATTGAAGTAGAGAGAAGTACATAGGAGTCCCTGTTCTCTTCTCATTGTCCTCCACCTAGCTAGTCTCTGAGGTCCGTTCTAAGTATCCTTTACCGTAGATTCTTCATTCATCAACCCCTTCCTATCACATTTATCATTTACCCTCCTATACTAGTTGGTACTAAAGTTGAGCTGCTCTCTAGGATCTCTATCCAATTAATATTTCTAGCAAGGCTTTCCTTTGGGATAATATAAATTACGATACCTCAGAATACTCCTTGGTGAAGTGCTACAGCGGTATAATCTGTGCGCTTGCGGATTTATCCAATAGTCATAAGAAATACCAACAAGCATTTCTGGCACCGTTGCCGGGGAAAGCTTAGCCAAGAAATGTTAATTAGATTGAATCCAGAGATTCTCGTTAACTTAGTTATCAATTAGTCATAGGGGCCAGACAGTGTATGAGCGGTTTCCAACTGCCGGGAAACTATCTCGAAGATCCCGAGTAGCTGTTGAGGAGGACTAGACGTCGTCAAGTTCCCCTCAGAGGTTCATCTCGAACCAGGATCCGTTCAAGGAAGGAGGCTATACACCACCACTCAAGGAAGCTATGGCCCAGAAGGCAATCTCTGACTTCTCGACTCCGTCAGCTACCCACGTAACTCAGGGTCCCGAGGTCAACTTCGGAGATGCCACCTTCGAGCTGAAGCCCGCCTTGATCCACATGGTGCAGGCCAACCCGTTTTGCGGAAATCCCCATGAGGATGCCAATGCTCATCTCCAGCACTTCATGGAGTTATGTGGCACGTTCACCATCAAGGGAGTGGCGTCTGACGCCATTCGCCTTCGTCTTTTCCCATTCTCGCTATTGGGAAAGGCGAAGCAATGGTTCTACACCCACAAAGAAGAGGCCACTACATGGGAGAGGTGTGCTAATGCATTCCTCAAGAAGGTCTTCCCGACGGCAAAACCAATGCTCTTCGCGGGAAGATCTCAAGCTTCCAGCAACAATCTGACGAGACAATTCCCGAAGCATGGGAACGTCTGCAGGAGTA
The DNA here is from genome assembly GCA_022036555.1 of Microstegium vimineum. Taxonomy (NCBI): domain Eukaryota; kingdom Viridiplantae; phylum Streptophyta; class Magnoliopsida; order Poales; family Poaceae; genus Microstegium; species Microstegium vimineum. Next base: position 11,114,230 of record CM039135.1, on the reverse strand, counting down.
CGTTCGTGCTTGTCCTCATCATGGGATAGACGACTGGCTCCTGATCCAAGGTTTCTACCACGGGCTGACTAGCATGGCCCATAGTCACCTTGACGCTGCCGCTGGAGGGGCATTTATCCAACACACAGTGAGGAATGCCAAGGACCTCATCGAGAAAGTGGTGATCAACCAAGGATGGGGTGACGAACGTCTCCAGCCAAAGAGGAGAGGTATGCACACCGTTAATGAGGTGGACATGCTCTCCGTCAAGATGGACTTCCTGATGAAGAAGATAGAAGAAGGTTCCAAGAAGGAATGAGAGGCCATCTACCCAGTCGCCGCCGCACAAGCTATTGAAGCCGATCCATGGTGCGAGTTGTGCGGAGGAAATGATCACTCGGGCAACAATTGCCCTGAGACTTCGAAGGAGGACGTGAACTTCATCATCAACAACAACAACAGTAACAACAACAACAACAACAACAACAACAACAACAACAACAACAACAACAACAACAACAACAACAACAACAACAACAATGGGTATCGACCCCAACAACAAGGAAGCTGGAATTCACGCCCTTTCTACCAAGGTAATGGAGGTAATGGTAATTACAATAACTACAATACTTACAATAACCAGCCTTCATTAAAAGATCTTGTTCTTGGGCAATCTAAGATTAATGATGGTATAAATAGAAAGATGATTGTCACTGATAAAGCTCTTGAAAACTTTGGTGAGAAAATGGATAGCTTTACAATTGCTATGAAAAATCAATTGAGCTTTAATAAACTGCTAGAAACCCAACTAGCTCAATTAGCAGCAGCTATGCCATCTATGGAACAAGGTAAAATTCCTGGGAAACCAGAAGATTGAATTGAGCATGTAAATATGGTCAATACGAGGTTCGGTAAGCCTCCACTTCACTCCTATTGGGGCTATCTTCTCGATCCTCCCTTCATAATGAAGAAGGAAGATCCAGGCCTCCCGACGATCAAGTGCTCAATTGGACAACAAACGTTCCACACCGCCTTCTGTGATCTTGGATCAGGCGTCAATATCATGTCCAAGGTAACGTATGATAATCTGCTAGGAGGACCATTGGTCCCCACATGTGTTCGCTTGCAGATGGTAGATCAAACAATACGGTTTCCCGAGGGACTCGCAAGGGATATTTTGGTGAACATCCAAGACGAATACATACCCACCGACTTCATCATCCTAGACATGGGAGCTAACATGGAAGTCCCTGTCATTTTGGGAAGGACCTTCCTCAACACCACCAACGCGGTCATCTACGTGGGATCGGACCAAATCCACTTCCAATTCCCGAGTCATAAGGTAAAATGTGCTTTCAATGGTTATAAACTTAATAAACAGGCCAAAGCACAACAACCAAGAAGAAGAGTTCCAGCTCCACGCAAAAAGAAGCAATATCTAGAGATCAAGATCGAAGAACTCAAGAAGGATGAACCCGCCAATCCAAGGCAGGTTTGGAAAACAAAAGAGGTGCACACATCACGGTCTCCGCCTCCGGAGTCATCTAGTGCACCCGAGGAATGAACAAGAAGGAGAGTTCCACTCCGAGGACTTAAAATCAAGGAGTCTTTGCCGAAAGGTAAATCGGTAGTTATCTTTTATTTCCCTTCTTCAATTTAGTTCAAACCTTTAATTATTTTCATATTTAAAATTTAGAAAAACTAAAGTTAGATTAAATAAAACTTGAGAATTATATTAGCATTAAAGTTGACAAAAAGTAGGGCCAATAGGGTGGTCGGCCGACCACCCTATGCATCCTATTTTGGCTTGGTTAATTAAGGATCATGTAGGGATCTTTATAAAAGAAAAAGAAAAAAATGAAGGACTAGGGTGGTCGGCCGACCACCCTATGATCCACATGTTCATCCATCTTTCTCCCCCACCATCCTTTGTCCAAGCATCTCATGATTTGAGTAGTGGGACTCCCAAAAATCAGATTCTTTCTTTGGGAGACATCTCTTTTGTCTTGTCATGCTTTAAAGTACATCAATCACTTTGAGCATGACACATCCTTGTCCCCCACTACTCCATGTCCAAAGTGGGGAATCATGACACCCATCACTTCCACTTTATCATGCTTTGAAAAAGAAAACACATCAATCACATTCCATCAAAGCATGACATACCTTTGTCCCCCACTAATCTTTGTTTAAAGAGGAGAATCTTTACTACTTTAGCTCAGCTTTTGATCACATCATATCACATCTTTCACCTTTCACCAAGCACTAGAAAAAACATGAGTGGAATCTCTACTTTTAAGGGATGGCCGACCACTTTGTGTCACCTCCTTCTCTCTCTTTTGCTTTGTGTAAGGCATCCACTAGACATGTGATCATGGCACCCCCTTGGTGCCACTTCCTTCCCATATAAAACTCCATGAAAGGAGAGCTCATTCCCTCACACCTCAACAAGAATTCAGTTCTAGATCAAGCCTCTCCTTGCCTTGCTCTCTCCTCTCTCTACATTCAAGAGAAGTTCTTAGCTCTCAAAGAGAAGTAGTGTTGCTCTCACTAGTCCACAAGAAGATCTCTTGTCTTCATCAAGCTTCTCTTAGCTCAAACTTCTCCCCACAAGGCAAACTAGAAATCCACTCCACATACACATACCCCTTTCTAGTCTTGCTCTTGTGTCCCTCTTCCTCTCTAGAAGATGAAGAACCCATTGACATCCGCATTCAAGAAGATGAAGCAAGCTATGAGTGGGAGCTCATCTCGACGCTCCCACCAATCCGAGGATACTTCCCAAAGAAGAACAAGGGGAGGTTCGGCCCGATACACATGGGAGAACCTCCAAACCAAAGAACACCCTCAGGAGGAGGAAGTACCAACAGAGGTACCACATGTCGAGACATTATTGGTACCCCCGATGACAACCTATGATCAGCAAAGTGGACTCTGGTTCAACCAACTAGAGTATCAGAGGTACCTTTCTCTTCGGGATCAATCTTTTGAGCACACATGGATTTTGGATCCAAGTCTTCTCTCCAACGCAGGTATGACCACCGAATTCAAAAATATCTTTACCTCTATTGGTTGGTCTAGCTTTTGGCAAATAGAAGAGTTTGGAGTTGAGTTGCTCACCACAGAATTTCTAAGCTCTCTCCAAATCTCTAATACTAGAATATATTTTCACATGTTTAATCAAAGTCATATTTTAACTTGGAGTCATCTAAGTGCTGCTCTTGGTTTTGAAAATGCATGTGTGATAGACTTGGACCTTGCCATGCGTAGTTTCAACAAAAGGAAATTTTGGTTCTCTATATCTACTCTAAAATAAAAGATTGTTCAAGTCCTAAACCTGAGGAAATTCACAACCCAACTCTTCGTTTCATGCTTCTTTGGATGAAAATGACTTTGTTCCCTGGAAATAATGCTAACTTGATAAGTGACATGGAATTAAAACTACTTTATGTCATGGTCAATAAAATGTGAATCTCTCCTATGAAGTATTTAGTGGAATTTTGGCAAAGTTCAATTGAGAGTAATATATCTATCCAATTCACATCTTTAATTACTCGTCTTGCCGAATCCATGAACTTGCTCGATGGCACAAACCCCTTTGTTTACATCTCTGCTCCTTTAGCAATGATCTTAGAACAATATCTTGCTCATGTTCAAATGCTAAAAAGAGATGCCAACGGTAATCTTAAAATGGTTTACAGTGGCCATACAATTGAGGTGCCTCTTCCAAATAGGCAACTTCAATTGTATAGTACCCGTAAGCTAACCCTTGATTTAGATCAAGGAATTGGGCAAAGAGATTTTGCAGGCTCAAACAGGAGAGCTCAGGAGGAGCTACACTTTGTTCATTTTGAGCAAGGTGGTCCTTCTCGAGGAGCTATTGGTGAGGAGGAAGACGATGCATCTTCCGATCCCATGCACACTTCAAGTGGCATGCCTCCTTGACCCCCACGGCCGCAACGAGCACGAGCATCCTTCTCGTCCACACGAGACAGGGAGCATCGTGGGCTGCGGCAAGAATTCGATCACCTCACCAACACCCTGGGTGAGTTGCGTGTTGAGCACGATGAAACAACACGCATCGTCCAGCAAACCGCCGAGAACATTCAAGCAATACAAGAAGAGGAACAGCGGTATTGGGACTTTTGGTGGCAACAACATCCACATCCGCCGCACCATTAAGCAAAGACAAGCTTGGGGGAGATTCTCTCCCCCACTAAGGTAAGTTTTAATTTCAGCATTTACATTTATGCATTCTCTTGCTTATCTTAGCTTTGCATTTAAAAATCTGCATATGATAAAATAAAATAAAAAGACTTTCTCTTACCTCACTCTCACATATTCCATGAAAATTAATATCTCCTATGGAAATGATGAATAGTTGCTCTGCTAAGTGTTTCTCTAGAACTTAGTTTACAACTTGCTACGTCTTTAAGTATGGATTATTTGGCTTAAAAGAAACCATCATGAACCTCAAACTTTGTGGGTTGCAAATGTCGTAACTAAGTCTAAGTTGTTGTGAGACATGATATGACAAGATAAGAGCTGCTATAATTTGTTCTAAGCAAAAATGACTATCGGGGTATTTATTTATTAAAATGATTAAAACACTTTGTTGTTCCTCAATGGTGAAAATTCTTACCAAAGCCATACATGCTCTTTCATGATATAAGCTTTCTACATAAGCTGCTTACTTTGTGTTGAGTTTGATCAAGTTTTGTGACCCTTGTTGAGAGATTTATCATGCTCCCAAGATCAAGATCACGTACACGCCACATATACAAGTTGCTTCTACACTGGAAGTACGCAGAAACATGCCTCATACTCCATGCTCTAAGTAGAAAAACTCTCTCTAGTTTGTTGCTAGTAAATGAGACATAGACTATGCAAAATTATGAAAAATCCAAGGGCACTCTAAAGTCCTAATCTTTATGAGCATTTCCAAAGCTCTCTTGAAAAAAAATGAAATGAATGAGCATCTTCAAAGCTCATAGAAAAAATTAAAAAGATAGCTATGTCTCAAAATAATTTTAGGAAAGAGAGATTATCCACATATAGGAGTATTGATCATTTGCCATGTTTCCACACACTTGCACATCTTGATCTAAGAGTATGACACTTCTCTCCTTGGATCCGGAATTTGACTTTACAATATATGCAAGGTAAGTTTGCTATATCATTGATCCCTACCTACAGCTCCACATAAGCTTTAGAGATAGGAAGAAAAAAAGGCAAACTTTGATATATGCCTTGGTGAGGAATCATACACCTTATGAGCGACTCGAGAGTACTATTTGACGAACACTAAGTTTTCTTTTACAAAATCTTGCAAAACCTCCGATATGAAACTTGTGAAAGAATGAGAAAACTAGTGCTCGAGTTAAGTTGTTCTATCTCTCAACCTCTCAAGACAAAGGATAAACCTATAAGCCCCATGAAGGACTAAGGTAATATGGGCGAGTCTTTATTGCTAAGTTTTTCATTCAAAAGAGAAGTATGATTGTTGTAGACTTAGTACTCTTGAAATATGAAGCATAGTAGCAACTCCTGATCCATCGAGCTAAGTTTGATTGTTTGCTCGGGACGAGCAAAGGTTAAGCTTGGGGGATCTTGTTGGCACAAATTATGACCATCTTTTACATAGCTAAAATGGTGCCACCAATCCTAGGATCAAGGATAAACAAACACATCATGAGCATACTTTATCAAATAACCAGTTCCACATGTCCATGAGTGTTTGAGTGCAGGAATGAACAAATGGAGCAAAGAAGAGCCAGTTGGGCCCACATAGGGGTCGACCGACCACCCTATGGGCCCACCATGCTCTCCCCTCTTGTCCATGATCCAAGAGAGGCACTCTAGAGTGGAATCCATCCATTGGATCACTTTGTGTTTTCTCTCAACGGCTCACAAGCGAAGCACATGGATCCATGGACCCACACCAAGGAGATAAACATGACAACTAACTCAGAACCAGCAATTAGCATAATGACAAGTGGGGCCAGCCTCCAGACAGCATAGGTGGGCCAGAACCCCCTAGGGGGGGGGGTTCGGCCAAACCATACTCAGGCCCAAACAGGCCCCACTCAGTCCCTGACTGGTGGCTTTCCTTTTGGATAATATAAATTACGATACCGCGGAATACTCCTTGGTGAAGTGCTACAGCGGTATAATCTGTGCGCTTGCGGATTTATCCAATAGTCATAAGAAATACCAATAGCCTCCCCATTTACCAGCTCCTCAAGAAGACCGAACACTTCACCTGGACCTCCGAGGCGCAGGAGGCCCTGGACAAGCTCAAGGCGATTCTCACGAGCGCACCCATACTTGTTCCGCCGGCGTCGCGTGAGGATCTTCTCCTATATCTTGCCACCACCACCCAGGTGGTGAGCACTATCATCGTCGTCGAAAGAGAGGAGGAGGGCCACGCACTAAAAGTCCAGCGTCCGGTATACTTTGTCGGCGAAGTATTATCCGAGATCAAGACCAGATACCCTCAGATTCAGAAGCTCCTTTACGCGGTCCTCATCACGCGGAGGAAGCTGGCCCACTACTTCAACGGTCACCATGTTACCGCCATATCATCCTACCCCCTCGGGGAGGTGATACAGAGCCGCGAGGCCACGGGGCGAGTGGCGAAGTGGGGGCTCGAGCTCATGGGAGAGTTCATCTCCTACGCACCGCGGACGGCCATCAAATCTTAGGTTCTAGCAGACTTCGTCGCCGAATGGACCGAAATTCAGCTGCCGCCGACGCTGGAGAACCAGGAGTGCTGGGTCATGTACTTTGACGGGTCATTGATGAAGACCGGCGCCAGTGCGGACCTGGTTTTTGTCTCCCCGCTCGGGTCCAGCTCAAGTACATGATCCGTATTTTTCTTCCCGACATCCAACAACGTCGCGGAGTACAAGGCCCTGGTAAATGGGCTACATAGAGCAATGGAGCTAGGCATCAAAAGACTCGACGCACAGGGCGATTCCAATCTCGTAGTCGAACAGGTCATGAAGGAGTCAAACTACTACGACCCCAAGATGGCGGCGTACTGCCAGGTGGTCCGCCGCCTGGAAGAAAATTTTGACGGCCTGGAACTCAACCACATCGCTAGAAAGTACAACAAGGCGGCGGACGAGCTTGCAAAGTTGGCCTCCGGCCGAGGGGCCGTTCCCCCCGGAGTCTTCGTTAGTGACCTCAACAAGACGTCGGTCACCTGGCGCGCGGATCCTGAAAGCGAGGTCCCGGTGACACCCGCGGAGGAGGTCATGGACGTCGAAGAAACGCAAAGCGGCGCGGGCGACGCAACAGCCGGCGACGACGACCCCCTGCCCGACTGGAGGATTCCCATCCTGGACTAGTTAATTCGGGGGCGTGTCCTCGATGGTAGAAACAAAGCGCGCCGCATCGCGAGACGTGCTAAGTCCTTTGTCATTATCAACCAGGAGCTCTACAGGCGCAGCCCTACAGGGATCTTGCAACGTTGCATCCCCACAGAGCAGGGTGTGAGCCTGCGGGAGGACATACACATGGGGGAATGCGGGAACCACGTGGCCCCCCGCACGATCGTTGGAAAGGCTTTCTGCCAAGGCTTCTACTGGCCAACGGCCCTAGCGAACGCCACGGAGGTAGTACGCTCCTACGAAAGGTGACAGTTCTACGCCATGAAAACTCACCTGCCCGCACATGCACTACAGACCATCCCTCTCATGTGGCCTTTCGCGGTCTGGGGCTTGGACTTAGTAGGAACCTTGCGCAAGGCGCCAGGGGGCTTCGACCACTTACTCGTCGCCATCGACAAGTTCTCGAAATGGATCGAGGCACGCCCTCTAGCCCAGATCAAATCGGAACATGCAGTCCTGTTCTTCACAGACATAATACATCGGTTTGGAGTACCCAACACGATCATCACCGACAACGGCACCCAGTTCACCGGGAAAAAGTTCCTAGACTTTTGTAACAGGAGACACATCCGTGTGGACTGGGCGGCTGTCGCACACCCCCAAACGAACGGGCAGGTCGAGCGCGCCAACGGGATGATCTTGCACGGGCTCAAGCCGAGGATCTTCGATCGGCTCAAAAAGTTCGGAGGCTGTTGGGTCGCGGAGCTCCCAGCTGTCCTCTGGAGCCTCAGGACGACACAAAGTAGAGCAACCAGCTGCTCCCCTTTCTTCATGTTGTACGGGGCGGAAGCCATGCTCCCAACAGACCTAGAGTACGGCTCGTTGCAGGTGAAGTCCTATGACGAATAAGGCAACCAAGTAAACATGGAGGACGTCGTGGATCAGCTGGACGAGGCAAGGGACATCGCCCTCCTACACTCTGCAAAGTACCAGCAGACCCTAAGAAGGTACCATGACCGTCGAGTACGAAAGCGCGAGTTCAACGCCGGTGACCTGGTGCTTCGGCTCAAGCAGAGCAGCAAGGACAAGCACAAGCTCACGCCGCCATGGGAAGGGCCCTACGTCATGGTGGAGGTCCTCCATCCTGGAAGTTACAAGATCACCACCATAGGACCCGACAGCCAGGTCTTCTCCAATGCCTGGAACATCGAAAAGCTACGTCGCTTCTATCCTTAAACACTCCCCTACCGAATCATATGTATGTGCATGTGTCTTTCTTTTAAAAGACCCGATACATGCGGCGCAAGTGACGCACAGCCCCCAACTCGCGGGTTCACGTCATGCTCGGGGGCTGGACAAGGGGCTGTTTTTCCCCTCGGTTTTTTTGAGAAATTTGCCTCATTCCGACCTCTTGCTCCGACACCACTCCCTCTCTCTCGCTCTTTTCTCCCCGTCCGCAAAAAACTTTTTCTAATGTTCACAGGGACACCAGAGAGTACACAGCCGGCAAAAATCACCCAGGGCCAGGGCCGTATTCACCCGCAAGCGCAAGCAGGGCTCGGACCGACCTCCGACCCAGTTCAGCCGACGACTGTAGAAATCGAACGGACGCCTACTCACCGCCATCGACAGGGATGACCTATGGGCCCAGGTAAGACAAAGGGATAAGGGCTATAGACGCTTCGACGGCCCACTATGGTCCAGAGATACGGAGGCCGACCCAACGGGGTTCAAAACGGCCGACTCAGGACAATAGAGTGAGGGGCGAATAGGGAATAGACACGCTAGCGGTCATCAGCCTGGCAACCGGATGCTAAGGTCATTCTCAGATTTCGTATTTGAGTCCGTTCTTTACGGATAATTGGTTCATGGTATTCCTACCGAAGGAAGGCAGCAGGCCCCCGAGACCTACCGAACGGACCCGGCTACTAGATGAAACCGATTTGGGGTGAGCCACGACATGGGCCACGAGCCAGAACCCTAGCGAACGGGAACCGAACACCCCACTCATATTTGCCCGCTATTAACTCGACGAGCACCCATGGTTCGTCCGCCTCGAGGATAGCATGGTCCGGCTCATATTCCCCCTTCTCGCGGAGAGATGCGCGGGGAACGAACAAAAGACGATATGGCCCCAAGACGATTTCTCTACTCCGAGTAGAGACTTGGGAGCTGGCATCGCACTTCACCACGGTTCTCGTAGCCAGGTGAGAAAAAGGCGGAGGCACATACCTCACGCATCAGAGGTCCACACAAGTAAACGCCGAATACACATTACATTTTATATACGCTAATCCTTGCAAAGGTTACATGCTTTACAGGCACCATAAGGGTTATACCCGACCGCCGAACATCAAGACGATTACAAGATGGACTGAAAGGGGATCCCGGTCGAGGGCCAAAGGAAAGAAAAACAAGGCAGGCATCCGATGCCCTGTGCGCACCAGTGGCGCCGCTCCAAGGAGCTGCCTATCGCGCAAGCCTCCAACGAGCCAGTTGCCGATGTTTTGTCTCCTAAGACGGAACAACAACACCACCACCTCCAAGACCTGCGCGGTCGACTCCGCTGCCGAGCAAAGGCATGACGAGTTGGTCAAGCATTTGCCCGGGGCGCGCTTCGAGCACCGCGCCGAGGAGTACCCACCGGTTGGGCAACACCTCGCCGACTCTGGCGGGCATTCACCAGCACCGGAGGGTGTTCAGCACCACCACCGCAAAGCCCAACTAGGCATGCAGCACCAGTGCGTACACATGTGCTACATGATCAGGGCATCCCCGCGTCGGAGCACGGGTGATGCCTGCCTGATTTCCAGGGCTTCGGATGGTGACGCCGTCACGCCCCCATGCCAGCACGACCGGATGAGCCGGCCCACGGGTCCACCATCTCCCGACAGTGGCGTCGCCACCAGCAGGGCCAAGAAATGTCTGGCTTACAAGATTGCGCGGGCGGACCGCATAGTCTTTCCAGTAGACGCATCCTCGGCCCTCTGCGAAGGGAGACGATGACAAGCCATGGCGGAGGCAGCTGTCTGGCAAGGTCCGGCGGCCGCCATACCTAAAATGAATAGAAAACACTAATACATATGCGTATATACGTGAAATATACATGGATGTTTGCTAACGGCCTGATACAAATGCACGAATGAATTTTGGCTAGGCTAGTATCTGATGGATCTATCTCAAGAAGCCACGGTCCACGCATGGATGCTAGTACTCGGTCTCCTGGCTCATCTATTAATTATATATTAAAAAAATATTAATATTTATAACATATAATTAGTACCATTAAAAAGATCTTTGAATCGAATTTTTAATAAATTTATTTAGAGATTTAAATGTTGCATGTATTTTCAACAAATTAAGTTAAACTTGTGGCACGAACACCTAAAACATTATTTTTTAGATAGAGCGAGTAATTAGAATATTTTTTCATGTTAATTAATTTATCTAGGCTATACATGATCACGCACGGACAGTTCAATAATCAATTATTAATTACTTTTTTGAATTTTGTCTCTTCAGTTATTTTATACAGATTTGAAGACTTTGTTTTGCTATGGGCATGTATTTTGCGTGCCAATACTTTACTTTTGGATTTCTATTATATTTGCTGCTCATAAAATAACATAAATATTCCGATAATATTTTAGTGGGTTCTTATATAGTTCATAGTTATAGTATACATACTTGACCTTTATAAACCTGCCATACCTACGGAATATTTCTGCCTCCGCCACCGATGACGAGGCACCACCGCCTCGAAGGACGAGGTCGAGGGAAAGAACTGTGAATCTCGCAGGATCACCCCCGACCCCTCCTGCCCAACAACACGAGACGGCGGCGCCTCAGACGCAAAACTTCCCCTGAGTTCGGTGTACTTTCAAAAGGCCGCTCGCCAGGACGGCTCAAGGGTATCTCCAACGAGACCTCGGAGGAATAAGGTAGGGCAAGCCATGCTGTGGGATTGTGAGTTTTTCCCCACAGCCGGCAGCCCCTATTTATAGCCCGCCAGGGCATCCGCACGGCAGCCAACCCGTGAAGCCACAACGCTCTGCCTCCCCCAATTAAATCGCACTACGCGCCAGTGCCAGTTTCTGAGGGGGCGCAGCTGAGCCATAAATGGCCAAGCAGACGGCAGACTCGGGGTGCGTCTTTCGAAAAACTTGACCACACGAGGGTGTTGTGTCCCCAGCGCCCTCAAACGGGAGAGCACGGTGCACCCACTTTTGGGTCAACAGAGGCGCAGTCAGACCAGGCCGATGCCGACCCGACATCGACTGATCAGGCAGACACTTAGATCGAAAGACAGCACTACGCAGCCCCGATTCGTCACTTCAGAGTGTGCCAGCCCAAGTACAACAGTACGCCCCGTGGTAGAACAGGCGTGCAAGCGAAGCTCTGACTCCGTATGAACGGGGCAGTCCTCTTCTGCTCATCACCCCTTGAGATGGGCGAAGGGCCAAACACTGTACATGTCTACCGAATATGCCCTTAGGAGAAAAAATCCTTCTCCTAAGGCCTCGGGGGCTACACCCGGCGGGAGCGCTCGCGCGCACCCACCAGAATCCAAAAACTTAACCAAACACTACAAGCGCTCTCGGAAGCCTCCGGTGTAGTCCATCACTACATCGCAGGCTCGGGGGCTACTGTCGGATACCTGGAAATAGGGTACCCTAACACCGCGCTTCGCGAAAGCAAAAAATCACTCCCTCGGGGGATCCTCCGCCTCATCCGAGCCAGGGTGACGTCATCCGTGACACCATCTATTCAGGGGGGGTTTCTGCCCCAAACTGACTAAGGCAGCAACGCTCCCTCGGAGGGCCTTCTGCCTCGTCTGAGCGGGGGTGACGTCATTCATGACACCACCTGCCCTCGGAGGCTCCCTCCCAAACCGGCTAAGGCAACGGCACTCCCTCGGAGGACCTTCTGCCTCGTTCGAGCCTAGACGACGTCATCCATGGCGTCATCTACCCTCGGGGGCTCTTCCGACTCACGGTGCACTTTAACCCATAGTCAAAAGGTCCACCGTACCGGATCGTCCTCAGGGATGGGGGTAAAAAGGCATGGATCGCCATGCCTACCCTTGTTGAATCCTTGCGGTACAAGCTCCAGTGCCGACCGGACCACCGATTGACGCTCACCATCCCTCCGGCGGACACCTGAACAGGACGTACTCGTCCCTGTACGACGGAACGCGGGGGTGCCTGGCCCTATTCTGCCAACCTCCGCCCATGCCCAAATATGGCAACAGGGGCGTCACCGATTACAAGGCGCGTGGCCACAGTTGCACCAAGGACGAATAGGACCCGGGCGGTGTGCCAACAGGCGCAGTTTTCCCGGGGAAGGAGGGCGAACAGGAACCAGAAGCGTCCCCCAAGTCAGCAGCCCATGCCGGGCCCACGTTTTCCTCTGTCTCTCTCTATTGTACTCCTCCATCTCTCTCTACGTATAAAGGGGGAGGATGGACCTCCAATCCCTCTCTCTGAACTCGTTTTCCACTCATTCGCACACACTCATACTCGCATCCACGCAAGCACACACCACGAACCTCGAACACCGTACACACGAGACCTGGGAATCCGCTTCCCTCTCTCACCAAAGCTTGTAGCTCCCCTCTATGAGCTCTCCACGCTCGGTAACACGACTCAGCAGCAAACTGGACGTAGGGCGTTCGTGCCCGAACCAGTATAAACCTTGTGTTCTCCGGGCGTAACCATCCGATCTCCGACATGCTTAGAAATTTACTCGTTGGCTGTCTAGACCCCGCCATTTTAGACACCGACAGTAGATGTCAAGGGCCTCTACTCCTAGAACATGGGCACCCTGACTTCGTAGCTCGTATGAACCTTGGGTAGGAGGCGCCAGGGTTTCTGCCTGACTGCCGAGAAGGAGGTGAGACTCAGAGAAGATAAGGTGGGGAATTAGGCTAATACTTCTTGCTTACTCATAACAGGGTAGCTGGTTACATCTTATAGGAGCTGAGCTCTTCGATTCTAAAGCCAGACATTAACTAGAGCCGGCAAATAACTACTAGCTGTTACTCTTCTTCTTGAGCCTAGTGAGGCTTAATCACCTGCCACCTCGGCCTCTTGCTGGTCCCGGTGACCGTGGTCACCAGTGTGAGCTGCACCTCGTGCCTGAGGCCGGCGGTTGTAGTGTCGGCCCCCCCACATTACAGTAGAGTAGATCCAATGGCTATTATTTTTATGACGAATAGACTATAGAGTTTTAAACTTCAGTACAAACGTTTCTAATTTTTGTGAAAGTTTCTAGGATTTATCTTGTTTCTAGTGCAGCTTATGAGAACGAATGTGAATACTCCAAAAGGACCTCTCATTAATAGTAATAATATTGCGAATGATTGTAGTGACTTGTTTGGCCTTGTTTCTTGTAATATATCATAGAGAAGTTTTTTCAGTCGATACATTGTGTGCCTTAGTTACTTGAGTGAAGTATTCTACATATCAAGGACAAGTGAATGTTATTATAAAAAAATAGCTTCTGTATAAAATCCTTGCTTTTCTAAGTATCTCGTTACAGGCTATTGGAATGTGTCATAAAGAAGCCAAACACTTGACGATGCATGATCTGGTGCATGACTTAGCTCGATTGGTCCTGGCCGATGAATTTATTCAGGGGGTAAGCAAACTGGGCAATACTGATGCAAGTAGATGCCGCTATGTGTTGTTTGATGATTGCAGCAAGAAACTGGAGTCATACACAGACTCTCCTGCCAAGATAAGGGCGATGCGTTTTCTCGATTGTGGAAAATTTGGACTCCATGGTGATGCATTTTCCTCTGCCAAGTATCTTCGCGTCTTGGATTTAAGTGAATGCTTTATACAGAAGTTACCTGATTCTGTTGGTCAACTGAAGCAGCTGAGGTATCTAAATGCTCCAAAGATTCAACATTGGATGATCCCCGATTGTATCACGAAGCTCTTAAAATTATTTTACCTAAGCGTTTCTGGGTCTGCTGCATTGTTGGCACTGCCAGATTCAATTGGAGAAATGGAGGATCTGATGTATCTTAATTTGTCAGGGTGTTCAGGGCTAGAAAAACTGCCAGAGTCACTTGCCAAACTAAAGAATTTGGTCCATCTGGATTTGTCAAACTGCACCATTTGTTACAGGTGTCTCAGAATCCTTTCAGAGCCTTACTAACCTTGAATTTTTGGACATATCATACTGCTGGAATATCAGAGAGTTACCAGAACATTTCGGTAGCCTTTTGAAACTAAAATATTTAAACATGTCAGGTTGTGACGAAATTGAAGAATTACCAGGATCATTTGGGAATCTAAAAAAATTGGTGCATCTTGATTTATCACACTGTTGTCAGGTTAAGGTGACACCAGAAATCTTGGATTGTCTTACCAACCTCCAATATTTGAATTTATCTCAATGTGGCTGCATTGACGGAACTAAGGTGGCAGAAGCCATGGGCAATCTCACACAACTTCGGCATTTAGATTTGTCTGGGTTCATGGATACGATGTGTCACGATGAATCATCTTTTTCTACTTCCCTTGATTGTATCAGCACCCTCTCAGATCTGGAACATCTGGACATATCTTGTAATATAGGTCTTCTTCATCTACCAGAAAATTTCCGTACCCTTGGTAAGCTGCATACACTGGACCTCTCAGATTGCTCCTCTCTGCGGTTTCTACCAGAAAGTATAGCACAAATGGATAGCCTAAAGATGGTGTATGCAAAAGACTGCAGACCCTTGGTGACCCAGCTGCTTGCTGCGTGTGGATTGAATAAAAGTTTGACCGAGACACTGGAGCTCATGGTCCAAGCTGATGAGTTAAAAGGCATCAACCTTGTTCTGTCTCATGCTGCAGAAGTTACCATGTTGACTTGATGAGGTGAAATCTTTTGAAGAGGTGCAAAGTATTAAATTGGCTGGAGAACAAGCTAGGAATTAAGCATTTGAGACTTGTCTGGAGCAACAGCAGCTACCATGATAGGGTTGTGGAGGACAGCAAAGTGCTGGGACGCCTCGAGCCACCAAGCACTATAGAGAACTTAAACATAGAAGGTTACAATGGCATAATATTTCCAGATTGGCTAATGGGCATTTGTCGTAATAATTTCCCTAATCTCGTCAGTATGTCCTTGGTGGGTTTGGCTAATTGCATCAGCCTACCACCACTTGGCCAATTACCTAACCTACAAAGGCTGCTTCTTACAGATATGCCACGTGTTGTAAAAATTGATGAGGACTTCTGCGGTGGCACTGTTGCATTTCCTCGACTGGAGAGCTTCACCCTAAGATGTATGAAAAGCCTCGAAGTATGGAACACAAGGTATTCTTGTAATGGGGATGTTGTGGGTGGGTATATGTTCCCTAGCCTTCGTGAATTGAAAATAGATTGTTGTCCCAAGTTGAGGCTGAAACCTTGCCCACCGAAAGCTGAGGAGTGGACTATATGGGAAAGTGACGGTGTAATATCATCGTGGGGTGAGAGCACGTCAGACATGGTTGCTTCTACTTCCTCCTCTCCTCTGGTTACTACTCTGACAATACAATATTGCAATCTGCCTATGCATCAGTGGAGGCTGCTTCACCACCTCCCTGCCCTCCCAAATTTATGTATCTTGTACTGCAGTGATCTTACCAGCTCACCTGAGATCATTAGAGCCCTTTCCTCCCTCCAATGGTTGTCAGTGTCGACGGCCAGTGGCAACCATGAGGCAAAAGTGCCAGAGTGGCTGGGTCATCTCACATCTCTAGAGAAATTGACAGTGCGCTATTTTCACGTAGACGCATTGCAGGATACAACCAAGCTTCCCAGTTCACTACAATCGCTTGAACTAGACTATTGTGAAAGTATGACAGCACTGCCGCTTTGGGTAGGGGACCTAATGTCTCTCAAACGATTGAAAATATCATGGTGCGAAACCCTGAATAATCTGCAGATCATGGGAAGCCTCACCTCTCTGCAGGAACTTCATATCTGGTTCTGCTCTAGCATCGAGTCTTTGCCAGAGAGCATACAGCAGCTAACCAATCTCGAAAAACTGCAAATTACTCGGTGCCCTGCATTATGGCGATGGTGTGAAGCAGAGGAGAACAAGATGAAGCTTGCCCGCATCAAAGAAAAGGTAGAACTTCCCATACTGTTGCTCTTGTTTTGCTTTCTCATTATACCTTTTTTATACTAAAAGTGCTATTTTGTTCTTTATTTCGTGTATGAATTTGCTAGTCTGATCTGGCCGATTTAACCTTCTAAGCTCTTCTGAAGCACAATATTAATTTAACTATTTTTTGGGAAAAAAACATATACCCATGAACTTTACCTAGAATAAGTACTCCTTATACATTAGAGGAAAGAGAATATTTTTTTTGAAAGGTCGGCAAGAGATTTGCCAAATTATGTTATAAGAATTAAAGAAAAAGGGATACATATGCAAAACCCCTTTGACAGGGTCAACACAATCAAACTCCACGACATTACAAGACAGGTTGTACAAAGGAACATCGACTAGAAACAGACCACTGCACACAAAGAACCAACTCTGCTGATGGCAACTACTCAGCAAGCTCGGCATACAACCTTTAGTTCACTGGCTCAACCAAATCGATGACAGCAAACTGTACGTGGAAGACGAAGGCACCACCAAAATGTCGCTTTTTCATCTGGCTCATGCTTCAGAACAGGATCTGGACGGCTGCACGCCTCCAAATCAGAGAATGGCCAAACAACTACTTCTGCCCCCTACGCCGAAGAAATTTAGAGACAGTCTGGCATCTATTCGAGGAATGCTGGTTTACCATGGAAGTATGGGACATGGTTGGTTGATGGGTAGAAGCGCCAGGGATGAGACCTGGCAACTGGCAACAGACCACGGATCTTGGCCACTGGTTTCTACAGCTGACAAACGGGACACAGCGGCTGAAAGTTAAAGGTGTCCGCTCTATGACAGTTCTAACTTGCTGGGAAATCTGGAAGGAGAGAAATAGCAGAATCTTCAAGAACAAAGAAGCAAGCGCTACTCAAGTGCCCCACTCAATCAAGGAAGAAGCAAAAGTGTGGATTAGAGCAGGCAATAAGGACCTCGAGGACAAAACACCTCAGGAATCGTGGCAACGGTAAGGAGCTCCCGAGCTCGGTCCCCGACCCCCGCGCCGCCCCCATGGCGGGCCAGCCTAAATCCGCCACCCGCGCCCCACCGCTGCAGCCGGCCGGAGCCTGTCCCCCTCTCCACGGACATCAGCCCCACACAGTCCTCATCGCCATTGGCACACCACAGCCTCAGATCGAGGCCGCTGCTCACCGAGCTGCCCTGGCGGCCGGCGCGTCGTCAGATCAGCTCCCCATCCTCAGGTCCGTCGTCGTAGGTCCGCATTTCCTCACCGGCGGGGGCGTCGCTGCCCCCCACGCGGCGGACAGAACCCCTAAGCGTGTCAGCTTCTCCCATCCGCTCAACACCCCCCATGGTCGCAGTTATTACTCCACCAACGGCAAAGCTCCTGCAAAATCCCACCCCCAGCTGGCCGTCCCTCCTGCAGCCGCCAGTACTCCCCACCATCCGCTTTTCGCACACTGCAGCCCTGCCTCAAATCCACCGTGTCGGCGAATCCTGGATCCAGCCCTGCCAAGGATCTCGGTGCCACTGGATGCCGAGCCACCCACACTTATGGCGACGTTCCTTCCCAAGGCACCGGCAACAAGACGGGTGGACAGGGTGCCGCCCACGACGAGGATGGATGGTCTCCGGTTCGTCGCAGGCACTGGTGGCGCCATGTCGAATTCAATGCCCAGGAGTATTCAAGGCGCGCACCGGCTAACACGCCTCCTCCACGCCCCGCCATTGGCGCTCAGCTCCAAGGTAAATGTCTTCGCTGCCTCTCTCGCGGGCACTACGCCGCTGACTGCAGGGACCCAGTTCGCTGTCTTCGATGCGGTCGGGTCGGACATAAAGCTCGCGATTGTCGAGCTCCAGCACGACATCAGGCCCCAACCCCAGAGCAGCCGCGCCCCCCAACGCTTGATCTCGACAACTTCCCCAAGCTGCCCCAGGCCACTATGTCGCTGTCGGGGGATCCAGCGTTGTGACCGTCGGAGACCTCAACTGTGGCGGCCGCCACCGAAGAGATGGAGGAAGAGCTCAGGCGACTGTCCACATGCGCCGTTGTGGCATGTCTGTGCAGGGACCGCAGGGACCGCGACGACGTCAGGCAGGAGGCTATTAAGAGGGCCTTCTGCACCGGGCTCGGCGTCTTGGAGAAGGACATCAAGGTGTCGCGCCACTGGCCAGAGGACTTCCTCATCGTCTTCCAGCACCAGCACCATCACGACGCGGCGTTGGAGATGGGGCGACTTTCGGTGGGCAACATCAACATATGGATCATGCCATGGTGCATCCTCCCCTACAGCGACCTCATCGACCTGCGCTACCATGTCCGCATCTGCCTTGAGGGGATCCCGGCTCATGCCTGGAATGAAGGCATCGCAAAGAGAGCAATCGCCAGGGCCTGCGACATCGACTACGTGGATACACGTACCAGGAATCGCGAGGACACCAGAGCTTTCTGCTTCTGGGCATGGACGTACAACCCATCCGACATCCCAAAGGTAACTTGGCTGACATTGATAGGAAGCATGGTGAAGGTGCATGAAGGCGCAGCTCCACCAAGAGGACGCCGGGGACTTACCTTCAAGGTGTTAGTCCACCTCGACATCGTCGAGTCGCCACCAGACGAGCATGGCCACTCGTCATCAAGAAAGCTGGACTGGGACTACGGCATCATCGACGGTGAGCGTGGTCCGCAGGAGCGGCATGACCCACCACCACCTCCCGACTCCAGACGCGATAGACGCAGAGACGACGACGATGACGACCGACGCGGACGCCGGCACGACAGGGGAAATGGCTGGGGCTCCAAGCTGCTCCACAGCCTCTCCCACGCCCCGGCCAGGGAGTGTGAGCGGGAGAGGTCGGAACCGCGTCACGGGCGCCGACAGGGCAACTCGTCCACAGCCGGGGGTCATCGTCGGCATGCCTCACCAGCGCTGCACAGGGAACGACATCGCGCTGCCTCAACAAAGACCCCTCCACGACACAAGTCAGCACCCAGCAACGCCTGCTCCAGCGGCACTTCTCCATCCACCGTCATCTTGCTTGGTGTTGGCCCTGTCGGGTTGTCTGTCGAGGCAAACGACAGGGAAGCCAGCCCCGCTGAAGGCCGGCCGGGGGTCCAGACGCCCCCACCAAGGAGGACCCGCGGGCGTAGCCGCGAACGCGGCAGCCGGCGCCGTAATTGCAGCAAGCTGCGTTCGCCGCCTCGACCTGAGCCACGAGAACCAACTCCAGACCGTCCCCGACGCTGCAACACAAGGTGCCCTTCTGACAAAGAACAGGACAACGGCCACCGCTCCCGAAGTCCGCCGACCGCGCCACAACCAACGAACGAGCAGGTTTCGGGCTCACCTGAGCCCCCCCCCCCCCCCTCTGTCATGCAGGTTTCTTCCACAGAATGGAGCAAAGGAGCCGCAGCGGGCGGCACCTGATCAGCCTGCCCAGGTGCCTAACCACATGGCCCCGGACGCTGCTGCACCTACCCCGCCCCCACGTGCACATGCAGCTGCGTCCTCGCGGGTGAACCGCTTCAAGCCAGGACACTTCTACTCCAGGCGCAATGCCCGTGGGCCGGGCCGCGCAAGGAGGCGTCCAGGCTGCACGTCCTCGACGACTGCGACGCTGTCCGCCTCAGCACCACCAACGGCCGACCAAGAGCGCAACACGGATTCTGCATCAGCGACGTTCCTCGACGTGATTTCGCGTCCTCTGACTCCTGCTCTACTCCAACTACCAACAGCCAGAAACGGCCGCCAGCAGCGGCGCAGGAGGTGCCCACCGCCCCAAGTGCGCAAAAGTGTCCGCATCGCGGCCAAGGGCTGGCCCAGAGGCGACACTCAGGAACGTGCGTGACAGGTCCTCATGAAGCGTCTCGGCGTCCTGGAAGAAGACGGCCTCACCACTGTTGATCAGTTCCTGCGCTACGTCGACCTCTTCCAGGGTCCGCTCAACGACTCAGCCATCATGGCCTTGACGGCCTTGTGCGGCCTCGACGACACCACAGGAACAACTGTTCTCCATGATTAGTTGTTGTGTATCCACGCTTCAGGTCCCAGTCCCTCATCCATGGTAGTCGTCATGCATTGTTTAGCTTCCTGCACTGCTGCACTGTATCCTTTAGTTTCCTGCAAGGGCCTCAAGTCACTGCTGTTGCAGCCCTGTGAATCAGAACACCTAGTTGTTCGTCGTCGTCATCGTACATGCTTTGTTGTACTGCTACAACGCGTCTCCATGCCAGAAAAATTGTTTTGCTTCCAGTTCACCATTGCTTCGGCTGTGCACCTATTTCGACTGTGCTCTGTGATCTCTCTCCAAGTTGTCCACGCCTGGACACTGCTTGTGTTGTTGTTGTGGGGTTTTCAAATCTGTTTTAAATGGCACAACGAGATTGTCGACTTCTGAACTAGAACGTGAGGGGACTGAACGACGGCGCCAGGCAAGACACAGTGAACGAACTTGTGAGAGACACAGGTGCCACCGTTGTTTGCCTCCAAGAGACAAAGCTGCAACTAATGGACCAACAGGCAGTAACCCGAACGGTAGGCCCAAAATTCGCCAATTCCTTTGCAGTGCTGCCAGCGGCGCATACCAGAGGCGGCATTCTACTTGCCGTTAATGACGATTTCTTCGATTTATCAAACATACAGTTGTCCACAAATGCAATCACCGCGACGATTGTCATGAGGGCAGATGGGACACAGTGGCAAATCATGGTGGTCTACGGACCGCAAAGGGATGATGACAAGATCCAATTCCTTCAGGAATTAAGAAACATTTCCCCTCCTGACCACAACAAATGGCTCATCCTAGGTGATTTCAACCTTATCTACCAAGCGCAAGATAAAAATAATTCAAACCTCAATCGGCGGTTAATGAGTTCCTTCAAGGCAGCCATAGATGATCTACGGCTGAAGGAGATTAAGTTAAATGGACGGCGCTTCACTTGGAGTAATGAACAGTCCACCCCGACACTAACAAGAATTGACAGGTTCCTGTGCACCCCCAAGTGGGAATTGTCATTTCCAACATGTCTCCTACACTCCTTGCCATCGCTCATGTCAGATCATACGCTGCTCTTGCTGCAAGGGCAACTTGACCACTACTGTAACCCGTCCTTCCGCTTTGAGAAATTTTGGATCGATATGTAAGGTTTCCAGGAAGTGGTCCATGAGGCTTGGGGCAGGCCGGTTAATACTGTGCTGCCTATCAAACGTCTGCACATCAAATTAGCAAGAGTAGCAAAAGGCATCAAAAATGGCGCAAGGAAAAAATAGGGAACACAAAGCTACAACTAGCCATAATAAAAAAAGTCATTCTGGAACTAGAAGCAGCCCAGGAGTCTAGAGCTCTCACAAGCCAGGAGGTTGAGCTTAGACGTCGCCTCAAAATTCGATGCACCGGCCTAGCAGCCATTGAGAAATCAAAGATCAGGCAAAGATCGAGGCTCACCTATATCCGTTGTGGAGATGCCAACACTAAATTTTTTCACATCAGAGCAAACGCACGTCGGAGAAAAAATTACATACACTGCCTACTCAAAGATGGGGGGATGGCGTTTGCACATGCGGAGAAAGAAAAAATTATTGTGGAGTATTTCCAAAATCACTTGGGCAAATCGACCGCAAGAGATAGGACCCTGGATTGGCAGTCTCTTGATACACGTCACAGAACCTTGGGGAACTAGAAATGCCCTTCACAGAGGAGGAAATCCGGGGCGTGATCTACACGATGCCATCAGACAAAGCCCCGGGCCCTGACGGTTTTACTGGAGCTTTTTTCAAAGCTTGTTGGGAAACCATCAAAGAGGACGTCACGACCGCCATAAATAAACTATTTGAAATGAACTCCCAAGGCTTCGAGCTGATGAACTCGGCGAACATCGTTCTTCTCCCAAAAAAAGAAGACACATTAAGGATCACAGATTATAGACCCATCAGCCTCATACACAGCTTTGCTAAACTCTTTGCAAAGCTTCTAGCCAACAGGCTCGCCCCACTCCTCAACTCCTTGGTCTCAAATTGCCAGAGTGCATTTATCAAGAAAAGGAGCATCCATGACAACTTCTTATATGTGCAGACCACTGTTAGAAAATTGCACAAGCAAAAGACACTGACCCTTTTTATGAAGCTCGATATCCATAAAGCTTTCGACACAATAAATTGGAGCTACTTGGTAGAGGTGCTCCAGGCTTTGGGTTTTGGACCGCGCTGGCGGGAATGGGTGTCCATACTATTTCGCACGACCACTTCGAGGGTACTACTCAATGGGCAGCATGGACCTACTTTCAATCATGCCAGAGGAGTTCGACAGGGCGACCCTCTATCGCCCATGCTCTTCATCCTTGCCAGGGACCCTTTGCATTGTCTTCTCGACTTGGCGACCCAGCACGGGTCACTCTCCCCCCTTCCCCCGACCGCTGCTAGATGGAGAACCTCCTTATATGCGGATGATGCAGCCATTTTTTTAAACCCGCGGAAAGAAGACCTAGAGGCGGTCAAGGCGATCCTGCAGGCATTTGGAATTTTCTTAGGCCTCCACATCAATCTAGAAAAAAGCTCCATCCACCCAATTAGATGTGAGGAGGTCGACTTGGTCCATGTGCTCTCCTCCTTTGCAGGGGTCAGAGGCACCTTCCCTTGCCGTTATCTTGGGTTGCAACTTCACACACGTACGCTTCGAAAGATCCATGTGCAGCCCCTCATAGAGCGCATCAGTCAAAGGCTCCCCAGATGGAAAGGAAGATGGCTCAATAGAGCTGACCGCCTCACTTTAGTCTCGCCAGTCCTCTCTTCCATGCCAATTACCACCTCACGGTGTTCCCGCTCGCAGCTTGGGCAAGGAAATAAATTGACAAAATTAGAAGATCCTTCCTATGGAAAGGGGAAGAAAACGCAAATGGGGGACACTGCTTGGTTAATTGGCCAACAGTATCAAGACCCAAAGATTTTGGCGGACTAGAGATACTTGACTTGGAAAAACTTGGAAGAGCTCTTCTCCTACGCTGGTTGTGGCAAGATTGGGTGGATGTGTCCAAACCTTGGGCAGGTGCGGAATTACCCTGCAACGAGCTAGACCGGCTACTCTTCAATGCATCAACAAAGGTCACAATTGGGGATGGAGAAAAGGCACGCTTTTGGCACAGCAATTGGCTGGATGGTGAGGCCCGAAGACATCTAGCGCCCCACTTGTTCAAGCTACTCAAAAGAAAAAACAAATCAGTCAAGCTGGAACTTCGTAACAATAGTTGGATCCGATCGCTTAGTGGCCGAATCACCACTGCTGTCCAAATGGAGGAATTTGTATCCTTGTGGATCAGAATCCAAAATATTCACCTCACACAGGGCGTACGAGACTCCATTGTATGGAGATGGACAAATAATGGCACTTATTCCACCAGGTCAGCTTATAGGATCCAATTTAGTGGTTCCTATGGGGGCTTCCGGAGTGACCTCATATGGAAAGCGCATGCGAGGGCAAGTGCAAAGTGTTCGCTTGGATTTTGGTGAGAGAAAAAATACTCACGGCGGATAATTTGCAGAAGAGAGGTTGGCCCCATCAAGACCATTGTGCTTCGCTTGAGACAGGATTACACTTGGCGCTACTTTGTCCGTTCGCCAAAGTAGTGTGGAGCCTCATTCTTTCCTGGGAGCACTTCGATGCCCTGTTGATCCTACCACCTCAGGAACCGGCTCATTTAATCTCATGTTGGGAGAAGACCGAAATCAAGATAACCAAGGGGAAAGAAAATGCTTCAACGGAATGGTGATATATACATTATGGAACCTTTGGAAGGAGAGGAATAGAACAATTTTCAACAATGCTCATGAATCGGCAATGCAAGTGGCTTCAAGAGTCAAAGAGGATATTGAGCAAAGGAAGAGGGCATTAACTTGGAGGGGGTAATCAGCTTAAAATATGTAATATTGTGGCTAGTGTTTCTTGTTGTTTCTCTATTCGAGGAGAGTGTGCCTCCTCCAAATGTACATATAAACCTCTTTTCCTCTCTTAATTGAAAGGCAGAGCTCCTGCCATTGCCTTCAAAAAAAAATAAGAACCTTGAGGGTATCATACCGCAAGCAATGCCGATAGGGCTTGCTTAATTTCCCTATGTTTTTCTCTTCTAGAAGCTTTCGACCTTGTATTGTAAACTGAAACTTTGTTAAATTAGGGGTGGCAGGTCTTCCACGTTCCAGTGGCAGCCCTGCTTCTAGGTGGCGCTACTTGTGCCAGATGCTTTGTAATGTCTCCCCCCTCTTAATCAATGAAAAGCTGGTAACGGATCTTTCGAAAAAAAAGAAACCCAATCTAGAACAAAAGGGAAGGACCTTGCGTAGAAAAAACCAGAACCAAGGCCACTGAAAGGCGAGGACATTTGCTCGGTCACTTTCCTTTCTAAGCAGATTATCCTATCTGTGCTTCCCAATCCATGGAGTGTGCACAATGTGCCAAATGATATTGTTGTATGTCATCTTTAATCAAGTAAACGACTTCGATTGGTCCTTTTAATTGTTCATGCTGGAATATTTCCATATATCATTAAACAGGTGTATTTAATCTCTTCAGTGCGAACATAAACATCGTATCCTCCTGATAAGTATATGGTGCACATGATGTGGAAAAAACAGCCAATTTTATTACAAAAAACCATCATGTTTAAACACCCCTACTGGATATGCCTTAATTCCCCCAAACTAATTGCTTATTTGACAACCTGAATTTTCTAGTCTGATTCGGTCCATTTAACCTTCTAAGCTGGTTTTATTGCAGAGTGGCTTTGCCTGAATGGCTGCATACTGGACTTTTGACGATTGAACTGCTACCAAGAAAGAGAAGATGACAAAATCCCAAAATCCCCATTGGCTGTGCCGGGCAGGGAGATGCCCCACTCTTTCGCCCATGGTGCGTGACATCGTTGAATACGTGTTTGTGTGTTTGTGTGTCGATTTTGTAAATTTTCCTGCAATCTGTCAAATATGATAGTTCGATGCCTTCGTTCTCAGGGTCTCTCCGAAACTTTTTCAAACTAGAACGATGGAAATGCACCTCTGTTGTTCCGTGTTCGTATAGGGATCACCCTGGATTCATTAGCTCATAACCTTTCTGATGGATGGACACGGGTCGCTGAGTTGTGACCATGCCCGCTCTGAGAACCTCTGGACCTGGAGCGAAACTAAAACTCAGGGCGTCTTGATATAAACATGACAAAAATAATACTCAACATACCTATGTATATGTGATAGTTACTAACAGATACTTAAAATTCATCCAAATTCAATATTCATATGAACTAAAATGTATAGGACATGAGAGAATAGAGAGGAAGAGGAGCAAATGGCGTTCTAGTCCTATCAGAGAATTGACGGACCCACTTAAATGCCCAATTGATATTTTGTTTTCTTTACTATACGATGGAAATCATCACGGAATATTGAATGGTGTCACTACCAAATATCAACATTAAAAGGAGCCCTGCTGCAAATTAACCTTATGTTCTATGTAGAAGTTATGTGTAAAATAACATATGTTTTAATGAGTTAGTTGCTTTATAGGATTTTTATGATGGGAGAAATTAAGTTATCCACTAATACATGCTATCTTTTGGTTTTCTCAGAAATATTTATTGTAAGTTTTGCACATAAATATACTACGTGATCCAGTGTACTATGGAGGTGTTTGGTTCGTGCATTTAATAACCGGAACTGATCACGGCGGGAACTGATCACGATACAATCTATTTGTTTCACCACCAAGGGGACCCGATAGCAGGCTAACCGTTGCAGTCCTTGGGACGATCGATTACGCCCGATTTTAGCCGGCAACGGATGGCACTCCCGGCTGTATTGTTATTCACGTGAACCAAACAAAATACGTAATCATCGATTTCCTTTCCATTCCCGTAGCGGAGTCATTCCCTTTACGTTCACGTTACGTTTATACAACCAAACAGCACCTATATTCTAATCCATTTCGTGACCTTGCTAGCTGTTAGTATTTTACCATAGGTGTCCAACTTTACTGTGAATATATATGCTTAATATGTTTCTTCCTCTCTTGTACATTGACTCAAGTTTATCCTGGGATCTGATTTAGAACCTTTTTTATGGACCGTGATGGAACAATGGACGATTTTCTTTAATTATCTGGCATTATTTATAGTAGTACAAAAGAGCAGCTTATTACTCATCATGCACGATTCATTTGTTCTTCTGCTGTTTGTTTGAATACTCGATCTTACATTGCCTGCATCTAAAATGTTCTGGCCAATCATCTTGATGTGCGGTTCTACAGTCAGCAGATTTGTTTTTTTGCTTCACAAACACAATTCCTCGTTCGTTTATATCTGTAGTTAACCATTAGAATTTCTGCGAAGTTTGCAGTATGCCTCCTTAGTGAGATGACGATAACAGATCGCTGCATGGTTACTTGCAGGATGCAGGCAGCTGCTCCAGCAACGGTTTCTTCAGGGATGCTAGAAAAAAACAGAGGCCCAGTGATGCCATTCTCCTCGATCCTATCAGCTGAAAATACCAAGTTTATAACAGACTCTCTCCTTGATCGCATTCGACAACGTAAAAGATGAAAGTCTCGTTTCGTCCTCTTGGTTATATAGAATGGACATGGTGGTCATGCATGTGTTGTTTGCATTTTACCTTTGATGTGCTGGTACATATATGCTACTGTGTATTGATTTTTTGCTTTAGGTAAATCATAATTAGTGCCTCCACCTCCCGTCTGTTATACCGTGTTGTCTTCATCAAACGTGGCATGTTTGGAACTGCTCTGCTCTAACTTTTTCAGCTCCACTCGTAAACATTCATGCCAAACAGGTATAGTTCCAGAAACTCCACTCCAAGAAAGAGGTGTGATTTTGGGCCAACTCTATTTTTTCCAGAGCTCCTCAAGAGGATACACTACAAAACATCATTTTGTATCTCCTCATAGAGTTAGGAGGTAATTACTCACCACTGCCACTTATCTTTTTTTTCCGTCTCCCACCCGAGCTTTTTGAGTCTGTCATGTCCGTGTTGTCTTCACCAAGGCATGTTTATATTTTGTAATATTGAAAATAAAAGTTGCCGTTGTATGACTTGAAAAGATAATTTAGCATTCTTTGTGGCAAAAAGGAGCACATTAATGGTGCTACGATAATAATTCAGCATCCATGGAATTATCTTTCCATGTTGACGTCATGGAAAACACCATCATAGCTGAGGACTGGTGCTAGCGGCTCTCTAGCATGCCTGATCCCATATCTCTCTGTTTTAGCATGGTTGGTGGTAATTCTCAACTCCTCCCATTCCCATTGCGCTTGCGCAGCACTAGCTAAACAAACGGACTGATGACACTCGCCATTCTCGCCTCCCTCTCTTTGATCCCATATATATGAATGAAATGAGATGAGACTGGTTGCATGTCACTTGGTCGATCTGATTCAAAAACACATGCCGTCTTGGATATTTATAAGATCTAAAATATAAAGACCCATTTATCTTTTAGGCCAAAAGGTTCAATACACATTTTTATTCTTATCTAACAATACGACCCAAAATATAACTATTTTTGCAAACAGGTTTATCGAAAAGAGGACTCAGATTTGGATTCAAAATAGATATTCTGTATAAGTAGAGACTCTATGTATATTCGGTATAAGTACTCTATTAAAGACCGTAGGTATCTATTGAAGACTTATTTTATATTTGGATACCCTAATGGGTCCGGTTGAAGATATTCTATTGGTACCATCCTGTTCGCTTGACTTATCAGCCATTGAAACATTGTTTTTCTCTCATAATAAAACAACCAAAAACAGTCTTAGTCGGCTTATCAGCCACTAAAACAATGAAGCGAACATGTCGATCTGACAAGATAGCCTACTAGAAATTCACGGTGCACGCGCACTCGATCCACAATATTTTAACTCGAAGTCGATCTGTGCCATCATGGATCGAGTGTAGAAGCACCATCCCTTAGAGAAAAGTATAGCATTAGACTAAGGGACAATTGCATAATTGTCCTTGTTTTAAGAGCTCTAACTGTATGTTTGCCCCTATTTTTTTAACTTTACATGTTTGTCCCTGTTTTATAAACCTGAAGCTTCCGGTTGCCCCTATCTCGTGAAGGAGAGTTAACACCGTTAAGTACATGCTGAAAAGATAGAAATACCCTCGACATAAATAATCCAAAAATCAATCTGATTTTTTACTAGCCTAGCATGTGGACCGCTGGTGCCAGGCTGGCCCTGTTGGTGCCTCCAAGTAGGAGGGGGAATGGGGGGCGGTAGGGGAGATCGAATATCTGCCGTCGCTGCCGCCCTGTGCCTGCCCACACTCTGTCCGGCATCATCGTATCCACGGCCAGGTCGCCTCACTAAGGTAAAGTTAAATTTGCCCCTAAGGGCACATGCCCTCAGGGTGTGGCCCGTTAGATTTGCTCCGAGATTCGTGCACAGCACGAGAGAGACAATAAAAAATTATCTTTCTCCTACTGTGCACGAATCTCGGAACGAATCTAACGGCCCATGGTGTGGAAGCATGTGCCCTTAGGGGCAAAAAAACCCGTGTTCGCCTCGCTAAGCCCTACGCGACTCAGATGACGACGTGCACTGCTAGCTGCAACATCCAACTCAGCCGCGCTGCCAGATGAGAGGACACCCCGCCGCCGCCATCCCAGCAAGCCGCACAGCCCCGTCGACGGCCTGCTCTAGCGGCAACGCAGCGGGAGAGGGGAGGGGAGGGGAGGGGCGCGGCATGTTGGAGGGCAACACGGGGGAAGCTGCCAGCCTAGTATATTTTCCCTCTTACAAAATGTTTCACTAAACTGCCAGAAGCTAAACTTGATGCCCAAAGGCAGCTACTATGTCAATTAATGTCACACCTTTGTTCTAAATTCTTCCAGCTATATGCACAGATACAACTATGCCTACAAGAATAAATTTCAGTTATGATGAATACAACAAAAAGTTATGTGTTGTGTATGTATCACCCTTAGTCTTGTGCACTTTACAGCATCTACAATGTACTATCTAGGCGTTGTGATAGATATGGTCATATCATCAAAATTGCATGACTTGCTAGTTGTCGATGATGCCTCTTGATGGCTCACCCTTAGATTGAAATATGCCGGGCGTTTAGGTTCACATAGCTTCATAGTCTCACTGTTTAGCATTGCAACAACATCTAACATGGTCGGTCGATCAGCTGCATTCTCTTGTACACACAGAAGTGCTATGATCACACACCTCGTAATCTCTGCTGGATGACTCTGTGGTATCAATGATGCATCAATAAGATCTGTGATCCACCTTTCCTCTTCCCATAATTGCCACGCCTGTTTGAAATTCCCTGAGATGAGGACATGCAATAAACAACATGGTTCAAATGCTACGCTGGGTAACTTACGTATCCAAGGAGATTGATGAAATCTCCATATTGATTAGTACTAGAATTCCTTTTTCCGCTAAGAATCTCTATCATTAAAACGCCAAAGCTGAATACATCTGATTTGACAGAAAAGAGACCTTCAGAAGCATACTCAGGAGCCATGTAGCCACTGAAATGAAATATATTATATGCCAAGTTAATATGCATCCTGTTCAATTGTCTAATAGTACAAATTTCTATAAGGGGATTAACTTATATGAAACTTACTATGTACCGACCACTCTTGTTGTAGTGCTCCCTTCAGTGTCATTTAAGCCAAATATTTTTGCTAATCCAAAATCTGAAATTTTAGGATTCATTTCACTGTCCAATAGAATGTTGCTTGGTTTAAGATCTCGATGTATTACACGCATGCGAGAGTGCTTATGTAAGTAAAGAAGTCCTTCTGCTATTCCTTCAATTATTGCAAGACGCCTGTTCCAATCCAGTAAAGTTTTTCTACCTTCATCTGTACATCAACTAAGTGTTAGTATGACAGACAAAGCATCCCAAGAAAGAATAACTTTCCCTGCAACTATCAAAGGTGTGCAACTATAGTACGCTCATATATTGTCAATCATTTTCATGACGCGTCATTACGATAAACAATATCTGTGAATCTGGAAATACAAGTGCCTACCGAAGATGAAGAAATCCAAGCTTTTGTTTGGTAAGTATTCATAGACCAGTATTTTCTCCTCTTCTAGAGAGCAACATCCCAAGAGCCTAACCAAGTTCCTATGTTGAAGTTTTGCTATGAGCTGAACTTCATTTTTGAACTCTATGAAACCTTGTCCCGAGTGCGAAGCGAGTCTCTTAACTGCTACCTCTGTTCCATCAGTAAACTGGCCCTGGAATTCAAAAGTTCATTGTTGACGATATTTGAAGGTATCATTCAAAAGCTAATTAATAAACTCACATTTGAAGGTATCATTCAAAAGCTAATTAATAAACTCACATTCAAGTCATCCTATCTAAGGGTCATTATTGTTGTCTGTACCACGTGGAATGCTTGTAGCCTCAGTGCCATATATATAGGCAGCTGAGCTAACTTGAAGGTGTGGTGTACACCTAGCCCACCTACGATCAACTCTTTGTCGAGATGAATTTGGTTGTCTATAACATATATATTGCACCAAGTTTTAGTATCTTAAGAACGTATTTCTGATGTAAATTTTGACAGACATATATAGAGCCTTTTGTACCTTATATACGGGGCCAAATCCACCTTCTCCAAGTTTGTTTTCTTCTGCGAAGTCACCTGTAGCATCCAATATCTGATGAAGGTCGAAAACTGAAAACTCAGAGAGCTCTGCTCCCATCTCCCATACCAGTTCATCTCCTCGCAAATACTTTTCACATAATCTCGATTTTCCTGAAAAATTGAGAAATACCATCTATTTACCGGCCCACAAGTCCACAACTCCTTTGGTGACTAATGTATGCTTGATAAGAATTTCAGTAACTATTTTACCTACCTTACATACCTTTCGTGTGCCTTCTTTGGAGTCGGCGACGGTTTACGATGAAGCAGAAAGCAAGCAAAACTATTACAGGAGCAACTACCGATACAGCAATTACCCATGGTCTGCTCCGAGTCCCAGGTCCTATATATATACAGTTAAATACGCATGAATGAATCGTATTGGTATAAGGAATTGATATAAGGAACATATTTGCTGTCATAGAAACATTGATCTGATAGGAAGAAGCCCAGGTGAAACATATAAAAAAAAAACAGGGGAAGGAAGCCACTTGCCGGCGTTGTCGACGCTGTCGAGAGTGGACTCGAACGACCAAGAAAGAATGTGATGGTGCTCGGTGTCACTCCCGGTGGCTGCCGAGAACCCCACCGCGGCGTCCTGAGGCAGCCGAGCCTGATCCCTCAAGTCGACGGTGGTGCTGACATGGTAGAGGCTGAGCCCCGGCAGGTCGAGCGTCGCCGACAGCGTGCGTGCGCTGGCGTTGTACCTGACCCACGCCGACGACATGGTCCCGTTGAAGCTCCCGTTGGGCAGCGGCACGTACGCCGTCGACCTGATGCTGTTGACGTCCACGCCAATGTGGTTCTTCCAGGTGTCGCTAGGGTCCCACTCGTTCCTGTGGGTGTCGAACTCGACGGCGACGATCGGCGGGGATGAGTTGAAAGGCGGGACGGGGGCGCTGAGGAGGCCCAGGTAGCCTCCCCCTGACTGTGGCGGCAGGTTGTTGCCGGGGTACGCTGCCACGAAGAACGCCATGCCATCGCCCTGATGAACGGTGCCGTTGTTGGGCTTGATGACGAAAGTGAAGTTGGAGGTGAAGCTTGCGACCTCGCCGGTGCCATTGTCCCACAGCCGCACCGGCTGCCCGTAGACCACCCGCCCGGAGGAATCTTTGGTGGCCTTGGTCAGGTCGATCCGGTCGACGGCAGCGGTGGAGTTGCCGGTGTACTTGAGGACGGCTCCGGCGAGGACGCCGGGGGCGGAGAAGTTGTAGTCGAAGCTAACCGAGGAGGCACCGCAGGGTGGAAAACAGAAGATAGACGACACAAGGAACAGGAGGTCGTGCAAGATGAGAAGGCGGCACCACCGCGCACTCTTGCTCGTCGCTACGGCCATGGCCGGACCCCGCCCGGACTACAGCTAGCTCTTGTTGAGCGTACGTGTATATGCTGCAGTGCCGGACTAAAGCTTGCATTGCGCGTAGCTGCAAAGTTTCTTGGTTGTGGTTTGGTAAACGATATGATTGGCCCCAAAACAAGGGACGGGACGGGAATGGAGACTAGCTAGTCGCCGTTTCGGCTGTGATGATCCGGAGAGTCGCGTCGACGTCTGCTGGAAGAATTTTTGCCAAAGCTTTGTGGCCAAGTTGCTGTGGAAAACCGGATGAAAGTGAAACAACACCGGTAACCACGTGGCCAAGTGAGCCTCCCAGGTCCTCCTCCCTTGATTGCGCCCACCCCGGTTGAACCTCTCAGCTCAGCTCCATTTTCCCTCAGCCAAGTCACTAGCTCAAGTATGAGTTAGCTCAAGCAAGACGGCGAGTTGCAACCCTAGAGCGATTATCGATCAAGTATGGCAAGCATGAAGATTCTCAATCTCAAGAGATGGTAAATTTGTAAAAAAAAAATATTCTTAAGTCATAGGAACATTAATTATATTATCAAGAGGGATGCAATGTTGCTAATTGACAAAATCAAAAGTGCTCTTAGTGAACCCCAGTGAGATTGACCTTGAGAGAATTGTCATTAGTTTGCTAACAACCCTTGAGAGATTTCGAGTATCTAGGTAAACCCTTGGTGAGCCTAGTATGCAGAGTGGGATGTTAGCGGGCAAGAGTCAGCAGGGTCGGTCTAACCAGCCATGTGGGTCGGTCTAACCGACCCAAGCCCAATGTCCCTGTCGGTGTCTAAAATGGCGGGGTCTAGACGGCCAACGAATGAATTTCTAAGCGTGTCGGAGATCGGATGGTTACGCCCGGAGAACACAAGGTTTATACTGGTTCGGGCACGAACACCCTACGTCCAGTTTGCTGTTGAGTCGTGTTACCGAGCGCGGAGAGCTCGTAGAGGGGAGATACAAGCTTTGGTGAGAGAGGGGAGCCGATTCCCAGGTCTCGTGCGTATGTGGTTCGAGGTTCGTTGTGAGAGCTCGCGTGGATGCGAGTATGAGTGTGTGTGTGAATGAGTTCAGAGTGTTGAGAGAGAGAGAGTGGAGGCCCATTCTTCCCCTCTAGGGAGAGATGGCGGAGTACAGTAAAGAGAGGGGGAGTGAATGTGGGCCCGGCTAGGGATGCCGCCGTGGGAGTGCTTTGTCTTCTTTTGCCCTCCTTCCTGTGGAAGATTGCGCCAGTAGACACATGTCCGGGTCATGTTCGTCCTTGGTGCAACTGTAGCCACGCGCCTTGTACTTGGTGGTGCCCTTGTTGCCATATTCGGGCATGGGCGGAGGTTGGCAGAACAGGGCTAAGCACCCCTGCGTTCCGTCGTACAGGGACGAATATGCCTTAATCCCTGTTCGAATGTTCGTCGGAGGGATGGTGGACGTCAATCGGTGGTACTAGAGCTTATACCGCAAGGATTCTACAGGGGTAGGCATGGCGATCCATGCATGTAACCCCCATCCCCCAAGGATGAGTCTGTATTGTGGACCTTTTGACTACGGGCTAAAGTGCACCATGGATCAGGGAAGCCTCTGAGGGCGGGCGACGTCACGGATGACGTTACCCAGGCTCGGACGAGGCGGAAGAGCCCCCGAGGGTAGATGGCGTCACAAATGACGTCGTCCAGGCTCGAACGGGGCGGAAGACCCTCCGAGGGAGTGTTATTGCCTTAGCCGGTTCGGGCGGGGAAGCCCCCGAGGGTAGATGTCGTCACGGATGACGTCAACCCCGCTCGGACGTGGCGGAAGGCCCTCCGAGGGAGTACTGCCCTCTTGGTTTAGTTAAGGCGTTGAGTCCCTGAGAGTGATGACGTCACCTAGCTCAGGCGAGGCGGAGGAGCTCCCGGGGATGATTTTGTTTTTGCGAGGCAAGGAGTTTGGGTACCCTATTTCTAGGTATCTGACAGTAGCCCCCGAGCCTGCAATGTAGTGAAGGACTACACCAGAGGCTTCCGAGAGTGCTTATGTGGTTTGGTTAGATTTTGGATTCCGGTGGGTGCGCGCGAGCGCACCCGCCGGGTGTACCCCCGAGGCCTTGGGAGAAAGATTTTTTCTCCTAAGGGCTTATTCGGTAGACTCGTACAGTGGTTGGCCCTTCGTTCCCCCTATGGGGCAAGGGGGAAGAAAGTGGACTGCGCCATACGCCAGAGCTAGAACTCTACTTGCACGCCAGCCCTGCCACGGGAGGCACTGTTGGACCTGGGCTGACGCGTCTTGAAATGTCGAATCGGTATCGCACTGTGCCGTCTTTCGGCCAGTACGGACGATTGACCGATCGAAGATGTGTTTTTTTGGTTTCTGGGTCTGACTGCGCCCCCTGTAGCCCAAAAGTGGGTGTGCCGTGTTTTTCCTGTTTGAGGAGCGGTGCCAGAGCGTCGCTTGCTCTGTGGTCAAAACTCCAAACGGCGCGCCCTGAGCCTACCATCTGCTTGGCCATTTGTAGCCCCGCCGCACCCTCTTGAAGTAGGTACTGACGTACAATGTGACTTGGTCGGGAGGCAGCGTTGTAGCCTCACGGGCCTGCTGCCGTGTGAGTGCCCTGGCGGGCTATAAATAGGGGTGGCCGCCTGTGGGGAGATTCACATCCTCACAGTATGGCTTGTCACAGATTCTTCCTCCGAGGTCTCATCGAAGAGTCCCTTGTGCCGCCCTGGCGGGTGGCCTTTTGAGAGCAACACCGGATTTAGAGGAAGTTCTGCGTTGGAAGCACCATCGCCTCGTGTCGTCGGACGGGGGATATCAGGGGGAGTTCTGCGGCATGCGTAGTTCTTCCCTGTCATCTCGTCCCATGGGACGGTCGTGCTCCCTTGTCATCTCCCATCGCAGGGGGCCAAGGATGTGTCTAGCGGAAAGACTGTGCGGTCCGCCCGTGCAGTCCTCTAAGCCAGGCATTCCTTGGGCCTGCTAGTGGCGACGCCACTGTTGGGGGACGGTGGACTTGCGGGCTGGCGATCCTGGTCGCGTCCGGGCGAGGACGCATTAGCGCCGCCCCCGAAGCCCTAGGGATCAGGAAGCGATTGCCCGCGCACACGCACGGGGTTGCCCTGATCATGTAGCACTTGTGTAAACACTGGTGTTGCATGCCTAGTTGAGCTTCGAGGGGGTGGCCCTGAACGCCTCTTGGTGCTGGTGAACGCCCTCCCGGAGCAGGGCGGGGTGTGTCACCAGACCGATGGGTGTTCCTTGGCCCAGCGTTCGAAGCGTGACCCAGAAAAATGCTTGACCAGCTTGTCATGCCTTTTTCTGGGGGCGTGGCCGACCACGCAGGTCTTTGGTGACGGTGGTGCAGTCGTTGTTCCGTCCCAGGAGACGAAACAACAACAGTTGGCTCGTTGGGCGTTCGCCTGACAGGCAGCCCTCGGAGCGATGTTGCCGGTGTGTGCAGGGCATTAGATGCTTGCCCCATTTTCCTTTCCTTTGGCCCTCGGTCGGGATCCCCCTTCAGTCCATCTTGTACTTGTTTTGGTGTCTGACGATTTGTTCTGGCCCTTGTGGCACCTAAAAAGTATGTAACTTTTGCAAGGATTAGCATAAAAAACATCTGACATTCATTTGTCGTTTTTACCTATGCGGGCCTCTGACGCGTGAGGCTTATGCGTCCGCCTTTTTTCACCTGGCTGCGAGAATCGTGGTGATGTGCAATGCCAGCCCCCGAGTCTCTGCCCGGAGCAGAGAAAGCGTCTCGTGGTCGTATCGTCTTTTATGTGTTCCCCGCGCATCTCTCCGCGAGAAGGGGGAATGCGAGTCGAACCATGCTATCCTCGAGGTAGACGAACCATGGATGCTCGTCGAGTTGATATCGGGAAAATTTGAGTGGGGTGTTGGTTCCCGTTCGATAGGGTTCCGACTAGTGGCTCATGTCGTGGCTCACCCCAAATCGGTTTCATCTAGTACCCGGGTCCGTTCGTCGGGTCCCAGGGGCTCGGTGCCTTCCTCCGGTGGAATACCATGAACCAATCATCCGTAAAGAACGGACTCAAATACAAAACCAGGAAATGACCTTAGCATCTGATTGCCAGGCTGATTACCGCTAGTGTGTCCATTTCCTATTCTCCCCTTGCTCTATGGCCCTAAGACGGCCGTTTCGAACCCCGCTGGGTCGGCCTCCGTATCTCTAGGCCATAGCAGGCCGTCGAGGTGTCTATAACCCTTATCCCTTTGTCTTACCTGGGCCCGGAGGCCGTCCCCGTTGATGTTGGTGTGTAAGCGTTCGTCCGATCTCTGGATGCGTCGGGTGAACCGGGTCGGGGGTCGGACCGAGCCCTGCTTGCGCTTGAGGGTAAGCATGGCGTTGAGCCTAGTGTCCCTACGAATATCAGAAAAAAAAGTTTTCGCGCACGGGAACAGAATTCGAGCGAAAGTGGCTGAACACGGGGAGGAGATTGAGGTGAGGCAAGATTTTATTGAAAATATCGAGGAAAAGCAGCCCCCCTTATCCAGCCCCCGAGTAAGACGTGCAACCACTGACTGGGAGCGCGTCTTGCTTAGCGTTCGGGCTACGCGTCGCCTGCGTCACGTATATCGAATCTCTTCTAAAGGAAAGATACATGCAGATGTATGTGATTCGAGAGGAGATGCTTAGGGATAGAAGTGACGTAGTTTTTCGATGTTCCAGACGTTGGAGAAGACTTGGCTATCAGGCCCCACGGTGGCGATCTTGTAGCTTCCGGGGTGGAGGGCCTCCACCACGACGTATGGCCCTTCCCATGGTGGTGTGAGTTTGTGCTTGCCTTTGTTGCTTTGCTTGAGCCGAAGCACCAGGTCGTCGACGTTGAACTCGCGCTTGCGGACGTGATGGTTGTGATACCTCTTGAGGGCCTACTGGTACTTGGCGGAGTGTAGGAGGGCGATGTCCCTTGCTTCGTCTAGCTGATCCACGGCGTCCTCCATGTTGGCTTGGTTGCCTTCTTCGTCGTATGCCTTCACCCACGGAGAACCATACTCTAGGTTAGTTGGGAGCACGGCCTCCGCCCCGTAGAGCATGAAGAAAGGGGAGCAGCTGGTGGCCCTGCTCTGAGTCGTTCTGAGGCTCCAGAGGACAGCTGGAAATTACGCGACCCAACGGCCTCCAAACTTTTTAAGCTGGCTGAAGATTCTCGGTTTTAACCCGCGCAGGATCATCCCGTTGGCGCGCTCGACCTGCCCATTCGTTTGGGGGTGCACGACGGCGGCCCAGTCCACACAGATTTGATTCCTGTCGCAGAAGTCCAGGAACTTTTTGTCGGTGAATTGGGTGCCGTTGTCGGTGATGATCGTGTTGGGCACTCTGAACCGATATATTATGTTCGTGAAGAACATGACTGCCTGTTATGACTTGATCTGGGCGAGAGGGCATGCCTCGATCCACTTTCAGAACTTGTCGATGATGATGAGCAGGTGGTCGAAGCGCCCGGTCGCCCGAGATAGCGGCCCTACTAAGTCCAAACCCTAGACCGCGAAAGGCCATGTGAGAGGGATGGTCTATAGCGCTTGCGCGGGCAGGTGAGTCTTATTGGCATAGAACTGGCACTCTTCGCGGGCGCGTACTACCTCCGTAGCGTTTGCTATGGTCGTTGGCCAGTAGAAACCTTGGTAGAAAGCCTTTCCGATGATCGTGGGAGGAGCCGCATGATGCCCGCAGTCTCCCGCGTGTATGTCCTCCAGCAAGCTTACACCCTGCTCCATGGGGATGCAACGTTGCAGGATCCCCGTGGGGTTGTGCCTATAGAGCTCTTGGTCGATAATGACGAAAGACTTGGCGCGCCGCGCGATGCGGCGTGCTTTATTCCTGTCGTCGGGGAGGCGCTCCCGAACCAGCCAATCCAGGATGGGAACCCTCCAGTCGGGGGGAGGATCGTCGTCTGCGGCGTCTTATACCCCTTCGATGTCCATGACCTCCGCCGCGGTCGTTTCCGAAGTCCCGGCCTTGAGATCCACGTGCTAGGTGACGGACGGCTTGTGAAGGTCGATGGCGAAGACTCCGGGCCGGACTCTACCCCGACTGGAAGCCAACTTCGCGAGTTCGTACGCCGCCTCGTTGTATTTTCTGGCGACGTGGTTGAGCTCCAGGCCATCAAACTTTTCTTCCAGGCGGCGCACCGCCTAGCAATATGCTGTCATCTTAGAGTCGTGGCAGTTTGACTCCTTCATAACCTGTTCGACTACGAGCTGAGAGTCGCCTTGTACGTCGAGCCTTTTGATGCCTAACTCTGTTGCTATGTGTAGCCCATTTACCAGGGCCTCGTATTCCGCGACGTTGTTACACGCCGAAAAGAATATACGGATCATGTACTTGAGCTGGACCCCGAGCGGGGAGACAAAAACCAGGCCGGCGTCGGCGCCAGTCTTCATCAGCGATCCGTCGAAATACATGACCCAGAACTCCTGGTTCTCCGCAGTCAATGGCAGCTGGATCTCGGTCCACTCGGCGACGAAGTCCGCGAGGACCTGGGATTTGATGGTCGTCCGTGGCGCGTAAGAGATAAACTCCCCATGAGCTCCAGCCCCCACTTCGCCACCCACCCCGTAGCCTCACGGCTCTGTATCACCTCCCCGAGGGGGTAGGATGACACGACGGTGACGTGATGGCCATCGAAGTAGTGGGCTAGCTTTCTTCGCGTGATGAGAACCGCGTATAGGAGATTCTAGATCTGAGGGTACCTGGTCTTGGTCTCAGATAGTACCTCGCTGATGAAGTACACCGGCTGTTGGACTTTTAGCGCGTGACCCTCCTCCCTTTCGACGACGATGACGGAGCTCACCACCTGGGTGGTGGCAGCGATGTATAGGAGAAGGGCCTCGCGTGGCGTCGGCGGGACGAGGATGGGCGAGCTCCTGAGGATTGCCTTGAGCTTGTCCAGGGCCTCCTGCGCTTCGGGGGTCCAGGTGAAGTGTTCGGTGTTCTTGAGAAGTTGGTAAAGGGGGAGGCCTCGCTTGCCGAGGCACGACATGAAGCAGCTCAGGGACGCGAGGCATCCCATGACTCGCTGCACCCCCTTCACGTTGCGGATTCCTCCCATACCGGCGATGGCGGAGATTTTATCGGGGTTGACCTCGATGCCACGCTCGGAGACAATGAAACCGAGGAGCATGCCGCACGGCACCCCGAACACGCACTTCTCAGGATTGAGCTTGACGCGCTTGAGTCTCATGGCCTCGAACGTTGTCTCGAGATCAGTGATCATGGTTTCCGTCCATTTGGACTTTACCACAATATTGTCCACGTACGCCTCGACGGTCATGCTGATGAGTTTCCCAAAAACCGAGCGCATGCACCGCTGGTACGTGGCTCCCGCGTTTCTGAGTCCGAATGACATAGTGATGTAGCAAAAATAGCCAAACGGCGTGATGAAGGATGTCGCGAGCTGGTCAGACTCCTTCATCTGGATTTAATGGTAGTTGGTGTATGCGTCGAGGAAAGAAAGCGTTTCGCACCCCGAGGTGGAATCGACGATCTGATCGATACGCGGCAGGGGGTATGGGTCCTTGCCGCATGCCTTGTTCAGGCTGGTGTAATCTACACACATTCTCTATTTCCCGCTCTTCTTCTTAACTAGTACTGGATTGGACAACCATTCGGGATGGAATACCTCTTTGATGAACCCAGCCGTCTGAAGTTTGTGGAGTTCCTCCCCGATGGCCAGCCTCCTCTCCTCGTCGAAACGGCGCAGGTGTTGTTTCACCGGTTGGGCCCCAGATTGGGTCATCAAAGTGTGCTCGGCCACGTCCCTCGGTATGTCCGGGACGTCCGCAGGGCTCCACGCGAACATGTCGCCATTCGCGCGGAGAAAGTCGACGAGCGCCGACTCCTGCTCCAGATCTAGGGCGGCGCTGATGCACATCACTCATCCGTCCGTCTTGGACGGGTCGAGGGGGATTTATTTTACCCCCTCGAGGGGAGTGAAGTTCCCCGTGCCCTTAGAGTCGACTCTCTCGTCGCTCGTGGCTTCGGCTGCCACCGTCAATCTCGGGCATCGTGTCGTGGCCATCGCATTCTCGCAACTATCCACATCGCATTGGTACGCCTCCGCAAGCTCGGAGGTGACTGTGATGACCCCGTGAGGTCCCGACATTTTGAGCTTGAGGTAGGTGTAGTTGGGAATGGCCATGAACTTCGCGTAACACGACCTACCCAACACCGGTGTGGTAGGGCGCACAGTAGTGAGAGACCTCGAAAGTGAGGAGCTCGCTCCGGAACTTATTCGACTCCCCAAATGTCACGGGTAAGTCAACCTTCCCGAGGGGTATGGATGACTTCCCGGGGACAATTCCCTTGAAGGCAACCCCCTCCAGGCGAAGTTTTCTCCTAGGTACCTTTAGGGCCTCGAAGGCGTTGTAAAAAATGATGTTGAGGTCACTGCCCCCGTCCATCAACACCTTGGTGAAGCGTACGTCCCCTATGATCGGGTCCACGATGAGTGGATAGCGTCCCGGATGGGTGACTCGGATCGGGTGGTCGCCTCGCCCGAACGTGATGTCGGACTTCGACCAGTCGAGGAAAACAGGAGTCGTCGGGGCGGCCGCGAAGACCTCGCGTCGCTCCGGCTCCTGCTGACACTTGTGGTCGTCGGTCCCTGAATTGCCAAAAATCATGAGGCATTTGTCTAAGGGAGGGTAAGGGTCGTCGCGATCCCTGCCCCCGTTTTCAGCGATTGCGAAATACCTGGCCATTTTGTCACACTGCTGAAGTGTGTGTCTGACTGACATGTTGTGGTATGGGCACGGTTCGGTGTAGATGTCATCGAACTTGGCCCCCCCTCCTCCAGCCATGGGGAGGAGGAGCCTTGCGATCCGCCTATGCGGCCATATTGTCGCCGTCGGGCTGCGGCCTGCCCTTGCCTTGCTGAAGCGGGAAGTCGTTCCGACTGCCTCTCTGCCCGGTGTGTAGCTCGTGGCGATGTCGGGGAGGCGTCCGAAGGCTGCCCGTCGTCGCCCTTTCTCGAGTTGCCGCCCCACGCCGTAGGGCTTCTCGAGGTACGGCCACTGGGGGTCTGAAGACCGCGGGTCGCCCCGCAACATGGGCATCGGAGCTCCCATTTCGTGCGCGGGTGCGTCGATCCCGGAAGAGGCCCCCCCATGAGCTGCACCACCATGTCGGCGAACGCGAAGAAGAGGTTGTGCAGGGACTCCTGAGTTGGTTGGGGTCCCATTGGCGTGTCGAGCTGGCGCTCGAACTGAGGGTAGTCGGCCTGTGGGAGGGCTGCCCCACGAGCGACTTGCTCCCCGGAGGGAGAGAGGTGGAGGTGGGCCATGGACGCGGAGATGGCGTCCACGGCTACCTCGGAGGATGCCGTAGGGCGACGGAGAGCCAGGTCGGCCCCCTGCCCGTGGCACTAGAAGTCCAGGATACCAAAATGAACAATGGAGCCTGGAGCAAGATCAACGTGGCGGTTAGCCATCCAAAACTCGA
Source organism: Microstegium vimineum (assembly GCA_022036555.1). NCBI lineage: Eukaryota > Viridiplantae > Streptophyta > Magnoliopsida > Poales > Poaceae > Microstegium > Microstegium vimineum. The sequence continues at coordinate 11,072,376 of CM039135.1, read as the reverse complement.
AAATACAGGTGACACGCAAAGGCCCCCTACCTGGCGTGCCAGTTGTCGGTGTCTAAAATGGCGGGGTCTAGACGGTCAACGAGTGAATTTCTAAGCGTGTCGGAGATCGGATGGTTATGCCCGGAGAACACAAGGTTTATACTGGTTCGGGCATGAACACCCTATGTCCAGTTTGCTGCTGAGTCGTGTTACCGAGCGCGGAGGGCTCATAGAGGGGAGCTACAAGCTTTGGTGAGAGAGGGAAGCCGATTCCCAGGTCTCGTGCGTATGTGGTTCGAGGTTCGTTGTGAGAGCTCGCGTGGATGCGAGTATGAGTGTGTCTGAATGAGTTAGAGTGTTGAGAGAGAGAGTGAAGGACCATTTCTCCCCTTTATACGTAGAGAGAGATGGCGGAGTACAGTAAAGAGAGGGGGAGTGAACGTGGGCCCGGCTAGGGCTGCCGCCGTGGGAGTGCTTTGTCTTCTTTCTGCCCTCCTTCCTATGAAAGATTGCGCCAGTAGACACATGTTCGGGTCCTGTTCGTCCTTGGTACAACTGTAGCCACGCGCCTTGTACTTGGTGGTGCCCCTGTTGCCATATTCGGGCATGGGCGGAGGTTGGCAGAACAAGGCTAAGTACCCCTGTGTTCCGTCGTATAGGGACGAATACACCTTAATCCCTATTCGACTGTCCGTCGGAGGGATGGTGGACGTCAATCGGTGGTACTAGAGCTTGTACCGCAAGGATTCTACAGGGGTAGGCATGGCGATCCATGCATGTAACCCCCATCCCCAAGGATGAGTCTGTACTATGGACCTTTTGACTACGGGCTAAAGTGCACCATGGATCGGGGAAGCCTCCGAGGGCGGGAGACGTCACAGATGACGTTACCCAGGCTCGGACGAGGCGGAAGAGCCCCCGAGGGTAGATGGAGTCACGAATGACGTCGTCCAGGCTCGGACGGGGCAGAAGACCCTCCGAGGGAGTGTTATTGCCTTAGCCGGTTCGGGCGGGGAAGCCCCCGAGGGTAGATGTCATCACGAATGACGTCAACCCTGCTCGGACGAGGCGGAAGGCCCTCCGAGGGAGTACTGCCCTTTTGGTTTAGTTAAGGCGGTGAGTCCCCGGGAGTGATGACGTCACCCTAGCTCGGGCGAGGCGGAGGAGCTCCCGGGGATGATTTTGTTTTTGTGAGGCAAGGAGTTTGGGTACCCTATTTCTAAGTATCCGACAACCCCAACAACTAGTTTATCGAGGGAAGACAGGACCACAACCACAAATTGGCACATGGGAACTATGAAAAGTGCATAATGAGAAGATCTTTGAAAGAATCAATGCTGCTTACAATCAGTTAGGTTTAGATTTGATCTTAGGTCACACTTTTGTTTTCGGTTAAACGCATTCAGTTAAACACTACTGCAGAAAACGAAAACAGTGTCGGTTCAAAATCCCCCATCACTGCCAGATTTTGAACCGACACAACCACTTCGGTAGTGATGCGGATCATCAGTGCCGGTTCGTTACGAACCAACAGTGATGTTGGTGTCCAGAAATTGCATTTTTAAAAATAGAAAAAAACAGATTTAAATTCTGGGAGAGGCCACTAGGAATCCGCCCGCCCGTCTCCGTTCCGGCGGGGATTCGAACCTGCAACCTAAGCCTTGCGCGGTACCTCATTCTATACTAAACCGAGTGTAAATTGATTGTTTGAGCCACTAAACGAATTCAAATGAAAAGGTTGTAAACTACAAAGTTTCATAACTTTTCGAGATCTACAACTTTCATGTAGCAAGTTTTTCCATCCGAGGTCGTTTACAAAAATTTGAATCTCAACTTTGACACATTTGAACGTATTTTGCGATGACAAGATGATCTCAAATGAAACAGTTGCCAACTACAAAGTTTCATAACTTTTCAAGATCTACAACTTTATTGTAGAAAGTTTTTCCATCTGAGGTCATTTACAAAAATCAAAAAATTAACTGTACAGGTGCATCACTGTCGGTTCCAGCCACGAACCGGCAGTGAAGCTCATCATCACTGCCGGTTCGTGGCCTGAACCGGCAGTGAAAGTGTTCATGTTATCACTGCCGGTTCCAGCCATGAACCAGCAGTGATGAGGAGCTTCAGTGTCGGTTCGTGGCTGGAACCAACAGTGAAAGGGCAAAGACGCTTCACTGATTTTTCCAGCCACGAACCGGCACTGATGAGGAGCTTCACTGCCGGTTCTCCCACGAATCGGCAGTGAAGATTCATCTCTGCCGATTTTGCCAGACCCGGCAGTGATGGGCCGGCAGTGATATTGAAATCTGTAGTAGTGTAAACTCCATAATATTGTTCATAGCAAACCGTCGAGTAAGCAAATCAGGTGACGTGGCACATCAATTATGAAGAAAGAGATGGAAAGCTACGTCGGCTCCGAGTCCAGCCAAACGAACGACCCAAATCAGCATTGGGGGATTTTCACGGTGTCTTCCCCAGCCATCCCTCCTGCCCCCACTGTTGTTCATCGCGCCACCCTGCCCCGCTCAACGACTGTCGTCCTCCATCGGCACCCCGCTCCAAGGTTCTCCTCCATCATCGCTGCACTGCTGCCTGCACCCAGGGCATCGTCTTTACTTTCCCGCATCAGACCCAAGCCGTTGTCCGCACGCCTGGCTAGCGACACCTTCCCCGATCCCCCGCCATGACGAAGCCCACTCCCACAACTCAAGAGGGACTGTCGGGTAGGGGTCGAAGTCAGGCAACAAGCCTCGTGGGTTGGCGGAATAGAACTACTAGGTCGCCAGTCCTCAAGCCCATGGATGGTCAGATAGACCACTCCAGACCTAACCTAAAAGGCGGCCCCTCGCAGATGGAGAAGAAGCGAAAAATATCATGCATCGGGGCGATCCTGGCGAAACACTCGCACAAGAAAGTGAAACGACTCAAGGGAAGGATAGAGTTGTGGGAGAGATGGTATGGCTAGAGGCCATAGAAGTCCAATACTTCCCTATAAAAGGGGGAGTTAGGGAGCTCTAGGCTGCACTTGGCATGGGCCGCGAAGAGGACGACCTCGCCGTCACGCGAAGAGGGCTCCCGCTCCCCAGCGGCCGCTAGGTGCCGCACTACGTGCGGCATGATGCCGATTGCCACCAGTTCCGCCAGCGCCCCACCATTAATGCTAGAGCGTTTCCAGTTCTGGCGGGTCAATGTGGTGGTGATGGGGCCTGGGATCGCCGCCCCCGTGGTCGTCGTGGCATGGGAGCCAGACATGTAGGACCGGTGGGAACTCATCGTCAGTGACAGAGAAGAAGATCAAACGTGAAGAAAGAAGGCGAGGGAGAAAGTGCAGTCTGCGAGAAGGCATGGGTCTGGCTAGAACAACTAACTGAATAGAAAAGGCAGAATTTTAATTTTTAAACAATGATAACATAGCCTTTTTGTCCCAAGCAAGTTGTGGTAGGGTAGAGATGAAACATAGCCCTTTTGTTCTAAGCAAGTTATGGTAGGCTAGAGATCGATGAAACCCAAAAGAGACAAGAAACAAATAAAACACATATATAAAGGTTGCGGTTCAGACATGTTGATAGCTAATTTCCATACACTTTTATACATAGCTAAATCCTTAAAGATTATTTCACTCCTTAAGGTTCTCTTAACCGACTGATCCCAAGTCAGCCTACGTCGATCTCTACCGCTCCTTACATTGTCGACCCGCTTTAGAACCCTAGTACGCACTGGTGCATCAGGAGATCTCCTTCGGACGTGTCCAAACCATCTCAGCAAATAACTGATCATGTTTCTCCTCAATTGGTGTCACCCTAACCCAAATATCGTTGTTTCGGATTCTATACCTCCTTGTGTGCCCACAAAACCAACGCAACTTTGCATATTTGCTAAACTCAAAAGTTGGACATGTCGCCTTTTTAGGCCAACATTCGACATAGTCGTCGTCCTATAAAACTTATCTTTTAGCTTTTTAGACATCATTTTGTCACAAAGGATGACTCTAGAGTTTGAATTTTCAACAAAAATTGAAAAAGAATTTAAATATTTTTTTACTTTCATTAATAGGTTTTAACTTGTTGGAACATTTCACTCAATAACACGAAAAATTCAAATAAAAAGTAAAGAAATAATGTAACACTTTTCTTTGAGGGAAAGTGAAAACTGACAATCCCTTTGATGTTATCTTTAGTATCATTCTAGCCTCCCATATGGCTAGATTCCAACCTATATGGCCCGCTTTTTATATTGCAACGCTGGGATTTTGAGTCTTCATCAAGACAATTCAAGCAAGCTTTAGTCCAGTCACATCCGTAGTTGAATCCGTGGTAAGCGAAACGCCGCCTTGATTCTCTAGTCAACGTTAGGCTTACTAGCATATTGCAACGCTCGCACGCTGCACATGTTGCTTTTCCAAATTGAGGATTGAAAGTCTACTTTTGAGTCTTCAAGACGATTCAAGAAGCTAGCTTTATTAGTCCAGTCACATCCAGGGTTCATGAAACCGGTCGGTTACCGGCCAAACCGCCCCCGGCCGGTTCGGTTTCGGTACCGGTTTGAATTCAAATTTTAAATTTAAATTTAAAAAAATCGAAAATGCTAAAAAAATCCTAAAAATAGTTCATGATTTATAAAGTCGAATGGTGTACAAATTTTTTAAATTGGAGTTCGTTTGCTATTTATTTTGACGTGTACAAGTTTCTTTTTTTTTCAAACGTGTACACGTCAAAATAAATAGCAAACGAACTCCAATTTGAAAAATTTGTACACCATTCGACTCTATAAATCATGAACTATTTTTAGGAATTTTTTCAGTATTTTCGATTTTTTTAAATTCAAATTTGAAATTTGGTTTGGGGCGGTACCGTCGGTAACCGCCCAAACCGGACGGTAACCGGCCCTAACCGACCGGTTACCAGTCGCAAACCGTTTGAACTGCGTCGTTTGAATTCAAAATCCAAACCGTTCAGTTTGGGACCGGTAACCGCGGTAACGGTCGGTAACCGGCAAACCACCGGCCACCGGTTCCCGTCGGCAAAACGGTTAGTAAAACCCTGATCACATCCGCGTGCAAAAGCGAAACAACGTCAAAATTGGCGGGTGATTTGGCAACTCATGTGCACGCGCTCTGTGGAAAGAAACGATAACAGAAGACGACGGCTAGCTACTAGTGACTGCTGTCTGTATCACAGCAACTCTGAACCGGTGCGGAAATCATGTCGTCTTGTTTTCTCGTTGCCATTATATATATATATATATATATATATATATATATATATATATATATATATATTCTTTCCAGGCCATGCATGCATGCATCACCATGTTCTACAGTAGTGCCGGCGACTGACTTGATCGTCTCGGTCAAGTCAAGAAAAGGAAAATGCCAACTAATAGCAATAATCAGTGTCCTCAAACGCAAATAATTACATATCTTTTTCCATATTCCATTTTTTCTATTAAAAATGGAAGAGTTGAATCAATCTCATCACTACCAGCAGCACTCCACTCACTAGTGTGTATAGGAGTAGTTTGGTAGCAAAGTACGAAATTGCCAGCCACAGATCGAGTTGAGTCGAGATCATCTCCGCACAATTTCTAGTACGTCTAGCAGAGAGTATATAGTACAATTTCTAGCTAGGAGGAAAAGCAAGCAGCGAGCGATTCGTTGTTTGTAGCTAGACACGCCGAGCATACGTGATGACAATCGGCGGCGTCCTGCTCGTCTTGCTCGGGGGCCTCGGCATATGCCTCGTCGTACTCGTACCGTCCCCGGTGGCCGCCCGAACCGGAGAATTCTGCAATAACGTTAAGGTGGTCACCGCCAGCCTCCCTAACAAGACCTCATCTTCCCCGTTGATCTTCGCCACCGACATCGTCGGCCGCCAAGCCCCCGACGTGCTGTACGCGGTGGCGATGTGCCAGCCCGACGTGAACGGCACCAGCTGCTACAACTGCCTGGCCTACTGTTTGAGCCAGGCGTTCCTGAACAGCACCACCTGCTACAGGACCTACATCATCTACACCAGCACCTTCGCCAACGGGGACTACTGCCGTCTCTTCTACTCCAACGACAGCAGTATCCTCGCCCCCTACAACGACACCACCTCCTCAGATGACGACACGCCATACGAGGTGTGGAGCGGGAACAACGTCACCGGCAGTGACGTGGCCCTCGTCGCCAGCCTCATCCACGAGCTGCTTGCCAAGACCGTGGAACGTGCGGCGGAAGAGACGCCCACGCGGTTCGCCACGGGCGTCATGGACAGCGGCGTCGCCAACTCCCCCACGATGTACTCCATGGCGCAGTGCATGCCGGACATGTCCGCCGCCGACTGCCGCGCCTGCCTAAGCCGTCTCTTGGGCACCGTCAACTCCACCATGTTCTACCGCATGGGAGGCCGGATCCATTTCATACGCTGCTACTTTAGGTACGACGCCTACCCGTTCGACAGCAGCAATCCCATGGTGAGTGTCGAGCCGCCGTCGCCTGCACCGCCGCCATCTCCGATCACTCCGATGATCCAACCACACACAAGTACGTAACAAGTCTCGTGCTTGTACTCCGATGAACATATATATGCTTAATAATTAATTTTCCATTATTTGCCATGTACGTTTTCAATATGCATGGTTAATATATATCATCTCAGCAGGGCGTACAAGCAAGCTTTGGGTAATCCCCACTGTTGCCGTTCCTCTAGCGGCAATAATAGCACTCGTCTGCTTCATCCTATACTCTCGTCGATCCAAAAGACAAACAACAGGTATACGTGTGCTAGCTACTATATAATATTATTTTTAATTTCATGGTGTCGATTAAATATTCCACTTAAAGGTAATGTTTTGTTTTTTTAGATAATGGATATAAAATCCGGCTTCTACATCCAAGGATGTACAGCCTCTTATTACAAAGTTTTGGATGAAAATAAAAGACAAAGTCAAAGTCTTATAGATTGACCAGGACGCTAGTTCAAACAATATAAATGATTTCATCCTTTATTGATATATCTAAAGGAATTATTTCCAAAGTCTTGCTCATTGTTGAGAGTGCGTCTTTGGCTATCTCATCACGCTGCAGCTGGGCCCAAAAACGTAGCCAGTACGCTCCCCTGAAAATTACCTATAAAATAGAGTTAGATCTCATTTGATTAAAGATAACATCATTACGGCATCTCCAGATAGCCCAAAACATCGTAGCCACCCCTACCCAAATCAAATTTCTAATCTTTTTATTTTGATTAGATAGCCAAGTACCGAACATGTGGCTGATTGCTCTTGGTGGGGTCAAGCTAGTAGCAAAAAAGATAATTCTCCATATCAATTTGGTAAGTGGACAGTCTAAGAATAAATGTTGGATGGTTTCATTCTCATTATAGCTGATACACTTCTGACTCTCTTTCCAATTTTTCCTAGCAAGGTTGTCTTTTGGTAGGACGACCCTCCTTTGTAGGAACCAGAGAAAGATCTTAATTTTTAGAGGAACTTTTATGTTTCAGATCCTCCTATGACGAAAAGGTGTTTGTGTATCCATAAGATAGAGATACATGGAGCGGACAGAGAATAAACCCGATTTGTTTAAACTCCATCTGAAATAATCTGAACCATCCACCAAATCAACATGGGAGATCCGAGCTACTAAACTAAGCCAATCTCTAAGTTTATTATCGACCAGAGCCCTTCTAAAAGAGATGTTTAATGGTCTAGTGGTCATCACTGTTGAGACTGATGTGTGAGGATCCCTTACTATATTATACAAAGACGGATACCTAACTTTCAAAGGCTTATCTCTTATCCATATGTCGTCCCAAAACCTAGTGTTGGCTCCATCTTTAATATCAAAAGAGCCCAAAGCCAGCACCTCCTCCTTGATATGCATGAGGCCTCTCCAAAAATGAGAGTCATTGGGCTTGGCTGCCACTGAGCTAGGCTCTTAGAGTTTAGGTATTTATTTCTTAAAAGAGATTGTCACATGCCCTCTGTGTTCATCAAATTAACCACCCATTTGGCTAGGAGGCATTTATTTTGCAATTGTAAATTTAGGATCCCTAAACCCCCTTGGTCCTTAGGACGGCATAGGATGTCCCATTTGGCAAGTTGATATTTATGTTTATCCGAGGAACCTTGCCAAAAGAACCTTGATCTATAATGATCTAGGTTTTTAATGACCCCTTTAGGGATCTCAAAGAAGGACATCATAGACATAGGTAGGATGCTTAGGACTGAATTAAGCAAGACTAATCTACCCCCATATGATAGGTATTTCGCCTTCCAACAAGATAGTTTGTGTTTGAAACGATCTTCCACCTTTGTCCATTCTGAGTTCAGGAGTTGTCTATGGTGCATTGGGATCCCTAGATATCTGAAGGGATATTCCCCTGCATTGCAACCAAAGAGACTAGTATAAAAGGATTTCATCTCTTTAGCTGCACCATAACAGAAGACCTCACTCTTGTGGAAGTTGATCTTCAGCCCAGATAGCTGTTCAAATGCGCAAAGCAGCAGTTTCAGATTTTGTGCTTGTTCTGGGTCGTGATCAATAAAGATAATGATGTCATTTGCATATTGTAATATAGACAGACCATCATCTATAAGGTGAGGGATGACACCTCTTATTTTCCCATCGGCTTTTGCTCTGTTAATAAGAAGAGCAAGCATATCTGCAACGATATTAAATAAGACCGGTGACATGAGATCACCTTGTCTGAGTCTTCGCTTTGTTTGGAAGTAAGGTCCTACATCATCATTGACTTTGATTCCCACACTTCCTCCAGTGACCATAGTTTCAACCAACCGACACCATTTGGCGGAGAAACCTTTCATACGTAGCGTTTGTTGTAGGAAAGACCACTTCACCTTGTCGTATGCCTTTTCAAAGTCAATTTTGAAAATAACACCGTCTCTCTTCTTGGTGTGGAGTTCATGGATGGTCTCGTGTAAGATAACGACCCCTTCCATTATGTTCCTACCTGGCATAAAGGCGGTCTGCAATGGCGTCACCACAGTTTTAGCCACCATATTAAGCCTATTTGTGCCCACTTTAGTGAATATCTTAAAGCTGACATTAAGTACACATATAGGCCTATATTGCTGAATTTTTATGACATTACTCACTTTTGAGATTAAGGTAATAATACCAAAATTCAGGTTGTAGAGATCATGAGCCTCTCTATGCATGTTAGCGAATAAGGGTAGAAGATCATCCTTAACGACTCCCCAAAACACCTGATAATTCTACTGGAAAACCATCAGGGCCTGGAGCTTCATTATGCTCCATTTGGAAGACTGCCCCCTTACTTCAGATTCAGTGAAAGGGTTGATGAGGATTTCATTTTCCTCTGGTGATACCTGTGGGATATCCAGGTTTTGGTCTTCTCTAACGAAGATATCGCTATCTCCTGGTTGGCCAAAGAGGTCTTTATAATAAGTCGTAATGTGACTTTTGAGAAAATCATCACCGATTACAACACCTTGATCATTTTCAAGTTTATATATATGTTGCTTACGATGTTTCTCATTGGCAACTAAATGGAAGAACCTAGTGTTAGCATCCCCTTCCAAGAGGGTTTTAACTTTGGCTCTCTCGTACCATTTTAGTTCCTCTTCTTTGAGCAGGTGAACTAAGCGCTCTTTTAGATAACTTTTCAAATTTAAATCTTGATCAGATAGGGGAGAGATCTCCGCCTTTTTAGCAAGGTCATCTAAAAGAGCTAGCAGAGTCTTCTTTTCTTTTCGATACGACCCCGCTGTGTGTTTCGCCCAACCCCGTAGATATTGTCGGAGCCTGCAGATCTTGTACTGCCAACGTTCAAGATTTGTGGCCCCAGAGCATGGAGTTTGCCAAATATTTGCAATCATATCATAGAAATCATCTTGTATCAACCATCCCCTCTCAAATCTGAAAGGACAGTTGTGGGTAAGGTGGGTCGAAACACCTGTGTTAAGCACCAGGGGAGTGTGGTCAAATATGTTCCTATCTCTAGGCTCGACTGTTGTCAAAGGAAATTGATCTTCCCACTCCGTACTCACAAGAATTCTATCTAACTTCTCATAAGTTGGGTTACCACCCGCTCCTGCTCAAGTATATTGGCGGCCTGACATCACAATCTCCTTTAGGTCCAGAGATTCAATGACGGCATTAAAAAGATTTGACCATTTAAGGTCGAAATCCCATGTACTCTTATCCTCTGGATGTCTCATTAAGTTGAAATCCTCTCCTATTATAAACGGAAGGGATTCTTTAGAGCAAGTATTGGATAGCTCTGAGAGAAACACACTCTTATGTAAAAGTTGGGCTGGCCCATATACAGAATAAAGAACGAATTTGAAGTCATTTGTCTTGCATCTAAGGGTAAATTTAACATAGTAATCACCCTCAGTAATAGCTCCAATATCAAAGACATTCAGGTCGACTCCTAGAAGCATGCCCCCTGATCTACCTTGGGGAGCCATGGTATGCCAAAGGAATTCATGTCCCCCACAAAGGTTTGTAAGGACATGATCTGGAAAAGAATCTCTTCCAGTTTTAGAGAGGGCTATGAAATTAATTTGCTCCTCCTTTACTAGCTCCGCCAAGAATCTGTGTTTAGCCAAGTCCGCTAGACCTCTGCTATTCCGGAATACCCCTTTCATTTTAGAATAATTTTGGAAGGGGTTTTTGGCTTTTTAGGCAATTTGTCTTTGCTAGTATTTTTAGCATTATTATATTTTTTTCTTGCGACGGAGAGGAGAGAGATCCAAGATTTGATCATTCTCCGCAGCGAGCAAATTCTCAATCATATATATACTTACTGCTTAATTATTCAGCTAAAGGAGGGATGAGATCACAAGCGGCATCAAGGTGGCCTCAGGACCAAGCACTAGTTTGGCAAAGGAAGAATTCAGAGTTCTCCATATTTGACTTCCAGCAGATACTTGAGGCCACAGACAATTTTTCAGAGGAGAACAAACTTGGAAAAGGTGGCTTCGGCGCCGTCTACAGGGTAATTAAATTAAATTAGTAAAAACCACATATGGCTGGCTATGAGAAAACTTAAATTACTAATTATCATCATGATTGAATAAATGTTTAGAGTCATTATATATATATGAACGAGCCTAGCTACATTCTTTATAGTAGTTGTGTTAACATAAATGTAATTTTTAACCATGAGAGTTTTTTTTATTTCTCGATCTGTCATCAGGGCCAGTTTCGTGACGGAACTGAGGTAGCAGTCAAGAGACTTGCTTCACATTCAGAACAAGGTTTCGTAGAGTTCAAAAATGAAGTTCAGCTCATAGCAAAACTCCAGCATACAAATCTGGTTAGGCTTTTGGGATGTTGCTCTCAAGACGAGGAGAAAATATTAGTCTATGAATACTTGCCAAACAAAAGTTTGGATTTCTTCATCTTCGGTATGCATGCATTTTGTATATTCCTTGGTTTAGCTTGCTTGCTGACACAGTTTCTGTCAAAACTACGAGTATACATATAATTTCAATCCCTAGCTAGCTAAGAAAATGAGCTTTATAACTTTTATTGGTTATTTTTTTTCATATGTTATTCTCATGTTATAGTACTAAATCAAACCGCTGTGCTGTGCAGATGAAAATAAAAGAGCCCTACTGGACTGGTCCAAACTTTTAGCAATAATTCAAGGAATAGCAGATGGACTTCTTTACCTACATAAGCACTCCCGGTTGCGTGTCATACACCGAGATCTTAAGCCAAGCAACATTCTACTGGATAGCGAAATGAATCCAAAAATTTCAGATTTTGGGCTAGCAAAAATATTCAGCTCAAATAGCAGTGAAGGAAACACTACAAGAAGAGTGGTTGGTACATAGTAAGTTTCATTAATTCATATAAACCTCGATCTTATGGACATTTATTGAAATTCAGTGGCTACATTATTTTAACTTTCATATATATCATTCCAGTGGCTACATGGCACCTGAATATGCTTCGGAGGGCATCTTCTCAATTAAATCTGACGTATTCAGCTTTGGTGTCATTATTCTTGAGATCTTCAGCGGGAAACGGAATTCTGGCACTCAACAATGTGGAGAATTCATCAATCTACTTGGATATGTGAGTCTATAAACTTGATGAGCCATGTAGAATTGTTTCGTTCATTTGCTAATTAATTAAGACATGCATTCATTGTTTGACAAATTAAAATTATAAACAGGCATGGCAATTATGGGAAGAGGAAAGATGGACTGATCTCGTTCATGAATCGTTGCTTCCCAAGAGTCACTCACCAGAGATGATCAGGTGCATTAACATAGCATTGTTGTGTGTACAAGAGAATGCAGCTGATCGACCAACCATGGCAGAGGTCGTTGCAATGCTAACAAGTGAGACTACCGTCGTCATGGATAAGCCTAAGCAGCCAGCATATTTCAATGTAAGGGTGGGAAATGATGAGGCTACAGCTACTGAGTCAAGCAGCATCAACTATATGACCATATCTGTCGCAACTCCTAGATAGTCTCTCTTCGTGTCAATTAATCTAGTATAAAGGATACCACATCTATCTGTGGTATGAAGTTTAAGTGATGTTTGTATGTTCAAAGAAAAGAACCTTCCCAGTTCAAGCAAAGAGAATTAGCTTGTTGTACCCTTTTTTCCTTTTGTTTCCCTTTTTCCTTTTGCGTGTTTTACCAATCATTAATTGCATGTGTATGATAACATCCACACCTATTAAATAAAAATTTGCATCTTTATATTTTTAGAAAACCAACAAAAACCAATTCGGGCTAATTGGTTTCATGTCATTGCAATTTTGTAACCTTGAAAAATGTCATTACTATTTGTCTAATTGGAGAACTGTCATTACAATTCTTGTCGAATTGGAGATTTGCCATTTAGGCCCATATGTCATAGACAGAAGAGAGGGAGGAGAGAGCGAGCCCCATGACATGCAATTTTTCTCTCTACTATCTATGACATGTGGAGTCAAGTGGCAAATCTCCACTTTGACAAAAATTGTAATGACAGTTATACAATTAGACGAATAGTAATGGTATTTTTCCAAAGTTGCAAAATTGTTGTGGCGCCCTATTTAATCCACCTATTTCAAAACTGGTTTTTTAGAAGAACCTATTTCAAAATTTTGAAACCACATCATGTGCATACGACATTAATTGTTGCTACTGTTTTTCCTTCCAAGCTAAGAGATCCAAGGAGGCTGCTCAGATAGCCATGCGGGAGATTTGGAAAGCTAGAAACGAAAAAAAATCTTTGATCGGAGGCAGCTCACGCATGTTAACTGGCTCTGTAACTTCAGGAGCAGTGTATTATCCCGTCGGTTAGGCTAAATTATGATGTTAGAATGTCTTTTTGTATTTGGCTAGACACCTTTAGCTAGATCCATTGTGTAAGCACTCTAAACCTTTCTTTAATTTAATTTCATTTTGACCGCGACTGTGGGGATCTCCCCACAGCCTTTTCCCGTAAAAAAATGGCATTTTATTTTACTCCCTCAAAACTAGAATAAGAATTGCAGAATTCCTCTTTGCGGGTCAGCCATCTCATTTCTCTCCTCCTGGCCCAACTCCGCCGGTCCTAGTGTGCTACTGTCGATGTCGATATAAGGGTCCCACTTGTTACCTAGTCCAGCTTAACTGAACAAGCTAAACACATTGGATAGCATACCCCCCCCCCAACCCCTTTCACAAGAAAATGGAATGGACGATGGGCGCATCGTGCGGCGTGTGATCCCCTAAGCTGGAAGGACGTCACATGTCACAGCAGCGGCTCACTTTCCACTCGCAGCTTCCCATCGCGCGAAGTGTGCGACACACACGCCGCTCAGACTTGGGCTGCCTAGCGTGCGATGAAGTCTACGTCCACGCGACATCCATCTGGTAGGGGGGTAAGCACGACGCTGGATCCGTCACCCACTAAACTTTTCCCCTCTTTTCACCCATCTCCATCCGGTAGGGGGCACACAAGTTAGTTGAGTTTAATAGAAACTATGGGGACAAGTCCCATAAAGTTATTAGTACTCGCATCAAGACTACTCAGCCTAATCTCCTAAATCCTCGTGACCGGCGATGGCCCTCCTTATCTTCCTCTCCATGAGAAGGTCCTTTTAGGACAAAGTACTCAAAGTTTTTTGGAATCATACCATTACAATTTTCGAACTTTGGAGAAACGTCATTACTATTCGTCTATTTTGAAGCATACCATTACAATTGTTCGCTTCCCATAGAAATGCCATAAAATACGTATAACGACGACTTGGGCCTAACTGCAGGCGTACAGGAATCCATATACTTCGTTACAGCTCCATTCCCTGTCATTGACACACGGGCCCCACATGTCAGCTTCATCTTCCTCCACTTGCTATTTTCCATCGCCGAGCAGAGCAACAACACGCGTGCGAGTGGCTGGTTGTGGGATGCACTCCGGGCGGCGGAGCACGCAGTCCAGGCGGCACACACAACACGCAGCTGGGGAGCTTGCGGCCGGGGCAATCTGCGGAGCACGCGGACGCGGACGCGGCCGCGCACGGAGCTCGTGGGTCGGGCGGCGCGCAGAACTCTCGAACGGGGAGCTAGCGGCCCGGGCGGCGCGCGGATCTCTCGGAAGGGGCGCTAGCGGCACGCGAAGCTCTTGGCTGGGAAGCTCGCGGCCAGGGCAGTGCACGGAGCACGCGCCACACGGTCGTTTCGGAGCTCGTGGCCCAGGCAGCATGCAGAGCTTTCGGATAGGGAGCTAGGCTCGAGCGGCGCGCCTCACGGCTGGGGAGCTCGCAGGTCGCAGCCTGGGCGGTGCACGGAGCATGCGGCATACGTGGAGCTCTTGGCCGGGGACCTCGCCCGTGTGCTGCTCGCCGTGGCCTAGTGGTGGTGTTGCTCGCGATGTGTTGCTGCTCGGAACGTCACCATGGCCATCGTGGCTATGTGCCTATGTCCTGCTTGACCAAGTGACCGCCCTGCTGCTCGCCATCGATGGCATCGAATGCTGCTCGGCAAGGGAAGATGACAAGAGGAAGAAGATGAAGATGACATGTGGGGGTCGTGAGTCAATGATAGGGAATGGAGCTGTAATGAAGTATATGTATTTATGTACGCCTGCAACTCGGCTCAAGTCGTAGTCATACGTATTTTATGGCATTTCTGTGGGAAGCAAACAATTGCAATGGTATGCTTCAAAATAGACGAATAGTAATGGTATTTCTCCAAAGTTCGAAAATTGTAATGGTATGATTCCAAAAAACCCTAAAGTTATTAGTACTCGCATCAAGACTACTCAGCCTAATCTCCTAAATCCTCGTGACCGGCGATGTCCCTCCTTATCTTCCTCTCCATGAGAAGGTCCTTTTAGGACAAAGTACTCAACCCCAGGACATACATAGCCAGTAACATCGGCTACGTACCCAAGCTTTGTTGGCGGTCGTTATAAAGAAAATTATAACCGCCAACAACTTAGTAATATCCAAAAAAGAGTAGTAGGATGAATAAAATAAAGGAGAAAATGGACAAATTCTTGCATATGCTTTGCACTGACTTTTTGCATGAATAAATTAAGAAGAAAAGTCAAGAGAAGAATGGACCATTTGAAGGCACAAAGAGAGAAGAATATGTCTTTGAAGAGAAAAGGAGAAATACGCTTTCGAGAAGAGAGAAGCGTGAAGTTGGAGGAACCGACCTGGAGAAGGCGGAGTTGACCCAGTCCAAGGCGGTGCGTGGAGGCCCAGACCCACTAGCAGGAGGTCGGGGTTGATCCACACGGGAGCACCTGACTGATGTTGCCCATGATTTTCTCCAATTGCTGCAAAGGTCCATTCTCTAGGCATTCATGGTGCTAAGGATGGTATAATATTGCACTCCGATTGGTATCACGCTTCAAAGGTTCATTCTTTATACCTTAGCATCATTTGATAGCATTTACTCTCCCACAATTCCTATTCATACATATGTGATCAAAATGAACCAAACTCATATATCACATATGTAGGGGGAGCTAATACTACCAAAGTTGAAACATACATTCAATATATTTATTTGTAAAAGGTTGTCATCAATTACCAAAAAGAGGGGGATTGAAAGTCCAAGTTTGGTTTTGGTTAATTGATGAAACTTATGGACTAACCCTATGGCTTAAAGATGTGATCTAGCTAGGGTGATCCACCTTGACATGTGAAGGCAGAATGATAATCATGATGGAGGCTCCATGGACAAGGAAAAGAAGAAAGAGAAAAATAAAAATGGGCTGATAAAGATATATCATAGGGTCATTTTTGGTTTAGTGATCAAGACACTATAAAGAGTGTGATCACCTTTAGTATAGATAGTTGTACTATCAAGAAGGGAAAACTTGTGTCGATTACGGTTATCATGTGCCACTAGGTCATCTGCATTGCATATCTAAAATGAACCTAAGTGACAAAGAAATGAAATAAAATCCAAAGAAATTCAAAGTAAAAGCTAACGCAAGTGTACAAATGTTGTAACACTTAGTGTTAGCTCACACGAACTTGGAGAAAAAGAGGCAGCTCGTTTTGGTCAAAATCAGAAGTCTGGACGGTGGTCCGGACGCTAAGTGTTTGGCTGACCGGACTAATGACAATGCGTCCAGAAGCTAACCCTAGCTGCATTGTTCTCTGCTCAGTGGGTTCGGACATTGGTTTTCTTCCGGAGGTGAGCTCCAGACGTGCGTCCGGAGTCTCGGCACTCTCTGTTGTCTCTGGTGACTTGACCCGGACACTAAGTGTAGTCCGGAGTCAACACTCCGGACAAGCATCCATAGCAAATGTGCTCTCTGGACCGTCTCTGCATAGGGTCCGGACGCACGGCGCATTGGTCCAAACTCACCCTGTTTCTCGCGTCCGGAGAAACGCGACAGAAGCTGGTGAAGGCGCCAACAGACTGATTTAAATGGACAAGGGTCCAGACGCATGACCATTGGTCTAGTCTGTGAGCGTCCGGAGTCACGCAGACAGTGGAGAAAAAGGAGCAAAATGGCTAGTTGTTTGGTGATGCCTATATAAGTGTTTTGGTCGGCTCCTAGGGCTCTCTCTTGCACCTCCCAATTCATTCTCACTGTTTGTGCTTGTTTGAGATAGCCCCCAACTCATCTGTCTTTTCTTTATTTGCATTCTCTTGAGAGTTTGATCGATCCAAGTGTTTTGATCATTACATTGCATCTTAGTGGCACTTGGTCATCATCATCGCTGCAGGATTCCTTGTTATTCTTGGTGTTTGCCAACACCTAGACGACTTGGGCGATTGAGGAAGCTTCGACGCGATTGGTGATTGTTCGTGGCCGGCTTCGACGATTGTGAGAGGGTTTATACACACCTCTGCGGAGCGCCAAAGGGTAACTCTAGTGAATTGCTCGTGTCATTGAGTTACTCTCATTTGGGTGGATTCTTGTGGCGCCCAAGTACTAGGCTAGGCTTATGATTGCCTATTAGCCATTGAATCACCAATTGAGTAGTCGACACAATAGGGGCTAGCTTGGTGGCAACCAAGTGAACCTCGAGAGAAAAATCATTGTGTCATCTTGTCTCCTGGCTACTTATTGGTATTTATTGTGATTGATTCTTTATATTGACATCCATCCATCACAAGGCTTCGATATAACAATTAATATCCTCTTTGTATTTGCATTCTTTCATATCTTACTTAGTTAGCTTTCTAGTTGTTTAGTTAGCTTATCTTGTTGTTTAGTTAGCTTATCTTGTTAGTTGTTCTTGCTAACTTGTATTGAGTGTCTTAGGTTCTTGCTATTGTTTGTTAGACACTCAATTGACTAGAATTGTTTGGATAGGTTGCTTTGCACCCTTAGTAGAGCTAGAGCAAAAAGCTTCGCTTAGTGTTATTCTAACCTTTTGCTCTAGTGGTTTATAGAATTTTTTGAAAGACTATTCACCCCACTCTAGCCATCTAGGACCTTTCATATGGTCTATAAATAACAGAGTTTGGGTCATTTAGAAACACACAATCAATCAAATACGTACAAACCCTTCGGCTCCAACCAAACCCTTAGGAGTAGGAGTAGAGTAGATCTTGGTGAAACCTTTAACGAACAGGGTTACATCGACTAGATCGACCTCCAGTTTGCTTGTAAGTCTAGCCACGGTTCATGTCTCATTTGTACGGCTGCATTATATAACTTGTGTAAGCTCGATTTGAGCTAGTTATCGGTTTGAATCTTTGTTCATGGGGCTGCATTGCTTCAATCTCACATGAGTAACTGTTCAAGATAGTTATCGGCTCTATGACATTGATGATCTAATAGATTCATTAAGTTATCGATATTGTTTGTTATGATTTATTTATTTATTATAAAAATATCTTGTCCAATCACAATCAACAGATTAGACTAAACTATAATTCTATCTAGATCTATTGCTTTGTGTACATTCATGCATATACCTGGCAAAATAATAGATCTATGATCTTATCGGCTAGTCTGTTCTATCTGCACGAACAAGATCTAACTGTGTTTAGGCAGATAGATCTTGTTCGTGCTTCATGGACCCTGTATCGGCTAAATAGCTGATCTAGTTATGCTTCATTCATACGATACATGAGTAGCTGTTGGTCAATGCGTCAGGTTCTTTGAGCATATTGGGCGTAACCTAATTTGTTTACTATTATGGTTGCATGGGAACACCCCACTGTTAGTAAATGAGTTAAGTTATCAGGTTAATTGTTATCATAGCTGTATAGGAACACATATATATTGATGATTAGTCTTTACTTGGTATGTTTAATTAATCTGATGGCTTGAATCGACAAATACTATATATATCACACTCTTATTAATAAATGTGTTGATGAGATCGACTAATTACATGATTTATTGGTTATGCTTATGAATAGTTGTTCTAATCTTATTGCTATGCTTCACACTGTTAGGAGTTAACTCTTTAGTCAATTTCCTTTGACCATCGGCTAAGAGCCATACATCATGGAACTGTCTGGCAACAACCGACATGTTCTATAATTTGATGGTTTGTCTCCTTGTTAATTATAAGTCAAATTGTCTGGCACGTCTCGAAATCGAATCAACCGACAAAGCCTTGCCATTTGAGGTTTAGGAGATCAAGATTTTGCTCCCGTGACGATCTCTGCAGAGCCTTACGCAGTGTTGGCGCTAAGACCCATTTTTAGCGTCAACAGAATCACTGGACATTTTTAGCCATGTAGCTAGTTAGAGTGATTCTCTGTTCACAGAAGCTGAAGCTAAAGCTACTTTAAACCATTCCGAAACTATGCTTCACTCTAATTTATTTTGAATTGAGATATATGTATATGCAAATAAGATCTCAAAAGTAGAATCTAACTGAGAAACAATTAGGGTGGCAAAAAAAAAATCATAGCGGACAAAATATAGTGGCCTAAATTTCTTTTTGATCTGCGCTAAAACTCACAAGCATAATCCGTGTTCCCACAGCCCAGTATAAAACCTAGTGTAAGAAAAAGAAAAAGAAAAAGAAAAAGAAAAAAAAAAGTATTCCCACAGCACCTCAATCCATCGCCCATCTCCCAGCCCAGCCCAGCCCAGCTGCCGCGAATCCGTGTTCATCTCCCCCACTCGATCGGCATTCGGTAACCGCAAGAGCCGGACCCTCCGCGTCCCACCAAAAACCCTAGCCACCCCAGGTTCCTCCGGCCGCATCGCCGCCGACCGCAGACGATGCCTCCCAAGGCCAAGAAGGACGCCGCGCCGGCTGAGCGCCCCATCCTTGGACGCTTCTCTTCCCACCTCAAGATCGGGATCGTAAGCCCAATTCCACTCCCTCCCCCTAGTTCTACTTGTAGCCGCTGCGAGTTGCTGGATCTCGTAGCCGTTCTGGGGCACCTCGAATGGACCGAGCGAGCTCAGCGCGGCTGGGGTACCGGGGGTTTGGATTTTTAAGGGCCTTCATTCATGTGGCAGGCGTAGTCCGTGCTCGCCTGACGTTCTGGGTAGTATCTACGGGCTCTGAGCTAATGAGTTGTGGATGCCTCGATGGGAGTGTTAGGTTGTGATTTCGTGGTTAATTGATTCGAGGCACGCGGTACGTGTGCTGCCCTTGGTGCACGGAGATATTCGCTTCGAAGGCTTGGGTTGTTGTTAGTGAGTGCTAGGTGTGATCGAATGGTTATCACTGATTTTTGTGCTTGTAGTTTTTTTTTTACTTATATACTTATGGTTGTTGAGGATATGACTTAGCATAATAGCACTGATACATATTTTTGCTGTTTGCACGTAGCATATATCTAGCAGTAATTCTGTATGTTTTTCTTGTAGCTATCGTGGTGCTGTACAACTTGATTTAGTGGCATGTTAGAGGCCTAGGGCACCTGTGAGTCTTATATTAGCTTTATCCTAACTTTAACCAAGTTATAGAAAAATGCATCAAATTAGTTTCATTAAATGTCTTGGTAGTGCATTTATTTGAACTTGTAGATGTTAATATATATTTGTTTCTCCAAAAAATTGGTGAAAGTTATCTTTGACTTATGATGACAAAGCTAAAGTCAGCTATTGTTTTGGAATGGAGGGAGTAGTATACTATCATGGCTTCTCAAATCACAATGCCCTATCTTTAGATTGTACGTGTTGGCCACTCTTTAAGCTACGGATGTTTCAATTGTTTGGTCATTCTGTGCGGAGTGCTGACTATGGATCAAGTTTCGTGCTCAAATGTGATTAGCTCAGTGGCAAAATTACATTTGTATTTGGCTATAATCCAATCACCGGCCACTTGATTCATTCATGTTTGTCACTGATAAGATGGCAATGTAAGTCAGTAAGATGACGCCTAATTCAGTTTTCGCATTGATGTTTCTGCAGGTTGGGTTGCCAAATGTTGGCAAATCAACTTTTTTCAACATAGTAACAAAGTTGGCAATCCCAGCTGAGAATTTCCCTTTCTGTACCATCGAACCAAATGAGGCGCGTGTGAATGTTCCAGATGAACGGTTTGATTGGCTTTGCAAACTTTTCAAGCCAAAGAGTGAGGTTTGTTTCTTTTCTTTACTCATATTCAGTGGCAGAGACAATGGGGGGAGAGGGGGGCAGGGGCTATACTCTCCTAAGCCCCTATAGTTTCTACTGTTTTTTTGAATTTGACCAAGTTTTGAAAACAATGTTCTGTTGCCCCCCCTGTTCAAATCATGTTTCATGCGCATTGTGATCGTTGAAATTCTGTGCAGGTGCCTGCATATCTGGAAGTAACTGACATAGCTGGGCTTATTAGAGGTGCTCACGCTGGGGATGGTCTGGGCAATGCATTCCTCTCGCATATACGTGCTGTTGATGGAATCTTTCATGTCCTAAGTATGTATTTGTTCTAGTGTTAATGTTGGTATTTAGTATTCTAACGAATTATTATGCATTATTTTAATTTAATCAACATCTACTGCTGTGTTGCTTATCATGCATTTTTTTATAAGATATGTCAGTCTTATAGTTGTAGATTGATCTAATTCTTCTCTAGTCTGTACATAAAAACTAGAAGTTTACTCTGATATTAAGTGAAAATAGGGCTACCATATTACTTCATTTTGTGGCAAACAACATCTGTGATTAATTAATGAGTGATAATCATAGAAGCAACTGTATATTCTTATCAGTATATATGTTATCTATTCACAACATATGCATAGCTGTTGAATAATTGGTTTAGCACCCTTTTCCTTTTTGTTTTCCGTTGTGTGCTGATACCTCGTAATTGTTGCTAGTAACTTTGTATACCAGATAAAAAATTGATAATATTTTGTAGTTCTAATGGACGCCAAAATGACTACTCACATGTAATTCACTTCTCAAGTTTATGTTCTTTAGCAAGGTTTAACTACTAACTAATTAGTTACACATCATTTTGTTGAATCTTTATTAACTAATCTAGTGTTGCATTCGGTTTTCAGGAGCATTTGAAGACTCAGAAATTACGCATGTTGATGATACAGTAGATCCTGTTAGAGACATGGAAACTATTAGTGAAGAGCTCAGACTAAAGGTTTCATTGGATTTTGTTGATTTGCAACATCAGCTGTACAATATTTAAATCTTCTTTAGACAATGTTCTATTCTATTTTCTGTGCAGGATATAGAGTTCATGAAAAATAAACTTGAGGACCTTGATAAATCAATGAAGAGGAGCAATGATAAGCAGCTCAAAGTTGAGCATGAATTATGTGAGAGGGTGCGGCATTAATTACTTCAATTCTTCCGCAGTCTTTTAGCATCCTTAATAAAACAATTGAAAATGAAAATTCTTTATTAGTAACTTGTGTTCCTTCCCTTCCCTGACAGGTTATAGCCCATCTTGAGGAAGGGAAAGATGTCCGTTTAGGAGATTGGAAAGCTGCTGACATTGAGATCTTGAATACAATTCAGCTACTTTCAGCTAAGCCAGTTGTCTATTTGGTATGAATTTCTTCTTTCTTTGCACCCATTGTATTATTCAATAGTCTACCATGAGAAACTTTGAAGTTCAAGCTGTCCATGATTTTTATCTTGGACTGGTCATGCCTTTCTAGTTGAACATGTTTTACATGTTTTGTTATGGCCTATCACCTTCCTGCATGCACTCTGTTCTGTTTTCTTGTATCTATATTTCTGCTGTTGGTTGTATTGGAGATGTTACTCGATACTAGTATTAGTTCTGTAGTTTGCCTTGAATGGTTTCTATAATAATTATTCTTGTATGATGCATTATCAATTATGAAATAGATTTTGTTTATACATGCCTAGTAAGTAATAACAAAAGAAAATGCATTTTTTTTCTTTGTGGAACCAACCAATTTCAATCAAATCAGTTTAATTAACCATTTGATCAGAATATCAGACCATTGGACCCTTTATAATAATTGAAATAAATAGGCTACAATTTGTGGCTTGGCTGACCATTAAATGACTAGGGAGCTGTACCAATTTCTTTTTTGTGCAGGTGAATATGAGTGAGAAGGACTTCCAGAGAAAAAAGAACAAGTTTCTACCTAAGATACATGCTTGGTATTGTTTCTCGAAGACTGTTTTTCCAAAGTGCCAGTTTTTGTCATCCAAGTGATAAAACCCTACACTCGTGGCATTTGTTGCACAACCAAATAACGTTTTAAAATCTGGATCCTGCTTTCTAGTAGAGATTGCTCCACACTGGCAAGTTGGTCCCACATCAGTTGCTAGTTTAGAGCCACATCATATTTGTAAATGGAACTTAGATTTAAGAAAGCTTGTTATTTGGTTCATGGTGGATCTTTGTGAATTGTGATATACTTGTAGAGTGGACCACAATATCCAGATTAAGTGACATGTGCCGTAGGACTATTTATTGGACATTTGAACTTGCCTTATGTGAAACACTCTTCTTTAAATACATTGCAATTTCCTTACGCTATAGATCTTAGTCATGTTATATCTGTTCTAAGCCATTTTACTGGTCCAATAAATAATATGATATATTCCTTGGTAATTTATGTTATGTGCTTGCTGGTATTAGCAAGAGCTGATATACCTTTTATCATCAGGGTAAAGGAACATGGTGGTGAGACCATACTTCCTTTCAGCTGTGCTTTTGAACAGAAACTAGTTGATATGCCAGAAGATGAAGCTGCCAAATATTGTGCCGAAAACCAGATAACAAGGCAAGTTAATTCACCCTTTTGATACTGGTGTTGGTTAGCTTGGTCATGCTAAATGCTTCTAATGATGCATTGATGCTACGGACCTATGTCATGGGCTGACAGTTTCTACTAGGACATACTAACATCTTAAAATACATGTATGTTATTTCTATGATTTATAAAATTTAAAATTTGAGAAGCTGGAATATTCATCTCTAAGACAAATATCACGTTGAAATAATTCTTCTATACAAGGTGAATATTTGTGAAAGAAAAAAAACATTTTTCTAACTGTCAATTGTTTGACAACTTTCTGAGTTCTCATTGGTTCCAAATTTCAACTAAATTATTATCTATTATGCTCTGCAGCATGATCCCCAAAATTATCAAGACTGGTTTTGCAGCAATTCATCTGATATACTTTTTCACTGCTGGTCCTGATGAGGTACGTGTTCTTTTCAGTGCAGCATAATCTTTATTTTATCCTTTTGTTATGTGTTCCTAAAATGGTAAAACAGCAATAAGAAGGTGCCTATCTTTTATTGTAGTATTCTTCATGTGCTTTTCATTGAACTTTAGTAATTTCCTTTGCTATTTTGAATATTTTTTAAAAGTTGTACTCCATATTGTAAGAGAAGTCGTTTTGTACAAGGTTTTGGTCAAATATTGGGAATATAAATCATGAATAACTTTTAAGTTGTTGAGTTTGAAAATGTGAATACCATACAAATAGATTTATCTTAAAATATGTTTTCATAAAAGTATACATATATCATTTTTAAATAAATATTTTTATACAAATATGAAGTCAAAGTCATGCTTTGGAGACCGTGTCATTGTCCAAAACAACTTCTTTTACAATATGTAGGGAGTACAAATAGTTGAAGTTGAAAGATCATTTCTATGTGCACTGTTCCAGTAGGAGAATGTGATTTGAGTTAGCTGGTTCAGCAACAAATGTGTTTTTTTTTGTTCAGGTAAAATGTTGGCAGATCAGACGTCAGACTAAAGCTCCTCAAGCTGCTGGTGCAATTCACACTGATTTCGAAAGGGGCTTCATATGCGCTGAGGTAACCTCTGCTATTTTAAGTAGCTGCTATAGTGAACTATTGTGATTTGCATCAGCTATAAGTTAAACAGGACCAGATTTTGGATAGCTGTCCTACCCGATGACCATTTTGATTGTTTGTGAATCTAGATGCTTCTAAAGTTACTAAATTTGACTTCTTGATAATCCTGTCAATGATATCCATTGTTTATCAGCACCCCCTCCATTTTTTTGTTGATGTTCATACTTGTGCACACTTTTTGTAAGGAAAAATACAAGATAATACATGTCAATTTAAAGCCAGCAAACCAATGAACTGATTTGAATCTTGTAGCATTTAGGTAGATAAATGCCCGTGTGTTGCACCGGGATCATGAATTTTTGTACACGCCTACAGCCACATATTTGATCATGGCAAGTACCAGCAGTCAAGCAGTCCCTGCAGTGAGGTCATGTGCTTTTGTACATGCCAATGGCAACAGATTTGACCACGACAAGCACCAGTAGTTGAGTAGTCCTTGCAGTTGCTACAGCCACCTGTTTCATCCCGGCAACGATGCTGACGCATGGCACGTGCATGCTGCAGATTCCCATCACCAGTAACCACTGCTACAAAATAGTTTATAGAGACCTTCAATGTCTTAGAACTCAAGCAAAAACCAAGTTAAATAAAAAAAAACTCAGTCATACTGCATCCAAAGAACTTGAAATTTTTACTTCAGATGAACCATGCAGTGGGTACTGGGTAGCCTACCACAAAATTTTTGTAGCATTTGGACTACACAAACTACAGTTACGAATTAAACACGGAAAATCATAGATTTAAATACACTGAATATCATAGATTTAAATGTACAGCAAAAACTTTAAACTAAGTCAATACCATATTATATGTTTACTGCATAAAACTACTCAAGATGATTGCAACACAACTTGATTTTCTATTTTATGTTTTTTCCAGTGGTTTTCTATTCATTTTAGAAGTTGAAGCCGATTTTTATGCATAAAGAAAAAGATAATAAACCATAAAGGACAGAAACTTTGGAAATGGAATCCTATACTTCATCTGTAGTCCTGTGGTACTCTTTGGTACTGTAGCTATGAGTCATGGATTTTGCAAAGTTTCTAATTCTTTTTCCTCCTTTTTCAATTCTGATCTGTTTCTTTTTTCTCGTTCTGTGGTTCTGCCGGAGGGAGGGAGGTGGATGATTCCCTTGAAAATTTATTAGGTGTAGATAAATGAGGGGCTGTGGCCATAGGAGCACACTTTATAATATGTAGTTGCAGCCATGTCTTCTAGAATCTAGAAAACATATAGTATCCGATTCCCGTTGACAATTTTTCTTTTACCTTGACATTAGAAATGTTTGGATGTATACTAGCTGATGAGGCCAGTCTTTTGGCATTGCTTAGTTTGGCTCTATTCATGTTTGAATAGTATAGTTTCATATATGATTGTTACTTCTACTTTTGTGGATCAGGTAATGAAGTTTGAAGATCTGAAGGAACTGGGCAGTGAATCTGCTGTTAAGGTATATACTCCTCCCCAAAGGACATTCTTGTTAAGTGTCTGTTTTGAGTTTTGACTTGAATTTCGAATGTGTGTGCTGTAGGCTGCTGGAAAATACAAGCAAGAGGGGAAAACCTATGTGGTTCAAGATGGGGACATCATCTTTTTCAAATTTAACGTGTCTGGTGGCGGGAAGAAGTGAAAAGTGTATGAAGATGATAGCATCAACATTGTGTTACACATCTAAACCCCGAATTTCTCGTTCAATAGTGTTACGCCTTGCTCCGCTTTTCTACATTTTTGAGGTTGGCCAGGTTCCGGTAACACAAGCTTGTACAACGAGGCTCCAGACTGTTGAAGGATTGTATTGAAACAATTGCACGGTTGTATATCTTGCTCTTGAGCTCTTGTTACCAGAAGCTTAGAATCGTCTGAGTTCTGTCTTCTGTGGTTTGGTTTTGCCTTATTCGTTGTCTAAGCTGGTCTAGTCTAACTGCAAACGATTTGATGATTATGGATGGACCAAATATGTATCAAGTAATAATAATAATAGTTGTGGAAGCTATGTGTGGGCCGCCTCTTTGGGCTTTGGCTGCCCTCAATGGCCTGTCCATCCTTGAAAAGTGGGGGCAAGTCACTGGCGCTGGTGCCAAGATGGGGTGCTTTAAAAATCGAGAAAAATAGAAAGGTTATGGAGCCTTTCAAGTTTCAGCTTGCTGTCTGATTTTACTAGCTGAACTGAGGTTCTGTTTTTTCCTTTTTTTTTTATCGAACTAAGAAAACAATTTAGGACCTGTTTGATCGTTATGTGCATTCTCCCACTTTTGGTTATGGTCGCAAAATGTACGAACTAAGGCATCTTAAAGAGTTTGTCAGATTAACTTAACACCCATAAAATTTTGGCAAAACATTAAAAAACATCCTCCAACAATTTGGTATCCTCTTAGCAAATCTTTCCTCCCGACGTGCATATATGCGCGTGCTACGACAGAGAGAAGAGTTTATAGATCTGTGCTTATTTAATTCCTGAGAAGTTCAAGGTTCAGAAGAGTTTATAGATCGGTGTTTATTTAATTTCTGAGAAGTTCAGGGTTCTTGATGCAAAACCTTTTTCTTTTATCTTTCCTATTTATATACATTTAAATGACTGAAAATTTATAGTAATTCATAGAAAAATTGTAAAATAGCAAATGAAGACTTTTTAGTTTTCTCATGAATAGATCTATAGAGTGGAATAATAATATGATAGTTTTTAGTAGAATCGTTTTACTATTGTATTTATCTATGATATTTAAGGGTAAACTTGTGTTTTTTTTTTAATTTGCCAACTCCAAAATAAAAAGCTCTTGGAGACAACCTCTTTTTTCAACTTGGCATATTGTTTCAGGAGTTGGTAAATCACATAATTTGCCAAGTAAAATTTGGCTCTTAGAGATGCTCTAAGAAGCCTTATTACCATCCGCACCGCATGCAAAGCGCAATTTTTCTTAATTTCAAGGGAAACCCTTAACTTAAGGTGTTAGGGCCCAAAAAGACAAAAAATGAAGCGCGACTCGTTGGAGACCAAGGAAACCAAGGTGTTGATATTGCTGAGTGATAACTGAGCAAAATAGCCTCGTGATTTCTTCCTAATATTTTTCCTTTTGCAAAAGGCAACTGTTACTTTTTTGGACATTTCAAACCCATAAGCACACGATTCCATTATATCTTGATGACATCACGTGTTTAAAATTTTAATAATTTTCCTCTGAAAAGAAGATTATATCATCTCCATGTGACGAGCACATTTATGCAAGGGTTTAGTTGAAGACCAAAGCATTTTGTTCTGTTCCCTTTAGATCCAGGGCTTTGGATCTGATGGAGTATTTTGATAACCACACCACAACCAATTTTAGCTGTCTCTTCTTAGCTAAGGCCTAAATAAAATGCAATAATAATACTGTTCTTTGATTTCTCTATTTCAGTAACAAATTTATCGCTAGTCTCTATTCCAGTGCAAGCAGCAGAATACACGAAAAGCGCAGTTTATTATTATTATTGTATAAGGATATTCCACACAAGACAGACAGACAGACACACACACACTACCATGCAATGCAATGCATCCACGCACACAAAGAGTGAGAAATTTCTTGAAAGGGAAATTACGGGATCACGACACTGACGGGCCTATCGAAGATCCAGCTAAAGGGTATAGACGTGGGCTTCTTCTGGGCCTGAGCCGCCCTGTCATGGGCCTTCTCCTCCATCCTCCGGATCTTGTGCGGCAGCCCGCAGACGTAGTCCCGCGCGCGCCTCCCCTCGCCGGAGAGCCCCGCCGCGAGCTCCTCGACGCGCCACTGCCGTATGAGGTGCTCGAGGATGTCACGGTAGTCGGAGACGGTGTACACGCCGGTCTGCTGCGCGGCGGCGGAGTAGTGCGCGTAGAGGTCAGGGTCACGGCCGTCGGTCATGAGCTTGGCGGGCATGGTGATGCGGCGGCGCATCATGTACCCGAGCGCGCGAACAGCCGCGTCCGGGTCGACCTCGAAGAGCTTCCCGACGATGCGTGTGTACGCCGCCTCGTGCCGCTTCTCGTCGGCCATGATGGCGCCACAGACGCGTGCGAGGACGTGGTCGCCGTGCGCGCCGACGTGGCGCGCCGTGTTGCCGTGCGAGATCGCCGTGGCGCGCTCCTGGAAGGCGACGTAGATGAAGCCGTGGTAAGGGCTAGTGGCGGCGTTCATGGCCATCCCGGAGGCGATGAGACGGTGCACGGTGCGGTCGATTTGCCGCATGTCGATGCGGCCGCAGAGGTACATGTAGCGGCTAAGGGCATCGCCGTGGCGATTCTCCTCGGCCGACCAGCCGCGGATCCACCGCGCCCAGGCCGTGGTGTCGGCGCCTGTGAGGTCGCGCACGCCCTCGAAGCGGTTGGGCACGCTCTGGTAGGTTGGCAGGGCCTCCTCGGTGATCATGTTGCCGACCAGGCAGACGAGGTGCGCGTCGGGCACCCCGGCCGCCCGCGCGCGGAGCTCGCGGCACGCGGCGTGGAAGCCCTCGTCGCCCAGCGCCGCCGGGTCCGGGAGAAGGTCCGACGGCTGCCACGCCACCTCCGCGGGCCTCAGCAGCGGCAGCACGTGAGCCTCCGCCCACGGCTCCAGGTGCGCCAGCACCTCCAGCTTCTCGGCAGCCAGGTACGCCATCCATTCCTCCTCTTCGTCCTGCCGCTTGAGGACAGGGACATGGTCGGTGACAGCAGGGACGGTCATTGTCATGGTCCCGCTGCTCCTGCACCTCCTGCACCAGCACGTTCATGACATGTTGACATACGTACATGAGAGTGCACAAGATTTAATTTTGTGATACACCGCTACACGAGACAGTATAGCGCAGGGATGGGAGGACAGTGATGTACTCCGATCCATTCGTTTCAAATTGTAGTTGGTTTTATTTATTTATATATAATACTCCCTTCATATTGTTAAAAAAATCATCAAACATTGAGAATATAAATCATGATTCACTTTTAAGTTGTTGCGTTTGAAAATGTAAAACTATACAAATAGATTTGTCTTAAAAATATATTTTCATAACTATACATATTTCATTTTTAAATAAATATTTTTTATAGAAATATAAAGTTAAAGTTATGCTTTGGAGACCGTGTCGTTCTCCAAAATAACTTTTTTACAATACATGAGTATATCACCTTTATGAAGTGTTTGTCTAGCTAGCATTCGATTGTTTCTCCTTCTCTAGACATATGATTTTTTCTCTCTTTCTCCTCACCCCGCCACCGCCTTGCCGTGGCCTCCTCCCTCTCCTTCAGCGGTGATCTCGGGACATGGATGCCCCCCCTCCCCCCAACTTTTGGCCAGGCTGCCTCTGTCGCCGCTAGGACCCTAAGTCGCCCTTCCGCCGCCCTCACCGTCTGGTCCCGATTTCCTCTTCTAAGGCCATCGGATTTGGAGAAGAAGAGAGTGAGATGCTGGAGAGAGTTTTTGTGAGCAGGAGCGCATGGGAGAAAGGAAAATCGAGTGTTTAACACTCAAGCATAGTAGGATATCCTATCTCAAATGTCTAAATACGTAATAAAACCTATATATCTAGAAAAAAAAGAACTAATAACTTTTAAAACGGAGAGATCGATCGAGTAGTACGTAGACAGAGAAAAAGAAAAGAAAATTAGAACGGACTTGTTATAATGAGTCACATAAAAATTAAACACGTTGCTAGTAGATCCATACGTATAACGTAGTGTATATGTACCAGTTGGTCGTTATCCGTGGGAGGGCGTCTCTTGTTCTTGCAAATGATGAAAGTTTGAAGGAGTAGTAGTTTTGTTTAGTCACATTTGCGGATTCACAGGGCACTCCACCATGGCCAGGCACCGCAACAAGTGGTGTTGTTGCCGCCATCGTCATCATCATCCTCGCTCAAACTTTGTAGCTAGCTAGCTACTATTATATATATGTGTGTGCGAATTGAAAGGCCGGAGAAGGTGGTATAGGGCAAATTAAAGCTAAGTATAGCTTAGATCAGATGAGATGCTGGGGTTCCACTCAGCTCACTGAGATGTGCGGGCATAGGCCGACCGTGGAGCTGTGTATTTATAGAGGTCAGGATAGATAGAGAGCTATGAGCTAGCTAAGCTAGCCAGTACTTCTTCCACGCCTATCTGTGGGGTGGGCTGGTGGATCGACACAGCTTGTGTCACCGTCGTGGCCTGGATATGCAAGCCCCACAAAAACCAGCATCTACATCAAACCAATCTTCATAGGCATATAGTACCTATAAGGCATCATACCTCTTTTAAAGGAAACCACGGCACAAAAAAAGAGAGGAAAACACACACACACACACACACACACACACACACACACACACACACACACACATATATTATATATATATATATATATATATATATATATATATATATATATATATATATATATATATTGTTAACACTGAATTTTGGCACGCCTAGAAAGATGACAGGTGGGCCAGTATGCAGTAAAAATTCAGAGGTAAACATTTGGGGTATTTGGCAGGTGTTCGTGCAATCGACTAATTTAAAAGGATTCGGCAAAGTGATCGTGCGGTCGGCTATTCTAGGAGTGGTGATTTTCCGCTAAGGAAAGCGACAAAAGTGGCGAGTAAGAGCCGAATCGGGCAACCGACATTGCAACGATTAAGGGAATGAAGATTTCAGAAGGAAAGCTAGGGTTAAAAGTGTGGTGTTCTTTTCCTTAAATATCTTGTAATCGTATCCTTTTAGGATTCGTGTCATGACCAGGGTATAAATATAAACCCTTGGCCATTGTAAAAGGTGTTCACAACCAAATCAATATAACCGGCCCCGTGCCAACTTCGAGTTCTTTGTCGTGTCGTCGAGTTCTTCGAGAGGAACCATCGATCCATCGATCTCCGTAAGTCTTGGCAACCTTGTTATCATGTCTAGTATCATGCGGTGGATTTAGATATTGATGTAAATAGTCTTGTTTATTATCAATGATCGTGCGGCGGATCTTTGCTTAATAATCAAGAGGTCTTCGCTTGTGTTTTGCTTATGAGTAGATATCGTGCGGCGGATGTTTGCTTGTATGCTTAGCAAAAGCAAGATAGTTATCGGCTCCTGTAGATTTGGCAAGATCTATTGGGTTCATTAAGTTATCCTGTTGCATGTTTTTTATATAATTTTTACATATTTGCAAAAACTCTTTTGCCCGATCTAGATTGATACGGTTCGGCTCTTATTAGTTTATATAGATCTATCTATGTTACAATGAGTTGCTTTTATGTTGTTTCTATAAATAGATCTTATATCTATAAATAGCCGAATTAGTTTGAATCTAGATTGTTACGTGTTGCGGGTTCATGCATGCTATCCATGTTTAAGCTTTGATGACGCTAGGTATCGTGCGGCAGATGCAAACTTTAGATTGATTTAATCATGTATGCTTACGTGTTTCCTTCATCATGGACCCTAATTCGGCTAATTGCCGAGATTGGTTATGCTTTAACTTATAGTCAACCATGAATAGTTCGTACGTCCTTTTCCCATACATGCGCGTTCGGCAATCGGTGATTTACGTGCTATATGTCTGTTTTAGCCGAACGTTCCATAAAACCTGTTGGCAGACAACTTTCATAGCTGTGTGTCGTTATAAGTGGCTTCAGGGCCGTACATATGGAACTGTCTGGTGTTACCCGACATGTTCCAGTTTATATCTAATGACTTTCATCCCTTGTTAGTTTCAGGTCAAACTGACTGACACGTTTTCGGATTCAAAACACCTGAGCACCCGATTAAAGTCACGCTTTCCGGCTTGCCGTGTGTGAGACACATCGGGCGTCACATTTTGCGTCAATATATATATGGCTATTTTCAAAGTGGTACGGTTGCTTAATTAATTAAGATGTGCGCCACGTACTACAAGTAGAGTTTCAAAGGGGGTTCTGATGACAAACAACATTTGAACATAGTTGCCAAGCAAGTAGTAACTTACAAGAGTATCTCGAAGAGTTTGCTATCTCAACTTGACATCCCATTTATTATTGATAAATATATATATAAGAAAAATTAGCCTCCAACAGTTTGGTAAAATAAAATAGAAACTTTAAAATTAATAAGGATATATACATAAATATTAAATTAACTTTAGTATTTTCTAATTTAGTTTAAACCTAATATATTTGTTGTTTTAATTATTTAATACTTTAGTTTATTCATTTGTTGATGTAAACTATTCTATGTAATTTGTATTTTATGATAAATATTTATGCAGTTATATAAACATAATATCTATTGATTAATTTTTATTTTAATATTAATTATTTATTAATAACTATACTAATATTATGAGCTATTATTTTCTATTTTATATACACAAGTAATATAACATGTACTTGTGTAGTACTTTTGTAATTCAAGAACATTAATAAACCAAAATGGCTATTTGTTTGCTACAATTTATATTTAAGTTTCTTCACTTCACCTATTATTTTATTAAATATTATCCATTATAATTTAGTTTTATTTGATATTGGAGATTATTAGGACAATGTATCAGGTGCAAACCACAACCTTCGTGAAAACCCGTGTAAACCATGACAAAAAATTTGTCTAAATTCACCAAAACAGTTACACATGTAGATGACATAACTTTATAAAATATCTTATCCAAACTCGACTTCAGATATAAGGATAAGAAATTTCAAGCCAGAAAGGTGTCCATATGATTTGTTAGAAATTTGTTATTTTATATCTAACAAACGAAGTCGAGTTTAGATAAGATATTTTACAAGGTTATGTATCATCGTATCATCTACATGTGTGATTTTTTTTTGTAAATTTAGATAACTTTTTTCCATTGTTTGCACGGGTTTTCACGAAGTTATGGTTTGCACAGGATATGTTCCCGATTATTAGAGGTGTACTTTCATTTAGTTAACTTCAGTTGACAATGAGCTAGTAGTAAATTTTTATTTATGTATGTTCAATTTAAAAATATACACTTTGAGTTGAATCAAGTAAACATTCGAATAGAAATCTGAATCCAATACATCCTTTTTGTATTCATATTTAAAATATCCAATCCATAGTCATATTCAAATTAAAATATGGTAAAAGGTGATATTCAAATCCGATTCCATGTGAATCCATTCGTAGTTGGCTCATTCAAGTGGTAGTTTCTTACCTTCTCTCAAAACCATCAATTTTAGAGAATTTCATGTAGGGCCAAGCGAAAAAAACCAACTAAAATCCATTTCGCATGCATAATAAAATTCTTTTGTAGTAGTGCATCAAATGAGACATGAAAACATGATTCTAATCGCGCATACTGAAAGTGCATCTAGTCCCTTAGTGGGTTTTGGATGATGGAATGACAACACGATTAAAGATCTAACATATTCTCTAAGTGATGGACATGTATTTGGTTATCTCACAGGTGTTTGATTAAA
Source organism: Microstegium vimineum (assembly GCA_022036555.1). NCBI lineage: Eukaryota > Viridiplantae > Streptophyta > Magnoliopsida > Poales > Poaceae > Microstegium > Microstegium vimineum. Next base: position 11,038,345 of record CM039135.1, on the reverse strand, counting down.
GTTCTTAAAGCCAAAATGATGTATTGTTATATAAGAAATCTAGATCAAGCACAAGACAACAATGCAAACAGAATTCATGAAAAAGGCTTATTAATTGTGGGATACCAATGATTCATATGAAAGAAAATTGTTTATCTAAAGGAATTGATGCATCACAAACTTAATGAATGATTCAACACAATATATGGCTTGAAAGGCTTGAGATGGTGAACATAGCAAAGAAAAGCTCTTCGAGGTACTAAGCAAGGGTGAAGGGCAACTGACGGCTTGGCGACCGAGGAACCTAGCTAGGGTGAAGAAGAAAGTACTTACATTCAGTTGAGGTACCAATCAAGCCATGATGATCATATTTGTGTGAAGGATCAAATCACTATTGATTAATGTTGACGGCTCTTAATACCTAAATATAGCCATCAACTATTGCATGAAATGATAAGAAATAAACTACAAATCATAGTTGTAGGGTTTGATTCTAACGAGTTCCACGAGTTTTGGTGTTCTCATTTGTTTTACAGGACATTCAAGTTTTACTATATAAAAGTACCTCAAATAAGTAATTGGAGTACACCATTGCGAAGAGCTCGTCGAGCTGATCGAAACAGACCTAGCACTTGCTATATTTGGAGCCCCGATGAGAAAGATATCAACACCGCAATGGAATTCAACTTGGGAACAATCTAGAACATACCGGAATCATCACCCACTATATATTTGAGGGATTAAATTGCTAGAATCCCATAGCTTTGGTAAATCTATATTTTCCAGGGACTATTCCAGAGAATCATAGAAGATCTAGTTATCAGATAATTATGGAAGAATCTCGCGGGGAAATAGTTTCCATCGGACTCAGGAAGGACCCATAAGGCACCCGAAGGAAGCAGGGCCCACCTAGAGGGCCGACCGGCCCCACCTTGTGCCGGGCGGCACCCCCCTGGGCCCACCTGCCGCTGCCTTCTGGAAGCTTCCTCCACCGCCCCCTAGGATTCATCTCGGTCCTACGTGAAGTCGGTTTGATCCTATGGTCGATGTTGATCCCACCGAGCTATAAATAGAGGGGCAGACCCCCCCTCTCCAGGCACCATTATCTACCTATAGAGCAAAAGCTAAGGTTTCAATTCTCCATCCAAGTAGAGTAGAGGTCCCTCTAGTTGTCTAGATCTAGTTCTTCTAGTTCTAGTTCATCTAGTTGTAATTAGAGGTGAGAGAGAGGAGGAGAAAGCTAGGAGGAACCAGATCTGTCGGATCTTCCTGAACATTGTACTTTTGCAACATCTGGTTCGGAGCAATCTCCAAGTTCTTCATTTATTATTTCTAAGTATCTTATTTCAGTTCTTACTTTATTCTATTTATGGGATCTCCGCTCGTATTGAGTGCTCTAGTTTACAATTGGAATTAGAGTAGTAAGCGATAGTGTAGACGTGGTGTCTAGACTAGAGTTTACCTGAGTTTGCGCCCAATCCCACGGATAGTTGTGGTAGCCCCAGAGGTGACAGCTCTATAAGGCTTTTTTAGTCCACCACGTTCGGGTTGGTGTTTCGTAGAGCTTTTGGTAGCCTCTCCCGACTACCTTTTTCCCAGTCTTTATCGAGAGTCGGGAAGGTACTGTTGATCCAAAGTAGGTAGAGTATCATGGGCCTTTGATTATATAAACCCCCTTATAAAACTCTAAAATCTCTCTACCCATTTATCTTATCTATCCTACCCTTAGAAAACTCTAAAATATTTCTTTACCTAGTTATCATTCTTTACCCAATTATCATTCTTTCATTGGATGTTCTTAGTTCTTCTCTACTACACTTCAGCTTCCCCGTGGAAATCGATACTCTTTTGGAATACTCCTGGGTGAAAGCTACAACGGTATCCATGCGCTTGCGGATTTATCTGTGTACATTAAGAATTACCAACAATTAGTGGAAGTGACTTGATGTATTTGGATTTTTCTATATTTGATGAATGAACTCAAGTCACGTGCTCAAGATGGCTATGCTCAAGTGAAATGAATGATGTTGACATGATTAGCACCCTTTTCCTTTGAAGATTGAAAGAAGCAACTTTGGTTATAAGAAGATCAACTCAAAAGGTTTAAATTCGTATTTTATTTTGAATTTGAGTTTATAGGAATGTTGTACTACTAAGAGGGATGCATCATGTTGATAGACAATGTTTCATGAGTGCTCAAGCCAACCCATGTGAAGATTTGAGTGAGATAGACAAGAGATATTGACGTAGGGGCATTGTCTGATAAATACCAGACACATCCCGTATATGCCAACTGGATCTTGAATAGGGGAATACCAGATGTGTCCGTTATCCTCAACGACTACAAAAATAGCTAGTTATTCTTGGGGGCTATAAATACCCCCAAGCCCTCTCCTATGGGGGCTGCTGATTCTGCTGGTTACTACATACATTTTTCTATCCTTACAAACACTCTCCAACCCTCTCTTAGTGAGTGATTGATCCGAATTGCAAAATCATATTAGTGGGTTGAGTGATAGCCACTTAAGCACTAGAGCATATTGTTTATCTCATGATTTGCATTTGTTACTCATGGACCTTCAATCCTAGACGGTTAGACGTCACCGGAGAGCACCCAAGAGCTAGTGGATTGCCTCAGATCATTTGTAACGGTCGTTCTCACCGCCGAAAGGAAAGAGATCAAATTAGTGGAAGGAGCAAAAGCGGTTGGAAAAGACTGCGGCTAGAGTCGAGCATTGGGTCCTCTAGAGCTTGACCGTTTTGGGTCACTCATAGCCCGCTCAACGGAGAGTAGGATCCTTAGTGGGTCTGAACTTCGGTAAAACAAATATCGTGTCTCAATTTGCATTTCATTTGATATTTGTGATCCACGTGTTTGTTGAGATGGTGTGCAGGTTCTTGGTGTTCCATATGTCATCAAATAGGCACCAATAACTTGTTGGAAGTCTGGGATTCGAAGAAAGCAAGTTCAAGGGGGTTGCCGCATAAACCATGAATACCGGACGTGTCTGCTATTAGCCTAGTGTGCCCAAAATATTTATTCATCGTGCTAATCTTTATGGTGCATATTTTAGACTCTTAGGCTTATTTCACATTGCTCATATACCTTGTGGCTAACTAGAGTAGGGTATATTACTTTGATTTGAGTTTCCTAGCAATTAGAAACTCCCACACTAATTGTTTCCGCTATTTAAGGTATAATTTTAGAAACGCCTATTCACCCCCTCTAGGCGGCATCCTAAGTCCTTTCACATATGCTATGGAAATAGGCCATGTTAAGTGTAGGTAGAGATAAAACTCCATCAATGTAAGGTAGGGATTGGACTCAAACAATGCAAATTACTAAGATACTCCTTCTATCCCTGAATCAATAGGTTTCCATCAAGTTTAGGATATATTAGTATTAGTATGACAGAAACAAGACCATATTATCCTTTATTAATTGGAGTAGTTGTACACAAATCGGTAATTATAACATTTATTACATTATGAAACGGTAGAAACTCAAGTATGGATGAGCGAAAAAGAGTCATAAGAGAGGAGGTGCCCTAAATATTAGGATACCTCGAGGAAAATAATTAAGCCAACAAACCATTTAGTCTCTTAAAGCACTACTACAAAAAACATTATTTGCGGTAGCCATTTTGGCTTAACAAAGGTGGTTATGGGAACCGCCTCAGACAAAAAGTCACGGTACAGAAATCTTTACCGAGGCGGTTGAAATGACCACCACGGACAAAAAATGAAAATCCTACTATCCAACCCTAACCAGGAGGGCGGGGTGGGGAGGGGTGCCATGACTAGATCCACCGTTGTCACCCCTGCGTGCCGCCGCCGGGTGGGGCCCCGCGACTGGATCTATCGTCGCCGTCGAGAAGGGAGGAGAGGGGACAGGAAGGTCCCTCGCCACCGCCGCCGGCAGGGGAGGGGTGGACCACTGCCGCTGGGATGGAATGGGCGCATCTCCTTGTTGGATCCAGGCTCGTCCTCGCCGGATCCAATGGCAGGGGAGGTGGATAGGGCTAGCCACACCTCCAATAGTAGGGAAGGAGGACGACATGGGGGAGGAGGGGGTGAGGCCGGGCCACCGCTTGGCTGCGCCGCCGAGTGACCGAGCCCACGAGGTCATGTCACCAGGCTGCTGTTTGGCTGCGCCACCGGGGATGGCTAGGCTGCCACGCCTGTGAGGCCGCACCGCCGGATGGCCAGGCTGTCCATGAGCTCTTCCTTCCGGCCACCAAATCTGTTCGGTGAGGGTGAGGGAGAGGGAGGGAGAGTGGTGGAGTGTGCGTGAGAAAGGGAGGGAGTCACGAGGGTGCCGAGCCACCGAGGGGCTGCGCGAGTCGAGACACCAGTGAACTCTAAGCCCTGTGTTTATATATTGAAGATGGTAGTGGGATGGTGTGTGGCCTAGCGGGCTGGGCCTGATTTACCTAGGCAGTTGAGTTAGAATGCCCGACTCGATTAATCTATTTTTTTAGGGAATCAAGAGGGGCACGCCCTACTGAAAATTAAATAAAAGGCGCCAGAAGCGCAAAGAACAGTTCATGTACAAAACACACACACACACAAAATGGGGGGGGGGGGAATAAATTAAGAAACATAGAAAGAAATGAAAAAAAGAAGGGTGACAACAAGGCGTAACCAAGCTAAAAAAGATTGGCTATCCATTGATTTAACCAGGGGGAAAAGCTTCTCTCTGCTCGCACAAGCAGGATCTGAAGTTCTTGTCTAAAATCATCTTTTGACCGCTGGATAGATGGAATGATCTGGCGAAAGATCATGTCATTACGCGCTTTACAAATGGTCCAACTCATAACATGATTATCTCCATGAAGAATGATACTTGAAGCTGGTCTTTGAAGCTTTGAAGGCTTTGGAAGGGATCAAGTGTTTGGTCAGTTTGAATGCCAAACCAGGCCCAACACTAGACGGAGAAGGGGCAACTGAGAAATTTGTAGACTGGGTGCATATGCATATGACCACTCAGCTGTTTATAGGCTTCAGATCAAGGAAAGAGCCTAAATCACCAAGAAAATGATCCTTAGCTATAAACCGTCAAGCAACAATATATAGAAATTTTGTTGACGGTTTTGGCACTAAAAATGATTCCACTTCCACACAAGGAATCATATATAATATAACATAACATATATACTACTACAACCATTCTAAATTATTCTAAAAATCTTGAAGAGTCAAAACATCTCAAGATTGATCAAAACTATAGAGAGAATTATAAAGATTTATGACATCAAATAAATATACTATAAAAATATAATTGATGAAAAATCTAATGATACTTAGTTGACCTCATAAATGTTATTATCTTATTATATAAATCTAGTCAAATTTAAGATGTTTTGACAATCTAACTATCTAAGATTTTTAGAATGACTTATAATTATAATTTGAAATGGAGGGGACTCGGAGCAGTAGTATACGGTATGCGGTGCATATATAATACTCCCTCCATTCCAAATTGTAAGTCATTCTAAGAATCTTGGAGAGTCAAAGTTTCTCAAGTTTGACCAAACTTATATAACAATATCATAATATTTATGATGTCAAATAAGTATCATTAGATTCGTTATCAATTATATTTTCATAGTATACCTATTTGATGTTATAAATCTTTATAGTTTTGTCTATAATTTTTGGTCAAACTTGAGATGTTTTGACTCTCCAAGATTCTTGGAATGACTTACAATTTGGAATGGAATGGAGGGAGTATATTTTTTTAAACATATGTATATATAATATCGATGGCGCTGCAGTAATAAAAACTGCGTGTTCTGATTGCACCGTACATGGGCAGGCGGATCACCGACAGCTAGCAGAGCTCATTGATAACGCTAGCTAGCTATGCCACTCCTGAGTCCTGACTCCTGTACGTGGCTGTGGCCTGTGGGCCATCACTCATCAGCACAGCAATCTGACGACGACCGAATCAGCAAAATGCATTCATCGCTCTGCCGCGGCACTAGATCCATCATCACGTGAATGGGTTTTCAATTCAACTACGGCCTACGGGAATGACAGTAGAAATAATACCAAGTACTATGTCTATTATAAACATAATAATATACGTGTCAAATAAAGTGTTTCACGTTTGATCTTTGATCAGATTGCTATTATTTATATTAATAATTTTAAAATAATTTATTATGAAAATATATTTTATAATTAGATTATTATAATTAATCTAATGATCTTTATTTGATATAAAAAATATTTATACTTTTTAATCATCATTGATAAAACTTTGTATACTCAACATGATACTGTTTTAGAATTGTATTATTTTAGGGATAGAGGTAGTATATATATTTAGTTACATCTGAATCTTTACGAGACTGATCTCTTCTACCCTGCTATGATATATCTTTTTTAATATTTGTAAAAAAAACTCCCGTTTGCATGTTGTGAGCACCACCTACATATGTCTCTTAGTCGTTCCATGTATTTATGTGCACATTCAACAAAACGAATTGAAGAGACTTCTCTTGTTCTAAATATACATAGGAGTACACGAGTACCTGTACAAATTCGAATGAAGTATACTGTAGGTGTCTACATTGTTAAATACGGAGTACATTCCAAATTCAGTTGCACATTATATTGGTCGGTTGAAAAGCCGGAGGTTTGAGCCGGAGTTCACCTTAATGATGATCTTGTGTAAGCCGTCATACGTCGTTGTAACCCAATATTCTTGGTAATAGTGATGAGTGTTTGTTGCCTGACGTCCGTGGTTTTTACACTTCGCAGTGGAGGGGTTTTCCACGTTAAATCTTGTATCCCCGTTGTGATTGATCTTGTGCTCTTTATCGTTTATCCGCCGTCATTTGTAAGAAACTTTTTCTGTAGTCCCATCTATGCCTATGAATTCTAAAAGTGATTAAGTTCTCTAACTTTTTAAGTGGTTCACTTAATATGTAAATTTAGGTCCATGGTCGGATCCAGAGTGGTTCTAAGAAGGGCTTTGACATCCCTTGTACTCATTTGGAGTCAACAAAACTGTTGAGGTTTGGCTTCACGAATTCTTGGCCTCTTAATCTAGTTATTTCATCACGGTTAAGTTTACAAAACATTTGTGTTAATAACTTAATATTCGTAAATGGAATGCCATGTATCTTAAATTCCCTGATGCAAACTTGGGGCTATTCACCTAACTTTCAACACACATTATTTATAGACTTTGAACTTTAAAAAGCATTCATGTCCTGTTTGGATCATGAAAGTTTTCTGTAATCCTGTGCTTATTCATGTGTTCCAAAATGACCGTCGCTCAAACTTCAATTCCACAACTTTGCTCTCAAACTTTCAATTACACAACTTTCGGTTTGGAAACTCATAATTCCCCCAAGAGTGCATTATTTTCTTTGGCTATTGACTAAGAATAAGATCCTTACTAGAGATAATGTTAGCAAAAAAAGAAGGGTGGATGTTGAATCTGTAAATCGTCTTTTCTTTGAATGTGTTGTTGCTTTACAACTTTGAATTGTTTTTGCCTGAGTCAGTTGGAGTGCATTTATTAATTGTCAATGCCAGTCTCAATGGTGAGTTTCATTGTATTGTTTTCAAGACTATCACGTCATATGAAATGAAATGAAACTCAGATGAAACAACCACTCTCAATGGAGAGTTTCATTTTATAGTTTCATATGCATTTAATTTCATGACTCAGAGAGAGTTGGTATTCATGCTAAGAGAGTTTCATTTAGATGAAACCTATTTTACCTCTTTCTTCTTAAATGCACTATCATGTCATCAAAAATGCCTATGTGGCAACACATTTAATGTGAATAAAACTCTAATGAAACTCTCACTAAGAGAATGTTGTGCCTTCTGTTCGTTTGACTTATCAGCCACTGAAACAATGTTTTTCTCTCGTAATAAAACAATAAAAAACAACATTAGTCGGCTTATCAAACACCCAAATGGGCACATATTTATTTGCTTATGGAAAACGAGAAATGATCTTTGTTTTCATAGGACTGGTTAAGTTGGAAGAGTATGGATATATACTCTTGCACATGATAGCTTGTATCGCATAGGATTGGATTATTTTGTGCAAGGAGGACAGACATTAATTGCTGAAGGAGAAGATTGGGGAGCTCAAGACAATGACTGGAAGGGTGTTTTTGGTTGACACTTTGAAGTGTGAACGAAAGTCCGATGGACATCTAAAGAAGGAATAAGGTGCTGCCGCAAGGCCTTATTTGCCTTGTCCGGTGGTTGTCCAGTTGAGTTGGTCTGTACGTGGTAGGGGGGGGGGGGGGGGGGGAGTTTTTTTTTCCGACCAAAGAAGAATTATATTAAATAAAACTTGAGTACATCAATGCATTACAAACACTTTGTCATATGAGATAGTACCCACGTTGTGAATAGCACAACTCAAATCCTAACCTGTTAATCGCTTTGCAGTGTAGATGACCGCATAGCCAAACACTCGGCAAATGGCCTGAGAACAATTGTCCAACGAACGACGGCCAACATTCCTGTAGGTGAAATTGATGATCTTTTTCTTCTTGCTGGTATCTTCCTTCTTCTTCTTTCTGCCACCGAAGAATGAGGAAGACTGATCTGAAGGATATTCTCCCTAGTCTTTCATTGTGGCCAGATCTAACCACAACAAAACGAAGAAAAGACTGGAGAAAATTATTTCATGAGGACGACATCATCTCCGTCTTGATGCCGCCGTCCGGAAATAAAGATCTTCATGTCGTCATGTCGATGAAGACGGTGACGTCGAAGTTGTCGCCCTCGTCTTCAACGAAGCCGCCATGGAGAAGACGATTCCACCCTTCTCCTTCACCATTGCCGGAGAAGAGAAGTAGGAGATAAAACTTCATTACCAAGAACTTTGACATGGAGAAACCCTAACCCTAAGGACTCGATTTAGTGAAAAAACTTATTAAAAATAATGGATCCCCACTTCCTTCAGTCTCCGGCAAGATGCCGGAAGGGAAAGGAGGGACACCAGCGACGAGGGCGGACGGCGGCGGCCTTCACGGTCTCGGCAATTTACAGGAGTGAAAAGTCTCACACACCTCGTAGCCGTCGTGGGTTGGTTCGTTAGCTTTATTGTAAAGCGTTTTTGGTTGGTTTTGTAGGCGGCAAGTTTGGTTGTGGTGCTAAATCTTTCGGGTGTAAAGGTCGTCCATAATAATGTAATTCGTTAAAATCATCTTTTGGAGATATATACTTCCTTCTTTTTCCTCCTTTCTAAATTATAAGTCGTTTATATCTTTTAAAGATATATATTTTTTCTGTTACAAATTATAAATCATTTTGATTTTTTTGTTTATCTATTTTGCTGTGTCTAGATATATTATTATATATAAATACATAATAAAATGAATGTACCAAAAAAAAAGTCAAACCACCTTCCAATTTGAAAACAGTGAGCAGTTTAAAGATCGGCTATTTACTCTGAATCTCTAAAAAGCTTTTGTCAAGTCAATTTCCCAGAACTTTGGATGGTGCGACTTTAATTTTAGCGACAACACTACATGAAGGCCTGTGTCTACGACCAAATTAAATAAACTTGGAATTCGTCAAAAAAAAAAAACTTGGATTTAGTTCCCGTCTACTGATATATCTCCACTGTCCACTAATCTTCTCAACTTAAATATATGATTTATTACTTAGGCTAGTCTCAACGGTAATTTTATTTTAGTTTTATTTGTATTAAATATTTACCATATAGCTATTTTTTTTTATAAAAGAACAATATATTTTTTAATAAAAGAGAGAAAATTATGTTTTATGTAGATAAAACTCTCTTAGCATAAATATTAAATATCTACAAGTCATGAAATTAAATGATTATACTATATAATAAAACTCTCTATTAAAACTGGTCCTATTGTAGCAGCAACAGCCCACGGCTCTGGCTCTCATTCATATATCAGGTATCTTATTACTTTTAATTTAATGCCGTTGAATTTGATTCAGCAGTTTAGACAGAAGATGATACCGGGAGCACACCTTGTGTGCGACGCTGACAATTTGGAGCATCGACAGCCACGGCACACGGTGGAAATGGATATACAAAATCTGAGTTGTCTAAATCTAGAAAACCTGTAATAAGAATATCGTATTTACATTCATTTCTGTTATAGATACTAAAGGGATGTATCTGAATCCATTTCTTATTATTTTTCTCCTCTTTGATTTCATATTAGTATTTGAAAAACTGGAGGATATCTGCTAATATACCAAATGAATCTAATAATATTAATTTGATATGAAATAAAATTTCAGTCATTTTAAAAATTCATGGCATTAATTCAATAAATCAAATATGTTAATTTCAATTAATATGACCAATGATTTATGGTAGTTTTTAAATAGTTGGCATTCACTTTGAAAAGTTCTTGGTAAATAATAGCCCATGATTCATCTAGTAATACACATATAATTCATGTAATTATTAAGTTATAATTTATATAGTTAATACAACTAACAATGTATTTTTATTACCAAAGTTAAATGGATATCTAATTGTGAATTTGAATATGAAGTTCAGAACTATATATCTTGATTTTTATTAGTATATTTGAGGACATTTGTATTCGTATTCATATTCATGTCCAGTAAAAGAAATATGATAAATAGTAACATTACCATGTGATTTATTTTATAGTTTCCACCACTACTAGATACTTCCTATGTCTCTGAATATCTGTTGTTTACGCTTTTTGAAAAAATAACTTTAAATAAAAAATATAAATATTTATGATACATAATTAGTATTATTGGAAAGATCTTTAAATATTCTAATTTTTTAATAAATTTATTTAAAGATACAAATATTATATGTATTTTATATAAATCAAGTTAAATTTATGGCATGTACACCGATAATAATAGTTATTTAGGGACAAAGCTAGTACACGTCATGCTATATATATAGTAATATTGTAACCAACCTCTTATAGTAAAAATTACGTCGTTACTAAATATTTGTCATTTACACTTTCTGAAAAATAATTTTAAATAAATATATTTTAAATTTTTTAATATTTATGATACATAATTAGTATTAGAAAGATCATTGAATCTAGTTTTTTTTTAGTAAATGTATATTTTACGTATTTTCTATAAATCAAATAAAACTTATGACATGTAATGATAGATACTCCCTCCGTCCCTAAATAGATGTCATTCTCGCTTCCCGAAAAGTCAACGTTTTCAAAATGTCGGCAATTATATATTAAAATATATAAATAATTATGCTAAGTAATTAGTATCATCGGAAAGATCTTTAAGTCTAGTTTTTTTAACAAATTTATTTGGAGATATAAATGTTGTACGTATTTTCTATAAACTTAGTCAAAGTTGAAAAAGTTTGACCGACACGCATCCTGTAACGACCTTCTTTTTGGGACGGAGGGAGTATTTAGATAGTAGAGACAGAGTGACTAAGCAAGTGAAGTGGAGTGAAGTGAAAGGCAAGCCCAGCAGCAGCAGGTCTTGTCTCTTTACGACTCAGCCAGCCTGCAAATAATGGACCCGATCCAACACCGCAACGGAACGCCAGTTCATCTCTCGTACCATGCATGCTATGGATAATATATTTCTGCTTCGCACAGCCATTAATTGGTTTAATTGGTACTGTAGACTGTAGTACACACGACAGGACTAGGGATGAAAACGGTACGGATATTTATTTGACCGTCCGTCCGACCAAATTCGTTTAGAGGAGTTTAGACCTGTCCGTATCCGAGTCCGAAGATTGACATCCAATACCGTATTCGTATCCGAATACTAAAATCGGTATATTTATGATGTCGATATCTAATCATATCTTATTCGATATTTCTCGTACTATTCGTATTCGAATCCGAACAGAAATATGAAAACAAATACAATATCAGCTATATCCGTTCGTATCCAATTCGTTTTCATCCGTAGACAGGACACACAAACTCGCACGCAGGTCCCATCTGTTTAATTAGTACACTGGACAGGAGCGTAGAAAACAAGGCTGCACAAGGCGAAAGAAAGGACACGTATGCCTCGTCTGAGTCAAGTTTCAGTGTGAGTTTAATGAGCCTTTTATTTACATTTAATAGTATACTATATATATATATGTATATATATATATGTTTTAATAAAGAAAGAGAAAAAACAATTTTCATATTATAAAATTCTTTTACCACAATTACTAACTATCTATAAATCTTAAAATTAAAGAATACAACTTTATATTGAATTAAATATTTTATCCAAATTTTATTTTATTTGATGGTATAGCTGTCTTGGAAAAAGTATAATGAAACTCTCCACCGAAAACTGTCCATATTTATCTGGCCAGCAAATTCATTGATGAGTGATCCTTTCCCTTTTTCAATCCGTTCATTCAATAATGCTCCTCTTTTTGAGACAATCTATTGAATTGATTCTGACAGGCGCAGTGCTTACTAGTAGTATGTGAGTATACTGCAGCCCACCTTTCCTTCTATTTATGGAAGTCTAGACCAAACTTTCAAGATTTTTTTTTGAGGTTGGGTGAACAAATTGTGAATCCTTTTTTTAAGCCATTTGACGCCCTTTATTGATCTTGGATAATAGTTACATCGTTCGCCAAAGCTCCTAGAATGAAACTAGAGGGTTCATCGACCCAATTACAGGATAATTTGTGTTTCATAGCTTCTCTAGCTAACTCATCTGCTACACAATTTGACTCCCTGTTACAATGATCGATGCATATGGAATCAAATTCTTGCCAGATTATGAAACACTCATCATAAATCGGAGCACTAGCTGTTGCTGAGATGCCCTCTTGTCTCATCGTATCCACTACCTCCACACAATCTGATTGAATCATAATTCGATTGCATCCCAGCACTTGCGCCAACCCCATGCCTTCCTTAAGAGCCGTCGCCTCTGCCATAGCAGCATCTACCATATTTTCAAAATAGCATATCCTGGCTCCTAAAAAGTTTCCCGTTGAATCTCTTATGATTGCTCCTGTGCTTCCTGTGCTGGAATCATCTTTGAAACTAGCATCAACATTCAGTAATATCCTGCCTTCCGGAGGCTTCTCCCATCCTTCTCTTTTCTTACTCTTCTTCTTCATTGATCTCTGAAAGTTCACTGTCAATGCTGCTATTGCCATACTTGCTCTTGTCGGGTTTTGAACAGGCTCTCCATGCACAAACTTCCTGCGTTCCCACCAGATATACCATCCACCCGTCATAATCAGTTCAGCCAGGCCCACATGGTTTAATCCATCGACTAAATTAGGTACCCTGATCATCTCGGCCACTGCCTCTGAACCCGATCGGTAAGTTGATACGACTGCGTTGATTTTATCAGCAACACCAAGCATTCGCCAAATCTCCTTTGCTCGATGACACGTGAATAAGACATGCTTAATATCTTCACAGCTTTCATGACACGCCGGACAGATACTATTTTCCTCAATGTGTCGATTTGCATGGATCCCTCGGCAAGGGATCAGACCATGCAGGACCCTCCATCCAAAGATCTTTATCTTTGCAGGTACATCTAAACTCCAGAGTTTCGACCAGGTTTGTTCGCAACCAGTGCCACCAGCTTGGTCACCAGTCCCGTTTGCTCCAAATTTGTGAGTCCATTGCAGATGATATGCTGACCCAACCGAAAAATAACCATTCTTGTTATAATGCCATGCCACTACGTCTTCTCTTCCCTGTCGAAGGGGGATCTGCATAATTCTGTTCACATCAATATCCCAGAACAGTGCCTTTATCAGATCTTCATCCCATGTGCCAGTTACTGGGTTAATCAGCTCATCCACCCTAGTGATCATATTATTTCCTCTCGGTGTTTGTACTTTCATGTTATGACCGGATGGAATCCAATGATCCTTCCAAATGTTGATCTGTGTTCCATCCCCCACTCGCCAAATATATCCTCTTTTGAAACATTCTAGTCCTGCTATAATACTTTGCCATGTGTACGAGCTCCCACTCTTCAGTCTTGCATTCATGAGTTTCCCATCTCGATAGTATCTTGCCCTTAGTGCTCTTGCACATAAAGAGTTGGGTTCTAACAGTAATCTCCAAACTTGTTTTGCTAGCAGGGCAGTATTAAAAGCTTCAATATCTCTGAAGCCCATACCACCCCTATTCTTCGGAATACAGAGCTTCCACCAAGCTTTCCAATGTATCCTTTTATGATCCTCGTCGTCATCCCACCAGAACTGAGATATGGCATCAGCTATCCCTTTGCAAATGTTTTTCGGGATTTTGAACACCATCATCGCAAAAACCGGCACAACTTGAGTGATGGATTTTATAAGGATTTCTTTTCCTCCAAGACTTAGTAGCTTCTCCTTCCAGCCTTTTGTTTTTCCCCTGACCCTATCAACCAAATACTGAAAACAGTCACTTCGATCTGCCCCTACCAGGGCTGGGAGCCCAAGGTACTTATCATTTAGTGATTCAGTCATGATGTTAAGGGTCTCACACACCTCCCCTTTGATTCCCACATCTGTATTAGCACTGAAATAAATGCTAGATTTTGCATCACTGATTTTTTGTCCTGAGTTGGAACAATATCTACCCAGCAAATTCTTCAGTACAACTTCATTTTCCTTATCTTCTTGCATCAAAATGAGGGAGTCATCAGCAAACAACAAATGTGAGACAACTGGTGCCTCCCTGCATACGCGCACTCCATTCAATTCCCCCCTACTTTCGGCTCCCCTCAATAAGCTTAATAAACCCTCTGCCACTATTAGGAACATGTAAGGGGACAGTGGATCACCTTGTCTCAAGCCTCTTGTGGGACAAAAGGTTTATGTCTCCATTGAGTTTACTCTGACCTTGTATTTTACAGATCTTACACAGGCCATAATTAACTTGATCCATCTTCGATAAAACCCCATTTTCATCATAATCTTTTCTAGGTAGCTCCACGCCACCCTATCATACGCCTTATGCATATCCAATTTAACAACACATAATCCCTTTTTCCTTTTTTCTTTTTGATGGTATGAATACATTCATAAGCTAAAAGGATGTTATCAGTGATGAGTCTCCCCGGCACAAAGGCGCTTTGGTGGTCACTAATAACATCTGACAGAATTACCCGAAGTCAATTTGAGATCATTTTTGAAATGATCTTATACACCACATTGCACAAACTTATAGGTCGGAATTGGGAAACCAGTGTAGGGTTGTTTACCTTAGGAATTAGGACAATTGTTGTATCATTCCACCCTTCTGGTATTTTTGCCGAGTTAACCGCTTCGAGCACCTCCAACACCAGGTCATCTCCCAACAATTCCCATAACCTTTTATAAAAGACAGAGTGCATACCATCAGGCCCTGGGGCCTTAAAGTCGCCGATCTGAAACAAAGCTTTTCTGACTTCCTCCGGGGTAAATGGCGCCAAAAGTCCCAAGTTCATATCTTGTGTGACAGATCATTGGACATCCGACAACACACTAGGATCCAGATCCCCCACTTATGATGTGAACAAAGTCTCAAAGTTGTTTTGAACTAAGTTACACATATTCACAGCTCATACACCGTTACACGCCTATCCAGGCACAAGTTCAAACCCACTCCGCCGCCCTGTTGAGTCTCGTGGGCTAGGCCGACAGATGAGAAATGTGTTAGAAGTTGATCTCCCACCATTTAGGCCCAACGGCCTAACGGGCCTTAGATCTGCACCCTGATCGGGGGCGCCCAACCTTGTGGTTGGTGGGCCTCCGTCGCACAACGCTATATATAGATGAGGTGGGGGCCGGGGCGCTTAGTACGAGGTACGAGGTTCACCGAGCCGCCAGTTCCCCACCGACATCCAAACCCTAGACCGATTTGAACAGGGGCGCTGCCAGCGACGGGAAGTACCACCGACGCTGGTGAGCACCGGATGCAGGAGGCCTCTACGGAGACGACTACACCTACGCCGACTACTGACGCGAGCCGAACAGCGAACGACGGTATGCCGGCGACCATGACAGGCAGCGGCTCCACCAGCACCAACCCTACCGACGCCGCCACCGCCACTGCATCTCCCGCCGATGGATCTGGTCTGTGCACTACCTCTCCTCCCTCTCTCTGTCTCTTTGCATCATACAAACTGCATCTTTTATCTACTGGAACTTGTTTTTCCCTAATGGATCCGCTCCAGGACGATCCTATGAATCTAACAATGGTATCAAACGCTTCCTACGGAGGGGATCTATTCGGATCTGAGCCGGATCGGCTCAACACTGAGAAACCCTAACCCTAACTTTGAATCAAAGGGTTTGGGAAAGGAATCAATGCGTGAAAGCACTAGATCGGTGAGAGTCTCCCATGTGTTTTGGTTTTGAGTAATTGATGAAACCCACCTAAGTACTAACCTTGATCTCTAAGTGTGAATCATGAGATAGGTTGGTACATACCATGTGATGGAGCAAGGTGAATCAAGTGTGGATGGCACAAGCTCTAGCATGGTGGTGGAAAGGAAAATGGTGTGAAGGCAAAGGTGATTGCTAGGAACCATTTTCGGTTTGGTGATCAAGACATCATAGAGGATGTGATCACATTTAGGATAAATAGCCGTACTATCAAGGAGGGAGCTCTTAAGTATGATTACAATTATCATGTGCCACTAGGTTCATATGCATTGCATTAAAATCAATTGAACTAGTGGAAACAACCAACTAAATCCAAGATAATTGTGAACTAAAAGCTAACACACGTGCACAAGTGTTGGGATCACTTAGTGTTGGCTCTTGGAAGCTTGGAGAAGTTGGAGAAGTGTTTGGCAGCCCAAAGGAGCTTCGGACAGAGGTCCGGACGCAGGGTATGTGGCCGGTCCGGACCATCGGAGATGGGTCCGGAGGCATACCCTAGCTGGCTCGGCTGAGGAGAGGAGTCCGGACGCAGTTTGTTGTCCGGACGCAGAGCTCCGGACGTGGGTCCGGAGCCTGGCGCTCTCTGTAACTCTCTGGAAAAGAGGGTCCGGACGTAGGGTGATGGTCCGAACCATGAACCGGACTTGGGTCCGGAGGTGCTAAGGAGCTCAAGCGAGCTCTCGGGTGCGCTTGGGCGCCCGAGAAAATATTTTCGGACGCAAGGAGCAGTGACTCCGGACCCTGTGAATAGGTGCGTCCGGAGCCACGTGGCGTGCTGCAGTGCGCGCGGGAAGAAGCAAGTTCAAACGGAGGCTCGACCGGACGCATGTGTGATGGTCCGGACTGAACCTTGGGTGCGTCCGGACACTGCGACCGGAGGCTGGAACAGAGCCGTTGGCTCTCGGCTGGAAGAGGGTCCGGACGCTGTTGATGGTCCGGACCCCCGGTGAAAAGTGCGTCCGACGTGGGCGCAGAAAGCGTTTTTCAGGGGCAAAACGGCTAGTGTTGAGTGTGGGCTATATAAAGTGATATGGTCGGCCCTTTGGGGAATCTCTTGCACATTCTACTCACTCACACATTTGTGCTTGCTTGAGAAGCTTCTACCACTCATCCTCTAAACATATTTGACATATTCTAGAGAGATAGAGTGAATCCAAGTGCATTGCTTTGTTGATTGCATACTAGTGGCACTTGGTGATCGTCGTCATCGCGGAGCTCTTGTTATTCTTGGAGATTGCCATCTCCTAGACGGCTTGGTGCGACGAGGATCGTTGAGCGGAGGAAGGTGATTGTTTCCGGCTCCGATCGGTGGATTGTGAGGGGTTCTTGAACCTACCCCGCGGGAGTTCGCGAAAGGTATCTCTAGTGGATTGCTCGTAGCTCGGGGATCCCCATCTTGTGTTGGTTGTGCGGCACCCTTGAACGGTTTTGGCTTTGATTGCCAATTAGCGCGTGAACCTCCAAGTGGGTGTATCGCTACAACGAGGACTAGCTTGTTGGCAAACAAGTGAACCTCGGTAAAAAATCATTGTGTCAACTTGTCTCTACCGAGGATTCATATTGTGATTGGTTATCTATTGGTTCATCCCTTCGTGGTGGTATAACCCTTCTATCTCTAGCTTTGTATTACTTTCTTTCATTCTTGTAAAGTAGAGATTCTAGTTTAGGTTGTGTAGCTTAGCTTAGTAGCTCTAGTTGTCTAGCCCTTGTGTGTGACATAGGATATATCTTGCTAGTAACTAGACTTGATATAGGAGGCTTGCCGACCCTTGTAGTGCTAGAGCAAACTTGCTTATCGCCGTGTTTTATTCTAACAAGTTTGCTAAGTGTTGTTGTAGAAAATTTAATTAGGCTATTCACCCCACCTCTAGCCATTCCTAAACCTTTCAAGTGGTATCAGAGCTAGTACACAGTACTCAAAGTCTTAACATCCCACGGTGTTAAAATGGCTCAAATCAACAACACCAAGAGGGCACCTAAGTTCGATGGCAACAATTATAGCTATTGGAAGGCCTTGATGACCACCTATATAAAATCAATCAACCGGAAGATATGGTTGGTGGTCGACAAGAAGTTTGAGGTGGTAAATGAAGAGGCACCCGCCCCGACCGAAGAGGAGAAGCTCCAAAACAATGATATTGCCTTGAGTGCAATACATGACGCAATCTCCAAGGAAGTCTTTGAGCAAATCAAGAACTCAGAGAGTGCTCATGAGGCTTGGAAGAAGCTAGAAGAGTCATATGAAGGGACTCAATCCATGAAGGGAGCAAAGGCCTATATCTTGAAGGAGAAGTTTGCTAGCTTCAAGATGAAGGAAGATGAGAACGTGCCCGAGATGTTCAATATGCTTGAGGTGCTTGTTAATGATCTTAAGTCACTTGGAGATAAAGGTGGAGAATAAGGACTTCTTATTCAAGTTCCTAAGAAGTCTTCCCTCAAGATTTGAGATGCTAGTCACTCTATTGGTGAGAAGTGGATTGGATACAACCACACCAAACCAAATCCTTGGTGAGGTGATGATCGATGACACCTTTAGAGAAGACAAGGACAAGATTAGAGAGAACAAGGAAAAGAAGGATGACAATAAAGATGAAAATAAGAAGAGTGTGGCATTCAAAGCCACATCATCATCAAAGGGCAAAGCAAAGTGTGATGAATCAAGCCATGATGAATGCTCAAGCAATGATGATAGTGAAGATGAAGAACAAATGGCCCTTTTTGTCAAGAAATTTGGAAAGTTCATGAAGAAGAAGGGCTATAGAGCTAGAAGGAAGAAGAACTCCTTCAAGAGCAAGAACAATGACAAGAGGTGTTTCAAGTGCAATAGCAAGGATCACTTCATTTCGGATTGCCCACATCATAGTGATGATGAAGATGAGAAGAAGGGCAAGAAGAAAGAAAAGAAAGAGAACAAGATGTTTCTCAAGAAGAGCAAGAAGGGAGGCTCATATGTTGTCACTTGGGATAGTGATTCAAGTGAAGATGAGGACTCAAGTGATGATGAGAAGAAATCAAGCAAGAAGAAGGCTCTTGCTAGCATTGCCATGAAGAACAAGATCTGTCTCTTTGACACTCCATCGACATGCTTCATGGCTAGGCCAACTAAGGTACAATCCGATGATGAGTGTGATTCTAGTGATGATGATGATGATGAACCCACTAAAGATGAATTAATTGCAATGTTGGAAGATACTAATTCTCACTTCTTCCTCACAATAAAGGAGTGCAAAGCATTGCGAAAAGAGAATCATTCTCTTAAGCAATCCTTTGATGAGCTCAACCTTACTCATGAGAGGCAAACGGATGCCCATGAGAAGCTTGGCAAAGCTCACTCTAAGCTTGAAAAAGCTCACTCTAAGCTTGAAAAGTCTCATTCACTTCTTGTTGAGCAAAAGGAGAAAGAGCATGTTTCAACATGTGACATGGGAACAACTTGTGATATAATTGATGAATCATTCTATCAACCCATCATCATCACCCCAACTAACCCTTCTTGTAGCACACCTAACTCTACCTCTTCTAGTAGTGATGTTGTCACTTGTGACACTATACTAATGGTTGAGAATGAGACCCTTAAGAAGGAGGTTGGTAAGCTCACTCTAGCATTAGGCAATGCCTACGGTGGAGACGCCCGCTTGCTTAAGTGCTTGGGTAGCCAAAGGTTCTTCCTTTGCAAAGAGGAACTTGGCTATACCCCCAAGAAAGGCAAGGTGCTCCAAAGCCTCGCTTTGTGAAGAGCAATGGTCGGTTTTGCACTAGTTGCAAGCAAGTAGGGCATGATGAGCAATATTGCAAACTAAACCAATGCAAGATAAAATTTACAAATGCATCTATTCGCTTTGACTCTAGTTATGTGCTTACCAAGGACAAGAAAGGTGTGATTGCTAAGTACATGGGTACTCCCAGTGAGAGCTCAAAGAAGAAAGCTATTTGGGTACCTAAGTCCTTAGTCACTAACTTTGGAGGACCCAAACAACAATGGGTACCTAAGAAGAATTGAATCTTTTGTAGGTCAATTATAAAGCCGGAGGGAGGCATTGGGTGCTTGATAGTGGGTGCACTCAACATATGACCGGAGATTCAAGAATGTTCAACTCTATCAAGCCAAATGATTGCAATGGGATTGAATCTATCATATTTGGTGACAATGGCAAAGGGAAAATCAAAGGGCTTGGTAAGATTGCTATATCAAATGACATGAGCATATCCAATGTGTTGCTAGTAGAGAGCTTGAACTTCAACTTGCTATCCGTAGCTCAACTTTGTGATCTTGGATTTAAATGCATCTTTGGAGTTGATGATGTAGAGATCATAAGTGTAGATGGCTCTAACTTGATATTCAAAGGATTTAGATATGAAAATCTATACTTAGTTGATTTCAATGCCAAAGAAACTCAATTGTCAACTTGCTTGCTATCCAAATCTAGCATGAGTTGGTTATGGCATAGAAGGCTTGGTCATGTTGGAATGAGGCAATTGAACAAATTAGTCAAGCATGATCTAGTTAGAGGCTTGAAAGATGTGGTCTTTGAAAAAGATAAGTTATGTAGGTCTTGTCATGCCGGCAAACAAGTTGGAAATACTCACCCTAGTAAGAGCATGATGAGTACTTGCAAACCATTTGAGCTCTTGCATATGGACTTGTTTGGACCAACCGCCTACACTAGCATTGGTGGAAACAAATATGGCTTTGTGATAGTTGATGATTTCACTAGATATACATGGGTATTCTTCTTGAGTGACAAGAGTGAAACATTTAATACATTCAAAGTCTTTGTCAAGAGATGCAAAAATGAATTTGAAACAACTATCAAGAGAGTAAGAAGTGACAATGGTAGTGAATTAAAGAATACAAGAGTTGATGAGCTATGTGATGAATATGGAATCAAACATCAATTCTCGACCAAGTATACACCTCAATCAAATGGGCTTGTTGAGAGGAAGAATAGGATACTCATTGGTATGGCAAGATCTATGCTTAGTGAATACAATGTGAGTGATTCTTTTTGGGCCGAAGCTATCAACACGGCTTGCTATTATAGCAACCGACTCTATTGCCACAAGATGCTTGAGAAGACACCTTATGAGCTATTGAATGGAAGAAAGCCAAATATTGCATACTTTAGAGTGTTTGGATGCAAGTGCTACATCTTGAAGAAAGGTGCAATATTGAGCAAATTTGAGAAGAAGTGTGATGAAGGCTTCCTACTTGGCTACTCAACTATAAGCAAAGCTTATAGAGTATGGAATCTTACTCATGGCATAGTTGAGGAGGCACATGATGTGGAGTTTGATGAAACAAATGGTTCTCAAGATGAGAATAACAACCATGATGATGTGAGAGGTGAATCATTGGCCAATGCAATGAACAATATGGATATTGGGGACATTCGGCCAAGACAAGTGGATGATGAGCAAGATATTGAAGATCAAGTGAATCCTCCATCCAATGTGCAACTCAATGACAATCAAGCTAGTTCATCCTCTCCAACTCATGATCAAGAGGCTAGTTCATCTACTCTACCCAATGATCAACCAAGTACAAGCAATCAACTTCCAATACTCCAACCTACATCTATTGCAAGGGATCATCCTTTGGATCATATTATTGGAGATATCACTAGTGGTGTACAAACAAGATCAAGATTGGCTTCATTTTGTGAGCACTATTCTTTTGTATCATCTATTGAGCCAACCAAGATTAAAGATGCTTTGCAAGATATTGATTGGGTAAATTCTATGCATGAAGAACTCAACAACTTCACTAGAAATCAAGTTTGGGAGCTAGTTGAGAGATCAAAGAACCACAATGTCATTGGCACTAGATGGGTATTTCGCAACAAGCAAGATCAAAATGGAATAGTGGTAAGAAACAAAGCAAGAATAGTTGCACAAGGCTATACTCAAGTAGAGGGTCTTGACTTTGGAGAAACATATGCACCGGTGGCAAGGCTAGAAGCAATAAGGATTCTATTGGCTTATGCTTGTGCTCACAACATCAAGCTCTATCAAATGGATGTGAAGAGTGCATTCCTCAATGGGTACATCAATGAATTAGTATTTGTTGAGCAACCACCTGGTTTTGAAGATGACAAGAAACCCAACCATGTGTACAAGCTAAGGAAGGCACTATATGGCTTGAAGCAAGCTCCTAGAGCATGGTATGAGAGGTTGAGGGACTTCCTCCTCTCTAAGGGATTCATTATGGGAAAGGTTGATACTACCCTATTCACCAAGAAGATTGGGAAGGACTTGTTTGTGTTGCAAATCTATGTAGATGACATTATCTTCGGGTCAACCAATCAAGAGTTTTGTGAAGAGTTTGGCACTATGATGGACAAAGAGTTTGAGATGTCTATGCTTGGAGAGCTTAGTTACTTCCTTGGTCTTCAAGTCAAACAATTGAAGAATGGGACTTTTGTTAGTCAAGGAAAGTACATCAAGGACATGCTCAAGAAGTTCAATCTAGATGAAGAAAAATCTATTAGTACACCCATGGGAACAAATGGAAATTTGGATGGTGATTCTAGTGGCAACATGGTAGATCAAAAGCTATATAGATCAATGATTGGTAGCTTGCTCTATGTGACCGCATCAAAACCATATGTCATGTTTAGTGTATGCATGTGTGTAAGGTTTCAAGCATCTCCTAGAGAGAGTCATTTG
Source organism: Microstegium vimineum (assembly GCA_022036555.1). NCBI lineage: Eukaryota > Viridiplantae > Streptophyta > Magnoliopsida > Poales > Poaceae > Microstegium > Microstegium vimineum. The sequence goes on along the minus strand of CM039135.1, from coordinate 11,015,352 downwards.
AAAGCCACAAAGAGGATATTGAGATATTTGAAGCATACACCTAATGTTGGGTTGTGGTATCCTAAAGGGTCAAACTTTGAGTTACTTGGATACTCCGACTCGGACTATGCGGGTTGCAAGATAGAAAGAAAGAGCACATCGAGCACTTGTCAATTGCTTGGAAGATCACTAGTCTCATGGTCATCAAAGAAGCAAAATAGTGTGACGCTCTCTACCGCTGAAGCCGAGTATATTAGTGCGGGGAGTTGTTGTGCACAAATACTTTGGATGATAGCTACTTTAAATGACTTTGGAGTCAAATTCAAGCAAGTGCCTTTGCTATGTGACAATGAAAGTGCAATCAAGCTCACCAACAATCCGGTTCAACACTCAAGAACAAAGCATATTGATGTCCGCCACCATTTCATTAGAGATCATCAATTGAAAGGGGACATTTCTATCACTAGTGTTGGCACCGAAGATCAATTGGCCGATATCTTTACCAAGCCACTAGATGAGAAAAGATTTTGCAAGCTAAGGAATGAGTTGAATATACTTGATTTCTCCAACATGAGTTGATGCACCCCCACTTATATGACATGCCTCTACTCCAACAATGCAAGGTAAAAGTTGATTTGAGAGCATTCATGCATACCTTGTTAGGACTTGTATAGAGCATATAGTCATCACTCATGCTTCTAGGCTCATTCATGAAAACTAAAATGTCTTTGATGATTATATGGTACCACTATTGCTTCTATGAGTTGATATGATCTAGTGGTGGCATATGACATGTTGATGTGCTTGCAATCCTAGTGTTTGCTCTATGTCTATGAACTCAAAGTGTTTAATTCAACATAGGCAAGATAACCATCTTAGCATGTGTGAGGAAGCTTATCTATGGTTTAAACCGAATTGAATATCTTGGGCAAGTAGCTTAGATCAAGCCAAAGTTGAAAATAATCTTTCACCCTATCTCACACTTAGGGGGAGCTAAAACTTGAATATCTATAATTGGTCCCACCTTTTTGTGTCAATTGGATGACAAAGGGGGAGAAGTTATAAAAGAAATATCACGGGGGAGAAAAGATCAAGGGGGAGAAGTTGAAAAGATATAACATGGGAGAAAAATGAAAAAACTTTTTTTGAAAAGAGAACATACAAATAGGGGGAGCAAGCTTGTAACACCCAACAATTTGATTGCATTCAAATTAGTTAAAAATGAGTAATTCATGAATTATGTGAGCATTGAATTTAGTTGAAGAACAATTTTTATGGAATTAAAATTAATCCTAGTTAGTAACATGTTGTTGCATACATGCTGCTGCATATTTTTCTTTGGTTGAGTGAGTTTGCAAAACAAAGTGTTTTTGAATTCAAATTCATTTTGTTTTTGAAAAAGGTTTGGAAAAGAAAAGAAAAAGGAAAAAAAGAGTTAAACCTCTCTCTCTCTCTCCATTTCTGGTTTCTGGCCCACCAGGCCCACTCCCCCTTTCCCTCTCTTTCTCTCGGCACAGCCCAACAGGCCGGCCCAAGAGCGCAAGGCGCAGGGCTCTCTCTCCGGCTGACAGCCTGGTCCCGCTGGTCAGCCCCACTCCCAACCGCCTCTCTCTTCTCTCTCTCGCTGCTGACTGGACCCCACCTGTCGGCACCATCCTCAACCTCCCTCTCCACTCTGTTCGCCCGAGTGCGCGCACGGACGCGTAGCGAGCGGCAACCGCCCGCACGAACCCCGCTCCCTCTCGCCCCGCGCCCACGTCCGAAGCGATCGACCGCAACCGCACGCTCCCAGGCGTTTTAAAGGAGACCGCCCCTTCTTCCCTTCTCTCCCTTTGCTCTCTGCTCCGCTGAACACGGGTCAAGCACGCTGCCGCCGCCGTCGCAGAGAGGTCCACCGGAGCGCTAATCCGCCTCGGTAAGTTCCGTTCCGTGTCCGCATCAATCCGACGAACGCCTCGGCCTAATCTCGCCCCCGTTCTCTCGTTGATGGCCACAGAACACACGCCGGTGCGAGCTCTGCCGACGCCGACCGCTGTTGCACACCGACCATCCGCACCGAGCCGTCTCCGTCCTCTACGTCGACTCAGTGAGCTCCGCAATCCATCTCTTTTCCTCCCTGAGCCTTTAATTTGGCGAATTGCGGCCCCTGTGGCACTGCCCGCGTGCACTCCGCGCCGTCGGCCATGGCACGCCGTCGAGCAAGCCTCTGCTCTCCTCTTAACACTCTAGCAAGAGCTCTGTTAGGTTTGTCTTCATCTCCTCTCTCTTCCCATGCCTCTAATTTGGCGATTTATGGCCTCTAGGACCTCACCCGCGAGAATCCCATGCCACCAGCTATGGCGCACCATCGCGCCGCCTCTACCCTCTTCCCTGCCTTCGTCTGAGCACACCATCGCGTTTGCCTCGCTCTCCTCTATCTCCCCATGCTCTCGGTCTGCAAAACCGTGGCCGAAAACGCCGGGCCCGTGAACTCCGGCGACCACCTCGATGCCGGCAATGGTGCGCCGCCGCATCCTCTGTCCCCTTCGGCCGACTCTCTCTCCCTTCTCCCCTCTGTTCTTTCTCGGCCGTCCGATCCCTTCTGTGCGGCCGGGATTAGATACCCCTTCGGGGTTAAGTGGACGGTCCACCGTGGACCCGTGAACCCTCGGTCCAGCGCTGAGTCAGCGGGTGCACGCACTGTGTGGTGCACCCCACCAACCCCGAGCCGCCGCGTGGCAGCCCTGTCGGCCCCACGCCACAGCTCTGGCGCCCTTCTCTGTTTACGCTTTCTCAGTTCAAAAAGCGTAATCATGTTCGGTTTATTTTATTTTGGAAAATTAAATGGAAATTCACTATTTACAGATTTGCCACTGCACTGTTTTGCTTATAAAAACTTTGTTTTAACTCCGATTTGAACGATTCGATTTGCGTTAGATTCGTAATGAAATTCTCTACATGTTAAACCCTCTGTTAGTCCTGTTTGAAACATTTAAATTCGAGGATAAGCTTAATTAATAAAGATGCTCTTGGAGAACTAGTTTAAATCATATCTTTTGCGTTTTAAATCCGATTTTCGTGAAATTCGCGTTGAAATGATCGTAGCAGTGCGTAGTATCTTTTTATAAATCTTTTATTTATGTTTACTGTTGCTGGTGTACTGTTCTAATAGTAGCTTTGTTTGCTTTGTATGAATGCAAATTGGAATGCGTGTTGTTGCAATGCCGTGATCGAGTTTAGACGGTGAGGAGTTTGGTTGTGACCAGGAGTTCTTCGACCAGCAGCAGGACCAGAAAGAGTTTGAGAACCAAGGCAAGTATAGCATGGGACCTACCTTGTTATCCTATTCACCATAATCATGATTTCATGTGCATGTGTTTAATTTGATACCCGTAGTATATTTCCCTAGAATTGAAATCCTTTACCTTGACTCCTACATATGGGTAGATGGCTAGTGCTATATGAAATGATACATGATCCCTGCCAAATGATACAATGTTTTGAATGAATTGGTGAATCTGTTTATGGCAATTGGAACATAACCTTTTATCTTAACTCACTGTTGACAAAAGCTGAGACTGACAGTGCTACCGTGAGAGCTACATGGCTCTAGCTTTAACTTAGTAATATGCTCTTTTCTAGCTCGTTAGCGGTTACCCGAAAGGGCGCATTAGGCTCTTATCGAGCTGGTTATAGTGCGGCCTCTGTCCGAGGTTGAGCATAGGCTGCGGTCTTTATGCTACTCGGAAGGGGGGCTCTATCACCCCTTGCCAATCCTGGCGCCCCTAATCTTGTTAGACGAGATACTATGAAAGGTTTCATAGTGAACCCCGCCCACTCACCTTGGCAGTGTTTATGGGAGTAATTAACCCGGGCATTCGGGCATCACGACTCACGGGTAACGATGCACAACCTCTGCAGAGTGTTAAAACTGATATATCAGCCGTGCTCACGGTTACGAGCGGCCCGGAAAACTGATGGTTTAACTAAATAACTTGACCAATCTTTATGTTCCTGTTGCTACTGTAATGAGGATGTTCATGTTCCTTTACACTTTGGCAAGGTTATAAGTGGGATCACTTGGGGCTTAAGCATACCTTGATGTTACTTAATAATAAAAGTTTGATTAACTAAAAGTGCTAAACGCAGTAAGCCAATGTCAACCTTTTGAGCTTCATAACCCCATGTTATACTGCTGAGTACGAATGTGCTCACGCTTGTTTACTTTTGAACTTATGGATAAAAATCCCGGATGGGTAACAGAAGCAGGAGGCTATGAGGACTATCCTGAAGATTTCTAGGCTTGGTCAACCAGTTGACCTTCCCTGTGAGATGGAGCCTTGAGAGCTAGTTGTATCTTCCGTTGTTTTATTTATTTATGTAATGGATCTATGTACACTATGTATTAAACTCTGTGATGGTACTTTGTAATTTGTGAACTTATGTGTGGATTACTTCCTGGGCACACATAATGTTATGCATCCTATTTCGTCCTAGAAATTGGGTGTGACAAAGCTTATGAACACCTTGTTGCATTTGAATGCTTGCATCCTCATATGTATTGTTGCACAAGTACTTAAATTCAATATTCATGCTTGTGTGGTGTTTTCTAGTGAATCTAAATGAATGATGATTGATCTACTAGCATGCATAGGTTGATTAGCTCTAACCCATGAACTTTTAAGTGTTTTTGGTTTCAAGTGGTGTCTAGCTAATCATGGTGCTAAGGGTGACTCTAAATTCCGCATTCCGATGGTATCACGCTTCAAAGGTCGAACTCTCACACCTTAGCATCATTTGGTAGCTATTTACTCCCCCACAATGCCTATCTATACATATGTGTAAATCTTGAACCAAACTCATGAAGCACATATGTAGGGGTAGCTAATAACTACCAAAACCGAAATTGAGCAACTTGTCCAAATCTTGAATCTTTGATTAAAATGCTTGGACAAGCAACTCAAGTTCAAAAATGATTATTTTCATATCTTTATGGAAGGGTTGTCATCAATTACCAAAAAGGAGAAGATTGAGAGTCTCCCATGTGTTTTGGTTTTGAGTAATTGATGAAACCCACCTAAGTACTAACCTTGATCTCTAAGTGTGAATCATGAGATAGGTTGGTACATGCCATGTGATGGAGCAAGGTGGATCATGTGAGGATGGCACAAACTCTAGCATGGTAGTGGAAAGGAAAATGGTGTGAAGGCAAAGGTGATTGCTAGGAACCATTTTTGGTTTGGTGATCAACACATCATAGAGGATGTGATCACGTTTAGGATAGATAGTCATACTATCAAGGAGGGAGCTCTTAAGTATGGTTACAGTTATCATGTGCCACTAGGTTCATCTGCATTGCATTTAAAAACAATTGAACCAAGTGAAACACCAACTTAATCCAAGATAATTGTGAACTAAAAGCTAACACACGAGCACAAGTGGATCACTTAGTGTTGGCTCTTGGAAGCTTGGAAGAAGTTGGGGAAGTGTTTGGGCAGCTGGATGCAGTCCGGACGCAGGGTCCGGACGCAAGAGTTCTGGCCGACCGAACCATCGGAGATGGGTCCGGAGGCAAACCCTTGCTGGCTGGCTGGAGGAGCAGTCCGGACGCAGTGTGTTGTCCGGACGCAGAGCTCCGGACACGCGTCCAGAGCCTGACGCTCTCTGTAACTCTCTGTGGAAGAGGGTCCAGACGCAGTATGATGATCCGGACCAAGGACCGGACTTGGGTCTGGAGGTGCTGAGGAGCTCAAGCGAGCTCTCAAGTGCGCTCAGGCGCCCCGGAAAATATTTCCGGACACAAGGAGTAGTGACTCCGAACCTTGTGAACAGGAGAGTCTGGAGCCACGTGGCAAGCTGCGGCGAAGGCGCGAAGCGGCTGTTCAAAAGGAGGCCCGACCAGACGCAGTTGCGATGGTCCGGACCTTGCGACCGGAGAGCTGAGCAGAGCCGTTGGCTCACTGCAGTGGTGGGTCCGGACGCTATTGATGGTCCGGACCCCCAGTGAAAAGTGCGTCCGGAGTGGGCGCAGAAAGCATTTTTCAGGGGCAAAACGGCTAGTGTTGAGTGTGGGCTATATAAGGTGATATAGCCGGCCCTTTGGGCATCTCTTGCACATTCACATCACTCATACTTTTGTGCTTGCTTGAGAAGCTTCCACCACTCATCCTCTAAACATATTTGACATATTCTAGAGAGATAGAGTGAATCCAAGTGCATTGTGTCGGGTACAAAGGTAAGGGGTACCCTAAACCTGCGACAAACTAACGCTCAACATAGCAACCATTTTTAAGACAGGATCCGATTAGCCGTTCAAACCGATGGAGAATGGGTCCATCACACAAAGGCCTCCCTCACCGGCAAGGGCAACCAGTCGTGGGCCGGCCCATTACTGGAAAAACAGACGGACGGGGGTCGAACGAACGACCCCCCGCCTCTACCTCGACTTACGTACAGGGGTCAAAAGAACGACCCCTCCGCCTCCGCCTCGACCCCAATTGACGGACAGGGGTCGAACGAACGACCCCACCGCCTCGACCCCTCGAATGACGGACAGGGGGTCGAACGAACGACCCCTGAGAAGGAAGCTCGACCGACTTACCTGCTCCTGGTATGGGTTAAAGGGGATCCAATGCGCCTACCTGCCCCCGCCTAACGCCATGTGATGGAGCAAGGTGAATCAAGTGTGGATGGCACATGCTCTAGCATGGTGGTGGAAAGGAAAATGGTGTGAAGGCAAAGGTGATTGCTAGGAACCATTTTCGGTTTGGTGATCAAGACATCATAGAGGATGTGATCACATTTAGGATAAATAGCCGTACTATCAAGGATGGAGCACTTAAGTATGATTACGGTTATCATGTGCCACTAGGTTCATATGCATTGCATTAAAATCAATTGAACTAGTGGAAACAACCAACTAAATCCAAGATAATTGTGAACTAAAAGCTAACACACGTGCACAAGTGTTGGGATCACTTAGTGTTGGCTCTTGGAAGCTTGGAGAAGTTGGAGAAGTGTTTGGCAGCCCAAAGGAGCTTCGGACAGAGGTCCGGACACAGGGTATGTGACCAGTCCGAACCATCAGAGATGGGTACGGAGGCATACCCTAGCTGGCTCGGCTGAGGAGAGGAGTTCGGACGCAGTTTGCTGTCCGGACGCACAGCTCCGGACGCAGGTCCGGAGCCTTGCGCTCTCTGTAACTCTCTGGAAAAGAGGGTCCGGACGCAGGGTGATGGTCCAGACCATGAACCGGACTTGGGTCCGGAGGTGCTAAGGAGCTCAAGCGAGCTCTCGGGTGTGCTCGGGCGCCCGGGAAAATATTTCCGGACGCAAGGAGCAGTGACTCTGGACCCTGTGAACAGTTGCGTCCAGAGCCACGTGGCGCGCTGCAGTGCGCGCGGGAAGAAGCAAGTTCAAACGGAGGCTCGACCAGATGCATGTGTGATGGTCCGGACTGCACCTTGGGTGCGTCCGGACCCTGCGACCGGAGGCTGGAACAGAGCCGTTGGCTCTCGGCTGGAAGAGGGTCCGGACGCTGTTGATGGTCCGGACCCCCAGTGAAAAGTGTGTCTGGAGTGGGCGCAGAAAGCGTTTTTCAGGGACAAAACGGCTAGTGTTGAGTGTGGGCTATATAAAGTGATATGGTCGGCCCTTTGGGGCATCTCTTGCACATTCTACTCACTCACACATTTGTGCTTGCTTGAGAAGCTTCTACCACTCATCCTCTAAACATATTTGACATATTCTAGAGAGATAGAGTGAATCCAAGTGCATTGCTTTGTTGATTGCATACTAGTGGCACTTGGTGATCGCCGTCATCGCAGAGCTCTTGTTATTCTTGGAGATTGCCATCTCCTAGAAGGCTTGGTGCGACGAGGATCGTTGAGCGGAGGAAGGTGATTGTTTCCGGCTCCGATCGGTGGCTTGTGAGGGGTTCTTGAACCTACCCCGCGGGAGTTCACGAAAGGTATCTCTAGTGGATTGCTCGTAGCTCGGGGATCCCCATCTTGTGTTGGTTGTGCGGCACCCTTGAACGGTTTTGGCTTTGATTGCCAATTAGCGCGTGAAGCTCCAAGTGGGTGTATCACTACAACGAGGACTAGCTTGTTGGCAAACAAGTGAACCTCGGTAAAAAATCATTGTGTCAACTTGTCTCTACCGAGGATTCATATTGTGATTTCTTATCTATTGGTTCATCCCTTTGTGGTGGTATAACCCTTCTATCTCTAGCTTTGTATTACTTTCTTTCATTCTTGCAAATTAGAGATTCTAGCTTAGGTTGTGTAGCTTAGCTGAGTAGCTCTAGTTGTCTAGCCCTTCGGCGAGCACACTCGCCAGCGAGGGAGCCGGCAACGGCACACTCCTTTCCTTCTCCGGCCGGTAGGTATCGGCCGCCGCCGCTGCACTCCGTCTCACGGTGCGGGGAAGAAAGGGAAAGGGAAAGAACGAAATGAACTAGGGTTTGGGGCCGGCTCGTCTGGCTGCTGGGTTTTTGATCCTGCGAAAACGCCGCGCAGCCGTCCGATCTAGGATCCCTAGATCCTACGACCCCGGCTGCCTCCCACTCGGATGGGCTAGAAACAGCCCAGGCGGGGCAGCAAAATCCCAGCCCAGGCCCACATTGCGGCCTGGGCGGAAGGGGGGAGCCCGGAGCACGGGTGGGCTCGGCCGATTTGGCCTTCCTGGCTGATTCAGTTGCCCAGGCCCATGAGTGAATCAAATGGTTTTCCATTTTTATTTTTCCAGAAATCATAATGAATTCGATATTTGAATGCAATTTTGAATTGCATTTTGATGAAAATTTCTATGTAAAATTTTATCCAACGATAAATTTATGTAAAATTTCTATAAGACGAAATATGACTCCCAAGGGAATATTGAAAGACACAAAGCGCGACTTGTGGCTAAGGGTTTTACCCAAAGAGAAGGGATTGATTACAAAGAAACCTTTTCCCCGGTTTCTTGTAAAGATTCTTTCAGAATTATTATGGCACTTGTGGCTCACTATGATCTAGAATTACATCAGATGGATGTAAAGACCGCATTCCTAAATGGGAATTTGGATGAAAATGTCTATATAGCACAACGGAAAGGTTTTGTCGTAAAAGGAAAAGAAATTATGGGATCTCGTCTGAAAAGATCCATTTATGGTTTGAAACAAGCTTCGAGATAGTGGTACTTGAAGTTTGATAAAACTATAAAAGGTTTTTGGTTTACAGAAAATGTTGAGGACAATTGTGTCTATGTGAAATTTAAGAATAATAAATACATATTCCTGATCCTATATGTAGATGATATCTTACTTGCTAGTAGTGATGTCAATCTACTATTGGAGACGAAGAAATTCTTGTCCTCGAACTTTGATATGAAAGATCTCGGTGAAGCTTCGTTCGTTTTGGGAATTGAGATTCATCGAGATAGAAGAAAAAGGGTATTGGGATTGTCGCAGAAGGCATACATAGAAAAGGTTCTGAAGAAATTTAGTATGCATGCGCGTAGTCCATCTCCTGCTCCAATTGTCAAGGGCGATAAATATGGGGAACATCAGTGTCCCAAGAACCAATATGAAATTGATCAAATGAAAGCGGTACCGTATGCTTTGGCAATTGGAAGTTTGCAATATGCTCAAATGTGTACGCGCCCTGACATAGCTTTTGTTACCGGGTTACTTGGCAGATATCAAAAGAATCTAAGAATTGAACATTGGAAATTAGTGAAGAAAGTCTTGCGTTATTTGCAAGGTACGAAAGGTCTCATGTTGACATATGAAAAATCTGATTCCCTGCACATAGAGGGGTATTCAGACTCCGATTATGCTCGAGATGAAAGAAAATCCCCATCGGGATATATATCTTTACTCTCGCTAAAGGAGTGATATCATGGAAAAGTTCGAAACAAACAGTGACTACATCCTCGACAATGTACGCCAATTTTGTAGCTTGTTATGAGGCCTCGGGGCAGGTAAATTGGTTAAAGAAATTTGTACCTGGATTGAAAATAATTGAAAGTATAGAAAGACCGATGTGGTTGTATTGTGATAACAACCCAGCGGTAGAATATGCTCACAACAATAGGTCAAGTGGTGCTGCCAAACACATTGACATAAAGTATTATGTTGTGAAAGATAAACTTCGGGATCATATCATAAATCTTGAGCATATATGAACAGAAAAGATGCTAGCGGATCCGCTCACAAAAGGCCTTCCACCCAGTGTGTTCGGGGGACACATAGCCGGCATGGGTTTAAAGGAGAGCCTATGATTCCCGAACAACAAGAAGGGCCCAGAATAATGAAAACTTTGTTCCAAAATAGAAAGGTGTGTAGTAGCTGTCAGTCTAACGGCATGAATTGCTGTGACGATGAAGCATGCTCTATATACTGATCTGTGATGGAATAGAATGGTTGAAATATTGAACTCGAATGAGAATTGAAGTATGAATAAGAATTGTGTGAGATCAAGGGGGAGAATGTTAGAAGTTGATCTCCCACCGTTTAGACCCAACGGCCTAACGGGCCTTAGATCTGCGCCCTGATTGGGGGCACCCAACCTTGTGGTTGGTGGGCCCCCGTTGCACAACGCTATATATAGATGAGGTGGGGGCCGGGGCGCTTAGTACGACGTACGAGGTTCACCGAGCCGCCAGTTCCCCACCGACACTCTAACCCTAATCCGATTTGAGGGGCGCTACTAGCGACGGGAAGTACCACTGACGCCGGCGAGCACCCGGATGCAGGCGTCTTCTACGCATACTGCGACCGCTGACGCCTACGCCGACGACCATGACGGGTAGCGGCTCCACCGGCACCAACCCTACCGGCGCCGCCACCGCCGCTGCACCTCCCGTCGACTCCTCTGGTCGGTGCTCTACCTCTCTCTCCTCTCTATCTGTGCATCTCATGAACTGCATCTATTATCTACCGAACTGTTGTTTCCCTAATGGATCCGCTCCTAGACGATCCTATGAAACTAACAAAATGTTGATCACTTGTTGTTGTACATATACGGTACACACTAGTGCACCGTAGCATGCGTGATATATCCCTCTTCCATTCCTAGGACAAAGTGTCACAACACAGAGAACATTCCAGACACTGTTCCGCTGCTAGTTGCATTCTCATCTCATAACTCCGCGCGCATGGAGAAGCGAGAGGGCAGGTGCCTCCGGAGCCCTTGTCGTTCGAGACCTTGCACGGGGGATCGGCAATTAGGTTTTTGGGGAGCGTCTACGCGACTGCCCAATGCCGCCGCCATTCATTGTCGTCATCGCCGTCCGTTTTCTTCTTCCCGGAGGAGACGCTCCCGCTGCTACCGTCGTCGTCTTCTTCGTGGTGGTTGCTGCCGCCATCGTCGTCTTCTTCCCGGAGTCGCCGCTGTCGCCGATCGTCTTCTTCCCGGAGGTGATGCTGCCGCCGTCTTCCTCCCGGTGATCGTCGGCGTCGTCTTCTTCTCGGTGGACAGTACACCTTCGTCCTCTACGTCATGACTATCGAGGTTGGTCAAAGTTCTGGATCCTCGGACGCTGCGCGGATGAACGGGTATGTTCATCTCATCATGTCTCTGTTTTCCGTCGTATAGTTTTTACATGTTTCAATAGTTCTGCCATGTTGTTTCATCAGTTGTAGCGAGTCTGTTTCACATGCTTTGTTGTGTCGGTTCGTAATCTGTATGCTCTCTGTTCCTGCTAGTTTTGTGCTTTGCATATCTGTTTCAGTGTTTCTGTTATGTTATTTCATATGCTGCTGTGTTTACGTTTCAGTAGCTCTGTTTCATCGTTTCATATGCAGTCCAGTAGTAGTTGTTGTCATGATATATATGTCATGCTTTTATGTTTTGTTATATATATCATGTTTATATGCTTTTGATATCAACATGTTTCATATGGTTATGAATACGGTTGATGTCATGATCTCAACTTTAAATATTATTTTATATCATCATCTATAGTTAATTTACGGAATTAAAATAACATGGAAATTGCCTAATATTCTAACATATGGAGCACCGAACAAGGTCGTCTTAATGCAACCTTTGCTGGATCATCCTATCAAAAGACATCTTGTTTCAATATTATATAAAAATAAACAGCCAATATCGACGCAACAGCGGGACATAGGAGGTGGCCTTGTGTCTTCGTGGTTGCCTGGACGAGCCCTTTGGTGGCTTCGACGTTGGACGCAATCAGGTTGTCGTCGAAGAGTTTGTCAAAAGCCTCTAGCTCTAAAGCGAATGGCTAGCATGAGGCTGTTTGGGAGGCTCACGAATCAACAGAGAGTACTTTTTACGCGTCACTTTGTTAATGAAGCTGTTGAAGCGACGTTTAGCAGAGTCGTAGTTGTTTACGGTGAGGTGAGTATCCATCGGCGGTGAACTAAGAGTGTCAACATCCATTATGAGATCAACATCCATTATGAGATCGACATCCATAATGGAAACCTAGATGGAAACCTAGCGGGTAAATAATTGCCGCACTGCGCACATATCGATCTAGTGTGTTTATACTGACCCGCTCAAATTAAAAAAAGGGTTTCGTAGTAGTCTATGGCTGAACCTATACATCACCTAGTTTTTGCTTAATAACTATATTAATTAGCTTGACCATGTTTTATCACAACTCAAGAAACTCACGAGGCAGATCGATAGAACGAAGTTACCAGCCATTAATTAATAATTAATAATCTAAATATATATGGCATAAATTAATATATAATGTATAATAATGGTTGTCCCAAAATTAAGTATAAAGAGTCGTAGTAGCAGAGTAGCATTGTTACATGACGAAGCTTGCTTGCATTACAGTGGGCATCGAAGGAGGCTAGATTACAGACAGACACCCTGGCATGATTTTACATGGATTGGAAATGAATGCTACTATCTCCTTAGCCGGAGAGGGCGCTGGTGTTGTAGACGAGGAGAGCGCCGCCGCCGAGGAGCCCAGCGAGGGTGACGGCCCAGATCAGAAGCCCAGTGGTTCCTGTAATGAGGTCCAAGTATACGTACCCACATCACATACTTTTATTTTTAATTCCATCCAACTCTGTGTGCTGATATTATATAATACAATAAATGTATTAATTAATAGTGCGAAATATAGAATATACGTCATATATTCGATATGCAGTGTGCATATATGAGGTTAACAAAATCTACTATGACAACATTTCAGGGTGCACTTCAACGTGGAGAAAATATTGGTTTAGGAGTTCAACACGATATATATATATATATATATATATATATATATAAAGACCCTACTATTTAGGGTGTTTTTTATAATAGCCCAGCATTTTATTCTGGTGAGTCTAGTAGTAATAATTTATTACCTGAGTCTAGCAGTAATAATTTATTACTTTCTAGGCTCACCGGAATAAAAACAACTACTTTCTATAGCGATGGTGCTAAATTATTACTGTTGGACTCACCGTAACACTGGAACAACATTTTATTACTTTCTAGGCTCACCGAAATTATTACTTTTGGACTTACCGGAACAAAATGTTAAACCGTAGGGTGCTAAATACTATTTAATAGCGAGGCATCTAAATAATATATAAGTGTTATTATGCACCCTAGGCGTAGAATAATTATACTACACCTAACTGTTGTACTGAAAGAAATTCAGTGCAAATCAATAATCGTGTGTGTCAGTATTATTCAGCATTAATGATAGTGACGCATTCGGCTTACTATCATTCAGTATTTCTAGTCAATTTCAGCTATTCACCTAGAGTTTAGAATAACGTTGTCATATATAGCTACATGCTTGTATGAGCAGTTGAGCACACTGTATTATTAATTTTGGACACGTGAGTATAGAATTACTGTACTTACCACCGACGTAGACGTCGCCGCTGGGAGACCAATCGTTCTCGTTGTAGATTGGGCTGTAGATTGATTGCCAAAAACACAGTCCAATCAAATACTATATATATCAAATATAACATCCACACAATTATGTACTCGTGCCTATATAGAGAACATATATATTTTGATTTTCAGCTGATGAGTGGCTCACCTGTATCCGTCGACGTTAGCGCCGTACTTGTCGACGAACTGGTACACGCCCTTGCCCTGCATCATATATATAGCAACCACCATGTCCAAAATTAAACGAAAATAATTCCAACTCCATCTACATCAGGCCATGCGTGTGGTTAACTAAATTAAGTACAACCATGCCTCAAATTTTGCCTCCTTCAAATTTTAACATTTATTTTTAGCATCTCTTCCAAGAGTCTTTCTAAGGTTTATTCTTCAAATCATCATTTAGACAGAGCTATTTGCATAAAAGTAACTTTCTATATCTTTTCAGTCTCAGAAGTTTTTCTATGTCTGGGTGTACTTCTAGAGAGTCATTTCTGCTCTCTATGTTTAGCTAGCGAGAAATCTGGAATAAAAAAATACTATATCTAAATAGTCAATTAAAATATATCTATTTCTGACAATTCAAAAGTATATATACAAAGTCTCATTGCTCTTATTATACGTCCGAATAAATCTTCTGGTGAATTTAATTAATTAATTAATTAATTATTAACATATATATGTCTCGTCGTCGTAAATCCAACCGGCCGGGGAGTCATAAAACTAGCTATATAGAAACATATGTGCTCACCTTGCCCTTTCTCCCGTTGGCATCGACATCGACGGTGAGGCCACCTCCAATCCCTGCAGATCGACATACGTAACATGCATGCACATGCACCTCGGAAGTCAGAAACCAACACACACATCTCAAAGTCTCAACTAAAGCAGTACGTGGCTGAGATCTGATCGATACGATACAGGAACTCATGCAGCATGGCATCACGCACCGTAGGGCTTGTCGGTCTTGAGCTTCTTCTTGGCGCCGCTGCAGACGACGGCGAAGGAGGAGGCGCGGCGGCCGAGGGACGGCGGCAGGCCCTGCGCCCTGGACGGAGCCACCAGAGCTGACGAGGAGATCATGGAGGCCGCCATTGCTTGCTAGCTGTGTGTGTGTGCTTTGGTGCTAGCTTTTGCTGATAAATGGATGGATGGATGCGGAGCCCCCAGGTCGTTAGCTGCCGACCCCATATACCTGTGCCGGGGACGACAGGTGTGACCACCGGCGCGCCACGTGGCGGGACGCGAGTGGCTGGACCCCGATATCCCTGGCCCACAACGTTATCCTGTGAGGATTTTTGTGTGAACGCCAAGAGTTTCGTCTCGCTGGCCGGATATATAGGAGGGGAATTTTTGTGACGGAGGCGTGTGCTTGCTTCTTCGCCGTGAGACAATCAACAACCTGTGGTGCCCGGGGCCAGGGTGCCAGTGTCATGCATGCAGACGTTTTTTTCTTTTCACATGCATGCACAAATAGTGCCACCTGGACCTGGTGCAATGCATGCAAATAATCCGCTCTAGCTAGAGCAACTCCGACGATTTTATAAATGGACTTTGCATTCTTGTTTTTACAAAAAAAAATCTAAAAAACTTTTATCAACGGTTTGTCAAATGGGCTTTGCATTTTTGTTCACTTGGCAATTTGCTGGGAACTAGCATATATGCCAACCGTGGATTGGGCTTGGCACCGGTACCCCGCGCGGTTTCTTTCCCCCTGTCCGCGTCTTTCCGCTCGCCGCCGCAATTTTGGTCCACGATTTTGGTAATTGTCAAGTCAATTTTGTCAAACCGTTAGAGATTGACTGTTTTTATCTTTGCCATATTCATTTGGGACCTGATAAACTCCCAATTTTATACCAATCAAAATATACAAAATCATTGGAGTGTTGTTGCTCTGACATGAGGATGATGCAGCTAAGGCCTCCTTTCAAACACAAGGATTTTTCTTCTGTGTTTTTTTAGTAAAATAAACTCATTCTCTGTGTTTTTTTATGAAAATATATATATATGATTTCACTGCAAATCTGTCGCTCAAGACCAAAAATCCCAGTCCATAGCTTTGCCGCTGTCATTTAGGGCAGGATTGCGCGGCTGCATACCAAGGGTCCCGGCTGTGATGACTGATGAGTGATGACTGCCAGCCCGAAAGAAGGTCGTTAGACCGGATGTGGAGATGATGGTCACAAACGGCGGAGGACGGCAGCGACATGAGAGCGACACATCCAGTTTCCGCCACGGCGACCTATGGCATCATTCGAATACACTCACTCGACGGATAATTTCATATAGAAGAATGTTCACCTTTCTAATGGACGCAAACATTAGGTTAGACTTTAAAATTGACTAGCTTAAAGGTTCATAATTTTTCTGAGTGAAAGCAGTTTATTTTCTAAGGTCAAATCAGGTTTTTAGTATATTTTTTAAAGGTATATATTTATTCTAGAAAATATTATTAGTATAATTTTTTGGGAAAAAATTTCTACATTTTTTTTATCAAGGATTAATTTATCTTATTGAACAGAAAGTTCAATTTATCTTCTCCGTAGCTGATGTGACTGATATCGCTCGTAGCTGACGTGACATCATCAGCCAGGACGACTGACATGTTGCCACATTAGTTAAAAACAGCTTGAAAAGTTAGAGAGGTCTAAAATTCTGGTTTGGTAGTTGAGGGAAATAGAAAATTTACCAGTCACGTTACAAATACCGCCCAACGCACTTCTTAATCATGAAAGCACATCATCATATTATCAGTTTGCGGTTGACCATGTTCTCTTAGGACTTCATCATACTGTTATTTTGGTCTAGCATGTATGTTTTCATTGAGCCCTCTTTACCATTACATGTTTTTTTAGGTAACCGGCATCTGCGCCCTTTGCTGCTGCACATACAAAGTATTTATCTCTACAACTAAAACATACGGAAGACTGCGTGGGTGAATCGATTCACCCGGCAACCTTAGTGCCGCCCACGACCCCAGCAACCGCCTCCACGCCCGCCTCAACACTCCCTCCACCTCGACACCCCCTCCACGCCTGCCTTCCTCCCCGGCCCTCCACGCCTCCGAGCCGCCGCCCGCCGCCTCCCCCCTGACGCTCGCCTTCCTCCACGGCCACGCCGCGGGGACGACCGCCCGGCCCCGACACCCGGCGCGGACGACCGCCGCCCGCCTTCCTCCCCGGCCCCGACACCGACGCCCGCCGCGCCGACGCGACGCCCGCCGCGGACGTTCGCCTCCACGGCGCAGCGGACGTTCGACTCCAAGCACGACTCCTCCCCGGCCCTGGCCCCGGCACCGACGCCAGCCTCCACGCGCCGACGACTCCTCCCGGCCAAGTTTTGGTTGTAAGTGTGTTCCTGTAAGGACCTGATTGGCCTAGAGGAGGGGATGAATAGGCATATTTAAAATCCACTTAACAACTTGCTGTCAGTAGAGGCCGGCACTGCTGGCCTGAGAGGAGCAGTGCTGGTCACCTGAACAGAATGAAACACAATTCAAAATATAAACCGAGAATGGAAAATGTGCTTGAATAGAAACCGTCCTAGAGGTATAAGGAACCTCTAGTACCACCTAAAAGTGGTAGCAACACAACCACCGAGTAGATCGGGTCCAAACCCTAGAAATCACCTTGCACATAAGATATATGAAAGTAAAGTAACAAGCACACGGTGACACACGATTTGACCCGTGGTTCAGTTCGCCACCAAGGCTTGCCTGCGTCCACGTTGTTGAGGTGCGCCACACAAGGCTCAAGCTCGACACACAAGGCTAGCTCTTTCCTCGGTCTCAAGTCAAGAGAATGAACCCTTGAGATGAGAGAAGTGTATTAGCAAATGATGGGTGATACAAACTTCCCTACGCTGCCACACGAAGGAGGCAAGCTCAAGGGCAACCTCTAGCCGGCTAGGAGCAAAGCTCCAAGAGTAAAGAACTCAAACCGCCGGCCACCACGCAAACCAAATGCTTGTAGGAGTGAAGATCCGAGGGAGAAGCTTCTTCTCAAAGCTTGGAGGCTCAATCTCTCAAAGAATGATTGGAAATCAATGGAGGAGAGTGGATGAGCACCAAGGGAGAAGGGAGAGCAAGAGAGGAGCTTCTCTTTCTGCTCTTGCGAAAAGTGAAAGTGAGAATGGCAGAACTAGCCGTTGGGGGTGAGTGAGGGGTATGAAATACCTCCTCACTGTCCACTGGCTGAACGGCCTAGAGGCCAGCACTGCCGGCCTGGGCAGAACAACAAGGAATGATCTTCAATTTAGTTGGCTGATTTTCCCACTATGTCTGTGGAGGTGTGATGTATTTGTAGATATGCATTTGGTTCACTTGTTGGCATGCGTGTTGAATCCCTCTTAATAGTACGACATACCTAACTCAAATTCAAAGTATAAAAGAATTTAAACCCTTTGAGCTTGTTGCCATGCACTTTTGTAATTGGAGGGGTCCGCCAACCTGTTCATCAACCTCCTTAATTTTAACCTGCTTGTCATACTCACAAAGTCTCATTAGTTTCCTAAATATGTTGTCATGTCACCAAAACCCACTTTAGGGCTTGATTGCACTTTCAATCTCCCCCTTTTTGGTGATTGATGAAAACACACTTAGAACTTACAAAAGTGAATAATAATCTGAGACAATGCAAGTCATGGGTGTAGGAGCTCCTCCTAAATGTGTGAATAGGAATTTGAATTTCCAAACTAGGTATGAAAGGCCAATATTCACACATTGGAGTGAAGTAGGGCTCCCCCTATATCCATGGCTGTTGTGGGGTGCTGAAACGGTGTCACAAATATATACATGATGTGTATGAACCTGTCTCAAACACAAACCAGAGTTGCTTGTTGTCATAGCAGTCCGACACTGTTGGCCTAGCTGCTGGCAGCAAGCCTGCGGAAGCTAAAGCATGACCACACAGCACAACATAAATAAAAGATAGATGCATACTAAGACAAGCATGATATATATGAGAGAGTACATGTCCACAAATGACACAAATAAAGTACTTAAGTAACAATATTACAATAAAATAGTTTCATGTTACTCTCTCATCTCACAAACTAAAAGCTAAGATAACTAGTAGGTGCTGCTCCTCCATGACCGTCGAAGATTTGTTGTAGCCCCTTCACTTAGTAATTCTCCCCCTTTGGCAACAAGTCACCAAAAAGAGAAAAGAACAAAAAGAAAAGAGAGTACAAGCTAGTCGTTGTCCTCCTCCATATGGTCATCGTCGTTGTCTCCATCATCATCTTCATCATCATCATCATCTGGAGAGCCTGTGAAGTGAACACTGAGAGCAGATGCACGCTTGATGCATCGTCGAGTCCGGGGCTGCTCAACCTCCTCCTCATCCTCATCCTCCTCTTCATCATCATCACCCTCATAGGTGGACTCCTCACTGAGCTCTGGAGGTGGAGTAGGAGGGTCAATCTGTCTAAGCCCTTGCTCCTTTCGGAGCTCTCTGATCTCAAGCCTAGTCTGGTAAGAGTGATCGTTTGCATAGCAGATGTCAGCAAAGATCTTATTTAAGATCCTACCAAGCTTGCTCTTCTTCCTGCATCTGCTAGCTGCTGCACCTGAAGACTCTGGAAAGTCTTAGGCTGCTACCCTGGTGCTCTCTCTGGGAGGAGTGTTCACCTCCTGAACAACTGTAGAGTGAATGACCTTCTCTGCTCTGTAAGGCTCATGAACTGTATCCTTGTTGTAGATCCGGCCAGTCACCATCTCAATGATGAACATCAGGTAAGGGGCATAGGGAAACCCCTTTCTAGCATCTCCGGCTACAATGCATATCTCATCCCATAAGAATCTAGCCACTGAGAAAGGTGGTGCTCCACCTCTCATCCTTCTTAACACATTTTTGGATGTGTTGTAGAGGTTTGAAGCAGATCCCATCTTGGGATAGAGAGTGGTCCTGAAAAGGTTGTTCAGAATGTAATACTTGCTCCTCAAACCTTTTATCAGACCATCTGTATACTGAGGGTCAATGTAGAGCTGTGAGATCTCCTTTATGGTTAGCCCTCTTTCATCATGTATATTAGTACACTCTCTGTCGTCCTCTCCAAAGCTAAGAAGACGAGCGAAGGACACATAGTCCAACCTGTAGTGCATCCCCTCAGTCATCCAATGCATCACCAAGTTCTCTCTGTCAAGAAAGTAAGTAGCATAGAACTGGTGAATGATCTCTGTGTTCTAGTTATACTGGAAACCCATCCAGTGATACATACCAAGCTGCCTGCACTCATCAATGACCCTGTTAAACACAGGATCTTCCTTGTTTTCCAAGTGCTCCCAATCAACATACTTCATCTTAATGATCTTGGGCTTGGCAACTTGAAAGAGGATGGTGGTGTAATAGTCAGAATGAAAGACATTCCAGAACCTATAGTCCACCCTCATATCCTTAGGCTCATCATAGGGATTGATGGCCCTTTGCTCCTGGACTGACCGCCACTGATTCTGATAGTTGACTCTGACTCTGGCGAGATTGTCCTGAGGCTCTCTGACAAGAACATCCTCTGGGTGATCAATAAGAAAAGAGCCATCAAACATACCCAGATCAGGGGGTGTCTCAGGACAGACATCCTCCCCCAATGTCCTTCCAGCCATCTGTAGTTCACTCTCCTGCCTTATCCTCTGCCTAGGATTCATGCCATCATCAAATCCTCCTCTGCCACCTCTGACAGATCGAATCTTTTGCCTTGGCCCCTTTCCTCTAGCACCTCCACTCGATCCACCGGCGTCCATCTATGCATTTAAAAGGAGAAGAGGTTAAGTTTCTGCACTTAGAATAGTGACTGAAACTCTAGTGGAGAGATTTAACCAAAAATTAGGGTCAATAGACGATTGTAGAAGCATATGCATGGGTGTTGCCACCCAGGGTCCGGCACTGCTGGCCTGGTGTAGACAACACCAACACATGCTTCATCACTCCTCCATTGAAACTAAGTTTTGACCAAATCTAGCTACTAGAGATACATCACCATACATAATGCAACTACTAACAACCTGAATCTCATCTCAAGAACCATACATTGCATAGATCGACCCAAGTTAGGGTTTCGCGTTATTACCATTGAAAGATAGGGGTGAGGATGAAGAAGGTCGGGCTTGAATGTAGCTTGACGCAGGGAGGAAGATCCTCCACACCTCCTCCAATGGCAACACCTTCAAAGGGGCAGCACTGCCGGGAAGAGGAGAGGGACCTCCGGGCTCCTTGAGTCACCTTGGGGTTGAAAGAGGAGAGGGAAAGAGTTTCTGTTGAAAGGGTATGACCTGGGATGGAGTCCCCTCAGGTTGGGGAGAGAAAATAAAGCAAAACCCGAGAGCTAGGACTTGGGCCCGACAGGCTCGGGTCCCTTAAGTCCCGGCACTGCCGGCCTCCCCGGCACTACTGGCCTAGGGGCCGGCACTGCTGGCCTAGCCAGGCAGTGATGCACTATGACACATTTGTACTAAATATTTATGCAATTGTGGACACATACCCCTTGCCATGTGCTGGTCAGTAAGCACATCAACAATCATACTATGACCAACACATTCAAGTTTCTTTCAAAATTGGTTTTGAAGCACATAATTGAAACTTTTCAAAGTTTTGCCTAAGTCACTAGGTGGACAAACAAGTGTGTGCTATAGTTCAAACCACATTACAAGAATCAAGTATATTTAGCTCACTACACAAAGCACAAAACCTTGTCTCATCGAGAGGCTTGGTGAAGATATCGGCTATTTGCTTATCGGTGCTCACATGGCGAGTTGCGATATCTCCTTTTAATTCGTGGTCTCTCAAGAAGTGATGACGGATGTCTATGTGTTTGGTTCTAAAGTGACTAACCGGGTTATTTGCGAGTTTGATGGCACTCTCGTTATCACACAAGAGAGGTATCTTGGTGAATTGACATCCGAAATCTTTTAAGGTTTGCCTCATCCAAAGTAGTTGAGCACAACAAGCACCGGTTGCAACATACTCGGCCTCGGCGGTGGAAAGGGCTACATAATTTTTCTTCTTAGAACTCCAAGACACTAGGGACCGTCCAAGGAATTGACACGTCCCCGAAGTGCTTTTTCGGTCTACCTTGCAACCGGCGTAATCAGAATCCGAATACCCAAGTAGATCGAACTTAGAGCCCTTAGGATACCATAAGCCAAGGTTAGGAGTGAAAACTAGATATCTCAAAATTCTCTTAACGGCCATTAAATGGCACTCTTTCGGGTTAGCTTGAAATCTAGCACACATGCACACACTAAACATTATGTCTGGCCTAGATGCACATAAGTAAAGGAGAGATCCAATCATGGAGTGATATACCTTTATGTCCACGGATTTCCCTCCTTCATCAAGATCAAGATGTCCATTAGTTGGCATGGGAGTCTTGATTGGCTTAGCATTGGCCATGTCAAACTTTCTCAACATATCATGGGTGTACTTGGTTTGGCATAAGAAAGTCCCTAACTTGAGTTGCTTGATTTGAAATCCGAGGAAGAACTTTAGTTCACTCATCATGGACATCTCAAATCTCTTAGTCATGATCCTACTAAACTCATCACAAAATGATTGGTTAGTACTACCAAATATTATGTCATCGACATATATTTGGCACACAAAGATTTCTTTATCAAGTTTACGAGTGAAGAGGGTAGGATCCGCTTTGCCTATTTCAAAGTCATGTTTGAGTAGAAAATCCTTAAGGCATTCATACCATGCTCTTGGTGCTTGCTTAAGCCCATAGAGCGCCTTATGGAGCTTGAAGACATGATGAGGGAACTTGGGATCTTCAAAGCCCGGTGGCTGCTCAACATAGACCAACTCTTGGATTGGGCCATTGAGGAATGCACTCTTCACATCCATTTGTTGAAGCTTGAAATCATGATGGGCGGCATAGGCCAAAAGCATTCGAATTGCTTCAAGCCTAGCCACCGGTGCATATGTCTCTTCAAAGTCCAAACCCTCCACTTGAGTGAATCCTTGAGCCACCAATCTTGCCTTGTTCTTTGTCACCACACCTTGCTCATCTTGCTTGTTGCGGAAGACCCACTTGGTTTCAATCACATTTGTGTTGGGTCTTTCCACCAATGACCAAACTTTGTTCCTTTCAAAGCTATTTAGCTCTTCTTGCATATCCATCACCCAATCCGGATCATCTAGAGCTTGATCAACCTTGAGAGGTTCCAAAGAGGAGACAAAAGAGTAAAATTGACAAAAGTTTTCCAAATGTGAATGAGTAGTTACCCCCCTTCGAAGACTCCCAAGTATATTATCAACAGGGTGATCCTTTTGAATTGTTTGCCTCAGCCTTGGGTGTTCTGTGGCTTCTTGTTGATCAGCTTGGCCATCATTGTACCCATACTCTTCAAAGATAGGTTGTAGGTTTCTTGGAGTTGTTGGTGAAGTGGCTGCTGCCTGTCTGCTTGGTCTGGTAGTGCCGGCCACAGGGGCTGAGCCCTGACCAAGGGGCACTGTTTGCCCATCTTCTTCAAGTCTTGGGGCAGTGGCTTCATCACCTTGAGGTTCAATAGCTGTGGCTTGGATTTCTTGTGGCCAAATGTCACCAATAGCCATATTCTTGATTGCTTCACATGGTGGTTCCTCATTACCTACAATCACTTGATCAATTTGCTCTACTTGAGAGCCATTAGATTCATCAAATGTCACATCTATCGCGATTTCAATTTTCCCTAAGGTCTTGTTGAATACACGATAGGTATGCTCATTTGATCCATAACCAAGAAGAAAACCTTCATCAACTTTAGGTGCAAATTTAGAGGTTTTGAGTTTCTTGTTAAGTATGAAATACTTGCACCCAAAAACTCTAAAGTAAGACACCTTTGGTTTGTTACCGGTTAGAAGTTCATATGAAGTCTTCTTTAAGATCTTGTGTAGATAGAGCCGGTTGATGGCATGGCAAGCGGTGTTGACGACTTCAGCCCAAAAGATATCCGAAGTCTTGTATTCATCTAGCATCGTGCTTGCCATGTCAATGAGTGTCCAGTTCTTCCTCTCTACTACACCATTTTGTTGAGGGGTGTATGGAACTGAAAACTCATGCTTGATGCCCTCATCATCAAGAAACTCCTCCACTTGAGTGTTCTTGAACTCGGTTCCATTGTCACTACGAACTTTCTTGATTTGGAAGCCGAATTCCCTTTGTGCTCTTCTAATGAAGGTTTTCACCTTATCTTGCACTTGTGCCTTATCATATATGAAAAACACCCAAGTGAAACGAGTAAAATCGTCAACAATAACTAAACCATGTTTGTCACCGCCAATGCCTATGTAGGCCACCGGTCCAAAGAGATCCATGTGAATTAGCTCCAATGGTTGCTTGGTGGAGACAATGCTCTTTGGTGGGTGAGGTGCACCTACTTGCTTTCTGGCTTGGCAAGCGCTACAAATTCTATCCTTCTCAAAATGAACATTGGTTAGTCCAAGAATGTGTTCATATTTTAGGAGTTTGGCCAAGTTCCTCATCCCAACATGGGCTAGTCGGCGATGCCATAGCCAACCCATGCTAGATTTTGCCACTAAACAAGTCTCAAGCTTAGCTTTACTTTGTTGAAATCAACTAGGTAGAGCTTGCCCTTCAAACGACCCGTAAAGACAATAGAGGAATCCTCCCTCTTAAAGACTTCTACACCCTTATCCGTAAAGAGACAATTGAAGCTCATCTCACACAATTGAGAAATGGACAACAAGTTGTAACTTAACGAATTCACATGTAATACATTTGAGATAGAATGATCAAGAGTAATAGCAACTTTACCAAGTCCAATCACTTCCCCTTTTGAGTTGTCACCAAAGATGATATTCTCACTTGCATTTGAAGTTGGGGAATATGATGAGAACATACTCTTTCCTCCGGTCATATGATTTGTACATCTACTATCAAGCACCCAACTTGATCCACCAGAGGAGTATGCCTACAAAACAAGTTTAGTTCCTAGATTTAGGTCCCTAATCAAGCTTAGGGCCTTACATGTTAGTCACAACAATTTTTGGAACCCAAATGTTTATGCTCCTTTTATCATGTTTCTCATCACCCACAAACTTTGCAATGACTTTACCACAGTCATTGCATTTCAGCATGTAGCATGAGGACAAGCTTCCTTGGGGTGACCTTTTCTTAGGTTGATATGCAAAATTGTTTTTGGTCACCCAGATTGAGTCCTTGGGTTTCTGAGAAATCTGCTTTTGCTGGGGCATCCTCTTGGCATGGGCTTGGGGCTTAGCTTGATCAGGTGAAGCAATGGTAGCCTTCCCTTTCTTGTGGCGCGGCAGTGCCGTCCTGAGGTCCGGCACTGTCGGCCTCTGGTCCAGCAAAGCTGCTGTCTGTGGAGGCTTATCTGCACCAATGCTTCCCTTCTTCTCAAATTTGACACACTCAATTCCTTTGATCATTTTTCTACCATTGGTTTTACCTCCTTGAGTGTGTCCAAGCCCATCTTTGATTGATGGATACCTTCCATCCTTGTATTGAATCTTCTTGGGCTTAACTTTGTCTTTGTCATTCTTCTTTGAAACTGAAATGACATTGTTGAGCCTTGATATTTCTTTCTTCATGGCCTCCATGTTGGCAAGGTTAGTGGAATAGGCATTCATATCAACATTATAGCATTTTCCACAACCTTGACTAGTGGATGGAGAAGAGGCATCATTTGCTTTAGAGAGATGTGAGTTACCCTCCCATAGAAGAGAGTATTGTGCCTCAAGCTCTTGATGCTTTTCAATTAAGCCACAATGCTTTTGCTTGAGGTCACTACACTCCTTAGTGAGAGCATGAGCTTCTTGCTCTTTGGCCAAGGCCTTAGTCAAAGAGCTCACCTCACTTCTTTCTAATTCAAGAGCTTCCTCACTAGCAATGTAAAGATCCTCTTGTTTGATAAGAGTCTTTTCTCTAGATGCTAGCTCAGCTTTGGTTGCCTCTATTCATCCAATATATTAGCAATGAAGAGTTTTGTCTTAGGATCCATGTTACTAGTTATTTCATTTATCTCTTCATCACTAGATTCATCATCACTAGAGTTATCACTACTGGAGATGTCTTTGGGAGGAGGAGCTTTGGCTTTGGGTTTGGTTTTGATTTTACCTTCTCACCCTTTGCCAAGAGGCAACTGTGAGGGAAGCCTTCATCATCGGACATGTTGTTGAAGAGCTTTGGTGAAGTGGATGGCTTGTGAATAGCTATTGTGGCCATCTCTTCTTCTTCACTTGAGCTATCGGTTGATTCATCCCAACCATGTCCAATGTGAGCTTCACCCACATTTCTTCTCCCTTTCTTGTAGTCACCCTTGTCTTCTCTCTTGCCTTTGCCAAATTTTCTGTCTTCATTCTTGTTTGGGCAATTGGCAATGAAGTGTTCGGTGCTACCACACCTAAAGCAAGTTCTTGATTTCTTGATTGGGAACTTCCTCTTCATGAGCTTGTACCCATTGCTCTTTATGCCCTTGTTGAATCTTCTCATGAATAGGGTCATGTCATCAATGTTCTCTTCTTGCTCATCTTCACTTCCACCATCACTTGATGTTGAAGCTTCGGGTTGATGTTTGATGGTCTTGGTTGATTGAGCTTTGCTTGAAGATGCATACTTGTTGTTTTTGGAACAGCTAGGGGTTGTTTTCTTTGTGCTCTTGTTTGCCTTGAGAGCCACATCCTTGATCTTCATGCCCTCCAACCTTGCTTGCATCTCTCCAAGCTTCTTCCTTTCTTGTGCTTCTTCCCTTTGCAAATCAAAGATGATAATCCTTCGAAGCACATCACTTGGTGTGAAGTACTCAAACCTCTTCTTGTCTCTAATCAATGTTACCACGGTTTCATTTCTTAGAGAATAGGCTTCAAGCATGATCTTGACAACCTTGTGGTCATTGACTTCTTCACCACCAAGTCCTCTTATCTTGCCAACCATAGTCATCAATCTATCAAACATTTCTTGTGGCCCTTCACCTTTATTGATCACGAAACGGTTGAGCTTGGCCATCAACAAATCAATCTTGGACTGCTTCACTTTGCTCACACCTTCATGTGCAAGATGCAAGGTGTCTCATATCTCCTTGTCCACTTCCAATCCCATGACCTTGTTGTACTCATCACCATCCAATGCACTTAGCAACACACTAGTTGCTTGTGCATTGAGTTGGATGCACCGGAGCTCGGTAGTGGTGGGCTTGTGGGATCAACCGGAGGATCACATCCATTGTGCACAATCTCCCAAGCACCGGGGTGAAGACCTACAAGATAGGCTTTCATCAAGTGTTTCCACTTGGCAAAGTTAGTTCCATCAAAATGAGGCAATTTACCCGCGGGAATATGGAATAAAGGTTTATGCTCATGTTTAGAAATGGATGAATAATCAAAGGATATGGTGGAGTATTTCTTGCTGCCATCATCCTTCTTCTTCTTCTTCTTCTTCTTCTTCTTCTTCTTCTTCTTCTTCTTCTCATCCTTCTTTGCAATCTTGGAGGCTTGGTATGATACATCATCATCACCATCGGAGCTACTAGAATCAACCTCCACTTGAGAGGCTTGCTCTTTGCTTTTCCTTAGCTCCTCCTCCTT
Source organism: Microstegium vimineum (assembly GCA_022036555.1). Taxonomy (NCBI): domain Eukaryota; kingdom Viridiplantae; phylum Streptophyta; class Magnoliopsida; order Poales; family Poaceae; genus Microstegium; species Microstegium vimineum. Next base: position 10,987,988 of record CM039135.1, on the reverse strand, counting down.
TGCCTTGAGCTCCTTCTTGAGAGCTTTCACCTCTCTTCTATTAAGCTTCTTGGCAAGCTTCAAGCTCTTGGCTTCATTGATTGCTTTTTCTTCTTTTTACAATTTTCTTGCTTCTTTCCTCAATCTTCTTTCTTCTTTTCTTCTTGCTCTTTCTCCAGCGGACATGAGAGGAGTGGTCAAGTATTCCTCTGAGTCCACACTCTCACTGTCCATGGCATGTATGCCCATCTCCTTGGGGTCGACCACTTTGACCTTGGGATCAACCTCCTTAGCCTTACCCTCTTCGGCCATTACCTCGCACGGTGAAGTGCTTTCTGAGGTAACCTTGCTCTGATACCACTTGTAAGGACCTGATTGGCCTAGAGGGGGGGGGGTGAATAGGCCTGTTTAAAATCCACTTAACAACTTGCTGTCAGTAGAGGTCGGCACTGTCGGGCTCAAGTCCGGCACTACCGGGGTGGCCGACACTGCTAGCCTGAGAGGAGCAGTGCTGGTCCCCCGAACAAAATGAAACACAATTCAAAATATAAACCGAGAATGGAAAATGTGCTTGAATAGAAACCTTCCTAGAGGTGTAAGGAATCTCTAGTACCACTTGAAAGTGGTAGCAACACACCCACTGAGTAGATCGGGTCCAAACCCTAGAAATCACCTTGCACACAAGATATATGAAAGTAAAGTAACAAGTACACGGTGACACACGATTTGACCCGTGGTTCAGCTCGCCACCAAGGCTTGCCTACGTCCAAGTTGTTGAGGTGCGCCACACAAGGCTCAAGCTCGCCACACAAGGCTAGCTCTTTCCTCGATCTCAAGTCAAGAGAATGAACGCTTGAGATGAGAGAAGTGTATTAGCAAATGATGGGTGATACAAACTTCCCTAGGCTGCCACACGAAGGAGGCAAGCTCAAGGGCAACCTCTAGCCGGCTAGGAGCAAAGCTCCAAGAGTGAAGAACTCAAACCGCCGGCCATCACGCAAACCAAATGCTTGTAGGAGTGAAGATCCAAGGGAGAAGCTTCTTCTCAAAGCTTGGAGGCTCAATCTCTCAAAGAATGATTGGAAATCAATGGAGGAGAGTGGATGAGCACCAAGGGAGAAAAGAGAGCAAGAGAGGAGCTTCTCTTTCCGTTCTTGCAAAAAGTGAAAGTGAGAATGGCAGAACTAGCCATTGGGGGTGAGTCAAGGGGTATGAAATACCTGCACACTGTCCACTGGCTGAACAAGTCGCAGCAGTGCCTGCTGGCCTGGAGGCCAGCACTGCCGGCCTGGGCAGAACAGCAAGGAATGATCTTCAATTTAGTTGGTTGATTTGCCCACTATGTCTGTGGAAGTGTGATGTATTTGTAGATATGCATTTGGTTCACTTGTTGGCATGCGTGTTGAATCTATCTTAATAGTACGACATACCTAACTTAAATTTAAAGTATAAAAGAATTTAAACCTTGTTGTCATGCACTTTTGTAATTGGAGGGGTCCGTCAACCTGTTCATCAACCTCCTTAATTTTAACTTGCTTGTCATACTCACAAAGTCTCATTAGTTTCCTAAATATGTTGTCATGTCACCAAAACCCACTTTAGGGCTTGATTGCATTTTCAGTTCCTCAATTTATGAATTTTGAAAATTTGAATTCACATCGATGTAGTTTCATTACTGTTCTATAGCAGGTCTGTTTATCTTGCATGTCACGTTCAAAGCAATTTCATCTTCTCATCCTCAGCCAGTACCTCACCGGCTCACACTGTAATGTGATTACTTTCTATTTCATTTTGATGAAGGATGGAGTTTCCATTAGGATGCAACAAAAAAATAGTGACTGGGCTAGCGAATAGTGACTGGGCCTTTCATTAAAAGTTTAAAACAAATAGTGACTTGGCCACATAATATTACTTCTTAGATATTAGTCTTAGAAACTTGGCACTGTACACACCTGATTCTTCATTATCAAAGTGGGGTCTGCTATATTATGTAACAACCAATGCTCTCAAGAAGAGGCTGCACCTATTATATCTAATATAGAAGGGAACAGAGAACGTTGGTAAAATACAAAGAGCAACTTGCAGCTCAGTTGCAGCATAGCTACCTCGTATATTAACAATGTACTCCGTACTTACGAAAAGTAACCATAGAAAATCTTGCCAAGACCCTTCTAGGACAAGACCCTTCTATGGAGGCGCTTCATGACCACAACAACTTGTAGGAGGATCCCCTCTTTCTCCTGAGCTGACCACAGCGCCGCAAGAGCTAACAACCGCCCCGCTACCGGTTGGATTGTGAGAAGCCTACACCTCGGCGGTTATGGTGTCTTTGCTCACTGATCCCGGCCCAGGGGGTCGAACTCACGCCTCTAAACAGCGGAGAAATTTAAACATCATCGGAGGGCCGAATAGAACGTTAGAAATTTTTTCCTACAAGATAGAGGGCAAACTCGCACTTTCATTAAGGACCCAAGGGCCATGAACCCGTCAGTTATTTTACAATCCGTCCCTTTACATAATGGACTTTCTGCCCAGGGCTCTTCCTACAGCTCGAGCCATTAGAGGCAGAACTTGTTGAGGCCCAAGAGAGGACGAGTTGTCACGTGCTCAGAGCAGATCCAAGCGGTCGTCTCTGCTAGCTTGTTGTGGCCCTCTCTCAGCTACTTCGCCTCGTCTTGATGACTTGATCCCTATGGGTGCGCTCGTCAGCGGCCCGCAGCTTCTTCCTTGATTCCTCGGCATCGACCAAAGCTCCCTGGTGCCAGGTGCGAAGTTTGGTCAGTTTGACACCAAGTGAGGCCACCCTCTCCCGGCCCTCAGCGAGTTCTACCTCCGCCGCAGTGGCTCTCTACACCTCCCTCCATCCTGAGACGCCCTATGCCCCGCGCTCGCAACGGAGGAACTATGACTTTGCCCAGGACCGCTCATATAGCGCCTGCAAGAACGGTTGCGTCAGGCTAGCAGAAAAGGAAAAGAAAGAAAACAGAGTTACCCACACTTCACCTCACTTACCTAGCCAATCGGAACCACGGTGTTCAGAAGCGCGGATAGCACTATGATCAGAGACCCAAAGAAGTTTTGGAACTCCGCCTGCATCCGGTTCTAGTCTTCTTGCTGCATGACATTGTCCAGAATGAAGGAAGGGCTCGTAGGATTCACCTGATCCCCCCATGCTACGCGCGGGCCTCCCCATTTGTTGGGATTGCCTCCCACTGGCACCACAGCCAACTTTAGCCAGGACGGTGTTTGCCGAGCTCCATTGGTAGTTATTGATCCCAACGCTGAAAGTACATCCATTTTGTTCTTCTCCTTGACCCTGAGACGGCAATCTTTCCATGCTCCAGGTGCCCGCATTCCTGACATAGGCCCACTGATCACTAGCACCAGTAACCGAATCTGGTAGGATCCTAAGAACACAACTGTCTGTAGGTGGTGGTGGTTAAATAAACATAATTACATATACTAGTTTTTTAGTCAATTCATGAATCATGATTGACAAGGGTAAATACAACTACAAGAAATAATTACCTTTTTGTTGGCATGACGCTCCTTCAGTCAAATGACATTCATCAACACACAACCGGACATCATAAATACAAATGAGCCTTTCGATGTCTCAAGATTCTCTGATGTAATACTGAAAAGGTCAGTACATCTGGCCACATCCCCTTATCTGTCATTTCTTTTAAAAGATCTTCAGCCTTAGTTATTTCTCCCTGGCTACCGTATCCATATATAAGAGCTCTGTATGCGTAAACATCAGGGGTAAGTCCTTTCGCTGACATCTCATCAAACAATCCCCGTGCTTCATCTAGATATTCTGTTTTGCACTGTCCATCAATCAATACTGTGTAACAGGTTACATCAGGTTCAATCTCTCTGTCTTTCATAGAGCTCAGCAACGTCTTATGATTTGTTCTAAGACGAAAGCTCCTCCATTCCTTAGCGATACCCTGCCACCGTTGGTGTAGGGCCCCCTTTATGTGGCCATCCAATAGCACTGTGTATGCAACTACATCAGGCTTGATTCCTAAATTTATCATTTGATCAAATAAGTCACATGCTTCTTGCAACCGACCAACCTTGCAATAACCATTCATCAGTACAGTGTATACAATGACATCAGAAAGTCCTCTATCAACCATATCAAGGAACCATAAGTGAGCATTGTGCATATCTTCTATCTGACAGTAAGCTGATATAAGTTTGTTATATGAAATTACATCAGGAACAACATTCTTTTCCAGCATAATACTACACACAGTTGAAGCCTCCTCAACCTTTTCATCTATACAGAGGACGTTTATCAAGTTTGAACGTGACAAATGATCCACCATATTTCCTTGTTTAGCAGCTCTAAGAAAAAGTGTGTAAGCAAGGTCAGTTCGGCCTGAGTGCAAATAACCACAAACCATAGAACTGTACAGCACCTCAATATTATCTATCCCTTTTTCTTCTACTATATTAAATAATTTTTCTGCTTTGCTCAAGTTGCCTTTTCTACAAAAACTAGCTATAACTACACCATAGGTGAGTGAATTAGGCTCCACCCCTTGATCCATCATGTGCACGAGAAGGTCATATACCTTAATAAGAGCACCATTCCTGCTATATCCACTGGCCAATATGTTATATGTAACTACATCTGGATTTATATTTGACTTCAGCATCTGCTCAAATACTTGCCAGGCATTTTCTGTTTGTCCTTTCAGACAGTAACCATTGATCAGGCATGTATAGTGGATTTTGTCTGGGACCAAACCTCCAACCATCATTTCATTCAGTAGCTTAACTGCCTCATTCATGTTCCCAAGCTTGCAATAAGCATCCATAGTAATGTTATAAATCACACCATCGAGATAGAGTCCTAAATCTCTAAATTTCTGGAAGAGAACAATAACTTCAGATACCAGGCCTAGCTTCTTGAGGCACTGTAGAAGGTAACCAACAATGTAACAATTTATCTCAATGCCATGGGATACCATAGCTTCAATATGATGCCACGCCTTTCCTAGGTTACCCATTTTGCAATAACTCCGAATGAGATAGCTATAACCATATAGATCAGGGGTAGATCCATGTCTGGTCTTGATGTCCAAGACTTTTTCAGCCTCCTCCAGTTTCATATTTTTGCATAGTCCATCAATTACCATATTATAAGCGATGGACTCAATTGCAACCCTTTCCTGGTGATCTCATGAAGAACAGCATATCTGCTTACCATGTTATAAGCTAGATCATACTTTCCACAATCACAAAGGCCAAGTATAAATGATGAGAATCCATGTACATCTGGCTTCACTCCCATTTCAATCATCCTAACCCACACTTGGAATGCTTCGTCTGCCTTATTTGCTTCAAAAAACGATCTAGTGACTATGTTCAATGACTGAGTATCCAGCGTCAACTGAAAGCACTTCATTTGATCATAAACTCTGACAACCATATTTGAATCACCACTTTGAGATACAAATTTGAGCAGGAAATTGCAAGCCCAAAGTGTAGGAACAAATCCAAGCCTGCAAAGGTGACAAAACATCTCTACTGTTTCTTGTGCATCGTGGCTGGTGGTGTATGCCTTGATTAAGCAATTGAGTGCATATGAGAGTACCTGAGAAGTGGCACATGTTTTGCTCAAGTGATCAATAAGTGTTAAAATTTCTGGGCCACCATTACCAGTTCCCGAGAGAATCTCACAAAACAAGGATACCAGCATCTTCCCCTGGAATGAATGGGATAAAATTTGTATGATCTCTGAGTAGGTTGAGAAGTCATGGTGAAAACCAAGGCTATGTATATCTTTAAAGTAGGCAAATGCAACTGCAGGCTTCCTCCTTAGGCAGCGAAGTGCCTGCACAACACTGTCAGAGCTCAAAGACCACTGCTGTTTCCGGATAGGCTCATTATCAGGAGCACAATTCAGCCTTTCATCACCGCTTGAATCGTCACGCTGAACTGATGCAGCAAGTACGGAGTAGGGGCAAGAAAGAACTTCCCAGGGAAAATCTTCCTGTGCCTGAACCATTCAGCTGTGCATTTGGGCCACCGCGATAGGATCATTGGAGATATAAATCTTTCCGCTCTTCCAACGACCCATTAACCTTCATTGATAAAAGAAATATGCCTGCATCGGAAAACAAAATAGACAAAACATATCAAAATTTTCAGATGGTTCCCATTACATGACAGGCAAATGTATTATTTAATTTCAATGGTGATTGCACATAACGGTTAAACACAAGAGATGATTAGAAAAGAGACAGAATATCTTGTGGATTTCTGTATCTCCATGTGATAATACTACACTAAACCAGCTAAATCAGTTGAAACCACCAAGAGCCTTCTCCTGTAACTGAGGAAATTAAGTACTTAAGCTAATTTGCAGAACCAGCTATTTTATACATGTACTGTTTGGGGTTTCCAAATCCTTGCTAGTTCAACAGCAGAAGTCGGTAAGGACTAGCCACACGAGAATTTTGTTAAGGTAATGAATAGTGACAGATAGAGCACCATTTCTGTTAGCACTAGGACCTAGTGCCCAGGTGAGCAGCACCTGCTCTCCTTCCCTCTCCCTCTCCCCTGGACCAAGGTAGAAGATGAGCTGAGCTCAAGAACTTGCACCCACACACACACACCTCTGGTTTCAGCGTTGGCTGAAACTGAGCACAGGAATTGGTGGCAAGTGAGCTGCCTTTTCCATTGTATTGCATAGGGATATATACAAAAGGTACAAGACTTCCTACTCCTTACTCCTAAGGTACAAGGCTTAGATCAACCATCTCTACTCTAGTACCAGCCCATACAACTGGCGTACTTCTACCAACTACAGTACTAGAAGAGGTACAAGCAATATGGCCTATTGTCAACTCTGTATCAGGAGCAGCAGAGCTGACCAAGTGCCAACTCTGCTGGACAGGGAGAGTGAGAGGGTCAGCAGATTATATCTAACAATCTTCCCCTAATCCTGCTGTCCTCACTTGACCTCTACCATGCCAATCATTCCCCTCATCTCCTGGAAACGAAGGTGTTAGAATATAATTGTAACAGCCCATATGGGCATCCGGCCCATTGGCCTTGTATATTGTAACCATAGCATAGCCTGTCTAGGATTAGTACCGTACTGGTAATTGTACATGTACTGCAAGCCTTAACCGGCTATATAATGAAGGTCACCCCCCTGATTAGGGTGTGCGGTGTTTCTACATGGTATCTATCGAATCACGATCCTCTCCTTCCGCTTCTCTCCTCTGCCCGTGCGCCCTTCCTCTAGGGCTCGCGCCACCGCACCACAGGACCGCCACCGCCAAACGCCGCGTGACTCCCATCGCGCCGCGCCGGCCGCCGCTGTCCCGCTCCCCTGCGCCCCTGCTCTTCCGATCAGGCCGCGCACCGCCAACCGCCGCCCTCTGCCGCTCGACCCACGTCGCGCTGCCAGGGCCGCCGCTCACCCGCGATCAGGCCGCGCGCGCACTCGGCTGTCGCCAGGACCGCGCGCCCTCCAGTCGCGTCGCCGCCTCCGTAAGCCGCGCCGCTCTACGGCCGCTGCACGACCTTACTCGCCCCGCCGCCCTGCCTCACGCTGTCGTCTCGGCCGCGCGACGCTACGATGACGTCATCAACGACTTCATCTTCTACATCCGGCGCCCTCGGCTCCCAGTCATCCAGCGCCATGGGGGAATCCATCTGTGCTCCTGTCTTCGCCGCCTACGGCGCTGTCAACGTGAAGCAGCACGTTCCCATCGCGCTCAGCCTCGAGCGCCCGAACTTCTCCAAGTGGAAGGCGTTCTTCGCTGCCCTCTGCGGCAAGTACGGGCTGCTCGGCCACATCGATGGCACGGCAGACGCACGTCCAGCTGATCCCACGTGGTCTCAGCCCGACGCCTGCCTCCGCGGCTGGATGTAAGGCTCCGTCGACGACGTCGTCCTCGACCTCGCCATGGAGCCCGAACAGGATGCCCGCGCTCTGTGGGTCTCCATCGAAGCCCTGTTCCAGGCAAACAAGGAGTCTCACGTCGTCGTCCTCGAGCAGGAGTTCCACAACCTGTCCCAGGGCGACCTCTCCGTCGACGCCTACGCCCAGCAGATGAAGCGCACCGCTGATGCCCTGCGGGAGGTCGGTCACACCATCTCCCCTGCGCAGCTCGTGCTCAACCTTCTGCGTGGCCTAAACCACCGCTTCGCCAACACCGCCGACATCATCTCCAACACATCGCCGCTCCCCGACTTCAAGTCCGCCACCAACATGCTCCGCGTCAAGGAGCTCCGCCTCGGCAACGAGGGCAAGGCTGACTCGGCTTCGGCTATGACCGCCTCCACCACCCCCTCCTGCACGTCACTGCCCCTCTACGTCCACCTATCGTGGAGGCGGTGGCAAGGGCAAGGGCGGCAAGGGCAAGGGCGATCGTGGTGGCAACGGTGGCAGCGGCGACGGCGGTGGTCGCCACCAGCAGCAAAGGTGGCAACAGCAGCGGTGGCCGCAACCAGCAGCAGCAAGGCGGCGGACGTCAGCCAACCGGCCCCTAGGTTTGGAACAACCCTTGGGCTGCTCCGTGGCCTCCCCAGCAGCAGTGGGGTGCGCCACCAGCGCCTCCTCCACAGGCACACACCGCCTTCGCGCCGCCACAGTTCTCCACCGGCGACCCCCCGGCGTACGGGCCTCCGGGCAGCTGGGACTCGGCCAGCCTGAACGCCGCCCTCAACTAGATGGCGATCCAGGGCGGGTCTGCACCCTGGGTCATGGACAGCGGAGCGACATCCCACATATCCTCCAACGACGGTATTTTACTTTCCCATCTCCCGTTGCCACCGTCCTCCATTATGGTCGGCAACGGTCAATCCATTCCCATTCATAGTCGTGGCACCTCTGTTATTCAAATAGTTGATCGTCCTTTTCGTCTTGATACTGTTCTTGTCGCTCCCCAACTCACTCGTAATCTGTTATCTGTTCGACAGCTTACTCGCGACAATAACTGTTCTATTGAGTTTGACGCCTCTGGTTTTTCTGTTAAGGATCTCAAGACCAAGACGGTTCTCCTTCGGTGCAATGGCAGCAGGGACCTCTACACCATACCACATCTCCTTCCACCCCGCTGTCATGTCGCCGTCATCTCCCTGGAGTTGTGGCACTCCCACCTTGGTCATCTTGCACCCGCCGTCATCGCTACTCTAAATAAACTTTCAGCTATCCAGTGTAATAAAGCAGTCCGCCGCATTTGTCATGCCTGCCAGCTTGGTAAACATGTTAGGCTGTCGTTTACTAGTTCGGTCTCTAGGACATCAGCACCATTTGAACTCGTTCATTGTGATGTTTGGACCTCTCCAGTTGCGAGTATTTCCGGTTATAAATTTTATCTTGTGTTAGTTGATGATTATACACATTATTGCTGGACGTTTCCCCTTCGCCATAAATCTGAAGTTCATGACCTCATTGTTCAGTTTGTCGCTTACGCTCACACACAATTCAGTTTACCTTTACGCTTTTTTCAGACAGATAACGACACCGAGTTCATCAACGATGCCACCAACGCCTTTTTGGCTAGTCGCGGCATCCTTCTTCGCACCTCGTGCCCCTACACATCTGCTCAGAATGGCAAGGCTGAGCGCATGCTCCGCACTCTGAACAATGGCGTTCGCACCCTTCTGATTCATGTTGCATGCCTCCACCTTATTGGGTCGAAGCTCTCTCCACCGCCGTGTTTCTCACAAACCGGCGGTCGTCCTCCTCCACAAATAACGGTATACCCTATCAACTTCTCCACCACAAGATGCCCGATTACTCCATCCTTCGGGTTTTCGGCTGCCTATGCTACCCCAACCTTAGTGCCACGACTCGCCACAAATTATCTCCTCGCTCCACGGCGTGTCTTCCTCGGTTACCCTCCTTCGCAGAAGGGATACCGATGTCTTGACCTCTCTAGTCGCAAGATCATCATCTCGCGTCACGTTGTTTTCAATGAGACTCACTTTCCGTTTGCGGCCTCAAAACCCCAACCGGATTCTCTTGATTTTCTATTACAGGATGTTCTTCCCGCGCCTGCTCCGTCCACCTCGGGCGCTGAGCCAATGCGGGCCTTGGAGGACGCCGGCGACCCTGTCGGGCTCGACCCTGTGATTCTGTGGCACGGCGCCGCCCACAGGATGTCCAGGGCGCCGCAGCAGGCCCCGGCTCCAGCGCTGCAGCAGCCGCCCCGACAGGCTGCGGCCCCAGCACCTCCGCCAACCGTCCCTGTTGCCCCTGTGCGGCAGCGGTACGACGTCTTCTACAGCCGCCGGCCGGTACCAGCTGCACAACCCCCTCCGGCGGTGCCTTCGGCTCCAGCGCTCCAGTAGGTGGTGCAGCCGCCCCCTGTACAGCAGGCGGCTATACCCCAGGTTCCCGAGACCTCTGTACGGACGACTCGTGCCCAGACGGCCTCTCTGCCGCCACCCATGCAGCGGTACGGCTTCACCGTGGCGGTCTCCGATCTGGCCTCGCCGCTGCCAGGCAATTCTCGTGTCGCGCTTGCCGATGCAACTTGGCGTGCGGCAATGGCTGACGAGTACAAGGCGCTTATGGATAATGGCACTTGGCGTCTAGTCCCTCGACCGCCTCGTGCCAACGTCATCACCGGCAAGTGGGTCTTCAAGCACAAGTATCACGCTGACGGTTCGCTGGCTCGTCATAAAGCCATATGGGTCGTTCGTGGGTTCTCGCAGTGGTACGGCATCGACTACGACGAGACGTTCAGACCGGTTGTCAAACCGGCGACCATCTGGGCTGTTCTCAGCATCGCTGCCTCTCGCTCGTGGCCGATTCATCAGCTGGACGTGAAGAACGCCTTTCTTCACGGTCACCTAAATGAGACCGTCTACTGCCAGCAGCCGCCCGGCTTCGTCGACCCGGCGGCCCCCGACCACGTCTGCCTCCTGCAAAAGTCTTTGTACGGACTCAAGCAGGCGGCCAGGGCGTGGCACCAGAGGTTCTCCGGCTTCGTCCAGCGGTCCGGCTTCACTGCTTCGACCTCTGATACATCCCTCTTTGTTTACAAAGCGGGTGCAGACATTGCCTACTTACTGCTCTACGTCGACGACATCATCCTGACAGCCTCGTTGACCCAGCTTTTTCATCGCATCACCAAGCTCCTTCACTCCGAGTTCGCCATGACAGATCTCGGGGATCTTCATCACTTCCTCGGGATCTCTGTCATGCGTTCTGCTGACGGCCTCTTCCTATCTCAGCGCCAGTACGCTGTGGATCTACTCCAGCGCGCCGGCATGGCTGAGTGTCACTCTACGACGACTCTTGTTGACACTCAGGCCAAGCTCTCTGCCACGGATGGCGCTCCGGTGGCAGATGTCACTCAGTACCGCAGCCTCGTCGGTGCACTGCAGTATCTCACGCTGACTCGTCCGGACCTCGCCTATGCCGTTCAGCAGGTTTGCCTCTTCATGCACGACCCGCGCGAGCCTCATCTGGCGATGCTCAAGCGTGTCCTGCGGTACGTCAAGGGCACCCTCTCCACTGGGCTTCACATCGGCACAGGCAGCATCACCAGCTTAACTGCCTACTCCGATGCTGATTGGGTTGGTTGTCCCGACTCTCGGCGCTCTACTTCTGGCTACTGTGTCTTCCTCGGCGACAACTTAGTCTCTTGGTCCTCTAAGCGACAAACTACGGTTTCTCGTTCGAGTGCAGAGGCTGAGTATCGTGCTGTTGCGCACGCTGTGGCTGAGACTTGTGTGGCTTCGTCAGCTACTTCAGGAGCTTCATGCACCCATCTCTTCGGCGACGATTGTCTACTGCGACAATGTCAGTGCCATCTACATGACTGCCAATCCAGTTCATCATCGCCGCACGAAGCATACTGAGATAGATATACACTTCGTCCGTGAGAAGGTTGCTTTGGGACAGGTTCGGGTGCTCCATGTTCCATCGTCTCATCAGTTCGCGGACATCATGACCAAAGGGTTACCTGTACAGCTGTTCACTGACTTTAGGTCCAGTCTTTGTGTTCGTGACACTCCCGCTTAGACTGAGGGAGGGTGTTAGAATATAATTGTAACAGCCCATATGGGCATCCGGCCCATTGGCCTTGTATATTGTAACCATAGCATAGCATGTCTAGGATTAGTATCGTACTAGTAATTGTACATGTACTGCAAGCCTTAACCGGCTATATAATGAAGGTCACCCCCCTGATTAGGGTGTGCGGTGTTTCTACAGAAGGCGACCGAGTGACTTGGTGAGAATGTCAGCGAGTTGTCGACCGGTTTCGACGAACTCGATGATCAACTGTCCTCCATCGACGCAATCACGAAGGAAATGAAACTTCACGTCGATGTGCTTGCTCCGGTCGTGGAGGACTGGATTCTTTGCCAGCGCAATGGCCGACTGGTTGTCCACCTTGAGCGCCGGTGGCCTGGCCTCAACTCCAGTGAGCTCGCTCAGCAGCCGGCGCAGCCAGACTACTTGACAGGCCGCCGTGGCTGCAGCGACATACTCCGCCTCACACGTTGACAGCGCCACCATCTTTTGCTTCAACGATTGCCAGGCGATTGGCGCTGCTCCGAGGAAGACAAGCACACCAGAGGTGCTCCGTCGCCAATCCACGCCGCCTGCCATGTCTGCATCGCTGAATGCAATGAGCCCTGGCTCACTAGCCTTGGATGGCGCTTCACTAAACGCCGCCAGCTGAAGCCCACCGCGCTTGGGGAGGGTGATGCCCAGGTCCAGCGTGCCCTGGACATACCGCAGCAGTCGCTTGACCGCCGACCAGTGGTCCTCGCGCGGGTCCTCCATGAACCGGCTCACGTACCCAACCGCGAACGCAATGTCCGACCTCGTGTGCGTGAGCCAGCGCAGCCCACCGACGATGCTGCGGTAGCGGGTAGCATCCACTTTCTCCGCCGTGCTCAGCTTGGAGAGCTTAACCCGCTCTTCCATTGGGGTCGCCACACAGCCTTGCAGGCCGTCATCCCCGCTCGCTCCAGCAGCTTCTGCGCATAAGCGTGCTGCCCAAGCCTGATGGCATCCTCCCCCTGCTTCACCTCGATCCCAAGGTAGTATGACAGCACGCCAAGATCGCTCATCCTGAATTTGGCGGCCATTTCTTCCTTGAAGCTGGCGATGTCGCGAGTACGTGCACCGGTGACGATCAAGTCATCGACGTACACTCCGACGATGAGCTCCTCCTTCCCCCGTCGTCGAGTGTACAGGGCGTGCTCTGTGGCGCAGCGTGCGAACCCAAGCTCCGCCATGGTGGCGTCGAGCTTGGCGTTCCACGCCCACGGGGCTTGCCGCAGCCCATACAGCGCCTTCCTGAGCCGGAGTACTTTGTGCTCAGCCCCCTTCACAGCAAAGCCTGGGGCAAGCCTGGGGCCTGCCGCACGTAGACAACCTCCGCCAAGTCGCCGTTAAGGAAGGCAGACTTGACGTCGAGGTGGTGGACTTGCCAATCCTTGGCTGCTGCAAGTGCGAGCAGCAGCCGCACCGACTCCATGCGCGCCACCGGCGTGAACGCTTCATCGAAGTCGATTCCCTCACGCTGCACAAAGCCCCGAGCGACCAGCCGCGCCTTGTGCTTCACCACAGCGCCACACTCGTCCTTCTTCACATTGTAGACCCATTTGAGTTCGATCGGCCGACAGCCCGCCGGCGGATCGACCAAATCCCAGGTCTGGTTGGCCTCGATGGACCTCATCTCCTCCAGCATTGCCCTCCGCCACTCGACATCGCGTTCCGCAATGGCGAACGTGGCTGGTTCTTCTGCGCTCATGAGGAACAGTGTAGGATCGCCGTCGAGCGCCCGCCCAGCCAGCCCAGGCGCCTCCACATCGCCGATGATGTTGTCCATGCGTCTGAACCGCACTTCCTCGCCTTCGTGGTGAGCGTCCACAAACTCCGAGAAGTTGGATGGCGGTGTGGCAAACTCCATGGCTGCTGCTGTCGAGGTCCCCTGTTCTGGCGAAACAGGGGAGTGATTGCCTGCCCATGCCGGCGAATCAGGCACGGGAACAGGGGACGCCGCCGCTGCTGGACTGGGCGGCTCCTCCGCCTCTGCAACCACTGGCTCTCCAGCCCCTGCTTCCCCCAATGCCTCGTTGCTGCCATGGATCACCATGTGCTCCACAACGAATGACTCGAAGAAGCTGCTGGTGCTGGCTGCTTCCCCACCAGCCCTGACTTCTTCCCCCGTTGCTGCCATGTCCCAATTCCACGCTGCCGCCTCGTCGAAGACGACATCACGGGACACCACCACCTTCTCCCCAACTGGATCGTACAGCCGGTAGGCTTTGGACCCCTCCTCGTAGCCTAGGAACACCATCTTGGTGCTCTTGCTGAGGCCGGGTCTGGTGGCCTTGACATGACCAATGCTGCCAAAAGTGCGCATGAACGCGACACTTGGCTTGCGGCCATGCCAAGCTTCGAACGGAGTCTGCCCCTTCAGGGCCTTCGTGGGCGCCCGGTTGAGAATGAAGACAGCCATAGTCACAGCCTCGCCCCAGAACACCGCTGGCATCTTCTTCGCCTTCATCATGGAGCGCTCCATGCCGACGATGGTCTGGTTCCAGCGCTCCACCACGTCGTTCTGCTGCGGTGTGTAGGGCGCAGTGTGGTGGCGCACCACCCCTTCATATGCGCAGTAGGCAGCGAACTCCACCGAGGTGAATTCACCACCCCGATCTGTCCGGAGCACCCGGAGCCGCTTCCCGGACTCCGCCTCCGCCCGCGCCTTGAAGCGCTTGATCACCTCCACTGCTTGGTCCTTGCTGGTGAGGAGCATCAGCCACATGTAGCGGCTGATGTCGTCCACGAGCAGGAGGAAATACCTCCTCCCGCCGTGCGTCGCTGGCGTGATCGGCCCGCAAAGGTCCCCGTGGACCAACTCGAGCGGATTAGCCGCACGGTACCTTGCTGCCTTGGGGAACGGCAGCCTCCGCTGCTTCCCAGCCAGGCAGCTGTCGCACAGCTCGTCGGCGTGCTTGATGCTTGGCAGCCCGGTGACCATCTTCCCCAGCCGCGCCATTGCGTCGAAACTGAGATGACCAAGGCGGCCATGCCACAGCCACGGCTCCTCTGTGCACTGTGCAGCCAAGCAGACCGGCTGCTCTACCTTCAAATCCAGAAGATAGAGTCGATTACGCGACCGTGTTACCTTGGCAAGCAGCCGACGCTCCTTGTCCTTGATTCGCAGAACGCCGTCACAGATCAGCACCTCCGCCCCGCGCTCGTCCAGCTGCCCCAAGCTCACAATGCTTGAGCGCAGTTGCGGGATGAAGTAGACGTCGGTGAGCGCTCGTTGCTCCCCGTTCCGGCACCGGAAGACGACCGTGCCCTGCCCACGGATGGTGACCCACGAGCCGTCGCCGAATTTGACCGATCCGGTCTTGTTCTCGTCGAGGTCGGAGCCTTGGCGCGGTTCTTCTTCTTGTCCGTCAGCGCCTTGGCGCGGTTCTTGCCTCCGTTGGCACCGCGATCACGGCCGCCGCGGTTGGAGGAGCCTTCCCCGGACCTGCGCTTGTCCTTCATGCGTGTTGTCCACTCCTCCGTCAGCAGCAACTTGCCACTGTCCTCCTTCTCCCCCGCTGCTGGCTCAGCAGAGACCTCCACCGCACGCAACCGGCCAGTGAGGTCCTCAAGCTTGAGCGTGTCCAAGTCCAGCATCGTCTCTATGGAGAGAGCGATCTGCTTGTACTTGGGGGGACGATGCGGAGGAGCTTGGAGACGACATCTTCCTCGTCGATGGTCTTACCAAGGACAGCCATCTGGCCAACCAGGTTCTGCAGCCGCAGCGCGACGTCCTCCACCGCCTCGCCCGGGCGGAACTTGAGGTCATCAAACTCCCGGCGCAGCTGCTACACCTTGGCCTTCTTGACTCGATCCGAGCCAGCACGCATCGCCGCCAGCGCGTCCCAAGCCTCCTTCGCCGTGTCCTTCTCCGCCAGCATCTGGTGGTACTCTGCTGGTGTGGAGGACAACAGCACCTCCAGAGCAGAGACGCTGTCATCCTCCTCCTCGGTTCCCTTCTCGATCGCAGTCCATAGCCGTCGGGCTCGGAGCTTGATCTTCATGGTTGCCGACCACTCAGCATAGTTGGTGCGGGTCAGTTGTGGCCATGATGTGCCACTGACCTCGCGCACCGTACCCAAAACGACCTCATGTCGTGGCTGCTTTGGCTCGGAGGCTTCCCCCTCCTTGCCACTGCCCTTCTCAGCATCGTTGCCAGGCATTGCCGGCTGTTAAGCACAACAACACACACACCGGCGTACGGCTCTGATACCAATTGTTAGCACTAGGACCTAGTGCCCAGGTGAGCAACACCTGCTCTCCTTCCCTCTCCCTCTCCCCTGGACAAAGGTAGAAGATGAGCTGAGCTCAAGAACTTGCACCCACACACACACCTCTGGTTTCAGCGTTGGCTGAAACAGAGCACAGGAATTGGTGGCAAGTGAGCTGCTTTTTCCATTGTATTGCATAGGGTACAAGGCTTAGATCATCCATCTCTACTCTAGTACCAACTAAGGTACAAGACTTCCTACTCCTTACTCCTAAGGTACAAGGCTTAGATCATCCATCTCTACTCTAGTACCAGCCCATACAACTGGTGTACTTCTACCAACTACAGTACTAGAAGAGGTACAAGCAATATGGCCTATTGCCAACTCTGTACTAGGAGCAGCAGAGCTGACCAAGTGCCAACTCTACTGAACAGGGAGAGTGAGAGGGTCAGCAGATTATATCTAACAATTTCTCCATTAGGAAATCCATTGTAAAGTTGGTGATACAAATACAAAGAGATGTATATAACTAACATTGAAACAAGTTATTGATCATTTGATCTTCTAGTTTGGTGAATGAAAATATTATACGCAACAAATGCTTCAGAATATGCTTTTATGATCATAGAAAAATTATACTCTGCACACTAAGGCTAGAAATCTTACTAACATTAAACTAAATCCACGGACCCTTTGTTTTTTTTCTGTTTGTTTTTGCTCAGCATGGCTCTCTTTAGTTCCCCGGACTCAATCTTCCCTGATGAGTGGGATACTATTCCATTCTATCCTAGCCTTGTACGGAACGCGATGCAACTGGACTTAATTTTCAAGGACTAATAATCGTCAATCGGAAAGGGATGAATCAGTTAATAAATACTTCAATATGCAGCGCTATATAGTACAGCTCACCTGTGCTAAGCAAAGCACTACTGCACTACTGTAGTGCAGAAGGGGCCAACCGGCGAAGGGAACTACCGTGCGCCGTGCGCTCGTGCCGGATTGGCCCAGATCCGGATGCTGCGGTGCGGACGATGTCGTGCCCCTGGGGCCGCCTCCGCGCTGCCGCGCCAGCCGCTGGAACTCTGGAAGAAGAGGAGGCAGGACCAGCGACCGCAGGAGTCAGAGGCGCCTGCTGGCTCGCGGTTCAGCCGGTCTGGTCTCTGGTGGTCTGCCGGCTGGGCGGCTGCCTCTGCCTGCCGAGTGCCGACTCGAATTGCCCGGCGCCGTCGCGGAACACCGAGGAGGGGAGGAGCTGCGTGGGTGCGTCTGTTTGTGTTTAGTGGGTTGGGCTGGGCCTTCTATCCTCTTTTCCAGAAAGCCACAACATGGGCTGCAATGTAGCCCAACCACTAAAATGGGGTAGCAGCCCAAGCAAGGGACCAGCCTCGCCGGCCATTTGTTCCTTCCGCCGCCGGGGCCTCTTCCTCCGTCTCCCTCTCCCTACTTGCCTTCGCCAGATTTGGCCGCCACACGCTGCTGCTCGGGCGTCAGGCTGCAGAGCCGCTCCTCCCTCCCCTGTCTAGTGGAGTGGAGATCCGTCGGGGGCGTGGAGGATTGGTTTCTTCTTTTTGCCCCCCTACTGGTAAGTTTAACACAATGGATTCTTCAAGAGTTCCTTCTGTCTCGGGGGCACCTTCACTTTGCCGTGGCTCTGAGAAATCGAAGCCCTTTATTACTTTAAGTTTAGTTAGCTGCGAATTTGCTTCCGCCCCGTGATGCATCAATCAGTAGCACTTGCTGGTGGCACCCAAGATGAAGTGCAGGTGCCACTTCTATTTTCCATTGCGAGGGGTTGGGGTTGGATGGCCGAGCTGTGCGCATTTGCTGCTGGCATATTTTGGCCACAGTAAAAGCATTCAGCTTTTTTTTTCTCTACGACGATGGATTTGTGTGATTGTGTCACCAACTAGAATAGTAGATAATAAATTCCTTCACTGAGAAACGGTCCTCTGTAGTGCTATTTATTGCCGTGATGAACTTCTAGTATGTCAATTTTCTACACAGTACATGCAGCTAGTAATCTGTGTGACACTTTGTAAAGTTTTTTATTCCTTAGTGGTTCTAACTTGTCTGCCTGGTCTACTATAACATTACTACTGCTATCTCCATTCAAAAAAATAAAGATGTTTAAGACAAGGCAAATGACTTTCTCGCTATTTGTTTTGCTTGTCTGAAACAACAGAAAGTAAACCCTAGTCTGTTTCGATTCAGGAATACAAAGTCTGAGACCTATTTGCTATGCTAAAATACCATTGGTCTGTCTATTCCCTGATTTGTGAACAACCCCACCCCCCTTGGATGGGCTTGGGGTTAAACTTTAAACACACCATACTCTATTTTGCTTCCTATAAAGCAGCACCAAAAGGCGTTGTTCTAAATATCGAGATATAGGAATTAAATAGAAAAAAAATCCTCTCCAACCATGTCTTGGATTTAGTTAACCTTTTTCTGCAACACACATTGAATTTGTCATGTTGCATTTGCCTGCTCTATAATGTTATTAAAGAAACCGTCTAAAATAGAATCCTGAACTAGAAATCTGGTTCGGAAGCCGCGCCCTCATTGGAGCAACAAGCCTGTGAGAACAATGAAATGGTTAAAGTTCATCTCCTTTAAGTGGCTTCGAGATCGCGATATGAAGACATCAGTTATAAAGCTTTTGACATATAGGAGCAACAAAGTAACTAAATATCGTGCATGCTGATGTAGCAATGTGCTAAACCATGGAACCTTACGGTAATGTAATTCCTACATAGTTAATATATTTTTAGGAATTGCAAGATTGACTACTAACAAGATTGTATCAACATTATTTGATCTGTGAATGATGTTTCAAAAAAAATCTTGATGAAATGTAAAGTTTGGTATTCTCTTAGATTTCTTATTGTACAGTTAAATTTGTCTATTTTCAACTTAATGATGCCAGACTGCAAGATGATATAAAGCAACTGATGATGATAAGATTGGCTTCACGAAATTATAGGTCAACACTGAATATTTTCTGTAGCTAAATTTATAATTATGGATCAAGAACATCAAAGATTGATGAGCAAGTAATAAAAAACTACTCCCTCCGTTCCAATTTATAAGACATTCCAAGAATCTTGGAGAGTCAAACTATCTCAACTTTGACCAAATTTATACAACAATATAATAACATTTATGATGTCAACTAAGTATCATTAGATTCGTTATCAATTATATTTTCATAATATACCTATTTGATATCATAAATCTTTATAGTTTTCTCTATAATTATTGGTCAAACTTGAGATGCTTTGACTCTCCAAGATTCTTGGAACGTCTTATAATTTGGGATGGAAGGAGTATATTCTGTAGTAAAATCCTCCGTTGTATGGCTTCTTGGTCCAGAGCGCAGAGCTGTGAGGATAAATTAGCACGCAAACCCGAGCTAAGCACACCAAATATAAAACAATGTCTTTTTATTACCTTTGTATCGGAATTTTGAAACTTAATGGTATTCAGGTGAGTGCTATGTAAGCTTCGCTGATGTTTAAGGGTTAATTTCATGATTGTAGTCTCTAACTTTATTTAATAAGTGTTTAGGTGTAAATGACACCGTACCTTGAGAAGAGAGTATGATAATTTTCTGAAAGAGCGCCACTTATTCTGTTCTTTTCTTATTCTCTTCCCTTGCTGTATTTTTGTCATCTTATTATTTTGGAATCTGGTTGAATATTTGTATATTTCAAGAGTAAAAGATACATTATGTATATAGAGTATAACCACATTTAAGTGTTTTTAAATTTTGAAGTACCTGGTTTAACATGATTAAGCGATAATAAAATTTGAATATGTTCTGTACAGAACAAAAAGGACACATTAGGTATACTATTACCAAGTTCAACTGATCCTTTGAATTTCATAACGGTTTGTGTGTGCTTTCTTAAAAATATTTAGTAGGACAGGGGAAAGGAGTAATACCCCCCCCCCCCCCCCTCTCTATAACAGAAAGCTGCATCGGAAACCAATGTCTCATAAGAAAATACAAAAATGACCATCCAGAGCCATAGAGTTTTTGTTTTGCAAACTCATCAGTAGTCAAAATAATTTATAGCACTCAAGATTACATACATTTAAAGACCATTTGATCTCTACAACCTGGAACATGGCTCTGGAGCCTTTTATAATTGTACCTGCTTAACAAAATGGCATGTTTCATATTTTATTAAGCATAATTAATCTATTTGGATGTTTTGACACATTGGATTTTTTTTAAAAAAAAAGTTATCAATGGATGTTTCATTAATCATCGAAGCTTCCAACTAATTTGTCCCACTGTATACAAAAAGGTGAGATGTGATTTGCTCTATTGAGTAAGGTATGATTCAGAAAGAAAAGAATAGGAGACATTTTACCTTTGTGCTAGCATTCGTCCCTACCCCGACCGTCCAGCGATCACCTGAGGAGGCTGGACGCGGCGACAGAGATCGCAAGTTCGTGCTGCTGCTGCTGTTGTGTTTGATGGAGCTCTGGTGCTAGTTGTGGACTTGTGGTGCTCGGGGGGAAGGGAGGAATGGAGCTCCCAGCCCACCTCGTCGCTTGGCCGTAGTGACGTCTCCATGGGGCCCGCCTACGTTAGTGCCCCACCGCCGACGCAGCACCTGTGTTGCCGCCCTCTACCCAAGCGACTGGGCTGATGCCCATGATTCTGTGAGGCTCGAGAGATTTGTGGTCGGAGTCTTGCCTAGGGACTCGACCCATCCTCAATGGAACTGGCGGCAGCGGTCGTGCCCTAGGTTAGACACGTTTGTGTCTCCTCGCCAGTCGCTGCACCCTCGCTGCTGCCCGCTATCCGCAGGAGAGGAGAGCCTGGCTACAGAAACTTTGCGAGCACTCAGATGGGCGTAGAAGTGGGCAAAGACCTCAACCGCTCCAGCATCGGACAGACCAGGTTGCTTGCTTGCCGGATCGAACGGTTAATGGTTAGCGGGTGACGTGGCGCTATCGGATGCTCGAGCTTGGACCCGGGATTCGAAAGTAGAGATTCAATGATATTTAGTTCAGTTACTTTTATCTGTGGGCCTTTTTTATCTGGTGTGAGTGGAATTTTAAGGTCTTCACAATTGGTGCACACTGAGAGAAGGTAAGTCTCGTATATTAGATTAGATTGGGGGTACAATACATATATGTATATATAGGCAAGGCAGGAGGGTTTTATAGAAACAACCCAATCAACATGATCCTTGCCTTATCAATCTAATCTATCTATCTTGACCCCTAAGGTACCAGCCGAGTGGGCTTGGTACTAGGCCCAAGGTCAGCCCTGTAGGGCGCCTATTCTAACACACACGTAAAAGTTCTGTTCTATATTTTTGCATTTTAGGGATAATCGATAAAAGTGGAAGTGGAACTTATTAAGGTGGTAAAAGTTGTGTCATAGTCATATTGTCATTGTGAGTTAGTGTCTCTCAAGTTCTCAACTGTCCCAGTCTCGGCCAATCCAGTCTCACTGGCAAAGGTTTGCAATTTGGATGCTCTGCTCTCTGCATAAATATCTATATTGATTCTCCTGGGTACGAAGAGGCGCGAAAGGGACTGAATTCCCTCGTTATCCTTGGAGCCTGGACCATCTGGAAACATCAAAATGATTGTGTATTTAACGGAGCTGCCCCAAGTTTGTCTACAACATTAATCCTTGCTCGGGAAGAAGCATTTCTTTGGTGCTTCAGGGCTGTGCCCGACACCCGGCTCGTGAGGTGGTTTAGAGGGTCGCTGGTCATGACTTTCTTGTTTGTCACAGGTGATTAGTTTGAGTAAGGTGTGGGTGTAGTGTTGGTGTTGTGTCTGTGCTTGTGTGAGTTTTGGGTGCGCGCGTGTCTGTGTTTGGGGTCTATGTTTGACTCTTTTTCTTCTATAAATACAATGATGCGCAGCTCTCCTGCGTTTTCGAGAAAAAAAAAGATTCTCCTGGGTCCTAGGTAAAACTTTGTTATGTTTTACGATTTCTGCCCAGTGTAGAAAAAAGGGAAGAAAGGAGGTGCTGAGGTGAATCATCTTTGTAACTTGTAGCTACCAGTGAAGCACCAAGTTTATGCACAACAGTTTTTTTTGCTGCATTTAGAACATGTCTGGTTTGATACTTTGATCTAGGCTGCAATAATATTTATAGTTCACAATGGGGAAGGAAAAGGGATACATGAGTAGAATGATGAGCTTAGAAGGAGGCACTTCGTCTTCTTTACTAGTAACTCTTGGCTTAGTCACTGTTTTTCTTGAACTTACACTTTTACTTAGAAAGACATGCACGTCTAATTAAAGCATTCAAACCCTGTGTTTTCCTTAAAGATCATTATAGTTAAACCATTCAGCTTATCTCCTAATCAAATAGCAATATATCTGCAGCAGAGCAGATGATTGTACCAGTGGCAGAACCAGGAAATTATAGGTCGTCAGTAAATATAAGAATAGTTGTATGTATGTTTAACCTTTTATTCCTTAGGTGTTCATTAGCCATTAAGATTTTACGACATAATAAAAAAATATAAAGGATACATAATCACATATAAAACTAAAATCAAAACTGAGAAAATGCGGCTTGGGTAGCCAATTGATCAGCTGCCGCGCGGTGCAGTGGTGCATTGTGAAAGATAATATAATTGGTGGAATATTTGATATATTGCATTGGGCCTCATGGGCTGATTATATAGGGTACATAGGACTAACACCTCATGTGACTAGACAATGTGGTACTACTCCCGTGCCTGCGTCAGCTGTAGGCTGTAGCCCTTGCCTAGCGTTGTTGCTTGTTGCTGCATGAGGCGCCTGTAGTAGCCCTGGCACTCACTAGTAGATCTTCCTATCCATTGTTGCCTAGGTTAATTAGTTGGTCTGTCAAGTTAAAAGCATCTACTTCATTCTTCTGTGTCTACTTCTGGACTTGTGGCCATGTGGGCTCCCACCCCCCTTGTTCTGCTGTTGACTTGAACAGCTATCTTGGTTGATGATGTGATAATATGGTATAGCACAATGTTCTTAAGAATGCTTTTCCTTTTAATTTTTTGTGAGAACACTTCTTTGATGCTTAACTTGTTATTCCTTCTGCAAAATCCAGTTGTGAAACTGTTTGAGAAGAAACATAGATGGTGATTGAAGATCAATAGTTTGATCCCAAGCGGTTTGAAGAAGGGGCTAAGTGGTCTTGGGAGCTTGGATGTTGTGGAAACATCATAATGACTGCATGTTCAACGGTCCTTCTCCTAATGTTGTGCAAACTCTTTGATGTGTCCTGAGGGAGAGTGATCTTTGGAGCCTTGCTGGTGCTAGGGGTTTAGCACAGCTTGAGGCAGACATCTTTTAGTTTGCTTGGTTGCTTGGTGGTGTCTGTCGTGTGTCCCTCCTTATCTAGTGTGTTTGTAATTTGTTATAAAACTGAGTGAGTGTGTGTGTGTGTGTGTGTGTGTGTGTGCGCGCGCGCGCGCGCACAGGCTGGCTGTGTGCATGCTTGGTACGATGGGCCCATGGGTGTTTGTGTTTGTGTCTGTTTGTTGTACTTTGGTGATCTCTTCTTTACGCAATGGTACACAGCTCTCGTGCATATTCGAGGAAAAAGAAACGAAGCGCTTATATAAGTTCACCATTGGCAGGAATTTTCTGGTAATCAGCATGGCATTGTCATCAGTGTTTAGGAGAATAAATGTCAAAGATTTGACCTCCAAGGTTTCAGTCTATACCAGTGCTACAGGTGATGACTTTGGCAGCTTACCATAGTATTTGATCCACTTAAATTATATCTGCCTAAAGAATACATGTTTGCAGAGTTATCGGGTGGACTAAACATGATATTTAGGCGCTGGGCCACAAAAAAGACTGCTGGATCAACAAAAAATGGTCGTGATTCCAATCCAAAGTATTTGGGTGTAAAGAAGTTTGGTGGAGAGGTGCCACTTCGAAAACTCTATTCTGATTCTTTAAAAGAAAGGCATTATCTTTAAGCATATTGCGAGAAGAACTCTACATTGAACTACTGCCACTATACTCCCCATCTGATGACAGTTTGTTTTCCTCAGAAAGTGCTACCAGGGAACATCATCGTCCGCCAAAGAGGGACCCGCTTCCATCCTGGGAATTACGTTGGCATGGGCAAGGACCATACACTTTTCTGCCTGAAAGAAGGCCATGTCCGCTTTGAGCGCAACAAGCTCGCAGGCAGGAAATGGGTTCATGTTGATCCAGTTGCTGGTCATGATCTTCACCCCATTTACGCAGATGGTTTTGCTACTACAGACGACACTGAGCCTTTGCAATAAATGTGCTTGGGGTTTGGAGTGACATTTTGTGCCAACTAATTCTGCTGTCATTTTACAGTTTCATGTGTAAACTTTAGCAGACTTGAATGTAGCTGTACCTTTCCTTTGTAATCATAACTATTCACTTTGAATAATATAAGGTATACTTTGTGATCTTTATTCTCATGGTTACCATCAAATTTCAAATACGATGTCACTACAATGTAGTTTTTACCATTATAGGAGTTGTTTCACCATTCTACATGTTCTTTCTCATGAGTTTTTTTATTATTCTGAAGATGCAATTTGCATGAGACTTCAGTGCTATTATTATTTTACTCGGTCACATATTAAATTTGTAGTTAATATAGTTTTCTATACTAACTGCTTGCTTTGGCTAGGTATTGATATTCTAGGTTCAGGATGTGTTTGCAAACTAGTGTGGATGTGTTTGGTTTGTTGAATGCAAGGCAGGTGAATATGTATTTCTTCTCATGCATAAATCATGGCATATCTTGCATAATGAAATAATATGAATGAGCATGTGCACAAAATAAAATAAAATAAAATAAAATATTAGTATTTATGGGAATTTTGGCAGCCATAAATTATCAAATAATTTTCTCATGGCGAACATGTTAAGACTCCCTTTAGATTGGAGGAATTTTTCTTGTTTCCTACGTCTTTTCTTTGAAAATGAATTGGTTCATGTGAAATTCCTACATTCTAAAGAGGTGCTAAATGTTGATGTGTTCAAGATTGAAAAAATATTTTGTATGCAACATTTGTTAATCTGATGTATGTATAATGCATCCTAAATGATATAAAGGAAAAAAGTAAACGTATTTGGGTTTTTTTATCTGTAATACTAATAAGTTGAGTGCTGATTTTTAACGTTACAATTTAATAGTTTGTTTGGATATGTAAACCATGTGCATAAGATATCTTGAAACATGATAACGCCTGATACAATGATGCATACAAGATTAACATTTTAGAACCCTTAGAGAGAGTGTAGTCTACATAATGTGTTGATATGAGCCACTAAACAAAATTTCTTGTCTGATGAAATTTTAAATTATTCTATAAAAGCTGTTAAAATGCAATGTAAAATTTAACTTATATAGATCAAGAGTATCATACCTGAGGTACATGACATTGTGTACTACATGTACATGTGGTAGTACATTATTGGACTAATGCTATTTCTAAATGTAACAAAGGTGTTTGTAATCTTATTTGTTGAAGTGAGTTTCAAACTAATTCCAAGAACTTTGCCTCCAAAAAATCTGAGTTATACTTTGGACCAAATGATTGATTTCACATATCTGTGTATGAAGATTATACATCCATATTGTTGGACATTGTAAGTTTTATTGCTATAGTCAATTTTATTTAAAAATGGCATTTGTGAGATTCATTTGTATCAAATCACCATGATATTTTAAATCATGATAAACAGATTGATCGAGTGGTCATTTATATAGGTATAATGTTACAGTGTCTTGACAACTTTGATAAGGGGGTGCAAAAAAATATGGACCCTTTGAGCACTCGCAATTGGAGTTATTACAGACAAATGTGCATGTGTAAGCCAATAGGGTTAGGCATTTTGGTTAGAATATAGAGTGAAGTGGTAATAATGCCATGAGATCATAACATTTTGTTGGTAGTGCCCATGTCAGAAATTAATTCCATCTAACACTAGTTTAGACAAATCTTGTTTTGATTCTTTTGCCAATGGTACATGACATGTATTAAATAAATTTACTTTGAATAGTAAATAGTAATTATATATAACATGAAAATGCAAAATTGGAAACCAAGGTGATATTTATGCCCCGTAACGATGTAACAAAGTTGTTGCTGATGTTTTTGGATTCTGTTCTTTTTGGGAATGCGTGTAAAAATCATTTCCAAACATAAGTTATGTGCATATGATAGAAGATAGCGCCAATGATAATGGATTATCCAATGCTATTGATGTAATTAAGAAAAATGGATACTTATAAAATAATTTAAATTCAAGATGAGTCTGTATGCGATCGTTGGTGTCAACGGCCCTTTGCTCCAGCTGATTAAAATATTTATATTTTGTTCCACCGATGAAAGTATTAATTGGACGTGGATCT
The DNA here is from genome assembly GCA_022036555.1 of Microstegium vimineum. Lineage (NCBI taxonomy): Eukaryota > Viridiplantae > Streptophyta > Magnoliopsida > Poales > Poaceae > Microstegium > Microstegium vimineum. Next base: position 10,961,371 of record CM039135.1, on the reverse strand, counting down.
ATTTGCAAAAGCCCAATTACAGTTGAAATAATGGCAATCTGTGCCCAAACAGAAGGCACTATGCGTGATTCACCACAGGTACATAAAGAAAAAAAACAAATATAACGTAATTTTAGTAGTTCTATAAAGAAAATAAAGTATAGGGAAAAACACTTCAAAAGAAATCAAGACATCACCTTGATTTTTACCGATACATGATTTACACCATTCACAAATGCGAGTAATAAACACGCACATCTCATAATTCCTAATAACTGCCTCAATCAGTTGTAGACCACGCAAAAGAGTCCAGGAAAAAAAAAGGCAGCATTCTAATGAGCTACAAAATTTGAACATGCTCATTATTTACAGAAGATAGCTCCGAGCAACCACAACAGCTATTACCACAACCAACAAACTCTATTACAATTTTGTCTAACAGACATTGACACACTGCAACTTTTTACACTTCGTGGTGCCATAATTGTTTGTTATCACAAAATGCGCAGGAGTAATTGCAGAGGTGAAAGATGGAGCAAAGTTTAGTTTGAGAGGGCTTCAGGGTCTTTTTAGGGGGAGATGGGGTTGGCTAAGATTAATGAATATGGATGCTTCTGAATAATGTATGGTACACTGCAGGTCTCGAAAGAACTTATTATTATATATGGTTCCACAGTAGAACCAATTACTGTTGAAAAACATGCAACTCTTTCGAACCAGGTGATGAAAGAATTAGGCGCCTGGCATGACAAAGCACAATGAGAGAACCAGTCACAGACTGGGCAGGAAGAATCCCCATCTAAGATGGTAGCAGCATAGGATGTTAGAACAGTTCTCTAGGCAATTTTTCAGATATCTGAAATGTTAGAATAGTTCTCTAGACATCCACCAATGATGGCCACAGATACTTGCAGAACGCACAAAAAAATTTGATCTGCATACTGTGATCCGAGAACTTTACTAATCTTATGTACATGGTTGGTTCTAAAAGTCTAGGGTTTTCAGGTAAGTTTCCAAAGAACTTATGGTTCCTCAGCAGAGTTAGCAGAAAACAAGCAACTCTTTGGAACCGATGATGAAAGAAACAGGTATTAACATGACAAAGTTATAAGAATCAAAGCAAGCAATGGGTGAACTAGTCAGATTGATAAGGAACAAGACCCAAGGTCACAGCTAGCAGAATAGACAGAGCAGAGCTACAAAAAAAACTACACTAAGCACCAAATGAATCAGTCAATGGCATTCACTGGGAATCTCAAATTCCAAAGAATGTTTGAAACACAGGAATCTCAAGGAGTTTTGGGCAAGCCTTTAACGGAAGGTTCATTCTCACATTCCAAATGGGGCATTGGTACTACTAACCTAATGAATGAGGTAGCAGTCTGATGGGATGAAATTATAAGAGCTACATTAAGCAGAAAGTGAATCAGCCAATGAGGTTGAGAAACAGGCCCCGCTACTATAGTTGCGATTGCAAAGGAATAATCAACTCAGTATTGGCAGGATAAAACAGAAAGAGATATCGGTAAGCAGCAACTGGATCAGTCATTGAGATAATTTAGAATAAGACATGTGAATTATGATGACTATGCCAACACAAATAGGTAACAGTTGAAGATCTAAGGAACATAGAGTGCCTTGTCTACTACTGGAATGCACGATATTCATTGGGAATTTGGACAGGTGGAGGAAACACTACATTCGATGTTCTTCACAAACCCAGGGAAACTACGGATGGCAGAAGTCAAAAGAGATTAAACTGATGAAATGGTGTTCTCAAACTACACCAAGGAATCTTAGGTAGACATTATGAAAGCTTTGATCAAATTCTCAGCCGATTGCCTCTGTTCAGAGGTTCCAGATATGTAAGCAATATGATCATGACGAGAGGATTTTGATTCAATAATTTCAATGTGAGCTCCAGAAATCTGCAACATCCATAGAATTATTAAACATTATTACATTAAAATGTAATAGAAAGTGGATCTTACACAAATAAAGGGTTGACAAAATGTTGTGAAAGCTCAACTTTAATAGATGTCTCAATTTTTTTTGCATAAGATACCTTACACAAGAATAGAGGGTTTGCCAAGAGCAACACTAAAATGTAATAAAAAGTCAAATAGAAGGTTGTCAGGTTGACCTGATACCCATTAGACTATCCCATAGATGTCAGGGTATTTCCAATTTGTCTTGTGGACTGGTCCTTTTTAATAGTATGTCATTTCAGAATTTAGTTGGATAATGAACATGGGTTCTTGCATACTAATCCTTCTAAAACTACATTCTTTCGTAACTTAATTGGAGGTTGGTCAGCATCCTACACATGCATTATATATGTTTTTCTATTTCTATTTCCATTTCTATTACAACAAAGTGAAAAAGGACGAAATGATCTTTATCACAAAAAAAAAAACTCAACATATCCAGGGACAGCAGGTAACATGAGATCAAGTAAAACAAATAATCCAATCTACAAAGCAACTCATGCAAACACAAACTGAAAGTTAGGAGAAAGTAAAGATGCTTAATTCAGGGCAAAATAGAGGATATAATAAGACCAAGATTTAAGCTGTCACGTACACTCATTCTAAGATTACGCAACAATAAAATAGATACATATAAAAACTGACCTTTCTAATGTTGTCCAAGTTTGTGCCACGTTTTCCCATTACCTTTGACAGGCCACTAGCAGGGACAATCATTTCCACACGTGGTAGATGTCTGACCATTGATATTTAGCAAAAAAAAAGTGTATTATAATTTCAAGTATCAAACTGGATAGCTAAAAGAGGACTAACATTGTAGAATAACAGGATTTATAGCAAGTTCAGTTGAAACATACTCTTCATATGTCTTTGATGTATAGGATGGAAGTCCTCCATAGCCATCATCCGAGACCTGATGGAGGATATCAACAATTAAGATGAGAATGAATTCATAGATATGAAGTAATGCCTAAGACCAAAGGAGGAAAGGAGAAAAATGATGCAAAATCACAAACCATACCTGCATGGAGCTATACCCATATGAACTGGTACGAGGGAATACTTCCAGAGCTCTCTCAGATTCACCTCTTCTATCATAGCTCAAGGGGGCAATTTGTGGGTTGTGAGGTAATAATGCAGGCAAAGAAAGACTGCTTCCATATAATGAATCAGAGGTGGCAACAGTTAGCTTGCCATCCCTGTCAGAATTTTGGCTTTCAACACTCTCTTTCAGAACATCTTCCCTAAGTCTTAAAATTATCTGAACAAGAGCATCACGCAGCTTGTCTGCTTCTCCAGATACCTACACACATTAGCCATTTGCCATTTGACTATTTGAGACATCTTGCTACCAAGGCTATTTAAATTTTTAAACTGATCAACAAATGAGTACTCTTACCTCAACAAGTTCGTCACTGGCAGATGCTCTCTGGGGCTTATCGCCCTTTGAAATTTGGATGTTTGCCTTGGTCTTCTTCCTCATGTCATTGACTATTGAGCCACCCCTGCCAATAAGACAGCCTATAACCTTATTTGGGACAAGAAGGCGAAGATTCATCCTATCATCCTCATCATTTATCTTGGCTTGAAGCAGCAAAACAGCTTCCACAGCGGCAGACTTAACATCATCGGTGGCCTGAAAATGAAGGTACGACCTAAAATAGAGTAGATGATAGGATACTGAAAACAGAGCAAAACCTGGTGAGGATGTTTGGTCTGACCTCAGTGGATGTAATGGTAATGACACTTTCCTCCCTGTCATTCTTTGCATCATCAACATCTATCCTTGCACCACTCTCTTGCCTTATATTCTTTATGGTAGCCCCACCTCTACCTATAACCAAGCCAATTTTGCCACCAGGGCATAAAACACGAAACTCAAGTTCTCCTGAACATTTTGGGGCACTATAAGCAGGAATAACGGGAAGCATAGATTGATAAATAGGCAGTCGGCCATGATCATCGGCAGGTAGAGCAAGTTCTGGAACATGTGACCCAAAGATAGGTAGGGTTGAATGCACAGAAGGTATAGCAGCATCTGGGGCCGAGTAAAAGTTACTAGCTGGATAGACAGGAAATTCTGAAGGGATTATAATGCTTGGAGTAGATTCAGGAATAGAAGTTTCAAGAGGAATGTTCTCTTTTGACGGGTGCTTGTAGATGATGGTTGATACTCCAAACAGTGCTTTTTTAACAGCTTCAGCACCACCAGTTATCTGTTTGCTGTAAATAGTTAGCAGAACATATATAACAACATATGAAAGATATTATAGGACATAGCAGAATTTAGAAGAAAGAGGTGGTGGGTTGGAATTTTTAATCATGATGCATTTAAGTGTGAGCAACAAACAAAACCATACTTTCATAAACAGAGGACAGGTGAAATATGTATGCGGAAACATATAGCCTAAAACCTGCATTTTTGTCAAAAAAAATGTAATCTGAAGCAATGTGCTCAGAGATTGCAACTTCAGGAACAAATAGTTGTTCCTGTACCATGATGATAAAAGATAAACACAATATATGGTACGGTTGTAATACAAAAAAATTAGTTGAGAACCAAGCACGTTACTGCAAATATACTGCTTATTAATATCCTGCCACTCTTTAAAAACAATTATCCCATAATATGTAAGAAAACACACATTGATTTACCAAACAATGAGATGCCAGAGAATTTACCTGAACAAAATTATCAAAACTCATAGCACATGAATGTGTAATGTCACTTGGATCTTTTGGGCTCACTTTAATGAATGCTCTTGATGTTGACCGAAGATGCTTGATGACAACACCAGATTTTCCTATAATATTTGACGCCTGACTAGCTGGCACAAGAATGTTAGCTTCCTCTGTATTCTTCTTATCAGAGTCTCTACGATTCTTCTGTAACGCATGCAGTGCATCAACAATTGCATTGTGCACCCTAAGTAATGCATCTTGAGCTGCACAAACAGGCTCATTGTCATCACCCTCAGCATCAAGGTCTCTATGCTTGACGTAACAATATACCAAGATAACCCTTTTGTCTGCACCAGGGTACGGGTCAACAACCTTGACTTTGGCACTTGTCTGTTGCCGGATAGCATTTATCACATTGCCATTCTTTCCTATGACACTACCAATCAAACTGTCTGGACAGAGTATACGGTAAAGAACCAGCCCATCATTATTAGAGCTTTCCTGGGCATGAGGAAATGGCCTCTTGTATTGGTCCTTCCTTTCTTCTCTTTCATATTCCTTGTGTTGGTGGGGACGCTTACCAGTCTGGTGCCTCATCATTTAGTTAGCTGTGTAAGGAAACAAATCCTACTATTCATGCAAAGCTTTATACAAATGTAGAAGAAACATCTAACGAGTAACGATCGAACGTTTTCTGAAAACGGAAATCCAAATTACAACAAGGAAAGGTATGTACACGACATAACCACTGGTTATAGCAAAAAAAAATTCTAGGGAGACATCACCAAAAAAAATAAGCATAGCCAATTAGAATATAGCAGCCAAACTACAAATACAACAGCTCAACCAATCCGTTTTAACATATCAACAGCAACGGGTGTATGATGTTTTTTTTTTTTGAAAAAATTGCAATCATAGGACTCCAAGCAACACTCTTCGTAATTATAGGACTCGAATTGTCGACTTCGTTAAAATAACCCTTGAAACGTTGATTTCTTGTTATACATGACATTTGGTGTTTTTAATCACTTGGTCAATCTAAAATACATGTATTTAGACATTATGTGACCCTTATGCCCTTCTGGTATTTTCACGTGCGGGGTGGGGCTGTTGGTCGCAGCCTTGGCTGGTCATGCAAGGCCTTGGCAGGGACGGCCGTCGTCTGGCCTTGGCCACCTGGCATGGCAAGCCCTAGGGCGCGCACGTCCCTGCCTTGGATAAAGTGATTAAGGATCACAAGGGTCATATAATGTCCAAATACATGTATTTTTAGATTGATAAAGTGATTCAAAACACCAAATGTCATGTATAACAAGAAGGCCGTTTCAAAGGTCATTTTAACGAAGTCGACGATTAAGGTGTATGATGTTTTACTAAGGCACCACAGAGAATAATCAAACAAGGCAGAATTACGCGTATCAACGACTCGGCACGGTGCAGCCACAAGGGATGTAACATTTGGTACTACTTACTACAGCCCTCCAACCCAGTAACCAAACCAATAAGGCGAAACATAAGATTCCAAGAAGCTGCACTAGGCGCAAGCTTTAGCGCGCTGAAGCGCTAAGCGGACGGATAGCTCTTCGATATGGGGTATAAGCGCTCCCAAAGCGGCGCGACCGCCTTGGTGGAGCAGCGGCTGCTGGCTCCCGCTGCCAGTCGGCCGCGCGCGGCGCGCAGGGCAGACACGGGGGCCGGGCGCCGTCGACGGTCCAGCGGAGGCGGGATTGGAGAGGGAGGTGCGTACGCAGGGTCGCCGGCCGGTGCGCGGAGGACGGAGGCGAGGGCGAGAGGCGGGAGGGGGAGCCGCTGACGCCGCCGCCGAGCCTGGGACTGCCCCGCCGTCGCTGAGAGCCCGAGCCTGAGCGCCGCCCGCGTGCCGAGCGCGAGTGGGGGAGGGAACCCAGATGATGGAGCGCCGGCGCTGCGACGAAGAACGGCGGCGGATGTGGCGGATGCGCAGCAGTGTTAGGGTTTCCAAAAGAAACCTATGGTGTGGCGAGAGGTCGGTCTGGCCTCAATTAACCGTCTTTTAGATGGCCACAGAATAAAAGCCTATACCATTATTTTCTCTTTTCTTTTTCAATTTTTAACAATTTTTAATAAAACAGTAATTAATATATATATGGAACGTATCATGTGCAAACTACAACTTCGTGAAAACCCGTGTAAATCATGACAAAAAAATTATCTAAATTTATAAAATAAATCATACATGTAGATTATAAAATGATACATAACCTTGTAAAATATTTTATCCAAACTCGACTTCGTTTGTTAGGTATAAAAATAACAAATTTCTAACAAATCATGTGGACTCCTTTCTTGCTTGAAATTTGTTATTTTTATATCTCACAAATGAAGTCGAGTTTAGACAAAATATTTTACAAAATTGTGTATCATCATATCATCTACATGTGTGATTTTTTTGGTGAATTTAGACGAATTTTTTTATCATAGTTTGTACGGGTTTTCACGAAGGTTGTGGTTTGCACCTGATACGTTGCCATCATCTATATACTACACCAACATATTTATCTGCAATTTCATAAAACCATATCAAGCTCCATTACCTTTTTGAATCCTCATATATTTGTAATTAAATTCCTTACTCTATTTGAAGTTATCTTATTTTAAATCTGGATTAACGTTCACTGGTTTCCTAGCCTCGTGCCATATTTCGTTAGGAATTGAACACATAACTTCAAAATTAGATATTTAGAGAGAGAAGTAGTATTAGGGACGAAAAACAAAGACAAATTTTATCGAGGTTTCAAAGATTCAGTTCTTCGCTAAAAGACACAACGGCCTCAGGAATTATATATGAACCGATAGTTAACTCATTACTCACTACTATGGCTTAGCTATCACGTTGCCCCACCTTGATCCTTCTTGCTTTCTCCTTCGTGGCCTCAGTTGTTTGCTTTATTGTCAAACGCGTAATACTACTCTTGATCCTTCTTGCCTTCTCTTTCGTGGCCTTAACATAACTCCTCACTCAGAGAAAAGTTGCATGTCCCCAAGTAACGCTGGATTGGAATTGCCACTAGAGATCATGAGTTTCCTCCCACGTCATCAAGGTTTATGAGTGATCAAACCACTGCACCAAAATTTGTGACAGTGAAGAAGCCCCTTTTGCACCATACATGAAGCCAGAAAATGGATGGAATGGACAACCTAAAAGGACCATCTAAACTAAAGTGATATTGTCTTCCACGTGCACTGAAGTAGAGATATACTACTTCAGCTAGGATGCATGGACCACAAGATAAATGCAACATGCATCAGGTAAGTGTAGTGGTACACCTTAGCGTCGGATTGGGAGATTGTTTGAAAACTTTTGAAAATGCTTTAAGGTGATTTGACTATTGAGGTATCTGAATTGGAAAAATAATGATGAAGTGAAAGTGCATCTAGCCCTTTAGTGGGTTTTGATGAATTGAGTAACAACACAATTAAAGGTCTAACAAGTTTGCTAAGTGTATCAAAGGTTCAACAATAAAAGCAAACTTGATGGTATTCCACACTATGTTGAAATGAAGGTCAAATTGTGTATTGTTGTATTGAAAGATTATGAGAAAAATCTAGTTTAAGCAAAATACAACAATGCAAATGAAATTAATGAAATGGCTTCTATGTTGTGGGATATCATAGTATCATGTGAAAGCAAGCATAATTGACAAATGACAAGTGAGACATGAGTTGATAGTTTTGGATTAGTCTCTATATTGGCTTGCTTTACATGAATGAGAAGAGTTAATAGTTGAGAGTCCCCATGTGTTTTGGTTTTGAGTAATTGATGAAACCCACCTAAGTACTAACCTTGATCTCTAAGTGTGAATCATAAGATAGGTTGGTACATGCCATGTGATGGAGCAAGGTGGATCATGTGAGGATGGCACAAGCTCTAGCATGGTGGTGGAAAGGAAAATGGTGTGAAGGCAAAGGTGATTGCTAGGAACCATTTTTGGTTTGGTGATCAAGACATCATAGAGGATGTGATCACGTTTAGGATAGATAGTCGTACTATCAAGGAGGGAGCTCTTAAGTATGATGACAGTTATCATGTGCCACTAGGTTCATCTGCATTGCATTTAAAAACAATTAAACCAAGTGAAACACCAACTTAATCCAAGATAATTGTGAACTAAAAGCTAACACATGAGCATAAGTGGATTACTTAGTGTTGGCTCTTGAAAGCTTGGAAGAAGTTGGAGAAGTGTTTGGGCAGCTGGATGCAGTCCGGACGCAGGGTCCGGACGCAAGAGTTCTGGCCGACTGAACTATCGGAGATGGGTCCGGAGGCAAACCCTTGCTGGATGGCTGGAGGAGCAGTCCGGACGTAGTGTGTTGTCCGGACGTAGAGCTCCGGACACGCGTCCGGAGCCTGGCGCTCTCTGTAACTCTCTGTGGAAGAGGGTCCGGACGCAGTATGATGATCCGGACCAAGGACCGGACTTGGGTTTGGAGGTGCTGAGGAGCTCAAGCGAGCTCTCGGGTGCGCTCGGGCGCCCCGGAAAATATTTCCGGACGCAAGGAGCAGTGACTCGGAACCTTGTGAACAGGAGAGTCTGGAGCCATGTGGCAAGCTGCGGCGAAGGCGCGAAGCGGCTGTTTGAAAAGGAGGCCCGACCGGACGCAGTTGCGATGGTCCGGACGGCACCTCAGGTGCGTCCAGACCTTACGACCGGAGAGCTGAGTAGAGCCGTTGGCTCACTGCAGTGGTGGGTCCGGACGCTGTTGATGGTCCGGACCCCCAGTGAAAAGTGTGTCCGGAGTGGGCGCAGAAAGCGTTTTTTAGGGGCAAAATGGCTAGTGTTGAGTGTGGGCTATATAAGGTGATATGGCTGGCCCTTTGGGGCATCTCTTGCACATTCACATCACTCATACTTTTGTGCTTGCTTGAGAAGCTTCCACCACTCATCCTCTAAACATATTTGACATATTCTAGAGAGATAGAGTAAATCCAAGTGCATTGCTTTGTTGATTGCATACTAGTGGCACTTGGTGATCGTCGTCATCGCGGAGCTCTTGTTATTCTTGGATATTTCCATCTCCTAGATGGCTTGGTGCGACGAGGATCGTTGAGCGGAGGAAGGTGATTGTCTCCGGCTCCGATCAATGGATTGTGAGGGGTCTTGAACCTACCCCGCGGGAGATTTGCGAAAGGTATCTCTAGTGGATTCCGCGTAGCTTGGGGATCCCCGTCATGTGTTGGTTGTGCGGCACCCTTGAACGAGTTTGGCTTTGATTGCCAATTAGCGCGTGAACCTCCAAGTGGGTGTATCGCTACAACGAGGACTAGCTTATTGGCAAACAAGTGAACCTTGGTAAAAAATATTGTGTCTCATTGTCTCTCTACTGAGGATTCATCTTGTGATTGATTGGTTATCTATTGGCTTATCTCTTCACGTTGGTACAACCATTCTATCTCTAGCTTTGCATTACATTCTTTACATTCTTGCAAAGTAGAGCCTCTAGCTTAGCTTGTGTAGCTTAGTCTAGTAGCACTAGTGTTCTAGCTCTTGTGTGTGACATAGAACATATCTTGCTAGTAACTAGAATTGGTAGGTGGCTTGCCTAACCTTAGAGCTAGCGCAAACTTGCTTACGCCGTGTTTTATTCTAACAAGTTTGCTTAAGTGTTGTTGTAGAATTTTTTTAATAGGCTAGTCACCCCCCTCTAGCCATACTTAGACCTTTCAATAGTGGACTAGCGTTGATCAAGGATTGAAGAATGAATCAAGAGTGCATTAGTGAGGAAACACCAACCAAAGGTCAAATGATAAATGAGACAATGTATAATGAATATAAGATGGTCTCTACTTTGGTTTGCTTGTATGGACAAGGATTTGGAAATCACTTTGCATTAGTATGATCAAGCTAGAAGTATGAAGATAGAGATTGAAGTGAGTTATAGGAGTGTCAAGCCAAAATGAAGAGGATTTAAGGAATCGTGAATTGGCTTCACCATATTGACATTGATCCATATATATCTCTATGTGAGTCAAACTGAAGCTTGATTGATCTCAACATTTATATCCAGAAGGTATTCAAGCAAGGATCGCAATATTGAAGAAATGGCTATATAATGGATGTTTGATATGATGTGACTTGAGTATGACTTGATAAGGTGAAGATAGCAAGGAAAGGGCTTCGAGGTACTAAGCAAAAGTGAAGGTCAAGGAGACCGAGGTACTATGGCTAAGGTGAAGAAGAGAGTACTTGCATTGAGTCGAGGTACTAATCGGGCTATGAGGAGTCATATTATGTTGAAGATCAAATCATTAGTGGAAGTGACTTGAAGCCATGAGGTGAACTAACATGTATGGAAATGGTTCAAGTCACATGGTCAAGGTATGTTTGCTCAAAGAGAAGAGACATAGTTGATTGCAACCCCTGAAGTAATATTGAGGAGAAATGACATATGAATATATGGAAACTCAAGTGGTTAACATAATTATTATCTATTGTTCTTGAGTATAGGGATGTCGTACTATTAAGGGGGATTATAGTACTGTATGGTCAGATATGAATCACATGCTCAATCTTTATTCATGACATACACTCAGCTAGCTCAGAGTCCTGTCCAAACCTCATATCTAGCAGCCTCTCTGAGCTAGGTCGACAGTGCCGACTTCCCTTTCCAGCAGATTTCTTCGACTATAAATAACCGTTGAAAAGCTCTCCACCTCACTAGCTCAGTACCCCCTCGTCAACCTTTGTTTCTGACCGTTGCAAAAACAGACCAAGCTCTCTCTCTCTCACCCTCCATTGTTGCTCCTTCACTCTCCAAGCCTTCCCACCATTCCAACCAGCAAAGCTTGAGAGAAAAGGCAGCAAAACACTCCTAGAGAGCAGATCTACTACTTCCCAAAGTCTAAAGAGCATTGGTTCACGATTGGCTGACGGTTCTAGGGTTTGTTACTCTTGGAGCTTGCTCCTAGCCGGCTAGGCGTCGCCCTAGAGCTTGCCCTCTTCGTGTGGCAGCCTAGGGAGGTTTGTAACCCTCTATTGCAGCTAAGAAATCACCCCTCACTTCAAGAGTTCACTCTCTTGATTTGAAAACAAGGGAAAGGCAAGCCTAGTGTGGCGAGCCCAAGCCTTGTGTGGCGAACCTCAACAACGTGGACTTAGGCAAGCCTTGGTGGCAAGATGAACCATGGGATAAATCCTTGTGTCTTGTGTGATGTTTACATTCAAGTATATCTTGCATAGACATTGCTAGGGTTTGAGGTTTTGATTTGAGCTAGAAAGTGATTTCTGTGGTATCCAGTCTTCGAGCTGGACTTTACCTTGATACTGTGGCTTTGTGCTGCTTTTGGTATCTAGTTTCTCCCAGCAAAATCTGAGCTCGATCTGAGTTATATTTGTAGGGCGGCAGTGTCGCCCTCATATAGCGGCAGTGCCGCCCTCTATTCTTTGTGAGTTGCGAGCTGAATTTTTGCAAGGTTATCATTGAGCATCTCAAGTACTTGTTCCCCCAGTTTGGGCTGATTTGGACCTGCGGTCATAGGTTGGCACTGACGCCCTCAAAGAGAGGCAGTGCCACCCTCAGTGCTAATATTTATTTGAGCTAAATTTTTGTAGGCCTATTCACCCCTGAAAGACCTTGTTTGGTTTTGGTTAATTGATGACACCTATGGACTAACCCTATTGCTAAGTGTTCAATCAAGATAGGGCAATCCACCTTGAGACATGGAGCCAGATGGATGACCATGATGGATCAAGTGCTCCATGACTAAGGAAAAGAAGAAAGAGAAAAACAAAAATGGACTCAAGGCAAAGTTATATCATAGGGCCATTTTTGGTTTAGTGATCAAGACACTATAGAGAGTGTGATCACCTTTAGGATAGATAGTCGTACTATCAAGAAGGGAAAGACGTTGTGATTGCGGTTATCAAGTGCTACTAGGTGTTGTCATTCATGCATGTGCATTAATCAACCTAGTAACATAGCCTTGCTTAAAACCCATAAAATATATGCTAAACACCTGCTCTAAAGAAGTACCATAAGTGTTTGGCACATTGGAGCAAGGTTGGAAAAGAAAGAAACAAGAAAGGAGCAGAACAGGGCAACGGACGCTGGCGCCAGACACTGGTTCCAGGCGTCGGACGTGTCCGGTGGATATACATCAGCCCCGACACCTTCAGGCAGAGCGACAGACGCTGAGGAGCGTCTATCGACAAGGCGACAGACGCGTCTGTCGGTTTCGGGAGCTCTCTAGATGCTCTCTGATATCACGACGGACGACATCGACGGATGCTGAGCCAGAAACAAAAGTGCGTCTACCAATTTGAAGAACTCTCTGACACAGAAGCGATGGACGCTGCGGAGCGTCCGACGAGGAGGTAACGGACATGTTCGATGCACAAGGGAGCTCTCTGGATGCTCTTTGTGTTGGCATCGGACGCTGGCGACGGAGCGTCCAATGCCAACTTAAACAGCGTCCGACGCCCTTGAAACAGGCACAACGGCTAGTTTTTGAGAGGTGGCTATTTAAGGGCATGTGGCCGGTTGGAGCTGACACTCTCGAATCTTGGACTTGTCATACACTCTTGTGAGCTCTCAAGCACCCCTCCCACTCATCTCTTTGATTCTTGTTCATCCCAAAAGAGATAGAGTACATCCAAGTGCATTGCTTAGTGATTTGCATCTAGAAGCACTTGGTGATCGTTCTTGCTACGGTTTTCTTTTTATTCTTGGTGTTTGCCAACACCTAGACGGCTTGGAGCAAGAAGGAGGAGTCAACACGATTTGGTGATTGTTGTGGTTGATCCCGGTGATTTGTGAGAGAGCTTGCACCCACCTCGGCGGAGCGCCAAAGGGTAACTCTAGTAAATTGCTCGTGTCATTGAGTTACTCTCACTTGGGTGGATTCTTGTGGCGCTCAAGTTGTGAGCTAGGATTGTCATTGCCTATTAGCCACCGAGTCACCATTTGAGTAGTCGACACAACGGGGACTAGCTTGGTGGCAACCAAGTGAACCTCGGGAGAAAATCTTTGTGTCAACCATTGTCTCCCGACGAGTCTTGGTGATCTTATTGTGATTGAACATTCTCATTGGTATATCATCTACACAAGGCATCGGTATAACAATCACCTCTATCCTTGTATTTACCTTCTTTCTTACCTTGCTTAGTTAGCTTGTGTAGTTTATAGCGTGCTAGTTAGCTTAGCTTGTTAGTTGTTCTTGCTAGCTCAAGATAAGTTCCTTAGGTTCTTGCTATTGATTGATAGGCACTTAATTAACTAGAATTGCTTGGATAGGTGGCTTTGCATCCCTAGTAGAGCTAGAGCAAAAAGCTTCGCTTAAGTGTTATCTAACCCTTTGCTCTAGTGGTTTGTAGATTTTTAATAGGCTATTCACCCCCCCTCTAGCCATCTAGGACCTTTCAAGTGGTATCAGAGTCGTGGTCACCGCTATTATCAAGGCTTAACAACCTTGTGTGTTAGTGATGGCTCAAATATCATTCAACCATGTGGGGAGCAAACCGCCAATGTTTGATGGCACCTCATTTGATTATTGGAAGAGGAAGATGAAGATGCATCTAGGCTCAATACATGAGAAGGTGTGGAGTGTGATCGAACATGACTTTGTCATTCTCGATGAAGCCGCTCCCACACCTAAAGAGCAAGAGAACCGACAATGCAACACCATGGCACTCAATGTCATCTACAATGGCATTGACTCCAAGGTGTTTGAACAAATCAAAGATCTAGAGAAAACAAGTGAAGTGTGGAAGAGATTAGAAGATACATATGAGGGCACTTCAACGGTAAAGAATGCCAAGCTATACATGCTCAAGGACAAGCTATCTCACTTCAAGATGAAGGGTGATGAGTCCATTCCGGAGATGTTCCATAGGCTCCAAGTGATCATCAATGATCTCAAGAGCTTGGGTGAGAAGGTCAAAGATGAAGACTTCTCAAACCGCTTTCTTGGTTGTTTGCCCAAGAAATACAAAACTTTGAGGCAAATAATTAGGAGAGATGGTTTGGACAAGATCACTCCCAATGAAGTACTTCGTGAGATCATGACCGAAGAGCAATACAATGAGGAAAGTGAAGAAGAAGGGGTCAAGGAAGAAAAGAAAGAAAAGAAAGAAAAGAAAGAAAAGAAGAGCTTATAATTCAAGGCTTCTTCATCCAAGAGCAAGGGCAAAGCAAAGAGGCAAGAGTCAAGTGATGAAGAAGAAGCTAGTGATGATGATGATGAGATGATGGCCCTCGTCATGCGCAAGTTTGGCAAGTTCATGAAGAAGAAGGGCTATGGTGCTAGAAAGAGAAGAGATAACTTTAAGAGCAAAGAATATGAGAAGAGATGCTACAAGTGCAAGCAAACCGGTCACATGATTGCGGATTGTCCCAATCATAGTGATGATGATGAGAAGAAGAGCAAGCATGACAAGAAGGAGAAGAAGCTATCCTTCACCAAGAAGAAGAAGGGTGAATCCTATGTGGCGACTTGAGATGATAGTGATTCTTCCGATGATGAATCTAGTGATGATGAGAGGAAGAAGGCCAAGAAGAAGGCTTTGGCAAGCATTGCTATCAACAACAAGCCATCCATCTTCGACACTCCATCATGCTTCATGGCTAAGCAAACTAAGGTACAATCTCATGATGATAGTGATAGTGATGATGATAGTAGTGATGATGAGGAGGAGTACTCCAAGGAGGAACTAGTTGATATGATGAAGCAAACTTATGATTGCTTTGAGAAGAAGAGAAAGGAGTGTAAAGAATTGAACAAGAAGCTTAAGGCTCTTGAACAATCCTTTGATGAGCTCAATGGCTCTCATGAGAGGCTAATGGAAGCCCATGAGAAGCTTGAGAGGACTCACTACAAGCTTGAAAAGGCTCACTCCTCTCTCCTTGATCAAAGCAAGGATAAGGTTGTTGCATCATGCAATGTTGGAGTAACTTGTGATATTCTAGATGAATCATTTTTCACTCCTATCATTGTTGCCCCAACCGAAACACAATGTAGCACCTCCACTTGCACATCTACTAGTGATAGCTCAAAGGATGATGCTACACTAGTGATTGAAAATGAAAAATTGAAAAATAATGTTAATGAACTCACTCATGCTTTAGGTAAGGCATATGGTGGAGATACCCGCTTGCTAAAGTGCTTGGGTAGCCAAAGATTCTCTCATTACAAAGAGGGTTTGGGCTATACCCCCAAGAAAGGCAAGTCAGCCTTTATAACTCCTAAGCCTAGATTTGTGAGGAGCAATGGTCGATTTTGCACAAAATGCAAGCAAGTAGGGCATGTAGACCAATATTGCAAACTTAATATGAGCCAAACCAAGTTTGCTAAAGCTACCTCTATGCACTTTGATTCTTGTTATATGCTTACCAAAAGTGCTAAAGGTATCATGGCTAAGTATGTTGGCACATCCATAGTTGGCCCAAAGAAGAAGGCTATTTGGGTGCCAAAATCCTTGGTCACTAACTTTGGAGGACCCAAACAAGTATGGGTACCTAAAAGAAACTAATTTGTTTTGTAGGTCAATTACAAAGCCGGAGGAAGGCATTATGTGCTTGATAGTGGGTGCACTCAATACATGACCGGGGATTCTAGAATGTTCAAATCAATCAACTCCAACACCAATGATGGCATTGATAGTATTACATTTTGTGATAATGGCAAGGTCAAGGTCAAGGGTCTTTGTAAGATTGCAATATCCAATGACTTGAGCATATCCAATGTCTTGCTAGTTGAGAGCTTGAACTTCAATTTGCTATCAGTAGCTCAATTGTGTGATCTTGGATTCAAATGCATATTTGGAATAGATGATGTTGAGATCATTAGTGTAGATGGTTCAAACTTGATCTTCAAAGGCTTTAGATATCAGAACCTCTACTTAGTTGATTTTAATGCTAGTGAAGCTTAATTGTCAACTTGTTTGCTCACTAAATCAAGTATGGGTTGGTTATGGCATAGAAGGCTTGGTCATGTTGGGATGAAGCAATTGAATAGATTGATCAAACATGACTTAGTAAGAGGCTTGAAAGATGTTGTATTTGAGAAGGACAAACTTTGTAGCTCTTGTCAAGCCGACAAACAAGTTGGTAACACTCATCCAAAGAAAGGAATGATGAGCACTAGTAGAGCATTTGAGTTGTTGCACATGGATCTATTTGGACCAACAACATACACTAGTATTGGAGGCAACAAGTATGGCTTTGTCATAGTGGATGATCTTACAAGATACACTTGGGTATTCTTTCTAAATGACAAGAGTGAAACATTTTCCATGTTCAAGACTTTTGTCAAGAGATGTCACAATGAGTTTGAAATGACCATCAAGAAAGTGAGAAGTGACAATGGAAGTGAATTCAAGAATACAAGAGTTGAAGAGCTATGTGATGAGCTTGGAATCAAGCATCAATTTTCGTCCAAGTACACTCCTCAATCAAATAGCCTTGTTGAGAGGAAGAATAGAACATTGATTAATATGGCAAGATCTATGCTTAGTGAGTACAATGTGAGTCAATCCTTTTGGGCCGAAGCTATCAACACCGCTTGCTGTAGGGTCGAGATGGCGGACTAGAGGGGGTGAATAGTCGTTTCTAAAACTTAATCGGTTTGGCTAACCGAAACTATTACGGAATTAAAACTACAGGTCTAGCCAAGACTACACCCCTCTATCTATTACTTTAGCATCTAGCAAAGAAGTCTATTATGCTAACTAAGGTGCCAAGCTAGGAGGCTCACTTAAACAAGTCTAGGTTGCAAGGTCACACAAACCTAAGCAACTAGTACTCTAAGCACACCGGGAGCTCCTACACATACTAGTAAGCAAAGCACAAAGCACCTAAGCTCACTAGCAACACTCAATAGCAAGGCTACACAAGCCTAACTAGAGAGCTCAACTTACTTAGCTACACAAACTAAGCAATGTGACTAACAAGGCTACACAAGCCAATTAGTCACTCAAGATCTTACTTCTAAGCTACACAAGCTAGAAGGCAACTAGTTAAGCTACATAAGCTAACTAGTTACAAGAGCAACAACTAACCACTAGCACAAGTAAGAAAGTAAATACAAGCTAGTGATTTGGAGAATGCAAACCACCAAGAAGATGTACAAGGTTGACACGGTGATTTTTCTCCCGAGGTTCACTTGGTCGCCACCAAGCTAGTCCCCGTTGTGTCGACCACACACTTGGTGATTCAGCGGCTAATAGGCGTTCACAAGCCTAGCCCACTAACTCGGGCGCCGCAAGAATCCACTCACAAGTGAGGGTAGCTCAATGACACGCTCAACTAGAGTTGCTCTTCGCGATCCCCGCGGGGCGAGCACAACACCCCTCACAAGCACTTCTCCGGAGCGCTGCACAATCTTCTTGCGCGCTTCGACGGAGTCTCAAGCCACCAAGCCGTCTAGGAGGTGGCAATCTCCAAGAGTAACAAGCATTCCGGCTTGCAACACGATCACCTAGTGCCACACGATGCAATCTCTCAAAGCAACGCACTAGAAATCGTTCTCTCACTCAATCGGATGAACACTATCGAAGTATAAGTGAGTTAGAGGGCTCCCAACCAAGCACAACTAAGGGTAACACAACCCGAAGGTGCTCGACCAACCCCAAGGGCCGGTCAAGGGCTATAAATATCCTCACCATCGAAACTAGCCGTTTTTCCCCAACACTGGGCTCTCTGCAGAGGGTCCGGACGCATGCAACAGTGCGGGTCCGGACCATGCAGCCTGCGTCCAGTCTCTTGACCATTTGAATCTTCCCGTTGGCGCGCTCACCGATCGCCGCCACGCATCCTCCGGACGCTACTGTTCACCGGGTCCGGACGCACTTCACCGAGCGTCCGGAAATATTTCCCGAACACCCGAGAGCACCCGAGAGCTCGCAGCACCTCCAGACGCACTCAACAGTGCCACACCGTACCAACACACGTGCGTCCGGACCTCTACTCCAGAGAGGTTCCAGAGAGCGCCGAGCTCTGGACCCGCGACTGAAGTCAGCGTCCGGACGCTCTTTAGCGTCCGGACCTCCTGTCCAGAGAGGCCAAGGGCTAGGGTTTGCCTCCGGTCGCAAGACCAATGGTCCGGTTGGCGTCTGGCCTGCGTCCGGACCTTGCGTCTGGAGCCCCTCAGGGTTCCAAACCGAGCTGCCTCTTCTTCCTTACGTCTCATGTGCTAACACAAATGTGTTCTTCACCTTGTGCAAGTGTGTTAGCATTTTCACAATCATTTCCAAAGCATTTTCATTTGCTCTTACCGCGCCACTCGATCCTAATTCATCGCAAAGTTAGATCGCTCACGGTGGCACTAGATAACCAATATACAAACAAGTTTGCTCCTCTTGATAGTACGGCTATCTATCCTAAACTCGGTCATAATCTTCTCTACACATCTATGACCGGAGAAATGAAATGTCCTATGGTTTTACCTTTGCCTTGCGCATTTCCATTCCATCTCCTTCTCCAATGTTGATGCAAGACATGCACCAACAACTTGTCAAATGATATGATCCACTCCATATCATCACATGACCGTGTTGGTTCATCGACCTTGACCTCACTTGCTCTTCACCGTTGCCTTGGTCCATCGGCGTCAAGCATCATCCGCTTGCCCTTCACACTTGCAACTGGTCCATCAAGCCAAGCCTCATCTTGATCTTCTCCACCTTGATCACATGACTCCATGTCATGTTTCATGTGCAATAAGCTCCTTCATCACACAATCATATGTGAACTAATGTCCTGTGTATATATATCACTTAAACACATATTAGTTCACCTAAGTTGTCACTCAATTACCAAAATCAAATAGGAACTCTCACTTGCTACTCTAGCAATCGGTTGTATTGTCATCCATTGATGGAGAAGACTCCATATGAGCTTTTGAATGGAAGAAAGCCCAACATTGCATACTTTAGAGTCTTTGGGTGCAAATGCTACATCTTGAAGAAAGGCACAAGACTTGGAAAGTTTGACAAGAAATGTGATGAAGGGTTCTTACCTGGGTACTCAACCACAAGCAAAGCCTATAGAGTGTGGAATTCGGCTAGTGGTATACTTGAGGAGGTTCATGATGTTGAGTTTGATGAAACCAATGGCTCACAAGTTGAGAATGAGAACCTAAAAGATGTGAGTGGTCCTCAATTGTCAAAGGCTATGAAGAACATGGATATTGGTGATATTCGGCCTAGGCAAGTGATTGACATTGAAGATGACAAAGGTCAAGTGCTCAACTCACCTCAAATGAAAGCTAGTAGCTCTCAAATGCAAGATCAACAAGTTGCTAGTTCATCTCAACCAAGCTCAAGCAATCAAGTCCCTATCCTCCAACCGACCAACATTGCAAGAGATCACCCCATTGATCAAATAGTTGGTGACATTACAAGTGGTGTTCAAACAAGATCAAGATTGACATCCTTTTGTAAGCACTACTCCTTTGTATCATCCATAGAGCCAACAAAGATTGATGAAGCCCTACAAGATGTTGATTGGGTCAATGCTATACATGAAGAGCTCAACAATTTCACTAGGAATCAAGTTTGGGAACTAGTTGAAAGACCCAAGAACTACAATGTGATTGGCACAATATGGGTATTTAGAAACAAGCAAGATCAAGATGGTATAGTTGTGAGGAACAAAGCAAGATTGGTAGCTCAAGGATACACTCAAGTTGAGGGTCTTGACTTTGGAGAAACCTATGCACCAGTTGCAAGATTAGAGGCAATAAGGATTCTATTGGCCTATGCATGTGCACACAACATCAAGCTATACCAAATGGATGTGAAGAGTGCTTTCTTAAATGGATACATCAATGAGCTAGTATATGTTAAGCAACCTCCCGGTTTTGAAGATGACAAGAAGCCCAACCATGTGTACAAGTTGAGAAAGGCTTTATATGGCTTGAAACAAGCACCTAGAGCGTGGTATGAAAGATTGAGGGATTTCCTTCTATCTAAAGTGTTCATTATGGGGAAGGTTGACACTACTCTTTTCACCAAGAAGATTGGAAAGGATCTATTTGTGCTCCAAATATATGTGGATGACATCATATTCGGTTCAACCAATCAAGAATTTTGTGAAGAATTTGGCAAGATGATGACAAATGAGTTTGAAATGTAAATGATTGGTGAACTTAGCTACTTTCTTGGTCTTCAAATCAAGCAATTGAAGAATGACACCTTTGTGAGTCAAGACAAGTACATCAAGGATATGATGAAGAAGTTTGGCTTAGGAGATTCAAAAGGCATTAGCACTCCAATGGGCACTAATGGACACTTGGATACTGATGCTAGTGGCAATATGGTGGATCAAAAGTTGTATCGGTCTATGATTGGAAGCCTACTCTATGTGACCGCTTCTAGGCCGGATGTGATGTTTAGTGTATGCATGTGTGCAAGATTCCAAGCCTCTCCAAGAGAAAGTCACTTGAAGGCTACAAAGAGAACATTGAGGTACTTAAAGCATACACAAGATGTTGGATTGTGGTATCCCAAGGGGTCTAACTTTGAGCTAATTGGATATTCGGACTCCGACTATGCGGGATGCAAGATTGATAGAAAAAGCACATCGGGCACATGTCAAATGCTAGGCATGTCACTTGTATCTTGGTCATCAAAGAAGCAAAATAGTGTTGCACTCTCTACCGCCGAAGCCGAATACATAAGTGTGGGTAGTTGTTGTGCTCAATTGCTTTGGATGAAAGCCACTTTGAATGACTATGGGATCAATTTCAAGCAAGTGCCATTGCTATGTGACAATGAAAGTGCGGTGAAGCTAACCAACAATCCGGTTCAACATTCAAGAACCAAGCACATTGATGTGAGGCACCACTTCATAAGAGACCATCAACTCAAAGGTGATATCAAAATCACAAGTGTTGGCACCGATGATCAACTTGCTGATATATTCACCAAGCCATTATATGAGAAGAGGTTTTGCAAGCTAAGAAATGAATTGAACATTCTTGACTTCTCAAATATGTGTTGATGCACCCGTTGTAAATGGTTACACCGATGCTAGCTTCCAAACTGACATAGATGATTCACAGTCTCAATCAGGTTTTGTGTTCACAATAAATGGTGGTGCTGTAAGTTGGAAAAGTTCCAAGCAGGAGACGGTGACTGATTCTACAACAGAAGCCGAGTACATTGCAGCTTCTGCCGCTGCAAAGGAAGGTGTTTGGATGAGGAGGTTCCTCATTGAACTTGGTGTGTTTCCAAATGCGTTCGGCCCATTGAATATACATTGTGACAACAATGGGGCGATAGCGCAGGCTAAGGAGCCAAGGAATCACCAAAAGAACAAACATGTACTACGGAAGTTTCATCTTATTCGAGAGTTTGTCGGTCGAGATGAGATCAAAATGTGCAAGATACATACGGATTTGAATGTTGCAGATCCTTTGACAAAGGCTCTTCCACAGTCTAAGCATGAGGCACACTTGAGGTCTATGGGGATTAGACATCTAAGAGATTAACTCTAGTGCAAGTGGGAGACTGTTAGGAATATGCCCTAGAGCTAATCATGTAGATGATTATATTCCGATTATATCCATGATTAATAAAGTGTTCTTTGAATATCCATTATAGACAACGAGTATTGATTGATGATTATGTGAATTGTTTGTGGAACTCAATTACCTGAATGGTTATTCTAAAAGTTGTCCTTGGTCGGCATTCTTGTAAGAGCACACTTGAATATTAGACCAGCACATGTATTAGTTGATGGCTATGTTTCACAAGTCATAGACATGGAGATGTCAAACTAATAATGTGGGCACATGTGAGACATGTAGGCTGGACTGACCCAACAAGAGAAAGTCTCTATTCATGTCATGTATGTTATGTCCTTAGACCTGAGATTGTGGTATGTACTCAAGATGTGAAACGATCTACTTAGGGACTATCAAACGCTACTCCGTTATTGGGTAGTTATAAAGGTGATCATTGGGTGGTCGGGAAACATGCTATGAGACATAGACAATCAAGATGGAATTTGCCCCTCTCTTCGTGAGAGAGATACCACTGGATCACTCATGTGATTGGATCAACAAATGCATGGCCGTGCTTGGGTTAAGTGTTAACCCACGAGTTGAACCATATATCGAGTGGAAAGGGAATAACTTGTACATGGTCATAGTGGTTCGTCTGATATGATCATAGCGTATGCATAGGAGTTGACACGCCTTGCTAGAGGTCGCTATCAACTATTGGTCGAGTAAGAGTACTTGGGCCATGTCTATGTATGCGTGAGCCCATAGGGTTGCACGCTTAAGGGGCTGGAAGCCTAATTCGGGTTGGACCCGAATTAGACTAGGTTTAGGGTTACTAATGGGCCTCCAACGTGGGAGCTCGTCAGGACGCCTATATAAGCAAGGGGTGGGTGAGGGGCGAGATTGATCCACGCCTTTTGGCAGCCGCCGTCGCCTCCCCACGCTCGCGCCTTTTGCTCCTCGCGGACCTAGCAGTCCGGAGACGCAACGCTTCCTCCCTGCACGTGTGGGATTCCTTGGAGGTGCTGCATCTGGAGCACAAGGACGAACCGCGCGAAGGGGACGTTGAGACGGACGACCACACAACTGCACTGCCTGCTGCGACGCGCACGACTACATCAAGTCGTCTTCCGCTGCACCTGCGCGTCTAGTGGTAATCCCGTAACCTGTAACTAGCAGTAGATCCTGGTTTATGAGGTCGAAAAGTTTTGTTTTCCGGCTAGCGTAGCAACCTCGTATTCCTTCAGCACCCCCATATATGACATGCCTCTCCTTCAAGCTTTGCAAGGTACAAGTTGATTGACATGTCATTCATCCTTATTAGGACTTGTTAGTGCATCTAGACATCAACTCATTAGGATCATTCATGAAAATCAAAATGTTTTGATGCTTATATGGTACCACTATTGCCTCTATGCTTGATATGATCTAGTGGTAGCATATGACATATTTGTGGGCTTGCAATCCTAGAGTTTGATCTAGATCATGAACTTCAAATGTTTAGCTCAACATGGGCAAGATAACCATTCTAGGATGTGTTAACAAGCTTGTCCATGGTTTAAACCGAGTTAAATAGCTTGGGGCAAGTAATCTAGATTGAACCACAACTAAAACTTCTCTCCAATAATCAAACCTTTGAGCACATCTTTTATGATAATAGATGACAAAGGGGGAGAAGTAAGTAGTTCACAAAGAAAGAATAAGGGAGAAGTAATAATATTTTTGAAAATTTTGAAAATGAAAGCACACAAGTAGGGGGAGCAAGCCTATGAATAAAGTTGTTGCATATCTTTGTGCATTCATAAGTGCTTGCTTACATATGTATTTATCTTCATGATATGCTTGTGTGGTGAATGCTAGAATCTAAAAGTTATGGTGCTTGAAGAACTAGCATGTCTAGAGATCTTTTCTTGTCTTCTCAAGTGGTATCTAGTTCTATCAAATTTGCCTCTCAAGTGTTTTCAAGTGGTTTCTAGGCATTCATGGTGCTAAGGATGGTATAAAAGTGCACTCCGATTGGTATCATGCTTCAAAGGTCCATTCTTTATACCTTAGCATCATTTGGTAGCATTCACTCTCCCACAATTCCTATTCATGCATATGTAATCAAAATGAACCAAACACATATATCACATATGTAGGGGGGGGCTAATACTACCAAAGTTGGAAACTTTCATTATATATATTCTCTTGTGAAAGGTTGTCATCAATTACCAAAAAGGGGGAGATTGAAAGACCTTGTTTGTTTTTGGTTAATTGATGAAACCTATGGACTAACCCTATTGCTAAGTGTTCAATCAAGATAGGGCAATCCACCTTGAGACATGGAGCCAGATGGATGACCATGATGGATCAAGTGCTCCATGACTAAGGAAAAGAAGAAAGAGAAAAACAAAAATGGACTCAAGGCAAAGTTATATCATAGGGCCATTTTTGGTTTAGTGATCAAGACACTATAGAGAGTGTGATCACCTTTAGGATAGATAGTCGTACTATCAAGAAGGGAAAGACGTTGTGATTGCGGTTATCAAGTGCTACTAGGTGTTGTCATTCATGCATGTGCATTAATCAACCTAGTAACATAGCCTTGCTTAAAACCCATAAAATATATGCTAAACACCTGCTCTAAAGAAGTACCATAAGTGTTTGGCACATTGGAGCAAGGTTGGAAAAGAAAGAAACAAGAAAGGAGCAGAACAGGGCAACGGACGCTGGCGCCAGACACTGGTTCCAGGCGTCGGACGTGTCCGGTGGATATACATCAGCCCCGACACCTTCAGGCAGAGCGACAGACGCTGAGGAGCGTCTATCGACAAGGCGACAGACGCGTCTGTCGGTTTCGGGAGCTCTCTAGATGCTCTCTGATATCACGACGGACGACATCGACGGATGCTGAGCCAGAAACAAAAGTGCGTCTACCAATTTGAAGAACTCTCTGACACAGAAGCGATGGACGCTGCGGAGCGTCCGACGAGGAGGTAACGGACATGTTCGATGCACAAGGGAGCTCTCTGGATGCTCTCTGTGTTGGCGTCGGACGCTGGCGACGAAGCGTCCGATGCCAAATTAAACAGCGTCCGACGCCCCCGAAACAGGCACAATGGCTAGTTTTTGAGAGGTGGCTATTTAAGGGCATGTGGCCGGTTGGAGCTGACACTCTCGAATCTTGGACTTGTCATACACTCTTGTGAGCTCTCAAGCACCCCTCCCACTCATCTCTTTGATTCTTGTTCATCCCAAAAGAGATAGAGTGCATCCAAGTGCATTGCTTAGTGATTTGCATCTAGAAGCACTTGGTGATCGTTCTTGCTACGGTTTTCTTTTTATTCTTGGTGTTTGCCAGCACCTAGACGGCTTGGAGCAAGAAGGAGGAGTCAACACGATTTGGTGATTGTTCGTGGTTGATCTCGGTGATTTGTGAGAGAGCTTGTACCCACCTCGGCGGAGCGCCAAAGGGTAACTCTAGTAAATTGCTCGTGTCATTGAGTTACTCTCACTTGGGTGGATTCTTGTGGTGCTCAAGTTGTGAGCTAGGCTTGTCATTGCCTATTAGCCACCGAGTCACCATTTGAGTAGTCGACACAATGGGGACTAGCTTGGTGGCAACCATGTGAACCTCAAGAGAAAATCTTTGTGTCAACCATTGTCTCTCGGTGAGTCTTGGTGATCTTATTGTGATTGGACATTCTCATTGGTATATCATCTACACAAGACATCGGTATAAACAATCACCTCTATCCTTGTATTTACCTTCTTTCTTACCTTGCTTAGTTAGCTTGTGTAGTTTATAGCGTGCTAGTTAGCTTAGCGTGTTAGTTGTTCTTGCTAGCTCAAGATAAGTTCCTTAGGTTCTTGCTATTGATTGATAGGCACTTAATCAACTAGAATTTCTATTGTGATTGGACATTGAAGAATCATGGTCCCTTGTGTTTAGGCGATTAACGACAATACTAGGTCACTATGACTAACGTGTGTTTTGCAGAGGCAAAGTCATTAGAGTTAGGTCATAAGTGATGCTTATTGAATGAGCTTAATGGATATTCATGCCCCCCAGATGGAAATCATTTCAGTTTCAAAGGATGGAGATACAAGTTGAAGACTAGGCTAGCTCTTAGTGCCATGAGGTTGAGAAGGGCACTAAGTATAGACTAGGGCTTTGTTTTTCCTTTGACCGTACTATAAAGGGGGGTATGAGGTTAGTAGCTTGACCTAGGAGAGTTTGGGAATGTTGGTGTATGCACACTTGTCACAACTAGTCCTAGAGACCTTGCTATCAGCCCTTGGTTAGCCTTTGAGTTGGTAGGAGCAAAACCCCTAGAGAAGACTTAGTGAAAAGAGTTGAAACAGGGGGAGAAAGAAGCTCTAGACCAGTTTGCCCAGGAGGCTCCGGACCAATGGAAGTGGTCCGGTGGTCCTGCCTTAGGCAGTTCTCTGAGGAAGGTGCTCCGGAAAACCTGTCCGGAGGGCACCAGACTAATGGAAGTAGTCCGGTGGCCACTTGGTTCTGAAAGGCTATGAGATAGTGCTCCGGATAACCTGTCCGGAGGGCACCGGACTAATGGAAGTAGTCTGGTGGCCACTGTGTTCTTCATTGAGTCTCAAAGGAGGCTCAGGACTAGTTTGACGGCTAGTCCTGCGGTACTCAGCAGAGTCCAATATGCACCTGGGCTCCAGACCAGAGGCTGCGGACTAGGCACCGGACTATTGCAAGTAGTCCGGTGGTCCCTGTTCAGCCTTGGGTTTGAATTGGACTGCATGCTCCGGACCAGAAGTAATGGTCCGGTGGTGAGGCTAGTAATGGTCCGGTGGTGAGGCTAGTGCTCCGGACTAGTGTGGTGGTTTCGCAGAAAAGAGAAAAAGTAAGAAACGACTAGTTTTGGAGGTGGGGACTATTTATAGTTTCCCTCCTCGTCCAAGTGAGCACTCTTGGCCATTGTTTCACCTGAGGAACCTTTGAGAGACTTCTTGGAGAGCCAAGTGCCTAGTGAGGGAGAGATTTGAGAGAGTTCATCTTGTTCTTCCCTCCTAGAGTGTTTAGGAGTCACTTGTGTGCATCCATCCACCTTCCTAGCCTTGAGTTGGTCAAATGAAGGTCTTGTGCTTGTTACTCTTGGTGTTCGACAACACCTAGATGGTTTGGTGGTGTTCGGAGGAAGTGATCGCCGGAAGATTGTCGGTGGCTCTTCTCCAAGCTTCTGTGATCGGTTGTGGGCGATTCACCGAGCTGGAGTGGCGAAGAATCAGCCCGTAGAGAACACTCTACCCTTGCGCGGGTAGAGGGGGAGCTATACCTTGCGAGGTGCTCCAACGAGGACTAGGGGGGTGTCGACACCTCGATACCTCGGGAAAACATCGCTGCGTCAAGAATTCCTTTCCCTAGCTCTTTACTTTCTTGCATTTCTTTCCGCCTTGTTCTTTCAATTCCTACTAGAATTGCTTAGGTTGTCTTTCAATTCCTTGGCTTGCTATTGCTTTCTAGTTAGGATACACATTGCGGTAGGCACTAGGGGTGATTGGCATTAATAGGTTTTAATATTGCTTTAGAAATTTAAAAGAAGGCCAATTCACTCCCCCCCCTTCTTGGGCATCTAGATCCTTTCAATTGGTATCAGAGCTTGGTTGCTCTCGAATTAAGCTTTACCGCCTAGAGCAAAATGTCCCATGGGGATGGTCCACCACCCATGTTTGATGGGGATGATTTTCCGTATTGGAAAGTGCGGATGGAGGCTTACCTTGAGGCCGTGGATCTAGGTGTGCACAAAGCCGCTACCATAGGTGGCACCGTGTTTGCTGATGATCCCTTCTTTGAGAAGGACAATGCCAAGGCAAAGAACATTCTTTTTCGTGGCATTGGCAAGGATGTGTTCAACCGTGTGCGGAATTGCAAAACCGCTAACGATGTTTGGACAACCATTTGTGCGCTACACGAAGGGACCAAGTGTGAGCGTGAGGAACGCTACCATTTGGTCATGGCCAAGTTGAACTCCTTTACTATGCTCACTCATGAGAATGCTAATGAGATGTACTCACGTCTTAATATTCTTGTAGAGGAGTTGAATGGACTTGGGCTCAACCAAATGGCGCCGGTCGATGTGGTATGCAAGATCTTGTGTGTCTTGCCAATTGAGAAGTATGGCCACATCGTCACGGTGCTTCACTAAGGAGACCTCTCGGCGCCACACCAACTCAAGTCTTGGGCAAGATCAATGCTCACGAGATGTACATGAAGATTGGTGATGGTAGCTCTTCTACTTCCAAGAAGAAAGAAAAGGAAGAGAAGAAAGACTTGGCTCTCAAGGCATCCTCCAAGGAGAAGTGCAAGATTCAATATGTTATTGAGAGCGCAAGTGAAGAAGAGGATGATGAAGACCACATCGCACTCATGGTGAGGAAGACCACCAAGATGTTAAAGAGGTTTAACAAGAGCGGAGTCAACTTTGACTCAAAGAAGAAGAAATTCTTCACAAGCACCTCAAGGAAGCCAATCTCCCAAATGAAGTGCTATAATTGCGGCACTCTTGGTCATCTAGCTCATGCTTGCCCCGAAGAGAAGAAAGACAAGTTCAAGAACAACAAGTTCAAGAACAACAAGTTCAAGAACCACAAGTTCAAGAACCACAAGAAGAACAAGAATGGAAATGATGACTCAAGTGATGATGACAAGAAGCAAGAGAAGCCATACAAGAAGAAGAAAAACTTCAACCTTCACAAGAAGAAGAAAGATGGCAAGGCTTACATTGTGGGTGATTGGCGCACCGACATTGAGGACTCTAGTGCTTCCTCCGATGATGAGAGTGAAGATGAGAAGGTGGCCGCTTTGGTGATTGGTTCTTCTCTTCCACCGCCACCTCCTCCTTCATCACCGGGCTTATCCTCTACACACCTATGCCTCATGGCTAAGGGTGAAAAGAAGGTGAACTACAAGACCGGTGGAAGTCATTGGGTGATTGATAGTGGTTGCACTCAACATATGACCGGTGACTCCCGGATGTTCACCACACTTGATGAAGAATGTGAATGGCAAGACAAGATTACCTTTGGGGACAATTCAAAAGCTAAAGTTCAAGGTCTAGGCAAAGTGGCAATCTCAAATGATCAATCAATATCAAATGTCTTGCTAGTTCAATCTCTAAGCTTCAACTTGCTTTCCGTGGGTCAACTTTGTGATCTTGGATTCCATTGTCTATTCACTCCAACCAAGGTGATTGTGACCAAGATTGAAGATTCATCAATGATATTCAAAGGGTTTCGGCACAACAACCTCTACTTAGTGGATTTCACCTCAATTGAAGCTGAGTTGCAAACATGTCTATTCTCCAAGAGTTCTTTGGGTTGGCTTTGGCATAGAAGATTAGATCATGTGGGCATGTCAACATTAAAGAAACTTGTCAAGAAGGATATGGTTAGAGGTGTGAAGGATGTGGTATTTGAGAAGGACAAGTTGTGTAGTGCATGTCAAGCCGGCAAGCAAGTTGCCAACACCCATCCCACTAAAGCATTCATATCAACCTCAAGAGTACTTGAATTACTTCACATGGATCTTTTCGGCCTCACTACATATGCTAGTCTTGGAGGAAATCTCTTTTGCCTAGTGGTGGTTGATGATTATTCAAGGTACACTTGGGTGTTCTTTCTTCAAGACAAGAGTGAAACTCAAGCTATCTTCAAGAAGTTTGCAACAAGGGCACAAAATGAGTTTGAAGTGAAGATCAAGAAGATAAGAAGTGACAATGGCACCGAGTTTGTCAACACAAAGATTGAGGACTATTGTGATGAAGTGGGGATCAAGCATGAGGTATCCGCCACATATACTCCACAACAAAATGGTGTTGTAGAGAGGAAGAACCAGACGCTCATAACTCTAGCAAAGTCTATGCTTGATGAGTACAACACTCCGGAGAAGTTTTGAGCAGAGGCCATCAACACCGCTTGCTATGCGGCAAACCGCCTCTTCATCCAAAGGCTATTGAAGAAGACTCCCTATGAACTTGTGAATGGGAAGAAGCCGGATATTTTATTCTTCCAGGTGTTTGGATGCAAAGTTTACATCTACAAGAAGCGCCAACACTTGGGTAAATTCCAACGGCGGTATGACCTTGGTTTCCTTGTTCGATATTCGCTTAAGTCCAAGGCATACTGTGTATTTAACAAAGCCACCGTCTTAGTTGAAGAAACGTATGACTTGGAATTTGATGAAACTAATGGCTCCCAAGGAGCGCTTGAGGATATTGATGTAGGTGATGAACCATTGAGGGAGGCAATGAAGAATATGCCAATTGGTGCTATCAACCCGCAAGAGGTGGAAGAAGTAGAAGATGATGTAATCAAGATCCTTCTCCACCTCGCACGCCTCAAGTTGAAGAAGATCAAGTGAGGGAAGCTCAAGAAGATACCTTCATCCCTCAAGATCAAGCCGAGGCCGAAGCAAGCAATGTTGAAGCACCACGTCCCCCTCCTCAAGTTCATGATAGAAGATCAACACCTATCCTTCAAGCACACCCCCATGATCAAATCATAGGAAGTCCATCAAAGGGAGTAATGACTCGCTCTAGACTTGCATCTTATGTTGAACATCACTCGTTTGTTTCCTTTGTTGAGCCTACTAGTGTTGAGGATGCACTTGCGGATCCGGATTGGGTGAATGCCATGCATGAAGAACTTAACAACTTCACCCGGAACCAAGTGTGGACACTTGAAGAAAGGCCAAAGGGAGCAAGAATCATTGGCACCAAGTGGGTGTTTAGGAACAAGCAAGATGATCAAGGCGTGGTTGTGAGGAATAAGGCAAGGTTGGTTGCAAAAGGGTTCTCCCAAGTTGAAGGCTTGGATTTTGGGGAGACCTTTGCACCGGTTGCAAGACTAGAAGCCATTCGTATCCTTTTGGCATATGCTTCACATCACAAAATGAAACTTTTTCAAATGGATGTGAAGAGTGCCTTTCTAAATGGTTTCATCAATGAACTTGTCTATGTCTCACAACCTCCCGTGTTTGAAGATCCAAACTTGCCTAATCATGTCTATAGGTTGTCCAAGGCTCTCTACGGATTGAAGCAAACTCCAAGAGCTTGGTACGAGAGGCTAAGGGACTTCCTACTCAAGAAGGGCTTCAAGATCGGGATCGTCGACACAACACTATTCACCAAGAAGCTTAATGGAGAGATCTTTGCTTGCCAAGTATATGTCGATGACATTATATTTGGGTCAACAAACCAAGACCATTGCAAGGAGTTTGGTGCATTGATGTCCAAAGAGTTCGAGATGTCAATGATTGGCAAGCTAACCTTCTTCCTCGGCTTCCAAGTGAAGCAACTGAGGGAGGGCACCTTCATATCTCAAGAAAAGTACACTCATGATGTGCTCAAGAAATTTAAGATGGAGGATTGCAAGCCAATCAAGACCCCAATGCCTACTAATGGACATCTCGATCTCGATGAGGGAGGTAAACCCATTGACCAAACTCTCTATCGTTCTATGATCGGTAGTTTACTTTACCTCACCGCGTCTAGGCCGGATATCATGTTTAGTGTGTGTATGTGTGCTAGGTTTCAAGCAAACCCTAAGGAGTCACATCTATGTGTGGTTAAAAGAATCCTTAGGTACATAAGGCACACCCCTAGCATTGGGCTTTGGTATCCTAAAGGAGCTCCCTTCCTACTTTGTGGCTATTCCGATTCGGATTATGCTGGGTGTAAGGTTGATAGGAAGAGTACCTCCGGCGGTTGCCACTTGCTAGGAAGATCTCTTGTTTCTTGGTCCTCAAAATAGCAAAACAGTGTGGCATTATCTACCGCCGAGGCGGAATACATTGCCATGGGAGCAAGTTGTGCACAAATCTTATACATGACCCAAACACTTCTTGATTACGGCGTTGTTTTAAAAGATGTTCCACTTTTATGTCATAATGAAAGCGCCGTAAAGCTTGCCAACAACCCGGTTCAACACTCTCGCATCAAGCACATTGATATCCGTCATCACTTTCTTAGAGATCATGTGGCTAGGAAAGACATAACACTAGTTGGAGTTAAGAGCGAAGATCAATTGGCGGATATGTTCACTAAACCACTCGATGAAACAACCTTTTGTAGGTTGAGAAGCGAGTTGAATGTGCTTGATCACTCAAACTTCACTAAAAAATGAGATTGTGTGAACCATGCATTCATTTGTAATATAATCATGTTTAATCTATAGTAATGCACATAGGCTTGGCTAACGCGGCCAGGATAACTGCCCTCAAGCGTGTGACAAAGCCTTACCGTGGTTTAAACTTGCAAGCAACCTAGATTCAAATTCTGTAATTGCATAGCATATGCATGTGTGTTGTTTGTTGCTTCCTTTTCGGTTAAGTTTGATCATCCTCTAGGTTCGTCACTTAGGGGGAGCATTCAAAGCTCTAGCTTCAGCTAATACCCCTCTTGTGCCCCTATGGTGATCCTTGGAGCTTTATTGAAATATTTTCCTATGAAAACTAAATCTAGCCTGTGGCAAACTATTTTTAAATCGAGGGTTTGAGAGATGGTTCTTATCCTAAGTCCAACAAGTGTTTCTTTCTAATATTTTGTGTTGGCACTTGGCTAAGAGAAAAGATAGGAGAGAAAAATAGGAAAATTCAAAGCAAAACAAGCACCAGACCACCCTCCGGACAACTTCCATTGGTCCGACGCTTACCTCCAGACCAGAGTCCGGAGCCTGGTGACTCACTGTTTCTTCAAAACTCAACTCCAAGTCAGCCATCGGACCACCTATGATAGTCCGACGCTTACCTCCGGACCAGAGTCCGGAGCATGGTCACTCACTGGATCCTCAGATTTTTCTCCAAGGCGACCGTCAGACCACCTGCATTAGTTCGACGCTCACCCACCAGACCAAAGTCCGGAGCCCAGACACTCACTGTACTCTCTGAACTAGCTCAAGTCAAGTGCGTCGGACCACCTGTCTGGTGCACCTCCGGACCATCGGAGACCACTATTTCATTTGTCCGGTGGTCTGGTCAGCTTCGGTCAAATACCGTTGGACCACCCGTCGTTCACTCGTCGGACCATTGGAAGTGGTTCGACGCTAAAAAATTTCGTGTTTATCCCCCGCAGGTTTCACTGTTTGGCAGTTACCCTTTTAGTCATCCGTACACCGCGCCACCGCCTCCTCGCCGCCACCATTCGCCTCCGCACGCGCTCATCCTTCTCGCCGCCGGCATTCATCGCCAGAGCTCCACCCCAGCACCGCCGACCGCTCCTCTACACTCCCCCCCTCTCCCCCTGCCCCTCGCCAGCAGTAGAGCAGCCGCTACCATTGCCGCCGCCGCCACCTCTCCTCGCCCCCGTGGAAACTCTCCCACCAGCGACCAGGCCATTCCCCCTGCTCCACCTCCACTGCACCTCAAGCTAGGGTTTCAACCCCCTTTCCCTTGCCATTGCCAGCCAAGTGGTCTTCCTCCTAGGGTTTCCATACCCTAGGGTTTGGAGATTTTTCTTCGTCGCCTCGACTTCGCCTCATCGCTTCTAGGGTATGGTTTCAATCTTTGACTACGCGTTTTGTCGTATCATGGATAAAGTCATATCCTAGGATGATTCTTGTTGACACAAAAAGCGTCAGATCCGTGAACACCTCGGGCTATTACCCAAAGCTCGATGTTGAGGGCGTGCCAGTCGATTTGACCAATCAATCGACAAGGATGATAACTATGACAAACTGAACGAGACGACAGCGATGCGCCCGGACGTCAAGGCTCAGATTGATCACGGATAACTTAGAGCAGAGCTAGACGAGGCAAACAGCGATGCACCCGGATTGCCAAAGCCTAGAGGTACTCCCACACGGAACTAACAAGGACTTTGACGGAGATCAAGGTGATGCAGCCCGTCGAAAGCTTGAAGAACTCGTTAAGCTATCACTAGTGCATAATAAAGGTAAATTGCGGTAAAAGTAGGATAAAAAGTAGAATTGGTTTGTTTTTGAATTGGATTGATATATTCCATAGCCCTCGGGCTCATATTTATACTCCCGCATGGAGAGTTGTACAAAGACACGGCACATATCTTTCCTAAAAACAAACTCCTACTTTAAAGGAAACTGACTCGTGCAAGAGCCGGATAACAATATTTATTCCCTAAACAAACACACCTATTTGAAAGGAAAATAAGCGACCTATGCAAGAGTCGGACGCAAACCACTACATTAATACTGGCACAGAACACCAGTTTCCTTATACTCTTCGATGGAAACTTTCCATCGGTAGATCCCTGCAACTTCCTTCTTTGGTCACCGGTAGTCTTCCGCTGCTACCAAGTGCTAAATCACGCCCATCGGCATCGGTAATACTTCTCCGATCGGCAATCGGTAGCATCTTCTTCATCGGCAATCGGCAACCATCTTCCATCGGCAATCGGCAACAAGCCTTTATCGGCAATCGGCAATACCCCTTCATCGGCAATCGGCAAAGACTCCTCATCGGCAATCAGTTCCAGCAAGACTTCACCGATTTGGTCGACAAGGCTCATCAGCTTCCATCGGCAAAACTCATAGCACCCTCCTATCGGCATTATCAACTCCTGATACCGATGGAGAACGGCCGCTGACCAGTCAAGCCTCAGCCCATTTGACACGTGTCAAAAAACGGTGTCAACACATGCCCCCCAGTTTCGGAGTGTATAACTTTACGTGCCGAAATTCTCTCCACTATAGCCGTTGCTGTAGCCGTTACCCCCGAGATAGGCGTACGGTTTCCTCGATTCCCCGCGTGTGGAACTGCAATTTAATAATAAAATCCCTCGATTGTAGCACGAACAGTTACAGACCACCTCGATCACCGCGCGTATCTACCGCGGGCGCCTCCACATTCCTGCACGGTGTGAAACAGAACCCCAAAATGCCCCTGAACAGGCTTATAAAAGTTACTGGGGCCCATACCGTCCTTTTTACCCGAGCTCATTTTCACTTTCACCTTCCTGCCTTCATCTTCAACCTCCGGCTGCCCTGAAGAACACAAGCTCGAGCAACAGTACCCTTCGCAATCTAAGGACGAACCAAGCACTCCTCTCGACTCCAATGGCGATCCAGGTCGACATCCCAAAGGTAAGACTTATCCTCCTCCCAATCCAGCTCCCTGCAATCCGCACGAATCTGGATCTGTCTTCGTTCCTTCCTGACTGCTCTTCGCCTTCTTCTTTGAATCTTAGGAACTGTACAACAGGGTAGTGATTCCGCTTACCGGTTCTACCTTCAGTTGCTTAGGCCCCATGGGGAACCCAGATCCCAGCTATATAATCAATGCAGAAACCAACCGGATTCCGTTTAGATCTGAATGTTTTGGTTTGGGATTGTGGAAAGATGCATTCCGATCATGGCCCAAGCCCACCAAAGGGTGGAAGAACTGGTACCTCAGAGTCGCCAGCGCGCAGCAAGTTTACTAGCAGGAGCGCAGTCTGGACCAATGTATCAGGTTGTCTATTGCCGATATGGAGAAGAATGAGAACATGTTAATAGCCGCCTCTTACTTCTGGTCAGATACTCTGAACGCATTCTTATTCCGACATGGACCAGCCACCCCCACTCTTGCTGATGTCCACATGCTGACCGGTTTAGACATCTCCTCTGCCGATACCCCCTCCTTGTTTAATAGGAAAGCCGAGCACAGAATAAATACCCGGAACATCGGCGGTTGGACGGGTTACATTCAGGAATACCGGAAAACTGGATCGGTAAACCAAAGAGAGCATGCCACCTTCCTGAACATGTGGCTGGATAAATTCATCTTCTGTGGTAAGGCAGTTGGACCTACCACCATGTATCTCCCAGCAGTTGAGATGCTTGCCAATGGGACAGGGCTTCCTTTGGGAAGATATCTTCTAGGATCAGTATATCGTCTCCTCCATCAAGTGTCCCAGAAGTTACTGCTAGGTGAGCACATCGGCAATCTTGGAGGCCCCTGGTGGTTTATTAACATGTGGCTACACGCCCATATGCAGAAATCACTCCAGCTTGACTTATTCGCTCAACGATTCCCAAGAGATATACCAGAAGACTACCAGTGCGGAGAGGATGAATCGCCAACTCGCTCTCCACTCAATTTTGGAGAGGCCACGATCGTGCTACCAGGAAACGATGCCGATGCGGAGCAATTCGGCCTCTTCTTTCAAAAGTTTTACAACGGAATTCCTGCTGCAGAACGACTCTGGTGGCCATATGCCGATGTAGATAACCAGTTCCCATTGTTATTTAATCTTACCGATGGGGATGTCCCTGAAAATCAGACAATGATGAAGGCCAGTATCATCCCTCGGGCTATCCCAGTGAACATATTTGGATCGGGAAAGAACGCCCCCCCATCATTTGAATTTTACTACCCATCGGTAGCGGCAAGACAACTGGCGTTCGGCGAACTCCCAATCAAGCTCTGTTACTCCAAGGTAGTGCAGCCTAGACAAACATTCTCCAGTGCTCTGGACTGGAACAAAGTTGTCAGTCTTCCTACCGATGCTGATGTATCGGATCTTGACTTATCCTCCTGGTCGCCAACCTCCTTCATCACAAATGAGTACAAGTCTTGGTGGCAAGAGTGGAGGTGTCAACTGTTCACCAAGTCATCGCACTATTATCGGCACATGATCGATGCCGATCATATCATCCCCGACGACGCAGTAAGTCCTCATCCCGATGCATTCCTCATTTGTACCTTCGCCATCGGTACTTGACCTTCTTGCGTTTAACAGGTTGATGACCCGATTCCTCCAATGAGCAAGAGCGGCAAACCTTTCAAACTTCGAATGATGAGTCCCGTATCACTCATTGGCCATAAGGCCCCTTCGTTAGCTGCCTTCATCCCACGACAGGTACCCTCACCGACACCTGCAAAAGCCAAGGCTACATCGGCCGCTGCTGCTGCCCTGACGCGGGTGTTTGCAGTAAACTCATCTTCACTCATACCGATTATATACTGCTTAATCGGCAACATCTACGTATAACTTGCATTGAATATTTTCAGGCTATAAGGTCATCGGCAACTGCTCCGAGCAGACAAGCACCTTCAAGTCCAGCTGCCGATGCCCCCCAATCTTCATCGAAACGGGCCGGATCCTCTGCTGCCGCACCCAAGAAAAGGAGACGTTTGAGGCTGGCTAGCCCATCTTCGTCATCGGCACAAGCAGCACCACCAACCGTCGGCGTGTCATCGGCGGAAACTCCAATGGCTCCCATCCCGGATCAGCCGATGGACGACGTCGTCGGTCAGGAGGCAGCCTCATCCGCTGCAGAGGCAGAGGCAGTATCGGCACCATCAGCCGAAGCTTTCGACAAAGAAACCCCCATGGTGGCGGCATCGGCATCGGTACCATCAGCCGATGTCCCTGATGAAGCAGCTGTACCTACAGCAGCCGAAGCAACATTATCGGTACCGTCAACCGAAGTCGCCGATGAGACAGTCCCGCTCGTCGTAGCGACAAAGGTAACATCGGCATCAATACCAACTGAAGATCCCGATGAAAGGGCAGCATCAGCGCCACAACCAAGTATTATGCCGGAAGCAACACCAACGACAATGCCGCCATTGCCAACGACGCCGATTGTTCTTCTGACAGAAGCTCATCCATCGGTACCTGCTGCCGATGTTCAAGACGAGGCTGGGCCATCTAGAATGCCAAGTCCCAGGCAAGAAATCCGCTTTAAGATGGTAAGTTAGTTGCTTGAAAATTCTAGCATAATCCTTCGATCGGCATATTATAACCTTTCTGTTTCCAGGCCCAAGATTCTCCAGATAGCCTCTTCTCTTTCAGCCTCAATCCGCAGGACGAAGATAGGCGCCAAGCCCCCCTCCAAGCAGATAGTTTATTTTCCTTCTCAGTCGATATACCCGATGACGAGGAGGAAGAAAGCTCTGTCCCAGCTTTACCGGCAGAGATCAAGACCAAGCTTGAGGCACTGCTTTCTTTGCTGCTACAAGAGACATCCCAGCTCATCCAAGACTCGTCGGTAGCAAGGATTGCTTTCAAAGATATCCAAAGTCATCTCCCTGCCGACGCAGCAGAAGTCCTTCTCCAGGCAGCCTCTATCGACGTCAAACAGATTCAGTACCAGAGGCTCGCCTGTCGTATTGCCGATAGGGCCGCTCAAGCCAAGAGCGAAGAAGAGAAGCTTAAATATAAACACCTTGCCGATGAGAAGCACAGAAGCATCGGTCAAGCAAAAGCTTCCATCGGCAACCTGGACCAAGACATCTCTCGACTGTCGGCAAGGAAGGAGGAGCTATTGGCGGAGCTACACAAGGTCGAGGGAGATCTGACTGCAGCCAACCAACACAAAACTCAACTATCTGATTCCATCAAGGTTCTGCAGCAAGAAAGGGACCAGCATGCCCGGCAAGCCATCTTGTGGAAGAAGAAGATCAAACCAGTTGGGGGCTCTGCCGATGCCGACGCCAAGGAGATGGACGAGATAGAACAGATTCGCTTGCGTGCGATAAACCTTATTCATTCCTTACTGTAATGCATGCTGTATCGGCAAGAATGTAATCCGATACTTGATCTCATCTTGTAATATAATATTTGCATGTTTTTACCGATGTATTACAATTCTTTCTCATCGGCATTCAAACGAACACGCCGTATGTCAACCCCTTTTGAGAATTTTCTGGCACGTATGCTTCGCTGGAGGCAGATTATCTTATCCGATAGAAACTTGATTAGACAACCCTTAGGCCTAGAACTCAATTCTGATCGGTAAAACCAATTCGACCCATCGCAAAGCATGCAACCTTAGGACGTGTGAAGCACATACTTGGTTATCATGCGCAAGCGCAGCAGAACCATTCTTACAAACGTCCCGACAATTAACGAATCTATCGGCAGTGCGGTGTTCCATACGCAAACTATCGGTAGGTGCCCAAATTATAATAATTGGACTCGCCGGTTTGCCGAATACCACCCTCAAACTAACAGGTCTAAGGTTGACTTCAATCAGACCATCGGTGAATCATCGTCGTCTGCCGATGGGCCTCTGTCCTTGCACTTCGGCCACCACCGCCTTTCTTCTGAGGGTTCTGCAGTGTCATACAGGTCGTCGCGGTGCTGGCGCTGAATCCTCCTCTTCTGGGTCTTAGTCAGCCCCTTTGGGCACCACGGAGGAAGCTTAGTCTTCCAGACAGGTTGGTGCTGCTTCCCACCGTTTGCATCGGCATTTCTTCCGATGTTGGGACCTCTGGAGGATACTTTTTCGTTGGGCACTTTAGCACTGGCCATCTCCTCCGGCTCCTCCTGGTCAACACGCCTGCCAAGCCGATCATGGGCACTGAGCTTGCCCCCAGTCGGCTGTGCGCCGATCTGTCCTCTCTGAGCGGCCTGGCGTATCTGGGTGCCTGATCGTCAAAACAAGGTCTCTTACCCGACTGATCGGCAGCGTAATATCCGTTGCACTCCGGACAATTATCAGCGGTGGGCAGCTTGATGCCTTCCTCCCAGCAATGAACAAAGAAAGGACACCTCCAGTGGTCCTTATGTCGCAGCCGTTCCCGATGCTCTTTCTTCTTCGCCGATACCGTTTCTCACGTAATTGCCGATGATACTGCCTTGGTTGTCTGTGCGTGATCACAACTCCAGGAGCCCTGTCGACACTGCTAACCTCATCGACGACCTTCTTACCTCTTCTGTCATCGGCGAACTTCCCTACATCGTGCTCGGGAACTTGGTGACCAGGATCTACCGATCAGTTCCTCCTGGCAGTTTCCGACATCAACACTCTGGTTTTTTCGCTGACCTCCACCATATTGTTGGGGAACGGGTGCTGATCTACCTCCACCGATTCTTGGATTTTAGGACCTTCAAATTGGATCCGTCCAGAGTTAATTTCTGACTGCAACCGCCGCCTGAAGACTTTGCAGTCATTGGTACTGTGAGAATTTGCGTTGTGCCACTTGCAGTACCTGGTATCCTTGAGTTCCTTGGCCGATGGAATTACTTGATCACGGGCTAGTTTAATCTGTCCTTCCCGAAGTAATAAGTCGAATACCCCATCGGCCTTCGTAACATCGAAGGTGAACTTTCCAGCTCTGTGCTGGTCGAGCATATAAGGCATCGGTTCTTCATCTTCCACCCATTCAGAAGTGTCGGTGTCTATTTCTTCATCTGACTCGGAGTTTTCTTGTTTAACAAAAAGCACTTTTCCGCTCCAAGTCTTCTCGAGTTTAAACAATTTAACATCTTGATCGGCGTCCGTGACATCGAAAGTGAATTTTTCTAATTCAGCGTCGCCGATACTTGGCTCTCCGTCCGAGTCTGAAGCCTCTACTTCTTTGGCCGAAAACACCTTCGTACCTGGATCTTGCCGATGCGCAGACTCATTTTCTAGTGGGGCAGATGGACGTGCTCCTTCATGTTTCCGTGGCGAGCAAGTCGGAGCAACTGATACATCAACAGCATCAAGCATCGGCTGCCTAACCGATGAGCAATCCTGGACGCTTACTGTCTGAATAGATTGGTGCATCTCTCCACGTCTTTGCATTAAGCGGGCCGGAACGCTCGGTTCATCGGCAGTAACAACCTGTTGAATACTGTGCATCGGTTGATTGACCGATGGGCCACTCTGGATGTCCACTAGTTGTACTTCATACCCTTGTGGCGAGCAAATTGGGGCAGCTGATATATCAGTAACACCAATCTGCTGAGTGTTGTACATCGGCTGATTAACCGATGAGCAATCCTGGATGCCAACCGGCTGAGTATGCTGAACCATCTCTTCAGATCCTGTCATTGAAGCACTTGGGATGATCGGCGCATGCACAGCACTAGTCATAACAACACCGTGCATCGGCTTTGCCGCCGATGGGTCTTGCACCATTGCTAGCTCGTGCCGTGGCATTACGTTTATTGCATTCATCGGTTGCCGTACCAACGTTCCATTGTGCGCCTTTTCCTACGAGTATTGCAGCGTAGTATTTATCGGCTGATATACCGATACTTCATTCTGAAGATTCGCCGGATGATACTGCAGGGTCCTTGCCACTTGGCGTCCAGGCTGTGCGACTTGTCGCTGAATCGGCGATTGACTAATCCAACCTACATTGTGTGTCATCGGCACATGACTTACCGATGGTTGACAACTAGTTGATTCCCGCAGCTCTTGCACATTTAGATGATAGCCTTGACTCGCGAATACCATAGGCTAGGCAGCTACCGCCGATGCAGACTGATTGACACTCGGTGTATTTTGCTGCACGGACCCAAGACTTGCCGATGGTTGACAGCCAACTGACTCCTGCAACCCTTGTACTCTTGGATGATAGCTTTGATTTGTAGGTTCCAGGGGTTGAGCAGCTACGGCCGATACAGGTTGATTGACAATCGGCACGCCTTGTTGTATCGGCCAAGCGGTTACCGGTGACTGATAGCCAGTTGAGGCTGGTTGAGCCACTACGGCCGATGTAGGCTGACTGACGCTCAACATGTTTGATTGCATCGGCCAAGCATTTGCCGATTTAGGCTGATTAACTATCAGCGCGTCTTGTTGCATCGGCCAAGTATTCGCTGATAACCAATAACCGGCGGGTGTTTGTTCTTGTTGTACCCTTGATTGATCACCTGGACTCACGGGTACCGCAGCTTGAGTAGGTATTGCCGATGCAGGTCGACTGACAGTTGGCGCACCTTGTTGCATCGGCCTACAAGTTGCCAATGGCTGATAGCCGGCTGATGCCTGCTGCTGTTGTGGCGCCGGACAATTAATAACATAGCTGCCTTGATTAGCAGGTGTCCCAGTTTGAAAAACCATTGCCGCCATGGGTTGACTCACAACTGTCGGGCTTCGTTGTATCGGCGAGTGGCCTGCCGATGGTTGAACGCATGGCACTCTAGGCATTGCCGTTTGTAGATTCCCTGTTGGCGACTGCATTATTGGAGAGGACGCAGTGTAATGCATCACTGGGACCATCGGCTGTGCAGACGTTGCCGATGCCATAGCAATTCCCCTCCTGCATGGTTGACTTGGACCAATCTGGAATCAGCAGATAGACTTAGATGCGTATCATACCTCCAACAATTGGCTGAAGTTGGCTGATTCTGGATGACAGGTCCGGACATTGCTGAGGCCGCCGGATTTGTATTCACTTGAGTGAAGCCCGCTGGGCTTGATCTCAGTGGCATGACCTCACCGGCAGATTGGTTCATATTGGTGAAGACGCCTCTGGAACCGCCGATGGGGTTGCAAAAGATGCCGATCCGAGTTGACGACGCTCTGGACCAACATAATATGGTGCCTGTCCCTTGACCGTTTGCTTGACAGCATTGCATACAGCATCGGACAGCACATTGGATTGGCTAATTAATGCATTATTGAATGCAGAATTAACCATCTCTTGTATTTTACCAGGATCGGCGTTGAGAATGGCCTGCCGCGGCGATGGCGGATCTTGCTTCGGTATTGCTTCGCCGATCCCGTTTAGGCTGAAGGATCTAAGATACAAGCGCTTGTATTCCTCCATTGCCTGCTCCAGAGCCTGTTTCTGATGACCTGTCAGACCTGCTGTGGAGACTTCAATGACACTCCTGGGATTAGTCATGATAGATATATTTATATAATCGTGTCCCACTGGGCGTGCCAAAAGAGGTGTTGACACAAAAAGCGTCAGATCCGTGAACACCTCGGGCTATTACCCAAAGCTCGATGTCGAGGGCGTGCCAGTCGATTTGACCAATCAATCGACAAGGATGATAACTATGACAAACTAAACGAGACGACAGCGATGCGCCCGGACGTCAAGGCTCAGATTGATTACGGATAACTTAGAGCAGAGCTAGACGAGGCAAACAGCGATGCGCCCGGATTGCCAAAGCCTAGAGGTACTCCCACACGGAACTAACAAGGACTTTGACGGAGATCAAGGTGATGCAGCCCGTCGAAAGCTTGAAGAACTCGTTAAGCTATAACTAATGCATAATAAAGGTAAATTGCGGTAAAAGTAGGATAAAAAGTAGAATTGGTTTGTTTTTGAATTGGATTGATATATTCCATAGCCCTCGGGCTCATATTTATACTCCCACATGGAGAGTTGTACAAGACACGACACATATGTTTCCTAAAAACAAACTCCTACTTTAAAGGAAACTGACTCGCGCAGGAGCCGGATAACAATATTTATTTCCTAAACAAACACACCTATTTTAAAGGAAAATAAGCGACCCATGCAAGAGTCGGACGCAAACCACTACATTAATACTGGCACAAAACACCAGTTTCCTTATACTCTTCGATGGAAACTTTCCATCGGCAGATCCCTGCAACTTCCTTCTTTGGTCACCGGTAGTCTTCCGCTGCTACCAAGTGCTAAATCACGCCCATCGGCATCGGTAATACTTCTCCGATCGGCAATCGGCATCATCTTCTTCATCGGCAATCGGCAACCATCTTCCATCGGCAATCGGCAACAAGCCTTTATCGGCAATCGGCAATACCCCTTCATCGGCAATCGGCAAAGACTCCTCATCGGCAATCAGTTCCAGCAAGACTTCACCGATTTGGTCGACAAGGCTCATCAGCTTCCATCGGCAAAACTCATAGCACCCTCCTATCGGCATTATCAACTCCTGATACCGATGGAGAACGGCCGCTGACCAGTCAAGCCTCAGCCCATTTGACACGTGTCAAAAAACGGTGTCAACAATTCTTTACAAATCCTTTGATCTTGTCAACTCCAATTCACTAAATCAATCTTGTCAATTGTAATCCGCAGTTGGTAATTATCCTTGTGGAGTGTGGTTTGGACCTTGAATTACTTTGAATAGAATACGCTCGCTTACCTCAGGTACCATGACATTTTTTCATTCTATCTCTTATCTCATATGCTTGCTTCCATACGGTATCTCATCCCTAGATTTACATATGCTTATATATCCTATCTATTCTATCTAGCAGTGTCAGTGGCAGTGAAACTCGGGGCAAAGCTCGCGAGTATGGATTGAGGCAAAGCCTCATAAGGGTCAGTCCAGCCTTCTGTCAGTGATTTAGTGGTTGATATTTGCATTGTGACAGTGTTTCTACTGACTGGCAGTGGTGTTCTTGACGTTTGGGCAGTGCTTCTGGCAGTGGTTCTATTTATTGATCTTGTCAGCTGTCAGTAATGGGTCGTGCTCCAGCTGTCAGTGGTTCTGGTAGTGATGATACTCCTCCTCCTCCTCCTAGGGACAAGGGGAATGATGAGGACATCACCGGCTTAGATATGACCATGCCCTTCATCTCTTATTTGCAATTGAGTGCTTGTTCTACTTGTTCTTGCTTGTTCTTCGATTGCTTGCAGGAATAACCCTAGTGGTTTGGTTGGTTGTGATCCGCAAGATTGTGAGCAACTGCTGGATTTGGTGTATCGATCGCTAAGGCGCAGCGTCCTTGGATGGTTGTAGTCGGATCGTGAACATCTCTCCAGTCAAATCGTAGTTATCTATCTCCACCGAAAGATCAGGACACCCATACACTCATCAGGGAAGAAGCAGATTATTGAGAAGCCTAAGAAGAAGAAGCGAAAACTCACAGAGGCAGAGCAGGGAGAGGCAGTGGCAGATGCAGTGGACCGCGCAAAGCGAGGTGGTCGCCGGGGCTCAATGCGTATCGGCACCCCTCCGCGGGCT
The DNA here is from genome assembly GCA_022036555.1 of Microstegium vimineum. Classification (NCBI taxonomy): domain Eukaryota; kingdom Viridiplantae; phylum Streptophyta; class Magnoliopsida; order Poales; family Poaceae; genus Microstegium; species Microstegium vimineum. The sequence goes on along the minus strand of CM039135.1, from coordinate 10,916,645 downwards.
CCTCCCACTCTCTCCGACAGAGCCGTCAGCACCTACCGATGAGGCTCGAGCCGTGGACACCTCTACACGTTCCACCCGTGCTCGGTTACCTCGTGCTGCTTCCCGCACCGAGGCACCGAAGCATGGTGATCGTCCACCACAGGCACCTGCTCCTGCTCCAGCTCCAGAGCCCGCAGTTCACCTTGACTTGAGAGGGATCATAGCGAAGCAAGTTCGGAAACTACATTTCATTGAGCTTGAGAGGTGGTGTCCAGATTAGTGTGACCCCAGAGCTATACCAGGATGGCACACACCTCTTATGGAGGACTTCTACACAGTAGCTAGACTTGCCAACATCCAGCTATGCCCACACAGAGTCTGTTCCTTAGAGAACATAGTGGCGATAGCTGGAGAAGAGATCCGTGACCACCTTACCTACCTTCCAGGTCTCGCCGACCTTCTTGGTTGTTCAGGAAGTTTTGTTGAGCATTGGGTCAGAGAGTTCTATGCCTCTGTCTGGATTGAGCCTAATCATAACTACATGCAGTATACCTTCAGAGGCATTCCCTACAGACTGTACTTGACTCAGCTCAGAGAGACTCTCCATCTCACCGTGTCAGATACTTGCCTACATGATGATTGCTACACAGGCCTTTAGTTGCCACGCCGTGCTCGAGGGGGTATCACTCTTCCAGCTCAGAGAGTTGCTCCTATCTTCAGGCAGCCCTTTGGGGAAGGCAGTCCCCGCACTCCAGCTGAGCTTACCCCCTCGCTCATCGATTAAATGAGATCCTTCGCCGCACCCTGTTGCCTTGCATCGGTTTCAAGGAAGGTTTGACAAACCTACAACAGTTCCTTCTTCTTGCTCTTGTCACTCAGACACCGTTCGACATTGCAGACTTCATAGTGGCAGAGATCGAGGACTGTATTTCAGATGGCTTGAGAGCTAGGCGTCAGATGCCTTATGCTCACTGGATCAGTTCCATCCTAGCTTAGCGGCTTGTGCGAGTACACCCTGGGATTCGAGATATGCTTGATCAATCAGAGTCTGAATTCCCAGAGTACAAGATCATATCTTCAATGGATAGTCGTTTGGGGAACCGAGCACTTTGTCAGGTCAAACTTCAGACTGCACTAGCTGACATGGCAGATGTTGATGCTCAGGATGAGGAGATCCGAGACGTGCAGCAGCAGGAGCTTGAGGAGTTAGCCACTCATGCAGGTGATGATACAGCTCTAGACACCTCCTCTGACAGCTCCGACGTCGACTACCAGCCTATTCCCTCTATGCTCGCAAGGGCTCGCGACGCAGAGGCTGGTGGCTCAGGTACTAGGTCTACCTCAGAGACCTTGATGCTAAAGCTACTCGACGGGATTCAGGAGCAGCAGGGCTCCCTTGTGACAGCCGTCACCCAGGTCCAGCAGAGACAGGACGAGCTTCAGCGACAGTCACAAGAGCGTCATGAGGAGCTGCAGCTACAGATTCACCAACGTCACCTAGAGGTTCAGCAGTAGATGTTAGCCATGCAGCTTGAGTCCCAGTGTATGCAACTTCAATCATAGCAGTTCTAGGCTCAGAACATGGCTATCATGGCTCAGATGATGAAGTGGATAGGTATGCCTGCAGTTCAGTTTCCTGGTGCTCCACAGATCCAGATGATGAGCCAGACTCAGCCATCCTAGTCAGTTGGCCCCTCAGCGCCTCACTTTCTAGCTCTCGGTCTCACTATGGGATCTCAGCAGATCGGTGGCCCTTCAGTGGCACCACTAGTGTCAGTCGAACCGTCAGTCACTCCCACCCCCGCCATACAGTCCAGTGGACTTCAGGGTGCCGGATCGACCACCCCATTCCAGTCTCTGGCGACACAGGTTACTCAATGGTTGGACACCCTTGGGCCGACACAACAGTTCACTCCACTTACTACTGGCTTCACGCCGATGTCAGCTTCCCAAGGATTGTCTGCTCGTGACCTCTCCGCGTCATTCAGTGACGTTACTGGGTAGCCGTCCCCCACTGGTGAGGAGATAGCAGCCGAGATTGCAGCGGAGCTCGTGTCACCGACCGCGGGTCAGCACCTTTCTTCAGTGGCTTCGTCAGAGGCTACACTTGATACTCGGGCTCCAGTTGGTTCTACTCCTCCACATGCTATAGTGACAGATGCCACCGTCGTTACCTCCAGTCCTTTGCAGCATGAGCAGACACTGGTAGTTGAGACTCTAGTTGAGTCAGTGCACGAGGCACCACCGGGTTCCACAGCTCTAGAGGCACCGGCACAGACAGTGGCAGAGGATCCTACTCCTACTCCTGGACCCGCTACAGTTCCAGACTCTACGGCAACAGAGGTCGTCAGCTCGTCAGCTCCAGTCCCCCAGACCGCTTCACCTCCAGCTTCACAGACTCAGGGGGAGGACTCTGATGATGATGATCTTGAGGATTTCCGCCGCCTTGACCATGCCGCGACTGCTTCCACTCTGCCTCCAGACATTTAGCTTTGGTGTTTTGACGCCAAAGGGGGAGAGGGAGAGTTGTCACACCCAATTTTAAGGATAAAATTGAATATGAATAACTCATGTGTGCCTAGAGATCAATCACACACATAAGCCGACAAATCTTTAAATAGTACCATCACTGAGTGCTTATTACATAACGAATAATATTTATTAAACATAACAACGGAAAATAAAGATAACTCTCGCGACGAAGCTCCACTTCACAGGGAACGTCGACTGGTTGACCACTAGCCTAGTACTCCTCACGGTAATCTTCAAAGCCATCTGAAGGGGTTGAGAAAGCAAGAGTGAGCACTTAAAGTACTCAACAAGAGTAACATAGGGTTATGGAGCTCAAAGGCTGACACTATCTGTACTACGGTTGCTTTTATCTTGGTCAAGTTTTACCAACACTTAGCTTTAATTATGCATAACCCAATTAATAACCACATGATAAGATTAATAAACAACATTAATAATTAAACATTAAACAACATGTCCATCTACACTGTGAGTTTTCCAGGCCGCTCGTAACCGTGAGCACGGCTATCATGATAGATTTACACTCTGCAGAGGTTATACACTTTACCCACAATCCATGTTGCTCATATGCCCGGTTTTATAACTCCCATAACACTTCCAAGGTGAGTGGGCAGGGAACACTATGAAGTCTTTCAAAAGTCTTCCCAACATGTTGTCAGACCCTACGGACCCAAGGGCAAGGGGTATGTAAAGCCCCTACTCGATGGTACCTTTCGAAGCGGTAACCACCCTAGGACATGCCCTACAACCAGCTCGGCAATGGTGCCTTTCACGAACTGCCAACATGCTAGTACGAATCTTCATACTTGACTAAAGCTAGAGCCATTATAGCACTCGTGGTTGCATTTAAGTCCCAGCTTTTGCCCTACAGTGGGGTCCTATTCCATGTTGCTATAAAAGCCAATTTTATCTCATAGTTGCATATATCATTAGTCAAGATTCGATTCAATATTCACCATGTAAAGCATAGCAAAGCTACCCATATGCATAGAACCCATGGTGACAAGGTAAAAGGATAACAAAGCTATGGTAAATATCTAAATAGGAATCAAATTAGACACATGCAATATGACTAGATTGAATTATGGTGAATAGGTAACAAGGATGATCCCATGTTAAACTTGCCTTGATCACAAAGCTCCTGGTGATCCTGATCTGCTGCAAAGAACTCTTGCTCACCGAAGATCTCACCAGCTGTACTCGATCAACATCATCACGCAATCATCCGAACAATCATACACGAAGCAATAAAGATATGATCAGAACATTACACCATAAACAATAAAGAGACTTTGAAAAGGTTATAAAACAGATCTATACTTTACTACGATCACAAAGACGCGAGAACCACGCTAATCGGATCTAAAACGAAGAAGTTATAGATTAAACAGGATTTTGAAAAGGGCAAGATTAAAGCATTAACAAATTAATTTACTTTGATTTTCAAAAGTAATTAACATAGGTGAAATCTATACTACTGGATAGAGCATAAAATTACGGATCTAACGCAACTTGAACGGATCGATTTGGATTTAAAATGAGCAAAATATAGGCATTTGAGTATCAGTGGCAAAGCTGTAATTAGGGTTTTTCTTTTAAAATCGAATTAAATCAGATTTAAAGGAGATTACGCTTTCCAGAGAGAAAAACATATTGCCAAAATCTGCTTTAGGACTGCGGGTTGAGGGCTAGAAAAAGGCAGGGACTCTTTAGCAAGTTTGCCACGCGAAGGGGTATCGGGTTCTCTGATCCGTTAGATCTAAAGCCAATGGCTCAGATTAGAAGGGGGAGGGAGAGGGCAGCGTAGAGGCCGGAGTTGGGCGGCGCGCGGTGGCGCCATGGCCGGCCGAGCCCGAAGCTCGTCGACGTAGACCGATCGGGAGCTCTGGTGCCCCGTTTTCAAAACCGAGCACACCGGGAGATAGAGGGAAGAACGGCGAACTCGCCTAGGGCAACGGCGAGGCTCGGGGACAGACGGGAAGCGCCGACGGCGGTGAACCGCAGCGGCGGATGCTCTGCGCACGGCGGCGCAAGGCGATCAGAGGTTTGGGTGCTCAATTCGGCCGGGAAAAGGCTCGGGAAGCAAGAAGAGAGCACGACGAACCCACCCAGGGCCACTGCGGGGCTCGATCGAGGCGGAGGATGGTCGTCGACGGTGGACAACAGTGGTGGAGCCACTGTGCACGACGGCGAGGTCCAACAGAGCACAACAGAGGGAGAAAAGAGAGGGGAACGACGTTCGGCACTTACGCGAAGATGATGCGCGGCTCGGGGAAGGGCTTGCGGCGTCCGACGGCGCAGAACGGCATTTGGCGGCGAGAGCAGAGCGGCGACGATGGCGCGGTGCTGCTGCTGCTGCTGCTGGACGATGCGAGGACGGGGAGAGGCGGCACGGGGGGCCGGCTATTTAAAGGACCGAGGGGGAGAGACCGACGCGGATACGACGCGGAGAATCGCGGGGAGGCGGTTACGGACACGGCGTGGCACGGCGTCGCGGCGCGCCAGAGTCCCGGTCGGACTCGAGAAGAAGAGAGGGGAGGGATGACACGCGGGCCCGACGCGTCAGTGAGGAAAGAGGGGGAGGAGAGGCACGGGCGCGGGCGCGTTGGGCTGCGGCAAGCTGGGCCGGCCCACTGCGGAGGAGAGAAAGAGAGAGGGGGAAGAGCAGGCCAGGGCTGGGCTCTCGGGCTGAAAGAGAGAAAGAGAGAGAGAGTTTCCTTTTTTTCATTTTATTTTCCTTTGCAAATTTGATTTTCTAAATGGATTTTGAAATTCTTTTCAAGGTTTTGCAACTTCAAACAATACAAAGAAAATGCAGGGGCATGAGGTGCACAACAAGTTAACCCTAGCATGGTATTTAATTTAGTTTTATTTATTTAATTCTATGCTCCACAAAATGCTTGAATTAAAACAAATTTAACTCAAATTCAAACTTAATTTCTATTTCAAATTTTAGGGTGTTACAAGAGTCGAGTAGATGGGCTAGCTTCAGGGGAGATAGTAGGATTCGGTTCTTTTGATGTGTATTATACTCTATCGCATCATGCATCACGTTTACCGTCTTTATGCATTGTATGATATGTGTGTGATGGTTGAGACTTGATGGTTGTGTTACATGTGTGGACCTCCTATATATATCATGTCACTTGGTTATGCTATTGCTTCCGCGCTAATCTCTGATCTTTTGGTATAGCATATCCTTTTGAAATCAAGTACTATGCTCAATTCGTATCTTTTGTGCTTGTCATGGCTTGAATGGTTTAGGCATGTTTATGTCTTTCTTATTATTAACCCATGCCTAGCTCATGTCAAGTCATGTTTCTCTAATCAAAATTCACTCTTATTCTCTACTCGAGCTTGTATTGTCGTCAATCACCTAAAAGGGGGAGATTGAAGAATCATGGTCCCTTGTGTTTAGGCGATTAACAACAATACTAGGTCACTATGACTAACGTGTGTTTTGCACAGGCAAAGTCATTAGAGTTAGGTCATAAGTGATGCTTATTGAATGGGCTTAATGGATATTCATGCCCCCAAGATGGAAATCGTTTCAGTTTCAAAGGATGGAGATACAAGTTGAAGACTAGGCTAGCTCTTAGTGCCTTGAGCTTGAGAAGGGCACTAAGTATAGACTAGGGCTTTGTTTTTCCTTTGACCATACTATAAAGGGGGGTATGAGGTTAGTAGCTTGACCTAGGAGAGTTTGGGAATGTTGGTGTATGCACACTTGTCACAACTGTCCTAGAGACCTTGCTATCAGCCCTTGGTTAGCCTTTGAGTTGGTAGGAGCAAAACCCCTAGAGAAGACTTAGTGAAAAGAGTTGAAACACGGGGAGAAAGAAGCTCCGGACCAGTTTGCCCAGGAGGCTCCGGACCAATGGAAGTGGTCCGGTGGTCCTGCCTTAGGCAGTTCTCTGAGGAAGGTGCTCCGGATAACCTGTCCGGAGGGCACCGGACTAATGGTAGTAGTCCATTGGCCACTGTGTTCTTTAGTGAGTCTCAAAGGAGGCTCCGTACTAGTCCGGTGCTTTCGCAGAAAAGAGAAAAAAATAAGAAACGACTAGTTTTGGAGGTGGGGACTATTTATAGTTGCCCTCCTCGTCCAAGTGAGCACTCTTGGCCATTGTTTCACCTGAGGAACCTTTGAGAGACTTCTTGGAGAGCCAAGTGCCTAGTGAGGGAGAGATTTGAGAGAGTTCATCTTGTTCTTCCCTCCTAGAGTGTTTAGGAGTGACTTGTGTGCATCCATCCACCTTCCTAGCCTTGAGTTGGTCAAGTGAAGGTCTTGTGCTTGTTACTCTTGGTGTTCGACAACACCTAGACGGTTTGGTGGTGTTCGGAGGAAGTGATCGCCGGAAGATTGTCGGTGGCTCTTCTCCAAGCTTCTCTGATCGGTTGTGGGCGATTCACCGAGCCGGAGTGGCGAAGAATCAGCCTGTAGAGAGCACTCTAGCCTTGCGCGGGTAGAGGGGGAGCTATACCTTGCGAGGTGCTCCAACGAGGATTAGGGGGGTGTGTCGACACCTCGATACCTCGGGAAAACATCGTTGTGTCAAGAATTCCTTTCCCTAGCTCTTTACTTTCTTTCATTTCTTTCCGCCTTGTTCTTTCAATTCCTACTAGAATTGCTTAGGTTGTCTTTCAATTACTTGGCTTGCTATTGCTTTCTAGTTAGGATACACATTGCGGTAGGCACTAGGGGGTGATTGGCATTAATAGGTTTTAATATTGCTTTAGAAATTTAAAAGAAGCCCAATTCACCCCCCTCTTGGGCATCTAGATCCTTTCAGACATTCTCATTGGTATATCATCTACACAAGGCATCGGTATAACAATCACCTCTATCCTTGTATTTACCTTCTTTCTTACCTTGCTTAGTTAGCTTGTGTAGTTTATAGCTTGCTAGTTAGCTTAGCTTGTTAGTTGTTCTTGCTAGCTCAAGATAAGTGCCTTAGGTTCTTGCTATTGATTGATAGACACTTAATCAACTAGAATTGCTTGGATAGGTGGCTTTGCATCCCTAGTAGAGCTAGAGTAAAAAGCTTCGCTTAAGTGTTATCTAACCCTTTGCTCTAGTGGTTTGTAGATTTTTGAATAGGCTATTCATCCCCTCTAGTCCTCCTAGGTGACATCAAGGTCCTTTCATGAAGATAACATGTTTGAGACGTCTCACATGTCTTATTTCTAGGTTGATTAGCAAGCAAGACATATGGATTTAATTTTACACCAATTATGTATTTTCACTAGATATGTATTACAATGCAGAATATTTAAATTGTCTTATTATTTAAATTGTTTAAGACGTGAAACAAACATGCTCTTATTTTATTATTGAAATCATTATGGTCCTAGGTATATTTTTTTTTGTTCATACACAATGCAAATTTGCAATATTTTTACCTTAGAAAACAAATTTTTTCATCACCCTTCCTAAGTATATGAATAAAAAGTCATCCTTTAAATTCTCGCATCAACGCACAAAGAAAATCATCTAGTTCAATGTATGTTTGAAGTTTTGAGTTATGCATTATGGTGTACTTAGGGACCTTATTAGTGTCTTTAAGGCCCAAATACATAGGCAAAAGACTTGTGGGATAATAATTAGAGTTTATTTATATCCCCTAAATGCTCTTTTGTAAATACAAACCCACCATGTAAAATTGTGAAAATCTCTCCTCTCACCTCCACTATGAAAGGAGAAGAGGGGAGATGAAAGAGACTTAGCCCTTCATTTATTTCTACTCTCTCAAGTCTCAGTTACTCTCCCGATATCTCATTTGTTTAGTTCAAGACTAGCATTCTAAATTTCTCCTACAACACAAACGCTTAAGCACGCTTAACATTGAGGCGGTGAGTCATCACTCGCATAGTGCTTAACACTTTTTTGAACCTTGACGAAACATGACAAAGAATTAAATTTGGAAGCAACGAAACAATAATGAAACTAGATTTGTCTATCGATGGTGCAAATCGAAACAAGGAAGCACGGGAAAGATAGTGCTACATGGTGCAACCATCTGAGTGAGTACAACACAGGTGTCAACAGTTAAAATCACCTAGATGAGAATCTCATAGATGCATTGTTGTTGTACGTAAAACGGTTGTAGGTGAAGCGTTTCCCGTGCAAAACACATGAATGAGTTAGCTAGCTAGGTTTGACATTGAATCATCACAGTTCACAGGCAAGGATGGTGTCACCCAAACACACAATGTACATATAAGCTAATAGGGCATGTAACCATAAACACAAAAAAGAATGGATCTGAGATGCTTGCAAACATAGATAGATCTTCACCAACATAGGCACAGGTCGACCAGACTACAAATTCTAGCCCAACACAGGAGGAGACTTAGGCTCGCAACACACAACACGGATTGGACACATACCAAAGGAGAGTGTGACCAGTCCGGGGCACTCAAAACTCGTATGTGCCGATAGCACAATCTATCGCGACGACAAATGAGAGGAAGAACAACCTAATAATATACTCGAGGCGCGGATCGCTAAGTAGACTAAATGAATGAATTAGCAACACGCCCCGCCATGAAGAGTGGAAGGGACAAAATCCTATTGGAACAAAGGGAAAATCGGAATCAATTGAGAATTGGACGGTGGGGCCAGCGCTAGCAATGCCTTCGGATAAGGGGACCATGCAAACAACCAATTCGCCCAAGCGAGGTATAGGGTTCGTTACCAGAGGTGTACAAAAGGAATCATCGGTTGCCAGCGCTCGGAGGGAGAAGGAAGGATTGGGATGGATCAAACGCAGGGAGAGGGAGGAGGAGCTGTCACCGCTCACCAGTGGTCTAGTCGCCGATGTGTTCACGTGCAGGGCCCTGCGGTCTTAGGTTTTTAGAGGGTAGTATAAGGTAGTTGGATGGGCCGATGACGGATAAGGTGGATAATGTGGGCCCTTTCTTGCCTATACAATATTTTCGGTTCATTTACATTTCCAATTAAATTTAGTCTATCTAACCAACTTAGTGATACTTATTTTTGCATCATAAATATTAGTGTATTTTTATATGTTTTTTCGGAAATTAAAAATTACATTTCTTTTATGGACTGAGACAGTAATACCCAAATGTTAGGCAATTTTTTACAAAATTTCTAATCATCAGTCGACTAATTATTTCTTCATCATCAGTCGATTCTTTTTTGTGTGGCCTGGGTCGTTGTGGGCTTTTTTTTGTTACCGTGGGCTTGCTCCTCCTTCAGCACGGTTAGTGTACGTGGCTTTATGCGTTATCAGGAGCTCTGTGCCATCGTGACTTGTTATGAATTCGTTTCTCTCAGTCTCTCTTCCTCTTTTCAAATGTCCATCCTACTCCAGTACTCCTTCCCTGTTCGTCTTCCACAAGTGTTGGAGCCGCTGCTAGCCGCCGTAGCTGCGGGAGCCCTATGCTATAGCGCCTCTCCCCGAGCCCCCTGCTCCGTCGGCTCTGGCCCTTTGCTGCTCGCTCACCCAGAAACCGCTCTCGCCGTCCATCCGGACGCAACCCCATGTGATGTGCTCGTTGTTGATTCATCGTCTTCCCCAAACCGTGGTGGGAGAGCTCGTTCGTATTGTTGTTGTCGCGGGCCGCAGCGAAGGTACTTTTCCCTTACCCTAATATGATGTTTTCATTTTCTATGTTTGTGTATTGGTCGATGTTGATTCATCTCCTCCCCTAAAACTGTCCGGTAGTAGAGCTCGTTCTCATCCCCCAACCCGTCCGGTGGGAGAGACGTGGCACAAGTACTCTTCCCATTAGCTGAATCCTATGTCCAGATCATTTGCCTCAGTTGTTTTTTGTTTTTCTTAATGTTTTCCCCATCTACAGGCAACATTTTCTTCATTTTTTTGAGTCATCTATCAATCGCTCACTTGATTCTACAGATTTTTTATTTGATTCACCACATTCTAAAATTATTTCGATACTGCTGTAGTGCCTCCTCCAAATCGTCGTGTGGAAGTGGCGTTCGTTTTTTTTTGTTTGCGTTCGTGAAGGTATTCTTCCCTTACTCTAATCCTTTATCATTCGTCAGAGTGTGAAATTACTTTTGACTGTATCGCATGCCTTCTTACTCTCCCCCATTGATTGTTTTGCTTTAGTTAATTTGGTTCTGTACTGTTGGAAGCATCAAGGCTATTATGAAACTTTTAGTTTCGTTATATTCGTGCAACATCTCTTTATTGTATTTAATTTCTCATTTTTTCAGTAATCCAATTTCATGGCTTTTTGTTCATTTGTATTTGTCCTGTGTGTTTCTGTTTTTGAGCAACAACAACTCATTATTAGTTCATAATAGTTTGCTTTGCTCAACTTAAATATATATATTATCTTGGCTTTAATCTAAATTATTTTACATCAACTAGGTGTTGCTTTTTAGTTATTCAATATTGGAGTTTCATCAACAGTCCGGTATAGGAGTTTGTTGAATCCTTCGTAGTTGGTAAACAGTAGAACAAGGATACCAGGTCTTAAGTTTTGATATTTTGGTCTATTAGTATGTATGTTCCTGCGACAGAAGAATTGAATTCATATATTTTTTTGGTTCAGTTTTAGTTATAATTTCAGTTTTTTATTATGATGAGACATTAGTTTTGTGAATTTTTTAATATTAAAGTTGTTTCAGCTTCAGTACATTTAGTTTCAGTTTTCAGTTTTAATATGTCTGTTTAGTGCTTTCAGTTTTAAAACTTCAGTTATTTAGTTTTTGTGAGGTTCAGACTTGGTTTCCCCATAATACCTGTGCTGCTCCTATGTTCAGTATTTTGGCAGGTCATAGTAGCATACTAGCATGTTGTTTTGCTTTTCCTGTTGGCCAGATGCTTGGTTTCTTCTTTGCTAATTATCAGTTCGAGCTTGGAATTTATTTCAGCATCACATCAGTTTAGTGCTTTCAGTTTCAATCTTATTATGACTGCGCATATGTGCCACCATATAAGCAAACATTTTGAATTTCATTTTGAGTCTCTCATGGTTTGCATGTTGCATGCAGTAAATAAATTTTATAGCTCCTGAAAATTTAGTTACAGTAAATCGTGCTTTCAGTTTCAATTATTTTGTGATTGTGCAAATGGTGCCTTAAGTTGTTGGCGTGTGTACTGGTGATTTTTTATCTGTCTGCGTGTGTTTTGAATTAGCCGATGGTGCCTTGTCTTGCTAGTCATGAGGGTTTGTGTATCTTAATATTAGCTGTTTATCTTAAATCTTTTTGCTTGATCCCCTGATTTTATTTAGTTTTGTTTTCAATTTAATTCATGTTTCATATTTCATAGATTTTAGTTTTAGATTCATTTTTTATTAGTTCAACTACTTTTATGTTTATATTTTTCTTAATTATATATGCAGTATAAGTTTTAGAGTTTGGTTACTACAATAAAGTATGGTGTTATGTATTTTAGTTTTCTCGTGATTCAATAGTAAATCCAAGTTCAGTTCAGTAGAATCAATTTTCAGTCTTAGATCAGTTCAGTAGAATTTGTTTTCAGTTTAGTTCAATACTTTTTGGTTGGCTTATGACGAGTAATTAGTTGAGACGAAACAAAGGAAGGAAAATGTGGGTTGTCTTAGCTACACTGCTAACATGTTTCCCTCGATAGTGTCCAATCCTTTCAACACACAAGCCATTGGTGGCTGCCAAGTTAGCCGAGGAGGTTGAGAGCACAAGCTCAAGGTGGAGGCACATGAGGAGTATGTCTCTCATACCCCTTGCATTCTCCTTGAAATTTGGTTACTTTAAGCCATTAATTAATTTTCTCTTGTTTGGTGGAAAGGACAAACTTAGGCATCACTGCATCAGAGAAGGGTCATGACATACCTAAAGACCATTTGGACAACAAAGAGAAGGAGCTTATCAAGGTAGCATTGTGTGTGTGGGAGGGGGGGGGGGTAATGTTATGTTTTAAATACCACGTCATTTTGCATCTCTCATATTGCAGATTTACCAAATTAAATGTGATTTTTTTGACAAAAATGTGTTCTTTTACATGGATGTTTCGGCCACCGGTCAATCAGTTGTCAGGCTTTTCAACACGTTAAGCACATCAATCTTATCTCAGTCACTTTTAAACTCTGCATGCTACTTCTCTTTTGTTTCAAGTTTGTAGTCATGGTTGATTAAATCTTTCCAAATTGCAAGAACAGAAGACAAAGATGAAGATGCAGCATCATTCCAAATTGCAAGTCCAAATATTGGAGAAACATATTGATGAATTTGGGGTTTAAGTAGTACCTGATTTTAATGTGTATTGTCATCTTGATATGCATCTTCATATGTTTTTCTTCTTTGAGTTGATTTTTCCTTTCTTTTTTGTGCACATCTTTGCCTTCTGTTCTTGCAATATGTAACTATAGATATTTTGGATGTTATTGTTTATTTTGGTGTACCCAATTTTTTTTTGTCATTTTGGTCCTTCAAAAGTGTTCTATTGTTGGCTTTTTAGATCTTTAGTCCGTACATATATATTAGCTCCCCACGTGTCCTATTTGACTAGTTGGAAAAAAATCGACTGATACACAAACAGAAATCAACCGATTGTTGAGTAGTCACTTCCATTTTTTTTTCTTCCTACGTATCCATGCCATCTGACCGTGTGACGTGGGAAGTTAGGAACGTAATGACGTCATCAATGGATCAAAGCAGGAGCAGAAAATGAGGCGCCGGGCGGTACAAGGTGGGGAACAAGACATCGGGACGGAAGCAGAGAAAAGATAAAAAAAAAATGAACTTATTGATGCTGCAGTCTCTAGTCTGCACAAGATATCGAAGACTTGAAAATTCCAAGTCGTCTTCGTCTTCCACTCCCGGGGGGCCACGTAATTTGCACAACCGAATAATAGGGGAAGCAACGGGCCCACGTGATTGCACCCTGCTTGATGTCGCAAAGTATGATTTCCATTAATGCACTGTGTTTCCATTCATGGTCACATCATTGGTTGTTATGGTCTTGCCTTTTTCGTTTTTCGTATAATTTAACTTATGGTTTGGCCTTATATGACGCGCTCCCAAACCAAAGGGAGCAAACCGGCAATTTTAGAATATTTTGATTGATGTTAACCCTTAAATATATTTTAACCCTTTTTTCAACAAAAGATGCTTCGCAGCTAGAGAACTTTTTAGCTTATTTTAATGAACCATTGAAGTCTTGATATAAAATACCTTTGATTCAAAACATGGAAGAACTTTGTATCTCTTACAGTAAAGTATGTAACGTACTCCATTCTTCTAAGTTTCGAGACGTTTAGATTTTTTTTAAATACATTACTTTTATTATATATCTAGCTATAATATATTTAGATGTATAATAAAAGTTGTGAATCTAAAAAATCAAAATGTCTTATCACTTCGAGTAAAGGGAGTAACATTTGGCGAGATTAACCTGCAAATCAAACACGTTGTAAACGTAGATGAAGAGAAATAAGTGGCTCAAATTCAATTCTTGGAGTAATCGAGTTGTCTATCTAAATAAAAAGAATACAGGTCCTACCATGTCATCTGTTTCGATTTGTATATGGCATCATATATAGTACTCTTAAAAACATCGTGAAAATGAGCTTCAGAAAAGATATACAACATCGTGAAAATGAGCTTAAAAAATTCTCCGATCTGATCTTGCACGGCTCAAGCTACATGTAAGGTGGCGGTGCTTAGGCTAAAATAAAGGGTCCAAACATCAAACGGCAATGACAAATACTATGTTTGTTTTTGCTTTTAAGCCTTATTTTAGCTTATTATCTCTCACACATAGCACCGTTGAAACAACAACTAAATTTAGTTATAAATAAGTCTAACCGAACACGTTGAATGTATTATGAAAGAATTTCATGATTATTTCATAACTGAGGTATAATAAATCTAACGGTGAATCACCTATTGGCAGGAGGCATGTCACGGCCAATATTGATCTAAACTAAGCTATTCCTCAAAAAAAGATCTACACTAAGCTCCGTTCTGCTTGTAATAGTAGCTGAAACCGGAGCCCATTGTCCACCGAACCGGGGATCGACAAAAAGAATCAGCCAGGATCTGGCCTAGGGCTACGTGCTGGTTCACAGCTCAGGCTCGCGGTCGCGGGTAAAATAACCATTTCTTTAACCAACTTGCTCCTTCTTCTGACTTCAGAGTTCAACCGTTTAGTTTAGAGAGCGAGAGAGCGAGTGAGTGATTAATAAACGGAAAGGGAAAGTCAGATGGCTGGATGATTTGCCGACTTACCACACAAAAAGCTCCTCCTCTGGTATCTCTGTCATCGTCTCTCCTGTCTCTCTGTGGTGGCCGACTGGCCGTGTCTCCCCAGTACGGCGGCGTACCACCAAGTCTCCAGGCTTCCCCAGTCCTCACCGGCGAGGGAACGCGCCGCAGGTTCTTTGGCGCCGTCATTGAGGCCGGCAGCGCGCCAGTATCAGGTGATTTGTCAGTTCTTTGTTCTTGGGGTCGGGCGGTGAGGATCAAAGCTCCCCCCCCCCCCCCCCCCCCCCTCACCCTTTGGGTATGGGGGGTTAAAAGACGCTCTTTTGTTGCGGCGCCGCCAACGCGGTGTTCGCCGAGATTGTAGCGATGTGCGTCGGCTATCGCCGTTTCGGGTGCAGCTGGGTTTGACGACTTTGGTAAATGAGGTTTCAGGTGCTCTATTGATCTGGATTGGTTGTCTTATTCGAGCGGCTTGCTTGTTGACCTTATTTATTATAAATTCTTGGGAATATTTGAGGCCGAAAACAGAATGAAGATGTAATTAGTGGAGTCCGTACGGTGTCTTGCCTCTGCAAAAATAAATGTCAGGTGCTAACTTTCTGAAATTTCTTCACCAACTTTGGTTTCATTGCCCTTGTGTATGCAAGTGCAACCCTGTTGCACTGATTAGCTCAATTCTTGATTGCCGTCTAGTCTAGTTTAGGTGGGTTGGAATTGGATCGGTGAATGCAGTTTGACATTGGTAGATTGGTTACTTCTTTCACTTTCTTTGTTTATGTAATACTTCTTCCGTTTTGCATCCCAAAGGAAGCGAAATGTCCTGTCTTTGTATAAAGGAGGAAAGTACCGTGCTTGTGCATGGCTGCTATCTACGGTAGGTGGATAGGAATGTTGTTAGTTTGCTGTTTTGACTAGGAATTGTTAAATATGGACTATCTAATTTAGTTTTATTTCACAATCAATCACTAACATAAAGAAAGTGGAATTTTTTCTTACTGTGATGAGAAAAACACAGAAAGTCTATGAAAATATCAACGTTTTGGTGAAGTTAAGAATACTCTATTTCTTTTTTGTAAAATCAAGTAGACTTATATCCATTTTCTCAGTGTACAACTGGTGGTGTGCGAAGAATATGTCTGCCAGTTGTGCCAATGCTTACTTTCGTTGTTAAAGCTCATGTAAACAAATGTTGCTCTCTGTTTTTTTTTTAATGTTACATCGACCTGGTTCTGGTTTCATGTGATTTCAGGACTATATATTCCCTTACCCCACTAGACACATTTTATAATAGCTTGGCTAGTTGACCGTTTAACTCCAGAATAAACACTATTTGATTTAACAATGCTAATAATGTGAGAGGTAGAGTCAAATCTGTACATGGGTGCATCTGGTCTCTTATTATATACATAATTAAGTGTTTTTCACAGTGACAGTGAACGTGTACCAGTAAGTGGGCCTATCTATGATTACACAATAATGATCACAAGGGGCCATGGGGTTGTTACATCGAGACTGATTAATTGCATGCTATCATCTCATCTTTGTTACTTTTCTTATGCCCCTCTGTCTATTTCTCAGGAGCTCTGAGGTGATTCATTTCTCTGGGGGCATCAACTATATTTATTTTCAAAAAATGGCTCGCTGTTTTATGTGTGGGACAGGCATGAAACAAAATACTGAAAATGAAGGTGAGCATTTTTGTATCATACCATCTGAATTGTAAACTCTTCTGTCTAGAAAAGAAAAAAAAAGGCCTCCTGATACATTTACATTTACGTTCTGGCTGTGCCAGGAGGAAGCAAGGTGAAGATTTTTTCCTATCGTGAGATGAGGAAAGCTACACATGATTTTAGTGGGTCAAATAAGATCGGTGAGGGTGGTTTTGGCTCCGTTTTCAGGGTAATTTTCATAGTTGGCCACTTCAATCAGGTTTAGTGTCTATTGTATCGAATTGTCTTACTTAAAATTTACTCTATTTGATCAGGGAAAGCTTAAAGATGGAACAATTGTCGCAGTGAAGGTCCTTTCTGCTAGTTCAAGGCAGGGTATCCGAGAGTTTGTAACTGAACTTACAGCAATTTCAGATATTGTACATGAAAACCTAATTACCTTGGTTGGTTGCTGTGCCGAAGGGTCTCATAGGATTCTTGTGTACAATTATCTTGAGAACAATAGTCTTTCATATACACTTCTAGGTAACATGCTTACCAACTTTATTCCTTTAACAAGTCAATTTTCTAAAAGCTATGTGATATGTGTACTCATATGGTATTGCAGGTTCAGGCCGGAGCAACATCCGGTTCAATTGGAGAGCTCGTGTCAAAATTGCTGTAGGTGTTGCTCGTGGGCTTGCTTATCTTCATGAAGAAATTCGCCCCCCTATAATTCATCGAGATATAAAGGCAAGCAATATTCTTCTTGACAAGGATCTTACCCCAAAGATTTCTGATTTTGGATTGGCAAGGCTCCTCCCGCCAAATGCAACTCATGTGAGCACTAGGGTTGCAGGAACAATGTAAGCATAACCTTGCTTGGGATATTTGCATGAATTTTTGTGTACAATATATTTAGTTCTTATCTGCATTGTTATTTTTTTTCCTTTTCAGAGGATACCTGGCTCCTGAATATGCTGTCAGGGGACAAGTGACAAAGAAATCAGATATCTATAGTTTCGGTGTTGTGCTACTGGAAATTGTTACTGGTAGATGTAACTACAATAGTAGATTGCCTCATGGAGATCAATTTCTGCTTGAGAGGGTAAGCGCTGTCATACTTTGTAAGCTTATGCTTCAGTTTGATGTTCCCAGTTTAGTTAGCTTTCCAATGCTGAAGTTATCATTTAGGGCCTGCTTGGAACACAGGGATTTTATGACTTCCACAGGATATAGATTAACCAGATCTACTATTGTTTAGTATTTAGTATCTGACTAGCATATGCCCGTGCGTTGCTACGGGGATAAAATTATATCATATAATATGCAATATTTACAACATCAAAGTTTAATCATGACCCCGATAAATTATAATAGTGTCAATACTTTTAACTCTTATTTGACATCACCTTAATAGATTTTTTTGAAGAACCAACTTGGAATCTATTTTCGTGCATCAATAAAAACATTCTAAGCAATCCTCTCAATCTAGATTCTAAAAACAATAGCTCCATACACATTTATGTTTGAAAGAACGACCACGAATGCAACATAATCACAATGGCCGATGAAATTACAAACATTCATACATCAGCACGCCTACAAATAGTGGCTACTCCAATCACTTGGCCCCTTTATTCGTGGAATAATTTCTTCATGATCTTTGTTTCTCAGCAATAGCAAAAATACTAACCAACTTTGTTAAATGTATTGACTTCAATCCATTCAAAGTTGGATAGACTATTAAGTCTGAACCATCTCTAAGCAAAATAAAAATTATTTTAGTTACAATAACTTAAAAAAAGCAATTACTTCTTTAAAATGCTAAGTCTGAACCATCTCTAAGCAAAATAAAAATTATTTCAGTTACAATAAATTAAAAAAGTAATTGCTTCTTTAAAATGCTAATTGTGTTCTATTTCTATAGTTGCTCAACATTCAATCCAAAACCACTTAGTTTCAAGGCAATAATTGTGCACCTAGATAATCTTGACGTTGCCAAGGACGTCAGTAGGTGACAGAGCACTCCATGATGGTTCGACCCCCACATGGAGATCTGTGCATGGAAAGAAACCCAACCATCAACTGGGGTTTGTTAAAATATATGCACAAATAAATGACATCATATGTCCTCAAAATAAATTCATCCGATCCTTGGCTCAGATGACGCATTCAGGTTTAGCAAAAGCCAAATACACTAACTATCGAGGAAGAAGAATTGCAAAAAAAGAAAATTTCTTCGGGATTTTTAGATGAAGTGAGCAATCACCAGAAAGCATATGAAAATATAGCTAATCTAGATATCTCTAACTGGTATCTCTGATATGCACAATGCAGGAATTTTCTGGTAGCGTTCTGATAGTACATAGCATTTAGATAGCAGTTCAGAACACATTCTGATAGCATTTAGATAGCAGTTCACATGGCATTCAAATAGCAGTTCAGATGGCATTCAAATAGAAGCTCAAATAGTACATAGTAGTTCAGATGACATTCAAATAGCAGTTCAAATGGCATTCAGATAGTAGTTCATATAGCATTCAGATAGCTGTTCAGATAGCATTCAAATGATATTTAGATAGCATTTCACATGGCATTCAAATAGCAGTTCAGATGGTATTCAGATAGTACTTCAGATAGCATTTAGATGACATTTAGATAACAGTTAAGATAACATTCAGATGACATTTAGATAGCAGTTCAGTAGCATTCAGATATCAGTTCAGAATCAGATGTTCAGTTAGAAGTCAACAAGCAAAAAACAAAAATTAACTGTTGGGAAACCTTTAGCGTACAGCTCTCAAGCTACTGAATGCAAGCCTGGCACATTGACAAAAATTAACTGTCAGGAACTTGGGAAAGTCACCGCTCAAAAGAATTTCAGTTTGTATGTAGCTACTGCTCAGACCATCCACGCTCTTTCACATTGCAGGCTACAAAACGAAGAAGCTATAAGTGATTAATCAAGAGCAGCAGATCTAAATCCTATGCAGACCCTAATATTAGGAATCAATAGATAAAAATATGGACAAAACTCATGCAAATCACCACACAAAAACATCTTTCAGTTGCATTGCTTAAGACGAATTCATTACCAAATTGCCGGAGAGGACGCATCCATGGACGGAGCTCTGGGTGCTGGTGTAGCCATGCTCCTGTTGATGAACAAATCAATGAAGGACCCTACGCACTCACCGCATCCACAACCTTCCGCGCCTTCCGCATTGCGGCACCAGCTTCTGCCATGGATTAGGGGCGAATCGGGCACGCTAGATCCAGTCATTGAGGAAGTTCTGCCGCCATGACCGCGACCAAATGGGACGAGTCCCGCTACCTCACCGCTGCCATGACCTTCATAGCCGAAGCTGTGGCCTTGGTCTTTGTATCCGGCGCCACGCCGTTGAGCTGCACCGGCACCGCCGCGCTTGACATATGTGGTATGCACGGGAAAAAATTATGACCGGGAAGGGCGGAATGGATTTTGGCACGTAAAAAGCCCCCGCGCGCAAATCGCACTATGCAAGCGCTCACGCAGGATCCGAGCGCGGAGACGAGTTGCGGAGGCGAACTCGTACAACGCTGTTGCGCTCGTCGGTTCCGCCTCGGAGCACGGGGAGGGGCGGCGGCGGCGGCAGCAGACCACGGGTAGGAGCGACTGCTTGGGCGTGCAGGGAGAAAGGCCGAGAGGGCGTGGGGCCACATGTCGGCGCAAAATTGAAGGGAGCTCTCCGGCTTCACCACGGGCGGTGAATGGGTCCGGTTTACTCTTTTTAGGAGTAGAGATGAATTAACTGTAACTATTGTATTTATAGTCTGTCATTTATATTCATCATGGTCAGCTACCAAACATCTTTTGTAGCTAAACCTAAAGAGTCATATGGTTGTATCTCGCCTTGTCATGTATCCAAATAAAGTAAAATACACCTTCAAAATGAATTTCGTTCCAAGTACAAACACTCAAGATATATTTTTTCTGTGGTCTGAAGCTCACTTAGCTGGGTGTTCCTGAATTTGAAAGATTTGTGGGTGCTCTTGCAGACATGGACATACTATGAGCAAGGAAAACTAGAGGAGATCATAGATGCTGAAGTAGGGGAGGACCTGAACGTTGAAGAGGCATGTCGTTTCTTGAAGGTTGGTCTACTATGCAGCCAAGATGCGATGAAACTGCGTCCAAACATGGCCAACATCGTCCTAATGCTGATAGGAGAGAAGGAAGTCTCCATGGACAGGGTCACCAAACCAGCAGTGATTGGTGACCCATACCTCAATGGAAGCAATGCAGACTCTACCACAATGAGATCCTTTGCCACGACTGAACCTTTAACATCATCAGAAGCAAACACAGAGTGGTCTCTGTGAATAAAAACAACTGGTATACAAAAAATGTCGTAAATTAAAGGGGAGAGATTGATGGAGAATTATTTTTGTGGATGCTATGATGCAAAAAAAATACTACATCGTTTCTGTTGATTATGTTTGTTTGTTATTTCGATTCATTTTTGTATATATACTCGAAATGAAACCATTGGAGTGAAACGAGGATTGAATTTGCTTTACTCACCTGTGTCAGAAGTACAAATATTGAATCATTAGGGTTCCTACCATATTCTGTTTTTCCAGAATCTGTCTGTTATCTTTTCAGTCTGATCACCTTGAATTCTTGCAAAAATGTCAGTAGTGCCACTTTATCAAAGTGATCTGGACTAAGTTTACCGCTCTGCATATACTACCTTTGCTCCTGGATTGGCATCTCTTGTACCTTCCAGCAAGTGCCATTCAGAAGACAAAATTTACCTATGAAACACGTATGGATTCATAGATAAGTTTTAACTGAGCGTAAGAACGTCTCAATGCAAAGAGTGAAAGGAAGGTGCGAGTGCATCAGAACTTAGAGCCTGAAAATTTAGCAATTCCCAGAGTTTCTTAACACTATATTACAATGTACATATCTGTCTTTTCACTGATTGTCTGAAGTTTATCAGGTGATATTCATATCCATTCCTTCAATTTGATTGTGGCAAGAATAAGAATAATAAACCTGCAATTTATCTCATCAAAAACCCACACAAGACTATTCATAGCATTGGTGTGTGTGTGTGTGTGTGTGTGTGTGTTGGTGGTGGTGGTGGTGGGGGG
Source organism: Microstegium vimineum (assembly GCA_022036555.1). Taxonomy (NCBI): domain Eukaryota; kingdom Viridiplantae; phylum Streptophyta; class Magnoliopsida; order Poales; family Poaceae; genus Microstegium; species Microstegium vimineum. Next base: position 10,895,162 of record CM039135.1, on the reverse strand, counting down.
GGGGGGGGTATTGGGTGTGTACTTGGACAATCAATACCTCTTGCAGCAACTTTGCAGCACAATATCATTTATTCGCGTTGATCTGCACTTAGAAACATATTTGGAGAATAGAGAAATAGGAAAAACCGAAGATACAAGTACACGGTTCCTTCATTAGCAATCCTATGTACAAATACTATGCCAAGCCATTAGTCCAATAATGAATAATCTAATCTGTAACCTACATGTCACACTACTAACCAAATTTAATCTGCATGTCCACTCAGTACTAACACTCCAGCCATCCAGCTCCAGTAGGACAGCACTCCACAATCACTATCCAGGAAAGAACACAGATCTATATCATATCCCAAGGGGGTTCCACATCTGTAACATGCCATATTCCTGGTTCCAGTTGCGATTTGGACTCAGCTCCAGTACGGAACTACTGTTGTTTGAGACACCGCTCATCGTTGTCGTGACTGATTCCTTCTCGGAGGTGTCGAATGCCAGGAGGTCCCCAAGGCTCACTGGTCTTTCGAATGGCGGTGCCGGGAGACTGGAGAAGCAGGACACCTGCTCTGAAACCATTGGGGTGCCACCGAAGGCGGTGTAGGTGTCAGCGAGCGGCGGAAGCGGCAGGGCAGCCAGCAGTTCTGGTCCAGCTGATGGGGTGCCGTCCTGGGCATCTTCAGAAGCTAGCCATGGGGTGGTTGTTCTGCTCTTGTAGAACACCCTGCATAGCACCCAGTCCTCCTGAATTTTGCAGAGACATGTTATTATGTCCATAAAGAAATTGCATGTGATACGTTGGCTGGAAAAATGATACCAGATGAACATAACATATATCTTGGCTGGATCCATTAAAATCTTATCCTAGGTAGGACTAGAATACTTCTGAATTCTGATAGGCTGATTCAGTAGGCTGACGTGATACATAATGTTGATGCAACGAACATAAACACCCTTTGTAACAAGTTGCGTTGAATAGTTTCAATTTCGGGAGTTGGTTACTTGAGGAATAAGCAATCATACAAATGAGAGTCATCACATTCTTTCAAGGGAATGTTCAGTACATCAATTTACTCTACCATGTGATGTTGATGGAACTGATATAACGTCATTTACAACAAGCTACTTGAAGGACCTTGTCATGGAAGTTTTTAGCCGAGGAAATTAACAAGTCCTACAAGCCTGATTGTTCAATTGGCAACATGAGTAAAAGAAGAATTAGTCGTGTAGAGAGTCAAATAAATCCTTTTCAAGGGAATGATCAGTACATTAATTTACTCCATGGACTGTAGCTTATCTGATGGAATCAGTTGAACAACTTTGGATTGGATCATTGTAGTGACGTAGTCATGAATTGACTGAAAAGATAGTAATGGATGGGGAGACTAAGCCATGAATGGGCACCGTGCATCTACAATGATTGGGGTGCGCAACTTGCAGGTTGTTTTGTCATTGGAGAATGTTGAATGAGACCCACATACATGCTTGGATAGAGCCAAATAGTAAGAGCTTCTTTAGCATCATCACATAGTGCCGGGTGCCCAAAACAACTTTGGAAACCATTTTCTGTAATCCAAGTACTGTAAAAATCCTCAAACAGTTTTTTTTTTATAAAAAAAACACCACCACTCGACTTTAAGCAGCAGGTTTGTGACAGCGTCCTTGAAAAAAAAAGAAAACATGATCCAAGAATATATGCAGATGAGATCTTGGTTATTACCTTGGTTGCCGCTGGTGGTAGAGACGGCGCGGCGTGTGGGTGGAGGCGGAACTCGTGCATGACCCACTCCGTCTTCCTCCCCTTTGGCGCTCGGCCCCGGTAGAAGACCAGCGTCTTGCGCATCCCCACCACCGTATCCTCGCCACCGCCGGCGAAGACGGCCCGGTCCTTGCCGGTGGCCTTCCAGTAGCCGGAGCGCGTGGCGCGGTTGGTGCGCTGCCCCGTCGCGTACTTGCGGTCGCGCAGGTTGAAGAAGTACCACTCCTTGCCACCCACGCACGCAGATTCTGATCGAATTCACAAATCGAATAAATTTAGATTTACACAGAAAGACGTCACAAGTGGTTTCGTGGTGTAGTTGGTTATCACGTCAGTCTACCACACTGAAGGTCTCTGGTTCGAAGCCAATTCTATTTTTTGCTCGTTTTGTAGAAGAATGGGCAACATTAGCAAAAAGGCTATTGTATTGTTGATTTCTGGAATTAATCAGATTTTTGCAGAGACACTGAGAGTGTACGGAGCAAGAGATCGAAGAGAACAAAAAATTTGATCGGTGGAGTTGTTATCAATTAATTGGCTAGTGCTTAGTACTACAGACCTGGAAGGTCCCATGGCTCGCACTTGTTGAGGTCGACGTCGACGATGGCTGCGCCGCCGGCGCCATGGCCGCGGCTGGAGAGCTTTTGGAGGAGGTAGTCCAGCACGAGCTCGTCGTCCCTGGGGTGGAACCTGAAGCCCGGAGGCATTCTCGCCTCCATCATGCTGATCGACGAGCTCATCTTCTTCAATTCTGCTGGTGCAGTTTCAGTCTTTCAGAGAGACAGACTGACAGAGAGGTGGTTTGAAGGCCAGCTACAGACAGGGCATGGGGAATGGGAATGGGATGAATGGAGCATCCCATGAACGGGTAGGATGGTGTATAAATAGGGTGCACAAGTCAACCATGCAACTAGCTTGACAGTTTCTACTTGCATATGGTTGAGTAATGTTGGTCATTCTTATAGGACCTATGGGGTTCAAGAGGCTAGCAAAGCTCGTGGTTTCAAAATGGCGCTAACCAGCTAGAGTAATAATAATAATATAGATCAATTCAAAGCGTCACATCAATCCAGCTACTCCCAACTCTCATTTCCATTTCGTTTCACTTTTTTTTTTCTTCAAGCTGATTTGCAAATTGAACTGTTACATCCTAATTAATTGTGTCCGCTCAACAACAACATTATTAAATAAACCTATCCCTTTCCTTTTTTTATGAAACATAGGACATATATATATATATATATATATGTTCTATCAGAAGCAACCTAATTAATTAGATGAGTTACACTACTTATTTAGCAAATAAAGCGTCTCCCTTAGATTATTGTATCACAGATGGTTATCCTTGTGGTATTAAATATTAGTTGTTATTGTTACCTTCATCCTATTCCTATAAGAGATGGCTAGCCTTATGGTAGGATATTGTACTTTATTTATTTATTTTCCCTTTGTCAAGATTAGGTGAATGTACATGCACCGAGCATATACTTACATGCCCACACCTTTAAATTTAATATTTCGCTGCGGATAATTAACTTTTTAAAATCCAAACGAATCCAACTAACCAACTAAGTAACAGTCTAGATATTTGTTAGCTGAATATCTAACCAATTAACAACTATTAGCAACTAATAAATCCAAAAGGCCGGCTTAAGTTTATCTCTTCGTTGTATGTTTAGTTTTTTTTACCCTTTTTAAAACTAATTTTAAACCTAACATCGTCTATAACTTTTTTAAAAACTAACTTTTTTGGCCGCGCATAATACCATAGTTCGGCCGAACTACTCTACCGCGCCATGCATGGTGGCGTGGCAGAGTCAGTGACGTGCCATGGCATGCTGACGTGGCAGTTGACGTGGCGTCGCTTCTGTGGCATGCTAACGTGGCATCATTTTAGGTTTTTGGGTTTAGAGTTTAGTTAGTAGTTAGTTAGGATTTGGTGTTTAGGATTTAGGTTGTTGTTAGTTAGTACTCTGGCTTTAGGGATAACTTTGGTAGTTACGATTAGTCGATTTGTTAGTAATAGTAGTTAGTATAGATAGTAGTTTATTTTGTTGGTAGCTAGGTTTTAACGATGTGATGATTTGAACAACTTGATGAAGTTGAGTCAAATACTTTTGTAGATGGATTGCTGTGTTTGAGTTTTTATGGAGAAAGTGTTAGAAGAGAAGATGGTATGTTCAAAAATATGGAAGAAGAATTGGAATGGTTTGATGAACCTCCTAACTTCAATGACCTTTGTGTCCGTTTGAATGCAAAGTTTAGTGGTGATTTCATACTAAAGGGGAGGTTTGACAGTAGGAAGACTAGGGGATACTATGTCCTTATGCCCTTGTGCAACCCTGTTCACTGGTCCGCTACAATAGGGTGGTGCAAGGTTCTAATGTGCTCATGCCTGAGGTTGTGGTGGAGAACGAGTACAAGATGCATGATCTCCATGAAGGGCCTTCCAACGACGGTGTCGGAGGCAACAAACAAGAGTTGTTGGTGGAAGGGGAACCAACTTAGGGTAACATGGATTTGCATGGTTAGTTGACGTAGGAGCATCCTCGTTTAGCTCCAGTAGGTTGTATAAACATTGACTTAAATATGAATGAGTTCGAACGGAAAGAGGAGGACATGATTGGTGATGTAGTGAGCACTGATTCAGACGAGTCTGATGATGACTAGGGAGGTACAAATGCTATTGCAACACCAGTTCATGCCATGTCAGTATCAATTCATGTTATGCCATTTTTAGTACCAACTCAGGTACTTCATACTATGCCGGCTCAGGGTAAACTAGTCACAAAGGAAAGAATCAACGTAGCACAATAATACGTTCCACCACCACCTTACACTACGTTCCACCACCACCTTACACAATGACAAAGCTTTTGCAACTGAGGTCCGTGAACATAACTTTTAGTGGCTATCTGAACTATAAGGATGTGAGCATGACTGATATGGCATTGTGTGACACTGGTTTGTAGATGTGTAGAAAATCTTTGTATGACCATGAGAAGGAAATCCTTAGCAAGGGGATGATATTAAATACAATGTCAGAGATGAAGTTGTTCCTTGAAGGCTATGTTGTGTATCACTATAGGTCGTATACTGTCACTCATTCGGACTAGGAGTCGAGGTACCACATGATATGCAAAAATGGTCTTATCTTCCTGTCGCCTATAGTAAGTGACCTCCACATCATCCATGGCTTGTGACAAGAACGTGTTCTCATCCTTCTCCACCTATAAGTCAGCCTCTGCTAGAGCGATGAGCTCACTCAGTCTACCAGTGTCATCATCATCCTTCTCTGCCTACAGGCCGACCTCTACTAGAGTGATGAGCTTGCTTAGTCTACCAGTGTCATCATCATCATCCTTCTTTGCCTACAAGCCGACCTCTGCTAGAGCGATGAGCTCGCTCACTCTGCCAATGTTGTCAATTGTCATCGTATAACAGAATCAGAGATAAAACACTACGATCACCCCGGGTTCTATGATCATGTAACTTATTTTCCACATGACTTGCATGGGACACCTCTGCGGGATGGTCCTTGCTGCATCCAATCCCTTCATATATAAAATACAAAAAGTTATCGAAATGATTATATTACATTTAAAACAAGGCAACGAGAATAACAAGTATTCTAATGGCTCACTTTCACACAATGTAGCAACATGGTCTTTCAAGACCTGCATCTAGACTGTTTCCTCTTCCATTGCGGCCTTCCTTGCCCTGTACACCTTTAACATGCTCCATCTCTTGACATCAATTAGGTTATGAATATCGCTCTTTCGAGTAAGCTCATGTATGTTCGTCTTCCGGACTTTAACAAACAAGTGGACATACTCAGGGTCGTACCCCCTATTCCGTGCAATTACTTGCCTCTCCTTCAAATCATCCAAGAACCTAGCTTGACCATCATAATATTCTCACTTCCATTTACTAGTGCTCCGTTAAAACAAATATTATATCATAATTCTTATAATAAATAAATAAATAAATACAATTCTAGGTTTTGAAGAACAATAATCAACCCCATCATAGTCTACCATTTGACTATAATGATGGCCAATGGAAGTGCTCACGTGGATGTCTCCCTCTCTCCACTAATGGTCGAAAAGAAGGTACCTTATGTCAAACTTGTCTACTCCATCGATCTAGTGAAAGAAAATACACCTCTCATGGTCCTACACAACAAGATTGAAACAAAATATTAGTAACCAACTAAAATAAAAGAAAAATAAAATAAACTCAAACAATAACTTACATTAATACGACTGCATGTGTAGAAGCCACACGCTACTGTATCCAGATGTCTCAATTGAAACATGTCGACCGGGAAACCACAGTCACAGTTAAGGACAGTGAGGTTAGGTGGTACAGAGGCATCTTTGCTAGATGCGCCGAGGTAAAATTCTCTAGGACGACCCCATTTTCTCCACAAATACTACCGATACATGTTATCCATCTAATAAAACGATTCAAATTTAACACCCATCAAAACAACACAAATTAATGTAACCATACTTCTTACTAACATACACACCTAAACATGGAAAACCATAACTAACCAACTACTACATCCTAGACCCTAACCAATACATAATATTATAATCCACCGTTTAAAGAAAAAATAAGAAGATCATTATTGTGGGGAGGCAAGGAGTGGGATGACAAAGGGGACGAGGCACTTCCGCATGGTTCGTGGCGCGGCAGCGTTGCCACGTCAGTTACCACGCCAGCATGCCACGACGCGGCTAGGCCACATCACCGGCATTGCCACACCTGCATGCATGGCGCGGGCGCAGCCAAAGTGTTAGTTTTAAAAAATACAGACGATGTTAGATTTAACATGTTTTTTAAAAAGGGTAAAAAGTAAAAAAAAATTCTATGTTTAGGTGTTTGGACTATTTTTGAAACCCAAATTTTGACTATTTCGTTGCATAACTGATAATGGTTTTTTTTATAAAAAAAAACCCAATGCTCCTACTGGTGTTGTATTATGGAATTCATGGAGTTACTGTTAGGTAATGTAAGACTTTTTAACTGTCATCATCATCAAATCGCACAAATAATAAATAGACGGAGGAATAATATGTGACTGTCGGCAAATACACATGCACTGCACAGAGGAATCCTCACGACATGTTCACGTGCAAATAAATGGACAAAATTCTCATTGTGCCCAAAGTGAAGATACCGGTAGGTCTTCTAGCTGTTTCTAGCTAGTACTAGTAGAAACATATATACGGAGTACTACCTAAACACAATCGATTGCTTGTCCTTTGGCCGACAGATAGCAACAAGGTTGGAGAGTTATACCCAAAGTGAAGATGCTCAACTTTTTCAGTCATAAGGATATATATTTTACAACATTGATAAAGTTCTGTTTCTTTCTTGGCACTATATATAGCTGGCAATTGAAGCAAGCTGCTGGCTAAATACACAATGAACAAAATGGCGTACTAATACACGTACATTTCTCCTAAAATAAATGGCTAATTAGGTTATTACATGCATATATTTATGCATGTGTAGAAAAAGAAGATAGGTACATATTATCATGATTATTTGGGAAGCATGCTATGGTGAACAGTATGAAATTTAGTTTGTTCCTCTTTTGGCTGTACCACTATCGGTTCAGTTTTGTTCATCTAAAGAATTCAGATACTCGCGGACCAGCAGAAGGGTATATGTATATATGACCAATAATCAATGGTAACAATTGCATATATAGGGGGTCCGGACGTCACAGTCGTGCAAAAGATAGTGAAAGGGACTCCTCTGCTTTAATGATGGTAGAGTTTCGCTACGTTTCTTTTTGAGTTTTAAAGTTTTGCTTGGTTTTCTCTTTTCTTTCTTTTTTATGGAGTGGTGAAAATGGCACAAATACCAAACTTATGCCATGTTTTGTGGAGCTTTGGCAGGCTTCTACTTAATTTGGCTCCTCCGTACATCATAAGGAGCTATTTTTTATCTCTCATCTCAAAATAAATTATAGTAGCAAGCAAAACTACTATTTTTTTTCATTAGATCTGGCTCTGGTTCCTTACACTATAGCAAGGATCCATATCCGTTTGAAGCCATGCTAAATAGGGTCTATGTAGATGGAGAAGCTTTTTTATATGGGTTGTTTGCTTCTCTGGAGGAGCGAAGCCACAAATTTTTCTTTTTATATAAAAAATGGTTCCGATCCTCTTTCGTACACAACAAAAAGTAGCGAGGTGTTGGTGCGACTCTTTGCTGCCGAAGCCATGCATTTTTTTTTTTATAAGATGTCTCAATGATTTTTTATTTAAGCTTGGTATACATGCATACAGCTAGTGAAACGGATCAATCTATTGGTCATGCTGCCACTATATCACACAATTGGATTGGTCTGTTCGCTTGGCTTTTCAGCCGGCTTAAATTCTACCAGAACAGTGTATAATCCTGCTAAACGAACAGACCCATAACTAACCAAAGCAACTGACTTTCCATATATGTGCTAATTTGCCTGCTGAAAGAGATGCATGCACCACCACTAGCTGACAAGACACAACATGCACACTCACGATCGAGTTGTACAAATCACATATAAATATTTATTTATTTACTAGCTTTCAAGATAGAGAGGGCTCTAAAATCTTATCTGCACAAGCTTGACGACGATGGCCATCCGAAACTGACCGCCGCCATAGTCACAAGCTAGCGACATTAACCCGGTGGGAGCAGCTTCACGTGGCCTCTCACGTGCCAGGGCCCACGTGTCCACGGCCATGGCCGTGCGATCCGAGATGAAGGGTCGGGAAATTGCAAGGGAGTGACCGTCTAGGGGCCACTGAATGCTGCACTTATGGACAGAATGCCCACCTTTGATCCCAAGCAACTTCTACCTCCTATTGGCTCGCCTATTATTATTGGCTGCATTTACACATGAGATGAGAATGAAATGAGATGCTATATACGTGTATATATATATATATATATATATATATATATATATATATATATATATATTATATATATATATATATGTATGATAGAGATTGGAAAAATCCAACAAGCAGGATGCTATTGTGTTGTTGCGGCGGCGCTCATCTTTTGACAGATATCCGTGCGGTCGGTTAATTCCCAGATTCGACAATCGATTGCACAATCGGTTATTTGGAAGAAAGACGGTTTTCGTCGGAGCGACAAAGGCGGCGAGTAGGAGCCAAATTGGTAACGACAGCTGCGACGATTAAGGCAATGAAGACTCCAAAGGAAACCAAAGTCACAATATTGTATTTTTCCTTTAATATTTTGTAACCGTGTCCTCTTAGGACTCATATCATGACCGGGGTATAAATATAAACCCTTGGCTATTGTAAAAAACATTCACAACCAAATCAATACAACCGACCCCGTGCCAACTTCGAGTCCTTTTGTTGTGTCGTCGAGTTCTTCGAGAGGAATCATCGATCCGTCGACCTCCGTAAGTCCCGACAGCCTTGTTATCATGTCTTAGTATCATGCGGTGGATTTAGATATTGATGCAAGTAGTCTTGTTTGTTTTCAATGATCGTACGACGGATCCTTGCTTAATAATCAAGAAGTCTTTGCTTATATTTCGTTTATAAGTAGATGCCGTGCGGCAGGTGTTTGCTTGTTATGCCTAGCAAAAGCAAGATATTTATCGGCTCTATTAGATTTGACAAAATTTAGTAGATTTATCAAGTTACCACGTGTTGCATGGTTTATATGTTTTACATATTTGCAAACACTTTTTTGCCCAATCTAGATTGATGAGGTTCGACTCTTCTCTTTATCATAGATCTATTCATATTTTAACAATCCAATACTTTCATGCTGTTTCCATAGTTAGATCTTATGCTTTCATAATAGCCGAATTAGTTCAATCTAGGTTGTTACATGTTGCGGGTTCGTGCATGCTATTTCACGTTTAAGTTTTTACAAAGCTAAGTATCATGCGGCAGGTGCAAGCTTAGATTGGTTTGATCGTGTTTTCTTACATGTTTCCTTCATCACAGATCCTAATTCGGTCGTATTGCCGAGTTTGGTAGTGCTTTAACCTTTGGATAATTGATTCATTCATACGTACTTTCCCATGTATGCATATTCGGCAATCAAAGTGCCACATGCTCTTTGTTTTAGCCGAATGATCTATATATTCTATTGGTAGATAGCTTTTATAGTTGTATAACGTCGTAAGTGGCTTCAGGGCCGTACATATGGAACTGTCTGGTCTCATCCGACACGTTCCAGTTTATATTTAATGATTTTCATCCCTTGTTAGTTTCAGGTCAAACTGACTGGCACGTTTTCGGTTCTCGAAACACCCGGGCACCCGATTGAAGTCACGCTTTCCGGCTTGCTGTGTGTGAGACACAGTGCGTCACTTTTTGTGTCAACACACTTTTTGACACGCCCAGTGGGACTCCACGTCTCAAGATGGTTGAAATCGACAATAATCAGATTCTGGACGTGACTATGGAAGAGTTACCAGAAGACATGAGGAATATTGTCCAACAAGCGTGTGATGAGTTTCAACAGAAATGCTTGCTGTCCTTTTCGAGAAATAAAAGCAGCAAAATTTTTCAGAAGCAGTCGCTCCCGAGGACCCTCCTTCCGCATCAGACTGATTACATCGAAGAGGAAGATGCTCGTAAGGTAACCGAGATGGTTTACAAGGCCATGTGAAGGACCGAGAATGGCGACCAGAGGGGGGGGGGTGAATGGGAGCCTCAAATTTCTCTCGAAATATTCGGGCCACTTTTCCCAAAAACCAAACCTAGTTGGTGGGTGCTCAATAGCCAAAAACGGAGAAATGAAAGCTCACCAGCAGTGGAGGAAAACTCACTGGAAACCCCAAAAACCAGGTCCTCAACCTCTATGGAAAAGAGGCAAGAACCTAGGCTAAACAGGCGAAAACTGCAACCAAACAGAGGCTCCGGACCAGATGGAACTGAGCCACCGGACTATAACGAGTAGTCCGGAGCTCAGGTCCGACGCTTCCACCCGCCGAGACACGTCAACACAGTGAGCACCCTAGCTCCGAACTAGAGGCTACGGACTAGTCCGATGCCACCTCCGGACCAAGGAAGCTGGTCCGGTGCTTACTCGCCAAAAGATCCAGTAAGCACCATACCTCCGGACCTGACCACCGGACTACCCCGTCAGACCAAGGAGAGAGGTCCGACGCGTGGTAGTGTTTCTCAGCAGAGCCACCAGACCACTCGTCAAAGGTCCGGAGCTGAAAAGCCGAGAGGTCCGGAGGGTGGTCCGACGCCCCTTGCTGCCTGACACGAGAAAAGTCAGGACCACCAGACCACTTGCTATGGTCCGGAGCTTAGGGAAATGAGGTCCGACACTCACAAGCAAAAAACTGTTCCTCGCAAAAACGAACTTCTCTCCACCAAATCTTCCTAAAACTCAACCAAACGAACACCAACTGCAACCAAACTATGTAGGCAAGATCCTAGTACAGTTGGGAAGCTATCCCGAAGAAATCATCGCTCAATTTGGAGAGGATACACGAGAACACTCGGATTTGGGGGAGAAGAGGAGCAAAACGAAGAATGCCACAAAGAAAACGCCCGATCTACACACTCGTGAGGTTTGAGGAGAATTCCTTCGGTGCAAAGAAGCTTCTCATGAATACGAACAACTTGGTTCAAATGGATTTCGCAAAGCTACTCCCTACAAAGAGAAATCACCTCCGGAAAAAGAGAGAGCAAAAGCAAAACGCGAAGAACACAAGCAAAACGCGGACACAATCATGAAATCGAAGCCACCATGGCTAACGGAGGTTACGGCCTCCGATTCCCCACAACAAACTCAAGTTCTTACAAAGGTTGGTGTAATCAACCTAGGGATCTGATGAACTAGAGAGAGGGTAGAGAGAGAGAGAGAGAGTTGGGGCAAATGATTAGGGTTCCAAAGATGGGATGAGGATACCCCTTCATCCCCTATTTAATGAGGCTTTGGCTATTTCCCAAAGACCCCCTAGATACATGACCGAATTACCTAGCCCTAAGACATTGTAATCCAAGTCGATAACTCTCAACCACTCGTTTGAATGGACGGCCCCGCTTCCTGCCGGGAGTTGCCGTCGCCTCGACGCAACCTCCAGGATTCCGCCACGTGCCATCCCCGCCACGTGCCATCTCCGCCCGGGTTTTGAGGTCCAAACCCGCGAAACCCGCCACCGGTAGCTTTGGGCTCAACTACCGAACCCCGAGTTTTGCGGCCCAAACTCGAAAACCGTCCTCGGATGGTTTTGAAGCCCAAACCACCAAACCACTCGACTCGAGCCACCTTGTCCTTGCCCGGTCGGACTCCGAGTCCCCTGAGCCTCCGCTCGACTCGCGCGTCCACCGTCTTGACTCGGCCGCTCGGTCTACCTCAATGTCTTCCCGCACTCGCCAGTGCCAAGTACTAGCCACCACAGCTAGTCCGCCGGCACCCATGGTCCCTCAGTCCGAGCCCCTCTTCCTCCCTTCACCGCTCTCAGTCCATCGGCACGGCAAGCCTCTACTCGACCTTCTCCACGCCATTGACCACTGTCACTAGGCTTAGCACATGTACACCACAAGCCGATAGACAGGCACACATTTGCTTTCGCAAAGGGTTAGAATCAAGCCACTCAAACTGAACCGCTCAAGTGTTGGACAATCACTCATCACAAAACTAAACTACATGGGTATTTACCCACCATGTGTTCGCAATCTCCCCCTTGATGAGTGCATTGTCAACACAAGTGCATTTTAGATTTGAGCCACAAGGTAAAGCTCTCCAAATGACCAAAAAGTTGAGAAAGCCAAAACGGGGTCACTTGAGAGAAGCAAAGCGAATCCAAAACTTGGTTCCCAAAGACATGGGCAACGACTTGACGCAACCAAGCAAAACAAAACTAGCCCTCAAGAAGAGGCAGAAAATGGGCTCAACACCACTAGCAAAACAAGATACCAATTGAAGCCTACCAAAGCTCAAGAAACCAATTGAAAACACCACGGGAACTCCAAAGATACCAATTAAAACACTTAATCGCTCAAGAAGCACTGGAAACCTGTCGGAGCCAACAAAGCAAGGTAGACCCTCTGGAAGAGGCAAAGGCTCAACACAACTAGCAAAAGCTCCCCCTAGGCAAAAGCACACTCAAGATACCAAATGAGCTCCTTAGGGAAAAAGAAGCACACAAACTCCCCCTTGACCAAAAAAGCTCTAAACCAATGAAACCAGTGAGATGCACTCTTTCTCCCCCTTGGAAGTAGATGGTTGAAAATGGAATGAAATGCACATCTCTCCCCCTTGTTGACACATGTAGCTCATCAAACATCAACAACTCAAGATCCGACTACAAATGCCAAGAAATGCAAAATGAGTGCCAAAGCTTCAGACTTAGAGCTAAGACAATGAATAGATGCTCTAAGTGGTGTGATCTTGTGAGAATAGGAAAAGCTCTACGTGCCCAACAAAGACTCAAGTTGAGCTTAAGATCACTTTAGAAGCTATTTTAGAGAGCATATCATGTGAGAGCAGAGAAAGGGTATCACCTCCTAGAGACAACTAGACATGGCAAACAAGATAGGATCTATCTCAAAGCAGTCTCATGTAAAGCAAGTAAAACTATCCCTTAGCAAAGTTCACACAACAAGCCAATGACCCAACTGAATGAGTTTTCCAAATTTCAGAGTTTTGCAGCCAATTTTCAGTTTTAGGCACATTAAGTTGTATGCGAGTGGTTGTAAGCAAAGTGATGCCACTGCTTACCAACCGGGTGAAGTCAAAGGACTTGACACACCGTTTTTGGTCATACACGACACCACTCAAGTATCGACCCATATGGGAAGCAGTCTCGAACACCTGGTGAAGTGCTCACAATGTAGACCCAATTCGATCTTTCCAATTCACAAAACAGAGAGCAATTGCATTTTAGATATTAATCATGGTGCTCAAAGGTAGTGAATGAAACAATGAAGAGCCATAGTTACAAGCTATATACAAGGCAACCAAGAAGGATTTTCAAAAGCCTACACATGCTAGTGCCATTTCAGAGGTGACATGGGGAATTAAATTCAGTTTTAAAGCTTTGCTAACTTAGCTCTATTGCATATCTAGAGATCAAAAAGAGTCTAAGTTAGGCAACACCATAGACACATAAAGCACCTCAAACAGAGCATAGATTCATTATATCGGCTATAAGTATGAAGCTTGAAATGAACTATGTCACAAATGCAAATGAGATGCACAATGCAATGACACCAACTAACACTAACAAGACACCAATTGAGAAGAAGGACAAAGAAAAGACAAAAAGAACCAAACAGAACTATGAAACACAAAACTTTCCTCCTCTAAAAAGGAAAGCAAACACCCAACTCGCCCCGAAGGCAAGAAAACACAGCTTGATCCAAAGGCTTTGTGAGAATATCCGCAAGCTGGTTGTGGGTCTCGACATGCCGGAGGTCAATGTCGCCTTTCTCGTAATGATCTCGCAAGAAATGAAAGCGGACCTCAATGTGCTTGGTCTTTGAATGAAGCATGGGATTTTTGGCCACACTAATTGCACTCGTGCTATCACAAAGCAGAGGCACCTTAGTAAGCTCAAGACCGAAATCTCTCAAAGTGGCAATCATCCAAATCAACTGCGAGCAACAACTAGCCGCGGCAACGTACTCAGCTTCGCACGTCGACTGTGCCACGCTAGACTGCTTGTGAGAAGACCAAGAAACCAAAGAAGACCCGAGAAACTAGCAAGTCCGAGAAGTGGACTTCCGATCAAGTCGGCAACCGGCAAAGTCGGCGTCAGAATAACCACAAAGCTCAAGAGACGAAGAGGTGGAAAACCAAAGACCAAATTCTGGAGTGAAACATAAGTACCTCATGATGTGTTTCACCGCCTGCTTGTGCGAAGTCCGTGGGGACGCCTGAAAGCGTGCACACAAGAAGACGACGAACTGAATGTCCAGTCGAGTCACTGTCAAGTACAGAAGCGACCTGATTCATGCTTTGGTACTCCGTCTGATCCACCGCCTCTCCTTCCTCGTACGCATCCAAAGCAGTCATAGTCGACATGGGCGTCGAAAGAGGCTTTGCCTCACCCATGTCAAACTTCTTCAAGATATCCTTCGTGTACTCGCCTTGGTGCACGAACGTCCCTTCCCGGGTTTGCTTGATTTGCAACCCGAGAAAGAAAGTCAACTCTCCCATCATGCTCATCTCAAATTCCCTGCTCATAAGATCTGTAAACTTGGCAACAAGAGCATGAGAAGAACCACCAAAGATGATATCATCCACGTATATTTGGACAAGGAGAGTGTCTTTGCCTTGCTTGAGGAGAAACAACGTCTTATCTACCGATCCCATTTTAAAACCCTTCGCAAGCAAAAAGGTTTTTAGCCTATCATACCATGCTCTAGGTGCTTGTTTCAAACCATACAAAGCCTTGTGAAGTTTAAAAACATGGTTTGGAAACTTGGGATTTTCAAAACCGGGAGGTTGTTTAACATAAACTTCCTCTTCTATGTAGCCGTTTAAGAAAGCACTTTTAACGTCCATTTGAAAAAGTTTAAAACCCTTAGAAGCCACAAAAGCTAGAAGGATTCTAATGGCTTCTAAACGAGCTATGGGAGCAAAGGTTTCCTCATAGTATATTCCCTCCTTTTGACAAAAGCCTTGAGCTACCAACCTAGCCTTGTTGCGCACTACCACCCCATCTTCACTTTGTTTATTTTTGAAAACCCATTTAGTACCTATGGGGTGGCAACTAGGTCGTGGAGGAACTAAGACCCAAACGCGGTTTCGCTCAAAGTTTTCTAACTCGTCATGTATGGCATTAACCCAATCCGGATCCATCAAAGCGTGTCCAACATCCTGGGGCTCAAAAGAAGCGACAAAAGCCGAATGAGCAAAGTGAGAGATATAAGACATGGACCGCGTGACTCGACGGTCAATGTCGCCGATGATGTTCTCCGGCGGGTGCTGCCGCTGAATGTGGCGGGGAGCCTGCCTAGACAAAGTGGCCTCCCCCTCGACAGCAGCTGGAGCTCCCTCAGGTGCAATGGGCACCGACTGAGGAAGCTGCTCGAACGACCCCCATGTACAGGAAGTAGTCGGATCGGGACCGTGAGCCGAAGTGGACGTCGCAGGGTCGACGGGGGCAGCCAGTGGAGTTGGCTCGGGATCACCCAATCGGCATCATCCTACTCCTCCTCCACAAAGATGCTAGTGTTCACCTCATCATCACCTGCAAGCTCAAAAGCAGTGGAAACACAAGGCATAGTCTCATCGAAGGTAATCTCACAAGTCTTCATTACTCGGTTAGTCTCAAGGTTAAGTGCACGATAAGCACAAGAGTGAGTAGAATAACCAAGAAAGATACCATCAGAAGACCATGATTCAAATTTATCCAACTTACCGCCCCTTTTTAGGATGAAGCACCTGCACCCAAACACCCGTAGGTGACTTACCTTGGGTGGTCTCCCAAATCACAACTCATAAGAAGTCTTCTTCTTGAAAGCTCGGAGGAAAATGCGATTGGAAACATAGCAAGCAGAACTGAGTGCTTCGGCCCAATACCGCCTAGGAGTCCTATGCTCATCGAGCATTGTCCTGGCCATCTCAACAAGGGTCCGATTCTTGCGCTCAACAACACCGTTCTGCTGGGGAGTGTGAGGTGAGGAAAACTGGTGATCGAGACCCAAAGAAGAGAAAAGAGTTGCAAAGTGAGCATTCTTGAATTCTATGCCATTGTCACTGCGGATAGCTCTCATGGCATTCTTAGGTAGCTCATTTTGCAATATCAAAATCAGATCTCGAACAAGTGGAAAAGCCTCATCCTTACTCTCCAAAAAGAACACCCAAGAGTACCTCGAGTTGTCATCAATGACTACAACAACATACCACTTCCCTCCCTCCGAACTAACCCGAGCTGGACCAACTATGTCCATGTGTAAGAGCTCGCCGGGTCGAGTGGTCATGATCTCAGTCACAGGAGGATGGGAAGCAGCAACCATCTTGCCATGCCTGCAAGGATGGCGAACTAAATCCTTCTTGAACTTTAGCTTTGACAATCCTTGGATAAGATCCATTGAGCTAAGCCTTGCCAGCAAGTCAAAACTCAAGTGTCCCAATCTCCTATGCCACTTCCAAAGCTCGGAAGAAGAACCGGCAAGGAGACAACAAAAAGGTCGGGAAGAGATAGAAAAATCCGCATGAAAAACCTTCCTGAAAGGTAAAATCCGGCAAACAAGCTCACCACGAGAGTCCAAAATCCGAGAGAGATTAGGCTTGAAACTCACTTCAAAACTGTCATCAAGGAGTTGCGAAACCGAAAGAAGGTTAAAATGAAAATTCGCAACGAAAGCAACATCCTTGAGGACAAAAGAAGAGTTCACTCGGATGGACCCTCGGGAGACAACCTTACCTTTACTCTTGTCCCCGAATGTGATATACTCGGTGTGGTGCACGGGGTCGAGGCTGGAGAACCACTTGGCACTTCCGGTCATATGGCGTGAGCATCCGGAATCCACAAGCCAAGTTTCCTCCAGTCCTCCTTCCTACATCAATAAAAAGACATAGGGTGAGCAAACGGTGCAACACTGGGGTTAGTAAATTGTGAAGGATACCAATGTTGTCCCATTTGCCCCAAGAATGGGTTAGGAGAAAAACCAAACATCTCCTGTCCCATGGGAGGATAGCGATCACCATGATGGGGAAAACGTGGTCCGCTAGCAAAGGGTGGAGTAAAGCCACCGCCGGGCACGACCACCATGTGGTCTCACCTCCTAAGGCCTAGTACCTTGAGGCATTGTACCTCTAGGCCTAGTAGTGCTCCTATGAACTTCCGGTTCACGCACCCCAACTCGTGGGTGGTACATGTCCTGGTTGTTCAACTCAAACTGCCTCCGATCATCTCTGTTCCTTCTATAGCAAAACTCAGCCAAATGCCCATCCCGTTCACAATACTCACAATGGTACCTCACCGCACTCTTGGTAGGCACTCTCTTGTTCGGTTGGGTGGCTCTAGCTTTCTTAGGAAGTGGATCACTAGAGATGTCTGGCAGTGTGTCAAGTGGGTTGCGAAGATGGTTTGGTTTTGCAATCCACACTTGCTTCTGTGGAGTGGTTTTGGGTGGCTCTTCAAACACACCATCTCTCATAGGAAATTCAGAGGGGTTGGTAGGCTTTGGTGGAGTGATCTTAGTAAGCTTGGGAGTTGTGGTGGGTTTCTCATTCTCGCTCAAACCACAACACTCACCGATCTTACCGAACATGCTATCGTCCTTCCCACCTATAGCAAAGCCTACTCCCATGCTGCTAGCCCTTTTGCATTGGCTAAGCATCATCCCCAACTGTGGCTCTCGGCAAGACACCCAGCTCAAGATGGACCGAAGGTTCTGTGTTTTCTTCCTCGGTACGCATCTTGTCGTGTCTGCACGACGAGATCTAAAGCTCCAAGGCCTCAAAGCGATCCGACTCTCTAGTGCTATCTGAGCTGACCTTCTCTAGCACAACAATCCTAGCATCTCTTTGTGCCAGCTCAGAAGGCAAGCCTAAGTAAGACTTGCATGCACCAAGTAAGCTAGGCCTAGCCTTTAGCTCACTGACCTCCTCAAGTAGAGTGTCATACTTGTCCTGGAGAGTGACAAGACTAGACATGTGGATGGCACAAGCATCACACTCTACCTCCTCGGTAATGACCACTAACGCCTTAGCAAACTCTAGCTCATGCAACGTACTAAGATAGTTAGCCTTGAAATCATTCCTCTCGCACGCGGCACGCTTGAGCAAAGCATCCTGACTCATCAAGGTGTCGTTCAGAGAATCAATCTCGAGAGAGAGGGACTCGATGGTGGGTGGTACCTCGAGTGTGTCGGAGTCGTAGTCAGGGCCTTCCTTGCGCTTGCCGACCTTGCCTTCTTCAATCGCCATGGTGCAAAAGCCACCATGCTTGGTGCCGGCATAGAAGCATAGGCCATTTAGCTTGTCCTCAACCTTTCCCTTGAACTCATCATCGCTCGAAGAAGCACCTCCGTTGGAGGAGGCATCGATGTCGCTAAGGGAGGCGAGGAAAGCTCAGTGCTTGGCCTTCACCTTGTCGATCACCTTCTTGGAGGACCTTCAGTGGTAGCCACCCTTTGGCTTGTGCTTGTCCTCGAATTGGTGCTCGCGCTTGTCCTTGCGCTTGGTGAAGTCACCCGCAATTTTCTTGGGGCAGTTTGCGATGAAGTGATCCTCATCACCACAATGGTAGCACCCCTTGGCTGAGCCACCACGCCGATGGTTCAAACGGTTGTTGTGAAACCGTGAGAACATGGTGATGACCAAAGCCAGCTCATCATCTCCAAGAGCCTCCACTTGATCCTCTGTCACAGAAATCAAAGACAAAGCGAACAAATAGTATGAAGGGTCAGAGGAGGAAGAGGGCGTACCGCCGGGGCCAAAAACCAACGTCATAGAGGGTTTCGACGGGTTTTCAAGATTGGCCCGGGTCTGGTAGTCAATCTCCGAGGACTTAAACTCGCTGAACAGCTTGTCCACGGTCAGGGCATCATAGCCCGGTGACTCCTGAATGGTAGACACCTTCATCTCCCATACCTTCCGATCAAGAGCATGCAAAAGCTTGATAGCCATCTCATGATCAGCATAAGGCAAGTTGGCTCGATTAGCACACATCTTGTTGACGATAGATTGGAAGCAAGTGAACATCCCGTCAACAGATTCGCCGGCCAACTGAGCAAAGTTCTCGTACTCTCTACCGTACATGTCGAAGAGCCTGGACTTGATCTAAGGGTTGCCCTCATGATATCTCAAGAGTGTTTGCCAGATCTCCCGTGCCGTAGTGAGACTCGAAACACGCTCAAACTCTGGAAGAGACGGACAAGAGAAGAGAATGCTACGGGCTCTTGCGTTTGACGCATGCTGCGTAATCTAGGCATAGGTGATCCGAGCCTCAAGAACCACGTAGTTCTCATTCTCACAAATCTCCTAGAACTTTGTGTCAAGCCCTTGGAGGTAACCCGACATGCGTACCTTCCAATAGGCAAAGTTGGTTCCATCGAAGTAGGGAGGTTTATCGGCACCTCGCTCCATGTCGCCTTCGCGGATCAAGAACTGTGTAAGGTGGATTGATCCTTAACCGGCTTTGATACCAATTGAAGGACCGAGAATGGCGACCAGAGGGGGGGGGGGTGAATGGGAGCCTCAAATTTCTCTCAAACCGAGCCACCGGACTATAACGAGTAGTCCGGAGCTCAGGTCCGACGCTTCCACCCGCCGAGACACGTCAACACAGTGAGCACCCTAGCTCCGGACCAGAGGCGCCGGACTAGTTCGATGCCACCTCCGGACCAAGGAAGGTGGTCCGGTGCTTACTCGCTGTTGACACAAAAAGCGTCAGGATCCGCGAACACCTCGGGCTTATACCCGAAATTCGATATCCAAAGGCGTGCCAGTCGATTTGACCAGTTAATCGACAAGGACGATAACTAGAACAAGATTCAATCAAGACAACGGCGATACGCCCGGATGCCAAGATTGGGCCTTGATCAGGATAACTAGAGCAGAGCTGAACGAGACAACAACGATGCGCCCGGATGTCAAAGCTCAGAGATACTCCCACGCGGAACTTACAAGGGTTTGACGGAGATCAAGATGATGCAGCCCGTCGAAGCTTGAAGAACTCGTAGATAAACTAAGACTAATGCAATAAAGGGTAAATTGCGATAAAAGTAGAATAAGAGTAAATTGATTTGATTGATATTGGATTGATCTCTTCTACATGCAACCCTTGGGCACATATTTATACTCCCGCATGGAGAGTTGTACAGAAACACGACCCGTACCTTTCCTAAAACAGACTCCTATCTTTAAGGAAACTGACTCGCGCAGGAGTCGGATCTAAAATAACAATATTATTTTCCCAAACAAACACACTTTTAAAGGAAAACAAACGACTCATGCAAGAGCCAGACTCAAACTACTATAAAAACACTGGTATAAAATCTCCAGTTTCCTTACATCTTCGCTTCGATGAAAACTTTCCATCAGCAGACTGCTTCAATCCGCTATTTTCCTTCTTTTGTCACCAGCAATTGCTGCTAACGTCAACCGCCACATCACCCTATATCCATCGGCACTCCATGCCTATCGACATCATTTCTTCATCGGCAATCGGCATCGGCAACACTCCCTCATCGGCAATCGGCAAATTTGCAATCCCGATGACCTAACTTCATCAATCAACCTCCATCGGCAAGAACCATCCAACTTTCATCGGCAACAAACTCACCCTTCTTACAGTGCACTCCCATCGGTAAATTTTACCGATGACTTCTTAATGCCGACAGAAAATGGCCACTGATTCACGCAAGTCTTAGCTCATTTGACACGTGCCGAAAAACGGTGTCAACACATGCCCCCCAATTTCGGAGTGTAGAATATTTTACACGCCGAAATTTTCTCCACTGTAGCCGTTCCTTCCGAGATAACTGCACAACTTCCTCGATCCCCGCGCGCAGAACTGCAATTTATTAATAAAATCCCTCGATCATAGCGCAAACAGTTGCAAATCTGACAATATCTCCTTGATTATTGCGCACATCCACCGTAGGCCTCTCCACATTCCTGCACAGTATGAACTGAAATCCAAAAATACCCCTGAGTAAGCTTATAAAAGCTACTAGGATCCAATCTGCTTTTTTTATCCTAGACCCACTTTCACTTTTCACTTGCCTTCGTCTTCATCCTCCGGCGGCGCCTCCGAAGACTCCGAGCTCAAGCAACAGTACTGTTCTCAAGCCCAGCACGAACTGTAAGAACTCTCTCAGCTCCAATGGCGATTCAAGTCGACATTCCTAAGGTAAATCCACTCTCCTCCTCATCCAACCTCCTGCTAGTTCTTTTTCCCGTATGAATCCATAATCTTCCCCCTTCCTTCCTTGATTCCTTCTTTTCTTTTCGAAACCTAGGAACTATACAACAAAGTAGTGATCCCTCTCGAGCAGTCCAGCTTTACCTGCCTAGGTCCAATGGGAAATCCTGACCCTAGCTATCTGATCAATGCGGAGGCCAACCGGATTCCATTCAGGTCTGAATGCTTCGGTTTAGGATTATGGAAGGACGCCTTCCGGTCATGGCCCAAACCCACCAAAGGGTGGAAGAACTGGTACCTTAGGGTCGCTAGAACACAGCAAGTCTATTGGTCAGAGCACAACTTGGATCAGTGCATTAGGCTCTCCATTGCCGATATGGAGAAAAACGAGAACATGTTGATGGCGGCCTCCTACTTTTGGTCTGACACCAAGAACGCCTTCCTATTCAGGCATGGACCAGCCACTCCCACACTTGCCGATGTGCATATGTTGACTGGTCTCGATGTCTCCTCTGTCGATACCTTTACTCTGTTCAATAGGAAAGCCGAGTACAAAGTGAACACTCGGAATATCGGCGGCCGAACTGGCTATATCCAGGAGTATCAGAAGACTGGATCGGTAAACCAGGGGGAACATGCCACCTTCCTGAATATGCGGCTAGAAAAATTCATCTTCTGTGGCAGGGCAGTCGGACCTACCACCATGCATCTTCCGGCAGCTGAACTTCTTGCCGATGGAACAAGACTTCCTCTAGGCAGATATCTTCTTGGATCGGTATATCGCCTTCTACACCAAGTAGCCAAGACGTTACTGCTAGGCGAGTCCATCGGCAACCTCGGGGTCCTTGGTGGTTCATCAACATGTGGCTGAATGCACACATGTACAAAGTCCTTCAGTTTGACTTGTTCGCTCAACAATTCCCAAGGGACATATCGGAAGATTACAAATACAGGGATGATGAATCGGCAACTCGCCCTCCACTCAACTTTGGAGAGGCCATCATAGTGTTGCCAGAGACCGATGCCGATGCAGAACAGTTTGGCTTATTCTTCCAGAAATTTTACAACGGAATCCCTGCTTCAGAACAGCTCTGGTGCCCATACGTTGATGAGAACAATCAATTTCCGTTGCTGTTCAATCTTACCAATGGGAATGTGCCTCAAAATCAAATAATCATGAAGGCCAGTATTGTTCCCCGAGCTATCCCAGTCAATATCTTCGGAACTGGGAAGAATGCCCCTCCATCCTTCGAATTCTACTACCCATCGGCGGCAGCAAGACAACTGGCATTTGGCCAACTGCCGATCAAGCTCTGCTACTCCAAGGTGGTGAAACTAAGGCAGACTATCTCCAGTGCTATGGACTGGAATAAAATCGTCAATCTTCCTCCCAATGCCGATATGTCAGATATTGACTTATCCTCCTGGTCACCAACATCCTTCATCATGAATGAATACAAATTCTGGTGGCAAGAATGGAGATATCAATTATTTGCTAAGTCATCGCACTACTATCGGAATATAATTGACGTCAATCACGTCATTCCCGACGATGCAGTAAGTTTTTCATTCCGATGCATTCCTCATTACTTTACTCTTATCATCGGCATCTGACCCCCTTATGCTTAACAGGTTGACGATCCGATTCCCAAGATAAGCAGGAGTGGCAAGCCTTTTAATCTCCGAATGATGAACCCCATATCACTCATCGGCAATAATGCCCCCACACTAGCTGCCTTCACCCCTCAGAAGGTACCCAAATCGACGCCTGTAAAAACCAAGGCTACATCGGCTGCTGCTGCTGCCTTAACACGGGTTTTTGCAGTAAACTCATCTTCACTCATACCGATCACATACTGTTTCATCGGCAACATTTTATTTTACGTGACTTGAACTAAATATTTCAGGCAATGAGGTCATCGGCAGCTGCTCCAAGTACACAAGCATCTCCAAGTCCTGCTGCCGATGCCCCCCCAGGCTTCATCGAAATGGGCTAGCTCTCCCACTGCCGCACCAAGAAAGAAAAGGCCCTTGAGATTGGCCACTCCATCCTCGTCATCGACTCCGGTCGCATCACCAACCGCCGACGCGCCAACGGCAGAACCATCACCGGCTCCTATCCCTGATCATCTGCTGGACGACATCCCCGATCAGGAGATAACACCACCCACTGCAATAGCGGAGGCGACATCAGCACCGGCACCTTCACCGGCCGAAATCCCCGATGAAAGAACGGTGTCGCCACCACAGGAGCCAGCTACTACATCGCCAGCAACAATACCACCAGCGCCAACGGCATCAACTGCTTCCCAACAGAAGTTCATTCATCGGCAACTGCTGCCAATCTCCAGGATGAGGCTGGACCATCCAACATGCCAAGTCCTAGGCAAGAAATTCATATCAAGATGGTAAGTCGGTTACCTAAAAATTCATAGTATAATCTTATGATCGGCACATTTTAACTGCTTCTTTTTCAGGCCCAAGACTCCCCAGACAGCTTATTCTCCTTCGGTATCAACCCCCAGGACGAGGATGAGCACCAAGAAGGCTCCGCTCGAGCAAACAACCTATTCTCCTTCGCTATCAACATTCCCGATGAGGATGAGGACGAAGAAAGCTCTGCTCCAGCTCTATCGGCAGAGGTCAAATCCAAACTCGAAGTACTGCTTTCCTTGCTGCAACAAGATACATCCCAGCTCGTCCAGGATTCAACTGCAGCAAGGACAACTTTCAAGGATATCCAAGGCCAACTACCTGCCGATGCAGAAGAGACCCTCCTTCAAGCAGCCTTCCTTGAGAGCCGCCAACTCCAATACCAATGGGTATCAGGCCGTATTGCCAACAGGAATGCTCAATCCAAACTTACGGAAGAAATGCTTAAGTTTAAGCAAAGCGCCGATGAGAAGCACAAGAACATCAGCCAAGTGGAAGCTTCTGGCACTGATCTTGAACAAGAATTCATCCAATTATCGGCAAGAAAGGAAGAGCTGCAGGCCGAGCTAAGAAAAGTTGAAGAAGCCTTGAACGCAGTCAGCCAGAAGAGAATCCAACTTCCCGGTACCATCGAAACTCTGCGACAAGAGGGGGACAGCAATGCCCGACAAGCCATCGCTCTGAAGAGAAAGATCAAGTCGGTTGAAGGATCTGCCGATGAGGATGCTAGGGAAATGGAAGAGATAGAACAAATTCGCCTGCGTGCGATATCAGTTATCCAATCCCCGTTGTAACTTGTTAAATTCCATCACATCGGCAAATGTAATCAATAATACTTGATTTTGGCTGTCATATAATGTCAATACGCTTTCACCGATGCTTATATAACTTTTTTCCTTCATCGGCATTCAACTGAGCACTATGCGTCTACCCAAATACTAGGGTAATATTTCTTCAAGTACTTACCGTTGATTGCCCTAGAAAATGCAACTCCTTCGAGAGTTTCTAGAATATAAGCATTGCCAGGAGCAGACTGTTTTATCCGATAAGGACCTTCCCAATTAGGAGACCACTTTCCAAACATAGAACTCTTAGTCCCAATCGGTAAAATCAACTTCCATACCAGATCGCCATCGGTAAATTGCTTTGCCTTTACCTTTTTATCATACCATCTGGCAACCCTCTTCTTATTCTCCTCAATACTGATCAATGCCCTCAACCGATGACCTGCTAAGTCCTCTAATTCATCTTTCATCAGAGTAGCATAATCATCGGTCGTCAATTGATCTTGAAAAGATAATCGCCTAGAGCCAGTTTTAATTTCCCAAGGTAGGACAACATCGTGTCCATAGACCAACTGATACAGCGAAACTTTGGTTGCACCATGACAAGCCATCCGATACGACCACAGGGATTCATTCAACACCACATGCCACCTTCTAGGGTTCTCTTCAATCTTGCGTTTGATAAGTTTAATAACTCCCTTATTAGTCGCTTCAGCCTGACCGTTGGCCTGAGCATAATAAGGAGAAGAGTTTAACACTTTGAACCCATATTAGCAGCAAATTCGTCAAACTCTCCCGATGTGAACATGGTTCCCTGATCGGTGGTAATAGTTTGAGGAATACCGAATCGGTAAACAATGTGTTCTTTAACAAAATCCACCATGTTTGCCGATGTCACCTTCTTCAAAGGAATCGCCTCAACCCATTTAGTGAAGTAATGAGTAGCAACAAGTATAAACTTATGCCCCTTACTCGATGGCGGATAAATTTGGACGATGAGATCAATAGCCCATCCTCTGAACGGCCAAGGCTTGATTATAGGATTCATTGCCGATGCAGGCGCCTTCTGTACGTTACCAAACTTCTGACAATCCTGGCATCCCTTAAAATAGTTGAAGCCATCCTCAAGAATTGTCGGCCAATAATATCCATTCCGCCTGATCATCCACTTCATCTTGAATGCCGATTGATGTGCTCCACACACACCTTCATGGATTTCGCCCATCAACTCCTTTGATTCCTCTTTACCAAGGCATCTGAGCAAGACTCCATCAATTGTCCGATAATACAATTCATCGTCAAGGAGCATATACTTGGTGGCTTGGAACCTTAGACGCCTTTCAACCTTCTTAGACGGGTTCCTTAAGTAACCGGCAATTTCACTTTTCCAGTCATCGGTAACCATTACCGATGTCATGACTTCTTGAATCGGCTGATATCCTGAAGCATTTTGTGCTAACCGATTGGCCTCTTCGTTATGCAATCTAGGAATATGCTCAAGGAAGTACTCTTTGAATTCTTTTAATAACTACAGGAACCTTCCATGGGCTGCAATTAAAGCTTCACTTCGGCATTCATATGTCCCAATCAATTGGTTAATCACCAACATAGAATCACCGAAGATTTCAACAGCATCGGTACGTACCTCCCTGAGTAATTCCAACCCCTTTAATAGAGCCTGGTACTCAGCTTGATTATTTGTTGAAGTAGCAACAATCGGCAGTGAAATTTCATACTTTCGCCCTCAGGGGGAAATCAAGAGAATACCGATGCCTGCTCCTTCTTTGCACGTAGATCCATCAAAGAACAAAGTCCAAGGAGCAATCTCTACAGAACTTACCATATTGCAATGCTGAGTAACAAAATCGGTCATTACCTGACCCTTAACAGCCTTAATCGATTCATAC
Source organism: Microstegium vimineum (assembly GCA_022036555.1). Lineage (NCBI taxonomy): Eukaryota > Viridiplantae > Streptophyta > Magnoliopsida > Poales > Poaceae > Microstegium > Microstegium vimineum. The sequence goes on along the minus strand of CM039135.1, from coordinate 10,868,441 downwards.
CTTAGGTCAAATTCTGAAAGTGCCAAAATCCACTTACCGATTCGTCCACTTAATATCGGCATTGACAACATGTACTTAACCACATCATCTTTGCAGATAACAGTGCATTCAGCCGACAATAAATAATGTCTTAATTTAATGCAAGAGAAATATAGACATAAGCATAATCTCTCTATGGCCGAATACCTGGTTTCAGCATCCACCAACCTTCTGCTCAGATAATATACCACACGTTCCTTCCCTTCAAATTCCTGAATCAAGGCTGACCCGATAACACCGTCGTCGGCAGACAAATATAACTTGAAAGGCTTCCCGTGTTGAGGTGGAACCAAGACTGGAGGGTTTACCAAATATTTCTTGATCTCCTCCAAGGCTAACTGCTGTTCTTCTTTCCATGTAAACTCTTGATCGGCTTTCAGCTTTAACAATGGACTAAAAGATTTAATCTTACCAGATAAGTTAGATATAAATCTTCTGATGAAATTAATCTTGCCGATCAAGGACTGCAGCTCAGTCTTGTTTGTAGGAGCAACCACTTTATTAATTGCATCAATAGATTTTTTGCCGATCTCGATGCCTCTTTGATGTACCATAAAGCCCAGAAACTGTCCTGCCGATACACCAAATGCACACTTATTAGGATTCATCTTCAACCCATGCTCCCTTGTGCATTCCAATATTTTCCGCAAATCGGCAAGATGCTTCTCGAAATCTCCAGACTTAACCACCACATCATCAATGTAGATTTCAACTATCGTGCCGATATACTTATGAAAAATGAAATTCATTGCTCTCTGATAAGTAGCACCGGCATTCTTTAAGCCAAAAGTCATGACAACCCACTCAAATAAACCGACGTGACCTGGACATCTGAAAGCAGTCTTGGATATGTCTTCTTCAGCCATGAATATTTGATTATACCCAGCATTACCATCCATAAAGCTAATGATTTGATGTCCAGCAGCAGCATCGATCAGCAAATCGGCAACATGCATCAGATAACCATCCATCGGTGTGGCCTTGTTGAGGTTCCTGAAATCAATACAAACATGAAGTTTTCCATTTTTTCTTATACACAGGAACCACGTTAGAAATCCACTCGGCATATTGACATTGCCGAATGAATCCAACTTCGATTAACTTTGTAATCTCAGCCTTGATGTCGGGTAGAATAGTAGGATTGCATCGGCGCGCAAGTTGCCGATGTGGTTGGAAACCAGACTTGATGGGTAACCGGTGTTCAACTATCGATCGGTCTAAACCAGACATCTCTGTATAATCCCAAGAAAAACAATCTTTATATTCCTTTAATAAATCAGTTAACTGCTGTTTACATTGGGAATCTAACTTAGCACTAATAAAAGTAGGCCTAGGTTTACTACCATCGCCGATGTCGATCTCAAGTAAATCATTGGCGGATGCGAAACCCTGTCCCAGTTTTCCTTCATCAGCGAGCCGATCCATTAAAACTCTTCTTCATAGCCGACTGCTTGGATCGGTGTAATACAGTAATCGACAACTTTGAGGAACTCCTTGTCCCAAGCTTCACCTGACATGCATCTGGTTTGCTCATAAGTTTCCGATTCTGCCGACGCAACAGTAGATGGAGCTTCACTTCGGACGACTTCAATTCTGTCCCCGATCCACTGTACAAGGCTTTGATGCATGGTGGAAGGAACATAGCAATTAGCGTGGATCCAATCCCTTCCTAGGAGTAAGTTATAGGTGCCTTTGCCACTGATTACAAAAAATGTTGTCGGCAAAGTTTTGCTGCCGATGGTCAATTCAACACACACGGCTCCCATGGCTGTCGACACGTTGCCTTCGAAATCCTTGAGCTTTATGTCCGTCTTGACTAAGTCTTGATCGCCTTTCCCAAGTTTTCTGAACACGGCATATGGCATTATATTTATTGATGCCCCACCATCCACTAGCATCTTTGTCATAGGCTGTCCATCCACTTTGCCCTTAACGAACAGAGCCCTCAGGTGCTGCCTCTCATCATCGGCAGGCTTCTCAAAGACGGTTGTCATTGGATCGAGCACCAATTGTGCCATCTCAGCAGTCTCCTCATCATCGCTGGCAGGTGCCATGAACTCCATCGACAACATGACGACCATATTAATTTCTGCCAATGGATCCCTGTCCTGGCGCTTTGGCCTCCACTGCTTTTCCCTTGAGGGTTCTTCATTGTCATACAGGTCATTGTGGCGTTCGCGCTGAACCCTCCTTTTCTGAGTCTTCGTCAGACCCTTGGGGCACCACTGAGGAAGCTTAGTCTTCCAGACAGGCTAGTGCTGCTTTTCACCGCTTGCATCGGTACTTCTTCTGATGTTGGGACCTCTGGAGAATATTTCTTCACCAGACACTCTTGCATTAGCCATCTCCTCCAGCTCCTCCTGATCAACACGTCTGCCGAGCCTATTATGGGCACTAAGCTTGCCCCCCAGTCGGTCATGCGCCGACCTCTTCTCTCTGAGCGGCTTGGCGTACCTGGGCATCCGTTCATCAAAACAAGCTTTCTTACCTGACCGATCGACAGTGTAATATCCATTGCACTCGGGGTAATCATCGGCAGTAGGCAGCTTGATGCCTTCTTCCCAACAGTGAACGAAAAAGGGACACTTCCAGTGGTCCTTATGCCGAAGCCATTCCTGGTGCTCCTCTTCCTCTTGCCGATATCGCTCTTCACGTGATTGCCGATAGTCTCTCCTTGGTTGCTTATGTGTGATTATAACACCAGGAGCCCTATTGGCACTGCTACCTTCATCGGCAACTCTCTTGCCTTTTCTGTCATCGGCAAACCTTCTTGCGTCGTGCTCAGCCACTTGATGGTCAGGGTCCACCGATGCATTTTTCCGGGCAGCGTCCGATGTCAGTACTTTGGTTCGTCCAGCAGCTTCCACCATGTTATTTGGAAACGGGTGCTGATCGATCTTCATCGGTTTCTGGACCTTAAACTTTTCAAACTTGATCCGTCCAGATTCAATCTCTAACTGCAACTGCTGCCTGAATACTTTGCAGTCATTGGTACCGTGAGAAGTCGCATTATGCCATTTATAGTACCTGATTCTCTTGAGCTCTTCGGCCGATGGAATTACTTGGTTGGGCGCCAACTTGATTCGCCCTTCTTGAAGTAATAAGTCAAACATCCTATCGGCCTTGGTAATATCGAAGGTGAATTTCTCAGCTTCTTTCTGGCCGAACGGACAAGACACAGGCTTCTTATCCTTCACCCATTCGGCCGCACTGATGCTCAACTCTTCATCTGACCTAGAATCTTCTTCTTGCCTGATGAAGGTCACCTTTTTGTTCCAAGTCTTCCTGGGTTCAAAGGTTTTGATATCTTGATCGGCAATCCTTTGCACCAGATGACTCAGGTTTTCAAATTCCTAAGACGCGTACTTGTCCTTGATGTGCGGCAGTAATCCTTGGAAGGCCAAATCTGCCAGTTGCCGATTATCAAGTACCAGGCTGTAGCACTTGTTCTTCACGTCCCGCAGCCTTTGAACAAAGTTTTCTACCGATTCATCATTGCGTTGCCTCATCTTGACCAAATCGGTAAGCTTCTTTTCATGTATGCCAGCGAAGAAGTATTTATGAAATTGTCTCTCTAGATCGGCCCATGTGATTACAGAGTTTGGAGGCAATGATATAAACCATGTGAATGCCGATCCAGACAATGATGAAGAAAACAATCTCACCCTGAGTTCCTCTCTGCTGGCAGCTTCTCCGCACTGGATAATGAAGCGATTAATATGCTCCATCATTGATGTGTCGTCTTGGCCGGAGAACTTGGTAAAATCAGGCACTTTGTACCGATTTGGGAGAGGAATCAAGTCATACGCTGGAGGATACAGAGTCCGATAAGAATATGTATTGACTTTGGGTTTAATGTCGAATTGTTCCTTCATAACTTCGGCGATCTTATCGGTCCAATATGCATCCTGCTCCTGCCGACTCATTGGTTGGTTGTTGACTGGTGGAGCCGGCTGATGCGCCTCTCGAAGATGATGCGGAGTAGTCACGGGCGCAACACCAGTCATCTGAACACTATGCATCGGTTGATTTACCGATGGATAGTTTTGCACACTTAGCAGATTAGGTTGAGTCATCGTATTCATCGGTTGCTGTACTGATGGTCCGCTCTGAGTGTTTGCTGGGCCTCCATAATGATACATCGACACACCGGGCTGTTGAGCTGGCGGCTGGTTAGCCCATCCAGGATTATAAATCATCGGCATGTGACTTACCGATGGATGATAGCTAACTGGAGCGTAGTGCTCTTGTATCCTGGAGCAATCAATCATCAGATTACCTTGGGGAACTAGCACTCCGACTTGAGGATTTGTAACCATAGGTTTTCTTCCAGCTGTTGTAGCGTGTTGCATCGGCATAGGGCTTGCCGGTGGTGGCATCAGAGGTATTTTAGGAATCACTTGAAAATCTTCTGATGGCACTTGCACGGCTAGAGAGGGCGCAGAGTAATGCACCATAGGGGCCACCGGCTGTCATTGCGTTGTCGATGCCATAGAGCCCTTCCAAGCTGAGCTATCTCCCTGCACCAGATTAGAACCAGCAGATAGATTTGGAGGCATACCGTATCCCCACCAATTAGTGGGAGCTGATTGACCCTAGATAGCAGGTCCTCAAGTCACTGACGCCACTAGATCTGTATGGAGCTTGGTGACGCTATCAGGGCTCGGCCTTGGCGGTGTAGCCGCATCGGCAGATGGTTTCACGGGAGTAGAAGACGCCATTGGCACTGCCGATGGGCTTATAGATGCCGATCCAGGTTGATGATATGCTGGACCAACATATTGAGGTGCATGTCCTTCTTTGAATGATTGCATGACAACATTGTAGACGGTATTGGACAGCACGCTGGAGTGACTAATCAATGCTTCACTTAGAGCAGAATTAATCATCTCTTGTAACTTACCAGGATTGGCGTCATACGTGACCTGCCGTGGATCTTGCTTCTGAATTGCTTCGCCGCTCCTGCTTAGGCTGAAGGATTTGAGATATAACTGCTTGTACTCCTGCATAGCCCGCTCCATGGCCAGCTTCTGATCATCTTTTAGATCGGCCTCAGAGACTTCAATGACGTTCCTCTGGTTAACGTCGGCGTTATCACCCATGATAGATGTATAATTTATATAATCGGGTCCCACCGAGCGTGCCAAAAGAGGTGTTGACACAAAAAGCGTCAGGATCCGCGAACACCTCGGGCTTATACCTGAAATTCGATATCCAAAGGCGTGCCAGTCGATTTGACCAGTTAATCGACAAGGACGATAACTAGAACAAGATTCAATCAAGACAACGGCGATACGCCCGGATGCCAAGATTGGGCCTTGATCAGGATAACTAGAGCAGAGCTGAACGAGACAACAGCGATGCGCCCGGATGTCAAAGCTCAGAGATACTCCCACGCGGAACTTACAAGGGTTTGACGGAGATCAAGATGATGCAGCCCGTCGAAGCTTGAAGAACTCGTAGATAAACTAAGACTAATGCAATAAAGGGTAAATTGCGATAAAAGTAGAATAAGAGTAAATTGATTTGATTGATATTGGATTGATCTCTTCTACATGCAACCCTTGGGCACATATTTATACTCCCGCATGGAGAGTTGTACAGAAACACGACCCGTACCTTTCCTAAAACAGACTCCTATCTTTAAGGAAACTGACTCGCGCAGGAGTCGGATCTAAAATAACAATATTATTTTCCCAAACAAACACACTTTTAAAGGAAAACAAACGACTCATGCAAGAGCCAGACTCAAACTACTATAAAAACACTGGTATAAAATCTCCAGTTTCCTTACATCTTCACTTCGATGAAAACTTTCCATCAGCAGACTGCTTCAATCCGCTATTTTCCTTCTTTTGTCACCAGCAACTCCTGCTGACGTCAACCGCCACATCACCCTATATCCATCGGCACTCCATGCCTATCGGCATCATTTCTTCATCGGCAATCGGCATCGGCAACACTCCCTCATCGGCAATCGGCAACTTTGCAATCCCGGTGACCTAACTTCATCAATCAACCTCCATCGGCAAGAACCATCCAACTTTCATCGGCAACAAACTCACCCTTCTTACAGTGCACTCCCATCGGTAAATTTTACCGATGACTTCTTAATGCCGACAGAAAATGGCCACTGATTCACGCAAGTCTTAGCTCATTTGACACGTGCCGAAAAATAGTGTCAACACTCGCCAAACAATCCAGTAAGCACCCTGCCTCCATACCTGACCACCGGACTACCCTGTCGGACCAAGGAGAGAGGTCCGACGCGTGGTAGTGTTTCTCTAGCAGAGCCACCGGACCACTCGTCAAAGGTCCGGAGCTCAAAAGCTGAGAGGTCCGGAGGGTGGTCCGACGCCCCTTGCTGCCTGACACGAGAAAAGTCAGGACCACCGGACCACTTGCTATGGTCCGGAGCTTAGGGAAAAGAGGTCCAGCGCTCACAAGCAGAAAACTGTTCCTCGTGAAAACGAACTTCTCTCCACCAAATCTTCCCAAAACTCAACCAAACGAACACCAACTGCAACCAAACTGTGTAGGCAAGATCCTAGTGCAGTTGGGAAGCTATCCCGAAGAAATCATCCCTCAATTTGGATAGGATAAACGAGAACACTCGGATTTGGGGGAGAAGAGAGCAAAATGAAGAACGCCGCAAAGAAAACGCCCGATCTACGCACTCGTAAGGTTTGAGGAGAATTCCTTCAGTACAAAGAAGCTCCTCACGAATACGAACAACTTGGTTCAAACGGATTTCGCAAAGCTACTCCCTACAAAGAGAAATCATCTCGGGAAAAAGAGAGAGCAAAAGCAAAACGCGGAGAACACAAGCAAAATGCGGACCCAATCACGAAATCGAAGCCACCATGGCTAACGGAGGTTACGACATCCGATTCCTCGCAACAAACTCAAGTTCTTACAGAGGTTGGTGTAATCAACCTAGGGATCTCATGAACTAGAGAGAGGGTAGAGAGAGAGAGAGTTGGGGCAAATGATTAGGGTTCCAGAGATGGGATGAGGATACCCCTTCATCCCCTATTTAACGAGGCTTTGGCTATTTCCCAAAGACCCCCCTAGATACATGACCAAATTACCTAGCCCTAAGACATTGTAATCCAAGTCGATAACTCTCAGCCACTCGTTTGAATGGACGGCCCCGCTTCCTGCCGGGAGTTGCCGTCGCCTCGACGCAACCTCCAGGATTCCACCACGTGCGATCCCCGCTTCCGCGGAAGCTCCGCCCAAGTTTTGAGGCCCAAACCCGCGAAACCCGCCACCGGTAGCTTTGGGCTCAACTACCGAACCCCGTGTTTTGCGGCCCAAACTAGGAAACCGTCCTCGGATGGTTTTGAGGCCCAAACCACCAAACCACTCGACTCGAGCCACCTTGTCCTCGCCCGGTCGGACTCTGAGTCCCCTCAGCCTCTGCTCGAGTCGCGCATCCACCGTCTTGACTCGGCCGACTCGGTCTACCTCCATGTATTCTCGCACTCGCCGGTGCCAAGTACTAGCCACCACAGCTAGTCCGCCGGCGCCCATGGTCCCTCAGTCCGAGCCCGGCTTCCACCCTTCACCGCTCTTAGTCCATCGACATAGCAAGCCTCTACTCGACCTTATCCACACCATTGACCACTATCACTAGGCTTAGCACCTGCACGCCACAAGCCGATAGACATGCACACATTTGCTTTCACAAAGGGTTAGAATCAAGCCACTCAAACTAAACCGCTCAAGTGTTGGGTAATCACTCATCACAAAACTGAACTACGGTGAGCTTTATTTTCTTTGTTCTCGTCTGAATCCCCGCTCGCGTTGCTCGGGGGAGAGTGACCCGAATATTTCAAGAGAAATTTGAGGCTCCCATTCACCCCCCCTCTGGTCGCCGTTCTCGGTCCTTCAATTGGTATCAGAGCCGGTTAAGGATCAATCCACCTTACACGGTTCTTGATCCGCGAAGGCGACATGGAGTGAGGTGATGGTAAATCTCCCTACTTCGATGGAACCAACTTTGCCTATTGGAAGGTACGCATGTCGGCTTACCTCCAAGGGCTTGACACAAAGTTTTGGGAGATTTGTGAGAATGAGAACTACGTGGTTCTTGAGGCTCGGATCACCGATGCCAGGTTACGTAGCATGCATCAAACGCTAGAGCCCGTAGCATTCTCTTCTCTTGTCTGTCTCTTCCAGAGTTTGAGCGGGTTTTGAGTCTCACTACGACACGGGAGATATGGCAAACACTCTTGAGATATCATGAGGGCAACCCTCAGATCAAGTCCAGATTCTTTGACACATACCGTAGAGAGTACGAGAACTTTGCTCAGTTGGCCGGCGAATCTCTTGACGAGATGTTCACTCGCTTCCAATCTATCGTCAACAAGATGTGTGCTAATCGAGCCAACTTGCCTTATGATGATCATGAGATGGCTATCAAGCTTTTGCATGCTCTTGATCAGAAGGTGTGGGAGATGAAGGTGGCTGCCATTCAGGAGTCACCGGGCTATGATGCCCTGACCGTGGACGAGCTGTTCAGCAAGCTCAAGTCCTCGGAGATTGACTACCAGACCCGGGCCAAGCTTGAAAACCCGTCGAAACCATCTATAGCGTTGGTTTCTGGCCTTGGTGGTACGTCTTCTTCCTCCTCTGACCTTTCACACTCCTTGTTTGCTTTGTCTTTGATTTCTGTGACAGAGGAGCAAGGGGAGGCTGTTGGAGATGACGAGCTGGCCCTAGTCATCACTAGGTTCTCACGGTTTCACAACAACCGTTTGAACTGACAACTTGGTGGCTAGGCCAAGGGGTGCTACCGTTGCGGTGATGAGGATCACTTCATCGCAAACTACCCCAAGAAAGCTGCGGGTGACTTCACCAAGCGTAAGGAAAAGCGCGAGCACCACTTCAAGGACAAGCATAAGCCCAAGGGCGGCTACCACCGAAGGTCCTCCAAGAAGGTGATCGACAAGGTGAAGGGCAAGCACCGAGCCTTCCTCGCCTCCCTCAGTGACATCGATGCCTCCTCCGACAGAGGTGATTCCTCAAGCAATGATGAGTCGAAGGGAAAGGTTGCGGATAAGTTCAACGGCCTATGCTTCTATGCCGACGCCAAGCACGGTGGCTTTTGCACCATGGCGATTGAAGAAGGCAAGCGACAAGCGCAAGGATGGCCCCGACTACGACTACTACTCCGACACACCCGAGGTATCACCCACTATCGAATCCCTCTCTCTCGAGCTTGAGTCTATGAACGACACCTTGATGAGTCAAGATGCGTTGCTCAAGCGTGCCACGTGTGAGAGGAACGATTTTAAGGCGAAGTACCTTAGCACGCTTCATGAGCTAGAGTTTTCTAAGGCACAAGTGGTGGTTACCGAGGAGGTAGAGTGTGATGCTTGCGCCATTCACATGTCTAGTCTTGTCACTCTCCAGGACAAGTATGGCACTCTACTTGAGGAGGTCAGTGAGCTGAAGGCTAAACCTAGCTTACTTGGTGCGTGCAAGTCTTGCTTAGGCTTGCGTTCTGAGCTGGCACAAAGAGATGCTAGGATTGCTGTGCTAGAGAAGGTCAGCTCAGATAGCACTAGAGAGTCGGATCGCTTTGAGGCTTTGGAGCTTGAGATCGTGTCGTGCAGACACGACAAGATGCGTACCGAGGAAGAAAACACATACATTCGGTCCATCTTGAGCTAGGTGTCTTGCCGAGAGCCGCAGTTGGGGATGATGCTTAGCCAATGCAAAAGGGCTGGCGGCACGGGAGTAGGCTTTGCTATAGGTGGGAAGGACAATAGCATGTTCAGTAAGATCGGTGAGTGCAGTGGTCTGAGCGAGAATGAGAAACCTACAACAACTCCCAAGCTTACCAAGATCACTCCACCTAAGCCTACCAACCCCTCTGAGTTTCTTGTGAGAGATGGTGTGTTTGAAGAGCCACCCAAAACCACTCCACAGAAGCAAGTGTGGATTGCAAAACCGAACCATCTTCGCAACCCACTTGACACACTGCCAGACATCTCTAGTAATCCCCTTCCTAAGAAAGCTAGAGCCACCCAATCCACCAAGAGAGTGCCTACCAATAGTGTGGTGAGGTACCATTGTGAGTACTGTGAGCGGGATAGACATTTGGCTGAGTTTTGCTTTAGGAGGAAGATAGATGATCGAAGGCAGGTTGAGTTGAACAACCGGGACATGTACCACCCACGAGTTGGGGTGCGTGAACCGGAGGTGCAAAGGCGCACTTCTAGGCCTAGAGGTACAATGCCTCAAGGTGTTATGCCTCCGGAGGCGAGACCACGTGGTGGTCATGCCCGGTGGGGTACCGGTCATGACCCATACGACTATGGACCTCGTGGCGGTGGCTTTACTCCACCCTTCTTTAGCGGACCACGTTTTCCCTATCGTGGTGATCGCTATCCCTCTGTGGGACAGGAGATGTTTGGTTTTTCTCCTAACCCATTCTTTGGGAAAGTGGGACAACACTGGTATCCTTCACAGTTTACTAACCTAGTGTTGGTCCGTTTGCTCACCTTGTGTCTTTTATTGATGTAGGAAGGAGGACTGGAGGATACTTGGCTTGTGGATTCCGGATGTTCACGCCATATGACCGGAAGTCCCAAGTGGTTCTCTAGCCTCAACCCCGTGCACCACACCGAGTACATCACATTCGGAGACAAGAGTAAAGGTAAGGTTGTGTCCCGAGGGTCGATCCAAGTGAACTCTTCTTTTGTCGTCAAGGATGTTGCTTTGGTTGCGAATTTGCATTTTAACCTTCTTTCGGTTTCGCAACTCCTTGATGACGGTTTTGATGTGAGTTTCAAGCCTATTCTCTCTCGGATTTTGGACTCTCGTGGTGAGCTTGTTTGCTGGATTTTGCCCTTCGGGAAGGTTTTTCATGCGGATTTTTCTATCTCTTTCGGACCTTCTCGTTGTCTTCTTGCCGGTTCTTCCTCCGAGCTTTGGAAGTGGCATAGGAGATTGGGACATTTGAGTTTTGACTTACTTGCAAGGCTTATCTCAATGGACCTTATCCAAGGATTGCCAAAGATAAAGTTCGAGAAGGACTTGGTTTGCCATCCTTGCAGGCATGGCAAGATGGTTGCTGCTTCCCATCCTCCTGTGACTGAGATCATGACCACTCGAACCGGTGCGCTCTTACACATGGACACAGTTGGTTCAACTCGGGTTAGGTCGGAGGGAGGGAAGTGGTATGTTGTTGTAGTCGTTGATGACTACTCGAGGTACTCTTGGGTGTTCTTTTTGGAGAGTAAGGATGAGTCTTTTCCACTTGTTGGAGATCTGATTTTGAGATTGCAAAATGAGCTACCTAAGAATGTCATGAGAGCTATCCACAGTGACAATGGCACATAATTCAAGAATGCTCACTTTGCATCTCTTTGCTCTTCCTTGGGTCTCGATCACCCGTTTTCCTCACCTCACACTCTCCAGCAGAACGGTGTTGTTGAGCGCAAGAATCGGACCCTTGTTGGGATGGCCAGGACGATGCTCGATGAGCATAGGACTCCTAGGCGGTATTGGGCCGAGGCACTCAGTTCTACTTGCTATGTTTCCAATCCCATTTTTCTCCGAGCTTTCAAGAAGAAGACTTCTTATGAGTTGCGATTTGGGAGACCACCCAAGGTAAGTCACCTACGGGTGTTTGGGTGCAGGTGCTTCATCCTAAAAAAGGGCGGTAAGTTGGATAAATATGAATCATGGTCTTCTGACGGTATCTTTCTTGGTTATTCTACTCACTCTCGTGCTTATCGTGCACTTAACCTTGAGACTAACCGAGTGATAGAGACTTGTGAGATTACCTTCGATGAGACTATTCCCTGTGTTTCCACTGCTTGTGAGCTTGCAGGTGATGATGAGGTGAACACTAGCATCTTTGTGGAGGAGGAGCAGGATGATGCCGATTGGGGTGATCCCGAGCCAACTCCACTGGCTGCCCCCGTCGACCCTGCGAGGTCCACTTCGGCTCACGGTCCCGATCCGACTACTTCCTCTACATGGGGGCTGTTCGAGTAGCTTCCTCAGTCGGTGCCCGTTGCACCTGAGGGACCTTCAGCTGCTATCGAGGGGGAGGCCACTTTGTCCAGGCAGGCTCCCCGCCACATCCAGCAGCAGCACCCGCCGGAGAACATCATCGGCAACATTGACCGTCGAGTCCACGCGGTCCATGTCTTATATCTCTCACTTTGCTCATTCGGCTTTTGTCGCTTCTTTTGAGCCCCAGGATGTTGGACACGCTTTGATGGATCCGGATTGGGTTAATGCCATACATGACGAGTTAGAAAACTTTGAGCGAAACCGCGTTTGGGTCTTAGTTCCTCCACGACCTAGTTGCCACCCCATAGGTACCAAATGGGTTTTCAAAAATAAACAAAGTGAAGATGGGGTGGTAGTGCGCAACAACGCTAGGTTGGTAGCTCAAGGCTTTTGTCAAAAGGAGGGGATAGACTATGAGGAAACCTTTGCTCCCGTAGCTCGTTTAGAAGCCATTAGAATAGTTCTAGCTTTGGCGGCTTCTAAGGGTTTCAAACTTTTTCAAATGGACGTTAAAAGTGCTTTCTTAAATGGCTACATAGAGGAGGAAGTTTTGTAGGGTTATGAGGTTGCTACGCTAGCCAGAAAACAAATTTTTTCTACCCCATAAACCAGGAACTAGTGCTAGTTATAGATCACGGGGTTACCACTAGACGCGCAGGTGCAACGGAAGCGACTTGATGTAGTCGTGCGCGTCGCAGCAGTGCCGTGCAGTTGCGAGGTCTTCCGTCTCAACGTCTCTTACTCGCGGTTCGTCCTTGTGCTCCGATGCAGCACCTCCGAGGAATCCCACACGTGCAGGAAAGAAGAGTCACGCCTCTGGACTGCTAGGTCCGCGAGGAGTACTAGGCGCGAGCGTGGGGAGGGCGACGGCGGCAGCCAAAAGACGTGAGTCTCTCGCCCCGCGCCCACCCCTTGCTTATATAGGCGTCCTAATGAGCTCCCACGTTGGAGGCCCATTAGCAACCCTAAACCTAGTCTAATTCGGGTGCAACCCGAATTAGGCTTCCAACCCCTTAAGCGTGCGACCCTATGGGCTCACGCACACATAGATATGGCCCAAGTACTCTTACTCGACCAATAGTTGATAGCGGCCTCTAGCAAGGCGTGTCAACTCCTATGCATACGCTATGATCATATCAGACGAACCACCACAATTCAATATACATGTTATTCCTTTGCCTCATGATATTTGGTTCAACTCGTTGGTTAACACTTAACCCAAGCACGGCCATGCATTTCATGATCTAATCATTTGAGTGATCCAGTGATATTTCTCTCATATGGAGAGTGGCAAATTCCATCTTGATTGACTATGTCTCACAGCATGTTTCCTGACAAACCCGAAAGCTACCTTTATAACTACCCAGTCACGGAGTAGCGTTTGGTAGTCCTAGGGTAGGTCATTTCACATCTTGAGTACATACGACAATCTCAGGTCTAAGGACATAATGTACACAATGTGTATAGAGACAATCTCATGTCGGGTCTGTCCAGCACCATGTCCTACATGTGCCCACATTATTAGTTTGACATCTCATGTCCATGACTTGTGAAACATAGTCATCAACTAATAATGTGCTGATCTAATATTCATGTGCATTCTTGCACGAACTCCGATCAGGGACAACTTTTATAATAACCATACAAGTAAAAAAGTTTCACAAGCAATTCACATAATTGCTAATCGATACAAGTTGTCTTTAATGGATATTGATAACATGTCATGGATACAAGGAATACATCATCTCTATGATTACCTCTAGGGCATATTCCCAACAGTCTCCCACTTGCACTAGAGCTAATCTCAAAGATATCTAATACCCATAGCTTTCACGTGCGCCTCATGCTTGGGCTGTGGAAGAGCCTTTGTCAAAGGATCTGCAACATTCAAATCCGTATGTATTTTGCACATCTTGATCTCATCTCGACCGATGAACTCTCGAATGAGATGAAACTTCCGCAGTACATGTTTGTTCTTTTGGTGATTCCTAGGCTCCTTAGCCTGCGCTATCGCCCCATTGTTATCACAATACAGATTCAATGGGCGAGACATATTTGGAACCACGCCAAGCTTGATGAGAAACCTCCTGATCCAAACACCTTCCTTTGCAGCGGCAGAAGCTGCAATGTACTCGGCTTCTATTGTAGAATCGATTACCATCTCCTCCTTGGAACTCTTCCAGCTTACAACACCACCATTTATTGTGAACACAAAACCTGATTGAGATTGTGAATCCTCCACGTCCGTTTGGAAGCTGGCATCGGTGTAACCATTTACAACGAGCTCCTCCTCACCTCCATAGATTAGGAACAAATCTTTAGTCCTTCTCAAGTACTTAAGGATGTTTTTAACAAGCGTCCAGTGACTCTCACCTGGATTAGCTTGGTACCTGCTCTCAACACTTAGAGCATATGAGACATCTGGGCGAGTACATATCATGGTGTACATAATGGAACCAACGACCGAAGCATATGGAACCTTACTCATGCGCTTCTGCTCATCAGCGGTCGTAGGACACTGCTTCTCGCTAAAACGCATACCATGTGACATAGGCAAGAACCCTCTCTTGGATTGTTCCATGTTGAACCGTTTCAACACCTTGTCAATGTATGTATCTTGGCTTAATCCTATAAGCCTCTTTGATCTATCTCTATAGATCTTAATGACCAAAATGTATGTTGCTTCTCCTAAATCCTTCATAGAAAAACTATTATTCAGTGAAGTCTTTACGGATTGCAACATAGGAATGTCATTCCCAATCAATAGTATGTCATCCACATACAAGATTAGAAATACAACAGCGCTCCCACTTTCCCTCTTGTAAACATAAGGTTCTTCTTCATTCTGACGAAAGCCAAACCCTTTGATCACTTCATCAAAATGAATATTCCAACTCCAAGATGCTTGCTTTAATACATAAATGGATTTCTTTAGCTTGCATATTTTTCTAGCATTTTTAGGATCAACAAAGCCTTCGGGCTGTATCATATACACGTCCTCTTCCAAATTTCCATTTAGAAAGGTTGTTTTAACATCCATCTGCCAAATCTCATAATCGAAATAAGCAGCAATTGCTAGAATGATCCGGATAGATTTAAGCATCGCTACTGGCGAGAATGTCTCGTTGTAGTCAACTCCTTGAACTTTCCGAAAACCCTTTGCAACAAGTCGAGCTTTATAGACGTGAACGTTTCCATCCACATCCTTTTTCTTTTTATAGACCCATTTGCACTCTATGGGTTTAACCCCATCAGGCGGGTCAACCAAGTTCCAAACTTGATTGTCTCCCATGGAATCTATCTCGGATCTCATGACACTTTGCCATTCCTTGGAATTTGGGTCCATCATTGCTTCCGCGTATGTCGTAGGTTCGTCATCGTCTAACAACAACACTTGCCCACGTGCCTCACGGATTCTTGCTGACCTTCGTGGTAGTGGTTGTGTTTCTCTTGCCATAGGTATCTCAACTTGTTCTACTACATTAGCATCACTCATAGAGTTATCCCCTATTGGCTCATCTTGAACTTCTTCAAGATACACCTTTTGTCCACTCTTCTCTTTATTGAGAAACTCTTTCTCTAAGTAGACACCGTTCCGAGCAACAAACACTTTGCCCTCTGATCGGTTGTAGAAGTAATACCCTAAAGTTTCCTTTGGATATCCCACGAAAAAGCATTTGTCCAACTTGGGTGTTAGTTTATCTGACATAAGTCATTTGACATAAACTTCACAACCCCAAATCTTTAGAAAAAACAAACTGTGACTCTTACCAGTCCACATCTCATATGGTGTCTTAACTACGGACTTAGACGGTACCCTATTCAATGTGAAAGCGGCTGTTTCTAGAGCATATCCCCAAAACGAGAGTGGTAGGTCTGACTGGCTCATCATAGACCAAACCATGTCCAACAAAGTCCGATTACGTCGCTCGGATACGCCGTTTCTCTGAGGCGTTCCAGGTGGCGTAAGCTGTGGAACAATTCCACAACTCTTTAGATGATTGCTAAACTCATGGCTCAAATATTCGCCTCCACGATCAGACCGCAAGGCTTTAATTTTCTTGCCACGTTGATTCTCTGCTTCATTCTAAAATTCTTTGAACTTTTCAAATGTTTCAGACTTATGTTTCATTAAGTAGATATATCCATATATACTAAAATCATCAGTGAAGGTTATGAAGTATTGAAATCCGCCTCTAGCTGTCGTACTCATTGGTCCACATACATCAGTATGTACAAGTTTCAATAAGTCTGCCGCCCTCTCAGGAAAACTTGTGAAAGGCAACTTGGTCATCTTACCCAATAGGCAAGCCTCACATGTCTCGTATGATTCAAAATCATACGAAGTTAGAAGCCCATCTGAATGGAGCCTCTTCATGCGATTCTCACTTATATGACCTAAATAACAATGCCACATATAAGTAGGAATTAACTCATTAAGCCGAGGCCTTTTAGCATTAATATTACAGATAGGTTCATCATCAAGATTTAAAATAAACAACCCATTCACAATGGATGCAAAAGCCACAAACATGTCATTCTTTGAGATCACACAACCATTGTCTTTACTCGCAAATGAATAACCATCCTTCATCAAACATGAAGGTGACACAATGTTTCGACTTAAACTAGGAACAAAATAACAATTATTCAATTCCATGATAAATCCTAACGGGAGGTGAAGTTGCATCGTCCCAACGCTCAACGCAGCAACTCTTGCATTGTTGCCCACGCGGAAATCAACTTCTCCTCTTTTCACGCTTTTACTTCTTATCATTCCATGCATCGTATTGCAAATATGAGCAACCGATCCGGTATCAAATACCCAAGAATTAATATAAGAATCAGCGAGAAAAATGTCTGTAACATAAACAACAAGTGTACAAGCAGAGGGAGTACCTTTACCACCGCCATCCTTCAAGGATTCCAAGTACAACTTGTAGTTCCTTTTCCAGTGACCTTTCCCATTACAATGAAAGCATTTAGCTTCAGCAGCTTGTCCAACAGCCTTGGGCGTAGGAGGAGGGTTTGGCTTAGAGATCTGATCTTTAGCCATCGCCTTCTTCTTCTTCCAAGCCCTCTTCTTAAAGTTAGGCTTGTTTTGGACTACCATCACATGGCTACTGCCAGCAGCTTTCTTGATATCAGCTTCTGCTATTTTAAGCATGCGGCACAATTCATTCAAGCCCTTCTCCGCCCCATGCATATGATAGTTCGAAATGAAGTTCCCATAGCTAGGTGGAAGAGACGCAAGTATGAAATCAGTGGCCAACTCTGGGCCCATTGGGAAGCCTAGCTTCTCTAATCTATGAGTGTGACCAACCATCTTGATCACATGTGGGCCAACTGTTGCGCCTTCTGCAAGCTTGGTTTCGACAAAAGCCTTGGAAACATTGAACCTTTCTGTCCTTGCTTGAGTCTGAAACATATCATTAAGCGCCACAATCATATCGTACGCTGCATGATTATTATCAAATTGCATCTGGAGATCTGGCTCCATGCAAGCGAGCATAAGGCAACCCACTTCAAGATCAACATCACATGCT
The DNA here is from genome assembly GCA_022036555.1 of Microstegium vimineum. NCBI lineage: Eukaryota > Viridiplantae > Streptophyta > Magnoliopsida > Poales > Poaceae > Microstegium > Microstegium vimineum. The sequence goes on along the minus strand of CM039135.1, from coordinate 10,850,820 downwards.
TTCTTGTAAGCGGTTTTCTCTGCAGCAGTTGCATTATCAGCAGTCTCATCTGGTAATGGGGTGTCTAGAATATCTTCCTTTTTCTCAGCCCTGAGAATAATTCTCAGGTTGCGGATCCAATCTGCATAGTATGTTCCATTCAACTTATCTTTCTCAAGAATTGAACGCAAAGTAAATGATTGATTACTGGGAGCCATCTACAACAAAAGTAATGCAAAATACTAAGACAATGTATCCAAGACAGAGTAAATCATATTAAACTTTTAATAGAATCTACTCCCACTAAAATCAATATCCCTCTATTGAAACTTAGTGATTCAAGACCCGCAACTAACAAGTCTACTAGTGAGCTTTAGCATCACCGCTAGGAGACATGGTAGATCGGTAAGCAACTCCTTGCTAATCATATCACATATGACTCTTGTTGTTGGGTGGCATCTCTATGCTTGTGTTACCAACAACTAATGCTCCAAGGTCCCTAACCGTTAGGATAACCTTGTTCAAGTAACCAAACCTTATGCTTGTAAGTGTCCGACACAAACCTGTCTAGTCAAGGAAAACCAGTGGCACCCTAATTTCATAGACCCGCCACCGATCGTACAAGACACGTGACAATGCAAGGTTTGAGGAAGCATTATGACTTAAACATTGTTGAGGGATCGTTCTACTTCACTACCGCATATGTAGACAAAAACATTATCGCACGTGAAAGTAGAACATCGTAAGAAACGACATAAACACAGATTTGACTTGGTATAGCCCATTATTCCTTTGGAGATCTCCATCTCTATCAATCTGTTCATCATGGTGATCGCCATCTCCATGATAGAAGTATGTCATCCTCCGTGATGAGTCCACCAAGACTATCTATCACTACCGTAACATAGTGAAGTAAAATTACATAGTCGTAGAATCATCATAGATTTGCACGCAGGCCATTACATATGAATGTACAATATCTGTGGCTCCAGCTATATTGTCTTAATCATGATGTGCAAGCCATGAATTAAGTATATACATGCATCACATACACATAAGGGCTATACGAATCGCGAATATCTGCAAAACAGAGTTAACCGATTCCGACGTCTAAACTTAAAACGCCGAAAACTCAATTTTGCAAGCTGTTTTTTGCAAATCTATTTTTCGCTGAAACTACCAAGGGTTGTCATTGACGAATGCGAAATTTTCTGGCGCACGATTTTTGTTTAAGGTTTTTCTCGTTCCGAGGTCGTATGCAAAAGTTATGGCTGTATTACCGAACAACACTTTTCTGCAAAATTCCCCTTCGACGGCGGATCCAATCCATCGCTGCCGCGCATCGTATGCGCCTGGAACTTGACCTAGGTTCGATTCGACCAATCTTATTGATCTCCAACTCACCATAATTGGGTTTACATGTATCACTTAACTCGGATGGTGGAATTCCGACCGGTACGAGTAGATCGTTACAATACCAACGTGGCAAGATCACGAACCATGATCAGAGATTGATCTTAAACCGCGCATATCACCATATGCTCGTACCCGAATATATAATGAGGAAACTAATGGCTTTGATACCACTGTAGGGTTATGAGGTTGCTACGCTAGCTAGAAAACAAAATTTTTCTACCCCATAAACCAGGAACTAGTGCTAGTTATAGATCACGGGGTTACCACTAGATGCGCAGGTGCAGCGGAAGCGACTTGATGTAGTCGTGCGCGTCGCAGCAGTGCCGTGTAGTTGCGAGGTCTTCCGTCTCAATGTCTCTTACTCGCGGTTCGTCCTTGTGCTCCGATGCAGCACCTCCGAGGAATCCCACACGTGCAGGAAAGAAGAGTCACGCCTCTGGACTGCTAGGTCCGCGAGGAGTACTAGGCGCGAGCGTGGGGAGGGCGACGGCGGCTGCATAAAGACGTGAGTATCTCGCCCCGCGCCCACCCCTTGCTTTTATAGGCGTCCTAATGAGCTCCCACGTTGGAGGCCCATTAGCAACCCTAAACCTAGTCTAATTCGGGTGCAACCCGAATTAGGCTTCCAGCCCCTTAAGCGTGCGACCCTATGGGCTCACGCACACATAGACCTGGCCCAAGTACTCTTACTCGACCAATAGTTGATAGCGGCCTCTAGCAAGGCGTGTCAACTCCTATGCATACGCTATGATCATATCAGACGAACCACCACAATTCAATATACATGTTATTCCTTTGCCTCATGATATTTGGTTCAACTCGTGGGTTAACACTTAACCTAAGCACGGCCATGCATTTCATGATCTAATCATTTGAGTGATCCAGTGATATCTCTCTCATATGGAGAGTGACAAATTCCATCTTGATTGACCATGTCTCACAGCATGTTTCCTGACAATCCCGAAAGCTACCTTTATAACTACCCAGTCACGGAGTAGCGTTTGGTAGTCCTAGGGTAGGTCATTTCACATCTTGAGTACATACGACAATCTCAGGTCTAAGGATATAACGTACACGATGTGTATAGAGACAATCTCATGTCGGGTCTGTCCAGCACCATGTCCTACATGTGCCCACATTATTAGTTTGACATCTCATGTCCATGACTTGTGAAACATAGTCATCAACTAATAATGTGTTGATCTAATATTCATGTGCATTCTTGCACGAACTCCGATTAGGGACAACTTTTATAATAACTATACAAGTAAAAGAGTTTCACAAGCAATTCACATAATTGCTAATCGATACAAGTTGTCTTTAATGGATATTCATAACATGTCATGGATACAAGGAATACATCATCTCTATGATTACCTCTAGGGCATATTCCCAACAAGTTTATGTTAAACAACCTCCAGGTTTCGAAAATCCCAAGTTTCCAAATCATGTTTTTAAACTTCACAAAGCTTTGTATGGTTTGAAACAAGCACCTAGAGCATGGTATGATAAGCTAAAAACATTTTTGTTTGCTAAGGGCTTTAAAATGGGATCGGTAGATAAAACGTTGTTTCTCCTCAAGCAAGGCAAAGACACTCTCCTTGTCCAAATATTCGTGGATGATATCATCTTTGGTGGTTCCTCTCATGCTCTTGTTGCAAAGTTTGCAGATCTTATGAGCAGGGAATTTGAGATGAGCATGATGGGAGAGTTGACTTTCTTTCTCGGGTTGCAAATCAAGCAAACCCGAGAAGGGACGTTTGTGCACCAAGGCAAGTACACGAAGGACATCTTGAAGAAGTTTGACATGGGTGAGGCAAAGCCTCTTTCGACACCCGTGTCGACTACGACTGCCTTGGATGCGGACGAGGAAGGAGAGGCTGTGGACCAGACGGAGTACCGCAGCATGATCGGGTCACTTCTGTACTTGACAATGACTCGGCCGGACATTCAGTTCGTCGTCTGCTTGTGTGCACGCTTTCAGGCGTCCCCATGGACTTCGCACAAGCAGGCGGTGAAACGCATCATGAGGTACTTACGTTTCACTCCAGAATTTGGTCTTTGGTTTTCCACCTCTTCGTCTCTTGAGCTTTGCGGTTATTCTGACGCCGACTTTGCCGGTTGCCGACTTGATCGGAAGTCCACTTCTGGGACTTGCCAGTTTCTCAGGTCTTCTTTGGTTTCTTGGTCTTCTCGCAAACAATCTAGCGTGGCACAGTCGATGTGCAAAGCTGAGTACGTTGTCGCGGCTAGTTGTTGCTCGCAGTTGATTTGGATGATTGCCACTTTGAGAGATTTCGGTCTGGAGCTTACTAAGGTGCCTCTGCTTTGCGATAACACGAGTGCAATTAGTGTGGCTAAAAATCATGTGCTTCATTCAAAGACCAAGCACATTGAGGTACACTTTCATTTCTTGCGAGATCATTACGAGAAGGGCGGCATTGACCTCCGGCATGTCGAGACCCATAACCAGCTTGCGGATATTCTCACGAAGCCTTTGGATCAAGTTGCGTTTTCTCGCCTTCGGGGTGAGTTGGGTGTTTGCTTTCCTTTTTAGAGGAGGAAAGTTTTGTGTATCACAGTTCTTTTTGTCTTTTCTTTGTCCTTCTCAATTGGTGTCTTGTTAGTGTTAGTTGGTGTCATTGCATTGTGCATCTCATTTGCATTTGTGACATAGTTCATTTCAAGCTTCATACTTATAACCTATATAATGAATCTATGCTCTGTTTGAGGTGCTTTATGTGTCTATGGTGTTTCCTAACTTAGACTCTTTTTGATCTCTAAATATGCAATGGAGCTAAGTTAGCAAAGCTTTAAAACTAAATTTAATTCCCCATGCCACCTCTGAAATGGCACTAGCATGTGTAGGCTTTTGAAGATCCTTCTTGGCCGCCTTGTATATAGCTTGTAACTATGGCTCTTCATTGTTTCATTCACTAACTTTGAGCACCATGATTAATATCTAAAATGCAATTGCTCTCTGTTTTGTGAATTGGAAAGATCGAGTTGGGTCTGCATTGTGAGCACTTCACCGTGTGTTCGAGACTGCTTCACATATGGGTCGATACTTGAGCGGTGTCGTGTATGACCAAAACTGGTGTGTCAAGTCCTTTGACTTCACCCGGCTGGTAAGCAGTGGCATCACTTTGCTTACAACCACTCGTATACCACTTAAATGTGCCTAAAACTAAAAATTGGCTGCAAAACTCTGAAATTTGGAAAATTCATTCAGTTGGATCATTGACTTGTTGTATGAACTTTGCTAGGTGATAGTTTTACTTGCTATACATGAGACTGCTTTGAGATAGATCCTATCTTGTTTTCCATGTCTAGCTGTCACTAGGAAGTGATACCCTTTCTCTGCTCTCACATGATATGCTCTCTAAATTAGCTTCTAAAGTGATCTTAAGCTCAACTTGAGTCTTTGTTGGGCACGTAGAGATTTTCCTATTCTCACAGGATCACATCACTTAGAGCATCTATTCATTGTCTTAGCTCTAAGTATGAAGCTTTTGCACTCATTTTGCATTTCATGGCTTTTGTAGCCGGATGTTGAGTTGTTGATGTTTGATGAGCTACTTGTGTCAACAAGGGGGAGAGATGTGCATTTCATTCCATTTTCAATCCAGCCATCGACTTCCAAGGGGGAGAAAGAGTGCATCTCATTGGTTTCATTGGTTTAGAGCTTCTTTGGTCAAGGGGGAGTTTGTGTGCTTATTTTGACCTAAGGAGCTCATTTGGTATCTTGAGTGTGTTTTTTCTCAGGGGGAGCTTTTGCTAGATATGTTGAGCCTTTGCCTCTTCTGGAGGGTCTAGCTTGTTTTGTTGACTTCGACAGGTTTCGATTGCGTCTTGAGCATTAGGGGACATAAGTGGTTTCAATTGGTATCTTTTAAGCTCCCTTATTGTCTCAATTGGTATTCTGAGCTTTGAGAGCTATGTTTGGTATTTTGGACTTGCTAGCGGTGTTGAGCCCGTTTTTGTGCCTCTTCTTGAGGGCTAGCTTTGTTTTGCTTGGTTGTGTCGAGCCGTTGCCCATGTCTTTGGGAACCAAGTTTTGGACTCATTTTGCTTCTCTCAAGTGACCCCGTTTTGGCTTTCTTAGTTTTTTGGTCATTTGGAGAGCTTTACCATGTGACTCAAATCTGAAATGACTTGTGTTGACAATGCACTCATCAAGGGGGAGATTGCAAACACATGGTGGATAAGTACCCATGTAGTTCAGTTTTGTGATGAGTGATTGCCCAACACTTGAGCGGTTTAGTTTGAGTGGCTTACTTCTAATCCTTGCGAAAGCAAGTGTGTGCCTGTCTATCGGCTTGTGGTATGCAGGTGCTATGCCTAGTGACAGTGGTCAATGGCGTGGAGAAGGTCGAGTAGAGGCTTGCCGTGCCGATGGACTGAGGGCGGTGAAGGGCAGAAGCGAGGCTCGGACTGAGGGACCATGACGGACTAGCTGTGGTGGCCAGTACTTGGCATCGGCGAGTGCGAGAAAACATGGAGGTAGACCGAGTCGGCCGAGTCAAGACGGTGGACGCGCGAGTCGAGCGGAGGCTCAGGGGACTCGGAGTCCGACCGGGCGAAGACAAGGTGGCTCGCGTTGAGTGGTTTGGTGGTTGGGGCCTCAAAACCATCCGTGTCGGTTTCCGAGTTTGGGCCGCAAAACTCGGGGTTCGGTAGTTGAGCCGAAAGCTACCGGTGGCAGGTTTCCTGGGTTTGGGCCTCAAAACCTAGGCGGAGCTTCTGAGGAAGCGGGGATTGCACGTGGCGGAATACTGGAGGTTGCGTCGAGGCGACGACAACTCCCGGCAGGAAGCGGGGCTGTCCATTCAAATGAGTGGCTGAGAGTTACCGACTTGGATTACAATGTCTTAGGGCTAGGTAATTCGTTCTTGTATCTAGGGGGGGTCTTTCGGAAATAGGGAAAGCCTCGTTAAATAGAGGATGAAGGGGTATCCTCATCCTATCTCTTGAACTCTAATCATTTGCCCCAACTCTCTTTCTCTACCCTCTCTCTAGTTCATGAGATCCCTAGGTTGATTTCACCAACCTCTATAAGAACTCGAATCTTTTGGTGGGAATCGGAGGCCCGACTCTCCGAGTGCCATGGCATGGTTAGTTTCTTGATCAAGTCTCCCCGGTTGCTTGTGTTCTTCGCGTTTTGCTTTTGCTCTCTCTTTTTCCCGAGTTGATTTCTCTTTGTTAAGAGTAGCTTTGCAAAATCCACTTGAACCAAGTTGTTCGCATTCGTGAGGAGCATCCTTGCACCAAAGGATTTCACCTCAAACCTCACGAGTGCATAGATCGGGCGATTTCTTTGCGGCGTTCTTCGTTTTGCCTTTTCTCCCCCAAATCCGAGTGTTCCCGTTTATCCTCTCCAAATTGAGCGATGATTTCTTCGGGATAGCTCCCCAACTGCACAAGGATCATGCCTACAAAGTTTGGTTGTAGTTGGAGTTCATTTGGTTGAGTTTTGGGAAGATTTGGTGGAGAGAAGTTCGTTTTCACGGAGAACAATTTTCTGTCTGTGAGTGTCGGACCACTTTGCCCTAAGCTCCGGACCATAGCAAGTGGTCCGGTGGTCTTGAATTTTCTCGTGTCAAGCAGCTAGGGGCGTCGGACCTTTGACGAGTGGTCCGGTGGCTCTGCTGAGAAAACCTACCACGCGTCGGACCCCTCGCCTTAGTCCGACGGGGTAGTTCGACGGTTGAGTCCGGAGGTCGGCTGCTTACTGGATTGTTTAGCGAAGAGGCAGGAGTGAGCACCGGACCACCTTCCTTGGTCCGGAGGTGGCGTCGGACTAATCCGGAGCTAGGGTGCTCCCTGCATTGGTTTGTCTCAGCGGGTGAAGGCGTCGGACCTGAGCTCCGGACTACTCGCTATAGTCCGGTGGTTCTGTCCCAACTGCCCCAGAGCCTTTGTTTGGTTGCTATTTTCGCATGTTTGCATAGGTTCTTGCCTCTTTTCCATAGGGACTGAGAACTTGGTTTTTGGGGTTTCTGATGAGTTTTCCTCCACTGCCGGTGAGCTTTCTTTTCTCCAGCAACTGGGTTTGGTTTTTGGGAAGAGTGGCCCGAATATTTCGAGAGAAATTTGAGGCTCTCATTCACCCCCCTCTGGTCTCCATTCTCGGTCCTTCAAATTCCATGCATATTTCTTTACAGGCACCAATGAGAAGAAGCTAGTCGATCTCATGAGCTTGAGACAGAAGGTTAATGAGACGCCCCAGGAATACCTCCGCAGGTTCAGGGAAACCAAGAACCTCTGCTATTCTCTGAATTTACCAGAGGACCAGTTGCCAGGGATGGCAGTGGCAGGCTTGCAGCTGAACATCAGGGAGAAATTGTTCAGTATGGACTTCGAAGACCTCGGTCAGTTGTCACAACGGTTAGCAATGATGAGTAACCAGTCTCAAGGGTTCAGAAGAGATAACCGTTTCCAGAAAGGTGATATGGCTAATACAGTGTATCAGAGTTTCCTAGAAGAAGCAATGGAGTTTGAAGACAAGGATGAAGTTGCCACAACCGAACTGGTCTGGGCAAAAGAACCAACTCAAGTTAATCAGCGATGGTTGAGGCAATATAAGGGTACTTATGACTTTGATGTCTCCAAATCAGACAAGCTGTTCGAGTTATTGCTGAGGGAAGGTCGCATCAAATTTCCGGAAGGGCACCCCATGCTGCGCCCTGAAGGGGTAAAAGACAAGAAGTTTTGCAGCTTCCATAATACCAATTCCCATGCCATCAATGATTGCCGAGTATTTAGAATGAAAATTCAGAAAGCCATTCAGGAAGGGCATTTGAAGTTTGACGGCAAGATGAAAATTGATGCTAATCCTTTTGCACAGAATACGATGTCTTTCTCTGTGAACATGGTTGCCATAGATGATCCTAAAGGCAAGAGTAAAATGAAGGTGTTAATCTCAGACAGAGCAAGGGAAGCTGGTACTGTTGACCCTAATAGACAGATTACAAACGAGGAGTTTCGGCAACAGACTGGGTGCCAGAATAGCCGAATCGAGAAAGGGGTCGGATGAAGGAGTCCCTAGTTGAGTTGTTGTCGCCGTAGGAAGGGGAATGCTCTGGCCAGTGGAGATGACCATTATCCTGGTGAACAAGAAGAATGAATCAAATCTAGGATGATGAGCAACGGTGGAACTGCAAGGGGGCAGAGATTCTTACCCGCGTTGTCGGTTACGCCATGCTCGGCTTCCTTCGGCTTCTCCTTCGGCAGGGCGCTTGCTACGGTTGTCACCTCCTGCCATTGCTGCTGTAGCGGTTAGGGTTTCCTTCTGGATTGGTTTTGAGCGGAGAAGAAGGAGAGACGGAGGTAAGAATGCCTAACTGGAGCTGTTGATGAGGCCGAAAGGGAGAGGTTTATTTATAAGCCGAATGGGGATGCCAAACGATGAGTTAGGGTTTTTTCCCGTTCGGATGGACCGTTGCGGGACTGGACCAGGATCGGATAGGTCAAAAGTCGCTCGGCTATTTTGGAAGGATAGGAGCAATCGGTTAGGCCTCCGATCGGAAAGCTAGAGGTAATCGGCTATACTCTAATCGGGAAGATCAAAAGCTGATTATACTTTCATACTAACAAGGGTGTATAGAGATGAAGAGCAAAAAACATCTGATTGTTCAGAAACTAAATAAATCATGAGTTAAAATATTACAAGCCCGTTTCTATGCTAACTCAGGAGCTGGTTGATGGCGTCTAAAGCCTCGGTTCTGATTTGACTGACATCATTCAACACTTTCTGGTCTTCATCTTCAGAGCTTTGGATGTTGGACAATCTTGCCTTGAACTGTTGATCTTCTTTGAGGATAGAGGTCATCTTTGATGAAGTTACCTCTATGGAGTTTGGCAAGTCTGCTATCTTGGCTTTGTGAGACTGAATTCTGGCATGCAGTTCGGACAACTGAGCCTCCAGTTTGATTTTCTCACCTTCCATGACTTTCAGCTCAGGCTCTAGAGTTGTCAGTGAAATCTTGGCAGCTTGAATTTCGTTATGCAAGACTTTAGCTTCTTGTTTCTTCAAGGATCTATTGTTCTGCAGGATAGCTCTGGAAGTTGCATTTTTGTTTGCCCTCTTCACTGCAGCAAAATAATCATCAAGGTTGGCTGCAGACTCCAAAGAAGCCTTGAGGGCAGATGGAAGATCTTGATTGATGAGCTCGAGGATATCTTTTATCTGATCTGAATCTTGGACCAAGATGTTGATGTCCTTATTCAGCAGATTAGCTATATCCTGTAGTTGGGCTTGATTTTCCACTGATAGAGTCTGCTGGGAAGTGGCTTCTTCACCATTTTCACTGATGAAATCTTCAACGGTGAAGGAGTAACTGGTGATTGGTTTAGTAGTGTTCTTGAGGGAAAAAGGAGTGTTAGCCGACTGGGTAAAATGTGCTAAAAATGGTTTAAGGTAATGTATTACATGCTGTGTTGATTGAGCCTCAGGATGCGCTATGCCTTGGTCTGGTTAACTTGATTGGATGCCCAGAGAAGGTGAATCTGGAGCCGGATCAGAAGAATGCTCTCCTGCTAGATCGTCTAGAATTTTATCTATTTTTCGACAAGGCAGATGATAAATATGAGGATAGAAAATAGATGCCTCATGAAAGAAAAGGAAGTAATTAGCCGAACAGTACCAATGTGTTTGAAGGCTTCGTGGGCGTCTGTACTTTCGGTTTCATGGGTCTCTGTATCTTCAACTTTGTAAGTCTCTGCATCTTCAGTAGGGGCTTGAGGAGGATTGTCTGCTGTTGTTGGGAAATTGCTTGATCTAGGAATTTCAACATGTGGCTACAACAAGAGGTGATTAATATGAGGGCAGTCAAAGTTGGTGATGAGTGAAATTTATTGCTGGGTAAAGATTCATACCTTAAGAGCTCGTTTGGCTTTCTTGGACCTGACTCTTATAAACACATGAACATCCTCAAGTGTCTTCCTCTTGCCTTCCCCTCCTAAAGATACAGTGGCTGAAGCTATAGGAGTCTTCATGAAAATTACCAGAGTGGGAGCATCGAAGCCCAATGCAGGTTTAGGCCCAGCTTTCTAATAATCCACTGCTTTAATAGGAGAAGTGGGCTCGAAATCCTATACATGTTGTATTTTAGAATGGGAGATAAATTCAGAAACAGGAAATGACTAGTGCAATGAAATTACCTCACTATCAGAAGCAAATTGGGGATACAAATCTTGGCATAAAGGGTACACTGGTATATTGAAGATGTGATTGTGCTAGTCTTGCCACCAGGAAGAGAAAAGGGAGTGGACAACATCCACTAGTCCAAATGGAGAAGGTTCATATGTCGGCAAATCTTGTCCAAGCTCAAAAACTTTTCTGGCTTCTGTTTCATTAGTGATCAGCTCCCTGTATCTTATGATTGATGAGAAGAAAGGTCTTGGGGGAGCTGTCCACATCCTAATTGCCTGGATGCCATATTGGGATTCTAGAATTCATAGGTAGGATGCACCATTCTCCCATGATGGAATTCGGCTGGTAGGATGCAAGGCTTGATTAAGGAGTTGAAAATTTCTATGGATACTTTTTCAGAACAGCCAGATTCATAGCTGAATTTGCAGGGGAGGGTTAAACTATCATTCTCTCTATAAGGAAGCCAAAGTACATTATTGAAACCCTTGAAAAATAGCTTGAAAAGGTGACCAATGTCCATGACGATGCTGATGGAAGATGCTGCTTCTCCATAGGTTTGGCAGCACTTGGTCTTTGTTGTGGTGCCTGTGCCTTCGGCATAGTTAACCGAAGGGAAGCTTAAGTTGTGAAGGGGTACAGACACATCTGATGCATATATAGTTGCAACCACATCTGAATAAACCACCAAGGGTCACTCACATAGGAGATCTCCTTACCATGGTACATTTGAACAGTAATCTGATGCATCATATGGTAAAGAGATCCTAAAAGATATTTACCAAGAGGGATTAGTGTGCCTGTAGCTAAATCCTCAGCCATTATCATGTGATTTAGGGTTGGTTCATTGGATTTTCCACAGAAGATGAACCTGGATAGCCACATGTTCATAAAGGCTCGGACTTCCTTTTTAGAAACAATACCAGCTGCTTCCATGTAAGTTTGAATGTACCCAACCCATCCACCTCCAGATTTGACATCTCTCTGGTTGCTTTTGCCCTTATACTGGCAAGGGTATACTGGTTTGGACACATTTAAGCCAGTCATCATGAATATGTCGGCCAAAGTAGGAGTCATTATACCATGGCCGAAGACAAAAGCGTTGATAGCGTCAGACCAGAAGTGAGAAGCTGCTATCAGGAGGGGTTCGTTTCTAGGCATTTCTAATAGAGATAACTCTAGACAGTGGGTAATATCTTGGCTATCCCAGTTGCTGTTGTTCTTTTCCAACATCCTCCAGTACCAATTTCACCATCCGGCTATTGGGGGAAGCGGCCAAGTCTTGAAAGTGTTTGACCATTGGTTTGTGGGGGTAACTCCAGACTTGAAAGGAATCCTCAAGGTTTCCTTCTCAATGATCTCGATTGGATCAGGATTGCCCATGGGGCCAAGGAAGTAAGAATCAGGGTTTGCAACATAAGGGATCAAAATTTCGTTCTTGTATTCCTTCAGAAATAGTAGAATCGGAAAAAACGAATTGAGAGAAAGGCGAGAAAGCTAATCAGAAATTGTCGAATGCATATGAGTGAATGAAGTTTACCTCTGGGATTTCATCCGGAGTCGCCATTAAAGATTCAGAGTGGATTTGAGAATGAGCTGGGGTTTGAATTTCTTGAGCGGCGGCTGCGGCGTTGAACAATATTGACCTAGGGGGAAGGTAGAGCTTGCGGTCAATTTCAGAATAAACGGTTTTTATCCCGAAATTGAGGGGGCATGTGTTAACACTGGATTTTTGCACAATGACGAGTGGGCTAGTGCATGGTGAATTTGCAGGGATTAGTGTTCAGAGCGTTCGGCAGATATCCATGCGGTCGGTTAATTCCCAGATTTGGCAATCGATTGCACAATCGGTTATTTGGAAGAAAGGCGGTTTTTGTCGGAGCGAGAAAGGCGGCGAGTAGGAGGCAAATCGGTAACGACAGCTGCGGCGATTAAGGCAATGGAGACTCCGAAGGAAACCAAAGTCACAATATTGTATTTTTCCTTTAATATTTTGTAACCGTGTCCTCTTAGGACTCATATCATGACCGGGGTATAAATATAAGCCCTTGGCTATTGTAAAAACATTCACAACCAAATCAATACAACCGGCCCCGTGCCAACTTCGAGTCCTTTTGTCGTGTCATCAAGTTCTTCGAGAGGAATCATCAATCCGTCGACCTCCGTAAGTCCCGACAACCTTGTTATCATGTCTAGTATCATGCGGTGGATTTAGATATTGATGCAAGTAGTCTTGTTTGTTTTCAATGATCGTGCGGCGGATTCTTGCTTAATAATCAAGAAGTCTTTGCTTATGTTTCGTTTATAAGTAGATGTCGTGCGGCAGGTGTTTGCTTGTTATGCCTAGCAAAAGCAAGATATTTATCGGCTCTATTAGATTTGGCAAAATTTAGTAGATTCATCAAGTTACCACGTGTTGCATGCTTTATATGTTTTACATATTTGCAAACACTTTTTTGCCCAATCTAGATTGATGAGGTTCGGCTCTTCTCTTTATCATAGATCTATTTTAACAATTCAATACTTTCATGATGTTTCCATAGTTAGATCTTATGCTTTCATAATAGCCGAATTAGTTCAATCTAGGTTGTTACGTGTTGCGGGATCGTGCATGCTATTTCACGTTCAAGTTTTTACAAAGCTAAGTATCGTGCGGCAGGTGCAAGCTTAGATTGGTTTGATCGTGTTTTCTTACATGTTTCCTTCATCACGGATCCCAATTCGGTGGGATTGCTGAGTTTGGTAGTGCTTTAACCTTTGGATAATTGATTCATTCATACGTACTTTCCCATGCATGCATATTCGGCAATCAAAGTGCCACGTGCTCTTTGTTTTAGCCGAATGATCTATATATTCTATTGGCAGATAGCTTTTATAGTTGTATGTCGTCGTAAGTGGCTTCAGGGCCGTACATATGGAACTGTCTGGTCTCATCCGGCACGTTCCAGTTTATATCTAATGATTTTCATCCCTTGTTAGTTTTAGGTCAAACTGATTGGCACGTTTTCGGTTCTCGAAACACCCGGGCACCCAATTGAAATCACGCTTTTCGGCTTGCTGTGTGTGAGACACAGTGCGCCACTTTTTGTGTCAACACTTGTACTTATAATGAATCAATGAACTAAACACTCACATGTAGACGAAGTTGAACCAAAAGATATGTATAAATATGATAAGAATGACACTCAAAGAGACTCCAAATAGCAATAGTAAGTCATGTAAACTAAAATAGAGATAAATGCCTAAGTAAAGGGGAAATCATTCTAAGGAATACTTATGTAGTAACAAAATATTAACTTAGCAATAGCAAAAGATTAATTCTATAATTATGCACAAGAGGCATCATTCTAGGGTGGAGTATAATAACACTTTCTCCATAAATGACACATGTTCTGCTAGTCCTATAAACGGGGATGGAATACAGAGGATCTACTAGGTTGTCACCCTAATAAATCTACCATACCCAGAATGGAGGGTGCATCCACAAGCAAAACATTGTATAAGCACCACGCTTACACAAAAATTTGGCTACCCAACTAGTTCAAACACTTAATCGAGTGCTCTGTGATTGAAAGTGGAATCAAGCCCTATTATGAGTTTTGGTATTGATGACCGCTTAATTTAAGAACCAATGAGATTTATCGAGTTGACAAGCAGGTAATCATGAAAGGAGGAAGTCATATAGATGGTGGAGGTACCCCAATTCTTATGGTGGTTGTCCTAGCTCATAAAGGTTTAATTACTTTATATTTCAAGTATTGAGTTTAGGAAAAGCTGTACTATTAAGGAGGTTCTAGAACTATTAAGTCAAATGTTGAACCAGATACTCATATCCATACATTGACATACACACATCGAGCTTAGTTACCAGATCAAATCTCATATCTAGCAGTGTAACTTGGCTATAGGGCGGCAGTGCCACCCTTTAAGGTCGGAAGTGCCGCCCTTTGAATCCAGTGAATTTTCCAGGGTATAAATACTCGTTGTAAATCTCTCCATGCCTCACCAGACACATACCTCTTTGTCTTCCTCTGAATCAGAATGTTACAACAACAGATTGCAAGCATTGCTATCCAAGAGCCATCCTCTACACCGAAACTCTTCAACAACATAAGTGACGATGATGACCACCACGCCCCTCACATTTGTCTCATGGCAAAGGCTGAGAAGGTAAAATCCAAAGAAAAAACCCACCCTCCTTCTCATAACATCTCTAGTAGTGATCTTAGTGATACATCTAGTGATGAAGGATCTAGTGATGAGGAAATTGATAACATTGCTAGAAATCTAGATCCTAAAACTAAAATATTTATCACTAAGCTAATGAAGGATTTAGAGGGAATATAAGTTGAGTTAGGCAATAGAGAGGATGGTCTCCTTGAACTTGAGAAAATGTATATTGCCAACAAGGAAGCTCTTAATGTAGAGAGAAGTGAGGTGGATTCCTTGCGCAAGGCCTTGGCCTAAGAGCAAGAGAATCATGCTCTCACAAAGAAGACAAATATTTCTCTCAACGAAAAGTATTGTGTCTTGTATGAAAAGCATAATGAAATTGAGATGCAATATAACCTTCTTTGGGAGAGCAACTCACAACCCACTACCTTAAAGGATACCTCTACTCCCTCCACTAGTCAAGGCTATGGAAAATGTTATGATCTTGATTTAAATGCTTATTCCACTAACCTTGCAAACATGAGAGCTATGAGAAAGAAGATTGCTAGGCTCAATGCTTTGCTCAATGGTAAGTGTAATGATGAAAAACAATCAGCAAGTGGCAAAGAGGAACAATCAAAGAAGCCATAATACAAGGATGGAAGGCATCCTTTCATCAAGGATGGTCTTGACCTCACTCAAGGAGGCAAACAAAATGGAAGAAAGGTTGTTAAAGGAATAGAATGTGTTCAGTTCATGAGCAGTGGGAAAATAGGTATAGAGAGGCCTGCACAGCTGGTGGCACAAGCGAAACCCCAAGCAGCACAGCCACCTAAGGGCAGCAGTGTTGCTATGAAAGGCGGTAGTGTAGCCCCCTATAGAAAATGGAAGGCCACCTGTTCTTCCTCTGCTCATGAAAAGGACAACAAGGAGGTATACATAGTGAAG
This sequence comes from Microstegium vimineum, assembly GCA_022036555.1. Taxonomy (NCBI): domain Eukaryota; kingdom Viridiplantae; phylum Streptophyta; class Magnoliopsida; order Poales; family Poaceae; genus Microstegium; species Microstegium vimineum. The sequence continues at coordinate 10,835,174 of CM039135.1, read as the reverse complement.
AATGAGGTGTAGAAACCAAAGGGAACTATTTGGGCCACTCCAAACAGGTATTCATATCAATCAAAGGCCCAAACACCTCGACAAAGTTTGAGTTCTTGGTTCATGTTGAAGAATAACAAGGGTGAAGTGATTACCAAATATGTTGGCAATGAAAGAAACATTTATCTTAACACTTCTATTTGGGTTCCTAAAATTCTTGTGACTAACATGCAAGGCCCCAAGAACATTTGGGGACATAAATCAAGGAACTAAACTTGTGTTGCAGGCATACTCCTCTGGTGGATCAAGTTGGGTGCTTGATAGTGGATGTACAAATCATATGACCGAAGAAAGGAGTATGTTTTCATCATATTCCCATATGACCAACTCTTATGAGAACATTGTCTTTGGAGACAACTCAAAGGGGGATGTGATCGGTCTTGGTAAAGTTGCTATAACTCTAGAACATTCAATTTCAAATGTTTTATATGTTGATTCATTGAGTTACAACTTGTTGTCCGTTTCACAATTGTGTGAGATAGGCTACAATTGTCTCTTTACAGATAAGGGTGTGGAAGTCTTTAAGAAAGAGGATTCCTCTATTGTCTTTACGGGTCGTTTGAAGGTCAAGCTTTACCTAGTTGATTTCAACAAAAGTGAAGCCAAGCTTGAGACTTGTTTAGTGGAAAAATCTAGCATGAGTTGGCTATGACACTACCGACTAGCCATTGTTAGGATGAGGAACTTGGCCAAACTCTTAAAGAATGAACACATCGACTAACGGATGTTCACTTTGAGAAAGATAGAATATGTGGAGCATGCCAATCCAGAAAGCAAGTAGGTGTACCTCACCCACCAAAGAGCATCATGACCACTACTCAACCATTGGAGTTGATTCATATGGATCTCTTTGGACCGATTGCCTACATAAGTATCAGGGGTAATAAATATGGATTAGTTATTGTTGATGATTATTCTCGTTTCACTTGGGTGTTCTTTTTCTTTGATAAAACTTAGGTACAAGAAAAGGTGAAAATTTTTGTGAGAAGAGCACAAAGGGAATTCGGGTCTCCCAATCAAGAAAGTGAAAAGTGACAATGGGGGCGAGTTCAAGAACACTCAAGTAGAAGAGTTTCTTGATGGTGAGGGCATAAAACATGAGTTTTTGACTCCTTACACCCCTCAACAAAATGGTGTGGTAGAGAATACGAATATGACTCTCATTGATATGGCAAGGACAATGCTTGATGAATACAATACTTCAGACATCTTTTGGTGTGAAGCAATCAACACCGCTTGTCATGCCATCAATCATCTCTATCTATACAAGAAGCTACAAAAGACATCATATGGGCTTCTAACCGGTAACAAACCTAAGGTGTCTTACTTTAGAGTTTTTGGGTGCAAAGATTTCGCTCTTAACAAAAGACCCAAAACCTCTAAGTTTGCACCTAAAGTTGATGAAGGCATTTTACTTGTTATGGATCAAATGAGCATGCCTATCGTTTCTTCAACAAAACCATTGGTAGAGTTGAAGTCACAATTGATTTGACATTTGAAGAATCTAATGGCTCTCGAGTAGAGAAAATTGATCCAAGTGTTGTAGGAAAAGAGGATCCAACATGTGAAGCAATCAAGAAAATGACTATTGGAGATATTAGGCCATTGGAAGGTCAAGCTGCTAATCATGAGGAACCTCAAGGTGGTGATGCACAAGATTTCGCTGACGTACTCGACAACCAACAACAACACACACCTATTGTAGTTCAGCAGGGCGGTAGTGTCGCCCCCACTGAACCAGCAGCAAGCAGTCCAGCAACCACTTCATCACCTGTAGGGGTGAACCTAGAGCCCATATTTGAACAAGAAGAATAAGAAGGTCTAGCCAAAGAACAAGAAAGTGTTGATAATATTCTTGGAAGCATTCACAAGGGGTAACAAGTCGTTCTCCTATATCAAGTTTTTGTCAATATTACTCGTTTTGTTTCCTCCTTGGAACCTTTGAAGGTAGTTCAAGCACTTGATCACCTGGATTGGGTGATGTCTATGCAAGAAGAGTTAAACAACTTTGAGATAAATCAAGTGTGGAACTTGGTGGAAAGACCAAGACCAATGTGATAGGCACCAAGTGGGTCTTCTGCAACAAGCAAGATGAGAATGGTGTGGTGACAAGGAACAAAGCAAGATTGGTAGCACAAGGCTTCACTCAAGTAGAGGGCTTGAACTTTGAAGAAACCTATGCACCTATGGCAAGACTTGAAGCAATTCAGATGCTTCTAGCTTTTGCCGCCCATCATGACTTTAAGCTATTCCAAATGGATGTCAAGAGTGCATTCCTCAATGATCTGGTTGTGGAGTAATAAGATGGTAATGAAGTTGAGGGTGTTTATTTGACTATCAAAGCAAGATAGTATTCGGATGGGAAAGAACTTAAAGAAAAAGAATTGAAAAGAAAATGAATAATGTAATTTGTGTCGGGTGATTGAAACCACTGATCATATATTTTCCACTACCATATTGCTAGTGTTATTTGGTTCTGTTTTAAAGAAGCCTTAGGATGGGACAACGTTCTTGGAATAGTCAAGAAGTATATGAAAATTGGACCCCTTCAAAGCGAAAACTATCATATAAAGTTGTTCATTTTTTGTGTTACTTTATGGGGTCTTTGGAATGTGAGGAATAAAATGGGGTTCGAAATCTTCTAACGAAGTGTTCCACAAAAATTTCTCTCTTCTGCAGAAATGGAAAAGACTATTGAAGGAGGGATATGTCAGGTTTTTGGAAGAAAAGCTCAAGACCATGAAGGACTTGTTGGCGGATTTTTGGAAGCAAACTAATGACATAGAGGTGGAGGGCATAATCTAATAGTTTTCCTTTTGCTCATAGGCTCATCGTTAAATTGGTTGAAGTTGTTTTGTGGTTCTGGTTGTTCACAAAACTCTCTGGACTTGTTTCTATAAGCTAAGCTAGTATCCCTAGTAATTCTTGGTTTTGTTGTCTATATAAACAATGTTGCTTTTATAAAAGCAAGGTTTACCTATTTTTACAATGCACTTAGATCTAAACTATGTTTAGATACATAGTAAAAACAATATAGCTAGAAAAGCTAAAATATTTTTTATTAAGCAGAGGTGATGTTCTAGGTCTAGTAAACAATGATCTGCCTTCAAAAGAAAAATGTTCAAAACAATATTTCAGATCTAGGAGATGAATAAATTATAGGTTCGTGCGATTAATATTATAAAATATCCATGAAAATAATAAAGAACAACACAATAAATATGATAACATAAATAGAAAAAATAAAGATGGAACTAAGCGCAAGGAAAACAAAAACAATAAAAATACAAAACAAGGTAATAGAAAAAAACAAGAAGAACATGAGAACTATTTAAATAACCTAAAATATAATATGTAACACGTGACAAGTACTATGTGAAGTTGTGAACACTAAAAAATAATCATAGAACATCTTATTTATACTAAATGAACATCCAAAAATACATATAAAATACCACATATATACTGCGTAAACATTGCAGAATATCATATTTATACTGAGTGAACATCATAAAATATACAATAGAACATTCATATGTATAATATGTAAACATATGTATAATATGTAAACATCACATGTATCAAAGACAAATGTTTTTGGTATGTGGTGTAACCCACAAATGTAGGCGACACATAAAAAATGTACAAATTATTTATATAGTTACCCTAGACAAATATAGGAGACATATTATAAATATATTTCTAAAATTCGGCAAAGCCAAATGTTTCGGTACATGATATAACCCGGACAAATGCAAAAGATACATAACAAATGCACAAATTATTTCTATAGTTAAGAAATGCCAAATATTTTGGTATGTGATATAACCCATATAAATGCAAAAGACACTTAAATACACCAATCTATATCTCTTATAAAAGTAATTTCCACTATAAGTTGTATCTCAATATGAAAGTCATCCATATCATCTTCCACTAACTATAGAAACTAATTATTTCTATAGTTAAAGGAAGCCAAATATTTTGACATGCGATGCAACCCACACAAACATACATATGCCATAGAATTTAAAAAATGAAAATGAAAACTAATTCGAGTAAAATGAAAAGGAGGAATTTTTTTAAAATGAAATAAAATGAAAAATAAGAAACAAAAACTTATAAAAGAAAAGAGAAAGGGAAAATAGAAGAAAAGATAGAAATACGAAAACATGAAAAATAAAGAACGTGATTAATTATTTTCTTTATGGCTCCCAAAGACATAGTTTGCGCTCCTCGTAATATGGTCGCGTCAGATATGATATGTCTTCACAAATGAAATGACAAGTCATCTCGTCTCCTACAACCTGTAATGTCTACTCATTGGACCCAGGCGAAAAATAAAGAACGGCCCAAAAAAAGTAGTCACCTGCAGCCCATATCAGCCCACATCAGGAGAAAATAAAGACTACGCATGAGGTGTGGGCTGTCATCCCAGCCCAGCCCAGCCCATGCCTTGCTCTTCTCCCCACCCAAAAACCATCGCGATCCTACCAGTCCACTAGCCATGCCTTCCCACCGCCTCCGCGGCGACGACGACAAGGGGATCGCGCGCAGGCTCAACCACGGTAGCATGGCATGGCTGCGAGGCGTTCTTCTGCGGGCAGTACGCTGGGGACGACGGCTTCTTTATCTATCTCATTGAGCAGTGAGAATCAGAACCGTCCCCTCTTGAGAAATTTCTTTTTTTACTGCTTGGCCGATATTGCAGTTCTTGGTTTGATTCGGTCGCCAGCGACAACGTCTCATATGCAACCCAGCTTCGTGTACAACCTATGCAACCACCAATTAAGGCCACAGGATCTAAATCCAACGTCTGAGAGTTTTTTCACTTAAACCCTCATACACACAGGTTAGATTTAAACCGACAGGTGGAGGGGTTTAAGTGAAAAAAACCTCAGACGTTAGATAGGTTGCACACGAAGCTGGGTTGCACATGATACGTTGTCGTCGTCAGCTTCTTATCTTTTCAGATATGTAACTTAGGCCATAATGTAACTATCAGCTAACTATAGGAATGGTTCTAAATTTGAAATCTAGAAAGAATATCTTTTGCAAGTCTATTTCAGGGTATATGTCAGACTTTGTGCTGTGTTCACAAATTTTGCAGGGCGAATTCTATGTCAGACTTTGTGATGTGTTCACAAATTTTGGAGGGCGAATTCATACAGATCCAGTGCCGTATGATCATGTGTCTGTAGTCTGTAGTATGTACTCTGTAATATGTTTTTTTGCAAAATTGAAAAGACCGCTCCTAGATACTACAACTTTTTTTTCGTCCAGCCTTACCAACTTTTTTCGTCATTAATTGTCATCAAAGATGCCAACTATCAAATGTCGTTTCTACCTTGTCCCGTACACTACTACAGAACACATTTGGCTGATTTTCAAAATCGGCTTTAACTCCAGTGAAAATTGCGCCCGTGACTAAACATACCTTTAGTTCCGGTTGGTAACACCAACCGGGACTAAAAGCCCCCTCCCAATGGCTACGGGCGTCAGACATTGTCAGAGGGGCTTTTAGTCCCGGTTGGTGTTACCAACCGGTACTAAATGTCTACCTTTAGTCCCGGTTGGTGCCACAAACCCGGGCTAAAGGTAGGCCTTTAGTCCCGGCTATAGACCGGGACTAAAGCCCCTCTATTTGAACTCTTCTTCCCCCCCAGCCCGAGCCCGAGAGCTCCATTTCTTCCTCTCTGTTCTTGCTCTGTTCTTGGTGTGTTCTTCGTCTCCTCTTCGACCACTGCTTCATTTGATCACTTCTACGCCTTCATCGACTCGTTGAAAGGATCTTCAACCTCTCATGTTTTAGCGGCAACATATATGGTTTCTTGGTCTATATGTGATTTTTCACTATGATTTTCTCTTTTTTGCCATTCTAAGCTTCATTCACTTGACATTGTTTGAATATTTTGAAGAAGGCAACTAAAACTAGTATTCTAAGTATACACCTTTCATTTCTACTATGTCTATCATATTTTATGGTTTAATTAGTTGAAAATAAAGATTTTATAGTGTATTATTAAAGAATTTATGGTGGACTGTTCTAAAGTATTTTATGGTTTAATTAGTTGAAAATAGAGATTCTAAAGTATACACCATAGGAATTTATGGTGGATTGTTCTTGATTTATATATATGCCACTTGAGCTCAAAATGCTTATATATTTAGATGAAGAAGTTAGCTACCTAGAATACTTTAGTTGTTTTATTTTCTTTCTTTAGAATATGAGGAATTTATAATATCTAGATTGAAAAATAAGTATAGATAGATGACAACTGCTTCGGGGTACTCGGCCTCTGATCGGGTTTAAAAGCGACTAAGGCCAGACCTCCCTCTCATTACCTGTGGCAAGTGTATGCAAAAGACTGTGAAAGAGTACCGAGTGGGGAAGGCGGGTCCCAACAACGGTCGGATCATCTATAAGTGTCCAGATCGCAATGTGAGTTATATATTTTGTCTCATTTGATGGTTATGGTTAATTTATACCTATATTTCCTGAAGATTTTGATTAAAATGTTGATTTTTTATTTCTATTTTTAGTGGGATGACACTGGATGTCGCGGCTGGTACTGGGAGGAAGATTATGTTAAACATGTGGCGGAGGCTACGAAGGCTGATGAGGCAGCGAGCCAGCTCAAGGAGCTCGTCGATGTTGAATAGACGAATAATGATTTTTCTGCTTTAGTTGGGATTGGTCGGGAGATCATTATACTACTGAAGTGCATTTTAGGTTTTCTGTGTATAGTGCTAGCGGTCTTAGCATACGTTATGTTGAGGCTTTCATAGAGCATACATTAGTCTTTGTGTGACTCGGAAATGTCACATGGTGGTGTTCCATCTCATGTTATTTTAATGCAGATCTTTCGGTATTTTTATAATTTCATTTTTTGACCAAAATGAGAAATTTAATTATGTTTTGGGTCATATAATAATGCAGACGATGATACGCGATTAGATGTACAATGTAGATCGCCACTCCAAAGAGTTCATTGATGGCGTGCATGATTTCTTAAGAGCGGCTGAGGCAAACAAGCGGGATGGTAATTTCATGTGTTGTCCATGCACCTTGTGCAAGAATTTGAAGGAATATTGTAGCTCAAGGACTCTTCACTCACACTTGTTGAAGTCGGGTTTCATGTCAAACTATATTTATTGGACCAAGCATGGAGAAACCAGAATTATGATGGAAGAAGACGAAGAAGAGCAATTGGACACTGACGAGATTATTGCTCAATATGGTGAATTCAATGATACTGCAATGGTGGAAGCAGAAGAAGAGGTAGGGGCAGAGGACACACTCTCTGAAGATGATGGTCTTGGTGAAGTCATTCGTGATGCACAAAGAGATTGTGAAAGTGAAAAAGAGAAAGCTAAGTTTGACCGCATTCTAGAGGATCACAAGAAACTACTATACCCGAGCGTCGAAGATTGGCAAAATAAGTTGGGTATAACACTTGAGTTGCTACAATGGAAGGCAAAAAATGGCATATCAGACAAGGCATTTGGGTAATTACTCAAGATCCAAAAAAAGATGCTTCCAAAGCCTAACGAATTGCATGCCACTAAGTATGAAGCAAAACCGGTCGTCTGCCCTCTGGGATTAGAAATCCTGAAGATACATGCATGTCCTAATGACTGCATCCTGTACCGTGGCAAGGACTATGAGAATTTGGATGAATTCCCCATATGTAAAGCGCCGCGGTATAAGATCAGGCGAGATGACCTTGGCGATGTTGAGGGCGAAGAGCGTCCTAGGAAGAAAATCCATGCCAAAGTTATGTGGTATGCTCCTATAATACCACGCCTGAAACGTCTGTTCAGAAACAAGGATCATGCAAAGTTGTTGCGATGACACAAAGAAGATTGTAAGGCAGCCAACATGTTGAGACACCCTACTGATGGGTCCCAGTGGAGAGCAATTGACAGAGAATTCCCGGAGTTTGCAGAAGATGCAAGAAACTTAAGGTTCGGTTTGAGCACGGATGATATGAATCCTTTTGGGGAGCAGAGCAGTAGTCATAACACTTGGCCTGTTACTCTATGTATCTATAACCTTCCTCCATGGTTATGCATGAAGCGGAAGTTCATTATGATGTTGGTGCTGATCCAAGGCCCGAAGCAACCTGACAACGACATCGATGTCTTCCTGAGACCCTTAGTTGAGGAACTCCTACTTTTATGGAGCAAACCAGATGTACATGTGTGGGATGAGTACAAACAGAAACACTTCAACCTGCGAGCATTGCTGTACGTAACAATCAATGATTGGCCTACCCTAAGTAATCTTTCAGGACAGACAAACAAGGGATATAATGCATGCACACACTATTTTGATCACCTTGACTGTGTATATCTGAAAAAATGTCGAAAGGTCATGTACCTTGGCCATCGTCGTTTTCTTCCTAAGAATCACCAAACCAGAAAGAAAGGCAAGCATTGTAAAGAAGAAGTGAAACGAACCAAGCCTCACAACCAAACTGGAGAGGATGTACTTGATATGGTCAAGGATGTGCAAGTAGTCTTTGGAAAGGGAGAAGGGGTTGTACCAGTTCCAAAAGATGCTGATGGACGCGCACCCATGTGGAAGAAGAAGTTCATATTTTGGGAGCTACCCTATTGGCATGTCCTAGAGGTCCGCCATGCGATCGACGTGATGCACTTGACAAGGAATGTTTGTGTGAACCTGTTAGGATTCATGGGTGTGTATGGAAAAGCCAAAGATACAATTGAAGCATGATAGGACTTGCAAGACATGAAAGAACGAGACAACCTGCATCCAGAGCAGACAGAAGATGAACGCATTATTTAAAGCCTTCTAGCTACACTCTTAGCAAAGAAGAGAAGGAAAACATGTTTGAATGTCTAAGCAGCATCAAGGTCCCATCTGGATTTTCCTCTACTATAAAGAATATAATAAATGTGTCAGAGAAGAAATTCCTAAACTTAAAGTCTCATGACTGCCACGTGCTTATGACACAATTGCTTTCGGTTGCGTTAAGAGGAATTCTACCTTCACATATATGTCTAGCCACTGTGAAGCTATGTGCATTCCTCAATGCAATTTCTCAGAAGGCAATCGATCCAATAGAACTAGCTACTCTGCAGAATGATGTGGTTCAGTGCCTTGTCAGCTTTGAGTTGGTTTTCCCTCCATCCTTCTTTAATATCATGGAACACCTCCTAGTTCACCTGGTCAAGGAGATTAGTATTCTCGGTCCTGTGTTCCTACACAACATGTTCCCCTTTGAAAGGTTCAGGGGAGTCCTAAAAAAATATGTTCAGCAACGTACTCGCCCAGAAGGAAGCATCGCCAAGGGCTACGGGATAGAGAAGGTCATTGAGTTCTGTGTTGACTATATTTCTGACCTTGACCCGATTGGTGTTCCTGAATCAAGACACGAGGGGAGACTTAGTGGGAAAGGAACACTAGGAAAGAAAACATATATCAGTACGGGGGATGATTATTTCAAAAAAGCACACTACACAGTTCTTCAAAACTCCTCTGTGGTGGAGCCATATGTCGAGGTACACAAGAAGTTCCTACGATCCCAGTTTTTAGGGAAGAATGAAGCTTGGATTATACTTGAACACATGAAAACTTTCGGAGATTGGTTGCGGAAAAAATGTCTTGGTGATGAGAGTATTGGTGACGAACTGTATTTGTTGGCGAAACAACCATCATGTCACAATCTCACGTACAAAGCCTACGAGATAAATGGAAATATATTTTACACGGTAGACCAAGATAAAAGGAGCACCAACCAAAATAGTGGTGTCCGCATAGATGCCACTGACTCAAATGGAAATAGGCAAACATATTAAGACCGCGTAGTTGAGAATTGGGAACTATACTATGCATCTAATTTTAAAGTCCATTTGTTTAAGTGCCAATGGGTGAAGATGACCGGAGCCGGGGTAACAATTGACAAGGATTATGAGATGACAACAGTGGACCTCGACACTATTGGGTACAAAGACGAACCATTCGTCCTTGCTGCTGATGTGAATCAGGTGTTTTATGTAAAAGACATGTCTACAAAACCAAAGAAAGGAAAAAACGATGACAAATCAATCATCAATGAGCCCAAGCGTCACATAGTTCTTTCAGGGAAAAGAAATATTTGGGAATTGAGGACAACTCAGACATGTCAGAACTTTACGAAAGGGATGACCGAATTGCACCATTCAGTGTGACCAAAGACCCAAGCATAATTCTAAATGCCGAGGACACTCCATGGTTACGACATGATCATGACCAAGGGACATATGTCAAGAAGAAGATCACTACTGTGCCCTCTTGATGTAGCTAGCTTAATAACTAATTAATGTTTATTAATACTTCTTTTGTAGTCATTTAGTGACTAATGAAGATCTACATTTGTGAGATTCATGTGAGATTCATGATTTTGTGACTAATGTCTACTAACACTTCCTCAAATAGAAATTTGAAGTACATAAAAAGATAGTTCCTGATGAGTTATAAAACCTTTGTATTCAAAAGTTTTTCATATAGGGTCATTTAATGTCTCATTAACAATTTTCTATTTAAGGGTAAACTTATTTGTCGCATAATTGGACAATGAATGGTGAAACAAAAAAATATTACGTTAAAATAATGCATAAACTAATTTCCTGTTGGTAATCAATTTTTTTTTAATTGAACAATATACTTTTGCATTAACCAAATTCTAATGGTTAGTTACATTTATATTTGATATTATAAAAAAGGTAAAAGATTTTATGTTATACATTTTTCTAGTGTATAATAAAGCAAAAGAAAATTTAATGGTTATTTTTAAAAATTTTGTTACATGTATTTAATTTATTATACAATTAACAAGAATTAGAACAATTTATACATATATTAAACTATATACAATACCAAAACATATAAAAGAGGCCACTGGAAATTTCGTTTGGCGCCTAAACAGCTACCAACCAGGGCTAAAGGGTAACACCTTTAGCCGTGATTGGTATTACCAACCGGGACTATAGGGTGCCTTCCTATATAAGCCTCTGTCTTCCTCCCCCTCATCTCGCCTACTGTGTCTTCGACTCTCTCGTCTTCCTCGACGCATCAACAAACCGCCGCCGCGCGCACCTCCACGCCATCGTCGCTATCGGCCCCCGCGCCACACTGCCGTCATCGACCCACGCACCGCACCGCCGCCGCGCGCGCTAGCCCCAGCCGGCGCCCGCCGTCGTCCGTGCGCCGCCACCGCCGCCGAGCAGCGCGCTAGCTCACCGTACAGCGGCGTCTTCGCTCCGAGCGCGCGTCGCACGCACCTCTGCCATCGACATCCGCCGCCACCGCCCCTCCACCTCTCTGCATTCGGTGGCCACCACCGAGAGATCGATCAAAAGAGAGAAGAAATAGGAATGAAAAGAAAAGGAGAGAGAAGAAGGAAGAAGAAGGAACAGGAGAGGAAAAAAGAAAAACTAAAAAGGAAAAAGGTTGATTTTGTAAATGAATTTTGAGTAATTTGTAAATGGATTTAATTAATTTGTTAGCAAAAGAAAAAGGAAAAATAAAAAGGAATATTAGTTGCTTGTTTATAGTTTATTAATGGATTTCTAAATGGAAAATGGAAAAGGAAATTTCTAAAAATATTGTTTAGAAAATGAAAAAGGAAATTTGATAATACTATATATGTCATTAGTTGCTTGTTTTCACACACACTAACATTTTATACATGTTTTTCTAGGCGGAAAGGATGATCGATCGAGGAGAAGAAGGAAGAAGAAGAAGAAGAAGAAGGTGAATTGTGTGTAATATAATAGAAATATATTTTAGTTTTAGAAATAGATTTTTGTTAGTATTATAATACCTTCAATTATTACATTCCATTATTACACCTTCCATTATATATGGATTTGTTAGACATATATAGACCTACAGTTATTGCTAGTAAAATAGATAGCTTTCATTTTATTACTAGTAAAATATAACTTAGGGTTTACACACTTGCTTAGGGTTTACACACGCTCAGTGTCTACCCTAAACCCCTAAGCTTTCATTTTTAGAGAAATATATACCTTTCATTATTTGTAGTTAAATGTATATATCTTTCATTTGTTAGAGAAATATATACCCTAAGTGTTCCTGACTCTAAGTGCCTAAACCCTAAACCCTAAGTGTCTACCCCTAGTGCCTACACTAAGTGTCTACCCTTTTGGTTACTCTAAGAAAGTGTTACAAACTTGTTTAGGGTCACACACACTAAGTGTCTACCCTTTTATCCTAAGTGTCTACCCTAAACCCTAAACCCTAAGTGATGTCTACCCTTTTGGTTACTCTAAGTGTTACACACTTGTTTAGGGTTTACACACACACTATGTGTATACCCTAAACCCCTAAGTGTCTAAACCCTATAGATATACATCCTAAGTGTCTACCCCAAGTGTGCCTAACTCTAAGTGTCTACCCTAAACCCTTTTATTAGTCACACAAAGACTAAGCTAAGTGTCTACCCCAAGTGTGCCTAATAACTCCAAGTGTGACCTTCCATTATTGCTAGTAAACATGTATATATATGATTTGATAGATGGATTTGTTAGAGAAATATTGACCTTCCATTATTGTCTACTCTAAGTGTCTACCCTTTTATCCTAAGTGTCTAAACCCTATAGATATATATACATCCTGACTCTAAGTGCCTAAACCCTAAGTGTCTACCCCTAGCGTGCCTACACTAAGTGTCTACCCTTTTGCTTACTCTAAGTGTGTTACACACTTGTTTAGGGTTTACACACACACACACACTAAGTGTCTAAACCCTTTTACTATATATAGTTGCAGAAATGAACCACCCAAATGACAACATGGAGGCTTTCTTGTTTTCAATGATCAACGTTGTCACTAATCAAGTAGTAGATGGCACCAATCAAGTAGATGACGACACCAATCAAGTAGATGACGTAAGTCAGTACTTTGCGGACGATGTTGAGCAAGAAAATATCGCGCAATACAATGTTGACGAGGTATATATATGTCTACAATCTCTTGTGTATACATGAAAATCAAAATAATTACATTTGTATAATTATATTTATAAGTTTTGTGTGTCCAGATACATAGCCGTCTGCATCAACGACAACTACAGGGAAGAGTAAAAATGTATGAGGCCCGAAGAAGCCATTGGAGGGTCGGTACATTATCATGGAATTCAATGAGGAAACAGGGGTAGTACTTGGACCAAATGCAAATAGATTTGCCAACCACTGTGGTTACCTTGTAAGGGATAGGCTTCCGATTAGTGCTCGTGAATGGCGGCAAAGGAAAGGACATCCTGAAATTAGTTTTGTCTCTGATCGTGACAAGGAACTAATTTGGCAAGAAGTCCTTCAACATTTCTCGCTCGATACAGAAGATGAAGCTTTGAAGGGGAGAGTTAGGGACTGGGCTATGAAGAAGATGGCAACACAATTCCAGGCCTGGAAGAAGAAATTGCACACCGAATTTATCAAGAAGAGCCTGACTCCATATTTCAACAATAAGGCCTACGTCAAGTTGAGACCGTTTTGGGATGACTTTGTAGCTTACAAGACATCCCAAGAGGGTGAAGCACGAGCGATACAGAACCAACAAAATGCCCGAGAAAAGCAATACCACCATCACTTGGGATCAGGTGGCTACATTACTGCCATTCCTAAGTGGGAAAAAATAGAAGAGGACCTTGAAGCTAGGGGAATCCAACCAGAATCAGGTAACTGGTCTGAGTGCGATAAGTGGTATTTTTTTTGGTCATGGGGGAGGCCTTGACCCTCAGACCAGGAGATTAACGTATACCGAAGGACTCACAGAAGCAACACAGAAACTGGTCTACGCTCAATCTTTGAGGGAACAAGGAGTATGGTCACCAGATGTAGATAGGGATGAGCTGACATATGCCCTGGGGACTGCAGAACACGGTGGACGAACGAGAGGTCATGGCGTGGTGCCGTGGAAGCATGTCTTCCCTCAAGACAAAGATACATATAGAAGCCACCAGAGAAAGAAGAAAGAGGAGGAAGCTATGAAACTTAGCATGCCGCAAATGCTTAGTGAAGCACGCGAAGCAGCTATTCAAGCAAAAGAGCGAGAAGAGCACCTTGAAGCGAGAATGAGCGAGGAAATCAAAATGCAAGTGGAGTTAGCAATGAGCCGAATGCAAAGGTCAGTACCGGAAGTCAACATCAGCCCATCGACTCAGTTGAAAAACAGTTGTGCTTCCACGAAAGTGCCTCAACCTGGTGATGACGCAAAGCTACGCTTTCCCGTGGATGACATCACAGAACTGAATACACCATGTGAGCTGCACATTCCAGAGGGGGCTACCACAATCATGGTGGCTACTGGTGTTGTATCTCCTATCGACCCTACGAAGACACCAATATGCCATGGGTCAAAAATACCACCTAGATATGCTCGCGTCTCAGTGGATAGAGTTCAAAAAGGTCATCCCGATGTTAGGCTTGACATTGAAGGAGGTGATGGGGAGACGACTTTAGGACAAGCGGAGAAGGCATTTATTTGTTGGCGCATGCGCTATATCATTATTCCTGGGGCATCACCGACTATTGTACCGCCGCCGCCTCCTCCTCCTCATCCTAGGTGCGAATGAAAGTGAATCATACCTAGCTCTTTTTTCACTAACTTTGTATTGGCTTAAATAACGATACTTTATTCACACTCATTGTTTTCACTGTAGGACCTCACCCAGACACCTAAGTCACCATTCATCACCTGCTGGTCATAGTGTTGCGAGGGATGATGATGGTGAAATGCACGACACGACTTCCTCCCTAGAACCTCCAAGGCGGTCTCCATCTCCGAAACCGCCTCCATCACCTCCATGATGTTCTCCAACGTCGAAACCGGCCCCATCGCCTCCATGACGTTCTCCAACGCCGACACAGGCCCCATCGCCTCCACGAAGGTCTCCAACGCCAACACCGGTCGCCCCATCGCCAAAGAAGAGGCCCGCCACAAAAGCAAAGTCGTCGGCCGCCCCATCGTAAGCAAAGAGGCAAGCTACACGGAAAGTCAAGATTCCTCAGAAACTTCCGTATGAGAAGACTGACAAAGAACTAGACGCTTCAGTAAAGGCCGATGTGCAAGCACATTTAAAGAAAATGGAAGATGCCCGTAAAGCAAAGAAAGAAGCTAAACATCCGTTCTTCTTACATCAATCAGCTCTAAGGCAAGCGGTGGAAGCAAAGAAGAGACAACTACGTGATGCTCAGAAGAGTTCTCCACTATCGGACTATGACCGCACTCTCGAAAAGGCAATTAACGAGAAGAAAAGAGCACGTAAGGGTGTCCCACAGCTCGGGGAATAATCGAAGCAATCAGTGCCCCCGCTAGTTGTTGGGAATGAATATGGTTCAAACATGAGCGTTCTAGAAGACTGTAGTGGTCCCAGCGTCAATTATGATGGTATGGAAGAGTTCTTGTCAGGAGCTGGTCTAACCGCGACTCAATTTCTAGGAAATACACTCATCGAAAATGCCACTGTAGTCGATGAGTGGAAGAGAACTTATATACATGGCAGAAGTTTGTACAACCCATCGGCCCTCAGGGAACTTGGTACGCAAATGCGCTCGTTAAACTCGTGGTACATGGAGGCATGTACCAAAAACTCAGATGACTGGATTTGCGTCAGAATTAGAGAAGAACATTACTTCCGGGGCGATGACCTTATATTTGTTCCGTATAGTGAGCTCCACCAACTATGCCATATGGACGCTCTAGACAAATCTCTGATGAGCTCCTACTGTCTATAAGTGATCATTTCTATATGTATAGTAACTAACTATCCTCAAACATATATATGTAGATTCTTGATGTTAATGCTCAAACGTAACAGAGACACGAATATTGGTTTCATTGATCCATCAATCATATTCTCGGATCCAAACACTCCCCGCGATCAATGGATACCTCAAACGGAGAGGAATTTTCGAAGGTTCTTGGTCAACCAAAAGACCAAAGATTATATACTCTTCCCCTACAACTTTGGGTGAGTGTTGTTATCGTTTGTACAATTTGTCTTACTTATTATCTCAATTCAGCATAAAGATATATATGTTGACTCTATAAACAAATGCAATTTTCACTGGATACTCATAGTCTTCGATATGACCATAAGTCAATTGATAATCTTTGACTCATTGAGAAAACCACTGGGGGATTACCAAGATATGATAGACATTATCAAGGGGTAACTTTGATCTTTAAATATGGATTCCTACTCTTTAACTACACTACAAGAGTTAATTAACTAATGATCCAATTATTGAGCAGGGTTTGGGCTTGGTTCGTCCCGAAACACCGTCCGGAACTGGAAGTGGCACTAAAGGGTCCTCGTCTACTAAGTGTAAGTTCTACTAGCTCTCATAATCGAATACCTTATCATGCTTTAACATATGCGTATGAAGACGATAGTAATCTTTTCATATCTTACAGTGGGTTCTAAGGCAGCCACAAGGCAACAATCTGTGTGGATACTACGTTTGCGAGTTCCTCACGGTGTATGCAAGAAGAACTCTTACAGAGAAACTAAAAGTATGTGATATGTATATATAATACATCCATTTTATTTATTTATTTGTTGCTATTAACTAAATCTTATGTATATTAACACTTGTTTCTTTATAATGCAAATTGAAGGCTGAATGGTTGAAGCGACAAGTGATGGATAGCGTCCGGCTCAAAGGAATTCAAGAGACACTTGCTGGATTTTTTCTTGAAAAAGTGGTCAAACCTAAAGGCGAGCACTATTATGACTCGGCCGAACCACTCAAGCCAAATCAAGACGAACATCTGTATGATATTTAAGTGGCGAGAGCGGTTGTGACTTAAGTCAAGTAACAATGGATAATGATGTAAATTTTATGTGTGTGTATATTTATATAATATATATATATATATAATATAGCTCCATAATGCTTGAAACTAACTTATAAGTGTGTGAATACATGTATTAGCAGCGAATACATGTATTAATAGCAAAGAATACACATTTAAATACCTAATCTAATTGTAAAACCAAAACAAGCAAAACCCAAATCAGAAAAAAGACCTTTAGCCCCGGTTGGTAATACCAACCGGGACTAAAGGGCGGGACTCAAGCGTGCGTCCCAACCGGGACTAAAGGGTGCTTCGCCGTGTGGCCCCCTGACGCACTCTTGAGTCCCGCCCTTTAGTCCCGGTTGGTATTACCAACTGGGGATAAAGGTCAGGCTTTAGCCCTGGTTCTCTGAACCGGGACTAAAGGTGGGACATTTAGTCCCGAATCCTTAGTCACGGTTCAGAAACCGGGGCTAAAGGCCCTTATCGACTGGGGCTAAAGCCCTGTTCTGTTCAAAATTGAACCGGCAAGAAAAAGATGTACCTCATGACGTACCACTAGGGATGCAAATGAGCTAGACCGCGAACCTACATATTGGCTTAATTTTTGCGAGTTCAAGCAACTCAACAAATTAAGTAAGCCTATATGTGAGCTCACGGGTTGCCACTTGCATCCTTACATACCACCCTAGAATAATATAGCAATATTCAGCTTCATTATATGATTTCTGTGCTACAAAGGACGTACAATAGCTTGAGAAGAGAAGTGGATGGTGGTGACATATCTGATTGTTTGGTAAACTCTCTCTTTTTTTAACGCAAGTGAACTCTTACAGTAATCCTGTGGCGACTTTGTTACATTCACATATTAGTTATGTTAACAGCTTGAGTGGTGTAGTAAGTCTGTTCTCAGCAGTAACAACTGCAAAGTTTACTGTCCCTGAAACTTTTGAAGCATTTGAAAATGCACCACTATAGAAAGATTTAAGAAATTATCTTTGAATTCTGGAATGGATACATGCTTCAGAATTATGTTTGTTATTTCTACACTGAAGCCAACTGAAAATTTCTTTATCTTGTATATCCTGACATGTAAATTTTGAGTTAGATTTATAGTTCATTGGTTCCATGAAGCTGTTGTACGTATGTAGGTTTATACCATGCATTGACAAGGTCCCAAAATATAGTCAAGTGTCATCACTGCATGTTTTCTCATACCAGATCTGATAATATATTATTGTTTATATTTGAAATGAGGTCATCCTATATAGTATATACCATGTGTCCATTCATTTTTTCCAATTTTTCAATGGAATACATGCATATCTAAACTTATTTTGATTTTGACAAAAGTTTAGCAGTGCAGGTTTGGAGCTAGAGTTACATAGTAACGTACCTAAATTTCTGTGGATTATATTTTCTTTTGATTATTGCTATTATTTTCTTCACCATGTCAATGAAATATGATCTTCTATCATTGAATTGCGACACAAGGTTCGCTCTATAGCAAAACAAGATGAGGGCTATTTTTACACAGGCTGAAGTGGATGATGCACTTTATAAATTTGGTAACAAATGTTCAAAATCTTGGACCAATGATGAGAAGAGATAAGATAGTAAAGCTTTGACTCAAATTCAACTTCATCTCTCAAATAATATTTTGCTAGATTGTTTGTACGAGAAAACTACAACTACTCTATGGCACAAGTTAGAGTCAATTTGCATGTCTAAAGATTTGACGAGCAAGATGCATATTAAGATGAAGTTGTAAACGTACAAACTAAAAGAAGGTGGTTCTGTGCTAACCATCCTACAGTCTTCAAAGAGATCATTTTTTATCTAAAGGCTATGTAGGTAGATTATGATGATGAGAGTTTAGGTCTTATTCTTTTGTGCTCTTTGCCTAGTTCTTATGTGAACTTCAAAGATATACTCTTATATAGTTATGATACTCTAAATCTTGATGAAGTTTCCAAGGCATTGCATGCCAAGTAAAAGATGAACTTGATGGTATCTTTTGAAGGTTCTGCTTCCAATGAAGAAGTGCGTCTCTTTGTGGGAGGATAAGAAATAAATCCATAAATGGCAATAGAGGCAAAAGTTCTAATCGATACAAAGGCCGATCAAAATCTTGAAGTAAGGGAGATAAATGTTGCAAGTATTTCAAGAAAGACAATCACTTCATTGGTGAGTGTTAGAAATTAAAGAATAAAGAGAAGATCGAGAACTAATACATACAGAGAGAAAGGTAAATCCAACGATGAAGATAATACTTGTGTTGTTGTTTTGAAGGAACATAATTTTGTTGGTGATATGCTTGTTGCTTTTGCTAGATGTCCAAATAGTGGCGATGAATGGATTCTTGATACCGCTACTTTATTTCATATCTGCATTAATAGAGATTGTTTTATCACCTATGATTCTCTCCAAGGTGGAGGAAATTAGATTGGGTGATGATAGTCCACGTGATATTGTTGGCATTGGATTTATTCAAATTAAAATGCATAATGACATTGTCAGAAGTTTGACTGATGTGAGGCATATTCAAGAATCTGATTTCTCTTACTACTCTAGATAGTAAATTGTACAGACACTCCAGTAGAGATGGAGTTTTAAAGGTGTCAAAATATTCTCTTATTGTTACGAAAGGTGAATTAAAATTTCCAAATTTGTACTGTCTTTGTGGTACTACATTTATAGGTTATGTTGCTGTAATTTTTAATTCATCATCAAATTATGATGCCACTAATCTTTGGCATATGCGTCTTGGATATATCAGTGAGAAAGGCTTGCATGAATCGTGCAAGAGAGGTAGATCCAATAAACCCTACAATTTTATTATAAAATTTGTCTTAGTTTTATATGAAAGAGTTATGACTTTCTTTTGCAAAATAAGTGATACATAGATACGAACCGACAATGATAAGTATTGAAAAACTAACATGTTAGAATACTTAACATGATTAGCCCCTTAGGATCACTAGTCTAATAACATGAACACACTAATTCCCAGATTAATTAGCACATACCTCAATTAGTAGAAGGCCATCGCTAGATCTTAGGTACCTCCGGGATCATCCTCCTGCCTTTTGATGAAGCTGTAGAGGGCGTCGGTCTACAACCGATTGTAGTGCCTCCCTGATCGGTGGGTTAGAATGTGTGGGCATTCGTTAGAGTCTAAGAGAAACCTCTAGGAGCCACATGTTACTATCTTATAACACGACATCGGTTGGGACCGAGCCAGTAGGGAATGGTCAGCACCTTCGATCATGGTGCGTCTGTTAGGAGTGTTGGGCCCGTGGCCCTTAGGACTCAGTCATTAGATGACTTAGCTCGAGATCAACTCTAACATTCTCCCCCTTGATCAAATGGCTTAAAACATAAGTCCACTCTTAGTAGAAAAAGCATATAGAGGTAATGTGTTACAACAATTTGTAAAACGCCATTGTAACCTCAATACCTACAAGATATGTCAATCCACTTTGATAGGATAATCACTTAGGCATAATGGGATATGGCCCCCCCTGCAAGGATGAAGATTTAAAATTTTATGTGAACATGTGATCCATTAGTGTCATGCATATATCAATGATTTTCAGGGGTCCAATCCTGAATAATGTTTGCCAAATATTCCATTTACTAAAGATCAAGGGCTCATAATTACACCAACTATGCCACCGGGAGGCTCTCGACAAATCTCCCCTCAGCCGCTTTTGTTTATAAGTGATTATATTATTTCTATTATTACTAAAGTCACTTGCATGTGTTGTATATATACTTATCATCACACTATGTATGTAGATATGAGATGAACATGCTCAGAAACAGAAGGGACAATACTATCGGTTTTGTTGATCCATATATTGTATTCAAAGACCGAGTTACTCCCCTAGATAATTAGCGACCTCAAGCGGAGAGGAATCTCATGAGGTTCTTAGTTCACCAAAAGGACAAGAGAACGATGATACTCTTCCCGTATAACTTCAAGTGAGTGTACACATTTTGTTTTCCTTATTCGACTGATATATAGTTATTGAATTATGCCTTTGTATGCGTATAAACATGCAACTTTCATTGGATCTTGATGGTCATCTATTTGGACAATAGTCGGTTAATAATATTAGACTCGTTGGGAAAAGATCAAGACGATTATCAAGATATGATAGACATTATCCAGAGGTAACTTGATATCGATCACTCACCAATTTTTTTATTTCTCTCTTAATTCTCGAATGTTAATTAATGATCTAATTTTTTAAATTTTGTTGGCAAGTTTGGGCAAAATTCATTCAAGATCGTCGCAGTGATCGTAAAGTGCCACTGAACTTAGTTATAGCCCAAATAAGTACTACTAGCTCTAGCTATATATAGTTATCAAGAACCCAATAATGTGAGTGTGTTCACTGGATAACTAGATGTTTCTTTTTCTCGTAAAGTGGTGTTTACGGCATGAACCAGAGAACAATTTGTGCGGATGCTATGTTTGGGAGTTCCTCATGACTTTCATGAATAGAACTAAACTAGAGAAGCTTAAGGTATGTTTCACAATTCATTTGTTACTATTGTTGATATTCATAATCAATCCTATATATACTAATACATTTTCTTTACTTTGATTCATACTGAAGTCTGAATGGTTGGTGGAGTGGGTTCTAGCTCGGACAAGATCAATACAATTATCAAGACGATAGCGGGATTTCTTTTGGACGAAGTCATAAAACCCAATGGAGAGCAACTACTATGACCCCAGGGAAAAAAATCATACCCAACCAAGATAAAGATTAATTTCTATTGAATATCAATCAAGGACATCTACAAGTGTATTTATTGTGTATATAAATTGTTAGCTACTATATATACATATATATACATATGTATAGTTTGATACTATAATTGTGTTATTTACGTATGCTCAAAATATATACGCGTATATATATAGCAGCGTAGAATGCGCATTTGAAAACCTATTCTAAAACCATAATATATTATGAAATGAAATGAAAAGAAAACAAAAAAGAAAAACTCAAAATAAAATAAAAGGAACAAAAACCTTTTGTCCCAATTTCTAATAACAACCGAGACTTAATGTGCCATCACGATTGCTCATGAGGAAACACCCTCTAGTCCCGGTTTGTCTTTAGTCCCAGTTCTGAAACCGGGACTAAAGTTGTAGCCTTTAGTCTCGGAATCTTGGTCCCGGCTGGAAACCAGGACTAGAGGGGTTTCCCAACAGAGACTACAACCCTGTTCTGCACTAGTGGACTTGAATAGTCAAGCACACACCTACTCTATTTATGAACATCGCAAACACGTCGTCACAACACATGTCTATGACAAATAATGTGTCTATAATATTCCATCTAACTATATAGATGCATGTATAGAATACACGTATCTAGTTAATCAACCTGTTAACCGAGACACATATCATACAACATGCGTTTGTGATATGTTTTTTATATTCGGACACAAATGAGCATACCACATCTCTGATAAATTACAGATATGGGTTCCGGACACACACGTTTGTACTAACGAGTAATCACAGACGCGTGATTATCCCCGTCGACCCTATGCCTTTGGTGGGTGAAATAGTAGAGACGCATGTCAGACACGCGTCTGTGAACTGATATCACAAACACGGCTCAATCTGGCATCACTAGGTGGCGCTGTCTACTATTTGAGCCTTTTGTACATATTGACTACCCGTTTGAAACCCAACAGCGACGGGGCAACCCAAAAATAGAAAATTGTGAAGTGAGCTGCTGCCGAACAAACGTTCTACAGGTAGAACGGACGTTCGAGCGGCCTGCAACCCCTTCTCACCACACGGGACACACAGACACCCGTCCCGACACACACGGATACACACGGCCGTCTCCCCACCACGACACCCCCACCCCCTCCGCGCGGCTCTCCTCCTTCGACTGGATCCGCCGCCGCCGCCCAGCATGGTCGCCGTGCCCCCTCTGAAACAAAACAAAAAAACACCAGAAAACGTTAATAGAAAAACAATAAACCGATCTAATTTTGAAACATCAGAAAAACAACACTTGCAACATATATCTAATAGCACATGAAACATGCGTCTGTACCCCTAACAGAACACCAGATCTAAATTTGAAACATCCAAATGGAACATTTGTAACATACATACTGACACAGTTAAAACACCGAAAAACATACGTATGAAACACTTAAACAAACACATGACTCAGAGAGTAAAAAAAACAACAATAATAAAACAATTGAAACAAAACACAAATCTGAAACAAAAAGAAACAAGAAAAAAAGAAACAAATGATTTGATATAAAGAAACAAAACCAAAAACGAATTGAAACAAAGAGAAGAGATTTAATGAAACAAAAAAGATCAGATCCAGACCCAGGGAGAGTACAACTGAAACAATGTGGACAACGATTGAAACAAATTACTCAAGCATTTGAAACAATATTTTTGTAATATTGAAACAACAGATACAACAAAATGAAACAAAAAAATGATGATCGCGCTGTCAAGAGGGGGGGAAGCTGGGATTGAGGAGGAGGAGGATGAGGGGACAAGGGGAAGGACGAGGAAGGAGCACGCCTCGTGACCTACCTTGACGGAGCAACCCATAGGGGAAGGAAGAGGAACAGGGGAGGAGCGCGAGGGGGAAGGGATCCAGTGGATCCAGGCCGCTGCCACCGCCGCTGGATCCGGTGGATCCATGATCGTCGTCGTCGGATCCGGCGGATCCACGACCGTCGTCGTCGCTGGGCCATGGATCCGGCGGATCCACGGTCGCCGTCGTCGCTGCCGCCGTTGCAGCAGCCGCCGCATCCGCCATGGCAGCAGCAGCCGCATCCGCATCCGCAGTAGCCGCTGCAGCCGCTGCATCCGCCGTTGCACCAGATCGGAGGAGGGTGTGGGTGCAGGAGAGAGAGAGAGTGAGGAGAGAGTGGAAGGGGCATGCGGAAATGACGATGCGAGGGGCGCGGGGTGGATTTGGGGGGGAGTGGAGTACGCGCGGGCCACCGCCCCGGCCGGCCCAGTTGCGGTCCGACACGCATTCGACGCATGTCGAACGTCCGTCTCAAAGCATTACTGAATTGTGAAGCTTTCTCTCTTCACTCTTTGTTTCCTCGTATTACCCATATTTTGTATCTTGATCGACAAGATTCAACCAAAACAAATTAAACTTGTGTTCTTATTTGGAATATTAAATGTACTCCTACTTAATTAGCTTGTGGGTTTAGGCATCGAGAATCAATAACTCACCTACTAATTTTTGTACCTTAGTGTGAAAAAGTCTACTAGATATACGTGATCTAGCGATCTCGTCTCGTACCGTACGTACGTGTGATGAAAAATCTTCGTCTGAAGCTAGTGGACAATAGAGTAGTGATCCAAATGGTCGAGCAGTGATAAAAAGGCATTGTTTCGTCAAGCCTTGCTGACATCCTGTCTAGACCGTTGTTTCTCCATATCATACAAGTGCGCATCAAGTACCATGAAACATATTCCAAATTACAGCTCGGTGAATTTTTCTGCACGCTGATGTCGACGACTATTATATTGTTTCAGAGAAAATCAGGATGACCCATTCGATCTATATATACGTCGCTATATATTATTGAATATATGGAGAATGCATGGCCCCTGATTACGACAACCTAAGAAATTCTAGTGCGTTCTGTGCTGTACTTTATATTAATCAAATGACCAGCTGATGTTACAATGTTGGAGGCAAAGCACCAGCTTAATTATTGAAACTTACTCACCTATATTAGTTGATGTTTAGGACAGTATACGGTCTTCCAAATATAACTTTGACTGCTTATATTTTGAAAAATATTTATTAAAATATAATAAATGTATATTTTTATGAAAATATTTTTCAAGACAAATATATTGATATGATTTTCATTTTTCCAAAATGAATAACTTAAAAATTATTCATGATTTATATTTTCAATGTTTGGTTCAAACAACCTTGTCCAAAACATCTATTAATATGGGTGTTGTCGGTGTTTAAAATGACGGGTCTAGATAATCAACTAGTAAATTTCTAAGCGTGTCGGAGATCGGATGGTTGCGCTAGGAGGACACAGAGAGAATGTGGGGCCCGACATGGGCTACTGACTCGGGAGCGTCTTGGGCCTTGGTCCACCTTCCTTCCTGAGGAAGACTGCGCTTGTAGACACGCCGTCGGGGTTCTGTTCGTCCTTGGTGAAACTGTAGCCATGAGTCTTGTAACCGGGGACGTCCCTATTCCCTGATTAGGGCATGGGCGGGGATTGGCAGCACAGGGCCAGGCACCCTCGCGTTCCGTCGCACAGGGTCGAGTATACACTGATTCCTGTTTAAGCGTCTGGCGCATGCATGACGCAAGCATGGCGAGTGTCAATCGGCGGTTAGGCAGCACATGAGCTTGTACCTTAGGGGCTCAACAAATGTGAGCATAGCGGGTCGTGCCTGGAAGCCCCATCTCTAAGGACGAGTGGTATTGTGGACCTTTTGACTATAGGCTAAGGCGCCCTGGGTCGGCTTTGGCGACAAAGCCTTCGAGAGAGGGTGATGTCACGTATGACGTTACTCTGGCTCGGACGAGGCGGAGAAGCCTCCGAGGGGATGTTGTGGTAGGTGACGTCACTCTATCTCGGACGAGGCGGAGAGCCTCCGAAGGGGATGGCGTTGCCTTGGTCGGACGGGGCGGAGAGCCCCCGAGGGTGATGTCGTCACTCCCCTTCGGGCGGGGCGGAGAGCCCCCGAGGGTGATGTCGTCACTCCCCTTCGGGCGGGGCGGAGAGCCCCCGAGGGTGATGACGTCACCCTTGGTTGGACGTGGCGAAGATCCTTCTGAGTCGGAGGAAGGATTATAGGGTGATTTTGTTTTCGCGTAAGGATTATAGGGTGATTTTGTTTTCGCGTAAGGATTATAGGGTGATTTTGTTTTCGCGTAGTGCGGTGTTAGGGTACCCTATTCTCAGGTATCCGACAGGTGTGGACGGAGTATAACACATAATAATCAAAACAATGTAAATGTATATGTACATATATATGGTAGAGCGTAGCGTCTATGAAATTGGTGTCTGACTTTCAACTTTTTTTGTACTCATATTCTGCAAGATCATCTATCTCGATCTTTATGAATCTCCAATGCAGAACGATAGTTTAAATATATACTGAACACATCTATGAGACAGAAAACATTCTGAGCATATAAATAATGACTTTTGCTATTTATCTGTTTACAGATTTTTTGTGTCAGATTTCTATACGTTTTATTGTGTTTTATGATTTGTACTACATACTAGACTTTATAAAAAATCTGACAGATTTGATCACGTCAAAATATGTCAAGAAAATAACTATATACTCCCATAAATAATTTCAAATATCCCCAAATAGAACACCAATAAATGGATCACATGTTTAGAAGAAAAAAATTTAATTTCAGAGTTTTAATTTAAAATAAATTCTTTATGTATTTTACAGATATATCGAACCAGATCTTTATTATTTTGGAAATAGAAAGCCACGTTTGCAAACAAAATATTGGACCAATTTTTTTTGCTATCAATCAATAGTTGAAAGCCGTCTTGTTCTGACTACCCTGGTGTGGAAAATTAAACTTAAGCTCTTTTAATCCACCAATCTTCTAGGCAAAGTAGCCACACTAAGGACAAGACTTGGACAGAGGGAAATGAAGTTATGACTCACACGCTACTTCTAGTGCGTATGTACTAGTATAAACTAAGGAGCAGGCTGCAAGATATAGCATGTAGTCATCTTCCTTTGCACTGCGCTTATAGATTAGCTATATTCTTCTCAAACATTAAGCTATAGGACATGTCTTTCTCCCTGCTGTGTGCCATCTTCACTAGTGTCCTTTGCTTTGCAACCATTGCTGCCGGAGATGACAACCAATTTCTCTTCTCAGGATTTGCTGGAGCTAACATCATTCTTGATGGCGTAGCCACCATCACACCAGATGGTCTAGTAGATCTAACCAATGCTAATGAAAGGTTGAAAGGTCACATGTTCTACCCGACTGCTCTGCGCTTCCGCAAGTCTCCCAATTCCACGGTGCAATCTTTTTCTGTATCTTTTGCATTTGGCATCCACCCAAACTACCGACCCAGCCAAGGCTTAGCATTTTTCATTGCCAAGAGCATGAATTTCTCATCCGCCATTGATCTACAGTACTTTGGCATCTTCAACACTGACAACCAAGGAAACTTAAGCAACCACATCTTTGCTATTGAGATTGACACCCTCTTGAACAGTGAGTTAAGGGACATTGATGCCAACCATATTGGAATAGACATAAACAATGTCATTTCAAACGAGTCCCACACAGCTGGTTTCTATGATGACAATAATGGTCTCTTCAACCCCTTGAATCTCACTAGTGGTGAAGCAATGCTTGTTTGGATCGATTATAGTGAGGAAACTTCACAAATTGATGTGACCATGTCTTCATTGTATATTCCCAAACCAGGAAGGCCACTTATCTCAACCATCTACAACCTCTCAACAGTGATCACCGAGGTTGCATACCTTGGCTTCGCATCTGGAGCAGGCAAGGATAACACCAGACACTACATACTTGGGTGGAGCTTTGGTATGAACAATCCTGCGCCAACTATTGACATAAGAAAGCTGCCAAGGCTGCCTCGTGTTGGCCCAAAGCCTCAGTCAAAAGTCCTTGTGGTTGTTTTGCCGATTGCAACTGGAATTTTGGTTTTCTCTGTAGGGCTTACTATTTTTCTCCTCATACGAAGAAACAAGAAGTATGCCGAGCTACGAGAAGATTGGGAGATGGAGTTTGGGCCTCACCGGTTCTCCTACAAAGATCTGTATTATTCTACAGGAGGTTTCAAGACTAAGAATCTCTTGGGAGTTGGTGGATTTGGAAGAGTGTACAAAGGTCTGCTTAAAAAATCAAAGGTTGAAATAGCAGTAAAGAGGGTATCACATGAGTCAAAACAAGGCATGAAGGAATTTGTTGCAGAAATTGTTAGTATTGGCCGCCTTCGACATCGTAATATTGTGCATTTACTTGGTTATTGTCGGCGGAAAGGAGAACTCTTCTTGGTTTATGAGTACATGTCAAATGGAAGTCTGGACAAGTACTTGCGTAGTCAAGACGACAAGCCCACACTCAGCTGGCCCCAAAGGTTTCAGATAATCAAAGGAATAGCATCTGGGTTGCTATACCTGCATGACGAGTGGGAGAAGGTGGTTATCCATAGAGATATTAAGGCAAGTAACATACTCCTTGATAGTGAAATGAATGCGCGACTAGGTGATTTTGGTCTTGCTAGATTATATGATCATGGCCTTGATTCACAAACCACCCATGTGGTTGGCACCATAGGGTACTTAGCTCCTGAGCTAGCATGCACTAGAAAGGCAACCCCGCTTACAGATGTATTTTCCTTTGGTATATTCATTCTTGAGGTCGTCTGTGGACAGAGGCCGATAAGGAAAAATGCACAAGAAAAACAAGTCATGCTGGTTGATTGGGTGCTTGAGCATTGGCACAACAGAACGATCACTGACACAGTGGACACTGCACTACATGATGACTACAATGTTAGTGAGGCTTGCTTAGTGTTGAAGCTAGGATTGTTATGCTCGCACCCATTTGTGGATGCAAGGCCTACTATGAGACAGGTAATAAAATATCTTGAGGGAGATGCTGCATCACCGGAGCTAACGCCCACACATATGAACTTTGAGATGCTCGCCATGATGCAAAACGAAGGATTTGATCCATATATCATGTCATATCCTTCATCAATGACAAGTCATGGCTCAGTATCTGACATCTCAACTACCGGAAGATGAGTACGTGCCAAGCTAGAGAGTTCATTACTGAAGCTACTGATGAGAGAGTCCTCATATATACATGTTGTATGTCATGTATATATAAAGTAGGTAAAGTCCCATATTTTCTGGTGTGAAACATGGTGTTGATTTATGTAATAAACAGCTAGAGAGAAGTATAGGACTACTCTATGGCGGCCATATATAGAATACCTTATTGTGTGTGTGTGTGTGTATGGCCACCTAGGTTTACCAAAATGGTTGCACTTATTTATGGTATTGTGAATACATAAATATTTACGATGCATGAATTTTGTGTGTTTTGTTATATATAGGACAACTCTACCAGAGGGGATTCATTCCAAGTGAGCAAACCGACGTAAACAAGTGTGCAACCCTGTGGAAACCCACTCAAGATGGAGCATAGGTCCCACCTACTAGAGGGGATCATAGGGGCGCAACTGACCCTAGGTGTCGGTCGGGCGACATACCCAGGGTGGCCTCACCTTTCCGCCATCTCGTGTATGACTCCAAGATCTCTGCCCTTGATATTGAGGCAGTTTTGAGTCGGTTTATCCGACAGTGGACGAGAAAAGTGTTGTGGATCGATGACATTGCACTTGCTTGGCCCCTACTCCATCTCCCCCTATAAAAAGACTCCATGGGCTCTCCATAAAGGCACCCTTCAGGATAAAAATTATCAATTGAAGAGAAGAGTAGTCCTCTAGTAGGATCTATACCATGCATAATAGTGAACTAAAGAGTGATGGACGAGTTTGGAGGAAGTGTTGGCTTGTCAGTGCTACTTTTATGACGTGTACCGTGGAGGATCTGTGTTATCTTTGAGCCTACATTCGAGATAATTGTAGTAATTGATTTATGATTTAAAGTAGTTTTGAGCTTTACTGTTTATTAGGATCACAACTCGTTTGAGTGCTTTAACCCTACTAGCATAATCAAAGTAGTAATCAATAGTGTAAGCATGGTGCTTAGGCTTTTAGAAGCTTGTGGATGCACCCTGTATTTCCAGTTTGGTAGACTTGCTGGGGTGATAGCCTTAGAGATCCTCTATAGCCCTAACCCCATTTGTAGGCTTAGCAGGACCTGTGTTGTGACCGAAGAGGCATAGTTAGCTATACTCTTCTTTTTTAATGTTCCTTGGTGAACACTAGAATACAAGACTAACTTAAAGTTAGATGTTGAAAGCTTTAGAAGTCCTATCTACACTCCCTTTTATCCAAACCTTGTTGCTATCCCTTTTATGTCATATTGTAGATAATCTCGCACGTTGCCCTATGGATACGATACTTGGAAATACTCTAGGTGAAAAGCTACTTCGATATCCATGTGCTTATATATTTTTTTGTATTTACCCATAAGTGTCAACACTGGGAAGCAAACATTACTGTTTTGGGTGACCTTGCTTGCTCTAGCCACCATAGAACCTAAATCGCACTTGATGCGCCCCCATACCTGACATGCTAGCTATCGTGGGGTTATAGTAGCGACATACATTATTGTTTGTCGAGTGCCACTGAGTGTGTGTCTCTAGTGGCTCGGGCGGACTCAAGAATGCATAGGAACACCTATCGAACATAAGGACTTATCATGGTTTTGGTTATTGGGGCTCTACGTCTAACAACAAACGATCTTCATGTTCAAGAGCAGCTAAATTAGGGGGTTACACCATGAGTGTAAGAGATTTTGAAGGGGATCAATCGGTCCTAATCCAAGGCTCATCGGCAGTGACATGCCTTCCCTGTTGGAGGGGAAGAAGATGGCAGTTAGGAGGAGCTCTCACCACTCTTCTTGGGGTGGCTCAACTCTTAGTGTAGAGCATGGAGTTGTCTAGAGGACATTGTTTGATTGGGGATCACCTCCCCGGGCTCGAATCCAATCTCTATTTTGGCCTCCCCTCTTTAGGACCCGATCTCCCCTTATATATCGTGGTACATCAAGTACATAGCGGTTTGGGGGTTTTAGGGTATGGTCTACATGCACCGGAGTCTAGGAGGGTGTTGTTGCAGCATGGATGGACCTTGACGTTGTCATGAAGCCGAAGGAGCCCTAAGCGTTGTTCGGTTGCTATGCTCTGGCGTTCAAACAATTAGATATTGTCAGCTTGGACTGGCCTCCAGTAGGTGCACCTTCTGGAGGCTACATGGTGGTGAAGGCATATGGCTTGTGAGGCTGACGAGCAAGCCATTGGAGGGGCTTTCTCCCCTTGTATCACACCACATGCGTGAATTTATTGGAGAAGCGGATGACAATGTTGCTCCCGTTGGGTAGTGCTGAGGACCCCTGAGCCTTGGTGGCTTAGTGGAGTGTCCTCTAGCCCGACCTTTAGGTTGGGCAAGTGGCATGACCGAGGATCAGGCTTGGGCTGCCTATGATTGAGAGCATGGAACTCAGGGGAGCCTTCGGGCTTCAACCAGAGAATAAGGGCATGCTTGGGTCATGTCCGATCCTTTGGCTAGAAGGTGCATGCAAGCGCACCTAAGGGGTGTAGCCCCGAGCTCCCGAGCGATCCTAGAGGGATCGGTCGGTGGGTCGTTTGATCGGGAACCTGTTACCCCGAGACAACATATCCCTATATTATGATCACATCAATTAGCATTTTTAGCAAGGTCACCTAGATTGTTACATGGTTGATAACCAGAGGAGATGAGATGCTAAGGTTGCAGGGTTTGAGCCCTTATCACTATATCAATCTTAAACAAATCGATAGTCATCTCCACCTAACTGAAGATCTCGGAAACCACATCCGCATCACAATGGGTTCTTGTTTAATTTCTTGTAAGTCAAACTATATATATATGCTAGGTTTGGTCAAATTTAGTGGAAAAAAGAACAATGGTATCTACAACATCAAATTAGTATCATCAGGTACAATGGGATTTATATTTTCATAATCTATATGTTTGGAAGTTGTTAGTGTTAATATTGTTCTCTAAAAATTTGATCAAACCTAGGATATTTCACTATGCCAAAACACTAGAAAGAAGGTACCTAATTTAGAGACGCAGAAACAACACATCTCTCATCATAGACGCATCTTGACCAAATGTGTCTCTAAGGTGTTGGCTCTAGAAAAATAGATCTTCTAAGAGCACATGTCAAAAACCCGGCTCAAGAAAACGTGTATGTGACAACTGATTGAGGGACCCCAATAAATACTTTTATCTAACTTCTAGCTTATATAGTTGTTCCTGACTGGCCCAGATTAACTGGAAGGGTTGGTACATGTTCTGATTTTTCATTCTAGCGTTGAAAATTTCCGCTCATAATCAAACCGGAATGACTCATTCTAGCTAAGATCTAGAGCTCAGTGACAATGATGCATAGCACAAATAATTAACACCTATAGTTACCGCAAATGACGGTAGTCCCTGGTCCTCGAAAGTCATACTTCTATGTTCTATCAATCCGTGTTTGACTTGATGGACAAGGAGTCCGTAAATAAACAAAACGTGAAGACGACGCTAATGTAAATATCAAAGCCGATCTCAAGATATTGACATTGGGTCCAGTGATCTGATGCATATAGCACAAATAATTACCCGAGATGACGGGTAGTCTGGACTCCTGGTTCCCGATAGTCATACTCAATTGATCTGTGCTTGACTAGATGGACAAAAAGATCGGTAAATACAATTATTTGTGGACTCCAGCGTACGTAACGTGAAGAAAACGGTAACGTAAATATCAAAGTCTCATGATACTGACGTAAACTTTGTAACATCTATACGTAGCATAGATGTTGGCACAGTGTGCACTCATGTTCTCATTGTCGTATTCAGTCATGGTGAAGGAAAACCGCTGTAACCTGCAATCTTTTGCGTGAGAAGAATCTTATTAATGAACAACCAAGATCTCCACCGATAGTTTTACTGCTCCACAGTGACCCAGATGAAGTCGCAAAGCGTTGATACATGTTCTGTTTTCCACGAGACGTCACAAATGTGGACCCAATGCAAATATACCAAAAGAAAAATTAATCTTGGAAAAACCCACTAGACACACGTCACAAAGTCACATAATTTTTCAAGCTGGCGCGATCACACAGGGGCTCAAACGCACGCCTACAGCCTGGCACGTTTCTCCTTCAATAACTTCACGCATATGTCACTTGAGTCTATATATATTAGATATGTTTTCTCCTCGTATTACGTTTATCCGATTTTAAAATGAGTATGTAGCACCCTAAACAAATTTTAAATAAAAATGTGTTCAACTATAAAGATGTAGATGTCGTCGAGATCTATGACTGTGGTTTTAGTCATTTGTCCATATTAGGTCATTTGAAAAAAAAAATCGAATTTCAAATATGAGAAATTCAAACGTAATTTTTCTTGTGTAGATGATTTCAAATAAAAAGTTATCAGCTATAAAGTTGTTCAACTTTTTAAGATCTAAAACTTTTATTTTGGTAGTTTCTCCCATCTAAGATCATTTGAAAAATTCATATTTTGCTGAATAGCTTCTATTTTAGAGGTGGCTCTATTTTCAGTTGCCTTTGAAAATTGATTTTTAGAGGTGGCACTAGATTTACCCAACTCTGTAAATTGATTGAGACTCTAAAAATAGAGCTGCTTCTAGAGATAGGACAATCGTTTCTTCAAATGTATTTTTAGAGACGGCTTGATTCAAACCTATTTGTAGGCGTCTATAGACTACGGCACCTCTGTTAAGAAAAGGAGACTCAATAAAAACCAAATCAGTTGGACGGTAGTCCAGGTTTCAGAGACCTCTATTAAGAAAAGGGGACTCGCGAAAAATCAAATCAGTGGACGGTCCAGGTTATCTCTAGGGCTCTAGTGGCATATCAATCGGTCAGTGCATGACTTATGGTCAGGACGATGGTAAATTCAAATACAGAAATACTACTACGTACTAGTGGAAAATGGGCGCTTTATAGTGAAATATATCCAACGGAGTTGAAGACATCAACTTGACTCAAGTGTTTGTATTTTCTTTGGTTCATTTCAAAATTTTGTGACATTATTTATGGTTTCTTTCAATAATAGCGAGACATTTGTGTTAAGATGATCATATGAATAAGGTATAAGTACGTGTTTATAGAGATGATTATAAATACATAAATATAAGAGTCTCTGTCTGTACTATGAATGGTAGGGGGAAAAAATCCAAATATGCGTGGACTATGAACGAAACGTGAAGCTGGGCAAAGTTAACGTAAATATCAAGTACGTGTTATGATATTAACAGAAATTTAATCTGTGCTTAGCTTTTGGCGGCTATTGTATGGAGCTTGCGTGGAAAACAGGGACCTCTAGTGGGACAATAAGTTTTTAAGACGTCAGGCGTTTAATCTAGATAATGCAAGACGAGAAGTGTTACTGGTGCGATATTATATATTCTGATAAGATGGTAACATCGTAGACATCGACCTCAACAGGACAGTTGTCTATCCGGGCTGCTCTGATTTTTCCAAGCTTCGTCTAAATTTTGGTTGACTGACAGAGGAAATAGAGATTACAGTCTTCAAATTTTCCCTAAAATTTTCATTTCAAACTTTTTCATTTGGATTTATTTAGTGTATTAAATATTCATTACAATATTTGTGAATTTTGTGAAACGTTTAAATGCATTTTCTATTTTTTTTGGCCCCATTGCAAATTTTGTGAAACAGTTTCTAGAACCGGCAAATTTTGGCTAATCTCTAGAAATCGGCCTTACCAGAAGCAGCTGGATTTTGGCCGTCTTTGTAAAATCTATCTTTAAAGACGGTTGGATGGCTGTCTCTAGAGGCACACAATAGAGGAGGATAATAAAGAAGCTGCCTCTACATTTCAACTCTAAATTCTTTTCATTAATAATGCATGTTTTAACTTCCGAAAAGACCCTATGCTTAGCATTGCCTATGCTTTTCGAGAGGGCCGCATATTGAAAACCATGTACTCCCTCCGTATCCTAATTAGAGGACGTTTTGGACTGCGACACGGTCTCCCAAACACAACTTTGACCTCTTTTTTTTATAAAAATATTTATGTAATAATGATATATGTATACTTTTATGAAAGTATTTTTTAAGACAAATCTATTCATATAATTTTCACATTTGGAATCTCAACAACTTAAAAGTTATTGATGATTTATATTCTCAATGTTTGACTCAAAGCTTGTCCAAAACGCCATCTAATTATGATACGGATGTCATACGTGACACCGGATACTTTGACTGTGATGTCGTACGTGTTGCGTGTAATTGAAATCCATCTCTTGCTTGACCTTTCCTATATGTTAGGGAATAATCAAACAAGATCGCACACGAGACACAGATTTTACGTGGAAAACTCTTGCGGGAAAAACCACGGGCGCCAACCGGCGATCTTCACTATATGAGGAGAGTGTTTACAGAACGTAGGGAATACAATGAGTCGTCAGCTCTTCCCGTGCGGCTTACAAGATGTATTTATAGGACGGACTGACTGCAGTCCAACACGGAAACAAATCCGCTAATAAACATAACCCGAACCATGGGCCCTCCAGGCGTCCCCACAAGACTCACGTTATAATTCGGATCATATAGTTCTGGAGATGATAGTTCTGTTCATACGCTCAGCTACACCATTCTGTTGAGGCGTATAAGGAATAGTGTAGTGCCTAAAAATTCCTTGAGACTTGTAATATGCATTAAATTCATGAGAACAGAATTCCATCCCATTATCAGTGCGAAGCTTTTTAACTTTCTTCTCAGTTTGATTTTCAATCATAACCTTCCACTCTTTAAATGCTGAAAATGCTTCTGATTTATACTTCAAGAAATAAGGCCATACCTTATGAGAATAATCATCAATGATCGTCAACATATAACGTGAACCACCATTAGAAGGCTTGCGAGATGGTCCCCATAAATCAGAATGCACATAATCAAGAATACCTTTACTTTTATGAGTAGAGGTATTGAAAGACACCCTTTTGTGTTTGTCAAAAATACAATGCTCACAAAATTTCAACTTACTGATGCTATGTTGATCAAGAAAACCTCTCTTGCACAATTCATGCAAGCCTTTCTCACTCATATGTCCAAGACGCATATGCCAGAGATTTGTAGCATCAGAATTAGATGATAAATCAGAAATTACAGCAGCATCACCTGTAATTGTAGTACCACGAAGACGGTACAAATTTGGAGATGTCAATTCACCTTTCATCACAATAAGAGAACCCTTTGACACCTTCAAAACTCCATCTCCACCGGAGTACTTGTACCCTTTACTATCAAGAGTACTCAGAGAAATAAGATTCTTGCTCATAGCTGGAACATGCCTCACATTAGTAAGAGTTCTGACAATGCCATCATGCATCTTGATCTGAATAGATCCAATGCCAACAATATTACATGGACTGTCATCACCCAACCTGACAGAACCTCCACCTTGGTGAGAATTATAGGTGACAAACCAATCTCTATTAATGCATATATGAAATGAAGCAGCAGAATCAAAAATCCATTCATCACCACTATTAGCACATCTAGCAAAAGCAACAAGCGTATCACCATCAGAATAATCTGCCTTAGAAGCAGCAACAGAAGCATTACCTTCATAATTGGATTTACCTTTCTCTTTATATGCGTCAGCTCTCTTTTCTTTATTCTTCAATTTATAACAATCATCGATAAAGTGATTATCCTTCTTGCAATACTTGTAAAATTTATCTCCCTTACTTCGAGATTTCGATCGGCCTCTATAACCATTGAAACTTTTGCCTCTATTGCCACTCTTGGATTTATTTTCTATCCTCCCACGAACAGACAACGCTTCCCCATTGGAAGCAGAACCTTCAAAAGACACCATCAATTTCATCTTTTCCTTGGCATGCAACGCCTCAGAAACCTCATCAAGCGTTAGAGTATCATGACTATATAACAGTGTATCTCTGAAGTTTGCATAAGAACTAGGCAAAGAGCACAAAAGAATAAGACCCAAATCCTCATCATCATATTTTACCTTCATAGCTTTTAGATCAGAAACGATCTCCTTGAAGGTCGTAAGATGGCTAATCACAGAACCACCTTCTTGCAGCTTGTGCGTATACAACTTCATCTTCATGTGCATTTTGCTTGGCAAATCCTTAGACATGCAAATTGACTCTAACTTGAGCCATAGAGCAACTGCAGTTTTCTCCTACAGATAATCTTGCAAAATATTATTTGAAAGATGAAGCTGAATTTGAGTCAAGGCCTTATGATCTTTTCTTATCTCATCAGCAGTCCAAGACTTTGAATTCTTGTTACCAAATTTATCAAGAGCATCATTCACGTCAGCCTGCGTAAGAATTGCTCTCATCTTAACTTGTCATAGAGCAAACCTTGTATTACGATCCAGAGGTGGAAGATCATACTTCACCGTAGACATGGTGAAGAAATCACAACAATAACCAGAAGAAAATAATCTGCAGAAAATTAGGTGTAACCCTAGCAAAAAACCTACAGCCTGGTACACGATCTGTGTACGAAAAGCAATAACAGTCTTAAACAGATCTTCTGGTACGAATTATGTGTGCACGTAGCACAGATTTAATGGATTGCTTTTGATCTCCTCGATCCACGTGAACAATAAAGGAGCAACAGCAGATTTCTTTCTCTGCCAACGCAGAACAGCAGCAGCCTCCTTGAGCCACGAACGCAAATTTCTTTTCTCCCTGCGCTAGGAACGGCACAGCAGGAGCAGACTCGCCGAGACTGCAGGGGCTAGACAGCAGCGGATTGAATTCACACAGCCTCCGGACAGGAACAGTACTTATCTGAAACAACGGTGGTTTCGACGATGCACGATTCCACGAACAGCATCGAGTCCGTCTCGGACGACGACTGAAGAAGCTTGCTTTGCAATGAAAATCCGACTCTGCAACGGTTGACTCGCTGATTTGACACAGCTCGGAAGGAAACACCGAGGAGAAAACTTTTTTATCGGCGGTAGCGGCGGCGGCGTAGAACAGGGAATAAAAACCCTAATCTTTTTTTTTCAATCTAATCTCGTGTCAGGCTCTAGATATCACTTGTTAGGGAATAATCAAACAAGATCGCACACGAGACACATATTTTACGTTGAAAACCCTTGCGGGAAAAACCACGGGCGCCAACCGGCGATCTTCACTATATGAGGAGAGTGTTTATAGAACGCAGGGAATACAATGAGTCGTCAGCTCTTCCCGTGTGGCTTAGAAGATGTATTTATAGGACGGACTGACTGTAATCCAACACGGAAACAAATCCGCTGATAAACATAACCCGAACCATGGGCCCTCCAGACGTCCCCACAAGACTCACGTTATAATTCGGATCATATTCCAACACTATAAATCCGTGGTCACAACAACCACATCTACAACTACAACGGTGTGTTTCTTACCGAGTCATAAGAATACCTCTTCCTTCTTTGCTCGTCGAGTTACAAGTTACCGTCATGCTCGACCAGTGGAGCACACGTTTCGTCTTGTGACTTCTCCTCTCCCTCGGCTCTAGCCTTGCAGCCACCAATGAGTCTCAGATGCAATTTTCCTACTCAGGGTTTGGAGGTGCTAACCTCTCCCTGGACGGAGTTGCTGCTGTAAGAACAGATGGCCTTCTTCAACTGACAAACAGCACCGATGTTAAAGGTTATGCATTCTACCCGACTCCTCTGAATTTTCGCGAGTCACCAAATAGCATGGTGCAGTCCTTCTCCGTCTCCTTGGTGTTTGGTATCCAATCTGACTTCACCGATGTAAGCGTCGATGGAATGGCTTTCTTTGTTGCTCCCAGCAAGAACTTTTCGAGTGCCTTTGCAAATCACTTCCTAGGCCTCTTCAATGACCAGACCGATGGGAGCACTAGCAACCACATCTTTGCTGTTGAACTAGACACTTTCCAAAACAGTGAGCTCAAAGACATCGACAATAACCATGTTGGCTTTGACATCAACAGTCTAGTCTCAATAGAAGCCAAGTCTGCTGGATTCTATGATGACCAGACTGGTAAATTCACAAATATGACACTGAGTAGTGGTGAGCCAATGCAATTATGGATCGACTACGATTCAGAGACCTTGCAGATCAAGGCAACCTTAGCTCCCCTCAATGTAACAAGCAGACCTCTGAAACCACTGCTTGTTTCCACCTTTAACCTCTCTCTAGTGTGCTAATGGAACGATCATACATTGGCTTATCAGGTGCCACTGGACCGCTCAATACACTATACTATGTTCTTGGCTGGAGCTTTGGTATGAACAGTCCTGCTCCTGCAATCAACATCACCAATTTGCCAAAGCTCCCTCAAGGCCATCGCAAGGGTCGGTCTATAGTGTTGGAGATCATCCTTCCAATTGCCACTGGGTTTTTTGTCCTAGCAGTAGGTACAGCCATAGTTATTCTCTTACGAAGGCGATTACTGTATGCTGAGCTGCGGGAAGATTGGGAGGCAGAATTTGGACCACATAGGTTCTCATACAGAGATTTGTATCAAGCTACTGATGGATTCAAGAACAAGAATCTCCTGGGCATCGGAGGATTTGGCAGAGTATACAAAGGTGTTCTGCCAAAGTCAAAATTCGATGTAGCTGTGAAGAAGGTGTCGCATGAGTCAAGACAAGGAATGAAGGAGTTCATCACTGAGGTTGTTACTATTGGTCGCCTTCGGCACCGCAATCTCGTGCAGCTTCTTGGCTACTGTCGGCGTAAAGATGAACTCATTCTTGTATATGACTACATGGAAAATGGTAGCCTCGATACATATCTGTATTCTCAGGATGGAAAGCCTGTGCTAGATTGGACCCAAAAGTTTTGTATCATTAAAGGAATCGCTAGTGGCTTATTTTATCTACATGAGAAGTGGGAGAAAGTTGTCATCCACAGAGATATTAAGGCAAGCAATGTGCTTCTTGATAATGAAATGAATGGAAGACTGGGTGATTTCGGCTTAGCAAGGTTATATGATCATGGTACTGATCTACAGACCACGCATGTGGTTGGAACCATGGGCTACCTTGCCCCCGAGCTGTTACGTACCGGAAAGTCATCTCCTCTAACTGATGTGTTCGCCTTTGGTGCATTCCTTCTTGAGGTAACTTGTGGGCAAAGACCAATCAAGCAACATGCTACTGAAGATGAGCATTTTTTGCTAGTCGACTGGGTACTTGAGCACTGGCACAGTGGTTCGCTGTTGCAAACAGTGGACAGAAAACTCCAAGGAGGTAGCTACAACGAGGATGAGGTCAACTTGGTGCTGAAACTGGCTCTCTTGTGTTTGCATCCATTATCTACGGCAAGGCCTAGCATGAGACAAGTGATGGAGTATCTTGATGGTGAGATGCCACTACCAGACATAGCACCAACACATTTAAGCACCAGCTTGCTATCCATGATGCAACACAATGGATTCACTCCATCAATCCTCTCCTATCCTGATCTAACGACCACTGTTGGCACATTCTCTGGTTTGTCAGGAGGAAGATGAAGATGATTCTGTTCCATATGTGTATGTACACCTATGACTACTTATATAATTCAAAATATACTAGTCAGTAGTGTAACTTAATTATTTGATGAACAAACTCCACGCGAATTACTCTGTTATCCTTATATATGATCAATGTTGGATTGCTTTTTGTTGTGTTACATTAGTGAAATTTTGTTGTGTAAATTTTATCCAGTAGTTGTTGTCATGGGCCAGCCCTATTCCAGGCAACGACGCGCCAGGGTCGTGCGCGTGCGGGACGAGTCCCTGGCCGCGGGGATGCGCGGGGCGAGCGCCAGCGCGAGAGTCGCGCGGAGCACGGGCTCCTCAAGCGCGAGGCGAGCGGGCGCGGGCGGGGACGTGTTGGTCGCGGATCCTGCGAGCGGCCGGAAGGACGAGTCCAATCAGGACTAGCTATCTATCTTAGTTTCCTATCTTTAGTTTAGTTAGTTTCTATTTCTAATTACTAGATTTTAATTAGGAGCTTTGTTGCTCCGTGCGTGGCCTCTGGCCATATAAATAACTGCTGCACGCAGACCTTTAGGGATTAAGAAATAAATATATTATCAAATCAATCTATCTCCTCCAACCGTGCTCTCAAGCCTAAGAAGCAGAGGGGTATAACCTCGCCTTAGAAGACGGATCACGGCTACGAACTACGTAGCCAAGGTCCGACGCCCTTGACAGTTATGGTGTGATTCATGTAATAATATATGTGGTATGATTCCTTTTTCTAAGGGATGAAGCCGAATATCTTTCTATTACCTAAAAAATATAAAATGCTATAAATTGTGAAATAATCTATGTGCTTTAACATTTCCTCAGTGGACAGTAAAATATTAGAGTATACGAGTCCTATTGAAACTTTCAAGATTGAGAGAGGTGGTGAATTAGGTCTATAGAAACTCAAACTAGAGCTCATTTCAGACCACATTAGAAAACAGTAAAATAATTAAGTTAGCAAAATATCGACTTATATTTTCTCATGTTGTACTTACACAAAAAAAGAGTTTTGCAAACTTGAGCTAAACCTGTCAGATAGTTTCTACTAACCTAGGAAAGGTAAATGTCAGACAAAAACAAACACAAAGCAAAATATTAAATAGTAAGTAAAATATGAAGTAAAGAAAGGCAAACATCTGAGAAAACAAAGATTTTACCCACGGTATTGGTTGCTAAAACATAACTCTTAGTTCACACTGGAGCTCCACCAAGCACTATAAAAAAACTTTTATAAAACATTTCTAAAATAGGCTCCGAAGCGGTTGAGTCGGTTGCATGCCTCAATTAATTGTGGCAGGGTACCTGGTCCAGCAACCGCCTCGGTTAAAAATTAACTTAGGCAGACAACATAATCAAACTGCTTAAATTAATATATTAACCGAGGTGGTTAATGGGCATTAACCGAGACGGTTGCTTTATAGTGCCCGCCTCGATTATTAAGTTTGAAATAAATGAAGTATTACTTTCTAAAATTTTCAAACATCCTTGGATGAAGAAATGATCAAAATAAAAAGTTGTAGATCCCAAAAAAGTTATAGAACTTTGTAATTGATAAGTTTTTCATTCAAAATCATTTTATCAAAGAAAACTACGTTTGAACTTGTCATATTTAATATTTGAATTAGAGAAACAACCTAAACGAAAGTTGTAGATCACAAAAATTTAAACAACTTTATAGTTGACAAATTTTTCATTTGAAAACATCTATCTAAAAATATTTACGTGTATATAGCTGGTACATTTGAAATTTAAATTTTGCGAACGACATGAGAGGGAGAACATTGAATTAATGTTTCAAGAGCATTAGTAGGTAACAAACTGACTGAGTGGCAGCACTTAGTAGCAAGAATATATTGCGAACACTGAATTACAAGCACGGAGAGATATCTTTTTTTTACTCGCCTAAAAATAATGGTTCCTTTCAGATAAGTGTTAATTAGAAATCTATACAGAGTGGGTTTTCTAAAATCAGCAGCGGAGCCGTGATTTCAACATTGGTATTCCCACGTAATCGTTGCTGCTCTATTACACAAAGCCCTCAAACCGACTAACGTGTTTTTGTTTCTTCATTTTGAAAACAAATACTCACTGTAATAATCGTACACACTAGGAAACCGCGGGGTTGCACTCAGCAACTAATTTGTCGAGTGCCGCACTCCGCAGACCGGCAACTAATTTAGTTGCCGAGTGTCAGAGTGTTCAGTTGCCGAGTGTTATTTTATTTGTCGATTGCCGGGTCAAGCACTCGGCAATTAAAATTAGACCGTCAACATTGACGGACTAGTTGCCGAGTGTCAGGTGGCTGGCACTCAGCAACTAATTTTTTTTATTTTTTCTGCCAAAATTTAGTTGCCGAGTGTCAGGTGGCTGGCACTCGGCAATTAAATAATTAGTTGCTAAGTGCCAGCCACCTGGCACTCGGCAACTAATTTTTTTTATTAATAATTAGTTGCCGAGTGCAATGGCATTTTTAGGCTCTCTATTTCAAAGAGTTGCCGAGTGCAATGACAATTGCACCCGGCAACTAATTTTGTTGTCTAGTGTGGCACTCGGCAAATAAAAAAAATTGCTATTGTTTTTGTTTTTTTATTTCCAACAATACAGAGACAAAAATAGACAGAAATATATTACATTCACCGTTCAAATCACATATACATCACATCCACCATTCAAATCACATATATATATCCTCACATCCATCATTCACAATCCATCATACACATATAACAT
The DNA here is from genome assembly GCA_022036555.1 of Microstegium vimineum. Classification (NCBI taxonomy): domain Eukaryota; kingdom Viridiplantae; phylum Streptophyta; class Magnoliopsida; order Poales; family Poaceae; genus Microstegium; species Microstegium vimineum. Next base: position 10,792,289 of record CM039135.1, on the reverse strand, counting down.
CACAAACATCCATCACAAACGTCCATAAGTCCATAATACATCACATACACATATAGAGTCCATAGATCCATCACATAGAGTCCATAATCCATCACATAACTATGAATATGTCACAAGTCTAAGTCGAACATAAGTTCATGTCTAATACAAGTCTGAGGGGCATGAAAATAGACAAAGGACAAGTACCTACTGTCATCCTGACCAGTCGGGCCGTGAAGAAGAGTCATCTGGCAACACGGGCTGTGGAGGAGTGTCAGTTGGCCACCCCTGCTGTGGAGAGGGACCACCACCTTGAACCGTCGGGTTCGAACTCATAGACACTTGCCGCACAAAGAAGAAGTCAATTAATGAGTATCTGCAGGAAATTCTCATAAGTGCTAGGAATAAACTACCAGACATACTTACCGAAGTCCCGAAAACAGAAGGTTGTGGAGGAGGAGCCACAACCACAATTAGGCCGAGAAGCGACTCGGGCACGACCACACATGGAATTGAACTAAGGCTGGCCATGAAGCTGAACATGTCCCGCAGCCTCTGCTCCTCGGCCGTCCTATGGCTTGTACAACCTCTCTCTCCAACCGCTGGGCCTCCTCTGCCGCCGCCTGCGCCACCTCCAACCTCCGCATGTTGGCCTGCTCACAGGCCACCCACAATGTTTAAACAATGCAAATGCAAGATAGATGTGTAAAAGCAATGAACGAGTACTAACCGCAAGATCCAAGATCTGCTGCTGTGAGCTCAGTTGTCGAGGGCGTATGGGGAGGGACGAGCTTGTGCTCCTTGCCCGAAGGTCCGCAAGGTTGGGAACAGAGGCGGAGTCGAGCGCGTTGTTCGCCATCCAATAGCGGTTGTGCTGCTTCCCTCCTCCTAGCCTCATCACGATCTCTGCGTCCAGGGGCTCGGTGGCCGGATCGAAGGCTTCCCCATGCTGTTGGCGAGCCGCCGAGATCGGGGTTGGTGTACAGCTCGGGCCCGTGCGCTGGGTTGTAGGTGTTGGCGGGGTTCGTCGCCTTGCCCTTGTGTGCCAGGCTGAACGCCATGAAGTCGTTACACTCCTGGCCTTGGTGCGACCCGGACTGCGAGGAAAATATAAAGATGATTAGAAGTAATGAGAATTGAGAGATGTAATAAAAAATAAAGATGAAAAGACAAAGAAGATTACCCAGTTCGAAGCGTACTGGGAGAGGCTCTGGTTGCCCTTGTGGTGTGGGGTCCCAGTCATCTACAGGCGATAGTCACGACGGATCGCACTCTTCTCCATCCACTCGGGCGAGAGTCACCTGTCCACAATACCGCCCTAGTAGAGGGGGTGCCTGGCGCACCAATCAAGACATCGCTGCATGTCATCAAGTTATTGATACGTCAGAAGATACCAATCATGTAGGGTGGTAGTATTGATGTTTCATACTTACCAACTCGTACTGCTCCCTGGTAAGCGTCATGGTCCTGGCCTGGCTCTTCGACACTTTCTCGCCAAGGACATCGTGGTGGTGGTTGATAATGCACTGGAGCCGCGTCTCGTGGTAGAGGTGTCCAAGTCAAGCCTTGCAGACCTTGTCCTGCACTTGCGCCATCTTTTCCTCGTGCCCTGGCTCGCACGTGAAGAAGTCCTGCATACAAACATCATGTATCGTTTCATTATATGAAGAAAGGCTAATGAATGCATTTGGTTTGACAAATTTAGTGCGATGAAGACTCACCCAGAACTTGGCCTTGATCCACCCCGCAACGGATTCGTGGTCGCTGTCCTCAACGGCGTAGAAGTGGACCCACGTCCAGGGCGGATGCGTCACCCCATTGAACTCGACCAGTCCAGGTTAGTGCTGTGGAATTAGAAGACCAAGGATGCTATTGATTTGACGGCCCTTCTGTCCGGACACAACTACCCAGTTGCTGCAAGAGTCATTAACAAAACATGTTAGTCTGTAGTTCGATTTTCAATACTTCATATGAAATAGTACTGAAATAATACTTACTCATCGCCCGAGGGTCGAATCACCGGGTGGTGGGGAGCTAGGATCGGGCGCTGAGGGAGCCTCGCGGGCCCACGCAACCAGACTGTCGACGAGGAGGTAGAGCCCTCTCCTACCTCCTGCTCTAGGGCGTCACCGCCGCCTGTGTGGAGCCCGGCCGCCTGGTCGTCCTCGTCCATGGCCTGGTGGTCCTGCTCCACCACCGTGTGGGAGCCGACTCCACAGTAAGCCTCGCACCCCCTCTGCCACGGCCACCCCGGCCGCGGGGTCAGCCGCGAGGTCTCCACCGCGGGCGCCGCGGGCTCCGTGGCAGAAGCGGGCGTCGTCGTGTAGAGGTCGTTGAGTGAACGACGTGTAGCCCTTCCGCTAGGCATTTTGTCGAGTGCCTGCAATTTCAATGAGTAAACCAATTAGCACAATTAATTACAAATACGTATAAAGAGATGCAAAATGAACCAAACATAGTTGCAATAATAATAATAATATATTATTACATGAATTAGAAATATTCTTCATAATCGGTAGTTGTTGGATCATAGGTGTCGTCATCACTATCATATTGCACCTCTTCTACCTCTTCGACACCTCCATCGTTATCATCATTGCCAATGCCTAAGTGTAACCGCTCAAACATTTCTAAGTCTTCCACATCTTGCACCTCTTCTCCGTCGTCCTCATCTCCATCGTCCCGATCAATGTCATTGCCAACTTCCATGCCCATCAGCGAAAACATGTCTATGTCAAACCTCCCTTCTAGCCCCTCTGATTGATAGAATTGTTGCGTGCGTCTGGACCCTCTGCAGAGATCCCTGTGAAGGGGAAAACGGCTAGTTTGTTTGGCTAGCCTATAAATAGCTCATGGCCGGCCCTTGGGGCTAGCAGAGCACCTTGGGCATTTGTTGCCTCTAGCATGCTTGGTTTGGGAGTCCTCTAACTCACTCATACTTCGATAGTGTTCATCCGATTGAGTGAGAGAGCAATTTCTAGTGCGTTGCTTTGAGAGATTGCATCGTGTGGCACTAGGTGATCGTGTTGCAAGCCGGAGTGCTTGTTACTATTGGAGGGTGCCACCTCCTAGACGGCTTGGTGGCTTGAGGCTCCATCGAAGCGCGCAAGAAGATTGTGCGGCGCTCCGGAGAAGTGCTTGTGAGGGGTATTGTGCTCGCCCTGCGGGAGATCGCGAAGAGCAACTCTAGTTGAAGGTATCGTTGAGTGCCCTCATCTTGTGTTGGTTAGGCAGCAACCCTTGAGGGGGTTAGGCAGTGAGGCCTGTAAAAAGTCGTAAACCTCCAAGTGACTGAGCCGATACAACGGGGACTAGCTTGGTGGCGACCAAGTGAACCTCGGGAGAAAAATCACCGTGTCAACCTTGTGTACATCTTCTCGGTGTTTGCATTCTCCAAATCACTAGCTTGTATTTACTTATTCATACTTGTACTAGTGTTTAGTTGTTGCTCTTGTAACTAATTTAGCTTGTGTGGCTAGCTTAGTTACCTTCTAGCTTGGGTAGCTTAGAAGTAAGATCTTGAGTGACTAATTGGCTTGTGTAGCCTTGTTAGTCACATTGCTTAGTTTGTGTAGCTAAGTAAGTTGAGCTCTCTAGTTAGGCTTGTGTAGCCTTTCTATTGAGTGTTGCTAGTGAGCTTAGGTGCTTTGTGCTTTGCTTACTAGTATGTGTAGGAGCTCCCGGTGTGCTTAGAGTACTAGTTGCTTAGGTTTGTGTGACCTTGCAACCTAGACTTGTTTAGGTGAGCCTCCTAGCTTGGCACCTTAGTTAGCATAATAGACATATTTGCTAGGTGCTAGAGTTATAGATAGAGGGGTGTAGTCTTGGCTAGACCGATAGTTTTAATTCCGCAATAGATTCGGTTAGCCGGAGCGCTTAGATTTTAGAAAAGACTATTCACCCCCCCCCCCTCTAGTCCGCCATCTCGACCCTACAAGAGGGAGGTCTAAGCCTCTATTTATAGTGGGAGATGGAGTAGGGGCTACTCTAGTGCCACGTCATCGATCCAGGGGGCTTCAATCCTCCTCCCTTGGATCAAACCGCCATACAACCACCTAGACTGGACGGATTGGATTTCCAACATGTGTGCTTTGTTGTGGCGGTTGAGAGGGACCCAACCGACCAAAGTGACCATTCGGCTGAATGGTCCTATGGCCAATGGGCCATCCCCTGGCCTTGTGGGTGTGGCCCCACTAGTTAGGGTCTGAGTGGGGGGCAGATGGGCCTAGGGGAGGTTCGGCCGAATGGCCCTGTGGACCCCTGGCCCACCTCGTCCATCCTGGTGCTGGTCCCACCTGTCATGTGAAGTGGTTGCTCATTCTGGAGTGTTTGTCATGTTGATCTCTTTGGTGTGGGCCTATGGATCCTTGTACAATGCTTATAAGCCGTTGGAGGAAACACAAGGTGATCTGATGGTTGATAATCATTCTAAAAGATTTCTCCTGGATCATGGCTGAGGGAGAGACCTGGTGGACCCATAGTGGGTCTCTTTTGTTCCATTTCCTTATATCTGCATTAAAATATTCATGGACATGTGAAACTTGTTATTTAATAAATAATACTCATGTGATGACTGTTTTCTCCTCGATCCTGGGTCATTGGCAACATTTTAGTTATATAAAAGTGGGTCATAATTTGTGCCAACAGTGCTCTAGTACAGGTGCAAAACCTAGAGATAAATAATAGGATGAAAAATGGTTGCTCTCTAATATTTAAAGTTGTATCATCTTTCTTGTGTTTCCGCAAAAGCAATGTTATCCAGATCCACATAAATAGCCATGCATATTCTTGGAGTCTTTATTTTCAGTTAGACGAGTAAATCTAGCTGAGTACATTCCCGTACTCAGGGTTTATCCCGTTTGTTGCAGATGGCCAAGTATACTTTGGCTATTGTACGCACTGTCTCTATCCTGTCGAAGGAGAAGAGGAGTAGGCCTTGGACAAGGTCTTCTACGAGCTCATATTTTGCTGTTGTCGGACGTGATCTCATGGGCACCCCTATCTATTAATGGTATTAGTGTGGAGTAAAACTTTGGGTTCGAGTTTTAAAACAATGTTTCATTTGGCCACGTGTGTTGTGGCGTGAGTACTACTTTATTTAGGACAATGTGTTGTAATAACTTTTATTTCGTACTTCAAGCTTTTCGTTTAAATTGTTGGTTCATTCGAATGTGCATACCTGAGTTTGCACGATCTTGATCGGATATGCGATTGTTAGAAATCCTTCGAGATTTTTGGACTACCGGGATTATATGGGCTCAAGTGCTTTAAGTGGCAGTTAAGTCGGCTACTTTGGTACTTGATCTCTTATAATTTGGACGGTTCTTCCAAATCTTTCTTCTACTTCCAATCACGAGCATTGATCGGGATCCTATCCCTTACAAGGTACCCACAGTGGCTGATAAATTTCTGTGCATGTGGGCCAAGTACTTTGTCTGTATCTTCCTCGAATTCTGAGATAATATACCGACCATCCAACAGCTTCTTTGCGCCTCGTACATTTCTACTCTTCCCCGTCATCGATCTAGAGGGCTACAAATGTTGAAACACAAATATCTAACACAAATGAAGTTTTTTTAAATTTCATGTATACACATATGAGATTGTGGATAGACCTCATGAGTATTGTCTTGCACATCCTTGCTCGTCTTCATAATCAACTAAGTACTGAGTCACTCTCTTCATAATCGAAGCGCCCACTCCGGAGGCACTACCGTTCGGCATGAGGAACGCCGCCACGTCTTATTCGGAGATGGTGGCCGCATGGTTCCATGCTGACCCCGCGGAGGGGATACGCATCGGGCTTGCGTCCCACCACCCCCGGTCCGTCTCCGATCTCCTCACAAGCTCCGAGGCCACCTCTCATGCCAACTACAGTTGTGGGAGCGTGGATCCCTAGGATCCCCTAGACTTCGAAGGTCTCGGGGGATAAGGAGGCTTTCTACGGTTTCCTCCACGCCAGTGATTACCTGCTCGACTCCGGCTCGAGCGATCGCAGCAAGGGATGTGGCCAGGAGTGCTTCATGTGCGACGCGCCGCCACCCGGAGATGCTGTCGACCCCAACCTCATCGACGAAGGGGACGACGGCGACGACAACCACACGCCCGTGCACCAGACGGGCGTTCCGGTACCTCCACCTCAGCCTGATCCGCAGCCTTCAGACGCCTGGCAGCAGCAGCTTCGAGACCTTCGTGACATGGAACAGCAGCTCGCGGAGCGCCAACGGAAGGTGACGTTCGAGCGCGAAAAGCTCGACCGCGAAGCCGCCAGGGATCCCGCAGAGCCTCACGCTCGCAGGGAGGCCCGAGCGGTATACCAGCGCATCATCAACAACGAACACGTCACGCCGCAGTTTACGCGGGCCAGCCAGAATATCATGGCAGCAAGGATGCTGCTCCGCAACCTTCCGGTCCCCGATGCTCCTGACGGCAAACTCGCTCACGACGAGCTGAAGACCCTTTTGGAGCGAGCCATGGCACAACAGTCCGAGTGCTCCGCATCGCGGAGGCGCGGGCTCAGCATTGGCCATCCAACCGGCCCGGCACCCAACAACCGTGAGGGGTCGGTCCACCGGGATCCGGCACCGGCTAAACGCCGGCGTCCGATGGTACATGCTTGCGTAGGCGAAAAACATGACGTGCGTGACACGCTTGACGCGCGCAAGCACGCCAAGCAGGACGGTGCCAGCAGAGGCTACAAACTCCGTCGTGGAGGCCGATACGATAGCGACGAGGACCGACCTCCCACACCGGGCCCCTTGGCGTTCAACCGCTGCATCCGTCGTGCGCCGTTCCTGCAACCGTTCTGACAACCAACCAACATTGTCTGGTACTCCGGGGAAACGAACCAAGGGCTCTAGCTTGACAACTACCGCATTGCCTGTCAGGCCGACGGTGCGGACGATGATGATTTCATCATCTGCAACTTGCCTCTTCACCTCTCGGACTCGACCCGCACGTGGCTCGAGCATCTGCCTCCCAACACCAGCGATGGTTGGGATTCCCTGCGACAGGCCTTTGTCGGGAACTTCCAAGGCACCTACACACGCCCAGGAAACCCCTGGGACCTCCGCAGCTGCAGGCAGAAGGCCGACGAGTCCCTCCAGGATTACATTCGTCGCTTCTCCCAGCAATGCACCAAGCTCCCAACCGCAGCCGACGCAGACATAGTTGGGGCGTTTCTCGCAGGCACCACGTGCAAAAAGCTGGTCCACGAGCTGGGCCGCAGCAACCCTCGCACCACCGAACGACTACTCGACATCGCCACAAGCTACACGTCGGGAGAGGAAGCTGTCGGAGCAATTTTCCACCCTGACAAGGGAAAGGGCAAGGAAGTCGAGACTGCCGGCGAAGGCGGCTCGAACCGCACCCAGAATAGGAACAAGAAGAGGGGCAAGCCGCAACGTGGCGGTGGAGACAACGTCGTCGCGGCAGCAGAACGCAAGCCTCCGCATCCCTAGGGCGGAAAGAAGGCAGGCAAGTTCGACGACATGCTCTCCAAGCCATGCCCGTACCACAATGGCCCGGTCAAGCACACACTTCAGCAGTGTGACATGATGGCCAGGTACTTCAAGGCCGTCCCTGACAAGGACGAGTCAAAGTAGTCGGAAGCCCAAGACGGGGACGGGGGTCACGATGACTCCTACCCCCACGTAAGCAAGTGCCTCATGATCTTCGGGGGCTTGGAGGCCTACGACTGCAAACGCCGGCAGAAGAAGGAGCGGCGCGAGGTCTTCGCGGTCGCCCCACCGACTCCGGCATTCCTCGACTGGTCGGAGCCCGACATCACCTTCGGTCGAGATGATCACCCGAGCCACGTTCCTCATCCGGGTCGTTATCCACTCGTCGTGGACCCGGTCATAGGGAACGTGCGCTTCACCAAGGTGCTAATGGACGGAGGCAGCAGCCTCAACATCATGTACTACAACGCCTTCGAGGCCCTCGGCCTGTGTAAGGAAAAGCTTCGATCCTCGGGGGCTCCCTTTCAGGGAATCGTCCCCAGAAGACAAACGGTACCCCTGGGGCAGATCGTCCTGCCCGTCACGTTCGGGGAGCCGGACAACTTCCGGAGCGAGTACCTCACCTTCGAAGTCGTGGCTTACCGAGGGACTTACCACGCGGTGTTGGGGAGGCCGTGCTACGCGAAGTTCATGGTCGTCCCCAACTACACCTACCTTAAGCTCAAGATGCCGGGGCCGTGCGGCATCATCACGATCTCCTACGACGTCAAGGTGGCGTACCAGTGCGAGGTGGACTGCTGCGAGAACGCCATGGCCGAGGTGCACAGCGAGGAGCTGGTGGCGGTGATCGAGGCCGCTGTCAAGATGGACGTCAACCCCTAGAGCGCGAAGAGCTCGGACGCCCACAACACTAACAGCTATGTCGTTTATCTACTTTTTATAATTACTCTAGCACATTGTATATACGCATGTAATCTTCTATAAGCAAATAGTTCGAGGAATAAAAACTGGGGAACTCTCGGACCAATTGCTTAGCAAGGTGCACTCCCGGCACGCGCCATAGTACACCTCGCTCGGGGGCTGGGAAGGGGGGAACCCCCTGCTTTTTCTCTCCAAAAACTTTTGCCTGCAAAACATCCGCACTTCTTCCCGCCGAACGAAAGCTTCGTCTTCCCCCGACCAAGGGAGAAAATCTCACCGGACCGCGGCAATGGGCCATGAAGTACTCCGACTCCCCGGAGTCAAGTACTTCCACCTGACTGCCCATCCGAGCAGATCAAATATCTTATCAGGAAATGCAAAGCAAGTAGGACAAAACGGAAAAATGCGAAAACTAAAAACAAGGAAACTTAAGGCAAGCTCGCTAAGGAGCAATAAAAACTTGTCCAAAGCCCTCCGCAGGCACATCAAAAGGTTAACTTAAATTGCTTGTTACAAGGGCCCTTGGCCCTAATTACTGACCACACAGGGTCACTCTTTCGGTGGCGGCAGGAGCACTTCTTCTTCAAGCCTGGCGGCCAGGGTCGTCGCGGGCTCTTCCGCGACAGGATCTATCTGGTCCAATAGCGCTTTTGGGGCATCCAGGAGATAACCCTCGCTGACGAGCGTTGGAGTCACCATGTCGTAGAGGCAGGCGGCGATCGCCATCGTGCGGTGGACACCGATGCGCAGCGCCTCCCGGATCCATGCTTGGCCCCGCTCCCAGAGCAAGCCGACACGGGTCTTGGCCGCTTCCGGACCACCCTCGACGGTTGGCACGCCAAAGAGGTCGCACGCGCTCGACGGCCTCGCGGAACGCCTGCGACTCCTACGCACCAGCACGCAGCTCTGGGGCAACAGAAAAAAGGGGTCACCACCTCCGAATCAAAAAGCAAAGAAACTCCAGAACAACTGGGAAAAGAAAAGATAGCATAACCTCGTTCTCGTGCTCCAGGCCGTTCACTGCCACACGGAGTTGCGAGGCGGCCGTTGTCAACTCGCCGACTCAGGTGGAGAACTCTAGGATCCTCTGGTCAGCATCAACGCTATGCTCGCGCGCCCTGTTGGACAGGTCCTCGAAGCGGGCCACGGCGTCATCGCATTCCTGGCGGTTAATGTCGCACTGACGCTGCACGATGTTGCGCTCCTCCTCCATGGAGTCCAGCGCCGCGACGACCTGGCGCCATGCTTCCGCCTCGGCGTTGCGCTCGATCGATAGATGTTCAATGTCAGCCTAACGCACCGCGCGCTCGTCCTCCACCATCTTGCGGATATCCTCAGCACCGGTACGAGCCACATCCCGCTCTCGCTCGACCCATTCGACGTCGGTGGTGCTCTGGCGCACAAATGCCTGCACATCTGCCTCCCTTGTCTCCAAGGCGGCCAGCTGCTCCTGTAGTTCCGCCGCGCGACGGCGAGTCGCCACAAGCTCTTCGGCGGCGTTAGCCTCCCCAGCGAACGTCCACGACCCGGGATCCCACTGCCCGAGTTCGCGACGGAGGAACTCGGACTTCCCGGCGCTCGTCGCCATCAGGACCTGCACGGATGGGGATGTTAGGTATTCAACAGGAAATCAAAACTGACACTTATGGTCGGGCAGCCACTCACATTGCCATGATGGGTGAAGTCCTCGTGGAACGCTGCGACCGCCCGCTGGAACAACTCCACCGCTCATGCCACAAGGTGATCGTGCTCCTGACGGGAGGCAGCCATAAGCTTCCAATGTCGGAGTTCGCGCTTGTCATCCAACACGAACACGCGTCCTCTTGGTTCTCCCAGTTGACCCAAGCGATCGAGTCGCTGTCCCCGCAGGCACGTCGGTCGGGGCCCAGCCGACGCAACGCCCCAGGGGCCATGCTCCCCCAGTGCCAGCAGCCTCGCCTGGCGAGTCCACACCGGACCTGGAAAGGACAACCTTGGACGCGCGGGCGACCGCCACCTCCTCCTCGGTGAAGGATCGAGGAGCCACCAAGTCCCGAGCCGGCATGTTGGCGGGAAGGGGACTGCCCAGGATCCCCTCCTCACTCGCATCCGCCACTGCCCACCCGGCCCCTAACGGCACAGGCGCGGCATCCGCTACCCCGTCCGCGTGGTCAGCGCTGCCGCCATGAGCCTCGCGCGCCGGGGTCACCACCACGGCGCCCTTTGACACCGCGGCCGGCTGAGCTCCCCCAACGTCCACGGTCACGGCATCACCCAGGCCGTCCTCCTCCCCGAAGTCGTCAACGATTACCACCTCCGGGGGAGAGGGCAACGCGATAGCGGCGGAGCCGGCACCTGTGGGGTTTAGCGGCGCCACGCCAGCGAGGTTGGCGTCGCTCGGAGTCGGATCGCCCCCGGTCTCACCGGCGCTCGTCGAATTAGGGACCGGGGCGGCGCCGCTCTGTTCCACGCCGGCGGATGACACCCCCTGGCACAGTTTCTTCCAAGCCGCGTGAGCGGAGTTTCCGGAGATCCTGCAACAACCATCACGCGTTCATGCCACAAGCAATCGCGCTTCGCCAATAAAATGGAAGGAGACGCCACGCAAGGCAGGCTTACCGCGGCGAGAAGAGGCGGTTGCGCTTCCAAGTTGACCCCACCGTGTCGTGGCCCGCGGTCGCGGAACCACCGCTCCGGTCACCGTCCCCGCTCTCCCCAGGCGGGGTCAGAAGAGGAGCGGTCACGGAACCATCGGCAACACCGCCCCCTGGAGCCACCAGGGGCCAGATGTGCGCCGAGCGTCCTCACCGCTACCACCATCACAGGCGGCGCAGTCCCGGCCGGCTGACGCAGTGGCCCCACCGTTCGAAGCGCGGGGACCACCTCGGACAGAGGACGCCTGTCCTCGTCGTCATCATCATTGTCGTCCTCCCCAACGTCCGCCCAGTCCACGTCCTCCAGTTGTGGCGAGACCCAGCCCACGTTCGCCGCACCTTGCCCCGAAGCGGGAAGAGGCGCGGCCACATGGCGAGCCCTCGAACGGGGCCCCTGCAGAAGAAGGATTAGCAGCGCGCGAATTGGTACCACCAAATAAAGAAAGCGTGGAGAAAAGACAGTACAACGCGGTCTTGACTTACCAGCTCAACAAAGTTGAGGTCAAGGCGCATCGGCGGACATCGGTAGACGCCATCTTCGTTCCGGGCATCTCCATGCAGACTCCGAGCGGCGTCGACCGCTTCCTCAAAGCTCAGGTCCACCTCGGCCATGGTGGATCCCTCGCGTGATGCCCCGGGCACCATGTCGTTCAGTGGGCGCACCTGCACCATGAGCGGGAGCACCCGACGCTGCAGGAATTGCGCGACAACCCCCGAAAAGTTCAGCTCCTGGTCACGTAGCAGTCTCAAGATCTGGAGATAAGGCTCTATCCCCGCAAGCTCCTTCTGAGTGAGGTTGTCGTTCCAGTTGGGGAGCTCTTCGGCAAAACGCCGGCTCGTGTAATCCGGCAGTGGCGCCTCGGGGTGGTTTCGAATGTAAAACCACTGCAAGTGCCACCCCCGGCTGGACGAGCTCGTTCGCGCCGGCATGTAGAGGTGCGAGTTGGAGGAACGGAGACTGATGGAGCACCCTGCGCTCGGCGCCACCCATCTCACCCCTCCAGAGTAGAGGAGGAACACTGACTCTTTGAAGAAGAAACTCCACAGGACGATGTCCGGCTCCGTCACCAACATCCCCTCCGACATGGCCGCGAAGGCCGCCAGGTGGAGGACGGAGTTGGGATTGAGGTTGTGGAGCTCGATCCTGTAGTGGTGGAGGATGCCGCGGAAGAAGTGCGACAGCAGCATTCCGAACCCACGCTCGTGGAACGGAAGGAAGGAGACAACATACCCCTCCGGTGGGTCCGGCCTGTCAGCGCCGGTGGGGACGATCCACTCCACGTCGTTCTTGGCAGAGAGCTTGGGGCGCAGCAGCCCCGCGTCTACCAGCCCGAGCACCCTGTCGTATTCGGCCTCACATCAAGGCCAACTCCTCTCCGGACGTTCTCCGGCCATGGGGAACGCTTCTGAGGAACGGCGCGCAGCGCGGCGGCGGGTGTGGCTAAGGAGGATTCACGGTGGCGCAAACCCTAGCTTCGAAGGATTCGGCGCGAGCAAGACGAAGCAGCAAAAGAGGCGAACAATACATACTCACGGGGGATGATGTGGCACACAGGTATTTCTAAGATGCCGGAAGGCGAAGCGACGCCTCCACAGCTCCCCACGCGCACGACACCACGACCCAAGTCGTATTGAATGCGGCCGCTCGGTTACATCCACTCCACTGAACGCTGGAATACCGGGAGCCACGCACGAGGGTAGGTAACTGACACCGCCCGACTTTTCTCTTACTCTAAATCCTGCGTCCTATATCTATCATCATTACAGGATCCACCCCGGGCCCACCATGCCGCGCTCCATTGTTCGTTTTGGTAGCCTGGACTTCCAGTGCCACGGGTAGGAGGTCGACCTAGTCCTCCGTCGCTCCACGGCCTCCTCCGAGGTAGCCATGGACGCCATCATGACCTCCATGGCCCACCTTAGCCTGCTTCCCTCTGGGGCATCCACCCTCGGGGGCTCTTCCGCCTCGTCCGAGCCTGGGTAACGTCATCCGTGATTCTTCCTGTGATGTCCTTTACTATCAACATCGCTAGGTTCATCCCGTCTGATCTTATACCGCAACGCTTTGCATACGGGACATTCATCCAAATTCTCTTAGTCCTTGCCATGATAAAAGATATAGTCATTAGGACATGCATGTATCTTCTGGATCTCTAATCCCAAAGGGCGGATGACCTATTTTGCTTCGTATGTAGTGGTAGGCAATTCATTAGGCTTTGAAAGTATCTTTTTTTTGGATCTTCAGTAGTTGGCCAAATGCCTTGTCAGAGATACCATTTTGTTTCTTCCATTGTAGCAACTCCAGTGTTGTACCCAACTTTTTTTGCCCATCTTCGGTGGATGGGTATAGTGATTTTTTGTGATCCTCTAGCATGAGGTCAAACCTAGCCTTCGCGTTCTCACATTCGCAATCTCTTTGTGCATCACGAATAACATCACCAAGATCATCATCTTCAGCTAGTGTGGCTTCTGCCCCTGCCTCTTCTTCAGCTTCGCCTATTATAGTATCATCGAAGTCGCTATATTGATCAATAATGTCGTCAAGGTCCAATTGTTTTTCTTCACCTTCTTCCTTTATAACATCAGTTTCTCCGTGCTTGGTCTAACAAATATAGTTTGACATGAAACTCGACTTCAACAAGTGTGAGTGAGGACTCCTTGAGCTTAAATATTCCTTTAAATTTTTACACAGAGCACATGAGCAGCACATGAAACCATCCCGCTTGTTTGCCTCGGCCACTCTTAAAAATTAATGCACACCATCAATGAACTCTTTGGAACGGCGATTGGCATTGTACATCTAATGGCGTGTCATCGTCTGCATTATATGCCATATCACACAATTAAATTTCTCATTTTTATAAAAAAATGAAATTAAAAAATACCTCAAGGTTGCATTAAATAACATGTCATGGAACACCCATCATGTGTCATGTCTCAGCTACAATCAACTCCAAAAGTCACACAAAGCCTAATGTATGCTATATGGAAGCCTCAATATAATGTATGCAATCACCACTAGCACTATACACAGAAAACCTAAAAAACACTTCAGTAGCATAATTAAAATACTCATTTTCTATTTTTCTAAAATCATCAAAAAAATGTGTCATGCATACAACTAAAATGTTCTAGCTAGCTACCTTCACCTGAATATGCAAACTTATCAAGATATTTTGAGCTCAAGTGTGAAAGTCCCTATGTGATTTTGGTAATTGAGTGACAACCTAGGTGAACTAATATGTGTTCGTGATATATACCCAGGAGATTAGTTCACATGTGATTGTGTGATGAAGGAGCTTATTGCACATGAGACATGACATGGAGTCATGTGACCAAGGTGGAGAAGATCAAGATGAGGCTTGGCTTGATGGACCGGTTGCAAGTGTGAAGGGCAAGTGAGTGATGCTTGGCGCCGATGGACCGATGCAACGATGAAGAGCAAGTGAGGTCAAGATCGATGAACCAATACGGTCATGTGATGATATGAAGTGGATCATATCATTTGATGATTGGTTGGTGCATGTGTTGTATCAACATTGGAGAAGGAGATGGAATGGAATGCGCAAGACTAAGGTATATTTGTAGGGCATTTAATTTCACTGGTCATAGGTGTGTAGAGAGAAGATTATGACCAGGTTTAGGATAGATTGCCGTACTATCAAGAGGGGCAAACTTGTTTGTGTTGATGTTTCTTAGAGCACACGAGTAAATTAATTATCCACAAGCGCACAGATAAACAACGATGTAGCACTTCACCAAGATAACCCAGTTTTAAATATCGAACCCAAAGGAACGGTGTATGAGGATGACTAAGTCTATATTAACTTAACCCTTTTCACAACCAAGTATAGATAACTATTGATAAGAGGAGAAGGAACCAAGGACTTTCTAGTTCTGGTCACTAGGTAAGCTTTATCTTTTATGATCTTTAAGGACGATGACTTAAATAAGAGCAGAAAACGGACTACAGAGGAATCAACGTAGCTATAAGAGTCGCCTATGCGAGCTACTGTTATCCAGAAAATCAGGGGACAAATGTAAGCAACTTAGCCTAGGCACCACACCTACACTAGGTATTACTACTTTAATCAAGTAATGACCAAGGTTAAAGCACTCCGAAGAATTACAAACATAAAGAACAATAACAGTAAATGCTTACTTGAACCAAAAGTCGAATACCAGGATATCTCAGAATACAGATCCTGTGCGAGAGGAATCTGATCCCAAAGAATACAACGATGAAGAAGAACCGACAGACCAGAACTCCTCCACAACTCTACTCTCCAACTCTAAATCTTTAATCTCTAAATATAGCTAGATCTACATGGATTTAATCCCTCTTGAATTGCTGGCCTAGATCTACTAGATAGGAATTAGGGTTCCAGCTCTTGAAATTCTGATCTGGCTTGACTCCAGGGGGGTACATGCCTCTATTTATAGCCCCGAGGGATGCATGTCAGCCGTTGGATCAAACCGACTTAAGGTAGGGCTCAGATCAATCCTTGAAGGCGGTGGAGGAAGCTTTCAGAAAATGGAGGCCAAGTGGGCCCAGGGGGTGCCGTCCGGCCCCACCATGTGCCGGTCGGCCCTCCCTGTGGGGTTTGGCGCCCCACTTCGCTCCGGTGTCTGCGGGATCTTCCGTGAGTATTTTGGCAGGTGTTTCTCCGTGGGATTTATTCGATATCTTCTATGATTTATTTCTCTTTTATCCTCTTTTGTGGAATAGTCCCTGGAAAATAATGAAACACCAAAACTCGTGGAATTTGTTAGATAAAGCCCTATATTTCTAGATTTTATATTTGATTGATCCATTTATTCTATTTATAAATGTATTAAAAGTTGACGCTAACGACTGTTAACATTTTGCATATCGGTTATCTAGTGCCACTTGAGTGATCTAACTTTGCGATGCATTAGGCTCGAGTGGCATGGTGAGAGCAAGTGAAAATGCTTTAATTGTGAAAATGCTAACACACATGCACAAGGTGTTGGACACATTAATGTTAGCACATGAGAAGCAAAGAAAGAAGTGTGGAGGAGTCTCTGCTGAAAACCGAGCTCCAAACGCTAGGGTGGCTTGGGTCCAGACGTTTGCGTGAGCGTCCGGAACCTAACCATAGGTCTCGGTGAGTCTACGAGCTCCGGACGGGAGTCTGGACGCTGGGCTGGGCAGTCTGGACCATTGGCTGTGCGTCCGGACGCGACCCCCCTAAATGTGTTGTGCTGAAGAGGAGGTCCGGACTCTGTTGTTAGTCCGGACGGTGAAATCCGGACTAGCGTCCGGAGGATAAGTGCTCTCTGGACCCTCTCTGGGTAGAGTCCGGACGCGGCGAGCGATAGTCCGGAGTGGCACTTTTGTGCGCGTCCGGAGACACGTGTTAGTGTGTGGTGAGCACGCCAACGGGAAGTTTAAAACGGCTAACTAGTCCGGACGCTGGCGTTGGTCCGGACACGCAGTGAAGCAACGTCCGGAGGTGCATCCGGACGTGTAGTCAGTGGGCAAAACGGCTAGTTTTGTGGTGAGGATTATAAATAGTCATTGGCCGGCCCTTGGCTTGTTGTTGAGCACCCTACGACCTTTGTGGCTTGTGTTGGTGTGCTTGGGATCCCTTTAACTCACACATACTTGATAGTGTTCATCCGATTGTGTGAGAGAGCGATTTCTAGTGCGTTGCTTTGAGAGATAGCTTCGTGCGGCACTAAGTGATCGTGTTGCAAGCTCGTGGTGCTTGTTACTCTTGGGGGTTGCCACCTCCTAGACGGCTTGGTGGTTGTGGCTCCGTCGAAGCACGCAAGAAGCTTGTACGTGGCTCCGGAGAAGAGCTTGTGAGAAGATCATATATTGGATTGCATATATGATCTGGACTCAAACAACTAGCTTTTTCATATAATTCTTATTCTAACATGGCTCACGATGGAATAGCTCTAACTAATTAAATATGGATTCTAATTCTAATCTAAATTCAAATAGAAAAGACCATATTTAGCTTGGAAAATAACAATACACCGAGTTGATTATAAAAAAATCAAGTTGAAAGAGATATAGAAAAAAAATATGAATAAATATGTAATATTGTTGTGTTAACGTTCAATTATTTCTCCCGTTGCAGCGCAAGGACATGTTTGTTAGTTAACCTAATTAGCTCACGTTTAATCTAATTTTATTAGGTGGGATATTTTTTAGCTCTGTGATCCAAACAGTCACTATCTCAACATCTGATGGACGTTTGAATTCTTTTTAGAAAAGTCAATTTCAAAATCTTAGAAATTAAAATAAATATTTAGGCACTCAATAGTCTCAAATAAAAATTTGTAAACTACAGAGTTGTAAATCACAATGAGCGCCAGATCTTTCATATAGATCATGTCTTACATCCATGGCCGTTTAAAAAAAATAAAAAATAATTCTAATAACTTCAAACAAAAAATTGTATACCACTGTAATATCTCAAATAAAAAGTTTTCATCTACAAAATTGTGGACAGCTGGGCTCTACAATTCTAATTAAATGTATCCATCCGATTTCATATGGAAAAATCATGACTTTTTGATACCAAAGAAAGACAGATCACATATTGCCTGATAGAAAGTCACCCAAGAAGAAATGTCATTATTATTGCCACCAAGATCACAAGAGATAGTCCTTCATAAATAAATTTCATTTATATAATGACAATAGGATTTTTTTTCGTAACTGAGATAAACGAGGATGGAAGGCAATCAGCTATCCTAATCTTGGCCCTAGTTGCAACCTTAACCTGTCACCTATGTATTTTCTTACTTACTCCTCCTCCTCGTCCAGTGAATCATCATCCTCAGAATCAGTATAAGATGAAAAAAGGCCGCCGCCCTCCGCCGTTGGTCCCCCCCCTTCCCCTCCAGCATCTCGTCGGGGGCTGAAGGGAGTGGGGATCCATTGTTTTTAATAAGTTTTTCTAGTAGATCGAGTCCTTAGGGTTAGGGTTTCTCCATGCCAAAGTTCTTGGTATTGGAGTTTTATCTCCTCCTTCTCCTCTTCTCCAACAATGGTAAAGGAGAAGGGTGGAATCGTCTTCTCTATGGCGGCTTCGTTAAAGACGAGGGCGACAACTTCGGCGTCATCATCTTCATCGACATGACGACATGGAGATCTTTGTTTCCGGATGGCGGCATCAAGGCGGAGATGATGTCGCCGCCATGGAATAATTTTCTCCGGTCTTTTCTTTATTTTGTTGTGGTTAGATCTGGCCACAATGAAAGACTAGGGAGAATATCCTTGAGATCAGTCTTCCTCATTCTTCGGTGGCACAAAGAAAAAGAAGGAAGACACCAGCAAGAAGAAAAAGATCCTCAATTCCACCTACAGGAATGTTGGTCGTCGTTCGTTGGGCAGTTGTTCTCAGGCCATTTGCCGAGTGTTTGCCTGTGCGGTCATCTACACTGCAAAACGATTAACATGTTAGGATTTGAGTTGTGTTATTCACATCGTGGTACTATCTCATATTGTAACGTGCTTGTAATGTATTGATGTACCCAAATTTGATATAATATAATTCTTCTTTCGTCGCAAAAAAAAAATCAGTATCAAGATGATAATATTCATCCTCTGAATTGGTGGCAGCAGTTCTGGTAGGAAGAGTCAGATTCTTCACCCTAGCATCTTGACTGGCGGCCGGCTTTATAATTGGCACGCGTTGGACTGCATGTGGGGCCGCTAGCGCTGGGCGGAGAAATGGAAAGTGGCCCAGTGTGTGTGCGCGACTGCGAGGGATTTGATTTGATAGAAATTACTTTACTCTATATGCACTCCAAGAATTGATGTGTTACTAAGAATGCCGAGTACGTATATTAACTTTCCACTATATCATGAATTCATTATATATACTACAAATCGATAGGATCAAAATACTATATTTTTTTAGAAAG
This sequence comes from Microstegium vimineum, assembly GCA_022036555.1. NCBI lineage: Eukaryota > Viridiplantae > Streptophyta > Magnoliopsida > Poales > Poaceae > Microstegium > Microstegium vimineum. The sequence continues at coordinate 10,773,388 of CM039135.1, read as the reverse complement.
AACGGTAAAAGCTTTGTCGCAAATTTTATTAGACGATAAAAAAAAGAAAAACAAAGTTTATATTACAACTTTGCACCACTGAACAAAATTACTACAGAAAAAAATACAACTGAAAACACTGTAATGTTCCACTGATGACTTGTTGCATCACTCCTTGGCACCATTACTCTACGGTATTGGAGGATATCATCTTTGCATAAGTTTGCAACCTGTTCTTGGAACGGTAAAAGCTTGTTGTTGGAATGTTCTTTTATTTCTTTCGTTGCACATGTTCCAAAAAAAAATCGTAACTCCATCAAAGTTTCTTCTCTCATTTTTCACTACCTTCATTCTGCGTCTTCTTCAAAATTTATATAGAGAACCGAATGAGCTAATTATGATGATATCCGTGGTAACGGTCCATTGTTTTACAAGGTCCCAGACTTCCTTCGCAAACGGGCAATCTTTACATAGATGAGTTGGTGCTTCCTGACTATTCCTGCACAATTTACAAGTCGGGTCCTCTGTCCATCCTCGCTTCATCAAATTGTTTGACATGAGGATCTTCTTGTGCAGCAAAGTCCAGGTGAAGAAGCGACACTTCGACTCAGCTTTTGCCTTCCAAATTGGTGTTATGTTCATTTTGCTAAAAGTCCCTTCAAAGTGAATTTCGTTGGTGCTCACGGTTGTGTACTCTCCATCTTGCGTCCAACGCCATTTTATGTGGTCCTCTACCTGATAATCCAAATTGGTGTCCTTAATTGCCTCCCATAAGTTGATAAATTCAGAGATTTCCTCATGCGTGCTTGGAGGATAAATATGATCGATCCATTTGTTGTTGTGTAGTGCTTTTTTTCCTTGGTGTCTTTTTTTTATCGGTACAACATGGACGCACATAATCCACACACTCCACACTCACACACGCTAATAGATTGGCAGGCTCGCCTACAGTGCGCGTCTTGTAGCTGAAAAAATCTGGGATAAATCCCAGAAAATGGTGTGACACCACGGTTTGAACCCTGGTGGGTAGCGTCCCACTGGACAGTCCTACCATTGGACCACAGGCCCATTCGTTTTTCCTTGGTGTCTTTTTGAATAGGTTCGGTGCTATCCTTTTTGTTGAAAATCCTTCTATCCATGGTGATGACCAAAATAAAGTTGTTCTACCGTCTCCTACTTTTACTACGGTTGATGCATTGAAGAGCTCGTGATCGGCTTTATCGCAAGGGACTTCCAGGTTACTCCATGCTCTCTCCCTTTGCTTCTACTTGTACCACAACCATCATAGTCATAGGGCCCTCGTGAATCTTTCTAGTCCATGTTACCGATTCCAAAAATACTATATATATATATATATACAATATATATTATCTTTAATTTGGTACAACATAATCACTAAACAATATACTTGTGCTGTGCCCATGTAAGTTGCCACAAATTTTGAAGCCGGGTGACGAGTGGCCTCTAGCACCACACTCTGAAAGTACTTTCAGAAAAAGCTGGATCTATAGATGTGTGTTTGCACTTTCGATTTGCACAAAGTAGCTAGTGCAAAGTTGACATATACTTTCTGTCCTAAATTATATATTGTTTTGGTATTTTTACATTCGTAGCATGTATCTAAACAAAATTAGGTGTATATATAGTTTTGACGGTGGAGAACCAGGTAGGGTAGGTGCTTAGGTGGATCCAACGGTCCCAAGCATAAAAGGATTTGACATAGCTAGGAAAAAAATTAAGCATGTATTAAACGGTAAATGAGATAGAGACCAAAATCTCAAATACTCAAATAGAAGTGCAGCTAAGCACTTGTGTGCTGTGCATGCGGATTGCGGCCATAAGATTTGAAGCCATATATATGAGTGCATCTAGGACCACACTAAAAACTGAGTACTTTCAGAAATGTAGCATTAACGACCATAATTACAAACGGAGACGGTAGTTCTTTACATTTGCATTTAGGCCAGTCTCAATCTTAACGGAGAGTTTCATTACACTGTTGTCAAGACTGTTATGTCACTTAGAATAAAATAAAATTTGATGAAACACCCACTCTCAATGCAAACTTTTATTCCCTACTTTCATAGACATTGTATGACTTATAGAATTAGTAATCGTGACCATCTCCTTACTCTCTTCATTAAAACATTGTCATGTCATCAAAAATGCATATGTGGCAAGCTATTAAATACAAATGAAACTCCAATAAAATTCAATTGAGTTTCATAAAGTTTTATAGACATTAAATATGTTGATGGGACACTGTATTGATGAAGAGAGATGATAAAAGTTTCGTGGGCGTGAAGAGAGTTACATGGGGAAGAAATTTTCTGCAATGTTTCTAAAATATGGGTACGTTTAAAACTGATAAAAGTTTTATGGGTCCAAAGAGAGTTTCATGATGATGAAACTCTTCTGTATTGTTTTCAAAATATAGCTGCGTTAAAATCAAAACGTGAAACTTCCAGTGAGTATGGCCTTAGAATTTGCCCAAACTATTACAGGTTGCCGTATACAAAACAAGATGGCAGGTGGCACAACCAATCACTACCGGAATCCCCTACTTTGCCTAGTGCTTGGGGCACTCGACAAAGCCCCTATTACACTCGGCAAAGGCTTTGCCGAGTACCGCACTCGGCATAGAGTACTTGGCAAAGAATGCCGAGTGCCTAACACTAGGAAAAAAGCGAATCGAAAAAATCTCCAAAATAATAGCAATTTTTTTATAAAAAAATAGGGAGGCATCCACCATCCAATGTCCACCTATCTCTATCACCTTGCAAAGTCTAACATTTTTTCACACTTAAATCATGACATTGCAACAAGCAAGAACCTCTCCCTCCACACACCCCTCCTGCTCTTACCACCGCAACCACACTATCACTTATGTCTCAGAATCCATTTTAGCTCCCCATATTATGTACTAAACCGAGTGTAAATTAACTATGAGGATCTAAACAAATTCAAATGAAAAGGTTGTAAACTACAAAGTTTCATAACTTTTCGAGATCTCCTTTTCCGTTTAAAAAGTTTTTCCATCCAAGGTCATTTACAAAATTTCAATTTCAAAATTTTGAAATTCAAACAGTTTTGGATGACATGATGATTTCAAATAAAAAAATTGAAAACTACAATGTTTAATAACTTTTCAATATCTACAAAGTTTATTTTGGTTGTTTTGCCATCCGAGGAAGTTTGAAAAATTCAAATTTTCAAATTTTCAAATTCAAATGCCGGTCTTGCATGATAATATTATTTCAAATAAAAAAAAACTTCCAACTACAAAGTTTCATAATTTTTCGAGATCTACAAAGTTTATTTTGGTTGTTTTTCTATCCGAGGTGTTTTGAAAATTTAGAATTTTAAAATTTTAAAATTCAAACGTAGTTTTGCATGACCAAATGATTTCAAATCAAAAAGTTGCAAACTACAAAGTTTCATAATTTTTTTAGATCTACAAAATCTATTTAGGTTGTTTGATCATTTGTTCATGTGACATAGCCATTCTAATATTATTCACAGATCTTATACATCGCTCTCGTAGTTTCATAAAGGGGCTTTCATAAACTATAAGAGAGATATGTAAGATTTGTGAACAAATTTAATTTTACTTTTCCATATGAAGAAATGAGTAATATAAACATTGTACATCTTGATGAGTTACACAATTTTGTAGTTGAAAACTTTTTCATTTGAATTAATTTACTACTTCAAAATGTGTTTTAAAATTTTCTTGCCTAGTGTAAAAAACACTAGGCAAAGAGCCCTTTGTCGAGTGTTATTTTTTGACACTCCGCAAAAAAGCCTCTTTGCCAAGTGGGAAAAACACTCGACAAAGAAGTTTGTTTGCCGAGTGTCAAAAAAATAACACTAGGTAAAGCCTTTGCCGAGTGTTTTTTTACACTCTCCTAATAAAATACATTCGGCAAAAACAATCGACACTCGGTAAAGAGCCGGTTTCCCGTAGTGAAGGTTGGTCTTGCTTAACTCTATTTTAATCAGTCTTCACATGTTCATGTTTTCTTTTTTTGAAATACCTAAAAGGGTTTTGAAGAAGCTGGACTTTTTTAGGTCTCGATTTTTTTGGCAGAATGATGAACACAAGAAGAAATATAGATTAATGAAATGGTTGATAGTTTGTTCACCAAAAGATCAAGGAAGATTGGGTGTCCTAAATTTAGATGTTCATAATAAGTGTCTCCTAAGCAAATGACTTTTTAGGTTGCTGAATGAAGATGGACTTTGACAAAAATTACTTAGGAATAAATATCTAAAAGACAAAACTTTAACACAAGTTCAATACATGCCTAGGGACTCTCAGTTTTGGGCTGGCCTCATGAAGGTCAAGGAGAAGTTCCTCTGGCTGGGCAAGTTTGACCTAGGGGACGGGTCTCAAGTACGATTTTGGGAGGACTCATGGATAAGACCACGTCCACTAAAATTGCCTTTTCCCGCATTATATAATATTGTTAGGAGAAGAAGCACATATGTAAGAATGGTGTTGTCTAGGGCACCGCTAAATGTGGCTTTCAGGAGATCCCTAGTAGGTAGGGATGAAAACGGGACGGATATTTATTCGACCGTCCGTCCGACCAAATTCTTTTAGAAGAGTTTAGACCTGTTCGTATCCGAGTCCGAAGATTAACATCCGACATTGTATCCGTATCCGAATACTAAAATCGGTATATTTATGATGTCGATATCTAATCGTACCCTATCCAATATTTCTGATACTATTCGTATTCGAATCCAAATCCGAACAGAAATATGAAAACAAATACAATATCAGCGATATCCGTTCGTATCCAATCCGTTTTCATCCTTACTAGTAGGTGTTAATTTACAAGCGTGGCATGAGGTGGTGGCTATGGTTGCAAATGTACAATTAACACACGAGAGGGATCGATTTGTGTGGGGGCTACATCAGAATGGATTTTTTCAGTCAAATCCATGTAAAGAGGCTTATTAGGAACCGAAGCGATACCCTATAACACATTAATTTGGAAATTGAAACTACCTCTCAAAATCAAGGTTTTTTTGTGGTATTTGTATAAAGGAGTAATTTTAACAAAAGATAATTTAGTAAGACGTCAGTGGCAAGTGGATAGAAAGTGTTGTTTCTGTTCTTATGATGAGTCTATACAACATCTACTCTTTGACTGTCATTTTGCTAAATTTATATGGCGAATTGTTCATGTTTGCTTCAATTTAACACCTCCAACTAGTATACACAATTTATTTATAGGCTGGTTAGTGGGGTTAAATTCGAAGCTAAAAATGAAAATTCTTGTGGGAGCTAGTGGGATTTCTTGGGTGATATGGTTAACCCGAAATGGTATAGTTTTTGATAAGATCCCAGAACCATCTTGTTTGCAGGTTATCTTTAGAGGGACTTACTGGATCAGATTTTGGTCCCTATTACAGAAGGACGAGGATCGCCAAATGATGAAGATGGGTTCACTACGTCAAAAACGATTTTGCGCAACGTTACGAAAAAGCACTCCATGACGGACAGTTGTTTTGCCCCCTGCGGAAAATTCCATGCTTTCCCGTTGCGGTCTTTTTTTTCTTTACCGTTACGTGCATTTTTGTCCGCTGCCGTAAATTGATTTATCGCAGCGGACACATTAAGGTGTCCACTGCGGTAAATAGGGTATTTACCGCAGCAGACGTCTTAATGTGCCCACTGTAGTAAATTAATTTACCACAGCGGGCATGTTATAGGGCTCGCCACGGATAATGCTGAAGCCCATTAGGCCCAGGGCAAGGCCCAATAGACGCAGCGCATATATATATATATACAGGGATTTTAAGGTTTCTCTCACTTCTCTCCTTCTCCCACTCCCTCAGCCCACCACCCCTTCCCCTCCCGAGCGACCGCGACGGCGCCCCTCCCCACCGCGACGACGCCTCACCGTGACGGCACCCCTCCCCACCCCGACGGCACCCCACTGCGACGGCGCCCCTCCGCGAGACGGCGCGGCCTCCCCCACGCGTCCTCCCCCACGCGGCCCTTCCTCTGAGCGCGGGCCAACGTGGAGCAACGGGGGAGTGTGGGTCGCGGCGGATCTGGCGGCGTGCGGCGCGGGAGAGCGTACCGGCGCGGAGCAGCGGTCGCGCGCGGCGCAGGAGCGCGGGGGAGCATGGGCCGCGGCAGGAGGGCACCGGCGGTAGCTCGGGAATGGGTCACCGACGGGTTTCTAGGTTTTTTTGTTTTTTTAAATGTTTAACCGCGGCGGGCATTGTAAAGTGCCCGCTGCGGTAAATGGCATTAACCGCAACGGGCGGCGTAAGGTGCTCGCTTCGGTTAATCATTTTTCCGCAGCGGGCGCTGGTGACCGCCACGGTAAATGCCCCATTTACCGTGGCCTTGTCATCGCAGCGGACGACATTGCCCACTGTGAAAAAAGGATTTTGATCGACACCAAAAATCGATTTTGACGTAGTGGTTGCAGAATTTTTGAAACAACTGCAATGGAGTTGTTTGCAAGACACAGTTGGAGATTCAGCAACAAAATTGCCTCTTAGATGTCATTTTTGGAAACTTTTCCTTTATTCCCTTTGACTCAAAGCTTTGTTTTTGAGATTGCGTGGTTTTAGATGTCTTTGTTTGTAATAAAAAACAGCTATATACATTAGTCGATGCAGAAACTGGAATATTAATATATATTCCATTTTCTAAAAATAGTTGGAAGCATCCCTTATCCATGAGAAGTCAACATATTTATGTGCTGTGTGGATCGCAGTCACACGGATGCCATCGTTTGCAACAACATTAGCCAGGTGAGATCGCTAGTTTGCATTTTGGTCGGATCTGAGACCGCAAGGCCGCACGCCACCGCCGCCGCCCGCCCGCCGCCCTCCGTCGTCGCCACTGGTCCCCCTCCCTTCCCCTCCGGCGTCTTGCCGGGGGCTCCCTTCCCCTCCGGCGTCTTGCTGGGGGCTGAAGGGAGTGGGGATCCATTGTTTTTAATAAGTTTGTCCAGTAGATCGAGTCCTTAGGGTTAGAGTTTCTCCATGCCAAAGTTCTTTGTATTGGAGTTTTATCTCCTTCTTCTCCTCTTCTCCGGTAATGGTGAACGAGAAGGGTGGAATCGTTTTCTCTCCATGGCGGCTTCGTTGAAGATGAGGGCGACAATTTCGGCGTCACCATCTTCATCGACATGACAACATGGAGATCTTTATTTTCGGACAGCGGCATCAAGGCGGAGATGATGTCGCCGCCATGGAATAATTTTCTCCGGTCTTTTCTTCGTTTTGTTGTGGTTAGATCTGGCCACAATGAAAGACTAGAGAGAATATCCTTCAGATCAGTCTTCCTCATTCTTCGGTGACAGAAAGAAGAAGAAGGAAGACACCAGCAAGAAGAAAAAGATTCTCAATTCCACCTACAGGAATGTTGGCTGTCCGTTGGGCATCTGTTCTCAGGCTTGCCGCTATTGCTGGTGCCGAGTATTTGCCTGTGCGGTCATCTATACGAAGCGTCAAAAAGGTTTGATTTTAAGATTTGGAGTTTTTCACGGCGTGGGTATATTTTAGATGAAAATCAGTATCTGGATATATCTAGTGTAATCCAGAGTGCTTGTAATATGTTGATGTACCCCGCTATTATATAATATATTTTTTCTTTGGTCGAAAAAAAAGCCAGGGGAGTTCGCAGTTCGGTCGTCAAGGAAATCCATAATCCGTAGGGACAAGGTGATCAAGGTCATCACAAAGATAATGGTACTACGGAGGATGGTAGGGCATCTCCAGCTGCTCCCTCCAGGTTCCTCAAGTAAGTCGTTTAAGGTTGTCTTGTCAAATATTTTAAATTTTAATCAAAAGTAAAAAAAAAATGTTAAATCTAAAAGTATTAAAGTGATGTAAATAGATTCATCTTGAATTAAAGTATTATAAAAGTATATATTTTGACAAAAAAGTATATATTGACTATATCTTATTTTAAGAAATTTTACAATGGTTTTGAAAAACATGAGCCACCCATTTAACAAGATCAGATGGTAAAAAATAAGATGTACCAATGTGAAAGTACTTAGAGGTCACTACCACAATCTAAGTTCTCCTAGTGAAGTGGAGTTCTTTTACTGTCTTGGTATTCAAAATTTAGTATAATTTTTTCCTAGTAAATGTCTAATAGTAATTATTTTCATATGCTATGACTAGTGATAGTGTTTTACTAGTATATTACTTAAAAACACTAGGAGAAGTCAATCATTCTAGTGTATATAAATGTTATCTAATCAAAGACATCTTCTACCTAGATGTGTAATTTATATATGTGTAATATTTACATTTACATGCATACATATTTACATTTACATACATACATACATACACACACTATAGTGTGATGTAAATAGGTTCATCTTGAAATGTACTATTATAAAAGTATATATTTTCTCAAAAAAGTATATATTGACTGTATTTTATAAGAGAAATTTTACAATGGTTAAGAAACATCCATTTGACGAGATCAGATGGCAAAAAATAAGATGTACCGACATGAAAGTACCCAGAGGTACTAAGAGGGGACAGTATCAAAATTAGATGGATATGTGGGGACAAGTTTATGTTATAATTATTTTGGTTATGGGTAAATTGGACATGTCCAGTTCTTTCTCCCCATTTTGATGAATCTCCCAGACGGTCGTACGCGGAGAAGGGGAACACGTACGGGCGCCGAGATGTCCTGGCCGGATGATGGTGGCCGGCGTCGTGTCGACGAACGCCAGCGTCGGGCTGACACGGGCATCGCCAATAAGCCAAGAGAGCAAGAACGGGAAATAAGAGGTCCGGGTAGCTCTGCACGGAAACGTTCCAGCAGCCGCACGAACCTGTGCCCGCCCGTGTCCGTGAAGTTGCTGCTGCTGATGGCGTGCATGGATGCGTCGGCCACATACGCCCATACCATCTCGCTCAGGTTCACCTCCTGCTGCTGGTGCCCCGGCGAGACCGCCATCATCGGCTCGCGCTGAGCAGCTCCGTGGTTCAGATCCAGCTGGAGATCTGGCGTCGTCGAGAACAGCCCTGCCCGTGGAGTTAGCGGCAGCGACTAGGGCCTGGCGCGGCGGCGACATAACGCGTGTTCGGGGCAGCGGCGTCGGATGTTGAGCGGAAGGCGTGTATCACCGAGGAGAGGAGCCAAACCCAGGAAAAACAAAAATCCACAAGAGGCTTCTGTCTAGTCTGAGAAAGAGCACAACTTCAATTACCAATATACTGTTCATAATCTAAATTACATTATATAAATAATCTTTCCCAATTATAATTAGCTAAAAAAAAGAAAAATTAAAGTACCATATATATGTAGTACTTTCTCAACCATGCATGGTAAAATATCAGCAAAAGATAGTGGTCAAAGTTGTTTTTGGAGAGCGTATCGAACGTTGAAAACAACTCCCTTTCAGAACAAGATCCATCATCAATGCTCCATTCAGAACCCTCATCGTAGTAATATTCTTCGGAAGAGTCATGTGGAACTGGAAGGGTCAGGTTCTTAACCTTGGCACATTTTGCCCTTAGCTCTGCATCCATCTCATCATTAAAAGAACCGGTAATGGAGAGAGATTCAAGTACAGGGCAGTGATCAAGTATGGCTGCCAATCCTCCAACAGTGAGGACACAGTCCAACAGTTCTAAGGAGAGTAGCTCACACATAGTTGTAAATATCGCTTCGATCTCTTCCCTGATATAATAATAGTCGTCATCATTATCATCTTCATCAACACTGAACCTGATTCTGAGTTTCCTGAGAAGGGGGCAAGCCTGGCACACAGATTCAAGCAAATTCTCGCCAATGCTATGAAACGAGGGAGATACTTCAAGATCCTCCAGGAGGGGTAGATTCTTGAGCACTACGACAAGATCTTGGCTGGGTCCATCAAAATATGAGAGATGGAGGCTTTTCAGAGAGGGTGCTCTGTAATAAGGAATAATGCCATAAATTAGACAGCCTATATAGTCAACTAAATATGGCAGTAATAAGATTGTAAGAGTAATAACGTTAACATTGAGTTCACAACAAGACCCTATATCTAATCTTAACAAGTACAGTACTACTTGCAAGAGACCATAATATAAACAGTTAGGCTTAAACATCATGGATATTACTTGCAAGAGACCATAGTATCAGCATTAACTCGGTAGGACTGTAAACCAGCATCTAGCACTACTGTGAATGAAACAGCCTGAACTGCACCAAAAAGAAATATCCAAAACATGGTAGTGTAATCTACATACTAAGCTAACATAAATCAGCAGTAAAACTGATACATCATCTCTGTCTATGCAAAATCATATCTTATTCCACAGTTCAAGCTGAATATAGCTGTTTCGACCTTTTAACTGAACATTTACCAATGTTTAGAAGCACAGTGATGACTAGTCCAAATTTGATCACATAGAAAGATAGATACTCCTTTTCTAAAAAAAAGGATGATAGATAGATACTTCATACGATCCGTTAAAGAAATTTAAAAACGTGCAATTTTCAAGCGAATCATACTCCGCCAGATAGGAGACAAGAGACTGATACTATACCTTTCCACCAGATAGGGCAGCGAAGTAATGTCGCAGGATCCCGAGAAGGCTTCACACTGCCCCACGCCACGGTCGAGTGCGGCAAGCGCCACCGCGCGCTCGACGGCGGAAGATCTCCAATCCGTGCCCATGTCGATGCGGCGCCACAGCAGGGACTCATCCACGGCGACGCGCCGCCACGTCGTGCACACGAGCTCCGCACCCTGCGTGATCTCTTTGGTCCCAAGCTTGAGGAAGACGGTCAAAAGGATGTCCTGTGGCAACGCCGCCCAATCCCTCTCCTCACTGGGCGCTGGCGAAGACGAGGTTGGTGGTTTCTCTCTGCGGCGGCGGTCACGGCGGCGGCGTCCGGAGGACGGCATAGCTGCGGCAGTGCGGTCTGCGAAATCTTCGGCAGACGTAACGTTGGTGTGGTGACTGGTCTGTGGAGATTGGAGAATGATCTCGCTGCCGCCTACAGTTTTTATTCACGCTTGAGCTGCATGCATTGATGCACGAGTGCAGAAGACGAAGGGTCCCGTGCATGTGTAGTGGAATTCATTAGACCAACCTCTAGCATTCTACTGCACGTCAAAATTTGCGGCAGCTCTGTCGTCGTCAATGCACAAATGTGTGTGTTTGGGAGAAAGGGTTACGAAATAAAGTGCGGTAAAGTTAAAACGTGGACCCTTCAATTTGTATTGAGATGTGTATACAATACGAATCTCATGGTTCATGTGAGCACATGCTCTTAAGGAAAAAAACCTACATTTGACGGAATACTTATTGTAACTAGTATAATGCTCGTGCAGTCGTGCTAAACGCTACGGATTCATTTTATGGATGGATATGAAAACAATAAAATGATGATTTCATATAATTATATATGACTATGTATATAATCTAAAAAATAGTCATGCATAACAAGTGGGTACAGTTCCTTCATAGTGATTGAATCTCGATCATATTGGACCCTACATATTGGCAACATTTGGTGCCGCCATTTCTCGGTTCTATGCGTTTGGAAGGCTCGTCATTATTCTACCATTAATCTGAACCAGAGAGTAATAATAGTGCTTACAATCCACATCCTCACATTGGCGAGTCACCAAGCAAGCCCACACAAATGTAGTAGATCACTGCGTCTCTATAATCCAATAGAGACATCAATTAGTATACTCACTTGCTCACTTAACCGGCTTGGCAGCTTGGGTTTGTATGAGACTACATAATTTACAAATTAACAAATTGCCAATATCTAAATCTCTCAAAGCATTCATATACGCACTACAGGAAAACGACAAGTTGTCGAGTACTAAATTAGTTGTCGAGTGCCAGATATCGCGCACTCGGCAACTAATTGTCACACTCGGCAAAAAAAAACACTCGGCAACTTTGCCGAGTGTCTAGTACTTGGCAAAACAAACACTCGGCAACTTAATTTTTTTGCCGAGTGCCGACTCTCGGCAAAAAAATACACTCGGCAACTCGGCGAATCGGCTAATGTCATCCCGCTCCGTTTAAGTTGCCGAGTGTCTGCCGTTTGGCACTCGGCAACTTAATTCATATTTTTTTGGTTTTTTTTGCTCCCAATTTTTTTTGTGTGTTTAATGAACTATCGCAAACAACATGTTCAAATTTGGAAACTTTTCATTGCTTTTTGGTATTTTTCCTTAGTTTATTTTGTTTTCTTCAATTTTCCCGCTGAATCTTCGTTTGAACTGCAGGTGCATGAAATAATAGATTTCTTTCGTTCTAAAAATGTTATCCTTGTTTGTTAGTGTAAATGATGGCTAAATCCATGGTCTGTCTCGAAAGTTCGATGAACGTGCTCACGGGGCAACGTCGCCAACTTCGGTGTTTGTAGTTTTTTAATTATATTAAATGCAAATAAATTCGGAAAATCACGAAACTTCTGCACGTGTCATAATCTCATGTGCGTATGTTGTTGTAAAATCTTGAAAAAGTTTCGAGCACGTCGTCACGTACGTTGTTCACAAACCTCAAAGTCCACATATGATAGATTACCACCACGCCGACGTCCTTGGCGAGAAAGTGTCGAAGAGCGAGGCCAGGGGCATGACGCTTACCAGGGAGTAGTACGAGTTGGTAAGTATGAAACATCAATACTACCACCCTACATGATTGGTATATTCTGACGTATCAATAACTTGATGACATGCAGCGATGTCCTGATTGGTGCGCCAGACACCCCCTCTGCTGGGGCGGTATTGTGGACATGTGGCTCTCGCCCGAGTGGATGGAGAAGAGTGCGATCCGTCGTGACTGCCGCCTATAGATGACTGGGACCCCACACCACCAGGGCAACCAGAACCTCTCCCAGTACGCTTTGAACTAGGTAATCTTTTTTAGTGTTTTCATCTTTACTTTTTATTACAACTCTCAATTCTCATTACTTCTAATCATCTTTATGTTTTCCTCGCAGTCCAGGTCGCACCAAGGCTAGGAGTGCAACGACTTCATGGCGTTTAGCCTGGCACAAAAGGGCAAGGCGACGGACCTCGTCAACACCTAAAACCCAGCGCACCTGCCCGAGCTGTACACCAACCCCAGCGCCCACAACAAGGTTACTGAGTACATCTCGGCGGCTCGACTCTAGCATGGGGAGGCCTTCGATCCGGCCACCGAGCCCCTGGACGCAGAGATCGTGATGAGGTTAGGAGGAGAGAAGCAGCACGACCGCTACTGGATGACGAACAACGCGCTCGACTCTGCCTCTGTTCCCAGCCTTGCGGACCTTCGGGCAAGGAGCACGAGCTCGTCCCTCCCCATACGCCCTCGGCAGCTGAGCTCATAGCAGCAGATCTCAGATCTCACGGTTAGTACTCGTTCATTGCTTTTACACATCTATCTTGCATTTGCATTGTTTAAACATTGTGGGTGGCCTATGAGCAGGCCAACGTGCGGAGGTTGGAGACGGCGTAGGCGGCGACGGAGGAGGCCCAACGGTTGGAGAGGGAGGCCCAGCGGTTGGGGAGGGAGGCCCAGTGGTTGGGGAGGGAGGTTGTACAAGCCCAGAGGGCGGCCGAGGAGCAGAGGTTGCGAGACATGTTCCGTTTCATGGTCATCCTTAGTGCAATTCCAGGTGTGGTCGTGCCCGAGTCGCTTCTCCGCCCAGTTGTGCCTGTGGCTCCTCCTCCTCCACAACCTATTTTTTAAGTATGTCTAGTGGTTTATTCTTAGGACTTGTGTTAATTTCCTGCAGATACTCGTTAATTGACCTCTTCTTTGTGCAACAAGTGTCTATGAGTTCGAACCCGACGGTTCAAGGCGGTGGTCCCTCTCCACAGCAGGGGTGGCCAACTGACACTCCTCCACAAGCCGGGTTGCCAAATGGCTCTTCTTCACGGCCCGGCTAGTCAGGATGGTAGCAGTAGGTACTTGTCTTTTGTCTATTTTCATGTCCCTCAGACTTGTATTAGACTTGGACTTGTGTTCGACTTAGACTTGTGACATATTCATAGCTATGTGATGGATTATGGACTCTATGTGATGGATCTATGGACTCTATATGTGTATGTGATGTATTATGGACTTATGGACGTTTATGATGGATGTTTGTGATGTTATATGCGTATGATGGATTGTGAATGATGGATGTGAGGATATGTATGCGATTTGAATGGTGGATGCGATATATATGTGATTTCAATGGTGGATGTAATGTATATGTGATTTGAATGGTGAATGTGATATATATCTGTCTATTTTTGTCTCTGCTCTGTTGGAAATAAAAAAAACAAAAAAAATAGCAATTTTTTTATTTGCCGAGTGCCACACTAGGCAACTAAATTAGTTGCCGAGTGCAATTGCAATTTCCCAGAGTTGTTGAGTGCAATGGAAATTGCACTCGACAACTAAATATTATAAAAAAATAAAAAAAAATTAGTTGTCGGCCGGCACTCGGCAACTAAATTTTGGCAGATAAAATAAAATTAATTAGTTGCCGAGTGTCACTCGGCAACTAGTCCGTCAAGGTTGACAACCCAATTTTAATTACCGAGTGCTTGATCCGGCACTCGGCAAATAAAATAACACTCGGCAATTTAGTTGCCGAGTACCCGAAATCTGGCACTCGACAACTAAATTAGTTGCCGACTCGACTTCTGCCGAGTGCTAGTTGCCGAGTGCGGCACTCGGCAAACTAGTTGCCGCCCTCGCGGTTTCCTGTAGTGACGTGCCTGACAACGAAATACAAAAAAATCCATATCATCTCTCATTATCGTTTTACAGAAAATACAGTATTAAAGAGCAGCAGCCTGCTGTTGTGAGTGCCTGAATAGGCAATTCATTATTTCTAAGTAAAAACATAACAGGTACCGAGGACCCGAAAAGGTACACATGTCATCCTGTCCTCATGCTTCTCCAATGCGTTGCACTCACCATCTGCGAGAAAGTGCATTGTAGCAGTATCTATCACACTCTGCAAAAACCAAACAGCTCCATTACAAACCATGCCTCATGCATTGTAGGATTAATTGAATAGCTGAACATTCCAATCACGACAGTCATCACTTTGATCTTCGACATCCTGTAACATTGGAGAACATATCTAACTTAAATTGTTGAAAGAAACATACGAAAACAACCAATTTTATCACATAAATAAAGTACAGTAAGACAATTTAAAGAGATTCCAATTCATTGCATATTCAAGACTTCAGATTTATTGGACATGGTTAGAATAAAAAGTAGGCCTGCGCAAGCAACAAGATATAACATTGTTGGGTTGTTTTAGGGCAGATGATAACATGCTTCCCATCCTAAGAGTATTCATCCTTCTTTGAAGCAACTGTTTTGCATAAGCCTACCTTCTTCTTTATCAACCTGCAACAACATGTATTTTAATTCACATCCAGGAGAACATGCAGCATGTACATTATTGTGCCGACGCAAAAGCCAACCATCAGTCCATCACATATGTGTCGCTCAAATATGTTAAGAACTGGAGCGATGCTAGCTATCAGCTAGCTTCCATACATGAATAAAATATGCCAGAAGAGATCTGAATAGGTTAGAGGACTTAGTGGAATAGGAAGCTAGCTGATGTATGGAACCTGACACGGTGAAGCTAGCTTTGAAAAATAGCAACACCTAGAAGCTAACTTTGAAAGCTAGCTGATAGCATCGCTCAACAAAATATGCAACCTGAAACTCTACAAGATAGATTGGAATAAGAAAATTAAAATCTGAATAGGTTAGAGGACTTACTGGAATATGATTGTCTAAATTGTCAAACACTCTCAACAGAAGCAGATACAACAGTGTCCAACACTTTCCATCCTGGCAATGGTTATTAGTACGGTATATCAAACACCAGCCACATATTCCAACTATCTAGCAGTTGGGAAAACAAATACCTGATCTATAAAAGTGAAAGATTTCCACACAAATGTGTAAGGAAAATAAAGATAAATAGTTTATAACTTTCTCGGTATTTCTTATGACTATTGGATAAATCCGCAAGCGCATAGATTATACCGTTGTAGCACTTCACCAACGAGTATTCCAAGGTATCGTAATTTATATTATCCCAAGGGAAAGCTGGGCTAGAAATGATAATTAGAGAGAGATCCTAGAGAGCACCTCAACTTAGTACCAAATAGTATAGAGGGGTAAACAATATATGTGATAGGAAGGTGTTGATGAATGAAGAAGCTACGGTAAAAGATACTTAGAACGGACTAGAAAGACTACCTAGGTGGGAGGACAAGGAGAGAGTATAGGGACTCCTATGTACTTCACTCTACTTCAATATACTTAGCTAATTAACTAGTCTAAACACTATAGTTTGTCTCAATACAAGTATGCTAGGCGAGGGGATAGATCAGCAGGAGGACAAAACTTCTAACGGACCGCGCCCTCTTCTTACGGGGGTCTTACCTTTTAAGAACTTGTCTAAAAACACGTGGTGGAATACAACCACTAGACACGGCTGTCACCTCTTGCTAGCTACCACAAACAATCTGTGCAGCAAGCAATAACCAAGGATAAGTTGATGTATAAGCACCACGCTTACACACAACTTACTACTTTGACTAAGATCTATAATCAAAGCACCCTATGACAGAAATGATCGCATACAGGAAAGGTCACAAGGATCACAGACTATGGATGTAAAGGCTATTAAAGAACAAAAGCATATAGCAAGACTATATCTAGTATAGAAATGCTCAAAGTAAATACTAAGTAAAGTAAGGAGAAAGATAATATATTGAATAAGATAAAGTCTTACAAAGAACGAAAGATACAAGAGCTATACCAGACTTCCCAGAAGACAACTCCGGAAATCCCGAGCACAGCTCGACTCAACTCTAACTCCCACACTAGACTAACTCCTAGAACAATCTAAGGAATAGAGCTTGTAGGCTTCTTCTTCTTCATGTGTAGAGAGGGGTGTGACCCTCTATTTATAGTGGAGGATGGAGTAGGGGCTACTCCGGTGCCACATCAGCGATCCAGGGCCTTCCATCCTCTACCCTTGGATCCAACCGACCTTGAAACCGACCAAGGCATGGATGAATGTGATTCATCATGTAGGGGGAGGAGTATGGTGGTTGGGGGAGCCAACCGACCTAGGTGGTGGATCGGCCGATCCCCCCTATGGCCAGTGGGCCCTCCTCTGTCCTCCTGGAGGTGGCCCCACTAGTCAGGGAGCAAGTGGGGCCTGGTGGGCCGAGATGGTGGATCGGCTGACCCCCCCCCTTGGGGTGTCTGGCCCACCCGGTCTCCTAGGTGCTGCTCCCACTTGTCATGGATGTTGAATGTTGGTTCTGGGATGGTTGTCATGTTTATCTCCTTGGTGTGGTTCCATGGATCCATGTGCTATGCTTGTGAACTATTGAGAGAAAGCACAGAGCGATCCAAGGGTTGGGAATCACTCTGGGATGCTTCTCTTGGATCATGGCCGAGAGGCAAGCCAGGTGGGCCCATAGGGTGGTCGGCCGACACCCTATGTGGGTCCCACTAACTCTCATTTGCTTCATTTCTTCATTCTTGCACTCAAACACTCATGGACATGTGGAACTAGTTATTTTATAAAATATGCTCATGATGTGTTTGTTTATCCTTGATCCTGAGCTTGGTGGCAACATTTTAGCTATGTAAAAGTTGGTCATAATTTGTGCCAACAAGATCCCCCAAGCTTAACCTTTGCGCGTCCCGAGCAAACAATCAAACTTAGCTCAATGGATTAGGAGTTGCTACTATGCTTCATATTTCAAGAGTATTAAATCTACAACAATCATACTTCTCTTTTGAATAGAAAAGTTAGCAATAAAGACTCACCCATATTACCTTACTCCTTCATGGGGCTTATAGCTTTATCCTTTGCCTTGAGAAGTTGAGAGACAGAACAACTTCACTTGAGCACTAATTTTCTCTTTCTTTCACAAGTTTCATATCGGAGGTTTTGCGAGATTTTGTAAAAAAAACTTAGTGTTCCTCAAATGGTACTCTCGAGTCGCTCATAAGGTGTATGATTCCTCACTAAGGCATATACCAAATTTTGCCTTCTTTCATCCTATCTCTAAAGCTTATGTGGAGCTATAGGTAGGGATCAAAGATGTAGCAAACTTACCTTGCATGTATTGTAAAGTCAAATCCCAGATCCAAGGAGAGAAATGTCATACTCTTAGATCAAGATGTGCAAGTGTGTGGAAACATGGCAAATGATCGATACTCCTATATTTGGATGATCTCTCTTTCCTAACTTATTATTTTGAGACATAGCTATATTTTTAATTTTTCTATGAGCCTTGAAAATGATCATTGGGTATTTTTTATGAGCTTTGGATTGCTCATAAAATTTGGGACTTTTAGAATGCCCCTGCATTTTGCATAATTTTGTATAGTCTACGTCTCATTTGATAGCAACAAACTAGAGAGAGTTTTTCTACTTAGAGCATGGAGTATGAACTATGTGGAAATGTAAGGCATGTCTCTTCGTACTTCCAGTGTAGAAGCAGCATGTATATGTGGCGTGTACGTGATCTTGATCTTGGGAGCATGATAAATCTCTCAACAAGGGTCACAAACTTGACAAAACTCAACACAAAACAAGCAGCTTATGTAGAAAGCTTTTATCATGTAAGAGCATGTATGGCTTTGGTAGGAATTTTTCACCATTGAGGAACATCAAAGTGTTTTTATCATTTAAATAAATAAAACTCCGATAGTCATTCTTTCTTAGAACAATATTATAGCAGCTCTTATCTTGTCATATCATGTCTCACAACAACTTAGACTTAGTTACGGCATTTGCAACCCACAAACGTTTGAGGTTCATGATGGTTTCTTTTAAGCCAAGTAATCCATACTTAAAGAAATATCAAGTTGTAAACTAAGTACTAGAAAAATATTTAGCAGAGAAACTATTCATCATTTCCATAGGAGATATTAATTTTTCATAGAACATGTGAAAGTGGATTAGAGAAAGTCTTTTTATTTTATTATATATATATATATTTTATATTTATATGCAAAGCAAAGATAAGCAAGGAAGATGCATGAATATAAATGCTGAGATTAAAAACTTATCTTAGTGGGAGAGGGAACCTCCCCCAAGCTTATCTTTTGCTCAATGATGCGACGGATATGGATTTAGTTGCCGCCACACGTCCCAATACCGGTATTGTTCTTCTTGCATTGTTTGGATTTCTTTGGCAGTTTATTGGGCGATGTGTGTTGTTTCATTGTGCTCAACACGTAGCTCACCAAAGGTATTGGTGAGATGATCAAATTGTTGCCGCAATTCACGATGCTCCCTGTCTCGTGTGGACGAGAAGGATGCCCATGATCTTTGCGGACGTGATGGTCGAGGAGGTATGCCACTAGAAGTGTGCATAGAGGATGCATCATCTTCCTCCTCGCCATAAGCTTCTCAGGAAGGACCACCTTGCTCAAGATGAACAAAGTATAGCCCTTCCTGAGCTCTCCTGTCCGAACCTTCAAAACCTCTTTGTCCAATTCCTTGATCTAAATCAAGGGTTAGCTTACGGGTCCTATACAACTGAAGTTGCCTATTTGGAAGAGGCACCTCAATTGTATGGCCACTGTAGATCATTTGGAGTTCATTATTGACATCTCTTTTTAATATTTGAGCGGTTGTAAGATATGCTTCTAAGATTACAGCTATGGGATCAGAGATGTATACAAAGGGTTGATCGCCATTTAACAAGTTCATAGATTCCGCAAGACGAGTAATTAAAGAAGTGAATTGAATGGATTCATTACTCTCAAGTGAACTTTGCCAAAATTCCACTAAGCATTTTACAGGAGAGACTTGTATTTTGTTTACCATGGCATATAGCAATTTTAATTCCATGTCATTTATCAAGCTAGCATTACTTCTAGGAAACAAAGTTAATTTCATCCAAAGATGCATGAAGGGTTGGATTATGAATTTCCTCAGGTTTAGGATTTGAGCAAACTTTTAAAGAAGAGATAGATAACCAAAATTTTCTCTTGTTAAACCTACACATGGCAAGGTCTAAATCTATCAAGCATGAATTTTCAAAACCAAGAGAGCACTTAGATGACTCGAAGTTAGATTATGGCTTTTGGTTAAACATGCGAAATGCAATTCCAACATTAGAGACATGGAGAGAGCACGAGAATTCTATGGAGAGCAACTCAATTCCGAACTCTTCAACTTGCCAAAAGCTAGAGCAACCAAGAGTAGAGAAGATAGTTTCGAACTCGGTGGTCATACCTGCGTTGGAGAGAAGACTCGGATCCAATATCCTTGTGTGCTCGAAAGATCGGTCCCGAAGAGAGAGATATCATTGGTACTCTAGTTGGTCGAACTAGAGACCACTTTGTTGATCATAGGTCCTCATCGGGGGAACCATGAATGCCTCGACATGAGGTACATCCTCTGGCACTTCTTCCTCCTGAGGGTGTTCTTCAGTTTGGAGGTTCTCCCACGTGTATCGGGCAGAACCTCCCCTTCTTCTTCCTTGGGAAATATCATCAGATTGGTGGGAGCGTCAGGATGAGCTCCCACTGATGGCTTATTTTTCTTTCTTGAAGATGGATCGTATCGGGTTCTTCATCTTCTAGAGAGGAAGATGGACACAAGAGCAAGACTAGGAAGAGATGTGTGTGAATTGGATTTCTAGTTTGCCTTGTGGGGAGAAGTTTGAGCTAAGAGAAGCTTGATGAAGACAAGATCTTCTTGTGGACTAGTGAGAGAAACACTACTTCTCTTGAGGGCTAAGAACTTCTCTTGAATGTAGAGCTAGGCAAGGAGAGGCTTGAGTTAGAACTGAATTCTGGTTGAGGTGTGAGGGAATGAGCTCTCCTTGCATGGGGTTTTATAGGGGAGAGGAATGGCACCAAGGGGGTGCCATGGGGTGGTCGGCCGACCCCCTTGGGTGCCATGATCACATGTCTTGGGAGATGCCTTACACAAAGCAAAAGAGAAAGAGGAGGTGACCAAAAGTGGTCGACCATCCCCCTAAAGTGAAGATTCCACTCATGATTTTTCTAGTGCTTGGTGAAAGGTGAAAGATGTGATATGATGTGATCAAAAGCTGAGCTAAAGTGGTCAAGATTCTCCTCTTTAAACAAAGAGTAGTGGGGGACAAAGGTATGTCATGCTTTGATGAGAGGTAATTGATGTGTTTTCTTTTTCAAAACATGACCAAGTGAAAGTGATGGGTGTCACGATTCCCCACTTTGGACAAGGAGTAGTGGGAGACAAGGATGTGTCATGCTTTAACCAAAAGTGATTGATGTACTTTAAAGCATGACAAGACAAAAGAGATGTCCCCTAAAGATAAATCTGATTTTTGAAAGTCTCACTACTCAAATCATGAGATTCTTGGACAAAGGATGGTGGGGAAGAAAGAGGGATGACCATGGGTCACCTAGGGTGGTCGGCCAACCCCCCTAGTGCTCCATTTTTTTTCCTTTTTCTTTTATAGAGATCACATTGTGTTCCCCTTTTTAACTAAGCCAAGCTAGGGTGCATAGGGTGGTCGGCCGACCCCCCTATGGCCCTATCTTTTGTCAAATTTCAGAGCTAAACTAACTCTCATGTTTTATTTAATCTAATTTTAGTTTTCTGAATTTTTAGTATGAAAGAAATTAAAGGTTTGAACTAAATGAAAGAAGGGAAATAAAAGATAACTACCGATTTACCTTTCGGCGAAGGCTCCTTGATTTTAAGTCCTCGGATTAGGACTCTCCTTCTTGTTCATTCCTCGGGTGCACTTGAGGGCTCCGGAGATGGAGACCATGGTATGTGCACCTCCTTTGCTTTCCAATCCTGCCTTGGATTGGCGGGTTCGTCCTTCTTGAGTTCACTAATGTTGTCCTCCGGGTATTGCTTCTTCTTGCGCGGAGCTTGAACTCTTCTTCTCGGTGGTTGTGCTTTTTCCTGTTTGTTAAGATTATAACCATTGAAAGCACATTTTACCTTATGACATGGGAACTAGAAATGGATCTGGCCCGATCCAACATAGATGAATGCGTTGGTGGTGTTGAGGAAGGGCCTTCCCATGATGATGGGTACTTCAACGTTGGTTCCCATGTCCAAGATGATGAAGTCAGTGGGGATGTAATCGTCTTGGATGTTCACCAAGATATCCCTTGCGAGTCCCTCGAGAAACCTTATGGTTTGATCTGCCATCTGCAGGCGAACACATGTAGGGACCATAGGTCCTCCTAACAAGTTATCATATGTTACCTTTGACATGATGTTGACGCCCGATCCGAGATCGCAGTAGGCGTTATGGAACGTTTGTTGCCCGATTGAGCACTTGATCGTCGGGTGGCCTGGATCTTCCTTCTTCATGATGAAGGGAGGATCGAGAAGGTAGCCCCAATAGGAGCGAAGTGGAGGCTTACCGAACTTTGTTGTGACCATATTAACATGCTCAATTGATTCTTCTGGTTTCCCAGGAATCTTACCTTGTTCCATGGATGGCATAGCTGCTGCTAATTGGGTTTCTAGCATTTTATTAAAGCTCAATTGTTTTTTCATAGCAGTTGTGAAGCTATCAATTTTCTCACCAAAGCTTTCAAGAACTTTATCAGTGGTAATCATCTTTTTATTTATACCATCATTAATTTTTGATTGACCAAGAACAAGATCTTTTAACGAAGGCTAGTAATTGTACGAATTGTAATTATTGTAATTACCATTACCTTCATTACCTTGGTAGAAGGGGCGTGAATTCCAGCTTCCTTGTTGTTGGGGTCGATACCCGTTGTTGTTGTTGTTGTTGCTGATGAAGTTCACGTCCTCCTTCGAAGTCTCGGGGCAATTGTTGCCCGAGTGATCATTGCCTCTGCACACCTCGCATCATGGATCGACTTCAATAGCTTGTGCGGCGGTGACTGGGTAGATGGCCTCTCGTTCCTTCTTGGAACTTTCATCTATCTTCTTCATCAGGAGGTCCATCTTGGTAGAGAGCATGTCCACCTCATTGATGGTGTGCATACCTCTCTTTTTTGGCTGAAGGCGTTCCTCACCCCATCCTTGGTTGATCACCATCTTTTCGATGAGGTCCTTGGCATTCCTCACTGTGTGTTGGAGGAATGCCCCTCCAGCGGCAGCGTCAAGGAGACTATGGGTCATGCTAGACAACCCATGGTAGAATCCTTGAATCAAGAGCCAGTCGTCTATCCCGTGATGAGGACAGGCTCGAATGTACTCCTGGAGATGCTCCCATGCTTCGGGAAGCATTGGTTTTTTCCCGTCGGAAAGAACTTCTTGAGGAATGCGTTAGCACACCTCTCCCATGTAGTGGCCTCTTCTTTGTGGGCATAGAACCATTGCTTCGGCTTTCCCAATAGCGAGAATGGGAAAAGACGAAGACGAATGGCGTCAGACGCCACTCCCTTGATGGTAAATGTGCCACATAACTCCGCTATGAAGTGTTGGAGATGAGCATTGGCATCCTCATGGGCTTCGCAAAACGGATTGGCCTGCACCATGTGGATCAAGGTGGGCTTCAGCTCGAAGGTGGCATCTCCGAAGTTCACCTCGGGACCCTGAGCTACGTGGGTAGCTGACGGAGCCGATGAAAGGTCCTTGTGTGATTTTGGTAATTGAGTGACAACTTAGGTGAACTAATATGTGTTTAAGTGATATATACACAGGAGATTAGTTCACATATGATTGTGTGATGAAGGAGCTTATTGCACATGAGACATGACATGGAGTCATGTGATAAAGGTGGAGAAGATCAAGATGAGGCTTGGCTTGATGGACCGGTTGCAAGTGTGAAGGGCAAGCGGGTGATGCTTGGCACCGATGGACCAAGGCAACAGTGAAGAGCAAGTGAGGTCAAGATCGATGAACCAACACAGTCATGTGATGATATGAAGTGGATCATATCATTTGACAAGTGGTTGGTGCATGTGTTGCATCAACATTGGAAAAGGAGATGGAATGGAATGCGCAAGGCAAAGGTATAACCATAGGGCATTTTATTTCACCGGTCATAGGTGTGTCTAGAATATTATGACCAGGTTTAGGATAGATAGCCGTACTATCAATAGGAGCAAACTTGTTTGCATATCGGTTATCTAGTGCCACCGTGAGCGATCTAACTTTGCGATGCATTAGGATCGAGTGGCGTGGTAAGAGCAAGTGAAAATGCTTTGAAAAATATTGTGAAATGCTAACACACATGCACAAGGTGGTGAACACATTTGTGTTAGCACTGGAGAAGCAAAGGAAGAAGTGCGGAGGAGACTCGGCTGAAAACCGAGCTCCAGACGCAAGGGCAAAGGGGGGTCCGGACCATTGCGCTTGGGTCGGGAACCTAACCCTAGGTCTGGCCGAGTCTGGTGACTCTGGACGCAGGGGCTTGGGCGGTCCAGACCATTGGCTATGCGTCCGGACGCCACCCCCTCTGACTGCGTTGTGCTAACAGTAAGGATCCGGACGTAGTTGTTGGTCCGGACGGTGAACTCCGGACCCTGCGTCTGAAGGTTGGAGCTCTCTGTAACGGCTCTTTGTCGCATCCGGACATAGCATGATGGTCCGGTGCAGCACTGTTGGCTGCGTCCGGAGGTACATGACAACGATCGGCGTAGGGCACCAACGGCCGTTTCAAACGGCTAGGAGGATCCGGACGCAAGAAGCATGGTCCGGACCCGCACTGTTCAGTGCGTCCGGACCCTCTGCAACGAGCCCAGTGAAGGGGGAAACCGGCTAGTTTGTTTGGCTAGCCTATAAATAGTTGTTGGCCGGCCCTTGGGGCTGGTAGAGCACCTTGGCATTTGTTGCCTCTAGTGTGCTTGGTTTGGGAGCCCTCTAACTCACTCATACTTCGATAGTGTTCATCCGATTGAGTGAGAGAGCGATTTCTAGTGCGTTGCTTTGAGAGATTGCATCGTGTGGCACTAGGTGATCGTGTTGCAAGCCGGAATGCTTGTTACTCTTGGAGGTTGCCACCTCCTAGACAGCTTGGTGGCTTGTGGCTCCGTCGAAGCGTGCAAGAAGATTGTGCGGCGCTCCGGAGAAGCGCTTGTGAGGGGTGTTGTGCTCGCCCCGCGGGAGATCGCGAAGAGTAACTCTAGTTGAGCGTGTCATTGAGCTACCCTCACTTTGGGTGGATTCTTGCGGCGCCCGAGTTAGTGGGCTAGGCTTGTGAACGCCTATTAGCCGCCGAATCACCAAGTGTGTGGTCGACACAACGGGGACTAGCTTGGTGGCGACCAAGTGTACCTCGGGTTTGCATTCTCCAAATCACTAGCTTGTATTTACTTTCATATACTCTTGCTAGTGAGTAGTTGTTCCTCTTGTAACTAGTTTAGCTTGTGTGGCTTGCCTAGTTACCTTCTAGCTTGTGTAGCTTGGAAGTAAGATCTTGAGTGACTAATTGGCCTGTGTAGCCTTGTTAGTCATATTGCTTAGTTTGTGTAGCTAAGTAAGTTGAGCTCTCTAGTTAGGCTTGTGTAGCCTTGCTATTGAGTGTTGCTAGTGAGCTTAGGTGCTTTGTGCTTTGCTTACTAGTATGTGTAGGAGCTCCCTTTGTGCTTAGAGTACTAGTTGCTTAGGTTTGTGTGACCTTGCAACCTAGACTTGTTTAGGTGAGATTCCTAGCTTGACACCTTAGTAAGCCCAATTAATATACTTTGCTAGGTGCTAAGGTTATAGATAGAGGGGTGTAGTCTTGGCTAGACCGATAGTTTTAATTCCGCATTTGATTCGGTTAGGCGGAGCGCTTAAGTTTTAGAAAAGACTATTCACCCCCCCTCTAGTCCGCCATCTCGACCCTACAAGTGGTATCGGAGCTTGGTCTCTCGTTTTTGATCTTTACCGACCCGAGAGGATGGCGACTTATGGGCTAGATGTTGAGTGTCCACACATTTTTGATGGCACACACTTTGCACGGTGGAGAAATTGGTTGGCATGCAACTTTAAGTTTATTTCTCCCCAAATGTGGTGGATCGTGGATGTGGGACTCTCTTGTGCAATTGAGAGAGAGGATGCAACTCAAGCACAAAAGAAGTGCCTATATCTCGATTGTCAAGCTACTAACATTCTCTACCATTCTATGAAAGATAATATATTTGGTGAGATAATGGACATGAAGAGCGCTCATGAGATTTGGACATATCTCATTGAAACATATGAGACGGCCTCAAATGATGATGATGATGTGTCCAAGTTGGTGGCACATGAGGATGTTGAGCATGACCACAACTTGGTGGTTGTGGAAGATTGCTCCACCTCATGGTCAAGTGATGGAGATGATATACATACCACAAGATCACTTGACAAGGATGATGAAGGCCCAACATCAAGTGTTCAATTCATGATGCTACTCCAAGCACACGTGATGATGATGATGATGATGCATTGGGCTATGAGAGTGATGCTTCTACAAGCTCTTCTACCTCATCACAATGTGACTCTAAGGTATCTATTGGCAATGTAATTGTAGATTGTGATGACCCAAATTTTGAGCTTGTGTGCAAATTCTCAATGGCTTTAGCAAGTGAGATAAATAAAACAAAGAAACTAAAAGATGAAAACTCACTTCTAAAGAACTCATCTGAAGAACATAAGCACTTACTTGATGTTCTTAAATCTTCACATGAGGAACTAAAGCTTGATCATGAGGAGCTTCGTGTGTCTCATGAAAGCTTGGTTCACAAACATGGCTCTCTCATTAATGAATTGTTAAATCTTAAAAATGAAGAGAGCTCATCACTTAGGTCAAATGATCAATCACATGTTGTTGCTAACCCTTGTGATGTAGGGAAGAAGAATGTATCCACCTCTTGTGATGATTTACTTGATATGCCATGTTCTTCAAATATAAATGCTTGTTCTACTTCTATGTCTTGTGAGACTAACCTTTTGAAGGAGAACAATGAGCTCAAAAGTGAATTGAAGAACATAAGCAACAAGCTAGATAGGTGTTACACTTCCAAGGTCACCTTTGATCACATGATGAACAATCAAAGAAGACATGGTGACAAGAGTGGAATTGGTTTCCACAAGGGCAAGGGCAAGAAAGAGAAGAAGCAAGAACAAAGGAAGCTATCTCATTTCATGTGCTTCAAGTGCCATGGGATGGGACATCTTGCAAATGTTTGCCCAACCAAGAATGCTCAAGCTAAGCCACAGGTGCAATGCAAGATCAACCATCAAGATGGTGACTTGGGGATGATGAAGAAAAAGACAAGAAGAGGTGGCAAAGCAAGAGCAAGGCATCCAACTCCTATCCATGATGCCAACAAGGTGATGATGAGCAAGGATCAAGAGAAGAATCATTTGGCTCACATCAAGTGCTTCAAGTGTGAAGACATGGGACACTTTGCCTCGAAGTGTCCTACCAAGCTTGAGATGAAGATTCAAGCAAAAGAGAAGAGGCTAGACAATGAGAAGCACAACATGAGCAAGGAAGAAAAGGCTCAAGCAAAGAGACTGTGCTACTCATGTCGGGAAAGGGGACACATGGCTAATTCATGTCCCCTAGGTATGACTTCTAAGCTTATTTCGATTGATGATGATCACATGCTTAGAAAGGATGGTAGTGGTACCTCTATGGTTGCTATTGCAAAACATTCCGCTATTCATACTAAGGCATTGCATAAGTATGTTGCACCTAACTTGAGAGGACCCAAACTAGTTTGGGTACCATCAACAAGTGGATGAATGTGTGTAGGTACCATTGGCATTGGAGGCTTGATTCAATTGATTGCATATAGTTCATCATATGATTGAATCAAGTAATGAAGCTTAGTGCTATTCTCATCCAAATGCCAAGTCAAAAGAATGAATTCCAAATGCTACAACATACAAGTGCATGATCAAGTTGTGGTGGCTCATTGGATTTATTGAAGGCTTGCAAATTCAAGTTAAAGCTTGCTAATGGATTGATCATAATCTACTAAGGTATATCTCTTTTTGATCAAGTTCATTTGGGTGTGTATAAGTGATTTGAATTGGATATACACATAGTGCATATGAGTTGTTTGAATTGGATATATATGTGTAGTCTTGGCTAGACCGATAGTTTTAATTCCGCATTTGATTCGGTTAGCCGGAGCGCTTAAGTTTTAGAAAAGACTATTCACCCCCCCCTCTAGTCTGCCATCTCGACCCTACAACCGAGAAATCAGAGATCGCCTTCTGGGCCATAGCTTCCTTGAGTGGTGGTGTAGAGCCTCCTTCCTTGAACGGATTCTGGTTCGAGGGGGAACTTGACGACTTCTAGTCCTCCTCAACAGCTGCTCGGGATCTTCAAGATAGTTTCCCGGCAGATGGAAACCGCTCATACACTGTCTGGCTTCACAAGAAAGGAAGACACAGACAGGGGTAAGCCCGTATGACTAATTGATAACTAAGTTAACGAGAATCACTGGATTCAATCTAATTAAAATTTCTTGGCTAAGCTTTCCCCGACAGCGACGCCAGAAATGTTTGTTGGTATTTCTTATGACTATTGGATAAATCCTCAAGCGCACAAATTATACCGCTGTAGCACTTCACCAAGGAGTATTCCAAGGTATTGTAATTTATATTATCCCAAGGGAAAGCTGGGCTAGAAATGATAATTAGAGAGAGATCCTAGAGAGCACCTCAACTTAGTACCAAATAGTATAGAGGGGTAAACAATATATGTGATAGGAAGGTGTTGATGAATGAAGAAGCTACGGTAAAAGATACTTAGAATGGACTACAAAGACTAGCTAGGTGGGAGGACAACGAGAGAGTATAGGGACTCCTATGTACTTCACTCTACTTCAATATACTTAGCTAATTAACTAGTCTAAACACTATAGTTTGTCTCAATACAAGTATGCTAGGCAAGGGGATAGATCAGCAGGAGGACAAAACTCCTACTGGACCGCGCCCTCTTCTTACGGGGGCCTAACCTTTTAAGAACTTGCCTAAAAACACATGGTGGAATACGTACAACGGCTAGACAAGGCTGTCATCTCTTGCTAGCTACCACAAACAATCCGTGCAGCAAGCGATAACCAAGGATAAGATGATGTATAAGCACCATGCTTACACACAACTTACTACTTTGACTGCGATCTATAATCAAAGCACCCTATGACAGGCAATGATCGCATACAGGAAAGGTCACAAGGATCACATCCTATGGATGTAAAGGCTATTAAAGAGCAAAAGCATATAGCAAGACTATATCTAGTATAGAAATGCTCAAAGTAAATACTAAGTAAAGTAAAGAGAAAGATAATATATTGAATAAGATAAAGTCTTACAAAGAAGAAAAGATACAAGAGCTATACCAGACTTCCCAGAAGAAACCTCCGGAAATCGAGACCACAGCTCTACTCAACTCTAACTCCCACACTAGACTAACTCCTAGAACAATCTAAGGAATAGAGCTTGTAGGATTCTTCTTCTTCATGTGTAGAGAGAGGGTGTGACCCTCTATTTATAGTGGAGGATGGAGTAGGGGCTACTCCGATGCCACGTCAGCGATCCAGGGCCTTCCATTCTCCTCCCTTGGATCCAACCGACCTTGAAACCAACCAAGGCATGGATGGATGTGATTCATCATGTGGGGGGAGGAGTATGGCGGTTGGGGGAGCCAACCGACCTAGGGGGTGGATCGGCCGATCCCCCTATGGCCAGTGGGCCCTCCTCTGTCCTTATGGAGGTGGCCCCACTGGTCAGGGACCAAGTGGGGCCTGGTGGGCCGAGATGGTGGATCGGCCGACCCCCCTTGGGGTGTCTGGCCCACCTCGGTCTCCCAGGTGCTGGTCCCACTTGTCATGGATGTTGAATGTTGGTTCTGGGATGGTTGTCACGTTAATCTCCTTGGTGTGGGCCCATGGATCCATGTGCTATGCTTGTGAACCGTTGAGAGAAAGCACAAAGTGATCCAAGGGTTGGGAATCACTCTGGAATGCTTCTCTTGGATCATGGCCGAGAGGGGAGCTAGGTGGGCCCATAGGGTGGTCGGCCGACCCCCTATGTGGGTCCCACTGGCTCTCATTTGCTTCATTTCTTCATTCCTGCACTCAAACACTCATGGACATGTGAAACTAGTTATTTGATAAAATATGCCCATGATGTGTTTGTTTATCCTTGATCCTGAGCTTGGTGGCAACATTTTAGCTATGTAAAAGTTGGTCATAATTTGTGCCAACAAACTCCTTTTCTCACCCTTCAGATTGCATAGTTACCATCTTCAAAGATCAAAAAGTTGTGCTAACTAGCAATCTTCATTGGAAGTCAAGAATCATTGCACTACCGGGTAAGCTATGAAGTAACCAGATGCAGAGTATAACTTCAGCAATAGCCAATAGGAATAGGCATACCATAAACACATCAAGTAATGCATAAAATAAAATCAATCTAAAAAATAAAGTAGATTGGCCTAGTATAGGGATTTTGTCTGTGTTCTTTCTTCCTTCGCATCTCATTTCACTGCTACAACAACTTATCCCACTTCTCATGTAGCCAATACTGAATTTTCCTCTTGCCCATGCAAAGGCAAAAAGAAAGAGTTGTTCCTTGCTGTCATGTTGATGAGCTTAGTCCTTGAATCCAGTCTCCTTCCGGAAAACAACCCAAACCTTGATGAGGTGCGCCTCTTAGCATCTACTAATCCCTTTTTTATACAGAGAATAAGAAGGGTTTAGAAGTTGATTGGCATCAATGCAAACTGCAGTAGTATATTCTTAAACTAAATTTACTTCAGCTATTAAACATTGGAGAAAAGATGCTTAACCCTTTGCAGAAATAGTGAGTGCAGCTTTGAAAAAGGGGTCCTTTAATAAGCTACCTTTGCAGAAATGGTGAACTATCATGACCTCATATTGTTGGAATGATTTTCCACAACCTTAGCATTGATCCTTTGATCCAAACAAATAGAGAAAGCATAGCTGGCTTATTTCACTTGATTGGACAACTCACTTTTGAACTTTGGGTGCTATTTCCACTCGGAATGAAACACATAAGACACTTGGGGTCGAGCATGAGGCAACATGTCCAAAAATAATTACTAATAAAGATGTTCCACACTCTCCACAACTGAATGGCAATGGTCCGACTATTATTTACACATGTGGGAGAAAGGTATTGTCCTCCTTGGGCCTGAGCGACAAAAAAATTATAAAGAGCCAAAGATCACAATAATCACATGGAGGTCACCTCATCTATCAATAATATATGCAGCCATGACAATGAACAGTAGAACATCATAGGTTCATAGGCAGGTTTTTTTCTTGAAAAGAACACTTTAGTTATGTCTTGCATAAGTGCATAACAACAGTAAAGATATAAGGTTTCTACA
The DNA here is from genome assembly GCA_022036555.1 of Microstegium vimineum. Lineage (NCBI taxonomy): Eukaryota > Viridiplantae > Streptophyta > Magnoliopsida > Poales > Poaceae > Microstegium > Microstegium vimineum. Next base: position 10,742,117 of record CM039135.1, on the reverse strand, counting down.
TGCTACATCACAAAATAAGTTATGCGTATCATTAAAGGTATCATGAGATAACTTGTTAACTTATTCAGTGAAGACATAATTCAGTAGCAACACAAGCAAGGGCAACCCGAAAAAACCTTGATTATTTCATCCCTGCATATTAGTAGAGATGGCAATAGGGTATAGATCAACCATCAATTTATTTACTGGGATGTACAGATATGACATTCTCTTTAACAAATTACATATATGTATCTACTAAGCCATTTTTTCAAATAATAATCTATGCAATACTAATGTTTCAGCGGTTCTAGAATCCTTAGGATCTAGCCTTCAGGAATCATTAAGTATGTAATAGATTAGAGCTGCCTCATAGGTGCACAGATCAACCATGTCCAAAAATCTTCAAAACGAGTAAAAACAAAATCTAATGCACAAAGCTATGGTTGTAAGCATGTAATTCTTCAATTTGTCAAACAAAATTCAACTCAAACTTCTAGGAGGTCATACCAGACTTCGTTTCCCTTCACACCTTCTGTCGATCAGCTGCCATCAACAAAAAAAAACTTTAGCACAACAGGTACAGGTTTGATCTTCAGCAAGAGAAAAAAAAAGACTATTCACCAGAAGAGCCTTGTATGTGCACCATTTTGGCCCTCCCAAAACCAATGCAGACACAATAGGTACAAGTTTGATCTTCAGCTCCTAAATTTTCAAAAGAGACATATGGCAACAGATGATGAACAGATGATGATTGCAACAACCAATTAAACACGCCTAAAAATTACCAAGCGGGTTTGAAAACATGATAAGTACCTTAGGGCGTGTTTGTTTCAGCTTTTTCTGCGGTGGCGGTGAAAAGAAGCCAACAATCATGCCAAACACCCTGCGGTGCCTGGGATTTTTTTTACCGCGTGCGTTGTGGGAGTCGGAAAAATGAACTGAGGCTGTGAAAATCGGCGTTTCCTGTGCCGCGGTGGGATGGCCGCGGTCCGGATACCGCACCGCGCGGTCGTGAAGAGCGGAAACAAACACGCCCTTAAGAAACTCCCCAATCACTGTGTCAGTGAGCATGGTGGCCTTCTCAATAGTTAAGCTGAAAGAGTGGCAAAACATTAGAAATATATAGACAAAAATAAATAACAAATGATGGTAAAAAAGCTGAATCGATAAAGTACCCACCTGGCTGGATTCCACCCAGCGGTTCATCCTGCTGCTTCTTCAACCTCCACTGCACTGCAACCTCGCCTTTTTCAATTGAAATGAGAAAATTGACTGAAAGCAACGGAACCCATGTGTTCAGCAATCCTCTAATTCCTCAATTGTTTGCATCGAGTCAGCAACTAAAGTAAAACATATATGAACAGACCTGGGAGTGGCAACGACGTCGACTGTGGTAGCGTAGGTCCCTTGCCTGCCCACCGCGTGTGCTTCGACTCTTCCTGTGCCTAAATCGAACGCCTTCACAGAGGGCGGTATAGGGGCAGGACAGGTGCTGGCGGCGCGTGCTGGCCGTGCGGGGTCGCTGGCTCGCGGCGCGTGCAGGCGGCCACGGCGCAGGGGTGGCCCCGCGTACTGGCGGCCTGGGCGGGTGGGCGTCGACGAGCAGGCACGGGTGCTGGCCGCGGCGGTCGGCGCGGGGTGCTGTCGGCGGCATCCTGTGCGGAATGGCGGCACCGGCCTGCGCGGGATGGCGGCGCGTGGTGGCTCGACCTGCGCGGGCGGCGGTCGGCGTGTGGCTGGCGGCCTTCGCCGGATGGCGACGGCGTCCGGCGCGTGGAGGCTCGGCCTGCGTGGGCGGCGTCCGGCGCGTGGTGGCTGGCGGCCGCGGCCTGTGCGGGATGGCGGCGCGTGGTGGCTTGCGGCCTGCGCGGGATTGTGGCGGCCGTGGGATGCGATGCGGCATGCGCATTTTTTTTGAACTGCCTAGAAGGAGATGCGACGGGGAATGGGACGGGGCGGGCGCGGGATGCGATGGGGGGAGGGATGAGTCATGAGGGAAGATCCAAATAACGTGGATCGTTAGATTGAGTGAGTACATCTGAGAAGAGTTTAGACTAAATCTGAGTCGTTTATTCTAAAGGTTTCAGTTTGGTGGGGATATTTTTTTGGGTACTTTTCGAATAGTCATTGACGGTTGGGTTTATTCTTGTGTGTAATCGTAGGAATGTTTTATCGGTGCATTATATATTGGTAGAGATTAAACATTTCCTTACTGATTCAGGATTCCTGTGTTCTTCTCTCCTATTGCTCTGCTCTCACCTCAAACTCCGATTCCTGCATCTTCCTCTTTCTTTGCTGCTAAAAACAGGGTCCCCAAACTGAAGATCCTCCGCCTCATCTCCTGCAATATCTCGACGCATGTCCTCAACGGAGCAATATCGAGGCTCCCCATGCTCGAGGAGCTCTAGACCTGTCACTCTGCTCAGGCGTCGCCACAGCCTCGGGCCACTACGGCCTCGCCGAGACATCCACGGCCGCGCGGCTAGGACATGCCCGCTCCTGGAGCGGCTCCGGCTGAGCAAGTACCGCTTCCACCGTACCGGTAATCAGACGTCGGCGACAGCGAAGCCATGGAGATTGCCAACTTGCGTGACCTGCAGTGCCTGCAGCTCTTCGGCAAGCCTCAGCAACGTCTGCCTCGCGGTGCGTCTGGAACCCCTCGACATCCGCCACTGTTTCAACGTCGAGATGGACAATGAGACTCGATCGCGTGATGTGTGCCAGGCTGCATACGCTGAGGCTACCAGAGGACATGGACGGGTACGATCTCACCTTTGGCAACCCTGGGATGAACCCAGGGATTCCTGGATTGGGTTTTCGTGACAATCCTGTAATGAACTTCGGTTTCGTGGAGATATACTCTGGGATTCATGGTAGAGAGTAGGAGGGTGCAACTCATTTTTCTGTACGACTAAAATTCACCGTTAGTCTTTCAACTTGGTTTAAGATGTTATTTAGGTCACTAAACTTCCAAACTGATCCCTAAAGTCGACAGAGGTACAAATTAGGGATTCTCGTATTAAAAGTTACCTTTTTTGACAAAAGCTACAAATTAAGGAAGTGCGCACACGGTGAAAGCCGGAGCGGTGCTGATCACAAGTCCTATGTGAAAGTCGCCGGGTGCACAAGAACCTTAGCTACTTTTTAGTTACAGATAGAGAGATAGAGAAGATAGAGGCAGGGACAGATACCTAGTAAAATTGATTTATAAAAAAGTGAAAGTAAATTTATAATTTGAAACGGAGGAAGTACTAGCAAATCCTTTGTTTCCATATTGGCATGTGTTTTAAGGTCTCAAACGAGACATCTCTGCATGTCACATGGATTTTGCTATATACTCTGAATAGATCTATGAGGAAATGGGATTTTTCATGCTACAGTAGCCCGTGGGTTGTGAAGGTAGCCCTTGTGCTATGAACCATATGCGTTCATGCCAGGCTGAAGACCACCGATAGAGCTACGGAGTAGCATTGTTGAATTATTAGGCACAAAAGATTCGTCTGGCCGTCCAATGTCCCTGTGAGGTCGATCGTCCAGAGCTCCAAAGCATTTTCTATATTTTTAGTCTTTATAATAAAGTATAATTATGATGACAACTACATGTATCTAATTACGCTTACTTGAGTTACCTACCTTGTGATCATATTATCTCCGATTTGTTCTACACCCTATCAATTGTTCATTTATCTTTACGATCTAGTTTCCATGTCTAGATGCATCTAAAGAGCGAGTACAATTTAGATTATCAGTTTCTAAATATATGTAGTGTATTTTAAATAGTGCTATACTGTGATAATGTACTTAACTATTATTTAATATATTTTTTCATAAAAAAGATTGTTTTTTTTGCGACGAGAGAAGAATTATATTATATAATAGATGGGTACATCAACATATTACAAACACTCTGGATTATATTCAGAAACTGATTTTCATCTAAAATATACCCACGTCGTGAAAAGCTCCAAATCTCAAAATCAAACCTTTTTGACGCTTCGTATAGATGACCGCACATGCAAATACTCGGCACCAGCAATAGCGGCAAGCCTGAGAACAGATGCCCAACGGACGGCCAACATTCCTGTAGGTGGAATTGAGGATCTTTTTCTTCTTGCTCGTGTCTTCCTTCTTCTTCTTTCTGCCACCGAAGAATGAAAAAGACTGATCTGAAGGATATTCTCCCTAGTCTTTCATTGTGGCCAGATCTAACCACAACAAAACGAAGAAAAGACCGGAGAAAATTATTCCATGGCGGCGACATCATCTCCACCTTGATGCCACCGTCCGGAAACAAAAATCTCCATGTCGTCATGTCGATGAAGATGGTGACGCCGAAGTTGTCGCCCTCGTCTTCAACGTAGCCGCCATGGAGAACGATTTCACCCTTCTCCTTCACCATTACCGAAGAAGAGGAGAAGGAGGAGATAAAGCTCCAATACCAAAAACTTTGGCATGGAGAAACTCTAACCCTAAGGACTCGATCTACTGGAGAAACTTATTAAAAACAATGGATCCCCGCTCCCTTCAGCCCCCAGCGAGATGCCGGAGGGGAAGGGAGGGGACCAACGGTGACGACGGAAGGCGGCGGGCGGGCGGCGGCGGCGGGCGGGCGGCCTTGCTATGACGAAACCCTTCTATATAAAAAAGATTGTTTTAATTCCCTACTCCTATTCGCATGTCCACTCTATTCATCTAAAACAACAACTACATAGAGGAAAGCCGCTCGAACGTCGCAAAAAAAGAGAGAAAGCTGCTAGAAATGAAAACAATAGAATAATCTAGATATAATATTTTAATATTTTTATTTCATATTTTGTACACTACTGTAGAAAACGAAAACAGTGCCGGTTCAAAATCCCCCATCACTGCCAGATTTTAAACCGGCACAACCACTTCGGCACTGATGAGATTGATCGCATAACCGGCAGTGATGATTCCGACGGGGATTCGAACCTGTAACCTCAGCCTCGCGCGGTATCTCTTCTATCACTCCACCCATGACCCATATGTGTCTAGATTCATTTTTAGTTCACCTCATTCTATACTAAACCGAGTGTACATTGATTGTTTGAGCCACTAAGCGAATTCAAATGAAAAAGTTGTAAACTAAAAAGTTACATAACTTTTCGAGATCTACAACTTTCATGTAGCAAGTTTTTCCATCCGAGGTCGTTTACAAAAATTTGAATTTTAAATTTGACACATTCGAACGTATTTTTCGATGACAAGATGATCTCAAATGAAAAAGTTGCCAACTACAAAGTTTCATAACTTTTCGAGATCTACAACTTTCATGTATAAAGTTTTTCCATCCAAGGTTGTTTACAAAAATAAAAAAATTACGGTTTCAGCCATGACTCGACAGTGAAGCTCATCATCACTGCCGGTTTGTGGCTTGAACCGGCAGTGAAAGTGTTCATGTTATCACTGCCGGTTCCAGCTACGAACCGGCAGTGATGAGGAGCTTCAGTGTCGGTTCATGGCTGGAACCGTGAAAAGTCTAGGTATGGCTAGAGGGGCGGTGAATAACCTAATTAAATTTTCTACAACAACACTTAGCAAACTTGTTAGAATAAAACACGGCGAAAAGCAAGTTTGCTCTAGCTCTAAGGTTAGGCAATCCACCTACCGATTCTAGTTACTAGCAAGATAAGTTCTATGTCACATACAAGGGCTAGATCACTAGTGCTACTAGACTAAGCTACACAAGCTAAGTTAGAGGCTCTACTTTGCAAAAATGTAAAGAATGTAATGCAAAGATAGAGATAGAATGGTTATACCAATGTGAAGAGAGAAGCCAATAGATAACCAATCTATCACAAGGTGAATCCTTGGTAGAGAGACAATGAGACACAATATTTTTTACCGAGGTTCACTTGTTTGCCAACAAGCTAGTCCTCGTTGTAGCGATACACCCACTTGGAGGTTCACGCGCTAATTGGCAATCCAAGACAAACCTGTTCAAATGGTTTGCAAGTACTCATCATGCTCTTACTAGGGTGAGTATTTCCAACTTGTTTGCCGGCTTGACAAGAGCTACATAGCTTATCTTTCTCAAAGACCACATCTTTCAAGCCTCTAACTAGATCATGCTTGACTAGTTTGTTCAATTGCCTCATTCCAAAAATGACCAAGCCTTCTATGCCATAACCAACCCATGCTAGATCTGGATAGCAAGCAAGTTGACAATTGAGTCTCTTTGACATTGAAATCAACTAAGTATAGGTTCTCATATCTAAATCCTTTGAATATCAAGTTAGAGCCATCTACACTTATGATCTCTACATCATCAACTCCAAAGATGCATTTGAAGCCTAGATCACAAAGTTGAGCTATGGATAGCATGTTGAAGTTCAAGCTCTCTACTAGCAACACATTGGATATGCTCATGTCATTTGATATAGCAATATTACCAAGCCCTTTGACTTTCCCTTTGCCATTGTCACCAAATGTGATAGATTCAATCCCATTTCAATCATTTGGCTTGATAGAGTTGAACATTCTTGAATCTACGGTCATATGTTGAGTGCACCTACTATCCAGCACCCAATGCCTTCCTCCGGCTTTATAATTGACCTACAAAAGATTCAATTCTTCTTAGGTACCCATTGTTGTTTGGGTCCTCCAAAGTTAGTGACCAAGGACTTAGGTACCCAAATAGCTTTCTTCTTTGAGCTCTCATTGGGAGTACCCATGTACTTAGCAGTCACACCTTTGTTGCCCTTGGTAAGCACATAACTAGAATCAAAGCGAATAGAAGCATATGTAAATTTTATCTTGCTTTGGTTTAGTTTGCAATATTGCTCATCATGCCCTGCTTGCTTGCAACTAGTGCAAAACCGACCATTGCTCTTCACAAAGCGAGGCTTTGGAGTTGCAAAGGCAACCTTGCCTTTCTTGGGGGTATAGCCAAGTCCCTCTTTGCAAAGGGGAAACCTTTGGCTACCCAAGCACTTAAGCAAGCGGGCGTCTCCACCATAGGCATTGCCTAATGCTAGAGTGAGCTTACCAACCACCTTCTTAAGGGTCTCATTCTCAATCATTAGTGTAGTGTCACAAGTGACAACATCACTAGTAGAAGAGGTAGAGTTAGATGTACTACAAGAAGGGTTAGTTGGGGTGATGATGATGGGTTAATAGAATGATTCATCAATTATATCACAAGTTGTTCCCATGTTACATGTTGAAACATGCGCTTTCTCATTTTGCTCAACAAGAAGTGAATGAGCCTTTTCAAGCTTAGAGTGAGCTTTGCCAAGCTTCTCATGGGCATCTGTTTGCCTCTCATGAGTAAGGTTGAGCTCATCAAAGGATTGCTTGAGAGAATGATTCTCTTTTCGCAATACTTTGCACTTCTTTCTTGTGAGGAAAAAGTGAGTCTTAGCATCTTCCAACATTGCAATTAGATCATCTTTAGTGGGTTCATCATCATCATCATCATCACTAGAGTTACACTCATCATCGGATTGTACCTTGGTTGGCCTAGCCATGAAGCATGTCGATGGAGTGTCAAAGAGAGATCTTGTTCTTCATAGCAATTCTAGCAAGAGCCTTCTTCTTGCTTGATCTCTTCTCATCATCACTTGAGTCATCATCTTCACTTGAATCACTATCCCAAGTGACAACATGGCAATTTAATTTTCTACAACAACACTTAGCAAACTTGTTAGAATAAAACACGGCGAAAAGCAAGTTTGCTCTAGCTCTAAGGTTAGGCAATCCACCTACCGATTCTAGTTACTAGCAAGATAAGTTCTATGTCACATACAAGGGCTAGATCACTAGTGCTACTAAACTAAGCTACACAAGCTAAGCTAGAGGCTCTACTTTGCAAGAATGTAAAGAATGTAATGCAAAGTTAGAGATAGAATGGTTATACCAATGTGAAGAGAGAAGCCAATAGATAACCAATCTATCACAAGGTGAATCCTCGGTAGAGAAACAATGAGACACAATATTTTTTACCGAGGTTCACTTGTTTGCCAACAAGCTAGTCCTCATTGTAGCGATACACCCACTTGGAGGTTCATGCGCTAATTGGCAATCCAAGCCAAACCCGTTCAAGGGTGCCGCACAACCAACACAAGATGGGGTCCCCAAGCTACGCAGAATCCACTAGAGATACCTTTCGCGAACTCCCGCGGGGTAGGTTCAAGAACCCCTCACAATCCAACGATCGGAGCCGGAGACAATCACCTTCCTCCGCTCAACGATCCTCGTCGCACCAAGCAGTCTAGGAGGTGGCAACCTCCAAGAATAACAAGAGCTCTGCGATGACGATGATCACCAAGTGCCACTAGTATGCAGTCAAAGAAAAATACACTTGGATTCACTCAATCTCTCATGAATATGTCAAATATGTTGAGAGGGTGGTGGGCTTCTCACAAATGAACAGAAGTGTGTGAGTGATGAGAATGTGCAAGAAGTGCCCCAAAGGGTCGGCCATACAACCTTATATAGCCCACACCCACACACTAGCCGTTTCCACCCTTTTTCCTCTTCTCTGCGTACCTCCAGATGCACTTTTCTCATAGGGTCCGGACCATCATCTGCGTCCGGACCCACTGCCAGAAGAGAGACAATGGGTCTGCACAGTTCTCCGGTCGCAGGATCCGGACGCACCCGAGGTGCAGTACGGACCATCACACACGCGTCCGGTCTGTCTCTGATTCAAACTGCTGCTTTCCCGCTCGCAACTCAGCGCACCACAGAGCGCCACGTGGATCCGGACGCACGCGACAGTGCGGGTCCGGACCAACGCCTCTCGGGTCCGGAAATAAATTCCAGAGAACCCGAGAGCTCCTTTCTCATTTCTTCCACTCCGGACGCATGTCCGGTTCACCGACCGGACCATCAACCTGTGTCCGGATGCTCCACACAGAGAGCAACAGAGAGGGCAGGCACTCAGGACGCACGTCCGGTGCCCTGCGTCCGGACCTCAGACTGCGTCTGGTTCCTCTGCTCAGCCAGGCACGCTTGGGTATGCCTCTGGACCCATCTTCGATGGTCCGGACTGGCCACACACCCTGCGTCCGGACCACTGTTTGAAGCTCTTTTGAGCTGCCAACCACTTCTCCAACTTCTCCAAGCTTCCAAGAGCCAACACTAAGTGATCCCAACACTTGTGCACGTATGTTAGCTTTTAGTTCACAATTATCTTGGATTTAGTTGGTTGTTTCCACTAGTTCAATTAATTTTAATGCAATGCATATCAACCTAGTGACACATGATAACCATAATCATACTTAAGAGCTCCCTCCTTGATAGTACGGCTATCTATCCTAAATATGATCACATCCTCTATGATGTCTTGATCACCAAACCAAAAATGGTTCCTAGCAATCACCTTTGCCTTCACATCATTTTCTTTTCGACCACCATGCTAGAGCTTGTGCTATCCACACTTGATTCACCTTGCTCCATCACATGGTATGTACCAACCTATCTCATGATTCACACTTAGAGATCCAAGGTTAGTACTTAGGTGAGTTTCATCAATTACTCAAAACCAAAACACATGGGGACTCTCAAACCGGCAGTGAAAGGGCAGAGACGTTTCACTGATTTTTCCAGCCACGAACCGGCACTGATGAGGAGCTTCACTGCCGGTTCTCCCACGAACCGGCAGTGAAGATTCATCACTGCCGGTTTTGCCAGACCCGACAGTGATGTTGAAATATGTAGTAGTGTTATAAGCAATTTGGAAACGTACTGTAACAAGTTTTAATATAAATTAATTCACATCCCATGATAAAAATATAGTAAATATTTTAATTCATTCGGGTATTGAAAGGGTTTGGTCCAAGTTTTAATATAACTTCACATCCATGATAAAAATGTACTCCCTTCATCCCAAATTATAAGGCATTATAAGAGTCTTGAAGAGTCAAAGTATCTCAAATTTGACCAAACTTATATGATAATATAATAACATTTATGATATCAACTAACTCTTTATTAGATTCTTCATCAATTATATTTTCATAGTATGTTTACATATTTGATAGCATAAATCTTTATAATTTTTTTATAATTTTGATCAAACTTGAGATGTAGTATGCATGTTGACTCTCCAAGATTTTTAGAATGCCTTGTAATCTAGGATGTATGGAGTAATAAATATATAATTCATACTGATATTGAAACGGTTTTGTCAAACCTCTTTGCAAAAGTAATAAAGTCTTTGTCAGCCGGGCATCGAATTTCAGCTGATAGAGTTGACAAATGAGTGTATATCTATCTCTGACTAGGCTGAAGTGTACTGATTACTTAATTCAGGGTCTTCGAAACAAAACAGTGTTCAACCACGGGTTTACGTCCGCATCAATATTCATATCTGATTTAATTTGATATAAATGAATTGTTTGATGCAGTGTGTACGCTCAACATATTAGGACACTCACAATGCAGATTCTATCATAGAGTAAACGTATTTATTATCTCAAAGGTATCATAGAATTGGATTCTAAATAAAACTCAGAGTCTTATTTTTTCTTCCTCTTTTTTTAAAAAATATACCGCCACATCACCAAAATACCATAAATAATAGAGTAACAAATAGATTTATACTTTATGGTAGATTCTGCACTATGAGTGCCCTTATATATTACAGTAGCTGAAGCTTTCCTAGCTGGCCCGTAATAAGTTGCCCCGTTTTTTCATATGCCCTTGTAGTATCTAGCTACTGTTGATTTTCTTTTTTGAAACTGAGTATAATCTCATTACTCAACGGCTAACAAATCGTTAGCAACAAGTACATGAACACTTTCAGGGACAGAACTCATGATTTGTTCCTCCCCGGAAGTACACAAATGACCCAATTTGGCCAACTCATGAAGTCATGAGCAACTTTGTTAGAGACTCTGCTACTGAAACAACACTCAAAACTAATAAAACAAGATCGAAGACACTAAAGACTTTATCTCATCAATTAAAACACCCACTGTAGTTGCATTATAATCATTTGTGGTTAAGGCTTGAACCACCATCTTTGCATCAGTCACAACAATTAACCGGTCAATACCCAAATCAACTGCAACTTGTATCCCTTGAAGACACGCTATGAGTTCAGCTTGGAATGCATTTAGGAGACACTCTATCTTCCCTCTTCCTGAAATAATCACATCCCCATCGCAATCTCGGATCAAGTAACCCCAGTTGCCTTCCAATGAATTCGGCAAAAAAGATCCATCACAATTAAGCTTCAAATAACCTGTGGTGGTTTTCTCCAATTCTCCTTTCTTCGACTCATACTGTTGCTCGTCAAGCTGTTGTCAATCATCACCACCGTGTTCTCATGTGCATATGATCGTATACACCTGGCAAGAAAATCTGCTCCTCGCCTCCTGCCCTCTTATCTAATTATATTTCTCTCTTGCCAAATATACCATAAAGTGATAATCACCAGCAACTTTTGATTTTCTTTAGCCTTCAGAATTAGTTCAACTTCATTTACCAAGACCACTGTCGCCAACTCCAGCCTGAAACTCTCCAAGTTCAGATTCTTCCAAACCTCTTTGGCAAAGCAACACTTAAAAAATAAATGTCCACCGTGTAACACCCAAAAGATTGCATTTCTTTAAAATAGAGTAAAAACAATTTAAATGCATTTTTGGTGACCATTTTTAAACCTAGGAAAACTAATTAAGTTTTCACAAAATAAAATTATCACAAGAAGAAACATGTTTGATGCATACATGCTGGTGCATAGTGTTTTGTATTGCTTGACATTTTCAATTTTCAAAGCTTGAACTCAAATGTGTTTTGGAAATTGATTTTGAAATTTCAGAAATAAAAAGAAAAGCAATTTCTTTCTTCCTCTCTCTCTTCCTTCTATTCTGGCCCGCAGGCTTCCCCCCCCCCCCGGCCCAACTCTCCCCTCCCCCTCTCTTCCCTTTTGCCGCATGGGCCTTGTCCAGGCCCAGCACGCCGGCCCAGCTCTTCCTCCCGCACTGCACCGCTCCCACCCCCGCTGACAAGCATGCCCGCCTGTCAGTTTCATCTCCCTCCCCTTTCCTTTCTTCCTTCCCTCCCCTTCCTTTCTCCCGCACTGGCGGATCCTTCTGCCGAGCACGATTTGGAGCAGGGGACCTCCCCTTTCCTTAGCCAGTGCAGCCCCGTGACTAGTAAGCCGAGCGCCACCACCGGCCCTTTCCTTCTTCCTCCTCCCCTCTCTTTCCTTTCTGGCGCCACCGCCTTCCTTCCCGGCCGCGCTCGGATTCTCGCCGAATCCTCCCTTTCCTTTCTTTGCGGAGCAACTCCGAGCTATAAAAGCTCAGCCTCCGCACTCTACCGCCCTCACCTCGCCCTCTCGGAGCGCCCCAGAGACACCGCCGCCGCCGCACGTTGAGCACCGAGCCGCCACCGTCGCCCCTCTGCTGCCGAGCCTCTCCGCTCCGCCTACCTACTCCCCGAGCTTCGAGTTGTGGTAAGAAGAGCCTCCATGCGCTCGCTCTCCCTTCCCAACCCCTCTACTTCACCGTTCCACGCTCGTCGGCGTTGCCGAGCCGCTGCTCTGCGAGCACCGCCGCGTGCACCGTCGAATCGGTTCAACCGATTGCCCTTTCGTGCTCGCCATCTCCCCCTCTCTCTCCCGGTCCCTTTCGCGTCGGAAATCATGGACCGTGGCCTCGGATTGCTTTGCGCCGCCCGTCTTCGGCCATGGCGCCACCGCGCCTCTGTCTCCGGCCGCCGTACGCCACCGCCCCCTTCCTCTCTTCTAATCTCGGCCATCCATCGTGGATCGGATGGATCACAGAGGCCGATACCCTTTCGGCCGACGGATTTACAAAAAGAACCCCGCCCTTTTTAAAGTGTGAACCCGCAGTCCTAAGGCGCATTTCCTCTATACGTTTTCAGTTTCTGGAAGACGTAATCTCCTTTCGGTTTTGTTTTAATTCAAAATTAAATAGAAAACCCTATTTACAGATTTGCCACTCGTTTTCAAATGCTTCTAAAATGTTCATTTTAACTCCGATTTCATCCATTCAAATTGCGTTAGATTCGTATCGACGTAATCTACATGTTAGTTAGTTCATAGTTCATGTTAGACAACTGTTAAATATATTTAATTGTTTAACCTCTTTTAATCCCTTGTTTAAGTTATAAAACTTGATTAGATCATATCTTCTTCGTTATAGCTCCATTTTTCCTGATTCGAACGTCTTTGTGATCGTAGTGAGACGTAGATTTGTTTTATAAACTTTTAATCTTGTTTTATTATGGTTGGTGTACTGTTCTAATCTATAGCCTTTGTTTGCTTGCATGTGATGTCACGGTCTGATTGCATGTTGATGTGGTGATCGAGTATAGACGGTGAGCAGTACGTGGGTGACCAGGAAGTCTTCTTTGAGCAGGAGCAACAGGAAACTTTTGAGGAAGGCAAGTATTATATGGGATCTTCCTTGATGTCCTATTCATGATGTTTTTAAATCAAACCATATGCATGTGTCTAAACTTGTTACCTTACGGCTTACCTAGACTTGTTACTTTGAACCTTGGAATCCTATGGGTTATTTGCATCTGGGTAGTTATTGCTAGCGCTCCATTAAATAAGCATGATCTTTAATCTTGATTAATGACTACATGAAATGATGAAGTAAAACTTGACTTTTTAGCAACATGGATTTAGAACCCTATCTGTCAGCAAAAGCTGGGACATACAGTACAACCATGAGAGCTACATGGCTCTGGCTTTAGTTCAGTATTAGGGTCACTCTCTCGCATGCGGCAGTTCACGAAAGTTGCCATTGACGCGCGGTTGCGGGTTGCGGCCGGAGTGGCTACCGCTGCGCGTGTGTACCATCTCGGGGCTTCCGTATACCCCTTGCCCGTGGATCTGTACTGTCTATGGTATGTCAGCGAGCCCCTTTGAAAGACTTCATAGTGTACCCTGCCCTCTCACCTCAGCAGTGTTTTGGGAGTTATAAACCCGGGCATATGGGTAACACGACTCATGGGTAAAGTGTACAACCTCTGCAGAGTGTTAAAAACTGGTATATCAGCCGTGCTCACAGACACGAGCGGCCCGGAAAACTCACATAAACTTTGGTTACTTGTTACTTATCTTTATGAATCACTTTATCATGATTTTATGTTACTTGTTCATTTGTTTATATCATCATGCAATTTAATTTGGGGGCTTAAGCATAATATTGATCTACCACTTGTAAAGTTTTGCTACAAATTAAAAATGCTTACCGCAGTAAACCATGTCAACCTTTTTGAGCCTCATGAACCCCATATATGCTTGTTGAGTACTAGAAGTATTTACGCTTGTTTTTTTTTCTTTTCAATATTTGGATAAAAATCCCGGATGGGTACCAGATTATCAGAGTTATGAGGAGTATCCAGAGGACTACTAGGTTTGGGGTCAACCAGTTGACGTCCATGTGCTAAGGAGCTTCACGAGAGTTATCTTTTATTTCCGCTGTTATGTAATAAACATTAATAGATACTTATTCACTATGTAATAAACACTTGTGATGGTACATTTTTGATAATTTGTCGGCTTATGTGTGTGACTGATCTCTGGGCACACATAAGGTTTATGCATCCCATTTTGTCTTTAAAACTGGGTGTGACAGATTGGTATCAAAGTCGTGTGACTGTAGGACGCAAGCCTAGTTAGAATTGGTTCTTAGGAATGCTCTTTTCATGCTTTTGTACCTTTTAATTATTTGCTAAAACTATTACTCATCTTGTTGACACAAAAAGCGTCAGATCTGTGAACACCTCGGGCTATTACCCAAAGCTCGATGTCGAGGGCGTGCCAGTCGATTTGACCAATCAATCGACAAGGATGATAACTATGACAAACTGAACGAGACGACAGCGATGCGCCCGGACGTCAAGGCTCAGATTGATCACGGATAACTAGAGCAGAGCTAGACGAGGCAAACAGCGATGCACCCGGATTGCCAAAGCCTAGAGGTACTCCCACGCGGAACTAGCAAGGATTTTGACGGAGATCAGGGTGATGCAGCCCGTCGAAAGCTTGAAGAACTCGTTGATAACTATAACTAATGCATAAAAGGGTAAATTGCGGTAAAAGTAGGATAAAAAGTAGAATTGGTATTTTTTTGAAATTGGATTCATTTTATTCCATAGCCCTTGGGCACATATTTATACTCCCGCATGGAGAGTTGTACAATGACACGGCACATATCCTTCCTAAAACAAACTCCTACTTTAAAGGAAACTGACTCGCGCAGGAGCCGGATAACAATATTTATTTTCTAA
The DNA here is from genome assembly GCA_022036555.1 of Microstegium vimineum. NCBI lineage: Eukaryota > Viridiplantae > Streptophyta > Magnoliopsida > Poales > Poaceae > Microstegium > Microstegium vimineum. Next base: position 10,726,895 of record CM039135.1, on the reverse strand, counting down.
ACAAACACACCTATTTTAAAGGAAAATAAACGACTCATGCAAGAGTCGGACTCAAACTACTATAATAATACCGGTATAAAACACCAGTTTCCTTGTCCTTTCCTTTCGATGGAAACTTTCCATGGGCAGATTCCTTTAATCCGCACCTTCCTTCTTCGGCCACTTGTAATCCTCTGCTGCTGCCAAGTGCTAAGTCACGCCCATCGGCATCGGCAATGCTAAGTTACGCCCATCGGCATAATACTTTCCCGATCGGCAATTGGCAGCATCTCTTCGTCGGCCATCGGCAATGAGCCCTTATCGGCAATCGGCAACCAGCTTCCATCGGCAATCGGCAACGAGCCTTTATCGGCAATTGGCAGGCCCCTTTATCGGCAATCGGCAATAGCAGCTCATCGGCAATCGGCAAGACCACCAATTAACCTTTGCCGGCAAAGATCACCCAGCCTCCATCGGCAACACACTTGGCCTTTTGCGGCATTCTTTCATCGGCAATATTGGCTCATACTTTACCGATGCCGATGGAGAACGGTTATTGACCAGTCAAGCTTCAACCCATTTGAAACGTGTCGAAAAACGGTGTCAACACATGCCCCCCAGTTTCGGAGCGTATAACTTTACGTGCCGAAATTCTCTCCACTGTAGCCGTTGCTGTAGCCGTTACCCCCGAGATAGGCATACGGTTTCCTCGATATCCGCGTGTGGAACTGCAATTTAATAATAAAATCCCTCGATTGTAGCACGAACAGTTACAGACCACCTCGATCACCGCGCGTATCTACCGCGGGCCTCTCTACATTTCTGCACAGTGTGAAACAGAACCCCAAAATACCCCTAAACAGGCTTATAAAAGTTACTAGGATCCACATCGTCCTTTTTACCCGAGCCCATTTTACTTTCACCTTCCTTCTTCCGTCTTCAACCTCCGGCGGCTCTGAAGAACACAGGCTCGAGCAACAGTACTTCTTCGCAACCCAAGGACGAACCAAGCATCTCTCCCGACTCCAATGGCGATCCAGGTCGACATCCCAAAGGTAAGACTTATCCTTTTCCCAATCCAGCCCCCTGCCAATTTTCGCACGAATCTGGATCTGTCTCTGCTTCCTTCTGACTGCTCTTCATCTTTCCTCCGAACCCTAGGAACTGTACAACAAGGTAGTGATTCCACTCACTGGTTCCACTTTTAGCTGTCTAGGCCCCATGGGCAATCCGGATCCCAGTTACATAATTAATGCAGAAACAAACCGAATTCCCTTCAGATCTGAATGTTTCGGTTTAGGGCTGTGGAAGGACGCTTTCCGATCATGGCCCAAGCCCACTAAGGGGTGGAAAAATTGGTACCTTAGGGTTGCTAGGGCGCAGCAAATCTATTGGCAAGAACGCAATCTGGACCAGTGCATTCGGCTTTCCATTGCTGATATAGAGAGAAACGAGAACATGCTGATAGCTGCCTCCTATTTCTGGTCGGACACCATGAACGCCTTCTTATTCCGACATGGACCAGCCACCCCCACTCTTGCCGATGTCCACATGCTGACTGGTTTGGACATATCTTCTGCCGATACCTTTACCTTGTTCAACAGGAAAGCTGAGCACAGAGTAAATACCTTGAACATCGGCGGTTGGGCGGGTTACATTCAGGAATACCAGAAAACGGGATCGGTAAACCAGAGAGAGCATGCCACTTTCCTGAACATGTGGCTAGACAAATTCATCTTCTGCGGCAGGGCAGTTGGACCCACTACCATGTACCTCCCAGCAGCTGAGCTGCTTGCCGATGGGACAAGGCTTCCCTTGGGTAGATATCTTCTAGGATCGGTATATCGTCTCCTCCATCAAGTATCCCAGAAGTTACTCCTAGGTGAGCACATCGGCAATCTTGGAGGCCCCTGGTGGTTTATCAATATGTGGTTGCACGCACATATGCAGAAAGCGCTCCAGCTTGACTTGTTCGCTCAACGTTTCCCGAGAGACATACCAGAAGACCACCAGTGCGGGGAGGATGAATCGGCAACTCGCCCTCCACTCAACTTTGGAGAGGCCACTATTGTGCTGCCAGGGACCGATGCCAATGCGGAGCATTTCGGTCTCTTTTTTCAGAAGTTTTACAATAGAATTCCTGCCACAGAACGGCTCTGGTGGCCATATACCGATGTAGATAACCAGTTCCCATTGCTATTTAATCTTACCGATGGGAATGTACCTGAAAACCAGATAATGATGAAGGCCAGCATCACTCCTCGAGCTATCCCAGTGAACATATTTGGATCGGGAAAGAACGCCCCTCCATCATTTGAGTTTTACTACCCATCAGTAGCGGCAAGACAACTGGCGTTCGGCCAACTACCGATCAAGCTTTGTTATTCCAAGGTAGTGCAACCTAGGCAGACATTCTCCAGTGCTCTAGACTGGAACAAGGTTGTCAACCTCCCCGCCGATACCGATGTATCAGATCTTGACTTGTCCTCCTGGTCACCAACCTCCTTCATCATAAACGAGTACAAGTCCTAGTGGCAAGAATGGAGGTGTCAACTGTTTGCCAAATCGTCGCACTACTATCGGCACATGATCGATGTCGATCATATCATCCCCAATGACGCAGTAAGTCCTCATTCTGATGCATTCCTTACTTTTATCTTCGCCATCGGTATTTTAACCTTCTTGTGCTTGACAGGTTGATGACCCGATTCCTCCGATGAGCAAGAGCGGCAAGCCCTTCAAGCTTCGAATAATGAGTCCCGTATCACTCATCGGCCATAAGGCTCCTTCATTAGCTGCCTTCATCCCACGACAGGTACCCACACCGACACCTGCAAAAGCCAAGGCTACATCGACCGCTGCTGCTGCCCTGACGCGGGTGTTTGCAGTAAACTCATCTTCACTCATACCGATTATATACTGTTTAATCGGCAACATTTACTTCGTATAATTTGCATTGAATATTTTCAGGCTATGAGGTCATCGGCAACTGCTCCAAGCAAACAAGCACCTCAAAGTTCGGCTGCTGATGCCCCCCAGTCCTCGTCTAAGCGGGCTGGATCTCCTGCTGCTGCGCCAAGGAAGAAGAGATGCTTGAGGCTGGCTAGCCCATCTTCGTCATCGGCACGAGTTGAACCACCAACTGCCGGTATGTCATCGGCAGAAACTCCAACGGCTCCTATCCCAGATCAGTCGATGGACGACGTCGTCGGTCAGGAGGTAGCTCCATCCGCTGCAGAGGCGGAGGCGGTATCGGCATCGGCACCGTCAGCCGAAGCTCTCAACGAAGAAACACCCTTAATGGCAGCGGAAGTCACGTCGGCATCGGCACCATCAGCCGAAGAAACGCCTATCATGGCGGCGGAGGCAGCATCGGCATCGGCAACATCAGCCGGTATCCCTAATGAGGCGACTGCACCCGCAGTAGCAGCTGAAGTAACATCAGCATCGGTGCCGTCAGTCGAAGTTGCTAATGAGATAGCCCCGTCCGTCGTAGCGGCAAAGGTAACATCAGCATCAGTACCATCCGAAAATCCCGATGAAAGAGCGGCGTCACTGTCACAACCAAGTATCACGCCGGAAGCAACACCAGCGACAACACTACCATTACCAACGACGTCGACCGCTCCTTTGGTAGAAGCTCAGTCATCGGCAACCGCTGCCGATGTTCAAGACGAGGCTGGACCCTCTAACATGCCAAATCCTGGGCAAGAAATCCACTTCAAGATGGTAAGTTAATCACTTGAAAATTCTAGTATATTCTTTCGATCGGCATATTTTAACCCCTCTGTGTTCAGGCCCAAGATTCTCCAGATAGTCTTTTCTCCTTCAGCCTCAACCCACAGGATGAAGACAGACGCCAAGACCCCCTCCACGCAGATAGCTTGTTTTCCTTCTCAGTTGAAATACCCGATGACGAAGAGGAAGAGAGCTCTGTCCCAGCTCTATCGGCAGAGATCAAGACCAAGCTCGAGGCACTGCTTTCCTTGCTGCTACAAGACACATCCCAGCTGATTCAATATTCATCGGCAGCAAGAATTGCATTCAAGGACATCCGAAGCCATCTCTCCGCCGACGCAGCAGAAGTCCTTCTCCAGGCAGCCTCTATCGACGCCAAACAGATCCAGTACCAGAGGCTTATTCGTCGCATTGCCGATAGAGCGGCCCAAGCCAAGAGCGAGGGAGAGAAGCTCAAATTCAAACACCTTACCGATGAGAAGCACAGAAGTATCGGTCAAGCAAAAGTTTCCATCGGCAACCTGGACCAAGAAATCTCTCGACTATCGGCAAGGAAGGAGGAGCTACTGGCGGAGTTACGCAAGGTTGAGGGGGATCTGACTGCAGCCAACCAGCAGAAAACTCATCTGTCTGACTCTATCAAGGTCCTGCAGCAAGAAAGGGACCAGCACGCTCGGCAAGCCATCTTGTGGAAGAAGAAGATCAAGCCGGTTGAGGGCTCTGCCGATGCTGATGCCAAGGAGATAGACGAGATAGAACAGATTCGCCTACGTGTGATATCAGTCATTCACTCCTTGCTGTAATTTATGTATCGGCAACAATGTACCTCTGATACTTAACTCTGGGTCTTGTAATATAATGTTTAAATGTTTTTACCGATGTATTACAATTCCTTTTCGTCGGCACCCAAACGAGCACGTCATATGTCAACTCCTTCGAGAGTTTCTGGAATGTATGCTTTGCTGGAGGCAGACTGTCTTATCCGATAGGTACTTGATTAGGAAACTCCAGGCCTAGAATTCAATCCTGATCGGTAAAATCAATCTCCATGCTAGAGTACCACCGGCAAACTTGTTCACCCAGTCATCGACAATCATCACCGATAGCATAACTCACCGAATCGGCTAAAATCTTGGGTAATCCAACTCATTAACTGACCCTGGTATTCAGCCTGATTGTAACAACAATCGGCAACGAGGCTTCATATTTCAATCGGATCAGAATTAGGACAACGCCGATAGGCCCACCATAAAGTATGTAACTCCCAGGACGCACGCGACACACACTTAGTTACCATGCGCAAGCGCAGCAGAATTATTCTTACAACTATCTCCCGGCAATTAACGAATCTATCGGCAGTGCGGCGTTCCATACAAAAGCCATCGGTAGGTACCCAAAGTATAATAATTGGAATCGCCGGTTTGCCGAATACAACCCCCAAACTAAAAGGTCCAAGATTGACCTCAATCAGACCATCGGCGAATCATCGGTGTCTGCCGATGGGCTTCTATCCTTGCGCTTTAGCCTCCACCGCCTCTCTCTCGCGGGTTCTGTAGTGTCATAGAGGTCGTCGCGGCGCTGGCGCTAAATCCTCCTCTTCTGGGTCTTGGTCAGTCCCTTTGGGCACCACGGAGGAAGCTTAGTCTTCCAGACAGGTTGGTGCTGCTTCCCACCGTTTGCATCGGCACTTCTTCCGATGTTGGGATCTCTGGAGGATACCTCTTTGTCGGGCACTTTAGCATTGGCCATCTCCTCCAGCTCCTCCTGGTCAACACGCCTGCCAAGCCGATCATGGGCACTGAACTTGCCCCCCAGTCGGTCGTGTGCCGATCTGTCCTCTCTAAGCGGCCTGGCGTATCTGGGTGCCTGATCATCAAAACAAGGTCTCTTACCTGACCGATCGGCAACGTAGTACCCGTTGCACTCTGGACAGTTATCGGCGGTGGGCAGCTTGATGCCTTCCTCCCAGCAATGAACAAAGAAGGGACACCTCTAGTGGTCCTTATGTCGAAGCCATTCCCGATGCCCCTCCTCTTCTTGTCGATACTGTTCTTCACGTGATTGCCGATGGTATCGCCTCGGCTGTTTGTGAGTAATCACCACTCCAGGAGCCCTGTTGGCGCTGCTACCCTCATCGGCAACCTTCTTACCTTTTCTGTCATCGGCAAACCTTCTTGCATCGTGCTTAGGCACTTGGTAGTCAGGGTCTACCGATGAGCTCCTTCTGGCAGCTTCCGATGTCAGCACTTTGGTTTTTTCACTGATCTCCACCATGTTGTTTGGGAACGGGTGCTGATCTATCTTCATCGGTTTCTGGACTTTAAAGTTTTCAAACTTGATACGCCCAGACTCGATCTCCGACTGCAACTGCTGCCTGAATACTTTGCAGTCATTGGTGCTGTGTGAGGTTGCATTATGCCACTTGCAGCACCTAATCTTCTTGAGCTCTTCGGCCGATGGAATCACTTGGTTGGGCGCCAACTTGATTCGCCCCTCTTGCAGCAACAAGTCAAACATACTATCGGCCTTGGTGATGTCGAAGGTGAACCTCTTAGTCTCCTTTTGACCGAACGGACAAGACACAGGTTTCTTATCCTTCACCCATTCGGCCGCATCGACATTCATCTCTTCATCCGATCCAGAGTCTTCTTCTTTCCCGATGAAGATCACCTTCTTGTTCCAAGTCTTCCTGGGCTCAAAGGCTTTGATATCTTGATTGGCAATCCTCTGCACCAGGTGACTTAGGCTCTCAAACTCCTGGGATGCGTACTTGTCTTTGATGTGCGGCAGTAACCCTTGGAAGGCCAAATCTGCCAATTGCCGATCATCTAGAACCAGACTGTAGCACTTGTTCTTTACGTCCCGCAACCTCTGCACAAAACTCTCTACCGATTCATCGTTGCGTTGCCTCATTTTGACCAAATCGGTAAGCTTCTTTTCATGTATGCCAGCAAAGAAGTACTTGTGAAACTGCCTTTCCAGATCGGCCCATGTAATTATAGAATTTGAAGGCAACGATATGAACCATGTGAATGCCGATCCAGACAATGACGAAGAGAACAATCTCACCCTTAACTCCTCCCTGCTGGCAGCTTCTCCACACTGAATAATGAAGCGGTTGATATGCTCCATTGTCGACGTGTCGTCTTGGCCGGAGAACTTGGTAAAATCGGGCACCTTGTACAGATTTGGAAGAGGAATCAAGTCATATGCAGGCGGGTACGGGGTCCGATAAGAGTATGTGTTGACCTTGGGTTTGATGCCGAATTGCTCTTTCATGACTTCGGCAATTTTGCCGACCCAGTACGCATCTTGCTCTTGCCGACTCATTGGCTGATTATCGACTGGTGGAGTCGGCTGACGCGCCTCTTGGAGATGTGCAGTAGTCGTGGGCGCAGCACCAGTCATCTGGACGCTATGCATCGGCTGACTTACCGATGGATAGTTTGACATGCTTGGCGGAGTCGGCTGATGCGCCCCTTGAAGATATGCAGTTGTCGCAGGCGCAGCATCAGTCATCTGCACGCTATGCATTGGTTGATTTACCGATGGATGATTTGGCATACTTGGCGGAGTCGGCTGAACTATCACATTCATCGGTTGTTGTACCGATGAGCCGCCTTGAATGTAAGCTGGGCCTCCATAATAATACATCGGCGCGCCAGGCTGCTGAGCTGGTGGTTGATTGACCCATCCATGATTGTAAAGCATCGGCATTTGACTTGCCGATGGTTGATAGCTGACCGGAGCAGCCGGCTCTTGAATTCTAGAGCAATTGATCACCAGATTACCTTGGGGATACGGAGCTCCAGCTTGAGAGTTTGCCGCCAGAGATTGACTGCTGGTGGTTATAATGTGTTGCATCGGCACAGAGCTTGCCGATGGTGGCATCAGAGGTATCTTGGGGATTACATGGAGATCATCTGATGACACTTGTATGGTTGGAGCAGGCGCAGAGTTGTGCATCATATGAGCCATCGGTTGTGGCTATGCTGCCGATGCCGTAGAGTTCTTCCAGGCCGAACCGTCTCCCTGCACCAGATTAGAGCCAGCATATAGATTCGGAGGCATACCGTATCCCCACCAGTTAGCGGGGGCTGGTCCTGAAGTTGCCGACGCGGCTGGATCTGCGTTGAACTTGGCAGTATCGCCGGCGTTCGGTCTTGGTGATGTAGCCACATCGGCAGACGGTTCCACAGGGGTGGAAGACGCCATCAGGGCCGCCGATGGGCTTGCAGATGCCAATCCAGGTTGATGGTACGCTGGACCAACATATCGCGGTGCGTGCCCTTCTTTGAACGTTTGCGTGAAGGCATTGTAGACGGTATTGGACAGCACGCTGGATTGGTTAATCAATGTCTGGTTTACGGCGGTATTAACCATCTCTTGTAGCTTACCAGGATTGGCATCGAACGTGACCTGCCGTGGCAACGGCGGATCCTGCTTCTGAATTGCTTCGCCGCTCCTGCTGAGGCTGAAGGATTTGAGATACAGCTGCCTGTATTCCTCCATAGCCCGCTCCATGGCCTGGTTCTGATCATCTTTCAGATTGGCCTCAGACACTTCAATGACATTCCTCTGGTTAACATCGGCGTGATCAGCCACGCCGGATGTGTAGATTTGTATGATCAGGTCCCACTGGGCGTGCCAAAAGAGGTGTTGACACAAAAAGCGTCAGATCTGTGAACACCTCGGGCTATTACCCAAAGCTCGATGTCGAGGGCGTGCTAGTCGATTTGACCAATCAATCGACAAGGATGATAACTATGACAAACTGAATGAGACGACAGCGATGCGCCCGGACATCAAGGCTCAGATTGATCACGGATACCTAGAGCAGAGCTAGACGAGGCAAACAGCGATGCGCCCGGATTGCCAAAGCCTAGAGGTACTCCCACGCGGAACTAGCAAGGATTTTGACGGAGATCAGGGTGATGCAGCCCGTCGAAAGCTTGAAGAACTCGTTGATAACTATAACTAATGCATAAAAGGGTAAATTGCGGTAAAAGTAGGATAAAAAGTAGAATTGGTTTGTTTTTGAAATTGGATTCATTTTATTCCATAGCCCTTGGGCACATATTTATACTCCCGCATGGAGAGTTGTACAATGACACGGCACATATCCTTCCTAAAACAAACTCCTACTTTAAAGGAAACTGACTCGCGCAGGAGCCGGATAACAATATTTATTTTCTAAACAAACACACCTATTTTAAAGGAAAATAAACGACTCATGCAAGAGTCGGACTCAAACTACTATAATAATACCGGTATAAAACACCAGTTTCCTTGTCCTTTCCTTTCGATGGAAACTTTCCATGGGCAGATTCCTTTAATCCGCACCTTCCTTCTTCGGCCACTTGTAATCCTCTGCTGCTGCCAAGTGCTAAGTCACGCCCATCGGCATCGACAATGCTAAGTAACGCCCATCGGCATAATACTTTCCCGATCGGCAATTGGCAGCATCTCTTCGTCAGCCATCGGCAATGAGCCCTTATCGGCAATCGGCAACCAGCTTCCATCGGCAATCGGCAACGAGCCTTTATCGGCAATTGCCAAGGCCCCTTTATCGGCAATCGGCAATAGCAGCTCATCGGCAATCGGCAAGACCACCAATTAACCTTTGCCGGCAAAGATCACCCAGCCTCCATCGGCAACACACTTGGCCTTTTGCGGCATTCTTCCATCGGCAATATTGGCTCATACTTTACCGATGCCGATGGAGAACGGTTATTGACCACTCAAGCTTCAACCCATTTGACACGTGTCGAAAAACGGTGTCAACACATCTCAAAATTATCTTATCTTGATTCTAACTTAGTTCTCATCTTTGCTTTTCCATAGATGGCCCACAATAAGCAGACTGCTCGCAAATCCACTCTTCCCCCACCGAGGTACGTGCCAATGGAGCCCCGCAAGGATGAAGAAGAAGAAGTCCAAGAAGAGAGCTCAGGAGACAGTCGCTCTAGGACTCCCTCTGATGAGAACAGCCGCTCCAAGACTCCTTCTGGTGGTTCCAAAGCCGGTGAAGAATGCTTGGGGTGGACCAAGCACTTCCACTTCAAGGAGGGAGACAATGAGGATTACTACCATGGCCTGTTAAAGTGGACTTTGGAAAACCACTACTCTGACTGGAAGTCCGAGGTGAAGTACATGTGCTATGAGAACAAGCACTTCCAGGACCCCTCCTTCTGGAAGTGTACCCTCTACATCTGCATCCGGAAAGACGTCACACAGTCGTGGCAAGTGGAGGCCGTCTATGAGCCCAAGATAAGCCGTGCCAGCATGATGGAGTGCATGGAGGATGCAACTCGCATGGCCTTCTTTGATCTTCGTGCTCATCGCCGTGACCGAATGATGAAGGATAAGTACCAGCACCTGCCCTTTGAGACCCGTGAGGGATGGTCCATGTTCGAGGCTAAGGATGGGTATGATGACGTCACCAAGGTGATGATCGACTTTGCTCATGAGTTGATGCAGCAAGTCGAGGTGCTGACTGATGAGCTTGGTGGTCAGCGCAAGCTACTCAAGAGGGCCCGTGCAGAGAATGATGAGCTTCGAGGACGCCTGAAGATGCCCAAGTTTCACCAGAAGCTTCCCCCAGTTTTCCTTCCATAGGTCGAGTACCACCCTGATGTAATAAAACGCTAGCAGCGAAAGTTGAGTCGAGTCGAGTCTTGTCGTGTCATGTGAACTTGGTTTTGTTATATGGTTTGCTATTATGATTATGAGTGATTTGGAGTTTTTTTATGAGTGCTGGAATATTGTGGGCCTGTCCACAAGATCCTTATTTAAGAACAAATAAGTTTGATATAAATAAAATTGCTAGCGGGTGGGTTATCCTGTTTTTCTATCTTGCTGTTTTCTAGAGCAGTCAGTAATCTTTCTGTTGTATCTCAAAGATGGTTCGTCCATTGATCATGAAATTTTTATGGAAACAACTAGACTTCAATACCTTTCCAATGCATCCTGAATTACGTTCATACCTGTTCTGGTTTGGGAGATATGACAGTTACAAGTTGAAGCATCTGCGCAGTCTGGAACTCAGAAACAGTTTTGTTAATTTGCTGTTTTCACCTATTTTCGCATCTGAATCTGAAAAAGCGAGAATTATTAAAGTTATAGGAAATTTAATAATCTTTCCAACCATGTAAATTTCATATTTGGTTGATATTTGGAACGTGAGATATGACTGTTTTACAGCACCACTTGTAAGGTTCAGATTTCAGAAAGTTATGCTCAGTCATGTGTTTCGATGATCAATTAATCTAAAGGTCATACTATGTGTTTTGGATGACAAATGGCCGCAAGAGATGGTAGAGGCAGAGGCCGTGGCAGGGGTGCACCACCAGTACTACCACCACCACCGGCACCCCCTGCCATGACTATGGAGCAGTTTATGGTAGTGCAGACACAGTTGATGTAGACGATGATGCAACACCTCCAGAATCCACCTGCACCACCACCACCACCACCCCCTGTCCAGCCACGGGACAAACGTGGAGAGTTTATGAAAGGTCGCCCTCCGATGTTCACCCATGCTTCTGAACCACTGGAGGCGGACGACTGGTTGAGAGCTGTGGAGAAGCAGCTGAATATCACTCAATGCAATGAGCGTGAGAAGGTGCTCTACGCATCTGGCCAGCTGCAGGGAGCTGCTCAAGATTGGTGGGACTTGTAGATGTATGGACGTCCCAACAATGCACCAGAGGTATCTTGGCAGGAGTTCACAGATAGCTTCAGGTCATACCATATTCGTGAAGGCATAGTGGAGCTCAAGCAGGAAGAGTTCAGAGCTCTGAGACAAGGGTCTATGACCGTGGCGGAGTATCGGGACAAATTTGCACAGTTGTCTCGATATGCTCCTCATGAGGTTGCTAACGATGCTGACAAGCAGCGCCGCTTTCTGAAGGGTCTTTATGATGGTTTGCAGTTGCAACTTATGTCCAATCTCTACCCCAACTACCAAGCCCTTGTGAACCGCGCTATTGTGATTGATAACAAGCGCAAGGAGATGGAAGCCAAGAAGAGGAGGCTTCAGGGACCAGCTTTAGGAAGCAACACCCGCCAGCGACCCAACCCCCCATAGAACTTCCAGCAGAGGTACCAGGGTCCAAACAATCAGTGGAACCGTGGTCAGACCCCGCAGCGCAGTCAGTTCCCGCAACGTCCACAGAACCAACAACAGACTGTGCCACAGGCGCCACGTCAGGGGAACCCCAATACTACTCCAATGAAGAACAGTGCTCCCAACACTCCCAATAGGTGTTTCCGTTGCAACAAGGAGGGGCACATGTCCTACAACTGTCCCGACAAGCAGAACCCACAAACGCCTCAGAATCAAAGCAATCAGCAGAGGGGAAGGCAATAGACTCCAGCCAACACTGGAAGGGTGAACCACGTGTCGGTAGATACTGCACAGGAGACTCCGGAAGTTATGATGGGTACGTTCAGTATCAACTCTATCCCCGCTACTGTACTTTTTGACTTGGGAGCTTCGCATTCTTTCATTTCTGAAGCTTTTATTAGAATGCATGATATTTCATTACGCACCATGAAAACCCCCATAATAGTAAGTTCACCGGGAGGGACTTTGTCTGCAAACTACTATAGTCCTTCAGCTAGTGTGCTTCTAAGGGGGGTAGCCTTTGAGGTTGAACCCATCATGTTAAGGACAGGTGGTATTGATCTCATTCTGGGAATGGATTGGATGATGAAGCATAAGGTCGTTGTTCAATGCAAAGAGAAGATTGTTGTCTTGACCTCACCTAAAGGGGATAAAATCAATGTGGAAGTTGTGTTACGGGCACCACCGACAGCTACTGTGAATAAACTGGATGATGATGGTCGTGAATATGAATCAGTCGTTGATGAGTTCCCAGATGTTTTCCCCGATGACTTGCCAGGTATGCCACCCGACCGCGACATTGAATTTCTTATTGAGCTTTTGCCTGGTACTGCACCTATTGCTAAGCGTCCATATAGGATGGGGGTTAATGAGTTAGAAGAACTTAAGAAACAGTTGCAGGAGTTACAAGAGAAGGGTTTTCATACGTCCTAGCTCTTCACCTTGGGGAGCTCCGGTGATCTTTGTTGACAAGAAGGATGGTGCACAACGGATGTGTGTGGATTACCGTTCGCTCAATGAGGTGACTATCAAGAACAAGTACCCTCTACCAAGGATTGATGACCTGTTTGACCAGTTGAAGGGAGCTTGTGTGTTCTCTAAGATCGACCTTCGATCGGGATATCACCAGTTGAAGATACGTGCTTCTGACATACCTAAGACTGCATTTACTACAAGATATGGGTTATATGAGTACACTGTGATGTCGTTTGGGTTAACCAATGCACCTGCCTACTTCATGTACTTGATGAATAAGGTGTCCATGGAGTTTCTGGACAAGTTTGTGGTAGTGTTCATTGATGACATTTTGGTCTACTCCAAGAATGAGGAAGAACATGCAGAACATCTCAGGTTGGTCTTGCAGAAGCTCAGAGAACACTAGTTGTATGCTAAAAGGAGCAAGTGTGAGTTTTGGTTGAAGGAAGTGTCTTTCCTAGGACATGTTATATCCAATGGAGGAATAGCAGTGGATCCGAGTAAGGTGGCAGATGTGTTGAATTGGAATCCACCTACCAGTGTGACTGAGATTTGTAGTTTCCTTGGACTGGCTGGTTACTACTGGAGATTCATTGAAGGTTTCTCCAAGCTTGCTAAACCAATGACTGCATTGTTAGAGAAGAATGCTAAGTTTGTATGGTCTGAGAAGTGTCAAACTAACTTTGAAGAATTAAAGAAGCGGTTAACCACAGCGCCAGTATTGATATTGCTAGACCTGAATAAGAGCTTCTCCATATATTGTGATGCATCGCGTCTGGGTCTTGGTTGTGTGCTAATGCAAGAAGGCAGAGTTGTTGCTTATGCGTCAAGACAGTTAAGGAAGCACGAGTTGAATTATCCTACACATGACTTGGAGTTAGCAGCTGTGGTGCATGCACTGAAGATTTGGAGACACTACTTGGTCGGTCACAAGAGTGATATTTACACGATTCACAAGAGTTTGAAGTACATTTTCACCCAGTCAGATCTGAACTTGAGGCAACGCCGTTGGTTGGAATTGATCAAGGACTATGACTTGGAGGTACATTATCATCCTGGAAAGGTGAATGTTGTGGCAGATGCCCTCAGTAGGAAAAGTTATGCCAATGAAGTACATTTGGAAATACAGTCCAAAGAGTTGTGTGTTCAGTTAGCGCATCTCAACTTGGGTTTTGTTGTTAATACTATGGAGTTAGTTTTGGAACCAACGCTGGAACAGGAGATACGCAAGGGTCAGTTGGAAGATGAGAAACTGAAAGAGATTGCCGAGAATATCATGATGGGCAAGGCACCAAGTTTTAGTCTGGATGACAATGGTACCCTGTGGTTTAGTAAGAGGTTGTGTGTACCTAGAGTGAAAGAGATCTGTGAGACAATTATGCGAGAGGCACATGATTCAGCTTATTCTATACACCCCGTCAGTACCAAGATGTATCTGGATTTGAAGGAGAAGTATTGGTGGTATGGACTAAAGAGGGATGTTGCAGAATATGTGGCAGTGTGTGATACATGTCAGAGAATTAAGGCAGAGCACCAGAGACCGGCAGGATTGTTGCAACCAATGAAAATTCCAGAGTGGAAATGGGAAGAAGTTGGTATGGATCTTATAGTGGGTTTACCTCGCACTCAAAGTGGTTATGACTCGATATGGGTAATTGTGGATCGGTTGACAAAAGTTGCTCACTTCTTGCCAATCAAGACCACCTACACCGGAGCAAGATTAGCAAAGCTGTACATGGAAAAGATAGTGTGTATGCATGGTGTTCCTAAAAAGATCGTTTCCGATAGGGGCACTCAGTTCACATCCCACTTCTGGCAGATGATTCATAGGTCCCTTGGCACCAAGCTGAACTTCAGTACAGCCTATCACCCGCAAACAGATGGTCAGACAGAAAGAACCAACAAGATACTGGAAGATATGTTGAGGGCTTGTGCACTGCAAAACAGGACTAGTTGGGATAAGAGTTTGTCGTATGCTGAGTTCTCGTATAACAACAGTTACCAGAAGAGTCTCAAGATGGCACCATTTGAGGCTTTGTATGGAAGGAAGTGCAGAACCCCTCTGTTCTGGAATCATACGAGAGAAAGTCAAGTGTTTGGACCTAATGTGTTGAAGAGTGCAGAGGAATAGGTGCGAACTATAAGAGAAAACTTGAAAGTTGCACAGTCCCGACAGAAGAGCTATGCTGACACCCGCAGAAGAGATTTGGTTTTCAATGTAGGTGACTATGTCTATCTAAAGGTGTCACCTATGAGAAGCGTAAAGAGGTTCAATATGAAGGGTAAGTTAGCACCCAGATATGTTGGTCCCTTCAAGATAGTGGAACGACATGGTGAAGTAGCTTATCAGCTGGAGTTACCTGAGAGTCTAGCAGGTGTACATGATGTCTTTCATGTGTCACAGTTGAAGAAGTGTTTGCATGTGCCAGAGGAGTAGATACCCTTGGATGAGTTGTCAGTTAAGGAGGATCTCACCTATGACGAATACCCGATAAAGATCTTGGAAACGACAGAAAGAGTCACAAGGAGCCGAAACATTCGTATGTGCAAAGTTCAGTGGAATCGGTATTCGGAGGATGAGGCAACATGGGAAAGAGAAGAGGATCTGAAAAGGACATGCCCGCAGTTGTTCGAGTAAGCCAGCTGAATCTCGGGACGAGATTCCTTTAAGGGGGGTAGATTTGTAACACCCAAAAACTTGCATTTCTTTAAAATAGAGTAAAAACAATTGAAATGCATTTTTGGTGACCATTTTTAAACCTAGGAAAACTAATTAAGTTTTCACAAAATAAAATTATCACAAGAAGAAACATGTTTGATGCATACATGCTGGTGCATAGTGTTTTGTATTGCTTGACATTTTCAATTTTCAAAGCTTGAACTCAAATGTGTTTTGGAAATTGATTTTGAAATTTCAGAAATAAAAAGAAAAGCAATTTCTTTCTTCCTCTCTCTCTTCCTTCTATTCTGGCCCGCAGGCTTCCCCCCCCCCCCGGCCCAACTCTCCCCTACCCCTCTCTTCCCTTTTGCTGCATGGGCCTTGTCCTGGCCTAGCACGTCTGCCCAGCTCTTCCTTCCGCACTGCACCGCTCCCACCCCTGCTGACAAGCATGCCCCGCCTGTCAGTTTCATCTCCCTCCCCTTTCCTTTCTTCCTTCCCTCCCCTTCCTTTCTCCTGCGCCGGCAGATCCTTCTGCCGAGCACGATTTGGAGCAAGGGACCTCCCCTTTCGTTAGCCAGTGTAGCCTCGTGACTAGTAAGCCGAGCGCCACCACCGGCCCTTTCCTTCTTCCTCCTCCCCTCTCTTTCCTTTCTAGCGTCGCCGCCTTCCTCCCCGGCCGCGCTCGGATTCTCGCCGAATCCTCTCTTTCCTTTCTCTGCGGAGCAACTCCGAGCTATAAAAGCTCAACCTCCGCACTCTACCGCCCTCACCTTGCCCTCTCGGAGCGCCCCAGAGACACCGTCGCCGCCACACGCTGAACACCAAGCCGCCACCGTCGCCCCTCTACTGCCGAGCCTCTCCGCTCCGCCTACCTACTCCTCGAGCTTCGAGTTGTGGTAAGAAGAGCCTCTAGGCGCTCGCTCTCCCTTCCCAACCCCTCTGCTTCACCGTTCCACGCCCGTCGGCGTTGCCGAGCCGCTGCTCTGCGAGCACCGCCGCGTGCACCGTCGAATGGGTTCAACCGATTGCCCTTTCGTGCTCGCCATCTCCCCCTCTCTCTCCTGGTCCCTTTCGCGTCAGAAATCGTGGACCGTGGCCTCGGATTGCTTTGCGCCGCCCGTCTCCGGCCATGGCGCCACCGCGCCTCTGTCTCCGGCCGCCGTACGCCACCGCCCCCTTCCTCTCTTCTAATCTCGGCCATCCATCGTGGATCGGATGGATCACAGAGGCCGATACCCTTTCGGCCGACCGATTTACAAAAAGAACCCTGCCCTTTTTAAAGTGTGAACCCGCAGTCCTAAGGCGCATTTCCTCTATACGTTTTCAGTTCTGGAAGACGTAATCTCCTTTCGGTTTTGTTTTAATTCAAAATTAAATAGAAAACCCTATTTACAGATTTGCCACTCGTTTTCAAATGCTTCTAAAATGTTCATTTTAACTCTGATTTCATCCATTCAAATTGCGTTAGATTCGTATCGACGTAATCTACATGTTAGTTAGTTCATAGTTCATGTTAGACAACTGTTAAATATATTTAATTGTTTAACCTCTTTTAATCTCTTGTTTAAGTTATGAAACTTGATTAGATCATATCTTCTTCGTTATAGCTCCATTTTTCGTGATTCGAACGTCTTTGTGATCGTAGTGAGATGTAGATTTGTTTTATAAACTTTTAATCTTGTTTTATTATGGTTGGTGTACTGTTCTAATCTATAGCCTTTGTTTTCTTGCATGTAATGTCACGGTATGATTGCATGTTGATGTGGTGATCGAGTATAGACGGTGAGCAGTACGTGGGTGACCAGGAAGTCTTCTTTGAGCAGGAGCAACAAGAACCTTTTGAGCAAGGCAAGTATTATATGGGATCTTCCTTGATGTCCTATTCATGATGTTTTTAAATCAAACCATATGCATGTGTCTAAACTTGTTACCTTACGGCTTACCTAGACTTGTTACCTTGAACCTTGGAATCCTATGGGTTATTTGCATCTGGGTAGTTATTGCTAGCGCTCCATTAAATAAGCATGATCTTTAATCTTGATTAATGACTACATGAAATGATGAAGTAAAACTTGACTTTTTAGCAACATGGATTTAGAACCCTATCTGTCAGCAAAAGCTGGGACATACAGTACAACCATGAGAGCTACATGGCTCTGGCTTTAGTTCAGTATTAGGGTCACTCTCTCGCATGCTGTAGTTCACGAAAGTTGCCATTGACGCGCGGTTGCGGGTTGCGGCCGGAGTGGCTACCGCTGCGCGTGTGTACCATCTCGGGGCTTCCATATACCCCTTGCCCGTGGATCTGTACTGTCTATGGTATGTCAGCGAGCCCCTTTGAAAGACTTCATAGTGTACCCTGCCCTCTCACCTCAGCAGTGTTTTGGGAGTTATAAACCCGGGCATATGGGTAACACGACTCATGGGTAAAGTGTACAACCTCTGCAGAGTGTTAAAAACTGGTATATCAGCCGTGCTCACGGACACGAGTGACCCGGAAAACTCACATAAACTTTGGTTACTTGTTACTTATCTTTATGAATCACTTTATCATGATTTTATGTTACTTGTTCATTTGTTTATATCATCATGCAATTTAATTTGGGGCTTAAGCATAATCTTGATCTACCACTTGTAAAGTTTTGCTACAAATTAAAAATGCTTACCGCAGTAAACCATGTCAACCTTTTTGAGCCTCATGAACCCCATATATGCTTGTTGAGTACTAGAAGTACTTACGCTTGTTTTTTTTCTTTTCAATATTTGGATAAAAATCCCGGATGGGTACCAGATTATCAGAGTTATGAGGAGTATCCAGAGGACTACTAGGTTTGGGGTCAACCAGTTGACGTCCCTGTGCTAAGGAGCTTCACGAGAGTTATCTTTTATTTCCGCTGTTATGTAATAAACATTAATAGATACTTATTCACTATGTAATAAACACTTGTGATGGTACATTTTTGATAATTTGTCGGCTTATGTGTGTGACTGATCTCTGGACACACATAAGGTTTATGCATCCTATTTTGTCTTTAAAACTGGGTGTGACAGATTGGTATCAAAGCCGTGTTGACTGTAGGACCCAAGCCTAGTTAGAATTGGTTCTTAGGAATGCTCTTTTCATGCTTTTGTACCTTGTAATTATTTGCTAAAACTATTACTCATCTCAAAATTATGTTATCTTGATTCTAACTTAGTTCTCATCTTTGCTTTTCCATAGATGGCCCACAACAAGCAGACTGCTCGCAAATCCACTCTTCCCCCACCGAGGTATGTGCCAATGGAGCCCCGCAAGGATGAAGAAGAAGAAGTCCAAGAAGAGAGCTCAGGAGACAGTCGCTCTAGGACTCCCTCTGATGAGAACAGCCGCTCCAAGACTCCTTCTGGTGGTTCCAAAGCCGGTGAAGAATGCTTGGGGTGGACCAAGCACTTCCACTTCAAGGAGGGAGACAATGAGGATTACTACCATGGCCTGTTAAAGTGGACTTTGGAAAACCACTACTCTGACTGGAAGTCCGAGGTGAAGTACATGTGCTATGAGAACAAGCACTTCCAGGACCCCTCCTTCTGGAAGTGTACCCTCTACATCTGCATCCGGAAAGACGTCACACAGTCGTGGCAAGTGGAGGCCGTCTATGAGCCCAAGATAAGCCGTGCCAGCATGATGGAGTGCATGGAGGATGCAACTCGCATGGCCTTCTTTGATCTTCGTGCTCATCGCCGTGACCGAATGATGAAGGATAAGTACCAGCACCTGCCCTTTGAGACCCGTGAGGGATGGTCCATGTTCGAGGCTAAGGATGGGTATGATGACGTCACCAAGGTGATGATCGACTTTGCTCATGAGTTGATGCAGCAAGTCGAGGTGCTGACTGATGAGCTTGGTGGTCAGCGCAAGCTACTCAAGAGGGCCCGTGCAGAGAATGATGAGCTTCGAGGACGCCTGAAGATGCCCAAGTTTCACCAGAAGCTTCCCCCAGTTTTCCTTCCATAGGTCGAGTACCACCCCGATGTAATAAAACGCTAGCAGCGAAAGTTGAGTCGAGTCGAGTCTTGTCGTGTCATGTGAACTTGGTTTTGTTATATGGTTTGCTATTATGATTATGAGTGATTTGGAGTTTTTTTATGAGTGCTGGAATATTGTGGGTCTGTCCACAAGATCCTTACTTAAGAACAAATAAGTTTGATATAAATAAAATTGCTAGCGGGTGGGTTATCCTGTTTTTCTATCTTGCTGTTTTCTAGAGCAGTCAGTAATCTTTCTGTTGTATCTCAAAGATGGTTCGTCCATTGATCATGAAATTTTTATGGAAACAACTAGACTTCAATACCTTTCCAATGCATCCTGAATTACGTTCATACCTGTTCTGGTTTGGGAGATATGACAGTTACAAGTTGAAGCATCTGCGCAGTCTGGAACTCAGAAACAGTTTTGTTAATTTGCTGTTTTCACCTATTTTCGCATCTGAATCTGAAAAAGTGAGAATTATTAAAGTTATAGGAAATTTAATAATCTTTCCAACCATGTAAATTTCATATTTGGTTGATATTTGGAACGTGAGATATGACTGTTTTACAGCACCACTTGTAAGGTTCAGATTTCAGAAAGTTATGCTCAGTCATGTGTTTCGATGATCAATTAATCTAAAGGTCATACTATGTGTTTTGGATGACAGATGGCCGCAAGAGGTGGTAGAGGCAGAGGCCGTGGTAGGGGTGCACCACCAGTACCATCACCACCACCGCCACCACCACGGCCACCCCCTGCCGTGACTATGGAGCAGTTTATGGTATTGCAGACACAGTTGATGCAGACGATGATGCAACACCTCCAGAATCCACCTGCACCACCACCACCACGACCACCCCCTGTCCAGCCACGGGACAAACGTGGAGAGTTTATGAAAGGTCACCCTCCGGTGTTCACCCATGCTTCTGAACCACTGGAGGCGGACGACTGGTTGAGAGCTGTGGAGAAGCAGCTGAATATCACTCAATGCAATGAGCGTGAGAAGGTGCTCTACGCATCCAGCCAGCTGCAGGGTGCTGCTCAAGATTGGTGGGACTCGTAGATGTATGGACGTCCCAACAATGCACCAGAGGTATCTTGGCAGGAGTTCACAGATAGCTTCAGGTCCTACCATATTCCTTAAGGCATAGTGGAGCTCAAGCAGGAAGAGTTCAGAGCTCTGAGACAAGGGTCTATGACCGTGGCGGAGTATCGGGACAAATTTGCACAGTTGTCTCGATATGCTCCTCATGAGGTTGCTAACGACGCTGACAAGCAGCGCCGCCTTCTGAAGCATCTGCCCCTTCACAAACCGGACATCTAGTTTCAACTCTCATCCCTCGCTGCAAAAGATTTCTCCTCAAAGGATGGCTGTTATGAGCCATACGCCAAAAGAAATTCTTTACCTTGCTCGGAATTTTCAGTTTCCAAATCATATCAGGCACATTACTGCTGCCACCTTGTGCCCCCCCTCGACTTCTTTCGCGCAACAGATCAGCTCTATAAACTTTGTAGGCACTCTTAATAGTAAATCGCCCATGATTATCATAGTGCCATGCAATAAAATTATCCCTTCCTTCATGAACCGGAAGAGACAAAATCACCTTCGCATCTTCTTCCAGAAAAATCTCTTTCGCCAGTTCCACATCCTAGCCCCCAGAAATTGGATTTATCAACTCGGAAACATAAGTTAGAAGACATGACCCTCTGGGAGTAATTGGCCTTCTAGTTAACCCTCTTGGCAACCAAGGATCTTGCCAAATATACAGATTATTCCCACCACCCACACGCCAAATCATGCCCTTTTTTATTACCTCTAATCCCCGTAAGATACTGCGCCGAGAGTAAGACATATTCGACTTCGGCATAGCATCTAACACCGAGGAATTTGCAAAGTACTTTGCTTTCAGCACCCGAGCACAATTTTGAATGGGAAGATCTCAATCGGAGATGATGTTTATGGTGTCGGAATTCTGGTAACCTAACATAATGTAAGATTTTAATCATCAGCTACGACTACTACTATTTTGGAGACCCCACTTTAGTTCTTATTACATGACACATTCTAGAAAAAAGATAAATTGCAAAAATGTAAAAATCAGAATTATATTCGTCACTGAAAATATTCATTTGATTGATTGTGTTTAAAGAAAAACAACTAACCTCAACCATAAAAATGGGCACATCAATCTGTGCTTCAACACAGCCTGAAATGACATTGTACATAAATACTAAACTTTTTGTTGAAAAAAATTAGTACTCCCTCCATTCCAAATTATAGTATATTTTGGGTTTTCTAGATATATATTTTTGTTTATGCACTTATATATACATTATGTTTAGATACATATAGAGTAAAAGCAATTTATGTAGAAATATCAAAACATCTTATAATTTGGAATAGAGAGAGTATATTAGTAAAAATTAATTAGCATATGTATAAAAATTATTATCTTTGCTCTCTTTATTCACCACCTACCCATTTTGGCGCTCTATAATCTTTTATATGCTATAAATTTGTCATTTACTTTATATATGGTTTCATCGCTTTTGCATTGTAGCTCTTTGGTTTATTAATTGTTGCTAGGTTTATCAACATGTTAGATCTTATTAATTTTTTATTCAAATTTTCGTTTTTGTATTTTTCATCTTTTTTGCATTGCACCTTATTGTGTATTCTAGATATATCTATTTAAAATATACACTTTTATATAGGATCTTGTTGCATTCCTTTGTATGGCCTCATCACATTTTACCTTGGCTCTCAACTTTTAAACTTATTAGTTGTGGTAATTTTCAGTCCACATGTTAAACCAAAACTTTACTAGTTTTTCATCATTTATTCAAGAACTTGATTTGTATTTTATTCTAGTTGTAGATAACTTTAGTTTCAAAATATTTAGATCTTTTGCTATGTCAAAGAATTATATTTTAAGTGGTATTTTTATAAAACATTGAATGATAAAAGAAATAAAATATTAGTATAGTTATGTCATGATATTTTTGTATAAAATGTATAGACTTATCTAAAGTACCAACTTAAAAAATCATTGCCATGAGTATTAATACAATTTTGAAACAATGGTTTGTCATTGTCATGTGCTTTGTTAAGGGAACATTTTTCACGACTGATAAACCATTCAAGATAAATAGTAGGCATGTAAAGAAACATATATATGCACTTCATGGTTAATGAATCACTTTCCACTGAACTTTATGTAGTTATATATTTTGACATAAAATCGAGTGACACTTCAACTTATTTGTTATAACGATAGAGATGGGTAAGTTACATTAAAGGGGATATTTATATTATCTAAAGACACGGGTAATTTTCAAAACAAATTTAGGGGTTATTTTGCATTATGTCATAATGGTAGCAGTAGGTATTTTAGATTCAAATTTTTTTATAAGACAATGGTAGTTAATTATTTAGAAATATAAATAAAATCCATTGGCCGGTCTTTATGAGAATTTTAAAGATATTTTTTCCTAAGGTGTCTCATGAGGAGTAATATGGAGGTTCCGTTATAGACCTCTAATTACTAATATTAATATTAAGGTATTTGCTTGACTTCTTGGATTTTAGTTTTCTTTCATATATGATAGTTATTTTATATGATTAATACTAAAGTTATAGTTTTAATTTGTTGCAATTTTTGTAAACATAATATGTATTTTTTGGTTATGAGAATAAAACAACACTTTAGACAAAAACACAATCCTGACAAAATCTGATATGTGTTAGCAAAAAGATAATTTAATAATCTACAATTATTTCAACGGTAAACGAGGATAAAAAATTGATATGATACAAAGAAAAATAATAAATCACAAAAGTGATAATTTACTTGTACAAGTTGATAGTACAAAAATGTTGTCCGGAATCATCTTAAAATTCAGACATCTTAAATATAGGAGAAGTGTAATGTTAATATAGTCAAAGTAAGCCTCTTAAATTAATATCTAAATCACCTAGCCTTCAATTATGGAAAATAAAATGTGGAGCGACACTCAAAATTTACATGTAAAATGAATTATCCACCTCCTTTAACTTTAAAACAACATCATGTAACCTCTGAACCTATATCCAGATTAAATATATCTATGACATTATAAGAAACTTCTGAACTACTCCTACAAATACTTTAAATTACTTTGTTTTCTTGTTAATATTGGCTCAAGATATACATGCACGATATGTGTAATCATGCAAACCACGTATTTATGCCATCGAGCAACGAATTTAATGATTTTCATGTCAAAACATAACTTAAGTCAAGGTTTGAAACACATGTCATACACACGTGGAAGTATTGTAAAAATATAAAATTATTGGTATTGATTGAAAAAACAATAGAGTATTTGTTACTTAAATCTACCACAACCAGATAAACATTAGAAATTGTCTATATCATCGTATTAGATTATGAACAGATGAGAGCGAGTAAAAGTAAGTAATGTTGATTATTTATAAGCCTTGGTTATCCATGAATTCCAGTCACCTATACGTCACTAAATTTACTAGTGCGAGCTGGAACACGCGGGAGGGTTTTTTTTATTAATTTAACAGAGAGCGGACTCTGAGGACCCAAGTGCGACCAGGAGTACAATCATACAGCATAGACAAAGTGAGGCCGTGACTTTTCAAACATGTCTAAACCTAATGCATATGATTTGGTCATGGCCTGAGATTAGTCATGGAGTCAGATATTTTTTTTTATGATATGTCTATATATATAAAAAAATCTTCCGATTAATCAAACTTGAAAAATAGATGTCACTTGCCAATTATTAGACGCTGGACTCATCAGTATACTATATAGGTTGCAAACAAGCCAAGGATCCTGGAGCGCATCAAACGGGTGTCAACCGCAACCAGCGAATATGTCGTCTCATGCTCAAGAAATTCAGCTCCAAACCATAATAGGTAATGTACTGTAGTACTTGAGAAGATATCATCCTCTTTCTCTCTTCCTAGGTACTACTGCACACTCACTGTCTATTTTCGCCTATTTGATTGGTTTCTGATCATGGAAATTTTGTAGACTTTTTGAGCGGGGGTGGGTGATGAGCTGTTTTCCAGCCCTTTCTGCGTTGCTTATCTTAGATATATATATAGCGTACTTGCGTAGCGTGGCTGATTATATTGCTGATGATTGATTGAGTGAAACTGGAGTGTGTTCTATCTTACAAAGCAGCCCGATTTTTAAATTTCTGAATAGCTGCCGGCCAATCTGTTTTGTTTGTGTTAGAGTTAGATCTCCTCCCGTTAGGTCCAACGTTGGTCAATTTTAATGAATTTTCTCTATACAATTTTATCCAACGATATTTTGTTTAGAGAACAATT
The DNA here is from genome assembly GCA_022036555.1 of Microstegium vimineum. Lineage (NCBI taxonomy): Eukaryota > Viridiplantae > Streptophyta > Magnoliopsida > Poales > Poaceae > Microstegium > Microstegium vimineum. The sequence continues at coordinate 10,702,054 of CM039135.1, read as the reverse complement.
CGACCTGAAATTTCTAGAAAATAAGATTATGAACAATTTTAATTGTTTCCGCTGCGAAGAAAATATTGAATTTGACTCTAAATTAAATTTGAACCAACGGGATAATTTAATTTTTGAGTGAATTATGATTTTCGATAATTTGTTGAGATTACAATATTGTTATTTTCTGACCAACGTTGTTAATAACATTATTATAATGAATTGCTATGCATTAATTTTTACTTCTGCCCAACGGTGATGTATAAATTTTTGCATAGAGAAATCGTATGTTTTAATTTTGACCAACGTTAAATTAAGGCATGCAATTTCATGATGAATGTTTCTCACTTTTCTTTGGATAAATTTCAAGAGTTAAAGGAATGGTCAACATCAATAACATTCCTCCGCTCAACGGTACCAACTACCGTGTGTGGCGGGAGAAGTATGAATTAGAACTTGCACTGGAAGAGATCGATCTTGCCATAACATCCCCGTGTCCTACTATTCCAGAGGAACCGGAGAAAAGAACCAATGAAACTGACGAAGCTTTTCACGCCCGAAAGCGTGATTTTGCAGAAGTCAGGATGAAATATGATATTGAACATAGGCGTTGGATTCAATCCAACAAAAAATGCCTATTGGTGGCGAAAGCCACCATTGAAGAACAAATCCGAGGGTCAATCCCAGAATGCATCACCGCCATTGATTACCTTGAAAGGGTAAAAAGCCAGTTTACTGGGTCTTCTAAGGCCACAGCAAGCACAATCATACAGAAACTTGTAACTGAGAAGTACAATGGTGGTGGTGTGCGTCAGCACATATTGAAAATGAATACAATGGCAGCAAAATTAAAGCCTATGGATTTGGGGATCAATGACAAGTTCCTCATCCACTTGGTCTTTCTTTCACTGCCAAAAGAATTCGAAACTTTTGCTGTGAATTACAATATGATGCCTGAGAACTGGGACATTGAAAAGCTCATTGCAATGTGTGTCCAGGAGGAAGAACGAATCAAGTCCGCACAGGGTGAATCTGCTCATCTTGTCAAGGACAATAAAAGAAAGAACTTTTACAAGAAACCACAGGGGAAACCCCAGTGGAATAAAGGCTCTCCCTCCAAGCCACAAGAACACACAAATGCAAAGGGAAAAGAAAAGGACTCTCAGGATGAGGACTTTAGAAAATATGGCAATGCTGAGAAAGATCAGTGCAAGGAATGCTTCAAGAGAGGGCACTATAAGAGAGATTGCCCTGTCTACCTGAAAAAGCTACTAAAGAAAGGTGATGACACTATCACATTTGTAGATGAATCCCTGTTTTTATGTTATTCGAATACTTCTTGGTGGATTGATTCAGGTGCAACAATTCACGTTTCGAATTCTTTACAGGGGTTAAGTGGGAGGAGAATCCTGCAAAGAGGAGAAAGAACGATTAAAGTTGCGAATGGAGTACAAGCTGAAGTTGAAGCCATCGGCGATTTAGCTTTAGAATTAAAAGATGGTTTTGTACTTAAACTCAGAGATGTACTTTATGTTCCCTCTTTACGTAGGAATTTGATAAGTGTTTCCAAACTCGATGATGTTGGATTTGGCTGTCATTTTGGTAATGGCAGATGTGAACTATTTGATGATAATAATAAATGTGTTGGTCTTGCCTTCCGACAAGACAAGCTTTATTTGTTATCTCTTGCTGAAAATGTGAATCATGTTATGAATGATGTGAATGTCTCCCAATCTACAAATGAGAATAAGAAGCGGAAGAGAAACGATAGCGACTCTTCGAAATTATGGCATTGTCGTTTGGGCCATATTTCGAGGGGGAGAATAGAACGCTTAGTGAAACAATCAATTCTTCCGCACTTAGAATTCTCCGATTTAGAACAATGTGTTGATTGCATCAAAGGAAAATACGTTAAGAAAATAAAGAAAGATGCTAAACGAAGCACGAGAGTATTAGAAATAATTCACACGGACATTTGCGGTCCATTCCCAACGAAAAGCGTAGATGGTTATGATTCATTCATAACATTCACGGATGATTACTCTCGTTGTGGCTATATTTATCCAATTAAAGAAAGAACAGAAGCATTGGATAAATTTAAGATATTTAAAGCCGAAATTGAAAATCAACACAACAAGAAGATAAAGATAGTTCGATCAGACCGTGGTGGAGAGTATTACGGGCGACATACCCCGTATGGCCAAATTCCAGGTCCTTTTGCAAGGTTCCTACAGGAAAATGGCATAGTCGCTCAATACTCCACACCGGGGGAGCCTCAGCAGAATGGAGTGGCTGAAAGAAGAAACCGTACCCTAATGGATATGGTGAGAAGCATGATGAGTTACTCCACACTACCGGTTGGTTTATGGATGGAGGCACTGAAAACCGCCATTCATATACTTAATCGAGTACCAAGCAAGTCGGTGCAGAGAACACCGTATGAATTATGGACAGGAAGAGAACCCTCACTTAAGCACTTATGTGTGTGGGGCTGTCCAGCTGAGGCAAAAGTATTTAACCCAAATATTGGAAAGTTAGACTCCAAGACCGTCAGCTGCCATTTCATTGGCTATCCAGAAAGATCGAAAGGATATAGATTTTATTGTCCTGATAGATACACGAAATTTGTTGAAACAAGACACGCTGTGTTCTTGGAGGATGAAATGATCAGGGGGAGCAAGGTAACACGTGAAATTAGACTTGAGGAGAAGCGGGTACATGTACCCACTCCGATGGTTGAAGAACCATACTTTACGTTACCTGCTGCCGATGTTGCACCAGCAGTACAGGATACTGTGGTGACAACGCCTGTTGTAAATTCTCCCATAGCAACAACGAATGAACAAGAGAAACATGTCCATCAGGAGCCTATAGAATCAGATGTTGCTGATGAGGAAGAACAACAACAGCCCGTGGTGGACCAAGTGCCAGAGGCCCCTAGAAGGTCTCAGAGAACTAGAAGGTCAGCTATTCCAAATGATTATGAAATCTATGAAACTGAAGAATATCATATGGAAGATGACCCTCTAACCTTTGAAGAAGCCATGAGAAGCGAACACTCATCAAAGTGGCTTCAGGCTATGGAAGATGAAATGAAATCTATGAATACCAACAAGGTTTGGGTTCTAGAAAATATTCCTAAAGGAGCTAAGAAAGTAGGATCCAAATGGGTCTACAAGACGAAATATGACTCCCAAGGGAATATTGAGAGACACAAAGCGCGACTTGTGGCCAAGGGTTTTACCCAAAGAGAAGGGATCGATTACAATGAAACTTTTTCCCCAGTTTCTTGTAAAGATTCTTTTAGAATAATTATGGCACTTGTGGCTCACTATGATCTAGAATTACATCAGATGGATGTAAAGACCGCATTCCTAAATGGGGATTTGGATGAAAATGTCTATATGGCACAACCGAAAGGTTTTGTCGTAAAAGGAAAAGAGAATATGGGATGTCGTCTGAAAAGATCAATTTATGGTTTGAAACAAGCTTCGAGACAGTGGTACTTGAAGTTTGATAAAACTATAAAGGGTTTTGGGTTTAAAGAAAATGTCGAGGACAATTGTGTCTATGTGAAATTCAAGAATAAGAAATACATATTCCTGATCCTATATGTGGATGATATCTTACTTGCTAGTAATGACGTCAATCTACTATTAGAGACGAAGAAATTCTTGTCCTCGAACTTTGATATGAAAGATCTCGGTGAAGCTTCGTTTGTCTTGGGAATTGAGATTCATCGAGATAGAAGAAAAGGGGTATTGGGATTATCGCAGAAGGCATACATAGAAAAGGTTCTGAAGAGATTTAGTATGCATGCGTGTAGTCCATCTCCTGCTCCGATTGTTAAGGGCGATAAATATGGGGAACATCAGTGTCCCAAGAATCAATATGAAATTAATCAAATGAAAGCGGTACCGTATGCTTCGGCAATTGGAAGTTTACAATATGCTCAAACGTGTACTCGCCCTGACATAGCTTTTGTTACCGGGTTACTTGGCAGATATCAAAAGAATCCAGGAATTGAACATTGGAAACTAGTGAAGAAAGTCTTGCGTTATTTGCAAGGTACGAAAGGTCTCATGTTGACATATGAAAGATCTGATTCCCTGTGCATAGAGGGGTATTCAGATTCTGACTATGCTGGAGATGAAAGAAAATCCACATCAGGATATATATTTACTCTTGCTAAAGGAGTAATATCGTGGAAAAGTTTGAAACAAACAGTGACTACATCCTCGACAATGTACGCCGAGTTTGTAGCTTGTTATGAGGCCTCGGGCAGGTAAATTGGTTGAAGAAATTTGTACCCGGATTGAAAATAATTGAAAGTATAGAAAGACCGATGTGGTTGTATTGTGATAACAATCCAGCGGTAGAATATGCTCACAACAATAGGTCAAGTGGTGCTGCCAAACACATTGACATAAAGTACTATGTTGTGAAAGATAAACTTCAGGATCATATCATAAATCTTGAGCATATACGAACAGAAAAGATGCTAGCGGATCCGCTCACAAAAGGCCTTCCACCCAGTGTGTTCAGAGGACACGTAGCCGGCATGGGTTTAAGGGAGAGCCTATGATTCCCGAAGAATAAGAAGGGCTCAGAATGATGAAAAGTTTATTTCCAAAATAGAAAGGTGTGTAGTAGCTGTGAGTCTAACGACAAGAATTGTTGTGATGATGAAGCATGCTCTATGTACTAATGTGTGATGGAATTGAAAATAATTGGAATATTGAACTTGAAATAGAATTGAAGAATTAAAAGAATTGTATGAGATCTAGGGGGAGAATGTTAGAGTTAGATCTCCTCCCGTTAGGCCCAACGGACTAACGGGCCCTAGGTCACGCCCTGATCGGGGGCGTCCAACCATGTGGTTGGTGGGCCCCCGTCGCACAGTGCTATATAAGGAAGGTGGGGGCCAGGGCGCTGGGCACGCGAACCGAAGTTCACCTGCGCCGCCATACGCCCCACCGACATTCCCTAAACCCTAGACCGATCTAGAGGGTGCGCTGCCAGCGGCGGGAAGCTCCACCGACGCGCCGGCGAGCACGGATGACGACCGACACGACTACGGACGCGACTACGACGCCCATGGCCGACGGCGGGATGAACTCTAACGCCGCCGCCGCCACTGCTACTCATCCGATCGACGGATCCGGTCGGTAACCTACCTCTACCTTCTCTCTCTGTACATGCATATGAACTGCATCTACTTCTACTACCCGAATCACTATCTATCCACTGGATCCGCTCCTAGACGATTCTAGAAATCTATCAGTTTGCACCAATAATTAAGGAGTCCCGGAACTGGAATCCGGCGACGGGAAGGACAGCAAGCACGATGATGGCCAGAAAGCCCCGCCGGGCACACGACGGACGGCGAAAGGCAGCGTCCGCGGGTGGATCTTGGTGGCGGCAGACATGCTCATGCTGCTCTGCGGCGGCACCGTGGCCACCCTCCTCAGCCGCCTGTACTACAACTCCGGCGGAAACAGCAAATGGATGAGCACGCTCACGCAGTCCGGCGGGGCGCCGCTACTGCTCATCCCGCTGCTCCTAGCACCGCCGACCTCAGCCGAGGAGGAGCGCCGCCAGCCGGGCCCGGCGTCCAAGTCCAAGCTGGCAGCCGTCTACGTGGGCATCGGCATCCTCATCGGCTTCGACAACCTCATGTACGCGTACGCGCTGCAGTACCTGCCGGTATCCACCTTCTCGCTGGTGGCGGCGACGCAGCTGGCCTTCAACGCCGTCACGTCGTGGCTCATCAACGCGCAGCGCTTCACGGCGCTCATCGCCAACTCCGTCGTCGTGCTCACTTTCGCCGCCGCGCTGCTGGGCGTCGGCTCCTCCTCCGACGGCACCTCCTCCTCCTCCTCGCCCAGCGGCAAGTACGCGGCCGGGTTCGTCCTCACGCTGGGCGCCTCGGCCACGTTCGCGCTCATCCTGTCGCTGCTGGAGCTCGCCTTCGACAGGGTGGTCAGATCGCGCACGCTGCGGTGGGTGGTGACGGTGCAGATGCACACCAACCTCGTGGCGTCGGCGGTGTCGGTGCTGGGGCTGCTCGCGTCCGGCGAGTGGCGGACGATCCCCGGCGAGATGGCGGCGTTCAAGGACGGGAGGGTCAGGTACGTGCTGACGCTTGTCGGGGCGGCGGCGTCGTGGCAGGCGGCGCTGGCCGGGCAGGTAAGGCTCATCGCTAGGGTCTCGTCGCTCTTCGCTAACGCCACCGGCGCCGTGCAGCTCCCGCTCGTGCCCGTCTTCGCGGTGCTGCTGTTCGGCGACAAGATGACGGGGATCAAGGTCGTCGCCATGCTCTTGGCCGTGTGGGGATTCCTCTCCTACGTCTACCAGCACTACCTCGACGGCCGCCGCGCTGCTGCCGCCGAGAAGGCCGGCGCCGACGCCGGAGCTCAGTTCAAGTGCTGCTGCGTCTGTGCTGGGCCAATTGACGAGGCTTCGCGCGCTTGAGACACGTACCACTGTGATCGTCTCCCTCGTCTGTATATCAGATTCTTGGTGGTGAGCTTTGCCTCATTATTGTCAATCGAGATTAGTTAGTTAGTTAGTTAGTTAGTTGGAGTGGAAGCGTGACTCCAATATACAGTACTACTAGTATGAAACTTGGACTTAGCTTGATTGGTGCTTAATTTGGACTATTCATATTGGTTTGGACCCATGCTGTCACCAAGAATTGATCTAAATTCTTGGATGTTTTCAGGTCTGCACAGTGGGTGTAACTTCCACCACGCATCCTCTGACCTTTGGTCTTCATCTTAATTCCTACCTCAATCCATCCCAAAGCATAGGATTGCTTCCATCGATCTCTCAATAAAATAGTAGAGCCTGTCTAGTCAAAAACTCGTGTGTTTTATAGCACCAAAACACACGAATTCCAGGTCCCAATAAAACTGTGTGTGTTTTTTTCAAGGTAGCACACGTTTTTTGGCTGACTTGGATAACACACGAGTTCCAGCAGAGAAAGAAAAACCGTGTGTTTTTTCTGTTGCAGTATGCGGTAGAATAAAGGTAGAAGAAGAGAGACAAATGTAAAAGTGAATTGTAGTTTTTATTAATGAACAGTGGAACACATATATACATGGCCCACAATGGGCAGTTGCAGGAGCGAGGGAGAGCCCAGCTCCTACGTCCGCCGCACACGCACGCATACGTTCCCACGAGTGGAATGGATAACTACAATTAGCAGTTGATTATCAAAATATTAAGAATATTCTCAACACTCCCCCATAACCAACTATCTTCTGGATCTTTGATGTTCATAATAGTTATTAATATTATTAGAGCTTGTTTGGGACTGCTCGGCTCCATGTTTTTTAGCTCTGCTCCACATTTTTTAGCCAAACGGTTTTAGCTCCACGCACACAGCTCCAGAAAAAAAGGTGGAGTTGTGAGAGCACCTAAAGAGGTACTCCACAAAAACCTGGAGTTCGTGGAGCTTCTCTACAGTGGAGTTTGTGGAGCAGAGTTCGTGGAGCAGTCCCAAACAGACCCTTAATCCTTAAGAAAAACCCCGTGGGAAAAACTTAGGAATACATCGATATATTAAGATAAAACTCCTTAAAATCCAATGGGAAAATATAGGAGAAAACACCATGATAATCATATAATAATGTCGTAATATATATCATCTCCTAAAAAACCCCAATGGGGAAAAACTAGATAATATGACATACATAATGCTGATATTGCCTCGTTAAAAACTTTATATGAGAAACCCTTTCAAGGTAAAACTTATACAAAAAAAAGTGCAATATGATGTGAAATGGATTAAGTATCAAGAGATACTCCCCCTGATTTCTGCAAGTCTTTAAGTCTAACCATACCAATTCCTTCAACACATTTATGAAATGAAGAATATGGAAGGGACTTTGTGAATAAATCAGCAAGATTATCACATGACTTAGTTTGTAGAATCTCAATTTCCCTATTCTTTTGCAACTCATGGGGATAAAATAATTTAGGGATGATATGTTTTGTCATGTTACTTTTGATGTAACCTGATTCCATTTGCACAACACCAGCAGCATTATCCTCAAAGATAATCGTTGGTGCATCAAGTGCGCTAATTCCACATGATTTTAATATGTGGTCTACCATTCTGCGAAGCCATACACATTCACGTGATGCTTCGTATAATGCAATAATCTCAGAATGCTTGGTGGATGTAGACACTAAAGTCTATTTGGATGATTTCCAAGAAATTGCAGTTCCACCATTTAAAAATACAAAACCAATTTGGGATTTGCCATTATGGGGATCAAATAAATAGTCAGCATCTGTATAATCCAATAAACCTTGATCTTGATTCTTTCTATAGAATAGCCCAAGATCTCTTATGCCACTGAGATATCTAAAAAGAGTTTTAACTCCAACCCAATGACGTTTGGTAGGAGCGGCACTATGTCTTGCTAATAGATTTACTGCAAAAGCAATATCCGGTCGGGTACTATTAGCAAGATACATTAGTGCACCAATAGCACTTAGATAAGGAACTTCAGGTCCCAAAATCTTTTCACCTTCCTCCCTTGGTCTGAAAGGATCTTTCTCAACTTCTAAAGATCTAACAACCATGGAGGTTTTACATGGGTAAGCTTTATCCATATTGAATTTCTCCAACATTTTCTGGATATAGGCAGCTTGATATAAAAAAATCCCAGATGAAAAGTGCTCAAGTTGTAAACCTAAGCAAAATTTGGTTTGACCCAAATCTTTCATTTCAAACTCTGCCTTCAAATGATGACGTGCTTCATTGATGTCATGTTCGTTACCTATGATATTTATATCATCAACGTATACAGACACAATGCAAAAACCCGTTGAGGATTTCTTAATGAAGACACATGGGCAATCATCATTATTTGTGTATCCCTTATATTTAAGGAATTCACTTAACCGATTGTACCACATTCGGCCCGATTGTTTTAAGCCATATAATGACTTCTGCAACTTAACACAAAACATGTTGCGATTTGCCTGAGAGTCTGGTATACTGATTCTGTCAGGAACTTTCATGTATATCTCAAAATCCAATGACCCATATAGATATGCGGTCACCACGTCCATGAACTACATAGATAGACGATTTTGAACTGCCAAAGATATTAAATATCGGAAAGTTATGTCACTCATAACATGAGAATAAGTTTCGTTGAAATCAACGCCAAGCCTTTGTGTGAAGCCTTGTGCTACTAGCCTTGCTTTGTATCTCACCACTTCATTGTTTTCATTCCATTTCCGGACAGAAACCCATTTATATCCAACTGGATGGACACTAGGAGGTGTTGGCACTATGGCCGAAAACACTTCCCGTTTAGTGAGCGAGGCTATCTCTGCTTCTATTGCAACCTTCCACTTGTTCCAGTCCGAGCGCTTCTTGCACTCTACCATGGATTTTGGATCTGGATCATTTTGAAGGATTTCTGCAATCTTTTCAGAGAAAAAGATGTCGACAATTGTAGCCTTTCGATTATAGGATTCTCCAATCTCTATATAATTAATAGAGATTTCATCAACCCTTAATAGATCATCATGATTTCCCCAAACAATAAATGATCTAGGGTCTTTCGATGTCCCAGCCTCAGTATTTATGCGCATGTCTGGGCTAGGAATTACATCAAATCTTTCCAGAAGATATTGATTAGTAACAAGGTGATTTACATCAACATTTAGTTGATCATTGTTTACCACTTTCTTTTGTTTCTTATCTTGCACCATGGAATTGCCTCTCCCCCTCTTGCTTCCAAGAGGGACAACTTGAGTGGTTTGTCTTGGTACCTCCACTCTTTCTGGCACATTCCTTGCATGATAGAAAGATTTAACAACACCTTTGTAGTTGGTAAACGCATCAGGCAGATTATTTGCAATGTTTTGCAAATCAATAAGTCTCTGAACTTGATGTCCAGTCTCCATAGTACGTGGATCAAAGAATGAAATGCCTTCCGCATTCCAATTAATTTCCCGACATTCATTTTTATGGTACAAATCTCCCCCTAATGCCGGAAAATGATCCTCGTTAAAAATTGAGTCAGCGAACCGGGTCGTAAATAGATCCTCGGTGAGAGGTTCTATATACTTAATGATCGACGGAGATTTAAATCCCACATAGATCCCCAATTTTCTGTGTGGACCCATAGAAGTCCGCTGAGGTGGTGAGATGGGTATGTAAACAACGCACCCAAACTTACGCAAATGGGAAATACTTGGTGGATTTCCACGTACTAATTCCATGGGGGAATTTTCATGATATGCAGTTGGTCGTAGTTGGATTAATTCAGCAGCGTGCAGAACTGCATGACCCCAACACGAAGTAGGCAACTTGCAATTCATCAACATTGGTCTAGCAATGAGTTTAATTCTCTTTATCAATGATTCAGCCAAACCATTTTGAGTATGTACATAAGGTACAAAATGTTGAACTTCAATGCCCATTGCCATACAATAATCATTAAAGGCATGGGATGAAAATTCAGCAGCATTATCCATTCGAATGGATTGAATCCGATGCTCAGGATAATGTGCTTTCAACTTTATGATTTGGGACAATATTTTGGCAAAAGCATGGTTGCGTGTTGATAACAAACACACATGAGACCATCTTGTAGATGCATCTATCAACACTATGAAATACCTAAAAGGTCCACATATAGGCTGAATTGGACCACAAATATCTCCTTGAATTCTTTCAAGGAATTTTAGTGCTTCAACTCTGATCTTAAGAGTTGATGGCCTTAAAATCAGTTTATCTGTTGCACATGCTGTGCATATAAAATCCGTAGATTGTGGGAATTTTGCTTTATGCAAATTATGACCAATTGAATTGCAGATAATTTTTCTCATCATCCCTATACCAGGGTGACCAAGTCTATTATGCCATGTTTGTAATGAATTGACATTTTGAAAAATTACCTTATAGGCAACATTAGATATAGGTTTTATGTATGTATAGTATAATCTAGTTTCAAGGCAGGGAATTTTCTCACAAACTTGCTTGCCATGTCTAGTAAGTTTGGTGAAGAAAATAAATTCTTCTTTATTATCTACATGTGTTTCAACATGAAGACCATTCTTATGGATATCTTTATAGCTTAGCAAGGTACGAGTTGATTATGGATACAATAATGCATCCTCTATCATTAATTGCGTACCCATAGGGAGAATAATAGTGGCTCTACCGAAACAACTATTAGAGCACCACGACCAGCGATGGTCATAACATTTCCTTCTCTTTTCTTAAGAGTCTGGAAATATTTCATCTCCCTAAGAATAGTGTTTGTGGTGCCACTGTCTACAAGACATAATTCCTCCTCAGGATTGACATTAGAAGACATCTTGACCGGTGCAGCGATCCAATCCTTGGCCTTCTCGCTCAGCAGTAGAACGCTAACAACGTGTTGCAGTATGCAGTAGAATAAAGGTAGAAGAAGAGAGACAAATGGGCAGTTGTAGGAGCGTGGAAGAGCCCCGCTCCCACGCCCGCACACACACGCACACGTTCCCACGAGTGGAATGGATAACTGCAATTAGCAGTTGTTAATTGGCTCCATTAGTTGATTATCAGAATATTAAGAATATTCTCAACATTTTCCTTCACTAGCACATGAATTCCATTAGGAAAAAGAGACTTGCTAAATCACAGGCACCTGATTTTTATCTTCTTTTCAGGCAACGATTCTCATCCATCTAATCTAAATCCAACGATTGGTACTCATGCTTATCCTTAGGACCGAATACCTTTTCCCTTGCGGGTAGTACATCTTTATTTTCAGGCACCTATATGTCGCATAGGAAATGTGTAGGAAAAAATGTGTAGTTGTAATCTGTTGCACTTGTAATCTGTTGTACTTGCAACTACAAAGAAAAAGAAACAAGGCCCATGCAAACCAGATGTTGCTGTTGTAACTTGTGTGCAAGTGAGCCCAATAGCTAACACGAGAAAAAGGCCGGTGAGAACAAGTAAGGAGCAATAAAACATACGACAAGGACAAAAAGTAAAGAGAAATAATGAGGTAGTCAAAATAGAAATGAGATGCACTCGTCATCGAAAAGAAAAGGGACCAAAGTATTAGAGCAGGAAGAAGCAGAAGTAGACAAAGATGTTGGAAAGAAACCAATAAAGAAAAGGAAGACAAGCGTGCAACACAAATCAAGTTGTCTGTGTTATTATGGTGAAAGAAGAAGGACCTAAATGGACCGTTGAAACTCTTGATTTGGATCATAATTATGAGCTAAGACCTGGAGATAGGGATAACCTATTCTCTGGACACAAGTACATGATCGACATGGAGAAAGGACTTATCAGGACTCTCAATGATAACAATATCTCGAACAGGCAGATGGTCAGTATTCTTTCACACCTGAGAGGTGGTCTAACAGTTGTACCCATGAAAAAGGAAAGACATCAACAACTATAGGACAAAGCTGAACAGACAAGTTAAAGGTTCAAATATGACAAAGGTTCTGGAATATTTCAGAAAGAGACAGTGAGGATGCTTCTTTCTCTTACAAGTTTGATTTAGATGAGGACAAGAGAGTAAGGAACTTGTTCTGGATAGACTCTTGTTCTAAAAAAACTATGCAGAATATAATGCCTTCAGCATTTGTAGTCGCCTATGCAGAAAAAAAAACTATGATTTGACCCCCATATGAAGCCTTCAGCACTCCATCTTCTCTAGCTATAAATATCATGCCGGAAGGAGCTTCATTCCACACTCAAACCTTCAGAATCAGTTCGAATGAAAGCTTTAGTGCCAATCTCTAGAAATTTTGGTCTTACAATCTTTGTGGCAATCTCTCAAGCTCTTAGTAGGTTTGCCACTAAACACAAAAATCCCAGAAACATTTGTTTATTCCCTTTTCTATATTAGTTTATACTTCTTAAGCTTATCATTTGTGTTGAATCACTCTCCAAGAACGTTTGTGGTGGTATTCCAAACCCCGCAAGAACAATTTGTGGAGTGTGATAGCCCAAAAGAATGGTTTTGTGGAGGCGTCCAAGCCCCCACAATGATGACTAACGCTAATCTTTGTTGTCCTAGTTGTGTTCTTGTGTATTCTCTTGTGCAGAATGAAGAATTCATTCAAGACAGTGGTAAGAAAGGTGAAGAATGACATTGGCACCATAACATGATAGTTCGCTTCTGAAAGGGTTTCACTCCTGATTGTTCGACTATCCCTAGCATACTTGTTGTGGGGTTATCATCTTTTATAAACAATTGTGTGTCTAAGCTATGCTCATGGGGTAAAGTGTGAAACATAGGAATCCTTTTACTCACTTGTCCTCCCACCTAGCTATACTTACTAGTTATCTTTAGTTTATCTTCAACTTGATTGGATGGACATCACCTTCCTATATTATATATCTATTATCCCCCTATCATTAGTTGATACTAAATTGAGTTTATTACTAGGATCTCTCTTTTATTATCATTTGTAGCTCATGTTTCCCTTGGATAAAATAAATATGATAACTCGATATACTCCCGGGTAAGTGCTATAGCGGTATATTCTGTGCGCTTGTGGAATCATCCAATAGATATAAGAAATACCAACATAGTGCTAGGACGATGAACAACAAGTTTTGCACTAGAAGACTGCCAAGGACCTTAACTAGACAATGATGCAGAGTCGATTGAAAAACCATTTGTGCAAATAGTCCTTGAAGACAAGGAAGTCCGACCAACCACTGAAGCTTCTCGATGGGATGGAAGAGGTGTTTTTGTAGGTGTCTGCAAAAAATAGAAGAAGAAACACATAAAATTGTTCAAAAAATGAAAAAGTAAAATTGAAATAACAAGGCTCATATAATTTCATTCTATTCTACAACTACCTCACACACAAACACTAGGCTCCAGGTACAAAAAAAGGAGGCAACATGAATACTTCTTTTTTCTTTATTTCAAATATATATGCAACACTAGTACTGATAAAAAGGCACACAAGAGTATGCACACTACTACAACTACTTATACTAGCTATTACATGGTCTGGAGCAGCCCCAACTGCTTGCATGTAGAATTCTACTAACTATTTATCCTTCTTCTACTACAAATGTTCCAAAATGATATAATTAGGTAGTCATATTTACAATATCAATATGCTCTCTAGAAGGACTGATTGCAGCAAGAGGAATAGGACCAGTTGGATCTTTAGCGTTGTCAGAATATTGAGTAAAAGGTAAAGACACCATACGGATAAAGTCCTAAACAAAAAAACAGATTAGTTCCAGAAAAAAGAGAAGAGAGATCAAAGGATATGTCACAATACAAAATTGATCGAATGCAATACAAAAGTGTCGGTGTCTAAAATGGTGGGGGTCTAGACAGCCAACGAGTAAATTTCTAAGCATGTCTGAGATCGGATGGTTACGCTAGGATGACACAAGGATGTATACTGGTTCGGGCACGAACGCCCTACGTCCAGTTTGCTGCGAGGTCGTGTTACCCAGCACGGGGGTGCTCATAGAGGGGAGCTACAAGCAGTGGAGAGAGGGAAGCAGGTTCCCAGGTCTTGTGCGTATATGGTTCTTGGTTCTCGTGTGTGTTCGCATGAATGCAAGTGAGCGTGTGTGAATCAGAGTGTCGAGAGAGCTGTGATGAGGGTCCATTCTCCCCCTTTATACGTAGGGAGAGATGGTGGAGTACAGTAGAGAGAGAGAGAGGTAACGTGGGCCCGGTATGGGCTGCTGACTTGGGAGCACCTTGGCTTCTGTTCGCCTTCCTTCCCGGGGGAAGATTGTGTCTGTTGGTACGCTGTCCGTGTCTTGTTCGTCCTTGATGGAGCTGTAGCCATGCGCCTTGTAATCGGGAACGTCACTATTCCTTGATTAGGGCAAGGGCGGGGTTGGCAGCACAGGGCCAGGCACCCCCGTGTCCCGTCGTACAGGGCTGAGCACGCCCTAAACGTTCAAGTGTCCGTTGAAGGCATGACGAGTGTCAATCGGTGGCCAAGCAGTACTAGGGCTTGTGCCGCAAGGACTCAACAGGGGAAAGCATGGCGGTTCAAGCCTTGAAACCCCATCCTTTTGACTATAGGCTAAGGCAACACGGGTCGGCTGTGGCGGCGGCCCCCTCAGGAGAGGACGGTGTCACTGGGTGTCGTTACGCTAGCTCGGGCGAGGTGGAGGAGCCCCCGAGGGTTTGTGTGTCACAGATGATATCATCTTTGTTCGGATGAGGCGGAGTGGCCTCCGAGGGCGGGTGCGCCACGGATGACGTCACCCGGGCTCGGGCGAGGCGGAATGTAACACCCAAAAATTTGCACTCTTTAAAATAGATTAAAAGTAATTTAAATGCATTTTGGGTGGACATTATAACCTAGGAAAAATAATTAAGATTTCACAAAATAAAAAATTTCACAAGTAGAAACATTTTTGTTGCATTCATGCTGTTGCATAGTGTTCTTATATTGTTTGGTATTTTCAAACTTCAAAACTTGAGTTCAAAAGTGCTTTGGAAAAGGTTTGGAAATTCAAGAAATAAATGAAAAAGAGTTTCTTTTCCCTCCCTATCTCTTTCTCCTATTCTGGCCCGCAGGCTTTCTCTCTCGGCCCAGTTCCGCAGATCCTCCCCCACTCCCTCCTCCCCGCTTGGGCTTCGCCTCGGCCCATGCTCCGCAAGCCAGCCTAGGAGGCCATCCAGCGCTAGCGGACGCCCTCAGCACCGCTCCCTCGCTGGCAGGTGGATCCCGCATGTCAGCGGCTGCCAGCACCTTCCTTCTTCTTCCTCCTTTCTTTCATTTCCTCCGCGCCGGCTCTTCCCTTCGGCCGTCGCGCGATTGCAGCGAAGGGCGATTCCTTTCCTTTCTACGGCACATCTCCGGGCTATAAAAGCCGAGGCCCCGCACTCCACCGCCTCCACCCGACCTCCTCCAGGCACCATCGAGCCACCAGAGCCGCCGCACACCGAGCACAGAGCCACCGCCGTCGTCCTGCGCGTGCCGAGCCTCTCCGCGCCGTCCGACTGCTCCCCGAGCTTCGCATGGTGGTAAGAGAGCCCCCAGGAGCTCGCTATTTCCCTCCACCCTCTCTGTTTCGCTTGCACGGCTCCTCTACGCGTCCGCCGGCATCACAGAGCCGCTCCGTGCGAGTACAGCCGCGACCGCGCCCTTGCGGCTTCAACCAACCCCGCCGCTGTGTTCGCGATCTCTCCCTCTCTCTCCCGGTCCTTTTCGCATCGCGAATCGTGCATTTCAGTGGCCGATTGAACCGCGCCGCCCATCTCCGGCCATGGCGACACCGTCGGCTCTGTCTCCAGCCGCCGCGCCGCCGCCCAGCCCCTCCCTGATCTAATCGTGTCCATCCACCTTGGATCGGACGGCTCACAGAGCCCCATACCGGTTCGGCCGGCCCTTTTGCTAAAAGAACCCCGCCCCTTTTTAAGTCATAACCCACAGTCCCTTAGCGTCTTTCTTCTCTACACTTTTGGTTCTAGAAAACGTATTTTCTTTCGGATTTGTTTTATTTCGAAAATAAATAGAAAACCCTTAATTACAGAATTTCCATCCATTTTCTTTTGCTCATAAAATATTCATTTTAACTCTGTTTTCACCCATTCAAATTGCGTTAGGATCGTATCGACGTAATCTACGTGTTAGTTAGTTCATATTTCATGTTAGACAACTTTTAAATATATTTAATCACTTAATCTCTTTTAATCTTTAGTTTAAATTATAAAACTTGATTAGGTCATATCTTTTTCGTTATAGCTCCGTTTTTCGTGATTCAAACATCAATGTGATCGTAGTGAGACGTAGATTAGTTTTATAAACTTTTAATATTGTTTTATTATGGTTGGTGTACTGTTCTAATCTATAGCCTTTGTTTGTTTGCATGATATGTCCCGGTGTGATTGCATGTGATGTGGTGACCGAGTATAGACGGTGAGCAGTACGTGGGTGACCAGGAGGTTTTCTTTGTTGAGCAGGAGCAGCAGGAACCATTTGAGCAAGGCAAGTATTCATGGGATCATCCTTGTTGTCCTAATCACATTAAACATTAATTCATGTTATGCATGTGTTTCCTTGGCATCCTATATAGTTTTACCATAGATTTGTACCTTATACCTTGTTACCCTGGGATTTATGCATTGGGTAGATCAAGCTAGTGCTCTTGAGAAATTAACTATGATCATGTAACTTTGACTAATGACTTATGCAACAACAGTAAAATATGCTTTCTAGCAACATGGATTAAGGTGATCTAGAGCACAGTTTTTTGAGGTGCTCTAGAACCTCTGTAAGCGATCACCCGGGATTTAGAGTACAACCATGAGAGCTACATGGCTTTGGCTTTAGTTAAGTAAGGGGGTTACTTTCTCGCATGTGATAGTTCATGAAAGTTGTCATTGACGCGCGGTTGCGGGGTACGGCCGGAGTGGCTACCGCTGCGCGTGTGTACCATCGAGGGGTCCCTGTATACCCCTTGCCCGTGGATCCGTAGTGTCTATTGTATGTCAGCGAGCCCCTCTGAAAGACTTCATAGTGTACCCTGCCCACTCACCTTGGCAGTGTTTTGGCAGTAATTAACCTGGGCATATGGGCAACACGACTCATGGGTAAAGTGTATAACCTCTGCAGAGTGTCTTAAAACTAATATATTAGCCGTGCTCACGGATACGAGCGGCCTGGAATTCTTATGGAACAGAATGACTTTAATCTACCATTTACTCGTTTTCTATTCATTATACATGTTTACTTGATCATATGGTTATTGGGTTGTTGATTTTATTGATGCTATCCATATGCTAAAATTGTGACAACATAAAAGCTGATGCAGTTTAACCAGTGTCATACCTTTTGAGCCTCATGAACCCCATGTTTACTTGTTGAGTACTAGAAGTACTTATGCTTGTTTATTTTTCATATTTGGATAAAAATCCCGGATGGGTACCAGATTATCAGAGTTATGAGGAGTATCCTGAGGATTACTAGGTTTGGGTCAACCAGTCGACGTCCCTGTGCGATGGAGCTTCGCGAGAGTTATCTTTTATTTCCACTGTTATGTAATAGACTTTAATTAAATACTTATTTGCTATGTAATAAACACCTGTAATGGTACATTTTTGATAATTTGTCAGCTTATGTGTGTGACTGATCTCTGGGCACACATAAGGTTTATGCATCCCGTTTTGCCATTAAAACTGGGTGTGACACGGAAGATCCCCCGAGGGTAGATGGTGTCACGGATGACATCACCCGAGCTCAGACGAGGCGGAAGAGCCCCCGAGGTGGTGGCGTTGTCTTGGTTGGTTGGGGCAGATAGCCCCTGAGGGTAATGATGTCACCCTGGCTCGGCGAGACGGAGAGCCCTCGGGGCTGATTTTGTTTTTTGCGAAGCGCGGTGTTAGGGTACCCTATTCTCAGGTATCTGATAGTAGCCCCCGAGCCTGCGATGCAGTCACAAGACTGTACCGGATGCTTCTAAGAGCTTTTATGATGGTTGGCTAAGTTTTTGGATTCCGGTGGTTGCGCACGAGCGCACCCGCCGGGTGTAGCCCCTGAGGCCTTAGGAGAAAGATTTTTTTCTCCTAAGGGCTTATTCGGTCGATCCTACAGTGTCTAGCCCTTCTGATGAGTGTGTGGGTGTCCCGATCTTTCGGTGGAGATAGATAACTACGATTAGACTGGAGAGACGTTCACGATCCGACTACAACCATCCAAGGACGCTGCGCCTTAGCGATCGATACACCAAATCTAGCGGTTGCTCACGATCTTGCGGATCACAACCAACCAAACCACTAGGGTTATTCCTGCAAGCAATCGAAGAACAAGTAGAACAAGCACTCAATTGCAAATAAGAGATGAAAGATCAGATGTGATACACCTGAAGGTGGGGTTCCGAATCAAGTAGAACGGATGGTCTAGTCGACACACGCGTCTACAAGGAAGTAGCAGCAGCTAAACTTTCATCTAAACAAAACCCAATCTGTTTGTGGTGGCTCTAGGGGGATATAAGGAGGAGGGAGGACGACCACAAGGGTCCTAGTGTCGTCCTACAACCCTAAGATGAGTCCCTAATGGACTCAACTTGATACACGGGCCATCGGCCCAAAATAGGGTGACGCAGCACCATTGACAGAAAAGATCTCGGTATTAAATTGTCTACTGCGCACGCATCTGATAGGATATAGGCATGAGTCCAGACCCATTGGAAAGTAGACTTGATAAGCTTTCCAAAAAGTCCTATAACGTCCCAATCGGAGTCCGTATGAAGTCGTGGTAACCGTCGCAAGTTTGGACTCTTCTGCAGTCCGAATTGAACTTTCCAAAACGTGTTGGACTTGGACTCTTTGTTTCCTTGGATCCAATATGACGTGGTGGCCTGGTAGAGAACGTTAGGAACACTTGGATTTGGTCCCCAGTCAACTTCATTGACCATCCATGCTTTCCATATGCAATCTAACCCTTCCTTGATCCATGTAAGCAATTCTGAAAATGAAAACATACACACTTCATAGTGCAGCACCCATTCATCAAATGTAACAATGATAAACCTCTTATAGAATGGTTTCACCTTTGGTATAGAAGTGGTTGGCATGGTCATATCTAAGCCGGTGATGTCCTCATCATTCTCCCTTTCTTGACAGCAAACCGTCCTCGGTTTGACTACTGTTGGAGAATGTGGTGTAGGGAAAAGCAAACCAGGCTCCCTTTCTTGTTTGTTATCCTGTTTCTGCATAATAAAACTAGAGAAGCTCGACATGGCATGTTTATAATTATTGCATACCTCTGATTGATCACATCTTTTCACAATAAAAGAAGATTGCAGAACTGAGCAAATGTAAATTCGATGTACCATATACTCCTCTTTACAATTATATTTTCCAATAGCATGGAAACTAACATTAGAAGAACATGGCAATTCAAATCTACCAATCAGTTTATTCTGCAAATAGCTAAGCTCACAAAGATCATCAAACTCAATGTACCCTATTGTATGTAAAAATGAAAACAATTGAATTTCTTCTTTTTCATTTACAATATGAACAATATGCTGGAATTCAGCACTCATTGATTTAGAATTTTTAGCTTTATTCGGTAGTTGTGGTATGGATATAAGTAATTCATTATCACACAACTCTTCTTTGTCACATGGAATATTAAGCATATGAAAGTGTGACAAAGGAAAATCAGCGATGGGTTCCACAATTGATTGATCTATAATATCATGATTAGTGGACAAATGTAATTCTACTAAAGTATGCTCACCTTGATTTATGTTATAATGATCTGACTTACCTTTGATGCTCTTCTCAAATGGTGTATGTGTAGCCAGATTCATGCTTTGTTCAAATGTTTCACCTCCTATCTCAAATTCATCAATGTCCATTTGTATATTGTCATCTACTTGCTGCAAATTATTAGTAATAGGAGAGATACATGCTGCTATAATATTTGTGAGATCCTTTTTTAGAGTCATTTCAGAATCACAAGCAAGACAAAACAACTCATCAAAAGTATCATAATGTTTATCAACAAGAATATTCTAAATTTGCATGTTAAGACCTTGCAAAAATCTATGTTCTAGAAACTCATCATTTTCTTCAAAGCCACAACGTAGCAAACATAATTTTAGTCTTTCCAAGTATTCTGCTACAGTTTTGTTTTCTTGTTTTATAGATTGCAATTTTCCATACAAAAATTCAGAATAATAGCTAGGAACAAAAACATCTCTAAAATGTCTTTTCATATCTTTCCATGATTGAGGAGCATTAGCAAATCTACAAAGGTGTTTCCACTCAGTTAAAGCATACTTGATAAGAACACTTGAAGCAACTTTAACCTTTTGTTTTTCAGATAGATCATACTTTTTAAATTCCTTGTCTACATGTAGCTCCCATTCAATATATGCATAAGGATCATAGTTTCCTTCAAAAGAAGGTAGTGCAGATTGTAGTTTATCTAGCAAAGCATCACATACCTCGTAAGTAGCAAGCTTATCACTTGTCATACCACTAGCAAAGTGATTCGAATATGCAACCTGATCATCTCCTAATTTCATGTAGTTTCCTTCCATGATTAGAAGAAAACAAGAAACATACACAATAATATTTATGTCCCTATCAACTAGTAGGATGTGGTTGTTGTAATTCTCTCACTCTCAACTTGATCAAACAAATTCTTACAAGTTGTTACCCAGCAAAACAGGGGGTTGCAGCAACCAGCAAGTCGAAAACCTTGGATGTAGTGTATCGACACCGTAGCAACAACACCTGTCAAGCTGTATCCGGATATGTGGAGCTATAGGAGGGCTCAAAATAATATGGAAGGAAGTACTAGCACCACATTAGTCACAAAAGCAAGTTGAGAAATTGTTCAACGGAGGTACTGTGCTGGTCCTAGGCTAGACCGTGCTAGAGACGCGAGCCTAGACACAAATGAAGTCACGGTATAGCAGGAAAAAGGCACAAGAACAGCACACTCTCCTTCTTTTCCTCCTCTCTTGTTTTTCTTTTTTTTTCTCTTTCTCTTTCTTCCTCTTTCTTTTTTTTCTTTTCTTTTCTTTCGAACTTTTCTTCTTCTTTTCTTTTACTTTGCACAACTAGCAAGAATCTGAATCTTAACAAATCAGATTTCAGTAAAGCAATTTACAAAGTGTTTCTATTTCTTTTTAGGGAACAACAAGAAAAGAACTAGCAAGGTAGATTTGTATTTGTGTGTCCAAAGCAGATTTTCACGGTGTAGAAAAAAAATTGGAGATGGATATAGTGCAGGAAAGGTGTATATGATAGCAATGATTGCAATGGAGATATAAATTATGTAGTGAGATGTGTATGGTGGTGGTGATGGCAGCAGATATATATATATATATAATATGGCAGTGGAGATATGATAGTGACCGAAACGTGACAAGAACTCGAAACTCTAAAAGCCTAACCCTAAAACCAGCAACACGACTCAACCGATGTAAACCAAACTCAACAAGCTCGTACTAAGTAATACTAGTAAAAAGGCACAAAGGGTTTATAGGATTATGGGAAACAAATCTACTATTTTTTTGTTGGCTTTTTCTAGACTATAGGAAATTAAAAGCAAACTGAAATCTCTCACCGATGAAACCTTGCTCTGAATACCACTTGATGAGTGTGTGGGTGTCCCGATCTTTCGGTGGAGATAGATAACTACGATTAGACTGGAGAGACGTTCACGATCCGACTACAACCATCCAAGGACGTTGCGCCTTAGCGATCGATACACCAAATCCAGCGGTTGCTCACGATCTTGCGGATCACAACCAACCAAACCACTAGGGTTATTCCTGCAAGCAATCGAAGAACAAGCAAGAACAAGTAGAACAAGCACTCAATTGCAAATAAGAGATGAAAGATCAGATGTGATACACCTGAAGGTGGGGTTCCGAATCAAGTAGAACGGATGGTCTAGTCGACACACGCGTCTACAAGGAAGTAGCAGCAGCTAAACTTTCATCTAAACAAAACCCAATCTGTTTGTGGCGGCTCTAGGGGATATAAGGAGGAGGGAGGACGACCACAAGGGTCCTAGTGTCGTCCTACAACCCTAGGATGAGTCCCTAATGGACTCAACTTGATACACGGGCCATCAGCCCAAAATAGGGTGACGCAGCACTGTTGACAGAAAAGATCTCGGTATTAAATTGTCTACTGCGCACGCATCTGATAGGATATAGGCATGAGTCCAGACCCATTGGAAAGTAGACTTTATAAGCTTTCCAAAAAGTCCTATAACGTCCCAATCGGAGTCCGTATGAAGTCGTGGTAAGCGTCGCAAGTTTGGACTCTTCTGCAGTCCGAATTGAACTTTCCAAAACGTGTTGGACTTGGACTCTTTGTTTCCTTGGATCCAATATGACGTGGTGGCCTGGTAGAGAACGTTAGGAACACTTGGATTTGGTCCCCAGTCAACTTCATTGACCATCCATGCTTTCCATATGCAATCTAACCCTTCCTTGATCCATGTAAGCAATTCTGAAAATGAAAACATACACACTTCATAGTGCAGCACCCATTCATCAAATGTAACAATGATAAACCTCTTATAGAATGGTTTCACCTTTGGTATAGAAGTGGTTGGCATGGTCATATCTAAGCCGGTGATGTCCTCATCATTCTCCCTTTCTTGACAGCAAACCGTCCTCGGTTTGACTACTGTTGGAGAATGTGGTGTAGGGAAAAGCAAACCAGGCTCCCTTTCTTGTTTGTTATCCTGTTTCTGCATAATAAAACTAGAGAAGCTCGACATGGCATGTTTATAATTATTGCATACCTCTGATTGATCACATCTTTTCACAATAAAAGAAGATTGCAGAACTGAGCAAATGTAAATTCGATGTACCATATACTCCTCTTTACAATTATATTTTCCAATAGCATGGAAACTAACATTAGAAGAACATGGCAATTCAAATCTACCAATCAGTTTATTCTGCAAATAGCTAAGCTCACAAAGATCATCAAACTCAATGTACCCTATTGTATGTAAAAATGAAAACAATTGAATTTCTTCTTTTTCATTTACAATATGAACAATATGCTGGAATTCAGCACTCATTGATTTAGAATTTTTAGCTTTATTCGGTAGTTGTGGTATGGATATAAGTAATTCATTATCACACAACTCTTCTTTGTCACATGGAATATTAAGCATATGAAAGTGTGACAAAGGAAAATCAGCGATGGGTTCCACAATTGATTGATCTATAATATCATGATTAGTGGACAAATGTAATTCTACTAAAGTATGCTCACCTTGATTTATGTTATAATGATCTGACTTACCTTTGATGCTCTTCTCAAATGGTGTATGTGTAGCCAGATTCATGCTTTGTTCAAATGTTTCACCTCCTATCTCAAATTGATCAATGTCCATTTGTATATTGTCATCTACTTGCTGCAAATTATTAGTAATAGGAGAGATACATGCTGCTATAATATTTGTGAGATCCTTTTTTAGAGTCATTTCAGAATCACAAGCAAGACAAAACAACTCATCAAAAGTATCATAATGTTTATCAACAAGAATATTCTAAATTTGCATGTTAAGACCTTGCAAAAATCTATGTTCTAGAAACTCATCATTTTCTTCAAAGCCACAACGTAGCAAACATAATTTTAGTCTTTCCAAGTATTCTGCTACAGTTTTGTTTTCTTGTTTTATAGATTGCAATTTTCCATACAAAAATTCAGAATAATAGCTAGGAACAAAAACATCTCTAAAATGTCTTTTCATATCTTTCCATGATTGAGGAGCATTAGCAAATCTACAAAGGTGTTTCCACTCAGTTAAAGCATACTTGATAAGAACACTTGAAGCAACTTTAACCTTTTGTTTTTCAGATAGATCATACTTTTTAAATTCCTTGTCTACATGTAGCTCCCATTCAATATATGCATAAGGATCATAGTTTCCTTCAAAAGAAGGTAGTGCAGATTGTAGTTTATCTAGCAAAGCATCACATACCTCGTAAGTAGCAAGCTTATCACTTGTCATACCACTAGCAAAGTGATTCGAATATGCAACCTGATCATCTCCTAATTTCATGTAGTTTCCTTCCATGATTAGAAGAAAACAAGAAACATACACAATAATATTTATGTCCCTATCAACTAGTAGGATGTGGTTGTTGTAATTCTCTCACTCTCAACTTGATCAAACAAATTCTTACAAGTTGTTACCCAGCAAAACAGGGGGTTGCAGCAACCAGCAAGTCGAAAACCTTGGATGTAGTGTATCGACACCGTAGCAACAACACCTGTCAAGCTGTATCCGGATATGTGGAGCTATAGGAGGGCTCAAAATAATATGGAAGGAAGTACTAGCACCACATTAGTCACAAAAGCAAGTTGAGAAATTGTTCAACGGAGGTACTGTGCTGGTCCTAGGCTAGACCGTGCTAGAGACGCGAGCCTAGACACAAATGAAGTCACGGTATAGCAGGAAAAAGGCACAAGAACAGCACACTCTCCTTCTTTTCCTCCTCTCTTGTTTTTCTTTTTTTTTCTCTTTCTCTTTCTTCCTCTTTCTTTTTTTTCTTTTCTTTTCTTTCGAACTTTTCTTCTTCTTTTCTTTTACTTTGCACAACTAGCAAGAATCTGAATCTTAACAAATCAGATTTCAGTAAAGCAATTTACAAAGTGTTTCTATTTCTTTTTAGGGAACAACAAGAAAAGAACTAGCAAGGTAGATTTGTATTTGTGTGTCCAAAGCAGATTTTCACGGTGTAGAAAAAAAATTGGAGATGGATATAGTGCAGGAAAGGTGTATATGATAGCAATGATTGCAATGGAGATATAAATTATGTAGTGAGATGTGTATGGTGGTGGTGATGGCAGCAGATATATATATATATATATATGGCAGTGGAGATATGATAGTGACCGAAACGTGACAAGAACTCGAAACTCTAAAAGCCTAACCCTAAAACCAGCAACACGACTCAACCGATGTAAACCAAACTCAACAAGCTCGTACTAAGTAATACTAGTAAAAAGGCACAAAGGGTTTATAGGATTATGGGAAACAAATCTACTATTTTTTTGTTGGCTTTTTCTAGACTATAGGAAATTAAAAGCAAACTGAAATCTCTCACCGATGAAACCTTGCTCTGAATACCACTTGATGAGTGTGTGGGTGTCCCGATCTTTCGGTGGAGATAGATAACTACGATTAGACTGGAGAGACGTTCACGATCCGACTACAACCATCCAAGGACGTTGCGCCTTAGCGATCGATACACCAAATCCAGCGGTTGCTCACGATCTTGCGGATCACAACCAACCAAACCACTAGGGTTATTCCTGCAAGCAATCGAAGAACAAGCAAGAACAAGTAGAACAAGCACTCAATTGCAAATAAGAGATGAAAGATCAGATGTGATACACCTGAAGGTGGGGTTCCGAATCAAGTAGAACGGATGGTCTAGTCGAACACACGCGTCTACAAGGAAGTAGCAGCAGCTAAACTTTCATCTAAACAAAACCCAATCTGTTTGTGGCGGCTCTAGGGGGATATAAGGAGGAGGGAGGACGACCACAAGGGTCCTAGTGTCGTCCTACAACCCTAGGATGAGTCCCTAATGGACTCAACTTGATACACGGGCCATCAGCCCAAAATAGGGTGACGCAGCACTGTTGACAGAAAAGATCTCGGTATTAAATTGTCTACTGCGCACGCATCTGATAGGATATAGGCATGAGTCCAGACCCATTGGAAAGTAGACTTTATAAGCTTTCCAAAAAGTCCTATAACGTCCCAATCGGAGTCCGTATGAAGTCGTGGTAAGCGTCGCAAGTTTGGACTCTTCTGCAGTCCGAATTGAACTTTCCAAAACGTGTTGGACTTGGACTCTTTGTTTCCTTGGATCCAATATGACGTGGTGGCCTGGTAGAGAACGTTAGGAACACTTGGATTTGGTCCCCAGTCAACTTCATTGACCATCCATGCTTTCCATATGCAATCTAACCCTTCCTTGATCCATGTAAGCAATTCTGAAAATGAAAACATACACACTTCATAGTGCAGCACCCATTCATCAAATGTAACAATGATAAACCTCTTATAGAATGGTTTCACCTTTGGTATAGAAGTGGTTGGCATGGTCATATCTAAGCCGGTGATGTCCTCATCATTCTCCCTTTCTTGACAGCAAACCGTCCTCGGTTTGACTACTGTTGGAGAATGTGGTGTAGGGAAAAGCAAACCAGGCTCCCTTTCTTGTTTGTTATCCTGTTTCTGCATAATAAAACTAGAGAAGCTCGACATGGCATGTTTATAATTATTGCATACCTCTGATTGATCACATCTTTTCACAATAAAAGAAGATTGCAGAACTGAGCAAATGTAAATTCGATGTACCATATACTCCTCTTTACAATTATATTTTCCAATAGCATGGAAACTAACATTAGAAGAACATGGCAATTCAAATCTACCAATCAGTTTATTCTGCAAATAGCTAAGCTCACAAAGATCATCAAACTCAATGTACCCTATTGTATGTAAAAATGAAAACAATTGAATTTCTTCTTTTTCATTTACAATATGAACAATATGCTGGAATTCAGCACTCATTGATTTAGAATTTTTAGCTTTATTCGGTAGTTGTGGTATGGATATAAGTAATTCATTATCACACAACTCTTCTTTGTCACATGGAATATTAAGCATATGAAAGTGTGACAAAGGAAAATCAGCGATGGGTTCCACAATTGATTGATCTATAATATCATGATTAGTGGACAAATGTAATTCTACTAAAGTATGCTCACCTTGATTTATGTTATAATGATCTGACTTACCTTTGATGCTCTTCTCAAATGGTGTATGTGTAGCCAGATTCATGCTTTGTTCAAATGTTTCACCTCCTATCTCAAATTGATCAATGTCCATTTGTATATTGTCATCTACTTGCTGCAAATTATTAGTAATAGGAGAGATACATGCTGCTATAATATTTGTGAGATCCTTTTTTAGAGTCATTTCAGAATCACAAGCAAGACAAAACAACTCATCAAAAGTATCATAATGTTTATCAACAAGAATATTCTAAATTTGCATGTTAAGACCTTGCAAAAATCTATGTTCTAGAAACTCATCATTTTCTTCAAAGCCACAACGTAGCAAACATAATTTTAGTCTTTCCAAGTATTCTGCTACAGTTTTGTTTTCTTGTTTTATAGATTGCAATTTTCCATACAAAAATTCAGAATAATAGCTAGGAACAAAAACATCTCTAAAATGTCTTTTCATATCTTTCCATGATTGAGGAGCATTAGCAAATCTACAAAGGTGTTTCCACTCAGTTAAAGCATACTTGATAAGAACACTTGAAGCAACTTTAACCTTTTGTTTTTCAGATAGATCATACTTTTTAAATTCCTTGTCTACATGTAGCTCCCATTCAATATATGCATAAGGATCATAGTTTCCTTCAAAAGAAGGTAGTGCAGATTGTAGTTTATCTAGCAAAGCATCACATACCTCGTAAGTAGCAAGCTTATCACTTGTCATACCACTAGCAAAGTGATTCGAATATGCAACCTGATCATCTCCTAATTTCATGTAGTTTCCTTCCATGATTAGAAGAAAACAAGAAACATACACAATAATATTTATGTCCCTATCAACTAGTAGGATGTGGTTGTTGTAATTCTCTCACTCTCAACTTGATCAAACAAATTCTTACAAGTTGTTACCCAGCAAAACAGGGGGTTGCAGCAACCAGCAAGTCGAAAACCTTGGATGTAGTGTATCGACACCGTAGCAACAACACCTGTCAAGCTGTATCCGGATATGTGGAGCTATAGGAGGGCTCAAAATAATATGGAAGGAAGTACTAGCACCACATTAGTCACAAAAGCAAGTTGAGAAATTGTTCAACGGAGGTACTGTGCTGGTCCTAGGCTAGACCGTGCTAGAGACGCGAGCCTAGACACAAATGAAGTCACGGTATAGCAGGAAAAAGGCACAAGAACAGCACACTCTCCTTCTTTTCCTCCTCTCTTGTTTTTCTTTTTTTTTCTCTTTCTCTTTCTTCCTCTTTCTTTTTTTTCTTTTCTTTTCTTTCGAACTTTTCTTCTTCTTTTCTTTTACTTTGCACAACTAGCAAGAATCTGAATCTTAACAAATCAGATTTCAGTAAAGCAATTTACAAAGTGTTTCTATTTCTTTTTAGGGAACAACAAGAAAAGAACTAGCAAGGTAGATTTGTATTTGTGTGTCCAAAGCAGATTTTCACGGTGTAGAAAAAAAATTGGAGATGGATATAGTGCAGGAAAGGTGTATATGATAGCAATGATTGCAATGGAGATATAAATTATGTAGTGAGATGTGTATGGTGGTGGTGATGGCAGCAGATATATATATATATATATGGCAGTGGAGATATGATAGTGACCGAAACGTGACAAGAACTCGAAACTCTAAAAGCCTAACCCTAAAACCAGCAACACGACTCAACCGATGTAAACCAAACTCAACAAGCTCGTACTAAGTAATACTAGTAAAAAGGCACAAAGGGTTTATAGGATTATGGGAAACAAATCTACTATTTTTTTGTTGGCTTTTTCTAGACTATAGGAAATTAAAAGCAAACTGAAATCTCTCACCGATGAAACCTTGCTCTGAATACCACTTGATGAGTGTGTGGGTGTCCCGATCTTTCGGTGGAGATAGATAACTACGATTAGACTGGAGAGACGTTCACGATCCGACTACAACCATCCAAGGACGTTGCGCCTTAGCGATCGATACACCAAATCCAGCGGTTGCTCACGATCTTGCGGATCACAACCAACCAAACCACTAGGGTTATTCCTGCAAGCAATCGAAGAACAAGCAAGAACAAGTAGAACAAGCACTCAATTGCAAATAAGAGATGAAAGATCAGATGTGATACACCTGAAGGTGGGGTTCCGAATCAAGTAGAACGGATGGTCTAGTCGACACACGCGTCTACAAGGAAGTAGCAGCAGCTAAACTTTCATCTAAACAAAACCCAATCTGTTTGTGGCGGCTCTAGGGGGATATAAGGAGGAGGGAGGACGACCACAAGGGTCATAGTGTCGTCCTACAACCCTAGGATGAGTCCCTAATGGACTCAACTTGATACACGGGCCATCAGCCCAAAATAGGGTGACGCAGCACTGTTGACAGAAAAGATCTCGGTATTAAATTGTCTACTGCGCACGCATCTGATAGGATATAGGCATGAGTCCAGACCCATTGGAAAGTAGACTTTATAAGCTTTCCAAAAAGTCCTATAACGTCCCAATCGGAGTCCGTATGAAGTCGTGGTAACCGTCGCAAGTTTGGACTCTTCTGCAGTCCGAATTGAACTTTCCAAAACGTGTTGGACTTGGACTCTTTGTTTCCTTGGATCCAATATGACGTGGTGGCCTGGTAGAGAACGTTAGGAACACTTGGATTTGGTCCCCAGTCAACTTCATTGACCATCCATGCTTTCCATATGCAATCTAACCCTTCCTTGATCCATGTAAGCAATTCTGAAAATGAAAACATACACACTTCATAGTGCAGCACCCATTCATCAAATGTAACAATGATAAACCTCTTATAGAATGGTTTCACCTTTGGTATAGAAGTGGTTGGCATGGTCATATCTAAGCCGGTGATGTCCTCATCACCTTCGTCCTCCTTATGGGGCAAGGAGAGGAAAAGGGGGACGGTTCCGTATGCTCAAAGCCAGAGCCTTGCTTGCACGCCAGCCCTGTCGCGGGGTGCGCTGTTGGATCTAGCCTGGCGTGTTTTGATTTGATGAATCGAAACTGCGCAGTACTGTCTTTCAGTCAGAGCGCTACCTGACCAGTCGACGCCGCTCAATCACGATTAGGGTCTGACTGCGCCTCTCGTGACCCAAAAGTGGGCGTGCCGTGTTTTCCCGTTCGAGGGGTATT
The DNA here is from genome assembly GCA_022036555.1 of Microstegium vimineum. Classification (NCBI taxonomy): domain Eukaryota; kingdom Viridiplantae; phylum Streptophyta; class Magnoliopsida; order Poales; family Poaceae; genus Microstegium; species Microstegium vimineum. The sequence goes on along the minus strand of CM039135.1, from coordinate 10,671,665 downwards.
GCAGACGCACTGCCCTCTTGCGGTCAAACTTTTGAACAACGCGCGCTGGATGATGAGGACATCACCACGCTGGACACGTCTACGTCATCATCTTTTCCAAGTTGCAACTCATCTCCAACTCAGCTGCCACGTCGACTTCGAGTCTGTTTCGGAGTCCAGGACAAGCAAGGAGTAAAACGAACGCCCAGGATGCATACAGAACCCATTTTTGATGATTCACCCACGGATGGAAAGATAATTTCATAAGGAAACCAATGGCGTTGGTTTAAGGTCCAAATTCCTTCTGAGTCATCAGGAAACGTCAAAACAAGTCAGCGTCTAGAATCTCTTCCGGTGCTGCATCACCTATTTTGGGTCAACTTGGCTATGTATCGTGAGTCGGGCCTTAAGCCCAAGTTGTGGGCGCCCCCTGGTCACCTCCAACCCTAGGACGTATCTTCCTTATATTCCATGTAGCCGCCGTCGTTGAGACTCGGGTTTTGTTTTAGAGATTAGTTTTTACATTGAGAAACTGAATCGTTCATTGTAACTGTGTCGATTAGTCCTTTTACAGTGATCCAGGGCCCCCGTTTGTGATCTCCTCCACTGTGTCAATTAGTCCTTTGGAATCGAGTTCTTGAACCCTCTATTGATATTCGCTTCAATCATATTTGCAATTTCAGATTGTGTGTTTATACCTTCTTGCTTGTGTTCTCCGATTCGCTTGCAGGAAAAGCCTTATTGGTGAGGTCAATCAAGTTGTGCTTGATTGATAACCAACGGAGCTATGGTGTAACGGTTGCAGGGTTCGAATCATGTCTGATTTGAAGCCGGATCGCCAACGTCGAGTTCTCCCAAATCGAATTTATCGGTTACCTCACGGAAGATCGGGCCACTCCTCATCAATTGGCATCAAAGCTTTAGGTTTACCGCGAGGTATAATCTCGTTTGCCCTAGCTTCATATTTGTTCATTACCTAGAGTCCACAAAAACGCCCAAAAAAATTTTAATCTCCATTGTCCTATCACTCTTTGTGCCTTGCAATTTCGTTTTCAGATTTGCTTTGTTGAGTTTGTGTCCGTGGTTGAGTCTAGTTGCTGGTTTAGATTATGTTCGTCGTCGTAGTTCAACCGCACCGTTGTTGTTCTTTGTTTCCGCCGCTATCCTATCCACCGTTCCCAAACAACAAGTCGAAGCCACCACATCTCTCGACTTACCACATCGCAACCCTCCTTACATCATCTGGCGATTACCTACTGCTTTTAGTCACACGGACGTTGATCTTGTGATCGGTGTTGGAGTTTAGGGACGCTTTGCCCTAACTGCCACCGTCGTCATCGTCGTCGTGTTGTTTCATATTGAAAACATAATTTGATATACCTTCGGTCTGTTTGGTTTTGCCAAAATTGCCAAAAAATCGGGAAAATAAAGAAAACAATTATCAAGGTTTCTGCATGCTTTTCAGAGAACTTGCGGAATTTCTGTAGACCACATCTCACCTCAGTTGAAGATGCCAATTTTTGTGGTTGCATCTCTTGTGATCCTTGTTCAGAGAAAATATAAAAAATAGTGAAAAAATAAAAAAGTTTGATTCCTACTAGTGCCTTTTGGGAAAATTCAGGAAAAAGGAAAAATCCGAGCCTTTTGGGTCACACTTGCAAGACGGTGGTAAGCCGCTTGTGATTTTGCATTCCACTGTCCACCACCACCACCACCACCACTTGGTTCCTTTTAGTTGATAGGGATAATATTTTGGTGTTGTCTTTTTCTATCTTCTAACCATGTCAGGATCTCCAACGGATTTCAATGATTGCGTGTCCAAGGGCGAGCTTACAACGTTCATCAATGAACAACGCAATCTTATGAACGAGCTGACCGCCAACGTGAACAATATGGTCACCCGCATTGAGCAGGTTGAACAACGCCAACCACCTCATCGTGATAATGATGAAGATGAGGATGTTTTTGATGATGGAGATGTGGATGCTGACAGTGAGGCACGCAACCATCGCCGATACAACTTCAATCGTCGTGGTATGGGAGGTAATAATCTTGGTAATAATGATTCTTTTGCTAAAATTAAATTTAGCCTACCTCCTTTTGCTGGTAATATTGATCCTGAGGCATACTTAGATTGAGAGCATGTTGTTCAAAAAAAATTTGATTCTCATAATGTACCTACTGAGCATAGAGTTAGACTTCCTACTAGTGAGTTTACTAATTTTGCTTTTTTTTGGTGGAGTGATCTTTGCAATGCTGGTAATGCTGTTGTTGTGCCTCAAACTTGGAATGTGTTAAAACAACATATGAAATCTCGTTTTGTTCCTCCTTATTACCAATGTGATTTACGTTTGAAACTACAAACTTTAAAACAAGGTGATAAAGGCATAGAAGCATACTATCAAGAATTGCTTATTGGTTTAGCACGTTGTGGTATAAATGAATAAGATGATGATGCTAGTGCTAGATTCTTTGGTGGTTTAAATCATGATATACAAAATATTCTTGATTATAAAGAATGACGCACTTTTTCCCAATTGTATCATCTTGCTATTAAGGACGGACGAGAAGTACAGGGACACAAACAACAACAGCCTTTCAGGTCTAACACTGGGAGGAATTTTCAGCAGCGCTCTGTGTCGGAGACGCCCAAGACATCTACACCTCCACACTCTTCCGGGGTAAGTAAATTGGCTAATATGCAGCTTCCAAAGTCGAAGAAAGGTGTCACTCCAGGTGCTTCTACTAGCCCCTCCTCCTCCAGCGCTAAAATCATTTGCCACCATTGCAAAGGCATTGGACATAAAATTGTCGAATGCCCCAGTCGCCGCGCTTTCATTGCTACCGAGGATGGATTTCTAGGTGCTAGTGATGTTGAAGATGAATTCGGCCTTGCTGCTAACATTGATGCAGATTCCACCGAGGGCGATCAAGATGAGGAGACCATTGACTCAGTGGCTGCCGCCGCGGGCTACCCTAGCCTTCTTGTGCAGTGTGTGCTGAGTTCACGTGTGAGACATGAAGAAGAGATGAAGATTCAGCGCCACAATTTGTTCCACATGTATCTCATTGTGCAGGGTTGTCGTGTTCTCACCATCATTGATAGCGGGAGTTGCAACAACTTGGTGAGTTCAGATTTGGTTGAGAAGCTTGGCTTTACCACACGACAACATTCACATCTATATAAACTTCAATGGTTCAATAATAGTGGTCAGACTAAGGTAACTAAATCAGCCCGCATTAGCTTTTTCACAGGCTCTTACCATGATACTGCTGATTTTGATGTGGTACCTATGCAAGCTTGTTCAATTTTGTTAGGACGTCTATGGGAATTTGATACTGATGCTTTACACCATGGTAGAACTAATAAATACACTTTCATGCATAAGGACAAGAAAATTACTTTGCTGCCTTTGTCTCCTACGGATATTGTTAAACATGCTCGAGAGATTAAAAATAAACCTCTGTTGAACATTGATAAAAATGAGATTAAGTTATCAGGAGGTGCTTTTCTTGCTACAACTTCTGCTACTGCTGAGTTATGTGATAATCCTGATGCACCATGTTATACTATGTTTTGTTAATATATTATGTCTTGTGCATTGCCTGCTGTCACTAACCTTTTACAGGAGTTCGTTGATGGGATGGAGTCGAGGACGACTCCAATTCTAGAAGGAGGGGATGATGAGGCCATAGCTATGATGGAGTCGAGGACGACTCCAATTCAAGAAGGGGAGGATGATAAGGACATCACCACGCTGGACACGTCTACGTTATCGTCTTTTCCAAGTTGCAACTCATTTGCAACTCAGCTGCCACGTCGACTTCGAGTCTGTTTCGGAGTCCAGGACCAGCAAAGAGTAAAATGGACGCCCAGGATGCATACGAACCCCGTTTTTGATGATTCACCGACGGATGGAAAGATAATTGCATAAGGAAACCAATGGAGTTGGTTTGAGGTAAAATTCCTTCTGAGTCATCGGGAAACGTCGAAACAAGTCAGCGTCCAGAATCTGTTCTAGTGCTGCGTCACCTATTTTGGGCCAACTTGGCCATGCATCGTGAGTCGGGCCTTAAGCCCAAGTTGTGGGCACCCCCCCTGGTCGCCTCCAACCCTAGGACGTCTATTCCTTATATTCCATGTAGCCGTCGTCGTTGAGACTCGGGTTTTGTTTTAGAGTTTAGTTTTCCATCGAGAAATTGAATCGTTCATTGTAACTGTGTCGATTAGTCCTTTTACAGTGATCCAGGGCCCCCGTTTGTGATCTCCTCCACTGTGTCGATTAGTCCTTTGGAACCGAGTTCTTGAACCCTCGATTGATATTCTCTTCAATCATATTTGCAATTTCAGATTGCGTGTTTATACCTTCTTGCTTGTGTTCTCCGATTCGCTTGCAGGAAAAGCCTTATTGTCGAGGTCAATCAAGTTGTGCTTGGTTGATAACCAACGGAGCTGTGGTGAAATGGTTGCAGGGTTCGAATCGTGTCTGATTTGAAGCCGGATCGCCAACATCGAGTTCTCCCCAATCAAATTTATCGGTTACCTCACGGAAGATCGGGCCACTCCTCATCACTGGATCTGCCATTTGTTTGGTCATTTATAGGCCCCCGCACCCTATCAGAAATGGGCACTGGCGCGCAGTGCGGTTTAATCGAGGGAGGCGAGTGTTGTAGCTTCACGGGCTGGTTGCCGCGTGAGTGCCCCGGTGAGCTATAAATAGGGGCAGCCGTATGCGGGGAGACACACAGCCTCACAGCATGGCTTACCCCTTCTTCTTCCTCCGATCCGGTGAGCTATAAATAGGGGCAGCCGTATGTGGGGAGACACACAGCCTCACAGCATGGCTTACCCCTTCTTCTTCCTCCGAGACCCCATCGGAGACGCCCTTGTGCCGCCCTGGCGGGCGGCCCTTTGAGAGCAAACCGAGATCAGGGGAAGTTCTGCGTTGGAGGCGTCACCGTCTCGTGTTGTTGGACAGGAGAGGTTGGGGGGGGGGGGTTCTGCGATGTTCGCAGTTCTTTCCCTCGCCCTCATCCTACGAGACGGTGGTGCCTCCCCATCGTCTCCCTTCGCATAGGGCCAAGGATGCTTCTACTGGGAAGACTGTGCGGTCCGCCCGCACAGTCCTATAAGCCAGACATTCCTTGGCCCTGCTGGTGGCGACGCCACTATTGGGAGACGGGGGACCTGCAGGCCGGCGCGTCGGGGTGCGTACGTGACAGCGCCACCCCCCGAGGCTCTAGAAATCAGGCAGGCATCACCCGCGTCGGAGCGCGGGGCTACCTTGATGCTGCCCAGTTGAGCTTCGTGCTGGTGGTCTTGAACACCCTCCGATGCTGGTGAATGCCCTCCCGAGCCAGAGGGGTATCCCCGAGTCGGGCCGCGTAGACGACCGTGCAAGTCTTGGTAGTGGCGCTGGCATTGCTTTGGCCCTCGAGGCGAAACAGCGGCAGTTGGCTCATTGGGGACCTACCTGTTAGGCAGCCCTCGGAGCGGTGTCACTTGTATGCGTAGGGCATGAGATGCATGCCCTGTTTTCCTTTCCTTTGGCCCTAGGCCGGGATGTCCCTTCAGTCCATTGTCCTTTTGTAGTTTGTGTGTGGCGTCCGCCTTGTTTGTCCTGTCCTCCAGGGTCCTAGAATGGAATGTAACTTTTTGCAAAGGTCAGCACATGAAACATGATGTATTTACTGTCTTACCCGTATGTTCCACCGTCACGTGAGGTTTACGCATCTATCTTCTCCTTGCCCAGTTGCGAGAACCGGGGCGGGGTGCGATGCCGGTCCCCGAGTCTTTACTCTGAGTAAAGAAATCGTCTTGGGGCCTGTCGGTGTCTAAAATGGCGGGGTCTAGACGGCCAACGAGTAAATTTCTAAGCGTGTCGGAGTTCGGATGGGTACGCTCGGAGAACACAGAGGTTTATACTGGTTCAGGCACGAACGCGAGTGTGGACTCGGAGGAATACTTAAGCACTCCTCTCATGTCCGCTGGAGAGAAGGCAAGAAGACAAGAAGCTAGAAGATTGAGAAAAGAAGGAAAAAGATTACAAAGAGAAGAAAAAGCTCTCAATGAAACAAGAAGCTTGAAGCTTGCCAAGAAGCTTCATAGAAGAGAAGAGCTCTCAAGAAGGAGCTCAAGGCAAAGGAGGAGGAGCTAAGGAAGAGCAAAGAGCAAGCCTCTCAAGTGGAGGTTGATTCTAGTAGCTCCGATGGTGATGATGATGTATCATACCAAGCCTCCAAGATTGCAAAGAAGGATGAGAAGAAGAATAAGGATGATGGCAGCAAGAGATACTTAGCCATATCCTTTGATTATTCATCCATTTCTAAAAATGAGCATAAACCCCTATTCCATGTTCTCGTCGGCAAGTTGCCTCATTTTGATGGGACCAACTTTGCCAAGTGGAAACACTTGATGAAAGCTTATCTTGTAAGTCTTCACCCCGGTGCTTGGGAAATTGTTCACAAAGGATGTGAGCCTCAGGTGGATCCTACAAGCCCCACCACCACCAAGGTTCGTTGCTAAGTGCATTGGATGGTGATGAGTACAACAAGGTCATGGACTTGGAGGTTGCTAAGGAAATTTGGGATATTTTGCATCTTGCACATGAGGGTGTGAGCAAAGTGAGGCAATCCAAGATTGATCTATCTATTCATGGCCAAGCTCAAACAGTTCGTGATCAACGAAGATGAAGGGCCACAAGAGATGTTTGATAGATTGATGATCATTGTTGGCAAGATAAGAGGACTTGGTGGTGAAGAAGTCAATGACCACAAGTAACTTTTTGAGATCTACACTTTTCATTTGGGAAGTTTTTCCATCCGAGGTCGTTTACAAAATTTGAATTTCAAAATTCAAACACAGTTTTGCATGATAAGATGATTTCAAATTAAAAAGTTAACAACTACAATATTTCATAACTTTTTGAGATCTAAAAAGTTTATTTTGGTTGTTTTGCCATCCGAGATAGTTTGAAAAATTCAAATTTTTAAATTTTCAAATTTTTAAATGCAAACGCAGTTTTGAAATCAAAAAGTTTTCAACTACAAAGTTTCATAATTTTTTTAGATCTATAAAGTTTATTTTGGTTAATTTGGGAATTTAATTTGGTTTTTGTTTTGTGAGATATAACATTTTCTTTAACCTGAAATGGTAGCGCACGTAGTTCAAGGGCATGGATCCCACCTGCAGGCATGCAACAGACCTCAACAGTGCATACGCTGGCGCGTTAGAAATAGAGGCTGTCAGTCCATTCGCTTGCGACCCGGACGTACAGAGTAGCCCGGGGATTTTTGCGCTAAAAGTGTACGTACTGCAGAATTTGTACCGGACACAACTGCGCATAGTCTTACAGGAAAATTTCTCCACGTCGCAGTACTGCACAGCACACGCTAGGGCCTCGAGTGCGCTATTGACAGCGCTTTTGCGGACGCGCGCGCAAGCAGGCAGAGGGTGGAGAAAGCAGGTGTCTGTGGGTCCCATGTCCTCGATCTGTGTGCATTGTTTTTTAACTAGCTATAAAAATACTATAACTCACAATAAAATCAAATTAAGTTTCGTTTACACCATTAAATTTATTTCAATAAATCATACAAAACAAGATCTCACATTGATATATTTAAATAAAGTAATAAATAAACCATATTATTAGTAGTTTAAATAAAGTTATAAATAAACCATATTATTAGTAGTTGGTGTAGAGTATGGAGTATAGAGGATGATAAGCGTGGAAGAAATTTTTTTAGAGGAACAAATCTCGCTGATCAGAACAGAATATTTTTTTTAAAGGATGAATATCTCTTCTCTTCTACTCCTAAAAAGAGTAAACCGGACCCGTTCACCGCCCGTGGTGAAGCCGGAGAGCTCCCTTCAATTTTGCGCCGACATGTGGCCCCACGCCCTCTCGGCCTTTCTCCCTGCACGCCCAAGCAGTCGCTCCTACCCGTGGTCTGCTGCCGCCGCTGCCCCTCCCTGTGCTCCGAGGCGGAACCGACGAGCGCAACAGCGTTGTACGAGTTCGCCTCCGCAACTCGTCTCCGCGCTCGGATCCTGCGTGAGCGCTTGCATACTGCGATTTGCGCGCGGGGGCTTTTTACGCGCCAAAATCCATTCCGTCCTTCTCGGTCATAATTTTTTCCCGTGCATACCACATATGTCAAGCAGGCGGTGCCGGTGCAGCTCAACGGCGTGGCGCCGGCTACAAAGACCAAGGCCACAACTTCGGCCATGAAGGTCATGGCAGCGGTGAGGTAGCGGGACTCGTCCCATCTGGTCGCGGTCATGGCGGCAGAACTTCCTCAATGACTGGATCTAGCGTGCCCGATTCGCCCCTAATCCATGGCAGAAGCTGGTACCGCAATGCGGAAGGCGCGGAAGGTTGTGGATGCGGTGAGTGCGTAGGCCCTCTAAGGTCATCAACAATGAAACACCATATGAACGCCTTCTTGGTCACAAACCTGACTATTCCTTTCTTCGCACCTTTGGCTGTGCTTGCTACCCAAATCTGCGAGCATACAACACAAAAAACTGCAGTTTCGCTCCAAGAGATGTGTCTTTCTCGGCTATAGTGATTCTCATAAGGGTTTTAAATGTCTTGATCCCTCTGAAGGGCGAGTCTATATTTCCAGAGACATTGTCTTTGATGAACATGTCTTCCCGTTCTCTCACCTTCATCAGAATGTTGGTGCCCAGTTGCGTGCTGAAATTGCCCTTCTTTCACCGTTGCTTCTACCTTCTTCTTCAACATTTGGAGATGCAATTTTACTGGACCAAGGTAGTCCTGATATTGTATCTACTAACCCGTGCTCGAGCTCTCGTGTTTGTCCTGTAGCTATAGACAAAAATTTGGCAACATTTGCTGGAGAACCGGAGCCTCAGCAACGATATTTCGTGTGCCCCCCCAGGAGGCAGCAAGTCAGCAACACCGAAATTGGGGTGGATTCGCATGGTGCAACTATCGACGTCGTCAGCACATCCGCCTGAGGATTGAATCCCGATTCCTCAGTGTAGGAGCTGTCGCCCAACGGAATGGTTCCCTCTGGATCCTCTGCGGCTGCTCCAGGTACATCCTCCCCCACCCACCCTGTGATCACGAGTGCGGCTCCACGACAGGATTCGGCGCCAGGGGCGGCTACTCTGCCTGCCATTGATTTGACAGGGGAGATCATGGCTCTGGATCCTCTGCGGCTGGTGTGCCTGCGCCCGAACCAGTGGTCGAGCAGTCTCAACGCCCGACAACTCGGCTTCAACATGGAATTCGACAACCCAAGAAGTACACTGATGGGACATACGTTGGGGCATGTCTGTTGTTGCCTCTGAAGAACCTTCTACTGTCAGTGAAGCTCTCTGTGATCCAAAGTGGAAAGGTGCCATGGATGTGGAATACAAAGCTCTTACGAACAAGACTTGGCAACTTGTTTCACCTCCAAGAGTGGTAAAAATATTATTGATTGCAAATGAGTATACAAGGTTAAACAAAAGGCAGATGGTGCTATTGACAGGTATAAGGCTCGCTTGGTGGCCAAAGGGTTTCGTCAACGTTATGGAATTGATTTTGAAGACACTTTTAGTCCAGTTGTCAAGGCTGCAACCATTCGTCTTATATTATCCATTGTTGTGTCAAGAGGGTGGACACTTAGACAGCTAGATGTGCAGAATGCATTCTTACATGAAATATTGTAAGAAGAAGTTTACATGAGACAACCTCCTGGTTATACTGATCCAAATAGACCAAAATTTGTTTGCAAACTTGAGAAACCACTTTATGGACTCAAGCAGGCACCGCGAGCTTGGTACGCCAGGTTATGTGCAAAATTAGTAGCCTTGGTTTTGCACCTTCTAAAGCCGACACGTCACTGTTTTATTATAGCAAGGGTGACTACACTATGTTTTTACTTGTGTATGTGGATGGAATTATAGTGGCAAGCTCTTCACAGAAGGTGACAGAAGCATTGCTTAAGGATCTTGAGAAAGAATTTGCTCTCAAGGACCTAGGATATTTGCACTACTTTCTTGGCATCGAGGTCAAATGGCTTGGTGATGGTCTCAAGCTTTCTCATGTAAGATATGCAAATGATGTACTGCGTAGGTCAGGGATGCACAAGTGCAAGGCAATTGATACTCCTCTCTCCTCAACTGAAAAGTTAAGTGTAACAGAAGGGGAATCTCTTGGAGTTGAGGATGCCACTAAATATAGGAGTATAGTTGGAGCGCTCCAGTATCTCACCCTGACTAGACCCGATATTTCATTCTCTGTGAACAAAGTCTGCCAATTTCTCCATGCGCCAACTTCTGTTCATTGGAGTGCTGTCAACAGAATACTTCAGTATGTTCACGGAACCCTCAAGCCTGGCATGAAGATCAGTCGATCCGGATGTACAATAGTGAGTGCATTTTCGAATGCTGATTGGGTGGGATGCCATGATGACAGGAGGTCCATTGGAGGTTTGTCGTTTTTCTTGGACCCAATTTGATCTCCTGGTGCACCAAGAAATAGGCTACTGTGTCGAGATCAAGTACAGAGGCAGAATATAAGTCACTAGCAAATGCTACAATTGAAATCATGTGGGTTAAAAAGATACTTGAAGAGTTGAAAATAGAACATCCACATGCAGCTCAACTTTGGTGTGACAACATTGGTGCTACATA